>MNCL01000007.1:0-2771182 GCA_001932985.1 Proctacanthus coquilletti
CCTGTTCCTGGATCAACGCCTGTTCCTGGCTCACCACCTTGTACTGGCTTAGTGTCTGCTCCTGGAACATGTGGTGCCCCAAAAGCGATTGTTGCTAGTGTAAAACACACAATTGCTGTATACGCAACTAACCTCATTTTGGTCGTTTTCGCAGAGACGCGTACACCTCACAGATTCCCACGTTACTAAACTCCTGCACAAATTGTTGTGAGTTTTATATTTGAAAAGTTACACCTGAAGATGTTTATCAGCTCGAGTACGATATCAATATTATGAATTCCCTGTAGAGCGTAGCTGTTCAACGTAAGTAAATCACAGCTCTCTCGATTTAGAGTTCTCTCAATTCGTAAAACTTATGATTAATAGAATAAAGAAGTAAGATATGTGTTGCACTTAAGTACTTGCACTTATAAATTAAATGGTTTTTTTCGGTATAGCAATCTTGCTTCAAGTGTAAGTGGAAATAATTGATTATCTGCTGTGAAGATACTTTACAGCTTTAGTCAAGCAATTTCCTGTTTTTAAGCTATAATAAAGTGTTAGTATTCGCCAAAAGTAAATACCTTTCATTTTAACACAAAATCATGTATGAGTTTTTGGATTGAATGGTATGATCTTATAAATTAAAACATTTCGTACCTGAATTGAAGTAAATGTTGGTCTTTTACAAATAAGCAAACAAATTGTCATACAATAAATGAGAAAAAAAAAGATTTTATTCCCTTTTGTGGTCCATAAATATAATTTACTTTTCTCTTTATATAGATATGTATTATTATATACTATTTGTTATTTTTAAATTATATTAAAAAGAAACTATTTTACTGAATCGAAGACTAGTTAAAAGTAGTATTTAAAAGCATATATATATATGTCTATCGTTCGAAGACAAAGTTCAAAGATCTTGAAGTAAAGAAAGATAAACACCATTTTGAAATTAAAAGAAGCGTTTTTAATAACAAATTTTGGGAAAATTAGAAAAGTACTTAATTTTGTATTATGAAAATTAGAAAAGCTAATCAAAAAATTCGCTTAGACTTTAGCCTCTCTAGCGAAATACTGAGGATGTCTAAGGGCTAATTAAATTTTAAATAAGTGAATATTGTTTAGGGTCCTAATTTTAATATAAACTCAACCATTAAACTTTGTGTACAAAAAATACAAAAGATGATTTTAAAATATCTTAAAATGAATTAATATTAATATTAATAATTAACATTCTTATGATTCTTTTAAATTGTTATGAAATTATTATATGAATTATATATACAAATTATATTACTAGCTTTAGACTGTGATTTTGCTCACAAACAGGGCACACGCGCCCGCGACTACTTCTTCAAGTTAATGTTGGTAGAAAAGATATAATAATTCTTAGATAACTTATAAGCTCTTTGAGAGTAAAACTAATTGGTTAACAGGCAAACAATAGATTATTACATGTCGAATTTATGGTTAGTTTTCTATTTAAGCTATTTAACTTTAATCACTCTATTTTATACTTTCCGTCTATTAAATCTGTTACGCTGCGGGGTTTTGTATTAGATTCTTCAGTTAGGCTTTATAATGTGGCGGAAAAATTATTTATTTTTTTGGACCCTTTTCAACTAATCACAGGCCTTAGTTTGTTCTGTGTATTTAACTTTCCTACTTGGAAATATTCTACAGATTTTCAGAGTGGTTTTTTCTCCATGCAGCGAGAACAACATGGGGAAAAGTTTTTAGCTATTTTCCCATTCGGTTGTCATTTTTGCGTTTTCATGGTTGAAGCTTCCCATAAACTTTGTAATCACACATTTTTAAGCTTTTACCTTTTAAATGCAGGTCGGGCTCTCCCCGCCCCTATTTATTGGCTTTATACAACACGAATAAAGCCTTACGAAATTTAATTGAACACAACCGGTTCAACTCGTTATATGGTCCAAATTATGCTTCATCTCTATTCTCATTATACTTTTTGGGGTACAAATGTTACAAAACCAATGTTAAACTTTTCCAAAATATTGTCCAAATTTTGTTAAACCTTTGATTGAAATATTACTTTTTTTTCAAAAATACCACATTTCATATATGGCCGTTAATTGAAAAGAATTTATGACGTTTTTAGAGAGCTTGATATAAAATGTTTATCAAATTTCTCGACTTTCTGGTTTATAGATATATTATAATGATATTAAAATTATTTTTCTACTCCCTGATAGAGGATCTAGGCGATACCTACTCTAGTAAACTTCAGGGTTATTGAAAAACGCAAAACACAATTCAGTAGAGTAGTTTACATGCTATCGCAAAACGTATAAGTTTTTGTTTTGTTATCTTCTAACTACGTATTAGCTACAGTATTATCATGAATTTGGAAAATATCTCAATATAGAGTAACATACATCGTAAGACATAGTAAAGTCGAATCCAATTCCTATCTTACTTAATCCTGGGAGGTTATTGTACAATATAAAATATGTACGTGTATCATAAAATACTATTCTATATAAAACTTGGAAATGCGTTTCCATTTACTCAAAATCCGACACCTGCTGTTGAGTTGATTTTATATTTTTAAGTTTACGTGTGCAAATTACAATCTTACGCACTTTTACATGCTCGTAGGTATCACGTTTCGTTTTGTACTTCAGCTAAGGAAAATCTGTAGAACAAAATAAATACTGCCTGTGGCCATGTGCTTCTCCTCTTATTACCTTAGGCGGCTAAAATATCTGCCTTACAAAGCCCTTCGAAATCCTTAAAGCCAATATTAGCTCGAATTGTTTGCTCATTTTTGCCCCGTCTAGGGGATTCGGTTAACGCCAATAAATTCTGGGAAAAATCGTCTCGTGAAAGGGTTCCATGGTGCCGCCGCTTCACCGACATTCAGACGGATAAAGTTGTCGGTATAAAACTTACGAGCAATTCATCGGGATCATGCCAGAATTTATAGACTTAGAAGAAAAGGATATGCGTCTTTTGGAATGGGAAAAGGTGTTCTGGAGGTTATAAGGTTTCAACACGTTATAAAAAACGTTATCGTTATTCGTTAAATCTTGCGCAATTTTGAGAGTGTAGACGCTTACTTTATTGGAATTTTAATTTTAAACAGGTATTGAGGTAGATATTTTCCAATCTTGAAGTGCTGATAAACATGTTTATACCATCAATCAATAAACACCAATCAAGTTTTGTTCAGTCTAAATTTTGAAGGGCAAATATTTTTCACATATTTTTTATTATGTAGTTTTTGACCTCTGAGGAGCAGAGTTTACCCTTAAAATTTTAAATTATAAGGGACACCTCACTTATCGCAACAAAACCACAATAGATACAAAATTATTATGCTATTATACAAATATTTAAAACTCTTCTTATTAATTCTAAAGAACAATTTCTTGAAAATTATTAATGCGATTTAAAAATAGGAATGGTGTTAAGAAGTAAATTTAATAGGCTTTAAAATATGGTGCTACCCGATCCCTCTTCTAATTTAAGATATTAGAGATAAACCTCGCTTCCACTTATGGGTTGAAGTTGAATAATGGAAAATATGCAAAACATATTTACCCAACCTCCATTTTAGCCGAAGGTGCTCCCGCCTAACCGCACAACTTTACATTCAACGAGTGAAATTTTCGCTAGAATTTTTGTAACTTGAAGGCCATCAGGAGAAACTTCCGCAAAAATGTTTAGCCTTCGCGACAGAGTTTTTAAAAGCACTAATTAAGTTTTTTTTTATGTTTAGTTTTAGTCAAGAATTTGATTCATTTTATAAATATTATTTTGTTTAGAAACATTCTCGCGTTAACTCTACAATGCATTAGTTTTTAAATCTTTGTCGAGTAATAACCAGACTACCGGACGGAAAGACCAATAGGAGAAGATTTTTAGTTAAATTTTAGCTTATATTCTAAGTCGATTGAAAAGCTATCTAACAGAGAAATTTCATTGAAATCAGTGTTATGGTTTCTCAAATAGACAAAAATTCCAAAAGTAGTTATTACCTATAGCACACAAGGAAAATCTTTAAATGAGTTAGAAAGTAGCCTATATTTCACGGTAGACTCTAAGCTACATTCTATAGACATCAAATAAACGATTTCTCGCTTGATGCTTGAACAAACAAATAAATAAATATTCTAAAGTTGCATTTTGTTTTTATACAAGATGGAACAAATTTTATTTTGACATCTAGAAAATGTTCATCGCTCTTTTTAAGATGTCGCATATTTGGGTAACGATAAACATTAAAGAAAACCATTAAAATAGAAAAAAAAATATAGTAAACTTGTTATATACTAATTCGCCACACTTAACAGAATACATATGATATAATATCATATCATAATCAGTGTTTATTAAATAAGATAAAAGCGGAATACGATTAAAAAAATAATAACAAAACAAATGTTCAAGAGAAACTTTTAATAATGTCTGTTAATTCATTAATGCAGACAATTTTGAAACACAGGAGAGACTGTTGGGGATAGGTCAGTGGGTATGGATTTACTTAAGGATATTTTCCATGCAAATAGCAGCAAACTCTTTTATACTTCATTACAAAACAAGTGCATTCTCATGAACTGCAGTGAAGTCTGGATATTGTGTTCTCTAGCAGAAAGCCATTTAAACTTCCCCCAGGGAACTCAGAACTCTGCAAACTATTGCAAGTTTATCTATAGACCCTTTATTCAAAAATCTAAACAGCAGAAAAAAGCAAGCGAAAACCGTTCCGGTTGCTTTAGTGTATCTTAGTGAGCTCGAAACTTCTCGGTTGTCCTATTCAACAGATAAAACTTTGCCGTTTTAGTCCGTGTCATCCTCATACAAAATTAAAGAGTTTTCCCTTTTCTCACTTAAATCCCGCTTCTTTGAGCTACACAGGAATTGGGTCGTGAATGCCCATAAACTTTTCTTATTAAGAAGTTTTCTGAACCAATCATGCGCCCTCCTGTTCCTAGTTAATTGTTTAGATAATATGCTGAATTCGTGGCTAGTCTTCGTTTGGCAAGAACTCAGGTTGCAAAAAAAACTAGAATATACAGTAGAATAGCTCCAGGATTTTTGATCCTTCCATAGAAAGCAGTACCATTCGCCGGAGGTAAACGTGAGTACGGCGTCATGCTCTGGAAACTTGCTTCAATAATTCGGACCATTTTATCACTAAGACGCACATAACGTTTATACAAAAGCGCTATTGTATTATTAGTTTGTCTAAAGCTTGTAACATATGCAAATGTAAGCTACCCAAAAATCTTCAGTTTGTATTAATTAAACCTATAGCACTGTATGTTATCAGCTAAAATTTTTTTTAAGTGGAAAAAGGTTTAAAAATGCAAATGTTTTACCTTAAACTTTTAATTTTATTTAAGAAGCATAGAGCTACATTTAATATTTGCCGCTATAAACATTAAAGAGAAATAAAGTAATCTAATTTTAAAATTAAAATTTTACTATTTTGCATGAATGCAAAAAATACGAAAATAAATAAAAGTGCACTTTCGTTGTGCCTTCATAAGGACTTGTACTAGTGTTACAAAGCAGGATAGCACAAAACAAAATTTAAAAATATGTTATTATAGTGTTATTAAAAATAAATTGAACAAAATAAGTTTAATAATAGTTCTCAGATCCCATTTTATTTCAGCTTTTTGTTTATAAGTTTATAAAATAATCGGCTTTTTAAAGCAATCAGACTTAAATAATCAACTGGAGCTCCTCAGGGAGTTAGCCTCGGTTCACAAGGAGACCAATCAGTGAAGCTAACATTTAAAGTAGTGATCTAACTAACACTTAAGTGCTTTGAAGATGGTCGTCCGTTCCTTTTATGCTTATCCTTTTAGACTGATGTTTGAGCAATGTTAAAAAAAATTTGAGCTTTGGAAGCAAAAAGGGTTTTATTTTTGCTTTCATTCTTATACAAATATTTTTTTTTTTGCTTATTTAATATACTTATTATTATTACTAATCGTTGACTGGTGATTAGTGACTGTAAATTCCTTTTTGATTGTTGATTACGATACACAAATTCTATTTTATATCGAAAGGATTAAAAGTTATCTCTAGACATCTTCTATAGGATCTTGGCCTTTAATGTTCTAGAACAATGGATGTACGGCAGTGGAAGTTCTGCAATCACAATGAATTCAAGGACGACTTATAATTTTAAAGACCTGTAAGACGACATTCTTTTCTCCGGACATAATAGACGCGTGGCTGTGGCTTATTTATGACCATAATTAAGGGCTCAATGAACCCACAGAATTACACAACTAGGACCCAGATGGCTCCCTGGTACTTAAACAAATATTTATTACCTCTTAATTACGCCACTCGTAATTTAGCCGCTGCTGTTTCTCTTCAGTTGTCTTTTTTATCTACCCGAAAAGATAGAAATTGCACCTTTACCAAAGGACTTGCCGACATTTGCTTTCGTTTCCAAGCAAGATCCGCTACTTCTTGCAAGTCTATTTATTTATTAGGTTGTGGAAAAATTGAAAGCTATCACCGGACAAGGGGGACTATAGCCCATTTCGTGCGGAGGAGTGGTTCGAATGGGACTCCTGGGAAGATCTTTGAACGAAGGGGGCGTTACAAATGCTCCGGGAAAGAACATACATTTCGTACTCTTGTCGAGGCCAAGTGGATTTAGTTTGGAACAAGCGTTAACTTTAAATCCCCGAACCAATTTGATGGAAATCATTAGCCTGCGGTGGATGTCGAGCTCAAATGACTGGAAAGGGCGCTCGAATAAGGCTCTCATGTTTGTCATATTTTTCGCATTGCTGGAAAGGTGGACGTTCTGCTCTGAACTGATTTTTCATTGATGATACAATAACATTAATGGACTACAAAAATTTAGGCAATCCGCAACGCAGTACTTATAATTCAGTAAGCAAACGAAAAGACGTATATTTAGCTACGTGTGTGTCAGTTCCCATGAATTATTCCCAAGAATAAAGGTGGACACATTTATAAATAAATATTTTTTCAGCCTCATAGGCAATGAAAGTGACATTTTTAAGCAAACAATTTCTTTCTAATTCGTCGCGCATCCCTTTCTTAGATTTTATATTATAGATTAGATTGGATTTTATTTTTATATATATTCTTAGACATACGTATATTTATTTTGTAGAATAAGAATTATTTTTGTATAATATGTCAAGACTATTGTGCGAATTGTTTAGAAGTCACACAAAAGATTAAAAAGATTTATAAAATCTTATTAAACATGGAATGTTGACCATTGTGGATTTTGATATCCGTAAGTATAAGTACTACACAAAATATAACAAATAATTGTTTAAGCATTTCTTTATATAACCGGACACATTCTTCTTTTATGTAAAATTTCGGAATTCAAAAATTGAAGCACTTTTCTTCCACGTTAGTATTTACTTGTTTTTGAACATTATGGAGTACAAACTTTCAAAAGTTTTTACAATAAGTTAAATCAGTAAGCACGTGGAGAAATTATATTTCGTTTTTGATTTCTAATACATTTATGTTACCTACTCGTTGTTCTATGTATGTCAACTTATCAAATATATTTGTATTACAAATTTGGCAATATAAAACTCTATGAAACCCCATAAAAATGTTTCATAATTTTCTGTTTGTTTTCGAAAGTAAAGATATTCGCTTCTGTACATATTCTAAAATTTAAAAAAAACAACGGTTTTTTTTTTGAATTTATTTCTTGGTATTCAAAAATAACATTAACATTTGTTCTTGTATTATTAATCTCCTTAATTACTCACATATCACTTAGCGACGCGAACTTACAATGTCTTCTCACATATTTTTTACAAGATCTCTATCTTACAAGTAGACGACAGAATAGGAAGGCACATCGAAAGGGCGCATGTCTTGCTGTGCCAGATAAGAAATTTCACCTGCAGAAATTGCAGAGCAAGTAAACATAACATTTTAAAAAGTAGAAAGGTATAAAGCAGGGAAAGAGTAGAAGCCCTTAAAGAGGCTACTCAAGGACAGACTAGATTTTATGAAAATTCAGCGTCCTTTGAGAGGGATAAGGGGTAGAGAGATAAAGAATTTTTTTTTATTTAAGTCATACTCTCGGTGGAACTACCTATGGTGAGGAGATTTATTTGACAGAGAATCCATCACCAGTTGGGTCCAAGATCCAGGGGTAGTTGTTGGGGCACTCCATGCAGGTGAAAAGTCGTAGAGTTTCTCCAGGCAATTCCCTAGTTGTTAGTGGGCAAGCATTTGGTAAAGAGCAGTAGGGCTGACCCTTAACATCACACTTTTCCTTCCATTCTTGGAAGTCACGGAGCGAGTTCAGTTCTGTTGGGTTTTGCATCCATTGGATGACCTGAAGCATGGTGACGAAGAAGACGTCATTGCGACCCAACATCTCTTCGATGAATTTGATCAGCTCCTCACGGTATTCCTTCTTCGATTTCAACCAGGATGCGTGGAAGTGGAGGCCAAGTGGAGCACGGTTACTGTTGTAGTGGCGATTGAAGTTATGACGTAGAAGACGTGCGAATTGTTCGCCACTTTGGATATTGGAGCAAGAGTCAACCATGTGGCAACCAGGGAGGGATTCATCGAAGTTGGGGTCGTCACGACGGTCGAGCTCATTCATGACCATTTCCCAAACAGGGTGGCTACGGGACGGGCAGTTGTGAGCATTGCCATTGCACTTATGTGGCATGCGGAAGTACAGGGTGTACGGCCAAATTGGAACGCGTCCAAGGGAGGCTGTGATGGAGGCATCATAAACGAAGAACTGGTCTGCCATCATTTCGAACTGCTTGTTCCCGCCGACACGGAGATAGGGAGCACGCATACCAATAATGGAGCCATCGGTAATATTGGCAAAGCGCTCGATGATCAAACGGGCTCCAGCCATTTCAGCTAGCCAGTCATCGTAAGTTCCGTGGGTCCAGTAGTTGGGTTCGTCCTTGTGTGTAAGGGAGAAAACACCGATCTCATGACCACGTCGGTGCAAATCTTGCACAGCCGAGTAGTTGGTGTACTTGTGGGATACGAAGAAGGTACCCTTGATTGTGCAGCCGTTTGGATTCTGCCTCTGTCCATTGAAGATCTCCTCGTAGAGATCGATGTTGTCGACATTCACGGCTCCATTGAAAGTGATAGTAATCATCTGTGGAACTTGTTGAGGTTCAATTGCCCCTGGGATGCGAGTACCGTCAGCAGAACAGAAGCAATCGGGAAGAGTACATTGGGTTGGATCACATTCTGGGGCTCGATTAGGATCGACATCAACGGCTAATAAGAGTGAACAAATTAATTGGATGCATTAAAATTCTCTGTATGTTACTTACTGCAAGCATTTTCATCAGACTCGTCCTTACAGTCTGGCTTTCCATTGCAGAACAATTCTTTTTCGATACATTCACCATTTCCACATGAGAGTTTTCCTTCTGGACAAATTGGCTCATCCGTTTTAAGGATTGGAAGGGCTTTTCTTGGTTCTGATTTTGAGAGAATTCTGTTTTAGATTTCAAACTATCTTTTGTCTTATTATACGGGATCAATTTTATGTGTGCATGTTGTGTAGTGTGGTGATCGTTATAGACAATATCCCATGCAAACATTAACCTTAGTTAGTATCTTTGCTGGTAAGCAAATTAGTAAAAGGTGTTTGTTTCATATCAATTTATTGAAAAAGCAAGAACCTTTTCCAAAATAATTTGTTAGTACTAATTATATTAATATTATAATTACAAATTTATACCTGTAAATTAAAGTATAAATATTTTACTTTAGAACATCACTGGATCCTTAAACAAATTCACCATTTTAGTAAAAAAGAAGCTACAAACAAGAGTATGAAAAAAATCAAATGTGCAGGACGTAATGCAACCAAAACACCAAAAATATTTTTCCAGATCAATTAAACCAAATCGACTGAAAATAAAGGTAAGTGGTATATACGATTTATATACAAAGCAAATACTGTGTTTAAGAATATCGACAATGTTTTCACAGTTCAGTTTAAGAAGGAGCACCAAACCTTTTTCTAGGATAAGACAGTACAATTGAGGCTTTCTGTTTTGAAAAATGTAAGACATTATTTTATCTACCATTAATTTCACTGTGTTGTGCAAGGATCTTGCTGTAATGCTGTTTTTAAGGAAGTATAGGGTTTTATCGACAATTTCAGAATTTTCTACGTTGACAAAATAAAAGAAAAATAATAAATAATAAACCATAAAAAAGAAAAAGTAAGAAAGTAATCAAGGAAAAGGGAATTGGTCACAGCCTACCTTTTTGAATTCTTAACCATCAAAAGAGTTAAGCCAAATAGTAGTAGACGTTTTTTAAATTTAGATGTATGCTGTTTGAATTCAAAAACCCACGTTTCCTTGAAAACAATTACACAAGATCTTATTTTAACAAACTAAAACAACTTTCTGTCGTGTGTAATCCCAAACCAATCTTGCAAATACTACAGCACTCTGAATTTATACAAACACAAAAAATTAAAATACGCATTAGAAAACGAGGTTGTATATAAAAATTCCAAAACTACATTTTGTTTAATGTGTCTTTGTGTATTCTTTAAGAAAAAACCGACTTTTGATCATTTCGTCTGGTTTTATTTTTATTGCCATTTAATTTTCTTGGTTGGTTTGAGACTTACTTTCTTTTTGATCACAGTTAGTGACTTTAGCTTTCCAGTCACAAGTTTGTTTTTCGATATCAAATGCAAGGCCAGACGGGCAGGTAATTTGCTTAAGCCCAGATCTTGTACATCTGCCACACGACGAGGAAATTTTATTTTTCATGTTTATTTATTTTTTTCCAATAGGAACATAAGTAGAAATTCATGTTAATTTAAAGGAATCCCACAGGAACATTCAACATGCATTCGACGAAATTTTGTTTTGTTTCATGGTTACAGGCAATGCAGATAGACGTTATTGTTATGGACACCATTCATTTATGAAGTCGCGATATTTTTATATTTTAAATGAAAATAGAAAAAATAATGGAAATTAGTTATGGCATTGAAACAAACATGAAAAAAAACCTGGAAAACATATGAAAAAATAGTTAAAGTAAGAAACGCTTAAATTTTAAGATATTCAGCCCGAAGATCAGAAGAAGCGCCTGGTTAGTCACAATACAAGTTATTCATTTCTATGACCATAACGATTGGAAGCCGTTAAAAAAGAAAATAACATTCAGAGGATAATGATATTATTTTATGATATTTATATGCTTGATAAACACCTTTCGCTTAATGGATGGGTCGGATTATTTTTATTTCTTTCAATTTTTTCGGCAAACTTACTTTCAATTTGATCGCAATTTTTAACATTTGTCTTCCAATCGCACGTTTGGCGCGTGATATCGAATGCTAGACCAATTGGACAACGTACTGATGCAAGTCTTGTTACGCCATTTTCACCAGCATTGTCACACCTAGTTTTTGTTTTACAATTTATAATACTCAATTTTCTCAAACATATTTTTTTTTCTTAATTAAGATTCTCAAAAATTTTGAATGTATGTATGTACTCTTAATTTTCAATATAATGTTCTTATTGTGGTTGAATCTATTATGTATCAGATAGTGCTAGTTTTAGCTAACATACGAATAATCTAAAGTAAGAGAACTAAGTAATCCGCAAAATTATTTTCATGAAAATTATGTAACACTCTTACTAAAAAGATTATTCAATTTAAAGTTTCGAATTTGAATAAATAAAAACCCTTTAATAACTCTATTGAAAAAAATACTAATATTATTTTTTAAATTCTTTTACATAGTTGGATATATTGAACCTCTAATGTTCTTTATGAAATTTTTAAAAAGTGTATATTGTAAGCATAGCGAAGGAAAGTCTCTCTATTTCAAAATGAAATATCGAACTTAGCTTCAAAATTAAATGTTTGCCAATAAAACATTCAAACTAAAATTCTGAACTGCATAAGAGTAAGGTCAGTTAATCTCATGGTTGACTTTGGTGTGCTCATATCATCATAACACATCTTGTTTTTATATTGCTTATTAAAAATATACTGAACGAATTTTTGAATACTCCTAAGTTTATATAACTCTTCATTTTTTTCAGAAATAAAATAATAAAAACGAAAGTTATTGTTTTGAATTGGTCTTTCTCAAATCTAATGTAAGAATAAATTGTCATTTGTTCTACTTTTCTAATTTAACCGAAAAGAATTAGCTTTTATTCGCCATTTTGTTAACAGTAAAAGTAAATAAATTCAAAAATTGTTTTAATTGCCTTAACTTATACCTCGACTACGCTTTTATCGCAGTAGAGTGCGAAAAATCAAGTTTATCTTTAAACGAAAAGATCTACTTGTTATCGCTAACATGTCATTCATAGCAGAACGCATAGTCTGATAAACTGATATCTCCTGAATGCTATCGATTACCATTGGAAGCTTTTCAACCACAAACAAAATTATAGAAAAATGCCCTGAAAAATCTATACGTGGTCTCTTTATTACAACTTTAATAAAAACATCTATCCTGTGCCTTAATGAGATTACACAGAAATCGAACTTTACCTCACGACATCTCTGCAATCACCCTCGGTAGTCATTCTAAAGTACTCATCTCCAGGTCTATCAGCGCAAAGTTCTTCAATGGTGCCAGCGTCTGGTCCATCGTCTTCTTCTTGCCTCTTGACACGAATTGAACCAACCACTGCAATACAAAAATAGAAATAGAAAATATTATTATAATCCAATGAAATGCCAAACAGATCCTTATTCAATTGATCTCGAATTGATTCGTTAGCCAATTGCCTGCAGGTCGCCGGTGAAGTGAAATGGAAAACAGAAATTGCTCACTTTACCCAGTTCTGTATGGATACAGTAAAATCTGAAAGAGATTTCACTTATTTTCTCGGGATTTCATTGACATCAAAGGAGATATTTTTATACGGCTGGATGGAGGTGTTCATTGCTGGAAATGGATATGGTGCGACGCGACACGGTGAGAGGTTATTCTTATTTTTATTTAACATCGAGAAAGTTAAGTCATTATTTCATCACTTTAATCTAAATCTGAGCTGAATCTGAGCTGAATCTGAGCTAATTTACCCTTCAACTAGCCTTAGCTGCGCACGTTTAATTTCAGTACAAATTAGAGCAACAAGAGTATTTTCACCAAGCGACTAATTTAAGACACTGGAAGAAATCAGAATCGCAATTTCAAAGCAGTACAATTTCACTTTTTTTGTTTAAGACAAAATATGAAATCTTTAAAGAAGTAGGTACTAATCAGCTCTTAGAGGTATTAACGGCGTCTATTTACATTTTGCCAAAATCTACAAAGCATTAGAAACCTCACACAGGCCAATGTGCCAAACACAAAAGCGGCAGCAAAAAATTTTTCCTCTTTACGATGAAAGTGAAACCCATTTGATTGTGATTTTCTTCCCCTTGCATATGACGAGAAATTATAAATTAACCATAAAGACGTCCAGAGGTATTTTCTAAAGATATCATCACGACAATGATCTTTTCAGCTAAGGTAATGAGTGGATTCGCATGCTGTAAATATCACATTTTCATGCTGTTCACGATAAGACGAACCCATCCAGGTAACATTTGATCTTCGATGTTATGTAATTCGAAAGTAAAAGTGATCACGCCAATCCGGATGTGTGAGCCACGGCACGGCACCGGCAGACACCAACTTCAAACAAAAAACCTGAAGTTTTAAGGAAACTGGTTGCCAGCGTTTCAGATCAGTTGAGATGTAGAGAATGCCAGTAATTATTATTAGAAGATCGTTGGCAGGTGATCGAAACTTAACGGGATTTTTGATTAGTATTCAAGTGAAATGTTTATTCTGAAGTTTTTATGGATTTCGAATAATTGAAGGAAAAAATGTTGATCACCTTGGAATGTGTTGCATAAACCTCGTATTAACTGGGTTATTAGGTAAGTTTATTTTTAATTAAAATTGAATTGATATTGAGAAAAAAAAACAATATATCATAAGAAAAAGTTGACCTGTGCAAATTTTGTTTTTGCTACAGGAATAGAAACCATTTAATAATAAAATTCAATATTTAAAATAATCTTAAACTACTACTACTACTAATGTGTGAACATTTTTTTTTTGTGGTCTAAACGGCTTAGTAGTTTCTAAGTAAAATGCCTGAATATTATTGTGCTTGTGATCTTACTCAAAATCGACGATATGGTAGACATTGTCATATGCAACTACTAGCATCAATATTGTCATGTAATTAAAACAGAAAACAGAACAATAAAACAAAAAAATGTTCTGAAATATTCTTATTAACGACCACATTAGCCTCCAATTTTGAAACAATTGAAATAATCTGTAGCTATCTCGTATCTTTATAGAAGAAAGTTGTACACATTTCTAGTAACTAAAACGAATTCAACTTAAATAAAAAATCGCGGCTTAGTCATTTACGTAATAATTAATAGAAAATTTATCAGTACTTATTTCGTTGGACAATATCACCTAGATATGTTATCAATGGGAACGGGTAATTGCTTCTTTGAAATCATGAAAGCATTCAAAGACTTCAAGAAAATCACCGTCGGTGATTGCGTGAATATGTGAAATATGTCTTGAACTATGATTTTGTAGTTATGCGAATACTCTTGTATCATTTTAGACTTTGGAAAGAAAATTTAGAGATTTCTATATAGCAAAATAAATTCAAATTGAACATAATCTGATACTTTATTCGTACACCAAGCTCATTTTTTGAGATCATTTTAATGATTTTGATAAGAGCCATACAAAATATGTGGCACTTGTAAAATGAATTTGGTAATCAGACTTTACTTAAAATTTTAAAGAATTTGAGATAGTTAACCGCATCTTAATCTACACTGTTTTACAAAATGCACATATGTATATGATCAAATATATTTCTATAGTTTATATACTGAAAAGCAGATTTAAATTCTAACTTTGAACTCAGTAGTCTGAACTTAGTTTGTAATAATTATATTTATTCTAAAAATACAAAACAATTTCGCAAATAAATTATTCATTGAAAACAAATTATGCAATTCAAAATAGTATAGATTCTTAAATATACTAAATAATTTTCAATCAATGTAAATGTATTATATTAGTTAGAAGAAATATAATTTCTCGGGAAACTACTAACAGAAATTTAACTTTTCTATAATATTATTTTCTTTAAATTAGGCAATTGCTTTGAGATGTAATAATATAATCTTTCTTGAAATAATAATGAAACTGATTTCATTTCTTATTGACCTACGATTTTGATCATATTTAATAATATAAAGTATTTATTTTATGAATATCTCTGCATTATTTGTGTTGATTGAAGTACAGTAGAATGTACAATTTTCTTCAAAAGTTCATAGAAAATTTTATAATCGTTTAGTACTATAATAGAATACTAGAAAAGTTAACTCGAACTTTATTTAATTCATTACAAGTTTCAAAAATAAATATCAATATGTAGCACAAATTTCATTGTACATAAATATAACAAAAGAGCAACCCTAATTTCAAAACTAAGGTTATAAGAAAAATCCACACACATTCATATAGAAACTGTGAATGTTTTAGAAACCTCTAAAGGGCAGTACGACCTTACTATATAAATAATGTTTCAATTATTCTCTAAGAATATGTCTTAAGAAATCTTCAAGACATGAGGCTAGACAGTAAAAACAATTTACTTATAGCTTATTCAATTCTCTCTATGTTTATCCAATCACGGCAGAGTTTTAATTGTTTCTATTTCTATTTCTTAAAAATGTTCTATTGCTTATAGATGGTTATAATAATATTGATGAAATATTAGTAATTAGTAATTGTTTTGTTTACATTTAATTACTTTTGAAGTCCTGGCATCTAAAAAACAAAACAAAAAAGGTTTTAATTTTTTTCGACGAAAAATTATTATAATTAATCACAGCTCATTTTTATATTTTAAATTATTACAAGACTTCTATATTTACTTTACCATTATTTAAAATCGCCGCTTTAGTAAAATATGATTTTGTAAACATTAACTATCAATTAACGTTTTTTTTTATTTATAAAGGCTTTGACTATTGTGTCTTAAGACCTCACTTTCTTCTGTCGTTTTGATATTAAATTAATTGAGGAATTTTATTCTTTATATTAGCCATTGTATTATCAATTATTGAATCCACTTAATGCTTATAAAAAAAAAAAAAACAAGATAATACATGTAATAAGATTATAACAAAAGCAAAATATGTACAATACTTTCGAAAATTTTTTAATATGTTGCGGTTATACAAAGAAGAAGCATTAATTTCCATTTTACACTAAAATTAATTAACCGAACCGGTATTTGAAGTTTTAATATTTTAGCTTAGTAATTTAAAAGCCAAATAAATAAAATAAAATACATTTAAACGACATAACCAACTGATTGCATCTGTTGGGTCTGAGTAAGGTCAGTGTAATATGGGCAATATTACTTTTAAATACATTAAAATGTTTTCTATTAATTGACGACAAAAGAATATAGTCTCAGTTTTTAACGATTATAGGCAGTGGCTTCGAAGGGCTTTGTCCTGATTTTGCCAGTATGTTAATCAAATAAAAAATCCAAATTTTTTTTTAATGTACATCGTATTGACTAAGACTTCAGCGTGTTCTTTTTATCGTATTTAGTAAAACAAAAGAAAAGAGAGGAAAATACACTCTAGCATTATTAATGAAATACTAAAGTTGTGAACTACTATTAGTGTGAACATACGTGTAAAATATCAAATAAATAGGTTCATTAATCGAGAAATAGTGTACAATATTTCAAGAAAAATTGTGTTTGAGAAAAAACACATTTTTGAAATGTTCAGCTGCTGGCATGTCCATGTATCATTAGGGTCTATGTTCGTATCACGGTCTGTAATGTTGCAATATTTTTGTGCATGACCTCTCAGGTCTCAAACTATTTAAAAAACAAAATTCGGTTTTTCGAAAATTTTGCAATGATTGCAATTTCAATAGCGACTCGCGAAAAAAACTATTATTAGCACGGAAGCCAAGACGTTATTTAAATGATCTGTTCTTTAGTAAATATAACAAAGGATTACATAACCCAAGTCATGCCAGCATCACAAAGGAGTGTCCTTGAAACAGCAAAAAATGGAGAATGGTACCTTGGTTCCGTCTTCCAAGAACTCCTTAGCGATTCAAGAATATTCTACATATAACTGGATTTATTTCTACAACGGACTACAAAGGCGCAGCAGCACAATTGCTTACGTTGACAAAGTCAAGGTAAACAACGTCCACGTACCACAGCGAAACGGTTGCGGTAAAGAAACTCAATTTTATTTCTGTTTTTGCTAATTAATATTCCGACTGGATCGCGAGTCCATTCTAAGAATTCTCTCACACCGTCCACCAGGTAGCCAACAAGGTGATAGGTGTTTTTTCTTCGGGGTCTTATGATGCCTGGTGTATTTTGTGCCTGCACCATGAAGTCCTTGACACCCCATCGACAGGCCATCGCGCGTCCAATTGCGATGGGATTTTGAATTGGATTTAGAGTTGGAAGCACGTAAGGCGCAAAAAGAAGGAAAATTCTGAGATGAGAAAATCGAAAGAAGCCAGTGGCATAAAATGCATCTCAACTGGGGGCTCAGTGCCGGGGGCCTGAACACCTCCGACAATTGGTGAACGTACCGAACAGCCTTGGATTTTCTTCATCACGCTGAGAAAAACTCTTTCTCGACGCTGCACAGGTAAAAAGTGGGAAACAAAACGATTAACTTTATTTTTTAGCCGTTTTCCTCCATTTTGCCTTTTTTTGCAAGACACAGCACCTCGCGGTGCGCTCATTATGCAGAGGTGCTGCTGGTGCGGCTGCTGTGCTTGCCCGATGAGAAAATCTCTCGCAAATCCCATTAACATAACTCGTTTTGTTACTAGGCAAATATTTTCACTGCAGGTTTCCTTTCGATGTTGAAACAACTTTTACAAAATTTCTTAGTCGACTGAGTTTTACGAACGCTTGCGCAACCGCTGGCCGCCACTCATAGTCCTTTGTCCACTTGCGGCACAGTTAAACAATTTCTGTCTTTCATTTTACACTTCACTTTTCTTAACCACTGCGAATTCGTCTAAATTGTTAATTCATTTTTGTTTTCTTCTTTTTTATATACTTTTTTATGTTACGTTTACTTACCAAGTGCACAGCAAAACAGTAGCACACTAACCGTGTGCAACACACGCGCCATTCTGCGAATGTGTTACTTAACGAAACTCTAAAAACGTAAAAATAATTGAAGAAGAGAAAAAAACAAAAAGCGTTAAAATCACGTCCAGACCAAACCCAAATTCGTTTAATTATTTACATTGAGAAACTCCTTCAGGGGAGGATATATCCCTGGACAAACTATCGGTAGTCAGCTCTTGATGGCTGGTGGTGCCGATGCTGAAGACAAAATCTCAGCACTACTTCAAACACAGCCACGCTTGCACTAGGTGTTGGCCTGTGTCGCTGGGTCCTATTTATTAAGACTTTCACCTGGATGGTGGGGTCTGATCGCTCAACCTGTTGATCGAGTTAATATTGAAAATTTTCGCATTTCTGCTTTGTAAGCGCGCAAGAAATACCTTTGAACCTGAAACTTCTTTGAACAACCATCGGTGGTAGTGGAAGAAGTTGGGAACTCTTCGAGTCGAACGGGGGCCAGAAGCTGCGACTCCCTGGTTTAAGACAGGGGAAACGATAGCAGTGGATCGGAGGAGAAACGCTACATCCGTCGGTTCTTGATTCGAGCGAAGTCGATGGGGAAGAGGGGTCTTCAAGTAAACAGGAGAAGTGCAAATCGAGGAAAAGTTTCGGCAAGGGCCAAGAGGTCTTCAGGCGATTATAATTACCTTAATTATTGTCTATCTTCGATAGGTCAAAAGGCGAAGATCAATGCGAGTGGCTGTAACAGTTCTCAAATACCTCGTTCCCTGGATCCTGTAAAAACCGCAAATTGTTCTAGAATTTGCAAGAGACTTTGAGGTTAGTAAAAATACGTCACGTGTAGGTATTTATGAAATATGTCGATACTGATCGAACATAACTTATGAGAATTATGCAACATAGTAAAAGAGTGAAATTTATGAACTGAATAAACATTTTCAATAGCATTTTTTAATGGTAGTCAAGCAACAATATAAAACTGTCGAAATTAAAAACACAACAGCTCGGTATTACAAACAGGTTTATGTTTGGGATTTACTTCGGATATTTCAACTTTTATATCCTAGACATTGTATACGAGTAAATGTATGACAGGTTTCACGCATATACCGCTTCAAATACTTTGATTTCTTCGAGTCCTCATTTTACTGCTAAACATTTTGAAATGACTTAGGTTACTTTCTAGTATTTAGACACTCAAGATTCTATCTTTAAAGCTTGTAGATTCCAAAATATTTTCAATTCCTCTTCTTTTACACTTGAAGTCATCGATATACCCGTAAATGATAATGTTAAAATTGTAAGAGTGTATCACTGACGAATTCGTTAGCTATAAACTCATTTTAGATGATCATAAACATACTTTTTAATAAGATCTTTGAATTTGAAATACAATTTGGAATTATAAATTTAAAATCCACTTTTATTTTCTCTATTAATTACAATATTTTTTCTAATGATTTTTCTAACTCTATTCTTTTATTAAACTTATAATGTTCATTACTTAAAATTAACTGCAAAGGTTTATGCACATTTTGTTAAAGGATCACGCTTAATTAGAAATTAAAAAATTTGACTTTTATAAAATGTTTGTCTTTCTTGAAAATAATATTTTTGCTTGGTAAAGGTCTAATTTAAAATTTAAAATTATGTATATTAAAAAAATATAGCCCAGTAGGCCCGTAGAATAGAAGACTGGTATGAGAATCATTAAAAAGTAGTCTGACCTTTAAGTAGAGTAATTTTTAAAATATTTACTGAAAACATTTCGAAAAGTCATACATTTATAAAATAAGGAATTGTTATCTATTCTTGAAATATTATTAAAATAACGAACCGCTATCAAAGTTCATTACGGATCCGCTCTATTTGGTCTGATCAAAATGCTGAACAGCCAGTTTTGTCATTATAGGTACAAATAATAATAATATAAACAAATTTTTATATTTATGTTTAGATTTAAATTAATTTCAGCTTAAATTATATTTAATAATAATACAATAATATTATAATATAATAATCCTTAACATTCATAACAATAACAGTAACAAATTATAACGAATAAAATAAAACTTAATTGAGTACATTATAAAGAGGCTAAAACACTCAAATTGAAATAATTTTTTACCAAGATATTTACTAAATATTGAAAACGTTTGTTTGCGATGGCATTTACCTCTTTTATACGAATTCTGAGCGTTATTCTCGGAACAAATAAAATATTTGTTGATGGTTGATAGTTTATGATTAATTGCATTTCGTTGGAAAATAAAAAGCTCCTAAATAAATTAATTCTTGTAAGGAATTAATTCGTTACCAACATTACTTATACAATTTTTTGCAGAATAAAATAAATGTTGAATATTAGAAAGGGAAAAACAATAAATTTTTTTACTTATACAGAATAAGCAGATTAGTTCAAGATGGCAAACCGCAAAAAATTTTATAACTTTCGTTAACTAATATATTACGTATGGATATAGATATATAGATTAATATCATATTTTAGCATACCGGAGCTTTTGCGCCAATCTGTTTTATGACTTCTTTGTTGCATTCGAAATCATAACTTGGCGTAAAACACCTTGGATTATGAATTATGGAACTGACCTGCATAGAAATATTAAACAAAAATATTATTAAGTCTGAGTAATTATCCGAAATTTTCAATAGCTATGCCAAGGTATCTTAATTACTACTGAATTCTAATCGATGCTTGTATTTTCACATGTTCACATCTATCCAAAGTATGCTATAGAAATTTAAAGTATTAAAATAATCCTATCATCATAAATTTCTTTTGCCTGAAGGTGTAGAGGAGTAAATGTAAAATTAAAAATTCGGAATTTTCATGTCATTATCAAATAATTTCAATATCTGGATCCACCCGATTTCCATCGTCACGAGCGAGTCCCAACGCGCCAGGTCTAATTCTGCTGCAGGTAATTCTGTCGATCCGTGAAAGTGTTATAATTTAATCATAAATTTTTTTATTGGGCGAATATCTCACGAAGCGACAATTTGCATAACGTTACTTTGTGTAACTTAGCATCGAAATGACTGAAGCACCCGCGCAGCATCGTAGTGGAATGTTTTCTCCGCATAATCGCGTCAGGTGTGTGTTAATTCCGACACCTTGCTTGCAAAAATTTATTGCCTGTATTACACGCGCTAGTGTGAAATAGCACCGCTTCTAAATTTGAATGGAATTAACCGCTCCGGTGAACATGGTATCAAAACCCGCTGGTCCATCGAGAGAGAGGTGATTGCCTCTGACCATTCCTTGGGGGTTCTGCCGGCAATACTTTTCTGTGTCGCGGCGCATGTGGCGCCGCACGCTACGATGACGAAAACATGCAAAGGTAATCAAAAGGTGATGCTGCATCACACAATCGTAGAAAAGAAAAAAAACGTTAACAAAATTCCCATCCGCAACGGCAACGATCGCAGTTCATTTAGTTTTATGAAATTGACATCGACACTATTAGCCCGATCGGCGATCGTTAATTTCTCGACCGATCACCGCGATCGGTAAAACATCGTAATATTTTCCATAACTGTGTCAAAAGTGCTTCGTTTTCAAGGCTGGGCAGCATTGGCATCCATTGGCACGCTCCGTGCAAGTCTTGACGCGATCGCTCAAGGTGCAGACACTTTTCTTTTAGGTTTGGAGAAATTTCTTGGAAAATTCTCCGAGTACTACTTACTCGTGAACTTATGGGAATTTTATATGACTGATGATTTCGTCAGAATCATTAAATTTAATTTGTAATGGACACTGATCATGACTTTTACCAAAATTTATGACTTTATTTTTGGTAGCTGTACTGAAGCATTCTTTAAAGGAAATATCTTTTTGCGAAATCAAACTTGCACATACGATAACTGTTTACTTTTTAAGTTAAGTTAAATAAAAATATTCCTCTTATAACATCGAAACGTCCTCCCAACATGAACCAAAAAATAGATTTCTCTCCTCCCTTTTTTCCTATAAGAATTTCTAAATAACTCTGAAATATTCAGTATACACTACTATTCAATTACATACAAAAGTTTCTATAGGGTTACAACGTATAACAAGCAAATTTCTAACTTGTAATGTCTGTCCAAAATTCTTGAATCACTTAATCCGTAACACACCCTGCATTCATTGTAAGCCACATTTACATTCCTTCCAACATGATAATCTATAATTACCCATCTCCAGAAATTTTCTAACTTTCGTCTGTCTAGCATCTAAAGAGGCAAACGTCTAAACTATATCTGAGGCTTTATCAAGGCTTCCGATAGAATAAATCAAAGTGTCGTACTTTGTAAATGATTTCTTCTAGGCTTTTCATTAAATAATTCGGCACGTATTTGTCTTTACGCACTTGGGAAATCTGACTTGTCAATGGAGATAATAAATATCTCAAGCCTACCTCATGGGAGTCATTTAGACCCACTGTTGTTTGTTTGCATTTACCACTAAAATTACCCTGTTTTTATGTTTAAGTTTAAAATCTTTGGTTATGTTGGACGGAACTGAAATCCTTTGCAAAATTGCAAACGAACGTATTAATTCATTGTGTCGCTTTGAGAACAATATTTACTCTATTGTTATAAAGCTTGGGTTTTGTTAAGGTTAGTCGAAGATTTAAGGCTTTAATAATCTGTTTATAATACTAGTATTATTTGCTGTTCATTTTTCATACCCATCCTTAGGTATGCCCTTACCAGATTTCCATTTCATAAATCTCGTTAATTGTACTGAAGACGTACAGCGAAAATTCCAAAATTGCCTTCGCTATTGACTACCTTTTTGACTAAATTTATTTTGTATAAGTCCTTGTTTCACTCGGATTATGTAAGACAACGCAGTTTTGTTCCCTATAGCAAGCGTATTTAAATTTGTTTTGCAAAGATCGCAAATTATATTCAACTAAACATTCACGATCTAAGTTATAGGAAACTTGAGAATGTTTTCTGACTCTAAAAAAAGGAGGAGAATTTTAATTCGCCGTGCATGTTCCTCAATGTTGGGCCTATTCTGAAAAATAGCTTTTATTTTTTCAGGTGCGTTGCTGAAGGTTTTTTCCATTTTTTCGATGTTCTCAAGGCCAATGTTTTATTAATTCATGCATATTTAAGGAAAATCTAGAAGTAAACTCGAAGTACATGACTGGAATTTTGTCTCTTTGTCTCAGTATTTCGTAATGATTATTGAACGAATTTTAATGGGACTTTTACTGTAGGTCTCAAAGAAACTTAAAGCATAGGCTACAACTTAAACTGACGAATGAAATTTTTCATGTTTACATAACTAAAAGCAAATTTATTAGACATTTACTTAATGACTTTAAACAAATTTAAAACGTACTAGGATCCGAAAACAACACAAAAAAGGGAAAAATTTTTGTTTAGAGAATTCGAGAAGGCACAATACAAAACTCCTAGCTTCAGCAGTGGCATTTGTTTAAGTGATTCTTTTTATTTTCAGAAGTTATTTCTTAGCACATTTTTCCAAACGCTTCTTTCTTCTTTGATAAGTAATAGACCTAATTATTCAACAATGAAACGTTGCATTATTATTTACTAATAAACACTAAAATGTGAAATCTTAATATAATTTATGTAATTTGCATAAAGTAGTATCAACACTGAATGTATATGTGACAACTTGTATTTAAATATTTAAAAACAACAAATGAAGTAGGCACGAAAATATAATAATTGTAAAAGATTGCTATACCAACTGAAAGTTGTGCCGATTGCCATTAGTTTTATATATAATAATTCAACTGAAAGAATATTTTATCAAATCAATACTTTTATTCATTTTATATTATTTTATTACATTGTTATGGCTTCTAGTACTATAACTTTAAGCAATGGACTATCATCAACCCATCATCCCTAATAATAAATTTATTAAAGGAACATACAGTTCCAATACGATTTTGCACTATTGTTTTTTTTTATTGAATTGATTATTGACAGTTTTGAAATTCATAAACAGCTTCTACTCAAGTCATACAAGCAATATAAACAAATATAAAATATAAATTCAACTTTCTGATTAACGTAAATACGCATTTTTGCTCTTAGCTAGTATACCTTTCATCTTTACAAGTTTATACACTAATAATACTTCAAATACTAACTTAAACTACATTAAAAAGAAATTATACGAAAAAATCAGTAGTCAGTAAAAAGTAGACGTGGTTATTTCTACTATATACGTTTTTTATAAAACATTATTTCGCCTTGGCTGGACAATATGTATTTTTTGATTTTTTATATCTATTATATTGCTTACTTTAAATCTTAAAAAAGAAATTAAAAAAGAAAATTAATATTTTAGGTAGCCTTCCTCTCTACTGATTTCGTAAGTTTTTAAAAAATTAGTACTCATTAACCCTCTACGCGAATAGATTCTCTTTTCTAAATTCCTGATTTTAATTGACTTTATTTCTAATTAAGTTTATATAGAGCTCACTTTTATTTGACTGTTTTCCAACAATTCTAATTTGATAAAAGTAATTCTTATTACTTTTAAGTTATGTAATATGTACATATTACATTTATACCATATTTTTACAACAAACCCGTTTTCATTTCTTTTGAATGATCTGTCGTGTACTTTAACTAATTTGTGAAGACGAAAACGTCTTTATTTTTATACGGATTTCTTTGTATTATTTGGTACAAAATTCAAAAGAAATTGCCCAATATCTTACTTTTTGTTACGTCTAAGAAGTGAAAGGATCTTTCTCTCTCTTTGAGTAAAACAATGCGTCCGTCGGGTGTCATAATTTTCACTTAATTTACCTAGCTGAAAATTATTAGATTTAACTGTTCATTTTTAGTTTAAATCCAGCCAAATTGGCTCCGCTGCGTCGGGTACAATGGCAACTGGATAAACAATGAAATAAATGCAGACTTTCGGCGCAACTAGCGGAAAGGTGCAAAAATCGTGACGGGAATTTTAATTCCAGGTCGGCTTCGCGAATCTTCTTGCAGAAGACACCGTGGCCTTTCTATTTCCAATTGTATTTGCATAAAACTTACCAGGCGAATTTTAATTTATCTAGTTTCTCCACCGAGTTCGCACTTAACCCGTTCTTACAATTGCTAAAGATGAAGATAGGGGAAAGCCCCCTTCCATGTTCCTTTTGTACACTGCTCTGGACACATTCATTAGCCTTCTTAAAGGTCACTAATATTTTTGTTTAAGCAAATGCGACCAAAAAGGAGAGTGCCTTAAATTTGCACAACTTAATGTTGCAGGTGTTAAAGACTGACCTGTCTCACCACACAAAGTAATAGAATATTTAATCAAAATTTTACAGAATAGTTGGTAATTTTTTGTACGTATAGTATCCTAAAAATAATTCTTCCTCAAAAATACATTTCCCTTCCAGTTTTCAATCTAGGCAAGATTTTTGAAGTTTTATGTTTCTTCTATCTTAACTAAGTATCGACATGAAATGTGGCATAGTTATAAAACTATACTAACTATACTTGGAAATAATAACAAATAATAAAATTATATAACTTTAAGATTAACCAAGGTGTGGTAATAAAAACACTTTAAGCCCATCGATTGCAAAGACACTTTTCTCGTATTTCGTAAGGGTATGTACATATTTCTTTTTATGTTATAATGCGTTGTTTTGGACACATCAGCCATAATATCGATGCCACCTTATCTTCAAAGTTTCTAGACCGAAAAATTTGTAAAGTTATCTAGGAGAAACATTGTACCTTAAGAAAATATGTCTTCTCCCAAAGAAAACATGTTTGCCTTTTATACAGTGGTTCGACAACTTTAAATCGAACAACAGTATTTTCATCTCAAGATGATTTACTAAGTAGAACCACCGGACAAATCTACATCTATAGAACCAGCAGCCGCCTGTCTTACGTCGCTTTCGATGAAAGCTCAATATTTCATCAAAATTGTTCAGGTTTTGAGTTGGAGCTAATTAACTGTATCTAACGTGGCACCACACTGCGATTCCCAAACCAGATCCTCCAGAGTCATTTATAGGTCAATCCAATTTTGTATCTGATCCGGAGTATTTTGAAAATTTACAGACCAACTTCTTGGACAGGTCAATTCGCGGTGCAATATTCGGCGCCACGAAGCGTGGTATTTGCATACCACGGTGTGATGCGAACCGCAGGCGTCTCGATCTCGAAGTGCTTTCCTCTCAAGTAATTTCGGCTGGTATCATCTTGGCCGGATTATGTAATCCGCCATGGAAATGGAATAAACAACGCAACCACCACCGAACTCGTGTCATACAAAAAATATGAATTTCGTTTAAGGTTTAAGGCGCTCTCTGCCATCCGCAAAATGTGACACCGTGCAGACAGTGAAAGTGTACCCATTTGCATGAGGAGAGCCGCGAAGAGGCCGAATTTCTGGTATTTCGGGCCGAAATCAAGGTTGGACCCGAAACTGCTACCTGTCTTGATTTTCATCGAAATCGATTGCGAAGGTATCACCCCGGGTGATTTGTTTGGAAATTTGATTGTTGACTGCACGGCCGTCGCGGGACCGAATTCGGGAATGATATTTTTCGCCGTTTCCATCTTTTGTGTGTAGTTTTCTGAACTCGCCTTTTTTTAAAGTTTTGAATTGCTTTTGGGCGAGTTTTCGATGGCCTTTGGGTTTTGTGGATGTGATACGCGAATGAGAATGGATCTCCTATGGTGCGATAGTCTCACATTGTTCGCATTTCCTCATGATTTCCGTAACTCGCTTTATTCTTTTACTTTTACTTTCGAAGATGTTGCACTTTCTAAGGCGCCTTCGACTGAGTGCCGATTGTTCGGAATTCATTTCAAGGTTTTCGTAAACTTTGAATTTTAAGAGGAAATTAATATCACTAATAACAACGTATTCGAATATAATTTTCACTAGCAAAATTTGGAGATGTATGTAAATAAAAATTCCTTATCGAACGACTGTTGTCTAATTCATAATCTAATTGCACAAACATTTCAATTTTACAAATATTTGATATACCTACTTAAAGTAGTATTTATATTTTCTTTCATAATTCAGCAAACATCGAAATTAGTAAAGGCCTAGATTACAATTAAAATATAAAAAAATCTTTAACAAAAATCAAAAATTGCGATTTTTAACAAACTATTCTATTCATTCATTTCTTCAAAAGTAAAATTTTTGTTCAATGTTAGAAATGTTTCGTTACAGTCAGTAACTTATATTAAACTGAAATAATTAATTAATTATCAATGCTATACAATTTTGTTGCTAAACAAGCACTACGCAATGCAATTTGTTTTAGAGATTGTGAATTTAGAAGTGAAAAAAAAAGAATTGGGAGAAGCTAATAATAATCGTATATTTGGCCATATTAAAACAAAAAAAAAGTTATAGTATAGAGACTTAAAAAAGCTTGATTTTTAAAGCACAAAAAATGAGTTGTTCTAAATATTTTAAATGTTAATAGAACAAAAAGTACAACTTGAAATCACATGCATAATTCAACTTCTAATCACTTATAAAGAATTCTCCTTAAAGAATATTTAAATATCATAAATTATTTTGTATTTTTAAAAAATATGGGACCCAAACCCGCAGACATATATCAAACTGTTATGATGTCCTATTACTAAATTAACATTTCACACAACTCGTTCTCTCAAACTTTTGAATCTACTTTTTTCGAAAGCCACAAATACCTGAATAGTTTTATTTTCGAATATTGTTTACATAAAAATGCAATTAAAACTCGGTGTTGATTTTGTAAGCGCATATTAGCAATAGTAATATCAAATACCACCGATCTACATCACTTCATAAATTAAAATTAGGAACTAGTGCTAATATAGGTTTTTAGATTTTCTATAACTAGAATTTCTGGATTTTATAACGAAAAAGAATAAAGTCGTATAAATATTCTAATACACCTCATACGTTAGATTACTATATAATATTATTTTTAGGCAGCTTGTGGACAAAACATCTGCATTCGAACAAAAATCCGCTGATAAAATCGGAAAATGTTATTCTTGTGTCTTATGATGTTCTGATAGTTCTTCGAAAAAAGAGATCAAGTGAATTAAGCAGTTTTCCATTTAGAATAATTTGGGAAGTCTACCAATGGGAAAAATTTGTCCTGTGGACATAGTACAGCTGGTACATTTATGCATACAACAATTATATTAGACCATCAGATGTATTGTTATTTATTTTACTATCACCCTCCACGTACAATGGCATTGAGTTTGAAATGTAAATACTTATGTATACTTTGCACGAGGATTACTCTGGCTCAATGGTAAGTGAAATGATTCTTTATGTAGAAAATGCTGGTCCGAAGCCCGTTTTTGTCCTAGCATTAGTAGTTAGATAAAATTGTACACATTCGTTTATAAAAATTATGTCAAGGGCCATTTTGGAAATTTCTTCTCAATGTAACTCGCAAGCCCATAATTTTTGAATATTCGGAAATCAGTAATACGTACTATATGAAGATGCCTGGGATTAAGATTCATCCAAATATGGGGAGCATAAGAAGTAGTATTTTAAACGAGAGACATTAGTTAGATCCGAAATGACCGAACATATCTAAACCATGCCATTGCTGTAATCAGCTAAGCATCGAAATAGTAAAATAATTCAAATTTGGGCGTTAGCCATAAAAATTCAAAATTTTTAGACCACCGCCGTCTGCCTACCGAATGGCTTCAAGGCGAGCCCAGGTTTAGACATCGCTGCATTGCATACAAAGCTAATTTGTAACTTATATTTGCTGCTTAATTTAACCATAAATGCGGTCAATTTCATTCGAGCTAAGTTCGATTCAAGTGCAGGGTCATTAACGGCGGCTTTTCTTTTTGTGGCTCTCATTTCTCAAGTCGAACTGCAACTGACCGCGCTAGAATCGCAGCGGCGGCATTCGCTGTTGCTTTGATGGTCTCGCCACGTCCAAAATTTGCATTTTCGAAATTTTAATGGGCCGCCTTAAAATTTTTCTGTATTTTTTTCGATGCTTTCGGTCACTGTCACTGATCCCACCAGGTCTAGTATCCTCGGCAAGTTGTGGCGGTGACATCGCGCGTTTACGACGTCGACGTGACGGTGAGGCGTAGAGAGGCCATTAAGGTCAACTAACCTAACCAAAAGAAGCAGGCGGATGTTGGCGCACTCGATGAAAGTAAAATGTTATGTTAAGCACTTTTTTATTTACCTGTCTTTTCTTCAACTGGGCTATTTATCTAAACTGCTTCGGAGACAACAATCTATTAATTATGATTACTCCAGGTACGAAAAGCGATTACAACGAAATATAATTGCGCGTTCGTAAGCACACAATAAATCATAATAAAAAAGAATAACTCTGATAATAAAAAGATGAAAAAAACACTCTTGAAATTGAACCCTGTTTTATTAATATATAACATTCCATAATTAGATTCCATAATAAAACATTCTTTACACAATTATCCATTTCTAATTAAGCCAAAACTACAAAGAGAAGAGCTCTTATTCCACTTTGGGAATACCTACAATTCCTACTTAAAAATAAAAAATAAATTATTATGTAAAAATTTATAATTTATTTATAATATGAATGTTTAATTTTTCGTTTAATGTTTAACGATATAAGTACATAAATACATCTAAAATAATGTAAAGGAAATTTTTGATCTGAACAATTAGTGGAATACTACAACCAATTTTTTTCTATAAATTATTAATTTGAAAACATCGTTTCATCGTATACGATTTTGTAAGAAGGTATTCAAAAATCGTTGTTTAACAATTTTTGGAAATATTTGAAATAACACATTTTACACAATTAGTCAACAATTTATTTTTTAATTGCTTTGAAATTATTAATCACAATTCCACACTCTTGATCAAAATATTTACAAAATTAATTATTATTTCGTTTTGAATGGAGAGAGAAATTATATTATGTGTATAATAGTTATATAAAAGAAATAATTCGGTAAACGATAAATTATTATTAAATCTAAACCTCAGATCTACGCTGGTGATTTTTTATAAGAATATTTTTAGCAATTGTCAAAATTGCTGACATGCTGCTATCAAAAACGACAGCATTAAGCCCTCATAGAGCTAAAATTAATCTGAACAGTAAGTGAATTGCCAAAAAGTGAATATTGCCAAAAATACTGCTATGAAAAATTGCCCGCAAATGTCTGAGGTAAAATAAATTTGAAATTGACATTGATTAAGATTCCTGGACGACATGGACAACCGACGCTTTCTTGATATTCATTTATCAATTCACTTTAAATAAATATTAAAATTATTTCAGGAACTTGAAAATTTTCATAATATAATGTTTGAATTATTTAAGAAGTTTTATATTATAGTTTTTAAATTATCTCCGATAAAGTTATAAATAAATAATCAAGAATTTTTGCAAGCTTACTTTACTGTATCCTGAATTAATTTCTAGTATTAATTTTTACTAATTCATTGTAATTATCGCATAAGCTTGTACCAAAAAGACGCTATTCACCTTTAGCATTGCTCGAATGAAAGGCTATCATCAGCAGCTGCGCTTGTTCCGCGTTTGCTATCATCACTGAAGATCGCAAGAAAATTTATTTATTTACCTATTGTATATTCTGCGACAGCACTCTCTGAAGTAAAAAAGAAAATACTATACAATTAAAAAGAGCTGCCCGACGAGGCCTTTGCGGACGACGAAACATGGCTGGAAATTAATTGCAATACTCCTAGAGCGCTATCAATTTAACAAGACGCAGCAGCGCATTTGAGAAAGACCAGTCCGTCGTGGATCCTCTTGTGTCCTAACTTGGTCAGCACAGGCAATGGAAGATGTAGCGAAGCAGCATATGTGACAATGAGAAGAACCGAGAGCACTTCGATACAGCGAAGCTGTTGGTCCATAAGTGGATGGATGTGGATGTATTTTCTAAGCTAAGGTGGTTTCGCTTAGCGATAGCGCTGCGCCAAGGAATACATGGGTTAAATGGAAAAAAAATCAGAATTTTTGGCAAATACATGTGAATGTCCACAAGTGCAACGGCTTTTCCGAAGAGGTAGTTCCCCCTTGCGTCCGACGGAAGATACCTGCCAATGGGACTAGCGATGAAAGAAAAAACCTACTTGACTGCGTGAAAGATATTAATGAGATGATGGAGATGCTGCAGAAGACTATGCCTGGCACCTTGACATTTTAAGCGTTTTCTATGCCAGTGGGGTACAAACGGGCGTCAAATGGCACCTTTAATGATTGCATAGTAAAGTTTTTATTACTTGGCTGGATGACGGGTTTTGGAGAGCTGTTGTGGCCCGATATAATCGGTTTTTAAAACTGGCAAGCTTCGCGGGAGTTGCTACATTATGTGTCGTTAAAATTATCGCTATCGGTGGTAATTACGGGCCTTTGTGAACAAATCGATTACCTACTTGAACTAAGGAAACTGCGGTGGAAGTTTGCCGTAGAATTATATAAAGAAAAATGTAGTTGTTAAACTCGTTTATCAGAACAGTACGCTACCAAACTGAACGAATGTTCAGAAAATTACTCTTGGTAAGGGAAAGATTTACGTGGGTTTTAATATCCATGATAATATAATATCTATTCAATGTCACAACCCAAACATCGGCTTTTGTTTTATTTATAATCCATTACTCATAGATTGTTTTTCAATATTAGTACATAACAAAGATATATCATTCTTTAGTCACAAAATAAAGCTAAGTAGTATGTTTTTAAATTGTTCAACGGTTAATTATTACACATATTTGTCAACATGCCTTGGGATATCTTAAAAAAACATAAGATTTAATCCTTAAGTAAACCCTTTCAGTAATTAATTACATAATGGCTTTCTTTACATCATATTTTTGAAGTTGTTTTTTTTTACTTAATTAATTTTTATACATGAAACTTTATCCACTATGAAGTAAAATATAAATTTAAGTATGCTTATGATATTCGTCTTATTCACAAATTTGTGCAACACTTAGACTATGCTGATGACTTTGCTGGCGAATACCTATAGGTTACTAAACAATAAAATAGTTAAAAAGCGCTTTATTTCTTGTAGAATTTCTCATGAAGCTTTTCAATCACATTCGACAATATTGTTTGAAAAACATTAGAAGCTCTGTCTAGCTCCTCGGGTTATTATCCCTCTTATTTAATTGTTGAAAACTCAGTATATTGCCTTTAAAAGTACTTGGACACATACTTCTACACATATTATAATTTTCTTTTTTCTTATGAATGTTATTAGTGGAGGACATTAGGACTATTCCAACTTGGTTTAAATTTGTTGAAAGAAACTTTTGGCCTGTGAAATATAAGCTGACAGCAAAGATCTAGCATAAAGAAATCACCGCATATAGAATTACGTTATTTTGTATTGTCGTCACCCAAAAGACACTTCAGAAAAACCATACCAATAATTTGGTGAAAGCAAAATTTGTGAATCATTATTATTATTGTTAAACATTAAAAAAAAAATACATGAATTAAAGAATTACCCATTAGATAAATAGAAGATAAACTTATTTTTTCTTACATACAGTCGTACAGTCATTCTTGATAACATTTTCAATAAAACTACGATGATAAGTTACATTTATACCTACAGAAGCTGGATAATCTAGACACGCCATTTCCGGCCGTCCCGGTGTTCGTGTACCTGGGTTAAAAGCAATCAAGCTTAATAAAATTGCATTCAGTGGGTTGTCATTCGCACCATCCAGATTAACTGGTCCACCAAAATCTCCATAAGATGATCTAGTATTCTCCTCTTCCAAGCACACTATGCCTTTAACCCTTAAATGAGTGCATCTGACACTGTCGTATATATTCGTCCAGGCGTGACGGAGACGTGCTGCAAACCGATTATACTCTGTGCAGCCCCATCCGAAATACCGGGCCCAAGTCTGCTCTTGCCACTCCTGCTAAGTGAATAATATTAACATATTCGTTCAGAACAAAATCCTCCGATGTTTTAAGAATCGTAATATTTGAAGATTCGCTCTCAGGCCAGTCAGGATGCATAATAACCTTTTCAATAGAACGTTTCTGTATAACTGGTGACGTATCGCCCTTCGCGATCTAATTGCCCGCCAGAAGGGTGAACAGGGAAAGATCAGGGACTATTCCATCGAGGGATATGCAGTTTGCAGTAGTCAGGACTGCATTTTCTCGAATTATTGCACCGCCACAATAGTGAAGATTCCTTTTAAGAATTCCTATCATAAATGGAAAATTAGTTGCATAGTCTAGTCGAACTTCCATTCCATTCAAGTCGAATACTTCAGCGGATATTGCTCCATTTATAACAGCTAAACAGATGTGAAATAAGCTGATCAAGTTAACTACCAATAAAATTGTTCTGAATATTACCCACATTTTGAAGGTATATTTCTAAACTAAACGTTTCTAGTGCAAGCGTGTTGTATTTAAGACGGTATGTTGACGATATTAAAGCCACATGTGTATGATTATTTGAAATCGAAAACCATCTGTGTAAGCTTTACTTATGTTTTACGTAAATTTAAATGAAAATACTGTTGTCAATGTGCTTTCCCAGTACACTTAGAAAATACCATACACATTTCTAATTATATATATTTCCTATTCTATATACTTATATTGCTTTAATAATCCATATACATACACATACGGCATTTATCAATTGATTGTTTGATAAGCGTCTGCTTTACGAACATTTGCAATGCCATAAGAAAGAGTTTAAATAAAATTAAATGTCTGTAGAAGTTAACCAAACTTCCTTCACTTTCGGTAGCAATATTCAATTCGCATGATATGCTAAATTTTTGATATTGAGGTGATTTAAAAAGAAAATTAGGTTTTAAAAAATTTTGAATGGGATGTCCTTAGGCAAATGCAAAAAGTGAAAAACAACGAGAGAACAAAGATATTAATTAACTTACTTTTAACATTTGGTACGATAATTTATTTAAGCAAAGTAGAAAAAAACGCCCTAGCTATTGTATTTTTAGCGTAATCATATTTTTCTTAATTATACCCCAATTTAAGATCCTGTTTCAAGATGTTTGAAAATCATAGTTTTCTTTTTCTTTTTCATTTAAATTTCAATATAAGAGGTAAGTTGTCTCCGTCGCAGAAAAATATCTTCAGTCAACATTTCAGATTTCGTAAAATAAATTTTTAATTCTCTTCGGTAGCTTACACATATACACAAATAATAATATTCCTAAAAGCCCAGGAAAATAGCGATGCAGATAAATGGTCTTATGATATAAGAAAAATATAGTAGATGTCATGAAAATTGAAACATATGTATCACTTGTATAAATAGACTGGAACAGCTTGACGCCAAACTTTTCTCAAATCCATGAGTTGATAGTCGATTCTGTCTTTATTAAATACATCTACTAACATAGAGGTTAAAATAGAACATAGAAGAAAGCGTCATTTTGAACCATATTTTATATTAAATTTTTTTTTTAAAAGTGGAATTACGTCATTTTTAACGCAATCGAAAAGGCATGAAATTTGTCTAGTAATATTTTAATACCACTTGTGAATTATTTTTATATTATTTATTACATTTCTCAAGAAACTAATTAAGCCGTTAACATTTTCTAAATCAGATTAAAATTAAAACACTATTTAACTAAATATTACAATACTACACTAAATTGTATAAAAGCTGTTATATGCGTAATAACAAAATTAGCAATTAGATAATATATAATATAATCGTAGAATTACCACCATTTGTTTAATTTTCTTTTAAATCTTTAAGAATCCGTTGGATTTCGTCATAATAGTAAGTAACATTCAAACCTCTAGTGTATTTCTCGTACTGGCATGAAACTTGGCTTGCGTCTCCCGGTATCATCGCACCTGGGTTAAAGGTGATTATGGCTACTAAAACAGGTTCTTTATATTCTTCGGGTTCATATATTACAGGTCCGCCAGAGTCACCATGGCAAGCAAATCCATTATTTCCGTGGAAACATACTTGCCCTAGATGTTGAATCGGTAAATGGACGCATTTACCTATTTCTTCAACATTTGTGTTGGCATAGCGAAGAAGGATTGAGTATCGATTTTTTTCTGTAAAGCCCCATCCAAAGAGTTTGCCATATACAAAATTCGTATTATTCCACTGTAAACCGATATTGATAGGTTTCACGAAATCAGTCAATTCAAAATTTGACGATGGTTTGATTAGCGCATAGTCCGATATGTCATTCTCAAACCAGTCGGAAGCTAGTGCAATCTTCTGCACTGATCGCACTTGCCGAAATGGTTCAAAGTATTGTATTCTAATTTGATTCCCTGCGACGATGTCGAATTGCGAAACGTCGGGAAGAACGTAACCCATGTGTTTGGGTGCAACACAACGTGCCGCCGTAAGCACTGCGTATGGTGTAAGAAGAGCTCCTCCACAGTGGTGGATGTTTCGCTTAAGAATTTGCACAACAAAGGGATATTTGTCGGAACAACTGATAAATAAGGAGTGGCCCTTATAATCGATGTAGTTTGCAACGAACGCGGCATTTAACAACGCGGAGCTAAACTGCGGCAAATACAAGAAATACACTATCAATAAAATGTTACACATGAGACTCCACATCTTAATTGGTTAGCTCGCTACTGCAATCAACGGACAGAAGCAATGGCTTATATAAGCCAATTTGTTAAGGTACCTCAAGCCTTACTTCAAGCATTTCTTATGGTGCTAAAACAATAAACATTTGCAAAAACACACGCTGTACAATTTCACGTTTGAGTAATAAAATACGATTTTACTACTACAGTCAATAAATTTTGGATATTAACACATTCGCAACGGCTACGTACATTCGCTTATTTTATTTGTGTTCCCAGTTGCCTCTAATGTAAATTCGCGTAATTCATCTAAAATTACCTTCCTGGTATTAAATTTCTGACAAACATGATTTTTTATGTATTTTAAAACAAATTTCTGGTTTTAATCACGGAGGTTTATTGCAATTAACCCGTTTTTTTTTTTAAATAAAAATGTCCGTTTCTTGTAAAAAGATTAAACCATCTTTTATTGATTCGCGCTTTTAACACTAACAAGATAAAAAAATTGTGAATTCTTTGCGTAAATGATTTAAAAACTACTTAAAATCTATATACAGTGTTCTAATATATCTTAAGTAAAGTGATTGCTATGTCTGTTAGGAAAAACATTGACTCAATATCTTTCTAAAATATAAAAATTCCTTCAAGTTATCTGATATATACCTGCCATCAAATACCTGAAGGTAATTACATTTAAACTAAACTTCATTATGTTTAACCACTTCCAAGATAATCAAACATGAGCGTTTTTGGATAATATAATGAAAAATGCATGAAACCTTTCTAAAGTATTATACAAATTAGAATAAAGCAAAAATAAGGTCTGAGGTATAATAAATAAATAATGTTCCATTTTATTAGTATTTTTATTTTATTATTCGCAAGTTTATGTATACTATATTTTCCAGTTTTTAAATATAAATTATAATTTTAGTCATTTTAAGAGAATCCAATTTTATTGACGGATATATCAAACAAAGCAATGCGAACACTAGAGCTATGATTTAGTAAAGGACTTCGGGACACAATTAGCTAATTTTAAAATATGTTTCTAAGGTTCAAGAATAGTACACCATGTTGTATATACGGACGTTTTCATTGATTAACTTCTTTTATTTAAAACAAATAAAGTAATTCAGTTCGGCATGTGCATTTATTTAATAAAATTTTCATAAAATTATACTGAGCCTTAGTTGATAATTTGATATTTCGCTAAATATTGTTGCTGTCAAAATGTATACGTGTAATTATCCCAAAAAAATTTTTTTATAAAAAATGTTTATTCTTTATTAATGTTACGCATTCGTTCCCAAAAAATCAAACTTTGAAGGTAACTCCTAATAGCTTGCAAAAATCATGAAAAAATTTTATGAATAGAAAACTTGCTGTAATATAATAGAGTGAAAATTAGTAGTTAATTTCAGTAAGTGAAACAATGTTATTTCAGAATTTTATAGACATCTGTTTAAATTCGTATTCAGATAAAGAAAAGAGACATGACATATGTAAATAATAACTTCAATGATCCTACTAATTATCTCGTTTAAGTATTCACATATGGTTTAAATGAGTATTAAACCCGAACTTTTTTGAGAGTATAGAGTTTAAGATGACGCGCTCTTTTTAGAAAAAGAGTATTTCTATAGTCATCCGATATTTAAATAGATTCAATTAGATGTTATACAAATTTCCATTGTTTTTAATTAAGGAACTTATACTGTAGAAAAAATTATGTCAATATGTTCGAGATAAATTGACCAAATTGTTGGTCAATGTTGTTGTTGTTGTTTGTTGATATCAATAAGTTGAAATCTAGAGATGTGTTCGTGCCTGAGGCAAATGGTAATGATTGCCATTAAAATTTTCATTCGCGTTTCAATTTTATCGGTGAAATTGACAAACTACGTATTAGACAGACCATATTTTGATTTTCACTAGGATTACATTGTGTTATCTCATTGAGACTATGAAATATTTAGTTCAAAGAGTAATCAAGAGTAAGCTGCTGATAGTAGTGCTGTGCCTAGTGATAGTGCCGTCAATATTGTACTTCAAAGTAAGAAGGCTTTCTTATCAAAGCAAAAAACAGCACATCACAACACATAAAACTATCTGAAATTCAAGTGAAGTTAGCTCTGCCTATCACCAGTTAAGGCTGAGAGCCTCGTGCTGCTAATATCTCATCAAAAATAAAAAGTCACAGATATTACCCGTCCGTCGTGTTAATTCCACACCTATGACTTATGCAGCAGATTTAATAAGACGATCAAGCAGGCGATCTTTGACAATAAGCACACCTTTTTTCTACAGCGTAGCAAACAATCGCATTTATCTGACGATGCTAATGTGAAATCAAGCACTTATACTACATTGTTCCCATGAACATGAAAAGGAAGTGCCAATACTCCCTGCGGGTCAATTAAATCCACTTATTCTATACCTGCAGCCAACAGATGAGATCGTTTGTTGAAGGCACGCAGGTAGATACAGTAAATCATCACTTCCACGCCTATCTGGGAGTGAATCTTTCGCGCAAAAACTTACATAGAAGAAAAGACCTTTACAGGTAACCTTTCACTGAATCAATTTTCTATTCGAGTGCGAAAATTAATAGGAAATCACAAGATAATTACTCCCAAGATAAGCAGATGGTGTCTTCCGAGCTTTGCACTCCATAAACCCATCGGTTGCGGCTTTCTGAATCCTAATTGCTCGCGATTGGGATGCGAACGCAAGAAATGAAAGAGTCCCTCTACGACGATGTTGATGGCTGCCCATGCAATGAGCGCTTTGAGCCGGTGATATACTGGCAATATAAGTCTTCTTATGGAAATATTATCTTTAGAGAAAGTCGAAGATTTTTAAACTTTCAGGCGAAAAAAAAAACATGCAAATCGTTGCCGTGAGTGAATAGCCTCCGATATGAATGGCATTTCCTTGGCTTCACTTTTCGCTCGCCGAAAGTGTCTGTTTTTGAGAATTTCCATCAAGTGACAAAACCTTTGCACAGCAAGGTGTATGATGAGCACAAAACAGCTTAAATATCAAGAGGTGAACCTCTTCGAGGCATGTAAATTAGTCGCATAGATATTTTCTTATTAGCACAATGATCGAGTGGACGGACAATCGCTGCAAGCCAGGAATTTTAAATTGATTCTAAGAAGACAAAGGTTTCAGTCACCTTCTTTGATATTTTAATTGCTCACGTGTATGCCAGCGGGAACAGGTAAATCAGTGGCCGACTGTTCGTTTGAATGATAAGCAAATGCGACTTGTACGAACAAGTGCAACATGCATACCTCATTAAAATGCATCATGACTGGCAATATTTGTAAAAGGAAAGAAAAAATAAACAGTGGTATTCTTTAAAAATCTTAAAATCGATTTCAGGTTTGCATTATTTTAATTACTACGACGTCCAATACGTCTAATATCTTAAGTATGTATAAATTATTCATAGATGCCGTGTAATATTTCGAAATATGTCGCCTTTTTTTATTCATTATTAAAATCTAATTAAAATATGTTTTCTTTATAGCTGGATAAATATTTTAATGGTTAAATTTGATACTCTAAAAGTAGTTGTGAACACATAATTTTCATAGTTTTAGTAAAAGGAATAAACAAAAACACTTTAGTGGCAAGTATTGCAATAAATATTTATAAGTGCGTTTAAGCAAAAATATATAAACATGAAAAAATAAAAGATATATATAATTAAAGTTTATCAAAATTATGTCTTCCAATCAAAATAATCCCGACAAATATACGAAATCAATTTGTAATTTTGCGATAAAAATAGAACTGAGCCCGAACGTCAATAACAATATCAAACTACGAAAACTTATATTATAGAACTGGGAAGTAAGGAACTAAATTAATTCCAGTGCTTAAAAAAGGTTTTCAAAACTCTTTCTTAGTAGCAGCGGATAAGTTAAATCTTCTGTTGCAATGCACATATATGAAAAAAATAGTAATATATTGTATTTTTTAAATAATTATTACGAATCCAGTCTTCTATTACTGAATAAGATCTACCATCGTTCATATCTTTTTTTTAATGAATTTTTTATGACAACGTTTACATATTGTGGTCTAAATATCCATAACTGTGGTGTTTGGTATGTTTTATTAATGGTTATCGATTCTACAGACTATAGATAGCTGTGAAAATGAGTTTTTTTAATTCACTATGTATCAGTTAATTGATTTACTCCACAAAAGAAGGGATAAAATGTGAACTTTTTGGTTCTAAAACACGAAAACACTACATTTTATAACAAATTCAATGTCCTCCGTGAACTCATGCAGGTAAATTAATTAATTTTAATAAATGTAATAAAAATCGTAATAATAAAAGTAAATATGTGCCAGCGAAACGAGAAGTTGTCCGGCTCAGATGCGACAGCCGTCAATAAGATCACTATCACGACAGACTTGCCTGTTGGCCGAAATGCAGGTGGTATTAAGCTAATTTCACTGCGTGCTTTCAGTCTTAAGAACGGCAGCGGCAATGATACAGAATTCGTGTCGCCTCTATTCAATGATGGTAATTGTGATGGAAATACGGATTTATATTATAATTATTTAAGTTATAGCAAATTTGCACTAATCGTTACTATCCTATGAGTGTGCTTTTTGATTTAAGCATTGTGGAAGCACACAGTAAAATGAGGATTTTGACCAATTGGAGGAATTTTCCTCCAAGAAATAATTTTTGAAACAAGATGATTTTCAATGCCCACGTAGAAATCGATTAGTTTCCCATTATAAATTTAAAGTAAATTAAAATTATTGAAAGATGAAAGAGTTACGAGCTAAGCCCACCGAAATTCCTTGATCTGTAGATGATACCAATTCTCAAAGTTGAGTATTTTTTACAATTTAAATGCATGAGTACACTTGCACCTTATTAAAACCAGGGAATCTGAATAAATGATAACTTTAAATTTTGCGAATAGTTTGCATTTACTTGGACCTATATCCTTTGAATAAAATATTTTAATCTATCAATTTACACCAACAGATTTATGTGAAATATAGGCTAAGATTTCTATGTAAATTAATGAAAAGATCTTTCTACATATTTTTTTCAACATATGTAATTTTTTGATAACTTTTCTCTAAAACTAAATATCAGCAATCCTCTGCGTAGTCATTTTAACATTTTGGGGGAATTTATTTCCCTTAATTTGAACTTGCATTTTCCATGAACTTTAAAGAAAAATTAAGGCTTAAAAAATCATGTTATGCATTCAAAAAGCGTTAAAATAGTAGCAACGCCATTTGGAAAGATGGATTTCATTGTAAAAGACTTTTTTATTTTAGAGCACTAGATCTTTAAAACTACTGAACCGATTTTGTTCACTATGAACTTGAACTAGATCCAAAGTATTTTTGTGTCAAATTTCGATCGGTTTAGAAATGAGGCCTCTAGTCACATAAATTATATTTATATATTACTTTTGATACTTTAAAACAAATGGTATCAAAGTTCAGAAAAAAGTTCTCTTCTTGACTACGTGAAGAAAAAAATAAAGCATCCGAACTTCAGTCAATTATTTCTGGTAAATAAAAATATAATTATATGTTTGAATTTTGTAAATTGTAGGAACATTGGAACAAAAAAGTAAAGTGCAACGGTTTTCGCAAGAATGCAAATTTAACAAATACGGAAATTAACAAATCTGACTGATTGACTGAGACCTGGCGTGGTAATTGCTAATTTCATCATAAAACTAGCTTGACCTCTGCTTGGAAGTATTCGTCCAAGCGCTGGCAAGCGACAGCGCTGCAAGAGCGACAAATAAGTGGAATGCGTGACGCTGTGAAATGCCTGGTCCAGGTGGCTTGTAATGAGCTCGAGATATTTACGGAATTCATAATCGATCGGCGCAGTAAGCGGCAATGTCAACTAGATCGGCCGAGAAGTCATTAATCAAGGGGACGGACACTAAATCACTTTCCGATCGCGGACTGGCTTTCAGCCGACAGCGGCTCGGCCCAACTGAGGCAGGTATGCGAGCTACCGTGCGACCTTTTGTCAGGTGGCAGTTGACAAATTTCTAATGGTGTTCCCGAAGGCAGACAGGTGCTTTGCATATGCAGTGAATGCCACAAGATCACTGTAACGGTGCAAGAGGTACGAATGCCCATTAAGAATTAGTTGAGGACACTATTCAGCTTCCTAAGTGCTCGTAGGCGAATGTAGGAAGTGGATTCAGTTTCCTGTTTTCGGACGATTCTCGCCGCGGCTGGTTGAAATGTTCGCCGTTCGACGAGACCAGCAACTCATACCAATTAAAATAACCACCAGCCATGTAGAGAATTTTTAATTACATTTACTGAGTTCGATATTTGCTACCTGTGTAATAATAAAAGGTGTTTTAGTGCTTAAAAGAGCTGCACAACTATCTTCCCCATATTTTAAGAAAAGAGAGACAACAGGGAAAATGTTAGCTCTAAGAGGTCCAACTAGCAAAATATTTGTGCATTACAGCGGCATCACATCGAAAACGATACGAAAGGACCTATCGCAATATGACCTCTATACAAAATCATATCCAAAACGAATGTGTTGTAACTTTCGCACCATGTAAATTACATTCGGTGTTAGTAATTCATGATTATTCATAAAAAAGCCTCATAATCTCATGAAAATCATCACAACAACCAAAATGCTATGTTTAATTAATTTTATTTCCGCTGTTTGAATTTTTAATGGAAATCACTCAGCCCTCAATTTTCAATAACTTGCAAACAATGCATAATTTAAGTTAACAAAAGACACACTCAGAGACAAATTGATAGTATAAAAATTTGAATTTAAGAAAGCATCAATTAAATGCATGATTTTTGCATTATATGCAATATCCAATTTTATTCTGTCTTTATTTGTATCGCTCCGACTTGTTTCTTTGAATTCCCATTTTATGAAGTACGTGAAAATTTCTTTAACATTCTCGAACTACAAATCTCTAACTTTACGATCAAAACTCTCTACCGTTTGTAACACCGAAGTTTCCATTTGGATTTGCCCAAACGAACGATATATTTTAAGAAGCAAGTATATTTAAAATGCGGGTTATCAAGATTGGAAACTCAATCACGTTTTGATTTAATCTTACTCTATAATTTTTCTTCCAAATTTAAATAGGTCCTCATTAGACAAGGCTGTTATATAAATTATTAAATAAATCAGTTCTTCTTTAATATTTCGCAGTTATGAATTACAATGGAGTTTTGATTCAAGCCACACACTACTTGGCTTCACTTGTACATAAAATAGGGAAAAATGGACTGTTTGGCCTTTAAAATTTATTTCTCTCAGAAGGCCTTCGTAATCTGCAGGAAAAGTCCTATTGTAGCCATTCCTTATTTACACTACGAAAAATCCAATAGGGTTGTGCGAGTATTTTATCGCTTGGAAGTTTGACAAAAGAATGGAGAAAGGAATATTTCTGTTGTAAAAAGCCAGTTCTCCTTAATAAAAGAACATACGTACATAATAATATATAAATTATATAACTATCAGTTTTTGGTATTTTTTAGCATCTTTGTTATACTTAGAGTTTATTTCTTTTGTGTGGGAAATAATGGCTATCAATTTATTACTATCGACTTCTGAAGAAAATATAAATAATTCAAAAAATATTACTCTTTCTGTTTAAAAGTAAATAAAAATACATAAACAAATCTCTTTTTAGTGTTCCGTATTTCAAAAGGACAAAAAAGGAACCCCTATAAGATCACGCTTGCGTCCGCCCGTCTGTCTGTCACAAATGGTTTTCTCGAAAACGACGTGACATAGGAATCTGAAATTTGGTGTAATGTCAGGTCTTCGTTACACGTACATATTAAGACAGTCAAAGGTTATGAAATATTTTTTTTTGTTTGATGGGGATGGGTTGGATCCCATAAAAAAAAGCTTTTGTTTTTCCAAAAATATTTTTTTCCAAAATTGTTGCTGAATTGGTTATAAAGATATCCCCTATTCTTCTAGGTTTCTAAAGCTAAAATTTCGAAATTATCAGAGTTGGTAGGTATTAAGTCATATACATATTTAATAATAAGCAAACTGCCACTTGTTTCGTCAAGGTCATAATTGCTGATAAAATAAATGTCTCTTTGTGTTAACTTGTAAAACCACTCTTACAAATAAGATTTGACAATAATGGGCTGTACAAAATCATATTTGCGATTCTAACAAGCTTTTATCACAGGTAAAGTTTGGATTAGATTTAAATACACATTAATTCGGTCAATCGACTGTTTCTTGATAAAACTCTGGTACGGAAGCCTGATTGCGCGAGCCCGACTCGCTCTTGACCGGTTTTTATTAATAAATACGGAAAAATGGAATGCTCGAAACTCTAGTACATCACGCAGCAATGCTCATAACAACTACGATAGTGTAGTTAATAATTCTCCCCAAACCTGAAAGACAACTCGCTACTTTCGAATGCAATCTCTGCATTCTGCAGAATCTGCACTTTACTCTAGAAGCCTTGCCGTAAAGAACAAAAGCGCTATATTCCTGTCTCAATTGGCTAGAACGCTAACTGACTACATCATGAATGAAGTGAGTGTTCTCTTTTTCCTATAGCCGATTTTTATAAGCATGCAATTTCCGTAGTCGTTTTCAAAATTGGAGAGTTATGACTTCCTGAAGCGAAATAATTTTTACGACTTGGCGTACTTTCTCCGCAGCAATATGAAATGTTATTTTCATAACTTCGGAGGTCCACTGCAACGAGGAGAAGACGATCGCTATCACATCCAGAAGCAGATGGTACGTACGTAACAACTTCGCCTGATGGAATTCCTAGAAGCCTTCACGTCTCCCGCAAGACCCGGCCAAAGCGAGTTCCAACGGAGGACAGGGCGTTACATAAGGCGACGGAACGAGATTACGGTCGTATTCCGTCCGCCCGCAGGCTAGCAATCGAAAATAGCTCTCATCTAAAGGTCAAAAAGGTCATAAACTTATGTAAATCTTTCCCTCTCGAAAGACTGAAGTCTGAAATCTAAAGAGTTATCTAACGAAGACGGACGCCGCTAATGACGCCAGTAACTGGAGATCTGCCAGTTGACAAAGAAATGCAACTAACAGCCGGGCTCTCCACCCAGGTGAGCAAATCCGTGTCAAAGAAACTCGTTATTCCTTTGACAAGTGCTAAGATTTTAATGAAGGCACTAGCGTAACGCCGAAGGCTTCATCCATTCGTCTCGAGCTCTCCAAAGAAAAAGAGGAGAAAATCTTTTAAAAAACCAAACAGCACTTATGAACGGGGGAGGATTTCTGCAGATCCGTCAGAAGGGACCATATATGCGAAAAAGTGAGTCACAAAAATCAACCCAGGCTGGGGCGTGTTTTGTATAATTAATTGGCCTCTGCCCCACCTGCAGTGTCTTGACGGGAGTGAGTCAACGAATGCGGATTGCACCTTTAATTGCCCGTAAATGATGCGTGAAGATTTCGGTTATAGGCTTCTTAGTGAAGCAATTCCACATAAATTAACAAGGCATTGCTAAAACCCTCACCCACCTTTACTTCGAGTTGTACAAAATCTTCTCTAGATGTTCACCTAATGGCACAATTATTCCAGAAAATTGCCTAAAGCCTTGAAATGGCCCACTCCATTTCTTTCAAACTTGACCGCTTTGGCAGATGCCCTGCATTAGAATATTGCGATGCTTTGTGTATCTCGTCTCTCGTTATTTCATCACATGTGAGGCGTGGTCTCGTTTAAGGTACTTGACACCAATTGATACCGTTAAATATTCGATTGAATTTAATTATGTAAATACGTCTCTACCGCACCCATGGCACGTAACTCTGTCGCGTCTTAGTAAACATGTTCGCTTTTGTAATAGAGTCTTCCTTGAGAACCAGAAAATCCTCCTGAAGGACGTGGGACTTGTTTTGAATGAAGCTTGAGCACATAACTACCTTTAAAATGATCCTTGTATTCGACATCGAGTTAGACCAAGCAGGCCTATTTTATCGGAATCGCAACGACGCTAGAATCAACAGTGCTTTGGAAAATAGCATTCCAAATATTTATACCTTAGGTAATTTCATGGAAAACGATTTTTTTGTGTGGAACTTCTACTAAGTATGTTTGATCACTTCTACACTTTTCAATATTTTAGCGTTTTTCTCTATACACATTTATACAACAGAAAAGTTTTTGAATGGGACGATCTTGAATCTCCAGTTTTTTCTTCGTATAGTTCTACATGCAACTTTATAGGTTTTTTACAAATATAATAAAAAGGCTTGGTAGTACCCTAAACCATTACCCTATCTTATTTTACTACTTTCAGGCCATTTGAGCTTGGCAGATTTTCGAAAAGAGTAAAAAATCAACATTTAATACATTTAAAATTCGGAAAGGCTGCAAAAATTACTCAGCTTTGATATCTGTTTAAAGTTAATTGCCACTTTCGTAAAAATTGATTATATAGAAAATCTCGTGGCCATGGGATATCTGCCATGAGAAATAAGGTAAACAATTTGCCAAAATAAGATCGGGGTAAGGAGATACCACATAAAATCATCTCATATCAGAGCTACAGAAAGTAACAATGGCAAAAAAAAGAGATGTTTGTACAGACCATGTTTAATGGCTCTATATGTATCAAGGAAAGGTGATACCTATTTCATTAGTTTTTAACACTTTCGTTTCATTTCAACCGACTTTTAAAAAAGGAGGCCTAAATTTTATTAAACAATTAGTCCATCAGTTTAGCTTTTCGTTTTATTATGTTAGAAGAGAAGGCATTATTAATTCTAACTATTTAATTGATAGATCTAACATATTTGGAACTGAGCATTTTCTTGAACGTAAATGAAAATAGTAAGTACATATACGAGTACAGCAACAACCTTGATTGGCAACGGGCTTATGCCTAGAAAATGTAATACCACCCAGAGTTCCTAATCCAAGAAATCTAATGCTTTGTGTATCTGCGTCATTAATAGCAGTTCTAAGATTATTGCTGAAAGTACCGTTGAAATCTTGAAAATGCTTTTGGACTTTATCTTAATATTGGTTCTAAAATATTTTCAAAAAGTTATCTCAATCTACACTCGAACACTACTCTTCACTTAAAGTAAAACGACCCGCAGCACCTAACTCAAGCCCACGGGGCTTCGAAACCAGGTGACAATTCAATAAATTGAAGTGTTCTGTACGACCGTAATGGCCTATGACTAAAACAGCCACTTGAGTGACAATCCCATTAATATTCAACTAACCTGTAACAAGTGTCGTTGCACGGGTGAGCACCCGGAATGGCTGGGCGTATTAAGCATTTATGCGGACAGGCCATGACACCTTCTGCCGACAAGTGGACTAATCCCAACGAACCCATGCCAGTGTCTTTCCATTATCGACATTTTGTTGAGGTCACATGTGATGGTTTTTGGACTACCGATGTGCAGAAAGTTCTAATTTATGCAAATGCGCGGCCCCCAGCTTAAAAGTACCCGAAACGCTCTCACGGCACGAACAGACCTAATGGGCTTTTGAGCCGTATGTTTTCGCTAAATTCTGGAGCGATTAAATTTTACATCACAAGCTGCGCGCTCTGATCACACTACCTGAGGCTAACGAATGTGTGGTTAGTTGCACGTTTAATTACTTTTCAGAATCATATGCTAATTAGACGAACACTCCTGCACAGAGCATATGTTAAATTACCCCGTTCAGAACAAATTAGCTGTTCTGAATGGATGTTCTTTCTTGTAAACTTGCTCCAGGCTAGCTAGAAACTTGACGAACCTGAGACACCTACAATTGTATACTGTAAAATTCTTAAATGGCGAAATGTTAGAGCTGAACTTATCCAAGTGCTTGGCAGAGAAAACAAAAACAATTTTATGCCAAATAAGGGAGGCTCCAAAGAAACCATGTATGAGTATTCAAAAAATTTTTAGAAACGTAAGTCTAATTGGATCAGAATTATATCAAAACGTTTTTTCTTATCTAAAATTTGTGCATATGCTCTGTAAAAAATAGAAAATATTAATTTTCTTCAAGCAGGAAAAATAAAAGGATGCATCATGGTTCATATAATGAAACTGTTACAAAGTCATGTCTTCTATAGAAATTATATGACAATGTTGGAACATGTATGCATAAAAACATTTTTCGGACGATGCGGGCACGTATTTCTTGTCTCAGTTTTTCGCTATTTTAAAAAATGCTGTCCACGTTCGTACCTCCAGAAACCACGTACTTGCTTTGACTGATTCCCACCATCGGAACGTATTTCCAAATGTGCAATTCATGTACCAGTCAGGCTATTGGATTCAGTAGCGCTCATTATTTTTACATGACTTTAGGATATAATAATTACTATAAAAAATCGAGACCTACATCCTTATATCGTTTTCGCGCGCATCTAGTGCTTTTGTGTTTTGAGGATTCGGCTTACGCAACTTTTGGAATAGTCGCGTTTAAATTTTGTTGAGACCGCATTGTAAATCAATCATAATATCAATACAGTCATCCACAGTACATCTGGATTGGTAGATTTCGATTTTCCAGGAAAATCTTAAGCGCAGTGGCATAAAATTGACGAAATGCCGTCACTCCAACTCCAAGGCGAACGCGTCGGCCGGGCGACATGTGGAGCGGCGCAATGGGGAAATCTCATGGCTTCCTGCTTCATTGTCCGCACGGCTAGAAACTGCAGCGCAACAGCATGAGAACAGTGAGTTACAAAAGCGGCGGCGACTGGCGCTACCTGTGCAACACCCGAAGGTTGGAATGAATGAAACCACCAGCGCACTTCTTGACTAAGTCGGGATTTTAAAAAGGCAAAAAAGTGAGTAAAAGAACAATACCAGCGCGGGCTGCAAACGAATTGAATTTGTTAAGTGCGCTATGGCTTAATGTCGTCATTCGTCGAGGAAATTGTTTTGAATTCTTGGTGATAGCTCAGTCGGCGGTGGCCTCGTTCTGTCAGGGATTTTTATGATCTGTAGATAATTCTTCTCGGAATGAAATATTTGAATATTAAGAGGTCTTCGTGTTTTAGCACACCCCACAGCCAAATTATTATAACTGTTGACTTAGAATATAAAAGCATTTGCATAAGATAGAAAAATTAATTTGAACAAAGATTTGTGCATGGCTTATATTTTTTATATGAATTTAAAAGTTAAAAAAAACGTATCTACAAAAGTTAAAGTTTGTAGAGACAATATCCAGAGCAAATATGAAATTAACACTGTTACACTCAAGTGTAACTCAACACTATTACCATATTATGAAGCAGTAATTTTAGATAACCTGATTGATAGTTGAAATTCTTCATTAGCAGAAATGTCGACTTCTTAGCAAGTACATCACTTCAACCTAAAGAGTTTGATACAACATCTACAGATCTAAATTTAGATTAATGTCGATTAATTGAAAAAAATTAAAACTGTAAATTATTAAAATTGTTTCTCTTCTTTGTAAAAATTGAAGAATTTTGACCTTAACATTTACACTCCTATTTTAATTTTTCGAAAAAATAACATCCATTGAATGATGAATAGTAATACGGAAGTTGATTTCACTTTAATTAATTATCTATAACTTATCCTTAAAGAGAATGGTTTGGAAAAAAGTTTTAATTAATTGTTGCCAAAAAAAAACGATGAATTCAAATTTTCTCGCATTATTGAGTAAATTAACGACATATCTCTGTATTAGCAAAATTAAATAGAATTATTCGGATTTTTATCCATTATTTAGTTTTCTGTGGAAATGTATAAAAAATGTACTATAACACGTTACGCCAAAATTAGAATCGTCCTTACGTGTTGAAACGTTTACAAGTGTAATACATGAAACTGGTCAGCACTGCTCGACAAATGGTTGCCTTGGTTTCTATCACAAAATATCATTAACTAATTAAAAACAGGTTTTTCTTCGTTTGTTAAGATCACAAAGCCAAATAAGTGATTGATCTTTATAGACATTCAAATAATTTGAAACTGATAAGTAAAAAACAGTTAATTAAATTTTACTACTTAATGCTTGTATGATAAATAACCGAATTAAAAATTGGTTAATTGAAAATTTACAGATTCTTTGATAATGCCAAAAAATGTAGAAAATGTAATAAAACAGATTTCTCGAAAAAATATTTAAAACGTTGTACATTCAAAGAATAAGCTACCTATTTTTGGACTCGCACTTTCATATGTTTTAATTTGATACCAAACCCAACAAGCTTAACACTACCTCTTTCACTCCCGAAAACCTCCTCTATGTTGTATGTACCTGTAATTGATCGATTTCTATGTACAACTATCCCAAAATTCACATTTTTATAGCGGTCTACTAAAAAATGCCTGCGAGAAGCAGACACTGATCCCGCAAGTATTTCCAATTTTTGTGCGAAATATTAACAACAATGTTTTCAAATCGAAACCTCAGCTTTTTTGAATTTCTTAAAATTATAATTAATTTTAGTCTGAAATTCAGCGACAGGCCGATTGCAGTTTTACTAATTGGCTTGAAATATAGGAAAATTAATGAGGGGACTTCGATAAAATACATTTGTTGAGAGGAGCGTCAAATTAACATTTTTTTTGTTGAAAAAACTTAAAAAGTTACTTTTAGAAATGTTAGTAATATGCATTATTTAATATTAACGACCCCAACAAAAACAAAATCATATAAAATGATAATTATCCGAAAATGAGCCTAATTCTGAGTATCCCACTTTATTTTACGTTTCCATGCAGAGTTGAATCCGGATTCAACCCGAGTTAGCGCTCGTGAAGACGGGAGTTGATCTTCGTTAAATGCGAGTAAACTCCACGAAACCGGTCGCGTGGAGTTGGATATGGCCTAGTGTGGGTTAGAAAAGGCCACGTCACGGAAACAGCATCGTTTTAACTCAAGGGAAACAACTTGACGAAAGCTCAACTCAAACTCAGCCTTTGTTGAATTTTCTGCTATCTCAGGTAAAAATGTCTCTACTTTAAAAGAGCAATTAAACATCCGAAGATTAGACACGTTTTTACTGCTGTGCTGTTTAATTTAATGATTAAGTCTAGTAAAAAGATGTGTAGCTAAGCGTAAGTTAGGTACGTGTTTATTTGACACCCATTCACACAACAATTAGGGGCGAATCCTTCCAAATGTACTGTTGTTGTTGAAGGAAGCAGCGTACTAAAAACAAGGGTACTTTCGACAAAAGATTTCTAATATTCAAGCCGACTCCGGGCGAACATTCACTTCGAAAGAACCTCAACCTCTGATCTTTGTTGCTCGCTTTTCAGATTTTACCTTTGAAAGTGACAGCAACCGCAAAAGTAAACAGCCGCGATGAATAAATTAACTAAATTCTTAGAATTGGAAAAAATAAAATACGAAGAACGTTTTCTGTGAGATTGTATAATTTCAAGAAATTCAATCGAAACCACAACAGGGTACCTCTGGATTTAAGTATTAATGAAACTGATGCTAATATCATTTGGATTGTTTGATGTATGCTATGGATTGATTCTTACAAATTGTATTTAATTGTTTCCTTGGAATAAATATAATATTATAGATTTCAGATTCGCCTTCACTTAAAAGTGTTTGGTGTTTTTCGTTTTATGTACGAAAACTGGTTTTGATTCAAATTATAAAATATTGTAATAATCGAAAGACTTCAAAAGACGAAATTTCATCCAACCAAGTTCATCATTCTCAAATTTAATTATTGCAAACATGTAGTAAAACGTTAAGAGTTTTTCTTTAAATATTTAATTTCAATTATTGTTGGATTAGTGAAGAGTTTAGCGTAGTTATTTCGGAAAAAATTGAATCAACAAATATACCCTAAGTTATTAAAATTAACTTGTTAGAAAAGGATTGTTACTATGTCTGCAGCAACAATTATTTTTAGTGAAAGGTGTTTAGTTAAAAAGAAAAACTCTCAACTCATATCACTTGGTGTTCGGCCATTATTTTCTCATTTTTTCCCTGACTCCTTTTGAGATATTGAAAACATGTAAAAGATATTCCTGTGTGTGTTTTATTTACCTATTTTAACCAACTTAATTTCCTTGCAAAGAAAAATACATTTTCTAAATTATAAAGTTTAAGAAAAGTAAGAAATACTTACTTAAAATCAAATATTAAAAAATGTCGGATAAAATCTACTTCACCATAACGAAATTTAAAATATTTGAAATGTGTAACCAAAAGTTTGGAAAATTAACACAATTCGCTAAATGTTCTATTTTCATATTTTTCTTTATTTACCTTACCCTACGAAAAATGCAAAAAATTTGAATTGTATGAAAGTAGAAATTTCGGAAATTCCAGAAATTTTAAAATACACACTTATTATTTGCCGTAACGATATTTGTTTGTATATTCATAGGCCATAAACATGGCTTCTTTAAGATGTTGTCAAGTTCGTCATTTTTTTTATCCAGTTTGTTCTCTCGGTGTTAGGGCAGAGTGAAACTTTTTGAGCACAGGGGCAAGTTGGGCAATCGAAATAGTTCGAAAACTACGCATCGTACGATGGTACAGGTGAGGAAGACTCATCACACCCCCGCTAAACGACACACGGCGACCGATTGTGTTCTCTATTTCGTTATTTATATCTCATACTAATTAAAGGTGAACTAATTGTCACATAACAACATAAAACTAAATCTAAGATTTTTTTTTTTTTTGGTTTTTCTTTTTGTTGAGAAAGTAAGATTTTTAGTTTCATTGCAATAAGTGTCGATGTTGCAAATATATGTATTGGATTAATAACTGATATTTCATTATACATTTATGTAAAATTAAGTGAGCTTTATACCTTTATTTAGTGTACACCTTACTTTGCTCAACTTACCCCAAAAACGGGTCAAGTTGACCAGTTCGGACATTCGTCACTTAGAGGTGATTTTCTCTAAAACTAGACCAAAAATAGAAATTTTGTCTACAAACATTAGTTCCAGGATAAATTTTCTGTCCATCCGTGTAGGTATCAAATAATTCTGATGTGCCGATTAGGAAGTACGGCCCTATAAGCGAAAAACTGGTCAACAACCCTCGCTATAGCCTACACTAATTAATTTAACTTAGGCTATAATTTTTGTGTCAGCGTTTACATACCGATTTAAGTATTGCACACACATTACATAAAATTCTGAAAATTTGATGTGTTCGTAATTTTATGAGCTAATAATAAATTCCGTGGAATTATCGTAACATACGAGTTTACACATTATTTTATTACTTTATGATGGTAAACAATTGTTGCCACCTGTCGCCAATCTGAAATCAGAAAGTTGACATGTATCGACCGCTTAAATTGGATTAAATTTGAAGAGTACTATTTAAACAACATTGCCAATCGTAAATATTTATTTTTTTAAAAATCTAATTCAGTATAGGTTTTTAAATTATGTGAACATAAAAACATTTTATTTGATTGAAGCTCTTTTTGTATTTCAATCCGTTTATAATTTAATTAGTACTTTTTTCAATGTAATGTGTTAGATAATTTACTTAAAGATATTTATGTTTATGCAAAATAGTAAATTAAGCCGACTGTAATTAATTCCGAAGGACTATGACAAATATATATACCATTCGCTTGATCGTGGCTGACCACTTTTGGAAACCTTCGGCATTCCACAAATTCGTCTTTCTCTTCCAGCGCTGATGTTTACTTATATGAAATCCAAGAAATCGAGCCCAACAAAATATGTTCAAGATTTTGACCTCGATAGGAATAAAGTGGCGGATTGAATTATTCAAGGAAAACAAATTTATTGTCTTACAATTTTTATTTATTTAATTTTCATATTTTTATAATGTTTAAATTAACACAGCGCGACTTTGTCCGCAGATAAAAAGTCAAAATTGTGAGAACAAAGTACAATGACGTAATTATAAAATAAAAAAAACAGACAATTACTACAAAGACGGTATGGAGAACTACAGAGCTTAATTACAAAATTACTTACGAGAGTTTCCATGGAGAGACTGTAACTAACTTTCGGCTCCTAAACCAACGGTGACGGCAAGAAGTCTGAAAAAACTGATCATCATTTTTAGTATCTTTGAGCTCGTCCTTACAATTATTTACAAAGTAAAAGTCGGGTAGTTTCATTTAGAAAATTATACATAGGGGCGTCCTAGCAGTCGATACAGGCAGGATTCGTCTGTAACGAAGTAGCAGTAACAGAGAAAGTAAAGTACGGGGTCGGAAAGGGGAACAGAACGACCCCTTTAGGGGGCGCCTCTCTACAAGGCGGAGTTCGTTAAAATTAAAGTAAAAATGACAAAAACATTTTTAATTTATAAAAAAAAAATTAACATGACTTAGAAGAAACCGTCACCGGTAGGATCGTTGATCCATGGATAGTTGTTGGGACATCTGACACAGGTTTGCAGATTGATCGTCTCTCCGGGTACCTCCTTTGATGTCAATTTGCAAGAGCTAGGCACCCAGCAAGCTGGCTTGCCCTCTACGACGCACTTCTCCCTCCATGGCTCGAAGTTTTTGACTTCTGAGATAGTCCTTGGGTTCTGGATCCATTGAATAACCTGAGTCATTGTGACAAAGTAAACATCGTTGTGGTTTGAAAGGATTTCATCGATCCAGTACAAGAAAGCATCCAAGAATTCGGGGTTGTTCTTGAGCCAGGCAGCGTGGAAGTACAGACCCAAAGGAGCACGGTTTTGTTCATAGTGGCGATCGAAATTGTGATTCAGGAAGTTGTAGAACTGGTCGCCAGTCAAGATATTCGAGCAAGAGTCTACCATAGCACAACCTGGAAGGTATTCATCGTTGTTGGGATCTTCACGGCGATCGAGTTCATTCATGACCATTTCCCAGACGGCATGTGACCTTGTTGGACAGTTCTGGAGATTACCGTGACAGCGGTGTGGCATACGGAAGTACATGGTATATGGCCATAGTGGAGGATTGGACAAAGGCGCTGTGATTGTTGAGTCGTACAGGAAGGCCTGTTCTTCCATCATTGTGAACTGGTTGTTGCCACCAACTCGAAGATATGGAGCTCTTACACCAACAACTGAATTGTCGGTAATATTGGCGAATTTCTCAATGATGATCCTCATGCCAGCCATTTCTTTGGCCCAGTCATCAACAGTAGCATTGGACCAAAAGCGTTCCTCGTCATTGTGGCTATTTACAAAAGTATTAGTAGGAAATTTTGAATTTCTAACGATCGTAGAAGACTCACGTAATTGAGTGGACAGCGATTTCATGTCCCTTGCGGTGTGTTTCTTGAACGGCTGAATAGTTGGTGTATTTGTGTGACACGAAGAAAGTGGCCTTGATGTCGCAGCCGTTTGGATTTTTGCGTCCCTTAAAAATTTCTTTGTACAATTCAATATTGTTGTTATTAATGGCATCATCAAAAGTAATTGTGATCATCATAGGAACATCCTTGGCTGGAAGATCACCAGGTATGGTGGTACCACCCTCAGAGCAGAAACAGTCAGGAAGAACACAAACAGCTGGATCACATGGTGGGGCTCTATTTGGATCATTGTCAATATCTAAGAGCAAAAATAATAAAATGAAATCAATACTTTCAATCATACCGTAGATTAGTCTTAGTTTATTACTTTTAAATCATTCCCGCGGTATTTATTTTATATGTATTATAAATAAAACGTACAGATAAAAAAAAAGTAAGTAACTTCTTACTAAATTAAAAGCAAATAAATTAATATTTAATATTGCAATTTGAATCGAGTGCTTTTGATTTTTTAAAATAAATTGATTGATCTGTATGTCATATAATAATTGTAAAATTTTCTGCCAATTTCTTTATTAAATTCCCATTTATGATGTTTATTAAATTCCCATTTATGATGTTAAAATGTCCGATATCTTTGGTTAATTATCCATAAATCTAATATTGTCTAGTACTCACGAAATACTATAATAGATAATTTCAAATTATACCCTTATACGGAACTTCAGTAATCTTCAAATGCCTTAAAATTTGAATGGCCCTTTCGGAACAAATATCTTCCTCGATGAGCTTAAAGTGAATTTGAATAATCCCCAAATGGATAGAATAACTACGTACATATATCTAATGCATTCGGCAATCCTATTGAACACTTCTAGATCCCTTGTTCGCCTGCTATTCACCGAATCCGAGTTGGCAGAAACAGGTCTATAAAATCATAGAAGACTGCAGCACCAATTGAAATTCTCGAGACGTGGAGACGGAAATTTTATATTCCGACTGTCGTCTCCATCTTGGGCATCCTTTGTGCTTAGTCCGCCAACTCTGGACTGTACGAAGCAAAGTGTACTTTTCTACGTTCTCTCCGAGAGAAAATATACCCAAGCTGGAGTAATATTTCGCTGGTCTTTGCCAATGCCTTGTCGTTATTTAAGTTTCTCGTCCACCGGCAGAATTGGCCTGGGAACCAGCTCAAAACACGAAGATATGCAAAAATGTCGCCAACGACAGTACCAATGAGCCTAAGACGTTCAGTATACATATCTTGAGGCATTCTTTCAACAACATTTTTCCATTCATTGCTCGGTTCGGTTTTCGCTTTTTATTATTTTGCAGCTTGCGTATCAATGTACATAACCCGACTGCTGAATGTTTTTCTTTTTTGCGGCCAAAAGAGTTGTAGAGCAACTTTTTAACTTTTTCTCTTCACGCCATGATCATCGGCAGCCAGCAACCCACGTAACTCCTCTCGCATAGAGTCTTAGGAACGTGTTTTTCTGAACTTTTGCTTTCAAGCACAATGCTCCCCCGCGACAAAGTGGATTGTCTCCAGAAACGATGAATCACAATAAAAAGAAAGAACTGAAAATAATACGTCAAATGCAAGAAACCTATTGTCACATATCACCTCTGTTTCCACCTGAAAATATTTTCTTAAATATTAAACCCCTCCTTAAACGACGAAGATAGTGGATACCTGGAGAAATGTTAAATCCGTGGAATTTTTCCACACGTCGCCTTGGATTTGGTAATATATGAACTCTGATGGGCGTGGAGCTGGAATTACATTTCAAGGAGAGAGAAAATGGTCCTTCTACCAGTGACCTCTCCAGGTCCATTTAAGATATTTCAATCGCAAAATGTATAATAGAAAATTTCTACGGATTTCTAGAATATAAAATCAACTACATCATTTTAAAGGAGGAAGACGGACAACACGAAAACTGGAAAATATTCTTAATTGAAGCCTACAACCGTGTATTTTACATAATAAAGTGTATTTACATTAATTACACTGTGCATGAGATAATCGAATATCTAATAAACAATCAAAACACCTGGAGCTATTTCACTGGTTCTACGGAACGCCGATAACTGCTTCCTTCAATTAACCCCTTTACCAAGTTCTTTCCTCGTTTCAGATGCAGTCATTGCCGTTCTTTGGAAGGACTTGGTCTCGCGGAAATACTTTCAAAACTGGTTTCACCCGATGACCCACAACCGTGCAGAAATACCAAGTAGTAAACAATTTTATTAATTGCAATCATATCCATTCACATTTCAATTAATTTTTTAGAGTATGTCACCAATTATTTATTAAAATTACTTGATAATTTTAAATGTTTTACAACAAGGTATTGCAACAGCTATGTTTTAACTACAACCTGTAGGAAGATACTATCTTTTAAAATAATTTTCAGGAAAATCTTGCCTTCTAGTAAAGGGTGAACTTACGTAAGATATAGAAAATGCAAGGTAAAAGACGTCTTACAGAAAATTATGATAAAGTGTCCACGTAACTAATTAAAATTCAGTTGAATTTATTAGCGTATTCTCATTATTTGGACACATAATAAATCTGAAATTTGGTATTCACTAAAATTTTAATATTCAATATTTCAACATTATTTAAATTTCTGGTTAAATTTTTAATTAAGCCAAACATTGTTGGAACTTAAGCCACATTGTCGGTAATAAACACACAATTTTATTTTATATTTCAAGTAGACTGATGTCCTTATTTCTTCAAATAATCTTAGCGTCTTATTATATTATTTAGTGTAGAAGGAACATAATATTATAGTAGTCTAGCTATGTTGTAGACCTTTAAGATAACCGTCCGAGGAAACAGAATGAAAATGAGGTCTGTGGATTTTTTTATGTTGAAGTAGTACTCAAAACGTTTAAACCACAAATTGGTAGTAGTTTGAAAAAAGATTTAAATTCCTAGTACAGATTTTACCAATATGAATAAATCTTTTGAGCATAGCATACTTTCTCAAAATATCTAATGGATAATTTTGAATTCTTGGAATACTAATATGAATTTAATCAAAAACCTCATTTAACTGAACTATAAGATTGTTTGCTTTTAAGCTCCATTACTACTTATTTGCTATTACTGTTGAAAACACAAGTAATATAATTAATTAAAAATATTATCGATATGTTTTTGATAAGCATTTGTAGTGTCCAATATCACATTTACGCAATATCGATCATTGTCCATTGTACAATGCATTTTGCGACGTTATCTCTGATCAGCGGTCAAATATAAGAGTTTGAAAAATGCTTTTCTTAATACCAAGTCAAACGTAAGTGATATCTATAAAGGTATTCTTCAATTCGTGTTTACATTCAATAAATGCTTTCCTAGTGATACAACACACAATTACTATCAGTTATTCACGCCATCAATACATCAGAAGATCGACACTCAAACCTGAAGCCAAAAAACTTGTTTCTTCCCAGTGTGAATATTTCAGAGAGATAATTTCCAATAAGTGAAAGTTTGGTGATAATGCGGCGAGTGAGGTAAGCAATAAAAGAAACCATAAAAGTAAGAGATATGGGAACGTATCTGCTGGTTACGTCACATCATCATTATACGGTATATAAAACTGAAAGCGTGTTTTCTAGAAGTTAGCATACCATCTTTCCGCCGATAATTTCTCGATTACCTAGAACGACTAGCCTGTCTAGTCTAGAGTAAGTGATCGCGCGAACGGAAGATCAACAACCTGTTGCAATCGCTGCATACCTTATAGAAAATCACTATGATTACGGTTTACCTTTCAGACACGTTTGCCGCCAATATAAAACGCCAAGTCTTAGCCGGAAAGAGATATGGAAGTCCAATGTGTGCACATAGTGAGCCGATTTGATTTTGTTGCAAGACATAATTCGTACAGTCATGAGTCTGTCCAACGCACTATTGAGTGGCCTTTCATTAAGGCCGATCAGTCGGTCAACTATTCTCATTTTTTATCCGCGCTTAATCACGTCTTAAATCGGCGCAACTGGACTGAAAACCGTTTTCTATTCGGCCCGCAAGGAAATCAAGCCGCTTGAGCCAATCCAATATTTTCAGAGGTAACGCAGCTTGAGAATTAAAAACAATCTCCACATGAACGTGACTGGAATCCAAAATGAGCTGCCGACATGTTCGGAATAGCAATGGCACCTTGGACTTGAACGCTCTATGTCTACGGTCTTAATAGGTTTTTCTGTAGGTTCGAGCCATAGGATTTGTCCAGGTGAAATGAAAATTGACTCCCTTACAATTGTCCATACCGCCAGTGATACCGCCTGGATGGATCACTTCCCGGCTCTGGCCGGCTTAACCGGCTGTTTTAATTTTATTTAAACACTGTTAACTTTTGCTGCGGTACCTGAACCGCATAGAATTATTCAACACATTTATTCGGGGGAAATTGGAAAATTTCATTTTAATCAGACCTGCAGTTAGCTTATTTTCGGTGGCGGCATGCGAGGTCGGACAGTGGCATAAATGCCTACGTGTGTGGCGAAAGATTGTTTCAAATAGAAAATTTCATTGCGGTCATTGTCCGACCATTGGAAGTTTAAGCATTTCCCCATAAACACCGGTGGCACATGTTAAATGGGAAATTTTCATTATATGGATTTTGAAAATTTGCGGTTTGTTTGACTCTTAATCCATTGATTGCTGTGCGCCATCTCTCCTATTGCATTTATGTCTTTTAAAATAAAATATAAGTTTTAAGTCAAAGTTCTGTGGTACGTACATCTAAACCACATCTCTTATAATTTCAAATTCCCTCTTTCTAAGCACGTAAATATTTATTTATGTATTTCATTTTTGAAACTTTCATTGACAACATGATTTTTTAATTAGGTACCTTTTTAGTCCAATAGTATAAATCGTATTCACCTTTGATAAAGGCGCAGAATCGAATATAATCAGCATGAACAGGATGAGATAGAATTTGTAATAGGCAGTGTAACTTAATTACTTTGATAGCTACTATTTCTTTTCTACATTCTAATTATTTTCTTATACTTAATCATCCTGTTTGTTGTTTTTTTTTTAAGTTTTATTTATGACTATTTAGTATCAATAGCGTCTGATAAGTCGGTATTGATTAATTGATTGAATGATGAAAAAAAAAACGTCCATATTTTTTTCTTTTTTACATCACTCACCATTTAAATTTCAAACAAATTTTCAAATTTTAATAGAGTTTGAAAACAAAGCAGTCTTTGAGATATAAGAATAGTGACTGAGTAATTTTTATTGTTAAATATTTTGAATTACGCTGCAGAATACAAACTGCTTTGTATATTTTTCAGTTTTCCAGAATTCGGAACATTGAAAGAATCCCAGCCTTATTTATAAGCTTCGCGTTTATATGCGTTTTTCTCTTTTTCTTTTTGATTAAATTTTTGATACCAATATTGTTTTTGGTTCGGAAGATCATAATCAATACTTAAATTTAATTTGTTTCCTGTTTTTCTTGAATCATCAACTCATACGGCACTAGATAAGATAGATTCAAATACTGAAGTAAAAATACAAAAAATCGGAAAACTTTACGAAATTATTTTGTAAAAAATAAACATTCATTTCAACTAAATCTCCAACATTTTCTGTTATTTTTTATTTTTTCAAAAATTTATATTTAAACTGTCGTTTGAGTTGCAATCTAAGCTTTTATAAAATTTAATTTATTTCTTATAATGTAGAAGAAATATTAATTTTTGCATTTCGAAAATTTACGAAATTTTTCTAGATAATCAGACATAATAGGATATTTTGATTACCGCAATTAAACTCCTCAGAGAAAACTTTATTTAAAATCAACTCAACAACAAGATTCTTTCGGATATATATAATTATTTGCCTGTTGTATATTTTAATCGACATTTTAATCATCTATAGTTATGTAAAGAACCCTATCTAATGTATAATTTAATTCAAGCCATTCTTAACAAACACTTCCAGTTCTAAGACGTTTTTCTTGTCACGAAAAAATTGTGAACCACTTTAATAGATAACAAAACAAAGCAATTTTGTTCATGTGATTAAAAATGTCTGAGATATAATTAAAACCTATGCACAAGTACCTATAAATTTAAGAACTTAATAATTTAAAATGGAAAATAAAAATGAAGTAGTAAAAAAAAATAAACTTGAAAATCTCTAGAGCGAAATTACAAAGCAAGAGATTTTAAAAATGACACCAAAGCAAAAATGTCATCGATTAGGGCAAAAACAATGATTCCGGGTTCCTAACATGTGTTCTGAATTTATGTAACGATAGTATTGTTACATAAAAGCAATCATTCTAGTTCGCTAGCACAGAATGCACAGCCATCCATGTCACTTTTTTGCTAATTTCATTGAACTCCGAGGTCAACAAATATTGCCACTTTAATGTACTTTTACATTTACGTCTGTGGCTATGAAAATTCTACATTTGTTCACACCAGCCAGTTTCCTTCACCGCGTGCAACTTTTACCCATTCGCCAATTATCCGCGCTGTGAACGATTCATTTTTGATATCAAAGCAAACATCGCACGTTCGTGCAATTTTTACAGCCAAAAGCTTACAGCGTCAACCGTCGTTATCTAGGAAATAAATAAATCCTGGCCGGGCATGGAATGAGCCACTGGAGAGCTCAACGTCCATCCTACAGTCGATACTGTGCCCTGTGCACGGGGACATTCATAATTTTCTTCTGAAATTGTTTCAACAAGCACATGACGACGTAGGTGTTTATCAACAGGAAGCGAGTGCGAGCACAATCCGTTTCGATACGACTGATTTGATTGATAATTATAAGCACGAGATTAGATTGAAGGGATCTTAATATTTGTACTTAAATGATTATGATAACATTAGTCACACAAAACGAGTTTTATAATCACATAAATTTATGAAAAAATACTAACAAGTTTAAGTCCCCTTTAAATTATTGTGAAAAATTTTATCATTTTCGGAAATCTCGACTTTTACTCGAGATTTACAATTTGAATTTTATAAAACTCACTTTTGGTTGTTTCTGAAATAATAAAAAAGTCTACTTCTTTTAATCCATATTCCATATTATATGAAATATTTTTTATATAATCATTTTCAAAAGAGAATATTGACCCAAATGCGATATTATTTTTTAATGTTCATTATCATTTAGATTAGCGCTTTCAAAACAAATTTTTGCTTTATTTTCATAGTTTTGTTATACACTTTTGTTAAATTTATTATAAATTATTACCTTTATCTTGCAAACATCTAATCAATTTAAACCTGGCGACGTATAAAAAACAGATAGTGAATAACAATAGCACACTTTCAATAATCAAAGTCGAAAAAAAAAAATTATTTAAATTAAAAGAATGGCTGTAGTTATTTAACATAAAGTCAAGAAATTAAGAAAATTGATTGTTGTTAAATTAATAATTATTACTTTCAAGCTGGATAAATAGGTATTCTTTTTTATTTGTCGAAGATCACTTTACACATGATAAGAGCAAAAGATATTTTTCTAAGTAAGAATTTATTATATGAGAAAAATGTGGAAATGGATTCTTTTCTTTAATATTTAAATCGTGTGCAAAGCTCCGCCTTCATATCATAATTACTTTATAAACTGAACCTTAACCATAAGTAAAATTAACATTTAACATAAAATCCATCAAGCAAAACTTATATTGCCTTTCATTTATCAAAGCACTTCCAGTGCCCGACAATTTCAATCTGCAAAATTAAAACAAATACCGAACACGGGACATTCGCGTGAGAAGTTTTACTGAGTCGGTTCCAGGACAGGGTCGCATGCTAAAGGACTATTTTATGCAAATGTTCCGGTTTTTTATAAGAGCTAATTAAAAACTTGTCTGTCATATCGGGGTCAGTTTATTTTAAACAGCAGTAATTAGCTCGTCAATATCACGAAACTGTTGCCAAGGAGTTCTCATGTAGTATGCAATTTGGAGTTTTTGACTTTAGTTCACTTTATTATCGAGTCAGTACAACACAGGATTTTTTCTTTTGGACCCACAGAGCTTGCATCCTTCTATATTATAGCTTAATTTTACACACAAATACTTTTTGTATAGGAACATTAAGCCTCGGTAAAAACAGTCAAAACACTAAGTTGAAATAGTGCCATTCAAGGAATATTTTAAAATCAATCGATTACGAATTTAATATACTAATTTCTGACTAGCACTTTAGTGATGTATAAAATAATATGCACTTATAGATTGTACACTAAATGCTAGAAAAGCCGATCACTGGCCAATTATTTAAATCTATTTTTTGATTAAAAGTCGTTCAACTTGAGCTTTCAAATTTCGATTCTTTTTCTCAAAAATAGTATAACAAAAAGATGAAAATGGTATATTTATTATAATGATAATATTAAAATTTAAAAACCATATGTACAAAAATGAATTACGTAATTTTATTTTGGCATGTACTTGAAAGAAATTTTTTCTCAGATTTGGATTTGAATAGTGAACATATTTTCAGATAACACGTTTTATAGCCAAAAACAGTTTAATAGTAACAGAATTATTTTGAAAACGACCAGTTGCTATGTACATTATAAAGACTATATTTTCTAATATTATTATCAAAGGGATGGATTTAAAAACCAAATATACGTCAAAATAGATTCAATCTATTACATGAGTGCTTCTGATTACGAGGTCACGGTCAAAATTCCTAATAAATAATCAAAAGTTACGTAATGTATTTTACAAGTGTTTCCGCTAACGATGGACTAGATAATTTCATAAAGCCATAAGAAGTAGAAGCGGTCGAGTAAAACACACAATCCGAAAAGAAATCATGAAGCGACATTAAAATAAAGAAGAAATAACTAAATAGCTGCTTTGATAACTATCTAAAATGTTTTCGCCGTGAAATATCCGCAATTTGTTTCGTTGAGCATTTAACCCACGAGCAAGTGCTCGACGCTTATTTGCACTTTTACCTTTAAAATCGACCCGTCGACAGAGTGGGATTTCGATCGCAAATGGTACACATGTACTCTACGCCTCGATTGCAACGTTCGTAGTCGCACCAATGAACGACACCAACAACAGCAATGCCAGCAAATTATTAGCAGGGAGAAATGTTTAAATTGCAGAAAATCAACAACGAAAAGTGCTAATATAAGAAAGACCTGCAGAATTATGCAATCGTCACATTCCTTGTGGCAATCTGTCCACGTCCAAAAAAAAAAATAAAATAAAATAAAACACGACATAAGAAAAACTTAAGTTTTCTCACAAAGTGTTTTCTGTTTGAAAAGAAGGAAATTTCGCATATATCGCACAGCACTAGCCAGCTAAATGTCGCGGCGCCATCATTAAGAATCTTGTAGACACCTATGCACAACGAAGTGGGTCACATCGTCATACCTCGATCGTAGAATAGAGCACTTTTGGCGATATTACCGCCGCCTCATTGTTGCATTGTAATTGACTTGTGGATTGTGGTGCCCGAAAAACCGAAAATAAAAACGAAAATCTTTCAACAAAAGTGAGAGTAGAAACACTAGAGCAGGGTGCTGCTGCGGCTAACATAAAACGACCATAGCAAACGAAATACGGGGAGATGAAGAAAAAACCAGGTGATAGAAAAAAAGGTAGCCAATTTGCAAGGCTGATTTGTTAACAAGATTAAATAACCGAAAAAGTTGCTGCGATTGCACGTGGAACTCGTATGGAGGTGATAAATGCGTTAGACGAGTCGTTTAGAAACTTGATCGAGTGTGAACGATTTTCGGCGCGATTTGTTTTTTTTTTCTCTGAATCCACCTCAAGTCTCCAGTGGACCAAACCGCACTTTGTTTAGATCCGGCTCCGGGATGGGATCTTTTCACTTTCAAGTGATTGAGAAGGAAGTGAATATTTAAAATTTTAATTTGCTAATATTTAGACTCCAATTGATGCGGTTCAACGATGTGCCACATAAATTTCTGTTAGAGATTCATTTCAGTTTGTATTTATTTATTTCTATTTTTATTTTTGTTTTTTGCTTGAGCTGAATAAATGATTACATTGCTCGCATAAATAAATTTTATTTAAAGGTCACGTCTTGCTTTATGCCTGTAACAATTTGGATTTGAATTAATGAACTGAGTGAGTGGAATATTTATAAGTTCTACTAAAAGCGAAAATACCAAAATTCATTTTAAAAGTTGCATGCCACATCATTCACGAATGCAAACGGATACATTGCGTTCAATCTAACCAAAATTTTTTATATCACACCTGTTTGCATATAAAAACAAGTTGCTTAGAAAAATGTTCGTTTCAAAATCCTTCACTCTTCAGGTTTGGTAATAAGACAAATTTTGGATGACATAATTATGTTTTTGCAGATATTAAAAATTTTAAAAGAAAATAATTTTCAAGAAAGTACAAAAATTACAAAACCACCTTTAGAATTTTATTTAAAGAAGACAAAATAAAAATCCTATATTAACTCTTTTAGGTGGTATTCTTTCTTATAAACCTATTTTCTTAGTTGAAATTATTTTTGAGTTGGTGAGCAAGACCTATATTTTGTTGATGTTTTATATTTATTTACAATAAGTATTGTATCATATCATTGCTAAGTGATTGCTAATGCTTGAGCCAGGATATTTTGGCGGGAATGAAATAAGAAATTAATGTCTATGTCCACATCTGTCTTAATCAAGTAAATACAGACAAAAATTCTTAGAAACATTTAAGTAAGCCTTGGGGCCTAGTATTCTCTTTTAATTTTCTTAATAAAATTTTTTGTGTTATGTTTTTTTGAGTTCATTACGCATTAAAAATAACTATTATTGAATTTATATTTTTTTTATTCAACAAAAAAAGGGAAGGAAAATCCAATTGGATAGAACAGGACTTCTTCGGAACTATTCTATCGTTTACCGAAATGAAAATTTACAAGTACATCTACGTAACTTCCACAAAAAATACCATGATCACCATAATAAGCTCAGGTGAAAAGTGATTGCACTATAAATCAAAAATAAACTTAATAAACAAAGCTTCATAGGGTAATTAATTCAAAAAATTTATGTCATTACTAAGCAGAATTATACTAAGTCCCACCTATGTCACCTTTAGTAAAATCAATAAACCAAATAGATAGAATCCACAAATAAGGCACGAAAACAAATTCAACAGGGTCTCAGAAGCAATAAATAATCACACATTATACATCCACACATGTCACACAAAATAATTTAGAGAACATTAAAAATGTTCAAAACACCCAAAGAGGGTTGATGACCCCCGGTGTCAATGAATTTTGAATAAAGGTCAAAACATTCCACTTCGAAATATCTGAAAATGTTTTCGAAAGAGGCAAGCTGGAAATAACCTACCCAAGGGAAATGCTGCCCGAGGAGTTAATTTCACTGCGTGGCTCTTTTTTCGGTAAACAAGAGCATAACCCAGAATACCCTTTAAATTCAGAAAGAAAACTCTGGGTTCAATCTAAGCAAACAAGACGGATCGAAGGAGAATATTAATTAATTCTGGGTCAAGGTCTCAATGACCAGGAAAACCCAAGAGGCCACTTATTTACGAGCAACAACCTTAACTTTTCAAAGAAAGAAAACGTGAAGTGAGGACAAACACAAAGAAAAACATTGTCAATTATGAGTCACACAAAAAATGAGCATGAAATTTGCCATTAGGAGGAATTGCATGGAAACCATCAAAGTGCGATCCTTAATAGAGAGGAAAACGGAGGAAAATCGTGGGAAAACTTCCAACTCCAGCAGCCGCAGCGTCGTGTGCCAGCAGTCATACAACTTTCGTCCTTTGAAGTTGATATAATTGAAGTGGCTGCACGGAAAAAGGTTTCTCTTAAGGTCCTTTAGGCGAGCTAGAAAACTGAGACCTTTGAAGCTTTCTTGAGATATTCGCAGAAAATATTTTAATTGACTTTAAATAAAATGTATAACGTTGTATAAATTTTCTGTTTGTCACTTTGGTTACTGGCTTGATTCATTAGAACCTTTAAGTTGTCAGTTTTCTGGCACAGTAGTGAGCATTTAATTAATTTAATTCGATTATTCGAATGCTAGACACATAGAAACAACGCTTTTAAAATGTTTTAAATATTCGTTTTTTTTTTAATGAAGACTTTTTATGATGATCCTTCTGCATGTTTTGGAATAATTGAAAAACATTATTCACAATCCTTTCAAAAATACATAAACAAATACGAAAAGAAACAAATGTTGGTCTTAAATATGTAATTTCATCTATGATTGAATTTACTTCTGTTTTAAACTCATCATAATTTACTAAGGATTTCAAATATGCAATAATAAAAATATAGTAAAAATATATTATTAAAGCACGAAATATAAATTTAATGAAATATAAAATAAGTAATTGTAAAACACTGAATGAATATTGCCTTTAAACAAAACTGCAAAAATATTCAATACAAACAACAAAAATAAGCTATCCGATAGGGAAAATTTCATCACAACTAGGTCTGAAAGTGCAAAACTATTTTCTTCACGTCTTTAATACATTATATAATAACATGAATAAATCCATTAATAACTTTAAAAAATAGATTTCGATACCGGCAGCCATTCCCAAGACAAAATACAAAACTGCTAAATAAATGAATTGCTCAAAAGTTCAAAATCGCATGTCATATTTCCAAAAATTGTCGCCTTCCGCTAAAAAGTCTTTATCAATATAAAAGAAACTACTGCGAAAAAGCCCCTTTTGAAAACAGAAGGACCAACAAAATATCGAGAGAATAGGCATCAATATCATGTGAACTGTTGATTGTCCCTCTATTGCATAATAAAAATAATTATTTTTCGTTCCCAAAGGCATAAACCTGGATTAATTAATTGAAAAATTCCAAACAAATTTTGTTTATCAATTCGATGTGTAAGGATTTTTCTTATATTATTCTAAATCCTAAATCGTAATCAGTTTTACAATAACAATGTCAATTAAATATTTTGTAGATAAACGTATGGTGTAAACACGGTTCCCACAGACTATTTTTGGTTCGAATATTAACACAACAGGAAAAGCAAGTGCGTATTTTATTATTTTAGTTTTTTGCTTTTAAAAATATATACACTTTTTTCCAGCACGGTTAAGGCACATATTTCGAAAATCACTTCATTTTTTTTTTTTTTTCTTAATAAATTAAAGACGGTGTTTAATCATTCCGATATCAAAATATTTAGTGGTATTTATCGCTATATCGAAAGTTCATGGAGAACCGGATTAAGAATTAGGTTTCACGTTAGTCAGGAAGAAGAGATAGTGAGGTACTTACCGCATGTGTTTTCGTCGGATCCATCGCTACAATCCTTTTCGCCGTTGCAGAAAAGACCGCGTTCAATGCAGTTTCCGTCACCGCAGGCCAAGAAACCGTCCTGGCAGAGGGGCTCATCGGTGTACAGGAGTGGTTTCACCTTGCGTTCCTTGTTCTTCAACTTGCAGTTTTTCACAGAATCTTTCCAATCGCAGGTCTGTTTCTCAATATCGAAGAAGAGGCCAGCTGGACAACGGATAGCTTGAAGACCCTGGACCCCAAGGAAATCAAAATGAGATCCATCAAGTATATACAACTTTTAATTTGTTGGCTTTTTTCATGCTTTTTTTTTCTTTTTAACTTTTCGAAATTACGCTAATGTAGGGCTAAGGTAATTACCGTGCTCAGCAATGAAGCATCATTCACGTTAATTATCCACTTGGACAGGTAGTACTTACCGACGATGTGCATTGAATAACATCACGGCAGTTATCGCCTTCACCGGCCACCAGCCTGAACCATTCACCTGCATCTTTATCTTTGCACAACTCTTGCTCAAATGACTCCTCTTTCTTTGGTGTTTCTTCGGCTTGCCTTTTTACACGGTCGGCGGTTGCTGCAATTCCAAAGAAAATCATTTATCTATTAGCGATTGGATCTGGGTGTGTATTTTCGATATGCTAAAATTGCCTCAGGTATGTAAGATCGAAGTCGGAAGACGTCAAGCACTCCCCGTAACTTGAATGGGTTACTACACCTTTTAGGGAGAAAAAAAATCAGCCAAACGACAATTATTTAAAAATTTGATTACGGTAATCGGACAATGAACCACGACAAAGTCCAAGTCCAGTGTCCAGAAGATTTAAAAGGGCACAACGTGCTCTCAATCAGGGTGACTCTGAAAATCCTGATTGTTGCCAATCGGATAATGAATATGAACAGCATTTCAACCTGGAGATTTATAAAGATACACATTAAAAGGTTTAATCGGAATACCCTGAAACGTAACAGCACCAAAACGATAATAGTACCTTTTTCAAAACGTATATAAAATTTCTCTGTTCGTTTTGTATTCAAACTCGTTGGAGCTCAAATGGTGAAAAAATGTGAATCGGACCATGATAAGTGAACGGGTATCGCAACATGGTCACGTTCGCTTTTATTTTGCCCTTTAATACACTTTCGACTAAAAACAACGAAAATGAGATGGATTTTTGCAAAGAAAGTTCAATGTCTGGCAAAGATAAATAAATGTGTTTTCGCGACGAAGACTGAGAATAATTAATTAAGAGCATTTTCTTGAAATAAACAGAATCTTTGGAGACCTTCTGTGATTTTTATTTGAATGTAAAATTATAAAATTAGCGTTGTTTTCATATTGAATGAAAAATATTAACAAATTAATGTGATGATGAATATAAACATCAGAACTAAGCTGGATAAAAATGTCGCTTTTACATATAAAATTATATGCGATTTTTATACTGAAAACTTACGTACTTATTAATTTTAGAAGTTTCAAAGTGCTCTGTACTACTTTGTAAACAAAATATTACAAATAAAACATGAATAAAAACCAAAAGTTTTAAAAATCTCCAGGACTTTTTCGTAAATTTATTTATTAAAAAATAAAACTAAATACCAAACTAAAAACAAAATTTATTCCATATCATTGGTCCGTGGAATTATTGCGAGAGAATGAGAAAGTCAAAATTATTCATTTCCCTTCTTCCACGAAAATAAATTCTTTAAAGCTTTTAATGCCAAATAGTAAAACTTTTTTAATGGAAATTTTTCTGAAGTGCGGTCGATAATTAACCCTTTAAATACTACGCTGAAAACTGGGTCTGGGAAAGTGGCGGCACTTAGAAATTAAATATCCCAACAAAAAATCAATAGTTCAATATTTGAAAAGCTTGAACGATTTTACATCGGAAAAGGGAAACGAAAAAAAATATTCAATCGTTTTACAATTATAAACATTTTAAAGAAGGATTGAAATTTGTTTTTCCACTCTTAACGTTTAAGTTTAAATGACCTGCTTTTTTGCATGGTTAATTAAAAATATGCTAATTTGATTTTTAATTTCAAACGATATTTGCTTTGTTTTCAATGGTGGTCAAATTAACACACATTAGTTATGGAGACTCGAAAAAGTCGAAAAAGTTCCATATATGGGCGCTTCGAAGTGTTAAAATAAAATCTGTATATTACGCAAAAATTAATTAAAATATAATATAAATTTTTTTTGTTGAAGAAAGTATAAAGGCGTATTTTGTTTTTGAATTACGTACTAGCTTTTGTCTACAAAGATAAACTTTTGGAATAATTCTAGATGAAAAAAAAATCACCAGATATACGAATATGCAAAGGGAACAATGAAACTCGGCCACTTGTATTTCTTAACAGAGTTCTCATTGGTCATTTTTGAAATGTATAATTGGTTTTTTTTTTTTTGTCAATAAAATATCGCGCACAAATGGAGCTAGTCACGATTAGTAAACCCTATTGAATCTATTCTAGAGAAAATTCCAAGAAAAATGAGAGCCCATAAAGACATTATCACGTCCGCTGTAGTTGTTCTCAGGATGCCTTGATGACTTAACATCAAAATGCACTAAACCTGTTCCATGCCTTCTTTTTTTAATTCTACGTCTATTGACATGGCATTGAAACGCTTTAGAAAAACTAAGCACCTCTTTGAAATTAAAGTACAATCAAATTACAATAAACCAGTTTCATTCGTTTTGGCAAGTTCCAATGGACAAACTTAGAACTCAGGGATTGGAACAAATCCACCTTAAAAAACCTGTAGCATATAAATGAACTCTAACTAGAGCTTTGCTGGAGGTAAGACGAGCTCGAATTCCTCGCATTTTCAGACCGAACGAAGAACAGCTCATTGGAATGCATAGTGTGAGTTCATAAGGAGCGAGATGTAAGAACAAGGCACTATCGCAGCAATCTAATTAATGCACCACCTGGAGGTTGTGGCTGCGTAAGTTGTCTCTTAAGAAAGCTCTTTTGTTGCCAGTAGAATGTGCAACTAGCGATTTTCGCCGGTAGTGGTGGCGTGGGCAACAGGTGCAATTGAGCATGCAACAAGCCACTTATCCATTTTCTTACATCGTCGAGGAAGATTTGTGACCCTGTCTTAGTCTTAGCAGCAGCTAATTGCATTTTCATAAAACAACATAAAGACCTCTTCCATCGCGGAATATTTCTAATTTGTCTGGAAAATCCGCGTTCCCATCTTCCATTACGGACGTGGCACGATACCGTGCCAATGTAATCGCTCGTTCAGGTGAACTGATGACATTTAGCTCGACCGGATTTTCTTACCGGCGGAATGCTTGATAGCGGCGGCGTCAACGTCTTAAGTCTGAAGCTGATGCGGTGGTGCCCGGTGGGTCCGCGCAATGGCCGCACCAGGTAAATGCTGCTAGTGCTACCACTTCTTCTAGGCTAGTCTTGGTATTTTAGAAAACGTTAAATGTCTCGAGACTCGTTAAATTTTCTTAGACATTTTTTTCACTTGACTCGTCTGGACTGGGAGCGCTGCTGCTGGGCTGGTCAGGAGTTCGCGATTGTTCTATACTATTCGAGAATGACCCCGATTTTTACTCTGATGGGTTTTCAATTGATTTTCAATTTTCGCGCGATTACAAAATGATGAGAGTTGCATATTTTAAGAGAACGGCGGAAATAAATTTTTAATTAAAATGATTTAATCATTTGTTAAATGTAATTTAAAAGGGAATTGAATTCCTTTATTATTTTTTTATACACTTAAAAGGAAACGTAGCTATATAAGAAATTTCGAACTAATATTTTACCCAACGGACAAAAAATATAAAAACCAACAAGATGAACTTGGGAGATAAAACCACTTAACAACGGGTTGGTTTCACGCCTAGAAGGTTCTATACGTCCACTATTCATTCTGAGTGATTATCTGCGTTAAACATGTCTTAAAAGTGGAAGTATGAAAATTTATGTACATACACTTTGGAAGAGATAAAATAAAAACTGTGAAATTAAAAATAGTAAGATGGGACCTTTGCTATTACCTTCAAAATGATTGTTTTGAAAATTAAAAAGAAAAATTCTTAGTGTTTTTGAACTTCCTTGATTTTATCATAGCATCATATGCTTAGTTTTAACAGCGAAATTGTAATTTTAACAAAAAAAATCGACTGTGGTAAAAATATTAAAATGACTGATAATAATTCCTAGTTTGAATAAAGTGGATGGAAATTATTGAAAAATCCCTTTCTCGAATAATTTATTTTGTGCCACTAATCTGAAAAACATAATTTTCTGAAAAAAGATATACAGTATACTTTAATTAGACTAATTAATTAAGTAATAATTCAAAGAAAAAATAAATCTTTTAGTCTAATGGTGGTCTTGAAGTTTATAACAACATTGAGCATCTTCGTTTCCGAAAAATAAAGTGAAAAACATGTTTACTTAAAATTGATATTACGTTTAACGTTAATTTTGTAATATAGAGGATTTTCGAAGACTTTTGGCAATTTTACACTGATTTAGTAATTATAGTAGCTAAGAAATGATTATGATTATAGAAAGATTAATTAAGTTTATATAAAGTTAAGCACAAATTAACGAATCAATTTTAATGAAACTATTTAAGGACCTATGATGCAAAAATAGCTTACAAACATATTCATACATATTAAAGGAATAATATAAATCCGATATAAAATCAGCATATTTTACTTTCAAATACTAAACTTTAAAACAGGCCGCTCTGCTGAAGACCATTATCTCAATAGTGTGTAAAAAAGTATTCCGCACTAAATTAATCCAGTAATAGTTTCCCAATATGCACCCAGTAGGGTAATAAATAAATCGGTTGCACCACAAAAGTGTATGGCCGTTCGGCCGGAGCGGCATACACTATAGCAAATATTTTGTCACGTCAACGTTTTCGTCTCTCGCAATTACGTCACCTCGCGACTGTGGTTGCTGCAGCGATACCAAGAAATGGATTTTAAGATGATCAATCAATTTCGTACAGCATCGGTGGGTAAAGTTAGACAAGAGACGGTTTTCCGTACTACATTCAAATTTCGGGCGACAGTCGAAGTGCAGTACGCCGTCGGTCAGCATTGGCACATTTTAGGCCATAATTCTACAATGGGCAGAACACGGATAGAATTGGTCTGATGGAAATATTTGAAGCCTAGTAGAAATAACACCGAAAAACTGCAATGTGGGTTAAGTAAGACCAGACTACATGCATTGTGGATTGCGACGGTGTGGCTCGGTGCAATGTGAAAATATTTCGAGGTCGGGGCTTGTCTGGCGCAGCACCGCCTGGCTGCACAAAGTGGTTAATCTCCTGAGTTATGTTGGCAGAGCCAAAATATGCAACCCGCACGAAAATAAACTCGTTTTCCACACCGATTTTCCTCTGCAACTTGTGCAACGCTCTGTTTTGTATGCCTTAGGTGGGGTATCAGATAAGATGCAAATTTATAGCGATCCGAGCAGCTAATAGAGGGGACTTTGTCAAATATCTAGAAACGTTTGATTTATGGCATTATATAGAAAAAATTCGCGTCTGATGCATTTAAATCCAAAATGTTAACCGATGGTCTGACCAAGTTTTCTTTCCAAAAGTCTTTCGTTTTCGTGTCACAACACTTTTAGTTAAATCACTAATGCAACACTTCTAGAACACTTTGAACATTAAAAATGAACTGGAAGAAAGTCAAACCGCAAGAAAACCATTTTAAAAGGCAGCAATTAGCCAAAACATAGGAAAAAGAGACTTCCTTTTGGTTCGACTGCATAATGAAATAGCACTCACCCGTTGTAGCAGCGACGGCTAAAATGGCAAAAATAGCAAATATTTTCGCCATAATTGGAATGTTAAATGTTCGAAAAAACTACACAACAATCCTATGCGTTTTGAATTTTTCGCAAATATAATTCAATCCCAAAAAAGATGGTCTCCTGCGAGTGCTGGTCGGACTGCAGGCTTGTTCCAGCTGTTCGACTTAAACTAAACGAATCGCCTTCACTAGACTTCTGAGTCGAAATTATTGCTATTTTGTCAATTGCTCCTTAAGGAAATGCAATTGAAACAAAAAAGAACAAAAACAACAATTAACACGGCGTCGGATGTGAAACCGACTTCCAATGAACGCAAGAGAGAGTATCAAGATTTCACGCTTTTATATCAACTAGGTAAACGTACAGGTGGGGGTCTAATGTTGGCGGGGACTGTTTACCAGGTGGGATCTGCAGAGGTGATCTTTTGGCCATTACCCCTCAAAATCGGCCTTTGTATGAACATGACGGGTATATATCGTCGTCGATAAATTTCTTAATCTTACATCAATCGCAAGGTGGTAAGTGGTAAGGCAAGGTGGTACTAGATAACTTTGTGGCACTCGAAGATCATGAGGACGGTGATGATCTTGTTTGGCGAGTGTTGCCAAATTCATTGGTCCATTTGCAATCAACCACCGCTGTTGGCGATTTTCGCGAATTTTGTTATGCATTTAACGTTCCATCGATGAACATCTTTGCATCTACCTCAAGGACGGAACGCTTTAGACGCTATTCAGCTTGCAGCTTTGAAATGACTTAATACAGAAAATTTGTTTTGCAAGCACAAAAATCTCTATCATTTCGCGTTGCATAACTCCTTTTTATTATAATTTGTTCAGAGGTTTTAATTTAAATTTCTAATACTGTGCGGACACCGTTAATATGGGAATTTTACAAATTTTTCATTAAACGACCAAAGTTCCTATAAAATTTTAAAGTGTTACTAAATTAATATTTATTCACTATGCTAAACGCAAAAGTTCGACATATGAAAATTTGAAAAATCTTCGTTTGTGGTATTTTGCATACTATCAGTTACAACAATGTCGATGAAGTTTTTTCTTTTACATTAGGACGCTGTTCTACTTTCAATTAAAATAAATATTAGAGGGATTGAGGTGATTTAAATTGGGTTAAGCGTTCTGTTTCAAACAAATTCAAAATTCATTATCTTCAATGTTATAGAGTGAAAGATCTCGTAAATCACCTTTTGTTAAGTGTCCACAATTATTACATAAAAATGTTATGAAAAATATATGTAACACATCACTTAAATATTTTCTTTTCTAATTCAAATGACATTACAAAAATGCAAATCTTAAAACAATGATGAAGATGTGTTGTAGAAAGCGCATTGCCTTAAATAGTGAATAGTTTTGTGTATACAACACGTTTGTTGAAATACTTAAACTAGTATTATTTAATAATTTATCTTGTTTAACGACAATTTTACTTTTCGACATTAGGCATCTCGTGTCATCAATGTGTTAAGATTTTTTAAATCCTCTTAAGTAACTCGAATTATATAAAAACTACAAAACTTGTACTCTTTGGGAATCGTTGCGCGTTGTAAAAGGCGAATAAAATGGATAAAAAGCGAGTCAAACTAGTGCTCTGAGGTTTCTATACACAATTCTACAAAGTTCTAAGCAGAACATTTGTAGAAAAGTTGAAATAAGTTTATCGTCTGCGACCTTCATTAATAAAACATGCATGACCACTTATGTATATTTAAAAAAATTTAAACAAATAGGGGGACAATAATGTAAATATTTTTTAACAAAACCTTTGCATGCCCTTGTAAACAAAAATATCTGCCGTGTATTAGGCTATTTTTAACCGAATTTAAAAACAAGAGGTTAAGAATTCTTCTAAATATTTTTTTTATGTATACTCATGTATAAGCTTTTAATAGGTTTACCAAATTTCATGAGTATTTTCTTTTTGTTTGAAGGAACATACCTCGTAGATGACCCCATATAAAATACTTAAAATATCAATCAATAAAATAAAAGGAATCAAATAATTTCCATTATTTTTTCAAATTTGTAGTTTTTTAAAGACCAAAGTCTGAACTATGTACGTTTCTGTTGTGACAAAAAATCTTAGGCTTCACGCCGAACGCTAATATCTCTTTTAAATAGAGAGTAAATTATTTTATCATTTTTAGAGTATTTATAAGAAGATGGTATTAATTAAAAGTAATATATAGTAATATTATAGACCAAAACAACAAAAAACAAAAGTATGCTTATCTATAGCAAAAATAGCACAAAACTTATACTTCTCGGCAATAAGTAGAAAATTGAATTATTAAAAATACTATAGGCCACTAATTAAAAACAAACTGCAATAACCTTTAAAAGAAAAGAATTTGATTTTCTCTGAGACCAAAGTAGATGAAGAATAACAAATTAACTCCATGTGAAGCCAATTTTTATAAAACAAAATCAAGTGGGTTCTTAAAGATCAATACCACTACGACAAGTCCGAAAAAGGTAGGCTTCCTCGAAATGCGTGTACAACAAAAGTAATTATTGATACATTGAAAAAAACGTGTTATTAGTTTTATACATTAAAGTAATTTCACACAAATTTTAATAAAATATGAATAAATTACAAAGTGCTAGCTGCTCCCTAAAAAATTCTCCTCCAGCAACGGTGAGATCGATTAGAAATTAAAAAATCAAGCATATTTCTAATCTGCATATAAAAATATATTTTTCGTTGAGCGTAACCGGTTTTCTAAATATATATATAAAAATAGCAGCATTTACAAGAAATTTCAATTTTTCCACCATATTTTCCTTTTTTACGGGACGTAAACAACTTGGAAATAATTGTTTTGAAGGAAACTCATGTGAAGTTTCTCCTAACCTGATGCTATAACTAAATTTCTTTTATAAATTGTGGCATTTAAATTTTTAAATTGAGTCTGGGAAGAATATATTTTAAGAAGAGACAAAAAACCCGACTTTTAATCCTCAAAGACAACGTAAACAATATTAAATTCAAAGTTATTCGTAAGAGCTATCAAAAAAAATTTTGTTTTGCTTTTGTTGAGAATTTTAGCCTGCCTTTTTTTATAACCAAACTTCTGTTGAATATTTCTGCGAGAATTTGATTGTAAATAATATTGTACAATTGGTAATAAACTTTATACTCAGTGCACTAGCCAATTTTACCACAAAGCTACGTAAATATATATGATATTTCCGTAAAAATTAAATTTTCATTCCTTTTGTGATGGTAGAAAAATAAAGGAAACTCATCAGTACTACTCAACGTAAGCCGGAATATCTGTTCAGAAAAGGTGCACAGAAAAACTGTTTGAAAGATAACCGAGATACCGCTGAAAATGCATAAATTTAAAAGAGTTCTTGAAGCAAGGTTTCTACATCAAGCCATCAGGCCACACGTCCTTCCAAATCGTGGATAATCTGAAAAAGTTCGTAAGCCTACCGCCATCCATCTCTGCTTGCTTCCCAATAGTATCAAGGAAAGAATTTTTGCCGCACTATAACGATAACATCAGAATGCAAGACGAGATAATCCCCGGCCCAGCCGACTTAACCTTAACAACCTCTCTATGTCGCCTCGACTTCATCAAATACCACAACAGCATTTAGTTGAGCTGTAATAGTAATGAGGTATATAATCAGGTAATTGCTCACTTATGCAAATCAGCAACGCTTTGATGTGACTGAATGCCGGGTTAAATGCCAATTCTGATGCATACCAACAGTTTACACCTTTATATAAAGTAGGCTCATCACGGAACGCTCCGATTACAGACATTAGTCTGAACAAACTCCTCTAGACGGTTTCAGTGTACCTGTGCCTTAAACACTAATTAATTGCAATTTCTCCACATCAATGAAGCGTTTCCGTGTTTTCTTTACTTCGCAGTCGTAGTTGTTTAATTTTCGACACCATGAATTTGCATAAAGTTTGTACTTTGAGATTGTATCTCACCTGATGGGAAATTTACATCAAATTATAGAAGGGAGAAAAGTGCAAGATTAAAAATAAATTACCTCGTCATAGCGAGTAACATTAAAATAAAAGTTTGAACGAGCAGTACATCCCACTATAAGGTAATTTTATGCCTAAAATTATTCATACTCAGAACCTATTACACTTAGTCGTTTGGATCTCATATGACTCCTGAGGAGGCTCGTTTAAAATATGAAGGCGTTCCGATTCTACAAACCTACCACTTCTGTGTAGAACCCCTATTAAAAGGCATATAATTTTCAATTTCAACATTTATTAAGACAGAAACAAAGAAATTATTTTAATGTCACTGACTCTTACGTTATATTTTTCCAACATGTTTATCTTTTGAACGTAAATTAAACTAAGAACTCGAGAAAATTGCATATGTAATACACACTAGAACAATTTTAATAAATAAATACATCTTTTGTTCTTATTGTTTGTACTTTAAAAAATAATTTTAAATTTTTGCTTTTTAGAGTCATAATTTCAGACCAGAAAATTCGGGTAATTTTTTTTTTAATTTTTAAAAGCAACAAAAACGATTACAAGTTAATTAAAATAATTTTTATATTCAGTACAAAATAGTTCTAATTTTTTTCCTTTATAGTATTTTTAGTAGTAGTTGTTAAAATGTTTGGAAGTTGTAACTGAAAAGAGTTGTGACTCAGTTTTGCGGATAATTTTGGAAAGATTTTTATCAGTGAATTTAATTAAGAAGTTTTTATTGGTCTTTTAAGGTTAAAATATGAAAATGTTTGCGTTTGAAACTTAAAATATGAAATTTTTAAAATAAAATTGTATGTGTGATTCGAATTATAGACAAAATCACAAAAATTTTAAGTTATGTACTGATGTGAATCTAAAGCTGCATAGATTTTTTAAAAGTTGTTTATAAACTCGGAAAATCCCCCCTAATTCGATTCAGATTTTCTAAATGTAAAATGTTACAATAATGATATTCATAATGATTTCTATGATATGAGTTCTAGATGTATGTATTATATAATAAATTTATGTCATATGAAAATTAAGACAGGCTGCCCTATACAATGACAATGATAATGTGTTAAATCCTTCTCGTTATGAGTGGTTTTCTAATCAAATCTGTGATAAACTCATTAAGGTTCCGTCATTTTAAGAAAACATCAGTCAAGTATACCACTTTTATCAATTGTCTTGAAATTTCTCGAGTCACACGAGCTCCGGTATCGCATAGTTGTTGTTTTGTGTCCTCCTGTGCCACCCCTGATCGACTCACTTGCTTCTTATTAGCCTCGCTGTAGATCACCGATCGTTTCCAGTTTCACTTTTATTGCCGGGGCTGTGTGGTGGGAGCACATCAGGTTCGGTTACATACCAGTCCCGCATACCGCAGAGGCGCTTGATTTGACCTTCTTTTTTAGCCCAGCGAAAATTTATTCTAATCCGCGAAAAATGACAAATCGAACGCAAATACCTTTCGCATCGCGTCGGATAAATCATGATATAACAAGCGTCGAGATACTCCCGGTCACGACGCGGCAGAGGCCCGATCGATCGGTGATCAATAGCAGATTGGCCATACTTACCGCCACTAATTGCGAACGGCTAAGTCGACAACACTGGGACTTTGTAATAATTGTCGTGAAAGGGGAAACCAGAAAGCGGTTCAAGGTGATGGATATTTTTAATGTTTCGATTATTTTTTATTTACACACCTGGTACTGGTAAAACAGTGGCACCCGCATATCTCTTCTCCAATCCGGATTTACTCAGGTGTTGCCAGTAAAGCGGAGAAGTGAGGTCACTTGCTCGATCTTATGCCACTGTGCATGCTCCTACAAAGTGATGGAACTTTCACTATTCCAGAGCTTATTGTTAGTTTACGTGCTAGGGAACTAGGGTATACATTTCGTCAGTTTGACAGCGCAGTTGCTTGTTTCTTCCTGTCGCACACGAAAACCAAACGAATTTTCCTGGCATATCCAGCAGTATGGTGCTTATTATCTTACATGGTTCTCGAATGTATAAATTATGCCACTGTGGTATAAAAAAACAATTCAACAAAAATTAATCAATATTCATATATTTCTGACACAGCCCATTTTGTGTATGTTAATGGTTTGGATGAACCTATATCAAAATTTGCAACGTTTCTGAGACTTACATTTATTTTCTTATAATAATCCTATAATACATTGCAAAACTCCAATGTTGAACGTATTTCATAATTTTTTTGACAGTTACGGTGCAGAAATCTTAAACTCGTACGAAATCAAGAACGCAGCATTAAAATGGGAACCGCACCCACAAGACAGGATTTGTTAAAAATAACTAAATGAATATGATGTTTTATAAAATTTTTAAATGTGAATTTAAATCTTCCAGTTCTAAAAATCACTACTTTCTTTTGGTATCCCACTCAAGGGATAAAGTTCAAAAAACATGCTCCCTGTTCCAAAACGTTTTTAATAAAAAATATTAACCATCTTCTGAAACTTTAAAGAGTATAAAATAATCAACCTATTTATTTAATTACAAAATATAAAATATTTTAACTCTGTTTTAACTTATCGAGATCTTAATCTACAAACTAAAAAAATTAAAAAATTAATTTCAAAGTTTATGTGAACTAACTAATTTTGGAATAAATGCTGATATAAGACAAGGCATACATAAAATTACACACATATATGATACAGTAACTAACAGCTTATTACATAGCCTATATTTTAAATTAAACAAAGAGCTTAAACTATCGAAGGTCTAACCAAACCCAATTTTAAAATTTTTAAATCATGGGCAACGAACAAACAAAAATATGTAGTCCAAGTTTAGCTCAGAACTAAAATGATTTATGTAGGAACACATCTACATTAGTAGTTTATACACCTAAACTTTTCTAACGCGATATATACGTTCTTAACAAATACACGTAGAGGGAACTACTGATTTCATGTATTTCTATTTTTAAAATATTAAGTGAATAAAAATCGCGTAGAAAAAGTATTTTTCATATCGAAATTCGTGTAAACGCCGAATTCGCATAAAAAAAATTCATGTAAAAGAGAACACACCAATTCAATCGCTGCTGTCCAAAGGAGTGGAGAAAATTGCAAAAGATTAAAAACACTTTCACTATAAAAATGCAAAATTAGAATATTTTTTAAATTATTCTAAATAAATAAAAATTTCCTTTCAGAAAAACCAGTATCAAATTCATAAAAGGGTATAGGTCGATGTGAGAACCTTAGATATATACGCATTGAACCAAAAACATCCCTTTTGGGTTGGAAAAAATCAATATCCTTATTTTTACATTTCACACCCATCTGTGGATTTATAGCGTACTAAAATTATGTTGAATTTCAGAAGATTTATGTTTCTTGTATTGTTCATACAAAACTAGATAAGTCCTACCCGGTGATTGTAGACATCGCTGGAAATCCCCTTATTACTTGTTATCAACTCTTCCGATATTGTGACGGGAATTGTCTTTTTTATCGCTAAGGAACGTATCAGAAGAAAACCCTTAATTCTCGAGGATCTCGTTGAGGTTTAACAGCACTTACGGTGAGATAATCTTTACTTTATGTGACCTTCCAGATATTGATAGAACCTGGGAGATTCCAAAAAACCTTGCTATATGTGTTTGAGTGTGTGCTTTAAGGAATGGAGCGTATCTTAGAAGAGCCATGGAAAACAGAACGTGCCGAAGAACCATTTGCACCAAAAAATGTTCTTAGCACATTAGACAAGAGCCACAAGGAGTCCAGGCCGGGATTCAATTACATCAAGCGCCGGGAGTGCGAAGGGGCGGCGGCCAACATGTTAGGTTGGGCGCGGGTGTTGATGACAATTTACTGCTTTCCATTTTATGCAGTGATAGTAATCGTCCCCCTGATGGCCTTTAAACACGGAAACCATCTCATCTTAAAGAATAAACACGTGAAGACAAGACAGAGTTACTGGGCGGCGAAGCAGGCGACGTGTTTACTCAAACAAGTCCCAAATCCCGCATCCAGAACCCAAATCAGCTGTGTCAGTGGACTACGAAGGACTTATTTAATAACCTTGAACGCCAGGAAGGACTCTTGTGGTCTTTTTTGAATCCCCGTGTTGATTTTAGGGTATCTCCCATTTGCGGTTATGTTTGAGGGTGACCCAAGGAACCGCTTAACCGCAAAATGCTGATGCTGTTTTTGCACATTTGGATAAGGAGGGCAATTTGATCGACCCCCTCTAGGTTTTCTTTGGGCAAGTCCATTGCAAATATATCGATTTAGTATACCAGGAAGTTCAGGATGCCAAACCAGGGTAGAGCTACTTCGGTATCTTGTTTGCCGCACCATGATAAATCGTTTTACCACGGGCTCTGTGTTCCAAAACATCAGAATTGATTATGAAACCTTGTTAGGAACGTTACGTATATATACATACATATGTCCAGAATTACTGGACGATATCTAAGGAAATTTGAAACGTGCTTGGCGCAAACTGGAGTGACGGTGGCAAAAAGGGTCTTGAGTCAATTGGATACAATTCAATTAACAATCTCAGTTATATATAGAAAGAGAAAAGGGCAGGTAATTCGATTCGATTTTTTTTTTCAAATAAAAGTCCAAGCCCTGAAATAATTGAGAAATTAATTGAATCAAACGGATCACGAGTGTTTCCTCGATACTACAAAAATAATCTCTGAAGTTACATATTGGGTAGCGTTTAGTAGGCGAAATATTCTTTTTAAGTATTTATTTCAAAGCAAACCTATTTTCGCTTAGAACTATGAGAAGCCATAAGTTTGATATCATTTAAAAGGATGAAAAGCTTTATCTTTTCATTTTATTTTCGAAAATAACCAAAATGTTCTTATATTAATAAAAGGCAAACAATGTAATGAAATATTTCATATGAAATTTGTGATGACGAAAACAATACTCAAAAAATCCTATAGAAAGAGAAAATGGCAGGTACACTTACGATTTGTGGTTATAGAAACTTGTGGCGAAAGATGTTAAATTTTCCAAATATTTAGAATTCAACATACAAACAAACTACCGCCAATAAAACTCTCCTATGTTTTTGAATACAACGTAATGCCAATACTACGCTTGTTTACTTCATATTGTAGCCATATTTTTATTTTAATGTTTGGATTTCTTACATCTTTCTATGCAAAAGCACTTATTTTCATCCAAAATTACTTTTTCCAATAATCTTTAAAGAACCATTGAAAAACTTTAAACACTTCATAAATATAAAAAATATTCTACAAACTATAAAACTCAAAAATGTTATCTTCCCGTGCATGAGCAAATGAAAACGGAGCGAACTAATTTAAAATATATTTCATCATTTTTAAAAAAATCGTCCAATACTTTATTACCAACTTATTTTTCGTCCTTTCATTTTAACCCGCAAACAGAGACGAAATTCGCTTCCAGAATTTTAAACTGAATGGTGGGTCGAGCACTACTTGATTTTGAAGCCTATTAAATTCTGTTTTTTTCCTTCTACTTTATGAAGTTTAATTCATTAATTCTTCAGAAATCGAGCAACAATTTTCAAGACTAACATCCTGAGACTTTTCACAAGCAACAAATTTGCGGTTGCGGTTTGGATAGAATAATAATAGTAAAAATATTATGAAACATAAACAACCTGCAAAAAATCTCATAGAATTCAAATATACCCATTAACGAATTCTTAGCCTTCTTCGGGACTTTACACTCAATTTGATCTTAAGTAGAAACATGTTTGTCTACAAAACTTATAGTTTTTATTTTTTTTATAAATAATTCTGAGACATTTACAAAATAAACCTTTTAATCTTTTTTAATAATCTTCTATTCGTAAATAGCACGGGTCACGATGAGCCGAAGTTGTTCAATGTATAAAAAATTGAGGAACCGAGGAAGATTAATTTATAAGATTTTTTATATATAATTTTTCTTTCATATCCCTATTCATTTCATTCATATATTTTCTTTATTTAATAAAAACTTTCCACAAAATAATATTAAAATTAAACGCTGTTTCAGTTTCTCTTGACTATTAATCCTCGTATTCACATTAAACGAACGATACTTCTTTCAATAGTTTGAAGTGAAAAAGAAGAAAAGATAAAAACTTCATTATTTTTTATTTATTTATTATTTGATATTCCTAAAATACCGTAATTATTTTTTAGAATTATAAAAATATGTTTATTCCTCATTTTGTAAAGCCCATAAAAACCAAACGCCCTAGACTTCCTGAAAAAGGGAAATCCGAAATTGAAGTTTCCAGTTTTCTCGACTACGTCTTCACTTAAAGTTTAGTGGCTTTAAAAATTCCACCAATGATGCTCAAACATTTTTTGAATTCGCCTGGATGAACACTTTCTAGTTTGTACCCATCCCATTCTCGCTGTTTATAATTTTTCCCAACAAAATGTAATAACATAATGCGATCCACGCGCATATAGTTTTTTGTTAGTGCTCTTTAATTACGTCCTAAAACTCAGCGAATAAGTCCCCCTTTCCGCTATTTTTTCAGTTTGTTTTAATATTCTAGGATTACAATCTACAAACAGCCACCGGATAAAAAATGCTCATCAATTTTTTTGGATCGTGAACCGTGTCATGTGCCGTTCTTTGGAAAACTCTCTGAATTTTTACCGAGTTTTCTTGTAAAATTTTATAGAAAAAGACAAAGAGTATAAATTGTAGAAATTACAAAATCACATCACTAAGATAATACACGTAGCGACATGCATTTTCGCGGTACATATGTTAATTGATATATATCAAAATTGCACCTCGGAGGGCTCTAAAATTTTTTTTGTTAAAATTCTCTCCATTTTTTTGGGATCCATCTGAGAAGTACTTTCATTTGATACCCATCATTACAGGTTTCAAAAATCAATTACCGAACTGGGTTGGAAGTTCATGTAATATGTAGTATTGAGTACTCTACACAATTCTGCAACCGATAACCTAACTTATATGCGAATTATGTGTAAGGATAAGAAGACGGGTAAATAAATACACTCTATACTCCACACCAATTAAATAGGCTTTACTTTTTGTATACTCATTGAAATTTCAGTAATACCGTGAACAAGATTCCACCAGCAGGAAAGTTAACATTATACATTCTAGAATCTTGTTGCTATCCCTTTGTAACCACATGAAAATTAAAAAGAATAACACGAGGTGAAGAACCCGAAACCAATAACAAATCAAATGACAGCACGACCTTGTCCTGTCCAATTCTTCTGTTCGTGGTACCTTTTAAGCACGTGTATGTGCTCGAACTATCTACGGGAATTACCTTGCAGCTCGCCTGCCTTTGTCTTCCGCTCGCATAAATTTTTAACGGCAATCGTCCGAACATCCTTCGAAAGCATTTCCCGCCGCTTTGGAATGCTAACAGGTAGGTCCCGAATCCTGGAACGACGGCCGTTTCCCCGATCCCCATCGGCCAGGTTCGGCAGATGACATGCGCCCGGCCGCCATAAAGCACAGTCCCTGGATAGAGCGGCTGCCGCCGAGCTTTCCAACGACTGCATAGCGTGCCACCGGCGGAGCCCTGACCGTGGTAATGAACGTCGTAACTCTGGCAGTTAGCTAGACTGAGAAACAGCATCATCCTCTAGCAGGGCCGTGGTGAAATGAAATCTGACGGGAAGGAGTTCCCTGCGGCTGTAAGGACTCTGCGAGGTCTGGACTTCAACAAATTTCAATAAATAAAAGGACGAGATGCGACTAACCCCCTCGAATTCGAAGCTTTCCTGGGAAAAACTAGTTTTTCTCGAGTACGCAACTAGCGGGTCTGCAAGGACACTTTAGGAAGAAAACCTCGCTTCCGACTGTGGGAAAAAAGCAGCTTCAGATAAATCTGCCCTTGGTGTCTTATTAAACCAACTGAAATTGATAATCGTTGCAAGTCCTCCAGAGGAACACAATTTTAATGCTATAATTTTTGGAGAACTACTAAAACAATTAATCGTAAATTACTTTAAAAGGAAAAAATTCGTTTAGTAAGGACAATTTACAGGGAGTTTAAAAATTAACTCAAAACTAGTACGTCGGATATGGCAAAATAAGATTTCATGCAGTCGCCAAATGGTTTCCATTTTATTTTAAAAGCTGGTGTGATGAATTTCACACTCTAAACTAAATAATTAATAAATAAAATTGTTATTTTGTTTAAATGTATACTTTATAACAATTTCTAAGTTTTGTATATTTAGCAATGGAAGAGAATCGAAACAAGCAAAAAAATGAAATAGATTAAAAAAAGACAAAGTGAAGATATATTAATTTGATCTTACTTCTAAAATTTTAGTAATTTGCTTTTAAATGCTGAATTTACATTAAGCGATATTATTTAAATTCAATTAAACCCGTTGACTTCAATTACATCTTTCAAATATTCAAATACATTCTTAAAATGTGAAAATTATTTTGTTTTATTTTCGGTTTAGAGCCCCCGTTTTGAAGGAGGTTCAATTTTTTGTTAAATCCATCCATGGTAAATAAAATACCTAACACAGACTTGTGTTCCACAGATCAAAGTGACCTTTTATATAAGCAAAATGAATTAAACTTTTAGAAAATGGACATATACATATTTCTTTTTAAAAGCAAAATTGATGGACAGTTTTTTAGAGTTCAGCTTAAATGGAAATTAAGATCCTGTGCTATTGCCGACGCATACAAAAATTTTCTTCCTAAAAAGATTCTTTATGATAACCTGAACTTCCGTACTTTTTAGATTTAAAATTTCTTTTGTTCATTTTTAAAATTAAGAAAAATTGACTCATTGTTCTATGTTAATAGTTTAGTATTAAAGTTTTAATTTGAATCATGCGAGTAGAATTTATATTACTTTGCTTTTTTTAGTATTTACAACAATGGACATTGACTTCTCACCTTTTGTAATGGATTTTGTTGAAAAGCTAGACTATAACTATTTTTTTTTAATATTATTAAAAGGTATGTACGTCAGATAATCTCTAAGTAATTTTGCGATTTTTAAGGACTTTCGGCCTGTTTTCAGAATATTTTTTATTTCTTTAGGCTAGGCGTGAGGTAAGATTAATATGTATGAATTATATGTCGAAACGTGGCTTTCGTGGGTCAAGCCAAAAATAACCCTACAAGCCCAGGACCTTTCTCTTGAATATAGTTGCAGAGCCTCCTTTAAACTTTAATCTTTATTTTCTTAATAGCAGTAAATGGCGTTTGGAAAGTACCTGGACTACTCTGGGAAAGTTTATTCGAAATCATAAATTGCAGCAAGAAACAGAAAATAACCTTTTGAATCTGAAGTTGGATAGTTCTTCACCTGCGAGGAAAAGTTTCAATTTTCTCTAGTGTAAAAAGGACACTACTCCAATTAATTAGACTTCAATGCGAAACTCGCACTGCATGAGACTTTAAACGGCATAGAGATGTAAAAGTTTTTGCTTTTAAAAAAATTTTTTTTCTTTGAAAAGTATTTATCATTTCTGATGCTTGGCAGGGCGTTGAAAAAGTGTTTGTATAAAGGAAGGTATGCATGGAGTCCATTTGCTGGGCGAACTGGCAAGGAGCCTTATTGGGCTTTTATAGCGACTGCCTCTTATTGCTTCTGACAATTCATTTTCCATAAGGGAGCTGTAGCCTTGAAGCCACTCATTCCGCTGTTATTAAGCAGTAAACTGTTTTATTATTTCCCCCCGTTAAACTTTTATAGCGACTGCGACGCTGTTCGGAACTTTTCCAACAAGATGAAAACGGAATGTGATCTGATTTCAGAAGAAAAGCTTCGTAACATCAACACTGTGCAAAATTAATTCTCTTTTATTTATTTATTAGGGTATTCACAGCTCCTTCTGTTTTATTGTATACTACTAATTTCGTCCATCCCACGCCGTATGATGTTCATTTAGTATCGTAAATCTAAATGCCGACATGAGGGACGGTATTTACATTTACAGAATTATAAATTAAAATCTATCAATCATTTCGAATATATTTCGTATTTGTTTTAGTAAGACAGCGTAACAAGAAATTTGAATTTATCCTAATGTGATAAATGACCTCAATGGGATTATTTCCATAGATTGTAAATTCTAAAACAAACGTAAAATTGTCGAGAAAGTAAGGTCTATAAAAATTCGAAAATTCATGTTTAGTGTATATTCAAATATTTTTAACTAATGACAACGGGTTTGGAAAGTTTTGTACTTTTACTTAAATTACAGATTGAGTTTTGCATGATTAATCTACAGAAAAAATGGTAGTAGTTTTGCATTTCTGATGGAACTTCAAAAGCTCTGATGTTTCTGCCACATCATAACTTCAGATCCCATTTAAGTTTTAAAAGGATTTCCTGAGACCTTTTATTATCCTACAGAATGGATTTATAAATCTTTTTAGCTTAAGTTACTCACGAACTTTAGGAGATGGACTTTACTAACTCCCGATTCACACTTTGCAGACAAGATATTTTTGAAATCATCACATGTACTGATGTTAGGAGTGAATTTAAAAGTGTTACGCAGAGTAATTATACTTTTTACGAAAATTAGTGCATTAATATCATGATCAACAAAAGATGTCTCCATGTAAAAAAACAACTTTTATTATACTAAAAAAGGCTTTTCGACAGTGTTTTGTTAGTTCAAATGAAGCGAATGTTGCCATCTTTCTGCATTCACATAAAATTGTTTACTATTATAAGAGCAATCGGTCACCTTACATACAAAGAAAAAAGAGTGAGAGCTCTTTTTCTGTTTATGATTGACGTAGTCTTTAGTCTTAGGTAGATTTCGATAGAAAAATCTATCTATTGCGGACGTTTGCATTATTCGACTTCGAGAAAATTCGCTGTACTTTCTCCGATCGTAGTCCGTAGACCCCAATAATATGGGATATAACGAAATTTGTAGGCAAACTGAAGGCCGTATTTCCGAACTTATCGAAGCGAATTTTGGCATGAATATACTTTGAGCCTATATCTCGGTTATATTCTTAAATGGCTTAAATCGGCTTATTGATTTCAAAAGAGCGACTGTTCCGAATTTTTTAAAAAAATTCAAAATCCTATTTTGAATTAAATATGTACGTGTGATAAATCGTTGGATAGGGCTAATCTAGATTTACAATTTTAACCTGATAAATCCTGAAAACCAAACAACGAAATCGACTTACGCCAATCATCGGGGCTTTTATAAGAGATATGGAAAAGTAAACGTTTTTGTTGTTTATATTACTTATTAATAAAAATTTTATTTTTTTGATATAACCAAGTACATTTCAAGATATATCTTATGCTTTAAATATAAAATAAACAAGAAACAAAATAAATATCCCTTTGCTTAACAGTTTAACAAAACTGAGATTTTGGAGGAAGCGTGAAAACAATTTCCTCCTCGCTTATATGATAAAATATTGTTTATTCTGCTAACTAATAATAGGCGATATTTCATTGATATTGCAAATATCTTGCAATTTAAAATTATTGAATGAAAATGTACATATTCCGAAAACCGCATACGGCGTTCAATAGACCCCGAGATTTCATTCGGAAGATTATTTTGAAGATTTCTTAATCTTCTTAATCTTTTACCAGCTTTTCTGTCTATGAACAAATCGCTTTTAATCCTTAATCTGAAAAAAATTAGTAATTTCATTACTTACGTTAAAAAGTGCCTCCTTAAGAATTGCAATAAAATTAGTTTGAAGAATTATTTACAGTTACTCAAAAAGTGCCTAGGGTTCAATGGACCCCATAAGCGCCAGTCCGGTACAAAAAGCAAGAGATGATCCATCGAAGTATTAAAGAGAGTATTTAACTAAATAAAGTAATAATATTTAATTATATTGGTCAAAGCACCGGCATAGCCAATCGTTATTTTCGAATAAAATACACTCAAAGTAAAGTCTAATTTCATAAAAATGTTTATCTATCTTTAATAAAATGATGAATTATCTAATTTTTACACTACGTACTAAATTTAGTAAAACTCCCACCATACGAGGAAAACATTTTTAATTGAAAAATAACAAATTTCATCTTTCTATTCTTTTTTCTTACTTTTCAAAGGTCAAGCCCAATACAGAACATTAAATTGCAGGTTTCTTTTAAAAAGTTGTTCAGTAAGGACTAATTAATTTGAATTACCTGAAACTCTTACAGTCTATTGTATCGCTTTCAAACAATAGAAATGCGCGTTTTATAGATATGGTATTTGCTTTGTTACTACTTGTGTTTACTATGAAATAAAATAAAAACATTGATTTCAATTAAAAGTTTGATTGGCTCTTTAACATAAGACTTTTTTATTTTAATATATTTAATCAAAAATATACAGATCAAAATACGAACTTTTTAACACGGTGTATTCCCTATTAAAACAATTTTTTCTTTTCTATACAAAGGAGAAAGAGGTAAAACACTTAATACAGTTTAATTTTTAAAATTTCAAATACATCGCAATTTTTTACCAAATCCTCATTACTTCACGACACATTACGCAACCCTTGGAAATGCCACGACGCAGCCCTGCAGGTAGACGACCTTACAGGCTGGAGACGGACGTAAACAAACGCTCTGACACCTGAGAGAACTGTCAAAGCGGGTGTACGAGAAAAGTTTTCGTAGTTCGCGAAATTTTCCAAGTAAAATTCCGGAAAATTCGGTAACCTATGGAAAGCCAAAGCACAAAGCCGGCAGGCCCAAGCTTAAGTCAATACTTCGCTGATGATCCTCCGAGTTATTTCGATGAAATTTCCAAGAATAAGACAAGTGCAGTTTGAACATCTTTAGTATCTCGAAACTCTTCTGATACCTTCTGCGCTTTTTCAGGTAATTCAATAGAATCTGACAATTTTGAAGGATCCTTCAAACTTCCCGACTATCTGGAAAACACCGAAGCTGAGGAGGACATCAAAGTAAGTGATGATGTGCGAAACTTTTGGGAGCAGCCCTACTCGGAGCCTGGGATTCCGCCACTTCTAACGAACCCCGGTGTACTTTCACCGACTGATTTGGTATCTGGTTTACTATTCGTAGAATTCCGATCAATAAATTTTCTTCTCAAAAGGCTGATCCGATCCGGGAAGCCGTCCAGCAGTATCTGACTGACGCAGATTTGGCCCATAGGAGAGTCATTCCAGTTGATGGTGTTACCCAAGATGAAAGAGGGCTGAGGAGTTTAATAGCAGCCGGCTGCTTCCGTTCAGCTGTTAATTTAACTGGCAGACTTTTAACTATTTACGGCCAAGGTAAGGCTTCAGAGAAATTGTGATAGATATAAAAGTTTTCGATTCTCATTGCAGGTTACGGTCGGGCCGGTCAGCCCACGAAACACAGTCCACACTCCTTGCAACTTTGGTTTACAAGACTATCTCTTCTAGCTAAATTGGGACAATATGAGCTTCTGCAGTCTGAGGCGGAGCCGTTTGATCTGCTTAATAGACAAGATGTTTTCTATGAGGTTCGGACGATTTAAAAAAACAATTCTAAACGATTTTGGTAAAACAAAATCTTACAGTTCTATCCCGAAATGTACTCAGGGAAGAAAGGTTCTATGGCTTGCTTCTCCTTCCGATTGCTTCTTGCTGAACTGCCTCTTTATACGGGCTCTCCTAAACAAGCTATGGATCGACTAACAGAATTGCTGGCTACGTGCAATGAAATCGAAGCTTATTTCAAGAATGATATGCAAAGTCATAAATTCTGGCATACCCGGAAAATTAGAGTGCTACACTCGATCATAAATTGTGCTATTATGGTTAGTCAGTTTGCTGCGTGTACAAAAAATAATGGCAATCTATTTCCAGATGCGGGACTACGGTCTTGTTGATGATATAATGAAAATGCTCCTTGGTCAGGATAATATTTTAAAAGAAGAAAAGCGAGCTCTATTCTCGGCGTGGGGTCGGATTTATCTGCAAATCGGTGACGTGTTCGGGGCTGAGCAGAAATTCGCTGAAGCCAGACGACTGAGAGAAACGTAAGTACCATAAAATCACGAAGAATTTTGTTATAACTTTCAAATTGCAGTCCTTCCGGACAAGATATCCGAGACCTAGTCGATAAAGGGTTGATCGCTGTTGCTCAGAATGATTTCCAGGAGGCCTACATGAATTTCCAAAGGGCTCTTCAGCACGACGCTGGAAACACTATGGTTTGTTCATTGTGCAGTTCGCACTGTTGCAAGTCTAAATCTGCATATTTTTTAGTTGCTGAACAACATGGGAGTATGCTTGCTCTACTGTGGAAAATTGAAGGATGCTATAAGCCTCCTCGAGAAAGCAATTAATACAAATCCACAGAAATCCCTGAATGAGAGTCTCCTCCTTAATTTATCAACGCTCTATGAGCTTGAGTCTAGCAACTCTAGAGCGAAGAAACTAAATCTCCTAAAACTAGTTAATAGATTCAAGCCAGACCTGAACATCAGTCTTGATTATTGTCTAAAGTTGCAAAGTAATAATTAAGTTGCTTAATTAGAAAGAATATAAGCATTGTTATAAAGTTTTTAATAGTTTTGATCCAATCACTTGTTGATTTCTAGCATTATATGATGAGCGTCACCTTTTCTCTTTGTATATATAGAAGATATACCGAGAGCTGGCATCGTGGGACCTGCGGGACTTTGCAATGGAAAAGTGGGACCATTTCGTGGTGTAAAGTTTATAGTATAAACGATCAAGTAGTCTGGCTGAGGAGCCCTATTATGAATCTACGGTGCTAGCAGAACAACTAGAAGTGGCAGCTAGATAATCATTATAATATCCGAGTTCATTTCTTAATCCTATCTCTATTGCTATAGCCAGATCATTTTAAACTTGATTTAACTATACAAGTCGAACGCTGACGGAACGCATTAATACAGTGTTTTTATTGTTGAAAAGGCGCATGAAAAAATTAAATTGATAAATAGTTTATTCGGATGTGGAAGCGTTGTGCACAAAGACCTCGTAAGGGACATCGTTAAATTTAAATCTTCCATAATTGCGATTTTTTACTTTTATATTACTTCAAAAATTTTAATATCAGCGGATTTTTCAATATTTATCTTCTTATATCTCCTATCTTAAAATATTTCATACACCTTTAAAGTTTTTCTTTTTTAAATTAAAATCTTCACCCGAGCCAATGCACGCTGTAGTATGATTACGCAAACGCTGCACGTGGCGCGTTTTTTGAATATAAGAGGCGAATTCAGTTTCATGTTCGCACAGTTTCATTTTTTAACAAAATAGTTTTATTTAATTTTCCAAAATGCGGAAATTAACACAAATTGCGATCAACTTGCCATGGTAGTTTTCTGAACGCGTTCTCGACGTCGCCCCAAGCGGTAAGAAGTGTCAGTATCAGCGAGACAGCAAGAAGAGTGAATTGCTCTCTATAGTCACCTCGCTCTCCTTCACACTAAATCAAATTTTTGTAAACATGCTGCTTGAGTGTGTGTGAAATTTATATACCAACAGAAATGGGTGGTGTGTAGTTGTTATGTTTATGTGGCCGATGTGGTCGTGAGGAGTTTTAGAAGATTGCAAATGGCGAACAATTGGTCGGGCATAGCTTTTCTCGAGTTTTATAAAATCGCGGAACACACGCTTTGCGTAATGTTTTTATTGAAAATTTCAATAAAAAATTGAATAATAAATTGAATGTGACTGTAATTAATAAAAATATTTAGTAATTTCAGGTGAGTTTTAGGTGTTTTGTAAAAAATGATTGTGGCGAAAAACGCAGTCCAAGAGTGGTGTAAGGCGAAAATTGAAATTTTTACGAAAATGCCCAAGATTAATTAGCAGTGCTTAGGAGGAATTGATTTGTTTTATGATGAAATAAATGATTTTTAACAAGAAAAACCCTGTGTACCGCAAACATTTCTGAAAATCGAAATAGTCTTGTTTACCGCCCTTTTCCCAAAAGTTTAAAGATGGGGCCGTGGGGGAAAGTTATTGAAAATTGAAGTCCATGGGGACTCGGACGGCGATTACGAGATGGGACCCGCTCCCGCAAATTGGAAAGTTCCAATTTTTGGAGCAAATCCTCGGGGGTCCTGGGCTCGAGACATTTGACGCTCTGTGCGTAAGTGGCCTCCTCGTGCTGTGGTCGTCTTGGCTTGCATTGAAACAGGACTCTCTCCGCGGCAGTGCGTCGGACTGAACTGATACCGAACTAGTCGCGGCGGAACCTAGAGCTGACTTTCAAAGAACTAGCAAGACGCAGTTCGGCGGTAGGTTGTCGGCCACTCGAAAATGGCAGACAACAGCGGGGCCTGACTCGGCGCTCAACGCCCGCTGTGGATTCTTCCGTCGGCGGAGTCGCGGCTCGCAGCGATAGACTGCCATGGCGGCGTTGCTCTGGCCTGTCCGGGCTAGACGCCTTTAGCTTCTGCTGGCGACGAGGCGACTTCCTAACTGTCAAACTCAGTCGACCGCCAGCTGCTGAAGTGAGAACACTTCTCCAACCCGATGGGATTGGAAAAGGTGGTAGCGATTTTTCCTGAGTGGCGAGCAGCTTCCGGATGCTCCGCACCAGGTGACAGATAGCACGTGGACTCCTGCCACGAGCAAGTGTTCTCGCCAAGGTGCCTGCAGAGCGCAAGTGGTCCGAAGCCGGAGATGCCTAGGAAACCGCTCCGCGTCCAGCTATCGCTGGTTATCAATTCATGGCATAGCCACGCCACAACTCGTTTGATATCCACTTTGCATCGGGCTGTCAGTGCCCCTTGAGCATTTGGTCAACGCTGACGCAGAAGAACCTTTTCCGAGGACCTCCTTAATTTCGTTTCCGGCGGGGGGTATCGCCCACCTTTGGAAATATCCTTTGATAGACTTAATCAGCAATTGCAAGCGAATTTATTAGCGGGATTCATTTCACCAGTAGCATTCCCGTTATCCCAAAAAACTATAAAAGAGCAATTATGAAATGAAGTGTGTGTTTCTATGAATTATTATTACTTAACGTATTTTTGCATTGCTTGTCCAAATGTCTTGTGAAATTATTCTATAGTTTTTATGTGTGCTCTTCGGGAAGAAATGTTATTAATCGCTCTGGGCGTAAATGATTTAATGCCACTCTTATTTTGTTCAATTCCATCATTAGCATCTTAGAGAAAATTTTGTTTAAGCGTTAAAATAGTTCCCTTAAGGCATACTGTTGTTTGTTTCTTTCGGAGTGCCGTGACAAAAAATATGGACTTTAATGTTAATTTGGGGAGGGTTCGTCTTAGCTCGATTTGGAAAAGTGGCGAAATAAAAATCGATGGAGTCAGTAAATCTTTTTCTGTAATTTAGAGCGAGTAGAAGCAGAACGTAATTTGTTATATCATCTTTAACATAGAATTTCCTTGCATTCATTAGAAGCTCGGGTGATCTTATCAAGTGCAAAAGAACCTAATTAAATTAGAGAAGGGTGCTTTACACTGTGTTGTGAAGCAACGAGACTAAGGCTATTAGGGAATATAATCCTAAAATTAGTTTGAATCTTTAAATCTCCTACTTTTATAATGTCTTCACTTCATTTTATTCTTCTAGTCTACAAAGATGTAATTTCAAGAAAATATGTAAAGAAAAAGCCTTTTATTAATTTAAACAAGAATTGGAATACGAGATTACAAGCAAGAATCTATTTCTAGGAATAAAGTATTTTTTTATAATCTCGAAGAAGAAATACGGTGATTTTGTTAAGAAAGCAATTTTTTTTAAATCATTGAGTTTTAATTATCGAATTTTCCGACTGTAATTTTTTTTATATACAAGCGTGAAAATTTTTGATAAAAACAGTATTAAGCATTTAGGGGAACATTCTTTATAAAATTTGTTATGTGTACGACGAACTCTTTAAAATCATCCAAATCGATTGAGTTCAATATTCCCTACGCTCATTTTCTAAGATATTTCGAGATATAGACAGTTGTGAATCACATAAGCATTTTATATAAATATTAAATGAGTCTGCATATAACCGCTTTTGTTAGAATGAACGATTAAGGAGGGAGATACATGTAAACGCCCGAAAATGAGCTAATATTTATCTTTTTTTTCATTAAAACTAATTTTATGAATTTTAATTATTATGGCGCTGATGTACAATACTTAAAGCATAATTGACAATTTTTTAAAATCAAAACGACGTCGACATCGGGATTTTTTCGACACAGGCCGCAGCGGCGGTGCCCGATCGGTGGGAACTCTAGCGTCCTCCATTTTGATCTGGACTAATAGAGTCGATAACAATGAATTAATAACAAGTTTAATTATGCTGTAAAGTGTGAGAAAATTTCAAAATTTATGACAAATTTCAAGCGTAGAGAAAAAGGACGAATTTTTGGCAATCATTTTGATATTTAGAGATTGATAAACAATATTTTTAACAATACTATTTTCAGACATAGGCTTAACAAAAAAAGCATTACTATATCTTGGGTTTACGCGCAAAAGCAGTAAGATCGGACAAGTATTTTTTGAGTTTTCTTTTTCCCATCGACTCTAAAAATGCTATTTGGAGAAAGTTTCAATTAACGAAAATGGATGATTAAGGCCTGAATTCAGGTGTTTTAGTGAAAAACGCCAAACATTCGAATTGAAACATGAAAATGCCCATTGCCCATGCTAGTTCTAGCAAATTTTTTGCTAGAACACTGTAACACTGATGTTAGCGCTTTCCGAATCGTAACGGTTTTGTTCCACCTCGAAATAAACCTACATACATGGGCACAATATTTATATAGATATATATCCAACTGCTCTTCCAAAACCAATGAGAATGGTAAGGATTATGAAAAAATGGGTGCTCCGCCTCTAACGCTCGAGAGAACGGGTGCGCGACAGAGGTAGTAACGTTTGTGGGGCTATAACTCCAAAACTACTTCAAATTTAGATTTGAGGTTTTGTGGGAGTATTTTAAACAAGATTTACTACATTTTTAAAGAATAAAGCAATTTTCGATTTTTTGGGACGGTCACATGTGTGTTTAACCTGCTTTAGGAGCCCATAAAATGGATGGATTTTAAGAATTTGTTCTCTATGAAAATGAAAACATATATTTTTTGCAATTTTTATGTTTATTTAATACACACTTAGGAAATACAAAACACAAAATTAAAAAAGAAAAATATTAGAAGAAAATTATTTTATCATATGTTTCTAATGTGTTGAAGTAAGTGTCCCACGACTGAAGGCCTTTATTGGCGGGTAATACTGAGTGCGTAATTTTTCATTGAAACAGAAAATCAATAATTTTTTTAATCGCATTTATTCGTAGATGAACTAAAAAATATTGAGAAAAATCGATTAAAACTGAGAAAAAAAGCGCACTTGGAGAAAATGCCAAGAAATTGAAAAAAAGAAGTTGAAATTTGTTATTTTGTTGAAATTCGTTTAATTCATCTACAGCGCATATTAAATCATTTATAGAAAACATCAAAAATCAATTAAAAATGGCTAATACTTTTTTAGTTATCTGATCCGCCAATTTCGAAAAAAATGGTTTCGAGAAAAATGCGTTTAAAGTTTTAGTTTGTGCAAATACCTGGTGCTTGCGTTTGGGTTCTGTGGGCTATAATTTTAGAATTTCATTCTATAATTTTAGGCCGATATTTTCAATGAATATTACTGTACTCAATGTACATATCCAAAAATCCGTTTTTCTTAACTTCGTAAACCGGACTCCCCCTTAAGCGTACAATGAAATGATTAGATTAAAAATGGATAAATCTATAGACATTTTTTCACCGACAAAAGTTAAAAAGAAAAGGGAGAGGAAGAAAAATGTGTAAGTATCACCTATTAATTCCAGATTTTGTTTATATTGTAAATGTCACACCAATTATAAGGTCATAAACTCGTTTTTGTTGTTCTTTTCAAACAACGTGTTTGTTATTTTTTGTTCAAGTTATATTGCCAGAAGAGTAATATGGCAATTGCGTTATAATAACACCAAAGAAATTTTATAAGAAAACATAAAAGGCATGAAATATATTGATTGCATATTTCCAGAAAAATCTTAAAAATTCGCGTGCAGTCCCTTGCAAAGGGAAGTAACTTGCAAATTCTAAGGCGCCCTATTTGCCAAATCTGGTGCTGGTCATGAATGACACTGCAAGTACATCAAAAGACATGTGCACGGCGTCATCTCCTCTAGGTCCCTCTGCGTGGGAACAGCTCACGGCATCACAGAACCAAAATGACTCCGGAGTCCTAAATAGCAGCAGCATTGTAACGCCGGCAATACCAACGACACCGGTGAAGACTGCCGCCTCACCGGATACCTCGGTAGCACATACTCCACAAGGGCCTCCGACTATAACGCACGGCGCCTTCTATGGCGAGGAATTGACCGCAGAGCTGGTAAATCAAGGTTGGCGGAAATTTTGGTCGAAAAGGGAGAACCGGCCTTACTACTGGAACAAATTGACTGGAGAATCTCTCTGGGAAATGCCAGGAACCCAGAACAGACCATTTGATCCTCTCACAGATCCCCTGGGTATTTGTAATCCAGGTCAGCCAATACCTGGGCCAAATGGTCCTTCTACGCCGGTCCATGGCAACCTAAAACGTCGCCCATCGGAAGATGCCCAACACCTGCAGGGCCAAGCTGGTGTGCCACAAAAGAAGTTCATACTGTCAGGTCCCTGGGACTTGGAAATCTTTACAAATGCTGTGATTGTCGAACGACCACCCACTCTGTTGCCACATCCGCATCCTGAGATCGAAGCAATGAGGGCTGCGTTAACGATGAAACTTGTTCGGACCTACGAGGATTTGTGTATGCGTCGGGAAAATATCAAAGCACCAAAAGACTCCTTCAACCGATGGTTGATGGAACGCAAGATAATCGATCGCGGCTGTGACCCTTTGCTGCCAAGTCTCTGCAATCCCGAAATTTCGCCATCGATGTATCGGGAAATTATGAATGATATTCCTATCAAGATTGTCAAGCCAAAATTTACAGGTGATGCCAGGAAGCAGCTATCCAGATATGCCGAGGCAGCTAAGCACATAATTGAATCAAGGTCGGCGCCGCCGGAAAGTAAAAAAATCGTTAAGTGGAACGTTGAAGACACCTTTCAGTGGCTACGACGAACAGTTGGTGCTAGTTACGAAGACTTTCAGGATCGTTTGGCCCATCTGAAAAGACAGTGCGAACCGCATCTAGTGGAGACGGTTAAGGGTAGCGTAGAGGCTCTCTGTACAAAAATTTATCACCTTTCGAGCGAGCATGCCCGCCGAATACGGGAGCGACACATGCTACTCCTTAAAGAGCACGGAATTAGCGAACCAACTCCCCCACCCCCGCCGCCAACACTCAAGAAAGTATGGTGCTATCCAATTCAATTTGCTGTTCCTTCACCCCGTATGCCTGTCGTCGAGTACATTCAAGATCGCGACCACATGGTGATCAAGTACACGCCTTCTGTGCTGGGCCAACCAGACGCACAATATGTCAACCTGACTCACCTCCAAAAATTGGTAATAATGTACTTTTCAGTCTATGAAATGAATATCAGCTAAATCTTGCTTTTTACCTTCTAGGAGCAACTCTATCGCCATAATTGCTTTGACGACAAGAAGTTCGACTTGTTCATCGGAAGAGTGTGGTGTATGCTGAAACGATACCAGACATTTTTAGGAAATGCCTTAAATTCATCACAGGAAGCTGAAATGACTCAGGCATCTCTTCCCGTTCCTGTTTTCGAGTGCTTACACAGACATTTTGGTGTTACATTTGAGTGCTTCGCTTCGCCGTTGAATTGCTATTTTCGACAATATTGCTCGGCATTTGCTGACACTGACGCATATTTCGGATCAAGAGGGTAAGCATTCTGTGCGACATTTCAACAAACTGAAGAAAATATACCAATTAATTTGCTGTATGAGGGACACTCTTTTAAATATTTCAAAACATTTTTCCTGAAACTGTACAGCCCTGGGAATTCGTTTGTTGCATATAGAGCCACATCGAATGAAAACATTGATATATCTCACTGTTCCTTTGCTCCAGTGCACTCTTTAAGTCTATCCTCTTTTTCTTACATAATAATATACCAACTTATGGTCAGTTTTGTTTAAAAACCAATAAATATACGAATTACAAAAAAATTAAAGTAGAACAAACATTTATTTGTATTAAATTACATTGCCAGGTCATTAATTCAACAAGAAAAAAAAGTTAGTAAAAGTTACCTCATTATTGCGACACATAAGAAAAGACCAATTTGCATTTCCGGAAACCGAGGTCATTTGCATAGACCACGAAAGGCAAAGGAATTAGATGTTAAAGCCTGCTATATGACCAGCAAACACGTCCTGCATTAAATCGGTTTTCTGAATACGTTATCAAATGAGTCCAATAAGACTTTTCGAGTTTGGTTGTAAACTGTGGTAAAGTGGGGTAATTGCAACAGAAAAAAAATGGTCCATTTATGGTTTGAAGTATAACTGTGATTTTGTTAAGAGATTAACAGGTGCATAGCTTGTTTCGTTTTCGATGCGCTATCTGCACGAAATAGTCTTAGCCAATAAATTCATGTATATGTAATAACAGTTTGGTATAAAAAGCCAATTTCTAAGCATTTACTCTACTTTCGCTTCAGTGAACCTTAGAAAATTTGGTGCAGTACGAGATGTAAATTAGTACATCACTCCACATTCGGTAAAATCTGAAACACTTTAGAATCTAATTTCAGTTTGAATTCGGAATTTAGTCTTCATTGCTTTTAGATTTGACTGCTTAGGATTGCGATGTTCACATTAACAAAATGTATACAATAAAAAAACGTTATTATTTGCTTGTTTCTATCAATAATGTTCCTTTTCTTTTCCATAGAAGCTAAATAATATTTCTACCGCTTATTCTTTAAAAATGTGATTTTCCGGCCACAGCATCACATTTAATTCTAATATATTTAGCATTAAAAATTTTCATAAATCATAAAGAATTACAAAGTCACTCTTTGGAATGATTTTTTCTTTTGTTTAGGAATTATACTATCAAATTGTAATTTTTTATAATAAAAATAAAACAAATTAAAATAATCAATTTTCATGTCATAACACAAAAGTTATTTCTTGGGGTTAATTTTAATTAAATTAAAAGTAATGTTTAGAGAAATCGAGAAATAGAATGACTAGTATGCATAATTGTGCGATTTCAGTGCACTTTATTTGTTTTGATTTTAGATAACCGAAAAATTTATTTTATTAAAAAAGGTGTATTTTTCAAAAATAATATAAAATTTGACTATAGAATTCTATAAAAACCCTAAACGCGTTAGTTTTATGTAAAATTTAAAACTGAATGCTAAATTTGTTTATAATGTTTTGTTTTTTCTATCGAAGCACCTAACTTTTTCTATTTTATACTGATGATGAAAATGTAATATTAATTCTTGTAATATTTTTGCACAGACCTTTCCTAGAATTTAAACCAGTTTCGGGATCTTTTCAAGTGAATCCGCCACACTGCGACGAGCTCATCGACGCAGCACTTGAGCATATCGACAAATTATTAACAGATTCTATTGAAGCTCTAAGGTGAGTGCATATTGATAAAGAACAACTATCAGAATATTCCAATTTTTGTCGTTTATCCAGTTTTATAGTATTTCTTCCCGAATGGAAGTGCCTCGCAAAGCTTGAAGAAAACATTTACAAAAGGCGATCTATGGTGGTTCTGGGAATGGCCCATGAGTACAGACACGGATATCAGCACATTATACCAAAGTAAACATTTTTTCAATTAACGCATACAAGTTTTTATAACGGCTGAAAACTAAGTAGGTCTGAGGTGAACGTAAAGAGTATGCACGGGACTGTTGTGGTTTGGTTGCAGAACAACGCTGGTTACGCACGATGGGGGCCAAACGAAGGTCGTGTCGAGGCTCTTCGGGAAGCCTTTCGACCTATACGAGATAAGGAACGGGAAAAGGCGGCACTGCAACAGCAGAGTCCGACAGCGACAGCCACTGAATCCAACAACAATACAGAGACAGCTTCAGCTAATTCAGCGTCTTCAGTATAGTCATAAGAACAAAGGAACTAATTGTAAAGAGACCTTTTTTTTATATTTATTATAAATTACTAAAAGTCTTCGTAAGTTCGCCATAGAGAGAGAGAAAAGGGTCAACTCATTGGTTTATATATACGTAGGAGAGTGAGTAGCGGACAGATTTTATCCACTGCAATTGGGTGTGACCTGTGCGTCTCGTGAGGATCTATTTTTGTTCGACTAACATACAGCTCTTCACTTTTTAAAGAATTTATCTGTTATAGTATATTTGTAGAGAGTAATATACTACTGCAATGTGGAGTAACTTTTACATTTGATGAAGCAGCAAGAGAAAGTTTCAAATAAGCTTTATCTATCTTTGATAATGGAGATCAATTTTTATGCACGTTAGGTTTAGGTGATGATTTCCTGGGATACCTTTCGGTGATTTTAACACGTCCGGCTCTTCACGACGTTGTAGCAAAAAGTGTTGCATTCTGATCGGTATATTTTATACTATTTATTTTATATTTCTATTGCCGACGCTTTAATTTACAAGCGGGATACAATAACGCTCAAACTGATAGGCTCAGATTTCAAGTGTATGAATGCTTTGCCGATTTATCGTCATATGAATAACCTCGTAACATTCTGAGCTTTCGTGTGAATGCTGAAAGGTGATCCCTTTTGAATGTTGTATCTCTGTGACTTTATATATAAAGATTTTTTTTCTTTAAAGAAATTATTTACTTTAAGACTCTGTTGGCAATATTATTTTTATTAAAACTACTTGATCGAAAAGTGATGCCTTTTAACTGATTACATGGGTTGAGAGATTGTAAGTCCCACAATATTATTATATATTTACAAATATACCAACATGGGAAGTACACAAAGGTCGGGAATATAATGGCTACTAACTAGAGTAGAGAGTGGCATTTTCAATAGCCTATGAAAGTGTTGTACAAGGAGAAACAGGATATAGTGTAAAAAACATTTGAAATTTGAATTTAACCAGATGTGCAATTTGCAATAATGCCTTTTATATGTACTCAAATACAATTTCCTGAAATTGGTTTTTAATTTTCCCGACATATCGAATTAAGCATTGAATTTTAATTCGTATTTTAAATCTCTGAAGAGGAATAATTTTTTACTTGAATTAGAAATGAAAGATTCATAACTTTCTTAAAATAGAGGAAGTTATTGACTCTTAAAGTGCACGCTTGGTGATTAAGTTCGACCCTCTGGAATTGCGTTTTTCCTTAAAAGAGTGTCTTACCAGTCAATAATCGCGACATTCCAAGAACTTTTTTCATATACTAAAAAATTCTCATTGTATTTTCTCGTACTCACGCAAACGCAAGGACATAATGATATAAACTCCAATTGGACACAAAACAGACAATTTTATTTCAAATTGTGACATGAAAATCAGTGTTCGCCACGTATGGAATCAGAATCAGATCAACGACAAAGAAATTTTCGTTCTTTTTAGACATTTTTACTTACATGCTAAATGCAAAAATGATGTTTCCCTTTTCAGCCATAAATTGAATAAAAAATCGGACGGAAACGTCTGATTTCGATTAAGTGGTGTTTATTTTTTCGACAAAATCATTAATCAATCTTTAAATATTATTTTCTGTGGATTGCAAATTCGGGAAATATTTAGTTAGTTTATTTATTTCTTAAAACTATTAAATTAATTTTAATTATTATTTTGCCAAGATGAGTATGTAAACCCATTATTTTATACCACGTAGTAAAATATTCAAATAAATTTAGTTCGAAATTATTATTCGTTACAAATTTGATCATTATTCTTTTCATGTATGACAGGCACCTTTGTGTGCGCTAAAGCATCACCCCCCATACAATCACATGCTCAGGAAGTTTGAATCGACAAGTTGAAGAAGAAGAACTAAACAGTCAAGAGGAAAATTCCGGTGGAGCAGGAGGAGAGTTTTATAAGTTGTTTGAACGCCCAAAATTCTCTGTACACGAAAAATTTCTCCAGTGTTCTTTTTTAAGTCGGATATATAAAAACACTATCTCGTTGCAAATCTGCTGGCATTTAGCATTTATACAAAGTTGTAGTTAGATTTTTGATTTTAGGACTTTCCCGCGAGATTTCCTCCAAGAACGAATTGTGAAAAAGTAGAAGACCAGCAAAATCAGAAAAGCGAAAAAAAGCGATAACATTTGAAATGTACAGAATCGGCCAAGAAAAAAGGAAAACAAGGGAATTTTTGTATTGGAGAAATTTGAAGTTATCCGCTGACAGTCGTAGAGAATTGGAGAGTTTCGTTCGGGGAGTTTTTGCTGTCAGTTGTTCTGTTAGGTTTTGCTGTTTAGTGAGAAATTCCACGATTAAATCGGCATAAGTTTTATTTTGTCGGACGAATAAATTCAACAATAAAGTAGAAGTGGCAGAGAATGGCATGTGTGGCTGCAGCTGCTTCAAAGGAGCCGACAGCAGCATCCGGGGCACCATCAGCAGCAGGATCTTCAGCGCCTGGAGCGACACGACAAGTCCGCGGAGCTATGGAAGGTGTGGGAGCCCGAGTTATTCGAGGGCCCGACTGGAAATGGGGCAAACAGGTGAATAATTATCCGAACATGGTCGAAAAGAAATCTGAGATCCAAAAGAAAATGTCAGCCATCTGGCACCTCTACCAAAACCACTGCATTCTCCTTTCCAACGCAGATGGTGCGTTCAACAGTAACGCGGAAGAGAAAGACCCGTCGAAGCAAAATGCAAAATCGTAGTAAAAGTGCCCTCGCTTGACCTCCAAATTATCAAGAAATCGTGTGGACCAGTAGCTCCGGCAAATCTGCTTGCCAAGCGATAGAGTCCTCCACGATCCGCTGAAAAGTTTTCGTTTTATCGCTGTTGTGATGCATTTTTTGTAGTTCGGTGATGACGCGCGTTCACCGCTTATCGATAAATTTTCATTTTGTTTATGCGGGGCTCTGCCGCTCGATTACTCTTAGTTTCATTATCGGTTCGCAAGGCTGCTTTTTGGCTAGACAGGGTCTCCGTAACCACTTGGGCGAGATTAAGACAATAGTAGAACTATAGTTACGTAAATCACACGAGTACTCGCCTGGGGTCAAAATGGACTGCACTTTTAATTGGTTTATCAAGTCGGCATCTCTTTTTGGTTGATTCATTGATCAGCGATCGTAGTAACTAGAATATTCCCGTCAGTTGTTTCTTGTTTTAAGGTGAGAAGTTTTCTCACGAAAACAAACGAAATGGGCTTGTATTTTACTTACTTTTTACCAGTAAGAACGAGACGTTTTCTAGAAAATTAATTTATAACACATAAATGATCGTCGTCAGACATGTTGGAAAATGGTCTAATTAAAATGAATCTGCGAAGCAGTTCCAGATTAAAACTGATGAATATAAACGGGTTTAACTTACGATCATATAGTTTTTGCTTGCAGCAATGAATGGATGCTTGACCACTCTAATGAATGTAGAAACTGGTCGTTTTTCTAAAACAAACTTAAAAGAGCCCCTACCAAACACCAACCATGTCGGCTATCAATCAGATTAAATAAGGAAACATATCCTAGAGACTCTTTATTTCTTGTAATCTGAATCTTTTTAACTTTTAATTTAAAAAAAAAGTAATTTAGTTATACCAAGCGCTTTATTGATTATATAGTTTTATATACCTTTTATATTTTAAATAAAATAGGTTCACCCTTTTCCACCACTGATTAATTTAGGGATCATAATGAATTTCAATTGCGAAAAAATTGTTATCCCAATTAGCAAATCTCGCCGGAAAATAGAATATTTTAGAATAAATACTCTAGATAGATTTAAAAATAATAATAAAGCAAAGTCTAACGAGTAGTCTTAGAGTACTGATGAAGTACTGTTGCGAAGACTTTGTTTTTGCAAACTTACGAGCACATGGAGCGGTACAAACCTGTGCGTCTATGTCTTAAAAAAAGTTGAAAAATCTTGTTTTGATTTTAAGATGCGTGTAGATTTTTAACAAAAATAAAGATCCGAAAAAAAGAACTTAATTTAAAGTGCAGTTATATTAACGCAATTCTTCAGAATATACTTTTAAATAAAGTTAGGTAAGTATTAGTTTAGGGATGATTTATTATGATACATCCAACTATCTAAAGATATCTTTGACCTTTCTCAATTACCCTTACATGCTCTACAGTTAGAACAATTTCATAGACATTTTTAGTCGTATCCCTTTAATAATTTCAAAGAATGAATTGTTTCTGTTCCAGGCTAAATTGAAGTAGATAATTCTCCTTAGTAGACTCAGTTGCTGCGTCAGTCTGAAAAAATGTGGATTATAGAAATGTTTGTTTCAAGCGTCTGTTTAGCATCTGCAATAAGACTAGTGTCGATTGCATGGAAGAATAGTCAGTCCCAAAGTACGTAGTAATGTTGGTGACGAGATCACTTATGATTTTCGTTAAGACTTCGTTCTCCGTTTCCTTCATGACTCAACTAATGTCCACGATGGTCCTTAAAGACCCATCTAGTCATCCGCTATTGGGTTTTATCCTTAGTTCGAAAGGTGCTCGTAGTTTTGCATCTTTTGAGATATCGTTTTGAAGATGGTAATGCTTCCAGTACTGGGCACTACGTGAATTGAATTGTAATTATATTTCTGATAAAAGTACTAATGGTTCTTATTGGATCTGAGTTAGTTATAGGCATTTAAATGTTTGAAATCTACTATGACTACTACTAAATCCATGTAGTACTGATTATACCAAAATTCTTTTCAGGATGGCGGTGAAGGACACGTGGGTACCGTAAGGAATTTTGAATCTTCAGAAGAAGTAGTAGTAGTTTGGGATAATGGCACTGCAGCTAACTATAGATGCGCTGGCGCATACGACTTACGCATATTGGACAGTGCTCCTACAGGAATAAAACATGATGGAACTATGTGCGACACTTGTAGACAACAACCAATTTTCGGAATCCGTTGGAAATGCGTCGAGTGCATCAATTATGATCTTTGCTCAATTTGCTATCATGGCGATAAGCACCATCTTCGACATAGATTTTTCAGAATAGCCACACCAGGTGGCGAACGCATTATGCTTGAACCACGCCGAAAATCTAAGAAAATCGCTGTACGTGGCATTTTTCCAGGCGCTCGAGTCGTAAGGGGCGTCGATTGGCAATGGGAGGATCAGGACGGGGGGGTCGGACGTCGAGGAAAAGTTAACGAAATTCAGGACTGGTCCACAGCTTCGCCGAGATCAGCTGCTTATGTAGTATGGGATAACGGCGCTAAGAACTTGTACAGAGTTGGCTTCGAAGGAATGGCAGACCTTAAGGTAGTAAATGATGCTAAAGGAAATACGGTATATCGTGATCATCTTCCATTACTCGGGGAAAATGGTCCGGGAAAGGGACCCCATGGATTCCAAATTGGAGATAAAGTTACAGTTGATTTAGATCTCGAAATTGTCCAATCTCTACAGCACGGTCATGGGGGTTGGATTGATGGTATGTTCGAATGTCTCAACAACATTGGGAAAGTCGTTGGAATTGACGAGGATCATGATATTGTGGTCGCTTATAATAGTGGGAATCGCTGGACATTTAATCCAGCTGTTTTGACTAAAGTCGCTTCACCAACTGTTAGTGCTCCACAATTCGCCGTTGGTGATATTGTAAAAATTTGCGCTGATCTAGAAAGTATTAAAATTTTGCAGAGGGGACACGGGGAATGGGCTGACGCTATGCAGTTGGTAAGATTCTTTACAGACTAAATTTTACTCAGCGTAAATATTGAAACAAACTTTGTTTTCAGACCCTAGGGAAAGTTGGACGCGTCCAACAGGTCTATCATGATAATGATCTAAAAGTTGAAGTGGGAAACACTTCTTGGACTTACAATCCTTTAGCTGTGACTAAAGTCGTAAGTTAAACATGGTACGCAGTAGGTACAAGTTTTAAATATTCTTGCATTACTTTAAAATAGGCTTCTGCGACATCGGATGAGAATTGTGCCCCAGTTACTTCGAATGGAGAGAGATTGTCTGCAATTTTGAAAAAGCTCTTTGAACCAAATGTGTCCGGGGACGCCACTGAGGAATTCGTAAAAGCGGCTGCTAATGGATATGCTGTAAGTGATTCCTTATTGCTACAGTTAACTGTGAAACAATTGCACTTTTATGTATATAAAATAATACGATAAAAGCTATCCTTCTCCAAATAGACAAAGTGTGAAGAATACTTGACTGGTGCATCACCGAGTACATCATCGAATACAACAGCTAATGTGAACGGTGTCTTTGCTGGTTACACAGCTCTACAAGCCGCCAGTCAGAATGGTCACATCGATGTTATTCAAGTACTTCTGAGACATAATGTAGACGTTGAAATTGAAGACAAAGATGGAGACAGAGCAGTGCACCATGCTGCATTTGGGGATGAGCCTGCTGTAATTGAAATACTTGCTAAAGCGGGGGCTGATTTAAATGCTAGAAATAAGCGACGACAAACCGCTTTGCATATTGCGGTCAACAAGGGCCATCTAAATGTAGTTAAAACTCTTCTCTCTTTGGGGTGTCACACAAGTTTGCAAGACTCCGAAGGAGATACTCCCATACATGACGCTATTTCGAAGGAGCATCATGATATGCTTTCATTGCTACTCGATTATGGTGCTGACATCACACTTGCTAACAACAGTGGCTTTAACGCTCTGCACCATGCCGCATTAAAGGGGAATCCAAGGTAAGCGTTTAAAATTCTTCATAAAGTCGATACTTAAATGGTAGAACTTTAGTGCTATGAAAGTTCTTTTAACTAAAACCAATCGTCCTTGGATTGTGGAAGAAAAGAAAGATGATGGGTATACTGCTCTCCATTTGGCAGCGCTTAATAATCATGTTGAAATTGCGGAGCTGTTGGTTCATATGGGCAAAGCCAACATGGATCGTCAGAATGTGAACTTGCAGACGGCTTTGCATTTAGCTGTAGAACGCCAGCACGTTCAAATTGTAAAGCTTCTAGTACAGGAAGGTGCCAACTTAAACATTCCAGACAAAGATGGGGATACGCCCCTTCATGAGGCTCTTCGTCATCACACTTTGTCACAGTTAAAACAACTTCAGGATGTTGAAGGTTTTGGAAAACTTTTAATGGGCTTAAGGAATGCGAGTGACAAAAAGGCATCGGCGTCTATTGCATGCTTTTTAGCAGCCAACGGGGCTGATCTAACTATAAAGAATAGGAAGTTGCAAACTCCTCTTGATCTATGCCCCGATCCAAATCTTTGTAAAACCCTTGTGAAGTGCTACAACGAAAGGAAAACAGATGACTCAGAGTTACCGGGCAACGTGGCCGGTAGTAGTAATATTACACAACGATCAAATCTTCCTCAAGCCGTTCCAAATGCTGTTGCTAGCTGTAGCGGGACAAATCTTGTGACTCAAGTCAACACCAATCCTGTCCAGAATGAAGTCGATCCAAACAAATCAAGTTCTTTAGATGAATGTCTAGTGTGTTCAGATGTCAAGAGGGACACCGTCTTTAAGGTAAGTCCTTTTGCATTCGTCTAATATATAAGGAATGATACATTTGTTTATTTCAGCCCTGTGGTCATGTTTGCTGTTGTGAAACTTGCGCACCCCGAGTTAAAAAGTGTCTGATTTGTCGAGAAACTGTTGCCTCCCGTGAGAAAATTGATGAATGTCTCGTTTGCTCCGACAAACGTGCATCAGTTTTTTTCAAACCCTGCGGTCACATGGTGGCCTGTGAAAATTGTTCGAGCATAATGAAGAAGTGCGTTCAGTGTCGGACACAAATTGAAGAAATGGTTTCCTTTACGTTATGTTGTGGGGGCACAGGAACAATTGAGAAGGTAGAGTAAAAAAAATTATTGTTGTTATTATTATTACTAATGCTGCTATTTATTGATTATTTAGTGCATTTTGTGTAAAATGAATATAAAACAAAATTAGCGAGATTTAGTTAACGGTTCGTTAATTTCTGGTGACCATTAAATTGGAAAAATTCTTTCCCTTTTTACGTTCCGTTTTCAATTTTTCGAAGAAAAATTCGTCACAAAGTTTTTTGTTTTTTAAAGATTACAGCCTGTCCTGATGAAAACAAAGATACTACAATTAGGTGTGTGAATAAAGCGGGCTTCGGTGTTGCTATGAATAATACCGTGGCATCTGGATCAACAGGAATGGTAAACAATACCACACCAAACTCTGTAGTCAATAATTTTCCTATGGAGTATGTGCAAAAGCTCAAGCAGCAATTGCAAGACATTAAAGAACAGGTATGCACCTTTTTAACCCGTTTTGCAATAATAGTAAAATAAGAAACTTAAAATTTCAGACAATGTGTCCCGTTTGTTTTGACCGCATAAAAAATATGGTCTTTCTATGCGGACACGGCACATGCCAAATGTGCGGAGATCAAATCGAAGGATGTCCCATATGCCGAAAGACTGTAGAGAAACGTATTCTGCTATTTTAAGACACTGCCTTTGTTTCAACTTAATTTTTCTTTTGTTATACATCTCCATTTACCGTCTGTGTTGTTTTTTGTACACAGATGACAGCGCGCACGTTTACTACGTTATTTGAAAATATCAAGCACCATTATTTTTTGGATATTTCGTAAACTTAATAGCACACTTAATAGATCTGCTAGGTAGCACCTTAGAGCTCGTCAAAACATCCCTTTGTCTATTAATGAAATATATTAGCGAATAATGAGATCGAAACACGTTAAATGTTAAACAAAAATTGCAAATTAAAAATTTAGAAAGTTTTTTTTTTCTTGGGCAATCTTAATTTACCAAAATCAATAGGATAAAATTTAAATTGATGTGTTAACAAAAGTTGCAGTGTATCCAAATTGTTGAAATTAATGTGTTAAATTTCTTTAAACAATCCGATTTTTAAACCTTCGGACATCTCGTGTCTGGTTTATCCGAAACATCATTTACCGAAGAAAATCGCATGAAAAAATTGTATACATCGTATTTGATCTTCGTGAAAGAGTATAAATATAACTGTAACTCGCAAAAGCATTAAGTTTGAATAATTTTAGTAAATTTAATTCCAATTAAGGTGTTCCGATTTTCTTGCTCGTGCGTTTATGTTTCCTTTAACTTAAATAACCTGTGAAGGCAGGATTTGTTGCATTTGTTTTCCAATTTGTTAGGTTTCTATTTATACTGGCACATATTTTTCATAGTAATTAATTTGTTTACAATAAATTTATCGAATTCATTAGAAATTAAATAATTGTGTTTCATTTGCTATTAAAATTCACGTTCTGCGGATTGGAGGGGGTGTGTATGTATAAAGGGCTTCCTATGGAGTTGGACCAAACTTTGGGTCATTTAAAAACTAGCTGAAGGTAGTTCGATGTGCTAAACTTAATAAAACTATTGCTAGAAGTCTACTGGTCTTCATGTTGTACATACATAAAATATGTAATAATGTGAATACCTAATCAAAAAGGCGATCACGTAACGATCGTAATGATATATCGGTATTATTAAGTATTTCTGAAAATTCACAAAAAATAGGTAGGAACTATGTGAGTAAAGCAAAGGTTTGTTGAAGGTTAAACGTGTTTGTTTATGAACCTGGAAGCAACCGAGTATAATTAGAATAAAGCTTATTATTTCCAAATTCAGTATATCCTCTCAAAGCTGAATTCATTAGCACTACAATAAGTAGGTTAAGGTGCAAGTTAGCCTTTAAAACAGTTTAGTAGACTATTTGTATGATAGAATTAAGGATATATATTGAAAAAATAATAATTTTAAGTAATCCTAAGATGAGATTTTTTGAATATCAAATTGACCCTAGAGCTGCTTTTTTGGTTCCAAATTCCCGAGTTCCAAGATTTTACAGTATTGTTGTTTCCTACTTGTGTTTTTATAACTGAAATTGTTTTATTACATTTAATTAGATCTTTCTAATAGCACCTTACCCTTACATTTTTTTGGACAATGTACTTTGCTTTAGAAGTACTCTCAAATGTTTAAAACGATTTTCACTCAGTGAAATGAAAGAAAGGGCTAGATAATTAATCGCTTGGGTTTTATAAAAATTGGTACATATGTGTTCTTATCAATTAAGATCTGCATTTACACCAAGCGATCGAGTCTGCCGGATGAATATCAGCATGCTCCTGCTAAATCGTTTCGTTTTATATTTCGAAAATTAAACGATGTATTAAATCAGTTATGAACAGAAAACACTGTATTTATTTATTATTATTATTTTTTTTTTCAATATAATCTTTTGCGTAAACCCAAGCTTGCATATTGTTTTGAGCTAACACTCTATGATTCTTCTTTTTCCGCGTAAAAATTACGCATTCGTTTTAACGAGTTCTTCCTATTCCCACATTTATCCTGTAATAAGCTGTAAAGCTCAGTTCCGAGATAAATTGGCAAAAGGGTCGCGTTTGCTTGTTTTTAACTATCTTTTAATTAATAAAATCATTAATTTTTTATATTAATGCTTATAATATTATCTGCCTGATATTGTAAATTTAAATAAACTATAAACGCCATGTTGCATATGGAGATTTTTTAAGACTTTTGGCGAACGAAGAAATTTCTGGAAAGGTTTTTATTTTTCGGTGATATTTAATAACATAAAATAGTTTTTCCAAAACTGGTGGGATTCCAAGATTTTACGACTTTTTCTGCAACCCATGTTGTAGGAATTTTACTTTTAATTATTTCAGAGGGGAAATGTATCAAAATTTACTTAGCTGTGAGAGTAGTGTGCTATAAAATTTTTGTCAAATATATTTTTCATCACGACTTATTTCTGCTTTTTTTGGTTGAAAAGAAAAAGAAATGATTCGCGCTTTAAAAAGTAATAACAAGCCCTGCAACATGCAGAATTTTGAAGATTCAAATTATTCGGAAAGATATTCTGGAGCAACGGAATCCGTAACGACTCTAAAAAATGGAGAGGTGCCCAGTTTGCCTGAGAGAGTACGCCCCAAGGGACCATTTGCTAGTAAAGATAAGGTCTACCTCAGCGAGAAAGTTTGCGAGTATGCAGATGGGAAGAAAATATGTGGAGTTGTAAAAAAGCGGTCAACTTTAAAAGTTACACAGCCTGTACAGTGCCATTCCAAGCCTACGGAAAGGTCCTATATGAAACTGTATCGGGAAGAATTTTGCCCAAAAGGATCGTCGGAAGAAGGTTCAGATGAATCTCTTAATGCGTGTATCTGTATTTCCTCGTTCTCCACAAAAAGCAAATATGCGTCGAAGAAAGTTCATCAAATTTCAGTCCGAGAAGGAAAAAAAGAGAGTGAACGTACAGACGGCCATTGGAAGGTTCCACGTAAGGGAAGCGATTTCGATGATAATTTAGCTCGTTATATTGGTCTGTGTACGGCTAAGCAAAAGGCACATGTTCCGACAAAAAAAAGGCAAGACTGGGTTCCCCAATTTAATCTGACGGAAGATCCTAGGAAAACTCAATGTCTTAGAGACCCAAAGAAAGAAAAGGCCCAAATGAAGCCAGAGTTGCGATGGAAAGAGATCACGGAAAAGATCAAGTTGGCTGAAAACATGGAAAGCTCTTCTAGTTCAGATCGGTCCGTTGTCTCATGCGTGGAAATAGACTTCGAAAATCCACATGGTGCACATCTTCAAAAATGGGATGAAAAGCAAACGTATCATATGGATGAACAAGATATCATAGACCAAAAGGAATACTTAAAGCAGAAACGACATATTGATCGAACAAAGCTTCGAAAGGACATGGCCGAGTTTTATGAGAGAACGAAACATAAAGCTATGGTCGACGTACCTGAAACGTACAATATAAAGAAGGGTTATGACGCTTTTGGAATGGAATATGAAGAAAAGAGCGATGATTTTGACAAACTAAAACATGCTGTGGTCCAGGAAGAAAAGCAAGAGGAAAAGTTAGGTAGACTATATCGGACAAGGGCTAAACCCTTTAACGAGTCCATCATTGATATAGAAAATCAAGACAGATACGGTAAGTTGTTATTTCATAGCATACTAGTAGATCCAAAAAAAGTGTGTTACTTTACTAACATTAAATTTTGTGCTTTCATAGGTAGGTACTTTAATCTTTATGAATGTAAAGATGAAGATATGAAGAGACAGGCAGCTATACAAGCTGAGGAGGACCGAAAAAAAAATGAAGAAAAAGCATTCCTCGTTGCTGAGGGTGATTTCAATCAGATTGACGAAAAGCCCAAGGAGATTAAGGGTAAATTTGATGCTTTTCGTAAAACAGAGGAACGCAAACGATACCCGCATAATATTACGGAAGTAAAAAAGCTTCAACAAACTATGAAAAAATCCAAAGCTGTTCTTCGCGATAAGGCATTGATAAAAAAGGAATTTTATGGGAATCTGGGAATAAACAAAACTTTTATAGAAGAAAAACTTGAGATAAGTTCAAAATCTTCATCATTGCCGTCGGTTAGTGAGCAGTCAACGAATGATGAGGATAACTTACAGGTGGGTTACAAAGATGAACCTACCAAATTTTACTTAAGAGGCCCGCGTTTTAAATTAGGCACCGAGCCCAGGGGAAAACTACACATTACGCAGAAAAGGAAGGTAGGAAGTCGAGCATTACGCACTTGCTTGACGAGGGAAGAATGGTTTCAAAATTTAATGCCGGTATCAACGAAAGAAGCTTTCGTTACACACAAACAATCGACAGTCATGAAATCACAAGCCCCTGGTGATCCAAAACTACGTCTGTTCGAGCCCGGATTGCCAAAGCCGATCACATACGATCAAAGTGCAGTTAGAGAGTATATTAAGGAACCATTTGGCAAGCAGTATGAAAAGACAAGTAAGAAGAAAATACAGTACAAGAAGCCCAAGCGCGTCAAAGTGAAGAAGTTTAACTTAACTGGATATTTGTTTGACAAGGAAAAAGGAGATGCACAATCTGTGTCCGACCTCTCGTCCATTTTCATGGGAGAGAGGTTTGGTCAGCTAAGCGAATATTTAGTACAAAAAATTAAGAGAGATAATCAACTTCGGATTCGAAAGAGACGGCAACGAATGCGTTACCTTGGAATTCCAACGAAACCACAAGCTTCTAAAAAAACTGTCGCTACATGTGAGAATTCTGATTCGGAGGATTCTAATTGGATTCCGCCGCGCGAAAAAGAATTAAGTCCAAGGGCGTACATGCAAGACGCTTCGAATTTAAAAATACATCGGACTGCGCAAATTAATTTAGTACGAGGACCGGACATTTACTTTAACAACTTAGGCGCACCGCAGTACAGAGAGCCGACCCTCAAAAGGCACCCGAGAAGACCTAGAGAACTGGTTGATGATTTCGATCCAGAAAAACCTGATTGGACCACAGTGCCTCGTTTGGAATATCCAATAGACGATAAAATTCAGCCATACAATTTAAAAATGCCAAAAACAAAGTACGCTAGGCTCTTTGAAGCCCGACATCATTACGATCACCACGATCCCACCCAGCATAAATATATTAATGTGCGATATCTAAGTGTCGCCCCAGAACTTAAGGTAATAAAAGGAGCTCAAAAAGTACAGAAAAGGGAAAAACGTACGTTTGAGAGAGCCTTTCCGCAAGGTCCAAATCCCGGAATGTTTATTGACCGTAGTTTGCCAAAAATGGATGAGAAACAGGTCAAAAACTTTATTAAACACAAAAATCTTAAAAAAGAACCAGCGTGTGCCCAGGCGAAAATAGAAGATAAAATCAAAGTTCATAAAGACAAAATTTATGGCAGTAAAAAGCAGGAGCCGGAGGTTTTTCCAGAGCAAGGAGCCTACATCCAACTAATTAAGGATATAACGAGGGAGATTAAGCAGAAGTTGACCGGTATGCAACAGACCACAGAAATCTATACAATCGATAAGGACGCTTACATCAAAGAACTGGAGGAGGATCTCAAAAGTATTCACTCTTGTGTGTCCAGTTTAGAAAGTTCCGTGTGTACTAATTTCACACACGACAGTGGAAGTTACATCATGGTAAGGCTAAATATTTTCATTTTGATTTTGCGATAGCAAAATGGTAAAGGTCAAAAAACACTATTCAGGCCAACTATCAATGACAGGCTACAGTCGGCATTTTAGAAACATAAACATATTTTTAAGACACGTTTGTTGTAAGCATTTTAAAAATTCATACGGGAAAGATTTTTTTTTCAAAACTTCTATCGGCAGAGTCTAAGATGATCCACTTATGGGCTGAGTCGTCATCGCTCTGCCCAAACTGCTAGGACTAGAAACGCGAAATTTGGACAGTAGATTATTTTTGTAATGTAAAATTCCATGAAGAAAATATTTTTTGAAATTTAACTTCCAAAGGGGTTAAAACCGCCAATACTCTTGTAGCTATTTTTCATGGCTTTCAGTAATAGCTGTTAAGTTGTGTGACCGAAGCCCGTTTTGAATTTCTAGAATATGTAAAACCATACTAGCAAACGAAATGGACATATATATTAGTAAGTTGCGTCTATGATAAAGCAACATACAATTATTTAAAATGAGTAAAATTATCCAACGATTCGAGTAACACCATTATGATCATGGATATATGAAATTCTGTTTCCTATTTCTAGCCTTTAAAACGTGCATGTGTCTAATAGAAACATGTCCTCTGTCCCACATATTGACTTTCTTTTTCAGGTACAAGACACTAAGTTACCGCTGGACTATATAAGAAAATCTTTAGTACCTTTTGAAGAAATTAATCGTACTCGCTTGATAGCAGAGCCCATGGAAAAAGAGGACGATGAGTACTACAATCCATATGCTATTGTACCATATGGTGGGCAGAAGAGAGAACAGAGACGCATGTTAAAAGAAAAGGTTGATAAATTCAATACATTCACCACGAGAGAAAAACAAGGTATAAGGAGTCGCCTGGAAGTCGAACCAGTTGGACTGGAAAGGGGTTTAATGGGAAATCAGAAGTCAACGGATATGGTAGTAACTAGGGAAGACTGTATGGAAGGTATGGACATAACTCTTCTTCCAAAATCTTTTAAATGGAAAACTTCGCCTCATCTCATTAAGGCGGCTTTACGAAAAAAGTTTGAATGCTGGAGTATTCAAAGTCAAATAATTCAACAACAAATCATTGGGAGGAAGGAGCAAGAGTATGCTGAAGACACAATAAAAATGGATACATTATTTACGAATTTATTTGATCGTCTGCAGAAGATGGTGTACGATAATACAATGGAACAAGTTCGGATTATTAAACTGTACTACGAGGCGACAGATTTTCTTAAAAAGCAACTAAGCACATTAGAAAAGGAATCCACAAAACTGAATATGAAAATTGTTTTTACTGAAAATGACTGGATTAGAAGGACAATTCTCCAGAATTTCCATTACTTGATAATGAAGCCCACCTGGCGTGTGGAACATGATTGGATTCATATGAAGGAGGATGGTACTTTGGAGTGCTATCGGGACTCTATTGAAAAGCGAAAGATTGTTAATATTCGGCCCAGAGAAAAAGACGATGCTTGGGCCATAAAAGAATACTATGAGAACATCTATATGAAGAACAAACATGATATCGTGATCGTGCATCCAACTATCGAATCGTTTCTTGCAAACGTTGAAAAGCTCAAGTCACAGACTTTCATTTGTCTTCTAGAGCTTCACTATACTCTCTGGATTCTAGTCAATTTGCAGCACACATACCGCGAATATATAACTTGGTCAACAGAATTCATCCGAAGCAGATCCAAATTCGTCAAGGGGAAATGTGCCAAGAAGTACTTCATGGAAGAACGAGGCGATAAACTAAAGGGCATTGCGATGGAACTATTAGAGAAACCTTTTCAGCAATCAATCACTGACCCTATGCTGAGAGTTATGAAGTCTCTTGGCGACGTTGCTTTCAATCATGTTGTGCCAGAACACATTAGACACAATGTTAAACGAGATGTGGGAATTGCCGACAAGATCGCTCTAATATTCGACATGCTGCTCGGTTTAATGGGTAAGTTTCTTCTTTTTAATTTCTTTCAACTATAGGTTCTTATCTTTATAAACTGACTCTGCAAGCATTAAGTACTTACATAGAAGTAATCGTGTCTGAGATGAATATTAAGCATTATAATACCTTTTTTTACCTAAATTTTTTTTTTTTTTGCTTTTTAAAGTTATGATTAGTTTTTTTCACGACTACGAGCCTAAGGATACCTATGTATAGTGTACATAGTGTGCGGCATCTAAATTTCACATCTAGATATACTGTGTTCTAGATTGTTACAAATTTAGCAGAAGTCGAAAGTGTTAAGAATCACATTGAACTAAATTGCAGTCGTTAATATTTTTAATAGTATAGATTAATATGTCGTCAACATTTTACTTTTAACAAAAGATAATTGTTCGGAATGAACCTTTTTGATTTTGTGGACGATTAATGGCCTTTTATGTCGGCGCTCTGGGTTTTATCCCTCTGCCTATCAAGGTATAAGAAATGTAAAAAAGAACCCACCAAAGATGTTTGTTTGTACATAACTCATTCTGACTTTAATAGTAGTTGCTTTATACTAGTCTATGTAATTGACTAGGGACAATTGACTATAGCGCTTCGTATATTTACTAAAGTAAAAGTGTTTACGACACTCACACAGTTAATAAAAGTCGTCACTTGCACGGGCGTAATTTAAAAAATTTAAATTATTGTGCCTTTTCAAAAATACAACTATAATCGCAGGTTGTCAACATCGAAAATTCAAGTGATATTTACAATCAATTAAAAGTGTCAAATATGTCTTCACTTTTAGGGTTCTGCACCGAAAAGGTACTAAGAGAACCCTCTTGAGGGGACTTCGGTGTCCATCTGCTGTTTACTCAGCAACTATTAATCTCGTTGACTTCGAATTTGGCACAGTTGTAGAACACGCTTGCTCACATCCATTCCAAGTTAAATAAATTTAAAATTATGTTTATTTTCAATACCAAGGCGTCAAAATCGGGGGTCGACTTTTAAGAGTTAGGGTACAAAGTTATGAAAATGCTGTTTACACGTACTAAAACCGTTATTCTTTTAATATCTCAACCTCAAAAGTTTGCGAACAATTCAATTACATCTCTAACAAAAGACCTAAGTACAACAATTGCTAATATTTTCCTCACCGATTACACGTTGAATAAGTAAACGGATCTTTAGGGACCAAGGGATCCAAGGGTAGAATTCTAGAGGTAGTAATCATATGAACTAGAAATAAACGTAGGAACTTTATTTTTTAATTCTTGTATCAATAGCTACACTTGTGGGTTAGGTTCATTTTCGTGTATTTATTAAAATAACAGTTCGAAATCCTCAATAGTCTGGTATTTAAAATTTCTGTATTAAATGCTTCATTTTATTTAATTTCCGTCGTTACCATTGAATTTATAACATAGTGCGTCTACTTTATAATTTGGGTTTTTACTTTAGGCAGTTTTACACGTCCCATTTTTGCACGCCTTTTCCATTTTACTTATTATTACACGGTTTCTTTTTACATATTTACATGTTTTTTTATTTTATTTTACACAGCTTTTATTAAAATTTTCTGAATTTCCTAAATTATTGCTATAAAGTTATAATGAAGATATGAACTAAAATTAATTTTTATTTATTGTATTTTTTGTCTGGAATAAAGTACGAGCATTTTCATGTTTAATATTTCTTTTAAACATTTTTATTAATTATATATTATAGTATATAACAGTTTTCATTTTTATAAATGGTAAAATGAAAAATTCTATTATTCGCCTTCGTTAATTGCATCTTTGTTTTTCAGCAACATTTGAAAATTTTCCACCTGAAATGTATAAGAAGGCTGAAAAAGATTACCGGCGGCGACTTGATTATAGGATGCGTCAGTCTAAGGCAGCTTATAACATCGAACGACGTATCCATACAACGATCCATGAAATTGAACGAAATATAGCTCCACCTTACAAGAAGCCAAAACGCACTGGAAAACTTCCTCGAGGTGTGCTGAAGAAGAAGCCGGTAATTATACCGAAAGTCGAGAGGGTCGTGTCATCAAAGACCCTGCTCTATCGCAAAGCGTTCGTTGCGGACGATGACGAGGCCAGCATTACGGAAGAAGATTTTGAGGTCGTCAAAATGGATAAGACTAAGGGCACTGTTATTCCTTTCTATTTCGACCACTGGCTGCGACTGCAAAACTATGAACCGAACTACAACTTCAAAACAGAAGTAGAACTGAGTTACGGACCGGAGACAAAGACCTTCGCATACAAGCAATTCTTACCGGATATTTTCAGAAGACTGGATACTTGGGAGGCTATGAAGAAGAAGCAGGAACAGGACGATATCGCTGCTTCGCCTGAAATGTATGAAAATATTAAAACTTCCTAGTTGTAGTAAAAATTTCTATGTATTTTTATAGTGTTATTTGGCTAATGAATGGACTTTGTATCCTCTTCCTTCAATAAATATAAAGACGTATGTTTGCCTTTTATTTCGTCGACTATATTTTTGCAAGGTAGTACTCTTCAATCTCCTATAGCAAATCTGTTACAGAGTTTAAGTGAATCCAGTAAATATTGGAACAAAAAACATCACTTCTGGTGTTCAACAGGGTAGCCATCTATGTCCGCTATTATTCAACATATTGACCTTTTAAAATCCTTCACTACGGTGACATTGTAGACATTTTTCTTGTTGCGGTAAACCTAAGTAATTGCTATTTATAAAGCTCTGACTTAGAGATTATTCTACAAATGGTGTAAACAAAACTAATGTTGGGCCCCTTTTATAAACTAATGCCTCAATTTAGCGCTAAAGTAAAATTGAAACCAAATTGTTCTTAATATTTTTCAACTTTTACTTAGAAAATGCCTAGCAACAAACATTTTTAATGGTTAACTGCTCTCCACGCGTTTAGTTTTTTCTTTGGTCTCCTCCTTCTGAACAATCAAATCTTGAAGTAGTTCCTTCTTACTTTCGAAATAGTCGCGATACCAAAGAATATGATCTTTCTTTTCTTGGGCGGTGAGGTAAGGATTTTTGGATAAGCCCACACAGACAAGTTCCATAAAGTGCCTCACAGGGCCTTTGTTGGGGCACCATCCTTCCAGGTGTTGTTCCATAAATACATGTTCAGAAAAGTCCACTTTTGCTTCTTGATCTAAGCCCTGTTCGTTATCGATTGGGAATTTCCACAATTTCCCCTGTTCGGTCCATAGTGTCATTTTTTCGAAGTAGTTTGCCGGCGGATGTGTAACGCGTAGTTTTAGCTCTTTTTCGTTGAGGTATTGCCACGTTTTCAAGATATCGGGACTGGGTACTAGTTCGTCTTTGTTCTTAAAAATTCCTAGTGGCTCTTCGCCAAATAAATTAACGCTTCCAGTTGAAGGATGCGGTTCCTTTGAGGATCTATCTGCTTTCGGCCGTCTAGGCGGACGTTGCCCTTTTTGGCGGTCCTGCATTACGCTTCGAACATAGTCACCTCGAGATCCAGCAGCCTGACTGGGCCGTGTTCGGTCAATTTTCATTCCAACGATAACATCCCTAAAAAGGCAAAATAACTTTTTTAGTTTAGCAGAATGTAGTCAATAATATGATCTATTATATTTTAAATACGTTTTTAATATTAAATAATAACAAACCTAATTTAGTTATTATGACCTTTACAGCTAATATGAAAATTTCTGGAGAAGTACTACATAAACAAACTCTCTGGGACTCACAGAAACAGCAGTTAAAATGAAATGAGTCTTTGTACGCTTATTATTTTTATGAAAGTAATTTCATGCAGAATATTTTACTGAATATTTAATAAAATCATTTTCAATAACTGAATCATAAACAAAATCTCTTCAATTTTAATGTTTTTGATAATCGTGTAAATAAAAAATTATCTATTCTAAACAAAATTAAATATTTTCGAAAACCTCAATTTTTGTGTTATTGAGTATATAAAGAAGAATTAGAAATAACGTACCTTAAGCTCAATTCATTCCCCTCACCATTTCCTTGCTTATCTGCCAAAGCAGTGGAACTGCCGTCGATATGACCTAGTAATTTCGATAGCAGTTCCGACTCCGTCTGCTTGGCCTTGTCTCCCATTAGCTCAGCGACACCCTTCACAGCCTCTACAACATCCTTTGGTTTCTTTTCGTCCTGCTGTTTACTTTCCTTGCGCTTTTCTTGGCGGTGTTTCTTACCACCTGCCTTTGTCACCTCGATCTGCTTAATGCTCGTCAAGCCCTCGTCCTTCTGCATGCTTGCTAATAACTTGTTAAGGCGCTCAGTAGCTGAATTCCTCTTCTTTTCTTTTTCTTCGTTTTTTTTTCGATCTTCGTTTACTTTATCATCTGAAAATTTCTTATCACTGGAGTAGTTTAGAAATTGACTTCCACGAAGAGGGAACGGTCTGTAAAATTGAAATTTCTCATTTTTTATTCTAGTTTAGTTGCTAGAGAAAGAGCTTTTATCCGAAGTAAAATATTAACCCTGAGTTTTCTGTTCACGTTGTTGTTGTTTGCCCGCAATATTAAAATTTTGCAAACAAATAAATTAACACATTTTCAACAGTACGGCTTTTTGTACTAGTTAGTTTAGTTTATTAAATAAAAATATTTACTTCAGTTTTACATTCTCCTATGAATGGTAATCATTTTTTCTTATGTGCTAATTTTTCAATTAGTCGTATTGATGACTTAACAACAATTGAATACATGCTCCGAAATTTCATTGGTGGAAACCTTCCTAGATTAAGCCTACGTATTATAGTTACACAGGTGCTCCCAACGAATTGTTCTCTTTCAAACATGGTTCAATATTTCGCGTTTGTTTTGACCAAAGGTATAAAACGCATATGCATACCCCTGAAAATCAGTCTTCGTTGTACAATGGGTTTACTTTCATATTTGTTCCTTGTAACACAAATTATCATTGCTTTTGCAGAGCCCATAGATGAAGGAGCAGACGTGGGCAAAGTGGCAGTTCATGATGGCAAAAATATCGTCCTAAACGCCGGACAGTTTCCATTTACTGTCCACTTGGAGATTAAGAAGTACAGAATAGAGAAAAATCCAGAAAGAATATTCGACGTAACGCAGAGCTGTGGGGGAGTTCTAATTAAGCGCGAAGTTGTCCTGACTGCGGCACACTGCATCGGTGATCGCAAAAAGAAGCCAAGGATTACGGCATGGCTTGGCATTCTGGATACAGAACTGGATAAGGGAAGAGGACAAGAGATCAAAGTCAGGGGTTACACGGTTCACGAACGTTATGCGACATCACAGTCCGACTCGCAGCTACAAAATGATAACGACATTGCGCTTCTTTGGTTGTTGGAACCTGCTCGGCTAGACGGGAAATATGTGAAGTTAGCAAGTTTGCCTCAAAGGGACTTTATCGCTGCGGGTAAACGGGGATGGATTGTCGGATGGGGTGAAGGATCCTGCGGCAAAAAAACCACTATGCTTCAAAAGGCAATAGTAAGAGGCCTTTTGCCGACCGAGTGCCAGACGTACTATAAAAGAACGAAGATACCGCCTAACACCATTTGTATAATGGCGGATGATCAGAAAGCGACAAGTACATGTGGTGATTCGGGTGGTCCGTACATAATTCAAAAGACAGTTGTGGGAATTAGTTCGTTTGGAGCTATAGATTGGAGTAAGAGCGATAAAAAGAAAGGAGTATTTGCATGTGACGCTAAGAAACCAGCAGTATACACCTATGTCCCGAAATACATTGATTGGATCGAAACAGGTATAGACGAAGGCCCTCAAAGTATATTAATACATACTACACTGACAACCCGAAGACCATCAAGTCCTACAAGACCTCGAAAAATAAAAGTTGTAAAATAAGATAATAAACCACAATGGGAAAAAGTTATCTGTAAATGTTTAGTAATTTGACAACCTAGCGATTAATTTTGAAAAGCCCAAGCGTAATATTATTTATTTTGGAAGGAAAATTATAACAGTACAATTAAAACGATAAGGAAATGTTTTTCTTTTGAATGTTTTTTTCTTAGGGGAATTTTCCATTAATAAAAGTGTATATTATTTACCTTAATATAATTTCTATAAGGTAGCATTTTTCTAAAACTAATATGAAGTTTTTAGCGCGTTAATAAATTTTACAGAAATGGTCTTCGTATTTTAAAGAAAATTGGAATATTACGTTGAATTCATTGTTTTACTAAGTACATATTGCAATTAGACTCCTTTTTACAGTGATATCTTTCACACCTCAGATAATTGGTGAGGGTCATTTGGCTCCAGAGAAATTTTACACCAAAACGTCATTTTCTGGAATATATTCTCCATTTTAAATATGTAATTATATTTTCACAAAACAAAAACTCATAATTTGTGTAAATTTTTTTTAAATCGAACCCTGCTGTTTTTGGTTTTATTAAATACAAAGTTCTATTTCCTTCTGCAACAACAAAATAAACAATCGACTACGCGATCGGGTAAACAGGCAAGACAGCTAAATATTCAATTGGAATCATTTGTCTCAATACTTTCAGTAAACAGATCAATACAATTCAGTTGAATGATTTTATTATGGCTGCGCTTTTTTAAATATGTAACCACTTTTCCACCCTTTATGCTTAATGGAATAAAAATTCGATACGTCTCTGTAAAAATCCAGACAGAGAAATAAACAAAAACACAATGCATGTATTCCACGTCCATTTAAGGGCTATTTAAAATTGAAGGTCGCATTAAAATTTGCGTAGTAGTTTCGTTTTCGTGTCATGTACAAGCTGGTGAAAATTCTAAACATTATTACCATAACTTTTCTGAACAATCCAAGCAGCACATTCGCTATAAGGAATGTCCAGAATATATGCAATGTGTATACACACTCTTCTTGTATAACAGTACAAAAATCAAAAGTATATTTAACAAAAATAGGTAAAAAATAATTAATAATTTACGCATGTATGCGTAATGACGTATTAACATATGTTTTTCTAGACTTAACGACAAGTAAATTACCCAAGTTGTCAGTGGTCTTACTTAAAACATTTTTTATCGTATTCGAGGCTTGAACAACTATACATATTGCTCCATAAATCGGCACGATTACCAGTTGCATTCAGTAGGAGTTTACTTCATAATGAAACTCGCTACAATTTATTTCGTTTTAATGACGCAAATTATCTTAACTCTCACGACGCCAATAGATGACGGCAAGGATGTGGGTGTTGTACAGATCAGGAATGGAAGAGAAATTGTCCAAAATCCGGGACAGTTTCCGTATCAAGTTCATCTCACTATCCAAAGATATAAAATTTATAACAATCATAAAAAACGCCTAATATATGAGTATAAAACGAATTGTGGAGGGACTCTCATTAGACGAAATGTTATATTAACAGCAGCACATTGCGTTGGTGATCGCTCGAAAAAAGTAGAAATTATAGCCTGGTTCGGAATTTTAGACACGCAGTTGGAGAAAGGAAAGGGTCAAGAAATTCCAGTTAAAGGATTTACTGTTCATAAAAGCTTTGTACATTCAAGGAATGATATAGCTCACGATATTGCACTTTTCTGGTTGCTATATCCAGCTAAATTAGATGGAAAATTCGTCAAGCTAGTCCATCTTCCCGATCCAGATTTTAACCCTGTACACCAGCGAGGCTGCATATTAGGATGGGGTAAGTTGTCTGCTGGCTAAAAAATGACAATGTTACAAAAGGCATTTGTATAAAATCTTCTACAAAATATTCGAAGTTAGTTTGTCTTGAGAAATGAGTTCTATAACATATGTGTTTTTCATTGTGCAAATAATTGTCGTTTTCACTGAACCAATAGATCATGGCACCGATGTGGGAATCAGAAAAGTGCACAATGGCAGTACAATAGTTTTAAATCCAGGAAAATTTCCATACCAAGTCCGACTGACTATCAAAAGATATAGGATTCAAAATAATTCTAAAGTACCTTTGGAGTATCGCAGATACTGTGGAGGAACGCTCATTACACGGAACGTGATCTTAACAGCAGCACATTGCATTACTAATCGGATAAATAAGGTGGAAATTACAGCCTGGCTAGGAATTTTGGACACAGAATTGGACAAAGGATAGAGACAAGCAATTCCAGTGAGAGGTTATACTATTCATAAAAATTATATGGAAGCAGATCCTGCGATAGGACGGGAAAATATTAATGATATTGCACTCTTTTGGTTGCTACATCCAGCTAAACTGGATAGAAGATATGTCAATCTGGCCCGTCTTCTTAATCCAGATTTTAGTCCAGTATACAAACGCGGTTGGGTATTGGGATGGGACACGTCGTCTACTGGCAAAAAAGTGACAATGCTTCAAAAAGCATTTCTAAGGAGCATTACACGGTCGGAATGCCAGAACTACTATGTAAAAACATCAATACCGCATTCTGTTTTCTGTGTCATAGATGATAATAAAAAGAGGACTATTACAAACGGTGACTCTGGTGGTCCATTTGTAATTCATAATGCAGTTGTTGGAGTTTGTTCTTTTGGTGCCATTGATTGGGAGAGAGGTGATCAAAGGAGAGTTTAATAGCAGCCGATGCCAAAAAACCTTCAGCATACACTCACGTGCCAATGTTTCTCGATTGGATCAATAACTCTTTGGATGCAGGTCCCGAAACTTTATTAATAAATTCCCTACAAACAGCAGCAAAACGACCCAGGGCCTAGAATGTCGGCAAAGACTTCAAAATTTCAAAAAGGCAGCGGTAAACAATTGCATAAAGAAGGAAAAAATCATGTAGATTTATTTTTTGTAAACTAAGAACATCGTCTTTTCTGTATAACGTGTATTAATTTTGAAGTTTTCAAAAATAATTAAACTACTGAAAATATTTTATCAAAAGAAATTTTAATAAGTTTTTGAAATTTTGAAAGAGGTTCGAAAGTAACAAGTTTAAAATCTATTCTGTCGATAAAAATGTAGAAAATTGGTGTAATTGGTTCTTATTACATTTTTCCTGTTATGATTACTTAGAGGTTTTCAAAAAAGAGTAAAATGATACCGCTTTTCTAAATTGCATAAAAGTATCCGAATTTTGAGCTAATAAAATAATTGAAAGGCAAACAACTCAACAAGCAACTTATTTCTTGTGCCTTATCCGCAAAACACTTCTCTTTCATTAAATGTAACCTAAACTTTTAAGTTATGCGAAACGAGATATGAAAAATAATTGGCTTTTACGAAATCAAACTAGTAGTTTAAGAAAACTTTAAAAATAGAAATGCATGGTGTCAGTAGTTCTTTTTACATGAATTCTACTTACGCGCATTTTTTGGGAACGTATCTATTGCGTAAAATGAGGTCTACGTACTTAGAATTGCACACCCCGCGGATGCGCGCTTTATTATAGAGTAGCGCGCCAAATCTCGAGTAATTTTACAAATAAAAAACTTTGAATATAGCTTTTCAGAAAAAGAAGATCTTCCTCTAAAAGATGATACAATTTTAAAATTTCTTAAAATATTTATTGTGATCTAAATTTGCTTCTGAAAAATGACATGCGTCTCCGTCCGCTGGCCTGTGCCTACGTATGAGGATGCGTACCGATTTTGGTGATTTTTCTCCTGTCGAATGGATAATTGTTAGAATAGAAGCCTATTAATTTTCATAATAATTTGTTAAATCGTTTAATTTTTGGAAACAATTTTCTATAAAACTCCCTTTTTTCGTGCTTGGCAATTGTTCACGGCCTGCGATTTATGTGGATCTTCTTGCCCCTTCATTGTTCCCTGCTGCAGATACTGCTGGCATGGGCTGTGCTGTACTTTCGATCTCTTAAATATGCCTACGTATGTTGTGGAACAGTATCCCATTAGTTGAAAATTTAAAGGATTATATGCGATCGCCTTTAGTTTTAGATATAATTTAGTGTATAGGTGCAAGCGTAACTTATATATTAGTTAAGATTAGATGCTATTATAACAACGATAGTATGGCGCAGTCGACAAAGGCTCCGACTTTCACGCTGCTGATTAGGATACACACCTTGTTTTTTTTTTAAATATTAGTGATAAATGAAAAAAACGCGGGGTGTGTAATCTTGTTTTAACGATGATCTTATAACTTTTACAGATAAAATTAAAATATAATAATACAAAAAAATGTCAAATAAAAAATAATGTGTAATGTATAACTTTTGACAAATAAAACAATTATATGAGGCTGGAAAATGCCAGAAATTTAAAAAATAATCAAGAAAATGAAAATAAGATAAAAAGAAAGAAAAAAACAATGTAAACATTTATATCCGAAATCAGTCCCTATGTACTGACTTTTTTCATACTAAGCCTAAACCGAAACTGAAACAAAAATCAATCGCCTAACAACCACTGTACAAAATCGATAACCTATTGTAAACCAATAACCTGTTGTGTTAGTTGCACTCGTGTGATTACACAGATGAATTTCAATAAATGTTTTTATCCAAACATTCTATGGTAAAAGTATGGCAAGTTCAGGAATATGGTATAAAATGCTCTACAAAATATTCAACATCAGTTTGTATTACAAAATGGGCATCTTAACATACGTGCTCTTGATCGCGCAAATAATTTTTATTTTCGCTGAGCCTATAGACTATGGCACAGACGTGGGCACCATAAAGTACCACAATGGCAAACCAATTGTCGTAAATCCAGGAAAATTTCCTTACCAAGTTCGACTGATCATTAGAAAGTATATAATTGAGTTGGAGACTAGAAAAATCTTCGAAAAACGAGGCTATTGTGGCGGAACTCTAATTAGGCGTAATGTTGTCTTATCTGCAGCACATTGCATTAGTGAGTGGAAAAGAAGACCAAAAGTATCAGTTTGGTTAGGGATTCTAGACACAGAATTGGAAGATGGAAGAGGACAAGAAATTCCAGTAAGAGGGTATACTGTTCATAAAGACTATATGGAGCCCAAACCACAATTAGGCATTACAGATACAAATGATATTGCACTGTTCTGGTTATCATATCCAGCCAAGCTAGACGGGAAATATGTAAAACTAGCAAATCTCCCATCTAAAGACTTTACTGCTGTCCATAAACGAGGATGGATAATCGGATGGGGCACGCAGTCTACTGGCAAAAAGATTACGATGCTTCAAAAAGCAGTTGTAAGGGGAATTTCGCAGTTAGAGTGTCAGTCTTACTTTAAATACTCGAAGATTCCATCTTCAGTCATCTGTATAATGGCGGATAACAAGAAAGCAACAATAACAAATGGCGATTCTGGTGGACCTTTCGTTATTCAAGACACAGTTGTTGGAGTTAGTTCTTTTGGTGCCATAGACTGGGAAAACAGTAACGAGCCCAATGGACGATTGGCAGCCGATCCAAAGAAACCAGCAGCATACACTTATGTGCCAAAGTTCCTCGATTGGATTAATTCATGTTTAGAAGAAGGACCCACAGTAATACTGTTGTCCTCACAACCGTCAAGATTGCCACTTCTGAAATCAAAATTCTAAACATAAAATAAATATACATTTCGATATCTTTAACTTGCATATCTTTTCTTTGCAACATGTAAATACGTCTAAATACACGCAGCTATACAAAAATCGATATTTATAAATCTTTTGAGTTTGTTCCTCTTCGTTTTTCTGAACAAAGATGCATTTTTATTTTAAAAAACACACACTGTTCCGAAAACAGGCATGTAATAATAAATCGATGCAAGGCTCTTGCATATAAAAACAGTAACAATATTGATTTAACTGGCATGCACTTTTTTTAGAACAAAATTTATAATTCTATAAGTGTATCTCCGACTATTTAAGAAGATTCAAGCTTTAAGTTAATACTTAAAAATACACTTTTGAACTTTGAAAATCTGTTTTATTCGAGAAGCTGCTAGGATATTTTCTTTTCCAAATTTGTGATCTACGGAATCTAAGGGCGGTTTCTACTTTGTCGAGCCAAAAACATCGTTCTTTTTATTTTCTGAATTTTCCAAAAGTTCAACATCTCAAAAATATTTGGGTGGAATTTTATGACTAAATCTTTGGTAGTTCCGAAATTACTGACCTTGTCTTTCGAGGTGTCAGGTATAGCATTCACAGTTGCGCTTTGAGTTCTTAATCCTTCTTTTTCCAACTGTAAATTTACTTACGCCACTTTTACCTCACGTTCAAGACATATTATAGTCTATTTATGAAGATTTGTCATCGGATGATTTGTTAGGACGATGCAGACATGGCTACATGCAAAACAATAATGAAAGCTACAACGTTCTTTGAAATTTCACTCCGAAACAAATACGTGCATTTTGCGCTGCCAAAACTATTGAAATCGCGCATGTTTAACGGTTTGTTTATTTATTGAAGGCTTTTCTGTCTGCCCTTCAAATAATGGAACTGTTGGGAATTAAAAAAATGCACTAAGTCAAAAACAATGGTCGATCGCAAAGATGACAAACGCCTACACATTGCCGAAGAACTTCACTTCAATAACTTTATGCCCGCAATCCGCTGATGGTATAGAGTGCTATCCATTTTTCACATATGCGCCAATTCGAAAGTAATTGTTAAAAGCCACGAATAAATGTGTTTTATATTCATAATCATAAATATGTATTCAATCGTATTCAAAGTGTATTAAATCTTTATCCATTTCTTCAAAAAACAAAAAAAAAAAACACAAAAATCGACAATCGTTTTGATAACTAAAGTAGAAACCACCATTAAAAATATCTGTTTAAAAAAGTAACATTATTTATATATAATTGGTGAACTTTTCGTAAGTTTTCCTTGTATGTATATGTAACGTATGATTACATAACTACGACCTAATAGACACGTACTTCTCTTAACAACAACTCGAAGACATCTTTAGCTATCAGAACAGACAAATTAATGATGTGACGCGCGTTGTTTTTAATTGCACAGGTGACATCAGTCCTCTGTTTTCTGTCTCTTTGCTGTAACATGGCGTTCATTAAATACACATGATTAGACAAATTATCTGTATTACCGCAGAGACAATAGGTGACGGTAAAGATGTCGACAGCATAGGGATCCAGAATGGTAAAAGACAAGTACTTAATTTCCTTGTCTGGTGCACATCAATACTCAAAATATTAAAGTGGAAGATAAACCTAAACGATATTTGGAGATGCATGGCTATTGCAGAAGGACCCAGATCAGTGCTGTTTTAACTACAGCCCACTGCATCCCACGAAAAATTCAAAAATTATAATATTGCTTGGAGTAGTTGGCTTAAAATTGGAGGAAGGAAAGGGGCTAGAAATATCCGTAAAATAATTTACTATTCACGACAATTATATCAAGTCAGCAGTGCTTCTTGAAAATCTAAATGGTTGCAACGACCAGCACACACAGACCGTAAGTTTGTGAAGTTGGCGAAACTCCCGGCCACAATTACGCGATCGTAGACAAAGCAATTAATTATACATATATCTTAATCTGAATCTTCCCAATTTTTAAATGAATTGAAAATTTCGTGTTACTGTTTTGAACACTTCATTTATTTATAACAGTACATTAGTGAAATTTGAGACCTTGGCCTTACTAAAATTTGATTATATATTTGAAAGTATCTGTTATATTAAAATTAAAGGGGTAGTTAAAATATGCATAGTTTTCTTTTTGAAAATTATTGCGTAAAATTGATCAAACAGCACCCAAAAAATATTTGCAAGAATTGTTTCCAAAGGGGAGAAAGTTTGTTGATCATTAATTAGATAGCAACTCTAAAGATCAAGCTTTTGAAAACATATGGTACAAAAGCATTGTCCTGCATTCAAAGTCAGTCAGTCAATTGTTTTCTTCCATAATGGCTTTAACTCCATACTTACTTTTGATAACGCAATTTATCATCGTTACTACTGCAATCGACGAGGGCAGAGACGTTGGTATTATAAAAGTTCATGATGGCAAGAACATCGTTCTTAATTCTGGACAATTTCCATACGTCGTGTATCTTGAAATTTTATCCTATACCGTGCAAATGAAACCCATAAGAGTCTCTACAGAACTCACATCCTGTGGAGGAGTTCTTGTGAGAGAAGACGTTATATTATCAGCAGCACATTGTACAGGCGATTCAAATAAAAAGCCAAAAATTACGGCTTGGATTGGCATTTTGGACACGGAGTTGGAAAAAGAAAAAGGGCAAGAAATTCTAGTAAGAGGTTTCACAGTTCACCATAAGTTCATTCAGTCAGATAGAGTTCTTCAAAACATCAACGACATCGCTCTTTTGTGGTTGCAACGCCCAGCTCGGCTGGATGGGAAGTACGTGAAGCTGGCAAAACTCCCCACTGAAGATTTTGACGCCGTCAAAAAGCGAGGCTGGATAGTTGGTTGGGGCGAGCAGTCCTGTGGGAAAGAATCCTCTATGCTTCAAAAAGCAGTTACAAGAGGCGTTTCACCCTCAACATGTCAGACGTACTACAAATATACCAAAATAGTACCAACTTTTATTTGTATTTTAGCTGATAACAAAAAAGCAACCAGTACACTTGGAGATTCTGGTGGTCCATTCGTTATTCAAGGCACTGTTATTGGTATAAACTCATTCGGAGCCATAGATTGGTCACGCACTGATAAAGAGAAAGGTATAAGTGCGTGTGACCCCAAAAAGCCCGCAGTGTACACTTATGTACCTAAATACTTGAATTGGATACGCAGTACTCTCGCTGAGGGGCCTGAAGTGAAACTATTGAAGTTACCACCGGTAAAGAATCCTCCAAAAATTCCGCCATTACCAACTCGGGTACCATCACCACCAGTAGCGCTCAGGCTAACACGAAGTAAAACACCACCACGAATGCCATCGAGGCCGAGAATGTAAATAACTAATCGTTTTTCGGCACACTTTTTATGTAAGAGACGTATAAAAAAAACTATAAACAAAAAATCCTTCAAAGCTTCCAGAAACAAATTGAGCATTTTGTTTGTTTAAATTTAACTAAATTTCTTGATTCCAATTAAGTGACATTTCAATTATTTGATTTATTTTATACTTTTTGTATTATTTTATACTTTTACTAATTTTCCAAATTAACTGGCAAACAACGTCTGTTGTTTGAAAAATAAGGGGATTACAAACATTTAAAGGTGTGAAATTATAAATTAAAATGAATTTCATGAAAAACATGCTTACATAAAATTGAAACATACTCGTCGGGTTCTAATGTATACATTTTCCAAAATTTTTATCCAATTTGTAAGGTCACCGAAGTTCTTCTGTCTATTAGTAAAACTTTTTGAAATCTTTATTTTGTTGAAATTAAAAATTTGTGAGCCCACGTTTATTTAATATAGCCTATTGTAAGAAAAATGGAAAATCTGAATGATAGAATTTCATAACATACAAATAAAAAAATAAATAAATAAAAACAATACAAATAAAAGGATATAGTAACACTAGCCTATGGTAGATATAAGCAACATGTGTTTGTGTGTTGCAACTCTATAAATATTTTTATGGATGTTATGCCATGAGATCAGTAGTAAATATGCGATAGTTACTAACTACCATCAATTCGACGAGTTTCCTTGAATCTCCGAAGTAGGAATGATGTATAGGTGATATGAGAAAATATAGAATGCCAAAAATTGTATTTCAGCTAGTCAAAAGTGTTTTCTATCTGGATCGATTCCTTAGAAAAAAAAACTCACACACTACCCTAATGACAGCAATATGGACAGCAACATCTGACACACGTGTAAATTGATTAAGCAGGTGTTTTACCCGAAACTCGATTCAGTCGTACAGTATAAAACCACTCCACCAAACGTTCAAAACCAGTATTCACTACAAAATGAATTTTATAACAAATCTTCTTCTGATCGTGCACATTATTTACACTTTCGCAGAGCCAATAGATCACGGTGCCGATGTGGGCATTGTGCAGATCCACAAGGGCAGACCGGTGGTTAAAAATCCAGGAGATTTTCCGTTTCTGGTTTACCTGGACATCGAAACAGCAAAAATGGATGGAAAAAACGTAGTAGATTTCCATGGCTTTTGTGGTGGAACGCTCATTAGACGCGATGTTGTCCTTAGCGCAGCCCATTGTCTCGGCATAAAACGAAAACCGAAAATTACAGCGTGGCTGGGAATTGTTGACACAACCCTGGAAGAAGGGCACGGTGAAAAAATCCCTGTAAGAGGTATTACCAAGCATGACAATTACATTCCGAATGCTATGCTTCTTCGCAGTCTGAATGACATTGCCATCTTATGGTTGTTGTATCCGGCTAATGTAGACGGAAGGTTAATCAGAGTGGCAAATCTTCCATCTGAGAACTTCGATGCAGTTGGCAGGCAAGGTTGGATAGTCGGTTGGGGCAGGCAATCTTGTGGTCGGCAGACTACAATGCTTCAAAAAGCAGTAGTCCGAGGTGTTTCAGCTTTGGAATGCCAGAAGTACTTGGACCGCACAATAATGCCGCCCACTTTCATTTGCATCATGTCGGACAATAGGAAGGCAACAAGTACTCATGGCGATTCAGGTGGACCTTTTGTCGTCGACAACATGGTGGTTGGAATAACTTCTTTTGGAGCTATCGATTGGAAGAACAGTGATTACAAAAATGGCAAAATAATATGTGATGCTAAGAAACCAGCAGCATGCACTTATGTTCCAAAATATATTGACTGGATCGATCAAACTTTGGAAGAAGGACCTGAAACTGTTTTAATTCGACCGACAACACCTTCACCGGTTAAAACTCCACCACCACCACCGCCGCGAAGATCATCTAAATTGAGATCTAAACTACAAATGTAACTTTATTAACACTTGGTACGCATACCAATAAGACCATCAGCTTGTGATCCACCCAATTTTAATTCTGTGTTAAATTACAAACAATCATTAATCTTTAAATAAAATGAATGCTATTAAATAAAATGCTATGAACAAGATAAATTTGAGTTTTAAACGTTCTATTATAAATAGAAAAGATATTTGGAAAATCTACGAAGAAAATCCGAATTTTGAATATTCTGCTTGTTAGTAAAATTAGACGCAGAGTTTAAGAAAACATGATTTTGGGAAAAATTACTCATGACTTTAGTTCTAAAATGTACTGCAAGTACAGTTTTACGGATAACTAAAGCATTTGCATTTTTGTAATATCCACAAATTACGGAGTACACAGACAAAAGTTAAGTTAAATACTACGTTTTCAAAAAAGACTTTATTTTTCCCATTCATTTGAAACACGAAATCAAATTTTTCACTTGTATCAAAAGAAGCAGTAAAAAGTCTAGAAAGTGACGAGCATTTATACAAAGGTATAGGTATAACTTCTTAGTACATTAACACAAAACAACTCCGTTCTTAGTACATTAACACAAAACAACTCCTAGCCTCCTATTGTGGCTGGTGCGCCCAACAAGTTTGGATGGGAAATACGTAAACGTAGCAACATTTCCAACTGAACAATTTGAAAATGTAAGCAAATGAGAATGGATTGTTGGACGGGGAAGGCAGTCGACCGGTGTAAAATCGGCTATGCTTCAAAAGGCAGTTGTAAACGGAGCTTCGTCACCGGAGTGCTAGAAACACTTTGAGCGCACGCTAATCCCATCCACTTTAATCTGTATAATAGAAGATAACAAGAGAGCACCACTGGTAATTCCGGAAATAGTTGTAGGAATTAGTTCTTTAGTAGCCATGGATTGGACTACGACTGATGGACAAAGAGAGATAATAGTATTGCTAAAAAACAGCTGTGTACATTTATATTACAAAATACCTTGGTTGCATTTACAATGTTTTGAATGAAAGACCCAAACGGAGATAATTAAACCTCCACTGATAAGGAACCCCGGATAAATTAGAGCTCCACCACGCTTACCGCTATAGTATGCATTAGGAGTATTTATTGAATCATTGACCATAGTAATTGTTATTTGGATTGTTTCTGTTTAGTGTATGGTTATTACCATCAGATTTAATTCAGTCTTTACCACTAATATTGATACTTGGATTAAACTGAATTATTTTTTCCATTTAATCTATAGGTATAACCAGTTTCTCAGATAGCAGTGTTGTTGTGTTCAAAAATCTAAACCGATTCCCCTTCCCTTCAGAGACGCTGCGTATTCTCTTCACAAAAATTGAAACGCAACTTTCCAAAAAGTATTTGTTGATTTCTTACACTTTCTACAGGTGTCCATAACTCTGAAACTTCTTAAGATGATTATGTGGAATACTTTTAAAATTAATTTCAAAGCTTTATACCATTACTCATTGTAATTAATTTTTTGACAAAATGGCCTCTCTTGACGAGAATTCCGTGGAACCTCCAGACATCTTAATTTTCCAAGGTTAAGAATTTTTTATTTCAATTGTTTGATAGCCTTGACAATTGTTTGGTAGCCTGGAGAAAATACAGTATAAAAGATCTACCGGAGCTTAAGGCAGTCAGTGTTTTGCTAGTTGCCAGAATGGCTGTTATTTTATACTTACTCCTAATATTACAATTTATCATCACTACCCCAGAACCTATAGATGAAGGCAGAGATGTTGGCACTATAAAAGTTCACGAAGGCAAAAAGGTCGTCCTTAATCCTGGCCATTTTCCATACATGGTATATATTGAAATCGTATCCTACAAAATGGAGGACGATCCTGTAAGTCTAACAGAACAAACCAGCTATTGTGGAGGAGTTCTTATAAGAAAGGATATCGTTATTACGGCAGCTCATTGTACTAAAGGTCCCAAAAATATTGCGAAAATCACAGCTTGGCTGGGCATATTGGACATAGAATTAGAGAAAGACAATGGACAAGAATTCCCAGTTAAAGGTTTCACAGTTCACCCCAAATTCATTCACTCAGAAAAGTTACTTCTGAATATCAATGATCTAGCTCTTTTGTGGCTACAACATCCAGCTCGACTAGATGGAAAATACGTGAAGCTAGCAAAACTTCCTAGTGAACATATTGACGCCGTTCAAAAGCAAGGTTGGATCCTGGGTTGGGGCGCACAATCCTGCGGCACAAGAACTTCGATGCTCCAAAAGGCACTTGTAAGGGGAGTTTCGGCAGCAGAGTGCCAGAGGTATTACAAACAGACCAGAATAGTGTCCACTTTTATTTGTGTAATATCCGATGGCCGAAAGGCAACAAGTACGAAGGGAGATTCTGGTGGTCCGTTTATTGTACAAGGCGCTGTTGTTGGACTTAGTTCATTTGGAGCTATAGACTGGTCACGTACCGATGAGAAAAAGGGATTATTAGCTTGTGATGCCAAAAAAGCCGCAGTGTACACTTTTATACCCAAATACCTTACCTGGATTCGCCATACTATGGCTGAAGGACCTAAGGTTAATATACTGAAACAACTACCAGCAGAACCACCACCATTACCACCTCGAGCGCCTCCGCTACCACCGAGAAGATCTACTGCAGGAACACCACCAACCGTTCCACCATTACCAACTCGGATGCCACCAAGGAGACCATCAAAGTAACAACAAAGAAAATCACCACCGCCAATCCTACTGTCGTCCAAAGTTACTGTTTGAAATCTTCAATTTCATCATTCAATAAACATTCTTCGTATTTACAAATGTTTATCATGAAATTACACAAATATGCCAAATTTTGATTTGTATCGTAAAATTATAACCCTCTTTCTGCACAGTTCCGTTGTGAATTTTCAATTGTATGTGGACTAGAATAAATCCATGAATTATTTATTTTGTAAAAAAATTGAATATGAAAAAAATATTGTTTAGGAAAACGCGTATGAAAGAATCAAATCCGACGAATTAATTGATTTTGGGATTGTTAATTTTTTTATGTTAGATTCATCATCATTCATCACATCACATCACATCATTCATCGTCATCTTCTAATCTTTGATTAGCACTTCCATACGAACATCAAAATCAAATCGCTAAATTAATAGATAGCTCATATGAAGAAAAATGTTTAAGATCGACTTGTACTCGCCCGTAATATTAAATAAGAACTTTTTAGCGTAAAAATAAAACACCCTTCAAAACTGATGCTTTAAAATATAAAACGTTTTTAAAATTTAGAAATATATGTTTTAGTTTTAAAAGAAATAATTGAATTTGACAGACCCATTGATAATATTTTCTTCTTGAAGTATGATAAGAAAAAATCACAACACTTTTCTGGGAAAGTGTCAATACTACTTTAAGTAATGAACATGATCTCAGATCGACGTTCAAATACGCAGACGAAAACCATGCACAATCTTGGATCTTTGTATTTTGCATATGTGTATAATGTACGATGTTAATTAATTTCAATACAATGTTTAATTTGCTCACTTTATTATTCTGCGAAAACAGACTGTGAACTAATTTTGTTTTCTCAAGTGTTCTGGCGACATATTTCTTTAAAATTGCATGTTTATAGATAGTGTAACAATATCAAGAATTCTGAATTTTATTGAGTGTAAAATAACGTCTTCACACATCCCATATTCAACTTTTACAAGAGACAGACAAAATTCACGTGCGCTAAAAGTAAATAGTGTCTACAGCTGCCGAAATGCAATATATAATAAAGGAAGCAACTAAATCTAAATTAGCACACAACAATGAAGCCTATAATACTTGTAGTTATATTCATTAGTGCCATAGTCGCGACTACTATACTCGATGGTGAAGATGTTGGAGAAGTTCGTAATTTGGGAGCATGTAAAAATGTATTATAATAAATCCAGCGACGTTTCCTTTCATGGTCCTTGTAAAAAGAGAGGAGTTATTATCAAAAGAAATCCTGTGTTAACCGCAGCCCATTGTGTCGACACACCACAAGCAAAACTGGCAGTCTGGGCTGGGATTATACATTGCCATTTAGAATTTGGCAAGAGGCAATTGATTCGAGTCATTTCCTGCACTCTTTACAAGTAAGACCAGTCACTGGATTTATCGCCCTACGAGGACGATATTGTTATTTTATGACTGGACTCCTTACTTAAAGTAATTCCTCGAAGTCCCAGTATTGCTTCCTTCAAAGGATTTTGATCTCGACAGAAAAACTGGACCAAATGGGGTATAAACGACTGCAGTCCACACACGAATATGTTGCAAAAAACTACTTTGGATATCATTTCCCGAAATTACTGCCAGGCCACATTGAAGAACGGGGTCGCCATCACTAATAAGGTTTTCTGCGTGAAGAGAAAAAATCATCGAGCTCTTCCAGAGATACAGGTGGCTCATTTGTGGTGGATGAATTGCTTATTGGGCTTATTGCATATGGAGGTGTTACAAAAATTATTTGTAGAAATGGCCAAATTGCAAGGCTGTGCAATCCAAAGAAATCAGCAGTTTTCACAAATATTCCGGCCTATTCTTGACTGAAACCACGATGAACCAAATAAACATCCAATCAAAGTGGAAACAGTATTTATAAAAACAAAAAACTAAAAATAAAGTCCACTAATGTTTCAATATCATTTTAAATCAAAGAATAAACAAACAATAATAAATGACGTATATTTTAAATTGGAAGCAGTGAACAGTGAAAATTCTATTAAAATTTGGCCGGTTATTTTTAATTGATGTGTACGTAAAAAACACTACATTTTATAGCGCCTCATTGATATATTTGTATTAATCTACTTTTTATTAGAAACTTTTCTCTCTATTTTTAAGCAATTGGAGAAAATCTTAAATTGTGAATAGTTCACGCCTACTCTTTCCAAATTTAAGTAAACAAAAAGTGGGATATCAATGTAAAATTAGGACCATTTAGGGAATTAAATTTAATTTTTATTACTTTTTTAATAAATGTCAGTTAAATTCCAATTTTGACTGCAAAGTCAAAGTAAGATGTAATTAATCTATACTAATAATAATTATAATTGTATTAATAATTGTAATGATTTTCACAGTACATTAAAAATACTCTTGAAAATTATCTTAATACTATTTATCCCTAGATACAAAAACAGATCTTGTCTGTTCTTCTACTCAAAACTATAGAATATATCGTTAACGGGCTTTCACAAGAGCTTGGTGACTTAGAAGTAAACTGGAGTAGGTATCATCTTGATGCGATATTTTAAAACAACATAAACCAGAAAAACTTGCTTTCAGTTTACAAAATCAAGATGAATCTATAATTATTTCGGCCACTGTACCGTCGGGGATAGTACCATAGCGCGTAACTAGCGAATTTTTGGAATATAAGAAAACTTCTCGCAAACAGATATAGCAAAATCGTGTAAGTGGCAAATACTCCAGATTGATAAAAATTTGAAAAAAACCCCTTTAATATCTGTGGGAGATCAATTATGAGCCACATGCGATGTGGTACATTATTATCAAAACACACATAGAAAATATTAAGTTTTCTCACTCTCCTGTAAAATTCACGTTAATGCCAATTACGTAGTATTTTAGAGAGCTGATTACGTGCTATTGCACTATCTGCGACGCAGGGCAGTGTTTTGGAAGCCACTAAACAGGCGAAGAAGGTACATACAAATGTACATGTAAATGTCTGAAGTGGAAGCTAAATAATGCAACTTCCCAAAACGTAACCAATTTTATGAGCTGGAAGTTGAAGTTAGTTAATGATATTATTTGTATAGTATTAGATTCTAATTCTAATTCAAATACAACTCGTACAATGCAAATACTGTCGCTCTAATTCGTAGAATAGGGATAAGGTAAATTTTACCGCGGTAAAAGAGAATTTTATTGTATCGACGACTTAAACTTTTGTATGATGAAATATTTGTACAAACATTAAAGTTTATTGTATTGTTGTAGCCTTAAAGTTTATTGTATTGTTTATTGTTTATTGTGTTTATGGTGTTGACTTTCATTTTCTGGACAAAATAGAACGTCTACTTAAGAGCTTATCCAATTTGATTACTATTGAAAAATTTGTCAAACAGGCGTTTTTCACTCTCTCTCTCGAAAAACCTTCACAATAGCTAGAGTGATTCTTGTACGAAAACGTGTATAATAATTCCAGTTGCGCAAACAACTGTTGTTCAAATGTTCGACCATCTTGTTTGTAATCTTATAAAACCGCAAGATTGAAATTGTTAAGCAGTGAATAATCACACGCCACAATGTGGTTTATACTATTACTAGTTACATTCTTTGATGCTACAGACGCGACTCCAATAATCGGTGGGAAAGATGTTGGCCAAATTCGACAGTTTGGACCACATCAAATCATCGTAAGTCCAGGGACGTTTCCTTACATGGTTCTTGTGAAAAGGGAAGGACATGCTTGTGGTGGAGTTATTATAAAAAGAAATGCAGTTCTAACCGCAGCCCACTGCGTCGATACTGCGCCAAGGGCACAAATGTTGATATGGGCTGGAATCATACACCGTCAGTTGCAAGTTGGACAAGGTCAACTAATTTCTGTAAAATCCTACAGCATGTACAACAAAAAGCAGTCTAAAGGATCCATGATTCACGAGGACGATATTGCTATTCTTTGGCTAGACTCTCTTCTTAAACTAGTCCCTAAAGGGGTGATGCCTGCACAGCTCCCCCCGAAGAATCTTGAGATCGTTGGAAATACTGGACAGGTTGCCGGATGGGGCATGAAGAATTGTGGTTCGCAAACTTTTATGCTTCAAAAAACGACATTAACAACTATATCTCAAAAATCCTGTCAGTCACATTTCAAGCATAAGATCACCGGCAAGGTGTTCTGTGCTATTTCTGATGACAAGAAGTCTTCTGCATCGATCGGAGATTCAGGCGGTCCATTTGTGGTAAACGGAACGCTTGTTGGAATTGTTGCATACGGAGGTATTACTGAAATCAATCATGTAGGTGGTCGAATAGAAAGGAAGTGTGATCCAGCGAAGCCAGCAGTCTTCACAAGTATACCTGACTATCTTAGTTGGATTCACGAAGAGTTAGCCAAACACCCAACCAGGCCTAAGAATGTTGGGTAGTCGATGAATAAATCACATAGAAAAAGTATGCTTCTAATTTTGCTCAGACGATGGTACACGCAGAATTCCTGTTACTTAGTTTATATTAACTAAAAACTAAAGCACAATGAAAAATCAGTTTGTGCTGCAGTCTCCTTCATTAAATATTCTTTTTCTGTATGATAATTCGCATGCATATGTCTAAATATTTCAAACTCAACAAATTGAGCGAATTACACTGTTTTTTTATTTTACACTTAGTCTCTACGGGTTTTCGTTCTGCCACCGACGACTGGATGGAAAACTAATGCCTCCGTTTTTTGAAGACTTCTAGAGGCTAAGAGCTCACCCAACTCGGAAAGTTCCTTTTCCTTTGAGATATTCTACTAATTTTGATACCCAAAGAACGTTAAATTTCAGGCAATTGTGTTATTTAGAGATCAAAGGATGAACATATTTCCATTAATTCTTAATTGCTCGCATTGGGTCATCACATTTTCGCGAGCCAAACAAAACTATTTGGACTAGTAAGAATGCACTAGCGCTTTCGCTAGTTTCCTACTTCGCGCCAAAGCCTTTGTTTCAGTAGCCTTTAAAGTTTGAGAAGAAATATATGATTTCATAATAACCAGACTATTATTTCTATATATTTATAGATTATTCTAAAACTTCACAACAAATTGGGGTCTATGAAAACCCCATGAGAGCAGTTAGGTGATTTTCGTCTTGCGACTTATTAAGGGCTAATGGAACTGCGTAAGGATTTCTTTACGATGCCTTATAAAATCAGTGATGACAAATTTCATGAAAACTCAAAGTGGAAGTGGATGTTGTTGGTTTATTAGATGCTAATGAATATAAATCACGTCAGAGAAATAATTCCACCACATTTTTAAATCTTTAAACAACGAAATTGCATAACTTTTTTAGAAACATCTTCAAAATTTCATTGTTAAAGATATTATCACGCTAGCATTGAAGGAATTAGAGTTAGCTGAAATAAGAACTGGAAAGAAAACCACCCGGATTTTGCCAGAAAACGGAGAAATTTATATACTACATTCAAAGAGCGATATGAGCCATTGACAGGTGGAGAAATAAATTCTACTGTGTACCAAAAATAGCACACGTGGTACTCAACTTTTACTACCTTTTAGTGGCGACCGAAAGAAATGTACCTAAGCAAAAAATACCGAACTAATTTTACTTTAATGATTTAATGAGGTTTGGGAAAAAAGTCGTAGAAATGATATATACAAAATTAAAAAAGCACCACATTACAAAATAAAGGGAGGATAAACTAATGCCAATTGTATTTCAATATTTGTTGAAAATCATCCTAAAATATTTATTCAAAATCATTAGGAAAAATGGAAGAATCAGTTTTAATTTAATTAGTGAAGTATAAGTAGGCTTTCCCGTGATTACGATCATAGGCCAATTATTTGAGAATATTTCGCTGGTTTTAAGCCCTTTTTTACTGAGCCATTACACTTTTATTTACAAAGTGGAACGAGAACAGGTCTTAATTTTCTAAGCAGCATGTCTATCAATTGCAAACTGCATATTCAATAAATTTGAAACTATGTTCCTACCTTCTCCCCACAACTCGTTGCAGTTTGAGAACAAACATTTTAAGAGAAAAACGGCTTTTTTATTCACTGTGCAAAAATCCTCACATGAAAACACCACAATGTGACTTACTGTCGTCTTACCGTCAAATGGACCAGCCGGTTGGATGTCAAGTTTAGGTTAAATTTTCTTGGTTCAAGACTTCGCTTACCGAAATTTTTTTTAAAAAAATTCGGAGTTTTACTACTGGTTTTGAATTTTAAAATGTTAATTTATGCGAATTATTTAAGTTAATTTGAGGTTGTTATAATTAGAAACTGTTAATTCTTTTATGGTTTATTCTTTTACGAAGTTTACTGAGTTTTGAGAGATTCAGTTGCTTACGCGGATTCGTCGTTTTAACTGATAACTGAAACTAAATTGAACTAAATACGTGAATACGAAAATTCGATAAAACGATGACTTTAACGGCGTCAAAATGATAAATTGCTTTTCGTTATCACAGTAAATGTAGTTTGCCATTGTTCCTCTGTTTACTGAAGCAAGGCGCTTTTCTGGGTAGCTCAAAGTGAGCCAGGCCGAAGGTCTTTCTTACAGGCTGGGAATACATCGAAAACGATTGCCAGAAATTAGCAGATGTTCAGCTCTGTTTGATGGAAATTTAAAAAATAGCAGCTTACCACCCTTTAATTGAAATTTAAAAAAAACGGGAATAGCGCAGTTTCCTTATTCGAAGCTTGTATAGAATCGTTCAACTGGCTTTCGAAGTGTCGCTGTGTGTGAGTGCTGTCCATAAGCGTTCATGCAGCACACAGAGAAGAGACGTGTCAAACGAGAACGAGACGGCCATTTTGCATTTCAGTTCGAGTAACGTTCCCAAGGAGCAGAGTTGCGGCCGTCGAGTGTCATCGAGTTGAGTGTCAGGCGGGTGTTTGTTCAGCGGCAATTCGATTCCTCCCATATCAATCGCCGCCCATCGTCCGAACAATTAATTGGCAAAAGACGAACGGTGTCCGCGAAGTTGTTATTTGTGCAAAAGGAGCGACGAGCGGCCGGAAGCAGCAGAGCAGCAGTGCCCCTCAGCCACCGAGGAGACTTCGTCCAGACACCTTTTGGGTCGTCTTCGTCTCGTTCGTGACCACACAGCGCCAGTCGCGAGACTTCTTCCTTGTGCTGGCTCTGCAACATCTTCGTCTCCATCGTCGCCTTGTCTTGTGCGCCCCAGTGGAATTTTCTTCAGCTTTCCCCGTCCGTCTAGAGACGCGACCAGGACGCGATCGAAAGGCAGCTTAAGCGATTTTAACAAACCGAAACCACCGTGGTCCGCGACAGGATGGTCAAAAGTGCATTTAAGTGAGTTTCTGATTTGATTTTAGTGTCGAGTGCGTTCTCGCTGCCGGCCAGCAACCTTTGGTGTTTACATTTTCTGGACCACAGTGTCTCCCATGACCTGGTCTGGTGAACGCGAGTGATCTTTGTCAGAGTGCTCGAGCTCGGGTAGGGGCGCCGCGCAACCGTCTTGTATGGTGCCAACAGATAAACGGGTTCCCTTGGATTATTCTCGACTTGTTGGTTTGTCAGCGGCTGGCGAGGAGGTGCGTCCGCACATCAGCAGATGCTTAAATGGACGCAACGTCGATAATTACTCAAGTATCCCGCGATGACGAGCAGCTAAGTGTCTACGCGAATGATAAAGGTAAGTGGCAACGGGGTCGCTGGCGGCGTTGCGAAACGCCCGCACCGACCACTGACCAGTTCAAGGCAGCGGTGGCTGTTGGTGCACCTGTGCGTCCCTCGCGTCCCGACCGCTTGGCCTTGCTAAATCCAGCTCAGGCATTGCCTCGACGCATTCCAGAGTTCTTCACCGAAGACACCCAGCCAGGGTTTTTTTGACATTTGCATGTCAGTTTCGGGCCTCCTTGGGTGTGTTGCGTGGCGCGTATGTCACTCGGAGAGCAATTACACCTCATTCGGGTGTGCGTGTGTGTGCGCGCGGCGGCTAATCGCAATGCGAATAGGACCGCTGCGAGCCTGTGTGATTAATGGCCCCACGAACACAGATGCACTTGTCAGCCGACGACGTTGCCCTGCTGTGTTTATTGTGCTCCTTCCCTTTCTCGAGCGCGTTGTCTCGCCGTGCTGGAAGAAGACGTAAATACTTTTGCGTTTTTTTTGTTCTTCCTTTTTTCGGCTGAGCACGATGAAGAAATTTTTTTTTTCGCTTCGCGATTTTATGCGAACGAATTTGAATTGAAGGAATGGCGAGGGAAGTGAGATTTTACTTGCTGGTTTCGCTTGCACCAGCAGCACTTGTAGCATTGCCAGATTAAGTACTTGACTTTTCATAAATTATTCCTTGTGCATCGAGCTTGACGATCCCTCGGGACAAATGGAATTTCAAATAAATACAAAAATCAAACCGATTTTTCTACTTAACCCGCACTCTGTGGTGGACATTTTCCATTGCATTATTTATGAAAATGTGCGGTGATTTAGTTGCCTGCATTCTCAAACCGATTTCAGACAAGTTCAGCGTGAGATAAGGATTTGTAAAATGTAACACGGCAGCAATAAATTCCACTTGTGATTTGACAGTGCGATTGGAAAATCGAGGCAAAAATTTTTTGGAAAATAACATTGCCGTATTACACCGCTTCAGACGTCGTTGGTTTCAATTTTTCTTTTTGACACTTTTGAATATGTTGATCTGGAATTTCTTCCGTATCGATTTTTACATTCCTGCGGCACGAAAACTGGGGAAATATTGCATTTAGAAAAAAACTCTATGAGACGCGCTTTTGGCAAAAACATGCACTTTTCAATCGTTAATATTTGACAGCTGCTTGCGCTGATGTCAACAAGTTTTTATTTTCTGTTTTCAAAATACATGAAACAAAAATGCCTTTATTATTTTCGACGACCACCTCAGGTTAAAATCTGTATCTAAATCTCATCCATCGAATGATGGGGCCATTGAAATCGTAATTTTACCTGCATATTTCTCATTATCCCTGCCACGCAACAAAGCGAGTTGTAAAGACCTTTAAAAAAAACAAAACTTTTAAAAATCAGAATTTCTTGAATGTCGAAGGGCATTTACTAACTCAGACTGAGAGAAATTTCTTTCAAGGAGAAGACCTGCTTGTAAGAGGATCTCTTGTTCCTTCCTCATTTTCGTTACTTTGGCACCTTGTGCAAAAGCTTGTAGGAGGAATTGTTTGAGACAATTGGGACAATTCCTAAATCTGTTTTTTAATATTTAAGCATGTTGTTAGGAAGATATTTTATTATTTACTAAATGTGCATTTTGTAAAACTTCTTTAGGTGTATTTCTTTTTGCTGTTTTAGCGTTTTTCAGCCAGGCATTCAAATATCAAGCATGTAAGTTTCTGTACAAGGATATAAGCAATAAAATACTAGATATAAGTCTACAACTTTTATTTTTTGAAGAAAAGGAGCGAATTATTCAATTTTTTTCGCTAAATATCACTTTTGGAAATCAATTTTAAGCACATTGCTTCAATTCAATTAGCGATCTATTCTCTCTAACTCTTTGAGGCACGGAATTTTAGAAAATAAAAAGGCCCATGTTGCACAAAAATTTTATTCCTTTTTAAATTGAACAAAGTTGGTTTATTTTTATTAATAAAGGAATAACATAATATAAAAACATAAAAAAATAATAATAATTCAATTAAGTTTGTTGTTCTAGGGTGCGACTCAAATGGTCCCACCGTGACACATGCTTTCATGAACGGTAGTTATTAAAACGTAGCAATTGCAGAACTTCGAGGTGGGTCAAAAAATGTCCCAGTGTGCATACTTACGCATTAAAAAGGTGGGACACTTTCAATAACACCGTGCCTCAAAGAGTTAATTCCTTACTTCAGTTTGTCTACTCGACTGTTCTAAATGGCGGTCATAAATTCGCCGTAAAAAAGTTCTATTTGCAAAGGAGTTCCGTCCGTATCGATTTCAGCGCGGATAAAGTCGTGGTCAAAAAGCTAGTACTATTATATAATAAAAGACTAAGTGCTTTTGCGGAACGTATTGGACTTGCTTCCAAGGGTTTTGATTTCCTTGGTTTTTATTGGCACTGATCCACAATGTTTTTTTTATGGGAAGTGCTTTATATTTTATTGTTTTTGGGTGAAAAGTGTTAATATTTGCAAAGCTTTGCATAAAAGGACAAGTAATAACCCTTGAATTTTACATTTTAAAAAAATAAGACACCAACATTCTTTTAACCCTCAAGGTCGCTGACTAATTGTTAATACTAAATTTCAAAGTAATATTGATATTATCTAAAAATATGCTAATTTCGTGTTAAACATGGTCATAATTGCATTTAAAAATTTGGCGTATTTCCAACAGCGTGAGCAATTGGCAAAAATCAAATTATGATGAAATCTGTAAATTTGTAAACGCATAGAAATTGAGGTTAACTTGAAATTTTCATGAAATTAAACTTTTGTGAAACAATCATTTTTATCACGAAATAATTTGGAGAAATTTATATCAATCTTTCTTTTGCAATTATTTGGAAATTTTGAAGGAAGCCTTTGAAACGATTTTAAAATTATTCCAGTGTTTCTAAAATGAAATTTACTACCTACAAATTGCATTTTAAATACAACAAAAAAGGAGAGTTCAGGTATTCGATAAAACTTTCCATATTTTTTATTTAGCAGTTTTCGTTTTAAACTTTTAAGTTGTCCGTATGATATTTTACAATCAGCAAATTTTATTCGAATATTTTCATTACAATTAGACATCCTTTATGCAAAGTATCCATTTATGATCTCAACATGGTTTGAATAGTTTCGGTCCTAAAAAGACAAGACAAGAATTCTAAATGTATCAAAACTGAATATATTGTAATAAATACATCAAAATAAAATATTTCTAGTGCGTAAACGTATACGTAATAGAAAATTACTGATAATAAAAATTCATTGCTTGTATGCAGAGGAATTGAACTTATTACATTACGACAACGGCTGTTAGCTAACTTTTTAAAGAACGGACGATTTTACTGCACTTCTGGGCACAATCAGTTTCTGTCTAGAATTTCATCCGTGTAGTAAAATAATAGAAGCCATGTATGCCCACAACCGCCATAAATGGTAATGGAGTCTGGCGACATATACGTTGGCTAAAAATGAAAGGTTTTAATTTGTTTAACAATAATATTGTCGACAAAGATGTACAGTTTATCTTTGTGAGCTTTTTGATTGGATTAGGCTAAATCCTGTTAGATACAAGGCACAGGCGAGGCATCATTGAAGAGCTTTTTGAATTCAATTTGAGCACAGCTCATTTTCCAGATCATCCATTACACAGTTCCTACGTACATTTTTCTTATTTAAATATTTCCCGCTGAAGTCACTTTTGTTTTCCCGTGCGTTCGACTAGAGCACAAAATCACTCGCAATGAGTGAGAAAATGTCTGATTGCTGTCGATTCTTATCGAACGTTGACAGGCTCCCTCAGCCATTGGGAACTTGCGCTTCCCTCTGCCCGCCCTAGCTCCATCAGGAGAATGCAAAGCAGAAATTAGGGGGGAAGTAGCCTTGCGAGTCGAAGTGTGGTATGCGCGGAAAAAAATTCCCCGCGAGCAAATAATAAAATTTTATTGTAACGAATCAAGAAGAAGACGAGGACCGAATGTAAACACAGGCATGAGACTGCGACGAGAACTGGTTTGGCCGAAGCCCCCGCCCGCTTACCGCTCGCTCAGAGCTTTGTTCGTGCTGCGAAGAAGAAAAAGATCTGCGGATTGTCGATGAAATCATCTAAAGCAGCAAGTTTGTCCGCGAGCTCCGCGAGCCCCGCCGAGGGGTGCGCGCTGAATCATGAGTATGTGCGAAATTAAACGCGAGTCGAGTCGATGTGTTGTTCCCCTCGTGTCTCGCGCTGTACCTTATTCTTGTAGTACTTTTTTTCTAGTCGCGGACTTGATCGCTGCCAATCGCGAGCTGTGCAAGATGACGATAACTCGTTTCTGTGTCAGGCCAGCGAATCTCACGACGGAGTTGCCAATTAGTCGGAGGTTAGGTAATTCTGTCCGGGGAAATAATTTTCCGTGCAAAACTCTGATTCGCCGCGAATTGCTGCGGGCGAGGGAGTTCGACTGGAATTCCTTGGGTCCGTGCCAAGCAATGCAACAAGCCTGCAGAGGTGCTCCGCAGAATTCACGCAAAATGATGCCACTCATGGCTTTTGATTGGGATTGTTAAATTTGTTCGTGCAATTAACCACGTGTAATTTGGAAGGAGCTGAAATCCGAATTCGAAGGTGTGCTACGCTATTTACGCACCTTTACCCATAACAAAGTGTATGTTTTCGGATATATATTTTGTTGGCTTGCCCTCTTTGACATTATCGTAACTCTTAGCTTGCGATATTCAAAAGATCAAATTGAATTTCGTAATCCAGGCGGCAAGTTGGCTAGTTCTGGAACTAGTAGAATCACCATTTATTTCCTTTGGGCGTTTTTATATGCGATTAAAACACTTGTGTTTGTGTCGGCTGGATTAAATCGTTCTTCTCACTATTTGCATAATTAGCTTCAGGAGATTACTAGAGAAATTAGTGTACACATGGAAAGTTCATTTATTTTTATTATTATCGACCTTGCCAACCTTTTCTTCTTCTTTCCATCACGTCCATAGTGTAGCTCTTTTTTAATGCACGCATTTATCTAGTCTTTTCATTTACTAAGAATGGAACCTACTTTATTCTATTTCAGGATTTTTGTTTCTAATTGGAAGGATAAATTGAGTGTTTTTCAAATCTACACGATTATTTACTTAACACTTGTAATTGTACAAATACAAAATTGAAAGGAAATGAATGGTTTTAGCGCTATTGGAAATCTTTCGCCTTATTGCTTGTAGTGTTGGTTTTCATAAATAATAATCTAAATCAAAAGGAAATAAATTTGTAATTTCCGCAAAATTTTATACTAACCTAAAAAAAATTAATAAGAACGTAAAGAAGAAAAAAAAAATTGTGTGACTTTGAAAAAACTTCATTTCCTTAATGCTTAAAAAAATCGATAAAATTAATTTTCTTAGAATTTCTGCATTTATTAAGAATTGTGGATTGATTCCAGAAGTCTGACGTCATAGTCCATTAACGTTCCGTAAAGCTCCGAATTCATCTTTGCACTGCGTTTCTTTAAACTAGAAGAACTCCCTGTGAACTTGCTTGTTCGCGCCCTTAAAATATTTAAACAGGTTTTTCTTGCATTACTTTTCGTAGAATTAAAGTAGTCCAATTTCCAGTAGTAACGAAATTAGTTCATATTGCTAATCCGTTTTTGCTTTTCCGAGTGAACGTTTCAGTGGGTGCAGCGTTTTCCATGTTCATAAACACAATTCGGCGCTGTACAATCTTTAGCAAAAGTCCACTTTAACGTAATGCCTAAATAAAGTTAACTTTAAGCTGAATGAGAAGGTAATACTACGGAGAATTAATGCGTACGTCGATATTCAGCTTTCCATAATCGGAATTTCCGTGAAATGTTTTTAAAACGTCCTCCAATATGTTGTAAATTTAAAGTAAATTAATATTGATTTCGTGTGAATCTTTGAATTGAGGTTTCATACGAACAAACATACAAGCAAATATCGATATTATTAATTAATGAGTTCTCTGTAGATTGCGTAATACACATCTAAATAGGCATTACTTATTTACAAAATTAACATAACAACAATTAAGATAGTAATTTCATTGTTTATGACACCGTTTGGAAAGTAAAAATTTCTGAATAAATTGGCATGAGTTGATTGGGGAACAGGACCGATGATTGATTGATAAATTATCGTCTCTAGATGCGTAGATTGGCTTTCGTATATCTCTTCAAGCTCTAGAGTTTGTTCATACATCATTTTAATATTTTATTTATGCTTGAAATAAAATCAAAGTGAAATGTCCACCGAAGTTATGCTTTTGATGAAGATTTTATGCATACTTTTGATTGATGTCGCTGGAAACGAAATAATTTATTTATGTATTTCATCGTAATTTGCCTAATTGGTCTATCCTGTTAACGCGATAATTAAAGCTGATGTTAAGAGCCCTGGAGATGTCAGAGATCTTCGTACTTGTTTTACAGCTTGGTGTGATGGAAATTTTATGATGGAAGCTAGGTGTAGTCGATAAACAATCTCGAGAATTGCTGCGAGAAAGCCAAATTCAGTTTAATTTCCACGACACACGGTCATGTCAGAGAATCCCAAACCTTGGTGTCAACAATTATCTGTTTATTTTGTGGATATTTTGAAGACAAACTCCTCAGTTCATATAACATCTACAATTATGCAGGTCATAACAGTTAAAGGAAATACGCAGTTTTAACACTTTAGTATAATTGTGTAACACGTGTAATGCGTTGGATATACTTCCAGCTAAAGGTGAAAATATTTTTTCTTAATACTACTATAAAGTACACAGACTGGGTATGGATTGGGCTTGAAAGTAGTACGGTAGGTATCATCGGTGTTTCGCTCACGTGCTAAGAGGTTTAGACTTTTCGAAATGTTGATTTCCATTTCTCGTATAATTTGTTTTTTGACTTCTATTTGAGCACGACGTGGTTATAGCAAATGTCCTGCATTGTGAATCCTTTCTTATGCCTAGACATAGAAGTCGCAGAGTGCCAAATCTGCAGTAGTTGTTAACTTTTCTCCATTGTAGCGAAAAAATATGAAGCTATCTGCTTTCGAATGCTATTTACTATTTTATAGATCTATTTGAAATTGTTTATGTACTCTTAAAGAAAATGATTAATATCAAAGCTTAAAGTGATAATTTTATGTTCTGTTTTTTGCTGAAATTCAAATTTGTTGGGTGATTTAAGGTTGATAAAAATATATCAAGTTAGTTCTGTATCCTTTAAGTGCTTAAGTTTTTAATTGAAATACTTAATTTGTAGTTGCAGGTATAATGAAAGTTCAATGAAAAGAAAAAGTATAACAATTGGTTTATTATTCATGTTTTTGGAAGATGATTAAACTCGCCTAAATTGCAAATTCTAGAAAAAAACATAAAAATATGTAAATAAAAAATCTTTGAAAATGTTTGCGGTGCGTTTTTATTTTGCTAATTTTGAATATTATTGGAATATTTCAATGATTTATAGATATTGTATTGTATTGATAACTTGTAAATAACGATTGGGATGAGGATAGAATTGCGAAGTGGAGTAGTACTCCTCAACATCGCTAACTAATTCACCGAGACGCACAACGTTATATCGAAAATTAATTTTCTCCGATGTCTGTCAAATTACGATGGCGAATATTCTAGCAATCTGTCGATTAGTCGCTTGGTAAATCGTCGGCATTTAATCCAATTGCGGTCTCTCATCCGCTGGTTACGGCGGTTGTTTCTTCATCCGCAGAAGCCCGGTCGTCGGAACAGAAAAAAATTGCTTCTTAACTTACTTTGTAATACAATTCCATTCACTGGAAACTCCAAGAATTTCTATCGTATCTTCTTACGCAAAGGAATCCGTTATTCTGTTTAATTAAAGCGCTTTATACTTGCTTTTAACGAGGCTCTAAATTACTCCTAATGTCCTTCGCCCAGCAGTTGCTTGGGGCCGCCATGACAGGGTGCGAACGGTACGAAACGAATTCAACTTCGCCTAAAAGTCAGCTTCCATACAGAATGAATAATTTCGAGTGCTTTACTTTAAAATGCCAACAATTATCTTTTCAATTACTTGGCGAAGGTGAAATTTCTTCGCTTCTCATGGCGGCACGCGGCAGCAGCTGATAATTATTGGTGTGATGTAGTGTGGTCTTGGCGTGGCACTGGAGAAATTAATATGGGGGAAACGCGACCTTGACTTTATCCCATCTCCCTTGGCTCGTGGTTGTAAAAAGAGGCAACGCGAAAACCGCACAAAACGCAACACGGCACGGGCAGACCACACCTCAGCCATTAAAAAATTGTTTACATTGTCATAGCTCATTGCGCGGAATCTACTTATGCGAATTCAAGGTAGGTTAGCTTTGGAAGTTTTCTGGATATGGACGGTCGGATCGGGCGGGCCACAGCCGGGAAAGGTAGCCTGCAGTAGCCGTATATTGGGGCTTTTTTGGTAGGCACGTTTGAACAAGAGACTCCGGCCGCAATGCGTAAGTCGTTTGCGGTCGCTCTGGAGCCCATCCCCCAAAGTCTATTTCTGGCCCCTGACCTCTGACGCGTGGAGTGGAAAAGCGCTCCGCCTTTGTTGTTCTTCTTTGTATGTTCGATGGAGGTTCTTCGCTTAGTGTGAAAATTTATTTTCATTATTCTGGGGAAGATATTAAGCTCTCTGTCGGCTATTTTTATCCGGCTACCAGCCCGTACCCCCGATGAGATAAATTTAGCCGGAACCCCTGACTCCCAACGACGACCATATAGTTTTGTCTGTGTCGGGACCGAGAAGAAGGAACAAGAGAAACTAATTTGGCACGGAAATAGTACACAGGAAGGACTCATAGGGGAGGGGAACAAACCTGGGTCGGGGTGTGCTATTTTCGTGCACACCTTGTCGACACGGCACGGCAATAGCTTTATTTTCTCTCCTGCTCTGTCTTTTTTCCGGAGGGGTGTGGAAGTGGTATCACATCCCTTTATGAGTCCCAAGAGAATTAATGACGTGGACAAATTACATGCAACCTTTCTTCTCAGCTTTCTTGGTCGTACAAACAACAAATGTTCCCAAGCCATCGTCGGCGTGGCGCTTTTTCGTATTTCCATGGGTTAAAAATCTGCCAATGGAAGCCGGTTCAATGACCCATAGAAAGGGTTCAGCACAGGTTTGCAAACTGTGGCTGCTGCCACTGCTGATGCAGCATCGGCTTACGGAAACATTCTTAAAGCGGATTAAGAGATGTTTTCTCTCCATTCATTTCCAGAGATTAAAGGATATGCTTTTTTGTAGCCCTATACCGGATCCTCCACAACGCTGAAGGAACAAAACAGCTTTCCGAGAATTACGCTACTTGCATTCGAAAGATTCTGAAACTTTCCAGAGACTCTCCTCAGTTTTTCGGGTATTAATTGAAATTTCCCTGGGAGTGGTTCATTTGAAGGATGTTGTACTATGGAAGAAGTTATGCCGGTGAGAAGCAACCCATCTAGTCTGAAGGAAGTCCACATGCTTCCCAGGGCTTTCTTTTCTTGTTTCGAACAAATTTGGAATATGATGGGTATGAACACATCTCTTTTTGCGAGAAGAACTTATTTGATCGTTGTCTAAACTCTACCAATGTTTCCAAACTTCTGGATTTTCGGTTCCTAACCCGTCACGTCTGTCTTATATTTGGGTTAGCGTCAGAATACTACATAAGATCTATTTTAAAAGTTGAAAAATGGTGTTGTATAGAAATGCAATTCATATTTTAGAAATTCACATACTGAAAATCAAATCTGATTTCAAAAGTGAACAACGATTGAGAAGCTCGTTTTGGGAATTATTCCAATTATTTATTTGGAAACAGTTTCAAAATTTATTTCACAGAATTTATTTTTTATTGCGAAATACTCAAGATTTCGTGATTACTTCAAAATAAGTACACTTATTAATTGAAATTATAATTATTTACAATTACTTCATTTTAAAATGTTTTCCTTTTTAATTAGGAATACGTCGCTCTTATATTCACTTTTAATTATCTGGAAAACAAGAGGTACAAATATTTAACTTAAGAGAATCCCGAATTAATTATTCCAATTGTAATTTAATGTGTCTTTTGAGAAAAAAGAAATGAATTTATTGGGAAGATTAAAGTTTGTGTGAGATTTAAAATTTGCTGGAATGAATAAAGATATTTTGGAAAATAAAAATAAATGTAACTAAAAGTATCTTTTTATTTTAGAACATTTTGGAGAAGAAACTCTGAATTAACGACGATTTATTCCAAGAAATTGATTATATATAAGAAATTAAAGCTGACTTCTAGGGCCAAAAAGCACAACGGATCAGGCTTCCTTGTCTATCCATTTATAAAAAAAAAGTTTTGTTCAGTTCATTAGTGGGGTTTTGAGTATTCCAAAATCGTCTTTTTTGTAATTTTTTTTGTAGCGTTGGTGTCGAAATTTCTCTCATTGATTGTCTACTGACAAAATTTTCATATAAGATAGATTTCAAGAAATTAGTAATTATCTACTGTAATAGTTAGAACAAACAATTTACAATAATTTGAGCATTTCCTTTATATTAAAGATTTACATTTCACAATAATTTAAACATTAGTACATAATTTTAAACTGATAACATTCTAAAACCTCTCAATTTTTATGAGCGGTCTTCGCAGTCTTATTTTCCTTTTATTTGGGGTATGATTTTTAAGTGGCTTAAATGGATGATGATAAATGGCGAACGATAAATAAAAGTGGTAATTAAATAGGATTAATGTACAAGTTGTTTAAGAATCTTCCTGTGTTAATACATATAAATGGAATTTGTGCTAATTAGAAAGTGAAATAACAAGAAATTAATGCCTTCCCAGCCAGCCGCCCTCATCCGAGTGTAATGGGGGCAAAACAAACACACAAAACCCATTAACACTCTTCAAACAAATCGCCGCGAAAAATCCAATTAATGTTCTTCTTTGAAAACACTCAATTTTCCTGGACACTTCAATTAAGCTAAAACCGATTTCCTTCCAGCGACCGTTCCAGCATCTTAAGAAGTAATTCTTTATCGAGGAATGGCCAAATCTTTGCAAATAGGGCTATTCGTCAAAGTCGTTGATTCCTCCTCAGGTGCCTTTGAGGTGGAGTTCGGGTAGGGTGTTGAGCCCAAGGTTGAAGTTCCTGCCTCTAGGCTTTTAAGTGTAGGACGCGCGGGGGTATGCTTCATTATTGGGTGTAATGATTGCGAACCCCGGATATTTTTATTTGTGTTACAGAATACGGAAGTGGCCCCAATAGTGACGTAAAATCGATTCGCTCTCTGAACCTTCCGACTCCAGCTGGCGAATTGCCACGTCGGTGAAAAGGAAAGCCATCTCCGATAGGTGCAGGCACTACTTCGGTGGACAGGGATGCCATGTAAAATGAGTTTAATGGATGTCTTTCAAGTCAAGTGGAAAACGGTCTAGATTCCTGAAGCATGCATTTGATGCTTGCCCTCACTCCTCCCCATTCCCCCTTATTTTTTAATGCGCCAGGGTGGTGGAACTTATTAAATTTTCAAAGCGATAAAGGCTCTTCAGTTAAGCTGTCCCTAACTGAATTTCTTTTAGTTCAAGGGAAAGGTTAAATTCGTGATATAATCCCGCTAGCGGAAGGATCGCGATTGATTTCCAGATTTCTTGCTTTAGTGCTTCAGTCGTTACTTTAATTAGGTTTTATCGAACCTTTTTAGAAGTATTCGGTTCGGATAAAATTGTGTTTAATTATGAAGGACCTGTAACGTTACACAAAATAATGGTGTTCAATAAAAGGTTCCGTGTCTTGTGGGAATTTGGATTTTGTATACAATGTTTCTTTAAGGATTAATCGGTGCAGGGCGATAGAAGCACCTCAATACTCATCGATTTACGGTCCATTTAACCTGAATGATATGGGTTAGTTTAGACTTTATTGAGCTTTAAGTGTATTTCTAATTTGATTTATCATGGATTTATCATGCTAACTATCATACTTTATTTGAATTTAAGTTATATGAACGAAAAATAATTGTTTTTTAAATTCTTCTCCGCTATAGCTAGTGTTTAGACACAAAATAGATCATTTTATGGTTTCCATCCGAATGATTTCTTTACTTTCATTCACACTATGATGTTTTAATATTTTCTTGTTTAGTATAAGCTCAAAGGTTTTCAAATTTCCGAGAAGTTCATCTTTCAGTTCTGTAAATTATTTATTCTTTGGACTAGATTAAATTTAAACCGGAATTTTTAACCGAAACGATTTTGCAAACATTTTTCATCAGCAATCGACAATTCTTCAGTTTTGATTCAAGACAATATTGTGTTACATGTGCCACACGTTCTTTACGTCATTAAAATGCATGTAGACAAGAACTATTAGTTTAGGGGACTTTTAAACATTTGTTGACCATTTTGTTAGTCTTGTACTTGGGTGTAATTTACTTTTAATTTATTTCGGTTAAGGATAGTTCTTGACTGGAAGTTTGATCATGAATTGCAGTTAGAACATTTACTATATACAATTTAAAATTCCTGTCTTGTTGTTATCATCACACAGCTTAAGGTTTTTTTTTTTTTTTTGTTTTAGACACACTAGTTTGCAGTTCCAAATTCTATTTAGAATCACTTTGTTTAGAGAAAAGAAACACGCTGCACGTACTTTTTTTGTGGAATTCCTTCTTCTAGATATAAAAAACATACAAAAGAAAGCAAAAGAAATGGAAAAATTGATATACTTTCAATATATTTTGTTTATACATAAAGTAGACAAAAACTGGAAAGAAAGAGTCAAAGTAGGCATATTAAAATTTTCAGCTTATGAATCGATCATCTAGAAACGTCGCGTCAGGATGGCATAACCGTTTAACCCATATTCCATTTAAGTTCATGTTGTTCGACTTCCTATTTGCGTCGTGCACCGCAGAAATAAGTCCTCCCACAAGGACACGTATGCTTTGCAGAACCCTCTCAGACCTCATTCGACGTCCCATCCCTGCGACGGGTAAGAGGAAGTTTCCAATTTTTAAAGGGAAACTATTTGCCTCGACAAGCAGCTGGTCTGACCGCTGTTGGCGCCTGCTAAAAATAGACCACAACCGATTTAAAACTGAATAGAAAATCGTCAGTATCGTGGAGCTGAACTGCCGGCCATAAAATCAGCAGGAGAGAGTCCCTACGGGCAAGAACAGTAGTAGTTAACGTCCCGTTTGCCCAGTCCCATGTCACAAGAGTTTACTTAAAGCGCCTGACCTTGATCAAAAGTGTTTTTGTGCGGGGCCCGGCCCGGTCTTTAAATGAAATGTCACCAATAAATCCACTTACCCTCGTCGAGTGACAACAAACAATGTCCGGAATAACTCACCCCTCATCAGCTGTGGCATTTTGAAGTTGTCGCAAGCGATAGACGTTGACCTCGTTGCCGTTTATGGTCGTCTATTTTACGTAACGTTGCTACAAAGAGCCTGAAACCGCAACGCAATACGGTAAGGTCTTGGAATTGTTATGTTAAGTAAGCAATCTTCCTCCTTCAGCGACCAACGAAGTGCCCTTGTGTAGACCGCTCTTTAACCGTTCCTGCTACAAGTTACAGGCCCCTGGTCTGCCGCATCGTCGGGTTGTTATTCCAGTACAAAACGCAATCCCCGTTCTATTGATTTTCCCCGTATTGCTATCTCAGGAAAATTACGCGAAAATACTTCGCCGGCCATACACCAGGAAATCATTCGCTCATCTGTGAACCTATACGGCGAATGCGAATGGGATTGCCTACGCTCTAGCCCTGTAAATGGGCATCCCTCAACAGTTGGAGGGATGCGACTGATGCGGTCTCGACGAGGTGTTGCTCGCTGACGGTTGCTGGACTATTCTTCCTGTTGGCCTTCAATGGACATAATGAAGTGGGGCGATTCAATTGCTCCACTGTCGTGCTAGAGGTTATGTTCGGGATTCATCAAGCAATATTTGTTCTACTTCATTTACGGCGGGTTTAATGAAAGAATGTTCCATCTTTAGTAACTTGAATCAATTGAATGTTCTGAGATATATATCGAAATATCTGTAAAAGAAGATTCTTTCGAGTAGTATTTTCTTTTTTCTTATGGACAATGACAAGTTTCATGGAGGTTCGTAAATATAGATGGCCCATATTAAGACATTCTCCATGCAAAAAGGGTACCTTAATTTTGCTAATGTTATGTAGAAATATAGTGTTATATGGATCAGTTGTAGTGCAACTTGTCCACCATTGAAGACGTTGGAGCTATCCTTTTTAATATTGCACATTTATAACAGTCTTGAACAAATTCTGCGGAAAACTTGAAATGTTTGTAGTATATATTTTACACCTTATTGCAAGATATTCTGGAGCATAATACAGCAAACAGACGAGAATGTGTTTTACAGATAGACTATATCATGAACGTTCTCCTTTGTAAAGAACATTCTATGAAGAATCATTAGATGTCCACGTTCTGGGACAACAGGAAAGGTCAGGGAGAAAGTCAGAAAAGGTCGAAGAAATTCACATGTGTTTTCCTACATGAAGAAAAAATTGTAAGCACCAGTCTGACATGACTAGAAAAATTGTCTTTCAGAATTTTTACAATTTAGTGGAAAACCTTTAAACTTAAACTTTAAAGAATATGCTAATTTTCATTTTTTATTTTAAAAACGCCTATGCAAGTGTGTAATCAAATATTTAATGGCGGTAATTGAAATCGGTGCGAATCATTGGCGGGAGTGATATTCATTTTGCCTTTGCATCGACTGCGCGCCATTGATGGAAGATAAAGGTCGGTTCTGTTCTTATTTTATCGCTGTTTCATACTAGAGACATATCGTCACGTAAATTATCTTACATGATCTTGTAATCTTATTAAAAGCATGTGTTGCTTGAAAAATGATGTTGATCTTTATACCTCCAGTAATGTTCATAATACCATCAAGTATTAGAAATATGGTGGTAGTAATTTAAGTAAGTAGTTTAATCGAATATTTCAAAATTTTCTGTCTAGTGGCTTCAATAGAGTTAAATTGTATACCTAAACTTTATACCTAAAACATTTATCATATTTTATCAAAAGAGGACTTAAATTGGCGATATAAACGCCCGGTTGTATGTCTGGTCAGTTTATATTATGGTTTTTTTATTTTGTAAGAATTAATTTTGATAAGCACCACTTAATTACTTAGTTATCAGTTTACAAGAATCTAGTCTGGATGATTAACGAGTGGCGATCTGTTCCTTTTGTTTTATAGTTTTTTAAAGTATGGCTCTTACACTATGCTATTTTAAAAATAGGTATATAGGAAATTTTTATTGTTACGCAATTGAAAACGTGCAATTCTTGGGCGACAACGCTGGTTTTCGAATTTATAGAGTTTTTATGACTCAAGCTTGCGGTGGCCTGGGTTTTGAAATTGGCCATAAGCTATTTTTATGTGTCATCTATTGTTTTAAGTGCTTTGTTTAATAAATGTGGACAGTTATATTTCTTTTAATGGCAGAATTACGCGTTTGTTATTGCATTTGTTAAATCTTATAATTTACCACGCTCCTTTTACTCTTATCCGTAAGACGCTCGATAAATTTTATTGTTTTCATCTGGTTCTTTAATTGCTTCGGTTAGGCCATTGTTAATAGAACTATAACTACCAAAAGTTACAAAAATTGTATTAAGTATTAAGTATTTTTTTTTATTTATAAAAGATTGGTTTTGTGAATTCATTCCTTGCGTTCAGTTAATTGTAGCGTTTGTAAATTGTGAAGTTATCGCTATACAAAAATTCGGAAATTCTATTCTTGGAAAGAACCGGGAAAAGAGGAGTTTATGATTAAGACCTTTTAGATCCCTGTCGGCTGCACGACTAATAATTTATGCGAAAAATGTTAATAAAGGTGGTTATTAGCATAATTGCAGCTGCTGACTTATGAATTCACATTCTTCAACGATCTAAATTAACAAAACTGTACAAATATTTTACTACTACAATTTTATAACTTCTTATTGCTTTAAACTTAAAAAACTGATGGGTGTGAAATATTTAGTAGAATAGTAAAGTGGAACAGGAAATTTCTCTAAATTACTATATCATGATTTTTCCTTTTTTTTTTTACATAACTAAATTATGTAGGTAAATTTTGAGGAGTAAAGCGAATTTTAAAACAATTTGAATAAATGGAAATCTTTTAATTAAATTCGAGAAGAGGTAGCAGAACTCCTAAAGGAAAAGGAGATACATTTTCGTTCTTTATCTGCTTGGTTCTTTCGCGCGTGCTCTTTCTCCTCGGAAATCGGATAAATATCACGTTTAACTGTGCTACCGCATCCGTCGGAGTGAATTCGTGTTGAATTAAATCCCTTAAACGTTTAAATGCAGAATATTTAATATTTATTATAAAATTGTTTTATATCTTGCTTTTAACATAGTATTATAAAAAAAAAAACATTTATTTTGTAATCTTGTGTTTTTCGAGGAATAATATGAAACATTTTTTCGAGTTTACCATAATTTACATGCGTTGAGGGAATTACTGAAGGGGGAATATAAAGGATTTAGTTGAAAAGCAGAAATTTTTAAATTTTCAAGCTGTGCAAAAAAGAGAACCAAAGTTATCCTATTTACCAAGTTGGGTTACCAAGTCCTGAGGGTCAAGCGCACGCACGCCAGACGCAATTGAAGTCAATTTATTATTCAGCCCGGCAGTGACCCAAAATCAGTTAATTGGGCGATGCTCGGATCTAATAGCTGGGGCTGATTACAATGCGGTGATGACTTATTATTCTCATGTGTCCTTTACCCGACCGGTGAGTCAACAAATATAATAATTAATCACAAAAATATGTTGTTCCAGGTCCCTTTGCGTCTCCAGTCGCTGATGTGCGAGGTATGCACGAAGACAGCCTTAGATTGTTTGTAAAGCATGGCTAAGACAATGCGAGAATGTGGAAATTCTATAATTGTAATTAATCAATTCCGTTAATGTCAAGACCACTTCACGCGGGAGAGGCAAAGGTTGAATTGTTGGAGTCTCAGCACCGGCCGTATCATCCCACGTAGCTTCTTAGACAGAGCCTACGAACTTCTCCGGAGAAAAAGTAGAATCTGATCCGCAGTCGCAAGGCTCATCCATATAAAAACACAATCGCCGAAATGGTGACCATTCATCTGAGAGGCGCCCATTTCGAGCAATTAAGTAACCCCTGGGCTCGCTGGCGGTCGGCGGGGGTTCAAATGAATGGGTGTCGCAATAGTGGCCGTAAGAGGTTTTTTTTATTCCCGGTATAATAAAATTCGCCGATGTCACTTTTAACACGGTCGTGTTTGCAAACAAACGTAGGGAAAAGTGGTGAACGTGTGGCGGGAAGGAATTTTATAAAACGAGGAAATGTGGAAAAAATTTTATTGCGCCAGAGTATGAAAAAAACAGGCGACACGAGGCACATATGGGTGTTCCTCGACACCTACCGCCATCCGAAGTGGTTGTGGAGGTGGGGAACGAGCTCGAAAGCAAATTAATCACATCTCCGCGGCGAAAATTATGCCGCGGACACAAAAACGAGTTATGAGTTAATTGGGGACATCTCCTGCGCGGGGTTGTGAAGTGAGTCAGAGGATGGAATGTTTAATTATTTTTTCTTTTATTATTATGCTTTTTGGAGTCCTGCTGGTGTTTTTGTGTTACTTTTAATAAAATACACATATGGAATGTCCCAGACCTCATTCATATTCCGTTTATATATTTAATTTAATTAATATATTTAATTTAATTAATTTTTTTAATTTTCACATTTTATCAAAAATAACACAAATCCCCAGGAAGTAATATAAGATTCAGCAAGTAATAGAAATTCTTGTGTAAATTACTACTTTTGAATTAAAATTACTCAATTTGCTAAAGTTTAGAGAAAAATATGAATTATTGCCCTGTAAAAAGCCTTTTAAATAATGCGTAAGTAATTTTTTCGTTTTTCTTTTAAAACAGCTACATTTGAAAGTTTATGTATTAATTTCATAAAGTTTTTGAATTGTAAAAACACGCCTTTATATTTCCACAAGTTCTAAAGAAAATTACTTAATTTTGAAACACTATTTTTATAAAGTCCGGAGGTAATGTATTTCGACTCTTTATGAATTCGAATTCAGGACAGTGATATCAGACATATTAGCAACAAACTAAACGATGTTGTTTAGTAAATAAAAAAAAGAGATAACTAATTTTAAGAAGTGTTATGTTTTAGAATACGAATGTAAAAATTACAATAATTAGTTTAGACTATCAATTTCAATGTAGTCTGAAAATAACAGCGAATTTCCCGTAGTTTTTATAACGCTTAATTTATTACAAGGTTTTAATCGAATACTATTAAGCCTACTTTTGTCTAAAATGTATCATATAGCGTTCGATTTTCTTAAAATTGTATTACAAAAAGGATCTGGTTACACTTAAATTTTTTGCGTCCTAAATTACTTTACAATTTTGTATGTAATTGTTCACAATCATTAATTGATTAATTAACATTAATTTACAGTAGTCTGCACCATGTCTCTGAAACAGCAGACTCCTAATACCAAAAGTGCAATAAACTTAGATTTGTTTACGACATTTTGTAGTGATAGGTTCTGAGAATAAATAAATAAATAAACGTAGATTAGAACAAGATCGGATCACAAGAGACCGGATAATTTCTTTAACGTCATAATTTTCGAAGTATCCACATACAAGTGTTGCTAAAGCCTAGCTATGAAGATTTTGTTTTTATCTTTTTGGTATAGAACTGTAAAAATAAATGGGGGCCAAAAAGTAATTTTTTTTATAATTCAGAACCAATAAAAGCATATAATTAGATGAGTTTCACTTAGTGATTTAATTTAGGTTAAAATCTCCGAGAGAAGTATTCATCAAAAGTAATTTCCTATCGATATTTAAATTCACGAATAAAAGCGAACGATGAGTGGGGAGATTACCAATCACGCACATTGCCGTAATTGCTAACGATAAAATAGGTTCAAGCCCCCTCCTCGGGGTCGTCATAACCTTAATAGGGCTTCGGAAACCGAAAATATGCTACAGAAACTTTTTTTGGGTCTAATAGTCAAGTAAATGGTTGCGGTGGCAGCCTAAATGAGATTGCAATTAAGCATTAGCAAAGCTACGATTACGGAAATCGGAGCTATAAACAACGTGGGGACGTTTGATCTCGGAGTGTAACTCTCAGGAGGATTTTCGAGTAGCAATTTAGCTTAGCTCGGCGGGAGCTTCCTACAACCGATAGAGCACTTTGCTAAGCCCAGTAAGCTTTTACGAGAGCAGTTAACTAATATTGCAGGATATTTTTGATTTCCAATTATAGGTATTATATTTTGCCATGGCATATGTGGCCACTTTAGTTAGGATCCTTCTACGGAAATTTTTGTGTGTTTCGGTAGTGGAAATCCACTGCCTGCTGTAATAAAATATTTTAATCACATTTTCAAACAAATCAAACTAAATACTTTGCTAATTGCTGGTATATGACGAGGAGGGAGAACCGTATTATTAGGAATTTACTTTTAACCTTTTAATGTTTGATTTATGTTTTATTTTAATATTATACTACAGTCTTTTTATTTTAATTGTTATAGTGCCTAAGCTTCTTCATTAAGTTGCGTACTAATCTAAAGCTTAAATTTCATTATACCAAAATAATATTAGAAATTCTATCCAATTTTACTTTAACGAAAGTGGAATGTATGTTTGTAGTAATGAACGCAAAGTTTGATCACAAACTAATTCAGCGCTAGTACGAATTCAGGATTTTATTTTATTGCATTGAATTTTAAAAACCGGTGATTATCTTTAAATTAGAGATACTAGTCATTTTTGTATACAAACACTCTAAAAATTGTAAAATGTCTTGTTCAAAGTTCACATATACTTTCACAAAACGTAAATAGACGATTTATTCTAAGTTTTCAACATGCATGTAACATGAGATTACCAATAATTCAATTATTGTGGAACATGAGTCAGTCGGTTGTACACTTTAACTCTTCACATTTTCTAATTTGTTTTTCTAACTCAAGCGATATTTTATATTTTTCATATATTTCATATTTTATTATAATATAAGCCATTACTTTGGTCACAATTGAAGTCTAATTTTGAGATTTGCACACGGATCAGGGGTGGTCACTCTTTAGTAACGCCAACAATCAGCTTAACCGCCTCCGATTCCTGTAAATTAATTCCTATTTTAACTCTAAAAACTTGATATTAGAATTTTTAATTATTTCTTGCAGATTACAAAATTATTGCAATTTACAAAAATTTGTTTTCACATTTTATTGGCACCTTATTTTATTGCGCACTTATTTTTGCAATGGAGAGAAAATAAAGATAGAAAACGTTTGAAATAAAAAGTAATGTACCCTGAATGTAAAAGAAAACTTTCTAATTGTGTGGAACAGTCGTAAATGTTAGTGACTATCAAATTTGGTATGGGAGAAGAATAATAAATAAAGTCTGCAGTAATTCATAAAATTCTCTTGCCGCTGGTAATATTATTAACCTTGCTGCCTAAAATTATCGAACAATTTTCTAATTAACACAAATTATAATTTTCTTTCCCAGGCCGTGTTGAACGTTGCAACCTTCGAATGAAAAATAGAGTCGTATGGGCTGTGCATGGCGAGACGATGAAATTTCATAAAAATCTAGTGCTAGTAATGCGCAATAAAAACGCTTCCGGGAAGCATATTTTTCTTGAAATGAATTCACAATGCAAGCGACAAACGGATCGGCTGCCGCACGCAAGACGATCATTTATTTATTTTTCAATCAAGACTTTTTCATTTTCCTACAAATTGTAGAAGCCGACTGAACTTCACAATTAAATAACACCGAGCGAGAAAAATAAGATAAGAACACGCCTGTTTATTCAACACTGTAGATATCGCGTGTAGTCGATGATGAAAGCAACAGCCGTGGCAACACCGCCGTGCCTTCACGTGCATCTGGTGCTGTTTTCGTATCAATTCACTTTCGCGCCACAAATAAACGCGATTTTCTATTTACGTCTTTTTTTGTTTAATTTTTTTTATTGAGTTGCACCATAGAGGGAGCCTCATTCAACGCAGATAGATTCGCGTAGGAGGCCCTGGAGGTCAACAGGGGCTGGGATTAGCCGCCTTCGCCGGAGCAACGCGACTTATGTGAAAAAATTAAAAGTTGGTACGCTTCACGCGGCCTCAATGGAGCGAAACAGTGTTTACAAATATCTCTATAAAGGCTATCGTGAACATCACGTGTTTTTGTTTTTAAAGTAAATGGAGCTATAAAAACGCGGCTGCGGTGGAAATAAGGCCAAGTGGGGCAATCTTGCGATTCACGGAGGGATTACCGAGTCCAAGGGTTGTGGGCAGATAAGACTTTCATGGTGGAGTAGAACTGCACTCGTTTCCAGAGGAACCTTGCCACGAGGTATCCACCTTTATGGTCCATATGATTTGCTGCAAGGCTAATGCTAATTAGTTTTCTGCAAACCCCTTCTTCGTGCTAAATTGTGTAACCCCAACGCCTTCTGGAGCCAGTCGGTGTTGTAAACGTATTTTCTCTGGCTCTGCAAATAACATAAACATTTACCTTGACGTGCAAATTCACGACACCGTTAATGACACTATGCTCACTCACCCGTTTTGCGCCACTAGAAGTCGTCATTTTCAATTCTTCACGATCTTAAAAAATAAAAAAGAATACTCGAGAAAGAAAATTCTAAGAAATTAGGTTAAGTTTAATTTGTGACCCATTTAAGCTTAAACATGGCTAAACATTGCCAACAAATATGCAAACATGCACACACATCTGGGCAAACAAAGCTCATTCCTTCCGGTGGTGGTGCAGATATCTTTACCTGTTAAAAGATGTTCAACCTTTGGAAGCTCTGCGGATTTAAAATGTCTCTTCCTTTGCCATTTTCGCTTCCACGAGAAGATTTTATGCCGTGTCACGTTTAAAGAAGTTTTACTTATTCAAAAATTCCTTTCACCAGATTTTTTTTTAACATTTATTTTTCTCTTCTTCTACTCTACTCTGTTTTTGTTTTCTACTCTGTTTTTTTTTTTTCTCTACTTTGTTTTTTTTTTCTACTATTCCAACCGAACTAAAAAATTTAAGAAATTTACGGAGGAATCGGAGTGTCGCTTTTATTCGACAGGACAGCAAGCCTCACATTTCCGGACTTTAGGGTTTTCTAAAAAGACAACGCGAAAAGTAATATTCTTTTGTTGCCTTTGTGAAATCTCTTACGCTCTGAAAAACGCCCTTTATTCATAAAAAAAAAATAATACAAATAAAAAATAAAAAGAAAGTAACATCCGCTGGTTTGGCTTTGACCCAATTCAGTGCTTTGTAATTAACCTTGGGTGATGAATCCAATGTTTATTCTTCCACGGTTCGCATTTTTCGTTCGCTCTCGAAACACGCTGTGAAATGAAGCAGCGGAAGCATTCAAAAGGCACAATGTACCCACCTACTAAAATCGTATAACTATAAACAATGGTTGAGTACGGTCACTTATCTGTCACTTTACTTTCTACCGCGCTTATTGTTTTTTTTTTTTTCGACGTTTTCGTGTAAAGCATAACTAAAAGTTTTATTTGAAACAAGGATTATCAATTTGTAATGTGCAATTATAAGTACGACGTTTGTCCACAACTCGTATACACTCGCATTTAAAATTAATTGCAATAAAATTGTACAGCCAAACTATTTTGTTAAGTTATATTAACACATTCGCGACCGCTGACGTGAATTCACGTCATTTCAAATTATATTCCTGGTTGCCGCTGACGTAAATTCATGTCTTGCAATTTCTGTTTTTGAATGCTGCAACGTTATCATATGAATGTGTTATAATTTCCTATAAAATTGATAAGCAAATAAGAATGGGAGAGAGAAAAATAATTTAGATAACTTCGTTATTGTTTTATTTAGGTGGTAAAAATTGCAAGTTGTGTTTGGTTGTATTTTGATATTTCAGTGCTTTCATATTTGTACTTGTTCCCAAAATACATGTAATATAATTTTAAATAAAGTAAGCATAATAACAATATTATCTACCTAAAGAGCAAGTATACAAATTATGAAAATCTTTTTATTTTAAACGGCACATATTTGCAACATTGTTATTTCAAAACAAATTTTATAATTTTTATCCTCGCCTTAACGACACAAGGCTACCAGCTTCAGAATTTCACTATTTTCCCCGGTACTCAGTATTAGAAACGTAAAAAATGTGCCGGTCGTGAATGTCTTAATATCTATTTAATATCATGTACTCAATATGAATGGACTATTCATAATTTATACTCTTTTCATGTGTATTTTTATTCGGAAAACACGTGAAAATTACTGCGTGTATTATGATTGCGTTCCCATCATTGTACAGGTTAATATCCTCGAAGTAAACTGGGGTGGGTATCATCTGGATGCGGCATACGTGAGAGGAGAACTGATAATGAAAATCTAACTTTGCGTCTAAGTTAAGATTTAAGTAAACTTCCAAATTTAGTTAAGGAATTAAAAAATAAAACAAGATTAAAACTTTAAATGCTATGCAAATTGTTGTTGACGTAGGACAACCTGAAGATAGACGTAAGGATTTACAGACAGACCATTGAATAACACGCAACACATCTAACATGCCTTGTATTTTTTCTATTTTGTATTGTTAAGTTGTTGAAAGCTTTTTTTTTTAAGAAAAAAATAATAACAAAATTATCTATTTCTCACCTTCGATTTGAATGTTAAAACTTCTCCTTTTTCTTTAGGTAGAGAAAAATCTGTTTCAGCGAGTTCAAGTAAAATATTTTGTATTTATTTTCGTACTTTGTAGTACACAGTCTTACTTAGCTTGTGGCACAGGCAGTGCGAGTTTCGCTTAAAATCGGGAATTTTATTAAAGCATATAAAGAATAAAGGTAATAAAGGTAACTACAATCTGAGCAACTGTTCCTTTAAAGCCCATTATCTAGAGCTCTGAACACGCAATCATTTCGAGTCACATAAAAGCACTTAGATAACCAGAGTCCGTGAAATGGTTCTTGCGTAGAAATGGCATCGCCATGTTTTATTCCCCGTTAAATTAGTTATTCCCCAATCCTTCAAAAAGTTACATAAATCAAAGGTCAGGATACGGTGGAAAAAATCGACTCTCTTAAGTAGAAAGCGAAATGGCTAGAACGTGAAAGTTAGTCGTCCACGTAATTACCGGTAAACAAAAAGTTTACCAACGATTTCACAAAAATTGAGAACACCAAAAAAGGTCACCTGGGGGCTATAATGAAGCTCAAGGAAACTCGGAGTTTGGAAGGTAAGACAGGTTGGTCTAGTGACTCGCTGAGCGGTCGGATGAATAATACCTGGACAGAACATAAAAGGTCGTGGTGCACGACTGGGAAAACTAGAAATAAATGACCCAGAAAGAAAACAGGTAAAATTTTTATAGTTTTTAGTCACTTGGGCAAGGTCGTGCTATCTACCGAAAATGAATGCAATAGCTCTTGGCGCCAATGTCTCATCTATTCTACAGGGTGTTGTAGGCTAGGTAAGCGGGAAGTGGTGCATTCTACCAGGGCCGCATCAGTGTCATCCTTTGGCCGGAATTAACGAATGGCGGCAATAAACTGCGCAGTATATAAAATTGCATCCCCCAGTTCGACTCTGTGGGTTGGGCGATTTCGTCGCGTGCAGTCGCGCTTGAAGCGTAGTAGAAGCGCGCCTCTTGTTCCCATCGGAGATGATGGAAGCCGCGCCGCCCCGGACTGCGCCTCCTCCAGCTGGTAATTATCCGGGACGTCGACAACCTTGTACTTGTTACCTGCCATTGTCGAGGTAATGTGACGTTCTGCCATAATAGGGCTTACTTTTCTTTCTTTCACTTTTTCGCGCTTTTCACTTTCCCAACCACACCTTCAACCCTTACGTGCCAACAGTGCCGGCCTAGTGTGCCTTCGTTGCCCCGCCACTTATACAACATTCACCGAAGGTGGCTTAATTACGTGTCACTTAATCCCAGCGGCCATAGAATGCCTGAGAGAACGCACAAGTGTCGCATGCTGTAACACGGACAATCAGAAGAACAGACTTTCTGCTCTCGGGGGGGCTGGACGGGGAGAAGAGTTATGTTCCGGCAATTTTCAGGCTTTCGCGGATATATATCCAATTTAAAGATTGTACAAGAATTGTGGGGGTCCGACGACATCACCTGTCGGGAAGGTTTGACTCGAGAGTATTTTTTTGGTTCATTGGAGGAGGGTTTCGGTCTTGATGCTTTTGACAGATTATACCTTTAGAGAGCGTTCAAAGTGTGAAAAAGTGCCGGATTATGTGGGGCTGAGTAATTTCTCTAAAGGCGCTTTTAAGTTTGTATACCAAGTTGGAAATATTTGCACAGACGATTTTTCCAGATTATCCGGCTTAATCGCGGTCGAGTTAAGGTATGTAAATTCGGGTTGGCTTATGGGCTCTTTAAGGCTCAAAGGTCAACAACATCTACAGCGAATGGGTTCATGTCTGCTGAAGGTAGAGGGAATAAATGCTGGTTATCCCTATGAGATCGTAAATATGATAAGATAAACAGGACATAAGAGGGAGTAAAGTAAGCTACCTGATTTACTGTTTACCTAATTGAAACCGAAATCGTGACTTAATTTTATCTTACATTAACTAAAAGCCAGGGTAATCAGTCCCTTCACCAGCGATAATTTGACGGATAAATTTAATGAAGTAAGCAACGTTTTCTCCTTTTGGATTAACAATGATCCCCATGAGCTTTTTTGTTTTTGAACACCATAAAAAACTGAAGCACAAAAAGAATTAAATAAATAAAATCAGAATAGAGTGATGGAATAGCTAAGTTCAGATTGTGTCAGAGCGATTTGGACGACTGTTGGCGCATAATACGGAAGGAAACCATTGAACCATTCAATCAAAGAATGTTCGTATTTTTCTAGTTGTGCAAGTCAACTAAAATGCACCATGGCTATTTTAGCACGTCTTCAATTGACTGCGTGCTTGTAAAAAAATCTTCAATAAACACGAAGTTATTTGAGAACGAATCGACGCTATTCTTGACTTTTGAAACTGGCTTACAGAAACAATGATTCAAGTAACACGTGGTTCCTAAAACTTGTCTATAGCTCACTGATGCACATTGGACAAATTAATTTAATGTAGGGAAGGAAATATGTTTTTTCTTCAAAAAAATTTAGCATTTTATAATCTGTTTTTGTGTGTTTTGTATGTTAAATTTCAACGATTAAAAAAACACTAAAAATAGAGGGAAAATATTGCTGATGTATTTGCTTGTTGATTTTAATTTGTTTTTATTTTTATCGTCATAATATGCTTTTGCTCTTTGTGTTTTGCGTTGGCATTTAACTTTTTAGTAATTTTTAGTTTTTTAGATTTACTTTTATTATTACTTTGTAATTTATGTACTTCATGCTTTTTTATTTATAAATATATATTATTATTTTTATAAGTATTTATAAATAAATAATTGTTTATTTATTTCTACGAAATTTATTCTACTGTTTTTTTTGTTATTTTATATTAATTAGTTATCAGTTTTCTTATCGTCTCAATTCACTTTAATTTGGTCTATCTTATTCTTTTACCTGGACATATATTACTACTTTTGTTCTAATATATATATTTATTGTATTTTTTCAACTAATTTTCAAATAGGAATTTTTGGAAATTAAAAAATCGGCTATGCTTGGCGATAATTGCAATAATTAAGAAAATTTTGTTGTCGAAGTATTAGTTTTCGAGTTTTCATGCCTGCCAGCTTTAAAGACGTCGTTACGAGAAAGGCGCTGTACCTGTGTATGTACCTGTAGATGCCATAACTTCGACATTTTTTTTATAGTATGTATGTATATACATTAAAAAATGTAAATAGAACTATCTATTGGATCCATCACATTGGTGATTCCTTTAATAGAAACAGCACTTTTTATTGGAGATAGAATGTACTAATCTCGTGTGGGATGGATTGTTAGGATTTTCCTCTAAAGGTAAAACCCTGGTTTTCGCTTGAGCTAGTCTGCTCTGCGCCAGAGAACTGAACAGGTGTTCGTATCCGCTCTTTGCTCACCTTTGCCATTTCGCTGCCTTTTGAATTGTTAAGGTCATTGTCGAATATTACGCAATTTTTCGTCAGTCCGCTCCGCCGCTGTAGCGAAAGGAGCTCTTGACACTCGAAAACGCAATTACTGATGCCCTTAATCGGTTTTTATTGTTTTCCCGCACGCAACGCGAGGAATGCAACGTGCTCCGTGGCCGAAGGTTTATCATATCCATATCGGTGCCATTGCCCTCTGTCGATTTACCAGCTCCAGGGCTGGCGGTCGGGAATGAGCCACGCGCAGGAAAAATATTTCACTGACAGTAGAATGGCACCAAGAGGAGCCACGGGGTAGGGGAAAAGCAATAAAAATGCTCAAGTGAACAGGGGTGTTGAAAAAAATTCGTTTCCAGCTCTTCCAGGGACCCTCCGCAGGGAATTCTCGGATATCCCTGACAAACACCCTGCGGCACTCTCATTAGAGTGATAGGAGGTTACAAAGAAAGAGTTGCGACCATGGACACCCCCATTGTCTATTTGAGCTCAACCAAAATCCATCCTCTAGGACACGTGAAGTTCCAGGTAATTTTACACCTGAGTTCGACTCGGAAATTGATTTTTTTTTGTTGCTAAGCATTTTTTTCTTCCCTACGTCTTGTTGTTTAGCAAGTTCGGGGGGGAGAGAACATTGACTCGAGTGAAGGTTCCGCAAAGAGTAAATAAAACTTTACCGACGGACCCGGATCACCTGTCCTTGATGAATCGAAGGATGTCGGGACTGATTAATTGGCGTTCGTGCTGGCGACTAGTTTTTGATTTCGGACCTGGACGAAATGTATTAATGTATTTAAGCGTTAAAACGCTTAAAAATTGGGGAAAAGAAACCTGATATAAGGAAAAAGAACTAATATTAATTTATTTTAGTTGCAACGTAGTGGAGGCAAACATTTTTTGGGCGTTGTTTCCAAAAGGAGCGCCAAGTAAAAGTTTTTTAAAACTTCTTCAGCTTAAAACACAATTTGCTTAAGTTTCTTCTGAGAGTCATAATTTAAAACCCTAATTGCATTTTGTAGTGCATTTGTTAAAGTATGAAGTTGATCACAGAAGACAAAAATTTTACAAATGATTGAAGATAATAGTCCTTAGGTCAGAAACCATCTACCAGTGTTCTTGTTATTTAACAAGATATTAGTAGATAGTAGTAAAATTTGAAAAATAATTCAAAGATGAAATGTTGTTGGTATTATACAATTTGAATAGTTTTTCAGATAAAAATAAATATATTTTTCTGGAGAATATTAAAACGCCTCATATTTCCACGATATTTTTATTAATTTATTTGTTGTTATTGTTTATATAAATATCAGAGCATACATAAATTGTTGGAATGGTGTAATTAAATTACTATTTCTACGTGTTCGTTTGAATAAAATCTTAAGCACGCAATAGCTATCAATATAAGAAAATCTCATAATGGATTAGCTGCCTACGCAACAGCAACAGTTGGCTTTCAAGAAATTCATGTGAGCAGTAATTTCTTTTTTTTTGGCATATTTTAAAAAATATTTCTACTAGCAAGTAGTTTTTTGTAAATATAATAAAATTGTTATGATCGAGTTATTATAGAAGTACAGTTTGTTTGACAAGAGCGTGTAACCGTTAGAGGGGTGGTTCGAATATGAGCAGATAGCGAGGCCCTTCCCCTGCGATGCTTTGTATAGAGAGCGTTAGTGTCGCTCGACCTTTGTCATAGAAGGATGTATTTCGTCATGAGTGCCGCGTACTCATCATGTTACAAAGCCGTATTTTTGTGTTTGCATCCGAAAGGGCCGAAAAGGTAAATAAATGCATGAAGTCAAAGACATTTGTTAGTAAATGGATGAAATGCTATTCTGAAATAAAAAATGTCGATGTGAGATCGTGGGTCCACGCAAAAAACGACGAAAAAGGAGGACAGGATGATTTTACAGGTATTCGAAAAGAATTCTCGCCTATCATTAGGGTCTAAATGTGTCATGTGATACTATAAGAAGACGTTTACTGGCTTATGAAGTGAAATTTCGTAGCACAATAAAGAAACCGTTCACGCTCTTGTCAAACAAAATGTAATAGACTGTTTAGACTTATGAATTTACTTAGCCGAAAGCGAATTATCTAGATGGATTTTGTGAAAGCGTTTTTAATTTTTTATCCGTTTTCCCTCGAAACTCGATTTTATCCTCTTTTATATCAGAGATGTTCTTTGAAATTTCCTATTTTTTTAATGAGAAATATTTTTCTCTTTTAAGGTTATTGAAGATTCAGGGTTGATTAAGTAAGAACAGTAAGCTTTGAAAACAGAATATAATTAATGACTAAATGAAAATTATTAAGCATCAGTAACTTGATTTGATCAAGCTGGAATTAAAGGATACTAATTCTATCTTTATCTAATTGTTACGATTCCGAAGAATTCAGAAATCATATTTTTATAAAATATTTCCAAAATCCGTCTCGTTTTCTTTATTTTTAGCTTTTTTGCACCCGCAACCGCTTCCAATAAAAGGCAGATTTTCATTTATTCCACAGCTCCCAGTTTATACAACCATACCAACCCCTATTACATACTCTACTCTAGTGAAATAAGGAAAACGGGATATAATCGTACCATTAAGTATTTAGTCAAAGACTTAGAGAAAAATTATATTTTTCCTTCAAAATCAGGGGAAGGACAATTGAAACATACCTTGTTGTATGTTGATATTTGCAATTAAGGTATACTTTTGTTAAAACTATAGCTGATGTTTTAGGTTAAAAAAATCAAGTCATCATATTAATAAAAGAATTCTGAAATAATTAAAATCGCATAGCGCACTGAATTGCTCTGTCCTAATCGGTGGCATGTGTTTAAACACTTGTTTTTATTACATATATCTCCCGTTGAATTATTACTTTTTTTATCCAAAAAAAAAAAAAACGCACTGTTTTTTCCAGTGAACACTTTCAAATGATTAGATAGCCTGAAATCACCCTTTACATTTACTGTCGGATTTTAATTCCTCCATTATTTCCGCAAGTCCATTGTTAGTTTCACATTGCCTCCTCCCTGTAGCGTGAAAAAATCGATGTTTCCTCCTTTGGGATATTCTCCACATCACCGTCCCGCCACTACTAATTCGTAGTCGTGTTCAAAGTTCCGATTATTCAAATTTTTGTTTTCACTGGTCGTTGTTTCCTCAGGGCGGACAATAACAATTTTTTCTATTTTCTGCCTTGCGGATTCCCGTTGCTCCATCGCAACGCCGCCAATTAATCATGTCCGTAATTTGGGATTCTGGGTATAGTGTAACAGCACAGCGTCACGTTCCACCGCTCTGGAAGAAGAAGTCATCCTTGTCTTGTCGCGGACCGTACTCGCTGTCTACCTTAATTAAAACTCCTCTGACATGCGACCTCTGCCCGAAAGCAATTTAATTGAATCGCTTAGATTCGATTTGTTTGGTGCTTTCACCTTTTGATGTCAAGGCTGTGATAATCCGTTCCTCCGCTTGGAAATGGGGCGCACAATGCTGTTTGCCCGACATAAGGCTCGGGCTACGCCCTTTTCTCGGGTTCCTCCTAGTTATCTTTTCTTGAAAGCAATTAAATCCTTGAAATTCTCTTTCCTTCGTTTTATTTTCAGCACAAAACTTATCTTAATTATTCTCTTTCGTTCCAGGTACGTTGTCGAGGTGCTCGCAGACCGATGTCACCTGGCTGGAGTCCGGCTATGTAATTGGTAAATAACAATATTTTTTTAATTGAGCACTTTGAAACAATCGGCAGTTCCGCTCGATGGCTTCATTATCTCATTTTGGCAACGTATCTTGCACTCGTATTTCGTAAATTACCTGAACTATGAGAGACTGGTGAGCCAGGTAAACATGCCGTAACTTGCCATGACTCGAGGTCTGACGAAACGCTTCATACGCAACTTGAGTCAACTTTGGATTGGTCTTGCAAACATTTTCGTAATGCGAAACCTTAAGCGGCGGCGGCGAAGGGCTTTCGATCAATATTTGCATGTAGTTGTAGGAACGGGGTCGGCGTGGAGAGCCGAAAGAACCCGAAGCCAAGACCCGTCGCTATTTTTGTCCTGGGATCGAGAACCGCGTGACCACTGAACCATTGCTTACAAGTTTTGAACTTCCATGATGAAGTTCAAGTTGCAAAATATGAAGGCATAGGTCTTTCGTTTACTTTCATGTTCTTCCTATTTTTAGCCGTAATCGTTCAGGCACCTGTAATTGATTTCTACTGATTTGCCTCATTGGAACTTATTTTGAGTTTTTCTAACATTTCTAGTACCCCTCTTATTCGTGACTTTACTTCTATGAGCTTGAGTGCTTCGAAGACAGAAGTTGCATAGATATGCATTGCTCACGATTAAAAGGGTAGTGGCACTTGGAAGCCCTAAAAATGGGTGTTTGCTGATTTTCATAGCCGTAGATACTTTCAAATTGCTATGACTTCCTTGTAAGTGTATTTAGTAAATTTTAACACGAGGCTTTAGGCATATTTAGGATTTTTCTCCTGTAAAAATAAAATTGATTGATACAAAAACGAGCTAGCTAGTTAGCTGTTGAATGCTTTTTTAAAAATATACACTTATGTTCGCAAAAATCAAAGCAAAGGAAAATATGCGTATGGTTTCATTTCAATTTGAACTATATAAATAATAAATAAGACGTAGAAGAAGTTAATATGTGTGAAAAATTAATAACACCACACCAACAAAGATGATTAGTAGTTCTTTATCCATTACGAGTATACTCGTCAATAACAGTTAACTAGTTAAAAATAGATTGTATTTCGTATGTTATTCTAATCTGAAAACCAAATTCATAATCTTTTATGTATCTTGTCAAGTGTCCTCAAAAAATACTTCTAAAGCTACAATACAGAATCAATTTAAACTCAATTCCAGTCGACTGGTCAACAAAATTTTTTCATGCTATTTAAATTTTAAATAAGGACCGTACGTGTGCATGGTATTTCTGTTTTAAAAATCAATTTGGGTTAACAACTTTAAAACTTTTCTCCGACATTCTACAAGAATATTTTGTAAACACAACTAAGGAATGTTTTCTGAGACTTATCGTTATCGCTATATCCCATTGAGGGAACCATGAAGGAAGAAAATCAGATCCAGTTTACTCTGAAAAGATTTCATTGTTCTGGAAACAACTAGGAAATTCAATTTAAACATTTTAATCCAAAAGTAGCGAATCGAATTAGGAATCGCTCCAAGTTTAAAACAATACAAGATAAGTTTATTTAAAGTAACCACACATTTCGCGCAGATTTAAATATTTTTTGTAAGAAAGAATTGTTAAGCAGTGTTATATGATGGCCTAATATTTGATGATAAATTAAAAATTATTACATTTACAATTATTTTGTTATTAAATATGAGCCCTTTATTTTGAAAGTGGCTTAAGTCCATTCTTTAAAAAAATTCTATTTTACTCATTTTTAGCTTCTACATATAAAAAAAACGCCAAATTATATTAGATATAGGATTAGTTTGCAATGGTGTAGTGTAATTGTGCAATTAGCAAAGCATTCAGCATTTACTTATTTAATTTTTTTATAACTCATAAAGAAACAACACACTATAACAAGAAAATCAGAGTAAAAATTATTCCTTGAATTTTTTTTTTTGTAGAAAAAAGTTTTCTAATATAAGTTAGATTGCTTTTGCCGTGGTACTAAATGTACTTTGAAATAAAATTTGATATTATAAACTTATTGCGATTGGCATTCGAAATGTTTGTTTATCAACATCACAAAATAGATCTTCTTTATTCTTTTACAAGACTCTTATTACATTACCGACTTGCATTTGTATCGGTATTAAAAAAAATGATGTTACTTCTTGAAAGTCATTCGCTGCAGTATATCACCAATTTGTCCATAATTTACAGTCTGATGCTAAGAACTGAAATATTTTACTTTTTTTTTTTTTTAATAGACGTTTGTACCTGTTTCGCTGAACTACAAATACATCAAGTAATTTGGATTAGATCTCTAGAGATTGTTTTTAAATATTAAAAATAATATACTTTTATTCATTCGTAGTTAGTAAATGCAGAAACAACGTTTACAATTTTTGTTTATTTATCTAAAAACTATTGAATCTCTTTCGATTGCATTTTTTCTATTTCATGACCTAGCGATGTTAGAGTAAACTCGGATAGGTATCATTTTGATGCGACATTTGGAAATGTCGAAATAAATGAAAATCTGAACATATGCAGGTGTTCAGCAGTTTTTCTATCATAATTGATATGTTGGGAGTAATTAGTAACTAGAGTAACATGTTTAGCAGAAGCGGTGACTATAAATAGTTAAAGTTCATCTTTTTGTATAGTCATCTAACACTTTGAATGCCACATTTTATTCAACTAGTTGGGGCATCCGAATTCAGGTGACATGTTTGGGTGCCATTTGTTAAGGGTTTTTGGTGCTCGGGTTATTTGCGTTAAAGAGAAATAGACACAATAAGTAATCATACAGAATTCAAATATTCACAGTAGGGTGGTTTATGACAGCTAAAATGTTTCCAAAAATACGCACCTTCAAGTTAACCGTTCGCAAATCCCTTGGCGAGTTCATGACGACATAGATTATATCGATGATCACTGAGCAATGATCTCTCGTCTATGTTATTAATCAGCCATAAAGAACAGAGCTCATCAAGAGCCACCTACGCTCCATCCAGACTCTACATATTAAACAACTGAAGTGTACAGAGTCTCAATCTTAAGCCATATTCGATGCTACTGGTTTTTATTACACTCGGGAAAAAATTGGAAGCCGGCCAAGTGAAGATATGAGGAGTCTGCCAAGAAGGCAGAAGCATCACTTTTAGTAGCCGGGCGAAAATGAAAGATTTTCTGCCGGGCACTACCGAGGAGGTTGTCCATCCCCATTTACGGGCAGCGATTTAATTGTCTCGTCTGGATCATATCTCTTGCGTAATCGGAAATTTTGCAAAGATTACTTTCGGAAATGGGTCAAGAAGCAGCCGCGGAACCAGCCCACGTCGACAGACAGCATAAACAATGATTTTCGTAAAATTATGGCTCGCAGTCTAGACCTGGGGACTTTTTTCTCTGTTCGTTCTTTTCTCGAGGCGCGATTTTGGTTCATTTTGTTTTCGTTACGTGTTCACGGTTTCGGGTGCCGCGACGTCGAGGCACTACAGTGCGCACTTCACAAATGCTCGCAAGGTGCTCGAAGCCGCGAGCTCCGAACAAGGCCCAATCACCTTTCAATCCGTTCGCTAATTTAATTTTCCTTTCCAATGCAATCAACCTGAGTACTCAGGTATTTTATTTTATTTTAAGCGACTCGTTTTCTACTTGTTTTCGGCGTGTCGTATTTGTCTCTTGCTACTGTTGCCGCTGCCATCTAGTTTAAGGTCGGAGGTAAACGACCGCGACATGTTACATACGTTTGCGGGCATGTTCTTGGCTTTTTCGTTTCACCGACTTCAGTGGTCATGCAATCAAACATGGATTGATTTGATTATGATAATTTGCCTGCTTAGGCGATAGAAAACTGAAAAGAAGGTGTTTTTATTGTTTCGCGAGTTGTGTAAAAACAAATAAAATTTGAAATATGCAAAGTCGCCTATTGTTGGCGCCCGTGTGCTGTTAGCCCTTTTCACGGGGAACGACTTGTACAATTTGCTTATTAAATTGACTGATTCTGAAAGCAAACGACACTTTTCGTGCGCATTAATTAAAGCTAATGCTGATTAGTGGCCTTTTTTCTACTCGATGTTTATGGGCTACCACGGCGACTCGTTTGTATCTGCGAGGCCGGTAGGCTTTTGTTGTTGCTGCTCCACCTCGTTCTTTTACACTGCAACTCATTCTAGGTGTTCGCTTTTAATTAAAGCAATATTTTTTTGTATTCTTTTAAATGTTAATTCGTTGTTCATTTTTTGTACATTGTAACTCTTTGTCCAGTCTCTCTCAAAGCCAATTGGTTAAAAGAGAAGTTTTTATTTTAGTAAGATCTAAACTTTCGAAGAATTTAGATAAGAATTTAATTCAAAACATTTGTGTAAACCCCTACAGAATGTAGAAAACAAGAAAATTTACTTAACAGAAGTTAAGCTATAAATTAAACTGCATAAGAATTATCACACTATATTTTCTGTTTATTTATACTATTTGTTAAGTTGTGGTGTTATGTTTTCGCTATTCAAAAATAATACACCTTTGAAATAAGGAATCAAGTAGTCGTGATTAAAATAAATAAACCATATTCCTATATATTAAAGTTTAGCATATACAGGTGTTCGAGTTTGTTTAGCATGTAGAGTTAGAACAGTATTTTTGCAGTAGGGATTCGATCTCTCACGAAAGTCGTTGGGTTTCCAACGTTGTACGCTTCAGCAAACATTCTTTGATGTATCTTGCAGAAAGTATAGGAAAAAGTATTGGCTATGTAGAACAAGCAAATTAAGTTATCCGGCAAGGACTAGTAGTGCAACTGCTTCTGTGATTTTATTTATAGCTCAATATAAATGAATTTGAAAATAAAGTTAGAGAGCTTCATTTGGACGTCATTGACGTCAGTCTCTGTCATTTTGAAAAGGACTTATTTTTATCCAGTCTTTTACCCATGATACATAAGAACAAATACATTTAAATCTCTAGCTAGAAATTATCAAATCAATTTAACTGAAATGAAACCAGATTTGAAGGTACTACTTCCTTTTCCTTGAAGCAGTCTGAATATTCTTAGATGAGTTTCAGAAGCAGTCCAATCGATTTCGAAATTGTATATCTTATTAGTGTTTAGATTTTATTTGATGTAATATTTTTTATGAATGGCTAATTTTTTAAAGTAACTCGACGATTGAATTTTATGTAAAGCATTTTATTTTTATATTGGTATTAATAATAAAATAAACTCAAATAACATTTTCATTATATTTGCTTAATCATATTTTTAATTTGTCTTCTACTTTATTATTTTTTGTTTTCAATTTTTTAATCTTTAAAAGAGTAAAATAAAAGTTAAAAGTTCCCTGTTTGGTTATTTAATATTTGAAGATAACAAAACAAATGCTACGTTTATGAAACCGTTTACCGCTTACCGTTTTTCAAACATTTTAATATTTTTAATCTAATCTAAAGTTGAAATTTTAAATTTTCAAGTGTGTTCTTTAGTAGTTTAGGGTCCAAAGCGATCAGTCACCAAGCGATCAAGTCAAGTCCTAGTATAATAAGTAATACGAATAGTTGTAAGTGTGCGAGAATGTTCTACATTAAAATCTCCTTAAAAATGGGAATCAAATTTTTTAACAATTTTGATTCTTTCTTCATTCTTATTTCGATATGTCGCTAATTTTGGGTCGCAACGCTAAAATTGTCCAGCGTTGTCCCCTGCTGCTAACAAGAAGTTCGACATCTTTAAGTGCTTTTCGTAGCAAATGAAACATCGCCTTTGGCGTTATCTAATTAACTAATTAAAAAGTTAAAGTAAATAGTTAAAGTACTGAAGGAGCTGTGCCCATTGGACGATAGAAATCGTTTTTAGACGGATAAGACAGCCGTCGAAAGTGGTTGTGGCCATATCAGGCCCACTCAACTGTGTCACGAGGGTAGACCTGCCGGTGCTAATTCCGCCTAATCGCAAAAGTAAGACGCTAGCGTACGCTAATTATTCCATGCGTCTCGCTGGGTGTTAGCATACAAATGGTTTGGCAGCGTTCCGTAGGCTCGGCGACAATGGACACTTTTTACTATTGTGCTTTCACGGTGATTTGCTGGTTGCGAAATTTTTCGAGTCGCTCCAGTGGTCGCCTGGTCGGCAAAGCGGGAACGGATCAGGAACTGTTCCCAACGCGGTGCGGTGACATTGATTCGATCCAGTGCACGGCATTCCTCTGCATTTGAAATTCCTCAGCGCTTTTTTGTTGCCGCTCGCGGGCTGGGACTTTTGTTTCCTCCGCTTGACGAAATGATGTCATCCAGGTGAGATTTGAGATTATTACTAATGGTTCTGGCGGGCGATAAAATTTATCGTCGAATTTCTCTGTTTACTTTTGATATTTGACTTTGGCAAGTTAATTTATGACGGGGCCGAGCTTGTCCGCTCCGCTATCGTCTTACTTCGAGTGTGCCGCTCTTTGGGTGGGATCGTGTTATCACCTCTTCCTCGCTTGGTCGCGATTACTTATGTCGCTCACCATCGGATTCTCAGGTTCAGGTGGATTCGGTAAAAAAGTACTTTAATCACAGCTTTATGAGTCGAACGGGGAGTATTCGTGCAATATTGTTTTTTAAACACACTGGCATTTTATAACTTGTTTTTCACTCTGCACTTATGCTCGAAAGTATTGTTAGGCTGAAAAATTTGTCTCAAATTAGTACTTGGAATTAAGAGAATTTTACTTTTTTAAAACAAGTTCGGCTTTGAAAAATATGAATTTTTAAGGCTAATCTGTTCAAATTTAATGATAAAATTTCTCATAATTTACAAACAACAGGGTTATATTACTTAAAGCTTATCATGACAACACAATACTCTACATATTTCTACCTATAACCTAAACCACAAATATAATTTTCCTTTTAAAATTTGTTGCATTAAAAAATAGAAAAAATTTAAAAGTGTGAATTTTCGAAATTTTAACTTCAAATGGAAATCATTTTAAGAATGGCTGGCTTAAATATTTATCATATCAATTACAGAAGTGCACTAGTATTTTCTGAAGGCAGTAAAAAAACTGCTCAGTCTTTCGTAGTTTAAAGCAGAATGATTGAACCAAATCAAACACTAAGTGGAAATATGTTAATATTACATACAAAGTTTGTAATTTCCAGTATAATAGAAGATTTTATATATTAAATTAACAGTGGTAAATGTATGATATTAATTATGTTAAATCATATATGGCGAGTCTACAATAGACGTTGTACTTTGCCAGTACAAAACTCTTAATTATTTTTTTACGTTAATTAATGAATACACGAGTATTGAAGAATTCTTATTGTTCTGTATTTTCACCCAGATTCAAGTTTATATAATTTATTTTTGTGTCTACTTACAAAGTGTAATGAGGGGTTATTTAATTTCAAGCTCATTTAACTCTACTCTACGTTGAATAAAAAAATGTTCGGTAATGTTTCCCATGCCTGACAAAGAAATACGATTCGTCATTTCCGAGAGAAATGCTTTTAATTTAAAGTCCAACATGAGTAGTCGGGCACCTAACCTAAATATTGAACTCATTTTCGCCGACCCATTTTATATCATCATTATTCCAAAAGTGAACGTAAAAATTCAATCAGAAAGCAGCATGTACAAGTGATGTTTGTATCTGATTTATTGAACATCTGTCGGGGCTCGAGTGTGCTCTTCGAGATCCACTTCTGAACCGAATTGCTCGATCAGAGCTCATCGCCTGATGGGCGATTTTTCAAAAGAGCACGCCAATAAAATCAATTACGAAAACAAATTAATTTTTGTTGTTTAAATGATTAATTAAATTCCTTTCTGGCAAATGGGCTTACAGTTCGACCCGACCAGGCCGGAGGCAATAGACGACAATCGATTAAGGTTCGTTATATGCTGGCCGCAGGGGATCCGCTCCGTCTAATCATGGAAATTGTTTTGTTCGCTATTTGTCCCCAAGAAATTTCTCCTTCGCTGAGACATCAACAACATCTTACTTACGTCTTAGGGCTAAGACGGTCTCGAAGACGATGAACGCACTGCTCTTTTTCCTCAAAACTTTTTATCGTCGTTGTCGTCATCGTTGACTTTGCTGGTGTAGTGTTTTTGCTGCGACCGAGTAAAACTTTCTTTCGTTTATTGGGAAACTTCTTTTGGTCAAAGTTGAATGACACTGCTGGGGAATTCCCCCCGAGAAGGTACCACGGCCTGATGTGGTGGACTTCGAAAGTCGCCCTAGATTGGAATGAACAAGTGCGATTTTAAGATTTCCTCTTTTTTATTTATACATATTCCACGTGCTGTTGAAAAAACCGATTTAATTAATTAAGCGTAAATCGAAAGCGGCTAGAGGGCCCTCTGCAGTTCCATTCGATAATTATGACTAGTCGAAGAAATGAATTTTTCAAGTGGAGCCTAGGGCCGCACAGCAACTCGAGGTTGATGCTTCGAATGGAAAATTATGTTAAGTAAAAATCGAACAGAGATAGTCGGAATGCTGGGTATCAGGATCGCGTTAGCCGGGAGCAGGGTTGAATGTGGGTTCATTGCAGATTAGATTACCCAGCCGGGCCATTAAACACCGCACTTTCAACATGAAAATGCTGTCTAATGGCATGTGATCCACTTGTTTGCTCCTCGACGGTGAAAAACCCAAGAAGACCTGGTTGGCTGCGGGCACGCAGTCCTGCCCCGGTCTCTCGCCTCGGATCTCATAAAAATAAACGAGGCCAACTTTATTTATACATTTCGTCACATTTTGTCGAAACCATGGGATGGTTAGCTTCGTCTGCGCCTGCTACTACCCGAATCCCGGATTCCCGAACGACGGCACCCATGCCCACACCAAGCTCCCGAAATGAGGTCAAATCACTCCTTCATTTCGGGTGGTAATACCTTCATGTTTTTGTTCAATGTTTATTCGTTTTTACCCCCACAGTCCGTTCGGCACGTTCGTTGTTGACGTCATTGGGAATATCCTGTGCGAAAAAAATGCGTTGATACCTCGTCTACCTGTAAGACTTCTTTCTGGCGCGGGCTTGATGTAGGCAAGGTCACAAGATTTTTCAACTGCTCTGCTCCTCACAAGGGTCACAAGGGTTCTTTTTTAAGTCTGGGGGTATGCTAAATGCGTTTTGGTTTATTTGTTCTACTCCACGGGGACGTAATTATGAAGTCTCAGTTCAACTTTTCGACCATGGGACTCACTTCGCTTCGGGATTACATTTATCACCCAGCTGTTGCCTGGAAACGGTCTTATACAGAACAAGGCTGCCTAGATTTATTTATAGCTCTCTCTGTTTCCATTTACGCAATTTATTCGATACATGATTTACGGGAATTTGTTTTATTTTCGCTTTCTCCCCCAAAACCTACCAGTGCAATAAATCCTCAATCTAGTTCTGTAGGTCTAGAAATTAAATTGGATTTTATATTTTTGTGTCAAATTTCAAGATGTCATTTTACTTTGTAATATTTTTAGTATTTTGTGGATTTCCCTACGAAATAGAACAATTTTGCTACAACTTGCTCTTGTGCACTTCTCTCCACCATGCGAAATAGAATTATGTTGGTATCTTGTAGTTGAAATGATTTATAGCACTGATTCGAAATTAAATTTTGAAATTTGATGTCTAGAATATTTAAAGCAAGTAAATTGTTTTTAGTTTTATGAAACAAAACTGTTGCTTGTTTTCAAGTTGAAGTTTATTAAGCTGTTGCAGGATGTCCTTTGTTTTTATTGAAAGCACTGTCGAATATTTTCATAAATTTAATATTTTGTAAATAATTATAATAAATGAAGTTTAAATGTGTTTATAAAACATAAATTAAATAAAGCCAGGGGCCATTACTGAATTCAATCAGAATTCTGCTGTACGAATTTAAATATTTTTTTTCTTTAAGCTCATAAGTACTTGTCTATATCTAAAGAGAAAGAAACAAATAAGGTAGATTTTAAATGATACAATTCCTGAAGAGGAAGGTCTATCAGTTCTAAAACTTCAGCCGGGGAGATTATTGTATGTTTTAATATAATCAATCCACTGTACACCGCCGAGTTTCCGAAATTTTGAATTGTAATCATGTTTTGATCAAGAAGGCCTTCATTTTAAATTTGAAACCCACCGTTAAGGGAAGCTTTAACATTTCTTTAAAAAATAGCCTGTTGGTGTCCGTAACTTACAGACGCAGTAACAAAAAACCAATGATTGGATGATTGGATGTTCAAAATGTAATATTTCGAGTTCCCTACTTCCAATATGTAGGGAATTAATTTTCTTCTCCTGCCCCTCTTTTTTTTGTTTTCAGACTGATGAAAGTTGTTTTTTATCTTCCAAATATTTTTTTTGAAAAAGTTGTTTTACTCACCTCCACCTCATAAAATAATATTGGGGTTTCCCTCATCTTTTGTTTTGGGAAAAGTTCTCTATTACAAATTACATGGGGTGCCATCTGCGCCCAAAAAGGCGGTGGCAACCCGCGTAATTTGCCGCAAAATTAATTTTTCATTGAAACGCAAATAGAACGAGAGTGAAAATCCTTTGATTAGCAATAAACCAAAGTCGTAAATCCTTCGCGGCAGTTTTCTTATCGAATTTGATCCTCCCGCGTAGTTACTGAAAGCAGATTAAGGGCTCTGGCAACATTAAGGACTATGGAGGCTCACCCCTCTGGGTTGCCAGTGTGATACATGGCGCTGGGCTTAGTGTTAGATTGGAGGCATATCCTGCGACACGGGAGGAAATCAAAGCAAACAGGAAAGATGCTGGTAGTGTTTTTTTCCAGACTTTCAACATCACTGCGTAGTGGACCGTCTATGGCGGCGTGGAGGAGCTCACGAGCTGAACTAGGCTTCACTTGTTGAACTTCGTTTGTATCCCGGGGGACGGGGTGAATCCTGCCGCCAGAGTGGGTTTTATTACGCCGGGAATTTGTTGCTCTCGCAAGCTCCCCGTCTCCCGGGACCAGCTGCTGTGGATGTGTCTTATTTAAAACCGACTCTCTCTTATTCGGGAGCTGCTTGCAGATAGATCCCCGGGATAGTTAACCGTGGCTATATTTCTTTTTGGTTTACCTAGCCTGGAGCTAGCAGACGTTTGCCTTTTAATTTTCTCGTGTAGTTGCGAAGGAGCGGTGGCATCATTTTCTTCCATTTTTCCGTCTATGACAGGACGACGTTAGAGTAAATTAAACACTCAACTCCTCACGTCCATTGTTTTGTTATTTTTATTTATTTATTTTTTTTATTTTAATTCGTAGAAGCACTGTCACTTTGTGCACGAATGAACGCGCATTTAATTCGAATTTAATCGCCGGGAAAACAAGAGCCCGTCTCTGTAAGGTATTTACACTGGCACGTTAAGTGAAATCCACGGTTTTTGAAATTCGTTTATTTTTTGGGGTGGCGCCCTTCAATTGATATGACACCAAGGCCTTAATTTGATCCCTATCTCCCGCCGAGATAATGCGGAGCTTGATACCCGTGGATAGAACGGCAAGCATCATCCTGAGCGACTGATTCATTTCACGAGACAGGATCAAGGTGTAATTTGGCATCATTAATTCCGCCTAGGAAAATTCTTGCTCCACGTGCCGAAAACACTTGTTCTCGGGCACCTAATGCCCCGGCGATTAGAGTTATCCTTGATTTCAACATGACCTGTTAGCTTTGTATGCTGCCACTTAATTGGTAACCGAGTCCTGGCAATCTTTAGGGAACAGCCTTCACCCCAGAACCTCCGTCAACTTAATTATCACGTCCTACACATGAGACGCAAACACATCGCAGCGCTGTGCCATGCTGCGAGGAGTTAATTTAACCATAAAACACAGTTCCTATTTGTGGCGACTTTGAACTTTTTAAAGGAAACTTTGCCTGCTGACAAAGGTCTTTTAGTTGGAACTCTTCCGCCTAAGAGCTATTCTAAATTAAGGGCTTTATAACAAGCGACTAACTAGCTTTTGATGTAGTTTAAATTGACTACAGTTTACCCAATTCTCACTTTACTTCATACACCAAATTACATTTTGCTTGCCTAAATATTCAAGAAATATAAATGGTCGATAATTTTACATAATTCCTTAGTACTAGGTTGATTGCATAACATATCTGAAAAGTTCGGATCAGACTAGTGCACGGGTCTTGTAATGTGCGTTCCTCCAAATTAGCCAAATTGATTTCAAGTATTAATGATTAATTTAGAACAAGCATTGGAAGGAGTCAGTCGATTTAAGTGGGTAAAAGAACACTGTTTTAGAAGTTAGAACTAGAAGGAGAAGAGAAATGTTCATAATTTGATTCACTTTGATGTAATTAAATAATAAACGAATAATTATAAAATTGTTAGAAAAAGTTAGTCAACTTGAAATCTAAATATCGAAATTTTTTTATTTTATTTTATAAGCAGTTTTATTTTTGTAAAATTAAAATAATGCGTACGTTTATCTTATAGTCTTGTCATTCAGAGTGTATGGAAAAATCGGAATTTCAAAAATACGAAAAAAAATTTTAATTGCTTTCGATTCTATAGATATGTACAAAATAGCCAGCAGCCAGTCAAGCTTATTCTGAGATAAATAAAACCTGCTTAAAACGATAAGATTTTTAATATCTGTACAGCCCCTCTTGATAATTCAAATCAATTTGCTTACTGAAAGTTAATTGAAATTCAAATCAAATATCAAGGGTTTTCCTAATTAACACTGTATCAATTAAATTTACGAATTACATAATCGAATAATTACGAATTAAATTTTTGAAAACCACTAAATTCAAATCTATTTATATAATGCTAGCCTACTAAAGGAGTTAATATCTCTTTGTTAAAGTAAACAGGAGATTAAAAATACAAAAACATAAATTATAGATAAAAATTACATCAGAATATATATTTTCCGTATGTGTATAATCGTTTCAATTTCAGATAAAACGAAGATTGCTTAGATTTTAACTTTGGTTAAAAAAATTATCTGATTTTAATATTTGGCGTTGATATTCAAGTTTCTTCTTAATCGTATCCACCTGTGAAGAAAAAACTGATTTGATACTTTCGGTTAGTAAATTTGAATCAAAATTGCGTTAGGAGAGTGTGTCCATACTTCTTTTATAAGAGTAATAAAAGGTCTAAATCAGTAAAAGTCGAAAAATTTAAAAGAAAAAAATTTGAATAGTTAAAAAGAAGAAGATTAAAAACTGTTTATCCCGTGTTGGATTTTTTCACGAGTTTATCTTGAAGCTTAATGAAATTAAATTAAAGCGGATATAAGATTTTTTACACAGGTCTAGTAAAATGAGACTTTCCTGTATTCAAGTTGCAAAACTTGTTATTTATTTCGTTTTCTTTTAATAGCCAAAAAAGTAAAGCTCTAAACAAAATAAGTGCATTCATTGCATTCATTAGCTCCATACATTATTTCGTTATTTTTAACTGCCAGATCATTGAAACATTTTCAATTAAAGACCCTTTAAGCCCAGGTAAATTTCAAAATTGCATGAACTTTGAGAAAGTGGAACCGAGTGGGTATAATCGTACGAAGAATTCGTAAGAAAAGGTAACTGATTTTTCGAAAGCTCAAAAGTGAAATGCCACGTCGCGGGTTCGATAAGTGTAACACCTGTGGAAATTCGGCACTGCTATCATTCAAAATCAATAGCCAGAGATTTTTTTTCCCGGCAAGTAGTTCTTAAAAGAGTAAACTCACTTTTTCAAGTGCAACCCAAAAATGCGACGATAATGTTTTTCTCTTATCTTAAGAAAATTGCTTTAAAACAGAATGTGCTCGATAAATCCACAGTTGTGCCGTGACGGCCATGAAGGAAATGACCAAATGACATTCATGAAGTCGTTAATAAAAAGCGCAAATAGAAGCGTTTCTTGCGTCCGCACCCAATTTCCCTGATCACCGAATCAGAGCACCCCAGAATCTCTTCGAAATGAAGTCGCCGATTGGGTCACTTCGACCGGGCCTTGTCTTTAGGCCGATTATCAGGCGAATCTTCGAAAGTTCACAAAGTAAATATAAAAAGCGGCCAGGGAGCATATCAGGCCGAAATTTGTCACCATAAAGTTGTCGCAGAGCCAGTTCCAGACTCTGACCCAATCCTGTGGGAACTCCCAGAAAAAATGGAGCCTTATTTCCTTGAGCGATGCTGGAGAAAAGCAGTCCCGAAAATCGTTGTGGCATAAACCACCACGCCCACTCGCCGGGATTTATGTGATTTTAGTGTCAAGTACATTTGAGTTGAACGATGACGACCACGATAAGAATATACAGTGGGTCCCACATTTCTGGACGCCGTCCATATTGTTTGTATGGGAGTGAATTAATTTTGTTATCCATGACTTTTGGTTTGAAGCCCGATGAAAGGCAATTTTTTTTTGGAGCATATGAGTACAAAAAGAAAATCATTTTAGAAATGCTAAAGATAAGTTTTGTAAACATTGGAGAAATGATTTTTTCTAAAAAATAGAAATCAACTTCTCCTAATTTTTTAAAACAGCTTATATGAATTTCGTTTGATGTTTGCAAAGGTTTATTTGTTCAGTTCAGAGTTGTGAAAGAAATTCGGGTAATGATAGATATTTTTGTTAAAAAGATATGAATAAATGAAGATTTGAAAGCAAATAAAAAAATATTTATATAAAATTACTTTGCTTAATTTCACAGTTTCCATAAGATTTAAAGATACAGTCAGATCTAGGGCATGGCTAATGTAATTTTATTTAGAAAAATACTTCATTAACATAAATTTTAAAAATAGTTACTTATCGTGCATTTTATAGTATGGAAAATGTTAAAAAATTCAATTTTTGTCTATTTCTCTGTCCATTCCATTATATTTCTATTGTCCATAGTGGTGAACATTGCAGCTTCCTAACCTATAAGTAAATAGGTATCATCTGGATGCAGCATATGTGAGTGGAGAAATAAATGAAGACCAGTGGAGTAGTGGTTAATAGTGGTACACATGTCCCTCAATTTACGCGGCACTTTTTCTATGCGGGTCTTTGTTTTTACGCGGCAAATTTATCTCAATTTACGTAGCACTTTTTACACGAGGACTTGATTAACGCGATCTCATTTTACGCGGTCAGATACATATTTTCCTATATACTTTTAGTATTCAACTTTACCCCAAACTGCTATAGTAGCGAACCATTTCAGGTTGATTGCTTTAAATTACAGTAGCGATAGTCACATCGGATAAAATTTACATACTTCTGAAACGTCATAATTAGTTTTTTGTTAAGCTATGGGAAATAAATATGTACATATGTATTTCTAAAACGTTTACTAGTTTTTATCCTCAATATTTTCAAACTCTATTTACGCGATTTTTGTTCGCGTAAATCAAATCCACCTGGAACGGATACTCCTTGTAAATTTAGGGATGGCTGTAATTTGTACAATTTTTAACGGTGAGACTGGTACTGAGTAGATAGATCTAAACCTTAATGGTCGTACAAGCATACATAAATACCAAAAATCATTTTTATTAGTCCGAAGAAGTTGCTTACTTTAAAGTTTCCTGACAAATTCCACATCCCACTGTTGATGTTTCCGCCGCAGAAAAATCGTTTAATCGTTTGATTGAAATTTCAGCGGTTGTGATAACAAGAAACAGTGACCGCGAATGAGAAGTGCCCCCGCGGGAGGCGGAGCGAAGAAATTTATTTGAAATGCATACATCGTCGTACGCTGCGGAGAAATGTTCGGAGATATTTTTATGGACCATTTTTATTTTTAAGAAGCCTCAGACGTGGAAGTCGCTGACCCAGTTTTGCTGTCTTAGTGTTTCCTTCCTGAGGTAGATTTTGAATTTCTCGCAGGGGCATTAGTTGAATTTACGAGTGTTCCTTCATGAAGGGTAAGCAGGAGTGCGGAAAGAAAATCCTCATGAATTGCTAGCTGGCCGTAGAAGGATTGAATTCAAAAAGAGCCGCGCACCGACAGGAATTCGTTAAAAATTACTTACTTGACGCTCCGAAGCCCATTTGGCCTTTTCAGTGTGTTTTCCGGATGAATATAATGACTCTTGTTATAAATCTCGAGACGTGTTCAGCTCGTCACGCCTGTTGAGGAACTGGAATTCGGAGCTGTTTTCGTATATCACAATAGTGCTTTTTTAATTCAAACCTGAACCAAATTTATTAACTTGCCTATACATTCATAAGATTAGACAAAGAGATTTTTTAGAAGTAGCGATAACATAGCTCTGCAGTCCTTTGAAAATCTTATCATTTTGGACGTTGGTTTGTATTGTGTTAAAGATTGATTTTTAAAAACCCGATTACCATACACGCGCAAGTTTTTAATAATGTCAAGTTTAACCACATATTAAAACGTATTTATTACTTTTATATTTTGTTCTGGTATCTGGAATTGGCCACAAATCCAATACTATGTAAAAATCAGTACTAGGTTTATTTTTGTTCAATTGTTTTTTATTCTCATATAAGTTACTTATTCATATCAAGTTGAAATCAAGTTAAGTTCTTGGTGGACTATTTATTTTTTACGTATAAGTGCAAATTAACTCATTTAATGAAGGTAATCGATGCATTGTGCTATTCTAATCATTTAGTGCTATTCTAATCATTGTTAAAGTTAATTAGAGCACTTGTTGATTTTCCTCAAAGTTCTTTAGCGACTCATTAACGAGCTTCGTGATTGATTCACATGCTGCTTTAGTCATTCTTGGTGTGTTTAAGAATTAGTAAAAGATCGATAAAAATTTTTGGAAAAATTAACATTTCTATTTTTTTTAAGTTTATAAGTAATTTTTTTAACGTCTTAGTAGCGTAGAAGGGAGAATTTCAATAAAGTATTTTTATTTTCGAACGATGTTGTGATGTTTTGAATTTTCTGTTTATGATCAAAAATCCATTACAATAAGATGCCGAGCAATTGGTAACTAAAGCTAATAATAATAATGTTGATAGAATCTTATCCTCTAATATATTTTGTGGCTTCTTTAAACAGAAACGCAAAACGTTAAATTCACAAACTTTCGTAATTAATAAGACGAAATAATTATCAGAATTTATCAAAAAAATACTAGAAGACTTGGTAATGATTAAAAGTATATATTGATGTTTTCCTTTTTATATAGAGGTGAATAATTATTCCTAACAAGAGAACTTTCCATTTTACATCTAAGAATAGCATCTCTTTAGACTTAATACCCATTTAGTTGAAAAATATTCGTACCATCCTTAATAAATATATAAAATTTAATGTTTCGTGGAGTGATGTAAGTTTCACTCCATAAAGTTTCCTTTCAAGTAATAACATTTTTACACTACTCTTTCTTCCAAACAGAGTACAGATTTTAAAGGATTTTAAGAACCCCTAGGTTTAAATCTTCAACATAAAAATACACCATCTCGGATTAAAGCCATAATCTTCAAGAAGCTAACTATAGCTTCCACATAAAGTTCGCAACAGACATCGTCTAGAAATTAAATTCTGCCCTTCCGAAAAGGCCATCCAGTCCACTTCCCAATGTAATTAAGGTAAAATGTAAGCATGCGGTTATTAGTGCCTCCAGCTCCTACACCGTCTTCAGTCTTCTGGAAGTCTTTTTGCCAATTTTATCGCTTTCTTCCACACACAGAAGCAAAACAAGCGACTAGCCCAGAACGACAACACTCGAGAATTCCTTTTTATCTTGATAGGAAAAAAAAGCTGAAGAAAATTCAATAAAGACGGTTTTTATGAAAAACTGCCCCAAAGGTATGACGTATCCCACCTGACTGGAGCCGATAAGGCCTCAAGTCATAAATCTAACTGGCCCCACAGAACGTGACCTCATAGACGAAAGGTTTTAAAAAAATTCGTGCCCTCTAAAAGACCCTCTAAAAAGGAAGATAAATCGATTTAACCTTTATGCCGTCCGCACGGCAGAAATAACTCGCCGAATGCCCGTCCTTTCTGACCATTAGAACTTGCAAATTCAGACTTTTCCGATTTCGTTTTTGACCCTCCTAGTCCAAGAATGTCGTCATCACTGCGGATACTACGAACAAGCACGTCACAACTGGGATGGATACTAAAGAAAGTGAAAATATATATACCTAGTGTATACACCTATAGATCGATTCGGAGAAATTTTTATGATTTGCTTTTGTGAAGGGAAATTTAATTAGCCTCGTCAAGGTCGGGAGAAAACCTTCCATGGACACGAAGTGGAAGGTGGCAATAGGGCTCTTGTAAAATGCGTGCGGCGGAAAAATCAGCACACCTCATAACAGCTGATCAGCCAGCAAGGGAAGTGGAGGTGGTGCTCATAGACTGTGCTACTTAAGATCCCTCCTGCGCTGATTGGTCGGTATTAGAATTTATATGACTGCAAAGACGATAAAGGAGCTCAGTGCGAAGTAAAAGAATGAATTAATAAGGAAGAAATAAGAGGTTTTAATATAATATGCAATTTCCTGAATTTTCATAGAGCTAGCTTGAGCTTAAGTTGGTTTTACTCAAACTATACTACTGATTGGATTCTGTTAAATTGGGAATGTTAAATATATGCACTTTTGACAACAATTTGTTACAGCATTTTTTTAGTAGGGTTTTTTTCTGTTCAAAATTCCAAAATTCCAATAAATATACGCGTATTTTCAAAATTACCAAGTGGTCTTTAAGGGAATTATTCATATTTTTATCGAAAATTTGAAACAAAATGGCAAGAGGCCTATACAGTGTCGAATTTTTGAATCACATAAAGGGAAATAATAAAATAAGTTTGAATAGCGTGAAGCAATAAAATAATATTTGGTGAAAAGTAGCGTTAATTGACCTCTAGAATGATGCTAGCAACAACTGACCCTAGTATAGTCTAAAAGCATTTCCTAGGAACGTAGTTCGAGTTGACTACGACTGCATTAATCCATGTCTCATTAGAAAGGGTAAAGAATAATAAAAAACAAGAAAATATGTGAAAATCTAAAATGATTAATATTAATCAATTAAAATAAGAAATGGCAGGAAACAAATGCAATAATCAGCAAATTAAGGAATAAAATGATATTAATGAACCATGTGGTTTTTGTAGTTAAGAAGCTCTAATGGGTTTTAATAAATTATTAGCACATTAAATGAAAAGAGGCGTGTTTACGCGAAAGCAATTCTTGGTAAAGATAAGAAATGCTATACGTTGATTTCAATTCACTTTCTTTATTATCACAGTTTTAAAAATGCGCTATTACTGCGTTTTTCTAAATAAAGAATTATAAAGTATTATAAAGCATTAGAAGTATTAACGGCCTCTCTAACTTAGCTTACAGTATGTTGTTTTTGGCACCTTATCAGTGGAGATTTTGTTTATTGCGGAAGTAAATTAAAAAAATGGACGCGTTTGTTCGGTCATGTAAATGTGAAATTGATAAAAAGTAAAGTAAAATAAGTCTAAGTGTAAATTAAACGCACGTAATGGGCTTTTAGAGTTATTTCAGTTTACGTCCGCATTTATTTATTTAAAGCTTGAACTTTTCACGGTCAAATTTCTCACCTACACGAGTCTAAGTACCTTGCCTACTTGTTGAAGGTGTTAGCCGGTATTTAATTTTCTATGTAAACATGATTTCCCCATTCTCCAAGGTTAAAAACAATGGCCTTTGATTTTATGAATACAATTGAACGCATGTTGTACATAAGGTAAGCATTCAATATAACTCACATTTATGTTTATAAATCCTTTGTAAAAAAGATGCAGTAACTTATCAATCAAAAAATATTTATTATTTGCGATGAATTTTATTTTTTTTTATATAACCCTTCAAGTTCAATCAATATTAATTAATTAAAATATATATGTATATATTTTTTAGTTTGCTTTATATCTACTCCAAATTAGTATATAAAATTTTTATTTGTTTGATTAAAACCAAAAATTAATTTTGAGTTTTACGTTATACCATTAAATGGAAAAAATGTATAATTTTTATATATCGCACAAAAGTAAAAATCACATTTGAGGTTAAAATGTTTTGTGGTAAAATTTGTATTTTATTTTCAATTTGTTGCTCAAAATGACACTTTTAAATTTTACTTAATAACCAATTATTTATTTAGCATTGTAATTCAATTCTAACATAGATAAATAATTGGAGAATGTAAAACTCAAATCAAATCAAATAGTGATTTTTATTTTAATGTGAATAATCGATTTTAATTTTTATCGCAAAATGCAATTTTAAATCAGGGTTAATAATTATATTGCTTATTTAAAACTCAACACTTCAGTTTTAATAATAATTTCTTAATCACCAAATGAATATAGGACAAAAGTGATTGGAATCATTTTTTTCTCAAATTCTGTTTATAGTGATTACAGTTCCTACTTGTTAAAGATATAATCTTTTTAAATTTTCTTCCTTAAATACGCCTTATAAAATTTAATATGAAATTGTATCGATTTGCAAAATATGAATTTGTTTGAAGAAAGAAATAAAAATATTTACCATGTTCAAAGGAGGCAACTTCGAAGAATATTTTTCTGGGATCATCTGCAATGCTCTCATCTTCCACTCATACCTGTAAATTTACCCTAAATAAGTGAACACCTGGTATTTTTTACTCATCTAATTACAGAAGGAAATGTTTCTTTCCTTGAGAAACATGAAATATATTAACCTCAGATCTCGACCCGGTCGTGGGGATGGGTCCTCCTCAGTTTTGCAACGCGATAGATTAGGTGAAAATTGTGATATTTTTATTTTCTCTGTGATTTTATCCCTGGTGGTGTGTTAGAAACCACAGGTCCCGCCTTCAAGGATTTCTAGGACACAGGTTCTGTCTAGAGCTCCTCTGGGTCGATTACGGAAAGACGTAATTGAGTCCGCGAGAATTTATCAAAAAACTGAAACCCTGTAGTTCGTTAGGTTACGATTCGTCTATTTTTAGCTTGCTCGCTGCCGTCTCTGTGGTTGCTGGTTTTTGAATCATCTTCATGGTCGTTGGTGAAAGAGGTGACCTCGTTTTCTCCATTCCATTTTTCTTTAGCTGTTTTCTTTCTTTTTTTTTCAAGGAAAATTCGAAAATATTTTCCGCATATTGAAGCTCCAAGCTGCTGTTCCTCGTTTTCTCACAATTAAATGGAAGAGGAGAGGAATCCTTCTGACTTGTGTGCTGTTGTATGCTGGTCTCGTCCAACTCCCATTCACACACTAGCTCATTCGTCAAGGAGTCTGGCCAAGATAGCTTATGGATTCATTATGAATCGATCGCTGTTAAGACGCAGGAGTCGCCTGAGGGGCTTTTGGTCTGTAATGTGGATCTTTTTTAGAAATCAGAATCAGAGCGGAATTAGACGGGAAGCTCTTGTGTAATGGGATGGAGTAATAACAAGAGCCAGGGATATCTCCACCTAATCTCTCTTTATGTGCCCAATGAAGTCCAGCATCTCTGGATTGGATTTCTTATGATTGTTGGCGTTTCCAAAAATTACGCAATTTCCAATTAATTCTGGAAATCCACTCTTCTTATGTTTCTTGATATAATTAAGCTTATATCCAGCTTTTGTAATTTAATTTCGTCTAACTTTGAAAAGTAATTTGAGCATTAAAATGTCTTGCTTTTTATTTTGAATTTTAATGATTCCTTTCAACATTAAGAACTTCCATCTATAAATTGGTTAATATTATACTTATTCACGAAACAGTTGAGTTGTAAGTTTGTGCCCAAAGTTATAACATAAAAACAATCAGATATGGTTAAAGAAGTTTTTCATATTTCAAATCAAAATAAAAAAAAAAAAACAATGTTTTTCCTAAAAATCTCACACAGCAGACTCAATTCGTTTAGAGATTCTGATTTAGGACGCATCAATTACGTGCAATTGATTATTTCTATTTTTATCCCAACACTAAAACAAACAAGAAAGTTAAAATTTTCTAGACCTGTGTTGTAGGTTGAAAATAAGATATTTAAAGTGGTTATTATTTGCTCAAGTATAAGCGCTCATCGGATAAGAGGTCATTGTGAACGACAGAGTCTCACTGACCCCTTTTCTCATTTCAGACTTTCCACGTTTGAATACTTTTCTGCTCAAAAGATCGCGCTAAATGCTTGTAAATAGAAGGACAAGATACGCAAATTTTCGATATCATAAGGAATTTAAGACATTCGGAAATTTTAGATGAGTCTGCGAGATTCCAAATCTGTTGCTTTTCTTATTAAAAAATTTGGGTTTAAAGTTGTGATATCTTTTTACTTTAAAGTTCTACCCCTGCAGTACGCAACCATTGTTTTTTTTTCAATTTGAAGATGTCGATTTATTACTTTTCAAAAATTTCTCAGGGACATTTGTGCACAAAGGCTTAAAGTAGAAGGGGGAAATGAACGAGAACAGGTAGAATGTGAGAATACTTCAATAAATCCATGTACACCTACTTAGTCCTCGGCGGCTTCAACGACGGAGCCCGCATTAAGTACAAATTAATTAATAAAACACTAAGCAAGCACTCTCGCCGCAGAGTGGTTGCGATAAGCAGACCAGCAATTAGCAGTTCTTTAGAATTTTAATTGATTTACACCACCACCGACCATCTCCAGCCACAACGACGACGCGGCCACAGCCCCTGTCGAAGTGACGACAGACGTCCAGATCTTTTCGGTCGGACGCCTCCATTCTTTCGCAATCGCCAGGTGTCGGATGACAAGTCGGGGAACCTCCTTTAATAAATTGGGTGAATGGGCCTCATCTCTCCCCATTGCGGCTTTGTGCCTGACAAGGAGCCTGGAGAAGCTGGGAAAAAGGCGAGAAATTCCGATGAGTAGGTGTACGCTCGTGATACCATCCTTGACAGAATAGACTAACCAAGAATTAGATAAGGCGCCGTCTGATGCGATAGTGATGATGATGGTTTCTTGTACTCCAGACGATGTCTGGCCGATATGGGAATTGGGTCAAGTTGAGTAGTCACGACAAGAAAGTTCGTTTCCCTTTGGAAAAAATCATAGAAAATTTCACGGTAATCTTTCCCACTGTCCACTGGAAGGGTTGTGGGGGGTGGCAGACGCGGGTATGGGTGGGAAATTAAAAAAGACGACTTCTTCAGAGCACCGGAAAAAAGTGGAAAATTTTTATGGTAATAATGGAAAATTACAGAACGGGATTTTTCTTTTAATTCAAGAAAGAATTTTTTTTTACCTTCCACTGTACGCCTCATACTCAAGGTTAAGTTATCTTTGGTTGCCACACTGGAGATGGGTTAATTGGGTAAAGAAGTTACTTTCAGGAGGGGCACTTTGATGAAGTTATTTACGTGGCGTTCGGACGAACAAAGGACTTGATAATTATCTTACGCGGAAGAGTTTCAAACACTTTTGATCTTTTCCAAATCATTTCGGCTCTGTGCTCTACCGAAATAGCACCTTCTTCTAAAAAAAGGTCGGCTTAATTGCGCTCTTAATATTCCATTAATGGTAAAAAGAGCTTACTAACTTTTTATGGCTTTGGAATATTCAAGGCTAAGTGTGCAATATTTTTGGGGGATTATAAAAATTTAACAGCATTAACTTTTACAAATTGATTTAGAAAGTTTTGGATTCAGGATAATATTTAAGGTAGTTTTGGTGAAGCTGCAAAGATTTTTAGAAAAATAAAGCAGACCCGAAGTTTGGGAATGGAAATCAGCAAATTCGGTTCTTTTTCTTTTAAAAGGAGCACACGTTTTTATATTTGAAATGTACAAAACTAGGATTTAATTGAAATCTAGATTAACAAAGTCACTTCTTTTAAATTGTGCGCTTATTGAGTGAAAACAAGCTATACATTGGAAATATACAAAAACAGAGTATAGTTCTAAGTACTAAAAAGTATAAAGTCGTTCAATACAAATTTTTTTAATTCTTCTTTTACGAGAGTCGTCATTGTCAGGGATTTGAGAAATTGATTTTCCCTTGCATTTTTTAAAAGTATAACATTCTAAAAGTATTTTAGGAAAAATTTTATATCAATTTGAAAACAATTTTCAGGGTTATGTGGGTTATATTTTCAGGGTTGATGCACAGAAAACTGAAAAATCAAACACTAAAAAATTGGTTAAACAAATATTTTCACCTTGATAAAGTACGCAGACGGTTAAATCGGCGCATTGATTTTAATTTTGGACGGACGTTTTGTAAATATTTCCAAAATTGTGTGGTTTAAAGCGTATTAGCCTCCACTTCCTGGTTCTACGAATTTTAGCTTGACATTTTAATCAGATCTTTTTAATAACACAATATCAAAAAATCACTCTTTCTAAAAATTAGGTTTGTTTTTTTTTTTCTGTTGTTTAATTATTTTATGAAATACAATATTTAGGTCTTATTTAATTGAAAAATCTCAAGTAGACATTTTCCTGGATAAAAAAGATATGTACCTTAAAAACCGTATTACAAAATACGCAACTTCTAAAAATACTTTAGGGTATTAATGAAACTTTTCCATCTGTAAACATTTCGGTGCGAAAAATTGTGACGCTCATTCATCCATCAGGAATACTTTACAAATCTTTTATTAAAGCAGGACAATGCTCCCGAAAAGTAGCTGAAAGCTTTCTGGATCAGTTTTCTCATGTGAATTATATAGGACAAAGAATTATGGCGCTCAATTCCCTTAATAGAAAGCATTTACTGCGCTTCTAAAGTGCGAGCAGGAGCTCTGTGTAAAGTTCGCATCTTTAAATCGTTCTTAAAGTTTTCTGGATAAAACGATGTCCTTTTCTTCTGTCTCGTGTTTCCATGATTTTGAAGAGGACCCTAAATTTAAACATAATATTATTAAAATGTCTCAATAAGGCTGACAAAATTTCAGACATTTTTCTAATTTCTTGCAAAATTAACTTTGTTTTTGTCATGGAAAAAAATGGGCACGTGGAACTGGAAAGTATTATGGTACAGTGCCCAAAGGAACGGACCGTGCCCTTTAATAAGACAGAAGTCAGGGGTTTAATGCACTTCCTTTATCGATGATCTTAATTTGTTCCCTGTTTTTCTTTCTAGATGATGTGGATAGGCTGAAGCCCCCCAAGCGCGGATTCTTTCAGTCGATTCTCTGTTGCTGGCGACGAACACGAACAAAAAGCAACCAGAATGGGACACCGATTGATGGTTCGACAACACCGCCACCACTTCCAGACCAACAAAGGTATCTGCTACCTCAGGTACGGCATTCAGATATGCACAAGATGTGCATGGTCATCGATTTGGACGAAACCTTAGTTCATAGTAGTTTTAAGGTAAGTCGATCCGTTCTATGTCGTCTGAACTAAACACAGACACACTTCTTTTTCTCAAGCACTTCCGCACTTTCATTGCTGGCATCTTAGCACTCTCGCGACTAATTTAGACCCCGCGGAATGAGAAGATTTCCGCATACCCATCGTTTTAATCAATAATTAAAATTTCAAACTGCAACCGGACGTGCAGACATTTTTAGATAATCGTGAGCCCTGCTCGAACAGTTCTGAATACGTCAGAGGAGAGTACACGCACGACTAGTTTTTCAAACGAGAGAAAATTAATTAACTTTCTTTCTCGGAAGCCTTTGCTAGCGAGAAGTTAAATTTGAGACGTTCTAACCTGTTGAGAGAAAATCACTTATTGTTTTTAGGATACCTTCGTCGATTGTCTATTGAATTAAGAAGTTATAGATATTTTCGGAAATCCATTACATTAAGAAGTTATAGACTTTCAAATTTGGGAAGTCTTAATTTCGAAAGGTTTGGAAATGGTTTTTGAAGTATAATTAAATTATAATGAGTACTTGTGGATTCTTCTATAAATAGCACTTGGCAAAATAAAACAATTTTACAGTAGGTTAGCTTTGTTAGTAAAAAGTTTTGTAGATATCGACCATTTCAAAAAAGTACTAAATTCATTTTTTTGTGAAAACTTTGTAAAATTAACACTAAATTTTATCCACTTATGTAACATCGCAATGAAGCTCTTAATGAGAGAAACGACACTTGGAAAATTTATGTATTGTGTACTTAAAATCCTTACCTTAAATACACATGAAACATTCTCCAAATCCTGAAATCCTAATTTCTGGATTCTTCCATATCATTATTACTGAGGGGGCGTTGTATATAAAGAACCTATCGTGAACCTTAGTCTTATATTTCATGCATGCTTTATTGGGGAAGGAATACACTTTTCTAAAAAAAAACATGTTAAAGATAGCATAAATATTTAGGTATTATTGTTTTATTTTTTAAAAGTAGTTTTGTACAATAACTAAAATAAATTACAAACAAGTCTTAAATCTGATTAATAGATTGGGAAAAAAAGAAAAATCTTTATAATTGCCGATGAATATAAAACAAATTATGAAATTTAATGCAAATTCATCATTATTTTGCATAATTGTCAGTAATTATGTATTTTACAAGCACCGAATTTATTGTTTTCACGAGAACATATTCACAAATGTTTTCATTGGATACACTGATGTTCCGATACATTAAATTTCAAATTGAAAAATTAATACTTTAATCTTAATATTTACTTTTTTATGCTCATATATGTAAATATATCCAATAATTTGTATTTGTTTTATTGTACATAGAATTGTCCATATCTGTGATATTACATGTTTGAACAATTTGAAATATTAAACTTTATATTGCAATGTTTTTAATTACTGGTCGGATTTGAATAAAGGACGTCACATATCGCAATTATTTTTGGGTAATCGATACTTTACCTTTGCATTCTTTTTGGGGAGATTTCGGGACAAAATTTTACTACAATACACTTCTAAAGATCTAAAAAATATGGACCATTAAAAAGCTTAAACTTATTCTTTTTAAAATATCTATTTTTACTTCCTTTTACTTTTCTTGAATACTGATACCTTATGATATTTGAGAAAGTAGTAGAATAGGTTTTCCTCGAACTTTTACTTATATGAATTTCAGAAGTTATTGTTTTGTTGCTGAACATTTTATATAAGCTTTTCGTAGAAAATCAACGCGAAATTACTAGATCCGATTCAAGAATAAGACAAACTTCCTTTATTTTTATAAAAAAGGAAACTGAAATTTTAAAATTAAATTAAGTGGAAGAAGATATTATTATATATTATTATTATACAAAGAATCACTATTTTGACACTCCAAAACGAAGACCTGTTCCCGATTTTTTTCCTATTAATTCAGTTCTAGATTGCATATAAATTTTTATTCAAATATAAACTATAGTTCAGAATTCAATGGTTGAACTAGTCACGGATCACACGTAAGCATGAGATGTACCTGCAGAATGTTCGGTGAATATTACATAATCCCTTACCTGTTGACAGGTCTGACCATGAGCTATAGGATTACTATAACTTGAATACTTTTTCGAAAATTCTTACCTTTATTCAGTATTTTCTGTGCCATTGTCAGTGAAGGATATTTCTCGCCCGATACTACTCATACCGTTCTCGAAGAATTGTTCTATTAACAAACATCCGATTTCTTCAATAACGGTCTTTTTTTCAATTTTAGACTCTGCCAATTTTCCAGCTCCAGACCAGAGCAATGACCTTTACCGAGCTAGACTAGCTAATTATCTTAAGGATTTGTTTACTTAGCCTGCATTTTAAAATGGTATTACACTTCAGATTTCCTTTTTTTTGTAAATCAAAATATTTTTATTTAGATGATAAAGGCAAAATTACACTATTGCCTTCCTTTGCCTAATTTCTAATTTGGGCGAATTTCTCTTTCTCTCTCTCTATATCTTTTTTTTGTCGTTAATTAAAATCAACTTAATTAACCAAATTCTTCTGTTAACTTTTTTTTACTGTAGTTCTCTGGCTTTTACACAAGAAGCACCTTTTTTGGCCTTTTTAATAGGAATTCCCCCTAATAGAATATCGACAAGAGATTCTGACATGTGATGTTCCCAAGCTAATCGGGTTTACTTTCATAAATTACAATAAAGACAAACTCATTAAACTTGACCAATTTTAAACCTTCTATTTTTGTGTTTCCCCGACGTCCGAAAACTTAGATAGTTATTGAATGCTTTTGAAACATGCAAAATATGCTTATACTTCCTTAGGTTAATGGCCAAGCGCATTGACTTGGTTCTGTCCGAATTTAATTTCGTAGGAGTGCAAAATTGATAACGCTCCGCGGTCTGGTGACTTCCGCAGTTTCTGTCGCGAAATTCCCGGAATTACCTCGGGCCCTAGCCACTAGCTTGATAAGCCGCGCTGACAGGATGATTGTAAGCAGCGCTCCTCCCCGCAGTCACACAATGATATGCTTATTTTTAGCGTCGCTTATAAAATTTATCACGCCAAATAGTTTGCAAGTGCTTTCATGGGCGCTTCGTGTAATTTTAGCATACTTGAAGGTTGGCCTTTTGCATATGCATGAGAGGCGCGGACGGGCTGCTATCGGGCTGCGGTTATGCTGCCCGGTTTATTGCTGCGGCCTTGAATTGAAATTCGCCAGGATAAAAACACAGGGCTTTTCTACGGTCCATTTGATGGGCGAATTAATAAAACACGCTGCATCTGATTGACAAATTGCTTCCACTACAACTTCAACATGGGAAACTGCAGGGGCTCTGATCGGAAGCTGCGGCGATTTATGGATCCACTTAAATGAAAACGCGAGCTGAACATTTGTTTAAACACTTCAAACAAAATTTGCCGAAAAAATTCAGGCAAGGCTGCTAGTTATTTTTTCTTTTATATTTTACTAACACGTGTGTGTCGTGATTTTTTATTTTGGCGTACAGCCAAGACATTGTAGTCTCTCTCAGACTATTAAAAATACGGATAATAATTCGTGAGTTCGATGTTTTTTATCAATCTAGACCACCGACTGAGTAAAATTCTATTTTCTCTCCAATTTGCTAAATCATCGGTGAAGCACCTGTTACGTAATTTTAAACGTATATCTAATTTTCAATCCAGAACTTTTTTCTCCTAATAAAAATTAATTTGATTATTGTTATAAATTGATAAATTAATTTTCGTTAAGAATTTGAATTCAATATCTTTAAAATTAAACATCTCACAGCTCATTTAAAATTTTTAAAAATATTTCATAGAATATTTCTAGAATATATTTGCATAAAAGATTTTTCTCTTATTTCAGCCAATTCCAAACGCTGATTTTATAGTACCAGTAGAAATAGATGGAACAACACATCAAGTATATGTTTTAAAACGACCACATGTTGATGAATTTCTTAAAAAAATGGGCGAGCTTTACGAGTGTGTGTTATTTACAGCATCACTAGCCAAATATGCAGATCCCGTGGCGGATCTGTTAGATCAGTAAGTAAACAATATTTTATCGCTGTGTATATTTTTCAATGTAAATAATTTAAGCGAGGAAAAAAAACAAATTAAATTTAGAAGGTTCCTTTGGAAAGTTCTGCAGTGCGAAAAAATTAGACAGAAATTAATTTGCAATTCATAGATTAGTTTTTAAATAGAATAAACATGTGTTTATTGCTCTGTAAATGAAACTTTTCAGTTGTTTTTGTCTTAAACACATATAATAAATAAAAGTGATAGTTTTTTCGGCTTAACTTCAAAAAATAAGCCTTTCCGGTCGGACATGGTTTCCGAAGATCCTATAAATTCGTATTAGGATCCTCTGGAAGGGTACAGGTCGGTAACAAGGTCAATTGTTAGTTAGCATTTGAAATATTCGGTTGTGAAGATCGAAGGTTCTGTCTGGACTGGAATAGAAGTTCGGAAAATTGTTTCTAGTAAATGTCGCAGTTGTAGATGATAAAATGAATATTAACGAATTTTTAATTCTTCCCCCCTTTCAAATCATTTTTTCTATCTTTTTAAAAATAATATATTGTTATTTTGCCTATTTTATTTGAGACTATCTAAATACATTATTTTGCTATAAAGTATGCAGAAAAATTAAAATGTTTAAAGCTATTATATGATTATTATCGAAGTTTTGAAGAAAGGACCTATTTTTGGAAAATGCCTTCGAATAAAATTTTTTTAAATGCCTGTGGATCAGAAACTAATAGTTATATTTTTCAAATTTAATTTTATGCATAATTGCACGAACTTTCCCGAGGAATTTTCGATTTTTCTCGACTAGCACTATTTTAAATTTAATCAATTTAAACTTTTTCGAAAAAATTTCGATTTCTTCTGATTTTTTTATTTCAAATTAAAATCTGCCTAAACCTGGCAGATCCAGTTTAATCAGCTCTGACCGTGGAGGCTTAAGTTAAAGATATTTAAATAATCATAAATAATCATTTATATTTTTATTAATCAGTATAAATGGTAGTAAATGTATCTTTACTAATTTAAACATTTTGCTTCCTCTCCTTACAGATGGAATGTATTTCGAGCAAGACTGTTTAGGGAATCATGTGTATATTACAGGGGTAACTATATTAAGGACTTAAATCGTCTTGGGCGTGATTTACAAAAAATTGTTATTGTTGATAATTCACCAGCTAGCTATATTTTTCATCCGGATAATGCAGTAAGTATATTTGGATCTTGGTACTTTATTTTTATGCAGCCATGCGCATTATTGTCAGTGTGAATATTAATATTATTATAATCGCGATGATTTACTTAAAAATACATCTACATAGATACACGTAATTAGATGAATCTGAAGAAAGTATAAAAAAGTAAAAAAGGTATTACCTTTAAAGCATTCCTCAAATCATTTAATTTATTTATTAACAGGAAGGAAATTTTTTTATAAACTAAGTTCGAAATCAAGATGAAAATCACATCTTTGTTATCGTTAGAGTTCTACCCTGTAATTTGTTTTTCATTTTTTAGCTCTAGAAAGGCTAGAAAAGTGGGATTAGGCGTAAAATTAAACCAATTTCCCCTTTTAACCCTCATATTTTGAGAACTTTTGATGCACTTTCGTAATATTTACTTTCTTGGTTAGTTATATACGTGAGATTTGTATAAGTGCACGTATGTACGTACATTTTGTTAATGTAATATGTCGGTATAAGTACGTCGTAACAAGTCAGCTACAGAAATAATGTCAACGAAAATTGAGATAATTGCTTAGGCCTGTGTACACTTGATGGGCCACTGCAATTTTCAAAGCTCAAATCAGAAGAGAATTGAAAAGGCACAAGTCTGATTGGCGAAAATACCGAAAATAATGCGTGGGTTCACTAACACGTGTGTGCAACTGAGATTTGGGGATTCTTGTTCACTTCGAAATTTTATGCCTATGTCGCAGCAAGACTTTGAAGCTCTTAATACCATTCGCTAAAAATCTAGTCAGTGGGATTATGATTATAGTTTTTGATTTTAAAGTAGAGTAGTTAAAAGGTCTTTAGCAGACAACCAAACCTACAAATAAAGAAATTACATATCTATTTTTAAATCTTAAAATATGCATATTTCTTTTTCCAGTTAATTGGACTACCCTGTAAACCTTTTTGCGAAGACTTGTGTGTGTATTTCTTTCGCTTTAATTTGAGGCTACTTTGATAATACATCATATTTTATGAATCTTATCTTCTTATCGAGCAAAAGAAATACTTTTAAAAAAATGAAATTTTAGAAAAAAATAATAAAATTGATAATTATAATTGATATTATAGTGAACTTAATAACCATCATAACGACGAGATGATTTTTGAAATTGGGCTATAATTACGTTTATTATCATGGGGCCTATCTCAAAAGAATCTACTCTAAAATAACAATTTTTACCTTGTTTGGTCACCGCCTGGCAAATGTTTTATTTACTTGTATATAAAATAGCATCATATCTAGATACTACGGTTTCAGTGCCAAGTTCAAGAGTGGTGCTGTGAAAAATTCGATATATAAGCGTAATATCGTCAATTGCTAGTTAGTAGAATTCAAAGTAATACCTTGGGTAAGTTTTGTTTACCTGCTCCGGAATATCGTAAGAACTACTGGATGTATTTCGATAAAATTTTTACCATTATATAATTCAAGAGTTTACATATATGATAAGCTAGTGTAGGTATCGTCTTGACGTGGTGCACAGCAGGGGAGGTAATCTAATAAGAATGGGGTAGAACTAAGTTTATTATACCATACTTAACAGAGAATTTGGTAGTCTGCACTGGCGATTTGAGAGGGTTAATTAAAATCGTAGGAAGCCGATAAATACGACGGATAAAAAATACATTTGATCCTTTGATCGAGGACATTGACATCAGGTTAGAGAGTGGAGGTTGATCCGAAAGGCTGAAATATCATTGATATTTTAAAAGCTAGATGGAATGTATTCCTTAGACTTAGTTTTTTCAAGTATATCATTCAAGTTGGTTCATTCAATTCATCAATTTACCAATGTTTTAATTTCAGGTTCCAGTCAAATCATGGTTTGATGATGTTACAGACTCGGAGCTGTTAGAACTAATTCCACTATTTGAGAAACTTAGCAAAGTCGATTCAGTTTATAGCGTTTTATGTAATTCAAATCAACCGTCGAACAATATCCACCAGCAGGAATCGTCCCAGAATCAGTTGCAGCAGATGACTCCTCTGACGCAGTCTCCATCACCACCGCCACTAACGCAAATGCAATCGTCGTTGAATTCGCAAGACCAGCAGCAACAGGGTCAGCAGCAGGGCCAACAACAGAAACAGCAACCGAATCAACAAGTTGGTAGTCCGCCCAGTTTAAACAACATCAGCAACAAGACGTAACATTGGGAATACCTGTTTATTAATATTTAGGAAGCGGATGTGCACCTGTAGCCATCCGCGCAGGCCCGGTGCCTGCACCTGATGATATACACATACACACACGACCCCCAACATATTCATTAACTTAAGGACTGCAGGTCGGGGCGTGAGTGACCCCCTAGGATCCCGGAGATCCCATCTGGGCCACCTTGTCGTCTAAGATGGGCCACTACACCTGCGAGCGAACGTGTACATATTTATACATATTATATATAGGGAGAGAGTGAATAGGCCAACCGCAAAAATCAAGAGGAATCTATTTTTAAGCGTATTTTATACTGAATCGATGCGAGCAGAGGTAATATATCAATCACTTTATACACACGCGTAATAATTTAACAGAGGTAATGCAACTGCGTAGGTATTTATAAAAAAAAAATCAGCAGGTTAAGTACATAGGAACAAAAGAAACATATTTTTACACGAGAAACCTAAACTTATTAAAACCTATAGCGTAAGTTTCCGATATGGGGAAAATATTGGAATTTAACTAGCTTTTATACGTGCATATTCGAGACGAGAAAAACCTGAGATATTTTTCGAGCAGAATACCTTTTAAATTACTACCGAAACGAGTGAGGTTGTTGTTTTCGGAGCACAATTAATAAACCCACCTTGTGTGCAGCAATTTTGGAACTAAGTTTTAGAATTGAATATCAATTTTTTTATTTATTGAATCCTACTTAATTATGTTCTATTGTTCCCAAATATGCCAGCAAATAATCGTGTTTGTCGGGTTGTCATTTGTAAAATAAAAGAAATATTTTTCATTTTTTTAGAAGAAAAAATATTCTCAGTATGGTACTATCTAGTTATACCATTATAAAATACAAAATATGATCATGTGGTAGTCTTGATACCCTTCGTTAAGTTCTTGCTCATCAAAGTTGTTTCTCCAGATTGGCAAAGGAAGACATTTTAAAAGGAGTAGATCCAGAATGTTTTTTTTTTGTAAAATGTTTTTATGTACTTATCTTCAAAATACATTCCTACTCGGCTTGATGCTGTACCTATAAGTATGATATCCAAATCGAGATCTAAGGTATAATAGCAACTATTTATTCTGCCGAATTCATGAGTTTCTTTGGTTGAAAATGTTCGTTCAAATGTTATAGAATATTTATAGATAATTCTATTTCTTTTAATTAGTTTACTTTTCTCTTGCCACGTTCGATACTTAAGTCTTAGAAGATAAAGAGGACGTGGAACGTGTGGAAAATGATAAGGCCGGTTTAATATATTTATCTTATAGTCTTGTACTGACACTGGGTTAAAAGATGTCGGCGAACTTAATATCTTTTCAATCCTAAACAAAATATGTGCTCATTTAATGGCTCAAAATTCATGAAAGGTTTCTTTTCGCATAAGGCTATGGCAATTGCGAAGGAAAACTTATATTTAATAATCTTCATAAAAATATAAGATTATAGAGTTCTTAAGTTTTGAATTCCTTTTTGCGTTGGATTTGAACCCGAGGTCTCTCTGTAACCTCCGATCTTTCTGCAAGTTCTCGTTTGTATAGACTTTTTAATTCGCGCAGTGGCCCATGTGGATTTTTGGTAACGCTGTTGATCTACGTAGATCTTAGTGCGGACTGTAAAACGTGTGGTGAAAAGCAATCAAGTCTACTTCTACACGCTGAATCCATTAATTTTTCGGATATAGAAAATAGATGCTTTCCCAAGTTCACATAAATTTGTGAAAATGAAATGCAATTTCCATTCTTTGTTTAATATTTAATTAATTAATTTGATTATGTCTGCAAAGTAATCGAGCTTTTATTGTTTTTACAAGGCGGAAAACTGAATAATGCAAAATGTTATTTTTCCTTTTTGCGATTAACTTAGATTTTTTTCATATTCGACTTTTTTTCTGCATTTAATTTAAATAATTATTAACATGTATAAAAATTGTGTTTAAAAGACACAAAAATATCGAAAATGGAAAGGGTTTCTGTTTAAATTCAATTTAATTTAATGATTTGGAGCAAAAGAAAAGTTCGCGTTTTTAATTCCTTACGCGAGGATGTTACATAAAGACATAACAAATCAGGCTTTATTTATAAAAATATATTTAAGATATAGACAAATATTCAGCTTTATCGTAATAGAAATGCATATGCACACTAAATGCATTCATACGATGGAGACAATTCTCGCACTTGGGACATATAATTTGAAGAATTATATTCCTGACCATAGTATTCCTGTTTCAATCTTTGACAAAAGGTACTTCAGTCTATACGGGCAGAAGTATTCAAATCCAAATGTCTTTTTCAATATTCTAGTACTATTATACAATAAATATTAAAACTCATCATTTCTAGAAGTCTCTAATGGGAATTTATGGAATCGAACACGAGTCGAAATTGTAAATTTCACTTCAACCGATCTTAGAGAATTCTTCAATAACATGAGCATGTAGTGATGTGGTGACATATTGGAAAAAGGCATCCGCAATTCCACGGCGATTGCTGTACATGCGACGAGCGTAAATGGGGCAGCAAATAAAATGTGCGCCTTGAAAACAACAACCGAATTGTACGAAAACATAGCAACCTATATAAAAACTATATTAATTATAATAAAGGAAAACTGAGGAGAAGCCAGTGTGTTTGAGAAACAAACAAAAAATATTAAAGCAAGCAAATCAGCTTAATACAAAAAAAAATGGAAATTTTGTAATCGGAGTGAAAGAGGAGAAGATCAAAAACGCAATAAAATGAAGTTTCCTTCAAGGATTTCTCATCGATAATTTTTTGTTCTACTTTTTTTTTTTTTGATGATTGTTGTGAAAAAGAAAAAAAACACTTTTATTTTTATTTTTATTTCATTTTTTACTTGTAATTTTTTTTAACCTCTTGTAACGAAGAGGTGGCGAGAAAGCAATTTATTAATATTAATTAATTTAATTAGCAACTATTCTTAATGACGCACCTTCTAGACCGATAGTAACTTTCCTTTCGATAATTTCTTTTTTTTTTTTTTAAATGTATTGTTTTTATTTTTTAAGATTGTTATTAAGGAGATATGTGTGAACAAACCGAATAATAAAAGCTTTTATTATATTTTCCTATTGCGTTCTTATTTACTTGTTTTATTTTGCAGCATTTTACTTTTAATTTTGCTAATAGGAAATGCGTCCTTATGCATTTAATATTGTTTAATTAGTAAAAGGACGACTCTATTTAATTTCAATTAAACCATACTCAGCATTTATTCTTCTTTGGTAGTATTCTATGACAATAGAATGGCAAAATAGTGTTACCTGTTAAGAAGGCAAGCAATGAAAGAATATATAAAACGTGTTTCCGAAATGCCACAAGCTTATGTCTTCCGTTTGTAAAATCCCGTCCATTTGTGCGCAATTCGTTTGAATCGCACTAATAGCACGACTCCAAAGAGTAGATACATATCACAAGAAATGTTATCTAGATATTGTTTCACCGCCCTGTAGAAGTGATACTATACCAGTTAATAATTCCAACTGCCATTAGGGGGGTCGTAATCATGCTCAGTTGTTTCTTGGACTATACAAACAAAAACAATTTTAAAGCATTTTTTATATTTTGTATTGAATGCGTTAAGGAAACAATTGAAAGAAATATACGAGAAAATTTTTCCATAGTTTGTTTTTTCCCGATATTTTTGTTTTAAAATTGTTCAATATTTTGATCTTTGTCGGTTTACCTACAAAATTACTTTAATATTTAATTTAGAATTTGCTAGAGTGCATTTGCAGTTCGTCTTTGCCCGTCTATTGTTCAAGGTCTACATTTAACCAATTATTTTATTGCTTCTTATTTTAGGGATTCTCAGTTTGGAACTTAAATGGGCAAAAGCAGAATTTTTAATTGTCTTTCGATAAAAGCAATGTTCTTAGTAGACTGGTTTTCGGGTTTCAATATCGGAGAGTTTATTTTCTAATAAAGGACGCAAGAAATTGCTATAAAAAAAGATTTTAATTATTTAATCCAAAGAAGAATTATTGCCGTAAGTTTTATCCAAATTTAGTTCTGCGCAACAGGCTCAGCATCGAGTGTTATTTATGAATAGTTTTCTAACAATAAATCATTTGAATTTTAATATCTAGTGGCTTGAGCTCGTTTTTATCTTTGATATATATAAAATTTCGTAAACTATAGCAAAAGATATCTTTTATAGGCTTATTTAAAAAACATTAATATTAGTAGGGTAACTCCTAAAAAATGCACACTTAGAAAATTTCTAAAATGTTAAGACAAACTACAGAAAAAAGCAAAAATAGAAATAAAAAAATGTTTATATATTTGGAACAAGATCAAATAAACTAAACGACAGAAGGTCTTAGATATTTTGCTTTTAAATCTCTTTTGTTTTGTTTCAGAATGGAAACTTATTTTTGTATTTTAACATTGTTAACAACAAAGCATGAACCCCTATAGAGTTATGTCAATATCGAATTTAAAAACGCCATTTTGTTTAGTACGAACGTTTTAAAGCGGTTTAATTTTTTAGCCAACTAAGAATTACAAAATTGCCTTAAGTAAGTATTGTATAATTTTATTTTACCGAGTTGTATCAACTTCGAAATTTTTATTTTCCGTAATTTAATTTATTTCTTATGGTTACGTCCTTTTAAATGAGAATACATAGTTTATTATTATTATTATTATTTTTATTGCGTTTTAACATTCTCCTTCTAACGTAACTATCCGCTAAATTAAGAAAAAAAAACTGTTTCAGCATATCTCCAGTTTTTTGGATTTAATCATATTTGCTAATCAAATTATTTGACAAAATAAAAATATATATCCAGAGACTGCTGCACTATAGAATATAAAAAATAAAGATCAGTCTCGTTAAATCCGACAAAATGTGCTTGTTATTTGCTGTGTCTTGTTGAAATACATTAAAAATTTTATTTTGCAAGACAACTACAATAAGTAAACTGACAAAATTTGGTATATAAATCAGGGCTGTTACCTTACTTAGATGAGAAAGTAAAAAATTAATATAGAACAATAAAGGTTTAAAAAAAAAAAAATTGTTAGTTAAGCGATATACACAAATAAATCCCAATTGTGAACAATTTTGTGCTCTGTAAAAGAAAGCATTGTACCTTCGAAGAGTTTTTAGTACTGTACTATCTCAGATTTGAAAAATAATACAGATTTTTCGCTTGAAGCAACCAAGTAACCAAAACTATCAACAGATCATTTCTGCCTAAGCGAGGGGACGACACGAAAAGGGCCAGCCCGGGATTCTGCATGAGAAGTCTGTCTAGTATTGTTTAGATCTGTGATATATTCTGCCCAACATTGTGACTGGTATTCATATAAAAATAAAAATTAACAAAAAAGAAAAAAAAACTAATGCTTGTTCTAAATATCTACTACAAAACGAAGGAAGTTTCACATTTTCTTTTCCCGTCTATTTTTGACTATCTAAATGTACTGTAAATAGGAGGATGGAAATCACTAGACTCTCGAACTATATACATATACACGTGTAAAACTCTTTGTACATTTTGTATTTACTGAGGCATTTTGTATTTTGGAAAGACGTAGACCCATCCTGGAGGTATTTGTAAAGTATCAAAAGAAAAAAAATGATATTGCAAAATTTTTCTTTTGTAGTTATTGGAGTAAGGTTTATCGGACTAAATTTAAGTGAAATCTGTAAAAAGTCATTTTAGCTTAAGTTTCGAGTCAGAGAGAACTAGTTTTTGTATGAAAACTTGTAACCGTCTTATCTTGTATTCGATTATACTGAAACAAAGATAATATCAAGGCATTTTGACTTTCACTCTTACCACCATCACGTGTTCCAGCTACGGGAGAATTCCTCGTTTTTACTAATATCTTAAATTCTAGAATATGAGACCGTTTTTAAAAAAATTTAATAACAATTTATAACTTTTAATTTTTACCAAAAGAAGACCTAGTTTTTAGGAGAATTGGAAAAGTGGGATTGGAAGAATTGTTTACAATATCAAGGAAATTTTTATGAAATCAAATGTTTACAAAATTCAGAAACCTTAGTTTATTCATGTTTAGACTTTTTGGCAGTTCAAAATACAGTGGACATCTTTAAACGGCTTTGGTTTTAATCGGACATTTTTTTTCAATATCTTTCTTTACCTGTCTTCTAAAATAAAAGTTCAATTTTAAAGGAAAAAACTTCGTAGTGCTTCTTAATTTTGTGTGTTGATGTTGTAAGGGGAACGCCGTCCGAAACGGCGCCACTAAATTTTAGTAAATAAATGCAATCTTTATGTTCTACATAAGTGCATTTTTGCTTTTATTCAGGACCAACAAGTTTTTTCTGTACTCTCAAACTAACCACGAAGTTATCGGTGCTTTCGGGATTAAACTATAAAAATGTATATCTGTATGTATCCAATTCAACATATCGCCTTATTTTTAGCCTGATCTTTTAACATCAATCAAGCTTTCAACGATCCAATCACTTTCAAAGGGATTCAACTTCGGTATTCTCGATAGCTTCAGTGGCTTGCGAGAAAATCCAGTTTTACATATAGACAGATGGACAGACCGATGATTTCTTTTGTATCTTTCTGACAGAGAAAGGAACGAATCACCTACCTGTATGCTCCTTATACAATACGTAATACAGATCTTTGAAGTATTTTTTATTTAATATTGGAATTTATCTAACTTCAAAAATTCCAATATGTTCAAGTAACACTTAATATTTCATAATTTTGTTTACTAAAATTAGAGCTTCAGAGAATTCAAAATTACTAACTTTTGTTGCAAAAAGACAAAGATTCGTAGAAATTGGTAAAGTACTACAGTTTTTTATTAGTTCCAATTTAAAAATCAATTTGACGATGTAGAGCATCTATAATTTCGTGACCAAAACAGTCATTCCAAACCTGGGCTGGGACTAAGCGGCCGAATTATAAAAAATATTGAATTAAAAGTAAAAATATTTTTATAGAACTAGTTTCGTACACAGTTCTTGAAGTAATTTAACCAACTCATATGTTGCTTCTTAAATGGTTAATATATTTTATTAAAACACCAAATTTCTCAACTAGTTTTATTTAATAATAATAATAAATATTTTGGTGCATCAGTTACTTACATAATGGACCGAAAAATAATTATCTTAATCTAATCTCTATCATTTTTTATCTTGATTTTGGACATTGGGTCTATTTCTTTTCTCCTATTTCTCTCTTTGTTTACAATATATCCCTCCAACGTTAGATTTAGTCTAGTTATAATTATCTTTGTGGGGAATGCGTTTTTGACTGCGCAAAGCAAGCAAGTGGTAATTGGCAAGGAAATTGAACTTATGAGTACACAGGACGTCAAGGTGTGATTCATGAGGAAATTTTTAATCCAATCGGAGCTGTCGATTTCCTCTGACCAGTACCGAATTCCACCGATTATGCTGACCACCAAAACTACGAGGATAATTTTCCATTTAAGTCTTGATTGATTTTGGTCCGAGGCTAAAACTGAGATTAGTCTTTTTTCGAAAGCGTTTAAGTTGGTACACGTTGATTCCACCCTCTCCATTATTCAGCTAATTTTGTTCTCAATATAGAATTTGGTTAAACAGGCGGTTGTTTGACAAAAACTACAAAATTCCATTGATTGAAAGTTCATGAAAGTGATCAAGGGTTCCTATGTGACAAGATTTAATTTTCAAAATTTATTAAGATATATCTAAAATTCAGTTAATCCCAGCAATCTAGTTCCAGTAATCCATCTACTGGTATGATATTTAAACTAAAACTGGCACAATAACGTACTTTAAAAAGAGATATCACCAATTAGTAATAAATCTACATAATAATTGACATGATTATTTTAATAATAAAGAAATTTCCGTGCCGTTTGTACCCGCTTTCCTTTGCCCGTCTGTACGCGGAGAAGAAATAAACTTGGTAAAAAAGGATATGTTCTTGTAGGAAACATTGCATTTAACTCAACCATACTAAACTAAATTAAATTAATTATTTCCTATTCCATAGTAGGATCCCTAAAACTTCTTGCAGCCAAATTATCAATGCCACTGAAATAGAAATTTCCTAAAATTAATTTGTCCATATAAAAAATTCCATTTATAGTTTAAAATAATTTATTTGTTGTGTTTTCCTACAATTAATTCTATTAAGCCGAAATAATGGCTTAATGCATAATAACTAATAATACAGTAACACAAAATGCAATAAACTTACAAAATATCAACAGAAATAAGAGAATGTACACATTGCAGAGATTAATCTCCTGGATCTTTAGGCTTATAAATAAATTATCCTCGGTACGTTTCAGGTGTCATGCCTCCTCCGCACAGCGGTGTTTCAAGCCGTCCACTAATGATGTGTTCGTATGCCGCCTAAGTGGATCAAATGGCAGATTATGCAGATCTGCTGGTATTATTTCTTTACCTTAACTGAAGTATAGCAGTATCCAGCAAAACCGGACATTTCACTCTCATAACCCGGATACCGGGTGAGATCCTCAAGCAAAGCAAGTTCTGCACCTAGATGTGGAACTTCGGCGCGGAGCACGAGGTAAATGGTTAGAGGCATTACGCTGTCTGCACTAAGTATCACAGAGTTGTCTGGAAATTCAGGATATTGCCTTTAAAATTACTTTTTGGATTTGAAGTCAATCATACCTAGAGAATGTTTATATGCATCCTCTATCAAACGCATCGATTTTTCTATCACATTAAGCATTCTTTGTGGGCAGTATTTTTCGGTAACTTGCTTTAGGGTAGTTGTAGCCTCCTTAAAGATTTCGTGACTTACCACTTCGACGAAAGAACTAAAATATGCACAATTAACTTATAATAAATATGCTAATTGTATCTATTTATACCGTATATCTCTTTTATAAATATAAAAAATTTAAAATATAATAAAGAATAAACAAGTTATGGATTTTATAATTAGTTTAGATAAATATAAATTTACTTACCTATCTAAACCAAGAAAAGTAATTAAGTCTTCATCGGATTTTCTAGAAGCTGACAAAATTTTTTGCCTATAAATTTCGTCCTTTACACTATGCTTTTTAGCATATAAAACAAAAAGAGTAGAGTAAATTCCTTCGGACAGCACAATTGGATATAACAAAGTCATGCACGATACTATTTCAGAGGAGCTGCGAACAAAATATCATATTAAAATTATCTTTTATTTTAAAAATCGCATATCTACACTTCAGAAACTGAGCAACAATCGACAGGAAGTGCGGGAAACATTTTTCTCACAATACAATAAATTCTTGAGCAAATCGATTCCCACTCAAGCATTGCATGAGTGGACAGGATAAGAGTCGGTTTGACTTTCCAACATCCATAGGATGTGTAAAAACAGTTCGAAATGCGTTCATATAAAATCCTGAGAGGATGCGCAGTGTCTCGAAAGGCCTAAGATTACAGAAGTTTAAGTTTTAGCAACTGACCGCAATTCATTATTCGCGAATCTCACCTGCGATAGATACTCCTTAATAGAGTTGAAATCGTTCTCATCCAAAGTAGTTATTCCATAGCTAGGGACGTAATCTAAATCTGAACAATTATTACTCACACTTTGTGAGCTCTGTAACGAGCATCTGGAATTATTTGTATGACTATCTTTAATATTCGCTCCATTGATAAAATTTATTAAAGCATAACTGAATCCAGGTAGTCTTCCACTTACTGATCTTCTGTTCTGATCATTACGATCGAACAGAGTTTCATTGCTATAGGACTTTCTGTGCGAGTTTACCTGAACGGGACTTCGTCGCAAATACAAACTGGACGTTGATTTTAGACTTAATTTATCTGGGCTGGACGAAAATTTCATGGCAAAATCCACATAATTCGATTGCAGTGTAATATTTTTAGCAAAATAACTGCCCGGTTGTGATATTTCTTGTTCGCGTGCACGTTCCCGTTGATTTGTAATGAAAATTGCTATCTTGTTCCACACCTGTTTGAAATTTGTCAAATTCATTGACTGAAACACTTGCTCTTCCCAATTATCGAATAACGAACGCCACTTTCTGCTGTTGTCGACTACAAGCTCTCCGATAGTTCTAAAGGAAGATAAGCAGGTGAAATTTGAGATTTGAGTTATCGACATTTTGACTCACTTGGGATACTTAGGGAATTTTTGATTTATTGATACTGAACCCGAAACAACTCTCACATCGCCCCAATCACCGCTCAGATTTCCACTTATCACATTTCCGATCATATAGTCATCTTTATCATCGTCATCCTCTTCCTGTTTTAAAGGAATTTATCGTTTAGCTATACTTAAACAAGCACTAACAGCGAGTATCAAACCTGTTCAACTTTTTTCTGTGGTAGGCAATATTTCCCTTTTCCAGAAGGTCCTATCAGAGTCAATTCGCCTTCGTAGTAGTTACCATTGTCGAATACAGCCAAACCTTCTCCACATAACTCGTCGTTTACAAATATTCCTTCGAAATAGTCTCCGTTCATAGTTATATGGACTCCAGCACCGATCCTTTTGCCTTCAGCAAACATCCCCATGTATTTGTGACCATTGATGATATCGTCTTGTACTCCATATCCGTTTTTAGCATTCCCTACAAAATCCCCCATGTACGTGTATGAATTCGTCCGCAGCACACCGTGTCCATGGAAAAGTCCATCTCGAAAATTGCCTTCATACACTTTATTGTCTTTCATTTCGTATACACCGTAGCCATGGAATTTTCCTTGTAGGAACGAACCTTCGTACATTCCCAACGATGGTAGCACCATTTTTCCATAGCCTGTAAGAATGTTTGGGAAGCATTTAAATCAGGAGAGCGTGACCGGGCCAAAACCCTCTTCTAACCCTTACCTGTAATTTCGCCATTCTTCATGTCTCCGAAATACATTTTCCCATCAGGATACTCCAAGGAGCAAGTACCGTGCATAACACCGAGCTTCCATCTTCCATAGCAATGCACACCCGAATATTTCGGGTGTTTCTCGCTAAAGGTATAACCCGTCACCCTAAGACTGGACAGCTTTTCATCCATTGGTCTTCCTAAGGCCGCTTTTATTGCATTTTCAATTTGGTCAAACCAAATCATCTTATGATCATGCGAACGCGTCACAAGCTCAAAGGTACTTTCGGGTGTTATAATTTTTATTGTGTTATCACCATCGATGTGAGTCCATATAGCATTCAGAGGCATCACTTGGAGTTGGCTTCCATGTTGACACAGGCAATCCGAGAACAGGATAAACGATTGGGCTGAGAATGTGCCACCATTCGAACGTCTTAATGGAATGTTTCCAGAGTCCATAATAACCCGTCTATGTTTTTTCTTGAATTGCTGAATTTGAGTATACTTAGCATTTTTACGCCAAAAGGCATCCGTGTGTTCGGCGAGCTCCATGTCTACGAGGTGCTTCGTCTTCAGCTCTTTCCAATGGTTCAGTTTCTCGCCGAGGTGATAAGAGGCGTCAGGGTTATCCCGAATTAGGTAATCTATGAATAGCATAATATTGGTAATTTGTCCAAAAGGAACCGAAAAAATTGTTTCGCAATTTTCCTCTTCTACGATTTTGCACTCTTTAATGATGTTGGACATCGATGAAAAGCCTCGAATGGACTTTGTATCACAGAACAGTTTGGAATATGTCTCAAAGACTTTAATGACTTCTTTCCAGCTAAGAATAAAGAGAAGTTGTTCGAACACCATGTCGCCCATGTAGAAATCCTCTACAGACTGAAGACACGCCGCTAGTACGTATGTGAGGTTCAGGTAACCTTGGCACAGTTCGCTATAGGGACGAAAATTAACGCTCATCCAGGGATTAGCTTTTATGTATGTTTTTATAAAGTTCACCACGTCACGGTGACGAATGCAACTCTTTACGACTGTTTGCATGGATACTAGAAAGGATAGGTAATTTTTCGCGAAAGTCTTGTGATTTTGCAGCACAAAATTATTGGCCGCTAGAATTGTGGGAAACCGATTTTCATTTGTTGGATGTAATACAAAGTCGACCTCAAAGGTGTTTCTGCCCGTCGCTTTAATATTTAAATCCTGCTTTAGCACCACCGTACTGAAGCTGCCACAACATGCGTCTAAGACGTAGCTCTCCTTCGAATCTTTAGCAATCTTGCTCAAGACAAGTTCCTTAGGAGCGCTGAAATCAAAAGTTTCTGTACTATCTGCAATCTGAGTTTGACTATTCAGGCCCCAGTGGAAGAGCCGTCCGTCTATCGTTCTAGCAAGGGAGTGCTCCTGACCACTTGCTACTGAACAAACTCCTATCCCTTGCAAACCTAGAACTCCATTCAACACTGATCGTTTTATGTGGTCCCCGGTGCCTAGAACACCATTATTGCTGTTTCCAAAGGAGCATACACTTGTTTTAATTAAATTTTGACCAGTGCGGATCAAATGCCGAATGTTATCGTCTACATCACAGCTCTCGCTGCTTTTGCTAATCAGCGAGTCCTTCGAATCCGTTTTATCATCGTCCTCGAATTCGAGCTCCTCTGTGTTGGTCCTTACGAGTTTCTTATTAAATTTTGTACTACTGTAAGTTCTTGCAGTTTCCTCCAAGATACTTGTCGTAGGATCTGCACTGAAGCCCTCATCTTCCTCCTCCAATTCTTCCTTACTTGTGAGAACTGTAAAGAAGTCCTCCCCAGCACTCATATCAATAATCTGCGTTCCTTCAAAACATTGCAACTTCGAGGGCTTATCAGTGGTCAGAATTTTTCCTGATGTGCCAGCACCATAAATAGCCTTTTCTGCGGTAATGAGAAGCATACCAATCGAGTTGACCTTAAGCCTCTGGACAAAAACCTCTACACCAAATTCATTCTCCACAGATACCCTCTCCCAGTCCACGTCTTCGAGTCGTCGTTTGTATACCTTGCCATCGTCAACTACGATATACAAATAATCCTTCCATAGATCGACGTCAATGACTTTCGACCTGACCGGAGTTATGTAGATTATTTCGGTAGAATCCGAGAAGCTGCCTTTGTAGAGCTCGTGGGCTTTGCTTAGGAGGAAGATCTCGTATTCGGATGAACAGAGTCTTATAATGGGCGCCACTTCAATTTCAGAGAATATCGTCACAATTTTTCCATTGTGGTAGAGAGTGAATGGTGTCATTATCTGTGAATTCAAATGTCATTGGTGAGATGAAATAAAAAAAAATACAAAACGAAATACTAAATCCTTCATAAGCCTGTGTATATTTTTCCTTTAATTTTAAAAGGGTAGGGTTTCTTAATAGAAGAAAAGGTTACATACTGCAAACTTTCCCAACATTTTGTACATAAAAACAGGATAGTTAACAAGATACATTGAATTTTTGGAATTTCTTTCAACACACACATTTTAATAATTGCTTCTGTTGAACTTTTCTCTTAGAAGTTGTTAAATTTGGCGGAGTTCAAGTCTGGCAATTACGCACTCCTTATAATGATCAATTCAAGATTAAACAATCGATTAAAATAATAATGATTGAATGAAGACGATAAAAATAATAAAGTACCGGAAAGTTTTCTGCATACGTCTTTTTTTATGTTTTTTTTAATCAATCCCATTCCTTATTACATTACGGCGACGATTAATATCTCCAATTTAAAAAATACTGTAACTTATTTATTAATAAGAATATTTACTTCCAAAAATTGTAGTCGTTTATACGGATTTTAAAAAAATATTTAGTTCGTGAGTTTAGAATTAATAGAGAAGTGTAGCGATTAAAAAATAGTTTTTTTTCTGTGTATTTTCCAAAAGTATATCTTTAAGAGGATACAGCCAGCACATTTTTAATTGAAAAATTCCAAAAGTTGGGATTTTAGAATAAGCCGGCATGCGGGCTATTGTAATAACTTAAAATTCTAAACGGCTTTTCTTCGAAACATCTTTTCATCTGACGCTGGTGATCACAAAAAACTACCAAATTAATCTACCTGAGTGCTTAAAAATAATCCCATTCTATATTCTCATTGGAACCAGAACTATAGTTTTATGTTAACAACTTCGTATTTAAAAAATAACAGCAATTTTGTTTTTAACTCTTACACCGCGGTGACTGCATTTTTGTAAATATTTTTGCAACTAAGAAACGCACGCTTCCGCGGCTATGGGGCAAGATTGTGCCAATAAACAAATTTAAAATTCTTATTACAATGTTAAAGGGTTCTTGAAACCCCTGGGTGGGAATAACGTTTCTTCAGGGATGAGTAGGGTTTAAGAGTTAACGACTAAACTTGCTGCCTGTGGTAGCAACGCACTTATTCATAACTGCCCTTTGTATTTTTTATCAGATTTACTTAGCCAGAGTAGAAGCAATCTACATATAGTTAATTTTTAATGGTTATTTTGTTTTTATATATTGTGTTACAGTTACAAAATAAAACGATTCTTATACTAGGAAAAAATATGCAACATTAACCTAAAGGTTTAAGACATCGAACCTACTATAAAATTTTTAAAGACGACGTTCTAAACCTTGCGTATAATTAAATACAAAAAATTTATCTTGACGGGAATTATTATAATAATGATTTTTCTTCCTTTTGGCTCAATTTTTCATGAGAAACAAAGTTTTGGCTTTAAAAACTGCTTGCTTGCCGATAAGTATGGAAATAAAAATTCTATAGGTTTTAAACCTTTCCATAAATAACTTCAATTGGATGTTAGAAAACAGTTGTTTAAATCGAATATTTATAAATTCTTTTAGTTCAACGACGATAATTGGTCCTTATTTAAATAAGAAAAATTTCGGATGAAGCCGAAAAAAGTCAATTTATTAGGGTTCCGTATCTCAAAAGGAAAAACGGAGCACTTGTGTCTGTCACAGCCGTTCTTCTCGGAAACGGTGTAACGTAGAAGCTTGAAATTAGCATGGGTCTTGGGTCATGTGAGATATCGTTTGAAAGGAATATTTTTAAGGACCTCAAAATTTATTTTTTTCGAAATTTTAAATGAAAAGAGCTAAAATTTTAGAGATAACAGAAAAACTGCAACTTTTTACTTTTTTTTGTCAGAGAATCCTTTTCTATTTTGTAAAATTGTTTTTGGGTAAATTTTTTATCGAGTGTTTTGTGGGTATGATTGTTTTGTTTTTTTCCGATTATTGATTTGGAAATGAATGTGAGTAAATATAATTATTTTTGTATTTCTAAAGCGTCAAGTAGGTGTGTAACGAGATCGACTCTCACTTGACCGGCTTTTATTTCTTTTACTGCACCATAATTCATATTCAAGTTCTCAGTATTTAACACTACACTCACCACGATCGATTACATACCTAGTGTAATCTTTCTACACCTAGTGTAATTTTTCTATTTTATGTAAGAATTATACAAGTGTTCTTATTCCCTCGTTCTCTCATAAAGAAATATGTTGTTTTATTTTTCCCAAGCATAATTTATATTGATTTTGTTTGAAGTAGTATAATCTAGCGCATGCAAAACTCAGGTTATAGTTAGAGAGGTTTAGTGTTAATTATGTTGGACAGTGCTATCAGTGCATGGGTGTCAATAACCCAGAGTAATAATAATTGAAATTTTTGTATATGGATAACAAATATACACTAAATAATCTTTAACAGGCAACAGGAATATATATTTTTATTTTACTTGAAAGAAAATTGGGTAAACGCTAGCCAAAGGATGAATTGTAGTGTCTTTCATCACAGAGATCAAAAAGGGTTTTTACAGAAGACTGTGTATAGGGAAAAGTACCGAGTAACAGGGGTAAGATGAGACTAATACTAATTCAAAATTAGGCTAGCATAGTTAGGGAGGCATTAAAGGTGAGGGTCCTCTTCATTTTCAGAATGCCAATTATAAAATATTTAATGGATTGTCGAGTTCTTCTCTAGTTACCAGTCCGTTGAATTTCTGTAATACAGACACACTCTTGGAGTCTGTAGCACCTTATAAATCTTCGCCACCTCACTTTGTTTTAACGAGCTGAATTTATATCTTTTTCCGACAAATGCGGATGAGTGAAACGCGTTAAAATTTATCTATCGACGGATTGGAATTCAATCTAGAGAAAAATAAATGCTTTTTCCCGACGTTTTCACCTATTCTTTAAGGCATTAGTTCGAAAATGTGTATCTCAATTGATTGTGTTTAAATCTAAACTGGGCACGAAATTATTCACAACTCGAAGGTCGGAAGTAGGGGTTTAACAGGAAAAACAGAATAAAACTAATCTCACCGAGGCGGGCTTATCTTTTTGCGTATCATCTGCGATGGACAGGGACTTCCAGCGAACTTAGACAATGCACACTAATTTAATAACAGACTTCATTTCCGTCACCTAAATCCTTTACTGATGGCGGGGGGGGGGCGAGAGATATGTGAAAGCTCCGTGGATAATCGGCAGAAATTGCAAAATACAAAACACCTCACGGCGCCAGGGCCACCTTTTATTTTACCTTTGGTTTGCCATGCACAGGTTCGTCCATTGCGCTGATCGACGCTTTTCGTGAAATTTTCTCACGCGTGCCGTTGAATCACATGCTTTGGAATTTGTTTATGTTGCGATGCTTGCAGAATTTGTTTGTTTAGATGACGAATTATGTGCTAACAAAAAAACTTCGCCTGCAATGGCCGAGCTGCTCACTGTTCTGACAGTTGTCATGTTGTGTTTACATAAGAGCTGTCAACATCAATTCACAATAGTAGTTTTAAGAAGACATGCTGATAGTCACTTTACAGGTTGATGCCTTGGACAGAAGAGCGTTGCGACATCTGGCGTAATTAGACGGTGTTTATGCAGGGAAATAGGGTTAGTTTTGATTTCCGTCGGTTGAGGTCAGTGACCACTTAACGGAAATTACTCCAAACTGAAGTAATCACGGATTCAAAGCACGGATCGACACTTTCAAGAAAATGCAATAAAAAGAAAACTACAGCGGCCACCAAACAAGTTAGCCTTGTTCCATGGGTGTTTAAGAATAATTCCAACAGTGGTTATGCTGAACTCCACAGGAAAGGGTAGTTGTAACGGTTAACAAGGGAGCTCGCTCTGATGCTGCCACATTTCCTGAAAAACTTTTATTGCTTTAGGTACCCGCTTGCCTTGGAGGTCAAGTTTCGCAGCAGGAAAAGGATTCCATAATTGAAGAATGAGAAAAAGATTGTACTCAAGGGTATAGAATTACCTGTAGAAAGATAGAAGTGCGTTTAGGCTAAAGAAGAATTTATTGAAAAATGATAAGAAACTTGTTTTGTTATTTTCTATAGTATCGAACCACAACAGTAATTCAAATAATTTCCTACATTGTCTGTTTAAAAGACGCGTCTGTGCATTGATTGACTGGTCCATTGCATTTTGCCTGTGAAATTTTTTCTGAATTGTTTAACATCCGTCCGATTCATCTAAGAGAAGAAAATTTTTATAGGGTAATATTTAAAAAAAAAAAAATTTAAAGCTTTAGTTTTCCATTCGAGCTTAACTTAACTAAACTAAACTAATTTAGTTTTAAAACGCAATGGTGTGCAGACTAAAGGACAATTATTTTTATACACAAAATAAATTAACGCAAGAATGGAGCTGTATCACTATTTTTATGGCTTTCCCTAAAAAAAATTCAATCAAACAATTGCGCTTCAAATTTAAACTACGAAATTTTTCTCAGTGAAAATCACTTAAAAATGATATTTTTTTCTATTTCGCAAGCTTTTTTTCAGAAATTTCTAACAAATTGGCGTAAGATAAAGTTGTGTCCTTCGATCTCCTGTTAGAAGTAAAGACTGCTAATTTTATGTGCAATTATTGCTCTAGGAAAGACCGAAAAGGAAGATGCTAAAATATGAAGATTGAATTGAAAAGCAGTCACACCTCACTCGCTTTTATGTTTATTGCTGTTTCCCCAAACCTTAAAGCAAAATGGTTATGGCTATTTGCGCTCCACGCCTGTCACATTAATTATCCGTTAGTAACATATCGCTCACATGTCACGCTATAATGTGTCCATTAAAATTTTTTTCCGGAATTCCAACAGGTAGCCGGCAGTCATGTCATGCTGCTGGACTGCCGAACCATACTATGGAATATCCGTGGACTTACCGTTCATGATGGCAAAGAGTTGACAACCTGCTCAAACAAAGCGTTCCACCTCTGCGGCTCTACAGCCCCGGATTTTTCCCCCGGCTGACAAAATTAAACGATAAACCCGACTGACATGTGGCCCCCATCTAAAGGCTCGATGGGCAGAAATAGTTCGACAACTGTCTTCCTGTCATAGGCCGTATGTGTCCCGCGACCCCCCGTAGCCGATCTCCAGCTGGCAGCTCTAGATGGCAATCAATAAGTGAAGCCATTTGTTAAATTAAGTTTAAAGGGCTTATCTGTTGCCGGCCCAGTGAGCTGAACTCCGGTGGAGGTACTCATGCAGCAGAGTACTTAGCCGAGCGAGGGTGGGTGGTCGGGCGGCCAAGCAGGCATAAGGGCACATGTGAGGAACGTTCCGCGGGAATGGGAGATACGCCCCGATGTCTAGGGTGGCAGTCTTCTTACAACTTCTTTAGATTTCCGCCAAACTTCTACCCGTTTCGAGGAGATGCTTAAAAACCAGTCGATTCTCCGCATTTTTCTTTTCATCTTTTGATTGGGGCGGGGGGTGCCATCTCCCGCTGCTGCAGAGTTCCATGACACCGCCGTCGCCGGAGTGATTGACGTTTTTGTGATCTCCCAAGTTGTCGGATTGATTATTCCTGTTATGGGGTTTTGATTGATTGGCGCTTAAAGAGATATAAAGTGTTCCGAGCACCTTTTGATTAAAGTTTAGAAGGGTTCGAAAGCGGTCGGTGTCCAGGTGTAAGTACTGCAAGTCGGGTCAATTCACCTTGGGTACTCGCCTTTGTTTGATGTTAATTTCCCAGACAGGTGGGGGAAGGGAAGTAATCATAGGCGGTCCTTAATTAATTGGTGCGATGCGAAAGTAACCTAAGGTATTCCAGTACCCCACCGTTTGTCTGGAAAATGGGTCAAAGGGTCGACGGGTGGTGCTGCTCTAATATAAGGGGGATCCTGTACAAAGTATCCCGTAAACGAGTGGACTAAGTGGTTTCATGAGTAATTCCACACTCGCAGTTGGATGGGATCTTGGATGTGTTCGGGCCACTTTTTCTCCGGGGATTGTATGGAAATTTCTAACAATTGTGACTTGCAACAATGTCGGGCTACTTACGTCGGACCTTTACGGCCCTTCAACTCTGTACTGTTGTACTGAACAAAGCCTCTTTAGAGCACCTCTGACGGTAATTATGCTTTTACGGCGCTCACAGCGAGCGGTCTAATAAATTTCCGCCTATGAAGCTCTAATGGACTTGAAAATATCGGTGTCTCTTAGGACACTATTAAGGTAGGAGCCAGGTAAAAAGGTACGGGTTTGGACATGATGGATCTTCCGACCTCCGCAGCAGCCATTATCGATGGTATGCCAAAACAAGCACTCCCATTTTTTCTGCACAGTCACTTAGAAATGAGCTAGAAGTGGGAATCCTTTTTCGCATTTTGATTAATTACCCCGAAGAGCGTGTTCCAACATAGAAGACCGAATAGAAAGGAAGGATGTACTTTCGGGTGTGGAGGTTTAATTATTTTAGACTCCGCACACCCACTGACTATCAAGATAAGACACAGACTGAGCTTGGTGAATCGACTTTTGCCTTAGCGATTACCAGCAGAATGATTGTCACTTTTGAAAAATAATTGTGACGATTAATTAGAGGAAAGCACACTAACAAGAATAATGGAATAATTTTTTTGCAGTGTTGCAGATCGCATTAGCGGACAGTAGGAACAGTTGTTTAGGATCATAGCTTAAAGGTAAAAACGTTTTAAGATTTGGTACTATTCTGTTTGCATGAAGTGGAGAAGAACTCAAATTTTTCGTTTGAAGAAAAAAAAGTGCTCCAAAATTTTCTTCAAAACGAAAAATTCTACAAAGCACTTTTCGATATTATTTTATTGGACATAATATTCTAAATCACCTGCAGGAGTTGTTCGGATTTTTGTAGCATGCCTTGTCATTCTAGAAAAATATTAAATAGTTCGGCGACACTTTATCAAAATATCTTCTTCTTGGAAATGAATGCATTTGGCTGTATAAGATATTAAACTATGCTATACTCTTATCCACTCGATTGGCCAGATTTGTTTTCCTCAGTAGGAAACAATTTTCACCGAATGAGGAATTAATTGTATCTTCCGAAAGCTTAATTTTGGGCAAATTTCACTACTCTAAAACGAGACTGTATGCACTTATAATAAAATTGTAAAAGAGATATTAATTAAATTGTAATGAAAATATGTATTTTCGGAAATTATAAAAATGTCGTCTATTCGTTGCTTTCCTGTTTGGTTGTCCGTTCCGACAATTCGTAAAATATACTGGAAATATTTCAATTGTCTGTTCAGCTTAGGTTATTAATTTAATAGAAAACTAGAGTAGGTCTCATCTTGACAACGTTACGTTTATTCATGTGCAAAACAAGGGGCTAAAATTAGTTAGGAAATCTATAAACAAAAATCTGACGTTGTGTGTAAAACAAATGAAAATACATTGAAAGAGCCATAATAAAATAAAAACTCCAAAAGACTTAAATATTAGCAAATTGCACAATATTATAAATTAGTTTTAGATCTTTATAACATGTGCGATTATCGCGAAAATCTTTCATAATTTTTACCTTTGTATTCTCACGCCTAGAGCAATAGCGCGAAGATTATTTTCATTAATATAATAAAGCCGGAGAAGCGTGAAAAATTGGAAATTTAATTTACCGGAAATTTTCAGATTAAGTCCACCTATTATCTAATAATATAACACTACTGAGTCATCTTTGCGACGTTTCTGTATTGATTTTCACCTGATCCAAATCAGGTGAAGGAATAGAACTGTGACTAAAGATATAGGCAAATTTTCTTCCATAAAATAAACATTATCAAAATTAAACGAATTGTTATAATTCTACAGTTCCTGTGTTTCAGTTATACCTTCAAGTTGTACCATAAACGTCTTTTAATTTCACATTTTGAGAATGCCACATTCCACACAATCGAAAAAATACCGCAAAGCTTGGCGTCTAATTAAGTCGTCGGAGGCTATTTAAACATAAACGAGCCCTACCTGCACCACGCCTGCTTCGTAAATAGAAGAATTAGAATTGTCCAGCATTCTTCTGGCATGCAATTAACTTACCTTGGGAAAATGATCGTCACGTTTAGGCGACATAATTCAAGTGAAATCGAATTTTGAAATAGTTCCGAAGGTGAAATCGAGCAGAACCGTTGCTGTTAGGAGGGTGCAACTGACAAAACACAGCAATAAACCTGGGTTAGGTCCACAGTCCATAGGGAACATCTTTGCTTCCTAGGACAATGAGAGTGGGGACTTGGGAACGTGAAACTAAGCTGACACTCAATTCAATTTCTTAGCACTAATTCCGAGGAGTCGGACTAAATCACGTTCGACTGATCAAATAACCTGCACATAGTCAAGAAAATGAGCGTCTCCCGCTCCATTTGGCTAGTTTTTATTATTTCCAGTGAAGCCACCCTTCACAGATCGGACTCCACTGTCTAAGTTCAAGACATCCACCTAAGGGGGTGGCTAGAAGAACTCAAGCAATTCCATTGTCCTTGCACGCTGACTGCACCAAGAAGCGACTCTCTTATAAATTCCAGAGATGTAGGAAAGGAATCTACTAAAGGAAAAGGAGCTGAGTTCACGGTGCTTCAATCAGTCTTCAGTTAACTTGGAGTGTAGGGTCCGGCAGAGGAACGCATCTACAGGTCCATTTCCCCGTGACCACGGGCAGCAGGAAGAAAAATTAAATTCTTAAGGAAATAGATGACCCTTCTCGGAGGATGGTCACTGGATACCTTCTCTGTGTATCGGACTTCAGTCGATGGTGGAAGTAGAGCTGCATTCTAATCAGACGATGGTCTGGGTCATCATCCATGGGTGGTCTAGCCAGTTGCCTTCAGATCGAAACGGTACGACTTTATCATACCTCGCAATATTGCGGGGAATGAAATATTCGACGGGGGATTATATTGCACGCTTGACTTATAGTCTAATTTGCTGTCAGCGGCTTATTTAGTGCGAACGGACGGTAATTTAGTCGGTAACGCTCGACCAGCTTCTTTCATGCTTTCCTGAGCATCTGAGGAGTTGCTGAGGTGTTGATGGAGTGGAATTACTCCGACGTCGGAATGTTTGCGTGTCCAGCAGAACGCGGTCAGCATCTAGAGACGACAGTTGTGGCAATAATCGTGAAATATTGATCAGTTCGGTGGCAATGGTAATTAATTTTGAGGACACTTCTAACTTGGATGGGTTTTCAATTCAATCAATAGCCTTGAGTTGGTACTCTTCATGTTTGTGGGTGTACAGACTTTTAGATTTTCATTTCACACAATTAATATGATGGTAGAATTTCTTATGATAGCATTTAGTCGGGATGTATATTTATTTATTTTAATATTGTCAGTGTTAAGTAAGTTTTACCACTTATTTCATAATAAATCAAAAGATCTATAAACTAATAATAATGCTTTCTATACATTAGAAATACAGAATTTTACAAAACAGATCATTTTCTGCATCATATTAACAGGTACATGCTGCTTTTGCTCAGTTTAAAATATATTTTTGGCGGATTTAGACATTTAAAAAAATACTTGAGGGACTGAGTGAATGAAGACAATTTTGGAAAGTATTGAAAAATACCGGAATAATTTACCCCCTCGAAAGTGTTTTATTTCAAATAAATAAGACTTATCAAATTTTGTAAACTAAATGTAAGTTTTTTGATTTATATACGTACGTTTGATTAGACTGGGGATCATAGTTTTTTCTTCTCGTCTTGCTACAAATTTTGTGGTTAATTTTCTTCCTCCCTTCCATTAAAAATTAAAACAAAGAAAAAGTGAAAGAGGCATATTTGCTAAAATCAATTAATGAAATTCAAATTAAGTGTACAATTTTACCGAAGTGCATATTGCACATAAATCGAACAATAAGAGCATGCAACACAGTACTCAGTTGTAATTTATAAAGCTTATAATTTATAAAGGTAAATTGTATTATTAAAAAGACAAAAACAATATTTAATTTTGGCTGAATAATTCACTTCGTCCGTATCTCTGATGAAATAATAATTGCCAGCAATCAAACATATTAATCAGATTCATCTACCTGAATCCACTTTCATCGCATTACGGTGCTATTCTGCCGATTACGGAAAATAAAAATTGAAACAAATGAAATAGATTCCAAAAATATTTTCCGAATGGTTTTCATAAACGTTAATTAGAATTGGTAGCTTCAGGCAAGTATGTATGATAAGTACATAGTGTAAAATTTCCACAGCATGATTTCAATCAACATTCTATTTTTATTTGTTTCTCTAAAGTGAAAATCAATTTACTTTTTCGCTTTCAAGTTTTTATATTCCAATTGATTTTGTTACGTGATTTCTATATATGAATTTTAATATATCAGAATTGATTTAAATGAACGTTTTTTTATGGAAGTGCAAGACTATTTTACTGGATGCTGTCGATATTTCAGAAGTACCTGTCGAATGTAGGCTAAGGCATTCGAATTATTTTTATTATTTTCATTTGGCTGTGTGCTTGGGAAACGTGAAAAACAAGTTACTAAAGTTCAAAACAAAATCTGATATGAACTGGCCCACTTTTCCTGTTAACATTTCATGTCCTTCTACAGACAGTCATGAGACAAATCTTACAAGATAGAACCAATGTTAAGTATATTAAGAAGCTTTATTCATAAAGATGGTATTTTTCAAAATACAAGAAACAGAGTGAAGCATGTTCATGTTTTAAAATTCATGTCTTTCTAAAATATGTACGGGGACTTATACAAACATGGTCGAGTCGTTTACCTAGAGACTGCCACTTAAGTGAAAGCTCATTTGATCACGTTTTTCTTGGGATACCCATCCTCTCTTTAAATAGACTGTGGTATCGTCGTTTGCAAAATCTCGAGCTTTTCATTTTGAAAGGAGTACATCATTAAATATGCGAAGATGTGTATCTGTTTATAATTTTCCAGCCATGTAACTAAAAGACGTGCATCAGTAAATGCGTGATTAATTCTCCATCCTCTGCACAACGAAGATGTTCCTCTGTACTTTGTGTCTCGTCGAACCTTTTAAACTTTGCAATTTTCCATTTCTTTTGAGAGAAAAATACTAATTGAAGTATATGGTAGAACTGAAGTATAGCGATTCCTTTTCAGATACTCAGTCTTATGAGGGAGAATGGTGAATCCAAGTATTTAAGAGTTGAAGTATTTTAATAGAGAAAGAAATGCAATTTCCGGAAATCTGCAGAAGCTATCATTTAAGCTTCCGATTTAAACCGTGGAGTGCATTTTGGACAAAGAAAATTCAACGGCTTCATCAATGAGTCTCCGTCCGAGCACTTTCGGCTCTATTCAGACTTTAAATCGTTTTCGAAATCGAAAAAGTCTTGCTATAGATAGACCGGAGCGGAGAAAAGGGGCAGAAACAAAGGAACGAGGTTGGACGCGAAAAGTTACCTTTCTATGAAAATCGAGAAATGAAAGGAGCTCCGTTGTCGAAGAAGTGCGGAAAATTGCCTTTTTTAATATTATAAAAGACAGGGAGGATATTGAATAGCATGGAAGTTGTCTTACGGAACCCCGAGCTGTGCTTGCGCTGATGTCCATTCACACCGCGTCGCTGCTGCTCCGGCCGGATCTACGGTGCAGCAGTGGCCAATGAAAGCCACCTGCCGATTGTGTCCGCCTGGAGCCATGTAGCTCCGACTCCAGCGTCATCGGGAAGTAATTCCGCTGAATTCCAGCCGGAATATAATAGGGAACGCCGTCCTGATGGCGGTGTTGCGAGTGCGGAGGATTTCGCCACCAGCCGCCGCGGCAGCAAACACCGCGCCGCGGGACGCCCTGGGCCGCCGGGGTGTCTTTTTGTCTGCTTCAATTGCTTCCAAGTGTGCTCAAGTGTTTTATTGCTCCATTCGCGAGTTTCGAGTTTTTGAAATGCAAAGTGAGTATCAGATGAAGGGGTTGAATGCTAATTTTCACCACTTGAAATTCTTGTTGCTTACTCACTTCGCGGCCGCTCCACTCCACTCTACTCCACTCCAGGCTCTGCTCGCCCTCCGGCGTCCGCAGACAGACGTGGTCTCGCGGCTAGGAACAGTTAGTAATAGGATTTTAGGGTTGTTACAATTAAATTTGATTGTTCTGAGGTAAAGTTACTCGGTGCGCTGAACATGGCCGCATCCGGAAACTTCCGCACAAGTTTTTCGCGGAAATTGATTATACGATTATAAGCCAATTAGACGTGTACTTTGGAAAAGATAACCATTCGACCTGTATGTCGTAAATTTATTAGGTCTTAGAAGTCTGCTGCTGATTCAGAACTCCAGAGAGTGTCTTTAGCACTAATTGGTTTCTGATAGTGTTGTGACAGTGAAATATTCTCCGAATCAGCCCTCCGAAGTACTTCGAAGATGAAATCTAGCTTGATAATACCTGGGTTACCTATAAGGGTGCACAAACCTTTTTTTAAGGGTATTATCTGAACGCACGACCCTTCTCTACTCACATGACTCGACGGTATGACTAAGCACCTAATACAAGTAGACACATAATATTTTATTGGCCTACAAACTCGAATCATGACATAGATACCAAATTTCATAAATTTCACTGCAATCGATTTTGAGATGTACTGCTGGGAAAATCGCTTATTAATCGCTAATTATGGCACTCATTGACTGAACATCAAAACTTATTAGGAACTCTCAGCGGAGTGTCTTAGTTGGAAGAGGGATTTTAAAAAATAAGTTCTCGTTAGATTCGTCTGAATTTCTCAACTATAAAGAAATTGGCGAATGTCAGTTACAATTTTGTCTATAGTTTTGTTGATCGTTTGTAGAACCTGAACGGATCAGTCGATTTGAATAAACGAAATGCCGTTCGATGTATTTTAATTTTTGAAATGATTCAAAACGGAAAGAGTAGAAATAACACGATTGTGTGTTATGCTTTTTCTCTTTTGCAATGTTATGTTATGTAGAAAAAATTTATTATTTTACAAAAACTAACTTTATTTAGAGAAAAACGACATTTAGTATAAATTGCTTCAGACATTCAGTAAATGCATGTAAAGAAAAAATACTCTGAAATCGGTTAAATACCAAATGGTAAAGCTTTGTCTTCCGTATGTACCCTATGATCCGGTTATGCCTTAGGCGAACCTGCTTTTAGTCGACGTCGTCCTGTACTTATTAATTATATCCGAATAATATACAAAAGAATCATAACATAGCCTTTTAAAATACATTTAAATCTCTATTTGTCATAAAAATTTGCGGCATAGTGTAGTTCTATACTTTTTCTGTTCTCCAAGGTGCTTAATTTGGCAAGTTTTGCTTATTAGTTTTCATTTATTTACATTGCAATAAATAAACTTGTTTTAATTATTTTTCGTAATAAAAATACAATTATTAAAAAATGTAGTTGTAGTCTATGTAAACAGTCACAAAATTTGTAATCGAACCAAGGTAAAATAGTTGAACAAGCACATTCATTTTAAAAAAATTATAACCAAAAATATTATTTGAAATAAATGAGGAATTCTTGTTTGACAATAGAGTTGTTCCTTAATTACGAAAATGTGAGGGAAAATAGCTTATTTACTATCGTAATTGTTACAATATTTTAACTATTTCATATTTGATTTTACCAAGGCCTTTCTTTCAGCGCAGTTTAGACGACATCCTTCATTAATTATAATGAAATATCTTCCTCATTAGAATTGATTTATTTAATTATGATGACTATGCATGGTTATATGGTTCATTACAGTGAAGTAATTTGAAGTATTCTCTTAAGAAATATTCCTACTAACAACAAATTGGAATGAATGTTTTTGAAATTTGCCTTCTACTTGACAAAGTGTCGAAGCAATGTTGTCTCATTTTGGAAAAGGAAATCCCTTACTCCTTCCTCAGTATCTTAGTGGGTTCTTTTTATTAGAACTCCACAACTTCACTGTACTGAAATTGTATTTGACCTTTCAAGCATTCTGTGGTTTGAATTTCTGTTGTACTTAATTCATCACGTCATAAGTATTTCTTCTAGAATCTGAAGTGTATCAAGAAAACCACATTATAAGTGATTTACTCAAGAAAAGCATTTAAATATCAAGATGATGATGTGTTTTGTACAGTTCAGATTTTTCAAAAGTTTTAAAAAACGTGGAAAGTGACTGTTTAAACAAGGCTGAATTCATTTTTTCAAATAAATTCTACTATTTTAATACAGCCTGTTATTTTTGATTCCTCACTTACTATGATCATAATTATTACTATTTTTATTTATTTTTTTTATTTGTATAGGCAATTGTAAAAATGTACTTCTAAAGGAAGTGACTTATTTTGTCTTTTAAAAAGATTTTTATATTTGTATCTGTGAATGAGGAGAAAACAGAAAATTTTTGTAGAGGTATTCTCACCCATTTTGTGAAGATAGGAGATGTTTTGCGATAGGTATTTAAAATTAGTAGAATTTTAGGAAAATAATTTGCACTTAGTGCAAATGTGGGTTTATTTTACATAAAACCAACTGAAGATTCCCGGTTTGATTTTCTTTCGGAATTTTAGAGAATGGGGCCTAATATAGTTTTAATTAACAAGATATCAGAAATTTCAGGCTTATGTCGGTAACAGTAATTATTTTCAGTACTAAAGCGTTATAAAATTTTATAAAACGTCATTGTAAAAATAATATTAAATCAAAATACTCCTAAAAGGAATACAAAAATGTTTCCCAAGAATTATATTTAATATTTAAATCAGAAAAAAAGACTACAACGAAATCTTTTAAATCCAAAATTAGATTATTTAATGTGACGTTCTCTGTTTTTAATAAATTCTAAATTCAGTTAGACCTTTTTTTATATTCTGAGAAACTTTTCCCCATTCTATATCCAAAAGTTCTTGAAGAGCTCTTGCAAGCTTGAGTTTTTTATACATTTTTTGCAGGTAAAGGCAAAGATGTTTTATAGGATTTAAATCTGGCCTCCAGCTTTTAAGAATAATTAAATAGATGCTTGCTTTATTAAATTCATAGAAGTAAACGAGTTTACATTAATTTATTGCAATGATTTAAAGCCTGATGGATTGGTTCTTTTATAGCTCACAAAATTCCAGAGCGATCAAAGAAATAGTTTTGTTATATACAGACTTAGCCTTTTAAAGATATAAAGACAGGCTGTTACACAATCGTCGAATAAATTCTTTTAACTTTCTTTTTCTATAATTCGAGGAAGGAAATATTGCTGCTGTGATCCATTATCCGTCCCTACTTCGGCTCTTCTCAAAAATGTCTGGCCTGGTTGCGAGGGAGATCCGAAGCAGCTTCTTTATTTCTGGAAAGCTGAAACGTGACACAATTTCAAAAATTGCCTCGGAATAGTAAGTCGACCGCCGTTCGTACAGCCAGGGCCCTATCAACGAAATTTTCCTGTATTGCCACCGTAGGCCATTCTCTATAAATTGACTCAAGGGATACCGTCAAAGATTGGGCCTAGTCGGCTTTCGCCCCATTCGTAAGTCGAAATCGCAATCACCCGCCCCCGGGGCATCTCGCCGACCGCCCTCATTTACTATGCACAAAGTAATTTTGAAACTGGGAGTCGATTTGCTTTCGCAATTGAATTCACATGAATTTAACCCAGCCTCCGGCAACGGTGGTCGCAGCTACTGCAGTCTTTCAAACAACTGGCTGGACGAGTAGAATATTCCGGCTGATAGTGCGCGATTGCTTTCTAGCACACAGTCCAGCATCCGAGCAATCAGCAGAAGAACTTTTTAGTTTCTTTGCGAAATTATTAAGGAAAAAAGCCGCGCTTGGGTGCTCCTCATTTAATTTCATCCTGCAAGCTGCAACCACTGGGTTTCCATTTTATCCTTAATTCGACCTGCATAGATCCTGATTATAGCAGTGGAGATGGAGCCGGGGCAATAGCTATCTGGTAGAGCGTTGCCGAGTACCCCCGAATCCCCTGATGACTTGTTCCGCTACCGGGTAAACGAATGGACTTTTACCGTCGTCAACAAAAATGTTATTTTGCAGAACGACATTAATGGCGAACTGTATGAGCACCGAAGACAAAGCCGGGTCGGGCTGCGGAACGCGGAATATCTGAAAATTGCGACATCTCACGTTGGCGCTTTATCTGGGTAAACGCTGGCGATAATTAGTAGAAATTGTCAGGGTGAAGCACTCTAGAACTCAGTATGTAATTATGACGTTAATTGCTGACTACGCCGGGCCTGCCACCGGCAACCGTACGCTACTGCTGGAGGATGTGTTTTTTGCTCCGGTTAGACTCGTTGGCGTTGCTCCACATCCCCCAGCAATCCGCAGCCCTCAGCCACCGGCTCCACCGAATGGTATTTCTTTTTGCAGAGCCCGATTGCAAAATAATCGGAGTTATGATGTTAAAACCACGCTGCGCTGCATAGGGCGCTAAATAACAATCAATGACGTCCTAATGAGGGCTTGCGGATACCTTGCTAGATTTAATTAGAGTGCCAACAAATTTAATTATGTCTTCCTCTGTTTTGTTCGATAAGTTCATTAGAAGCGTGATAACATTTCACGGGGGCTAATGGAGACAATTAGTGGATCCGGCAGTTGTTTTAGCGTCGCGACGTGTCGGAGGCGCAAAGAGCAAGCCTGGATTGAGCTGCGGCACAGCACCACAAGATACGAATGATGGGTTAATCATAAATCAATTTCCTGCTTGTTAGGGCACTTGAGTCTTCTACATAATTTAACTTTAAATACCATTAAGACATTGAACATGTTCTTTACTCCTAAGCAGATGTTTGGCTTTTACCGATAATTTCACAATTTTGCGTATTGATGCAGATGCAGACAGCAGATATTTTAATTTAAAGTGTTTCGCCTTTCTTGCAAAGTTTGGTGTTTAAGTATGTATAGATACGTCTTAAATAACATATCGCGAAATACGCGTGTCTAATAGTTTTAAAATGTTTACAAAAAGTTGCAAAAATAAAAAAGTTGCAAAATAAAAATTTATTTATCTCACATATCACTAAATTATCAGCGCAATCACAAGATTTTGTAATCACAAGTATGCGTGAAAAAATTGGGATTCAATTATAATCTACTTTACGAATTACACATTTACATTTTTATAAAAGAGGTGAATTGAAAACGATATAAAGCATAAAATTGAAATGAAAGTAGAAATCTTTTAAATGTTAGTTCGTTAGTTTGAAGAAACAGCGTTCAAAGACGATGTTGTGGCATCTTCATACTGGCAAATGTGTAGTATATGATTACCAACATTCTGTACCAATATTCAACAAGAATGAAGTCAATATAATAGGTCACCCACATGCGATATTATTTATATAGTGATGATATGCGGTGTAAGCATGTTGATTTAATATGAGGCATGTGCTATGTTTCAGAGAAAGCAAACTGGACCATCATGAAGTCAGCATATTGGACAATATGGTAAAGGTTAATATGCAGGTTCAGTATATGTACCCATATGTGGTGTTAGTCTACTGGGCCACCGATCTGTTAAGTCCATAATTTGGCCCAGTATGTTTTGCCAGTGTTTGAGTCTGGCATCTTGCTATGACACCATGCATTTCTAATATGTGGGGTATCAGCATGGTATAGGCCAGCAAGTGCCAATAGGTTCCTATAAACTGAGTCAATTCGTGCGAATATGTAACTCCAGGAAGAAGAGCCAATATGTGAAGGCACGATATTGAGACCAACGTGTTGTCCGCATGTATTGTTTGTATTCTAAACCAACATGGGCTCCAGTATATTTAATCAATAAGGTGCTAACATGTTGGGTTAAGTGATACTAAAATCTGGTACCGGCAGCATACGAAGTGAAAGCATGCTAGTACACCATATTTTAGCATAGTGTGTCAAGATCTGCCAACATGCGATACCAACATGTGATTACAGTTTGAAATGCAACTTAAAACCCAACCCCTGTCTTCTAAAATATGCCGTCAGCATGCATGTGCTAGATCCAGCTATGATCATGAACAAACATGTGGACTCAGTACTGGAACCTTCACTTCTCTGTACTTATAGAATGTAACCTTTGTCTGTTACGCTTATAAATCCAGGATCACTGAATTGATGGTTTTAGCTATGCTCAATTGTGGCATGTTATTTTCGTTCTAAAATTTTACATCCAATGCGTACATTTGAACTGAGGGCTTTTTTGATATACCATCAAGCAAGTTATTATTGAATCACAAAAGAGCGGACTGGTTCGGTACTTTCAATGTTGACGAAGATAACAATTATATAAAAGTCATATAATGAGTTTTGATGATTTTATAAAATTAATATACACAGTTGCTAAGCCTTTGAAAAGCAGATAGGCAGATATTGTATAATGGGATTATGTTTGATGCTTTTTAGAAAATGGAATTAAGAAAGTGATTACATTTTGTTAATCGGTGAGGTGTGAACATCTAATTTTCTTTTGATTATTGCGACTTCCTGACAAAGCACTCTGAGAATTCATTTATTTCAAATTATGCTTAAAATAATTATCAACCTTTTATGTCTAAAGATCCGTTGTAAACGTCCCGGGTAAATGAAGAAGATACAAAAGCAGAACCCCGAAATTCCTCTGTCTTAAGTAACACGCAAAACAACCAGCTCCCTTTTCTCAAGACAATGTGGCTACCTTCAAGAATTCCTAAGTATCATTCACAAGTCGGCTTAAGACGTTGCCGTGGGTACAAAGCATGAAATATTCGACGCGCCGTCGTATCTATATTCCAGTGCACCCTCACCCCTTGTTCTGGCTGTAATGACCTCTACGTGGGTAGTTACCAGACGCAGGGTAATACCCCGCACTTTATCAAATTTAATTAACTTGATTTAATCAATTATTCCTCGCCAAAGATACACCGGATGGCATTAAACAGTCTCACAAAGGATTTTATCTTCATCTGGTGCCGGCGTTCGGGTAATTCGCAAGTTTTCGCCTGATCTCTTCGCTGCAAAAAGTGTTTAATTAACTAAACAGGACAGGTGGGGGTGGTTGGGGTACTGGTGTGAGCGCAGCACCTGACGTGAATACACATTGTCTGTTACTTTTCAGTTACGATTTCTTCCAAGAAAGCACATTCCTTGGGTGGGTGACAAATTGCCTACTCTGAAGAAGCTGTGTCGGGGCCAATTAAACACAAAGCGGAAGCGCTCCGCCGTCAACATGGCCTCGATCGGACTCCACTGCAGCCAGGTGCCTCGACGGACTGAAATTCTCTGAGGTTCACCTGGCGAGTCAATTAATAATTCAATGGGTGCTCAGCCGAATCAATGGCCGGGCGATAAGGTGGTAATTATTACTCGTCCCAGTGCATGAGTAACTCAGTAATCCTGGCCTCCGTTCTACATGGCTAAAAATCTTTCTCAAGGCGCGATTTAATGGATCTGACTTGGACAGATTTGAATCAGTCGTGTAATCCAATTTCACCAATAGAGGTCGACAGGTTAAGCACTGGACATTAATCGACGATTAGTTGCGTTCGTATAGCCCTAAAGATTGATTGATTACCGAACCGTGGTGCACACCGGCTCCGGAATAAACAAAACCACCCCGCCCAGGGCTCTTTTAATTAAACTGTAAATCAGCGCCGTCGGGTACAATTTATTAATGCATTAATCGAGTACCTATTCGGGGAACCAAGAGCAAGGCCCTTTAATGTCAAGTGGATTACACAACAAGTCTCGGAGATTTCGACGATCATAGGCCGTTTACATTTTACGGTTTATGGAATCATAAAGGGAAGATTAATGCTGTAATAATGCGAGGAGATTTGCACACATTTTTGTCACGACCCCAGGGCTTAACTTGCTCGACACGAAATTATTGCGAATAATTTTGAGTAGATCGGAGCTCACTAAAATGCCCTTCGTTGCTTTGGCGGTCGTTAGAAAAGTTTACCTTATGGAGAATTTAAATTTCAATTAGAAGTTGCGTCCGTTTCAAGTAATATCGTAAATAAGTTCTGAATATAATTAACAGGAATGCCCATAAAACATCGAGGGTAAATGACGGAGTTATTATTGATATAAATTCATTTTTTACCACTGTTTGTTACTACTTTTATTTATTTCGGTTTTGCATGCTGCGTTTAAAATTTAGACGTTAAAGAGATACTCTGCCGTGCAGTTTGATTGAACATTTCTAGGCAGTTTCATTTTACGAAGACCAATGGGTCAAACGAGAGAACTTAAAAATGTAAGCGCATTTTACTTCGAAAGGGGTTTTTTTTTCAAATTCACCTAGCGCAAGTGATCTAATAAAAATAATAAATTGATATTTTTAAAAATATCCATTTTATACTACACGTCAGTGATGGACAGTGGTTTGTCGATACAATTTCATATTTTTGTAATAAAAGCAAAAAAGTAGGGGAGACCGTGTATGGTAGTCACACCGGCAGGTTCCCACAATGATTACAACGGAAAATTGAATGCAGGTAGTGGTAATAAGCTCATGCAAGTCGCACGCATGCACATCCCTCCCACTTCGCGCAAGTTCGCTACGGTACGTCGCAAAGACGAGTTGTGTTTATTTGTTTTGACGCGCTTAAGGTAAATTTATGTGAAATTGTACGTGAATTTGTATTTTGACTTTCATACACGATATTGCATTTACTCGTTGTGTCAACCAGTTCGGACATGAGGTAAGAAGTCACAAAAACCTTTGTTTAAAAAAAACATGTAATAATTTTTATTCGTTAATTTTGTTGATAATATATTTTGACTAAAAGAACACTGATAAGTACACTTTAGATTGATGCACATATGATATCAATCGAAAAATTATACTAAAATCATTTAAGAATAAAAATGGGGACAACCATACCCGGTCTCCTCTAACGATTTTAAATTTTCTTATAATTCGCGTGTAATATTGCCATAAAAATATTTCAGTTTTCTAGGTGGCTATTTTGAAACACGTACAGATCAATAATTAACAAAATCTTTATTATTTTGAATATTTACAAACAGACTTAAAACAAAAAAAGCTTATAGAAAAAATTGAGTATGTTTCATTTAACCCAAAAAGGCTTTATACAAAATCGAAACTCACAATAAAATTTTTAGTATTACAAGAAGCAAAACTTGTGTAAACAAACAAAATCGTAGTGTATGTTTGTTTGTTTGACCTCAGAAAGGTTTATCGATTCTTTCACGAGTTTACAGAGGCTGTTAAATGCTACAATAGAGGCTTTATTTCATCTCTATATTTCTAACCTTTTCATAGTTTTCAGTTCTGTTTGTCAGGGATAATTCTAGAAGTTGTTGAATTTGCACTTTTTCCGGCTTTGTTACTGGCGTATAGAGGCTGTCTTTAGTTCCATCCTAAAGTACATTTCATTTGAGTGACACATTTGACTTGGATTTAACATGTGTATTAAAAGTTATATTTTTTTCGGTCTCGCTAATTAAAGAATCGACGGACATTATTGTTTTTTTGTCTGTCTGCTCGAGATTCGCCTGAAAGCTGCTGAGTGGAGTTTGTTCTCGTTTTCATTAGCCGCATTTTTCTCGTTTGTTGCAAGGTGAAGATCATTAGTCTGTAAAAAGAACGAAACAGGTCAAGTATTCTTTTAATTTCTAAATTTCGTCATGCCTTTTCATTGAAACAAGAGAATAAAAGAAACATTCATTTTGCTTTACAGTGAAAAAGTAAGTCTTTTTAAGCTTTTGCTATTTGATTTCAACCAAATATAATAGACTTCTTTATTTTGTTTTATTTAGTTTCCACATAAATTGATGACTCTTTTCGTGTAAGGAAAACAAAAATGATTAATTGAGTTGAATTTCATGTGAAGTCTCCTTGAAAACAAATTTTAAAAGTCTAAAAATTTGTTGATACGTACTTCTAGCTTTATAATTTTTAACTTAACCAGAAGTTAAAATAGTTATTAAGTAATTAAAGAAAAAAATTAAGAATTATAGGTTCTTTCTTTTCCTTGCGTTAATGAGACTAAGTCGCTAAAGTGAAGGAAAACTTAAATCATCCGGGATATGTTCTAATCGGTAAAGTATTAAACTAATATCACAACCAGTTCATCCCGACGGAAATAGAAGTTCTTAAGGCAGAAAATACCATTTTCTGAGAAATAGTCAGCGATTGATTGAAACAGCTGCAAAACAGATAAAAGTACTATCGAATGCGATATAAGACTGTAACAAATTTTCAGGTAACGATGAGAGTTGTGCTTGTAAGAAATGAGCATTTCCTATTGTTCAATTTGTGAATAGTTATGTAAAATAAATCTGATAGTCATGTGACTTATTTTGAAGAGTATATGCTAATATACTAGTTAAATAAATAAACCGAATTCTAAATTAAAACTACTGACAATTACTTTGGTCTACCATGTCCTTGCTTTGTTTAATATAAATCGTGATTAGTAAGGCGAAGTCTGAATAAAGGAGTTTGGGTTTCGATCTGCATTATATTTGATCTAAGGTGGTCGTAGGTAAATAGGTTCTTTTTAGCACTAATAGTGAATTTTCCCAATTTTTTCATACTAATTTTAGTACACGATTAGTTTATTAATTTCTCTATTGCAATAAATTTTCGTAAAGCCTAAGTTGGCCCATAAATAGCACCTCAGTTTAAGTTCACAGTTTAAATCAGCTCACAATCCAGTGAAGGCATGGGGTGGTAGAATTTCTTCGCTTAACAAGTTCATTCATAAACCTATCTGCAGTGCTCCTTTGTGCCATTTAGCCCAATTTATTACGCCCGACCGCACAGTACTCACCTGGTCATGTCGACCTACGGAGGTATCATCATCCTCCCCATAAAGTGATTTTCTGCAATTTTAGCAATTAGCGAGTGCAAAGGTAAAATTGAATACCACCCAGGTGCTCCACCTTGGCTCCGATAGCTAATGCCGTCCCGCCGTTCAGTTTGAATTTTATCGCAAAATGCCTCCTGTGCCTCGTTCCAAAAAAGGTCCTAAGCCCTTTACGCGGGGGTAATTTATTTAAAGGGCCGTCGTTAATTTACATCTAAACCTTACCTTTGGTCTCTGTGCCAACAGATTCCGCCCAATGCCATTATCTCCAAAGATTTATGGTGTTCCACCCATCTGTCTAGCTGGAAAATCTTTTGTCAGGAAACTCTGGCGAGAAGTTCACCTACAATGTGGCTTTCGCAGCTCTTCCTCCGACACTACTACTATGAGTTTTCCATGTTTTTATTCGCTTTCTCGGTTTTTGCCCCACACCACCCGCTAAGCGCACTAAAGTAGGTGAAAAGTGGATTTAAAAAAGTTTAAAGACGCCGGTTGGTATAGGAGAATGCACAATACTTCCCACTGTTTGCCCTCTCTTATGAAAGCGAAAATAATGGCGAACACTAGTGAAAACTTTTGACTTTTTCCAGTCCCCTTTGATTTCGAAACAAGCAAATAAGAAAAATTGCATCGTGCTGAATAACTCCATTATTCCGGCGGAATAAAGGAATTAACGACTATGCCGCAAGTGCTGAGATTAATTGCTAAGTTGGTAATTCCCCCTATTTTTTTAATGCCGCTGCAGCCGAGTCCAGACCAGTGGTAGCCATTTTTTCAATTTTCATATTTTATGCGCGAAGTAATGTAACGAGCGAAAAGTATTTAGCATGGCGTAGATTGTTGCAATGTCCTTTCTTTCCGCCGCCATTTTTGCCAACGTGCATTTTGACCAGTGTGGACATAGGCCAAATACGGAAGCATACGTCCCTAATGGATAGTGTCTCTTTTAAAAGGTTTTTTCTTATTTTCGGGAATTACAACAGAATATATTGCGCGTATCCAGAAATTCGAGTCGAAATTACAACGAAATTCCACTTTTTCAATTCGGATAAAATTACTTTGTTAAGCCGTAAAGAAACATAAAGAAGCACTTTGTAGATACGTAAGCTTTGTTATTTTGAACACTTTCGTGTTTTTTGTAAATTCCATGGAAATATTACGTGCATCTATGGGATAATTAAATAATTCCATACTTATAAAGTGCAACTTTCGTTTGTCTACCTACCTAACAGCTTTACAACAAGTTTAAAAATCACCTAATGGATTTTCATATCGGGGTCTTTCTTTTCAAAATTTTATGTAGCCTATGTTACCCGCTGTCTTATTAAAACATAATTATCAGTACCCCATTTTAACAGTTGACCGGATAATTTAGGAACGATATTAGAATTCATGGAATTTTGCACATACATACTTATGTACAAACTAACGCCATTTAACCATTCTTCCTTTCATGCGAATGGTTAAAATCTTGATTCCCTCTTCGACTTCCACCACCATCGCAAAAATCGCCACAGTTTGTAAAGTATGATTAATAACGGAACAGTGAAGACAAAGTTGCTGTATCCACGCTGCTGTAACTGAGGACAGAAGATAGTATCTAAATAATTCATACATGAAAATCTCCCTCGGAAGACCTGCTGTTAAGGTTATATAAACATCAATTCAGTTATGAGTTATGAGGGTTTGTATATTAAGTGCACATGAAGTGATATGACAATAAAATTTAACATTTTTTTAATAATAAAAGTTTAAAATCGCGTCGTCAAGATGGTGGACAAGTTTTGTCATTTGTCGCCTGATTCTAGTAAAAATCGAGGAGGTTTCTAAGTACTAAGGAGAGTAAGTAGTAGTAAAAGTATTTAAATTGTTGTTAATAGTCGTCTTTCTACAGGAATGACTATAGAATGTCTTTCGGCTGACCTTATTTTTGGAATAGCCTTAATTTTGGTCATAGATTTAATTTGTTGTTTGGTTCTGATTAATTTTTAATGTGAATTTAGAATTGAAATTTCTTTAATTAGCTGCCAATTTAATATTTAAATGTTTATAAAAATTAAGAATTGATTAAATATTTTTAACGTGCCTTAGTATCATTTGGACGCATTAGTTGGTAAAACCGCTTTAATTTATACTGAACGAAAGTCAAAGGCTAAATTATTTTTATAGTTCTTTGTACATCTATTGTTTGTTTTTAAGTATGCGAATCGAAACATTTAACGTGTTATATTTTTCAATTAAAACAAACAAAGCTGTTTCTTAAAAAAAGTTCATAAATATATAATTTGTTAAGAAAATTGGGATTTGGAAAAAAAATCAAAAAAAATATTGGTGTTAAGTTTTTTGGTACGTGAAAAGAAACTCGTTGCGAACTTGTTTTGCGATTTGTGACTGATTTTAGCTGTAGGTTTCCTATAGGGATTCGTACATAGTTCCTGGGATTTTTTGAATTTCATCTATAGTTTAAAATGGTGTGTATTATGGTTTTTGTTTGCAATGTCTCCGGTTTGTGTAATACCATGTTAGTCCCTTGCACATTGTGAAGAGTAAAAAAAAATGTTCTACGGTTCAACCTTATTTTTCTACGAAATCTGAAACCTGTCTTTCATTCGTGCTTAATATTTCGCTCACGTTCCATAAATTACCCCGCTCGCTGTGAACAGGGAACCTTCTCACCTTTGTATGCACTGTACGTTTCTTAATATTTAACGGAATTGGAGTGATGGAAAACCTTCATGAAAAGCTGAATCCTTTTACATTGCAAAATAATTCGTCAGCGATTGAAACCTGTGAGTGAATTTTCAATTCCCATGGTGAGCATTTGCTAGCAATAAGCTGACACACTTGATTCCTCTGATACAGCAGGATTTTGGGCTTTGGACTGTGGGTTTTGCCCATTGGACTCTGGTCAACTTTGTCCATTGCGACGTCTTCTTCGACTGGTATGCAACAAAGCCGTTTCGTTCTAAAGGTTGCAAATACTTGCATTTACGGCCACGTTTGAATCGCCGGAAAAATAGAACATCGTTACAGAAGCGACTGTATCGGTCGGTTTCCCGGAATTGAAATATTCTATTTGGCCAATTTCTTGGGTATCAGTCCTTTCGACCACCTCTACTTTGCCGGTGAAATTCGCTCGAAATATTTCAACAGGACGGACAAAGGATATTTTAACTCAGCAAATCTCTTGTATCCCCGCTATCCGGATTTAACTTTTCCTTGCGATTTACGAAAAAGAGAAAGACGTGGAAATATCTGGGAATTTACGAAGACTTAGGAGCCGTAAGACGTTGAGCCGGTGGATTTTAAAATGTTCCCCGTTTGCATTAAACATGGACAGCTAGTCCTGATAGGGTTAGCAGTATTGCATCCTGACTGCCCAGAATCTGGTTGGATGAGCTGGGCTTCTGGTTTCCGGGCTGTGTGGCTGGCAACCTTCCAGCGGAGAAAAATTGGCGGTGAGAGCAAAGTCGACCGAAAAAAGCTTGCCAATCGCCATTGATAATGTTTGGGAAGGCATATGCGGTTGCCAAATGTTACGTTTTCCGGAAGGTTGCGCTTGCCCCTATCTGCATCCCGGTAGGTGGAATCATTATTACGTTGCTGTTTGTGGCCCTCCAATTGCCGTTGTGGCGGTCCCTTATTGATAGAAAGTACGCGAGGATATGAAATACGTTCAAGGCGCGACTGCAGCCGGTGCACGGTGCAATGAAACAAGGTAAAACATGTGCAAGAGTCGAAATGGTCCCATAACTTTTTCATATAAAAATTGCTGGACATTGAAAATTGACGGCCTTGTATGCTATATTTTACCTTTTACATTGCAATTTTGAATATGACACCAAATTCCAGCAGCTTTGAACGGGCATTGTTTACGACAACAGGAGAAAAGGAAATGTTACGATCGGCTAGAACTCGAGTTTTCGATTTAAATTGATGAAGTTTAACTAATGGAACAAAAAGAAAAACAGGATAATAATGAATATATATGGTAACTGCATTTCTGTTCATTAATTTTGGACACAATTTGGAGTTTTGGAGTGCATTTTATATTTACATTTCCAAACGCTGCCTTCATTTTGTGTTCTAAGTTCCGAGGGCTACGTCCCATAAAATACAAAGAATTTCGATCAATTTTCTCAAAAATAATACCAACATTTTTTATTAAACTGTCGATAACAAAGAGGACTTTTTACTGGTAATTTATTGAATTATTTTATACTTTACGTAGATAATAAGAAAAAAGTAATCTCAGACACTACGGTGCTGATAATTTTTGTTCAATCTAGACCTTGCTGAATATTCTTAATTCTTTCTAGATCTCCAGATCTTTTTTTTGTTACCTTTTCTTTTACCTGTTTAAAGTTGTTTCCCAAAATCGTGATTCGATTCCCATGCACCGAGATGATTCCATAAATGTTCTGTTTTTTTTTCTTAATAGAAAACAACTAAGAAATTAAGAAAAAAACACCACCTAGTTTCTTAACCCTCAACTTCCTTAACTTTCTTTAAGTAGTTTTTATTCCTGGAGAAAGCTGTTCAGAATACACATTTGTTACGTTATCACAATAACGCTATTGGAAACATTATAATAGAACTTAAAGTATTAGATAGTCTTTGGGCGAAATATATAGTATAATAATATTTTTCCCTTTAATTGCAATCTTATTGCAACAAGAGAGCTGTTGAAAGTGTCATAGCAGCATAGTTTTCGAAACATTTCTTTGAATTTAACTATCATAGATTTAAGTTCAGTATATCTTCTTCCATTATGGTTCCTTGAACCCAAAAGTACCATTAGAAGAAAAGTTATATATATGAGATGTAATGAAATTTGTGTACAAACTAGGAGGTGTATTTTTGAGTTAATTGATGGTATTTGTGAATTGAAAAGAAAGTCATTTAGTTATTTGTGAGGTCTACCTCTTCGACGGGGGCTGCCATTGGGAGTTATATTTAAATAACGTGCCATGTTTCCACGAAAGTAAATTCTTTCGAGTGCAGACGATGTTTAGTGAATCTATAGGAAAATTGAATCCAGGTATGTGTTAAATATTTTAGCTTGTGATTACATTAATCCCAAGTAAAAATTTGCATTTATAATTTTCAAATTTTGGCCATACTTTACCTTGCTTCGTTTCGCATTTGTGGGGTCAAAATCCGCCATCAATAATCGAACGACCCTTTTGGTCGTAACGCCTTTTTGTTGCTAGGCTCTGCGATCGAGGGAGGACAGGTATTTTGTAGTTAAATAATTTCAGCGCTTCTTCCCAATGGTTAATTGGTCGGTAATTGTCGTTCGTCACCAATTTCCGCATTTCCATTTTAAATTAGTTTATGCAAATCGATTAATGGCAGCATTGTTCCTGGACTGTTACCTGAAAATACTGGGCGACTGTCCGCCAAGCTGGAACGATTTATTTGCGTATGATAATTATTTATGATAGAACCGAACGGCTACTGTGCGTGCAAAACTAATTTCCACGTTTTCAGGTATGCTCCATATCATCAGCTTTCAAATTGGTTGATGCTGTGGGCAAATGGTTATTTAGTGGAATCTATTCATTCGTTGGTTGAGCGCTATCATCGACAGAATCATACCGGGTTTTACCCCAAGGGACAGGGAAACCGAAAACCCGCTCTTTGTTCAAAATATTGACTGCGTAGCTACAGGCAGTTGAAGGTTAAATTGTTCAAATCACCGGAACGCATGTAAATGAGAATCCAATAAATATCGCAAATAGAATTCAGCAAGCCGTCTCTTGTGTCACTCAAGATGTTTCCTTTCGTCGGAGTTCCCGGTTGATTCTAAAAAACTTTGAAATGGTATAAATGGGAAAAAATTCAAAAGTTCGCCGGAAAATTGAAAGGTTCGGACCCATCAATCTTCGTTTAGCAAAATCCTGAGTTACAGGGCTCAAACCATGAGACGTTGCCATTTCTTGCCTACTATGGATTTTCGAAGAGATAAATGAAGTCCTTAAGTCGGCCGCCTGTGCCACAGACGGCCGCAGCACAATAGGACAATTAATCACTCCCAGCTTCCACCGCATTAAAAGATGCTTCTCGGTGTCTTGGAGTTAGATGCCGCCCGAATTAATGCCATTATTAGTTTACGAGGGACCCGGATTGGAATCCGCTTCTGCCTCAAAGGGGAACAATTTCAACAATTAATTCTAGCAAGAGACTGCCTCCAACTATTTGGCGACGCAATCTTCCCACATTGCAACTGTTCCCAAAGAAATTGAATTTGCGGATTCGAAAAATTAAACCCAAACCGGAGACGAGGTGTAGCAATCAATCATTCTGCAAACGAGACACTACAACTTGAGCTTTACAAAGTTTGGGTTCCACCGGAATTGCTTTTGCCGTTTCACTCCTTTAAGCGTCTAGCCAAGGTCCCGGTTCGGTTTTTTATCCCTCATTCCAAAAGCCGGTTTCGAAGACCTGCTAAACTGCAGCTGAACCTCGTCAGGATGTTTCAGATGTTGCAAGCCACTTGAGAACAAGTTCGAAGTTTGCTAAATGAATTTTGTTTCGGCGAGTGTTTTACATTAAGTGCATTCGCCGCAAATTGGGAGCGGTTTAATTTGAACCACTGCGATAAAGTCTTCCAGACAAAAATTTGAAGCATATTTGAACGTGGGCTTATCAAGGGATTTTGATTGTATGCTTCCTTTAACTTGAACGATAGTGAGAGAGATGAGAAATGAAATTATCATGTAATTCGGGCTTTTCCAATTTGATAACGAATCGTACCATGTTTCGAGCTGGAGCAACAGATGTTTTAATTTAAGCCTCCACCTTGGTCGCTAAGCCATTAACACCATTGCACGGAATATGAAATGATATTATTTTTAAAAACTCTATGCCCTGCTCATATTTTTATTATAGCAGTTTGTATTTATTTATTTTATATATAATATATTTTTATTTTTTTGGGCCAATCGGGAAGATGTCTAATATAGAGGAGAAATTGTAATTTCTCTTAGCAAACATGAGTAATTTTTGATCTGGTACTTGTCACGGTGAAGCCAGTAAACATTTAATACATTCAAGGTCTAATTATTTATTATATTAATATCGTATACGTAATATATACAAAGAAAAATAAAATTTCATTTTAGAATCCTTGTTAATAGTTTTAAAATTTGTAAATGTGGGGAGTTCATTAAACATTGAGTATATAAAAAAGAATGAACAAGTTATTTGTGTTTTTCCTAGGAAAAATTATTCGTTACAGAAAATACGGCTGAATGTATAGAAAATTTACTTAGTTATTTTAAGTCTAAATATATTTTTTAAGAGAAAGGTTTTTATTATAATCTTCATTGTTCGTTAATGAAAAAAAATTCAATATTTGCTTCGTTTTCTTCAGCAAATGAACCCATCTTATGCTACTGTTCCTTTTAGTTGTAATTTTTCCTCCTTACCATCTAGATTTTTCCTTACAGATGCAAATGTTTTAATAACATCTGGAAATATGAATATTATACAAATAACGTGCCTTCTGCGCTATGTATTGAGGGCTCTCTTAAGATATTCAATGTTCATGTTGGAAACTTCTGTTAAAACAACCATTAGAAATGTCTATCCTTGTGAATGCTCCAAAAAAAGGGGCATCCATATGACTAGTGCAGGAAAGAGGGCAAATATATTATTACAGTTATTATTAAGGCCTTTTCAAAGCCATGTTCGCTTAAAAACTGCACAGTCAGACTTGTTGCATAGCAGCAGGTTCCTTCAATATTTCTTGAGAAGATATGCTCCAATAATCAGAACACTTACATAAATGCACCTTGCGATGATATGAACTCGCTATGCATCGCGCTAAAGTAGCAGCTCTGCTGGTTTGAATGTTGCTGCTTCACGATTGAAATTGATCCACATTTCTCGTTTGGATCATCGAACACGTGAAGTCGTTGGGCATACGAATACCTACCTGTACAGTTGAACGTCACCGCCCATTTCATTTCCGTCGAGTCATAAAAAACAAAATTTCCCATAAATCCTAGTGTTCACTTCGCTCGGATCATTTTGTATCGTGCCACTTTTACTGCGCAGCCAAAGGACCTGAGAAATCCCGATCGGCACAAGAATGATTGGGTGGCTGGGAGGTGCTACCAATTGAATCGATTCCATTTCTTAGATATTTCCGGGGAATAGGCAAAAAAACCTAGAAGAAATTGGATTTCTTCGCTGGAAATTCTATCATCTGAATAGGTACATGGCTGCCGGATGCTGGAAAGATGTTCGCTATCTTGCACCTATTACTCTGGCCCTCTCGCACCAGGTGGAAATTTTTAATCAGGAAAGTGATTTCCTCACCCAGGAATAAATAGAGGGGGCGCCGAACAACTAATTATTATCGGCGGTAGGAACAGGGATTTAATGGACCCTTAATGAGACTGGGTGCTACAAAAGTAATTTTGACAAATAGGAAAGCCGTTTAGGGGGAACGGGATTACTTCAAAATGTCCCCTGTACAGGGTTGTCAACAAGTTCAACCCGGCGAAATTAACTCAGCACAATTCATCCCCAAAGGTGGAGTTTTACCGAGGGCACCCTCTACACCACTAATCCCAGCTTATTACACACCGAGAAATTTGTGTAAAACCCGCTAGGGTGACCCTTGGCCCAGCCCGCGCCTCAGGCCGGCCCTTTAATCTTAAATCTGATGGTCTGGACATTCCTTTTTGGAATCCGAGTAAATAGCATGCAATTTCTCGCTCAGGCGAATTTCAATTAACCTAAAATGGATCTAGGTGGGTCTTGGTCCCGACTGGCCGGCAGCGAGTGTCCCGGTCCCGACTGTCGGGTTCGGGGCCCTTGTCTGGCCGGAGCACCAGTGTGAATGAAACTATCTCTTTATGGCCTGCACTGAAAACATTCTGTAACTTTGGCATTTTGTGCAGGGAACACCCGAGATAAGCGCTTGTGGTGCCTTTGAGGAGATGTTTATAGCCCAAAAGGGATATATGCCCTTAACCGGATATGAATTTGCCAATTCTGGCGTCCTTTTTCAACTCCAGGCGACATGCACTTTCCTGAGCTCTTATGGGCTAATTGTGGTTTCTAACTATCGCTTGATGCCTTGTAAGGATGCAGAGTGCAGTTATTAGCACCTTAAACTGTGTGAGGTGTCGTACGTTCGACAGAGCGAGTCTCTTTGAGGAAGAGATGGATTTTACAAAGTTTTATGATGAGAAATGTCACATGGCACAGCAGTCAGTAAAAATGAATTTGCACAAAATGCCGGATCATAAATTTTTAAGTAAATTATACTAAAGGAAACAAGTGAAAATTCCAAGTCATCGTAGTACTTTGTTAAATGTAGAAAACGTGTGACTGTATTAAATAGTACTCCTGAAATTACAACTTGAAGGTAAAATTTGTACCCACTATTGGAAATCTTTAAGTCCATTTATGTTTATTTAAAATTTTACCAAGAGTGGGATTAAATCCGTAATTCAGTAAAAATAATTCAATAGAATCGCTGCCTGAAGGTGATTTAGTGATTTATGTGAACTATATCTATCAAAAAGCGGCGAGAGATTTTTAAAAAGGATTTCACTTATTTTTTCCATTCCATTCCATTTCCATTCGAGAGCTTAGTTGGTTATTTAAAATGTTGCAAGCTTTTAATCATAAGAAACATTTTGCAACATTATTATTCAAAATTAATCACTTAATTCTGGAGATACTGAAACCGAACGTTTTCGAGCAAAACGCAAAATGTCTTATTATACATTTTAAAATAATTAGTTTTTAGTTGGACCTTACTCATTAGCTCACGATGAGTTAATTCAACAAAACAGAGAATTATGCTAGGAAAAAAAGAATTAAAATAAATTTAAAAATACTAATCAAACGTGTTATTAGAAGTTCGAAATTAAATTAAGTTTTACAAATTAAGTAATGAAGCTCGCTACTATTTAATTAATGGTTTAATATCCGAGATATTCTTAACGATTTCGAAAATCGTATTCTGAAAATTAGAATACGAAATTAAGAATATTTATTTACTTCCCGAGTAAGATGAGATTGAAATTACAAGAACTAATACTTTCTCAGTTTTTAACTTGAATATCTGATGAACATTTGTGTTGTCAATTCAATAACTCTAGCAAGTCATTTATTAAAATTGTTATTATTTTTTCCGAGAAAAATTTGCGTAATCTATGGCAATATTATAAAGAAAGAACGTTTGTTTGGAAATTTGTAGGAGGTAATCTCCGAAAGTACAGGACTGATTTTCACAATTCTTTCACAATTGGAAATGTAATTTAATAATTTTACGTACGAAGAATAGACTATCCTCAATTTATGAATGTTTCGTGCAGTTTTTAGATATATGAAAATGCTTCCAGGGAAATGAAATAGAAATCAGTGCATACTGCATGCAATTTTTTATGCAGGAACCAAACAACTACTGAACGAATTTTGATGAAATTTGGCATAGTTAGTAGCTTATGGCTTGGGTCAAAATCGAAGATAGTTTTAATTGCAAATATCCCATTTTTAGGGGTGAAACAAACGTGCACATTTAAGCAATATTAGAAAAATTAGGTAGAACAAATTTTTCAAAATCTGCTTTGCAATTAGTAAAAATATGAAAATTAAATTCGCAATTGCCTTTGAGGATTTGCCACCGTAACGAGTGGTACCTACATATATTGGATTTAAGGACAGAAGATCGTGCATTCGAATCTCGTGGGAGTATTAAGTATTCTTTTTTTTTGTTTCTTATATTTTCAAATGTTTCTTTTCATTCTATTTTGGATCCCTTGGAAGTATTTCTTTTTGCCCGAGGCTATTTTAATCGCTTTATTAATTTGAAAGGCAGAAACCTTCCTGAAATTCGAGATCTGTAGTTGGAAAAACGATAAACATTACAACCTACATTTATAATGACAACAACTAACAAAACAATGCATGATGCAGATTGAAAACAAAGTACCAAAATTGGAACTGAATATAAAAGTTTCCTTAGGAAGGAAGTTTGCAATAATAAATCAATAAAAAATTGGTAATGTAGTAAAATAAATTCATACGCATTTTCAAATTAGAGTATGTACCATATATGACCTACTATACTATAGATAAAATCCAATATCATTTTTGTACTTGCATTCTTTTAACCAACCCGGAAAATAAATTTGTCTTGTACAAGCCATCAAAAGAAAGGTCTTAAAGGAGTAATTTCAAGTATGTTATATACCATAGAATGTCTCCCATTCACGTCTAAGAAAGTCAGATAAAAGTCGCACTCGTAGTCGGACTAATCTCTTAATTATTTTATAACTCTTTTCAAGTACTTCTATCGCCGGATATTATTTCATGTTTTTAATTTAATTTCACGTATGTACAGTTCAGTTTATTTTTTCTTTGCAAAGAGTGCCAATCACATATGAAAGTCTAACGCTCACGTATGACATAGACGTTAAGACGTCACGGTACGGTTGCGGAATTTAAAATACACTTAAGCTCGATGGCCATGATAAACGACCGGGGAGCGGCCCAATAACTCTCCTTTGATATGAATGGTGTGGCCGTAAGTAATCTCAGGTTCCTTAAGAATTTATTATTTCTGGGAGCACACTCCCCTGTATTTTGACATCCGGCAGCATTAACTTTTCTGCTGATTGTTATTATATAATGTTTTCGGCAGGGACTGCCAAGCATTCTCGTTCTCACCACATTAACCTTCTTTCGGGTCGTGGAGGAGGAGCTGCGATTCTGCACGACTGTGCCCGGTCGCCTGGTGACGGCGGTATTTCTTTCGTCTTACACATTGGCGTAATATCTCGTACGAAGCAAAAAGGGGATCCCATATATCTTTTATCTGGTCGGAAACTCATATTCAATAAAAATCAGTTACCATCGCCCTGCTTCCAGAGGGATTTCCACGTCAGTGGTGAGCCAATTCGGTGGAGAAGAATGGCAACTATTTCTGGTTGATTCTGGAAGTCAGGTATGGGGTAGAGGACCAGATCGGGTACCGGGGGTCTGCTCATTTGGACTGAGGGACTGGGTGAGACGGAAGAGCGACAAAAGTGAATTGAAAGTGGCCAATAGTTTCAATAACTCTACAGCACAAGTGAGAATGATTGTCCCTGTGAGACACAAGTGACAGGGAGTCACCCGGGGTAGTGACGGGAGAGTCACGGGCGGCGTGGGTCAGACGTGGTCACTGATCACTGGACATAATGGCGCATGAAAGGGTATCCGGATCGGACCTCCGTATGCGGCAATTTTATTTTTCCTCTCGCCTTCGATGTCTTTTGTAAGTCGAATATTTTCATTTCGTCCGGTCGTGTTGATGTGCTCCTTTCCTGTCTAACATGTATGCGAACGTAGACATATGTCATAATGGTTGAGTGTCCCTTATTCGGGAAGCTTGCACAATAGTGTAATAAAGCTCGTGAACAATGGATTCTATACGAGAGTCCGGCTGATGGGTCATAAATTCGACGACAATAAAAGTAAATGGAAAAAGGAAGCGCCATGTGTGTGCGGAACTCTTTATTCGGACCGCCAGATTTGTATGCGTTGGCGTTGTCGAGGAGGGTAATGAACGGCCAAGGAGGCATCCGGGTGAAAGACAACAGCCACGTCGTCATTGGGGACATGGACACTGGGGATTCGATGACGCAACGGTCTTCTTTCACTTTTTTCAGATTTTATAGGCATCCTTTATTACTCCAGGAATAAAGAATAAAAAATTATGTTTTTTACTCGAAGATTTTGGAGCTTTCAAAGCGCGGTTCACGACAAGGTGTCCCCCGAGATAAAAATTAATGAATTCTCGCACGATATACGGCCATTCCCAGGACCTTTCCTCTTGAAATAGAGATTTTCGCTAAGTGGAAAACTCATATCCATAGGGCTGCACATCGGACATGATAAATTGATTTTACGAGGGACGAGAATTTCATTTTTTAGGAGGTAGCCCTATTCGCTCCCAGAAATTCCGAAGTCTCTGGCTGGTGTATGAGCGCCATAGATTTTGTCACGCGTGCTCTTAAGTGGAGAGTTTCTCATAATTCCCAGGTGGCTGGCGGTAGTAAGGGTTGGAAAATGGAATTACCACGGATATTTAAAATTTATTAATAAGGGATCAGTTTGCACGTAAATTAACTTGGGTCCCAAATAAACTACGCGAAAGGTTTCGGGGTAAGACATTTTAAAGGTACTCCAAATTGATTGTTGCCATAGATAAAGGTTTATCTAAGGGTGAAGATATTTATGGATTGATTAATTTAATATATCACAAGATGAACTAAGTTTCACCTGGATCAATTCAGGAAGGTACGTTCTATTACCTATAATAAACTATTAAAGAATCAGTTTGAGATTCATAAGCATGCACAAGCAAATTTTACTTCATATTTGAAAATTATTTATTACACTACATGGTATATTTTTATTCTTACCAAAATCCAGATTTTCTCGGATTGATACAGCTTCGAAAATGTCAATTTTAAATTTAAATTTTAGTATATTCGAATTCAACTAGAGAATTACTAAATCATTGATGAATTTGAAATTTTTTTGTGTGATAATTATAAATAAATCGAATTTAATATCTTTTCAAGTTTATATATATATTAGAATAAATTAGAGGTAGGTTTATATATATAGAATTAATAAAAACTGTTTTCTTATTAAGTAATTTATAATTTAAAAAAACGGTAAAGTCACATTATTTACCATCGCTTTTGCTTAACTAAGTTGAGGAATAGACGTAGAAATAACTTAACTTACTTTAGTCTAAAACTAATGAGAAACTTCGAATTGACAAGTTCAGTAAAAATTCTTATGTTGGATAAAAGAAATAAAATTGTACCAAAAACTTACCTATAAGGAAGACTAGTGCACAGTTTACCTCCTTTAAAAAGTTGAAGTAATGTGAATTTAAGTGAATAGTTTTATTTAAATAAATAACTTAAGAGTAATTGCATGGTGTAATTATTTTAATCTTGCCTATGTTTTGCTCAAATTTTTTTCTTAGTTTTTTAAGAGCTTCTTTCGACCCATTTAAAGCGGGAAAGTTTACAAACATTTTGTGTCATGTCCTATGCCATCCTGACCAGAGGAAGTTTGTGCCTAGAAGGGACGGCGTAATCTCTAAGTAGTGCTATTTTATACTTTACAAGTTCCCATAAAACCAACTTATCAGACTTCCTCCTAAGCAGAGTTGTTAAAAGATACCAGACATTGTTAACAGGGTTAACAAAGCACGTTCATGAAGTCCCGGAAAATGGAGTCATCCAGTGGTCGGAGCATACGTTGGATCATGAATTGTATGAAACAATCGTAAAAGTTTTTTTCCCTATATTAGTATTTGTGATAGTCGCCCATGTTACGAGCTCTTACGTCGCGTGAAGGACCCATCACAACCATTTCACGCCAGTAAAAATCGTACGGCTCTGGTCAAGTTAATGGAAGAATTTGATAGGCATTTCGTGAGCTCCCAGTACTTCAATGTCTATGAACTCATCTCGGAGCCATTTCGTCAGCACTTAAATGATTACCTGCTGCTTGAGAAGAATTTATTGATCTACGAGGAGTTCTCCTTCCGGGCCCAATGTCACTTGGGGAACACCTTTGAAATTGCATACTGCGCTCTTCTGTCACTAGATAAAATTCATATTGGAAGGTATTCGCAGTTTTCAGAATGTGAGATTGGGGGCCTTAGGATCAGGTATCCAATTTTCATAAGTGCAGCTGAACTAGCAGCTCCTGCGGGATTCGATGACGAGTGAAATTCTATAGTGAGGCGATAGAAGTCCAATAGTCGTTCAATAAGAGTGGGTGCTTAATATTCAGGGAAATAATAACTTTTGCTTAACGAGGACAATAAGAGCACTGTTCTATTCCGAGTAGCCAGGGCCATCTGAATTAATTTTATGGCCCTCGATTAAGTCTGGCTGGGCCAATAACGGCTGATCTTAAAATTTAGGAGCAGTTTACGAGCTCATTCAGTTCGGGCTTAGCAGTCGATGCCATAAACTTTTGCGAAATGTGGCTTTATTAGGAGATTTAATTAGAGCCCGAAGGTGCCTGCGGGGCCTGATTATTATTCAATTAAGACTGATCTGCTCCGACTGGGAATTGGCCGTTTCTTTAATGCTATTTAAGAGCAAGTAGGCGTCGTCGCTCGTAAATTTAATTCAATAAATAATCTGTTAAGTCTCCAAGCAATGGCATATTGCTACGTCAGAAATAGTATTTACGATATTTAGATAAGGGTCTCAAATTTACAACTTACGTTCAGTGGGATTCTAGGAGTCATTTTACCTTAATCCAGATTAGTAAGTTATGCTAGGTTTCAAATGTTATGTTGGTGATCGTTAAAAAGACATGGAATGGTGTTGGGCACAAGAGGAATCCGTTCGAAGGCACGACAAAGCGGTTGTGTTTTGTTTTTATTGAATGATAATGTTACTAGTATATGATGCCAGAATCTTTGGTTAACCCAAATTTTTCTTTAATTCGAGAAAACATTTTTTTGTTTTTTGGAAAAACATTTTCGAAAAGAAAACATGTGTAATTTTTAGTTAAAACTTATGAAGGAAATTAAAAGCAATCAAATTCAAAGAGTATTTAAATGTGTTTTTTCAAAGTTTTTTTTTTACATATGTTGGTATAAAATAATAAAATAACAACATAAAAGAATTATTTTTAGTTGAAAGAAAAGAGAATCATTTTTTCTATCCCCACGGATGATTCTGAATTTCGAATTATGTGGAAATTTCATTGTATCTCCATTAGTACCAATTATAATCCCTTAACCTTCGAAACAACAACAAAATACATACGCAAATATGTATACGAAAATACTGAGCAGGCTGATAGAGGAAGCACTTTAGAATAGATTTAACCATAAAATGCAAAATATTATATCAGCTTATCTTAAACTTGTTTCATACTATGGGCAATGGCTATTGAAGCGCGGCCTTTATATCATTTATTGTTTACTTTCACTAATCTAGGGTCTGTAATAGTTTTCTTGGTTACACTTTTGTTTGATAATTTTAGGTAGAGTATTGTACGGTGTTCAAAGTGTTTCGACCAAGCACGCTGGCTACGTATATGGTTCTAGTTATCCCACAGTATATATGTATATATTCATTTTATTTGGACTTACTTGGTTCCTGGCATGTTTCCACGCAAAATCTAGGACTACTGTGATAGTTCCATTGTTTTTCCAATATATTTGCAACTCTTATTGGCATCCTTTACTGGCTCTTTTTATTTACATATGGGTAGCACTTATGTATTTTAAACTTCTATATATCAGAAAAGGTCAAAGTAAAAATTGATTATGTGGCTTTTGTTGCTCGCCCTGTGGTGAATTAGCTGGACCTGCTGGAGGTTTATATTGTCTTAGCATGCTCTTACTTCTTGTAGAGATGGACTGCGGATACTACTTCTTTGCACATTACATGCTTCTAGTATATGTTGGCTGGTACGGACGATTAGCTAGTGTCAGCACGAAGAATCAACACATACTGAAAGGGTATTGGGCCAACGTTAGATTTCGGCATGTCGGGTAAACATAAAAAGCTCACATTTAGAAGCATGCTGGTCAAATAGTGCTGAACCAACACATGACATGTCCGACGTTCCAGAATTCTAAGAAAATATGTACCAATTTTGGTATCCATAAAATTTTCAATCGCTGTTTTCTCTGACCTATAATTTTTGTATATCTAAAATAAAATGAATTGATATTCTGAATTGAGGACTCTTCTTTGGAAAACTAAGCGCTATTATTTTAAATTATTTAGTCCTACATTACGAACCATTAACGGAATAATGAATACACAAGTTTTCTTTACTTAACATGCAAATGATAGTCAATGTTGGCTTAGAGAATGATTTTACTTGTGTGTTTTCATTTCAGTTAAAGAATTATGGCCATTTATTCCGACATAATTCCGTACCGCAGTTTTTAGTTCCCCAATTAGTCTGTTTATGGCCATTTATCATTAAATCCCCTCTCCAATTAATGGTTAGTTCCAGGTCAAAACCAGCTTGAAACGGGGAAGCCTCATAATGGCCGGGAAGATTAGTAAAACATTTCCAATTATCTCAGCATAGTAAGAGGCCCGGTATCTCTACCGGCTTTACCTGTGGCGAAAACATGGCGCCTCCTAACGAGGTGCCTTATCACATTCCTAAGCACTCGGCGCCAAATCATTAACTCTGGCTGTGCGAATTTCAACTCCTTCAACGTTGATTAACATAAATTCCCGGGAGGAAGTCAGTGCCCTTAGCCAGCATGATCTACGGAGAGGTTTTGGTTTCCTATGCGTTCTGTTTCATTTGTAAGGTAACCACTAAGTTCATAAATCACTTTTCAGCCGGAGCATGTAATCCCCATAAATCTCGGGTGTAACCATACCACCGGATGTCGGTCCTTGTAAGGTTGAATACTGCCCCTGGTCCTAACCTATGCCGTAGTGCAATCTCGTCTTACATCACGGCGTATTTGGACGTTAACAAGATTAACACTTGGCTGAGTAAGCTTCTTGACGATGTCGTTAGCCAGGACATGGGGGCAGTCCGATGATGCTTCGATAGCACCACTGTTGGCCGGAAAAATTAACGCAAATGGGCCCATTAACGGTAATTCTTTCGAAAAGTTCTTCGAAGAAATCTTCAATAGGTTCCTTATGACGGCGGCGCCCACTAGCCCCCGAGTTGACACCTCGGCCTGGCATACATCATCACCCTCGAGAGACTTTTCGCATCCTGCCAAGGAACTCAGCTTTTCCGCCCAAGTGGCACGAACGAACAGGCGTGAAATGTGGCGACCATGTCCTAAATTTAGCCGGAGAAATTGCGATAGAAAAGAACATTCCAAAAACATAACTAAACATAAATTAAACATAAACATACTCAAAGCGTTACAATGTTGCAATTCGAGGACATTTTGATCCAGATACATTGAGGGAAAAAGAAGTCTGCTGCCGAATCTGATTCATTGGCTCGTTACGCTGTAGGCATTATGGAAAATTTAGACATTGTGACGAACAAGGGTGATAATAAAAGCACCCTCTGTTTCTTTTTAACTTATGCATAATTTCGTAAATTGTGTTTTGATAAAGGGTTTAGGAAGATTGCTTTAGAAAGAGGAAAAGAATCGCCTTTTTAGATTTAGACTATTTATGAAGTTTGATCATTAAATTTTTGCTAATACTTGTAAATACATATAATGAACTATCTCAGGGATAGTCTTTAAAAAATATGAATACGTAGAGAAGAGAAAGAGGTCACCCTTAGGGGAATCCTAGATGACAATCTGGATTGGAAAGATTTCGTGTTTTCAATAAGCTTATATAGAGAGGATTGATAGTATTTTTCATATAAATATATTTCAAATTAACGCTGTATAACATAAAAACTACAAGAAATGAAACTATTTTCCTGCATTGGGTGTCTGCGGCAACAATAATAGCAATTACAAAAGAAGGAATATTTTTGGAAATGACAGAGAACAGTTGGACTTGTTTTGGTTTTGGAATAAAGTAAAACTAGATATTTATTCTAAACATGTTTGTTTTAAAACAAACAAGTTATATTTGTTTTCGAAGGAATTATCTTTTCGTAAGAGAAAATTGTGCTGCGAAAATTAAACTAAAACAACAAGAAATTTTTCCCAAACTATGGCTAACTTTTGCCCAACTTTTGTTGTTTCGTTGTTTCTGTGCTCAATATTTGTTCAAATTGATTTTTGCTTTCCCTCAAATTGTGTTTAAGATTTCATCCAAGATTAGTCCAACGTCAGTCCAACATTTGCCTTTTACGAATTGTTTACCATGATTTTTCCACATTTTTCCTATATTTTGCCTAACATTTGTCTAACTTTTATTCAACTTTTGCACAATATTTGCCAAAAATTCTCTTAAGTTTTACCCAACATTTGCACTCAACATTTGTTCAAATCTAGTACAAAATTTTTTCTAACTTTCGAATTTCACAACTTTAGTTATTGGTTTAGCTAAAGGTACTCCAGTTGAGATTTATTTTTTGTGGATAATGCTAGAAGTATTAGTATTTAAATATAAATACTTGGGATTGTTTTAGTACAGATTTGAAGTTTGGAAATTATGGAAATCTACAAAAATGATGTTGGTAATGATGATATTGACATTTGCTCTGAGGTAATGTAATCTAGCATCTATAAAATGATTTAAAGATTTTAGTTCGCTACGTTTAGTGTTAGTTTGGTAATTTCATAACAAACTTGGACTATGTTCCATCATCCCTCAAATAAAACGAAATCTAATAATAAATCTAAATCTAAATATTAAATCTAATACTGCTTTAAAAATATTAAAATTCAATTCAAAAATTGTTTACCCTTCGTATCTCTAGATATACCTACTCTCTAGGCAGTCCAGTTTGATTTTTAATTTAAGATAAATTTTCAGTGTACATCGTCATACGCACTTGTCTGTATATTTGTCGGTTTGTCCAGTTTGCTTTTCCTTACCTTAGTTTTATTAATGGAGCGTCACATACTACTGTACGGAGATCATTTTTTTTAATATTAAGAGAGGAGTTCTGTAGACACATTTTCTATAAAAAACGCTTTCGTAGTGTATCCTCTCCTGGATCCAGAGGGTTAATAGCAAGAAGCAGAAGGGAGGATAAACTCGCAAACCGTGTTTCAGCACAGTACTTTATGTGGCAGAATAACTTGGCGTGTTTTTTCAAAAGAATTGTTTTTGATGAAATAGAAAACTTTTTAATACCACGAGGTTCTCGTGCGGTTAGAAACTCCCTGAGCAAGTTTGTTGCCCCCGGCCGGATGCACCGAGGCGCATCTTCAAGACTTAGGCGGGCGGAGGAGCTCGGCCGCAACGCAATTACACGACCTCATGTATCCTGCAAATCCTGAATTGCAGAAACATGGATGCTGCACATTTTCAACTTGCGAAGTGGTGAAGTGCTGTTGATGTTGTTGTCGGCCGTGTAGAACTTAGCGGCGATGACAATCCTGTTCATCAGACGAGTACTGTAAATACTCTGCCCGCGCGCCATGGGGCGGCCGGGACGCCCGGGTTCTCGGCGGGCTGCATTCCTTTTCCAGCAACAACGCTCGGTCCCGGGATAATGAATGGAAATTAACGCTAATGAGAGCTTCAAGCTGCACTGCCATAGCCATTCAAATTGAAATTCCTGTAATTGCACACTTCAACACCGCGACGCGTGACATGCGGGCAGTGCGGGCAACACGGATGCGGGCCGGGCTCGGAAGGCAATTGAATTTTTCATAAGAAAAACACTTAGGTGCGCCGCCATCATCAGCATCCGTCTATGGTGTTCTGCTTTTTGACAGGTAATCTTACGACAACGGTGGCGCTACAATTTTTGGCGAAGGGTATTTGGGGAACCTGTTAACGGCTCCAGGTGGAAATTGAGTTTCGGAGTTTTGTGGACACGCCACTCGCGTAATGAGGCGCGAATATGAGCCCCCGGCCCTGGCTGATGTCTTAATTATTGAGTAGATCATTGCGGCATGACACCTCGCTAGCATAACACCTCACCCTTGCCACCGGAAGACGGAAGGTGAAATGCCCATGCTTCCACCACCGAGCCTGTAATTGAGGAAATTGAATTGCTGTCCGGTATCAGATGGATATTGTCGATAATTGTTTGCTTGTAATTTGCAAAAGCCAGTAAATGGAAAGACGTTAAGGAAATTGTAATGACTTCGCAATTATTGAAATTCTAAATGGTGAGGTACATGATTCTGCTTGGGGCAATTAATACACCTAATAACACAGTCATTTGAATTGATATATCATGTAGATACAGAAACGAATTTATTGTCTGATTTTAGGATAAATTGTCCACATTCAGGAGCACGGTAGCAAATTTATTGATAAATTGACAAACATTAGAAAACAAAAATATTGTACTATACAAGAACTGCGTTGGATAAGTAAATGCGTTATGATTACTGTGTTCGATAAGTTTAACGCATTTTAAATGACATCCAAAAATTTAAAGTTATCCTAACGTGTGTTTACACATTGCCTTTCAAAACATCGAGGGAAATTTGATGAAATAAAAAAGAAAGTCAAAGGAGAAATCAAATCGAAATGGATAATTTGGTTTTTAAACATATAAAATAATAGAATCAAAGGAATCGTTTTTTGAAGTAGGTAGGGTTGTGATCTACTTTTCTCATACGAAATGTGAATTGTTTATGAATATATTCGAGAACGGTGGTCAAACATGTGGCCTTGGTATGTCCGCACACAGGGTGTAAGCAAGCCTGGCAAATGTGTCGTTCCAGCCAACATCTGTTGGAAACTGTAAATTGACGAAGTATGTAATTCCAGCCTTCTGGCTCAAAATGAACTGAGAGCATAATGAAACAATACACACCATTAGCCAGCAGGGTTACAGATCTTTGTAACACTGTTATAAAACTGAAACGCAGTATACTGTGCAAACCACATTTACTCCGATTTGGACAATTTGCAATTTCACCACATGCGCCAGTACACGATGTCGAAATGTAGGTCTAACATACACTGACACTACATACACGTATTTGGACTAACATGCAGAATGTTGGACTAATCTACGAAATTTAGTCAAGAGATACTGGCATTGAGTCAAGTAGGATCTAGGTTAATCATACAGTGTCAGAACGCTGGCGCAAAATGACGTGTTAGTCGTGCAAGTATGTGTTACCACGCAAAAGTAGTACAAAAGCCCAACGTACAACTCCTGCACGATAGGCTAATATGTTTTAATATGCAGTGTACTGACCCCAAAGTGACGCCAGAATGCTAGGGTCAGTATGTTAGATCAATATGAGGTGGTTCAAACGATCAATATGTGTCCGCATATAATGCCAATATGTGACGCCAAGTGTGTATCAGAATGCTGGTCCGACAAGTCATGTTAGCAGGCTCGGAATGAAGATGATTGTTGGGCCAACATGTGCCAGCATGTTGAGCTAACTTGTGCTAATGTTCCGATATAGGCACAAGAAGAAGCACCGAAAAATCGGGAGAGCACACTGAAGGGCATGATTGGGCATGAAATGTCATTATGTTCGATCTGTAAATGGTACTAATATAAAACTACTACGTACTACTTTGCAATGCCACTATGGATAAACACGACATAGTGCCAGCATGCTGGCTTTACATGAGGTGTCATGGGCATGCTCAAACAAGTTGCTGAGTCAACATGCACTAGGGTGCGATGTCAACAAAACGATCCAACATGTGTTGGTCAGGCTACGTGTTACTTTACCGTAAGTAGGCGACATGAGTGGTAGATAGCCTACAAACAAATAAATAATTGGGCAAATATCCAAAAACAGTTTGTTGGGCCAATCAGCTGGGTTAATGTTTGATACTAGAAGTCATAGTAACTGGTGCCAGCAAATTACTGTTACCAGCACGAAGAGCAAATATGTTAGTGTTGCTTGAATATGTGGAACCACCGTGCTTCAGCAATTTGTAATAGTATATAATATAATTCCGGCGTGCTGGCCCAACTTGTGGCCAGAATATGTTAAGCCATTAAAGCGGTCATGCCCTTGGAGTAAGCATACCGGATATACATGCGGCAACAAGGAGACATAGCATGAAAGATTACTGCCTGATGCTAGAGTTTGGCAATTTGCGTTGTTCCGCTGCTTCGAATATAATATTCCATTATTTCTTTGACATCATTTGTGGCATAGGTTTTTCAAATTCAAGCAGATACAAACGTACAAACAATTTGTTCAAGCTTAGTTAATTTGATAATTGCCAGTACATAGACACTTAGAGAAAACATTAGTCTTTTCCCACGGTTGTCGTTCCCGGCATTAACTTCTCGATTTATATGGATTTGTTTTGTAAACACTGCGAAAGTTTAATGGCCTACAGAATTTACATTTATATTTGAATTGGTGGTTGCAAGTAAATAACAAAAAACCTTTTAAGCCCTGCTCAGCGAAGGATGAATTTGAACACAGCTTTTATTCTCAAACGGAAATGGTTCCATAAAAAGTAAGCTGTCGAGAGCTGATAAACTCAGTTATAATAAATTTCTTCTTTGCGAGCCCTCGAAGAGAACATCAACTTTCTTAACGAATTCACAGTATTCCACTCGAGCTCGGGAAGAAACGGAGTGCATCCCGCATTTCCATAATTGTCTCAGTTGCCACCGTCTTATCTCTTTCCGTTCGAAGTAACAAAGTTCATCGTCCGAGCTGTCTAGAAGGAATAGCAGGAGTCGCCCACAGCTAGATAGCAGTTGTAGGTGTTCGGAAAGTTTTAATTAATAACCAAAGTTAAATTTTGCTCAAATATTTCAGGGGCTTGTTTCCGTAGTTATTCTTGGGCTGGCAAAAGGTGAAGACTCCACACCAGCCCATGGTTGCTCACCACAGGAGTCGTAGAAGCCGTATGAGCCTGGCTTTTGAGCTGGATTTTCGGTGGGAAACGCTCATCCGGGATTGCACCTATGACTTTGTGGCCAGTTCAACTGGGACTTGGTTACTTTGGTGCACTATTTAACTAACTACTGACACTGCCCTGTCGGGGCGCCCGAGCCACCTCGACTCATTTGTCTTCATCTTCTACATTTAGCAGCTTCCTTTTTGTGTCATATAAGCTTTAATTAACATTTCCATTTAATTGTGCCCAGAGAGGACTGCATTTGCACTATCAAGTATTTATGCGCTCGCTTGCAGTTTACTCCCAGCTTCTGGACGAATTTAATTAAACGTCAGAAAACTTAGGAGTGATAATAAAATGCCAAATTTGGGAGGCTCCCTTTCAAAGGAGCTGCGGTGACACTGAAACTTTTGCACTCCACCGACTTACGGCATTGATCTCGCACGTTTGCCTTCGCCGTAATGAAATCGGAATTATGTACTTTCCGGGCACCGCTCCCAGTAATTAAATAGAACCAGACTCTATTAGACCAAGACGTCGAAATCAAAATAGTTTTAGTTCTGGAAACTTTGCTAGCAATAAAAGCTGCGTTTCGGTGAAGTTGAATTACTTGGACCGCAGTTTTAGTTTTATGAGGGATGACTGGTTCGACTATTCTGCTTTTATGATTTTAGTCTGGTCAAGTGTGGAAACAGTCAACTAAAATTTAATCTCTTTAACGAGAAGCATTACGAACTTTTTGCTGTGATAGTGTAAGTATTAAACGTCCTAAAACCGCCGGAAAAAATTAATGAAATTTCAACATTCTCTTTTATGTAATACCTAAGTTTTTGAAATTTTTTAAATATACTTCACACAGATTTGTCTGTCTGTCCACTCGCTTACTAATTTGTGTCTTTCTTATGATCATATTAGGCGAATATTAATGATATTTTCAATTTTAGAGTCAATTTAAAATTTGCTTTCCTTGAGTTTCCACTGGTTCTCTGCTGTGACGACTCAGAAAACAGATGGAGCTCTGGTGTTTGGTTACCAAAAGAGACGTAATTGCGTTTCGATATATTTCGTTATATAAATAATAAAATATACGTTAAAAGCAAGGGAATACGTGATGTAAACATTCAAAAATGTTATTATTGAACACAGTCCATTGCCGTTGAAGTCGATTAATCAAATACTGTTAAAGATTTGGTGCACAACATTTAGAAAGGCGTTGAAAAGATTTTAAAGAAAAGGCGTTTTATGTTACGTGTTCAATTAAACTTTTTTTGTTATTCCGGAAAAAATTATTAAAAGAAATTCATCTTACGTAGACAATTATTTCGATTTTTTATCGTTAATGGTAGGCTAATATTGGAAATAACCTACTACGGAGATTCGTGTGTAATGATTTCCAATAAATTGAGCTATATCTTTTCATAGATATGCCTACATAAATATGGGATATAAGGAAATTTGTGCGAACTTTTGAGGGCGTATTTTTTTCCGGATCGATATTTACATACGCACTTTGGGCCAATATTTCTGTTAAGTTTGTGGATGTCTTTTAAACTCATATCTTTTAGAACAAACTGTGCAGTAGCTTATGAAGCTATGAATTCATGCAAAAAGGAATTTATAATGACCTCAGTCAATTACTGATAAATTTGTTGTTATCAAAATATGACAGGTTTTGCTAAGAGATGTGGAGATTGAGTTATCGTCCAGACCATGACGAAAATTGTGGGTTGTGGGTTTAAGAAAGCCGTTTTTGAAACGCATAAGGGAGATTGGAAGTTTTACGAGAGTTCCTTCCACCCTCCTTTCCGACCCGGCAGGCACTTGCAATCTAGGAAATTAGGTAACATGTTTCGAAAAAGCTCAGGTCTCTGCTTATACGCTTATATACGAGCATGTACCTTACGTCAGCTGTCAATATTTATATTTGTACATAAATTCCAAAGTTCCAAATAACTTTATAAAGTAAGAAAATAAAAATAAATATCTTGAAAATTTCATATTATAATTATTCAATTATCACGATTCAGATTGATCCCACCTATTTTTAAAATGTTTTCGAACAAAGACAATTAAATCTTTTTAATCAGAAATGGAATCCCAAAGATCCTATTTTTAGGGTACTAAACTGCATATAACTAATGAAATAAAAACAAAAATACTTCAATTTGCAGGAATTCTTAAGGATATTACTTCTAATTTTTCTTCTAAAAAATAAGAAAAATGTAATTAAAGTTGATTGGAATCTTCGAGGTCTTTACTTTTCATTCAATGAACGTTCAATTCTGCACTTTCCACTTTTGTGTTCTTTCTTTATACAAAAATTTTTTTAGTTCCATCGCATTTCAATTCATTCAAATAATGAATTTATAATATGTTGAATTACTCAACTATGGAATAGCTACACACCAAAGTGTAATATAACTGGAATGCGCAGTAATAACGAACTATTATTATCAGAAGTATGGAAGTATGTAATTTACAAGCTTTTTAACTCGTTATAGTAGTCGACCTCAGTTTACAATGCATAAGTGTGTTATCACAGGAGCTCTCAGTTCAGAGAAGAATTTAATCAGAAGATTTTATTGGAAACACGGAAGTCGATTTGTCCCATATGACGAAACTTTTGTGTTTATTTTCTATAGAGTAAGAAAGAAGCTTTTAAAGAATTACATGCACTATCGTGCTATGTCTATAACTTGGTAGATATTAAGGCCCAGCTGTGTTACCGAATGAATTCTCTTTGAAAATTTATTGAACAAATTCGAATATTTTCCAATAATATGAACAAGTATTTGAGGGCACTATTCCCGGTGTTGGTATCACCAACTAGGGAAATAGGTAAACAAAACCCTTTTGATCCGCTGGACAAATGCTAATTGAACCGCAGTAAACAGCAAAGAGAAATTTTCTGACACCTGTGCAGATGAAAAGAAGTATTGATTCATTGGCATGTGCCCGGTTTGTAAATAGCAACCAGGGAATTTTATTCGGTTCATCAATTTCCCTAGTGCTGAAATCTCCCGTTCCTGTTTCCCCGGCTTAGATTTTCATCCCCTTCATCCGCCAATTTCAATAGTTAAATTTATCATTACTCAAAATTTAGTAAGCAGATTCGCGTCGATGCGCCGCAATGCAATTGGAGTTTGCAATTATTTGATTTATTCAATTCTTCCGGTCTCCCCGGCTTGCCCGGATTTCTGCGAGTGAAAGGTTCGTCGAAAGGTTCAGTGCTCAGCTGCAGGGTCCATTCAGATGGGGCTCTTGGGTTCTGGCGCGGCACGACTAATTCCAATTTAACCGTAATGAAGCAACGAAATTTCCATTTTCCCGAGTGCTCACAACCACCCCGCTACAAACCCGCTGCCGACTAGACCCGATTGCGTAGTGAGTGATTCTAAGTATTTTATTAATTACATTTTGGAGGTTCCCCGGGTCCCTGGCACCATGGTACAGCAGTTCGCCTATCCATTGCAGGATGCAGCACAATTAAATCTATTGTGGGCCCGGCGCATTGCACCGAAAATTACTGCTGGAAAATTGTCAGGGGCCTGGAAAATCAATTGAGTTCATTTCGAGTTTCGGAGTTTGGTTGCTTCATGAATAGCACGCAGGCAAGTGAGTAATTGTTTGATAATTGTTTTGATTTGAACGCACTAGAGTGGACTGGCCCAAGCGAGTTATCCGCACAACGTTTATTGAATGTTGCACTTATCTGTACCCGAAAGCAGAAGAAAAACCCCATTGGGGTAAACACAGACAGATAATCTGCATATAATTACCCTTTCTTGAATAACTTGTAAATCCAGATTTGCATTTTTGAGAGTGCCTTGGTTGCCTCAGATTTGTGGAGGTTATTGAGACAATAGTGCAATCTTTGCACGCATAGAGTTGCAATGGAATTTTTCAATAGAGGACTAAATTAGGTAATGATAAATATTTTCTCCAAATATTGTTAAGAAACTTTTGAATAAAACAAAAAAAATATGACTTCGACAATTTACCATTTAAGATATTTGAACTATATGTGGTAAAAAGAAAATAGTAATTCTAAATCAAGTAGAGTATTGACTTCCAGTCTACTAATTTCACTAGTGCTGCCTAAATCAATTTAATTATATATTTATGCGTGATTCATCTAAAGCAAATAGACAAATCGACTGTCAAATAAAATTACGCTTATATGTTTGTTTTTTTACATTGACCATACAAGACTTTGACAGATTGGCTAAGCGCACATAGCACTAACACCTAATTTCACACTTTTTTAGCCACTAATCCATTAGAACAATGATCTAATAATAACTTAATGCTTTGACTGCTCCGTTTTACTCAGCTAAGAATTCAGACATGGCAATCAAGGTGTTAAATGTTTTATGAAAAACTATGAAAAATATGTTTAATAAAATAAAAAGAAACCACTTCAAAAATTCTGAAGAGAATGAAATACTTAGAGACAATGTCAATCAATTTTAATCAATTTACACTAATTCTTTGGAATTGGACGTTACTAGCTATTAAATCACTATACCTACTAAAAAAAACTAAGAAAAGGAACGTGAGCAGACACGTGAGGGCAGACGTTGTTGTGAAAATTTTTGATGAGTAGCTTGGCACCGATGTAATTTATTTTATTATTTCTTTCAATCGAATGCTTATAAGATAACCTTTAAAGCCCAATACTCACAGGGTGTAGAAATAAACTATTGCAGTGTGATGATACTAAAAGCTAACTAATGTGACATTCAAGAGAGGACGTTAACAAGGTGTCGATTTCTGCCCCCGGGTGTAAATTGAAAGAATATTTAAAACTTAATTTTTGGGTCCTAAAATGATAGGAAAAAACATTTTTATTGCTTAGAAATGATGGGAATAATATTCATTTGAAAAAAAAATCATAATGACTAAACATTGCCTTCAATGTAACCAATCACTTAAAGAAAGGCCGTTATAGCAATGTTCCCATCATTTCTAAGCAATAAAAATGTTTTTTCCTATCAAATGGGGTATCCCATCGCAAGCAAAATGAAATCTGTTAAACAAAGAGTCCCGACAAATGCAGGGAAGGGTAACCGACCTGGAAAGACTTCACCAAATCCTTGAAGGAGCTTCACACTTATTCATATTCAGATAAACCACACTCTGCAGAGTCGTGGTTTACACTTATTATTACACTTTCAACAGATTCTGCTTTAGGCGAAAACACAGATGTGTTCTTTTTCATGACGCTTGTTTGCTTGCTTGCACAGAGTCTGGAATGATTTAAACATGGCGCACCAGACAATGGAGCACACCTGCTTGTCGTGCATGTCATAAGTAAAAGCACGCGAATTCGCTGGCATTAAAACATAGTACTCCCTTTTCCGTAGCTCTAGCTTACAATTAGTAATAGCATTCACTAAGAATTTTTGGCAAAGCAGTCTCAGCATTTGTTATCTGAAATCATGAATGGCCAAGCTTATTATAAGAAATAAATGGGATACCACAAAAGCGTCTTAATTGAAGTGGTCCAATTTGTAGACAAATGCCGGGAATTCTGTTTGCGAGTATTTCTGACTTCTCCTAATTTGTTCTAGCCATTTAGGGAATATCCCACTTACCTACTATTTGTCAGAATACGCGGCAAATCGATTGAACTAATTAGTAAATTCAATTTTGCTCCCGTAAAGCGGCGATATTTCAAATCAATGGAGTCACTAAATTTCCAATTACCGGGACTTATTCCGAACAACATCCCTACCAGATCGCCGGGCATTCATCTTTCGAAGAAAGTGATTTAGCAACGTAATACATCGCTTGTAACGAGTCTTATTTATAGGTCATTACAGTGTCTTAAATCAACATTCATCTTGTGAACTGTCGGTGGAACATCAAGGATGTCGGGCACCTGGCCCGCCGGAAGGCACACTGCAAGGTTGACTGACTACAAATGAACTACTGGTCTAGAATGCTAGAAGCCTTGGGTCTAGGTGTGTGATCTGGGATTGGGACTCGGACCCATCACACCGTCCCATCGTCATCCCGACTGGTCAAAGTTGATCCCATCGGCATACGGGTGGATTTCTTGTGGCGCCTGCCAATAGCCACCCACATGGACAATTCCCGGTGTTGATTCTTGCCGTATACGAGGTTGCCGGAAGGGCGAGCCCACTTTATTACCGGCCACTAAATCATGGTAACCGCCCCGGAGGTGTATGCTTTTCGCCAGGTGTAAATCAATAAAATACACATTTCGTTCCAACAAGGAATACTAAATTGGGGCGCAAGCGGGATTATGTAGTCTATATTTACGCTTAATTACATTGGGCCACAATCTGGGCTCGGCAAGCGTGCTTGCAGCGTTCTTTTTCATTAAACGTTCACCTGCTTCCGCTGCTGCTAATCTCGCATGACGACAAGAGATTTACCCCCCGGCCACCGTCGAAAGAATTCCTGTAACTCAAGATGTCGGGCACTGGGGATGCTAAGAATGGAACCTAATTTCCAGCAGACCCCTGGCAATGTTTACAAAACTTATTTTGTGGTGTAGAAAATAAATTTATGGAGTTACTTTTAATAAATTTTATTATCCTCTTTTTATGGCAGAAAAGAAAACTTAACCTTCGCATGGTTCATAAATTTAGCTTAGCAAGTCTCGGTCGTGATCTGATATAGTTACAAAGTCTATCGCCGAAATTATTGAAATACAAGTTCATTTACAAGCTCGTTAGTTAGTGAGCACTATTCGTGCTTGGTTAAGTTTTTTAGTAACAAATTATTGTCATTTATTTTGTTTATCTTATTTAGGAAAACTTGCTTTGATATATTCAACCTTCACTTAAAGAAATTTATGTCTTTCATACTTCTTTTCTCAAATAAAAGTAGGTTTAAAAACATCAATAATTGAATAGTAATGTATCACATTTCTATTTATTTTACCTTCGATTTATTACGTTTACCAGAAAAAGCATTTCTTGATCCGATGAATTATTTTTTTTCATTTTCATTGACTAAAAAAGAAATTATTAGTAGTATTTTATTTGTTCCAAGATATTTTTACTTGTTGCTAACCTGAAGAATGTTACGAAATAAAACAATATGTTGGAAAAAAGGTGAGCCTGTGCGTCAATTTGTAACATTTCTAAAGATTTAGGATTTCAATTGTATTGATTTAGACAAAGGTGATAGAACTCCACTTTTCCATTAGTAATTTTTATTATCATTCAGCAAATTTCACTTTAAAAACCCTATAGGCTAAGTCTACTGCCACGTAGCTCTTGATTAGGATTTTCATTTATGAGTATTCTTTCTTCTGTCCTCTGCCTCCAAACTGGCCCCTAGGGGACCGCATACTAAAGGCTCGGTACTGCTGGGTTAGGAGGTTGCAATGGACGTCGTTTTCAGTATAAATAAAATCACCTATTACCCATACATGTGCATAGGTAACATCAAGTCTAACCATTAGACTAGTACTACTGTATCTCAAATATTAGCGGATTAGTTTTGCAAATTCTGTGATTTGAAACTCGATTTAGGTCTTAAAGTAGCAGTTAGACAATTTTATTGCTTTAAACGTGTACATATATGTTTCCTTAATATAAATCACTTACCTTCAACTTCTCGAGGAATCAAATTAATTATGTACGATGGTTAGGCTAGGCACTAGTTTTCTAACTTGTTGATTTAACTTAAAAAATAGTGGGTCGCACTTATAAGCAGGTCTCAAATGACCTTATAATATTTTTCATAAAACATAAAGATAACAATTTTATACTCTCTTGGTTTTCCTTACAACTATGTTTTCGTTGGCTATCAACACATGACCCGACTATCTGGCCAAAAAGAAAAAAACTGGCACGGTATTGTTGAGATAATCCATCTATATTTATATTAATTAAACTATTTATGAATTCTAACTTTAAAAACACTTCGCGAGTGCACAAAAGCGAATAAAATTGTTCGTTTTCCGAAATTAACTTTTGTAAATCTAGATTTCAAATTCTACCATTAATCTAAAGAATATAAACTGTGAAAAAGCAGATATTTTTACTGACAACTTTAGAAATTAAGAAAATGAGATTATAAAGTGAATTCCAATATATTCGTATGAGTAATCGACGTCAGTATTAACATACTAACGAAGCAAATAGAATGATATCGTCGCTTAAAATTTCCGAGTTGAACAGACCTCTTTTAATCAAAAAGACCTCATCTCAACCCTGCGCTGGCCCCACGAATGCATTTTCTCGGTTGCAGTGCAGTCAACCAAGCAAATTTAACGTGGACAATTAAGCAGTCTGAATTAAATAACGCCATAAGAAACATAAAGTTGTTTTTAAATATAAAAACATCACATAATCATGGCTAATTGAATAGTTTTGATAAAAATTTGGAACGAGTTTCTCATGATTTCTAGCCCGTAATTACGCTACAAAAAACTAATTTACAAAGTTAAACCCTCACAAAAATGTGTCAAATCGTAATGATAAAAACATCATAGTATAAATCTAAATTAATCCTTTGTTAATCCTAATCCTTTATTATAATTACGTTTCTTCCGTCCTTCGATTGCTCTTGTTGTCGTTGCGACATATTTGCGATATTACGAGCATAGAATTGTCAGGCTGTGACAACATTTTGATATCACAATTTTAGATGCGGAAATATTTCACTTGGCATGTGTGTACAAATTAATTTTGCACTGTTTGAAAACAATAAATAATAGATAATAAGTATTGATCGGATCGAAATTGCTCACACATACAAAAATGAATCGTGCAGCCGTTCAAATCGGACATAGTTGAGGTACTCAAAAGTTGCTACCAACGGGAATTAAATGAGTGTAGTGGATTCCCATTGTCTAGTGACTGGGTAAAACCCTAAAAATTATTTATCGCGAAATGTAAACTTTAGTTTACGGAGCAGGTGGTTCGTTGTTTTAATGCTGTTATTTATAGTCCTTCTGATAATTATGCGGTGTATTTTGAAGCAATAAACGCGACCTCAAAAATGATAAACTTTAGCGAGACCAGCGCGCTGGGCGGGCTAATTCGGAAATTTTCAAAAGTCAGGATTTGAATTATTCAACGTGCAAACATTAATTTTTCACATTTGCACGTTTCAGAGAGCAGGAAGCGAAAATTTCGGGAAGCTCCCTAGGCCACCGAAACTTGCATCGTGTGCGCACCGGAAAGGTTTCATAATTTCGAGCATAACACCAACGTTTGAGTGCAAACCAAATATCGGCGGTTCTGCATAGAAAAATAAATTTCTCACGTGGCTCCTCCCCACCTTTGCCGCAGATATCCCGTCCGAGGCAAATCTGTACGCGGACTTCGACGGGCTTGTCGCCCCTCGCCTGTTTTCCCTGCAGGGCTGTGGCGTGTGGCGTGGCGTGGCGCAGCAGCTTGCAAAAAGCGCTGCGGCCAGAGGCTCTTCGCAAGAAGAGCCCTCTGTTGTGCTTTGACGGAAGCGCGAAACGGGAGGGACAGGACGGTGTTCTACCGGAACTCTCTGGGATTGGGAAATTCCGTGTTTGTTCCCATTTAAATTTTAGAAATTGCCGAAAATCCGACAGCGAAGAGAACCAAAACCAGGATCAGGTGAGATTTCTGGCCACAATTGGCTTTTCGGGCATCGACAAATGCAGCCCCGGGGAGGTGAGGAACAAAGAACCGCCCGGGGACGGGGACGATGTTTCGGCGGTCATAAATGCAGGATTGCTGCAACAATGCTTGGTTGGTCAGGAAAACTTCAGCCCCGGAGCAACTGATGCAGGAAGCCCGAGAAAAAGCAACCGAAAATCCGAATGCGGGTACTTCTGCCCGGCCGGGTGGCGTCCCATGCAAGGTACGAAGTCCGCCGTGGTTCCGGGAAGTTTTCTGTTAGAGATTCAAACCAATAGCAAACAAAAATGGGAGAGTATAAATAAAAAAAATGCGCACCGATAAAGGAAGTTCGATAGCGTGCACCCGGGAGAAGGACGCTCGAAACTTTGAAAAGTTCCTGGCTGCACGGCAGGGCACATTACACGCATGCATACTTCCGGCCGGGTCTGATCCATGAACTGTGGGAATTTCAATTGCTTCCGCGGTCATTGAAACTTGATTTGTTTCGAGGACCCATCGGCGCGGGCGGCGCCGGGTCAGTGATGTGAGCGTGAGATGATAAAGGCACTTACTGGAGAAATATTGTTTTATCCATAAACTGCCTCAACATACTTTCCCCACTGACTTTACTGAAGGAGACTCTTGTTTGCTTCCTGCTGGCATTGTTTTGTGTTTTCCCTATGAACTCTCGCTGCGGAGTCCTTCGAAAATGGAATTGGAAAGCGGGAGTCGATCGTTCACTGTTTCAATATTGGCAAATATTACTACTTCAAGGAATCACTTCAGATTTTAAAGCCATACAACCCAAATTTCAACTGAATTTGCATATGATTTAAAATACATGCAACAGAACGAAGTCGCAGCATTTTACGTGTACCATACAACACACAATTCCGAAGTTATTTATTATTTAATTTTGTGTAAAACAATTGATCTTTCACGAAATCATCCAGTCAATGTCTTAAAAATGTCCCAACAAAGACTCTCTTCGAAGTTCGTGAAAGGGCCTTAAAGGCCCTTAACTGATTCGAGGGCTCAGCAAATGTGATGTTATCGTTAAATGAAGCAGAATAATGATAACTTAATATTTTTTTTCTCCATGACAAGAAGATTAGCAGACAATGAAGTTTTGATTTAAGGACTTAACATTTTCACAATTTCTTGTTTTTGATTCTGGTTCATTTAACTGATTCGAGATACGAATAAAATATCGTTCCTTTTCTGTTTTATATCACCTGCAAAATAAATATGAGCTGGTAAATTACATGCGATTTTCTTATTCAGGAAAGAAGTGGTTACGATAACTAAACAGGCTTTTTGCCTACACCTTTGTGAATTCTAAGCTGAATATACTTTAAACAGGAAACATTTTACGTACATTACGAAGATGTTAGTCAAGTGAACAGGTGCACCCTCATCACCAACATTAAATTACCTATGGGAACGTGAATTTTAAAATTGTGTTTTTAATTACTATGGCGTGAAAATGTAGACTTGAGAAAACCCAAGTATAAGGCCACTAAATTTGAATGGAGAGATTAGAGTACGTGTAAGATTTAAGATATATGTTTTTATTGCTAGACGACAAGTTTGTTCAAGTCGCTCTTTCTTCAATTAAAACTCACTTCGTAGGATCGATGATATCAAAACTCGAATGTTTTGTACTTTAATTCAGTAAATTAGGTCATCAAAATGTTTTAATTTTCTTAAAGATTAGTGACTTTTCGACTCCACAAAATTAAAGATTAAAGGTTAAGATATCTCACGTTTTACAATTTCAATTTATAGGTAAAGTGCATAGTTTTACTCAACTACGACAAAACCAAACAATGGATATGAACTTTAGCCAATAAAGTGTCAATTGATTCTTCTAAAACGGAATTGTGGTGAACTAATGAGGTATTTAAGAAAATCTCTGAGACGGAAGTTCTCTAAATAAGAAGTTTTAAAATAGTTGTGTGTTATGTTAAAGGGAGCAACTTCAGAAATATTGGAACTGGTAATCTATATGAATTTTTCGGTCATTTTCCATATTTCTTTATAAATATCTATTTTGAAGCTCTAAAATAAAGTAAAATATTTACAAAGTAAGACTAAAATCACAACAAGAGTGGCAATTATCAATAAATTATGCAAAATTCTTCTCAGTTCAAAGGTTATACCCAGTAGGACTTCGATTACCTATCACTTGATTATATTGGTCATTTTCTATTATCCTGAACTTACGCGGTTAGATTCTAAAGAAATCCGTGGTATTGAAATAAAGAAGTTGGGAAATTTCTTTGAAATATAATTGATATTTACATGTTTGACCATATTTTTCTTAGATCCTTAACAAGTCTCATATAGTACCTAGTACCCCTTTGTACCTTGGATTTAGTTTTGGTCAATTGAATTTTTAATGGGTTGTTTAAATTAAATCAAACTTTAGAATTTTTTACCTGAGTATCCAACAAAGGCTCTCTTGCTTCGAAAATTTTATTATGGATAAAAAATTGGTACTACCTAAATGGAAATTGTTTAGTTCCTACTCTTTAAATGTCAACCTGATTTTATAAAAACCAAAACAAAATCGGTAAAAAGTACATCCAGTAATTTAAAGACTTTCATCATTTCGTAGTCTTTAAATTACAAAACTGATTTTCGTTTTACGTCCGTATTGCGCCAAAAGTGAACATTTACGACAACGATTGATAGTCTTTACCATGGGCTTTAAAGGGTGACGTGGTAGACATACCTGATAAGTTTTAGTGGTTCCAATAAGGAAGTTAGTAAGACTTAATATTTGTCAAGAAAGCTTAAATAACAACTTAGTAGTTTTCTAGATTCTCCATTATTGGTTTTTTTATTTTAAATAAAATTTGGGTTTTTATTTTGTTCTATATACCTAGTCTCCCAAAGGCAATTGATATCAAATAAATGAATTGAATTTGTTTTAGGAAATATGACTTGAATATGAGTCGTATTATGCGACGTAAAGTACAATTCTCAGGAGAGGAATTACGTTCACATGTTGCGTGCGGAAAAAAATGTTTCTCGTAAACTGGAGGAAATTAATAAGGTGAAAAATATTTGCTTCACGAAGCGTAGCGGCTTTTGGTACTTTAGGCGAACTGAAACCGCATAAACAACGAAATCCAATTTCGCATATGTCGATAATGAACAACCAATGGGACCAGCTCACAGGTCACTGGAAAAGGTCAGAATTTGCAAAAAACATATAGCTGACTGAAAATGGACCTCGAGGCCTGTTCGCCTCCTCTTTGCAACAAGCTCGAAATAGAAATTTCCAAGAGATTACCTGTGATTAAATTTTACCCCAACAGCAACCCAGTTTGGGTTTGGGGGTTCCCGGAGCGATCACGACCACTGTGATATAAACTCGCCTCGAAGAAATGGATTAGACTATTCATCATCTTGCGCCTACCTAGTGGACGGCGGGCAGCGGTGGTCAACAAGCCCGTCAGGTCAATTAAACTTTTAATGCATTCTAGCCGTTGGACCGTGGGCAATTTGCAACTGTTGCTCTTAATTTAGCAACAAATGAAACAGAAAAATCGATTGGATTCCAATCAACCGTAATTTGATCACCGTCTGCAGTGAATGTAGTCGTCCGGTGAGGCGCTGGGTGCTTCGAACGGAGGCGCCGACGGAGCACCCGTGATGCCCTCGGGGGTGGAAAGTCGGTTATAAGTTCCGCCGGAGGTTCGCCTCCTCCATCGGATCATTCGAATTTCCTCAGCCCCGGCTAAGCGTTTGTTTGAGAATTTACTCCGGTGTTTTTCTTCACATTCCATCTGCCCAGACCACATTTGTTCCTCCTTTATTTTTTTTTAGGTAATTGGTATTTGCTCTTTTCGAAAGCAATCGAAGTCCCTTCGGATGGAAATTCTTAATATGCGGGGACAGGCCCCTGGAGTTTTCCAGTTAACTTGAAGCGCTTAGAGATGACTTATGATACGTCCGCCATTTGACCTTTACGTCTTCAGGGAATACACACTACCGGAGTATGGTGTCTCGAGATATGAGGTCTGTACTTATATCCTTAACATCTGAGAACGTCATGCTCTTCCGAAATCTGAATATTTTGTTAAACCAGAGTTTTCTCTTTGACCTTTTTATGGGTATCCACTAAAGGACAGGAAAATCAATACCCACCAGAATAGCCACTGGGGATTCTTTCGATTATACTTCAAAAGCGACGTACAGGACCTTCTCATGGCGAGGTAGGGACAAACGAAGAATGAAAAATTGTCCAATTTTAGATTATTGAGCGCTGTCTGATTGAAGGGCGGAGCAAATTGTTTGCTCGGAATATTGAAAAAGATTTGCGGTGTGTGCGACGTTGTCTTCTGGATAGAAAAATTCGCTTAAAATGGATCTCTCTACAGATTCAACAAACCGATTACTTCGTAATTCTATGAATGTGAAATCAAGGTGATTTTCGGGATTTCACAAACAGTTCTTAACTCAACACTTTTACTTTTGTAAATCAATGAAGTATTAAATTGCTTTTTATGTTTGTATGAAAAACTTAAAAACTTAAACCTTAAGATATTTTTTGTTTCGATGATACTTGCCACTTTGATCCTTTATAAATACAGATTTTGAAGCAGCAGAATGGTACTGCATATAAAAAAGTTTAAGACTGAAGTATCTCTCGTGAAAAACGTAAATTGCATTTTTATTCTGATAAATAAAAGCGTAGAGCTGGGGAAATATTTAATGCACCATTTTTCTGCTGAAAGAATGCTGAGAAAGGTTTTTGATGATCTCTTAAAATCTCATCATAAAAAAATTTAACAACTAGTTTTATACGCTTCAAGGAAACCACTAAAACTTAAGTGTAAAGCACTATTATTTTAATTATAGTGCCTATAGAGCTCAATTATTTTAGATCTATTCAAGAGGACAAGAAATGTAAAATTTGCCAGAAAGATGTTTATTTAATATACCCAAGTAGAGAAAAAAAATCTAATGCATAATATACGGAAGTTCTTTCTCACTAAGACTTTATATGCATGTGCAATTTTTGATGGGAATGTTTTATATTTTAAAGTTAGTTAGGTTAGTAAGTTCGTTAATTGTTTTGTTACGGATTTAAAAGAAAAAAAAACCCATACAAAAAGTAATTAATATTTGTCGTCTTCGATCAAATGAACTCTTTCTTCATGTAATTGCACTTGCAGTCCCAGGGTGCAGCGTTCTACTTTTGTATAATCTGGTCTTATCTTCTTGAAATGAGGTGTATCAAATTTTCAGAATCCAAATTTTAGTGTTCATATTGCACGACAACACATACCACGAAAATTAACTGAATAAAACAGACATTTTCTCCTTTATGGACAAAAACTCTTGAAAGTTATCCTTTTCCAGGCAGTCTAAAGCAGAAAATCTCCTTTAGGTTTTGAAATTTTTCATAGAACGTTCTACTGTGTTTTTTTTCCATTTGAATTAAAGGAATCCTAAAGGAGCTTTTGAAGTCTTGCAAATGAAGTAATCCCCATTTGCCTTTATCTGAAAACCATTCTGAGCAACGTGTCCTCCAGCAGTCGGGTTTCCGCAAACGTGAATAAAAAATGAATGACAAAATCTATTCAAATTGAGTTTGCTCCGCACGAGAGAGTCCTGGCCCTGTACGCCCGATGAGCAAAGTGCAAAAGCACACTTGGGATCATTATCCCGTCCATAAAATCTAAACTTTCATTCTCGGGCGAGTCGATCGCATCATATTGTCTTTGCCAATATCCAGGACATTGGCAGGCTCGTAAAATGCATATTGACTGCAAACACCTGTAGCTGTTCCTTCCAAACATTTTGTGTTCTGCCTGCACAAAACATGGAATACAGTTCAAACATCACGTCCCGGGTCTTGCCCAAAAACGGGTCACTTACTGCCACCAGTCAACCGCCTCGCTGCCACTTTATATGCATCCCTGGGCCCGGAGGACTACCGGCAACTGCTAACTGGTTAGAGGCTAGAGGGTTAGGGTCCCGGGCAGGGGTCACGGGCCGGTTAGGCCGGGAACTCCGGCAGCATACCCAGGAGCCTCGTGGTGGAATCAATTGTTTATATGATAGTCGGGTGAATCCCAGCATACAAATATCTTCATTGATAGTGTGACCCAGTGGGAGGCACCCGCCAGGAAATAGGACGCATTGTTACGGGTACCGACCCGGCTGGCTGCAAAGATTTTCAACGATTTATGAATAAAACGTGGCAAATCAGGACACTTTGAGTAGGAAGAACGAGAAGAGATCGATCGTGAAATTTATGGCACAAAATTTTACATGGTCGTTACTTTAGGGTTTATGGGCTTTTCGGGGATGAGGGATAGGACATGGCAGTACTGCAGCTTGTCAGTTGTGCCTTTTACGCCCATATAATAAAACGAAATGATTTTTCGATGGAAAAGTATTTTTTGCGTGCAGCAACTCGCAATAGATATCCTGTGGCCTAACGCGAAAACCTATTAATATCGAACGTGTTGGACATGGATAACTTGTTTTGGTAATTTGAAGGGATGCGCTTGATGGTTTTTTAAAGCGCGATAAAATTTATTTAACATTTTGGTAAACAACGAATCCAACCCGCCCAGGTTTTCAATTTTCTCGCGAACTTTTATGGATGGCTTAACCAGCTTAATTTTTTTACGGATACCTTTTCGTCCTGTTGTTTTTTAACATCAGCCAGTAGCCCAAATATTTTAATAAAATTTTATTAAAACAGCTTAAATGCGAAACGGGTGTAACACCATAGGCTCGAAATGGCCGCTGGCGCATTGGATGATATATTTTATGAGCTATTATTCGGCTGACAATGAACCTTCGAATTTAGTGCGGGTGTTTTAGATTTCGGTTAAATTATTGTTTTAAGATATTAAGATTATTTTGTTAGGAACAGTATCTACATTTACAAGTTCCATCACATAAAGCAATTTCTTTTTCATAGCCAAACTCCTATTTTTGCTATTACGCAGATTTCGCAAGCCTACCTATTACGGCGATTACGGGGATTACTTTGTTCCAGCCAAGTTCCAAGATGGACCAAATTGGTTCAGTAGGTTTTACTCATTAATATTCTTTCTTATACTCATTTGATCTTAATATTCTTTCCTCTCTTTATTTCTTTTCTTAAAGAATATTCCTATAGAATGAAAGAAATTTGAACCGAGACTTTTTTCCGCCTAATTGTTATGAAGGCTTACAACTTTTACCAACTAAAAGTTGCATACACTGGAAAAATCTTTAGAGATGCAAATAGGCGCTCTTCCTAAAATGTTCTGTTGATCTTTAGAAATAAGCACATTTATGTTTGCTTATGTTTGGCCACGGAAATCATCAAATCAAAATTAGAGTAACAAGGAGGATACGTTCCTTATTACATGAGTCAATATTATACAGGTCACATAGGTAATACAAATAGAGTTTACGAATGCAAATGTAACACATGTTTATGAAAAATTGTAAAATAAATCTTGATAACATCAAATAAAATGTTTGATTACGCCCCAAATAAGGAAATTGGTGATATTAAATAAGAGGAAATTGTAAAAAACTTGCAACTTGCGTGATTATTTTGTATTTATAGTAAATCTATTATTTTTTTCTTATATTTTCGTAGTTAAGCAACAATTTCATTGTCAAGCAAGAATTCCCTATTTATTTCAAATTTTTTTTGACTTATTTGAAAAGAATGTATTTTATCTTAGCTGGATTAAAAATTTTGTCATTGTTTAAATTGAACAACTACCACATTTCCCCGTCGTGTTATGCGAATCCGTGTAATAGGAGCCACTGGTGTAGAGAGTCTAGTGTATTTAATGTTTATTTTCAATGTGACTTTAAATAATGTTTAGTCGTTTGAGGGCCAGAGATTTTTATTATATAAAATGTGAAAAAGTACCACTGTTTTTTATGTATTTTTATACAACGTAACGTAACTTTCATCGCCTGTCTTTTATTGCTAGAGTAGTGAAATCAGGTATCAAGGACTAAAATAGTTCAACCAATCTGCCCCGCCTGGGACGCTGAATTCGAACAATGTCCTTAATAAGCTGATATTTCTACAGAAAATTAACAAATTAAACGAGTGAACTGTAACAGGACTGAATAGCCGCAGTGTTAACACCTTATAATAATCGTTATAACTTAATTATTAAAAAGGAAATTCGTTTTTTTGTTTTGTTTTTCCTTTTTGGTAATTTATGTTAGGAGATTTGAGAACAACTGGAAACTGGAAATAACGATCTCATTTTTAACAACCTGAAAATGTACCTTTAATAGATTGCTACAGGCAAACTCTCGCTACAGTCATTTTAGGGTCGCCAGAGTAAAAACATTAACTAAATGGAAAAAGTGCCTCAACCCTTAGTTCCCTCTGGTCTCTCCCCACGTCGGTTGGTAGCTTTCGGGGCCAAGTGAATTTGTGTAGTTTGAATAAACCTGAGTTTGCCTATATCAAATTAGAGCAATTTTTGCAATGCATCGATGCTTACGCGAATGAAAGTTTTTTTTGAGCAACACCTGATGGCGACAGGACACACATTTTTAATTCAGAATCATTAATAATAAATAAATCGATATTTTTAAAGTAAACCATTGTTTAAAATTAAATAAAAACAAATAACATTGCATTAAAAATACTGAGCTTAAGAACGAAAGCAACATAAATATTTGTTTTCGATATACAAAGTAAAAATAATTTCAATTCAATGAATTCAAAATAAATTCTAATTAAGAATAAAATACAAGGCGAAAAGGAAGAAAGAGATATTTCATTATTCCTATTTCCAAATTTAGTAATAAGAAAACAGCCTACGCTGATAAAAAAATATTGTAAGCGCTAGGCTTATCAACGTTTATTAATAAGCGTTTAAGGGATAGGAATACAATTTTATCAGCTGGATTAACAAATTTATTTCCTAAGAATCTTAATTTTATTTTCAAAACCAAATTTGAAAATGTTTGAAGCTAATATTCTGAATTAATATTCTAAGGACGTTCCAGTGAAAGTGTTACAAGCTACTTTTGGGTATTTGTTATCGTTTTTATAAAAGTCGCTCGGACAGATAAATTTTCTTTTCGAGCGGAAAACATTTTGGGCATACTTTTCATACTTCCACTTTAACTCCTAAATGGGAGTGAGATTTAACCCTAGAATTTACAATGGGAGTCGAGTAGCACCCCATCCATTTTAAAGCTTATAAAGTCGTCTTTTTAACGCTACCTGGTTTCTTAAATTTAGTTCATTAATTCCTATAGTTCAAATTTAAGAGCCCACACCTCTGCATAAATAATAGAATAATTTTAATCTACAGTAGTTTAGCTGTTGAAATAAAAAATCTTTATTGTTGTAGTCATTAAGAGTACACTTTAGGTCTAGGTAAACCTCATTCACGCGTAGATGGGATAGTGGACGATTGGGGTTGTTAACAGACACAGCATTCCTAGCGTTCAATCTGTAATGAAAGTTCAAATCAGTGCTTGTAATGGAATTCCAGGCTTTTTAGAGAAAAAAGCGAGCTAGGAAAAAGGGTCAAATTTGCCTACTATGAAATCAAAACTTTAGAAAATCCTTTTGATAATTGAAATTTTGCGTAGTTTTTTGAAAATTTAAAACAAGTATAATATCGTGGATCAGTCTAGCCGTGGCGAATTTCCAATTATATCATATTCATTTTTTACAAAATTTTCAAGGCACGTGTATTTTACGGATTAATTAACGTTAAATTATTCATTCTAACACGCAGTTCTGCTACTTACCTTCAGATCCTTCTGCAATTTTAATCTTATATTTTAGGTAAGAAAAATAAAACAATTTTCTATACTTTTTTAAACAAAGTTTTATTAAATATTCTTTTATTCCCTTTTTTCATAAATCATTTCACTTTTGATTCCATTATTGCCTCAGCACAAAATGCTTTCTATTGCAGTAAAATGCTCGTCACAAAAATGATTGAGATTCACTTACTCGTTTTACGTTTTATTAATTATGCGGTCTGGCCACTTATAATTATGTTAATAGAGAGTAAATAAAGACTTTTCATCCGCTGCTATTTCGAGAAAATTTCTGTGTCTGATTTGGAGAACGATTTACTTCTACTGGAATGATCGCTTCCGAAATATTTGTAAAAAGAAAATAATTTGATTCAGAAAAGCTCTTGTAAAATCTATTGAGTCCAAGTCCAAATGTTTGTAGGTTTTGTAAAAATGGTTCTTATACATGAATGTTTTTTTTGTGCTTTTTGTTACTTTTTTTCTTGGAATATAAAGTTTTTAAGTTTTCGTTTATAATCTGGAAATTTCGTTAAACATGGAAACAATTGAATTAGTTAATAATTTATTATAATTATTAGAAAAAAAAATTACGTTTATGCACCTAACACGATTCAAACGGAAACGTGTTACGCATTATTTAACTAAACAATTCATCGAATGATTCCAACAGAATTTTGATATGTAAACAAATCTTTGTTAATTAGTTTTTCTTTTCTTATTAAACCTAAACGATAATTCTTTCTCACTCGATTTGCTTTGTATTCCTTATTTGGTTTGATATGAAATACAACACGTTTACAACAATGATCCAAAAGGTTTCTCAAAGAATTTATTTTAGATAGTTTTGAAAAGTTTTACAAGATGTTTTCCTTCCTTTTTGAAGTCCTTCGATTCGATTGGATTCCGATTACATTTCGTTTTATCGCTATTTCGCGTCACATGCACTAAATTCAGCTACTTAGTAAAATTAACTACTGTAAAAAAGGAAAATTGAACTAATCAAAATCAGGGCCTCCTACGCTATAATTCACTGAATTATTGTAAAAAACCTACTGTACTCCTTTGCTTTTCTAAGTATCCTTAAGATATGGAATGAACCTTTGCTGATAGGCAGTTGTGCAAGACAAATACAACTGGTTTTGGGCAGCATTCCATGTCCAGTTCCTGTAAGAAAGATTTTAAATTTAAAATATGCATTTGTCGAACTTATGAAAACATATTTTTTGACAACTTCTAAATAAAATATAAACAAAATAGATGAATAAAATATTATAAAATATTTAATAGACCAGCAGACTTTAACTTTTTGTCTTTTTTTTGTTGAACACAAGATGAGGTAAAAAGAAATAAAATCTACACGACGTCTTTCATTTAGGGGATTTTTCTTATCTAGAGGAAGTAAAAAATAAATGCAAATTACTTTGCTTTTCTAAATATTATACCTGTAATCTGTGTATAAGATACTTTTGTCGCCTAAACTACAATGAAGTATTTAAGTATTTAAACTTTCTTGAAATAGTCGCCATTTAAAGATAAACATCGAAAATTTTCACCAAAAGTTCTTAGATATGAATTTCGAAAGACAAAATCAAATTTATAGTTCGGGATATGGTTAAGAGTGTATAAAAGATGCGTTAAAATTTTAAGGTAATCGGCTGATTAGTGTAGTTTTAAAAAAAAAAAAACCGTGAAGAAAGTTTGAGCAAGCCTGTGTTGCACTTACACCTGGTTTATGTAAAGTAACCGGAATTTCGCTGCTAAATACTCACAAGTAATACTTATAATGATTTTTAAAAATTCTAAAAATTCAAAATAAAATCTTATCCAAAGAGTTATTTAAATGTGTATTAAAAAAATCTTTTAAATGTTCTGTACATAAAGTTCTCAAATTTCTCGTTTTTCTTGCCTGCAGAGTCATTGAAATTGGAAGCTGAGTGGCTTATTTACAGAAATTTTCCATATTTGTAAACAGGAATAGCCAATTTTCTCCTGGCATTAAGATCGACGTTTTTATTAAATATAAAAGATTCATTATGTAATAGGTCCCCCTGAAAATTATGAATGAATTAAACCAACAATAGGATAAATTGAAAAAATGCTTACGGGTAAAAAAGGCTACAATTCTTCGTTTACCCTTTGAGACATGTTCACAGATTCTCTTGGAAATTGTCGATTAAAATCGATTAAATGCAATTTTATAAATTTTTGAGAGGTTTCCGGGACAAGATTTCGAAGGAATTACGGTGGTATTAAGAAAAAATTCATGTCGATGCAAACCTAGCTTATAATCCATCACTTACTACTGGCACGTGGGTTGATTTACTTGCGTGTAAATGGAATATTGAATTGAAATATAAAACTTATGAGATACTGTGAAATATAAGTACAAAGTAAGAAATCTGATTGATAGTTTTTGATGACAGGACACCCTTATAACACACTCACTTCAATTTTTTCATTAGAGTTTTCTTAAAGTATATTCGAATGATGCTGCAGTCGTAAATATTTTTTTAATAGTTTGTCTTAAACATTTTATAAATGCATATAAATCCTTGTTTTTCTTGACTGTTTTTATCTTCTGCAAGGTCGTTTTCTGCCGGCTGCAGTTATTTTTAACTTTATGAAGGAGTTGTCGAGCAGAAGCATGAGAGTAATAAACAAGTGCTTTGTCCGACTTACAATTTCGCCATCATCACCAAAGTCCAGAAAGAGCATGCGATTGCCGTCGTCGGCAGAACCCTTCAGCTTGTCGAAGGGAAAAGACCAGAGGGTCTTCGCGGGCGTGTTGAAGCCGCTTTCGAGCAATGAGAATCCTCGGTTCAAGTGAACAACTAATTGACACGGCCGGCCCTGGTACAGGCAGCGGAAGGAGAACTCCCGCTGGAAGTTGACGGCGTTGTGGCAGCCCTGAACAAGGGCTCGCGCCCACGCGGCCATGTCGCGGTGCGTTTCCGATCGCAGCCAATAAACAAGAACGCCACGCGTTGTGCCGCACCGCACGCAGAACACAGTCGTCTGTTGGCCCTGTTTAATTAGATTAAGATATGAGTGAGATTTCCGCAAGGGTTGACGAGGGCATCTTGAGAGCCCTTCGAAGGTCCTTACATTCAGAGAAGAGTTATTCCCGGCGCCAGCCAGTCGTGTCGATGCCAGGACACAACTTTCGATGGGCCTGCTCCAGGCCTCCACTGACCAAGGGGCGCTCTCGTATATCCTGAAAAAGGGGAAGGAAGGGGATTTTTCTTCTGAGCGTCTTCAATATATTCACAAGAGCCTCCTGTATTCCATCATTTGCATAATATGGTTTATCTGAGGCCACTCACCTGAATTCCCTTTCGGTCACCGCCACGAACACGGGCTGCCACTTGTCGTTCTCGTCGGAGCTCTCGGAGCTGGATCGGCCGCTCTGGAATTAGATTGTGTAAAATTCCCCCTGATTTACCTTTAATGATTTTCCAATCCAGCAGGTAGCGGATTGCTGCTGCACTGCACTTACCTGATCGCTTCCACCTATCCGCCTGCTCAGCCACCCGATGTGCTTCAGTTCTCCAATTACGTTGACAAGAGCCCGATTTGCATCGTTCAGGGCCCTCTGGGTGCTGTTCGCCATCGCCGAGTGCAGGGCGTTAAACCAGACCAGGGCCTCCTGGGAGTCAGATGCCCTCAGAATGCACGAATGGATTCCATCTGGCGAGTGCAGCTCGATGCATCGGTTTTCTGCAAAAAAGCATCCGCACATCGTAAAACAGGTGAAACAAAAAAGCTCAAATTGAAAAGTTAAACACGAAACAAAATCACATGGGCCACACCCCCACCAGTGCCATTTGCAGTTGCCATTTTACGCTTTAACACCTGCAATTAGGGAAATGAACCCGTCGTGGAAAATCCAACCCCGTCCGAACTCCTGCTTACCCGATGACGTGATACTGCATATTTTCCACAGTTGCAAAATAAAAGTCCTCCCACTATTTGCATAATTTAGTCGAATGCGTTTGGGAATTTGTTTAACGTTGTTACCGCGGCCGGTTCCGTCGGGAGCGAACTGGATGGGTTCCGCATCCGGCCCGCGGCAAATAGGAAATTTATCTTTTTACACAGCACGAAGGATGTTTTAATTTCGTCTGGGGGGAGTGCATCAAATTTTGATGCCGATAAGCCTAATGGGAGTCGGCCTGCTCGCGGACTTGCCCTTGGGCCTGGTTTCATACGGGCACTTTGTTTAAGGCAAACATCGAGCGATCGACTACTATTATTATGCTAATTTCATTTGTCGGATGCAATGGACCAATTAGGTCTGGCTTTATGCATTTTTGCCGCATTCCAATGACTCCCGGGCCGAATTTTATAAAAGTGTACTGATTACCTGAATTTACAACCATTGTAAAGTTGTACTTGATTCAGAATTTCGTTAAAATAAAAACGGAAATACTTCGTAAATATTTATTACAATACCATTGAAATTTTTACCCAATTAGGAAAATATCAAAAGGGGGAGTTATGGATTTGGTTCCACATATACTCGTTTGTATGTAAATCAATTTTGTGTATGCAATTTTTAAATTATCTACTGATTTTTTTCCAAAGTGTTGGCAGTAATAAAACTTTAATAATGTTTGAAAAATCCATGATATGCCATATCGTTGTACACCTGCCATCATGGATGTCAAATGAAAAAATGGAAATTTCAAGGACATATAACAGATCCAGGGAAAAGATACGTTGTAGAACAAAATTCAAAATTGACCATCAATAAAATAAGCCAATATAAGTGTGACTCATGCATCAAGTGTTCTATACATCAAAAGTTTTATTGTAATTATTGCTGCATACGACGGTTGTGTGAGTGGTATTCCTAAAAGTAGACCGAATTTATATACATGTGGTCTAGAGTTTCCAATTTCGTATTCCATCAGAAATGTTAATTTGTTCCCACCATGCAAAATTGTTAATGCTGGTGATGATATTCTCATTTGAATCGATGTTTTTCAATCCAAGACAGATTTGGGAGTAGGAGAAAGTTACGCAGGCCAAATGACAGGATAGATGGAGTACCAATTTTTAGCTAAACAAGTCTAATTTAGGCATTGTGATGATCAATTTCTGGATGAAGTTCTTGTTTTTTGATTCTAAAAAAACATACTAAAATCTTCAGTGCCTCCCAAATGACAATTATGCCCCATTTTTGGTTGGAACTTTTCATGACCTTAAGAAGTGGAACTTGCTAACCGCATGCCACAAGTCGGTCTACAGCCTTATCCTCTAAAAATTAACCATACTTATCAAACACCCTTCCTATACGAAATTCCCAAGTATGTCTAATTTGTAAAGAAGTACAATATTACAATATTTGAAGTCTATAAATTTTCTTCATTTTATTGAAAAAGAATACACCTGGCCTTTTCCTTAGTTAGTTTTAATTTTCTTTAATTTGTTTAAATGATTGTTAATTAAATTAAATGCAGAATAATCGAGCATGTAGAAGAGAACACATACTATTCATAATATTAAATTAAAACTTAAAAAAGGGAGTAATGTTTATGCCTTAAGTGCGCATCGATTATATTTAGGATTGTTTGGAAGAAAATAAAAACAGCAAGTGCTTCCTGTGAAAGTTTTATGGGTATCTAGAGCGACTTATTTGGAAAGTTCGCATTATTGATAGATTTGACTTTTGTGGAGCGAACGAAGTAAAACAATTTTTTTCAGAATTCTCTGCATATTAGAAGAAATAAAATAATATACGCAGGTTGCTATTTATGTATCCAGAACTGGCAAAAATGGTGTTGCTAGCCCCCATCTGACATATACTTCGTAAAGTTTGACATTGTTGACGGTATTCATACTCAGAACGTTTTGTCACATATGTCCATAGACGCTATTTGTGTTGTTTGTAGTGACTTGAAAATTTCACATACCGTGAGATTGAGGCATACCTGGACATTAGTATGACAAGCATACACAAGATTTTACAAGAACATTTAGCCGTGAAAAGGATCTATGCGCGTTGGATTCTGCATAATTTGACAATCGCTCAAAAAAGGCTCGTGTCGATTGGTGCAGAGAAATGCTCAAAAAATACAATCGCGGTGCATCAAAAGCCGTGTATAACATTTACACAGGTGACGAATCCTAGATCTATGCGTATAAGCCCGAAAGTAAACAGCAGTCGACTGTATGGACTTTCTATGAGCCAAACCCAACAAAAGTTGTTCGCGTAAGAAGCATTTCGAATCAAATGGTCGCCTGTTTTTTTCGGGATTCAAAAAAATAATAATAACAAAAATTGGTTCAAAGGAATGCGATGCATCGGTCATCGCGGAGAATATTTTGAAAACCAATAAAATCATGATTTAATGATAGATATTTGTTTTTATGTATATGTTTCCGGTTACATAAATAGCACCCCTCGTATTATGGAGTTGCAAAAAACAGAACATTTAACTTGTGCATTTTTTCACTATAAAGGCGAAGGAAAGTATATTTTTGGAAGTCATATAATAATATATAGATAAAAAGCAATGATTTTGTAGTTATTAAAAATCATAAAAATAGATTACATCATTAGAAATAGTCTATACAGAGGGTCCTGTTTATAACAGCGCAGAATCATATAAAGCAGTAGTACTCATAAGAAAATCAAATAGCATTAAAAAAGAATTTCGCCAACATACTCACACTTTTCTTGATAATTCACGAGGAACTCTACATTTATTCAAGCGTTAATGAAGCTGTAAATAAATAAAAGTCTAGCGAGTCCGATATGGGAATAACCACAAAGAACTTGCTGATAGGTAAATTGGTCGCTTATGCCATAAAAAGAGAATATGTCCGTGCAAGCGAAAATCCAAAATATTTCAAATCCCAGGAAAAGCACCCTGAAATTAACTTGGTCCTATGCTCTTTCCACTACACAATTTGCCAAGTGTGCTATTCCAGATCTGAGCGAAGAACTCCGTAATTTTCCAGAATGCTGTACCGAGAACGTCGGTGAGCAGCTCAGGGGCAGTTAAGCAAATAAAGTGTCGATTCTGGGCCGGCTCTATTTTAATTAATTTGCTCGGAATGGATTCTGGATTGGGATAGACGGTGGCTGTGCCTAGCCAACCTGCAATTACCACGACCTTAAAAATAATCCCCGTTTTGTAAGGCGATCATTGGCCGCAAGCCGAGCCGAAACATTTGCTCCAGTCCCCGAATGTGTGAGCTGTGCGCCTGGGAATCCGGGAGTCAGGAGAACCCATTCATCACAGTTGTGCCATCTCGGCAAAGGAAGCCACAAAAGCAGGCGGTGGGAGTATCATTGTGGATTAATTTTACTTGGGTCCTGAGAGAAAGGCTTACGTCGACATCTATCCCAGTTGCTAATTGGACCGTAATAATATGCGTAATGTTTCTCAAAATGTATCTAACCACGAGCGTTTGGGATTATAAATCGGAGATGGTCGCCCTATCCCACTATTCCCCTCAGGATCTCGGGACGGACTAGAGTTGCCAGGAATGCGGCTACCGTTCGCATATTCGCATCCTTCCATTTATCGTTTGTCGAAGATCAGTGCCAGTGGATGGCACTTACACGATACCTGAAAGATACCTGGCGAGATGAGTTCCTCCTGGAAGCGCTTCGTCGTTAACTCTGAATGCTGGCTCTTGATAGGGCGCCGGGAATTTGCGGTGTTAACGATGTCAGCCAGGCGAGCAGAGTCAAAGCGAGTCATTTGAAAGATTATGGAATGCGACACTGAACGTGAAAAACGTGAGTTGGCTGCCAGCCGGGACAGGAATTAGGATTTACCTGGTGGCTGGGCTGACATCCCTAATTCTTCCGTTTTACCACCTGAATAAAACGAGCGAGCTTTATGGCTGGGCTTCTCTGCAGCAGCGTTAAAAATTAAAGTTTCGGAGCAGAGTTTCTAGCTCCATGGCAGATTTCAGTTTCTTCGTCGGAAATGGAATGATAGTGCTTGCTAGATTGAGGATGTACTTTATGGAATTGACATGGTGTACCAGACTTTGCTCAGCCTACATTCTCCAGTTCCTTTACTTGTTGCATTTCTCTCGGCATATGTAGGTTCCATTTTTCCGGTCCTGACATGAAATCCGAACTTCTTGGTCCTTATTCAAGTTTCTTAATCCTTGACAGACTTGCAACTAAAGAGAGTATCTAACTTGTGCTGCTTGGCTCCAGAACATCCTTTTAATATCTGCTATTGAAATGCTCCCATTTTCCCATTTTAATATAGAAACAAAGGAAATTATTTCAATCGGTCTGTGTCCTATTAAGACAATTTGAAAATTGATTTTTTTCTAATTTCGGTTTGTTCTGGATGGCGAAAAAGGTTGTGTCGTTGAACCTTTCATATAGTTGTACTTTGAAAGGAACTTGTGATGATATGCACTTAGTGTACAATATTCCATAGAATATAATATTATTTGGTAACATTAACCTTATTGAAATGATACTTTGTAAGGACTGATTAAATTCAGATTTATCTATTCTACACTATTAGCCCTTTGCCATTAGATTGGTTGTATTCGGAAATGAGGTGATCTCAAAAATATGCATTCATATCAGCTACGTGTGTTGGTTATTGATAATATGATAACTTTCTGCCCAATTGATTATGTTAAAAGGACCATACCAGAGGGTCATGAATAGAAATGCCTCAATTTCAGCAAAACAACATACAAATTGGGCGAAATGTAATCTATGGGATTTAGTTTTGTATCCCTAGTTTCGCAAAATAACTAATTAGTTGTAATTCCAAGCTGTGTAAACTAACAGAGGCCACATCTCCCATAGTATAACAAATATCATGAAATTAAAAGTGAAATATTCCGAATTAGAGAATTTGAATATAAAACATGTTTTGCTATAATGAACGACTGATATTCAACGGCTTATAATGAACTATTGCAATATTCCAAAGTGTGTGTACATGAATGGCTTTTAGAATTTCAGTACCATTTAAAAAATTCGGTTATTAATAGGTCAATTTCTAGGGGATTTACATTGTGGTCCTGCATACTGCACACCAAATGGTGACACAGAATGCCATCAAACTCGTGCTGGTATCGCATGTTTATCCAGCATGCTAGCAAAACATCTTTTGGGAAAGTACTGGTGTCGCAGTGCTGCTGGAACATTGCGAGTGGAAAGCGTTGGAATAACGTGCTTAGCACAGTAGTGCTTATTAAAATTATTATGTTCGTTTTTGAAGCATTAAATAAAAAATTAAAGATTCTAACAACAGCGGCGGGTGCATGGGGTGATTTATTCGAATTTTGACAACTGAATAGATTCTAAATAATTCATAAATATTTATAAACGAATTTCTTCATGAAAATTACTAAATACATTAATATTTAGTTCTTAATTTTCGCATTAGTAAGTAGTTCTGGGTCAGAACAAGCTAAAGTTTTCTAATGCATACCTGAATATTTCAAATATGTGTTTATATGCCTACATCTCAACTTACATACGGCAAAAGATCGAAGGCTAACGTATACCATTTGCATGCACACTTTTTTAAATGCATGTAAGATTTGAGGCACAACCAAAGTTACGTTTTACAGTCATAAAAATTTAAATAAATTTTACTTGTTTTGTAATCAAAGGTAATATTGTGGTATTAAAAGAGTATACACTTAATCAAATAAAATCGGATTTATTATTATAATATTTGAGCTCTTAGGAGTTATATTCGCGATATCGAGCAAAAAGTATAAATTAGAAGTATTAGCACTCTTTCATACAACTTTAAATTCTATTCATACTGAAAAAGTCCATGAAAACATTTATAAGACAACCATTACGAAAAATATTCGCTTTTAATAACATTTAAGTATCTTTGTTTGATCATTTTCGATATTTTTCCTATTAGTTTTAATCGCAGTACCACAAAAGTACTAAATTCATATATTTATTTAATTTTTTTTTAAGTTACTGTGAGAAAATTTTATATATATATTTTTTTGTACCTTAAACTCCTTTGCTTTGTTTCTTTAAAATTCAAAATTCAATATCACGTGAGAATCTTGTTCGTGCAGCTTGGTGTAAAAACAGCGCAAGTCGCATTACGGAAGGATAATGATTAAGGTGAGTAACGAAGGCAGTATTTTATAGACTAAGTATAAATTTTCAATATAATTATGTACTGTATGTATTTAAAATAGATTGAAATAGAACAGGCTAGTCCAAAGTGTTGTATTATATTACGTTTATAACAAAATCCTTCCCAACTTCACAAACCTGCGAAATTATAAGAAGAAATTATATCAATATAAGGACGATATGCGTATTTGCTTGGAAAATATTTATCCATATTATTACAATTTCATAAAACATATCCACGTTACCCTTCGCCGGATGAAAAATTTGATACGATACAATGTACACACAAAGGCAAGAGATTTTCGTGAACCTTATCGAATTCGATATTAAATTACGTTGTTTTTATTTAAGGAAAATTCTTTACTGTCTAGATTTTAACTGAATGGAAATTTCTGGGTTTTCTCTGCCGCTTTACATAACACACTTCAATGCAGCTGGGATCCCTTGAATTCCGTTGGGAAAATTCCTTGTTAGTGGCAAGTGCTTTATTTTCACCACGTTCTTAAAGGATCCCCGCGAAGGGCGGTCTTATCGCCATTCATCAAAACAAAGTTTTCAAAAGCCACGAGAAAAGCATTCACTCGGATGGTACGATTTACATAAAAAAATAAATCAGGGGAGCACATGTTTACAAATGGTTCTTTAAAAACAAAAAGACGATAGTGATCTCGACTTCCTCGGCAGACAGGTAGGTAGTGGCCGCCTTTGTTTACCTGTACAAAATGTATATAAAAAAAAAATATAATAAAAGAGGGAAAACGGAAAGGGGTGAAAACCGAAAAAGCTCCACCGCCAGGAAATCCCTTGCAGAGTGCAGAACACAAAAATTCTGTGAATTTCAGTGATTCCCGACAGCTAGCACCTCCGCCGTGTGAATGATACTTTCTCCTTTCTCCATTTTATTTATCGCCTGCACGAATGGTCCAAACAGCATTACAATTTGCATAATTCTACATGAGAAATGATTTTTTGGATTTTCCAGCGCTCGTATCTGTCCCCGGCGCCCCGTGTTTTTTGGTTTTCGGCGCAACCGCTGTGGCGCGTTTCCTGCACCCGGACCAGTCGGCGACTACTTGAATTCTTCATGTGGCTCATTTTCTTCCATTTCCCGACGATGCTTTCATCTCGGCTAGATTCGTAGTCTGTATCGTGGGTCCATGGCTCCTGCGGGAGCCCTTCTGAGCCGCAATTTAGCAGCACGGTCGTAAACATATTTTTGTACATTAATTTGCATCCCGGCTGTCTAATTTATCCATTTATAAATATTTCCCACACGGGCGGATGTTGGCGCCTTGCACCATCATATCCTCCTTGAGCGAGATTTCCAGAACTGCGGGTCCGGATGTCTTTCTCTTCGTGTGGAGCACAAAAATGCATTTTGTCGCTTCGAAGACCGGGAACCTCCAGGCCACTACCGCCCGTCCTCCACTGCTTTGCACTGACGGTGTTGCATTTTTTGCCTTGTTACAGCACCGAGCTGCACTAATGGCTTCGAAATGCCACTGGCGGCAGGCGGTACGGCATCTTCCAAGGGTTCTGGGGCATTTATTCCAGGCTTTATTAAACATAAATTTCAATTAAACATTTTAATGAACTTAACCAGCAATGTCAAGGGAAGCGCTCGAATTGCTTAATGGAGGAATAATTCGAAGCGGGAGGACGTTTTTCTTGCCGGCGCTCCTCATTTTTATTGCATTTTAATGGGACCGGGTAATTAATGCTGCAGAGGAAATTGAAACATCCTTTGCAGTCGCCACTAATTGTTTGTCAGACAAAGTGAATTTTTAGTGTACAACTTTTTCTTCCAGCAGTGAAATTTCAAAGGATTTAAAAACAAAATTGAATTTCCCTGCCGAAAAAACGAAACAAAGAGTAATAACATCTTGTTTTACCATAAAAATTCCCTTTAAATTTATTTTCCTCTTGAAAAGCAAGTTAAATTATTTACTGATTGATCACTCAACGTTATTTATTAAATTCTAGGTAAAAGGAAAAATGAATGGATTAAGTTTAAAATTTGCAGTTTCTGAATTGTACGCCAGAATTTCAAATTCCACTTCCACTTCTTTACAAAAGTTGTTGAGCTATTTTAGTAAAATTAATTGCAAAAGTATCACTTTATTTTAAGTATTTGTACTTTTTAATTAAATTCCGTATAATCTATTTTCACACTCTACTTTTTATTTGGAGGTAGTTTTCGTTTTGCAATTGATATTTTCACTTTTCCTTATGCTTTGGTGGGGTAGGACTTTCTTCGTTAGCCTCCTCTCTACAAAGAGGATTAAATCAATGAGCACACTTCGGAACGGTAGGTTTAGGTACGTGGATATTAGAGGTAAAGTGCAAGAGAACTTCCATATCCTATATGTGCATCAGCAGCCTTAATTGAGCCCATACGAATTCTGAATACATTATAACTTAAAGTGGCCTTTAGGCTAACTTAAAATTGCCTTATTTTTAGCCATTTACACAGTTCTTGCGATGTATTCACCAGGCATCGAATTTCAGGTAAGCTATTGAAGTACTGTAGGTATCTTCTTAAATTCATCTAAATTCAAACTAGACCAACTTCCCTTTCATATGATGAAATAGTGTTGATTTCTTAATAATCAAATATAACGTTTTTCTGGATTAGATATTGTAAATCTATCACAAACTTGAATTTGACAAAAATTAATGAAAAAGCCGTTTAGTAATATTTCAATTTATGAAATTTATGACGGGAAGATACACTTAATCATATACAACGAGAGTAGCATAATCATCAAATTAAAACACATAAAATGTGGGAATTTTTATATTCCGTATGCTATCATTTGAACCTACCTGTAATTTGAAACAAAATAACAAATTTTATTATAACTATTGTCATTTTAAGTCAACGGGTTTTAAATTTGTTTTAGATATAAAAATGTGAAATTATATACATTTAAATTTGTTTTATTTGTTATTGTTTCAGTACATATATTTATTTATTTTTTGCGTTTTAGTTTTTAGAGTTAAAACTAATAAATTCTTTATTACCAAATAAGAAGAATTTGGATGTTTTTTATAATAAAACCCTTTCTGGTTGTAGTCCGGGTAACACCCGGCTCAAGTGGTTGGATATTCATCTATAGGCATATGGTTTCAAATGTCATGTTTGAAGTATGAACAGAGAAGAGCTTGTTGGTTCATTGAAAAACTTCTTAAATTGAAAGCAAAAAGGCACCAGATTCTGGTGGAAAGACTTCGAAAAGTCTTCGTTTTTGTTTCGTTGGTTTCCTTGTAATTTCGTTTATTTGATTATACTCGTAACTTAGTTACTTTAGTATAATTTTCATCATCTTATTACCACATTTTTTACAATTTATATTATACATTTAAATATACTCTATAATGGTTATGAAAAAATAACTTGTATGAGCAGTATCAGGCGTAGTACTACAAACATACAAAACTTCCTTTTTTATCAGATGATGAAATAAATTCATTTAAGTAAATTTCTTGGCTTTTCAAACAATAAATTATCGGCTGTGCCCTGGCACTAACTTAAGTAATCACTATGACCAGACAACACTTTTTCAAAAGCAGCACTACGACCGGAAAGGGTTAAAATTTACCAAGAATAGTCGAAATTTCAGATTTTTTGACTAAAGACTGCAGTTCCGTTTTTAATTTTACAACAACAATTTTTTACAAATAAAAGCATTTTGCTACAAAAATTTTTAGCATTTTTGGAAAGAAATATTAGTTAAAAATACCTACAGTGTTAAAGAAAAAAAATGTCTCTTTTCAAAAATAAATTGCAACAATTTTTCGTAAACTTTATTTGAAAAACTATTTTGTTTAGTTCGGTGCTAAATCGCTCAAATTTGTATTTAAAAAATGAAATCACGAATATGTTGATTCTCTTTGGGATCATTTTAATTTAAGGTCAATAGAAGTCTTTAACAGATTGACCAGGTTTGTTTAATTTGTTTGGATTTGTAGTTTGACCTAGAAGGGTTAACAGAGTCTTTTACCTTCGATAAAATGGGTTAACAATATATTCCTTACTAAACCTTTTATATGTAACTTCTTCTTAGTGTAGATTTCTATTCCGGCGTATTTTTGTTCCGACTCTAAAATCAATCCCGAAGGTAGTTCAGGATAAACAGAATATTCGAACCAATTCACGTGTAATAAGCATTAATTGTGATACTAATCAACCTTTAATACATTTTTCTGGAAAATTTTTGAAAATAGTAACTAAGAATTCTATGAATTATCTCGAACAATTAGAAAAATCAAAAATAATTTGAAAATTAAATTGTTGAGTGAATTTTACAATATTTTTCCAGAAAAATTTTAATGTTACATAAGAATGCTGAAATTAAACGCTCGCTTCATTTCAAACTGATGTAAATTTAGACGGTAGTGCAAAATATAATACATAAATACAGTCGTTTTGCTTTAAAATATTTTACAAATTTTCTCCGCGAGAAAAAAATAGTATAATAACTTTAATTTTGGTAAACTTTTTCAAGAAGACATTTTCTACTTTATTTAAAAGAATACCTTTCTCGCATTGTATTTTCAACATTAAACACTTAAGGATGGAATTAATTTGCCACCCTTTCATCTGGTGGCAATTTGTTTTTAAGCATGTACTGCTTCCTCGATGCAAACCACAAAAGTCAAGGCCCCATACCATGGAGTTAACACCGTCTTGAATTTATAAGTTTTCTGTATGCCATGTGAACAAATAACAGTCATAGGGCAATAAATGTAAACTTCACTATACTCTCAGTCGTGTTTATGATTCGCTTGTAAAAATAAACGATGCTGCAAATAACATTTATCCTGGAAGAGGCTAAAGATAATTTATGTGAAGTTATTTAAAAAAACGCTTCATAAGCAAAACTGCGCGATCTTAACGAGAGCATAAACTTCTATTGGTAGTCTTCAGAAGCCGGGAATGGCTAACATATTGTCATTTTACTGTCCATCAGCCGTACATGAGCAGGTACAGCGGAAGTGCATAATCTTGAGGTGAAACTCCAAGTAGCTTATCTTACGAGCCCATTTAATAAATGCAGCGATGAATAGCGAGTGCAGTGTGCTACTAACGTAAACGGCACCTCCAATAAAACCAGCCGTTCCTAGTTCGCGCATATTAAAACTGCGAAGTGCAAGTGGTCGTTCACATCTCGACCGCCGCCCATTGTGGCTGTGGAATGGCTCGTAAAGGTGAAACTCAAAAATTGCACCCATTCACCGGTCTATCAAAACTCTATATAACGTCCGGTGCTCTGTATGATTTGAAACGATCGTCTATGCAATTTCTTCAAAACGCTGCATGTTACCCTTAAGGGGTAATCAAGCGGTCATATTTACAGGCGGGAATCCCCTGAAATGCCCCCGGCGTCCGGCCACATTCCGCCAATTTCATTTATTTTTATATCGCACATTAAAACGAAACGACACGGTGCAAGGTGTGCTCGCTAAATAAATTGTGCCTCGAAGGGATCTCGGGATCTCTACTAAATAAAGCCGAGTAATTTTCGTGTTATTTAATTTCCGTGAAGGTGGTCCGACATGAATGTGGCTTTTGAGCCGCCGCTAACAAAACGATGAAGCCCCTTGTCCGGAATGCACACCCGTACAAGGACGTTACGAAAATTCAAGGAATCCACCGGGCAACAACGAAAATTCTTGCAGCTCTGGAAATTTCTGCATTTCTGGGACGTCTGCAGCATTCAAAGTACAATTGAAACTTCACCCTGGCGTTTCCGTCCCCGGGGGGTTTCCACACCCGGGGCGCACTAGCACACATATTTGTTTGTTCTGTGAATTTTATTTCCCCTTTTATTTCGGCTATTTCTGGACGGATTCTGGATCCACGGCGTTGCCCGAGCTTCGAAAGGAAAACTTATGCTGTGCAAGCGCCAAGGGATTGCTTTTGTTGCTACTGGCCGCTTCGGGTGGGAAAATCTCCCGTCAGGAATTTTCATAACGTCAGGACACATCGTAATAAATACAGGACGACGCGCGGAATAGGGCTCGGCCTGAGCACAATGGGGAACAGATAAAAAGCTCATAAGTGGCAAAAATGGTAAACTAGGTGCTCTCCTGGGTAACATGTGAATGTGACCCTTTTGTACCGTGCGCCGCACATGCGAGCCGGTTGTTGCCCGGAAATCGCTGGATTTGCACAATTCCGGGTGCAGGGATATGCCCAGGAAACGATGACGTTTCGAAAAGTGAAAAATTAATAAAAGTGGAATGGATGGAATCCTAAAAACATCACGGGATTGTTTTAAAAGTTGACAACGGAACGCCTCTCAGGGACAGACTCCGGGGCGAAGTTGGGCGCGGCCAATGCGAACAATCCCAGCCGGGACTGTTCCGGCTGTGATGCGGCTTTCGTTTAAATGGAATAATCCCGGGAATATTAAAAACGGCCGACAGTTTTTGTTATATTTAAGTGCACGGAATAAAGCGGGAGTCATTCCGAAATCATATTTGGGATAACAGATTGAAATTGTTTATTATTCTGGTCACGAGTAGGGACGCGGATTATTTTTTAATGCGGCGTCCTTTTCGGCAATGGGGCGATATAAAAAAGCAGATTTATGAATTATAATGGGTTTTCAATGCCATACTACGACAGCTCGGGGTGGTGTGGCAAGAAAGCACAGCCTGTGGAAAGGCGCCAGATTGCCTCTACGGATCGAACAATAAAATCAGCCAGTGCGCTGCTTCAATTTATATTCATGCTCCTTGCGGCTCATTTTGTGAGGGAAAATTCGTCAGCATTAAAGGCGATAAATGTCGACGCCTAACTAGGTCATTGCGGGATCTCTAGTAATTTTATAGTACTGATATAGGAATTCAATGTCAAGTAAACTTTATAAACATAGTCCTAGCTCGAGGAGGAAGCAAAAGAGCTTACTGCAGGAAGGAGATAGTCGATCAGGTGGATGGGTTATAGAGGTAAAGAGCGGACCTGAATGATGGCTTACTCATGTGGAAATCAAAGGAAGCTTGATTGTTAGCCTTACGCAGTGTTCTAGAAATGAGTTTGGAGTATCCGTAGTGAGGGAGGTAGTCTAGGCAGAAGAGGGAAACAGACTTGGAGTTGCGAGGACTAATATTGAGGGTTATTGATTGCAATATCGAAGGGCAATTAATAGCATCAGCCAACAACATTATTAAAGGGGATTTCTGCAATGTCATGACGCTTACTCAAAGATTGTAACTCGCTCATTTCCAGGTGATTCCTACAAAGCGTCAGATTAAGATTATCAGCACAGCGGAGATCTCTAAAGAAGAATCTACGTCGGACTGGTCCAGTTCTTTTAGAGTATGACCCAACTAAGTCTAAGTTGTTACGGAGTCTGACGGCACATGTCGCCCCAAAGTATTGGAAACATGTTAGATCAACACGCTGGCAGCTTAAGCTGGTAATATATTTACTTTGAAAACATTTATACAACGACATGTTCTAGACTACAACATTTCTTTCATAAGAGATTTCTCCACAGGATTTTTTTCTTTGAAAAGAAAAACTTCGGATAGAATTTGTTGAGTGATGCAAGATCGAGATAAAGATCGCTAGGCAGCATAGACACGACAGAATGTTTTAGATGGCACAATTTGTTGGAAGGCTGTTGTTTGGTAGAACTTTCTTGGCAACAAAGATTGTTGAATAAAAACGTATTCTGACTAGTGTGAGTTCAGCAAATGACGTATTATAGACCTGCATGCTAGCACACTTTGCTGGTATGCATGCCTCTATTTTGGTTCTGCGTGATGCTATAATATGTCGGCACAGCATGCCTATACTGGGTGCTGACACAGAATGTTCTCAATCCATGTTGATGCCACTAGTCGGCCAAACGTCTCAGTCCACATAACACTCGTTGGCACAACATGTAACGAGTATTCTTTTGGAATTATGAGACTTTATATCACTTTAAAAACTCCCTTCGCAAATAATTATTGATAAAATTACATGGAATTCATAAAGTTTTAAGTTTAAAGTAGCCTATTTGATTATTAACTGTCTTCTATTGTAAATTCAGTATGAATATTTAAAGCGTGGAAGTATAAATGTTTTATAATAAAATCGTAGATGGGAAAATGATTTGATTTTTCGAATGACTGTGTGTAATCTTCGTTGTTGTATTTTTGTGTTTTAATCACATTTTTATAAAAGCCATGAATTTGACTTACCTGGGTCAATGTATTTTAAATTCCTTGCCAAATGTGTCAGCTGAAGTGGTATGTAGCGGGTGTCAGCCCGCGGTGGGCTTCGCGGTGCCGGCGGTGACGTGGGTGCTCCCGGACCCAATGGACATAAAAAGGCCCTCTGCAGCTCCCATCCGACCTCTGATATGATGCTTGCCTTACGAAAGTATGGGGTCACTTCCCGGAGGAATTTCACTGTAATGGAGAAGGTGAAAGCAGTCGTTAATTCACAGGGACAGTAAAAATGGAGAAAATTAAGATCGGACAAAAGGCCCGACGAGACAGAGGAAGGGAATGTAGGGGCAAAGGGAAGGACAAAGTAATTCCCCCAGGATAATTCGTATTTTCCTATCTTGCGCCCGCCAAGTCATTTCTATAGACTCATATCCGTCGGGTTTCGTGCACTTTTATTAAGCGAGCATGACACAGACCTTGGTTTCCTTTGTCAGGATAACGTAGGTTGAGACTGGGAGTACAGGCGGGTGGATTATGTGACAAATTAAGGACACCATCAGAATTAGAGCCTTCAGGATGAATTAATGTTCCCGTGTAAAAGTTTGCCTTCCCATGAAGAGTGGGAAATGTTTACTCCTCGAGAACGACTCCGTGGAATGTGGGCAATTACCAGGAAACACGATGAAAGCGCTATGAAAACTGAGCCTGATAATCTGATAAGGTAAATAGCGAACGAAATTCCTTCCTTTCCCCCGGGAGATATCGCCCCGGGAGTTTCGGGGTTTCGAAGGTTCATAGGGTGGAGATTAAACTGTCGTTAAGCTTTAGTAGAGCTCTCTTAATTTGTTGCGCTGGGCTGGTTGCATGTCCCTATGTATGCCCTGTCTGACCCCGCTCTCTCCCCGGGAATGATGTGGTCGTCCAGATATGAATCCTTTTGTTTTCTTCTGCTTTTGTTCCTCATTCTTTTCATTTTTTTTCTCTTGGTCGGACGACCTCAATGGGCATTTCCGGGAGCGTTCCTGGGGTCTGTGATGGTCCATTACTTTAATTTGATTGCTCCGTCGGAAAGGATACGTATGAAGATTAATTTTTGCGTTTAGAAGCAAAGCGGACCGAGAGTTTCGAGATAAATCGGAAATGCATGGGAGGACTAATCTTAGCCCGGAAAAATACAGATGATGATTTCGGAGTCCGAACGTACCAGGAAAATTCTTATTTATCTCCCGTTGTTACGTGATTACTTAAGATAAAATTATTTTTTGTTTATCTGTGGGATTTACTGCTAGTGAGTGTAATTATGTCTGTAATAATTAGATCAAAGGGCTCTTAAGCTTTCCACTTTTATTACTCTGTAATTCGTGGAATTATTTCGCAAAACACTAAGACCATTTCTCCATTCGGCAAGTCCTTCAAAAAACTCACTGGATTTTATAGGTGTCATAAAAAACAGCTTTTCAGCCACAACTTCAAGAGCTAGTCCTTCGTCCTCAATTAAAGTACTTTGCACCCATATTTTAGGAACACCCTATGGCTATGGTCGCTGCTTGCTGTTTATTCCCATAATAGTTTAAATCCTGGAAGGTGAGGAATCCTGCTAGAACACACATGTGGACGAGTGCCAGGAAGTCGTGAGGATTCCTTACAATCTAAAGCCCATCCCTGGCCATTCATCCACCGGTACTAGGGATTGAAATCGGGAGTTCCTCGCCATTTCTGGGACTTCACCCCATAAGGCAGTTATCACAGATTTCTAGGATAGTTCTGGATATCAGGAGGCCAAATACCGGTGTCTGGATAGATTCCGCACGAGTTAACCAAGCCACGAAAAGACAATTATAGTATAAGAACACTTAGCATAATGAAAGCTATGGTCGTTGTCGTTGTCGTAGGGCGGGGTACTCTTTCATGTGTTCGCTTTACTGCTTAAGACACTGCAGGCGAAAAAGATCGTGCAGCTTCTTCAGCTAAAGGAACGTATCTTATGGTATGGCTACGTGGGTGGGTATGTGCTGCCGGTGGCAGCTGAAATAAAAGAAGCAATTTTGCAGCGTTGTCGCCTTCGACTGAATAACGTGACGACACACACCCTCCTCGAGTGCAATTACCTTGGAATATTTATCGCCATTGTCGTGTTCTGCTTTGGAGTGATTCAATTTCTTCTTTTTAAGAAGCTGTGCTGATGGCGTATCTGCTCACATGTCCTTGCATCTCTTGCGCGCTTTTATTTACTTTTAACTTCTTTTTTTTACGACTCTTTCTTCAAACATTTTTTTCCTCAAACGAAAATTAAATGAGAGCAACGAATTGCGGCGTTAAGTAGTTTTATAACGAATTCTGAACTCTCCCTTATTTTGCATTCTGTTTCAAAGGAGCTCGCAGCTCTTCGCATTTAATGAATTCCTTTTGCGGAATCAGAGCGCAGTGCTCTCAACTGCATTCGGTAAATATGGGCACCGCCGCCGTCAAAGAAAGATCACAGATAAGAAATAATTAAAGGAGCGCGAGTCTGAGGATGTTTTAATAGGTGCAAGTCATCCCAAATGGTGCAATCTGCTCTGAATCGGGAAGAGTACCAGAAACTTTTAAATACAAATCTTGTGGCCCATGACGTTTAATTAGTCTGAAAGTGCAATATTTTCCCAGAAGATAGGAAATTCGTAAATTTTTTCAGTATTAAAACCTTAGTTGAATTAAATTGATAGAGTAATAAATTTAGAGATGGGAAATATTACTCTAATATTTACTGATTTATAATTTAGAAGCCATGTAATGCATTGATCATCAACCTTCCAATGGCTTTTAAAATTTCTCATTAATTTTACCTTTCGCTTGAAGAGATACTTGAAATAAATGAAGAAAGATAGTTTTGAAAGACGCACATCATTTATAGAAAGCGCATAAGAAGTGTGTCGAATGCGGCAAAAGTTAATAGGCTAAGTTTTATAGGCAAATCGACGGTCCTTATATTATATATGTTGTGGCGGTTGTCGTGACTGTATCTAAATTTCGCCACTGTATCTAAATTTCGTTTCTCCTGTCAGTATGCGCGTCTTGAAATTTTTAAAACCCAAGTAATCCGCCCGGTCCCTGATGTAAAAAATTTTCAAATTTATACCAGTCTAGAGGAAGCGCCTGTAGGAATCGTTAGAGCCTTTGCAATTAATTTGTGTATTAAACTTAATTAAATGTATCTGAATTAAACTGTTGCACGTTGTTCCCCCTAACTCCTTCGGCATTTATTTAAACAAATTGAAGTCGATTTTTAAATATGGAGAGTTTTATCACCGTACCCCTCCTCCTCATGTATATAGAAAAACATATTACCATTATGTTGAGTTTGTGCCCGAGAGTACGCAGTATGCAAAATATTAGTTTTATGGACTTCAGAAAGTTTCCATTTGTAATCGTTTACAAACCTCAGGGACGCTTTGGGATACCCCTGCTTTTGAAATATTTTAAGTCTTCAGTGCTCTCCAATCCCTCATGGTTATGCTGTTTTTAAGACCAGCATTATTACGTGAGGCTGCATGATAAAAAAATGTTTAGTATACATCTCAAGTTGACCTTGCAATGAAAATGAAAGAGGGAGACATTGTAGGTATGCAATTAATAGGGACAATTAATTTATAGTTTAAGTTCCCAATTGACTTGATTAATTAATTAAGCTATTTAACAGTGAAAGATCCATCAAAATGCCTCTAGTAATGTCAGTGTGATGTAATAAAGGCCGATAAACAAACGCTAAAGTTGAGTCTACTTTCAGTCGGTGTAGGAATTGGAGTAGCATGCAAGCATACAACAGTTCTATAAGTTTGCTACAAATAGATGCTATCAGATTTCCTTTTTATGAATGTATTTTGATGAATCATTTTATATTATTAAATTGTATATACACAGAGCTTCAATTTATTTTTTTTTTGTTCTAGAATTATTGGCCTAAGAACTTTTATTAATTAGTTACATTCTGTTCTAAGTCCGTTGTTGGGTATCTATTAAATTGTCCGCACTGAAGTTAAAGGTATATTTATTTCCATATGAAGACACAACGAGATTTTTACATGTATACGCACAACAACGGTAGCAATTAATACTACTTTCCTGGAAATAGAAAATATTCGTAACTGATTCGGAATCTCTAAATAAATAGGTATACAAGTACGACTTTAAATTCATGAAACTTAAAAAAAGCTCTTTTTCTTAATTTAACGTAATGTAAGGAGTTTCTCCATTTTAATGGCTTCTAACCCTATAAGGAAAATTTCAAATAAATTTCCCCGACCTTGTATTATACAAAGTCAGCAAATCTTTAGAAGTCCCTTAACGCTTCCCTGGTTGCCCCTTTTATTTCACAGTGTAAGAAGCCAGAAAACACCTCTTCTCCAAAGGAATTTCCATATGCAAACAAGTCCATACATCACACCCCCTGGGCATTGTCCCCCATAAAACACTTGACAAAATAATGTAGAAACTGTTGCCAGTTGATAAAATCGCAATAAGTACACAATTCCTTGGGTTCGGCACCGAATCCAAAGCTGTATCCCGGCGCTTTTCCCTCTAGGCCCTAGGCGTCCTTTTAAATTTCAATTCTGGGCCACTATCAACTATATCCAATCTGATCCTCGGGGAGCTAATAAATTTCAACATTTTGGCAATTTGGCCTATCCCACAGCTGGCCCGATTGGTCTAGAGCAGCAACAGAAGTTGTGTTTTCTCCTTATCGCTGATTTTCGAAGTAAAAATTAAATTTATGGACTTCGTCCTGGGAGTTGCTTTGGCGCTGCGTCGTTGGCGGCCTTCAGTAAGATTCTTCTGCAGTACTAGTGGCAGGCGGGGCTCAGATCCAGCCGTCTTGGAAGAATATCCTGCTGCCATTGCCCCGAGTGTGCGGGTCCGTCGAATACGGAGCGGCGCAAAAATACCCAGATAGGGTGCTAGTAACTTGCGTCGCAAGTGCTGGTAACTGGCACCAACGGTGTCTTATGGTGGATTTAATGAAACGTTTATGGAAATTCATAGTGCTGGGCGGCGGGATGAACCCAGACGGGTCCTGTTAAAACTCAATTTCGGCCTTGCGGATATCTTATGCTAATTTGGAGTATGCTTATTTGGGACCTGGGACGGGAACTGGCCTGGGCGGAAAACTTAATTAGGTCTTATTAAGATGTTTCCTTTGTACGGCACGCGGTAGTGCGGCGACGGCAGCGGTGGATTCTCTAAAAGTCAAAGAGGCAAATTGGAAATGCTTTCCACTTTCTACGTATTCTACGCGCCAAGTTTTTCGGGCCGCCGGATAGTCAATTTGTTTTGCCCCACAGTTCTTCGGGAATTGACTAATTTTGTAGGGAAAACACAAAACGCGGTTTTTGGTGTGATCTCTGGGACATCATGACGCCGCACCCACGACTTTCTCAATTTATTGAAATAGATTTCGTCTTAAAGCCCACTAAGAAATTCTAATTAACCTTATTGACGGACTGGGGGGAATGTGTCAGTTCCAGAAATTTATTTTGATTATCATCCCCCAAGGCAGCAGACCCTCTTGGGTTTCATCCGGTACTGGCTGCGTGGGACTAAACAGACACAGCCTTTGGGGCTTCGAATTAGGCTTAATCGTGTTGTAATAGATTTCGGGTATTCCATTCAATTTTCCCCCTGTTCCGAAACTTGTAACTGGGTCGCTTGGAACTTTTCAGGCATATTAAGCAGGTTGAGTTATGCTCTCCAGAAAAAAATCTCCATTGGCAAGCAGAGACCTTCAGGTACTCGGAATTCCATTAAATGCAACAGCTGCTCCGGTAAAAGTAATAAGAAGGTCATTAAAAGTAGATTGAATCTGTTCATCCAATTTTCTTCTTATCACGAGGATACTTCTGAGTGAGTATTTATGTTTGTAGGTTCATTGCGTTATGGCTGGTACATAAGTGAGTTTAAAACCATTTGGGAGATTTAAAACGATTTCGTGCTTTATATTCATTTTTTAGTCGCGATGTTCCAACAAATAAAAAACCCTAAATTGTTATACAATCTCGTTTTCCGAACGAATCTATGAATTTTAATTGTGAACGCTATAAAATTATAAATTGTAGAAAATGTCTATTTCTTTAGTATTTAAATCGTAAACAATTTCAAAACTATGGAGAGGTTTTCGCCAGATCTCACATATTTCTTTATCGCTGTTTAAAATAGTTACGCATTTATTACTCAAAATGATTTAATCAGGTCAACAACTTCCGGTATACGTTCCCAATTTGGTGTATAGAACTAACTACTAATTAAAAAAAACATATTTGAACTGATTTAAAACCAAAAAGCTCGGTAGCTTAAGATGCGAATTAAAGTAGAGTAAAATTTTCGAAGAAAAAAACACTTAAGCATAAAAATAACCACACAAAATTAAATTACACTAAATATTTCAAATTACGCTTGAAATATTTGAATTTTTATTAATCGTCTGGAAAGGAAACTTCTAAACTCCAGTTTCAATTGGCATTCGGAAAGTCCATTGAAATAACAAGCTATGATTATATTAATATAATAATTATTAATGTCCTAACTCAAAATATGTCTGACTAACCTTTTTATCAACCAGAAAGCTATAATTTTGCAATTTTAATTAAGATAACTTTTTTAATATTTCTTCAGAAATAATATTCTTCTGTAAGATTACTTTCGTCTCTGGGTGGTTTCCGTGCAAAATCAGAGAAATGACACTATTGGTGCTTATCGGAAGGGATTAACAAACTGAAGTAGTGCTGGACGAAGTGTATAAGCCTAAGACTACGTTGAAAAATAAAAACGATCTATACCGAATTAAGTACTTTTCATTTTTGCACGGACTTTTCAAACCACAAAACCAGAAAATATCACATATAAAACATAACAAGGGTTTTATCGCACATAAAGCAATAATCTCGGATCAAATTGATAGAAACCTAGTGTTTCAAATAACTCTATAGCTACATAAAAGGCATTATCCTGATTCGAATAAATATGTAAAGTGTGACAAAAGTAGCTATAGTTTTTTTTCATGAAGATTATGAATTTATAAGCAGAATATTTGTGAAATAAAATAAGTTTCTCTTTACACAATACAAAAATAAATAATATAGAAAAGTCTTCATATTACATCCCTTTGACGACCACGAGGGTTTATAAAATGATATTTGGGTTTCCGTTGTTTAAATGAGTTTATTATGCATCAATTGAACCTTTCACAACATTGCTTTACACATTACACGTAAATTTTATACGTGGGACACTTATGTCCCCATTGCCGTAATTTACCAATTGAATTCTACTAGAATCAATGATAATACGATTAAACACTTACTAATGAACACAAAACAAAGTAAATTTACAAATAGAAAACTTTTTGTGAAAAACATATTTAACAATTTCTAGAGTTCGCGGACAGTGAACAAATAATTTGGCGGCAAAAGTAGCTAACTTACTTTTTTTTCTTAACACTCAAAAGATGAACGATTTTAGGTGATAAAAAAAATGTAAACTATAATGTTATCACAGTCATATCTAAAAATATGAAAAGTCTTTTTGGGACACTTTGGTCGTAAAAGGGTTAAGTAAAAGTAGCTCTGAAACTTCAAATAGGCAATTTGAATTTTTGTTGTCTATGGAAAACATTTCATTGGTATGGGTTATTCTTAATCTGGAGACAAGTTTCTGAAAGCCAATAGTATTACTACGTAAAGAGTTTATCCTCATTATAATCTTTGAAATGAATATCCGAATTTCCCGGAAAGAGTGATAATTCTAGCACATCAGATTGTTGGGACGTAATTAGCAAACTGATTAAATTATAACGCCTAATTACATTGCATTAACAATTCAAACAATTATTAGACCTGCAAATGAATTACTTGACACGAATCAGGAACCATTTAATCCACCGCACCCACCATTCATCCTGGCTGACGATTATATGTGAAAGCATAGGAACCAATTCTGTCTGGAGCAGAGCCGAGCTTGGCTGAGTTGAAGCGAAGAGTGATTTCTGAGGTTCCTATAAAATATTGGTGGTGCAATCGAGTGCAGCTCAACGCCAGACGAAACTTAATGTTCGACGGCCGGAGGTTGGCGGCAAGTGGCTAAATTATATTCAAAGAAAATATCGCAACCGCAGTCAGCCTCCGTGCCGGCGGGGGCAGGGAATGGCAGGCCGTTCAGTATTGAATTATCCCTATAAATCACGTCTTAGGGCAATTAATTTGACAGACAGTTGAAGCATTTATGCTAGACGTGCTAGCAACACTCGTGCTGGTGCCCTTCAGGAATAATTTATGAAGCCTCACCCATAATGGAATACTACATCAGGCTAGACAGGCTCTCGAAGAGACTATCACCAGCAGAGTGTGTTTTGTTAAATGGTTGGTATTATTCCGGTGCGATACAATGCAACTCGATTACAATTGACCTCAGCCCTTGGTGGCTCAGGTAGCAGAATACCATCAACGACATGAGAGCACTAAATAAGGGCTAAAAAGAGGCAGCCCCACAATGAGCAGGAAAGTGGCTCCGGCTAGGTGGCGGGATCCATTATGCCCGCCATTAAATATGAAATAAAACAGTGAGTAACAATTCCCGGGCCTTTCATTCACTGTAGCAACAAGTTCCCGGATTCCCGGCAGATGGAACTGGGCCATCTTCATCCGGCTCAATTAGGAGTCGCTAGAGAACTTTTAGATGGAGAACTGGTGATTCAGGTTCGGTTTCCGGTAGCCAAACAGGCCGAGACCTTTTTCGGGATGCGGCCATTAAAATATTTCACAAATTCCCCTATTAATCAATTTGAAAGTTAATTATGCAGCCGGCGGTATACAACCGCATTAAAACATTCTAAAACATTCGAGAACATCCGGATCCACTTTGCATTTTGGACCGCTGCGATACGCGTGTGCAGTTATTCCATTTATGGACCCATTATCCCGTAAACCGGGCAAATTAATGACATTTTCAATTAGTATATTTTTGCACTAATAAATCCCCGGTTAAGCGGCCGCTCCATAATCCCATTTGGTAATGCTTCGGTGATTATTATTATGTTTTTTAATATAAATGCAATTTGCATATAATCCCATCAATTAACTTTAATTTCCCTTTGATTTATCGGTAGTCTGGCGGGGATCCCGGAAAATTGTTCCAGACGTCCAGACACAAACAACTCGCGAAATCCCTTCGATGAAAAAAGAATGAAAATGAAAATGAAGAAAAATAAATAAATTCACTTGGGTGTTGTCGATAATTATCACGTCCACCAAAAGCAATTAAAAGTGATTTTTTCCGGTCCTTTTCGGGGATTTCCAGGAATTTATCAAAGTGAGAATTGGCAGGACGGAATTATTGACGATGTTTTATGTTATCACTACTGCACAGGAAATAAAAGGTGCACACGTTGAAATGAATAAAGCGGTGTGTCCTACTCGAATGTATTTTTTGGGATAACTTCATTTCCATGCATATAAATTGAACTTAAGCAAAATGCGGGTTGAAGCCAATCATCTTTTGAGTTCGACAATGTAATCATTAATGGAAAAGTTAAAAAATGGGGAGTATTTAACTAGTGTCAAACACAACACCTAAAAATAAAATAAAGTTCTTTCTAGTTGCTTAAGTTCATAAATCGAATTTCTATGTAAACACGTTTGTTTAGGTGATATTTCACATCAACGATAGGGGCCATGTACTTCGTATTTTTTGAATGTAATTTTTAGGAGCATTATTTAATTTTTACATGCAAATTAATAGGAAAAAAATTCTCGTTTTACGTACATTGTGTGCTCGCCCATTTCGAGCATCGGCTTTGTTGAAATTTGATACCTCCTCAATTGAATAAGAACAAAGAAGTCTGATTGGACGTTGCGAATCAATTTGAAATTGTATATTACGCCAATATAATCTAAATCAAAAATTTATGTTTTCGAAACGATTTTACAGAAACACTGAGGGTCTAAAAGTATTCCACTTTTTATAAATTCAATGCGAAGTCTAATTTTCTACTCAATATCACTTTATTTTTCTATAGCTTGGATTTTAAAGAACGTTTTTCTTTCTTTATTATTTTTAATTTTTAGTGTGAATTATCCCAAAAGCAGGAGTTCGGCACATACAGTATTATTGTTATCTGAAAACAAACAAATGAAGTCCCAATAACGTGTCTAAAAGTCAATTAGACTTAATTATATAAGAAAAAAACAAGATTCACCACATTAGTTTAGTTGTTTTTGAGAAAATTAAGAGCGACAAACGAGCAAATGGAATGTCCAAGTAGATCTTAGATTTGAGTATACAAGATTTTAGTGTTATGCTTAAGGATCTTTTTTAAGTTTTGAGTAAACTCACCATTAATAGTTCTTTTTAATTAAAATGTAATTCAAAGCACTATATCTTTAATTTTAACCAATTTGATTTATTACGGAAAAAATCTACAAAAATGAATATGCTCCCGCAGTACAAAATTTCCTAACTTTTCGACCTCAGACATGTCGACGAAATATTAAATATTAAGCAATTGCCACAATTCCACCTGCGAAAAAAGTAATGTCGTAAAAGGTAACTAAAGTAAAAATAAACCTATTCAGAGGACATTCGCTATTTTTGAAATTTAGAACTTTACAATAATAAATAGTGCTATTTTTACTACGTCGCAAAGAAATCTTTTTCCGGGCTCAGAAAACCGCAACATACTGGTCCAAGCTACAATTCATTTCTGTAGAAATTTTCATCAAGAAAGGTTCAGATATTTTGGCGTGATTGATTAACAAAAAAAAAAAAAATGGGAATGGGAAGTTTCGAATCTTAAATAAGTTCACATTTATTCATTTTGTATTTTTTGAATCCTGACAACCGAAAAATGTGTTATTTATTAAGTCGTTGTAAAATATTATAATTCAGAAAGTTTTAAAAAATATTACATTACTTTAAAAAAGGTTGCCAAAGTTAATAATTTTATATAGAATCAGTTCTTTATTGTGTTTTCTTTGTCAGAGTTTATATTTTAATTTTATTATAAGATGATAAGATGAAAACCCATAAGAGTTTTAAGAGACGATGAGTGTTAACTCGTGTGAAAAATGTGAATAGCATTTTAAAAGTATTCATATTTAAAACGATTAATCAGCAAAACTAGATACAGGTCCATTTATTTTTTATCTTTCACAAAGAAAGTGTTTTTCTGCTGTTACGTACTGATAAAAACATCGAGTCACGTTTCCTTTCTTTGCTCTGTCATCTCAAGTCAGCAATATTTTAAGCATTTAATGTTACGCACTGAGAGCATATCCCCTTACTCCTGCTTTAAGGCCGACCACATGAAATCGTATTATTACCAATTTGAAACCAGCCCCTAACCCGCAAGCTAAGAAATTCCCAGCGACCATTTAGAACTTCCACTTGATTTGATCTTAAATATATGATGGCATTAAAAAGCAATTATTGTAGCCTTCCAATTGTATAACTAGAATCCCTCTGTGGCGCAGCCTACTGACGGCGAAATGTATTCATACCTCGTTCTGGCTAAATCCCCTGTCCAATAATCGAAAGCATCGAATTGGTTCACTTTGGAGCATAATCGGAAATTCAATATTCTCACCAATGTGAGGACGCTTTTAACAGTCTCACTAGACCATGGACCATGCATTAGACTCATTTCGAGATGAACTAGAATTTTCGGGAAAACGATATCTTGGAGCTGGCCACTGGAGGTCCCTCGCACCCGCAAGGAGTCCATCTCGAGGTGCCCTTCCTGCTAAGTAGTAGTACAACAAGGCATCGACTTAAGCCCGGGTGAACAAAATAAGCGGATAATGCTACAATGGGGATAAAAGCAGCACAGATGATGCTATCATGACTTAGATAATGCCACGTCCGCCGCTGGCTGAAACAAGGAGCAATGTGGTTTTCGACTTAAAATTGCTTTACCCCAATGTTATCGAATCCCCGATGAGATGCTTCTCGCCCCGACTTCTTCGAAGGGTCTTCCGAGTAGGGTGGTGTTTCGCTAAGTGGCCAGATGTAGCACAGCATCCCCGGCCAGGACGGGCCGGGTCCCAGGAGTTACCCCGGGAAGCTAATGGACTTTTGAAATGTTTATAGAGCTTTTAAGCTAAATTTTTTTATTAGTTCCCTCTGTTGCGCTTTCCCAGAGGAGCTACACCATCTAAGGGCGCCCATCACTTCTCTGAGGAGTCCAAGTGCTGTCCCGGGTAATGATAGTGGCAACCTTTGCCTAGTGTCCCTGCCTCCACTGGTCCTGCTTCAGCCTCCAAGGCTCTAGCATCCGGAGCTCTGCGGATGAGCTCCGGTCCAAATTTTATGACTTCCAAGACAGAATGACACAAAGTAAATGAGATGGTGTCTCTATTTCAATATGGAAATTCCGAGCATTTAACTCGGCACTGTTTGTGCCCGTTTAAGTTTTTGTCAGGGTTTACAAGGTTGTTACCCTGCTGCCCATTGGCCTGGCCGCCCGGTCGCCCGACCACCCTTCCTCAATCTGTTGAGTGCCTGACTGAAATGTTAAACAGAACTCAGAGGAATTCCTCTAAAGACGGTGCGAATATGAGAAATGTTTATTGCTTCTGAAGAAAGGGTTCTATGTCACCTTATCACCTATCCTTCCAATTGATGTAATGGAAGCTCTTACAGAGTTCGGCATATAACTTTGCCTCCGGTACTAAGTATCAGTGTCTGAGAGAGCAAAGCGAATACGGTCCAAACATTGAATTGGTTTCTAGATATTGTTTCAAATGCTGTGTACTTAATAGCCTTGCCTTAAATTAATACTGTAGGTTACTTAGAGAGTGTACTAAATATTGTAGCGACTAACTAATGTTTGTCCGGTGATGTGTATACACATAGCCGAAGTGAGACGGTACGAAAACCTCTGTTTTAATGAATTACTCTATATTTCATGTTAAAAGTAAAACATGATTTTGATTACTCACCTAAATTTATGTACTCTAATATTTTAAAGTATTTGGACAGACGAGGTACTTTGCATTATTTACATACACAAGGATGATTTATTTGGAAAATTAAAGTGCTTATTATTTTTTATTGTAATTTAGTTAAATTTAAGAAAGGATTTGTATTTCTATTAATTATACTGATATAAGTGTTTAAAAATAAAATCTGTTTTTTTAGTAATATAATAATAAATAAATATGCAAAGAGTCGCTATGTCGCTGTACTTCGCTGTACATGAGTTTAAATAATCTAAAACAGGATAGATAAAATAATAACAATTAAAAATAAGTTTAAAAAGGTGATAAATGCTTCTTCTAGAAGTAAAATTTCAAAGCTAGTGATATACCATAATCGTACATATGTACAACATTTTTTGCAAATCATTTTATAAATGAAGAATAATGTTTTCTATGTCTAGAATGCAAAACTTTTACCTCTACTTAATTTTTCAATTGAATAGCTCAGTGCCCTAAACTTTTCTTAAAAATTTAATTGAAAGCAATAATTAGCTGTTTAAGCTGAATTTAAATATTCTATTAAACAATTTTGAAGCTTAATATTTGGTATTGTTTATTTCAAATGTTTGCGGTTCGTTGCAGCAAATATTAAGTCATTGAATTCTACTATTTTTCTAGAATTATTCCCTGACTGTAAAATGTAATGAATTTAATATTTTTAATTATAAGCAATAATAAATCGTGCTTGAAATAAAGCTAAATAGAAATAAAATTTTATACATTAAGTTTCTTAAGAAATATATTTTTTATTAAACTAGTGGGACTGTGCGAATCCTTCGTATTTTGCAACGATAACGAATTTATTAAGTATAGCATTATATGACGTGATAGGATACCTGAACTGAAATAAACGGCCGAAGGAATGAATTTTAAGAAAAACTATCAAAAATATTGCATTCTTAGAACCTCTTTGTATACAATGTTTGACGAAACTACGAAATCTTCATTCATCTTTTGTTACGGGTAACTGTGTCTGTTGGAATTCAAATATGACCTCAAAGAAATGTTCCTCTTGAATGTGCAGATGATACAATAATTTGCATATGTACACCATAAGCACAGGAACCGATATCACCATGTGTGATCAATGCCACATAATTTCGTTGGATCGAGGGAACCGTTTCCGGACTCCTGTGACAATTTTGAATTTTTAATACTTTGGCTTGAGAATTAGATGAATTTAATGAAAAATGTTAAAATTTATTTTAGGTTTTATTTAATTGTAGAATCACAAAACGCGAAAATAATACGACGACCCGTGTTCTAATCTGTCAAATAAGTCATCATTTATGGCTTTTCTTTGTGTAGTTTCCTTAATGTAGGTCCAAAACCCGTCTGAATCCTTAGCGTAGTAATATATAAAAGGGTTCTACCTCATGAAGTTATTAAATTCAGAATTTAGTGAAACTAACATAGTTATATCTAAAGCTAGGAAAGGTGATATGTATGATCTCCATAAAGAGGACGGTTCAATAACCCATAATCTACTTGATGAAAAATTATAGCGATATATTTTCCAAATTTGAAGTTCCAGATGTAAAATTAAATGCATATAAAACGTACAAAAATTTACTGTAAAGTTTTATACCAATTTGAAGTAAGCACGGGTATAAAGATTATTTTGAACGTAAACTGGGGCACATATTACCATCTATATTTTACGACTTAACGCATTCAAAATAAAACACTGTCCACGTCCATCAGGCCCTTTTGAAACTCTGTTTTAAGAGAACCAAGAATTCCAATGGTAAGCAATTTTGCTGAAAGAGGGAAAAACATAGAACACGTTTTACCTTTCGTACGAAATTGCAGATGTAATGCGAGGAGAAGCTATACTATGTATTTATGGATGCAGTAAAACCAAAGGCTATTGTGCACGCCATTGTTGAAAGTAATGTAAGTACTAAAGCAAACGACTGGAATAATTCAGAACAAGCTCGTTCCAAGTTTGAACAGCGACCGAAGTTGGATAATTTCCGAAATTACCCGTGTAATCCCTGGGGATAGGGCATCTTAGGAGAATCAAATTTGAATATCTTCGAAGTTTGAAAGTTTCACGATCCACAACCGCAACTGAAGAAGTATAAAAAAGGCGCGACCAAGCACAAAACATAAAAAGTGTCTAAATAAGTTCCAACCCCTTAAAACCTTTTTTATGCGGCCACTTGAAGTTGGGAGCCCACAGTAAATCAAGTTGTTAAAAGTTTAGCCCCAGGTACTAAAGTCAACCGAAGGTCCAGTTGGCTTGGGCGCCCCTCATCCCAGACGATATGAATATGAGTGCATTATCCGAGTGGGATGTGTCCCCTTTCAGATAAGCTCCTACATAGTCTGCTGTTACGCTTTATTTGTACGAATGCTCCCTATCATTTACCCTTTCTGCCTACACGAACCCTTTTGGGTCGTTAGTCTTACTCGTACATTTGTTGTGCATTACAATCACGTCTGGGAAACATTTATATATCAACCCAAGTGTTGTCCCAGCCCGCCATAATTTCTGACATACTGGGCTCGGCCCAGGGAGGTTCGTCGGCGGGATGGCTGGGTGCCGTCACACCATTTTTAGTCAGCTGCAATTTACTTGAGTCACATAATTTCCTACCATTTATAAACCAAACGGAGACAGGAATCGAATTTTTCGAGCAAAAAAAATCTTCTCTTATTGTTTTTTTCTTAAAAGTGATGCTTAAAGTGGACCTAGCCGGTTCCCTACTAGAACTTTAAATACGTCGGGTACATCCCTTAAAAGTGAATTGAGAGGAAAAATGTGAGGGATACGACCACCGGCAGAATGTGGTGGCAGTCCCAGCCATCACACATGATTTACTGAGCAATTTTAGCGAGATTTATGGCGGTTCTTGGCTGCTTTTCCCCTTCCCTTTATCCCCATCAGGCTCGGTATCCTCACCCTCATTTGCCCTTTTGGCATTCCTGAAAGCTGCCGGGTTCCTAGACATTCGAGAATCCCGAAGACTTTTGTCTCAGCCGCCATCGAGGAACGAACTGTGATTTTAAGAGTTTGGATGGGATATAGACGGCAGCAGAATGGTCCGTCACGAGAAAAGATATTTAAAGAGGAGGAGAGTACTAGATATTATGGCGTCATAATGGACAGCGAAGTGGGAAATGGGATTACTCACCGGAAAATGTGATGCCATTTTTCTAGTTATATTGTTTGCTTTGTGTCGTCGCGATGGGAGGGGGCTTGTAAAAAAATGGTTATAGTGCAGTCAATTTTTCTCAATAAAGAGTAAAAAATGTAATAATTCCAAAAGGTAACAAGATCTTTAAAATCAGCCATATAAATCCATTCAAAAAAAATTTTGCAATTATTCTTTAAACGTTGCAGTACTTAAAGAGCCTACATAATATTAAATTGTTCATTTTTAAAACTTAGAACATAATACATAACATACATTTTCGTTTTCATAATGCTTGTTATAATATTTCTTAAATGCTACAGGCAATTGCAAACAATTTAATGTAAAGGCCTTTAATGGAAAAGTCACCTTCAAAAGAAGGATTTTAAAATATACGAAATAATCTTAATTTTTAAATCTTATTTTTTTTTAAATAACACCGTATATAATTGAAACCGATGTAAAATTTTAGTAGGAGTATTTACCATGTTTTTTACCGGTTTATTTATCTTCTTTTAATATTTAAATACGGATTTATATTCTTCTCAGCATCGGCATCATAAGGTATGAGTTAAAAAAATAGAAAATCAATGGAAGGAATGAATATGATTCCAATCACTAAGTAATCAAAGGTGAAATTACTCACGATGCTGCTTGTAGCATGAAAGTATGGTGTATTAATTTTTGTGAAGTATTAGCTTTAGATCAATCGTCGGTACACTGAATATGATTATGAGTAATCTGCCTAATTAAACTTTAATATTTTATTGAACTTTTTCTCTATTATTACATTTTAAGAATTATATGCGAAATTTTGTTTGCTTTTTAAAATAGGCTATTGTAGCAAGATAACCTCCTAAATGATCAAACATGAAATAAAAACGATAGAGTGCAAGTCTGTCTTGTCTTCTGGTATTTTAAGTTTAATTACATGATGTGAGTAACATTAGAGACAAATTTTCTTCCGTAAAGGCATTTTTGAGATAAAAATACATTTGTTTTTTACTCAAAGACGTTGTTTCCAACAATACTCCACACGCGGAGTAGGTACCCTTTTGTATGTACAATTGTACATAATTTTAATACTATATTAGCTTATAGTTATTAAAAATTTATATAGACTAACAAATACCAACAGAATGTTACATACATTTCCTGTATTAAAGATAGCGCTAAGATAGGACTAACAATTAGTTAGCAAAAGTCTAAGCAAAGCGCAATCTGTAAGATTAGAATGATTAGCAAATTAGGATATAAAAATGTATATGCAGATCAAGTTGTGAACGTTTCATTAAAATCCGATTAATAAGAGTATACAGACAAATTTCTACTATTGTCTTCAAGTGTGTTTGGATGATTTTAGTTATGGACATTTAAAAAACTGGGTATCTAATAATTAGACGACAAAGAAATTTAAAACTTACTTAAATCAACATCAAAAAGCTCAAAAGCTAAATAAAAATGTATAGGACTATTTCTTACTAATTGCTTTTAAAGAAAAAAAGAAAAACTCGAAAAATGGATGAGCTTAGTAGACAGGTATGTAAGTTAAAGTCTTAAAGTTAACAGGGAGGAAGATTTGCGTTTTTGCGAAGTTGGTCATCGGGTCTTGGAAATACTTCTGATTACAGGCAAATTTAAATACAAATTTCATGAAAATAAATTCCGAAGTTTCAAAAATCTCGCGGCATAGATCCACAAATACAAAACTACTTGAATATATACAAGTTTAATTAACTCGCGATATATAAAAATGAATAAGACCGATATACTTGAATGTTAGGGTACGTATGCGCTGATACGTGTAATATCGAATTAAGTCTCCTGCTTTGAACTTGTTTGAAAATATTGTTCCATCTAATTTTAAAACTTTAATTAAGGAGCACCACTTAATTCGGAATATTTCTTTTTTCTTATTCCTTTTTTCATTTTACAGTTAGGTTAACATAATTGGAATCAACATGTGCGAATTATCCCTGCATGAGTTAATTACATGTACCTGCCCACTTTATCGCGCTGTTTCCATTAAAGTTTAATTACTTTCGAAGTGAACCGATGTCTTTATGAAATTCCACCTCAATAGCGGAAAATCTTGCTGGGTCTGGAAGCTTTAAAAACGTTGAGGGATTTATTGCCTCCACGTTTTAAATAAAGATTTCCGGGAAAATTCATTGAATATCCTTCCGCCGACGACGGGATGGCGGGGCGGCAGGCTGGCGAACACGTATTACTCCGCATTAGTCCCGAAACCAATCGGATAATAAATAAGAGCAAAGTTCCCGTCTTAAAAGTTTCGCAATTTTTCCACGGGAAATTGCTGACCAGAGCCTGAGCACTTTTTCAAATTTTTAAAACATTTTCAACATTTGTTGCCGCTTCCGCCTCCGCGCAGAGACAAAGTTACCCATAAAAGAATTTGAATAAAGCAAAAGGAGGGAGTACTCCGAGGAGTACCATCTCGAGCAGTGTGCCACAGGATTCGGATGGGTTTTGAGCGGCGGCCAGTGCTAGCCGAGGGAATCAGATGACACTTTCCGAAAAGTTTTTTCATTAGAGAAAAGGTGGAGGGGGAAAAAACAAAGAAACCGGGCGCGATAGGAAGAACGCCCACCGCTCCCACTGTTTATATATCTCTTAGGAAAATTGAAACACAGGACGATGAGTGAGACCAAACTGTGAAGGGAGGAAAAAAATAGCAACCAGGATCTTAACAAGCTCCGAGAACGTCCTCGTCCTCATAATCTTTGTTGCCAGCTGCCCCCGGTTTGCTTCGAGGGCAATTTCCTTTGGTTTTCGATACCATTTGGTTGCATGTGATCTCGGATCCAGAACAGGGATCCAGGTCATTCGGAGAAGTCGCATGGTGACTATGGTAGTCTCCTCTGTCGTCTCTACTCCGTCGTCTGCTGGTCATAGTACTTATTTTGTTGTCTTGCAACTGCAGGAAATTCTTGAAAAGATTTTCCAATTTCCTCGCCATTTTAATACCTTTCCTAGAGGGAAAGTAATTCGACTCTTTTCCCTCTGCCGCCTGTACACCACCTTAGTAAAGATTAATATCGAGTGAACCGACGCAAAGTCTTCTAGCCGAGCATCGAATTCCAGCATATTGTACAGACGGGTTCCACCATAAACACATTCTGACGGTATACTTTTGAAGGAAAATATTTCTTTAATATCGAAGCTCTTGTTTTGCCAAGGTACCTGCAATGAAAAGCGATCTTGCGCGTACCATCAACGTAGGAGCAATATTGAAAATGACCTACGGTTCGCTTGATGCAATAAAATACTAATTTCTACCAAACTCCATTCTTATATATATATTTTCTTTTTTATTTAAAATAATATCATATACATGACATTCCACTCTACAATTTCAAAAATTAAATTAAAATAAACAGAAAACAAGAAAATATCAAGGGAAACAAAATTAAATAAACTGATTTAAGAACTCAAATTAAACTACGTTCTTCATGTAATAATTCTAATAAATCAACTAACTGTACTAACCACACTAGCTAACTAACTACACCTACCAAAAGCTGCAATACGTCCGAAAAATATAATTTAAGCGAAATGCTCTATTGACGTCACAGGCAACCAATTTTTCTCTGTAAGGTTATGACCCTCACTATTAACAGTAGCTTATGACGGAGCATCCAAAACGAATTTCGGTTCTTAACTACTTTAAAGCCTTCCTACTCGCTTTGACACTTTGTCAAATCTAGACGGATATTTAAAAAATTTCGAGGTTTCTTAGAATGTGATTCTACCTCATTATGGTTGAACAAATTCTGGCACTAGATTTCGTAATTATGAGATAGATAGAGATAGAGATTTTAACCAGTTTGTTAATATATGTAAAATTTTACAAAGTAATATTTGTATATGCGATTAGAAATGTACACGCATTTTGTAAAGAACAACTATTTCTGATTATCTTTGAAACGCCGTAGACTTTCAAAATTGCCTTTGTTAAAAAGATTGTAGAAAATTTTCGTTTCTATTGATTACGATGTGAATATTTTATGTCAGGATTTTATGAAATAGTTTGCAAGAACTACTTTTGAATTCTTTAATATGTTATAATTTCAAAACGTTCACTTCTACAAAATTCAAAATTTCTACAAATCTCTTCAATTCTTAATAAGAGCGTTTTCATCAACGGTTCGTGAAATAGTATGACTTAATCTTTACAATAATTTAAGGAATATGGCAAATAACGCAAATCTCTTGTAATCACATGAAGTAGACAAAAAAATCAGGGTGTATTTGAATATTAAAAAACAGAAAAGTTAAAAATATACACTGTTTAAAAAAAATAAAAATTCACTACTATTGTAGTGAAGAACTAAATCAATTAAGTTTATTTCTACTCAAGCAGGAAACATATCCACAAAATTTAAAATCGATTTATACTTGCGACCTTTTGAACAGAACAAAAAACAAAATACTGAACGCTAATATATACTTAACGTTTCAATGTTCGAATCCAGCATAACTTTAAATTATATGCAATTTAATTGAAATAACCTCAACCTGTGCAAACATTCTACAACTTACTCAAATCTCGAAGCAATTTTCATAACAACTTTTCCAATACCAATAACAAGTTGTACCAACTCAGTACTGCTACTTCAAATTCATTATCAGAAACATTCATTTGATAAGAATGTAGTAAAATGAAATCCTGCTGGGAAACCCAAACGCCTCTCGAAAGTGGGTTATTTGTACAAAATAGACTACTCCAAAGCATCGACAACATGGCTCCGTTGAGAATTCTGGTTTTCCCATTACGCTGTTGTAAGAATGTAAATGTATCTACTTAGTCTTTTACATTCGGAAATTCGTTTTTTTCATCTCAAATGCAAGGGTAGCATTAAAATGGGCAATTCCTTTGGAAAATTTATAACTCCACTAAAGTGTCTCAACAGGCCAATAACTCTGCACCTTCTTCGCCGGCCGTAAATTTAATTTGTTCCCTATCCTTATGAGTCCTGCTCGTCCAATTCGATTGGGTTTGGGTCTGTGTACGCTGGTGGCTTCCGCAGGGATGTTATTTTCTAGCCGAAAGATATGTTTTCCCACATCATCCGCTGTTGAGGTAACGCCTGGCACTGGACCATTTCCCCGAAGAGGATTTATTGCGATTCGCTTACTACCGCAAGCGGCAAAAACAAAGCGCGAATTGCTTTAGAAACGGATAAGCGTTCTGCGGATGCAGTTCACCTCAAAAGACGAGGAGATGGTGCTACCAAGGCACAGATACGCCAATGACGGGTGAAATCTTGCACGATAAATTTATTACATTTGTCGGCGGGAAGAGGTTTCGACGTACGAGTACGAGGTCTGAAGAGAAATTGAAGTGGATCACATATGTAGACGATCGTGTTTTCTTCAGTAGTATCTTGCATTTATAAAAAGGCGAAATTTCCATAAGGTCCCAATTCGCCCCCCCTCGGAGGTATCACCTGCCGGTACCTGTAATTTTTCAGCGGCAGCCAAATGCCGTACAAAGTGTGCGTTAATACAGGTGAAATGTATGCAAAAAGGCAAACAAACGTGCGCGATAAAATTTATGTCCTTGCTGTGAATTATCATCAACATCATCTGCAATTTCGCGCGAGGTGCGCTCTTCACCGTGCTGTCGCCTCGTCGGCGTCCTTGTAGACCCTTTCAGCTGGGGGTAGAAAAATTCAAGAAGTCGTCGTCGTAAATCGCGTGGCGACGGATTAAAGTTGTCAGGAGAATGAGCCTCACTTATGAATGGATAAATTTCAGGCTATATTCAGTTAGAGTTCTAATAATCCCGACCCCCCGCGCCCATGACTATCCTGAGGATGTGGTAATGGGGTAAACATCCAGGATCCCGGATCCAGGGATAAGATAAAATATATTCGCTCGTTTCACCGCCTACTCCGGGACGGAATCGCTACTGCCGATGAAACGAGAGCCTGAATAGAGCGCCCTTAGTCGACTTATTAGACTGATGTGGATCGGGGGAGGCAAGATGAATTTTTAAAATTAAATTTGAACGGAAATTTATTGTGAACGTTGTGCTTGTAAGTTGGAAATGCTTTATCCCGGCAACGATGAAGGATAGCGTGTCACAGTGCACAAAGGGCTTTCATCTCCCATTGTGAAAATTAAAGTTAGCGTTTGTGCAAATGGTCCTCCATTAGGAACGTTCCGGAAGAGTGGGTGCTCATGCCCGTGCTTTAAAACATTTGATATGAACTTTTATGGAGAGCACTTGCAGGTTTTGGTCATCAAAACTGGTATGAAATAATAGCTACATCCTCTTTATAATACTAGGAATAAGTAAAGAGAATTATTGAGCTGGTTGTGTTGAGTACAGCTTCAAATTACGTACTCTACTCTGACAGAATATTTGAAACAAACTAATATTTCATGGAAATATCAGAAGTTCCCCACAAGGGTTGATTTAATAAACCATACCGAATATTTTGAGTTGGTTTTGTATACACCTTTGAGTTTTGTAATATCATTCTCTTTAGTTTCCGAATCACAGTCCCAAGCTTGTACCTGCTGCAAAAGACTAAAGCCATTTCTAAATGTGTTAACATGTGATAACATTATTCAAAATTACTCAATTAAAAATCAAGTGCATGAAATCGTATTGGGAAAATCAAAAATAATTTATTTTATTCAAAATACAAATATCTGTCGTGTATGAAATCGACAATCATTTTCTACTTTAAATTATCGTACGTACGCAAAATTTAGGAAGATACCACTGACTTTTATCATTTTATTGGAAATAGAAATGTTAGTCATGATTGTTAAAACCTTCTGTTATTAAATATTGATAGGATAGGGAATAAAAACGTGCAGTATGTAGTTATTGATTTTTTATTAATTAAAAATAATCATCCAGAAAAAGAAAGTTGCATTTTTCGAAGTATATTTTTGACCACTTTAAAGTAATTTAATGTAATATTCATTAGGGGACAATTATATAATGTAAATCTTAGATTAGATACTGAGAGGTTAAAACCTAACATCGATCATCACTAGTCTCAAATAACATTTCATTTAGTAAACGGGGTAACAGAAATCGAAATAAAATTAGAATTTTATTAGATTCTAAGAAAATTTACATTGAAATAAAACAAAAATTTAAAAATAAAATTGGATAGAGTCCTGGAATTCGATCGAAATTGAGTCGAAAAAGTTCAAAAAGGAGGATACAACGAATAAGGTCTCTTTAGTTTTGAAAACTTCGTCTCCATTTCCTTTGAATTAATAGAATTTTCTATTAAAGTAATTCGATAGATTCATTTCAATTGGATTGCGTTTGAGAATGTCTACAGAAGAATCGAATATGAAGAATTCTGGAGAAGCTTAGATAAAATATTTAAAATTAAAACATGTTTCTCCAGTTCTTCATCTTTTCTTAACCCAAAGTATCTTTGAACTTTTTCTATTTCGGTTGAGTTGCTCTGGAGAGAGTAGAAATTGAATTATTCAACTTGTTCCTGTTTGTGGATAAGCAGCCTAATTTTACGAATGCATTTATAATATGCCTTTACAATTACAACTTTTAAATCCCTGCACAAATTGTGTTTGGATATTTAATAATTTAGATTAACTAATCTCACAAATCCAAAACAAGAAAGACGAAAAATAGAAAGATATAATGTTATAGGTAATTTCAGGGAGTTTTTCAAAGGAACTTTAAATGAGAATTATAGAGACGTCTCTAGATGATTAATTTAAATTGAATTAAGATTTAAAAGCATTTAAGTAATATTCATGTAAATGGTGTACTAATTCTATGATGAATAATACTTTTATTTAATTATATTCAGCTTTTAAACCGATAATTGAGACGTTTACACTTAAACTTGATTAGAAGTTATAAATTCGTAATGTTAAATTGATATTGATCTTATTCATTTATATTAAGCCCAAAGTAGACAATGGGCAGAAGAGTGAGTAAATCAGGGCTCCTAATAACGCACTCTTCAGGATTATAAATCTTCTTTAATTAATTATCTACAGAATTCCAACAGTACTTTACGATATTCATTTAATTAACTATTGCTATGAAAAAAATTTAATTATTGTTTTACAGGTAAATCAACCTTTAATAAGAACAGAATTAGCTGATAATTACTATTTTTACTATGTTATCTCTTTTTATACCTATTTATTTTATTTAAAAATTGTCAACAAAAGCCAGAATATTTAGTCCATTATCCAGAATAACCCCTTAAGTATGGAATTAAAATGTCGATTAAGATTTTAACCACTACTTAACTAAGTTTTAAGTTTACTGGCAATTTTTTTCTGACTGAGGAGTAAGGCATTTCTTAGACAATAATTTTCTTTTTTAAAAAATATTTATAAACACAAAAGTGGTAGATTCCTTACAAGAATACCATTTTGAAAATTCAGTAGAGAAATTTCACTTGTTTATATTTTGATTGGAAGTGGGGGACATTAATCATAGATTGATCTTAGCTTAATACAAGCAACATCAGTTTAATATCGAAGACTGAAGTAGTGTTGTCTTTGACCACTCATATTTGGTCCGATGTTAGGGATCACACACAAGACAAAAGCAAACCAAATAACGACGTTCCAAGAAGGGCTTCTAAATATGAACTTAAACGCTCGACTAGCAAATTATGCAGATGGTAGTTAGTTTTTTTAGCAGTAAATATTCAGAAGGAGTGCTTTAAATCCTTAGTAAATTTCTTCTTGAGTGAACCTCCTGTTGGTGCATTGACTCTTTATTACTATAAAGCCACGAGAGCCTTGTGGAAAAGTCGAAGAGAGTATTTTTTTTATGTTTTTAGTATGTAGGAGTCATTCCAAAACAAGTCCTTTAAGGTGAATCTGGAGAACTTATGTTGAAGCGATTCAAGTTTTGTTTTAATGAAAGTCTAGTAATAAGAGGCCCATATTTTTGTTCTTCCAAAGGAAACATATTAAGAGTCTAATATAGAGCAGCATTTGATCACAATGAATTCCATGAGTTCAATGTGAAAAATAGGGTTTTGTATCTAAATTATTAGTAATAATAAGTCTGAAGGGACTACTAAACCTCTTGGAAAACACTGTTTGACAGGGCATAGTTAAGTTGTAGGATCCTACCTACGTCCTTTGCATAAGCCTTTGAAAGATGTGTGTTGTCGTCAATACCGATATATTTCGTACATTATACTTTATTATATACTCCAATAGTAAAAGCTAATCAAAGATATGATATCCTTTCTCATAAATTTATATTTCTTCGGTTTGATAAGCTCATCACACCATTTTATTTGATACTTAACACGATAGACAGAAAGGGTTCAATCGAGATAAGCCAGGGGCAGGTATTAAAACGTCATTGGCAGTTAAATGTTATAGTTGTCCTTGTCCCCAGTTGACAACACTTCTTAAAACAAATCTGAATGTTCTGAAACGGTTTGGTTTAACCCAAATATTGCGGGTATTAGTCCGCGTTGCTTAAAAGCCCTTTTTGCTCGAACTCAACTGTTTGAGTATGCTTTCAACCCTCGAAATATTTTATATCATCTGTTCGTCTCCGCTTTTTCAGAAAAGCATCCCTCATTGAATTTTAATCCAGGAGTTCGTGAAAGCCACATTTCAGCTCGACTAGCGGCCGCAAGTGAATTAGCGAATTTCGCGCAAGTGATCTTTAGCCCGCAATGGCGGCGATAGCAGCGAAACTTTATCTGCGGCAAAACTTCTACGTCGTGGAAAAATATCAACGCGAAATATTCGATGTTGGGTAAATCGCGAAGAAGAAAGAAAAGTTGAGAACAAAAAGAAAGATGGCCTTGAGTGTAGCAGCGATTGGGTCGAAAGCCGTCAACAGGTGATGTCGCCCCCCGCGGGCGGCTTCAAAAGCAGAAAAACTTAAGGAATGACGGGAAGAACAACAATAGCGACGCCGACGTGCCACCCGCGTAAGCAGCCCTCCAGGCACTCTATTCAATTCGTGTAAGCACTCGCCCCGAACATCTTCGATAGAATAGCGGTACCAGCGCGGCGTGTTGTTTATAATGTTAAATTATTTGCCGCACCATTACCAGGCGACATCACCTTGAGGAGCAGCCGGCGCACGATGTGCGGGATGCGGGTGGAGCACCCGACGTTTCCTTGGGATAGCGGCGGTGACATGCCGGGTAGGCGCAGGAGGGGTGGGCGCATGGGTTTCCTCAAAGGAATTTCCGTTCACATCATTACTCAAACCCAATGTGGGATTAGTGGGAGCTGGGGGATTATATGATGCCGAAAACAGGTGAACAAAGTGGGCAACGCGCTAGTGGGCGGGGTGTTAAGGGTCGATTTAGCAGGCACAAATAGACTCCCATCAATCACGAGGCATTTGAATTTCCCAGCTGGGACAGCTGGAGCGGGAACGTGGCAGGACCGAGGGAAAAAAATCCATTTTTTGCACGCTCATTTAAGGAAAACAAACAGGGGCGATAATAGGATCTTCGGGCGCCGATGTAAGTTTTATCTACTTAAGTGAAACATTCCTCCCTCTGCAAGTTCATAAGGAATTCAGTCGGTGTCGTCGCCCGAATATTTTCCAAGAAACGTGGAGCGAAAAGTGAAGGGGTGCGAAAAAGGATGTACCCGTACGTGTTTTCCTCACTGATCAGCAATCTAGCCTTTCTCCCACCTAGGAGACATTAGAAGGTCCATTGAATCCTGTTTTGGAAAGTCATGAATCATCCCGTTTTTGACTTGACTGGTTAGCATGTAGGGCACCTACAGTAGGTTGTCAAATTAAAGTACACGCTTTATCTTTCTACTAATTTATCCTTGCCAATTAACTCGCTAGCTTTCCTAGTGAACAAAAGCCGCAGAGGTAGAACTAAGGGTAATTAAAAAAAATGAATTTACCTCGGGACTTTTCCTTTTTTTTATTTAAGTATTATAAATTAGCCAGATGCCCTCGACTTACGAGTTAAGGTTTTAGTATTATTGAGAATGTACACACTATCGTTGAACTACGAAATGATTCAAAACGGGTATTTTTAGTATACCACACAAAAGTTGGAAAAACGAAACACTTCTGTCATAGGTACTTTTCCTCAGATATTGTTTGACATAGAAAGTTGTGGTTTGGCGTAGTTATAGATAGCAGTGACCGTCTTGGGTATCAAATGAAAGAGCGTTGCTGATGAAGTCGATATTGAATGAAAATGATTAGCGTTGCATATTAAGAGTTTTGTTAGTGCATAAAAAAAAACTCATTGATATCCTTTCTTTCGCGGTTTTTAACTACTTGCTTGAAATAGATGTAGGCTTAGATTATCGCAAATACTCAATACTTATGATAATTAGGAAAAAAAAGAGTTATGCGTTTCCAGGACAGCTTTGTTTTCTTTTTTCACTTCGAAATAAATGGTACATACGCAAAAGTGTACTCGGCAACAATTCTAAAATAGGCTAAAGAATTTTTGAATGTGAAACGAATCTTCTGCTATACGGTTGAAATTTGGTTGGAGGAAAAACGTTATTCCTCGGATTGTCGATCCTTTAATTGTGGTTATGGTAAGAAAAAGCATTCTAACAAGTCTAGGGGTTTTGCAGTATTGCCTACTGGTTTAAGCCCTTCCTAGAAAAGGGGTCTTGGTTGGGCTTTTGAGATTTGATTTTTTGTTTCAATATTGAAACAAATCAATGGAAAGAATCTTTCGTTGTTTGAATTATAATTTTAATTAAAATTATGTGCTTTTAAAGCTAGACGATAAAAATTCCTTATAGTCTTTTACAAGTGAGTTTTTTTAATTTTATCGGCCTATTCATACGGAACACTTCTCATGTGAGTTCCACACGTTCTTCACGTGCTATTTAAATCTAATTCACTTGAAAGTCCGTCGGAGCATTTTCTTCTCCGGAGCTCAAGCTAGCCAAAAAAAAAAACCCTAGATTCATATATCACAAGACATAAGTATGTAAATCAAAGGAAAAGGTCCCTAGAAAAAATAATACTGTGGTAGGCAAGAGTTTCGCATTTTGGATATATTTTTGATAACATTGTACATCTCTCGATATGTAAAGGGAAATGTGTTTGTAAATGTGGCTGTATATTCGTTCAGACTTTTTGGCGTACGGAAACCGTCGTAAAGATTTAGAGATTTTTATTTAAATAACGGACTCGATGAAGACACTTAGCCTATTAATTTTGTTTTTGGCAATGATCCGAATAACGATTTCTTTCAGACAAAGAGAAATGAATTTGCACAGAAATTGTATTATCCCTTTCAGTATTACGAGCCGTAAATCTTTCGATATATTTCTTAAAAGAACGTCTTTGTAGAAGTACAAGTTTGAAGTATTGGCATTCATTTTATGGCTTTTAAATTATATTTATTGCACCTAATTCAAAATCTTTATCTTAAAAGCCGAGATTTGCGATCTGTGTAATACTTTGTGTACATTGTAGGAACCTTAATACCAATTACGTTCGTGATTAGCACTCGTACGTGAAGCTAAGGAAAGCAATTAACAACATCGAATTAGGGAACTTGGGGATTTCTACTCACGCTAATGTTATATTACTTTTTAAAGGACTGTTATTGAAATATGTTGTTCGATAATTTACATTTATCACATGTCGGTATTGCTTTCATTTGGTACTGATGTTTTCTTTTAATTATATTGCGCTTTTATTGCTTCTGTGTAACGCGATATGTTTTTATTGCTTTTAAAATGAATAAATTTCCTAAATTTTCTGATGCGTGTTGTCGTATTTGCTTATAAATTGCCATTTATACTTTGTATGGTCTGTTGGGATCTTCTGGAGTGTAATAAACGTTTTTCACACTCACGTAAATTCGAGTAGGTTATTGCATTTTTACGTTTACTAAATTGAGTTCTATATTTCGATTTTTTTTATCGCAAACCTTTAATTTATTTTAATACGTGTAATTTAAATGTTAAACTCGAAATTGTGGAGTGACAAGATCTGGTTACTTTTTCATTTTTTTGATATTAAATAGGGTTCCAATTTCTAGAATTACCTAATTATAGTCATATATAAATAGTTAAAAGTTTCCTTTATTATTTCACAATCCACTGTAGTTGCCTATGTGTTCTTGGAAATGGTAACCTACTTGAATCAACATCATCCCATGGGAGATTTCTTTCGCTTTGGTGAAAAACTTGATTAAATAAGAGAAGGCATAGGATGAGCCCCATCAAAAGAAGTTAAATCAACAGATCATCTCCAGAACACTCCGGGATCAAGCTCCACGTGCTCCTGTCCCCGTCCACCCCGATGGCTGCAAATGAAATTTGCCAGACGAACAGGAGCTTCTTTGTGCAATAGTTTCGGGCTTACTGTCCTGTATCGTTGGATTCCTGGACTCTTTTTTTAACTTATTTACGGTCGAGAGCCGGAAAAATAAAAACCAAACGAGTTCAAATCAATTTTGAGTTTGGAAAAATAAAAACTCTGTCGAGCTCTGGATTCTGCCGGGCCTTGGACTCTCTAGAGTCTAGAGTCTCCCTGAAGACTTGTCTAGCCAATAATATGAGGTCAGGTGACTGCTCGACTCCGAGGAAGAAATAGCCCGGAAAATATTGAAGTGGCCGGATTCCTCGTAGTGTTTATGTTTCCCTGTTTAGCCTCGACGACCCCTTGTTTTTGTTTCCCGTGTTTTTCTTGCTCATCAGGGGAATAATGACAGCCGTCCAAAATTAATGTTTCGCTTGTACTCTGGAGGAACGTTACAACGACACTTCACGCACGCAAGGACGCTATCAATTCAAGTGCTTTCTCCATTGCTTTTGTTTTCGTATTATTTTCCCGGAAGGATTTTGTCAAGGATTACGACTACATGGGAATGCCATGCCCATAATTCAAACGAAGACTTTTTTCGTTTACGCGGATGAAACGATGAAGAAATTTGTAAGAGAACTGATTTCGCTAAGGGTGGGACGGTCGATTTGCAACCGTGACTGCGACACATTTTGTAAATTGTCTTAACTTTTTATTATATAGTCGGGCTTCGTATCTTCTGAACTTGATTTAAGTTTTATATACTACTTTTTCAGGATAAATGAAAACCATCGCAGAAACTTTATTCTATGCTCTTGGCGTAACTTTTTAAGGTATGCATAAGGACATCATCAAATAGTTGAGGCAAGAGTACAGGGCATGCTTGTTTTGGTCATTTAATTCGGGCGTTTGCGTGCATTGCGGCATATACAAATTTTCTATTTGTTTTTACGAGTCCACATGAAACGTGAAGGAATGCCTAAGTTGACCTCTAAGAGGAAAATAATAAAAAGGTAAAAGTAATAAGGGTAGCATAAGGAAAAACACTGTGAAAGCAACAGTCATTCATAAAAATTCAAAAAAACAAAAGAAATTTGTATAGAAACCCATCATGCGTTTCTCTGTTCTTCTTATGTTTTTTAAAGCGCTGGTTATTATTTCCGAAAAACCGGTCAATCTATCAACATTAAATTTACCCGATATTTCTCAGATATAAAAAAAGTACTGAATTGATAAAAAGGAACAAGCTTTTCTTCCCTAAAAATCCATAACTTCACTCTCAGCCGCCATTATGTGTAAAATTATTTGTCTTTTTAAAAACTTCGATTATGCTACAATTAAGCTGATAAACAAATAAAAGTCTTTTGAATCATTGATTTAAGGTAAATCAGTTTTGCAGTAATAGTAGTGATGACAACAATAAAGCACTTCTTTATGATTGTAATGTAATAATTCTTTTTGCAAATTTAATTTTATTTATGAGAAATCTTTTTATTTATACCATAACTTGTTACTTTATGAACCAACACTCACAACACTCACAAAATTTAAAAAGTGACCCACAGTACGAAATGAAATCACAGGATTGTGGAAATTTGTGTAGTGGGCACTTACAAAATAATATTTTATTTTAAAAAATAAGAAAGTTCGTTATACATATTTCGTTTGATTTTGTATCTGACTAAAAAACATTTATACATACACTAGATATTTTCCTAAAAACTGTATTTTAATTTGTAAGTTCTCTTTTGGTCAGGGATTTTGCGATGACGTAGATATAACGATTTGTGAAAGCTAGACAGACTATAAGTGCAATATTTTTCCACAGGAATCTTTTTTGTCTTTTAAAATCCATTTTTTGTTGGAGTTATGTTAGTTAGCAGACAGTAGAGAGGCATTTTCAGCACGTGCTAAAAGCAGGCTATATTATTAATAAACATTTAGGCATCACCTTTGATAAAACAGTGAACATTTTAAGGAACATATAACATCAATTTTTTACAAGACAAATTTATTGATAAAAATCCTGCACCCATTTATAAACAGGAGATCCACACGGAGCCTGGCAAATAAGCTGATAATTCATAAAGTGATATTTCAAGCCCTTATGCTCTACGGAGCGTCTGTGTGGTTTAAATGTGCCAAAACGCACATAAATAAAATCCAAGTTACCCAAAACAAAATTTTAAAAATGATGCTGAATCTACCAAATGTCATGGTTTAATTAAATTAAATAATTAAATATAATAATTCACGGCTTAATTAAATTAAATAATTAAATAAATAAAATAAAATAAGCAAATTATTAATAATAATTTGTAATAACAAAATTTATTAACAAATTCTTTTATGCTTAAAATATTAATGTAATATGTACAATATATATTTTGGGTCTTTTATAATAAGGTCTGTTCCAGATAAACAAATTGCGAAAACTCATTTTTCACGTTATCAGGCATATATACGCCCTTAATTAGCACTTGGATAAAAATCCGGAAAACACGTAACCCCTGTAGAAGGAATAATAAATCAAACGCGCAATTCGTTTCGTCATTTATACACTACTAAAGTAAAAAATTGTGTTATAATTTTAATAGGATAAATGTGCACGTTTTGTTGTGCAAAATAATTCACAACGATTTTGGTATGCGTCAGTGTGGTATGGCTTGTCTCATACCCCCTAATCTCGCCCAATTGGAAAACACTGGACTAGACTTTTAGAATTACAGGAGTACGCACTTCTTAAGAATTCATCATGCAAGAACATGGAAACTTTGTACGAAAAATTAAGAAAGCACCAGGTTTTCTCTAAAAACGAATTGAGATGATATAAATTACACATTTTTAATAATTCATGGATTATATTTTAAGTACTGTGCATTACCAATCATACAGACTGTGCCTTGAAGCTTGGGTTGAAGGTTGTTTAAGGTATATGGTATAATGTTTCAACCTATACCTGCTTACGGTAACGAACGTTTCTTCCGAATTGTATGGAATTGCACAGTTCAGTTGCTCCGTTCTTTGCTTGGTCTAACGAATTGAATCTAAAATTAGAACTAGTTTATACACTATTAGCGTTTGTGCATCTCGCAATTGCAAAGCGAAACGGTCGCCATTGAACAGATCGATTTCGCAACCGAGTGAAGAAAGTTAGTTGGACTTGGCCTTAGCGACGACGGAATTAATCTCCCAATAGTCGCCAGCCACTGATTTATCGCCTTAAATGAAGCAAAAGTTTGCCTGCATTCTCGACTGAAACAAACGGGCTCATTTCATCGCCATGCATTGTTCCGCCGCCGCGTCTAATGGAAGTGCGAATTTCAATAAAGTCTTGAACGATACGTGCCCTGCCATAAATCTTTCGGTGGAGCAGCAGCATCCGTCACGAGAGCATATAAATTTCGCCCTTCGTCCTTGGACAGGTGCTCGTATGCGTAAGGAGCAGCCATTGTGCAAGACGAAGATGACTGGGACAGGCACAATCTAATCATTTTCTTATAAAGGGAATTTAATAGCGTTTACCTTCCCCCACATCCAGAGGCTTTTAAAAACTCATAACCACAGCTCTGGAAATCATTTGGCGAAATCAAGGATCCATTCCGCCCGGGAAAGTTTTCCTTCTCTCCTTAAATCCAATAAAACTTGCTTTACATCCATACCCCGTGGCCTCTTTTCGTTGCGACTCCACCCTTCGGGATCAGGGATGTGGATGGAGATTCCTAACACCCCCCAAAATGATTTTCCATTTCATGGAGGAACAGCTCCGACATTCTGCTATTTTGCTCGTTTCATTTTCTGCGAAAAACCAAAAATTTCGACAAAATGGGGTTTGGTGGGCAAGGCAAAAAGAAAATGAAAAATAAAAAAAAATCCCAAAAAGAGAGAAAATCTGTGCAAGATATTTCCTTTCTTGCACCTCGCTATAGGTAAAATATGAGAAGTGTGAGCACCTTCAGGTGCGCCCGGTCCTGGGTCCGGGATACAGGGAGACGTTGTATGACACCCTGGAACTCAAGAAATATTTTCTCAGGCTATTTCTTGCACAGCTGCACAATTCTTTTGCACACAACCCACGCGAAGGATGTGGGGGAGTTCTTACGGGCGTTCGGAATTATTGCGGGACGAGTGAATGATGAAAGGGAAAATTTCGGAATTCGAATTGTTAGGGCTGCATGGAAATGTTTCAGGTGGAGTTGCTGCCGATAGTCGTTTGGTGCCAGAAGTGGGACGCGAATGGTTTTGACTGATGAAGGGCTTCTGTAAATTCGATACAGCACTGGATGCGGAAGTGCGCCGACACTATCGATTCCTAACACACGGATTTTTTTATACTTTTCAGATTCCGCATCCGCATCGAAAATGGATCAAAGGAAACCATTATAATTTCATTCGGTCCTTTCTTCGGTGCGGCTGTCACAGTCCTTTAGGTCCCACAATTCTACCTCAATTAGAAGAGGACTAAATTCTAAAATGGACTTTAGATCTATTCAAAAGAGGAGAATAAAGAATGCGAAAAATACAGACCTTTCCAAAACACTTTATGAACGCTGTGCACTGCTATTTTGAGGTACTTTTATTGAGAACCCAGTTAAAGATGGTAAAACTACTTTTCGGGGGAAATAATAGCTTTCCCGAGTAAACTCAAGATACATAAATCACGTCAAAAGTTTTTCCTAGTAGGCAGTCACAAACATCAAGACAATCGATTATAACACTTTTAAAGCAACGAAACTACGGTCGCAATCGTGAGAGCAAATCTTTTCATATCTTTTTTAAGTACTATTGCATACCGATTTAGGTGATGATTCATTTTTGGAACCGACAGATGAATATTTTTTGGGAATTCTTCTTTTAATAAAAACCATGAAGACAGTCGTTTTTCTGGAAATAGGAGGAAATAGAGGAAAATTTAGAAGCTCGAAATAATTCTTCATCAAACGACAGTCAAATGTAAATGTGCTCGCACATTTTCTCTGATATCGAATTGATACTTTTCTTGAAATCATTCAACCAAGCTAAAAAAAAAAGCACGATTTCGTTTGAAAAGCACACAAAAGGTGTTCTGGCCATTATTTTTCATCTTCGTCTTCAATCTTTGATACCTCAATCGATTCGGAAGGCCTAAACACCCAAACATAAATAAATTCCCACTTAAATAAAACACTTTAATATTACAGCAGATGACACCGTCTTTAAATGAAATTAGTTTGATCGCCTATTTTTGAGACGCCCTGTATAAAGTGAATTATTTGTTATCTATCGTATTTGAGTGTTTCGACAACTGTCCCGTCACATATTGCAACTATTTTATGAATGAACACTACTTTAAATAAGGTAGGAATTAAAATTGTGTAACTAACAACGATTTGTGGAAGTATCTTACAAAATTCAGAACGGTTTTCTCATATGAGCAAATTTCAAATCTATGTTTAATAATAAAAAACGAATAAGCTTTTAATTTGACGAGTTTTTTCTTTTTGCTGCCTTTAATTATTTAACGATACGAAGAATTATTGAATTTTGTAAAAAAACTATTTGATTTGTAAATTAAAGGTTAGTGTTTCTCAGAAAAATCGTGTGTGTTCAAGTTAAAGGGTGCTATACTTTAGGGATGTTATGTTTTTTCAACATATGCGCAGATGGCATAAGTTCGAAACTAATGCATGTGTTGGTCTATACCAACCAACGCTTGGCCGTACAAACCATGGTTTCATTTTATTGTTTCTGTTTTTCTTTTTTTGCTTTTTTCGGCATAGCATTAATATCTCCTGGAAGCGACTAGTGACCCATTCGGTTCGGATCGGGAAATGCCCATCGGCTACAACCGGCTGATGCGGAAGACCAAGTTTCGAGACACTCATTATTTCGCAAATCTCTTCGTTTTCGTAGCGATTTGTTATTTAAGACCGGGGATGAATGAAGGAGCCTTTCCGCCGCCGGCTCGGGGCATCTGCTCCTTTTACAAGAGCGCCCCATTATACCTACAATCATTCCGGCTAACAATCAATTATTAATGAGGCAGGTCCTCAGGAAAATTTCTATTCCGGCTCTCTAACAAAGCAAAATAAATTATTTGCCTTTATCTGCTCACATTTTTGTTATTCCCTCCTATTTCTCCGCCATGATTTATTGCCCTGCTCCTCGGGTCTCCTCCGCAGTTTTTCGATACTTTTGTTTTTCTTGCTCCCCGTCCCGTTTCTGCGGTGACCACCGATAAGATTTAAAGGACACCACCTCAGCCTCACCCTGGCACAACTTTTGCGGCGGGATTCCTTTGAAAGGACCTTCAATTATTGATGAACAGAAAAGTAAAATGGTGTCCTGTTATCAGTCCATGAAGTTCAGCGCCCTGCAGCACTCCATCAAGATGCGTCCCTTAAGCAGCCGGCAAAGGGACGGGAATGTCAGCTGGGAACCCGCCTAGAAAGTGGATATGGATGTGCCCCGGAACGCATGAATTAATAATTGGGGAGGTGACTAAATCCACCCTAGGCTGTATGTAATTATAATTTTATTGTTCCGCTCGGCATGGCAAATTTGCTGAAAAGGAAAGTTGCCTAATGTTGGAAATTTTCGAAATAAGTTCTGACGGTTTTGATGATACTCCCAAGTTACCCAAGGCGCGGTTTTGCTTCTGGCAAGGTTGAATAAGCATTGACCAAGAAAAAAAAATAAACATTTCTGAGGCTTGGAAATACAAGAGTATAGAGATATTGAGAAAAGCGTGAATATCAATTTGATTCAAGTTTTTAGGAGACGTAATTTCAAAATAACACACTAAAAAAGTTTATTTTTCTATTAACAATCTTGAAACTTGGTCCTCTTAACATGATGCTTGATTTTAATGCGATAGCAAGAGTAATGTTATTCTTCACTAGTTGCAGAAACGGATATTGTGGATTTTCTTCTAAATAAAACACGATCGTAACTAGGGTTGAACCCTTTATAAGTGCAGCGATGGTAATTTCCGAGTTCAAATTCCCTTAATTGATTTCAGCCTAACCGAGTTCTCGTTTTAAAAAGTTCGAATATTCGGAGAATAATCCTTCGAAAAAAAATAAATTCTAGAGTGAAATACCTAGAAAACCTATTCAACTCGTGTGCTGTAAATGAACTTCAATAGCCCAATAAAAACCTGAATTAAGGTATATGAGCTCGATCAAACGTTTATAACAAAAACGAAACTAGTGCTTGGGACAATTTTTAAATCGACTCATTATATTCTAGCAATTGGTCTTGAAGATTTTTTGAGCGTTTTTCACTATTTTCACTCAAATATCTTTTCAAAATTTAATTTGTTAACATTTATCACCTTCAGACTCCTTAGGATTTTTCAGTTTACCCTTATATTTTTAATGCCAGTATTGAATCCACTTTTTTCTAGTTATTCTGGGATTATTGCAAAATTACTAGAAACCCACTTGAGACAAAAGCGTGTTTACTTACTTTTTTCATTACCATCTAATCTTTTTCATTTTTTTCAAGTGATTCAATTGATTTCTGTGATTACATAAAACAAACTTTAGCTACTATCCATGTTTATATTAACGTAGGTAAGTATTTAAAATTGCGCCTGCATGGGAAAATATAGTTTTTGGAGTAACATTTATTATCGTATCTCATTTGCTAATAATAAACGGAGTATTATTAAAAATTGCAAAACACAGATCTAAAACAGAGATCTATTTTTTGCATAAAAATTTAAAATGTCTTTTTAACCTTCATGAAAATAAAAAAAAAATATTTGTTTTTTGAGTTCTTTATATTTCTTATAAGGATTATTTCTTATAATCTTTTGTATACTCAACAAATTTTTAAAAGTAGGGCACAATTTGCAACAAAAAATGCCTTTTACTTCTGACATAAATTGGAAAAGGAGGCAATTGATGGCAATTCAATTTACTAAATGTAGTTCCAAAGAAATTAAAAGAGTCTATAAGCCTATATTCGAATTTTTATAATGCGCTTCGCGTACTTACATATACAGATTTTCTCACAATTTTCGTATTTCTAAAGAATCGAAATTAAATGCTCGCAATCCTAATAAAGTAAAAGCCTTTTGTGAGTTTTCTTCGTCTTTTTAAAATAAACGTCTTACAAGCTTGGAAAATTATTTTTGTTAATACTCGCAAATGATTTATTGCCTTGAAACAATTTTAAATGCTACAAAATAAGAGGATTTTCCCTAAATTGAAAAGCAAATCGTCTTACATATAAAATCGTACACAAAGTTGACAAACATAATATATTATAGCGAAAGCAGAGTCAGTAATTATTCATAGAACGCCGAATCCCTAGAGTAATATAATCCCAACTTTTCATTTTCCGACAAAATTGTTCACACCTTAGTCCCCATTCTGCCCCTCCCTGCGGCTGCCTGTGGCTCATTGTCGCCATATATTCAGGAATTCACGAATGGTACCATCACCCAGAACAGTTTTCCGCCAAAACTTCCTCCCTTTTTTGACTTTACAAAATTTTCGTGCCATCTACAAGGAAAACAAAGCAACTCTAAGTAAATGAATAGTCGCGCGAGACGAGCGAAGGAGGCAGGCAACGGGAACAACCAGCCCCCGGGGGCTTACATTCAATTCGAAAGAGCTTCCTGTAATCCCTCCTCCCGAAGAACCACATCAGCATCCAACTCCTGTGTCATCGCAGCCGGGCGCTCCTTCAACCCTAAACTTTTAACCAGATGAAAATGTGAGGTAGACAATTCCTAGCCTAAAGGAAATTACTTCAAGGAGGAGCGACAACAAACCGGGATACGTTGGAACCCTTAAAAACAAAAACAGCCAGAAGTTTTACGAAGCAATGAGAAGAATCAAAATGCTTGACTAAGGACGCAGGGGGTGACGACGGGATGGAAGTTTGCGGGTGTGCGGACGGTGCAGAGGAGCATTCTTCGAGGTCCTTCTGGATCGTTTGCTGGGATGGCACGGAAGGAAATTAGTTGACAAACATGGACTAGATCAACAATAGCAAACGGCAAATATGCGCCATCCGTCGGACAGACAGACAGACAGAAAGACAGATAGTGGGGCTCGCACGCGCTCAACAAGGCAGAGATGTGAAGTGCATCGAGTCCGACGACAGATCCCGGCATATGCCTCTTTTTCATCCGGGAATGCACTTTGCCGCAGCAGGACCCAGCACCTTCGGTAGGAAGAAATATTTTCCCGCTCATATAGGAGCCGAGATCCGAGACTAGTTTGTCTTTGTCAGCTCCAAGGGAACGCCGTCATCTCATTAATTAACAGCGAAATATTGTCGCGCTCAATATTAATTTTCCGTTTTCAATTAAAGCGCCAACGCCGCACACGAGTTATATCGCCGCAGCCTTCCTTTTAATTAAAATTTTAAATAATAGTCAGCTTTGGTTGCGCTGAAGTGCAGGACGGGCATACAAAGAAAGTGACGAAGGTCTCCTTCGGTTGGCTCCTTAAGATGGGAACGGAATTCCAGTAAGTTAAACGGCTATTTAAGACTCTGCTGTTGTTTTCCTCAAAGAAATATACAGGCTTTGTCTCAGAGGGCTACTGAAGACTTCTTTTATATTCAGATAAATGTGCAAGTTGTAAAATGACCAGGACGAGAAAGGAATCGCAGTTCTTTAGAGAGTAAGTCATTAATTGTTTGGATAATTCCCTTTGACTTATCCGCGATAAATTTAGTTTAATCAATTCGTATCATTAGTAAAATTTATGGAAGCCTTCGGGAAGTGCATCTACAAATTTAATTAATGAGTAGTTCCGTTTTGAGAAATAATTAAAAGATTGATTTTTGCAGTAAGCAATCGCAAATGGATTTATGGAAGACTAAAACCCCTTGTGTCCTTTCCTTTGTGGAGAGATCTGTTTTGCTTTACATTTTTTAAATATATTTTGTTAGTATTAAAAACGAATAATTGCAAATAAAAGCCACACACAAGATTTAACACAATTTTTGAAGAAAACTTCTTTGGGTTCTATAGGAAGAATTCTCAAAGAAAAAATAAATTGGGTACTTTCATTTGTGAGAAGAAAATTCGCATTCTTAAGGGACCTCTATAAAAATAAATATATAACTGACTAATCATTTCTCTGCTAACTATGGTTACTATTGCAGTTTGTGCGATAGATTCTGCGAAGTTTAGAATATTAGTGCTTGTTCATAACACGGATCTGATTAACCTAACGAAAATATTGTTGTTAGGTTATTGAGCGGGCTAGAATTCAGATGGCTAAACATGTTTCCCGAATCTGCAAAGTCACAAAAGATAATTTTACTTAAATTTTGAAAGCATATGACTCTACCTGCGGCATGAGTTCTATACAATGCAATAACGTAACGTAGTGTACGGATAATCTTAGCTGGGTTCAGCTCAATTGATATTTAACCGATCTTTCTAGTTACGTAGAAGAAATAAATATTAATTTGTAAAAATAATATTTCTCAAAATTTTGATTGCTTATATATCGGAAATGACCCAACTTTTCCTATCCTTCTTTTTTATTTTGATGATGCAAGTTAGCCTTTGTTCAAAATATTTTTTTATGATCAAAAGAATAAAAACAACGAAAATATTTCTAAGTGTACCATAAATATGAAATTTCTTCATTAAAATGCTTAAAACTTTTCTCAAAAATGGTAAAAACAGTATAGTGTACTTTGCAGTGAAAACTAAATTGAATAGCTACGAAATTAAGAGATGAAATTCTACTTTAAAATGCAAAGTCACAAATTACTATCAAAAATTGAGAGGCGAAAACTTGATAAAGATTTGAAAACATTTTCAAGTTTTCCTAGAGTTATGGTGAACAGAAGGCGTTAAGAAACTTCTATTTAAGAAGATACCATAATTCCAAAATTGACTTTTCTTAGATTCTGTGCTTTTTGAAGTTTTTCTCAACTATGTGGAAAATAGTTTTAAGTTATCAAACCCCATTGGACATGATGTCAAGATATTCACGTAAAGAGGGTGGTGTAAGGTCTGACGGACAAGGAATGCTTTTTAAATATTTTTAGTGACTAATAAAATGTAGGTGGTCAATCGCCCACAAGTTTTATTGAATTCTTATACTTATCAAGCTATTACAGTCAAATGGAACGTCTTCATGTTCGAGATTTCAGATCTGGTTCGACCAAAATCAAAAATGTGAAAGTTTTTTTAAAATATTAAAGTGTTGTTATTTTTCATATAAATTCAACCAGATTGAAAAACTCATTTTCGAGTTTCAGCTACTTATACTTAATTAACACCTGCATGATTTCTACCCCTTCTAAGGTAATAACTTTGCCATTTCTGTAAATTTCAGCTTGAAACATTATAACCTTATTTCTGACAGCCTTCGCTTAAGCAATATGAGGGAAAAAAAGGTAATTTTCCAAACTTTCATAGTGCGTCCCCCTAAACCTTAAACTCCGACTACAACACCCACATTTGAGCCAGTCTAAAACTTTCAACCGATAGTTTTGCGTACGGATGACCCATATGCTGAGAATAAGAGTTAAAGATTAAATATACAATGTTCATTGTAATTTCAGAGGAAATGATAATCTCAAATTTAAATATGTCAACATTTACAACCTTATTGATTTTACTTTTTAAGGTCTAAGTTAAAGCAAAGCCTATAAGCTTACCTGCTTATAGGCAGCAAATGTGGCATACATAGTTTTTGAGTTGATATATTTCCTTAATTTACACATGGTTAGAGTTCCGATCACTTGTATCTTGGCAGCGTGCCAAGTGACACAATAAATCGTATAGGAAAATAAATTTCAAAAACGTTTCGATAATGGCGCGCCTGTGGCGGGTGTAATAAAAGCATTTAGCCGCGAATTAGAGTGTGCTGGGAAGCCGGGAAAAATGCCTCATTAGCATATCCAGCGTAATATTTTCCAGTGCTATTTCAATTAAGAATGCAAATTTTCCGGTGTTGGATTTGCTGTATAATGGCAGCACACTGTGCCACGGCAGCGCACGGTGCTCTAAGTCGTAGTGAAAACTAGAAAGCTCTAAACAGGATGAATTTTCAGCTGTTCCATTTTCTTGTCACGGAATATTTTTCCCGGCCTTTGGCCGATGGAAAACGATAAAATATTGGAAAATGTTTTTTTTAAAAAATCACCCGAAAAAAAAAAATTCTTACAAATATTTTTATCACAAAGTAGGGAGTCCTGAGTATGTGGCGTGCTGTGGCACAGCACTAGCTCGGATTTTCACTTGAATAATTGCTGGTACCTTTTTTGTCGGCACGGCGCCGAATATGCTAGGGGGGCGATGATAGCGATGACAAATGGATTTCGAAATGAAGTTAGTGTTGGTGTAAAATTTGCACTATAGCGAATATTCAAATGGAATACAGCGAATCGCTCCAATGAGCTATAAAATCGCTTTTGATGAAGCATGAATTGATTTCGAATCTTTTTTGTCGGTGGCCAATTGTATTAGATTTTTGCTACATGACATGGCTTGAACCAATTTTCGAATTCGAGCACATGAACTCGTTCATTCGCGTAGTTTTCGATTTATTTGTTAGAACAAAGTCTGTTGCAGCAAAACCGATTCGCCGACCCGGCACGACATAGGTATCAATCACGTTATTCATACCTGATTCGCACTGATCTCGAAATCGCGACTAATTGGATGTCCTTGCTCCACTTGCCACTGGCTGATTGAAAGAAGGTGGATCAGGCTGTCACCTCAGCCAGCCCTTTGTATGAAAATGAAAATGCGGATGTTTCCACCTTTCAGATAGAGCAAAAATTGTTACCTCGACGCCCATTATGCATGTAGCATAGTCTGCACTACGGGGTTCCTGCAGAGTTCCGGCTTTGCACGTAGGGACAAATCGATATCATCAAAGTATTCACCCAAATTGCATCAAAATTTTAAAAATTCTTTTAATCAAGTTTTTTAAAGTGTTACGTACATTAAAACGAGTCAAAATCCTATTTTTGAATCGTATAATTTAACAATCCAACCAATACGATTACAATCAATGATATGCTTCTTTAACAAGTCCAACGTTTCGTCTTATAAAAGCAATTAATATTAATACTCTTAATTCTCTGAAATCGTGTTGTCCGATAAATAAGTCTGCAAAATCTTTCCTCGATAATCACAAGATTTTTTAACTTACAAGAGAAATTATACGACGAGCACTAAATTTGCCGCTTTTTATCTAGTGTAAGAAACTTTATATTTTTCATTACGGAGAGCTGCATGTCTTCCTCGAGATGACTTCACTTCACACTCTAGACCTCAAAATTTATGAGTTTCAAAATGATTGCAGTTCGAATTTTCCGCCAAATTGTGGAAATTCTGTTCTGATTAAAATTTCAACATATTTTGACCTAGGTCTGTAATTTTTGTTTGGAATATTTCTTATGGAAATCAGCTTTTTCCAATAAGAGCCTGTTGTCTAGGTTTTCTTTCCTATTTTGCAATAAAGCTTTGTTAAGTTCAACATTTTTTAAGATTATTTCAAAAATGTTTTAATGCATCCACACTTTGAAAAATTTTTGTATACCGTCTAGTGTTCTTTTACGGAAGTGCTTTAGATTTAATCGCTCTCCACTAATAAAATAATGATATACTTTAACACTAGCAGGAAATAATCACCACAAAACTTACATCACTCATCCACGATGGATTTTTGATACCTTCACTGCAGTAATTAGCATCGTAGTGGTGGTGAAAATGAAGTGAGGAGCAAAAAGGAGTGCTAAGATAATCGACCCTATCCTCATTACTTTGTTATAGAGCTAAAATCTTTCACGTCTGCCTGAAGGCATCGAAATATGAGAATAAAATCGGATTTTCAGAGAGCTTCAAGGCTGGGCCGCTATGCCCGGGGAGTAGAATGCGTCCCGGTGCTTTTAAAAGTCTCCCTTTGATCTTAAACCAAACTTTTATCTTGTGCCTCTGGCGCGCTCCCATCCTCCTCAAATAATCCAAAAGCAGAAGTTGCTCTAAGAAGCAAACCCTTCAGCAGTGCAGAAAAAACCTGTTCAAGGGAAAAACCATGAACCTAAGAGGAAACTTTCATAAATAAAGTCAATATTTGAATTTTCCATCACGAAGTGTAAGGATGCCTAGGAGTTGCTCAGGGAGATAGAGGAGGTGAACTCCAGGTTGGCATAAACTGTTACAGATGCAGCTTCCAGCGAGCTAGAGGGTTGGTCGTCGCACTGCATTATGCTCCGCCATTTCCGAGTTCGAAGCCCAGGCATTCCCGAGTTTGAAGCAGTAGAAACAGCTAATAGTAAGACAATCTTTGGCAGGACCAATTTAATTGTGAGCTATAGAGCTGCTCGTATGAACTGAGCAAATATAAGTTCCTCCCGCGGGCGTGCCATAGAGAAAGTTGCCAGAGTCGCTTCCTGTAATTTAGCCTGGGTACCCCTTGAACAGATATTGCCATGACCTCCGGGAACTCCCTGGATTGTCAGTTAATAATAACAAAATATCTTGCATTAATTAAGTTTGATCGATTTTACGGCAAGCCCCAGTTCCCTCAATGCCGTCTATTCAATATTGTCGTTTTAATACAGACTACTTTCTGGAAAAATGTACGGCCTTTGTTTAAAATCTGATTTTATTTTTAGAAATAACTACAAGAAGCTAGAATATATGAAATATGAAAATTGATGTAAGTAATAAATAAAGGCTCGTTTAATACGATGTAATATTTAAAAATTATAACTTAAAGTAGAAAAATTATTCAGGTCGATAGTTTCTCTAGTTTTAACATAAAATGTTAATGTTCAGTATGTGCGTTTAAAAGTCCAATAGAAATTAATTAAAAATATGGGCTTTTCCTCTTGGTTTTTTTCAAAAAAGAAAAAAATGCCTTTTAGTTTTTGATTTACAAGGTTTTATCATTTTTCTCATATTTTTATCAGTTTATGGAAGTAATAAAAGTTCCAACCCAATCGATTATTTAGTTTTTATTATATCTTTAAAATTTATTAAATAATAACCGAAAAGAAAAAAGAAATTTTTGATATCTTGATTTTAATCAACGGGGCAGATTTCGAAGGGCACATTCAGTGAAACAAACTTTGATGTTAAATGTTGAGTAACGGAATCCACAAAAATTAAAACATTGGTACAAATTTCTGTGAAAGCAACATCAAACACCATTTTTAAATTTACTACTTTATTCAAAAAGCAGCGTTCGGAAATTATGGATATGGATGTGGATTACGGACTTCATTCATACAAATTGCTCTATTTTACCTGCGTGGATATAAAATGAAGAATAAAATCATATTTCTGGGAATGTATACGCGGTGCCTTAATTTACCCTAACTGATACTTTGAATGCGAAAGTTTGAAAGTTTGTTGGTCAATCACGTATAAATTACAAAATCGATCGATATGCAATTTGACGTAGATAAACTATCTATTCTGGTGGAACAGATAGGATAGTTGTCATTGAGACCAACATGGTACGCGACGTGACAAATGGTTAATGGCACATGGAGCGCGCGCGTATTTTCTCCTAACCTTAGTATTGACTTTGTCTACTATATTTCGATTATTTATAGGAGAATATCACTGGTTCTAGTTGAAGTATTAGAGTATCTTCACGAAAAATTTAGCAATTGAATAAAGTTATCAAATTGAAAACTAAAACTATGTTCTGTACGTGAAAGAGTTCATAAAGTCGCAAAATTAATACTAATCTGAAAAATATTCCAAGAGTCAGCCCTTTAAAGTTCATAAGCCCTGGTAAGTCGTCCGGTAAGAGCACAAATTGTTTCTACACCTATCCTTTAGGAATTCCAGTTCCCGACAGGGAGACGTCCTGTGGAAATTTTTAAGTCCGTCCATTACGTGTGTCATAATACTCCGTCAGCACGATTCCGTCTTATCTGAAAGTTTCTCCGAAGAAATCCGGAGATGTGTCTGCAGACAGTAAAGTTTCCTTGGCAGAAGTCGGATAACCTGTTTGCCGTTTTACTTTATCTTCAGGAGGCGACGGGGCATCGAGTCCTTTAACGCAACAGCCCTGCCCTTCGCAACTCCGCGATAATAGGTGAGTGTGGTAATGCCACGGAGGCTCTATCTGCCTGCCAAGGGTTACTAAAGTAAAAAGAAACGAATTCCGCAGCATCTGGATGGCTGAGTAATGAGAAAAGTTTTTGCTTTTCCCGACGATTACTGCACAAAATGGAGCCAGGGGTAAGGGCGGTCGAAGGGTAGCTATGTAGCTCTAAACCAACTTCTTAGGTAACCAAAGACTTTCGGGAGTGATGATAACTTTGGTCTCACGCAAAAACTGCCAAGGGTGAGCAGCGTGAATATGGGGACGGGACGGTGGTAAGGCTTTTAATTAAGCCCTCGTAGCCCTCGTGGGCTTACATAATTGCGGCAGTCTTAAAATCTGACACCACTTACCTTCCAAATCCACAACACGTCCGGCTCGTTTTAGTGCCCGGACGGCTTCATCGTGAGTGGCATCCCTCAGCTCCTCCCCGTTCACCGACAGTATGGCGTCGCCGACGTACAACCCTTTCGCCTGATCTGCTGCCATACCTCGGAAAATTTTCGAAATTAGAATTGGCATGCGATTCTCACGTCCTCCCTTAATTGAGATGCCAAGGCCGTTGTTGTCAGACTTTATGATGCGGACCTGGAACGAAAGGTGGGTGGGGGCGTTAACTGAGATATATATTGCATCGACGGTACTACCAGACAAACCAGACAGACAGGTGTCAGGTGCTTCCGGACAAGCATGAAAAACTCTTCATAAATGTGTCCGCACGAAACTCGGCCCTTAAAGGTTTTGCAACCCTCGATTGGGCTAATTGTGGCAGCTCGGTCTGGTGGCCGAATCCATCCCCACGTAAGGGACAAGAGCGGATAAAGAGGAGTTAAAGAAAGGTTGGGCTCACGGAATTTTTATCGATTCCGAAGAAAGTCGCCCACGGTGCACTGTGCGGAAAGGTCTAATAAAATTCCGGTGATATACGACCGGCGAAATTACTGAAGGCCACCAAGGGCTCAGGTGAAATCTTGCGAAAATATTGGACGGTCCCTTGGGATACCGGCACCCAAGTTAATTCACTGACACAAAATTAGCTCATGGGTGAAAAAGCTTCCCTTCTAGCCTACGGCGAAATGATCAGGAGGAAATGATGTGGATACTCGGATAATTGGACGGATACGTTATAAGCTCAGATTTTTTCTTCCTTGTGCAATGCCTTTTATTGGACACTAAATTCGATTTGAGTATATGTGGCGTAGACGAGCACGTTTTCAGTCATTATCCTGATGAAATTCTCCTTGCCCACTGTTCGGGGACAAAGGAAAGGCCTTTGTTAAATAAATTAATTTTTATTATCACGGATAAGAGAGGTGTAGTTTAACTCCTTTTAGTATTCAATTCTAAATGAAATCTAGTACGTCTGGAAGTGAGGGCATTAAATATATCTTTAATATAAAGTGATTTTGGTTGTTTAATACGGCCCTAGGAAACGTTTCTATTCATGTCAGTATTTACCTCGTTCGTCATATTCAACAAGTTGTAAGAACTTCGAAAATCTGATTTAATATAGACAACTCGAGCAGGTAGCCAACTTTTATATTGAATCTAGATAATTAATTCGCATTCCTAAAGTTTAAAGAAAACCTGATTAATTTTTAATCACATAAATAGGCCCCCCTCATGGACCCTACACAAAAAAAAATAAATATATGATAAAAGTATGAGTTGTAATAGGGATTGATAAACTTTTAGTTAAGCATTCCTTTCGTCAAAATATTCAAAAAAATTTTCGTGTAGATTTCTTTCAATCTGCACAGTCTTTTTGATTTTATCGTATAATGTAAAAATTGTTGAGTATAATTTTTTCGAATGTATTCTTATTTTTGTATTAATTTTGTGAATTTTGTTCTATTAATAATGTTTTATCTTGATTGGGAAATATTTAAAACTCTTGGTTTTTTCGGCAACGATAAAATGTCTTAAATTAAGAATAAGGAATTTAATCAAATTTAGAAGGGGACAGTGGAGACCCTTGTGTCGTAGGTAGTCGTGTTCAATTTTTTTTATTTAAATCACACCTACTGGCGCTATCGTGAACAGTGTTTGGTAAATTCCTTTCTGCAGGTTGCTATTCAAAAAGTACAGAACTGAAACTCGTGATTTTATCGGGACCAAAAATTTCCAAAATTTATTCATAACAAAACAATTTTTTTTTTTTAATTTTTCACGAATTATAAGCAGTGGGTTCTTTTTTGACTCCGTAAATTGTCGTACATTATTTTGGAATTTGTCCAAAATCCAACGAAACAAATCGGAGCATGCAATATGAGCTTATTTTTATTTGTATTTTCTTTTTATGAGTACGGCGCGCAGAAACAATAGGCGTGAAAGTGTTCAATTTAACTTTTCAGACATTTTGTACGAACGCTATTCACAAAGCGCCTAGACAAGGTTCAATAAATTACACTAAAAAATCTCTGCCATTGTTTCGATTTCATTTCGAGAGTAGTCACACCTCCTTTTTGTTTTCCCACGACTCCCAGTCACATGTGTGGAGCGGCGGGGAGGGACATGGGGAAAAGTTTTCCTTCGTGTCGAAAAGCCGCAATTGCAAGCACCCCATGTGTGAGCCCGTTCTAAAAATTATGGACAAATTTACGAGAGCGGAAAGTTTCCGTAATCTCTGGAAAATAAGAAATCCAATATAGGGCCATAAGGTGACCCCGAAACGATCAAATAGGGTGTAGGGACATGACCGCCGCTGTCCCTCCCATCCCACACTGCCTGTCCCTATATCAATTTGTACCTTATTTCGCTTTTAAATGTTCCTAATCCCGGTCGCGCCGGCAGCCGCCTCTTCAATCATTTTAATGGATATTGCGTCGCCTGGCCGAATCGATTGTTGTGCCGGGCGGCCATAATTTAAGAAACTAGCAACACGATAAAAACGCCGGCGGCCGGGAAGAATCCCTGGGTCCCGCAGGATACGCGGCAATTCCATATCTCCCTGTACAATGTGGGATGGGTGGGGTTTCTTCCCGGGTGGACGCGCAACACCCTCTGAATGGAGCTATTGTGATGGAATTTTTGTTTGTTTTTCGCCCTGTAGAGAATCGCGAGTTCGCCGTTATTAGAAGTTATCGCTACTTAATACGCGAACGTGATTGCTCGGGATTCGCCACGGCTGACGGGGATATAATTAGCTTTGGCGCGCGGCAACAACGCGTGGTGTAATTGCGGCGGGCGAGCGGATGCGGATGGTGCTGTGGCTTTAATTACTTACATGTCTCTTTTGATTGGCTACGTGATCAGGTACATCGCAGATTTCGGTCATGCCATTATCCACAGTGTTGTTATTCAGCGCGTGCTCCCCGTTATCCATGTCCTCGGAATTGATGGAGGCCCCGGCTGAGGACGCCAAGGTGCCGTTATGTCCGCTGTGATTACTCCTGCGGAACGCGAAAAGATTTTTTTATCTGTTCTGTTAGTTAACCCCCCTAACACGCACGAGCGCAACGTACGTACGCTGTGAGATTGAACTTACCCCAAAGTGCCATTGAGCGTCGTCGAGTGATCCACGGGGTCGCATGATTCATCTAAGCTAATCGAAAGATAATCTGTTTCCAAGGTAACTAGGACGCGGTACCATGCCCCGCGCACCCGCGTCTCTAGGATGCCGCATCTCAGGCCGGTGGTGGTGGTGGTGGTGCTGGTGCTGGTGCTGGTGCTAGCGTGGTGCGGAATCGATTGCTGCGGCGGGGCGGGGGGTCGATTAAGACCCGACGATTCCACCATTTTCAAGGAGTGCACTGGGTTATCAAACGGCTTCAGGGTTCCGGCGTTCTGGAGCGACCCCCTCCTCCCGGTTGCTTATTACGAAATTTTACGAGAGTTCCAGAATTGTTTGCTTTATTGGCTTACGGGCGGCATGCTTTGTCATCTTTAGATCGAGTTTGTAATCGCCCGCGAGAATTATTAGCGGCCGCGGCCCTTACCGCCACCGCGCGACTCAGCTGCGATCCCGCGTAGTTTGCTCAACCGGCCCGGGCGTCCCAGAAGAAGTGCTCAAAGTTCTGGAAGAAGAAGAGGAGGAAATTGATAAGATTATTGGTGGAGTTGCTTTCGCTGGCTGAACTTAATGGCGGCAGCATGCGGAGGCGACGCAGGGTAATCCTGGTGCTTTGGATTTAATTTCATGGAAAAGTTCATCGCGTAATGGTTTCAATAGCCCGGAGAGCCTTCCGAGAAGTTGCGCACAAAATAATTTCCGGCAGACTTGGCTGGGGTTGTAAAACAAAAATTTTGAAAGCAATAATAATCGAAATTCTCGTCAATTTTAATACTTTATTTAACGTTTCCCAGAAACAGCCCCTCGTTCTGATTGCTCCCGAAAAGGGGGTTCCTCACGGGCAGGTGGGCGGGCGATTCAATCATTAACTGGCGGATAAGCTACTCGGATCCAGTCGTGCTGTTAGCATTTTCTGAGAAAATCCCTGGGCAGCCCAGGTAAACATTCACAAGCGAAACGCTATTTAATATGCATAATCGTAAATTACTTAGTTATTTTTTCAACCCCTACAAACAAATCCCTTTTAAAGGTCTTACACCAGATCGCATTATGAAATTCTCGTTTATTATAATAATTTAAAGCATCCTAAAGCAAATACTTTTTAAAGCCGACGAGCAGCACAACTCAAAGAAGCGGTCAAGTGAAAGTGAAACTCGCGCGACGAGGGTTCCATACCTTTAGGAAAAAATTAATATAACATTTTTAGCACAATGTTTCTGAGGGTAAGCTGTGTAATAGCGTATAATTTTCTAAATTAATTACAATATTGACCTATTTGCATTGTTGATGCATTGTTCTATTGTAATCGAAGTAAGACAATAAAGTGTTTAAAACGCTAACGTTATGATAATAGGATAAAGCTAAATCAGCTTCAAAGACAACATAGCTGGATATAACTACAATTTTATTCATTAAGTAACATACTAACATACGTTTATATAAAAATGAGAAACATGGGCAAATAGTTCAATAGTGGAATGAAGAAAACATTTCTTATGAAAACTTTAAACGCGTTTTTTTCTAAAAAACAATTGTAAAATCTGTGTAGAATATAATCCAATTTTTATCAAATTTCCTTCACACTTTTAAGACTTCAAAACGTAGTTATAAAAAATGTTTTTAAATCGATTTTTTAATTCAATGAAGGAATTAGATCGTAAATTCTCAATCTTAAACTTCAGAAATGCTTAATCCTTTTATATTTAAACTGATTCTCCTAGTCAGTTCGAGCACCAATTTCATAAAGACAAATTAATATCGACTGAATTAATTTGAGCTACAATGTTTCTTTTTTTTTAATTACAGTAGTTCGTAATTTGGCGGTGAATTTGATTCTAGGAGAAACTAAATCAATACTCCCAATATCATGTCCACTACGTAACGATGTTTTTGTCATTAATTCGCAATCTTGATTGGATTTTCTATCAGGAATTCTATTCGCAATGTCAATAATTTTTTTGAACATTTTGGTCGATAGTTTCAAAACAATGAAATCTAAAATAGAAAGATTTACTATTATAAAAACTCGACCAGAACTCTTTCAATTAATATCCTGTTCGATGTAGCGAAGAAAAATTGCCACAGTTTGATCCCTCTTAAAGTAAATAAGGATAAATGACAATCTTTCTGTGAAAATTGATATTTTTTACACCCTTTTTTTGATTTGGAGATTGTTGGTCCCCTATAATTACGTAATATCAAATAATGTATTAAAATATTTAGTGTCAAAAAAGTATGTTATTTCTATTTTCTATCTTATTACAGAAATTCAATACAAAATTCAAAGTAGAAATTTATATACCAGAATAAGATTAGGGCTTACTCTTAAACTTAATTTACTGCATATTACAAAGCCTAATTTCAATTTGTTTGGCACAGAGGAGAGAAATTAGTTCTAACTTTTCGGTTCGTAACAATTTAAGGGTTGTAGGGGACATGATGTCGATGGAAACCTTCATTTGGATATCAAACCGTACCACAGCTCTCATTCATGAAATTAATTTTTCACTTTATTGAATTTTATATTCACGACTTTAAGTTCAGTAATTTTGCGGAAGTGTGAACGATAAGGGATGAATTAAATTAATGCTTTTTTTTAAATTTTGTTAATACGAGAAAAATAATTGGAATTTCCAGAAAATTTGGTAAAATGAAATCTTAAATCTTTAATTGATGGTCTTATAGTTCAGAGTATTTAAGTCTTCACGTAATTCGATTAAGTAGTAATATAGTAATATTAAGAATTTTCTTACTTGTGTACTTAGTGTTTTTCTTTTGTATTCTAGAAAAACATACGCCTTCTTTTACTACCAATGCCTGCGATTCTTTATGTGAAGTTTTGAACAGCCCGTTGTCGTTGTGGTTGACTATAGGATTACGTTATATACCCCGACATCGTAGAAATCTGTGATATTAAGAATATTTTTCTTTTGATGAAGGTAGATGTAGTAATCTGTGAATTGAGGGCATGTTTGGAATGGTGTGAATTTATAGATTGGTAAAATTCAGGTTTTGCTCAAGAACCACTTAAAAACCACTGTCGCTTAAAAACTAAGGATCGTCGGATCTCTATAGGGTAGTAAGTACTCTGCTAAAATTAATTAAATTTTGATTGACGTGGGAATGCATACACATGTCCAACTTGCATGCACAATGAAATGTCTGAAAGGATTTTCACTTTAAAGTGCAATCAATTGGTGTAGCGTACTTTTTTTCAATTTTTGCATTTCTCTTGGGTTCCTCGTAAATCTTTCCTTGAATTTGCGAAACAATTTAATTACTAATTCATGCGAGTTCGACAGATTCTATCCGACACGCTGGACATCTCTAGAAGAACGGCTGAACAATTTATCACGAGGTCATTAAATCGCCGTAAGCCCCGGACAGCGTGCAGCTACTCCCGCGTCCCTCCACGCAGCACATTTGCTCCCCTCGACAGATGACCGGCCGGGAACAAACCCGGGAACGCTGGCGTCATCATTTATCCCGTGGCATCGGCGAGTTAATTCGGCTAACAAGCAATTGCATATTTAAATTGTGCTCATTGGAGTTGATTTCCTGGTCCGTGGGCCTGACAACTGCACCGAATCGCAAAAAACAATTAAAAACGACTTACGTCCTATTTTGTGCTCATTTCCGTAAAAAAACGCCCATCGTCTGCGAGGGGCCATTGAATACGGCAGAGCGGGCCGGGAGACACCCCCGTGAAAAATGAAAAGCGACCAAATGGAAAAAGAGGATTTTTATAAACCTCCACCGATCCGCAGATTTCCGTTGACAGTGATAGATTAAGAGGGCAATTAGTGCTAGACCGCGCGGCCGATTTCCACAGAGAATACGCGCGACCGTTTAATTAAGCAGGCTGGCGGCGTACACGACTGCAACACCCTCTCGGGTGGGGTAGCCCTTATTTACCTTTGTAAGCGGCCATTTTCACGTTCGTTTGCCGTGCGATATTTGCCGGTTATTTATGTATAAGAGCATACAAATTCAGCATAAAATGTAAACAATAATTTGCCCGGCTGCCGAGGGGGTGCTCTGCCCTTCCATTCGCCGCAACGACCTCACGTTTGGGCTGCGGCGCCGCGCGAGGAGCCAGACGCCTGAAATGAAGAAAAATCTCCGAGCTGGCGCTGCACTGACTAAAGTTCGCCACGCTAAAATATTAAAATATTTCAGGTCGGATTAGTCTCAAAAAATGTGAGGTTTTCACATTCTTCGCTTTTAGTTTTTATTTATTTCTGCCGCAGGTCACAAGGAGTTCTACGGTGCGGTTCTGGGGATTTCGGACACAGCGGGCGGCCCATTTTATACTTTCTCTCTAGTGCCAAGGATTTTGGGGGGATTTTCATAAGATTTCCTTTTTTATTTGCAATAAGACCCCGGGAAACGCATGACGTAAAATGGAAATGAAATTGCTTCGTCAAGAAGTTAGTCTCTGACGAATGGGCCCCTTTCACTCGTTGCACGTTTATTTGCGGATTTTAGAGCGACCTGCCAAGCTGACGGAGTGAAAAACATATCTGGATCCTGCTAGTTATCCTCATCCAGTGAAAGGAAATCATTTCTATGGGTGTGCAGAATGTTAACGAATGATGCGATTTACGGTTTTTAGCATATGACGTTATTACGCCATATGAGACCAAACAAACTTCTACAAATATTTCGTAAAGGTATACCAATTAATTTGCCAATCTTTACAAACTGCAGTTTAAAAGAAAATATCTCGTAATTTAAATTTAAAAAACAAAATCACGATAAAAATGAAATATGAATCAAAAAGGCCTTGATGGTGAATCTAGGCGATAAATTACTCAAGATTTTGGCAAACAAAATATAAGATGGCATTTTGTGCGCGCAGGTAGGAGGAGAGTACAATTAATTAAAAATACTTCGCAATATTTACGACGGAACATTTAAGATTTAATAAAGAAATACTCGGGTATATTTACTGGGCGTTCGGTAAATAAGTAGGAAACAGTACGCCAATGGGTCCCTTGCGATGGTCCTGCGACGTCCTTGAAAGAACTTATGATCATTTAAGTGCACACAATACCCTTGCATGACGAAGCATTTTCAAAACCAATTTTGCGGTTTTCATGACCTTCAAAAATACAAGAAGAAATTAAGTGAAAAATGGTAAAGTTGAATGTTTGGGTACTTTGAGAACGTTGTGTTGAACGTTTTTCTCTTTATACCACACTATTTAATTTGATTATAAAGTTCCATAATTTGTTGAACATATCCTTCAAAGTGGATATCGATTTTCTTTCCTCCCCTTTCCCATCGTTTTATAAAATAATCAGTTGTCTCAAGGAGTAACATCTCCAATTAAGACGTCATAATTGCATGCATCGTCACGTCTAAAAATTTAAAAAATTTTCCCTCTCTGTAATTCTGCTATAAGGGCTTAAACTTTTAGGGAACATTTTGCAAAAATAATTTTCCGGGATCCCATCAGTAGATCTTCCGGTACCTGTCTACAAAGCCCTGAGATTATCATCTTTAAATCAAAAGAATTTCGCGAGGCCCAAGACACAAATTAAATTTGCACAGCATAAGTTCACGGAGGACGGCACCGGGTGGAAGCTGGCTGTGGACCTACCGGTGTTCCTCTGATCCACGTCCTCGAGAAATGTTTAATTTTGGTAAAACAAATTTCAAAAGATGTGTTATCGCTCGTACATTTCCGCAGCATGTGACCCACTAACAAGAGCAAACGAGCTTTAACTGGTAGGCTGGGCGGGTGAGGGTGGCGAAATATATAAATATTTTCCTATGTATGCTTCAGGTGCGCACACCTAGGTCTCTACGGCATCCACAGCATCATCTATGGGTGCGCTTTGAAGTTTTAAAGAGCTTTTAATCCCTCGTCATGTTTAATGGCGTAGCCAGCAGTTAATATATTCAGAGAAGCGAAAGATTTACTTTTCCACCGGAATGAGGGTTGCTTTATTGATGGTGGCAAGGATACAAAGCGCGCCGATGGAACAAAGCAGAAGTTTCGGCGGGCGGGGCGGGAGCGCGACTAGAAGCCTCGGCCAAAGACAAATAGGGCGCGCGCTTCTACGCACAGATAGCGATAGCGGTGGTTCAGGGTACGCGTAAACGCCAAGCCTTCTTGTAATTCGCACCATAGCAACCGAACCCGGTACAGCCTCCGGGATAATCTCTGGGATAGCTACTCCCCCCATCCGCAACCGTGCCAGCCACCCTTCTGAGAACAGCACCATCTATCCTGCCGCTGTTGGCAGTCCCTCGTGACTGCAAAATTTCTAAAGATCTCGCCTTCGGCACCGACCCCATAAACACTGATTCGTCCCTCTCGTCGACATCGTCCTCGTCATCTCTGGAAAGGAGCACGTTAACATCAAAGCCGTCCTGCCGTGCCGTGCCGTGCCGTGCTCCGGCTTAAGACGTCTTGGAGGTCCTGATTGCGCTAGGCAAATAGACCCTCGACGGGGAGCATAGGCTCTAATTGGACCTCTCGTATCTCTCAACGAAAGCAGTTTAGGGTTTAGGGTATCGTTATCTAAGGAAACGTGTGCCACCGGATAAGTGGTTGCCTTGCATCAGGTACTTCTCTACTTTCGCTGAAGATCCACTCTTTGACGACTTTGCTTTCGAGGCAGCATCACCTCCACATTCCATGCCGGCCGCACCATCTCATTGGGGTGCGGGGGCGAAACAGCAAATGGGAAAAGATGGAAAAAGAAGGCGGAATGGGATTTCCAGACGCCGAGGAAAATAATGAAAAATAAAGAGGACATTACGCGCCTGAGCCGGCGAACATTACTTGATACATGTCTGGATGGGATTCTGCAGACGGTCGGAATTGTAACGGATAGCGCGCGGGAGGACTGTCGTTGATTTTCTTTCAATATGCCGGAGATTTGCAGTAAATTGGGACTTTTAATGCGAGTGCTTAGCAGGCGGCTGGGGGTGGCCCGAGTCGCCGGATCACGGCAAATGAGATTGGGGATTACGTCCCTGACTCCTGCAACCGAAGGGCTCTTCGGGACTGCTCTGCTCTTGCGCTGCTTAAGGGGATGACATATTACTTAATTGGAGACGATGTTTGCGACGGGGTGTTCTCTACCCTCACTACTTTACGATTCGGTGAGCACTTTCCGAGCAGTTTACGGCTAAAACGAATCCGGAATGTGGGAGTACTTTTGTGAAAAATTGTACGACACTTATTGCCACATGCTCGCGAATGGATTCAGTCTAGACTGATCGCTATTATTTCCTCTTGACTGTCACGAAGTGTAAAATTATAAATTGATTCGGATGAAGTGAAAGATTTAATACATCTACATCTATCTTGCATCTATGTAAATAAAACAGTTTTGTAATTGATATCATTAATTTGGAAATTCTAAAATACATTGTAATGTCTATTTAGTTACCAAAGAACAGTCAAAGATTTTCCAAAAGGTAAGCATAACTGGCTTATTCCTAGTCATATTATGTTACCTTTGTTACCTTTGCAAATTAATTAATTTAATACTAGAGGCGCGGTTGATCCAATTGAATAAATTAAACACCTTTGCAAAATTGCAAATAAGCAATTTTTGGAGTACTACGCAATTTATTGTATTTGACAACGATTGTAGTTCATTACTAGTCATGAAATTTTAGAGATCTATAGGCATATGGTTCCAAATGTAGTCATGTTTGAAGTATGAACAGCGAAGAGCTTGTTGGTTCATTGAAAAACTTCTTAAATTGAAAGCAAAAAGGCATCACATTCTGGTGGAAACACTTCGAAAAGTCTTCGTTCTTGTTTCGTTGGTTTCCTTGTAATTTCGTTTATTTGATTATACTCGTAACTTAGTTACTTTAGTATAATTTTCATCATCTTATTACCACATTTTTTACAATTTATATTATGCATTTAAATATACTCTATAATGGTTATAAAAAAATAACTTGTATGGAGCAGTATTGACTGTTTCAAAAAATGCCACGCGCAAAAAGAATTACAGACGTAGTACTACAAAAATATAGGATTTCATTTTCAGGGTTCCGTACTTGAAATGTCAAAAAGGGACCCTTATGATAGGACTTCGGTGTCTGTTTGCATGTCACGAGCGTTTTCCTCAGGAGCTACTATTGCTATTGGCTTAAAATTCGGCACAGTTGTAGAACTCATTTGGTCGCATCTATTCCCGGTGAAAGAATTTTAGAAATATTTTTATTCAAATTAAATAGAGGGCAAATTGAGAACTCGAAATTGTTTTATGTGTGGGATATCATTTGAATGGACTTGCTTTAAGGATTCAAGAAAAATGTTTTTTTAATTTTAAGCCTCATCCGTTTTTGATTTATGCCCAAAAATATGTGAAAAAATTTCCTTCAAAAAACAATAAGTTCATACACATTAGAATTAAAGGTTTTCAGAAAAATCATTATAAAGATTCCTATAATTATTGATAGTTTTTATAAATATAGTAATTAAATGAAATTTAAGGGCCGAAACTTACTTAAGAGTGCTATAAATAGTAAAGATTAAGAATCGAGAAACACAAACAACGAGCAAAGAACCTTTTACTAAGGGCATATTTAATGACCTATTGACAAAACAAGCCACACACTTATTAACATTTTAAGACGTACGTGGCAATATTTAGTCGCATTATTATAATTATTTGTGGTGAAAGTTCTTTTGGAAATTTGTAATTATTCATTCTAAGAGTGAATTTGTTTCTTACAAAATATTACTGCTGCTATTTAAGACTTGTAGAAATAACATCTCCCATCTCTTGCTGGACACCTTTTTTCTACACTAATAAGAAGGAGAAGCAGACATTCAAACATTCGAAACGAATCATCGACTATAGTCTGACTAATTTTATATGAAATCTTCGTAGAAAGAATTCAATATTATTTTTATATGTGTTCCAATCATTCTTGCCTATGAATCCTTTACAATACTTGAGCTTGGATTACTTTTTGGGCAAACATTTTTAAAATATTTATATACACATATAATTTTATAATATTCAAACTTTTTTCGGTTCGAAAATTTGCTCCCAAATTTAAGAAGAATATGCTCAATTCTGTAATCACCAAGAAAACAAGTTGTAGAATTATTTTAAATTTACTAAAATTTCGGAACGTAAATTGTTTCGCACAAAATTCGCTTGCTTGTATTTATGGAGTACCTGAACTTATGCGTTTGCACATACGTTGAAATGCAAACTAATTGCGCGTATATGAAATTGAATTCCCTAATATTGCATGTTTGATTAAATTAAGTCTTTTCGCGTTTAATGTTCTAAAAAATAATTACTGTTTTTAAAAAATAAAACCTACACTGATACTGTACTGATAAAAAATTTCAATAATTGAAGTATTCAAAAGTTTAATTTCAATTAACTGCCATGGCTCATGCCATATGTTCTATTGTTTACGAGTAAACTCAATGAAGCGTGTAAATTTTTAGAATGTGTCTGCTAAATTAATTAAAATATTCAGCCTTTGCAATTTGGCATTTATTTCGCAGATATGCGGCAACAATATGCATTTAGGGAAAGAATTACTAGCTCCTTGTTCGGATAACCTAACGTAATTGAATTGCGTAGAGTCTGTGGATTGGACTGAATATGAATCTAATATAGCTGAAAGTCCTTCATTAATTTTCGCCCCACGGTAGTCAAAACAGCGCCCAGTATGTGTGTAGAGTCAGTGTAGAACTCCGTCTGCTTATTCGGGTTCATATTACAAAAATAATGAACATGGAAGTTACATTACACGGATCTCACATGAATGCAAATTAGAGACTCTATGCTATAGCATTCTAGACTGAGTCTCCAACAGGAATCTGTAGCAACGACAACATGGAGCGGACAAATATTATGCCAGACGTCGGCATCAGTACTTGGGTTAGAGGTACAGCATCATTTCCATCTTCCATTGCGAAGCAAGACGCACACATAATGCTCGGATTGCCGTGTGGATATGTTGATAAGCCTTATCAACAGCCCGCTACAGAGAGTTTGTTTCCATGCCTGGCTTACGCCTGCCTGCCCTTTTCATTTGTATCATAGCTTCGCAATCCTGGCGAGTCCCGATAAGAAAATACTTTTATTTTCATCATCGCTGAAGCTGATTTATGGTCCTGTTGCTAAGAGTGCTTATTCGCTAGGATGATGGTCCAGATGTGCCTCAAGTTAATTTCCGATGGAGAGCACACCCATGCCACTGTTCCGCGAAAAGTTCAAAGACCCTACGAAAGGTCTAAGCGATAAAGTTGTTTGTTTCTGTACAAGGTTCTAAATGCCGGCGAGAGCCCTGTCGACTTTTCACAAATTCCTCAGGTTAAATTGAGGCAATTCGAGCGAACTGTGTTTGCACAAATCAACCCTTTCGAAATGCCCTTCCCAAAATATTTAGATTTCATTCATATCCGGTTCAGGACAACTTGTAGGGTTGGCCGACTGGGGGCCCTCTTAAAAATTCAACGACGAGACCTTAACTACTGCAAAGTTGTGACACTGCCGCTGTTCAGAACTCTTTTCACTTAAAAGCGAATCTGTTTTGACCAAAATTGAAACTTTAATTGAAGTAGTTCTGGGGCCTCTAGCCGCATAAGCCACACGGGAGTAGTCTTTGTCCTGCACCCGATAACAAGCCTGCAATTCTCCCTCTCCTTGGTCGGCAGGTGGGCCCCCGGGATACAGGGACGAAAATAGCTACACGATTTTTAGCTCCGTTGGCTTTTTCGGCACAGTTGGGACTCTGTCGCCATTCTAGGCCGCTTTGCTTCATCGGGAGAAAATTTTTCTTGCCAAGTACAAAGCTGTGCACACACGGGGGCGGCTCGTTCCGTCGTCATTCAGCTCTCCCCTACAGTCTGTTTCCTTTCTAGAGGCTGCAGTCACAGTGGAAGCATTCTGCAGAACGTGAACTTTGAGCAGCAGAATTCTCCGTACAGTGGAGTTAGACTAACGTGAAGTGCGCACGTGGAAAAAGGACAATGCGGCAGAAGTACGCTTTTCATTGAGCGAAAAACAAAAGTTCCAACACACAAAAAAGGGACCCCTATATATAAAACATATAAGCGGGTGCAAATTACAAACAACTGCGAAACCTTGCCGCCGCCGTCGCTGCGCCGCACCACCGCCGTTAGGACGCCACACGGCGTTGCAGCCACTGCCGTCCTTTCAATATCCACGTTCGGGATATCAGAGCCATAGTGGTGCATATTGAAGCAAAAACGAGCCTGAATCCATCCGAACCCCCTGTTCTGCCACCTGAACCCCAACCCGGAATCCCAGTCGGTGCCGCACTTACGTATTCATTTACAGTTAGGCAAATTCCCCAGGGATCCCACTCGCTGGCGCATACATCGACTCAGGATGCCTATACAAAACGATTTTCACATGCTTCCCTTTGAATACAAAAGGACCCCAAGGAATTATATTGTGACAGGAGACAAAGCAGTTTCAAGGTTATTATGGGGTTGTCAGGATGACAAAGAACACGTCGAGTAGACACTTGTAGTGCGCAATGAATAGTGGCCCTGCGGGCAGGACGGGGCCAGGGACAGTGGGAGGAAGTGAAGGGGGTTATTTTGTTGGAAAAATAAATAAATGCGAATAAGGAAAACTTCTCTGATACATACACAAGAAGTCGCAGGTATATGCGACTTTTAATGGTTTTACTTTCATCCCTTCGAGGCTCAAGATTCACGGACGCTTTGTCTGAGGCCTCTGTGCCGTATAGCATCCACCCTCTTTAGTCCTTCTTATCACTTAGGAGTGCCTTTTCTCAGGTATTGTTCCACGACTTATTTCATCTCATCGCCTTTTGTTAACTTTCTCAGAGTTTTTCTTCAAATTCGTCTTTTGTTCTTGGATAGAATTCATCAGTAGCCTAGACATATACAATAAAAGCTGATTAGGGCGGAAAGACGACCTGCAAAGCATTGAAGGAATGGAAACAGGCCTGTAATGAATACTTACGAACTAAAAAGTGAATCACAAAGAAAGCCAAGGTCCTTTCGGACTAGACCTATTTTGTTAAAATGCTAAAAGATGTGCACCTACAATCATTTGAAAATAAGAAATATTCGTTACACTTTGATAAGATTATGCTATACTTCTTTCAGAATATTCAAACCGACTTATTCCATGAAATTCTGTACTTTATATGGAATAATAAACAAAGACAAAAAACTTTACTTCATTGCTTTTCTTGATTATAATGACTAAAATTATAAATAAAATTCAAAAGCAAGAAACTTGAAAGTCATGGCTTCGAAAGGAAACTTTTTTATAAGTTCCCATACCGGAGAAGCCAAGTTGTGTTCAAGCTTTTTTAATCTAAACCATCAATCTTTAAATTTATTTACTTTAAGACCTTTATTTACATATTTTTAGATAAACACATTTCGTCAGAATTTTGATATTTCATGCATTCAGACGGACCACGTCAAAAAGGCAATGTCTATTTTTTTCCAACTATTTTACGTTACATAACTTATAAAATCTGAAAAGTTAGCACGCGACTGCATCCAAAATAAAATTGATAATGATAATCTATTAATTTGATTAAATTACAAGGTTTAATTATATTTGGCATTACATAACACGGCATCTGACCATCTTTATGTCTTATTTTAATTTTTATTCTTTTTTATTTTAATTAAGCTGCCGACACTTGAGAAATTGATATGAATTTCACGACATTGCGTTTATTAAATCTGTCCAGCTGTAAGATAAAAGAATATACGGTGTTGTGATAACACACATATTTAAATAGGAAATGGTGAAAAGCCTGATTATCCTTGGCTTTGGCAGTCGAATAAAAACAAAAGTTGCGTGCGAATTCCAATTAGAACGGTTTTGCAAGAGGGAACTACTTTCATATTGGAATTTAAAGAAACCTTTATCAAACTTTATTGACTACTCATTGACTTCTACACACTGTTCTATAAACAGGACAGTAGGAAGCAAAGGGTTAATCCTTTTGGGTGCTTAGGAACAGCGACATAAAATTGGTTACACGAACCGCCTTGTAACTAGAGTACTGCTACACTATACATATCCAATCTACGCTCTAAATTTGGCTTAAAAACCTGGTTTTGTGCACGGCTGGGGTCTCGGATATGATTCCGCTCTGTTTTCTAAGCAAAACCAAAAAATCGATTACTTAGAAATTTTTTAAACGTCTTCAGAATTAAAATGGGTGTGGTGAACAGTTTTTCAAATTGTTATGTTCCCAATAAATTTTCCTGAAACTGATTCGATTATTTAAATTGACTTCTGAAATCAATAAATAAATTCAAATTTTGAAACCGCTACTTTCTGATGATTAGCTACCTATATCGATTGCAAATGATCTTCGATAGCGTCAAAAATCTATTCTGGAGTATTCAACCCGTTTCCTATATTCAAATGAACTACATGTCTTCCCGGGTATATTTGCATATTGAAATTCCATCGGTTGAGATTGATTTTCCATTAAGTCAAGTGCTTCAGCACATCCACGTTATTCCACTTTCGCTTTTACCCGACCTTGACGGTCACTCGAAAAGCCAAAACCCGCTTACGATGATCTCGTGAAAAATTCATGAAACAAATTTGCACGACTGGCGGTTGATGATGGGTATGCGCTCCATCTCCTTAATGATCGAGGTTAGCATAAATCAATTCGCCAAATTCCCCCTCGATGCTGCACTACTGGTTACATTTGTTGAACAGGGATTGCCCTCTGGCTCCTTGACAGCCTCCACTCCGATGCCCATAAATTAAATATGCACGAGTCATGACTTAGTGTCCACCAGGTTGGCCAGGTTGGCCACCACCCACCGACGTACGGGAGAACTCCTCAAAATCGGTTTAGCACTTATTTCTGTTCCTGATATATTTGCTTCCCCCACCTGCCCCACAAACACATCTAATCCCCTAAGATAAATAGCCAAATCTGCTCGAAATCACGGCCTTAGATGGCGTTGGTCGCCGAGATTATTTGGCTTCAGCTTAGCATCCTTTTGCTAGCAAACAGGACATTTCGGGAATTTTGGGGGCTCGTTCTGCGGTAAATTATCTAAAAATTGCTGCCCACTAATTCACTTGTCTGTTTATTTTTCCACATTGTTCCTTCGACTATGTCGGGGGCTAGGAGGAGGCGATGGGTGAACGGCCGCTAAATGGAAGACATCCTAAGCCAAGCGTTTACTGTTGGGCTTACTGGAAACCTCCACATAAACCACTTCCGCTTCCGATTTAGTAATGTTTCGAACCGGAGAATGGCTAGTGTCAGCAAATCCACCTGAGCCCTTCATATGGGGCATATGAGTCACTGCTATGCCTGGGTTTGCTGGATATGACAAAAACCCACTTGAGGCGTACATGTGGCTCCAAACTCGGAAGCTTTGTTGATAAATTCGATATGCTTGTGCGGCCAGTCCACTGACACCGACTGGCCACCTGACCGCAGTTTTTGCAAAGGTTCGAAGGTCCGCAGGTACGGTTGTGTTAAGGCGCAGTAGTAACCCTTTGAAGCAGGTGCCCTTTCGTGCCGCACAGCCCTATTTCCAGCTGGAATTCCATTAAAAAGCCCGATTTTATTGACTCAGGACATGCGAACCCTAATTGCCGGCTCAAATTATGATTTTATTAGATGAGGATTAACCAAATAATGTGGGGAAGATGGGCGTCCTGCCTCCGCCCCCCATCCATGGCCCTGCGTTCGTGTGAACATAACACCGAAGGCGGCACCTCACCGCAGAGGTGGAACGGACCAGGCCGAGGGGCGGACGAGTGCCCGCAAAGAGGCCCAATTCGCTCCGGGAGGAAGTTCTGATAAATTTGATGGAAATATAAAGTGTAAAAAGTTTAAACCGCTTTTCCGACGCTTTTTTGCGCTCTTTGGCGGGCTATGAAAATTGCTTTTAGTAATTAGCGGTAATTGAACACTTTAAACATTCACGGCGATGTTTCGTTAATTACAGCGTGAACAGGCAGTGCGCCACTTAGGGGCGGGAGTCGTGGAATTTTTCAATTATTTCCAACCGCGGGGAGTTCGCCACCCTCGCCTTGGGGTTTTATTGACTTTTTTCGGTCTAGCGCTTTGTAACTTAGCGCGTTGAACAGAACAGATAAGTTGCTTGGGTCCCCGGGAAATGAGTTGGAAAAACCACGTCCCATTCGAAGAAAAACTCAAATTGAGCCCGTCTACTCGAGCAGCAATCCTTACCAGTACAATAACAAGCGCGCTAAGATGGAGTACTTCTTTGACGAGTTGGAAAAATCGATTTCTTTCGTTGCATGTTCCTTAGAAAAACCTTTCCAAGAATTCACCTGCTAGATTTTAGATGCTGTTGTTCACCCAATCAACTCGAAATGTTGTGCCAGACAAAGAAATACACAAGCAAATAACAAACATTAAAAGTTGTTGAAATCAAAATCCGACTCTATGTTATAATTTTTCCGTACAGATTTTAGAAATCGCGCTCCATGTAATATCCTCCTATTTATTACCTAAAGTTATGGATTTTAATGCATAAAAACAGTGACAATGTGTATTCAGAACTACTACTTACTATACTACATTATTTCATATATCTGTGACTTTCGTCGTTGCCAGAATTAGAATTTTTACGATTTTATATTTTATTGATGACAAAAAAAGTGATTTCTGAATTTCTTATTATTGTTTTTTTTTCTATCTCTATTATTATTAATTTAATGACTAAATTTGCTATCCAGGATAGACGCACACTTGCTGATATACTTGCAGTATACGAAAATGAGACGTGTTTATTCAAGATCAATTGAAATACTTCATACTAAATTCATACGTTCTGCTTAACGTACCTTTCAATAATAAAAATTAACGATTCCCGTCATGTTCCAATAACACGTGAAGTGTGCGTTTGACTCGCATGAGGAACATTAATTTCTTGAAAAAAAAATATTCTACCTTTATTTCGGACAAATAGTTACAAACTGTGAAGTATACTAACGAGCTTTGCTCTTAGGGATTTTTTGAAAAAATATGTCACAATTTTGGATTCGCACTTTAATAAGCTTTAATTTGATACCCAACGTCATGACCTAAAAATTAATAAATAAAATTATTGTCTCCAACGATACCATAAAATAGAAATTCAAGCTTTTATACTTTACGTCTGTAACTAGATCGCTACTATCCTCAACTATGCGGGAAACCCTATGTTAAAGGGTCTCTAATGATAATGCCTGTGACTGACAGAAAAACAGTGAGGTGAGTTGATAAATGTTTCGTTTCTCCAATTTTCCTGCAAAACACTAAAATATCGCTAAAATGTCCTATTTTTTGTATCCAGAGTAGAACACTTTTACATAAAACAGTCGCATTGAAGGTAAGTGCAAGAAAAGGGTATTTTTCAGCATTTTTACTTAAACAGCACGGGCTATAATTTTTTAGCATTTCCAATTTACATTCACGGGATGGTACACAAAAGTTGTAGGTCATGAATATTCTTTTTATTTCTCCTTCCGTACATAATTTTGTTTCAATTTGCGTATTTGAATTTTATAAAGCGCAGTATTTACCCGTTGGTTTATTTATACTATCTCTTACAATCAATCAGTTGAAAAAAGAAGGTTTCATTAATTACACTACACGACATGTATATTTCCATCGAGTACGTGATAAATAATTTTAATAAATTTTTTTTATATAGCTTGCAAATTCAAAATTAAATTTGTAATAAAATAGAGATTTATTTCCTCTCTTGATTGGAAGCTTACATCTTCGATTATTATTTCAAAACACTTTTTAAGTCTCTCCCATAAATAACAACTTTTTAATTAATACTCGTATTTGATTTTTTTTATTATGTCATTCAAATTAAACTTTAATCTTAGCTCGAATTACTTTCCATGATTGTTTTAAAAATTAAGCACTTATGTCTACTTGTTTTGGAAACCTGTAAAAATAAGACATTGTCTTTTCCAAATTTGTTTAGAAACAGATTCAATAAATTTTAATCTTTTTTATATTATAATTTTATAATGAGACTAGTATTCCAGAAATACATTCCGTCATGACTAACGAAACAGTGGTCGCAAAAGTAAAAGTAGCATATTTTAATATTGCGGGAGGATTTGTTGATGCAATCGCCATTTATTCTTAATGTGATTTACTTAATTATCGCTTTTCATTATTTTAATTAACAAAGTTTTTGAAAATCGTTTAAATCCAGCCTTTCCGCAGGACCAAAATAAAACTGGAGAATATTCCTCAGACTCGAATCTACTGGGTGACCACCCTAAAATTAAGTGGTCAGTTTAAAGGCTCTGAAACAGTTACGTCTGCTGAATTCCTAACAAACAACTACGTCTTCATAGCAGATATTTGGGACTAGGACAGACTGGAGGAAAGGCAACCACTGAAGGAACCTCATCAAGTTGGCGAAGCCCACTCTGACAAATCAGTTAATCTCGAAGTGCCAATCTTGTTTTTCACTAGATACGAGATTTTTTCCTATGACTTTCCTCTTATTTTTTCAATTGCGTCCTTATCCAGGATATCCCCAGAAGGACTCATTAGAGCCGACAGACAAAGATGTCGACATCAAAGCTTGAAAAAAGGAGGAAAAGAGCGAAGGAAGTATCTAAAGGAATGTGCTTTACAGTCGACACAATTTGTACTACATTCTCCGGGTATGATAGGCCCCCTGAAGGAACTGAGTCCTTATGTGTACACGATGGAAGATAGAGCGAATGTCAGAATAGAGAATGGGATACAAACGATGTACTCAAGGATATTGAGATCAAATTAATTGAATGGGAAGAATCCTTTTGGGACATGGCGCAGCAGCAAACGAAGATGAATGAAGGCGTCCGGAGGATGGTCGACCAGGATGGAAGGGCGCCTGCAGCAGACCAGTCTTTCCGATATGCATGATATAGCTGAAAATTTCATTTTGCAGATTTCCTTCACCCCGTGACTCCTTTTTCAAGTGAAGGAAAGTTAAAGCGATTACCTGTCTGGCCAAGGTGGCGGGGACTATTAAAGGCCAGATAGATCTCTTTTAGCTGCGGATATTGACATGCATCAGATTGAAGAAATCGAACAAAACCACCCTAAAAGGGACCAATTAATTACGTAAGAGAACGAATCTTGCCAGCCGGTTAATAGGTTTGCACTCAGCGAAGACCTTCCGGGCTGATAACGTCCCTCCATTTACATCAATTTCGATGGATCGAAGAGCACTGGTTGAATGAAGTCATCCGTCTTCCGTTCCGCCGATGATAGCCCTATCGATGCTGACTCGGCTTCTCAGATGGCGGAGAAGCCCTGGAGGGCTCCGAACGCTCCAGATCTCGAAGAAAATAGATTAATTTAAAAGTTAAGCGAAGGTTAATTTTTCTTGTTTGTCCTTATGGAGCAAGTGGGCTTAGTTGGGATCATCCTTAGAAATACTTCAAGGTATTTTTGCATAAATTTACTTAAATTTCTATTTGAAGCCAAAATGATCATTTTTAATATATTCGAAGTTTTTAAACTCCTACACAAACCAATTTTCAATTACAAACACATAAAATTTTGCACTTTTATAGCATTTTCGGTACAACTTTGCTTTTAAAGGAAAAATATTTTGTAAATTATGAGGAAATTTTACTGAAAGTTTATAGCTGCTAGGAAGTTTACGTAAAGTTTTGATTTTCTTAGATTTTAAAAATGTAGTAAGAAAAATCAACAGTTTTATTATTAAGGAAAATATTTTAAATTGAACTCATTATTTCTGAGTTCAGATGTTGATTTTTCTTGTATATATATTTTTTTAAATTATAGCATTAATAATAATTAAGATTTGTTTGGATTTTATTATTTCTAATATTTAAGATTTTACTAAACCATACAATAGGAGAAATGTTACGTCATCACTACTTTATTAGTTAAGAAATTAGAAAACGAATTAAAGTGAGTAATTAAAAATATTTTAGGGAGAAAAACGTAAAAACTACATTTAAAATTTTGTTACTATAATTCGGTTCAAACTTATTGTCATTTTCTGTTCATTAGTATAAAAGGTTTTTTCATGGGGCAAGTGATTTCTTCAGTGCAAAGTGCAGCAGAAGATAAAAATGGAAAAAACATCTGGAGTTCAACACAACTCGATATGAAAAGAAACTTGAAAACCGAGCTCTCGTCGTCTTCAGCAGTTCTTTTTATACAAGGACAGAGCTGTTACCAGGCTGTAAGAATTTCTGTAGTTTTGGCTCTCTACGTCTCTACGGGTAACTTCGTTTCAAAAAACTGCAAGCAGCATTATAAGCTTCTTTTTGATATATTAAAGGAATGCTACCGCGGCAGCTCCATAATGCAGAATAGCAAGACCTGGCTGCCCCACAAGTTCCACTCTTCATAATGGTGGCAATAATAAGAATACAGAAAGTTCTTCATGAAGAAAATATTCCAGTCCTATGTACATAAATTCCTTCGTCACAAAAAAAAGAACTTACGGACGAATAGTAAATAGTCCTAAGCCCCCTAAGATCTCTCTTTTGTCTGCAATTCCCAAAGGTTGAGCCCAAAAGGTAACAAAAGTGGTACGAGATATGTCAAGGCGGATAAACGATTTTCTAGGGACAAATCAGCGCAGCAAATTCGAGATGTTGGAAAAATCGAAAAATGAATTGGAAAATGAATGGCCCTCATGAAGACTTCCGACGGCAGTGATTTCAATAACGCTGGAATCGCAGACCATAATGAATCCAGTGAAATATTACACCGCAGTCCATAAATCTAGGCTATTTAATTATTCTATAGCCGGGAAACGTTTTACACGAATTGTCATAAAGGGCCCGTAAAATTATCCCTGTAGCGACGATCCGCATAAATCGCATCAAGCTGCTAATCCCATCCAGTGATATACGCGGACAAGGCCACTTTTTATGAAAATAGTCTCGTGCTGATAACTTTGTAGTTCATTTACATTTCGTTATAAAGAGCATACTTTTTCTTTGTTTATTTAAAATTGCTTTGTATAAGACAGCAATTCAAAATTTTGCTAAACTGTGCACATAACGAAAGTACTAAAACGAATAAGACATTTTGTAAACAATGTTTCGAAATATACAACATTTGGTCATCCATGGTGTTTTTTAAATTCGTATCTAAAGAAATCAATGCATTATTACTAGAAGGTTTTTTGTAAAAATCGAGCATCTTTCTAATAAACGAAAAAAATATTTATATTAAAATAATACATATAAAATTATATCTACTAAAAATAAACAGATTCTTTATATCCGCGTAAAAGTTGTAATATTCAAATTCAAATCATCAAATTATCCATTAAAATATTAAGTTTGGACTTAAATGGTAAAAACGAAATTTTTAATATAGGCGAGTACATTTTTTTGTCAAATTTTATTTATCTTTTTAAAGTAAACTTCTCATTTATAAATTAAGTTGATTTATAGTGGGAAATTAAAATTTTCTTAAAAAGTCACACAATAGTTTTGGCGTAATGAAGTAACGAATGGACGTATATACCACTTCCACAACAACTTAGATCTGCTGCGGGCATTGTCACCTCCTGACTCAAAGTGGAAGATTTGTGAATTTACTGATAAAAGCGTAATTGCAAATGCAAATATGCAAATTTCCATAAGTGCGTTTCGTTTCCTTTTTCTCAGGATTAGGATTTTTCTAACAAAATTCGGCATAGCATTTTCAGTTTCTTTTCTTTCAAGCATTACCCGTAAACTAGTTCGATGAAAAATCAATCGAGATCTTAGAATTGGAATTCTAAACAAAATTGGTATTCGAATTGCATTAATTAGCTAAGATGTCACGCCTCAGAATAAGCGATTTTCAAAAGTCGAAGAATAATACAACATTTATTGCATATGTATTACTGCTTTTAAAGAAATATACTTTGCTGTTTTGTATTAAGTAAAACAATAGCCAACATGCTTTATTATGCTCAAGTATATCGGCTATCCAAAAATCCTAAATTAACCCAAGTCCATTCTGCTAATGGCTACAAGTTACGTATTAGTAATTCCTCGATAGTGGTTTGTAGCATTATATGACATAGGGTTTTGTCCACTTTAGTGAAAATTACAAACCCAATTACAAGCAGAAGCACTTCATTAATAAAGTCTTAATTAGTTTTAAGTTCCGACGAATAGGTTAAACCTCAATGACCATTTTGGCGTAATTGAATCGTCGTTAAAGATCATCATTAGCAATCAATCTATATTCACAGGGAACAGATTATGGAAAGCCAGCAACCCTGATCCAACACGTCCTGTCGACCCAATCGGGGTATTTAACGGCGCCAATTTTTTTTCATTCGACATACATTCGAAATTGGCGGTACACTATCTAGTTGCTGTCGAATCCATTCAATAACTCACTAAAAAAGGGAAAAAATTGGTGCACGAAGGATTTTTGGCCGTCATCCCCTTGGATGTGATCCATGGCCAGATACCCCCAGTGCTCTGGAACATTATTCGCAGCACATAATATTCGTCCTAAAATCGATCGGGGCGCCACCGCACCAACCTTCTTCTCTGCGTGGTAGTGCCGCTACTGTCGGTGTGGAAAAAAGTTCAAGGTCTGGGGGAATAAGGCCCGGCCCGACCCGATAATTCGCTCGCCTGTAGGGTTTCCGGAGTCCTGGAGTCCTCTTCAGCTCCAGCCACTCACTTGAGATAAAAGGTCCTGTCATTATACGTATGTTCGAGGTGCTGCCTCTACACGAGCCTCTACACGGACGGGTTCAGGGGCGCCAGTTTTTAGGTCAACTTCTAAATGTCGGAATTCTTAGACTTCCAACTCGGTGGGTAGGACGACTACGACGACGACGGCACATTGACGGGTTTCCTACCCGTACCGATAGTGGATATCGTATGCTCCCAAGGGGTGACTCGGGTGACGATTGGGTAGCCGTATTTCGGTCCTTAGAACACTTCCTCAAAGAGCTTTTTGAATTAATTTTTCCTTCACTTTGTCAGCGGTGTGTTTATCTAGGTGAAGCGGGTCGTAACCGACCGGTAAGCTACAAGCAACCAGCCCGATAATCTTAATCCCTTGGACCGACCCTCCTTTTGCGACTGTATAGAATTTTTAGGACTATTTTCAAGCATTAATTAATCGATGAGGCCAGCTTAGTCAGGTCGGTTCCGATCGTAATTTCTGCCGATTGCACAGTTTTACTGTGACAAGGCCTTCGGTCCAATTAAGTGTGGAGCCGGCAATTTTCAGGGTAAAATTCTTTTGATTCACTTCAAAGGCATTTTCTGGCTCGATTTCTCTGGCGTAATTTCATTAAAAAGTGGACAGAATTACTTATTCCAGTCACCTTTGCTGGCAATAGACAGACATTGGGCGACCCTAGCCCTGATTGAGATAATCAAAAGGCGATGCTGCAGAATTTCTGCTACTGTATGTAGACTATACTCCTAATTGAACATTTCGGACTTAGATGAATCTTGTCTGCCCCGTAGATCTTCAGTGCGAAACTATCGGTGCGTGCCACTGGACGACAACGACGAGGCCGTCTTTCTTGTTAATTGCTGTGATATCAATCAATCGCTTGATTGACTTTATTGAGTCACATTTTTCTTGACCAGATCCCAAATCAATTTTGGGGGTGAACGTGTTTCGTGTTTCTCGGTGGCGTGATTTTGTTAGAAGGGTGTCCACGCTTGTCACCAAAATGCCGGTGAGATTTGAAGATGAAGATAGTTCCGAATATGCTGAGTAAGTAATGGAAATGTATAGACTCTTTTAATTGGTTCTACTTAGAAATCCTGTAAAAGTGGTAAAAGAGTTCAGAATTCTCGACATACTAAGCCTACTAAATTCAAGATTAGTATTAATTCTAAAAGTTATTTAATAAATTCCTCTATATTATACGAATATCGCTAAAAACACTTTGTATACCAACTAGAATGGACTGGAGTATTATTTTATTAACAGGGTCTATGAAGATTTTAACTACAACCATATTGATATTTTCTCTCTTTGTTAAATAGAGTTTTAAATTATAGAATATGTTTGCCTCCAAGGTTGAGCAAACAAATAATTTATAGAGCAATGATTTTTTTTTAGCTTATTGAGTATTAATTACATTTAATTAAAAAGGTACAATCTTACTAAAAGGCAGCCATTTACTAAAATGAGTTTTTCGTCATGCGTAGACATTTATAGTAACATTATTAAGTAAGCAAGTACCAAAATTAATTTAATCATATCTTGGACTTAATTTTAAGACCAATGAATGTGAACTTAAACTAAATTGAATAATGTTGTAGATATTTTAATATAGTGAGGTCGAACATACTAAGCAATAGATGTATATAAGTATTTAAACTCATAATATAAACACGCGAAATCGTTTGCTTACTTATTGTTGAAATAATTGCGGCTTAAAGTGTACTCTACTTTTGATTATTGATTGTAAAATACCAACAGAAGGGCAGGTAGATAGACAACAATTTTTGTGAAAGTGTTATTTAATTATTTACATTATTAGTGTTACATTAGTCTCTCCCTATGTGCCTGCTTTTTTCATGGAAAAACCTAAAATCGATATACTACGGTGCCATTTTTAATTTTAATAGTGTGGATGCAAAAGCTCTGCAATTACTTCAAGTTTTATATATAAAATTTTTTTTATTTTTTTGCGGACAAATGGCAATAAACTCCGATATAATAAATCAGTGGGTTTGTTTAGTCTCGCTGGTAATTGAGTATGTGACTGTCGCATAAATTTGTATAAAAAAAAAATTAAAAACGACTTGATGTATTGTGAAGTTTGCATGGTAAAACACCTCGATGAAGTGCAAGGAATCAACTGTTACCTCACTTGTAAGCTACTTTGCATAAACTTTTTGTTACTTACGAGTTTACTAAAGATGAATCGTATAGAGGTCTTGTTTCTTCATACTAACTACAAACATAGGTTAGACCGGAAGACTTAGCGGACGGCTCCTATGCAGAAGTGCAATGAATTAGAACAAAAGTGTTAAGTGAAACAAACTGAATTTATTAACTCGTCGCTATCAAGACTTCGCATAAGGCGTCTTGATTTCTAGCGTAGACCAGTGTAAGGAATATAAAAGTCACCTATACATACCCTCTAAAAGCTAATTTACACGTTTAGTGAATAAAGCTATAATTTTTCAATAAATTAATGTACCATTCGGAATCTTCAGGTTAAATAAGTAATTGTAGAAGCGTGGCGAAAAACTAGAAAGTTTAGTACTACACATTTCTTATTTAAAAATTGCTAAAGATTCAATTGAATATATCTGTATACTGAATAAATTTTGTAATTTAGTTAAACTGATGGGATAAAACAATAAGAAAGAAAAGGACTAAGAGATAGAGTGGCCAAAATATACGGCCTTTATTCTGAGGTGGAGGCACTGAATAATTTTATCAAAGACAAAAGGATGAGTAGATAAACAGACAAAAATGCATATATGAATACTAGAGTGTGTTTTGTGGTTCGATCCATGAATTAGCTATCAATGAAAGTCTTTTCAGGATTCATATAGTGATTTTTACGTAAACACACATACAAATTTGAAAAACCTGTTGCTTTAGCTTTTAAATAATTCAAACAATGTTTCTAACGTGGAATTTATAGAAAATATTCAATGGACAAACACGATGCTCAAACTATTGTATAAAAGTATATTTTATAGAGATATTTAAATTAGAATACGCAGAGAAAGAATGTACTTAAATTTACAATGCAAGAATTTCTTTCTTTCCACCTCGAACTTATGTAAAGTGATAGAATATAATTTTTTTCTGAATAAGGCCCGATTCCATTTTAAGAGTTTAAACTACCAATAACAATACTGTTCGTGTAATGTTTTTGGAAACAAATAATGTTTAATGTACAAATAATTTGTCAAGGAAAATATAGTACAAAATATTTAACATATATAAAGCCTATGATTTCTAAATTAGAGAACAAAATATTTGTACTTATTCCTTACAAAAGTGAAAAGCTAGAAAAAGAAAAAAACATGAATATTAATAAAAGTTGAAATATCTAATTCTAGTTATCTTTTGTAATACAAAAAAAAAAACGTTTCAACAAGAACGTATTTTTGTATTATAGAAACTAAACTTTACATTTAAAATAACAAGGATACATTAATAATAAATTTTAAGTTCACAATTCTTACACTACAACTCCCGGTAGGGAAGAACACATATGTAGAGTTTTGAATAGAGTAGAGTATAACTGAAATTAAGAAACTTTGCGCACTTTATTTTCTTAAGAAATATTTTAGTCATTTGATATAGTTAAAAGCTAGAAAGGTTTTCCCGTGGCTTTGATGTCCTCGTATAAGTACGCATTTCACATAATTTGACTAAAGAGGTTATACTTCGCCTCAAAATTCCTAGAAAGTAAAATAACACAATTTTGCACTTATTGCAATATACTCAAGAAGAGTATTCTCAGTTGGGTGCAAGCTTGGCATAGGTGCACTTTTGCGATACTGTTCAGCAATGACGCACCTTATTTCTACGTGTGGTAGACTTGGAAGGAAGAAGTCAATGATTTGTACCAGGTGAAATTTAATGTTAAAGTTAGTATGGATTTTTAAAATTCAGGAACAATTTACCAGAATGACATTTTATCAGAGTAGCAATAAAGTTTGCATCTTACAGCACGAGTTCACAAAACAACCAGGGAATTGTAGACTTCTTTTTAGTTTTCTTGCAATATAGCACTTCTGTGCAAAATAATTTCTTCTATCTAATTTTGGAACTACGTGCTTTTAATGCCATTTTTAATAGTAAAATTTGTTCTTCAATTCGCAATTCTTAAATAATTTATGGTGCCTATTTGTGATTTGAGGTATATATTGGATTGTTTGCGAAATCTTTGTAATTTATTACGAACAAATAAAGAACTTATGACTATCGAGAAATAATATGTAACCACAATTTCCTGTAAAATTAGTTTATTTCTTAAATGCGACTAGGAAAACGTTTGTAAGACATTTCCGATCAACGGAATACCTCTATAAGTTTCGGTAGTTAGACAACTAGTTCTTAAGTTAGGAAATCATGTCTTCTAAACTTTAAACCACAATATATCAATTTTTCTTTAAATAAAACTATTGCATTGTTATGAATCTTCCAAATAATTGGAAATAGTGCTATTTGTTTGCCAAAGTGCATAGAATAGTAAAAAGTTAATTTGGATATATTAAATACATTAAAAGATATGGTAAAGTGATTTTATGTTTATATTTTGGACATGATTACACAAATCTCTTTACGAAATTCGAAAAAAAACATATTATAAATGTTTACTCACTTTTGCAACTCTTGATTGTAGTTGCACCCACAATTGTTCGGATACAAGTTTAGACGTGCAATGAATTTAATTTAAATATAGGCAGTAGTTTAAGTTTTTTACATATTCACAAGTAGTTCTAAGATTTTAAATATAATTGATAAACTATGAGGACTTAATGAAATCTTCTTGAAAGTGATGAATACTGGAAACCAAATTGAACTGTTTTCAAGAAAAAAAATTAACAATTAATTTACGGGGTTGTAATTAATAAATTAATAAAACTGAACTGAATACTTACACAAGAGCAAAGTATACCAATCTCCCTTCAGAGAAAGTCGTCTACGAGAGTTCAGAAAAGTGAAGTAATCCTGGACGACAGCAGAGCAGCACAATTCATTACAATTCCGAAAGACAAAAATTTTCCACAACAACGCGCACGCACAGTCGGCAAAAAGATTTCAATTAAATCCGAGGAAGACCACTGAGACTGCGACCACACTGGGGCACGCGGGCTGTTCGTATCACCAAAAACAGTCCTGCCATTTACCAAAACATTCCCGAAACAATTTGCCCCACAGGAGAGCCACAAAACTCGCAATTTTACGCCGAGCCGCTTTTCAAGAATGGCTGCCTAACACTGAACAAATGGTTCAAAAGAATTTCACGTTTCGAGAGGCACACGGCCGACAGGCGGCGCGGGTGGCGGGGAAGACGAAGGGACTTCCAAGGAGCAGAAAAGCTCCCGATCCCGACTCGGTCTGACGGATGCCAAGTGAATGACTACCACGACGAGGCGGCCACACGGACAGGACGCACACAGGACTCGCAGGACGACATCCTTCGGCGTGAGTAAGCCAGGCGGCACCCACTCTTCGTCCTGGCTCCTCTCTGGGGAGCTGCTAGTTCATATGTAGGACCCCCGATGAGGTTATGCCACTCTGCCGCCTGGCAGAGGGTGCGCGGGGGACACGTTTTGTTTTGTATTGTCTTATCCTTGAAGACGCGATTGGGACGAACGGCGGGGACTTTATTGCGAAAATGTCGCGACCACCGAGTCGGCGGGTCCGCAGGAGCACATCCACAGCGATTTCAGCAGAGCGACTTTGTTTATCTACACATTTACGATGGCCACCATGCGCAAACTCGCACACTCCCTGCCCTCACTCGCTCCGCTGCTCCGTCTTCATTGCACTTGCACAAAGTTTCTTAACAAATCCAAAATGCCCCACAGGAAATCCGATTTCTCGAAACTACGCACTATGCGTGTCTAGGACCCGGCTAATTGCTGAGGTCTGACCTCCCAATCGAAGCCTGAGTGCCCTTTCGGGGATGGCGAAAAAACGCGTTATTCTCGACAACACTGAGACTCGAGACTGGCGCAATCCTTCCCGAATATCCTTCAACCCCAGCGAATCCCTTCCATAGGAGCCGGCTGTTCCGGCGGAGGAATGGGAAAAGTCAGTTTTGTTTACATGCTTCCAAAGGCATGCGCCCGGCTTGTGGACAAACCCAAGAGGCCTCCCAAAAGGGGTCTGTTGGCGGAGGTTCGTCAGATTTCCCCAAGCTGTAAGCTATGCTCGGGGTATAAAACGGGTAATGTCCATTTACCGCCATCTTTTGCAAGAACTTGGCGACCCTTACTCTTCTTGGGTCTCCAGATGACCGAAAGCTGTGCTAACCATTCGCAGGCTGACCTTTCACTGCAATTGCCTTCTGCACCTGTCCAATTAGCAACGGTATGCTTCCGCGCATTTTGAAATTTTAATTGATGAGCCAATTTATTAAATAAGGCATTAACTAATGCAAATATCGAAGGGTCATCGATAAAGTGAGATGTGTTTAGAAGGCGACCTCACAGGGAAAGGGTAAATTAATTTAGGCTTGAATAAAAGACAAAGTAGACCCCTCCTGCTAAGAACACATGAATTTCTTAAATGTGTAATTGTAATAAACAATGCATAAATTCGTGCGTGTTATAAAAATAAATTTCGATAACCCTTATGGGTTTACGGAGTTCTATATTTTGAGAAAATTAGTTTTAACCAGTTCGTCTAAATTCCTGACATTTTGAAGATTTAGAAAAATTGAATGTAACGATTGTGAGATGTAAGAAATTAATTTCCATTAAAGAAAATTTTGAATAAAACCCTAAAGATTTCGTCGTTCATTTATCATTTATTACTTATATAAAAGTAACGTATATTAAACTTATATTCTAGAGAAATACCTAAGCTTATTTTTACCCGAATTGGGATCTGGAAAATAATTTCTTTTTATGCGATGTTTATTCACTTCAACACGACCAAACTTAAGTCAAAGTTTGGAAAGAATCCACAATTTAAGAAAATTTTAAGAATACAAATGTATAAAGTCGGTAGTTTCTCTTACGCGAATTAAATTTATGCGTATTTTTTAAGAAAGTATCTACTGCGTAAAGAGAGGTTTTGATATATATTCAAAACTAGTAACCAAGAAATTCCATACACACAAATATTGATGTAGTTTGACAATTTTTTATAATCACATTTTTTATGTAGAGTACAAGATAATGGAACTATGTTATAATTAAAAATTTAATTTTGGATGATTAAAGAAATTTAAGGAGATTACCTAGACTTTAGCATTTATTATTAATTATAAGTGTACATTTTGTCTAACATTTTGACATTTCGGATCTATTGTCGAATTTCGAAATAAAGGCAATTACGTACAGAAAATTTTATTGCGTGTACACAAACGTCTGGATACCACCAACCCCGGCGCTCTAACGACGCCACTGGTCCTACCTAGTGGAATAAGGCTCTGTAGGGTTTAAATATTAACTTCCCAGCTAGATGAATACTTACACCTTTTTCGTGTATGCAGTAAAACAGAACTTACTGAAGATTTTTAACATACGTACACGCAGAAGTTCGGCCGAGAAACGAATCTCAGGTCGAAAGCTAAACTGAACGCAACGCTTTTTATCGAAACCAAGTACGAAAACAGTGGAATTTGCTTTTTGGTGGCATAAACGTTGTCTAGTGTCCCTATCATCAACGAATACCTGAATATTCAAGTAGCTAGTGCTACTCTAAAACACAAGGTAAGGGTAGCTAAGTAGAATTATACTCATTGTCTGATATTTTATCTTAAATATGACCACCGATAGGATTTCCGTGCTTTTGTCTGGTTCGATTTCCTTTGTATTTTGTGCGTACTTTTAATCAATTGTCTGGAGTCATATTTACACACATTGTTTTGATATGCATGCTATCTTAAAACGCGGTTTTGATTATTTCAACAAAATATTAAACATTATCGTGCATATGTTTTAATTTATTTCTTCCTTGATTCATTATCGTTTAGTTAGTTCTGAAAACTTGTATGCTATACTCATCTCTCTGATTGTGATTCGTAACTTGTCATTTCCTTAAGGTGACTCTATTTTAATTTAATCTTCACACATGCTTATAAATTTAGATACAGAGTCTTCTCAAAGCGATATAAGATAAGTGTGTTTACAGAACAAAAGGTCTGTTAAAGTGTTTTATAATAAGAACTTAAGCTTTAGTTAGAAATTATTTATCATTTTATTGGAAAGTGGATCTGCGATGTTAGATTTACAATTGATTGATGATACTTTAAAATGTACTATTGGGTTTACAAAGTACCAATAACTTGAATTTTATTAAATATATAAAAATATTGCTGGACCCATTTTTAAGAACGGGATGTGTCATAAGCCAATTTTACCTGGGGAAGCGAGTTATGGCCTATTATATATAATAATACTTAAGTGGGTTGTGTGATCGACGATAACTTTATCCAATTTTGTTATTTACTTTGAGCGTGTGCCTTCGAAAATTTACAGAAATGCAATTGATAAATGCTCTAGGCTAACGACAGTGAGTCGTTCCAATTGAAGTCCAGCCTTTTGTTGCGTTAATATTAAGCAAGAAGCTGTTATCAGCAACAAGACTGAAGTGGGGACCATAATCAATGTTTAGATAGGGACCCCAGGTAGATGTGAATAACTTAGAGATTGACACTCTAATTGCTTTGGCGAATGTATGTAGATTCTACACCGAGCTGTCTCGTGATTAGACAAGGCATTCCGATTTGATATCTGCGGAAAAGAGTTGTAAAACGTAAAAAACACAATGACTCCTCCTAACTTTGTTGTTTTTGCAGCTGATTTGAACTTGATTACTTCTGGAAAATATTTCTTACGACAATCTACAGGTAAGAAGCTATGTCACAGCTTTCTCATATTCTGATAAAATTCTCAGGCTCTATGAGTAAGTTTGATTTATGGAAATTGTTCGATTGGTTCGCTTTTGAGTGTCGATATCTGCCAACGCACCCGGTAGTGCTTTCTACACTTTTTTTCAATGTTGCTTCAGTTGGGTATTTCATGAGCCAAGAAAAATGCAATCCTCAATTGTACGACTTGAAAGATTTACAATACGTGCTCAATGTCTTAAGCCCACGAGATAGTCAAAACCGATAAGTGTTTTTAATCAGTTTCGCACATTTCATATTTTAACATCGTAGCGGTGTTTTCTTAGTACACGGCGGTTTCTACTTGGAACGGGTGCTCACGATGAATTACAGGTGTCCAAGTTCGGTTCTCGTATCATAGAAATAGTTCTATAATATTATAAATTTGCATTTACCGATCGGTATGAGGTGTCTTTCAAGTGTTGTGTGAAAAAAGTCTATTCTAACAGAGCCTTTGTAGAAATTTGCCTTTTATTTAGTTCATATTGGATTATTAATTCGTAAGTATTTTCACTTTACCTAAATTGCTTCACAAAGGTTTTACTTATGGCTTGAAGATCTTTCAGAAAATTTTAATAGATAACCAGTCTGTTCAAAATTTTATAATCCTATAATAAGTATATTATATTAAAACAAAACATTCTAAGACAAATCTAATTAAAAGTTCAACTCCGCGTACGTAAATGGTCCATGTAACTTCATTTATCAGTCAATTTTCTATATTTCTAAATCATGGTTTCGATTAGCGCCCATCGTTTTGAGATTGTCTGATTGAATGGGATACCTGTTAAGTGTTTATGATACAGATATCGCTTATCAGCAATATTCAGAGCTCCTGGTGAAACATTTTTCAAATGACCAAAGTTTAATTCACACGAGTACTTTTTAAGGCAACCATTTTTCTAAGCAACAAACGAGGCTGATTAAAACAGCAGTTGTTACCAGTTATAACTTGGAAGTACTTCCAGCTAGAGCGAAAAATGAATTTTCTAAAATAAAGGTTCAAAAGTCAATGGAAAATATTTTCACGCACATGTGTGCGTAAGAAATGAATTTTACTGGAATTTTACATTTTTTAAAAGATTGTGTCAGTTTATGAAATAGGATCAAAATTATTGAGAAACTTAATCATCCAACACTTGTCTTCAATTCCAATTTATTTTCGTTTTAGCCTATTTGTACATTTACTTATTTTTATGTTGTTAACAAAATGTTTGATATTATTAGTTATTAATTGATTGATTAATTGATTATTGTTGATTAATTCCAAATAATGTCTTGTAGTTTAAACATTTGTTAAATTTCAATAATTTCAGACGTATATTAGTAAGTGTAAAAAAGGTAATTCCGTACATGCCGAACTTTCAAATTATATTGTGAAACAGCCTGACACAATTTGATATCCGTGGAACGCTGATTAAAAAGAAAAAGCATTTAATTTGGTTCACTTAATTAAGTATTAAAACTTTCATCTTTATTATAACAAGAAATCCACTATCACATTAGAAGTGTTAAAGAATTTTTGAAAGATTTGCTAGTTAAATTAATTTATAGATGCATTCTCTTTAACTAAACACTACATCGAACAATAAGCTAATTTTATAATTAAAGCCATACTAGACTCACTCAACGTTATTAAATTTAAATACATTAAAATGCAATTATATCTTTTCGAATCCTTTCAAAAATAGTTTTAAAATCCCTTGATATATTAAACGTCTTTAACCGCCCTTGTAGTATATAAACTTGTTAATTAATTTTCATGAAGTACAAGTAGAGTCCAAAAATTGATACTAATGCATTTTTTCACTCCGGCTAATAAAACCCAACAACTCACGCCCAACTCATAAGTTTTGTACAAATAGTTCATGATTTTTATGAAAAGGTTAAAATTTTTGACATAAATTTTGTAAATACTTGAATTTTACAAATAAATCAACTATTATTATTTATTAAAAAGTACGCGCACACTGGTTGATTTTACACCCATGGTTTAATTCATGAAATATTATAACAAATAATAAGTTTGTTATTTCAGCTTAGGTTAAATCCCTAATAACAACTACTCTATAAAAATCAAATGTGTTATATTATACTATTAGTAGTTAATAGTCATATTATTTTAACATACAAATTTTGTCATTGTCAAATAATTAAAACACGAATAATTGAATTAGTCCTCAAGAAATGGTTATATTGATTGGAAGAGATGTTCTATTAATAAAAATAATTGAAAAAATAGTAAAAACTTCAATAGATCAGTAGATTGATTTGATATGACAATTTTCCTTGCTGTGTTTGGGGAATTTTTCTAATTTCGTCTAAATATTTCAACCCTTTGATGCCTGGAATAACGACTAAATCCTGCGGAAGCAGCAGCCACCACAATGTACATTATTATATTAAAAATGTTTGATCGAGAAACCAAATGTTTTATTTATTTACCTGAGCTAGTTTCAAGGAAAGTGTTAAAAATCGTCTACATTTATTTAAGTTTTTACAAGAGTGAACCAAGTTTATACTCTTTAAATATATCTAAAAAAAATGTTTCCTTTCATCATAACGATTTATATAACATAATTTTAATTTCCAGAAATTATTATTGGGTCATGATAAATATAAGCATTTTATATAAAAGGTATTACTGTTCCATAAGGTCCATATAAAAGAGTTGATTTACCTCGTTAACATGTGATGAGATAATCGGCTAAAAAAGTCAACCAGAATGAAATAGTCTATACCGGTTTTTATCGGGATGCACGAGACATAATTACGCGGTTTTCAGAACACGCAGTAGATTAATTGTGTTGTAGAAACAGTCCTTGCATATGTTTTGCAGGGAGCACTAATATAAAAAATATAAAATTTGATTTTTAAGTTAAAATATATTTTTTGGTGTTAATTGGGACTGTCTGTTTGAACAATTGATTTTTTAATAAAACATTTTAATAAATATACCACAATAGATAATTGCTTTTTGAATTTAAATTAATTTTTACACATTTTAAATTATTAAATTCTCTTAAAAATGCTGCCTTTTATGATAATCTTTAAATAATTCTAAATTGAAAGTATAGAATAGATTGAAAACTATACAAAGAGCACATTAAAATAATATACAAGTACGTACATGTGAGATTTAATTTAATTTTTTAATTTTAAAGAAATACAAAACTTGCATATTTGAGATAATCAAAAGCAGTTTTGCGTTTAGACGAAAAGGAAAATAAATTTCGTACTTCGATTTGATTAGTTAAACCTGAAACTAAAACTATAGTTTGGAAACTTTTTGCTCCACCATCGATGTCTTCTTGAAATTTAAAGCGAGGCTGTTGACTGAAAAATGTTTTACTTCTTAACGAGTAACGCGAATATGAAATTTATTATATTTAAAAACTAAAAACGTTAGGATTTCGCTTTTAATTGTATTAGATCGATATTTCAAGTAGCAGGAATTTAAGCGAGAAGATTAACCGATTTACGTATATTTTCTTCATATACAAATAAAGTAATCACTTCTTGTACTGATAGGATTACTAAAAACCGATTTTTATTTTATTTTAATTGTTTGTTCTTATTATGCTTAATTTAAATGGATCTCTTTTCTAGGGAATATAACTACAAGAAAATGCTCAGCAATATCTACAAAATATTTTCTCGGAAGAAACCGATTTCTGATTCTTCAGAATCAAAATTAGCAAAAGTTCTAAGTGCCTTCGACTTAACTGCCTTAGGTATAGGGAGTACACTAGGAGTAGGAGTCTACGTGCTAGCCGGCGAAGTTTCTAAGAATTATGCTGGACCGGCCGTCATAATTAGTTTTCTAATAGCTGCCATAGCGTCCGTATTTGCTGGACTTTGTTATGCAGAGTTTGGAACCCGTGTGCCAAAAGCAGGATCGGCCTACATCTACAGCTATGTAACAATTGGAGAATTTATAGCTTTCATCATAGGATGGAACCTCATTCTGGAATATGCCATAGGTTTGATATTTTCGTCTTCTGAAAATGTAATTTTCGATGCATTCGGAGATTTCAGGTTCTGCAAGTGTTGTAAAGGGACTTAGTACGTATCTAGACTCTTTGATTGGAAAAGTTATGAGCACGTACTTATCAGAGCATCTACCAATGAACATAAGTGGTCTGAGCAACTATCCGGACTTTTTTGCGTTCATCGTAACAATTTTATTTGCTGGTAAATCTCTTCACAACTTTCTTGTTGCGTTTACTCTAAATCCTTAGTAATTTAAGAAATATCTAAATATTTTCGTCGTATTCTTTATAGTCGCAATCGCGTGCGGCGCAAAGGAGTCAACCGTCATAAACAACATCTTTACGATACTCAACTTGAGTGTTGTTTTGTTCGTTATTATTGCGGGGGCCTTCAAAGGTGAGTAGGATTTCAGAGATAGTGCCTACAGCAAAGAATGCGAAAATGGTCATTATTTGAACACTCGAGGGGGAGTTATCGCGATAGCGTAATGATGACCTGCATTTAATACATAACTTTCAATTACTTCTAAGTTTACTTTATTATTTTATAATTGCCCTTATAATAGATAAGGGTTTAAATATTTCAGAACTTTATACTGCGTAGTTTGGATGGTAATTTGTTTGCTATATGCACGTATATGGAAGCAGAGTGTTTATATAATGCGGAGAATTTTAGTTTGAAGATTACTTTAATAATTATATGAGTTATTGTTGCTTAAAAAAATTGCCACATCATTTGCTCTAGGCAACTTCTCCAGATTACTAAAGATTTCTTACTGCGGACAAAATTTCATGTAAATATCAAGAACTATTAAGAACAGACACGTCATTTTTAAGAAAATAATAAGAGTCATAAACGTTCATACAACGGTTCGCTAGCTTATCTTATTTGCTTTAATAATTGAGCAGTTTCTGAGGAGTATCCAACGTAAAGTTAACAAAGGTTGATATGTAACAGTTTGCGACTGAAATAAAGTTTAACACTTTTACTTCTTTGGATAATTACTGAAGTTGTAGTTGGGTAAAAAGTCAAAAAGAAATTAGTTAATTCATACTATTAAACAATGTATTTTTTTAAAGTACATCAAACTTCCAGTTTAATGAAGTGAGAATTACTACCTCTAGTCGGTAAGCAGAAAAAGTTTAAATTTCATTCTTGACCTGTAAACTGCTTTAGAAAGTTTGGAAAATTTCACGACTTGTACTTGGTTGGAACTTACATAATATCACTTTTCAATTTAGTCAGTAAACTAAGAGAGTAAACTAAATGAAGGTGGTCTTCAAATTTACCAAATCTTCCGTAACTAATAAGTTAACTATTACATCCTTTCCGCATTTATTTTTTCTCGTAGTATATTTAGTGTTATTACAATATTCCTACACTTAAACGGATATTAAAGGATAATGCTATTTTTATATATACGAAAAATGGTGAAATTCTTTAAAATAATGAAAACTGGGAAACATTTCTTGATAGTTCTAGGATAACATAAACAAGTTTTTTTTAAATAAAAGGAGATTGACATAGTCCATTAGTTAGAAAGTTTAACATGTAAGGGTTTTACGAAATGAATTTAGAAAGAACAAATCTATAGTTTGATCCACATATTTATTAAAACTAAACAGAATTTCGTCTACAGTGCTAAAATATCTGATAAATTGATGAGTCTTTGTTGTTGATGAAGTTTTATATAATGAAAATGCAAACAGGAATTTTAAATATTCAATAATAATAAAGTTGATTAGGAACACTGAATATAACTCACATATTCAGAGTGTAAAAGAGAAGTAAGACTTAATCATTGTATTTTTAGTTAACACCTACAACTGGAACATTCCAAAAGAAAATGTTCCTGATGAAAAGTATGGAGATGGTGGATTTATGCCCTATGGTGTGTCCGGAATTATTAAAGGCGCAGCAGTGTGTTTTTATGGGTTCATTGGATTCGACTGCATAGCTACAGCCGGTATTATATCATATACTAAAAACAGAGTCGCGCCTAACAAACAAAATACCCTCCAGGTGAAGAGGCAAAAAGCCCAAAGAAGTCTATTCCTTTTGCAGTTATTGTCTCGTTAGCTATGATTTTCTTAGCTTACTTCGGAGTGTCCAGTGTCCTTACACTCATGCTGCCGTATTTTGACCAAGATGAAAACGCCCCTTTGCCGCATGTTTTTAAAATCTACGGATGGACAGTAGCTCAATACATCGTTAGTATTGGTGCCATGTTTGGACTTTGTGCAAGTCTAATGGGATCCATGTTTCCTCTACCAAGAATTGTATTTGCAATGGCATCTGATGGTCTCCTGTTCCGCTTCATGGGCGAAATTAGTCCAAGATTCAAAACGCCTTTCAATGGAACCATTCTTACCGGATGCCTGACTGGATTTTTGGCAGCCATCTTCAATCTTACAGAACTAGTTAAAATGATGTCCATTGGAACACTTCTCGCATATTCCATGGTTGCTGGCTGTGTGCTTATTCTGCGATATGAGTCCGAGGAGAAGAGAAAAAGCCAAAAGGCCTTGATCAGTGGGACTGTCCGTGAAAAAATTCAGATTCTTGCGAGGCAGATGTTCAATTTGGACAGGACGAAGAACTCGACAAAACTAACAGCTAAAATAGTTACTTATGGTGTATTAATATATTGTAAGCCTTATTACTTGACCGTATATTTCGTTTTCCTTTAAATGTATCTTTGCAGGTATGTGGTGCTTCTGTCTCGCAGCCATTTTAGAAAAGTTTGAAGAGCATTACGAACAAGTCACACAGGTGGACATAATCCTTGCAGTTCTAGCCACCATTCCAGTGTTGTTAACATTATTTGTCATTTCGCGACAACCTATTTCGAGCACACCAGTTGCGTTTAAGGTACCTTTCGTTCCATGGGTGCCTGGTATTTCGATTCTGATCAATATTTATCTGATGATAAAACTAGATGCCAAGACATGGATGAGATTTGGCATTTGGATTGGAATCGGTAAGTTGAGTATTTTATATTTAAAAGTAGCAAATAATGAAAAGGAAAAAATTTAATTTAGGTCTTCTAATTTATTTCTCCTATGGTGTGTGGCATAGTAAACTTGGAATCCTTACTCGGAAGGAGAAGACTGTCAACGGAAAACGTTCGCAATCAGTGCCAAATATTGTTTACAATTCTAGTAACTCTATTTCTACACGGTTTTAGGCTAGTTTTTGGATTAAAGGATTTTTACATTTTTGAAAATATACGTTTTTTTTAAATCCTTATGTAAAAAAAATCTCTTCAATGAGTAATGTTCGAAAAAAATGCTTTGTTTTGGGGTTTTATAAAGTCTTAGGACGACCAAGGTTTTTCCAAAATTCTTTTACAAATATGTTCCACAGCGTAAGTTAACTATGACTATTAACTTAAATAAAAACAATTCTATTATATCGCTCACAGCTTGTTTCTGAACAAAATTTCGTACTGAACCTAAGCTTAACCGATCTCATAATTCTTAAAATTCTATATTCTCCAGTAATAATTTGTAAATACTATTCAAATAACGCTTTTCTTTTCTTCTTTTGGTATTTTTATATCATTCATAGGTATGCTACATTTATTTATAGAATTTGATTATTTCTCTTATATTTTTAGGTAAAACTAAGGGAAACCACCTGATTGTTTGTTTAAAGAGATCTAAAAACTCTAAGAAGTTCAGACATATCTGAGAGGTATCGGAGTACAGTCAGATATAATTTTTTGTGGTGATACGTTTTACAGGAAATCGCATAAAAAAATATAATTTACCTTAAAAAGCTGCACACAGGCTCCGTAATTTTCTAAAATCCCATAAACCTAAAGCAACAAGTTGAAATGGACATGCTTAAAAAATTCCTTCGAAAGTCTGAAAGAGATTCATAAAAACTCAATTCAAACTACATTCATTTTATTTTAGGGGAATCCCCGAATTGCAAAAGCTCACTATTACTTTCTGACTTGTATGTGTACATAAATCTTTGCTCAAGGAAAAAACCAAATTTGAATTAAATACAAGCCAAATAACTTTAAAATCGAATAAAAATGATCCCCAAAAAACGAGATCTGAGTATATTTTGCTTCAGTTCAAAAGAAAGCAAACAAAACAACTCTGGAGACTCATTCACGATTTTCCAGATACTCATGGCAAATATACAAATTTTATGTTCGTACGCATGTTATTGGTGATGGAGTGTAGAAGGGGCTTTGTAACGCGAATTTTAATAATGTTAGCGTTCTGCGGTGTAATTTTTAGCCGCGTGTACGTATGTTACCTGCGACCTAACTTAAAAACAAAGAAAAGGTCAAAGTTGCCATATCCTTTTTAACAAAAACGAAATTGCATTTGCAATAACTTGCATTTCATCATAGGCATATCTGACTCGTCTGTCTATATTTCTCTCAATTCGCTCCGAAAATCTAATTAAAAAATTAAGAGCTTAACTGGTCCTGTGTTATATTTTCATTTGGGTTTAATTAAATTCGTTTAATTTCAAATGTTACAGACCAGATCAGAACGCTTACCAAAGTTTATGTTTCTCAAATTTTAAAATAACATCACTTTTTATCAAAAATATTTTTCACTTTACCCATTATGGAAGTTCGTTTAACCTAATTTGATATTTAATCGATCTTTTTTTATATAAATGATTGCTTATAATTCGTGAATAAAAATATTCGCCCCAAATGTCATCGTCCAAATCACATTTGAAGATAAGCCACCAACGATTCTATCCACATATGCGGGTATATAATTTTCCACATATTTTGCGACTTCCACTCTTTATAATCGCCGAAGTTTATTTAAGAATCACTGGTGGGTCTTAGGAATTATTTTTGAAATATTTGTAGCTTTAAAATTCTTTTAAAATTATTTTAAAGACCGATTTACATATTTAGTGATGCTTTAGAGCTAAAAAATAGATATAAGAATAATGAATAATGTCAGCGGATAAAGAATTCTTCTTTACAAGCATTGGGTTTATCTTGTATCGCTTTTGAAATATCCTGTTCGAACATTTAACAAGATAATGGTGCCATTGTTAACTTTTACCAATTAGAAATAGGCGCAAATTTCTAAATGAGTTGTGTTTATACTTCTATCAATTTTATTTAATAATGTCTTAATTGTATAAAAAGAGATGTCACCATATTTACGACTACAACTTAGAGAGGAAATAAAGTTTGTTAATTGCTTTGAGTCATTACATTTCTATCACGTAATAAAATCAATTAGTACTATTTCTTTTTGCGTCAATCTCTTCCCAAAGGGATTTAAAGAATTCTTCAGCTGCCTTGACTTTTCTGAGCACTTGTAGATCTATGCCGTCTGTTTTAAAGACCTCATCGATCCAATCCATATAGTGGAGGACTTTTACAAAAACAGCCGGGTATATGGGGTTACATAAATTATTTGGTAATATATGTCCAATGGTTTTGCTTGCCACGCCTAGAAGAATGTTCTGATGGTAAAGGGGACCACCAGAATCTCCTTTGCAAACCTTTGACTTTCTATCTTTATCGAGAACGCATATTTCTCGATCGGTCATAGTTCTCAGCGTTCGCAACGCACAATAGTCGTTATCTATAATCAGGAACTTTCCCGTCTTAAGCCACTCTGTCGTCTCTCCGGTCTCGTCATTGCCCCATCCTGCTGCCGAAGGTGTATTCGTCAGAGTATAATCCTGGGGTTTTGGAAGGTTTATAACCTTAACATAATCAGTGATGTCCAGTTTGCTCGTCAAAAATATAATACCGATATCAAACTCCCATCCACCTTTATAGTGTTCGTGTGGCACTAAGGACTTCGCAGTTCTAACTTGTTTACTTTCCTGCGGCAGCTTTGTGTGGACAATGCCGGCATGAACAAAGACTTCCTCTTTGTATGTGTTCGTTATGCAGTGCGCGGCCGTCAGTACAATATCAGCGCGGATGATTGTACCGCCGCATTGTGCCGCTCCTGAGTACCAATGCAACTGGTGGTCAACAGGGCTCAACTCAGTGAAATATTGCGTGCTTATGATGTGCACTATAAATGGGAGATTTCCTGGATTGTGGACAGTTCCATTGACTAGTTCGCCTTCCTGGGTGCCGCCCACCATCCGCATATGGCGACTATGAGCTACTGCCCCTTTCGATACTTCGATATACCAAAAAACTAGTGCAAAATACGGCAAAAATGCCATTTCTTCACTTCTTAGACTGTTACCTGGCTTCCAACTGAAGTTAATTTGGCATGCGTTAGCTTTTATATCAAAACCCGACTTAGTCACTGTGGGATTTTCTGACAGCTGGGCAAATACTTTTTATATACAAAATTTTGTAGTGAATTGAGAAATTGTCCAGAGTCTTGTCGAATTTAGGCGCCGACGCTGCGTGTTCTATATTTGTTGCCTCAAAGTCAATAATTGTGTCTTGTGCGATGGTCTATTGAAATTCACGTGAAAAATATCAAATGAATGCGCATTCAGGTGCTTACAAATTGGAGTCATTTAAGCATAAAAAACAAACTAATGGTCACAAATTTCTGAACGTTAGTGAAATAAAATATAAGCGTTTTACTACAAGGTGTTCTACTAAATGGGATTTCAATGTTAGTTTTTGTTGTAAGACCTTTACAAGTATACCAATATAAATTTCTATATGTTGAAAATATTTTTTAAATATTGAATTCATACCCAAAACTTCAGGCCTTTATAAAAGTTTAGAAAATTATTTAATTTATGCTTATAACAATTTCTAGTTCCTTATACAAAAATAATAATAACGCTAAATATTTTCGTATTTAGTAATTAAAAAATAGCAGAAACAAAAGTTTGACGTTGTGATTAATTATTTTTCGTAATTTATAAAAAAAAAAGTATTTATTCATTACATTTACAAGATACAAAGTTTATATTAATTCAACAAAAAATCACTAAGAATTCGTTATGAATTTCTTGTCTTGTTATTTACACCAATTGTTTCATTGCAATATTATTTAGTACGGGAGAACATTTATTTTTACATCGCTAGGTGATAGGTAATGATGTTCTATTAAACAGGTTTGAAAAAAATTTTATTATTCATCTAATTGAAGCAAGAGTTTTTATAAATGTACTAATTAATTAAAATTAAAAAAATGTTTGCATCAAGAAGATTTAGTACTTTTTATTGTTCATCCTTAACTTTTCTTGGAAATGTCTTAAATCAATCCGTCGTATTAAAAATTGTATAGAAATTTTATAAAAATTATTTTACATAATACGAAAATTTAATCATGTTGATAAATTGTATGGAAAAAATTAAATATATTTTGGTATGTTGCAACATTAGAGGTCTAAAAAATTGTGTCAAAATATTTGTGGCCTTTTACTTAGCGAAGCACTCAAAGTTTATATGCAATTAAACTTTTGTGAAATGATGAATTTACGTTTAGTGAAGTAATTAAAGCGCATTTCGTCGTTGCAACAGCACTTGATAATACGCCAAAATTCTTGAGATTTAACGCATTGGATTCATGGGTTTCTCCCACTTTCTGTCCTGAGAGTTGGCCAATTCTCGAAAAAAAGCCATATGCACTTAGTTCATTCAACGTGCTTTATTTGTTAAAAGTCTGCTGGGAACTTAAAAAAATACAATTAAGAAAGAAGAAGAAATTTAAAATCTTTTGTATGTGAGCTTCTCTTGCTTTTGTAATGAAGCCCATTTATACGATGGTAACGATTTTAGATGTATCTTTACAAGGAACTCTTACGTTTGAATACGATTTTATATGGAAATTTTATTAAGTAATTGATAGTGTTTGAAGAATTATTTAAAAATCAGGGAAAGTAAGTTGATGTTTGACACAGTAATGCAAACCAATGGATTCAAAGTGGGTATTACTTCAAGCCAGGATTGCTGGAATAATCCAAAAGACTTGTAATAGTCTCGTTCATAACTAACTAAAATAATATAGAATCCCTGATTTTATAAATAAAAGGATTATTCTACTGTAGGTCAATTTAACCCAGAATACAAAACTGTATAGCTATAGAAAACGAAACCTTTTAACCTAATTTAAAGGTCTTACTGACAATTACTAAAACATCCACTTTAACTCGTCTCTGAAAAGAAATATCTATGTCTCAGGATTTAAAGCCACTTTGACTCAAGCACTATCTTACACTTCGTAGTTATTAAGTGTTTGGTATAAGAAATCATTGTGTTTCTTGTTTCCATAAGACAAGACTTGCTATTGTCGACTCTAACACGAAAAAATTCACATCATCAATTGTGGCATGATGAGGAAGATAATTTGTGTTATAGTTTCTAGCAAAAAAGGTAAAAGTGTTTCGTTTAGTTTCTAATTGTTTTATAAAGTTTTGAATGGAAAAATTAAAATATATATTTAGCAATTGAAATGCTGAATAATCAAAAGTTGTATTTTTAAATACATAAATAAAATAACTCGAACGTTTTAGACGCTTTCGAAGCCCGCGAAACCGAGGCAGAAAAGTGTAATCAGCATCCTGTAATTAGGCAAGCGATTATAAAGCCTAAAAGATTTGGTCAAGACGTGTTTATACAGTTCACTGCAAAATTCTTAAAGCCTTCAATGTTTTTTATTATCTCATAAAGAGACCCATGTTATTACTTTTTAACAAAGTAATTAGCCCACAACAATAAAATACGATAAGAGAAAAGTGTTAAGTGATAAGAGAAAGTTTCTCTATTTTACCATGCTCATATTCACAACAAGAATCCTTTGGCAATCAATGATTAATTTTAATTTATTAACATTATTTAAATTGTAACATTATTTCGCACGAAATTACGAGAAATGGTTAACGCAGGAATATTGAATCTTTAGAAATATCAACATTTTTTACATCCTAAGAAGAGGAGATTTTTTATGTAAATCAGAACATGTTTTGGAAATAAAAATTGGGGAAGAAGTTTAATTAATAAAATATAGATGGACATTAATTTAACCTTCTGCTAATCGAACATTTTTTTAGAGGGTTATCGGTCATTTTTTTAGGGTTTTAGAGGCCATCGGTTGGTTTCTTTTTAAATGGCATGCTATTATGACTCAGGCAAATCTTTTGCACTCAAAAAAATGAGAAAACAATCACAGTAGGTAGGAAATGAATAGACTAACGCTAGAACAACGCTGGGAAAAATAAAAACTTATTTTCAAAATGAGTATTATGTTGCCGAAACAGTGCAAATTTTGAAAAAAATTTCGGTCGAAAAAATGCACCAATCGCACTTACGCTGCGATTTTAGGGCCGTTGGACTTTTTTTGTGGAGTGCCACTAAAGATCGTTGCTGACAATCCAGAAAGGAAGGCATGGAAAGTATACTCTACTTTTTTCAATAAATCAAGAAACTTTGAAAAATACTGAATGGTACTTATTTTATCAATAAACCAGCCAATGGTCCAGCCTTTATTTACGTCTATGAATATGCAGTACATGAAAACAAAAACCGTAGATAAAATTTAAATTAAGATTATGTATTAAGATTTATGGAGAGAAAAACACAATAAATGTAGATTAGGTAGCCGAACGAAAGATTCCGGATAAGGGACTATGTCTCTAAACTAATAAAAAATTAACAACGGTATGAATTGAGCAGTCTTGTTTGGTTTTGTAGCGTTCTTTATTGAATCAAATAAAACAGTAGAATTGCTAAATAATAGGAGGACGGTTGATACAATAATAATGATATAATACACAATAATTCAGTAAATTTCCCTCTTCACATATAATAAATGTGAATGATTTACTGTCCGTCAACTTGGGCCCTTACTGGCTTCAAAACAAAAGTTAAATCAAAGAATTTTTGGATGATACTAGGAGGGGGGGTAATGACTTCCACATTGCTAGGTGGAACAAAGTTAGGGGAGTAAGGTGGAAAAATCGGTAGAACATAACGTGGAACAAAAGGAGGAGCAAAAGGTGGAGCAAAGGTTGGAGCAAAAGTTGGAGCAAAGGTTGGAGCAAAGGTTGGAACTAAATCTGAAATAGTCGATGCAGTATTAGCAAGGTTGCTGTTGTTCGAAAGACTTTCTTTGATCCAATCCAAAAAGGGCAAGACCTTAACAAAAATAGAAGGGTACACAGGATTGCAGACACCAGAACGTTTTGTGTTTGGATGTTCAAGAACAACACTTACTACGCCCAGAAGAGTATTGTTCGCGAAAAGTGGACCACCAGAATCGCCTACGCAAACCTTCGATTTATATGTTGGATCAATAACACAAATTTCACTATCGGTGACAGAGCGCCTCATAAAAATTTTACAAAAACTACTTGGTTTTATCTCATAGTCAACTGTATGTAGTTTTCCCACTGCCAATCTGTTTGCGTTGACACCCCAACCTGCTGCAACGGCGGTCCTACCATTCCAATAATCAGTTCCATTTGGCAGATTGATCGGTTTCACTCTATTCGTGAATTCTAATGCACGTTCCAAGATCACAAGGGCGATATCGAACTGCCAGATGGCATCCGTTTTGTTGTACCGATTGTGAATGATGAGGCGTCTTGCAGATCTTGATTGCTCGCATTCCTTTGGTTTATCCAGATAGAGAACCCCGCCATAAACCCGGACTTCGTTGGGTTTCCTGTCTTCCAAACAGTGAGCAGCTGTTAAAATAACGTCTGCCTTGATGATTGACCCGGTGCATTGTCGTACTTCCTGACGGACATTGAATTTATGCAGAGCGAAGTCGTATCCGAAAAAATTTTTTGTAATATCGAGGAATACAATGAATGGAAGATTTTCTCCAATTCGTTCCATTTGTTTATATACATCGTTATTTTCAGTACCACTAAAACGAACACCAAGTGGTCCAGCCGACACGAAACTAAAATATAGTAGAAGCGCGAAATATCCCAGCATTGTTCTCAGACTACTTGGTTCAGGTACAACTGATGGAATTAATATTGGTAGGTGGAACAATGGTTCTGTGACAACTGAGCAAATCCACTGATATTTCGTGTTTAAGTAAATATTCACGCTTGTGTGGCTTTTAAAAAAGATGAAATCAGCAATGATGTACTGAGTCTGAGTAATACAATTTAAAGTCGTTGTTACAAAAAGAAATTTCAACTTATGGAGACTTAAACGAAGCATGCAATTTCACTTAAATTGAGTTGTTGTCCAGCTAGAATCGGGTTTTGTTCAAAACTAATTTTACAGCAACTAAGTCGACATATTCGAAAGTGGAAGGTTATATGCTATAGATATTTTGTTAGTCTAAAAAACAGAACTGAATAAATGTTATAAGTGTACAGGTGAACATTGAAAAAAGAAAATTGATCTTTTAACAATAAAAGCCGTTTTGTAAGAGATAGATCATTGTCTACCGAGATAAATCATAAAATGTTACGTTGTTCGCACTTTTAGGAATTTTCACCACTACGATTTCGGACTGCGGTGGACAATATAGACTTGTAAATGGGAACCAAGTGGGCATTATTGTAAACGACACGGTCTACAGTGATGGGAGTTTTGATGCAAAGTTTCCTAGTCACTTACAACAATTGGTAGATCCGATCGAATATTTTCTTAATGGCTGCCCATTGAAAATGTAAATCCCAAAATAGGCACAAATTACTAAGAAGTAACCTAGTGCATAACTCATCCAAAATAGGCGAATAATAGAGCAGGAAGAAGAGTGTTGAATTTACCCCGTATGTAAGGACGATAAATCGAGCAATTCCGTCCGGCTATACACAAATTGCGTACGATGAATGCCTACACAGATTTAATTGAACAGTTACGAGCATAAGAGCGTAATAAGTATATATTTATTACTTCATAATCTGTCTTATATGCACGAAAAGCGATAACTTAGGCCAATTTAATATTGCGTTACTAAATTCATAATATTCTAATTCCTGTCAAACAATTTGCCTCATTGTTTATTGACATATGAATTCAACTTCCAATCTGGGACGAACACTACTTTCTAAGTTCTACTCTATTTACAATTTGTAAATCAAATCAATAGATTCTACTCTTACAACAAAATTGGACGCGATCTAATGGCTTTAAGTTTAAAATTGCAGTTATACTCATAAAGTCCAGTCGCGACGACTTCCTTAAAAGAAATATGTGCTTATTACCATTGAAATAGTGAGGACGATTTTATTCTATATGATTTGGGCTGAATTGCAATTAATAGCAATTATGTAGTCCGATCACCACCGGCGTGTGCTGGCATCCCCGGGGCATACTTACAATGATTACTATTTCAATGCCAATACTAAGACTATACTATACACGGTCTTACTGGACTTGCTGCATATGAATGCAGTCTGATTTCATTTTTATTTTGATTGTTTTAAAAATAAACACATACGGACTTTGAAATTATGTACCTTCTAATGTAGTTCGATCTTGCTCTCTTATATATGCACGACCTCCTATACTTATGCAAAAAATTATTTAATTAAGTTTTTTTTTGTTTATGTTAGACCTAAACAAATTTGGTAAGTTTGGAAACAAATTTTAGGTCAAAGATTTGATAAATGATTGTAATTTTAGGCAAAGACTTTACCAATTTTTGCTTTTTAAGAAAAACGATAATTTGAGCAGTTATTCCTAGCAACGATTTGAAGAGACAGAAACCGGATAAACTGGATTTTCACTTTGCCAAGCGTAAATAAGAAGACGAACTGATATTTCATTTTATAGGCTCAGAAATAAAGGACAGAATTGTCCGGAACTTGGGTGAGCGTTATGATTATTTGTCTTTTTATATTATTCTAAATTTCATTATTTATCCCGAAGTAGAAACCATAAGTCAGATTCATTATTGTTCAACACTACACATCTTCAATAAATATAAAAGAAGTCTAAGTGTTCTTGTATATCCCCCCAAAAATAGTAAAAAAACGAAATTCCTGATTCCTGATAAATTGGTTCAATTACTTTTATCAGTATCAGTATAACAATATACTCTAAAGTCTTCCTTAGAGCCTTTCATTAGTACCAAACATGCTTGCCAATTTGTTTTTTACTAAGTTTCGAAAATAATCTGAGCCTGTTTTATGCAAATTCTCTAAACACTATCCCAAATATCACCAAAAGGTAGAGTTATTGAAGTGAAATGTGTCAGGCGCTCGGTTTTGCAACGCTAGTAAGAAATATTTTAGGAAAATTCACTTTACTACTAACACAAAATTGGGATAAGTTTTAAGTTTCAGAATAGCTTTTATTATAATTATAATAATTACTATTACTATTATAATTTATAGGCACCTATACTAAACTTAACCTAACCTATACCTACACCTACCACAATTATAGTAGCTCAACTTAGCCTAACATGAATTTAACTAGTGGAGAATTGTCTAACCCCTCAGCCACTCAGACTTTGTAGGACTTTCCTAATTTTTCTGGAATTGTACTTTATCTCCTGAAACCCTGCCGGGTAAATTACTGGAAGTACTGGAGGACGGGAATGAGAGCTGAAGTGGGACAGACAAAGAAAAATAGGAAGGGAATTTAGAATAATAAAGACCCAGTGCAGACCTCAAATGCCCAACAAAAAAAAGGATTAAAAGGAAAAGGGAGATTAAAAAAAAACAACAACAAAATAGTAGTAAGAATTATCCCCAAAATACAAATCCCAAATAAAATTTCGAACGTAAAGTTCCATCGGCTTTGGCCACCGCAGTTTAAAAACGCACTCGTGCAACTGGAAGTAGAAAATCGAGGTTGCCGGGCCACGAAACCCTAGCAGCGAGGAGGGTTCCGGCCTCTCGAGTTAGCTGCTGAAGTGTGAGGACGTTTCGCGGAACCACCGATAAGATAAAATATTAAGTGAGAGGAATAAGCACATACCGCCGCTACGAGGTCTAGACTGGGACGTCGTAACGCGGGAATAATTGCCGTCAATTTGGATCAGACGCCCGGCAGGCAGGTTACAGGAGAAGCGTGAACGTAATACTCGGAGATAAGAAAGCTAAGCACTACTTTTAAATTTTTGTTTTATTAATATGTTATCAATTTCACACCTGGTGGCTGATTGGCTCGTTAATCGAATTGTAATAAGAAAAGTGCGTGTAAAACGTTTGTATGAGCCAACGAAAAATTATGGGTTTTATTTGGTTTCGTGATTTAACCGAAAATCGAAGGCGGATCCAACACCGTAACTCATCGTAGAAGAAAATTTAAGAAAACTTTATTGTCTTTATTGCCCATTCTTGTCACATTTATGCGTATTAGAAAAGAAATGTTTCAAATACAACTTCTTAGATATCCTCTCTAAAGCAATTTATCTTACATACAACTTTCAATTCTGTAATAACCGTAGAAACGGTGCACGACACCGCGTTAAAATTACGCCACACTATTATTAACGATAAATGCGAATTTTAGAAAATGGAGGAAGCTGTGAATAGATTAGTCTAATATATGATTTTCTTTCTAAATAAGTCTAATATAGTATTACCGATCTTCCTCGGTAGTGACTTGCCTTAAAGCAGTTGACACTTCTTGATCTTTTTATTTTATTTCTCATTTCAGTGTTACAGAGAAAGCGCAGCAATAGTATTAAGGGCTTTCCAGGTATAACTATTACATATGTAGTATAGTTTAATTCTTTTGGAAAAAATTATTGCACAATTCAGTGCGTTGAAATATTCAGAATTGCGCGGGTACAATGATCAGCTTTTTCTGCGTTGCCATGCACCTCACGGAATTCATATTTTGTTAGTATAATAAAATCGAACGAAGCAAGAGTTTGTACAGTTGAACAAACCCTAACCATAAGTGGCCTTTCATCAATATAAGGTTTTCCATAGCATATCGTTCATTAGAACGTCTACCGACATAGTTAATACTTATAATGTTGAAGTTGTTCATTTTTTTGGGAGCTTTTGCCACCGTTGTGTTAGGCCGTGAGGGCCAGTATAGAGTTGTAAACGGAGTTCAAGTGGGCAGTATTGTTAACAATAGGGTTTACAATGATCGGAGTTATCCATATGCGGTGTATTTAAGGATCGTGAGAAAATACAAAAAAAATGATAACTTATCGAACAGGCTTTTATCGTATATATCGAGATCAAGGTGTGGAGGTTCTGTGATCCGGTCGGATATTGTTTTAACAGCTGCTCATTGCGTACTAAATGCCGATCCAAGTTTAGTCACAGCATTTGCTGGGATAGTACACGTCGCTAAAGAACAACCTAGTGCACAGTTCATTCAAGCAAGGCGAATCGTAACGCATGCAGAGTATGAGAAATTCTTCAAAAATGACATAGCCCTCGTTTTTCTGAAGGAAAGTTTTGAAATAACGCCATATGTGAGAACCATAAACCGAGCAAGCCCGGCTTATTACAGAACAGGTATGAATGTGACAGCGGTTGGATGGGGCCGTGACGAGACTGGAGTATCAACAGCGTGGTTAAACCGTGCAAACTTTTCGTTAATGAAGGAATTAACATGCAAATATTGGACTGGCAGAAACGGAGTTCTTTGTACTATCGATAAACATCAGTCCTCTATAATTTGCTCAGGGGACTCTGGTGGACCCCTTGTGCATGGCAATGTCCTAGTTGGCATATCGATAGGTGTAATAACACCTAATAGTCAATCAGAAAGCCACACCTGCCATCCGAGCTATCCTGCAATTTACACGAATGTGTCTTTCTTTGCAAATTGGATCGACAGTCAAATTGAGCACGATGATTGGTTCCGCAGATATCATTAAAATAGAGCAGCTACGAAATAATGACGTATAACGATAACGTCTTTAAATCTGTAAAACACCTTGATTCTTAACGGAGGTTGTTAATTGCACACGTCTTACTACTTCTGTTTGTACTCCTTTTGCAAATTTTCTTGGTATTTAAGCGGCAGTGATAATTTCCTAATGTCTATTTTTATATGTTTCTACTGAATAGCTAAATAAAAGTAAATTATGATTGCAGTAGTTTTATTTTAATAGTTCCTATAGGATATAGTTCCTATAGTTCCTATAGGATTTCCAAACATGGTGATCTAATGTACAAACCACAAGTGTGGCTCTATAATTGTTTCTATGTGCGTCTTCGAAAGATCTGGACCGTATACCTATATCCTATTCTGTGATCACTGTGGTTTCCTGGCTCAGGTTTTTCTTTTATTTACGTACCAGCACACATTTATAAATAACAAAATAATAGTATAACAACCGAACGAAATTAGAAACTAAATAGAATAGGAGAAAATTGTAATTTTGTTACTTAAATAGCAATATTTTGATTTCTATAAGAGCACATTACTCTTTACAGTTTACACCACGAAAGATCAAACTCTGTAGTGGAGAAGTTAGAAGAGCCTTAAAATGGAATCATTTATGAGGACACCATATTCGTTGCAGAAAAAATTCAGCATTTTATTGTATTCGAATATTTTACACAAAATGTAGCGATATCTCGAAAACCTTGATGTTTTTGCTAAAGTCAAATTATGGTAATTTGTTATAGTTAGAACTATCAGTAGTGATGATTAATTAGTAATCAAAAATGACGAGAAATTTCATTTTAGACAGTTTTTTTTATTACAACTGAACATATACAAATGTCTACTTGCTTATCGGAATACGTTTTAATTTATCATTAATCCAGGGAAGGAATTCCTCAACTCTAGTGAAGACAGACGGAAACTTTGGATTACACGTTTCCTTTTTATTTGGTAACTGCACCTTGTTCATTGTCCAGGAAGAAATGCCCACAATCCTATCGTCGAATACGAGGGGACCACCTGAATCTCCGTCACATGCTGATCCACCTTGTTGATTTAAAGCACACACCTCCGTGTTGTGAATTTTCCGAACAATAAACATTTGACAAACTTCATTCGGAATTAATCTCAAATTGGTCTTTCTCAGCCACGCAGACCTTTCGCCGAATTCAGTCAATCCCCAACCAGCAATGGTGACTTCATTTTCTACTTTATAGTCAGAAGATGAGGGCAGGGAAATAGAACTGATGAATGGCGTTGGTTTAAAGGCCTTCATAAGGAACAGCATGGCGATGTCGTCTGTTAAAGGTGCTGTTTTAAAGCTGTAAGGAATGAATTTCTTCTTAACTTTTCGGATTTGCTCTGACTTCTGATGCAGCACTTGGTTAACAATGCCAGCCCGTATAGTCAGATCTTGTTCTTTTGCTAAATAGACGCAATGTCCAGCTGTCAATACGACATCCTCGCGAATGAGAGAACCTCCGCACTTCACTAGGGCCACCTTTTGCCCTTCTATCGTCTTCCAGATTACTTGAACAATGTAGTTAAATTCAACAGACATTTTGACCTCCTCATTGATTAGCCGTCCAACCTGATTTCCATTGACGATTCGAAATAACTTTCTGCCTATAGCAGCCACTGCACCACACAGCAGCAGCGAAAGTATAATTTTGATCATATTTAGTTTCGAGAAAAACTTCCTTTCCTTGGAAATGTGAAAATTTAATTGACGTAATTTTCTGACATGGTTGCTTTTATAGTTATTTAATTTATTTGCTTTGTCGCTTATTAACAGATGTGTTTTGTGTAGCTATCGCCTTTATTTTTACAGGTGTGAGCAATGGTAGTTACGTGACATGATATATTGTATAAAAATGCCTTGGAAACAAAGAAACAAATAGCTACAGGTATGGTGATGAGCAGTCAAACCTCAATATATGGTATGTATGTTTATATTAAAGAAGGAATATGCTAGCATATAAATGTAAAATTTATGTTCTGGGTGAATCATTCTACAACTACTTGAAATATATCTAAACTAAATAAATTAGAGAAAGGATAATTATAGCACGTATTACGGTATATATAAAGCATACCAAAGTCATAGATATGCTTTTAAACTGAAAATTCTAATCTACACTATTGTAATTAAAAGCTTTAATGCAAAACTCGCAATTCGCCTCGCCACGGGTGTAAAAAACACCCTTTAGGTTTGTTTAAGTTACGTAATAGCGTTACCGACTTCATAAAAGGTGCATTAGTATAAGTCGAAGATTTCTTTCAAATATTGGTATTTATTAATTAACTGGTTTTTTGTAAATTTAAAAATTCAGCATATCAATATTTTAGATTTTAAATTTAATTTAATCATTTTTGGTCTACGAATTTTTCATGTTTTCAAGAAAATAACGTTTTACCAAGAATACAGCCTAAAAAAACTAAATTAAAGAAACAAGACCACAAAATTTGTAATTTTTAAATTAGAGAATTGTGGACAGGACGAATAGTTAAATTAAGTGAGTTAAACTAGAAGTAAATTAAAAAACAGATGGTTACGCATCTTCAGGAATAAAAAATTAGATAAACTTAAAACTTGAATAAATTCAAAACTGAAAAAACATTCCACAAACATAAAAATAAATATAACAATTTTAAGGAATTCATAATATAATAAATTAAAGAGAATTAAAAATATTTTTGCTGCAATGTCATAGTATTTTTGAGACGTTTCTTATTTGTATTTGAATTACTTGATCACTTTAACTTTTCGTTGATCCAATTTGTGTTATAAAAGAAATTTGTGTGAACAGGAGGATACAAAGGATTTCAAGGCGTATTATCCGGTTTGCCTTTAATGTTAACCTTTATACCACCACTCAGCACATCTACAAGAATAATGTTTTTAATCAACGGACTACTCGAATCCCCAGTGTAGTTTTTGGGAAATACACGAGATCAAAATGCAAAAATGAGACGTCTAACTCCAAAGATTTGTTTGCTCGGTTCACTCATAAAAGTGAACAGTCAAAACTTTTGATAGACCTTCAAAATTACTGAAATTTTGGGAGACAAACTTTAAAAATTAAAATAAATCGTAAGTAAAAAATCAATTTTTAAATTTTAACACCCTGTAAAATTGGAACTAGGGTAGGGATGTAATTAAGTAATCAAGAGAAATTTCAGACTGTTGGCTATTATTTGCATCGAAAGTTATTGTTGAAAGTGTTAATAATAGTAGAGTAACATTGAGTTTGAAAGGTATTTCAAATTGTATCATATTATATATAATAATTGATGACTGTTTTTCTCCAATTTGGTCCAAAAAAAGTATAAGTAATATATTTTTTTATAACGAGCCTGCTCTCTTGACAATCTAAAGCATTTTGAAGTTCATCGATATCTGTAATCGAACGCAAGATATTCTGATTTCTTTATAATCAGTCTAGGCCATTTTTCAAACTTTGAGGGCATCTTCCCCCCAAAGAGGGTAGTTTTGGCAACTTTTGGAAACAGATAAACTATTGCTTCACATAGGGCTATATTTGTGCAAAGTTTCAGCCAAGTCGTCATCTTCGGCTTGGTGGACTTCATTCGTAAGTACAATTTCGTAGTTACAAATTAAAAATTGTAAGGTCTGTTTCAAGTATATTAAGTAGGTAATTAGGTTCTGTGTTACCTTTTGTTATTATACGATTTACAAATAAATAACAATTTTGCTTAAAACATATCGAAAAACATTTTATTTTATTTAAAAAATTCCAACATCGAATATTTATGTATGTACCCCGTAAAATATAGAGATAAAGTAAATATTAATTCATTTTCCGTGGTCCTCTAGAACAAAACAGTAGTGGAAATTTAATTTGTTTACCTGAGGTTATGACAATTAAATAATGGAATATGTTAATAATTTAGCGGACAATATTAGTTGAATCCCAAAGAAATTAAGCAATAATCCAACAATAGTTGGCGTCTCTTTGTAGGCAGATGGAAAACGAGGATCACAGGATCCGTTGCTTGGTTTCCTTGGAATAAAAAGATCGATACCACCATTTAGAATACCAACGAAATGATTTCCTGCGACCAAGGAACCAACAGAATCTCCTGCGCACACTTTTGTTTTGTACTTCGCATCAGTTGTGACTTTCGCAAATCGAATTATTCACAAGTGTAATCTCAACACTTTTCAACCATCTGGTCAAAGTTCCATTCCCCAGCCAGTAGCGGCGACCTTCATTCCAATTTTATAATCAGTAGGTGTTGCTAGAGCAATCAGGTTGATGTATTTAGTAATATCGAATTCGAATGACAAAGATATGATGGCGATACCATTCTCCCAGTTGCCTGCGTACTGTTAATGTATCACGAGTCTCCTAGCGACCCGGGTTTGTCCTTGTTCACCTCTCTGGGAATTATCAAGGGATACGATTGCGGCAATAACCGCCACATTTTCTGGCTGTGATCCGTTGACACAGTGCGATGCTGTCAATAGCGCATCTGTTCGAATGATGGCTCCTGCACAGCGTACCACAAGAATTATGTGGATAATTTTAATAGCCCTTATGAAAGTCAGGTACGGAAACCAACCTGCTTCCTAATGACTACTCTGTGCGCGGGACTACGAGCCGCTGTTAAGGCAATAAAGAACAAAATGACAGCAACTGATCGGAATATACCTGTAAGCTTAGCCTCTTAGGCTAGGGTAGGCAGGACAACTGAAATTTTCGCTCTGTATCAAAGCTTTTATGTAGAAATACCACGAAGTTTTAACTTCGAAGCAAGAAAGGTATTCTATAATTGTATAAAATAAAATAATTGGAAGATTTAAATTGAATTTAGGTTTATTTTATTTATTTTTGCTTCTCTTTGCTTTAAATACAAACTTCGCGATTTTTATTAATTTTTCTTAGTCAAATCCCAAAGGAGTTGAGTAGTGATCCAAGACCAATAGTTGGCAACTTTTGTGTAGGCAATTGGCAAACGAGGATCACAAGATCCATTGCTTGGTTTCTTTGGATTATAAAAATCGATACCACCATTTAGAATTCCAACGAGGTGGTTTCCTGCGACAAGTGGACCTCCAGAATCTCCTGAGCAAACTTTTGATCTGAATGCTGGGTCAATAACACATATTAGCGAAGAGAAATCTTGTTTTGAGAACAATTTGCAAATCGAATTGTCCACGAGTGTCAGCTGTGCAGTATTTAACCAGCTTGTTAAACTTCCATTCACATTACGTCCCCAGCCAGCAGCAGTGACAAGCATTCCTATTTTGTAATCGGCAGGTTGTGCAAGGGGAACCAGGTTAATGTATTCATTAAATTCAAATTTTACTGATAAAAATATGATGGCGATGTCATATTCCCAATTGCCTGAGTACTGTTCGTGCGTCACTAATCGCCTCGCGTGGCGGGCTTGCCCTTGTTCACCTTTCTGTGGATGATCAAGTGACACAATTCCAGCCATAACAGTCACATTTTCTGGCTTTGATCCGTGGACACAGTGCGATGCTGTCAACACGGCATCTGCTCGAATAATGGCTCCTGCACAGCGTCCCATAAATACATGAGCAAAGAGTTCACCAGTAGCATTTACATACTGGAAGACAAGCTTAGTACTCCTTATGAAAGTAATATACGGATGGGTCCCAGGATTTTCTGCCTTTCCGTCAACCAGTGCACCAACCTGCATACCATTGACTACTCTGTGCGCGGGATTGTGAGCCGCTGCTAGGGCAGCAAAGAACAGAACGACAGCGACTGATCGAAACATACTTGAAAGCTTAGCCTGTTCTAGGACAACTAAAATCTTTGGTTTGAACTGAGACTTTTATTATTTAGCCAAATTTTCGAAATCATTGTTTTTAAAACACCTGTATTTGCTTTAAATGGTCTTGTGATCAATTGTTTTTGTAAATAATAGTCTGTGTTGTTTCCAGCTGCTTTAATAACCTTGAAAATCTTTATTTCTTACGTATTACAGTCTTTCACACACTTAGTAAATTGTCCAATACAAAAAAATGATAATTAGTGAGATGTAATTCCTAACTGAACTAGTAGACAATGTGGAAATGAAGACCGTACTTTTAGGTAATTGTTCTAGTATTAAATACATACTTTGAACTTTCATTTTATAACCGTGTATAATACACACTTCCATACACACTTAACATACAAATTTCTAGATTAAGTGTAATTTACTCAACTTTTTTTGTAAACCGTCAATAATACTTTTTTCATATGTTCAAATAACGTACAGCTAAATCCAGAATTAATAAAAAATTTTGCAAATAAGATTTCATAAATGAAAGCGAAGTTTTTTTTTCCTATAACAAGAAAGTCGTACTTTTAGAAGCACACTAAAATCGAAATAATAATTGCTTAAGAAAGAACAAAAATTTGAAAATTGGGTAGAATGGGGGATGCACTTATAAAATAAATCTCTAAAGGAGAAACACTCTGTACATTCAAAATCCTTTTTTAAAAAGTAATTTAACTGAACTTTAGAAACGATATTTATCGTTTTATATACGACACCTGGCACATAGCACATGACGTGATAATTGACACGTCGCACATATTACAAGAGAAAAAAAATTAACCAGAATGCAACAAATAGCCTATAGTTCTTAAAAAAAAATTATGCACTATTATTGAATGAAATGATTGCTTTTTAAATATATCTTTTTTTTTTAATTTATAATGTAATAAAACATTATTTGATTACTTCTCTATTTTTCTAACTTGAAATATGTTTCAGATGAAGTTAATATCTAAAAAAATTAAAATTAATTTTGTTTCCTATTTTTAAATTCGTTATATTTTTTTTAAATTTGTTGACGACACCATTGGCAATCGAAAGAAAATCGCAGATGCGCCAGTGAGACCTACCAAGCCGTAAAAGGATATGGGAACGTTGAAGCATTCGACTTCTACTTATCCTGAGTTAGGTCGTGGCGGTACATGACTAAGACTTTAGTCGATCTTGGTAAAAAAGGCTTTTGCAAAGAGCTCTAGGTCGTGTCAAGAGCTTAGCTTAATTAGCTTGGTGCGATTTAGAATCAAACTATTAAATAAACCACATGACGACAAGTCGCTAAGATGAAATGCGAAGATTAAGAGCTCTGCCGACTTGATATCTTTTAAACATGCACACCACAACTCCATGGTCAAGTCTTAACCGATATCTAACTAGATATTGCCTGTGATGTTCAATACTCTAACTTAATCACGATACCTGCTCTGTTTGTCTTTGAGGAGTTCTCCTGCCTACCTTAGGAACCCCATGATCAGATCCTCATAAACTTTTCAACGGACTACCAGGAAAAGAATGATTCAAGTATGTTTTTCCGCTACAAAGTTATGCATGAACATCGCCAAAAAGTATAAACGTCCTCCTTTTATAAAGTCGACTAAAAACTGCAATCAAAAATTTTATGAATCTTGTATTTTCCTACAGTACTTTTGAACATGAAGCTGCAGAATTTTAGGAACTGAAAGCAGTCTTTTGAAAAGACCTATAAAACCAATAGTCATTCACCAATATTTCAACAAGTTTTGTTTTTCGATGATAATTATGCAATATAAATTTGATTTCACTTAAAATAATGATGGTTATTACGAATTGCACGTCTAATATAAATTGATCAGAATTGAACATCTGAAAAATAAATTTAGATGCTAATTTCCATTATATCAAAAAATTAAATATAGAAGTTTTTTGAAAGATATAGCATTTCAAAACTCGCCAATTTAGCGTCAATCAGTGTTTCCGTTGATGTTTTTATTTCTATAATATTTTCATAATATTAATGTAAAAAATGATATAAACTAGCAGAAAAGTGAAAAGATATGGCTTTTTTTAGTTTTTCATCCGTAGCAAATTTGATCCTATAATTCCTGGGTTTACTTCAAGAAATGCAGTAGTAGCGAACTCTTGGCATATTAATTTCAAATTTTGACTGATTTTAATTCTTAAGCAATCAACATTTGCAGCAAATAGAATTAAAAAATGTTTATTAAATATGATCAGAAAAAAATTGCACTCAAGAAATTTCAACAATGTGGACCTTGTAAAGCTCTAGGGAAAAGTGTCTTTCGAAGATACGCACCTGATGCGATATTTGTTTAAACAACAATATTATTATTATTCCTTTTATTAATAATTAATATAACAGGCTTTCAAACGGGCTATAAAAAAGAATTTCAATTTGTCCGCATATTTTTTATGTATTTACTGTTCTGATTTACTCATGGAATATTTTCACTAGTATATTAACACGATTTTTAAGGATTATGTATCAAGTCAACCACGGCGCATCTAGTTGGACTATTATTTTTCATGGTCATGCTGGTTAACGGCCCGTCCCGCATTTTTTTAATTGCAATTTTTTCGTAATTAATAGCATGATATTTTGAAATATTAATTGTCTTAATTAAGATTATTATCAATTTTGCTTATTTATGTCAAAATTTAATTTATAAGCACAAGTGATCCCATATCAATTTCTAGAAAATTGGCTTAATATTTCTTTAAAAATTTTGAAAAATTGTTTTTATTATATCGGATTTGTTGCTGAAATCTATTTAATTTCCGACATTTTCATAAAAACTTAAATTGTAAGACAAATATTACAAAATTTCTTTTTATAAGACTTGTGAAAATCGTCAGTACATTTTTAATATCAGTTTTGAAATTTTATTTATTTACGTTTTTAACATTGAAAAATTTTAATATTAAAAGAATTTTAACGGCGTTATCAGTCTTAGGTAACCTTTTCATGTACATCTTTTATTTTCTAAGAACTATTGGAATTATGTGGGTAAGAGTTATATTTTTTATATGCGCAGATTTCATCTTCTGCCTATTTTTACATTTTTCATTAACAAAATTATTGCATATTTTACGAGACGTACTTGGGATAGTTTGGAGATAATTTCGAGGATATTACTAAACTGCCTTGATTAAGATTAACGAAACTTTTGACTATGGAATCTGAGCATATACTAATAATAATAGAATTTGTTAAAAATTATTTATAATTATTTGATTATTTGCATTGTGTTTTGATTGGTTTTGCATCCTCTTAAAAACCCGTTCATTGTGGTTCTTATTTAATTGTTTGCTAAACTCAAATCGGACTAGACATGCATTTTAAGCTCCACTTAGAACAATACGAGCGTATGGATGTATGGGTTGTGGCTCAATGAAAATCATATCAAATCAATTATCTCATACTTTCATAAATATGATAAGATTTTGTAAGAATATTCACATTCTTCCACATTAATCTCTTAGCGGAGGTGAGAATTCTTTTAGTTTTTGGTATTTGCCTAAAACCAAAATAAATATTCTCTGTAGTAGCTGGTTTTGTTGGGCTAGCCTGTAATACGACTACTAGACTGAGTTGTTAGGCGTGCAGGTTAGAATTGAAAAATGTTTATTGAAGAGGTGCCAGTTGGTTATATTCCCGGAATTAGATATTGGCTTCACAGTAGGTTTCTCAAGATTGCCCATGTCACAGTGTACTTTCTGCTAAGGGTCATCGAGAACTTCGGAGTTTTCTCCTTGATTTTAAGCCTGCTCAGGTATGTGTACAAGGGGCAAAATTTCGGCCACACATGTATTTTATAGATTAATGAGTAAAGTCGTAGAAGGCTTGTTCATTGCTCGTAAACCACGTATTTGTACAGCTGATTTGAGCCACTGTCATACCTATATGTATATAGAGCAGGTATCTCTTAGAACCTAGTTCAGTTTAGTCTGTGAAATGGTGCTTTTGTGGTGTTTGATAATATTGACGATATTACCGTCTTCCTATCAAGATCCAGTAATTAGAGGAATAAATGTCGGAAAATTGGTAAATGGGAAAGTTGTGAAAGGAAATCAATTCCCTTACCTCACCTATGTGGAGATTGCTACTGAAAGTTTGGAGGAAGGTGTGAATGAATACATTCACAATTGTGGAGGAATAATAATAAAACCGAGAGTTGTGGTGCTGGCAGCTCATTGTCTGGTTACGTGTACCAAAATAAAGAGCATTTTTGTATGGGCCGGAGTTTCTAAGTTGGATATTGAAATCCGTGAGGGCCAAAGAAATTTTGCAAAATATTATAGAGTACACAAAAATTTTGGTGGGGTTGACAACCCAAAAAGCCCAACATACTTGCACTATGACATTGGTTTGTTGTGGTTATACGAGCCATTTGTTTTAAACTACCGTATTCAGTTGGCCAAGTTGCCTGGAGGTTCAAGTATAGTGACAGGTGATAGAGGATTTGCGGCAGGTTGGGGAAAAACTGAAGCCGAAGAGCACTCCTCAGTTTTGAAGAAAGTTGAGATTGAAGTTATATCGCAAAATGAATGCGAACAGTTTTACACTGCGAATAGTTTCGACGGTAAAAATTTCTGCGCCAAATCTGTAAGAACTAATAGTGGACTTGCAACTGGTGACTCGGGCGGACCACTTGTTGTTGATGGATTTGTAATTGGCATGCTATCGTACGGAGCCTCATATCAAGTAAGGCTGTGCGATGGATCTACAGCAGTTGAATGTGACACTTCATACCCGTTAGTGTTTACAAGCTTGTATAGATTTCAAGATTGGATTGAAGAAAATACACTTGACATGAGGAGAAAAGCCGCAGTTGGTGAAATTAAGGAGGCAACTACAAATTTTTTTAAACTTTGCAAAAAAAGTACAACGAGACTCTTAAACAGAGGTACGTTTTTGTTTCTTTTCTTAAATGCAAATTTTTCACCATTTAAGAAAACCTTTTTTTATATCTTTAGTGCACCTTCTAAGGACAAAACGTAAATGGAATAAGGCAGTCAGATCTCCTACTGTAACCAGAATATAAATCATTAAAAAAAATATTATATTCAGTATATTCATAATAAAAATAAAACTACAAGCATGTCAAAATGACAGTGTTCTAATGGATTTACATCATTTAGGCATATTATAAATTATATTATTATATTATTTTCTACGGAAATAAATTAAACCACTAGAAGTTTATTGAAATATTATAAAGTAAGTGATTTTCGGCAAGATATTTACAAAACATCCAGGTAAAAGATATAGATTAAACGCCTAAAATAACATACGGTGTATTTTGATATAAAGCTTTATTAGTAATTTTAGATGGGGTTTTCTTCCTAGGGAAACGTTAACTTTAATAATTAAAACCAATTTTTCTAATTTTCTTAAGAACCAATATAAGCATGCCCAAAAATTCACATGTTTTAAATTGTCATTTTTATTTTCAAACTGTGCTTGATTGTTTTCTTAGTGTGACGTGTTTAAGTGGAATTATAAGGAAAAAATATACATCATAATATTTTAATTATAAAAAATTAATCTGCTTCAAATTGACTGGTGGAAGAGATACGATATATTACTTTTAAGTTTTATAGCCATTGATATGATATGTGTTATATTAACGTGGAGTTTATTTACATAACGAAGTTATCTCAAGCGTTACGGAAACAAAAACTGGCATAAAGGAGCAACCGTTCAATTTCCAGTAGCTCAAAGTGACTTAAAGTAAAAAAATGACACCTTTTACAAGTGCTTTACTCTTAGACGTAAATGGTGAACCTACAATTGAGGACTTTTGATGGGTTTGTTCATTTGAACAAGCCTTCAATGTATTATAATTTATACTTAAGAGTTTCATACCTTAAAGAGGAGAAACGGGGCTTTTATAGTATCTCTTGATCGTTTTTCCATCTGTTACAAATGTAAGTAGCCAAAAATTTGATGTCAAAAGGTTTTTCAGATTTGCTAAGTTGCTAAAAACATTTCTCTGCTTCTATTTCTCTCTTCTATCAAATGCAATTGTCCAGATTTAAAAAAATACAGAAAAATGTCGACACCAATTATTTGTATTGTCAATTCTTTTTAATTTCTGGTTTCCAAGCATGTGTCGTATCTTTATGACGCCTATTTAAAAAAGGATGTTAATTCAAGTGTTGGAAATGCAATATTAGCTTTCAAAATGTGTATAAAAGGCGATCAGAAGGTAATTTGCCCATTTTCTAGACAAGAAAGGCGAACTTTTGATTGATGCTTATGTTGGATTTGTGGATTTAGAAGGTATTGATTTAGTACAACGTCGGGAAACAAGGTTACATCAGAAGCATAAATATTATCAACCAGTGGTTTCACCTGATCTCGGTGTACAGAAGAAACAGATTAAGAACGACATAGCCATTATCTGGAAAACAAGATCAACTGAAACAGGTAGAAAGGAGACTACTCTTAAAGAAGGGCCAGCAATAGCAATTTTTATGAGAAAATTTATATAAAAGCATAGTTTTGAAAGAGATGACAATATGGTTTGTGTGAAAACACCAACCAAAGCTACTCCTTGTGATGGTGATTCTGGCAGTCCGCTGGTATATAATAACATACCTATTGGAATTGGATCACATAGTAACGTACTACTAACAGATCAATCGATAATACCACTGGATGGCCAGTCTACTTCAACTATAACTGAACGGCCACCCTTAGTGCTTAGTTGTCCCAGTAATTATGCTAGCTCTTTTACGAATATATTTACGTATAGTAAATGGATCCGATTAAATATGAATCCACCTATTAAAATAGAAGGCAACTCAGCGGACTGTTAGTCCAGGTAGAACTGGAGGAAATCAAAAAATCAAAAAAATTATTTAAAAATTAAAATTTTCAATTAAGTATAGTTCAAACGAACGCTCAAATATTAATTCACAAAAAATGTTTTTTTGTGAAATGTTATGAATTTAAAATATGAAATGTCATATTTCCATCTTACTTGAATGCGACTAAAATAAATCTTGTTGTAAAATAATTTTCTTCCTTTTACTTTTTCTGATTATTTTAGTTAAATTTAATTCTAATATTTATTGCAGAGCTATCAGATACATAGTTTTAATTCCATAACGCTAAAGCAAACTTTAGAAAATGTTTTCCTCATTTTTCAGCAAGTGAATTTCTTGCAGGCTTACTCTTCGAATTTAATCTGCTTTTTATTTGTCCAGGTTTAACTAAAATGGAAATAGTAATCAAAAAGAAATTCTCAAAGCATCGATTGAAAACTTACTTTTCTCGCGGTAAATTAGAAATGAATTGCCACAGACTCCATTAAGACTTTTCGGTGGATTATTGGCGTCATTTTCACGTTTTTGTATTTGCTCTTGAATCCAATCAGAATATTTCCCAACGTCGGAAAACACTTGAGGATATTTGGGCTCACATTGACGCACGGTTTTTCCATTTTCATTTGAAAGTTTAAGAGTAAGCGAAAATGAAAGTAATCCTCTTACTACACCGTTTAAAACGAATGGTCCACCTGAATCTCCCGTGCAAGTCCCATCTACCCGATTGTGAGCCTTTGCACAAAACGACCTCCCTATGAAACTCTCTTTTATGACATCCTTTTCACATTCTCGTATTGTAATAACATTAAGATCAGCCTTCTTGAGCATCTCAGATCTTCGTCCATTCTCAGTCACTCCCCAACCAATTGCAGATCCAACCTGACCCAACATACAAACACTAGCCTTTGGAAGAATGGCTAATTGTACATTTTTGTTTAGGTCAAATTTGCGTCGTAACCAAATCAATCCAATGTCATTATGTAAAAACGAAGGGTCTTGTGCGTCAACTCCCCCGAAGAACCTATGGATTTTGAATCCACTAGCACGAACTGCCTGACCCTCATCAATCCCTGTGTGTAATATACCAACCGTAGCCCGAATGTCCGGAGCACTTTTGCATCTGGCGAGGCAGTGCGCTGCAGTTAAAACCACGTCGCGGCGAATTAAGGTGCCACCGCAATATCCGACCCTAGTGTCCTCGAAAATCTCCAAGAAAACCATAAATGGATAAGCACCGTGTCCTTTAACTACGCCATTCCTTTCAGTCCCAACGAACTCCCCTTTTATTATGGGTACAGCTTCTGTACCTAAGGCAAGCAGTGCGTTCAGAACGACCGACAACGTTAACAACATGTCTACGATTGAACAAAAACTGAAGTCTAATCTAGCGAGTTGAGCATTACATTGACTTTCTAGCTTCTTCGACACAATGCCTTGTTTGCCGCGTACCATAAATTTGAATAGGATTTACGCAAACAGAGACCACTGTGGCACAATTGTTCTCTCTTAGATAATAGGATTTAATTGAACAGTTGGTTGGCAACCAATTGGTAAGTTCGGAAATATGTGTAAGGCTATATGGGAGAACCTGTCGAACTAAACCATTATTGTTTTTTAAATTTTCGAAGCTACTTTTAAGAGATACATAACATACAATCAAAGTTCTGTCTTGAAGGCAATCTTTCGTATTTTTCGACATTATTAATGCAGGCATGTCGTTTTTACTTCTTTTTTCAAATACTTCTATGGTAGTGGTTTGTATATAAGAAACTATGATATGAATATTTAGATTTTTCATGTAAAAATGTATAAACAATTACTGAGATTTAAATCTAATTTTATGTTAGAAAATGAAGTGGCGAAAATACGTCACGATTTAAAATAAAAATTGATGATTCAAACTTTGTAATTTTAACACATATGATAATGAAATCATTAAGATGCCGAAAAAACAACGCTTTGACACGAATTTCTAAGATATTGTAATGTAAAAGAAAAATTCGATTCATAACCAAGAGATGTAATAATCATTGGATTAAATTGAATCAAACACACAAATTCTACCTAGAAAAGTTCTTGTTTTAAATTATATTTATACTTATATTTATACATATCATCATAATATATTTTACTTAGATTTATGTTTGCTTCTAGCCTCGTAGCATTTAAAAATTAGTAATTATTAAACACTTTCATCACTTTGTAGGTTGGTTTGAGTTATACTTTGTTAAATGCAAACTCATAAGAATTATTCATCAATATTTCTTGTATCTCTACGCTCTGAAGTACTTTAAATAAAAATTTAAGAATAAAGCTAAAAGTTCTTAGGTTTAAACTTGAAAGACCGCTGATTCTAAGACTGTAGAATTCTTCGAAATGTTTAGCAAGCTAAAATATCGTAAAATGTTTGAAACATTTTTGCCAGGTATAACTGAGTTTATAAACATAATTTTGATTCCATTCCTATCAATATAATTCGTATCGTTAAGCTGCAAAAAATGGTTTACCATATGATGATATCTCTCACAATTTTAGGCTCACTGGAATATTAATCAAATTAAATAATATTATAAAGGTAATTCAATTTGTAACTAACCCTTTTCACGGTATATTAGAACAGAATTTTGACACACTCCTCGCAAAGTCCTAGGCATGTTTTCAGCATCGCTACCCCGCTTCATCAGTTGTCGCTGGATCCAGTCGTAATATGTAGCCACATCTGTAAATATCTGAGGATATTTTGCCAGGCACTTCAGTTTCTGTTTTCGGTCTTCATCGATAAATACGTTCGTTCCAGAGAATGAGAGTATTCCTCTTACTATGCCGTAATAGATGAAAGGACCACCTGAATCTCCTCGGCATGTACCGTCGCGTCCGTTGTCTGCTTTAGCACAAAAAGATTTGCCAATAAAACCTTCAGGTCCGAAGTACTTCCGGCACTGTTCCATTGGTATAACCTTGAGCTTTGCTCGTTTTAACATTTCGGACCTCTTGCTGAATTCGGTCAAACCCCATCCAATAGCAGTACCGAATTTATTTATCATGTTAATGGGTAATTGTGGAATTGTTGCTAATTTTACATTTTCATTCAGATCAAATTTACGACGGAGCCATATAAGTGCGATATCATTATGGCCAAATGTAGGGTCGTTTGGGTGAAGTCCACCGAATTTCTCATGAATTTTGAAGCCCTTTGAAAAGATCGCCTGGCCTTCGTCAATTTTTGAGTGAAGTATTCCAACCGTCGCTCGAATACTTAACTCATTTTTACAAGTTGCTAAACAGTGAGCTGCAGTTAAGACAACATCTTGCCTTATCAAAACGCCACCACAGAAGCCGACTTTGTCAGATTCAAATAGTTCCAAAAACACCATATAAGGAAAAGCTCCGTGTCCCTGAATCACACCGTTTTTTAAAAATCCAACATGCTGTCCATTCATTATCGGCGAAGATGAAGACCCATGAAGAAAAAGCGCCAATATCAAGCCGGGTATAATCAACATTTTTAGGATTGCGATAAGTCAGAAAACTGAATATGGATACACTGGAGCTTCCCTTAAATTGCAAACGAATAACACATTTTAACATGAATAACAAACATTTGTATAGTTGCATTTGTTTGTGCAGTTTTATTTTTCTTATTTGCGTAGAACGTCGTATAAACAAGTGTTTTTCACCTGAAGATTTTAAAAAATTTTTTCCATATTTCTAAGCAAGCTATGTATATAAAGTTTTACACGATTTAATTCCAAGCAGCAATGTATAAAATTTTCTAGAGTATAGACACTCTATTATATCTTCAACACAATCGTTGATAAAAAAGGCTTACTTCACACATGAAGTAGTAAAAATTGTAATATGCATGTTTTTTTTCCAAAAGACGTCTTTCTTACTGCCCCTTAATTATAAATTTCTAAAGTAGTTCAAGTTTAGCCTCCATAGATAAAACTCGCTTAAGAAAAAAGTCTGCCAGAGATCAATTTATGTGACATTATTTGTTCAGGTGGTTTTAATTTATCTCTTTGATATGGCGCCTTTCATATATACTTAAAACTGCAAAAGTTTCCACTCAGTCTAACCCCCATTACGAAAAAAATGTTAGTCGCTATAATTAGTCGTAATAATTTTTTCTACTGTTAACGCTATACCAGTGTTTAATGGTGATCAAGTACTAAAGGTTGAAGAATATCCTTTCGTAGTTCGATTGGAAATATACGAAAAAATTATAATCCCAGAGAAAATACTACGAGCAAATTGTGCTGGATTCCTTCTCACCTTAGGCGTTGTTGTATCTGCCGCTCACTGCTTTGATGATACTTACGGAGAGCCGACAATCCTAGTACAAGCTGGGGGAGTAGACTCAGAATCCGGTTCCATCGTCACAGCAAATATGATAGACTATAAAAGACATAAAGATTTTGAAGAAGGATGTACCCGGCGCTAATTATTTGGTTGGACGGAAAATTTAATCGTTCACCAAAAATTAGTCCAGCAATGCTTAATTGTGTCGATGATTTTACAAATAAGTTTGGTGTTGTATTAGGATGGGGTGATAATGGTCACATCAAACTCTCCAGGAACCTTCAAAAGGGCCGTCTGAAAATTTTGTTCGAAGATACTTGTAAGAGATTTTTAAAATCAGTTCTTCATAATCAATTTTGTACAAAAACAGAACGGAAAAACCAATACCCAGGTGAAGGAGTTTCAGGCTGACCATTTGTCATCGATGGTGTGGTCCATGGCATCACTAGTTAGGGTTCAATACACAACCCGTCGTTCACAGTTTTTCTTCAGATTCATAAATACATCGACTTGTTGTGCTACAATTTAAAGAAAAGACCTCCAAATTTAAGAAAGGCAGGTGTAAATTATGACTTGAACAACTCATGTGGTAAGCGGCCAAAGAGCCCTAGAAATTGTGAAAAAAATCAATTGAAAGGGAAGAACAAGTCAATTAAATCGAAGGGATGAAAGCGAAATACAATAAGAAACCGAGGAGGAAGAATGGGATTTTCCACAAAATAAAATTTTCAATAAGTATTCGTTATTTTATATAGTGATGAAACATAACTTATGCAACTACTTGTACAAACTTTAAAATTGAATAAAAAGAGTTGTGTGCGACATATGACGGAAACCTTTATTGCGTATTAAAGTACATAAAGCACACAATACCATTATGTCTTAAAAATGATATCATTCAAATGGCCTCCGCGGCTTCGTTTACAGAACTCGATCCGAGAGGTCCAATTTTGTATGACCCTGTTGCATAAGTCGGGTTGGACCTCACCAATGGTTTGAATGATGTTGTTTTCCAGTTGATCAATTGTTGTTGGTTTGTTGCCATAAGCCAGCGACTTAACGTAGCCCCAGAGAAAATAGTCTAAGGGCGTTAAATCGTACGATCTTGGCAGCCATTCCACATCGCCTCTTCTGGAAATAACGTGTTCTGGAAACTTTTCTTGCAACAACTCCAATGTAACGCCCGATGTGTGACACGTTGCGCCGTCTTGTTGAAACCACATGTCGTCCAGGTTCATGTCATCCAATTGAGGCCACAGAAAGTCAGTTATCATGGCCCGATACCGGTCGCCATTGACAGTCACCGTCTGGCCATTCTCGTTTCGGAAAATGTACGGCTCAATGACGCCGCCTGACCAAAATCCACACCAAACAGTAAGTTTCTCCGGATGCAATGGAGACTCTTGATACTCCTGTGGATTACTTTCTCTCCAAATGCGGCAATTTTGCTTATTCACGAAGCCGTTCTTCAATCAAAAATGTGCTTCATCACTGAAAATGATTTTTTCGCCAAAATTTGGATCCGTTTCCAACTGCTCCAGAGCCCAATCAGCGAACGTACGACGAGCTTGGTGGTCTTGGATATTCAGTTCTTGCGTCAATGGGATCTTATACGGATGCATGCCCGAGTCTTTCCGTAAAATTCGCCAAGTTGAGGTCGCAGAAATGCCAAATGCTTGTGCACGACGAGGAATCAAGAGGTTTGGATCTTCAGCCACACTTTCAGGAACAGCAACAATATTGTCGCTTGACCGCGTGTTCTGCGTCGTACAGGGACTGCTCGATCAGCAACCGAACCGCTTTGGTTCGAATTTCGCGATAATTCGTTGAATTGATCGCTTAGTTGGACGATTATTTCGGCCGTAAATATTTAGCTCGCGAAAAGTTTAGCGAACAGAACAAAAAATTTTATAATAAGTTTTAACAATTTCAACGCGCTGTTGCACAGTGTAGTACTCTGTGGTAAAATGGTGACTATGGCAGAACACAATGACAGCACTTCCACCTGAAGCGTCTCAGCAATATGCTGTCAAATTTCAGACATTACTATTGAAAAACCCTTTACTACTAGTACTATAACTTATGCAACTATTTGTACTATAGTCTGTATATCGCTATTTAAAATATTGAATGGTTTTGAAGAAAATTTAATACTGCTCAATTGTTGGTACGAGTTAATAAAACATTTTCTTAAAAAAGTGAACTCTTTTAACGACTGCAAAATTAATCGTTATGGTTTCATAATTTTAATAAATGCGTCTGAAATTCCCTACGGCAGCAGTGCAGTTCATAATTTCTCAATCAGTTCAAATTTTCCAACAATATTTTTAGCTTGTAATATAAAAACAAATATATTTTTTCCCTTTAGGCTCTTTTTACCTTTCTCTACCCATTAAAGTCTACTTTATTGCCTAAAATTGCTGACAATTTTGTAACTCAGCTTTATTACTAAGCTTTAAGAATTTTAAAAGTAATTATGCAATTATATTCATTTTCTTATCTTGAAAGTGTAGACAAACATTGACTTTTGCATTTTCAATTAATCAAAGCGCTGTTAAAGTAATTACAGCAAACTTTACTTATAGACTAATTTGATGACGATATACTAATTTAGGCTTAGAATTTCCCAGCTGCTATCTTAATCAAATAATAATTAAAGTTAAAACCTAGAATTGTGTACAAAACTACTGCTCTTTTCCTATTTTCCTCGAAAGGCAGAAATTATAGCATTTTAATTTAAAAACTTGGTTTTATTTGAGATGAATTAAAAAGCAAAACACTTTTGAAAATTTCAGAACTGCATGTCTTTTTCAAAACTTGTCTAAGATTCGGTGATAGTAACTAACAAAGTGGCATGTTCCAAATGCTCAACGTCATCCTTAATCAAATATGTTAAGTATTTAAACATTTGTGCGTTAAGAGATCGCACAATGAAGAAGAAAAGAAGCTGAATTTTTTATAAATTTACCTCAGAAGATTTTCGAGCATTAATTTCGAAAATGCATCTGCACGTTCTTTGTTTTGTTCAGGACGAGTTTGGCGTCCCCAGTTGAGTACGGGAAGCCAGTGCATAGCATAAAAAGTATCCGTTTGCTGTGCATGTCACCATCGTAAACGTGTTCACAATAACTGCCGAAATAAACGTCATTAGTTATGGAGGAATCATTCTAAGGCCCGGAGTTGTGCTGACTGCTGCTAACTGCTTATACAACTTGTATCAAATAGTAAGTCGCATAGACGTAACTGCTGGAAGTGTTTACAAAGGACACGAAGACGATGAGATTCAAAAGAGAGCTGCCAACGGATTTACCATACACCCGAAATTCCAGCCTGAGAAGAAGAATTTGCTAACCGTAAATTGCCTACTGCCGTTTGATATCGCCATGATTTGGATAAGAGCTCCATTTAATATAGGAGATGATCCAAAAGTAAAAACAGCCCAATTAGCGATGGCGGGTCCACCTGTAGGTACCATAGGAAGAGTTGTTGGATGGGGTCAATTGGAGACTGGATTCAAAATTTGCAAAGATTTGGATTTGCAAAGCCAAGTATAAGTTTTTAAATGGGCCGCATACATTTTGTGCAATATCTCTCGATGGGAGATGTGGAATTGCTTTTGGTGATTCTGGTGATCCTTTTATTGTGAATGGCTTAGTTGCTGGAATTCAAAGCCTGTGGTTGTCACCGATATCCGAATGTAGCAGACTTGGATTCGGAAGACTCTAAAAACAGGAGTACCGAAAAAATGGTGTAAGAAAAGTAGACGAAAAAACTGCGTTTTATAAAGTCGCAAAGCAATTCCAATTATTTTTTAATAGCACCTCTTTGGGTGAAGAAAGATTTTTTTACTTATTTTTACACCAATCAAAAATATTTTAATTTACTCATTTTTTAGTAAGCTTCATATGCTTAGTACAGTTAAGGACAAAAAAAAAACAAATCAAAATAATAGCCGTTTTTATTTAGCCAGCCTGTTTGATTAGAAGCAAAAGTAGCACTAGTTTTACTTGAAGTTTAATTTGTAAATTTCACAAAAAGTTTCCTTCGATGTTACTCGCACGCATGTATCATGCCCCATGTTGTGTTACATAATCTAACAATTAAGTCATGCGTCAAAGAAGGTCCAATTTTAAATTTTTGTTTGAACGTAATCCGATTATGAACAGGCGATATATAAATAAAAATCGGAAACAATACTATTCTTATTCCCATCTCAATTTGTTTAGGGAACGTAGTCATTTTTTGTTTTTTTTAATGGCTGGACATTTTGAACTCTCAATAATATTTTAAAAATTTTAAAATCTTATTCGTTCTTAAACTTCTAAATTTGCCTAAATAATCTTTGAAAAACAAACAGAGTTGGTTTCAATAAAAATCTGTGTGCTCTATATTACCTATGATAAAATCAAATCAACAAGTACAAAATTAATAGTTGTTTACTATCAGTATTATTTATCTCTTAATAAATTTATTTAGAATACGTAATGGGAAAGAGAAATGTTTAATACATGGTTTTTTATTTGAAAATGTTCTTAGTCATATTCAAAGGTAAGAAAAATAAACGTACTACAATAAATTCATACTAATAACAACAATAATTTAAAAACAAATTACCAAACATTGTGTATTTTTCAAATCAATTCATATACTACTTTTGTTGTATTAATTTATTACTATCTCTACATTTAATATACTCTACAAAAGCTCTGAATTGATTTTGATGCAGTTTTGTCAAAGGTCTTTCAAAGAACTTTATCATATGTCACTAACAGAAGCTGTTTAACAGTTGTAATTGGCTTTTGTTCTATGGCGTCAAATTATTAAAAAATGTTTTTAATGTCAAACAATAAGTAAAAGATCTTGAAAACAGAATGCTACCATCGCGAAAATCCTTTTTGAATTTTTAGTACATTGCCGAATAATGGCATAAAAACCTTCGAGAGACAGCTCTACTATCTTCCAATTTCTTATCCAATTTAAATAGACTGATATCGAAGAGCAAACATTTTTATTTAAAATAGTACAAATAAAAATAGTAAAATTAATACTTCATTTTTCAAAGTCGGTTTAATAATTCTTTAATTAGGACCTATAGTAGAATATTCGCAACTTGTTCACATGCGTATGTAAGACATTTCGCGTTCACTCCTTCTATTGCTTTAGTTTGTAAATTAAGATTAATAACACAATGGCGGAGATAGAATCACGCGGGCGGAGATATCTAAAATCCTATAAAAGTGCAGTATTCAATAATCAATTTTTGGGACTTAAACACAATTTTCTGATACGTGTTGTATAAATCCATGTGTACTTTACAGGAAAGCTATAGCGGTTTTTAAATTTTTCTACAAAAAGTTAAAAATTTATTTTTTATAGGAAATCATTAAATTTCTTTGGACGTTATAACGGTACTAATGCTGATTTTATAAGACTTTCGAAAGCAAATACTCAATATTGTTGATGATACGGAAACCTTGACTCACGTATCCAACTCATTTCACCTGTTTTTTAAGAGTAAAAGGCTAATAAGGTTGTAATTGAACTCTAAGCATATTTACGTTTAAGCTAAAGATCTTAGAAAGTATTCTGCTAAGTTTCCAAAAGGAAAATGTTATGTGTACTTGTGGTATATTTTCTTAGACCAAGATTCAGTAACTAAGTGCTATTCAACGCTTGCGTAGTTAAGTTTGCGTGTGCTGAAAAACAATATGAAAATTGTTATGACGGCATTCAGTGCGAAACACAATGCTGGCAAATAAAGGCTCAGATTAAAGCAGTGTTTTGTTCGTTGTTTTCCACGTTTCTCTTCCAAAGCTGACACTATAAAACCAGCGACGGAAGACTTTTCCGAAGTTTAACTTTCGAAACGGAGAGATGTTGGTTGCCGTCTTATTTCTAGTTCTTCTTGTCGCTGTTCAAGGCACGCCAGTCTTCAACGGTGACGTTGTGTTAAGAGACAACGAGTTTGCCTTCGTGGTCCGGTTAGATATTAAGGAAAAAATTAAATACAGAGGTCAAATAGTGACCTCGCCCACTCACTGTACTGGATTCCTAGTTACCATGGGAGTTGTCGTCACGGCGGCGCATTGTCTTGATGATGAATTCGGTAAGCCAACAGTGGAAGTCTCTGCAGGTGGAGTGAATTTAGAATCTGGCTCGATAGTCAAAATCAAAATGCTTGACTACAAGAAACATACGGATTATGTAGAAGGCGAAGAAAGTTCTGACCAAGTTTATATGAAGAATGACATTGCTATTATATGGTTAGAGAAAAAATTTAGTCCGTCTGAGGGAATTGCACCTGCTCCAGTTAACTGCGATGAAAGCGATCTTACAGATGAAATTGGAACCGTTGTAGGATGGGGAGACACGGGTTCGCCTGAAGACACCAAAATTCTTCTAAAAGGACAGCTAAAAGTAGTTGATGAGAAGACTTGCGTGAAGTTTTTAAAAGCTCCAATGTATAATCAATTTTGCACTGTCGTTGGGAATAAAAATCAATATCCAGGTGGAGGCGATTCAGGTGGTCCTTTCGTTATTGATGGTCTCGTTGCCGGCATTACTAGTTGGGTTCCTAAACATAAAGGTAATCGCATCCCAAAGATACCTGTATTCCTCAGGCTTGATAAATATTTGAACTTTATAAAATATAATGTGAAAAATGGTCCAAATGTACGTAAGACCAATGTTGGTGAAGGCGACTTTGTTTGCAAGAAGAAATCAAGTAAATCATCAAGCGCAAGTAAAGTAAATGGTGGAAGATCAAGCCCTCCTGTTTCTGGTGGATTAAAGAACTCAAGAAATCCGGCAGTTGGCAAGCCGAAAAGTTCAACTCAGAATCCTTCCAGAGGAAAGAAATCAAACCATTAACCTATTTAATTGAGTGCATTTAGTCATAGAAATTACTTACTCGAATGTTACAAGAGTGGTTACATTTTATCAAATAAATTTTTTCCATCCTACGGTTCTGATCTTAAGTCACCTGTAAGAAAAAAAAAACTTTTAAAAAGTTTGATAAGTTAAAATACTTTCCTCATTTCAGCAGCAGTCTTTTATTTCAGTGAACATATACAATTATTATATTTAATTTCAACACACGTAATATGTGTAAGAATTGTACAAATTTCATAGCTCCACGTTATCCTATTACAATTTTTATTCTGGGAGCTAAATAGACACTTACAATTAAAGAGGACATCCAAAAGTATAATCAAATTTGAATTCATTTTTTTATTTATGTCTTTTTGTTTGTTAATTAGCAAAGACACACGTTTTGTTCTTCTTCAATACAGAACTTTTTGTATTTTTTTGTAATAATTAATTTAAATAAAATTTCGTGCGTTGATTCTGCTATTTTATACAAATTTATATAACATTCTATGATTTAATTCAAAGAAATAGAAAAAAACAAATAAAGTTTTTATTTTTTTCGAAAACTACTTTTTTTTTAAATTTATTTATATAATTGTTTTAATAATATATTACAGGTATTCATTGCCTTATAATTAAATTAGTTTGATTTAATCAAGGCAGAATTTGGAATGATCCCTTGATTATATCAAGATAAATATTTTAAAATTTTTATAAAAATTTCCAATGAAATATGCAACGTTCAATCCTTTTGCCGCAATTATAATATAACAAACTTCTGCTGCTTCTAGCTGGTATGGATGGTTTGAGTGATTGACTTATATTAGCACCTTCAAGAATCTTTAAATGTTTATTCAAGTGCTGTATCAGTAGCAATAAAGTTTGCGAATTCTGCATAAAAGGCCAAATCAAAGTGTTTTAAAATGAAAAAATACTCTTACTTATACTTCTCTCATTGTTTTCGGCGATGTCAATTCTGGACGTCAGTCCAATAGTTTATGGCAATGACGTGAGAGCGGGGAAATATCCATTTTTAGTGTATTTGAAATTAACTGACTGTCACAGAAGTGAGTAAAAGTGGCCAGCCATTATTTGTAGATATTTGTGGAGGAACCTTGTTTGGACCACGAACCCTTCTGACTACTGCTCATTGTCGTGATGTAGAAAGGGAAGCAACAATTGACGTGTTGGCCGGAATTGTTGATTTGAGAGATAAAAGCGCACAGTATCGCACAACGAAATTGCACTTCAAGCATAAAAATTACCAACCAATGGTAATATCTTCCAAAGGGATAGAGGAGAAGCAAATCAAAAACGACGTGGTGATTGTTTGGGTTTACAAGCCATTCATACAAAATGAGGAAGTTCAAATTGCCCAACTTCCTAAGAGAAACCTAGTTTTTCGAAAAGGTTTTAAAGATGAAATTTTAATGTTCATGGAATGGGAGCGACTGAACGGAACGGAAGATAATGTCCTTAAAGAAGGGCCTGGGAAGGCAATTTCGATTGATGACTGCGTTGAGAATAATGAAAAGGTTGTCAAAGATGAGAATCTAATACGTGTAGAAAAGCTAAGGAAAGCCAAGGTTTGTTTTGGAGACTTCGGTGGTCCATTGGTGTACACTAAAGTTCCAATTGGCGTGTCATCTTTTATTATTGCATACATAGTGAACCACGGACCACCGGCAAACCTAATAGACGACCTGTAGCAAGTACAACCACTACAACGACGACAGAACCACCAGCTGAATTCAGTTGTCGAAGTGATAAATCTAGCTTGTTTACGAACTTCTTTCCATACATTGAATGGAAAGAAAAAATATGAACCCGACACCGCAATTACAAGATGCTGGAAAATCCCAAAAGACTTATGGTTCCAGTACAAACCAAAGCAGCTAAGCAGCTTTAAGAATACAAAACAAGCTTCAATACGCCGACTAAAAGGCAGAACAGTCAGGCTAAATCAAGGAAAATATCACTATTTTAAATTTAATAGGATATTTTAATTCAAACCTTGAAAGACATTACGAGAGTCAATGTTATAAAAGAAAATAGAACTGAAATCGATTGGAAAAATTATTTTATTTTACTATAAAATATGCATTTTTAAATTCTTATCTAAGCTAGACTTTTAGCTATTGAATATCAATTTTTTCGTATCAATTTCTTTATACTATTTTTCTTCAATTTAATTTGAATTTGGAAGATAGAACAAATTAATTCCCCGTGGAAAATAATCTCAGAAAATGCAATTCTTTCATTCCTTCAAAATTAGACTTTTTATTAAATTGTCTAGTGAAATCGAAGGAAAAATTGATGGTAATTTGAGAAAACATGTCACCATTTTGGAAAAAGCTGGTATCTTCAAAATGAGTCGTTTTTAATTATAATAAAATTTATTTAATTAGAATTAGAAAACATTTATAGTATTCATGAAAACGATTTAGTCTTTGATTATTATTTCATAAATATTTCATAGCTTTTATAAAATGTTGTGGAATATCCTAAGATGGGTCTATTTTAAATTTTGTTTATATTTGAACAACTTAAAATACAAAAAGTTAATTAATTAAATGTATTAAATTTATTCTGCAATTAATATGCATTAATTTTATTCTGTATATTTTCCTAACAATTATGAAAAGTCATTAACTCAAATTTAATATAAAAGTATTTTCCATTATTTGTTTATTTTATCATCTTAGATAAAAGAATGTTTTTTTCTTGATAAATTAAAGCAAAATTCGAGCATACTGCTTGCACATTCCGTGGCACTTTCGAAGCATCGTTATCTCTACGTTCTCATTGAAATACTATCCAGCTATGGTACACGGACACATCCGTAAATATTTGAGGGAATTCTGGTTGGCATATTAATTTCATTTTGCCGTTTTGATCAATTAAAGTATCTGTTTCTGAGAAGGATAGGATCTTCTTGAGTCTGCGTTAGTCTCCAACCAATAGAAGTACCAAATTTGTTTACCATTTTAATGGGTAATTTTGAAAGTGTTGCTAACACTACGTAGTCATTAAGGTCAAATTTTCGACGGAGCCACACTAGCCCGATGTCATTATGGGCAAATGTGGGGTCGTTTGGGTCAACTCCACCGAAAGCATCGTGAATTTTAAACCCTTCCGAATGGATAACTTGACCTTTGTCAGTATCCAAATGCGATACTCCAGCTGTTGCTTGAATATCCAAGTCACTTCTACATTTGATTAAGCAATGGGCGGCTGTTAAAACTGCATCTCGTCTTATCAAAACACCACTACAAAAAGCTACTTTATCGGCTCGAAATATTTTCAGAAACACCATATAAGGGAAAACACCTTGGCCTTCAACTTTGCCACTTTTTTCAACTCCAACGAATTTTCCATTTATTATTGGAGAGGCTGATGAGTCAAACAGGACATGTATCAAAATTATGAATAATTGCAGCAACATATTTAAATGTGAAAGCAGTGCAGTACTGAAAATCAAAGAAAACCTGTTAAAACTCCTTTGTAACAAATAAAACACATATGTATAGTATACATATGCTTCTGTTTGTGCAATCCTGGTAGCAGATAATGTGGAAACAAGTTTTTACATTTAAACAAATTCTTCTGCGTTTCTAAGCAGAAAGTAGTCAGCACCTATTGGTTTCAAAAAATAAGAAATCATTCATAGAGACATAAATATTTACGTTACATTTTAGTCACATAGTTCCTAATATTTTTGAAACCATCTTTTATATGTTCATACATATATAAAAATTTACAATGGTTTCCTTTCGTAATTTCATTGGAAAAAAGGAGAAAAGTTAAAAAATAAGGAAAAATATTAACACAACATTCTTAAGAGTGTGGGTGTATCGGGTCAAAGTATATTTTTCATCATTTCATCATGTTTTATTACATAATTACATTTATATGTACCTCCTACACCTCTACAATACACATTTTAGTTGAATACAATTCAAAGTAATAATACGGAATAATATTTATTATAATTGTTTGTTTTTTTTTAATAGAAATTAAAAACTATATTGGTCAAAGAAGGGTGTATCAGGTTTGGGCATTTATCTTTCAATCGCATATATATAATTTAATGCAGCAGTTCGGACAAATGTATCTTTTAATTTTTGGACCTATTTATTTATTTTTTCTTACTTTGTAAGTCAACATTTGTTATTTACTTTTAACTACTACACATAATTTTTGCTAATTTTGAATACCCATCATTTGCAAAAAAGTTTTAATAATATAAAGCAAGTTATCTTGTGTTGTATACATAAAATTATTTTTAGGAAATACTACGAAACTTCTGAATAAAAACTAAAACGGTTGGTTGTACGAAAATAATCAATGAATTACTTTCACCAAAACAAACTATGGGCAATACGAAATTGAATTATAGAAAAATTCCTGGATTTAATTTTCTTTAAAACAGAAATATGTTGTTGTCATTTTATTGAATATTTAACGTAACAACCAAATGATAAAACTTTCTTTCTCGATGACCAAGTTTTCATACGAAGTACTGAAAGGTGTATGAAACGACTTAATCAAGTTGCTACCGCTTTCATTTCTAGCCCGTAATGCTATACTAACTCGAAAAGTTTGCACAGGTGAAAAGAAATGGTATTCCTTAAAACACTTCATTCTTGTGTGTGGTGTTTGCACGTGTTATTAATTGTATCTTGTATATAAAAATTGTGATCAGATATGAAAATCAGTAGTAATTCGTTGCAGACTTTCTCGTAAACATGTTGCTCGTTCTGTTGTTTCTGGCGGTCGTTACATCCGTACATTCTTCCCCAATGAAAAATGGGAGTCCAGTTCGCAGTGCCAAGGAATACCCCTACATTGTACGCTTATTTATAACAGGAAAAGACATTCATAAGGGAAAAATTGTAGCGACGCAAAATCTTTGTACCGGAGTACTAGTGACTTTGGATTTTGTCATTACTGCTGCTCATTGTTTGGAAGACCATGTAACCAAACCACACGTAGTTGTGAAAGCTGGAATAGTAAATCTCGTCAACGAGGTTAGCCAAACAGCTTTGATGACAGATTACAAAAAACACGAGTTTTACGATGACAGAGATGGGGTCCACAACGAGCCCTATTCAAAAAATGACATAGCGGCCATTTGGCTCAATAAGAAATTTATCCCATCTCCAAAAGTAAAGCAAGCTACTTTGAATTGTGCCCCAAATGATTTTGTTGGTGTGATGGGAGTTTCTGTAGGGTGGGGTCAGACAGAAAGAGAGATGTTCTCTTCCACACTTCAAGAAGGCAACTTACGGATATTTTCTAAGGAAATTTGCGAGGAGAAAGCAAAAATCGTTCTTTATAAACAATTTTGCGCCGCAATTGGAAAGGAAAAAAGCTATCCGGACGTAGGTGATTCAGGGGGCCCTTTTGTTATACAAAATGTAGTAGTTGGTCTCTTAAGTTGGATGTCAAAAACAGGAAGACTAATACCAATTTATTTGAAAGTTAATGAATATATCGACTGGATAAAAACCAAATTAGAAAATGGTCCCCCAAATAATCCCAAGGGGTATAAAAGCCATAAAACTAAAACAGTTGTTTGTAAACGCAGACCAAATACCCAAAATTAGCTCATTAGATCACTAGTTGAACTCCTACACCGAGATAAGTAGGTTACGAACACCATAATGGGAATTTTTATTTTATATACATAATAGAAATATATAAAGCAATAAGCAAAGTTACAGTGGCATTTATATTAAGCTAACAATTATTTACTTTATAAATGTGTATGTAATAGCTTATTAGTTTTTTTACTGAAATAAACAAAACATTGTATTAAAAATTTTCAAATTCTAACCTTTCCGAATTTTTATCTTTTGTGATTCGGCACAGAAATCGCCAGTTTCGTATTTTTCAGCCCCATAATATTCAGTTCTGTGATAAAAAAATTTGTGTGCGTTATGTACGTGTTTATAAAATAGACATACTTTTATACATTTGATATACTTTTATGCATATTGCAGATATTAGAAATCGTGCAGACATCAAATCGAGGTAGTTACACTTGTTCAAACATAGCCCACAAATAAAACTCTTGTAATATTTTTTTCTCTTTATATAGTGCGTTGATACCCCATAGTTTATTATGGTAATTCAATTTTTGGTAGGTATATACCACGCTTTATAATATTCACTATTGACAAAGATATTACTATTACTATTTACAAATATCCTTACTGCTCGAAATAAAAAACGATCGAATGCTGTTGACAATTTCAGTATTAAAATATCTTTGCGAAAATTAAAATATATTAAATGCCCGTCGTATGTGTCTCTTACTACGTAATAACTATCATTAGGTCATATAAAAATATTGACATTAAGTTTCAACAATATCAATTTAAAAAAAAAAAAAGGTAAACAAATATTAAATTTTTAAATATTTCTCATATACAAATATGAAAGTACAGTACATTAAGTGTACGTCCTTAACTTGAAGTAGAAACATGCAACAATCGGTACTCATGTTTTGTTTGATATGTTATAGCGTTCAAAGCATACAAGCACATACTTCGTATTAATTTAAGACAATTTAAAATAGTTAAGACCAGGCTCCCAGAAACAGGGTAAGAAAATTCAGATATAATTTGCTTACGAACAATTGTTATGTCACAAGCTCTTTAGACTGAACACCTGTCATTTGGACAAATTGTTTGTATAATTCATAATCTTGCATTTGCCTCCAAATTTAAACGAATTATGTTTCTTTCTACGATATGAGTTTGCTTTCTGAGTGACGGCAGACGTCGTAGCCTTACACAAATTCACCACACTCTTAGATAGATTTGGTTTTTTTTATGAAGTCTATTATTAACCCACACCTTAGCGATGCAATCATTGTCATACCTTTGAATAGATTGACAATAATGGAGAAGAAGAGATTGTAACTAAAATTGACTATACATATCAGCATAATAAAAGGCTCATCACAGAGCAGGGAATAATTTTGAAAAGCTAAAATTTAAAAAATTATGTTTTCTTTTATAGAAATTGTTCTCATATGTACAATCGCTTTTATTATTCCATTCTTCTCTGGTCCCATTTAAAACAATAACGTAGGTTCATCTGAACCACCATTGTTAAATCATTACCGCTTCCTACTGCTTTGCATGCTGAGAAAGTCTTTAACTTCCTTTAACTATTGGAATTTATCAATACAAATGGTGGATGGTGGAGTTATTTCGGATTTAGAATATTGGCAGATATGTATTATAATCACATTTTGAGAAAAATTATAAAATTGTCTGTAGAAAGAGAAATACTTACTCAAATGCTCGAACCCCCTTAAAATGGGTGACATATGCCTAAAACTTTTGGAAAACTCATTTCTTTAATTATTAATTATCGCTTATAAATAAGACCATTACTCAAACATTTGATGTACTTCCGACTTTTACCAAATGTGTGTACTGAAAGTACTCGTTAGATGCTTACTTATTACAATAGATTTTTTGAATGCGGACAATGAAGCTAATTTTCTTTCCACGTTTGAAATAAAATAAATAAGCAACACTCAGTGAGTGTTCAATGTCAAAGATGCGCAAGCAGCCATTTACTCAGTTGGGTTCTTATCGATTATTCTCTCACTTGAGCAAATTTTCAGATTCATTGTAGTATAAAACAGAAATTTTCCTTCGTACAGATCAGTTCATTAGTAATATTAACATGATAATCTGCATCTTATCGCTAATCACCTTAGTAGTTGTGCAGGCCACGCCCATCACCAACGGCAGGGATGTTCTTAGCACAGAAGAATATCCTTTTGTGGTGCGCTTATTCACCATGGGAATGGACACCCATAAGAAGTTGCATCGTGGTGTTTGCACCGGAGTTCTAGTGAAGCCTGATTACGTAATTACGGCAGCACATTGCTTGGATGACTCCTTAGAGAAACTTTATGTTGTTGTTAAAGCTGGAGCCATAAACCTGGCAAAGGGAAATCCAGTTGTAAAATCGATGCTGGACTATAAGAAACATGGAAATTACAAGGAGGAGTTTGTTGGCTCTCGGCAAGCTTATTCGAAAGATGACATTGCAGTGATATGGCTGGAAGAGGGATACAAGCTATCCAAACATATTCAAACGGCAAAGCTAGAAACTACATTGAACGACTTATCACAAGCAATGGGTGTAGTCGTAGGCTGGGGCACAACAGCTAAGGAAAAGATACCCACGAAGCTTCAGAAACAAAGAATGTTTGTGAATTCACGTGATTATTGTGAAGCAATTGTAACACATCGTCTTTATAACCAATTTTGTGCAACAGGAAAATCTTTTCCAGATGAAGGTGATTCTGGTGGACCGTTCATTGTAAACAACCAAGTGACTGGCATCGTCAGTTGGGGCAATATTAATGGCGAACATTTGGCAGTTTTCATTCGTGTTCAGCCATATGTTAAATGGATACTAAATAATTATCAGAAGGGTCCACCGAATGTTAAGAAGGTGAAGAAGTCAAATGAGCCAGAAAATCCGGAGCCTAAAAGGCCAAACAATGCCAAGCCAAAATTGCCCAAAAAATCAAATGAACCAATCAAACCTAAAAATCGGATGAATTGACAAAACGTCCCAAAGCGAACAATTCAGGGGACAAGAAGAAGAAAATATCAAGTTCACAAATCCCAGGTCAGCCCAATAAATTAAAAAAAATCAACAAGACAAAGCAAACCATAAAACTCGAGAAAATTACTAAACAACAGCAGATAAAATAAAATTATAAAACCCAAAAAGGCTTTAATTTTAAATCTTAAAAGAGTTTAAATAGTGTTAGCACATTTTTCAATGGAATCAAAATACACGGAGAATGTGAAATAGGACTTTAGCACGGATATATTTATTTCTTCTCCATGTAGAACTAGCTGTTAGTGCTCCTTGTGACTAGACTACACCTTCAGAACTATTTTGCTTTTGGAATTTCCATTATTTTATGAAATATTATTCATTATTCGGAATCGTTTTAAAATTTAGGATGAATTTGTTTCTATCCCCCATATATGAATGGAGTCTAGTAGGTGTGAGAAAGTAGCAGAAACAAATTTATCCCAGGCTCAAGATCTCTCGCTTGGTTAATACATTTAGTCCTAAAACTGATTTATTTCGCGTAGCCTACACAATAAAATTTTCTTTGAACAAAACACAATGAATCGCAGTTAGCTTTCTTAATCATAAGTCTAAAAGCTGCAAGCATGCATTTCTTCTCTTAACAACTAGTATGTTCCGAGTATAACCTTAATGACTTCTAGTACAGTCCACCGACTTTATACTAGCACACCCTATTCACGAAACATGTCAGTGTTTTCTATTCAAATAACATGCTACTGAATTTGTGTTTTATGAAGTCCCTATGTTAGTGTTGGTGTCAAATGTTGTCCCATCATGTTTGTTGCCTACGCCTACAAGTTGTGCAATATTCTAAAGCATATGTTGCCTCTTCACGCTGAGGCAACGTGTTGAAATATGTTGACCCAGAGCATTACTGGCTTTTGTGAACAGTAGAATTGGTTGGGTAATAAAAATGGATTGGCTGGACAAACGATTTTTATAAACAATAGAATTTGCTGAACAACAAATCTTGCTGGATAGCTGAGTTAGTAAGACAGTAAAGTTATAGGATCTCGCAAGTTGAATTTGCATATTGAGACTGCTGTTTTAGCAGCAGTACGATGGTTCCCTTTACGTCTTAATATACTTCCAGAATATTCTTGCTCTCGTTGATGGTCCCGGTCTTGGCTCCATAGTATAATTATCAATTTTACGTATTAAATTATGTATTTCTCTATCGGCTATATATCGATTCATCTAAAGCCAAAACTTTTTTAATTGATTTGTTTAAACCTAAATTAGATGCGGCTTTACAATCTTTCATAATTTTCTAAAAGTTTGCGTTATACCTAAAAATAACCCGAAATAAATGATAAAATTAGTTCGCCTAGTTTTTCAGTGCAAAATTGTTTATTTTTTAATATGTTAAGAAACTAAAGGTCAGCTATGTTTTTAAATAATATTAAATGATACTAAACAAAATCTGCTTAAACCTATTTTATATTAGAAAATAAACGCTGTTTGCATGCTTAAGCTTTACTACGAAATTTAATAAAGCCATTATGCCTTACGAGGCCCAGTTCAAACGACCAGTGCTGCGTTAACGACCCGTCCCATACTGCGAATACTTAGGGAACGAAAGCCAAATACATTTTTGTTTTTAATTTTGCTTTATTATTGATATAAAATGCTATGCACAATATTTCACTTCCGTAAAGAGAAATATTTCCTATAGAAAATGAAATGCAGTTGTTGGAACTAGAAGAAAATTACAGTTGTTACTTTTTGAATTAAACTTGGCATGGTTTCAATAAATTATAACTTTATACGAGTTGCTTTATAAAACCATTATAAATGTTGATAATAATTATGTTTTGGAAAGTAAAAATTTTAAAACTTTTTATTTTCAGCGAACTACGAGTATTTCGAAATTCATTTTCGAATTGCATACTTTTGAAATTACATAACTCCAGGCGACACATCTTCGAACTTATTGTGTCGCTTTTTATTCGTAGTAAGTAAAGTTCTTTAAATTCCTCTTAATACAAGTAAGAAATTTAAATAGTTTGTTGGCGTTTTTCGTAAGTTTCTCTGCCACTGTGGTTCTAGACCAGTACGTGATTTTGAACGGTATCACACCATAGTATTTTACCAATAACAAACGTTATATTTGGGTTCCTAATTGGACACTACAGTACAGTCAATTAAACCACTCCCAAATTCACAATAGGTTTATTGAACATTTGTTACACCTTCAATTTAGCTTGTCATTTTGTTTCTGCTTTTTTATAATCTATTTTCCTTTTTTTATTTTTTCTTTTGTCGGAGCGCTGGTTGGACCACTTTTTAGATAATTCTGAATCCAATTGGCATAGTAGTCTATCTTTACTAATAATATAAGACTTGCTGGTGAGCACTTATTAGTCATTCTCGAATTGGGGTCTATAGTGGATTGACTTTTAACTCTTGAAATAATTGCTACTACTGTGTTGTTATAGAGAAGTGGATCCCCATCGTCCTTTGTGCAGGGGTACGTGTGAGCAGACTGGACACATAGAGTCTTATTAGTAAATCTACGGTTAAAGTGTTGATTGCAAACTGTTATAGGCATTATTCGAACATCTTCATGCTGAAGGATAATACTCTTATCTCGACGTTTCTCACTGCTCCATCCAAAAATTGTTCCAAGTTGATAGTCCAAGAAAACACTATCATATTGTAACGTTGCACTATTAACCAGGTTGTTAAAACGAAGTTTTTTTTCTAGCCACACCATACCAATGTCGTCTGGGCTGTAGTCAGCAATATCATCACTGTTAATTTTAACATTTTGATTGAAGTTTTCATGTGCTTTGTAATCCCTTGCTTTTATTATTTGTGCTGCGGCAGTGAGTTCGTCTTTAAGATTAGTGATACCAGCGATAACCTTAATGTTGATCCGAGTTAAACTTCCACTGAGACAGTGCGCCACTGTTAAAATAACGTCTGGTTTGAGTATGATACCACCGCAAGTCCGCTCAAGAACAAATATCTCGCCAAAATGTTTGATCGCTATATTGGAAACTTTAAGGCGAACCACGAAAGGATACTGTGTGTCACTACGGGTTGGCTCGCCCGCACTTATGGGACTAGAGCCTATCCCTGTCGTTGAGAAGCACACCACCAAAACTACAGACAGAAGCAGGAACATTTAGACTGGAAAGGTGACTAATTTATCTTTTTCATATCTTCTGTTTTATACAGAAATCTCTTATCATGACGCAGACATCTTGAACGATTAGCAGCTCTCCAAATATCACACAATACATCACTGATCAGTCTCTTATGAGATCCGGGCGGCATGACGATCTTGATCGACAAGGTTTGTTACCAGGCAATGTCTGAACAAACTACACCATATGTGTGGGTCATAGAATCGCTGACAATGAAAACACCTTTCCAATTGTGGTGTCTGACAATTACCACATTAAAAGACAAAGAAAACACTAATTCGACAGCTGACTTAATCTGAATTGATCTCAAGATGGTGCATAAGTATATTTTCCCATAAAACATTACTGAATTTGCTAAATTTTCGTTATTCAGTATCTGTTGGGTCACACAAACAATAAAGTATTATTGAAAGCGTTTGTTCAAGGTTAGGTTTAACCCTATTTGAAGCCTTGCCAGGTAAGAGAGTTAAAAGATAAGAGAATGGTGGAGCGGTTTAAAGTGGTTTTTACCGGGTACTAACGAGATTTTTTGGACTACAAAAGAATTACCGAAAAGCTATACTTGCAGCGTTTGGCGGACTAAATGATATATTGAATATTAGTTTATGGTGGATACGACAAATTTCAGGATGTACATAGAAAAAATGGTGATGCACCCCAGTTCTATAAAAGAATTAGTTAATTATGATCAGTTCCGTAAGAAATTTACAGCATCAAATTTTAATTGGTAATTGAAATTTGCTTTGCCCTTCCCCATTCTATTCTAAAAAGTCTTATTGAATATACTTTGATGTACTAAATAAATTATCCCCTGTAAATGCTTTTACTCTTAGATAAAATCTTCGTTTTGATTTAGAGTTTTAGCTTCAGTATTTCTTGGTATTGCAATAATGCATGATATAATAAACAAAGCATGTCATATTGATGAATTAAATCAGACTTTAGTTAATTTAGTTTATTTGCAGCCTTTGAGATTTATAAAAATATATGAATTTGCGCCAAAATTTAAAGTATTATAAAATTTATTTTCAAATATTTGACCAAAGCAAAAATAAAACACATGGCAAATACAAAGGAATTAGTGATTTAACATTAATAAAGATTGCATAAATATCCTGTAATAATATCGCCACGTAATTGCTGCAGGCAGACAGACATCCATAAATGCTCCACTTTTCCCTTACAACACACAAGACTTGCATTTTTCTTCGCTGACATTTTTTGAATAGGAAATAATAAAAGATGAACGAAATATTTATAGAGAAAAAACAATTAATATTGATTTTGTTTAAAAGGTGTTCTTATCTGGAAACATCACTGTATTACGTTAAATTTTCTTTTAAATAAATTTTGGCTTGTTTTTAATTTTTGAAAGATCTTGAAAGTAAAAATATATGAACAAAAAATGATTAGTATCTCACAAAAATTTAGTAAGAACTAGTGTTTTATTATATTATATTATAATGTTAGGAACGACATTTTACGAAGACTGCAAGGGATAAGTTTGATCTTCTACAATATAATATTTAATTTGTACACACTATTTCAACAAAGAAATTGATCATGAATTTTTTGTTGTACAATGTAGAATGTTTTTTTATGAAGAACATATACCATCGCAGGACTATGACTTATTCCGTAAATACCAATATACCAAAAAAGGATCAGTATTAAAATAAATAATTCGTATTTCTGCGATAACTTTTAATTGAAATTTACTGTATCACATACAAAAAATAGGCTCAGCAAATAATATTGGTATATTCTACGAGATGAACATATTTTGTAAAAGTCAAACATAAAACGTCAAATATTTTTAGATTTTGAGTTCATTTTTTAAGTATATTTAACTACGACAGATAGGAAAAGTTAACACTATACAAACGATCTTAAAAGCTTTTAGAGTCAGCAAAAAATTAACTAACAATGAAAGCTTATTCACTGCGCGCAGGTAAAAGCAGGAAATTAAAGATGTTAAAAAATATAAGGCCTAGAACTCGGCAACAAGAATTGGATTATTTAAATGGAGTTCTTCTTCCAGACTGCACACAAACGAGTACTATTGCTTTTCATGGATACGATCACGTAGGACTTATATTAATTGATGAATACGGGCTTAGGAACCAGTAAAATGTGTTATAAGTAATTTTCCTAAGAAATCATTTGATTTTCTAAGATAAAAATAGTGCAAGAGCTGAAAGCTATAACATAATTTTGCTCCAGACCAAAGATGCTGATTTCTAAATAACCTCTTCTTTATTATTTTAACGTTTATATTATGTGCTTGCATATTATTTTTATATCCATATAATAATCACAAGGCGCAATTCTTCTGTTGGTCCTTTTTACACAATCTTTTTGGCACTTCGGCGTCTAAGCTCTGTCCAATCCATTCCCTATACATTCTTAACTTTGTAAATACTACAGGTTGCTTCAAATCACATATGGTTCTTGTTACTTTACCGTTTGCATCCTTTTTATCCTCCAGTGTTGCAAAGGACGTTATACCAATCACAACACCTTCGTAGATAAAGGGGCCACCAGAATCACCTGGCGAAACCCCGTAGATGCTGTCAATTGACATTGCACAGAAGGTGTGAGGACCGATGTGATACCCAAAACGACGCTTGCACTCCTCCTCTGATATTGTCTTTAGTTTGGCCTGCTTTAGTATCTTTGAAGGCTCTCCATTTTTGTTCTGACCCCAACCAACGACTATTCCAATAGAATTTGGTTCGGGATCTCTCAAAAACAATTTTGCAGTCTGCACTCTAGGATTATTTTTGACGACAAAAGGAGCTCGTAACCAGATCATGGCAATATCATAGGGCAAATCGATATGTGAAGATAGGCAATGAATTTCTTTATGTGTATATTTCTTATGTATTCTAAAACCTGCCGCAAGTCGTTTTTGCATGTTTCCGTCCTCATTTTTCCTATAAAGGCTTCCTGCTGTTACTTTAATACCTTTAACTATTTTTTTCAATTCATGTAAGCAGTGGGCAGCAGTCAAAACAATTCCAGGTCTCAGAATCACTCCTCCACAACCGGAATCTGATAGTTCTTTGCTCTTTGCATCCTCGAATGTGACAAGGACGTGAACTACAAACGGAAAGGATTTGATATTTTTGACTACCTCACCCTGTTCTACTGGGGTTCCAGAACTCGTCGCAAGTAACACAACCGATGCTACTAGAACGCTCAAAAGCATTATGTGTAAGATCCAGAAAAATGATAGACTAAAAGCGAGAAAAAGGCACTGCGCAGTTTGTAGCACAATCTTCACGATATTTTATACCATTTTTTATCATTCATCCAGCTGAAAACAGTTGTTGAAACAGTCAACACACCCTCAAAAAATAAATACATTGAGTTGCCAAGTGAAACATCTCATTCTGATACTCTGAATGATGAACACATACGCATGTATCTAGAAAAGAAGAAGAAGAAGAAAATTAAAAACTCGATTCAAATTTCTAAATCATATCAGAAAAGAGTTCAAACAAAGTTACATTTCTTTTGTCTACAAAGTTTAATTTTTTAATCGGCGCTTACTAATTTTATTAAAACCGTGTTCCAGTGGATGATTTTTCCTTTAAATAAAAATAAAAGTACTGACTTTGAGAAACAAATTTATTAAAGTTCATAGAAAAATATTGACAAAGTTCCATTAAATAAAAAAAAATAATTTTGTTTCTAAATTATAAAACAGTTTGTTTAATAAGAACATTTCCAACAGTCATTATGATATACTTAATTAACAATAATAAAATCTTAGTTATCGGGAAAACTCTGAGAACGGCTGGTATTAAAAATTTTGTATGTATAAACAAGTGTATGTCGTTGCATCCCTGTAATTTTGCTTTTATACTTGTAATATTATTTTTAGTTATGAAAATATCGCGAAATACTATATAATCAATTAAGGAACTCTCTTGGACTTTCTTTTGAATTTATGCATTGTATTGTTAATTATGAACACTTTTGGATGAAAAGCAAAACCACGTCATTTATTCTTTAATTTTCTTGAAAAGTTTTACTTCATGGAAATTTTCTACAGGATTGCTTACAGGTGGAATTTGACAAATGAATAGTAATTCGTTACAAATAACAACATTGGAGATATTGAAAGTTAAAACAAGTCTCTTTGGTACTTTGCTTTTATTGTTCGCAAACAAAATTAATTATGAAGTAAAAGTACTATACCTTCATGAGAATGAAGGTATACATTGCATAAATTCAATCATTTATACATTGCATAAAGGACATTAAAAACGTTTATGGAAAACAAGTAAAAAGTTATTAATTAAACATTCCATATACACGTATATGACAGATATGTGTTTTGTTTATTTTATGTTACTTTTATACTTTGCCAAAAGGTGCACTTTTAGGAATACTATGTACTATTTTATAAAGCACAGTTTTTCTGTCTATCCTGAAGGCACGTACTTTTTGGTACCCCTGAGTTTAAAGTTGATTGAATCCAAGATTCATACATTCGAATATTTGTGAAAACTACAGGTTTTGAAGTATCACAAGTAACTATTTTTTGGTCACCTTCCCTTACTGCTTTGGTTTTTCCATACGACAAGAGTCCAGCAACTACACCGTTCAAGATAAAAGGGGCGCCGGAATCACCGAACGAAACTCCACACTGTCCATCGAGGGAGATTGCACAAAATATGTTTGGTCCGGTTGTGAACTTATACTTCTTTTTACATTCATTGGTCGTGATTGTCCTTAACTTAGCTAGCTTTAGTACGGTAGATGGAAATTTAGTCTCCAGTTGACCCCATCCAACGACCTCTCCGATCGTACCTATGCGTAGATTTTCCGTCATTAGGGAGGCTGGTCTTGCTAGTGGATTGTCTCTCAAATTGAAGGGGACCCTTAACCAGATCATGGCAATATCGAAAGCCAACACATAGTTGGCTGTTAACAAATTTTTCTTTTGAGGTTGGAATTTCGGATGTATTCTAAATCCCTTGGCTTGTCTCCGCTGTATTTCATCGTCCTCGTCTCCTTTGTATACACTTCCAGCTGTTACTTCAATCCGGTTCACTATTTGTTTTGCGTGGTATAGACAATGAGCAACGGTGAGTACAATTCCAGGTTTGAAGATAATTCCTCCACATCCAGAATTTTCTGCATCCCCAATTTGTTGGTATCCTTTTGTGATAGTGAGATGAACAGCAAAAGGATAATTTCTTATATTCTTCACAGTTTGCCCGTGCTCAATTGGCGAAGCAAAACTTGCCGCGATTAAAAGTATCGTATGAAGAATTTACAGGCACATTTTCGCAATTGATGCCAGAAAATCGTTTGAATTGAACTTATATAAAATTTACCTTCGCTAATTTTTCATTACTCAGCCTGTTATCGAACAAATGTTTAAATATTTAGAAAATCGTGAAAAAAATCGTGTTGATATAAGACTAAAACATTCGCAGTTTCATAGTTTTTTGTTTGGTGAAGTTAAGGACTTACCGTGCTGTTAAAGTAAAAGCACCCTCATTTGTTTTTTTTCTTAGATTTACCAAATTATTTAATTAACAGCAGGTGTATGAATAATAACTGGCACTCAATATCTAATAAAAATTCTATCATTAAATCTAGTAGGATTATGAATTCAATATAAGAAAGATTAAGATTTATGAATTCAATATACAAGCTTACATTAATTTGTTACTGGGTTACAAGTGTATGGTGTTTAAAACTAATAAATTTTCAAAAAAAAATATTAATTTCTGAAATCCAGAAAACGTGGCCCGCCTTCTGAAACTCGCAGAAATATGAAATAACTTAAATTCTTCAAAAGCGACAATTGAATCCAAGATCTGGCTGCTAATAGTGTAAAAATCCTGATTGAGTATTTTTTTTCAGTTCTTTTATTATTCTACCTACAGTTGTCCATAATTCAAGAGTATCATCTGCAGCAACTGCTACTACCACAATATATCTCGAGGAATTCAACAATTTTCCACACTTTGCTTTCTTGTGTATTTATCCAGTTGGAAGAAGTAATCACCATAAGAATTAGGAGAGGAATACTTTAATATAAATACTGGGTCAAGTAGAAGCAATCATTAGTACAATGAAGTTGTCTTGCATTCTTACGTTGGCGTTATTTATCGCCCTAGTTTCAACTGAACCGATAGAATATGGAGCTATTGTTGATAATATACACGAATTTCCTTACCTTGTGCATATTAGGATAACCACACGAAATTTGAGGACTGGCAACTTGCAAGATTCGGGCTGTGGAGGAATAATCTACAATGCACGTACTATCGTTACTGCTGGACATTGTATGTATGAACCCGGAGGAATTGTCACCGAAATCGAACTTCTAGCTGGGACTGTCAACAGAAATGATGATGGTCCTCAGGTTCAAAGAAGACTTGTAGCTGGCTTTAAGATACATGAAAACTACAGTGTTCAGAAAAAAAATTTTTTTAGTGGAAGCCAATTTCAACCGAACGATATCGGAATATTATGGACAGTCACTCCTTTTACAATTACTAGAAATAGTGTTGTAAAGACGGCAGTTCTGCCAAGTAAGCCATACGGACCAGGTGTTATTGGAAAAACTATGGGTTGGGGCCGTCAAGAAAATAAAAGAAACTCCGTGTTGCTTAAGAGTGCTAATTTGAGGAAAATCTCAGACGATGTATGCAAACGTCGATACAAGTACGACAATAGTCCGAACTCGTTTTGTACACTTGCGACGAATTGTAAGACGGTAACTGCAATTGGTGATTCAGGCGGTCCTTTTGTTTATGAAGGAGAAGTCCTAGGTTTACTTTCCTATGGAACAGGTCCAAGCGATGTCGACCAACGATGCGATGGGAAGAACCCAATAGTATTTACAAATATAATAAAGTACACTGAATGGATTAGAACGAGTAAACCCCCAATTCGAAAATGTAAAACTGATAAACAGAAGTATTGTGCACTATAATAAACAAGTGTTTTTTACATTAATAGAAATTAAATGTGGTAAACGAAAAGAATGTATTTCCTTTTACAAAGTTTTCACCGCCTTAAAATAGCCTAATGTGAAGACATTTCTTTGTGTCTTTTTTTTATTTTGAATGATTTGAATGTTTCTCCGTTTTTATGATTCTTATGATTTTAAATTTATATATGTATGTTAAGCTTTTACAAACCCAATTAGAAAATGTTTCTTACAATTTATCCTGAATGTGCTTTAGATAGTAAAACAACCACCCTAAAAAGATGTAAGCTTTACTTAAAATATACTATAAAAATTTGAATGCGAAGTCGCCAATATTTTAAACTTTGAACCTCTTTCTAAATTATACCACGAAAAGTACAAACATACGAAAAGCGAATCCTTAAAATTTTAAACTACAAATATTCTTGCAACTGGTGTAACTTTGGCTAAACTATTGGCTTCAATGTTAAATAAATTTAAACTATTATCTTCAAATTTTGTAAATTTGAGCATCGAGAAATTTTGTAAAATGCATGAATTTCTATTTTAAAAAAAGGCGTTTTTCTAATGTTTAAATCAATTTCAATTTTTGCCATAGCAGCATTTGTATTGGATCCTCTACTACTTTGATTGTAGTATTTCTAAACAAATTAACAAAGTAATTAGAAAAGCAGATCTAAAATATCACATTTTTCCTACGTATAAGTAATTGTATGGCTGTTTCTAAATCAGTCTTGTTTGTAGCACTTTTTGAAATAATAATTTTTTCTTCTAAAACGTACAAACAAATATTTGATTTGCCTGTGGTTGTCAGATATATCCAGATACGGCTTAGTGTTCAAATATCAACAAGGCATAAAATACCACAAGTCTAAACCTAAACACTTAAATACACCAAAAAGTGGGATGCATGAAAAGTTGTTAATTACCTTCAAGTTTTTGTCATTCTATGTGAATCGAATTTAATCCAGAATGCCCTTCGATCAGGAGAAGTATAGAATATATCATGGAATTTGCAAACACGTGTTAAAAAGATAAAGATTATCAGTCACGTATGCCAGCATAACACGCTATACAAATAATAGAACAGTTGTCCGCAATGAGCAAAACAAAAAGAAGAATATAAAAGAAAATTCTCCTATAAATTAGACTGAAAACTGTGTCAAGCAGTTAATTCGACAATGTACTTCACTATTATTTTCAACTTAGCTGTCTTAGCTGGAACTACCTTTGGTTCCCCGATCGAGAATGGTGACATAGTTAATACCATCAGAGAGTATCCCTTTGTTGTACACAATCTCATTACAAAAGAGAGAATAGAAAAGAAGAAGATTGAAAAGTTTGGTTGCGGGGGAGTACTTTTAAAACCCGGTATCGTGCTAACTGCTGCTCACTGTTTATACTCAGAAAAATGGATCGTTAAACACATAGAGGTAACCGCTGGAAGTGTGTACAGAACTGACGAAGACAACCAAATTGAAACGAGGTTAGCGAAGGGTTTTAGAATTCATGATAAGTTCGAGCCTAAAGAGCGAAATTTATTCACTGAGAACCACTTCTTGAAATATGACGTCGTCATGATCTGGCTTAAAAACCCTTTCCCCGTGAAAAATAATCCAAAGATACAAACAGCCAAATTATTGCTTAGAGATATTGAACCTGGTATTGTCGCAAAGGCTATCGGATGGGGTCAAACGGAAACCGGATTCCCTGCAAGAGTCCTCAGAGAAACCAGTTTAAAGAAAATTTCGGATGTTGAATGCAAAAACCGGTACAAATATACGAATGGACCAAATACGTTCTGTGCAGTATCTGCCGATAGGAGATGTGGAATTTCTGTTGGTGATTCTGGTGGTCCTCTTGTATACGAAGACACAGTTATCGGATTGATATCGTATGGAACGACTAAAACTGTAGTTAGTAAAGACGGAAAGAGGAGATGTTCTCTTGATACAAGGAAACCCATAGTTTTCGCAGATATCCGTATGTACAGACTGTGGATTGCTTCAAATTTAGATGCTGGAGCACCAACGAATTTATGTAAGAAAGTGAAACAAAAACATTGTGCCTTGGAATAAGATGAATTATTTTAAAGCTGTACGGTTATAATAAATGAAGAACTTGAAGAATATGCTCTTAATTTTCAAATAATTGTGTCACAATTCTTTAATGTTTGCGATACGATATGTTCAAGTAGTCTAACAATGATTCGAACAAATTTGGTTCATTTCAAAAAATTCGAAGACAATAATTTCGATTGGGAATCCCTTGGAATTTAACACCAATTTAAAATATCCTTATAAGTTGTAAACTATGTAGATTACATAAGAAAAAGAATTGGGGATTTATTAAAGTAGAAGTATCAATGGAGATAGTGTGACTCCTTGAATCCATTTTTTCGGAATGAGCCGGCTTAGGGCAGAATTTAGAGCACTAAAGAATGACGAATCCAAGCGAACACGGGCCTAAGAGACTAGCTCCTAAATTAAGCATTTTACCTGGCACAACCACCGTCCAGAATGGTGCAGTCAGAAATAGTTGTACTCGCCAATTCTTCAATTTCATGTTGGTCCACAGCCATCTCCATTTTTGTGACCTCTTCCACCTCCTCCTCCTTCGTCACAGCCGCCGCAATGTTGAAATTTATAGGGCCTTTTGTTAAAGGTTCCACGAACGTTCGAAAGAAGGTTAAAATGAATTCGAAGAAGCCAGTGAAGAAATCAAGAATTCTGTCCAGTCCCATCGGTTGGCTTTCGTACATCCGTGCGTTTCCTCGCCTAGGTCTAGCCATAGACGAAATTCCAAGAGTACATCATTTTCATGTGCTAAAGACGAGTAGCTACCAGTAACGTTCTAATACGTGCGAGGTTTGAAACAATTTAGGAACCCATCACTGCTCAACGAAAAGACAGAAATATTGAATATTATAATAAGCAAATATTCGCTTGTATGACTCACGAAAAATAGCTCTTAATTTTTCATATACTTTGTCTCAAAACACACGGTTCATTATAAGACAAAATTAAGTAGGATTTTTATGATGTCATGAAACTGCAATGTACCCATTTTAGTCAGTCAACTTTCATCGTCATCTTCTAAAGTTTAAAAAGCTGAGCACATAAAGTCTTTAGGTTAATCCCACTCTTTCCACCTTACTAACATTCTGTATGGAAGCAAACTTAGGGTGTGTCAACACACATTTTCGACCTTTAAAATACGTGAGAGTTTCAAAAATTTTTTAGTGGTTCAGAAAATGTTCTTGTGTCTTGTAGCAGTGATAACAATTTTATATTTTTCAGGATTTGCTAACCCGGCAGATTTTGGAGTTACAGTGAAAAATGTTCAGAAGTACCCTTTTGCCGTAAAACTTTTAATTGAAGAAAAGAATGTGCGTTCAAAAGAAGTCAACTCTTACAGTTGTGGAGGATTTTTATTCGCCAGATCCATTGTTCTTACTGCCGCTCATTGTTTGATGGAGGAGAATGTTATAGTGACATCAATAAAAATTATCGCAGGTAAAATAAAGTACGATGATTATGATCCTATGGAGCAGATACTGTACGCAAAAGCATTTAGAGTGCATGATAATTATAAACAAAAAAATTGGAAGTTGGGACAATCAGATGAGTACCAATTAAATGACATAGCTATTATATATGTAAACGGCCAATTCAAGGAAAGCAGAACTGTTAAAACATCTAAAATATCAATCGCCAATATTATTAATGCTATGGAAGCAACCGCTCTCGGCTTTGGCGGTAAAAATAGACAAAATAAACTGGGTGAATTGCAAGAAGTACAACTATCACTGTTAAATTACGACACGTGCAGATATACCATGAAATACAACAATGGTCCTAACACATTTTGTGGAAAGTCAGTTGATAGCCAGTCTATGAGTACCAGAGGCGATTCAGGGAGTGCGTTAGTATTCAATAATGAAGTTCTTGGTCTTCTCTCTTTCAGAACGAAAGAAGAGTCTACCAAGCAGCAGTATAAGCTAATTGCTTTTACACACTTAGCAAAACATGCAACATTTCTTACAAATAACCTTCAGAAAATACCAAAATTTCTTTGCAAAAAAGCCTATCAAAAAGTTTGTCTTCTGTAACTACAGATTAAAAAATCTTTCGCATTCTGAAAAACTTGTAAAATTTTATTTTTTGAATACATACTACAAAGTTTTAAAACGAAAGTTTTGTTTTGAAATTGTGTTTTGTTTTTATTAGTGTAACCCATTGTTCTACAGCAACGTGCAATGTGTTTTATTCGTAGGGGTTATACAAAGTAACCAGGCAATAAGTAAGAAGCAATATAAACATTGACTATTATAAAATTTTCCGAAAACGCAAAAAGATTTTTGGTAATTACTTTCTAAATATGAGGTATACATCAACTGGTGTGTCAGTATTATAAATATTTTAGTAAAAAAGTAAATATTTAAAAGATGGCAAACGATTTACCGATTGATACTTGTGTGAGGACCAACTAAGGTTCCTCCACAAGACTCCATAAATATTGGTCAATGAATCTGCTATCATTAAATATACTTAAATTAAATATTTTACAACCTTGACATAGATTCCATACACAACTGGACTTGCATTTTAAACATTCATTTTTACATTCAGAAAAACTAAAACTATTATTCATATCATTTTGTTCTTAACAACAAACCGTTTCGATTGCATGGTCTAAGAAAGAGTTCTCTTATATGAACGCAATTTTCAACTTCAAGTTGAATCAGTAACACTTGAACAAATTTTATTACGCAAATACACAACACCTGAATAAAACACGAGATATATCAGTGGCTGGAAACATAATAATTTTCGAAATGACACTAATCACGTATGCTGCATGTTTAATTAATAATAATTCAAATATTTTCTATTACTTTTTTTATACACGGGGGAATCGTGTTTCCAAATATTATATCCATAACCAATACTATGATAAAACCATGACTAATTTTAATTTAGCCACTGATTCATCTTATTCGAATTTATTTAATTAATAATAACAACAGTAACAGCAGGAATTAACTTAAAAATACTGCCCGTCAATGAGTTCACAATGGCGACCATATGCAAAATATGTGGATCAAATTTGCGAATGCTCTAAGCTGTAATCTTATAATTCTCATTTATAATTTCATGATCACACTCTTAATTTTTTAAACTATGTACATAAGTTGGTAAATTTAATTGTATTGCAAGATTTGTAATCATTCTGTGCCTACCGCGAGGTGAAGTAAGAGACTAATACAAATATCTCAACTTGGACAAATCTACAGAACATATAATTTTAAGATATGCCTTCAGAGACCATTTTAGATAAAAATTCTGGAATAATAATTATACTTATTTTTAATATCAGTCCACAGATAGGTAAGCGGAAACCTATAGTATTAATAATTTTACGATATTAGAATAGATCGCAATAATATGAACTCCATCTTGCTTTTTATTCTAAAAGTAACACAATTAATATTTGAACCGAAATGAAGTGAAATCGTACTTTGATCAAAACTGTGATTTTAAAAAAAATTTATTAATTATTACGGCTATTTTCAACAGAAATCGCATAGTCATATTGACATTATAAACCTAACTTAATTCCTAAAATTCCATAAATGTGATGCATATTACGTTACTATAATTCTAAATTCTGGCTAAAATTTAACTTGGATTGAATTTTGAATTAAATTTCCCCTAGCTGTAGATCGGTCTAGACTAAAATATGAATGGCTTCATAAGTATAGGGTAGGTATGAGAAGAGGGTAATATTAACCAATGGTCATTTTTCGACAAATATTCCGCAGAAAATATAAAAAATAAAAATCAATCATTTTACTATTTCAAGGAATAACACTTTCTTTCCCGTAGAGCCTGAGTAATTTTATATAGGTATATATAGCTATAGCTTACAAACTAATAAATCGAGATAATTGTTTATTACACAAAAAGTTTCGTATGAATATTACACCTCTATATATTAGTATATTTTATCAGAAGCTAAAAAACAAATGTTTAAGGAAACGTATTTACGAGCTGGACTCATATTGCCATTTTTCCCTCGATACTTTGTATATGTATTCTTAAACGATGTATTAAAAGCCCAAGAAATATTTCCTATAAAACATTTGTATTGACTGACCGAAATATTAAATTAAATTTTGAGCAAAATATATAAGAGTATATACATACAGAGTATATACATGAAACTAATTCAAATTCAAATTCAAAAAATTGGTTTTGAATCAAATTGAAATAGGAGAATAAAAAAATAGGATTTGTTAATGTTTTCTGATCTTATATTTTATATACATGGAATTAATTTAAAGAACACATTTTTATAAATTTTGCATAATCTTTACACCGTGTTGTTGGAGGTCCTTCACTAATACTATTTTCGATCCAAGTTTTATACTTTAAAATATTTGTGTATGCGACTGGCTTTTTAGCATCGCAAATCTCTTTTTTCTTGCCTTCATTGTTTATGATACTTACTACATCTCCGAAAGAAAGAAGTCCCAACACTTGTTTGTTATAAATGAATGGACTGCCAGAATCTCCAGACGAAACAATGGACTTGCCATCTATAGAAGAGACGCAGAATGCATTTCCAGGCAGAAAACGGTCATAGGTCTTAATACAATCTTCGGTGTTCATAGCTCTCAACTTAACCGATTTGAGAATTTTAGATCTATAACCGCATTGTTGAACGCCCCAACCGACAGATTCACCAACGAGGCCATTGAAATTCATTTCACTTGCTGGAAACTTCGCGATTTGTACCGTCGGATTAAAGCGTAACACATTCTGTAACCAAAATATAGCAATATCGTTCGGGTGATGGGTGCTACGTTTAAAAATATTAAAGTCTCTATCTTTGTAGCCTGCATGCACCTTATAGGCTCGTATGTTTCTGCGTTGGCCTACAAGTTTACTTTCATCTTTGAAATCCGTTCTTCCAGCCGTGATGTAAATACTTGAAATCCTCCTTCCCGTCTCGGCAATACAGTGAGCTACTGTAACTATGACATTGGCACCAACAATTACTCCTCCACATAATGATTCCATGACTTTGTCTGATGGTTGTTCTACGTATGCAGAAATTCTAACAACAAATGGATATGCTGCGCGGTCTTCAATTTCTTCCCCATACAAAACTGGTTCTGCAAAAATTGAAGCAACAAATGTAACCAACATGAACAGAACCACAGAAATCATTTCTAAAACTCAGCGAATAGTGCAAAGCTTAACATCCCACTGATAGCTTTTATACAATCTGCTCATGTTAAGACACTTTAACTTCATCAACTGTTTAAATACTCGTAATTTTTTTTTATAATTTCCCCTCCAAATATTGTTCTTTCTTGTTCTTCACTTATATTCTAAAGAAACTAGAAAATAATGGTATGTGTGTAATTAGACCAATAAAAATAAAAACAATAGCTCTAAAAATACTATACATACTTAACTTTAAAATCAATTATAATTAGGTACTCGTATAACCCAAAATGTATAAATTTCGTGTCAAATATTTTTATTATAATCATAAATGTTAATAAACAGCGTGGATTAAAAAAGAGAAGCACTTTTACATGTAGACTTATCTTTTGAACTAGATAAAGAAATCCATATCCTCAGATTGCTGTCCAAATAGTCGTATATGAGGCATGTATCGCATTGGCAGTTAAGGCAACGGCTGTCTCACTTAAGCAAACAATTAGTTGCTCGGCTCTCATACGATTGTACCATGTCAATCAACAGATAGAAGATGGAATGATTAGCGTGACTTTTGAATAAGAATATTTGCCAATTGGCTTGGAGAAGACACAACAAAACGCAGCTGAATTGTTAAGTCATATTTCGTTTTTATTTGAGTATCCCATATGTTAACCCTTTTCTGACAAATTGGTGAATTTTTAAAAAAGTCCAATAAATCAATGGCATGCTAGCCTAAAATATCTCTAGATCGAGTCTTGATAATGAGTTAAACTTGCCTTAAAGCGCCTCTAATTGATCTAAGTAGTAAATTTCTCTTCATCTTGCAATTTCTTTGACTATGTAAATGTTGGAATACCAAAACCACAATCTGAGTTAGTCTATGATGAGAAATTCAAAACTTCATTAAGTCCTTATTCTATAAGAAATACAATTGATACCAATAGGAAAGCATCGTAAAATATTTATAAACAATCGACACTTTTACTACCACTTACATTTTGTGTAGATTAGACAACAGATTCACACCAAAATCTAATTGTAGGAGATTATATTTGTAAGTTTCATGTATTAAATAAAAATCGTTACTTTCATAATAACGTGCATACAGTTTTTAATTACGGACGTCAGGGAGATGGTTGTAGGTACTTTAAAAATAAAAGTAGGAGTATTCAGGGACAGCAGAGATTTACATTACCTTCTAAAAGGTGTATTTATTTGGCACCTTTTTTTGAATGTAAATATTATAAAATTCTTACACACAACATTAAATAAATATCAATATAATCTCATAGTCAATATAAGAGTAAACTCTACCGAACGTCGTCTTTTCTTTATAATTTTCAATAAAGAATGATATTTAAATACCACGTGAAAAAACCTCCAGAAAGCTGCGTTCGTTTAAAAATATTTATGCTAACAGAGAATTTATTATATCTTTGAATAGAAAATAAAATATACTTATTTATTTCAAAAATTTATCTATCAATAATCTTGCGGAAGAGATTTTACAAATTTTGCATTTAAATTCATAAGAAGAAGAATACTCGATGAACAATTAAAAATGTAAATAAAAATCTTACAAAAGTACCAAAGATGCCAGATCGAGTATATGCTGAATCAAAATTTATGCGGTTTTCATTAACAAAAGTAGACGAAAATATTAATTTTGCTCTCAACGATTTTTCTTTTATTGTTCAAATAATTATGAGTGAAATTTAAATCGGTCGCAACAAATTAAATATTCTTTTTAATTTAACAGAACGCTTTTCAGAAATTTCATCGTTTCTTTTTTTCAAAAGTTTTAATTTCAAATTTCATGCTTTTCATCTGACTCATTATTTTCAATAGCTTCTTAGCTAAGAAGTAAACACGTTTTTGGAATTAGTATACTTTGTGATCCATAAAATTATTAAAAACTAACTGAAAATAATTAGGTTTATGCATTTCAGCAAGAAAAGGAAAATCTGTAGTAGTCTGATTATTCTTATAAAAATGTTTTTGTTTGTCCTCAATAAACCACAAAATCTACAAACTAAATTTAATGAAAATTATTTTGAAAGCTGTCGATGACCCTGAGCGATTTATTTAAACATATGAGATGTTTATTTTCAAATGTAAAACGATTTAGAAAAATGTCCATTTTTAGATTATAATAAAAATAAAAAAATAAAAACCAAATAAATTCTTTTGTATTTATTGATATTATCGTTAAAACATTCTTTTAAGTTGTTAATTTGTATATTAAAGTAGATTAAAAATTAAAATAGAGCACACATTTTAAGGAATTTCTTAGAATGTTTACAGGGGTTCTTCGGTACCTTAGATTCTTTACAACTTTCAATCCATGTTTTGTAGTGGAAAATGTCTGTGTATGCAAGTGGCTGTTGTGGATCGCATGAGTTTACTTGTTCTCCATTTTCACGAATAATATAAGTTGTTTTCCCAAAGGAAAGCAATCCGAGCACCTCATTATTATAAATGAACGGACATCCAGAATCGCCGCCTGTTGCTATAGACTTCCCGTCCAGGGATGTTGCACAGAACATCTTTTCTGATATATAGTACTTGTATTGATTCACACAGCGCTTTTGTTTTAGACCCTTCAATTGCACTTTTTTCAACTTCTCAGACAGATATCCGCAATCCTCGATACCCCAGCCAACAGAAACTCCTACAACGTTTTGAATATCCACCTGCTTTGTTGGAAATCGTGCTATTCGTACAAATTCGTTGAGCTCCAAGGCGGCACGTAGCCAGATAATAGCGATGTCATTTGGCAGAGTCACACTTCGTTTAAAGAGATTGTTTTGAGCCAATTTGAAGTCTTCGTGGACCTTATACCCTTTTGCCAATCTCTTCTGCTCAGTCGTGGTGGCCACGGTAAAATCGGTGCTTCCAGCCGTAACAAGAATTTTGGTTATTGTTGCTCCAGGTTCATATATGCAATGTGCCGCCGTAAGGACAATCGTGGAGGTAACTACGACTCCTGCGCAATTATAGTGAGTGTTCCTCCCCGAAGCTTTTATATTACCAGAAATTTCAACTCTTACAGCGTATGGAAATTCGTTAGCATTTTTCACGTAGTCATTTCCCAACACTGGTTCTGCAGAAATCGCTCCAATAAGAATGGAGCAAGCAAAAAGAAGCCGTGAAATCATTCTAATGAGTAGTGATTAATACTAAAAAAGTTCTAGACGTCTTGAAGCTTTATACTCAGATGTACATGTACCATTGTTTTATTCTCCTTTTGTATATTCTTAACACTTGCAAGAGTCTGCTATATCTGCTGAAAACAATAAAAACAGAAGCAGATGCACATATCGAAGAGCTAATAGCAACTTGATTATTACATTGAACGCATGTTTATTCTGCATGGGTTCTGCAACAGAACGTACCTTTAAATATTATGTAATAAGTAGAAAATACTTTAGAAATACGCTCTATGTTAAAATAAGCGGCTGCATAACAAAATAATACGGCATATGAATATAGAGAAAAATATAAAGTTACATATTCATGTATTCAAAAAAAATATTTTTCCCTTAAGGGTCTCTATTAGTAAGCAATTTATAATTACTTTAATGATATGGATAATTATTCTTATTTACTTTAGACATTTACAGAGAACAAATATTTAAATAAATATTTTTCTTCTTTTCCTACACACTTGATTACTTCTGATTTTTTTTGCTTTATTTACCATAAAATTTTACGTACAATTAATTTAAAGCACACATGTACGGAAAACTTTCAAATGTCTTACATAACTTCTTTGGAACAGCCATTTGAATACTATTTTGTATCCATTCTCTGTACTTGAAAGTATCCACGAAAGCCAAAGGTCTCTTGGGATCACAACTTATTTTTTTCACACCATCTGTCCGAGTTATTTCTTTCTTTTCTCCAAAAGAAAGTAATCCTAAAACCTGATCTTGATGTATAAAAGGTGTACCTGAATCACCAGAGGATGCTATAGATTTTCCATTTATCGAAGTCGCACAGAAAGTATTTGCCGTAATGTAATAATCATATTTATTGGTACAGTCTTTTTGAGTAACTCCTACCAAGTGAACCTTCTTCAAAACCTTAGAAGGATATCCACATTCCTGAATACCCCAACCCACAGCAACACCGAAGATATTCGCAATGTTCACTCGTTTTTGAGGGAATTTGACAAGGTGGACAAATTGATTCACTTCGAAGTTAGTTCGTAGCCAAAGTACAGCAATATCGTTTGGTTGAGTTTCACTTCGTGTAAAGAAGTTCAACTGTCTCATTTTAAAACCATCGTGGATTTTATACGCTCTCACAATTCTTCTTTGTTCCGTGGAAATTGGTTTGATATAATTGGTTCTACCAGCAATGGCTAAAATCCTTGTGACTAAACCATTTGCTTCATATATGCAATGACCTGAAGTGAGTATTAAATTGGCTCTTAGTATAACACCAACGCAAGTGAAAACACTCTCCTTCTCATTAGCGTAAAGGTTCACTTTTGCGACGGTAATCAGAAGTTTCACAATGTATGGAAACTCCAAAGGACTCTCAACAATTTGGCCTTCAACAACAGGTTCCGGGACTACCGACGCAATAAGTGACGCAAACGAAATAATTATACCTAAGTACATTGTAAAAGCAATGCAGACAAATTGAAAATACTAGAATGAATTCGACGTGCCAGCGCTTTTATAAGGAAAAACATAGTAGTTTTCTGGAATAATACAATTGAAAACACTTCACTTGTTCAAATAATTGCACTTGTTAACTTATGTAAACTCCAACCAAACGACGTGGTTACAGAAAATTAGTTATACTCGTATTTTTATCGAAAAGTTGTCATGCAAAAATTAGTTGAATATTACTTTTTCTTTTTTTTAACGGAAAAAGTAAGTAAAAGTTAAGTTAAGTAAAAGTTTTAGGACAAATTAAAAATAAGTAAATAGTTTATTAGATTTCTTTTTCTTATATTGATGAATTTAGCTTAACTAAAATGAATGTGAAAGGCAAACTTGCATTTAGCAGAGCCTTTACTTAAATTCTCTTTATTATTCACACATACGAGATTTAAATTTAAAAAACAAAAACATTCTTTCACAGGGTTTTAAGCGTACTTTTACATTAGGAACCTTTTCAGTCAGTAATTTTTACCTATATACAACAATAAGAAAAAGATATTACTTTCACCTTTTAGTCTTTAGTATAAATTAGAGCGCATGCTTTTGAGAATCTTTTAAAGTTTCTGCATGGTTTTTTAGGAGCTTTAGAATTCATAGCATTTTTAATCCATTTCCTATACTTAAAAGTATCTGTACAACACATCGGTTTGCTTGGTTCACAACTTATTTTAGTAACACCATCGGATCTAACGAGTAGCTTCTTTTCACCAAAAGAAATCAAGCCTATTACTTCGTCTTTATACACAAATGGGCCTCCGGAATCACCTGATGATGCTGTAGACTTTCCGTTCATGGATAATATACAAAAAGTATTTCCAGTAATAAAGTAACCATGTTTCTTTTCACAATCCTTCTGCGTAACTCCTTTCATATTAACACTCTTAAGAATTTGGGATAAGTGTCCACATTCCTGGAGTCCCCAACCGACTGCCACACCAACAATATCTGCGACGTTGACCTTCTTCTGAGGTAGTTTGGCGACCTTTACAAACTGATTCAGTTGAAAAGGTGCGCGCAACCAGAGCATGGCTATGTCGTTAGGTTGAAATTTGGTTCGTCTCAGATAATTTACTTGAACCAACTCGAAGTCTTCGTGCATCTTATAGGCACTTACAAACCTTCTTTGCTCCGTATTGCTGGGAGCAGAAAAATCAGTTCTACCAGCAATAACTACAATTGTTGTTATTTCACTCACAGGTTCGTATATACAGTGGGCGGCTGTGAGTACTAAGTCATTTTTTAGTATAACACCCCCACAATTAAAAGTGCTTTTCTTGTTAGTTCCAGCGTTCATGACATTTATTAAGATCTTCACAACATATGAATATTTAGTAAGATATTTTACAGCGTCACCTTCAACCACTGGTTCTGCGAAAATTGCTGCAAAGTATGCAGCAATTACTACAAGAATGCGGAAACTCATATTAGAGGTGTCAGAAGTGTACTATGTTAATACGCTTATTTCAAAGCCTTTATATCTATGCACTAACAATAAGACATTTTTCACCTGTTCAAGCGGTTCTACACCTGCTAATTCGCAGCTAATCTACAATGTCATTGTATATTGATGGATTCCACATGAAATACCACTTAAGGCAGGTTTCTACCTTGTTGGGTCCAAAAATGTTTTTTTTTTTTTGCATATTCTTAAAGATGTTAGAAAATGTTAAATGACAGAAAATGTTAAAGTCAACATTCCAAAAATTGACTAATGGACTATAAATTTCGGATGAGAATAGACTGAGTGCTATTTAATATAATTGTTGTGAATTTTTTCCTCCAAAGACGATTTGGGTTTTAAATAAGTCTTTATTCAACGACCACAGAAATCAGAGTGAGAGTTCAGTTTTAGCTAACGCGATACTAAATAATATGAAGAGGAATGCATATGAAACTGAAGTATATGAATATACGGACATCTAGAAAGCTGCATTACAGGCCGTAAAAGGTGGATAGAGTCGATTCTCTAACAATAATTAATTAAATTTTCTCTATAGAACTAGAAATATTGAGAACTTATTTTTTTATAAATTAAGAACAACAATTTCGGTTAAAAATCGATTTTTTTTAAAATGATCATAACTCAGTCAAAAACCTTCGTAATCCTTTAATTCTGGTCTACTGCAGGAGTAAATCCTTCTAGATTATGTTAATATACAGCTCTCTGATCTTTGTATCGATTCTATCAATGTTTTAATTTATTCTTATGTTCAATAAAATGCTTAATACTTATACCAAATTTCAGGATTTTATCTTGTTTAGTTTCATTCCTACAAGCTCCTAGAAGTTTTCTGGTTTTCATAGCGAACAAGGTAAAAACCTGTCTTAACTCCTACACTATCCAAGGGTGCTCTGCGAACTAAATTCCCATACGACTATAATTGCGAATAACTTTGCTTGTAATTATCGTAGAAATATCTTTTGTTTTTGGGCTACTTGTAGGCTCCTTATTTGATTTCTCTAATATCTGCCATGACTTTTTTCAATTTAAAGGTCAAAAGAGACGTCTTTTCAATTTTTCCTACAAAATACCTGGGATTGAATGAAGATAAATCTGTTAAGTAATATCTTTTTTTATATTAACTGATAAAGTATTTTAAGTAAACAAACAAATATGAAATATATGAAATGCTTTATGTAAAAAACTTTTTCTTTGATTTTTATCTTATTACAACTTTTATGATTGACTAATATTTCTGTTTAGAGCGCACTTTTTAGGGAACCTCTTGAAGTTTTTGCATAGATTTTCAGACTATTTGGAAGTCTCAATCGTTTTGATCCATCTTGAAAATATTCCTGCAGGCAAAAGGTCTTTTTGGGTCAAAGCTCATTTTAACAACACCATTTAATTGAAATATTGGTCTCGTTCCTCCATAAGAAATTAAACCTATCACTTCGTTATTGTACCCAAATGGGTTTTCAGAATCACCGACTAAGGCTATAAATCTATCATTTAATGATAAAGAAAGTTTTCCCAGAAATAAGATATTCACACTTCTTGACATAATTTTTCCATTCATTCTAAGGCTTTTAAGAACTTTAGAAAGGTATTCGCATTCCTGAACTTCCAAACCAACTGCCTCACAAACAATATCTTCGATATTTACCTTTTTCTCTGGGAACTTGGCAATATTTACAAATGTATTCAGCTGAAATGATTCACATAGCGATGTCGTAAAACTGAAACTTGGCTCATCTCTGAAAGTTTATCTGAATTAGCTCGAAGTCCTCGTGAATTCTGTACGCACTTGCGAGCTTTGTTCAATGTCGCTATGAAAAGAGAAATCTGTTCTTCCAGCAACTACTAGAACTTGTTCGTCGTGATATTTCTTCAACTATATCACCATCCAAAAAAGGGTTCTGCAGAAATCGCTCTAAAAAAGGCAACAAGCAATATAAAAGCACATAGACACATGTTCAAAGAGTTGGAAGTACACTGCTATAGTATGCTTATTACTAAGCTTTTATAACGACCCATTTAATAAGAGTAGGACTTCTACACCTGACTAAACACTTATATTAACATTGGTTAACTGGCGACTAACGTGATAACGAGATTACAGCGCATCTTTTATAAACGAATCGCTAAATGACTGTACAAAAAAAAAAATTTAAGACACTTTTAACTAATTCTACGGCAAAGTGTCAAAAAATCACTAGTAACCCATAGCAATAAAATAAATGGAAAGCTATTTTTAAAATGAACTGTGCTATTCTATGATTTCCACGAAATGTCATTTGCCATCTTTGCCAATATTTGTTAGATCAAATCATAGATCGTACTTATTATTACAAATTACTAATTATACTGTAATGTTTCCATGAATATAAAGTTTATTATTTTTTATAATTTACCTCTGGATAAATTATTTTAAATTTCGTTATTCTTATATCAATGGTCTATTTATTTGCTTCAATCCATGGCAAATAAGCATGAATTCGAACATAGATGCTAGGCTTGTCAGCATGGCAAAAGTGATGCTCCTTTTTACCCTCGTAAACTGTTACTTTTGAAAGAACCTTTGATAGTACACCGATCAATTTCCCATTCAAAAATAATGGTCCACCAGAATCTCCAATACAAGGCGTAGTCTTCCTATTGTCTGCCCATGCGCATATGACGTTATGTTCTTTGTCAAAGTATGAATTGCAAATCTTTTTCGATACAATCTGCAATGTGGCCATTCGTAATACATCGCTATCCTTTCCATCCTTGACTGTACCCCATCCTAAAGCAGTAGCATACGCACTAGGAACAAGATCGCCAATTTCTGCGATCTGAACTTTCCCTGGAACTATCTCAAGTTGTGTTTTTAATTTAACTATAGCTATGTCTATCAAACTGCTTTTATAATAACCAGGATGAATGACGTACGTCGCCATTTTTGCACTTGATGCCTCTTTAAAGTCAGCTAGTCTGACACGACCAGCAAATATAGTTATATCGATCTCTCCTCTTGTTGGTATGCAATGAGCCGCAGTCAAAACTGCCTTCCTGGAAATCAGTGCTCCTGCACATGTGTCGGTATATCTAAGAAACTTGCCTCTTATTTTTGGATTTGGTACTTTGTTCACGATATCGACATAGACTGAAGACGGTCCTGATTGAATACTTCTTAAAGCTTGACCATAGACTATCGGGTCCGCGAGCACGGTCGATTCGATTGTTGCAATCCAGAAAATAAGAAACAACATATCGATCAATTCCAGAGAACTAAGTGAATATTTGCAAAACTTAGAGTTTTATATCATATTATCTTGCAATCACTTGATTACATATATTTGAACAGGTGGAAAAAGTAACCATCGATTGTAGAAAACAAAACCATCGCTTTTTTTGTATTATTAGTGATAAAGGTAGCAATTGTTCACTAAGCCAGAGAAGTGAGACTGCAACAAACACATGTAGATAAATATTTTTTGAGCACGTGTGGTGACCAAATCTTGTTTCTACATACAACACAATACAATTTACATACGTTATTTTGAATTATATTGCTGATTGCCATAAATTCAAGCAGTGTTGTCTTTCCTTGCGTTTGCATCATTATCGACGTTTTAAAGATGTTTATATCAAAGTAAATATAATGAGAGCAAGTATTATAATTTAGTGCCTACAACACAATAAACAAATCTCGTTTAATAATGTTCTACATCCTCAAAATTTCAATATATTCGAATTTTTCTCTTCCTTTGCCTAAAATTTCATGTTTTATTTTTTTGGTTTTGTTTTGTGTATTTACAATACAAAGATCGTTTTTTGAATAGATTTAATGCAATTAAAGCGATTATTATAGAACGAAATAAGTCTAACAAATATACAAGACACCTAAAATTAAATTCACATTATTTGGGATGAAGTCAATGCGATTCTAAAAATATAAATGGTTATTACAACAAACTCTCAGATCCTTGATTTTGTCAAGTCTAGTCGAAATAACAATAACACAGGCAAAGTAATTTAATTAAAGAGCCGAATATTATAAGGACATCTAAACAAGTATTAAAAATGACTGATTTGTTTACCTTCAATAAAATTTTTTTGGAAGGGACTAAGTAAAAGTCAAAGCTTGGAGAAATTTGACTGTAGACGAAAATTTAGTTATCGGTCTACAGTTCGACATATCGCCATTATGTTGACTAGTGTAATTAAAATTTAATAAGAAACTGGAAAAAATTTATAATCGCTAACTAGGATAACTCGGAATTGCTATTTTTAAGTCATATTTTATTGATAACATTTATTTTTTAATGATTTATTGAATACCTATAAGTTATTATTTAAATGAATTCAGTATTTTGCTATGTCACTTTATTTTCCGTGAGACTTTCTACTTTTCTGTGGTTGGTTGATTTTTGAAGTTTGCTTGGGTAACTTTGGATTATTGGGAGTTTTTATTGTAGAAGGCTTTCCTGCTTCTTTAATTGGCTTAACTGAAGGTTTTGGTCTTTGTTTAGGTACTGGTGTGTTTGATGGTGATCCGATAGGAATTTTATTGCTACCGCCGTCGAATTTAAGGTAATGTTTAAAGTCCTCAGGTGATAGTTTCTGAACATTCTCCTTTATCCACCTTTCATATTTAATTACATTAATATAAACGCTAGGCTGGTAACTATCGCAGCCTATAGCAACGCCCCTACTATTCCTTAGAGTAGAACTAAATGAGAAGACACCATAGACAACACCATTTACAACAAAAGGACCACCAGAATCTCCTAGGCAAGCTGCGGATTTACGATTTTCAGACACTAAACACAAGTTAGTATCTCTGAACGCAAATCTTCTATAAGCCCGTTCACAGGTTTCCAAAGGAGCCACTTTCATAAGAGCCTTTCGAAGATGATCCGATTGCTCACCAGTTTCTGTCATTCCCCACCCATAAATCCAACCCTTTTCGATTTTCTGTTTGGAACGCGATCCTGCTAACACTGCTACCTGAATTGATAACCGGAAATCAAAGGCGTCCCTTGTACGAACCAATCCGATATCGTTGCCACAGAATTCAACCTTGTTCTGAGATACCTTGCACTCCACCTGGTATTCGCTATGGACTTCAAATTTTTCACCCTTGTTTATCTGGACCTTTTCAATTCCTACAATTTCCATATTAAGAACTCCAGCGAAAATTGTAATGGAAGGATCATGTGCAAAGCCGACAAGGCAATGGGCAGCAGTCAAGACTGTTCTGGAACCAATAATGGTACCTCCACATGTTGAGTGGGGACGGTTCAGCAGATCCCTTTTATCCATTTTATCAAATACATCCAGGAGCACCATATATGGTGTTTTTAAAGGATTGATCTCCCGCTGATGGTGGTGTAACGTAAGTATCTTTCCCTCTAATATTCCTCCGTGTATTGGATTTGCTGTACCGCACTGGGTAATACCGAACAGAAATGCGAGAAAATATGTAACCCTCTCCATCTCGCTAACTTTTACTTAACTTTTGAAAAACCCAGTCTTTATATTCGATTTTATAAAACCCGTAGAAGGTGAACGCACTTGTGTTAATATTTAAAAAGCACGAGAAAGAGTCTTCCACGTATTGGCAGATATTTTAAAGTAAGTAAATAATGAAACACATTTGGTTTCTTTAACCAAAAACGCATTAATGGTAAAGCAATTGAAGAAAATCTTACATTTTTTATCTACCGTATTTTTCATCATTTATTGATTCCTTCTAATCAGAAAGAAAATCTATCCACGCCGATGTTAACTCTACTAATGGTTCTAGTTTTAAATTCAAAATATTTCCATACAAAATCGATTCTTTTATATTTATTACTTTTACTCCAACGATATTTCCTTGTAGTTATACTTGAGTATTAAAAAATATGCCAATGTTAAATTAAAAAATCGTAAGTGATATTTTATAGCCTTTTCAAAGTACTTCATTCTAATTAAACATCCCAAGTCTGTAGAAATTAATAGTAGCATACTAAATGTCGACAGAGAGTAGACATAGCCGCATTTGTTGTCCACTGGAAATAGTATTCTTTGCTTATTAGGACTGGTTTACTAAAGACTTCACGGGCAGAAGTAGGTGGAGGAGGTGGAGGTGGTGGAAGAGGGTTTACTGGACGTCCCACGTCTTGGAGTTGATATTGGAAAGTTCACTGGAGGTCTTGGCCGTCTTGGAGGTGATTATGGAGGGTTTACTGGAGGTTCACTGGAGGTCTTGGCCGTCTTGGAGGTGATGGTGGAGCGTTTACTGGAGGCCTCACTGGTGACCGTCTCAGTAGTGGGGATGGGGTTCTTACTGGCGATAGAGCAGAGTTTACGAAAGATTCTTTGACTAGTTTTGTTGGAGGTAGTGAAGGTTTTACTGAAGGTCTCACGGGTGGTTTGACTTCAGTGCAGGTTTTTGATTATTTCTAACTTAAGATAGTTCGTTTAATCCCAGGATGCTAACTTTTTGACATTTTCTTTTATCCAATTTTCATACTTAATAACGTTTATGTAAACACTTGGTTGCTCGTTGTCGCATCTCATCGGCAAAGTTGCAGTAGGATCGAAGATAGAGCCGTATGAGAAAAGGCCATAAACGACCACCATGGAGCACCAGAATCGCCTGGACACGCAGGGCATTTATGGTTTTCAGATACTAAACAGCAGTTCATGTCGTCGAAATAAAAATCCTTATAAGCACGTGCGCAAATTCTTAAAGGGGCAACGTTCATTTGGGCCTTCCTAAAATTATTCGAAGCTGTACAGGCCTCTGTTAGTCCCCATCCATAAATCTAGCTCTTTTCAATAAACCGTTTAGAACGAGATTTTGAATTGATGGACCAAAGTTAAATGAGTTTTTGGTACAAACAAGTGCAATATCGTGGGCATTGTACTGATACTTGTCCTCAGAAATTTTACACTCTATCTTAAAGTCACTATTTAATACGTATAGTTATTTGTGCCTTCTCCTTTTGCGTAATATCCTGTTTTAATATCCAGCTACGATTGTAATATAGGGAACCTTCACTTTTAGCAGCATGGGCAGCACTTAGGACTGTTCTAGCACCAATGATGACACCCCCGCGGTTATTGTATTCGCGTTCACTTGGATCTACTGCATAATTTTCGGTAATGACGATATGTACACTATACGGAGCTTTGAGTGAATGTACCTTATGCTGGTTCTGATTCAAAGTAAGAGTTTCGCACTCTAATACACCTCCATAGATCGGATCTGCCTTCCGAAAGGTGTTACTGCTTTATGAGATTTCATCCGCCAAATGAAGTTTACTTGAATTAATATTTTGATTATACTGCGTAAAAGTTTACCAAATTTTTTACCATATTTCGAATTGTGTTAATTTGTCGCACAAAATCCAATTGAAATTAAAAACTATACAACGACAGATCGTTTAGACAAATTAGTGGAAGTGTTTAATAGGAGCTAGTATAGAGATCACTATACCTTTTTGTACAGGAAAGGGACTAATTTAATTTAAAACTGACAAGAAAAAATGTCGAAAATAACTTTGCAATGTTTATAATATAGCAATACAAAATTTTTACTTTCGCTTTGTCATTTATTTAATCTGCAAAGTATTGATTTTGTGTATAAAATAGTGTTGTCTACTACAGGGATAATTTTAATTGGGGGAAGTCACAAAATATGAAAATATTTGCTGAAGTTATAGTCATACATGTTGGAAAAAAGTATATTTGAGTTTTTAAAATTATAACAGTTTAAAAATAGAGATTCTCATAAACTAGCGTAAATAATTAGAGCAAAGTTATTAAACAATTCTTTAGGGTTCTAGTGATGTAGTTGCTATGGCCTTTTCATCTCAAACACTTTCAAATCTTAACTACCATGTATCTATGTTACTTTAATTCGCCATATCGTAGTTACAGTCATAATTATTCTTTGGAACAATTCGTTTCAATTCAAATTTCATAACTTCGAAACGTGCAGATTCTTTAAGCAACATAGCAAATTTTTATAAAATGTACGACTTCATAATATGTAAAGTTCCTTTAAGAAGTCGTAATTTAACTACTAATCACTAATAGTGACCTCGACGACCTCACGACTATATTTTGCTGCCCTGTTGTATTAGAGAAGATATTGCGCCAGTTTACTCGATCCTCTTTTTCTAACGATTTTGCTCCAGATATTTGTGTTTATAACATAAACACACACCTACACATGAATAGGTAATGATTGAGATAAATATACCAAATCTTTCATTAAGGCTTTAAGCACTTTGAATATTCCCGACTAGAATTTATAGACAGGCAAACCTGAAAAGATGGGATATGCCGGATACAGACCTTCATCAGAGTAAGCGGAGTTAATCCAAAGTGAAGCATGCCTAATAAACACCTTATTGAGTGTCTATAAGGAAAACCAAGAGCATACCTAAGTTAAGTATGGTTTTCAGTACTCTTCATGTGATCCATAAAACGATAACGAAAAGCATTCCCAAGACTAGGCATACCTTAAAATCGTATTAATTTAAGTTAGTCTAAATATTAAATTTTACTTTACAGACATACTAAATTTTATAAAGGCATTATATACAATATAATTTTATAAATTTAAAAACAATATAATAGTAATTATTGTATGGAACAAAACTATCTTTTACAGTCAAAGGACATTAATAATATTCTCATTTTCAGCCTCGATATACCTCATTTTAGAAAATATAAGCTAAAGATAGGTTTGCAAGAAAAAGTACGAACAGGAAGTTTTCATTTACTTTTATTATATCCGCGTTAAATTCATTCAATTGTTTGATATCGAGTATTGTGTAATCTAAAACTTTTGTAAAGAAAATGTTATGAAGTCTTATTCAAAGTTAGTCTTTTATATTACTTTTTTATGACACATTTAAGTATATTTAGCTTCATTTTTAAATGTTCACCTCTTCACACTTAGTTATTCTGCAGATACGGGAATTTTCATATATGCATATGCATATTTATATTTTATCATATTTTATTATTTATTTTTACAAAAATATTTAACTTTTCTGAACCAATTAGTTCTTTTCCCTTAGATTTTATTGTTGTTGTTGTTTAGATTATATTTGTACATATTTATATAACCTTTTTAGATAAATATCCATTGCAATGGTGAATAATAATTATCTTTCTTTGTTATACCCAAACCCATAATTTTAAAATTTGTACAAAGTTTTGTCGAAGGTGTTACCTAAGCTTACCTAGCCTCAAACAAGAAATGTGAACTGGTCTTTAAAGTCCCTCCTCAAACCATAAATAGCAAAGCTAAGGCTGTTAGAGCATTTCCCCGAATGTGCTAAGCTTTTCTTTCATGCTTTCAAGTTCTGCGGAGACAGAGAGTATATCACATCCATGTTCAACAGTCGCCTAAATTTGACTATGCCTCTTTTGTACACTTTTGAAGTTGAATTTGGCCGTATTCAAATATTTAGTTTTGCATACGGGAATTAGGAAAACGGAGCGCTTAATCAATCTCTTCGGAGTTCTGTCTATCGAATTTTGGGGAGTAGAAAGGAAGTCAACAATTTATTTTTAAATCTGTTTGGTGTCACATGAAAGGTTATTCAAATGGGAGTTCAAAAATACATATCTTCTTTTTGTAGTATAATATTTTCTTTTAAAAATTTTTTCCGAAAATCTCAAATTTGCTGTTCCACCTCATGATCTCAAGAATACCGCTCAAAAAAATCTAGGAAAAACGAAGGTGCAGACTGAGAGAAAATTTTATTCTCTGTAAAAATACGATACCAATAATTAAAAATAAAGTTCACTGATATCCAAAATTTAAAATTATTTACATAAAATAGATAATTTCAAATACTTAATACGATAAAAAGTAAATCCAGAGCTATAAGAAGATAAAACCAGAGAAATCTCTTTCAAACATTATTTCCAAAAAATTTTTATAGATTGTTCTCTCTTCATAATTTCAAAATTTGTCGATCGATAAGAAATTTGGAAAAAGGAACAAAGATATTTGATTGTGGGTGCGGTCTACATTGAACGAAAATTAGCATCTCATTAAATCAGGGTTTCATTTTGCTACGTAAAAATAAAGCTCGTTTATGAACTTTCTTTACTATACGCCTGAAATACACGCAATTATCTAGAAATCATGAATTCATAGGTTTAATTATAGTGCGGAATACTACTCATGCCATTACAACTCACACTTCATGTGTTAATTCTACACGGACATTTGTTTTAAACAATTTTCCTAACTAAAAATGTCAATCAATAAATAAATTAAAAGTAAAGATTGAAAATCTTTTCTAATCTAGTTAGCAAGAAGAGGAAATTAAATTATTTTATTGTTTATTTAGAAATTATACTTTTTATATAAGTTTGATGTTGTCATTTCGAAAGTGTCAATAAAAAATGACAAAATATTATTACAAAAAATTACATTTACAGGCAATGGTAAAAATATTATAATAAATTATTATATAATTATATAATTATCGTTAAGTGTAAATTTATAGTAATGTTTGCTATATAATGTTTTGCCGATGGCTAATATTACAATACATGTTGAAAGTGAATTCTTAAATTAGGTGATAGAATATTTATGTCTGAAATTACAATTAGTGGTATAAAGTCGTCGCCCTTTCAAGGAATTTCACACTAAAAGGGAACTATCGTAATTTAAGGAAAGTAGCTCTCCTGCATACTGACCCCTCTAAAACCAGCAATAATTTCCAATGTTTCGACTTATGTGATGCTTCAAAAAACATTGCAGCATAAAATTTATGCATTTCTACAGCGAAGCCGCATTGGGACTGACTGCTTTTTAATACCACTTGTTAACCACATTTACAATTAATAATAACAATAATAATAATAAATATAATCAAAACTCCTTTTAGAAAAGGTTTTTATCTTGTTATGAAGGTTTCGGAAAATAATATACCAGTTCTAAAATCATATTATTTTTTTTTATAATCTTAAGGCTTTTTTATTCAAAAGTGACATATTTGATATAACAGCAATAGTCACACATCATAACATACTTTACAGATTACTATTTTTCGGTATTTGTCCATTACTCGATATAATATCGTTTACGTGTCCGCCATTTAAGATGCTAATGAAAGCCAAGACTTGAAAACAACTTATGGTTTTATCATCAATTTTGCTGTACTGGGGGTTTTAATAGATTATTTTTAGAATTTTTACACTATTTATATTTTCATCCATCCTCCGCAGTTCAATGCATAAGGGAGATAGTAAACCTTTTGCGCAAAATCCGATATTCTGATATTTATGCAACACTTTAATTTGTTCTACGGGCTTCTCAATTGCTGCTTCGGTTTTACCTTTCCATTTATTACTCTTATTAACTCTAACATAGTCTTAGTTTATCGGTATGCATATTAATTAGCCAATATTCTGTGCTCCGAACTCGCTCATGGTTAACACTTAAAACTTTAATGAATCTCCATTCAGAATTAAGCGCTAATTTTGCTGAGGAACCAATTACCCCTAGTGGATGACGTCCCTCTGCGGCCAACTTCTGCTCAATCACCGGATGTGGCCCTGATGATGCCTCTAAAGGATCCCGTGACGTCAACACATCCGTCGGTTGCTTCAGCAACTCCTCCAACTGACACTTATCAGAAACGAAACTGATAAAGTGAAGTAAGTTGTACGGACATGATGCGGTGCAAAGTTTGGTCCTGGGACACGTCAGGATGTCCCCAGCAGAGCAGAGGAATAACCGCGAGGATGTTCCTCATTAGATTTGTGGTCAGTGCAACGAGCCCGAGGCAGCACCCGTCTCAGTCCCAAAGTCCCTGTCCCGGAGATAATGCAAAGTAGTGTTCCATCACGTCTATGAAATATAGAGTAGCCGGGACGGGACGGAACGAGAGTCCTGCATTTGTTTTATGAGCGACAAGAGGAGTTAAAAGGAATTTCAAGAAAAATGACACTCCCCGCGCAAATAGCGTTAGATTTCCTGCTTTGCATCATCGCCAATTGTCTCCGACGGATGTTTTTCATGATCCAGATGAGGACAACGGAGAGGGACGCTTTGGGTTTTACGAGTTTTGTTGCAAATAAAAATGAACTCCCGAACCCCCGAGGACCAACCCCCGGCAGACGTCCTTCCGTTATTAAAGTTCATGTCGGGAGGAGTTGGATGCAAATAAAAGAAATCCGGCCATACTTTGCAAGCCGGAGAGGCGTTTTAATGTATCAAACAAATCTTTTGATCTCCGTCAGAAAGCATGAAAAGGGTAAGAACCTCTCGGATCCATACCCCGTCAATGGCGGAGCTGGAGCCGTCTTCACTCCGGATAAAGGTGAAGGATGTTACTATGAGGTAGTTGTCGCCTTCTTCAGATCGGGCTTCGTCCTCCTCTACGTATATTTCCCACTTTATTATGTCTGCTTATGATGAAGTGTTAGTAAATGATTTTCTAAAATATGGAGATTCACCTCCTCAAAACCCATCGGCGTCCCATCCATGCAAAGTAGATGTTGCAAATAAAACTCAGGAGAGGACGATCGATTGATGGCAAAGACGATTGATACTTCATTCCGTTATTTTTCCATAAATATGCAAATTTTCCACTAACAGAGGAAAAATGCGAAAATCCAGTCAGCAGAACTGAATGCTCCTTTCATTGCATTCAGCACTGATATCCTCCTGCCGAGGATTTTACGTGAAGAAATTTATCGAGCACCTCGAAGAAACACGAGCGACTCCTTGTGAAGTTAAATCATTTGTGAACTACACGTTTTGAATATCCTCGCCCTGACGGGTGATCTACAAGAATACAGTTCTCGACAACTAAACCGAAATTCGCAGAAAATATACTTTCGAAATTCTCCTTGAAAAATTCTGCACATCAAGCTTAAGAACAAAATTTCTGGAAACAGATTATGTCTGATAGTTCGGATTTTTGTTGTTGAGTTTTTCCAGAGCTCCTCCCTTTTACAACGACAAAGTAATAAAGGGAATCCTTGTCATTGTCGCCAGGCGGTGTCATGTTTATTTCTCTCTTAATTGGATAAGCAGCTTTCCTCAAAGCAGTGAAAATAGAGACCTTGAAGATATTCTGTGGGAAGCTCCCTTTTTCAATTCATAAAATCGCCAGATGCTTTCCATCCTGCGAATATGGTACACGTTACATGCACTGCACATATATTACCCAATTTGAAGCATACATGTAACACGTATTTAAGTTCGATGTTCCACTATAATTGTAAGGTTCATGCTTGTGCCTACAACACTTACCCACATCTGCTTTACAAACAGGGCTAGGCTAATTGAAATACAGACACTTCAAACAAACAACTTTTAGGCTCTTTCCACCTTGCTATAATATTCACGTAGTTACTGCTGAATTTTATTTTTTTTAATATTACCTGTATTTTTTAGGGTTACTATAAAACAAATGGTTTTCCAGATAGCTTTGAAAAAGGTCTCTAACTGTTTACACCTTTCGGAAAAAGTGAATCAAATGAATACGTCCATATTAAAAATATTTTTGAACCAACAAAACTACTTCAATTCAACTTCAAATGGTAAAATTCTAAATAAAATGTAGGGAGTTGTTTCCTGAAATTTGCGAGTACATGTATCTTAATTTCCCTACTTGAAATTAAAGGTAGAATTAAGATTCCTTATTTTAAAATAAACACGACCTTATACGTACATGCTAAAAAGGGATTTCTGATTTATTCCGAACGCTGCTTTTTGCTAAGGTCTCGTACTTAAACAATACAAAATAAATCGCTTTAACCGATTTAAATTGATTTTAATCTCATCGATCGGGGCTTTGTGGCTTTATTGAACCCTCCAGTATTCGAGTCAAACTTACTTTTATAATTAAAATTCAAATTCAAATTATTTATTTATTTAAGTATAACTTGATGCTAATAACAACGAACGCACTCGGGTGCAAGGCCATATGCCGCGTATCTTACGTTAACCTAAGCATTGAAAAGAATTCCTGGGGGATCCGAGGGCCGAGTGTGGTGTGGAGTTGGTGTGGGGCCGGTAATTTCATAATTATTAATTGTTCATAATTGGTAAATCAATAATGACAACCGGCCAGCTAAAGGGCCGTAATAGATTCTTTTTTTTAATTTTTTCAGGTCAGATCAGAGGGTCAGAGATGGTTACTATTTTGTATATACCCATTCACTTATTATAAAAAATAAATTTTGTATATACCCATTTACTTGCCATAAATATGAAAAGAAACCGTTTTTGTTTACTTAATATTATTTATTGAAATCGCGCGTATGAATATTAATACGTATATAAAGCATCTCGGTCTATTTGCTTATGTATGAGCTTGGATCTCTAATATACTTTCCTTTAGTAACGCAGAGGAAGAGGCTTCCTCGTTTTCATGATTATAGAATAATTAATACCAATCCACTTTCTCTATTCGAATTTGGTTGGTTTGGCTGGCTATTATTTCACTTTGATGACACCGAATGGTTGTCCACTGCCAGTTTCGAAGTCAACAATTTTGTTAGCTTTGTCGGTGCTGCTAAGATTTCTTCTGTTTATTTTCCATTAAATTCAATTGGCAAGTCTGATTGCGCGCCCAAATAATAGCAAGCAAATGTTACTGAAATCTGTAGCTCTCACCTACTAAAACAGATAAGTTATTCAGCATTTTAGACCATTCCAATCCATGGCCACGGTCTGTAGAGCGTTTCAGATTTTAATGCACCATTTGTATATATGTCAAAAATTCGCACATCAAATGATTTCAGTGCAGACGAGGCGATGAAATTCAGTTTTGGGCTAAATAAAGCCGAAATAAACAGCAGTTTTAGGTTTATAATTCAACCGGAAACAAAATGATTTAAGAAGTAATTCTTCACAAACAATGTAATTAAAGAAACAAACTCATACTTTGAATTTCTTCGTTCTTGAAGAATTCGTTCAACATGGTTTAATATGTTTTTCATTTGACAAAATTATTTCGAGAAATATCTACTCCCATGATTTCCGTACAATTTCCTGAGAGGTCTCCAAATAATTTCGTATAGTCCATTATCTATAAAGGCATATCAAAACAATTTCCTGGAATTTTCGAATCCATTTATCCATTTCCCTAATATTTCCTAACAATTTTCTGAAAATTTTGGAATAATTAGACGGAAATTATAGAAACGTGAAAACAGAATCTTATTAAATACCTTTAAGAAAATCTCTCGAGCTCACAATTTGAGCTAATGCTTTCAATTTCACGTAAAATACACCGAAAATAATTAACCAAATGATAATAATAAAATTTTATATATAAGTACATAGCCTTAAAGATCTGCTGAATGTTTCAGACCTTCTATTTTTAATATCTATTTCAGTTTCCTGAAAAATGAAATTTTCTCACAATTAATTTAAGAAGGTTTACTGTCTTACGCATTTTCTTAGAATGTACTAATTAAACTTACTAACTAACTAATTAACAGCCACTATTTAGTTCTTTTTAGGATATATCGCACTTTTACTAAGAGTAATGAAAAGAAAACAGATGTATTTAATAAAATTGTAACTATAGTTAAAAAAGGCCTTTTCTTGTAAACTCTTTTTAGTAACTTAATGTGTAAATATATTGTAAATTGAACGTGTTTATTATTCATACTTTTAACTACTCTTGATTCGTTTTCATTAAATGAATATTTACCAATTTATTAACAGTGAAGTAAGCATCCGTCGAAAAAATCGATTTTCACAGTCTACTTGAAATCTTAAGCTCACCTAAAGCCAAAACTTAATTAAACCTGCCACGTGGAAATCAGACTCGCGCTCGGAGGGTTTCGTACCATGGCAGAGTTTACTTATCATATCCTTATATAGCTTCGTAAGAGAGAATACTAGGTAATTTTATGACGCCAACTATAATAACAAATATTAGATATAAATAAAGCATGGAGAAATTGTTAAATATAATACATATCAGAAAATATTGTAAAAATCGGTGCTTGTTTCTCTGAACAGATTGCTAGTCGAAAAAAAAATCGCCTGCGTAATTAACTATTTTTTATACATTTATCCCTAGTATATGTTGTTCAAGTAGATAATGTAAATAATATTAAAATTTTCGGCTTTGGGTTAAAAAATTACACAACATGTAAAATAGAAGCTAGAAGCCTCTAATAGAGGGACAGACAATATTGGCACAATTATAGGATTCCCTTTAAACACTTTGGGTGCAGAATTATTCCTAAACTCGAGAGCCCGCGTCATTGTTAAGCATACCCGTTTTGTTTCTTGTTTAAAAAGAAATGCCTATCATATAAATGTGTAAAATAAGTTTTTATTACATGTATGTCTCAAAAGTTGATAATTTTCAAAATAAAAACTATCGCTCCATTTAACAATGGTTATCGCGTCGAGCAGGTAAAAAAATCGTTTCAAGGAAAACGCGATTAAAGTTTTGACTGCATTCTAAAGTTTGCATATAACTTTATCGTCTTTATGATACTATAACGATTATTTCTGCGAATTCAAGCATAAAGGATTTTGTAGATAGGAAGGACTGTACTTTAAAGAATTTTCAACCATATTAAGTGTGTGTAAGAAATACTTTTATTAACACTTTTATTTTTAAAAAATTGCAACGATTCCCACACTTCTCATTCAGATAATGGGTATACATTAAATCAGTGCGTGAGTGAACATGATGGGATTACGGCTGAATTCGAGAAACATTACTTAGGAAACCAGGCTTTGAGCCTTCATTTTAGTTATCACTAAATACATTTTAGATTTACAGTTCTTTAATAAACAATGCTTATTCTATTTAGTGGTGTCGCCTTTTGTCGCAAAAGTTAAAAGGTAAATATAGCAAAAATTCCTAAATTCGCAAATTATCCCTATTGTTTAGACGTTATCCTCATTGTGAGCAATTATTTTCAATCTTAGAAATATCTACCTTCACAAACGCACGTATATTTCGTGAAAAGTGGAAATGGGAAAAATTTCGATTTTTTTGTATAACTAAAGGCTATTGAACAAACAAAAATATTTAATTTAATCTTTATTTAAAAGCGCTTATGGGAAATAGCCTTCTAAGAACATCTGTTTCCAAATTTCCAGTTTTTTTTTTGTTCGTAAACGCAAATAAAGCACAAATTTTTTCTAACCACCGATGATTCAAAAATAATTACATTTGAAATTTAGCCCTCCCGTTCACCATCCAGAAGTGCCACTAAGGCTGAGGGGGATTCCAGCGTAAATTCTTTAAAAAAGAACCTCGTTGGCTTTTATTGCTGCCGGCAACGATTGTTTAAACTGAAAATGAAAAATTCAAAATAATCCCGGGCCGCTGGTCCTTACTAGCGTTTTCGGAACGTGCGGTGCTTATCTAAGACTAAGAAAGCATGAATTTAGGAAAAACCATAAGGCTAAGGGCGGTGAAGCAGTAAGTCAAAATGCGAACTGTCTTAGAGAAGTTCGAAGAAAGGTCGAAGTTCCTTCATCCATATCCTCCGGCTTTGAGTAACGCGGCTAGAAAACTGGACGGAGGCGAGCAGAAAGAAAACGTGAACCGCCCGCAACCTGATTATCATGGGCCCATCTCAACCTCAGACAGCATCATGATTCAAATTTCCCTTTTCATATGGAGTTGGAGCCGCAGGAGCTGTGCCACTCCTTCCAACTTACAGACTGATCCCAGCCGGTCTGAAGGGCTCTTTAGTTTATTTCGGAGGAATTTTCATGTTGTGTTTTCTTGTTCGATCCTTTAGCAGGAGTGAGAGGCGTCCTCGCGTCGTTAGATCCCGATTGTGGACCTTCTGTGCGAGAAGAGCTATATTTTTAAGGGCGAGTAATAGAAACATAATCCCCGAGTCAGCTCCTCTGCACCAGACACTTTATGGCAATAACACCGACGGGGGCGGGGGCCAATGGGTCCACCATCGCAATGTGACCGAAAACGGCAGAGGTTTTAATGGAACCAAATTAAGCTAACAAGATTAGTTCTAACCAATGATGTCGAAAAATTGCTACCCGTGCCACCGGTACGGCCCCGGCCTGGTCGCAGGACCATTTTGGCAACCCCGCGAGTTTACAAAGACTAAATTTCTTTTCGGAGATTTCATTATAAATAAATTCGTTAGGATTCATTCAACGCTCTGCTGACTGTGCTGCGATGTTTGATTTATAGCGTGTCCTCGACAAAGACTTGCAAACTGCGGATTTTTGTCTCAATTTTGTTTTCGTCATTCCTTCAAATGCCATCACATTACGACGAGCGGCTCAAGAAGCATTTACTAGCACATTCGACTGATTGCTTTTACATTCACTTCATTAGTCTAATTCTGTCACTGACTGTGCGCCCCCGGGAAGGAATTTATTCCGGACATTGCAAGAACGATGCTTGCTTGTTTTGAAAATACTTTAAAACTTGCATATAACTTAAAGTAGTCAAGAATATATCTAAAATATTTAGACTCATTAGACTCACTCCCTAACTATTAGGACAAACCGAATTAAAAGACTGTATGGTCAAAACGATACTTCCTCTGTTTTGATTCTAAACATTATACACCCATCCCTCAATTTACACGGTATTTAATTTACACGGTTTCGCTTTTAAACGGTTTCAAATTTAAAAAGATATGCACATGCACACTGAATGCAATTATTTCATAAACTCAATTACAACACAAATCCAGATATGTCAGATAAGTCTCAGAAAGCAATAAAAAATGCGCTTAATTCACATGAAGGAATTTATAAAGACGTTCGCTAAAGTAAGAAAATGTTGATCACTAAATTCATAACATCAACCAAAATCGACTGTCATTATCGAACCCGAAAAAAGGCCAGCAGTTCACCTCGTGAAGTGGTAGCTATAACAAGATAAGACATCCCCTGAATTAAATTTCTTTCAGGGACTCGTATAGTGATTTGTACGACCACCAAGGAAAAGAACAGTCCTGCTTTTTAAAACCTGTGGCGACAAATAATGACTGGTTTTAATTTTCTTTGATTTTATTTCTTACGAATAATTTGTAATTTATTTTTACGTTTTTCATCTTTATAAATGCATTTAAATATAAAATATAGCATGAAAATTATATGTTTGAATTTCACACTCTTGCCTCATTTTACACGGTTATTATGAACATATTTACATTTTCCTATATTCTTTGGCTCGATTTACACGGTTTAACCTATCCTACTTTTTATAAAGTATACAGTGGATCGAAATAGTGTAAATTCGATTTGCACGATTTTTTGTGGAACGTATCTACCGTGCAAATCGAGAGATGGGTGTAGTAGACTACTATAACGTTCAGATTCTGTCAGCAATAGAGCATTAATATACAAACAAATTTTGTATACATTCGTATATACTTTCACATAAAATTAATACCGAAACATTAATCAAAGTTAAAACCCAGTTATTCCTTTTAACCGTCACAGGCCAAATATGCAAAGACTTACTCTAATAATTTAATGTTTACTCAATTAAAAAATCGAAGTAATGGCTTAAGATTTATTATGAAAACAAAACTAAAATTATAACGAAAAATTGAATGTTATTTATTTACCAAAATATCGTGGGACATGTAATGAATTAATACAAAACTTTTATATGATAAGATTAACTACATTATGATGGCTGGATGCAAAAGTCATAGTAAGTCAATTCCGAAGTTTCTTGCTTCTAATTAGGCTAAGGGAAGTGGATTTGCACTACGTTTATAGTAAATAATTATGCAGTACCATTAAAGACTTTCAGTTGATTAAACTATAGGAATATTTTTAAATATTAAGTGTGGATTATTTGAAAATAACAAAATCACACTTAAATTGTGCACTTTCTAATTTTTTTAAAAACGGACTTACGCAATTTTCTTAATAAATGGACTCACTATATTTCAAAGTTATTATAAGGGATCCTTACATTGGCGTTTAATTTTAATGATTAAATTTAGGCATCAATTAGTTTTTGTATTAAGGAAGAACACAACACATTTTTCATAAAAGACGTACAATTAATCTTACTTAAAATTCCACCATACTTTATCAATGAATCAAGAAATTAAAACAGAAATTTAGAGAGAATTCAACAAATTTTTTCAAAAGTTTTTTACTAATAAATTTTTTTACAAGAGTTATTCGATTTCATATTTGCATTCTTCATCTTTAAGCATTCTGTGGTAAATTTAACCTCACGGATTGATTATTTTATTTAGTTATTTCTTTAGGTCGCGAGTTGTAAACAATAAATTTATTTACGCAACTAATAATATGGATGGGTAAAAATACGACTTAAGTATATAAAGGATGTAAGCCATAGGGAACGATTTTATCTTTAAAATATACACTTATCCAGATCCAAAATTTCACTTTAGTATTTTATATAAACTAGTTCAATCAAATTTTTTAAAACTAAGAGATCTCTGAATAATAAAAATTTTATAAATTTTTATTTCTGTAATTTAAGTTTTTCCTGATTGAAATCAATGATTTTCTAACCATTCGAATTCAAAACTATAATCATAAAATATTTTCAGATTTAAAAAAGTACATTTCCAATATAATTATTTTTATGAAAAATATAAATTTAATGTATTAAAAAAAGATTCCTAATGCAAAAAATTAAGGATTATAACTTGAGGTGGATATTCAAGAAGCGCTTATTAATAAAATTATTTTTTGCATTTGATTTCAGAAAGTTTTTTGACCGTATACTATCTGACATTATTAAAATGTATTATATTCTCCTTTAGAATAAGTAATGAATTAAAATTCAAATTAAGTCAAGCAAGATAGGAAGCTTCAGAAAGATACCCGGCGACTTCAAAGAATATAAATATGTACATTGAAATAAAACCCACATGCCTTAAAGTGACCTCTTAGAAATAAATCTCTGATTTCGACGTCCATGGGACAGGAAACACAAGCCATCTCAACCAGAATACGCCCGGGAATGAATAAAATACCTTAAATATTTGGGGGCCCATTTCTTCAAGCAAAGTAACATTTTTCATGGCACTTTACCCTGGAGCGGAATAATTGCCACGGGCTAGTAAACAAACGAAACCCCTTATTCTTAAGGTTTTTTTTCGGAGATTCGCAGAAGAGTTTTGAGGTAGCGTATCGGCTATTTGCATATACATCCTCCGGAGAACAGTTCACAGTTTTATGCTCCTGAAAGTTTCGGATACTGCTGAGGTTGACTGGTTCCCAAAAAAATAGCTGCAAGCCTTGAAATCGGTAGAACTTTTTTCAGTTGGAAAATCGAATTATAGAGCATTTTTCCTCACTCGAAATCCTTTTTCACTGATGAATTTCCCTTTCTTGAAAGTGTTTAAGTGTGAAGATTTAATAAAACATGAATAGCTACGCTTAAAAAGAATAGTTCCTTTAGAAATAATTTAGTAAAAAATTATAGCAAGTAGGGCAGTTTGAATTCAATTTCATGTTCACAACAATCAACAACATCAATGGTATGTCCTCGTAAAAAGGTTGTTGACGACATGGTGATCTCGCATTTATTACGATAAACTCGGTATTATTAAATTATAAAATATATTATAATATTAACTCGTCTTCTTGTTCCAAGTGTTTATATGAATCATGAAACGTCCATATTCAAATTTATTGCTATCGTACATTCAAAGTTACGTAACAAATAAGTTTATTAACTTAAAATAGAAATAGAAATAGAAATATACTGTATTATAGTTACTAATAAGAAATAAGACGCCGTAATGTTTTTCTCTAGCCAGTGTTAAAACCTTGATGTTATTTTTATTTAAATAGTTTGAGTAAATCAATAATACTCATTAGCTATCAGTTGTATCCCAGTCGAAGCCATAGAGTCTAACATTTCAGAAAGTCATTGCCTAATTTAAGAAACTATGTCAAGAATTTTAATTAAGCTTACTTAAATTTGATTTGTAAGAAAAAGTAAGCACAGAAAATAGCAATTTATTATCTACAAGCAATGAAAAATATTATTTAATCGTTTACTGATAAAACGTCTTCATACGATTTGCGTTCATATGGTTTTTGATGGGTTAGTGAAGTTTTGAAGTTATGATCACCTAGTTTTGCTTGAGTCTCTCTCTCTGGGGCATAATGCGTAAGAATTTCTCGGAGGGTTTCTGTACTTTCTGCATGGTTTTTTAATTGTATTTGATTGGAGTTCCAGATTATATAATCTTAATTTCGGGACAACTAACGGTGAATATATCTTTATATTTTTGATTAATTCTCTACACTCCTTTTAGTTATGGTCCTTTATAATATGAATAAAGAATCTAAAAATGAGTCCATGTATGGACATTCAAATCAAGGTCGTAAGAAAAGGTAAGAATCGGTAGTAGGTTCAGATGTAGGATTGAGTGACTAGTTTATCAGTGATTTTTTTTTATTTTTATATAATTATATTATTTCTTAACTTTTTTCCATAAATACATTTTTGAGATCTTTAATTTTGAGATAACAAATAAAAACTGTCGATTCTTTTTATAATCAATTTCTTCAAAAACAAATTGTTATCGAATACTTTCAAATGCTATTAAAGATATTTCCAAATTGTCAATTTAGTTCTAGGCAGGATCTCCAAAGTTTTGACTCGAATATCAAAATAAAATCCAAATGCCTTTTTCTTATACATAGGCATATTTTACAATGTTCAGATTTGAGTGCCAAAAATCATTTCCCGGATCATTAAATTAACCCAGGCACAACCTTAATACAACCACAAGTATGTACGAATGTGTGTTACATACTCTTTAGTTCCCACAAAGTTGCTTTATAATTTCTGTAATTGAATTATTCGCAAATCACAAGTCATTCAATCTTCCAATCAAAACAAAACACACCTCAAGTCTCCCTAAACTCGGCGGTTAACATCCCCACAGAGGCTTCTCAAAAATTAAATCCTGGAATACAAAATGCCTCCACGAGTGTGGGAACGCGTGCGGATTAAATAAGATCACTGCGTTTAGCCATTAATTGCTAATGACTTTTGCAGATAAAATTATTAAATATTCATTTGTTAGCAAGACCATCGCTCTTCTTCTTCGCTGTTGTTTAAGCGAAAAATTCCAAGTGCTCCCTACCCTCTTGGAAGTTGTTCCAAGTTAATGCTCTCCCAGAATTTGACGGCGTTTATTTGATTACATTTGACTATCATTGGACTGTATGTGCTTCCTAAGAATTACAGAATCTAGAAATAATTAAGTCTGTTCCGCTTTGTGAAATTTTTTCAGATTCTTTAATTGATGTTGTGTCTACTTGATGTTGTGTTGTGAAATTTTCATTTCTCAGAAGTCACAAAAGAAACAGATTTACCGTGCCAGAAGCAATTCATTTCACCTTATGGCTCTTACACAGCTTTACGATGAAATTACAACGTAACTCAAAATTCAATTTAACGATTATAAACCTCATTTTCAAATACCACCAATCCGATGGTCTGTAACTTGAAGTTAACTCACAACGACGAATGTACACTTAGGACATCTTCAATACGTAGAAACTTAAAGAATAAACAATTTTTAAAAAATATTGTTAAAACCGTCCTTCTGGAGGATAATTTTGTTATTTCCAGTGATAAAAAGTATGTAAACAAAGTTGTTGAATATGAGCATAAAAGTGAAGGGCGTTTAAAAAGTCCCTTCAACGCAGCAATTCTGTTTGGGGCTTTGTTTGTCGCGTATATAAATCCATAATCTTTTACCGATTCCGATGAAACTTTGCATAGGCACTTTTAAGTACAATCTTACCTAATCTTCCACCGAATTTCAACCCCTCGAAATTTTCAACGTAGCCAAACTCAGTAAAAATTCAAAATATCGTAGAAATCCGGAGACTGCTCCCTTAATCTATCGAAATTCTGCAAAGGCACAAGGTTGTGTCGAAAAGCTCATGGCCGATGTTAATGAAGCGACTATTTTTACGGGAATTTCAAAGGAAGGGAATGTTTTCATACCGCAGGGGTTCCTTTTCTTACTTGATCTACCGAAATTGTGCAAGGGCACAAGGTTATTAGCCCTGTGAGCGGGCAATTTTGTCTCCACGGAAAAATTAATCTGCGTATCAACGTTGTGGAGATTGAATATACATCAATAAACAGAGCTGTCGACCAGGACGAAGCCACCATTTACCTTGTGAAGTTTTCGCACACAAAACTGCGCAATGGCACAAAATAACATCTCTTCAACGTAATGTGATAGAAGCGGAAATATTAACCGGATGTAGTGCAGGTGAACGTGTCCTCATTCCCCGGATTCCGGTCATCTCAAATAACTATCCGTTCCGTTTTAAACGTGTGCAGTTCCTTGTTAGCGTCTGCTTGGGCATGACTATAAACAAAGACCAATACCAAACGCTCTATCCCGTGTGAGCAGTGCGCATAGCGCATTTGTCCACGCTCCAGACAATAAACATCAAACGTACATAAACATCAAAGAACTTCCTTATACACAAGTTCTGTAAATGTAAATCCCATTTTATTTGAAAATAAAACCTTAAACCCCATTTTATTTATAATTTTATAATCATAATAATATCACACTTTTCTCACAATTCACACAAACTTTCCTACTTCAATTAAAAAATCTAAAATGATTCGCCTTGAAATGTTCCGTGTTGACCCTCAATTAAATTCTCAGAACAACATCCAAATAATCGATCACACACCTCGCACCTTGAAGTAGGCCAAATGCATCAGTTTAGAGGAACATTCCACAAAAAGTAGGACGCAATTAATTAGAATTTGGGTGGCATAGAATTAACACATGCACATATGTGCGTACATAAAGTCTAAAAACAGCAGTAGTAAATGCACACATATTTATTATAATTTCTCAATAGTTTACTCGGCAGTAATTAAAATAGCGACTATCAAGCTACACATTCAAAGTTCCTGTTCAAAGTTGGGTATATTCAACTTAATTAAAGATTAAATTTAACGTTCAAACATAATTAAAAACGTTGAATATTACTATCGTATGTTCAATATTAAAATGTTTAACCGATATTACACATACGCTCTGCTACATAAATAAATCAGTGATATTACAGCGTAGGCTCTTAACGACCTCGACCCTTCTTACGATATGCTCCTATACTTTCGTCAGCCTTTGAAAAAATCAATGCTTAGCAAATTGTTTACAAAGCCGCCTCCGTATGTTGATGCTTATTAATAATAATACCCAATTGTGCGTCTACATTAGGCTATTTTCAACTCGTTTATAGAAAAAAATCCACAATGGGAAGCACCAGTCCGGAAAGTTAATTTTTTGGAGGAAAAACCTTTTTATTATTTTTCCTAAGTATCTTAACTAAGAATGGGGTTTGTTTTAACCTATCGATTTGTTTTATTTTTTGCTTTATAAATTTTGATTAAATAGAACGCAAGTTTTCTTTTGATAAATGAATTGAATTTCCTAAAATGCCATATTTTCAAAATGGCAAAACGCGATTGTTTTTCGAATTATTATATCTGCTGACATTATGAATTTAGTGCTGAGTGTTTTTAACATAAAAAGAAAACAATTTATTCGAGTAAAAGAGGAGCATTACAGCAAAATGTAATTTTGATTAAATCATTTCGGTGTTCTGAGGTTACTTAATGAAATATTTCCCTAGTCATGAATGGGACAGCATAAGAAGCCGTGAATGGAGCACTCCTTTAATGATTGAACTATGCATGAATTTTTATTTTTGTGTCGAACATATTTTAGTTTTGATTAAGATTTTAATTCTGTTAGTATTTAGTTTTTTTACAGACTTGTGGTTAGTTCTCACTGTAGGCGGTAAGGCTACTTATGTATATTGGCGTGTCCCATTCAAGGCAACTTAGGAAAGCGACATTTTCCAGTTGTTTTTTTTATACTAGAATTTTGTTATTTTTTTAATTTTTACAAGTCTGTACTTCCTATTACAAGTTAATTATTCTTCGTGACTGCAATTTTGTTAACAGGAACTATATAAACGTAAGACTTTATTTTTCAAAATAGATGGAAAAGAGTAGGGATGTCCAAATTAGAAATATAATAATAATACTTCTACATGTTATTTATCTCCTTTCACTTTGCTAAGACGGCACATTAATTATTAATTATCCTTTCTAGGATGTTCCGAAACATCAGTCTCATTTCTTTCAAATGAGGACATATCAAAAACATGGACCAGCATCTGTGTGTTCTTCTAAGTCGATTTATTTTTAATTAGTGCTTCCTCGTTAATCCGACATAGGCAAAAGGAATCTAATTAATACATTCTGCTTAACAAAAGAGCCTGGCCGACTAAAGCTGATTTGCCTAACGGAAGACATTGAAAAGCAAAAGCATATAAAAATGATTTTGGACATTCTCTTAACAAATTAATGATGATTAATGATTTTCTAAAATAATGAACTTTGCACAATTTAATTTGGATAATTAAAACTCCGGCCGGAATCCCCATTTCTGTCTTCACATCGCATCATTGATGAAAATAATAAACGGAAAGAACAGCATACTATAGAATTTCGCTTAATTATATTTTGCAAAGGAAAAATTGAGGATAAATGCTCTAACTACGCTTTTATTGACGGTTATAATGTTAATTAAACATGTTATATAATACCAATTCAAAAGAATTAATCCACGCAAAGTTGCATGATCTATTTCACGATTAATATTAAAAATATTGATATTAATTCGTAACCTTCTAATTAGCAAATTTTATTATAAATACTGCTTTTTCAATGCGATATAAAAAAAATTTTTGGTAATAAAGCACCAGCATAAATTCTTAACGTATTTCCATATCCGTTTATATAATAAGCCAAAGAATTAGCGAAAAAATGTTATTAATCAATAAAGATTCAACATGAATATAAAATTGAAAATAATAAAACAAAATAATAATGTCTCAACTTATAAAAACAATTTAATTCCTACAACATTTTATGGTTAAATTGGGAAGAATAATATCAAACCATTAATTAAAAATACAGAGTTTAATTAGATGTAGGATTTTGACCTTATCACACTTATTTTCTAAAGCTCTGGCAGATTATAAAAATATAAACTAAAAAACGCAAACATTTTTTCTTTACCCTCGCTTACCTTTCAATGCTGAGATGAAATAGATTAATGCGTCCATAATAATTTTTATCTTGCCAATAATATTATAATATAGGACTTCATATATCCAAAAATGACGATCTTTCCAACTTTCCGTTTTAGTAACACTTTGACCATCGATTGCTCCAAGAGTAGCTCCAGTAGTATCTCACTTGGATACTACGCGCATCAAAGTCATAAATTTGTTCAGTCCAATTAAAAGTTGGAAATATTTTGTATTTTTTTAAACATGCCAGAAGGCTTGACAGTTCGTGTGAACAAATAAGTGCCCTTTACAAAGTACAAAAATTCAATTATATTTCAGAAACTAATTTATTGTGATAAATGCTTGTCTGTAGTCGTATCTATAATAAAACGAATTTTACTGCAATCTTAAGTTGTAGAAATTTAATGAAAAATTATCCGAAATCGACTACTTACGAAAAATTTGAAATTATGGTCTATTAAGTCTCAGCCTAACCATTTTCATGAACAAGCAGAGGAGAATCAGGCCGATATCCGATACAACGTAATGGAAAAATAGGCTGTAGACTGATTAACGCGCCGCCAGTCATTTTTAATATAAATGAGAAATGGGCCGGCGCCACAAGTGAACCTGTCAACTCTGAATGAGTTATGAACATTTTACAAAATAGCAGAGCAGCAGATGAACATACACAATCGCCCCGCAATGTGGGCCGAAAGAGGCCTTACTTAATCAAAAAATTGACAGGTTTCCTCGAAGCTAATAACTACGTTAGGCCCCGCTACGAGTTCTGGCAATCCATCACAAGTGCCAATAAAATCACCCGCGACCTGATCCTATCGCAGTTTCGCTGTAAGTGCACTTAAGTTAACATATTTGGAAATTTTTCCGACACGCACATGCAAATATTCAGTTCTATTTTTCTTGTGGCAAAAAAGCACTTTTTAATTCGAAGCTCTTTAAAAAAACGTCTGAAAATGTTGTTTTAAATGACTTTTTCTATTGAATGTTTGTAGCGATTTTCTTGTAATAAAGAATAGGCTCTTTAAGATTTTCCTAGAAATAGACATGTCGATACATCGTCAATCTTTTCTTAGCTTCTGTATCGAAATCCAATAAAGTTTTCGTGACGAATTAGGAGTAGATAAAGTGACAGAAAAAATATAACATTTTTACGTAATTCCATGAAAAATAACGGACAGACAGCCTCGAGATTAAGATCTATCCGAAAATAATTAATCACTCATTCCAAAAATAGCTACATACATTTTGTTTCATACTCTACCTGTTTATTTAACGTTTAGTATATTACCTAGATTTTTTGCTTGGATGTATATTTTTGGAAGAAAAGGATGTATATTTTTTGTAGAAAAATGTAAGTGCATTTAATTGTTCATTTAATAATTTCCACAGAAGAATAGCTTTTTTTCAGAAACTAAAGTGATTTTTATAAACAAAATTACACTTATAAAGATTTTATAACTTCCCTCTAAAAGAATATTTATAAAAAAATTAAGTGTTATTGTCTTATCAGCTTTCCTTACCCGCTCGTTATTTTTTCAAAATTTGTTTTTAAATTTAACTTTAAAGTTAAACGCAATTATTGGCAATGAATATTCCATCAAATATTTAGTTAAATTAAAAATTTAAATAGAATAATAAAACTTTTTCTCTTTGTCACATTTTGAGTTTTAATTTGTAAGTAAGCAAAATTAGTAAATAAGAGTTGTAAATTAAAATTTTCTGCGTGATTTAATTTCATACGTAATTGTGCAAATCATATAAGAAATGCAATAAATTAAAAAAGATTGTTATAGCTAAAAATACGTTCTATAAATGTTTCTATTTCAAAAGCAACTACTGATCAATAATGTAAAACATTTTATTTGTTCTAATTCAGTCAATATATCAAAAAAAGGATTGAATCATTTTGATTAAACTGATTTGATATTTAATTATACCCTGCTCGTCTCGATACAACACTAGTGCAACGAAGAAATTCACACCAAGATTTTGCTTCCAATCATGAAATAAAAAAGAGCGACTTTTGAAAAACCAAAACTTTATTGATTCTAAATGTGAACAGTTTTTGTTCGACAACCTTCTTTTAGCCGGCTTTTACCACATAATTACATTGACACAGAGCTTAGAGCTACTGATCTGACTCGAAACGTGCAGTATGTACATAGAAGCACATGAAAGCGTAATTAATAACCTTATACTTCAAATCTTACAGAGGGTTTCTTAAAGTATGGTACAGCACCTTATAGAAATATATGCAAAAGTTTTTTTTTTGAAAAAAATGTCAGAAGATACATGTTTATAGGTCTGTATGAAGAACCGGTGGTTTCTCTTCAGCCTGATCCTTAGTTTTCGCCGTAGATACAGTCGTTGTAGCTGTTACAGATTTACCTAGAATTGTCATAGTTGAAGTTTCATCAAACCCATTGTAAGCAGTGGTAGTACCTGCGGTCTGATTGGTGTCAAGCCGATTATTCTGCTGTTTTCTGGTAGAAGCCAAGAGTCGTTCAGATCCGCTATTTTTCCCAAATTTCGGGAACATGCTGTTCTCGAGCTGGAGTTGAGCATTGATATCCTTGCCAGTGGCGCAAGTGCACGCTCTGAGAAAACTCTTTTTGAAATTATCACTTAAGAATGCATATAAAATTGGATTCATGGCAGAGTTGGAATATCCAAGACATCCGACCAACAGGAAGAGTGTCAACTCGGCGGCAGAGTGGCACTTCTGCGGGGGTGTGTGTATCAGAGCTACCTGGGATATCCAATGGGGTAACCAACACATTACGTACACTGTGATCACTGTTAGAACTAATTTTGTAACTTTCCTGTGTGATCGCTTCTTTTCCTTCGATTTATTCTTGGGTCCGACTGTGTGCAATTTGCGTATCACAAGGTAGTAGAAGCAACTGATAAAACTGAGGGGTAAGGCAAACCCCAAGATCAGTGAGTACAGTGTAAATGTTGTACCCGATTGGGTACTCTGGTCCTCTGGCCACTTGATGATGCAGGACTTCTTCCCCTTGGTGTACTCTATTGTGCTTGCAAAAAGGATCACTGGCAGCATGATCACAGCTGAGGTGGTCCATGCAATGCCTGAAACTATTTTCGATACGAAAGGTGTTCGAAAACGAGGCGATGATATGGGATGACAGACAGCTATGTAACGATCAGCTGACATAATGAGCAGGAAAATTGATGAGGTGTATTGTGTTATCGATGTACTGACCATGTACGCCTTACACATTCCCTCCCCAAAAGTCCAACTACCCAAGTACATGGTAATCAGGAGAAACGGAAGTCCTATCAAGTAGCATTCGTCCGCTATCGCCAAATTCAAGATGTACATGTTGGTCACTGTCTGCATTTTCGAAAATCGAAGTACCACGTAAATGACGAGCGTATTGCCGAAAAGGCCCACGATGCATACGATGGCATATAAGATCATCACTATCGTCTTGCTAACAGAATATGTTATCTTCGGACATCCTGAACCATCCCTTGTCATGTTAAATGTGTCATTTATAACAAAACGAGTGTAATTTCCATCACTGAGACTGTAGAATCTATACTCCTCGAAGGATATATCTGATGCATTAAAAAGCCGGTCAGCTTCTTCCATGGCTAATGATGCTGCAGCAATGCTGGTTCCCATGTTAGGATATTTGAATAAAGGTTCATTAGCGTTTCTGAAATAGAAAATAGAATTAATTATATATGACTTTGTAAAAGAAGTAGAAACAGTCAGCATTCTTAAAAAAAAACAAGCTCCTTTTACTATAGTTTTCTTTTAGTTTACTTATATTTGTACTTTCAAAATATGAAATAAAATTATTCAGATTTTCAAGAGTGGTGGTTCGTTCCATATGACATAGGATACTCGAATGAAATCCAAAGATGTACAAGAATAAAATACAGCTTCTGATTATATTAGTAATGTGTTAAAACAACTAGGAATTCAATTCGTTATGTGTCGTTGGCTTTTTATTATCATCGAACTGCTGGTACCATAACCTCTATAATGCTGTGGGGGTGTTCCACCTTAGTGACGACGTACCGTGTAGTTATCCAAATTCCATACGAGTTGAGACAAGTTTCTCATGTATCTAAATATAATTCCTTCCCTGATTTCTTTTTTTATAATAGCACATCAAATAAAGCGGATCGAACCAAAATTTTAATTGCACCATTTTTTGAAATCGGTACTACCAAATAAAAATTAAGGACATTAGGTAAAGACAAATTATGCAGAAAGTGCCAATTAAAATCATGTCTTTCAATAAAAATTTAAATGACAATATGCAGAATAGAAATGGAAGAAATGGGGAGCATGGATTTAAATTAATATTTAATGCGTTTAATTCAAATTCACAAACCATATTTAACCCTTAAAAGGTATCATCGGTGAAAAATCACCCCATGCAAATTATTCCTCTGATATTATTAAAAGATCGAATCACTGGTAGAGCTGATTTTCTCAGTAAGCATTTATGGCGTCAGTGGAGATCTCGCATTTAGTTCGTATGATATAATTAGTTTCATTTATATGTCTTCTTTGAATTAATAAAATAAAGTTTAATTAGTGGGGTGAAATTTCACCCAAGATACCATTGACGTGATTTTTTTAGTTGATACCTTTTGAGGGTTAAAAGCATTTTCTACCAATTGCATATTATCAATATAATATAATAATCAAAAACCCACGTGGAGGTTTTCATAGTGAATTCTTATTTCTTTTATTATTCCCCTCTTTACTTTGAAACAACACTAAATCGTATACTAAAATTTAATAATAAAATTAAAATGTATTTTATAAATCCTGTAACTTCTCTTATTCATTTGTATCGGCGCTGTACCACTACTTGTTTGTATCCCAACAATTTTAGAGAAAAAGGGGAATGATTACTGATTATAGGAGAACTTTAATGCGAACACAAAACTATGTTAGAAAATAAATTATCAATGATGATCTAAAACATTTTTTTACGCCTATAGTGTGTAAGGAAGTGTATAAGTGTCACCTTACAGGCGCCATTTATTCAAGATTTATAAATATGATAATTTACATCACACTATGTGAAAGTTTTTCTTTGACAAGAAACGTTTTACTAAACAATTACAGAATTGAACAAATATTTATATAATTATCTTATTTCATTATTTTTCGATTTAAAAAAAATATAATGAAATAAACTATAATATATACCCAATTTTTTAACACAGTCTACAGACCGTATTCCCACTTACACTATCCACAAAAATAAATGTGACATTTAATTATGATCTTAGGGCAAAAATTTAACGTCACATTAGTTTTGATGTAACGTGACATAGCATCTAAAGAATAATTTGCAGATTTTAGGAGTTTAACAATAAATCTACATTCGCTGACGTAGATTTATGATGAGTAATTGGAACTTAACGAGCAGTCGAACAGGCGGCAAAATCCGTGCTCATTTTTAATATGTCGTCAACGGCATAAGACTGAGCTAGCCGTTTTATTCTGCCTTTTAAAATCGCGTAAGCATTAATCTGGAACAGGGAGCTTTCCAGGCATTCATTTAAGATTTGCCGTCGACGAGAGCATTCAAAATGTTTTACTGTTCATTATACTTGCTCCGTGTAAGCATACCTTACATAATTAATCCAATATTCAACGTCGGGTGACTTTATTACCACTTCAGAAAACCCATAAAAGACACGTCTTTCTTCCTTTTTGGAAACGTCTATTTTGCTTGTGAAAAGGCTGTCTTCCAAGATCTTTGTAAATACCGACGTGATATAGCTTATACACGAACGACCCCTCCTCGTTTTTCTATATATCAAATTACGAAAATTACGGATGCTCTTTTGTCTCTGTGATTTCAATGAACTCACATATCACGTCTACCTGAGATCCCTTCTGCGTTACCCTCCGAATGCATTCGAGCATCCTACTGGTAAACACCCGAGGCATAATTTTTTGATGAACAACAAAGTCATGTTTTCCTCGGTAACCTTCTTGAACGTAAAGCACTACAACCCCAACAGGTAAAATGGCAATGGGGAATTCAATCTTGAGGAGCTGCCAATCTCTCGTGTAACAGCAGAACCCTTATATGGCATCATGCGAAGCTGATGAAAATTCTGCCGTTTCATGGGCAATTTCGTAATACGTCCCAGGTAGCAAAAAATTCAGACTAAGGGAAGCTCCCGGGATCAAGGATAAATAGAGAGTTGTAGAGTGGTGAATGGAAGCTGGGTAGGCAGAATTCTATCCAGCTTCTTGGAACTTTCTAATAAATTGAAAAGGCCTAGGAAGATTACATGGGGCATATTGAAAGCTTCCTGTATTTGTGGTTCCCATTAAAAATCGACACCATCCAACTCCGAGAAAGAGGAGAAAATCAACTGTGAAGGGAGCTCCCAGTTCGAAGGCTATGTCAACAGATCCAAATTTGCTCCCTTTATGTTCTTGACTTATTGCTCCGAAGTGCGAGATTCAAATAAAAATATCACCTCGGAAATGCTCACGCGCCCACCGTCAAACCACCACCATCTTATTTGAGTTAGTTCTGAAACGATTTCTCGATTTGGCGGTAAGTGGTTCGAGGATGTTGAGAGTCTTTCCGGGCTAGAGGAGATGTAATAAAAATTCCATCGAAGAACGAACATCTCCGTAATAGAATTTTGAAGAATTTCATTCAAATATAATAGCAGAAGAAACTTGAAAACATATTCAGTTATTACTTATAAGAAGATTATGTAAATTCCTCTAAGAACGTAGCAACGCAGCAACCTCTCAGGGGAACCATCCACTAGCTTATTGCCATGTCATACCTAGAGCAAAGTGTCATAAACGTCGTGACCCTGACTGGGTGACATTGAAGCCGATTAGGCCTAAACGAGATACTTCGGGGACGTATGTATATTATACATATCGATGTAGCGAAAAAAAACGACACGCATAGACTCAGAACTAAATTGACTCGAACTGCCTTGATCTTATCGTTATTTTAGTGTTTGCCTGGCTCAATTCTATAAATCACTATCTCATCATTTTTAGAAAATCATTCCGTAAATTCCGACCTCTATTAACCTTTATTTAATCAATTCTCATTCTCACTCTGACGAAGTGATTTATTAAGTTTACCAGATTCTCGAGAAATGTACATAAGAATTATATTTCACCAACAGGATAGTCATCACTCTTTAATTAGGACGAATTATAAAAACTGCAAACGACCTTTCCATACGATAAACTTCTTAAACGGAATAAAATCAATTTTCAGTTTGAATGCATTCCGCATGTAAAAAATACAAAAAAATAACATTTCTTAGTAATTTGTATAGAATTAAAGCATTATTTTATTTGCTTTCGTTCTTTGTCACAATTATAAATAATATTTAAGTTTTTATGTCACTGACTTATTTATAATACCACGAGTGAACATCATGATAAATTTTGATTTTGGAATTTTAAAACAAATAATATAAAATAGCTTGACAAAAAGATCAAAACGTATCTCGCCACTTTTAAAAGTAAATATTACAGAACTTTAGGTAATAAATCCACTTTACACAGACTTAAACTAGTCTCGTCATTTTTAGTTTGAATTTAATTTTTCATAGAGAAGGTTAGATCATATCTTGCTCTTGATATAAACTTGATATACTCCTAAGTTTTACTTCTCAAGTAATCGTGAGGGAAGAAGTTTGACGCCGTTTTGGCATGACCGAAATGGTCAATTAACATTACAATTTCGCAAAATTATGTTTTCTCAAACCTTTCATTGTAGCAAGTAAATGTTTTCGCGCGTAGCACGTTGGAAGTAAAGAGTCTAGTTCACCATGCCCAGGTTATAAAAGATCAGTAATAGTCGTTTTATGCCCACTTCAAGTAAATATGACAGCACTGCAAAACTTTATTTAAGTAAAAGAACTAACGATACTTCCAAATTGTGACGCACACAAGTACAGTTTATAACGTGCCAAGTTTATTAACTAAAAGAGGTAACATAAAACAGCCACATAATACACATTTTTTTAAATAATACATAACTTCGCATTATTTCCGAATTCAAATCTTTTATTGGTTTGGAACTTAGACCGTTTCTTCAATTTAGTTTTTTGCGGGATTTCAATACTTTCTGGAAACCAAACCTGTTGAAATGTTTCCAAAAATTAGTAAGACATATTTGCTAGTAAAGTATACTTACTAGAACCATCTCAAATAATTCCAGGTTCGACTTATGTAAGTAAAAATAATCTACAATGTTAAGATTGATAAAAATACTTTCATCAATTTATTTTTTCTGCGTCAATTATAATTCACCTTTTTCGCATCCAATTCATCATATGTGCTTTGAATATTTAAAAAGGATGCATGACAAGAATAAAATCAAATCACATTTTATAGGCCCAAGGCCTTGGAAAATAAATCATTTTGTGTTTTGGGTTGCAAAGGACGCAAACGGAAATACAAGCTAAAAAGAATTAAATCTTACTTCACTCTAGATTAAAAGGTTATCTCAAATAACGTGAACCTTCGGATAGAATGAATTTTTCGAAGGCCTTTGTCCCTTCTTTTAATATTTTAGCGCGCTGTGTGATAGTTACCGAATTCCCCAAAGAAAAGATTATTTTGTCATCAGATTCGTGGCAATTTATAGATCGAATCGAAGAGGTATTTACAAGATTCACTTCTTTGGAGTGGATGTAAGTGCAATAAAGACACACTGAAATTCTGAAAAGAAATATAACAATCATAAAAATGTTTCCCATGTGAATACTTTATTAAGAAAATAATTTTTGTTTAGTTATTAGTTATAGAAATTGTTGTATAATTCATTATATTACTTCAGCCGCATTAAATTAATACACAATTTTCCTAAGTTGAATTCTATCCCGATACAAATTAAAATATCTATTTATTTTTCGGTATTACCTGGAATAAATAAAAAAAAGACTTAAAATATTCCAAGATAAATTGTGGATACGGTAACAAGGTAAAGTAAACTTTATCGCATTAAATAAATTCCCGAGTAATTTAGAATCAATGGTGTGCAGTTTTAATTCAAAATTTTCTTCACATGCCTTTGATCTTTTTTGAACGTTGAATTTCGAAAAATTTAATGATGAAAACCGAGGAAACAAAAGCTTCAGCTATTTTCAGTTTTATACATTTTGATCAAATTGAACACAATTGCTATCATTAATTTGTTTAGTTCGACATTAATCAAATAAATTAACGTTTCATATTTACTTTACGGCTTAAGTGTAAAAATATATTCGTTGAAACTTGTAGGCATATACACGACGATCTACTTCGAATACTTTTAGATTGAATATCAATAAATCCCCCTAAATTCGGAGGAAAATATATCTCAGGTCTTTTACCATTGTATCTCCATCCCATAAACCAATAAAAGATAAATTGCAACATATAAGAAGCCCTGAGGCATTTTGAAAAACTCATTCATGTAGAAGCGCTGCAACACTTTGTCCCATAATGGCTTTTTCCGTGAATAAAATTCAATATCCGAAACGATTCGAAAGGCGCTGTTTCATGTACATGACGTAGTGATATAATGCTATGCATACATCCGCCAAAATATTTATATCCGCGTGAATCCGTAAAAATTGTATCATGAATTTTGCGCATGAAAAATTTGCTCTTCAAATTATTAAGAACTTTATACTCTTACCATTTAAATCAAAGATTCGCTTTAAACAAATTTTTATAATCGATTTTGTGGTTCCAAAACAGGACTGGATGTTCGATCTGGAAGTTTAAAATATCAGAAAATATAGTTTGAATATAACACAAGTTTTTCTACATTAAAATTATAAAGGAAAATGTATATACGAGTATAAATTTGTTCTAGATTATTTTATAATGACGATAAAAGAAAAGAAAGTAAGAAAAAATTCGTTTTTAAAATCTTTTGACATATGCTAACTTTATAAAAATAGATCACCTACAGACCACGAAACACTCTACTAAAAGTGCATCTCTACTTATATCACTTTCTCAAAATATTTGAAATGTTGAATCTGGTTCCGTGAGTTAATTCCTTCGATTTATTTTGTAATTCAACAATCGTGTGATTTTTCTCATTTTTTATATCTTTGTTTCTATTTGTAGTTCACTTCGTGATGCCCTGACGGAAATAGCTAATTTAGATCAATTTCTTAGTAATCATATTTTTAACTTATTAAAAATGCGGTCTAAACTCAATTCATTTACTTTCCAAATAATTTATACTACAACTGCGATGAAACAAGCTTCCTCTTTTGTAAAAAAATTGCACTTGTTATTTTTATTATTTGATATAAATGCTAAAAATCAAATTAGATGCTTTATAATTTAAAATTCAAGGAGGAGTTTAATGTAGAGAAAATGGTACATAATTTTCATACTGTTGTTAATGTTCTTTTATAAATTAAGCTTTCAAAATTATTGGGTCGTTATTTTCAAAGTAACCTAAATAAATTAAAAAAATATTTCGTATTGTATACTCTTTATATTCAAAAGGACCAAACTAATACAAAAACACATTTGAAAAAATGCTTATATTCTAAGAAAAGGATTATTCACTGCAAAAAATAATAAACCGTATAAAAACGTTCCTTTTCTTGAACCATTACGAGAATTTAAAAAATCTTGGAAAATGAGAGGATTGGTAAGCTCTTTCTTCAGGTTAGAAATACTTGAACGGATGGAATAGATGCTTTTGTCACTGACAAAAGTTAATTCAAATTTGCAACGAAGTAGAAGACATGGTGAATAGTTCAACAGTGGTGACGACTTAAACCAAGAAAAGAAAGCCTGTAAATGTCCTCAATAGTTTTTATTACTTATCAAGAAAATATAGACAATTCTGAAATTTCGTACCAATTTCATAACTTTTACGGCAAATTAAATTTAATACGATACGAGCCTGGTTGTCTTTGTCCTGGTTGGTTTAGCACAAAATTCTATTTTGTAAAACACATGTTTTTTTCTTCAAAGTGTTCATTGGTGAAACTTTTTACCTCTGAAATACAAAATGGATTAATAGCACACAAAGTTAATACGAGTTTTAAAAGTTTTAAAACTGAATAAACTTTTTGATTGAGGCCCTGCATGAGTGCGGTAGAAAAAATCCCTTTTAGAATATCCTCCCAAGGTAGATTTTAGTGAACTTTCACTTTTGTATGGACTAGAAATATTCTAAGTGAGGACCAAACCATTAAGCTTACAATGATAAAACATTTTAATGAAAGCTGTTTTATACATGCAAGTCGGTAATCAAAGACAACCCTTCAACATTAAATCACAGATATGATAAGCTGTTGAAAATGGTCCTTATGGCGCACACAGTACAAAAATATGTCCTTTCTGAGCGACAACTCGAGTAAAAATGTATGCTTCGTTGCATTTTGTTTGTCCTCAATCAAAATCAAGTCCTCAGGTCCTCATACTTGCCCAGATATGAATGGAATCTAGGATGATTTCAAGTGAGCTGAAGTAATAACAGGGATGAAAGTAATCCCCTGCTTGCCGGACACATGCCATCAACCGGGAAGCGAGCACCTTTAAATAGGTAGAGTCCTTTAACAAAAGGGTAAACGTCCTAATCCGACCGCCCAGAAAGAATAGTAATAAGAGGGTCCGAAACGAGCTGTTCCCAGCAATTCATTTAAATGATCCCTATTCTATATCATTGTGCCCTATGAGAGTTCCCAACTTGTTGATGGAGAAAGGACGGTTCCTCTGCCGCTTAAAGGGATAAATTATGATTGAATTTCATCCTTTCCGGCCAATATCTCATAACCGGAAATTAGAACATCGTTGTGATCCATAGAAACGATTTTCCATGGATCTTCTCAAGTATTGAATGTTCAAAAGATCGATTTCCGGGATGGGTCGATTTTTTAAGGCCTTCTAAATTTCAAGAATTTAAAGAATTGCCTGTAGTAAAAGACTGGTGTGATTGAACATTGATGCAAGAACTGATTTTTTGTAATTATAGAGAATTTTTCAAATATCAAAAGCGTGTTGAAGTCTCCTTAGGTTTCATTCCCTATCGATAAAATTTTCCATATTTCTGCTCGGCAAGCGCACACGTGCTACCAGCAAAAACCTAATTATGCCCGACTTTCGGTTGCGGTGGTAATTTAGGATGCTTATAATATCTTAGAGAAATATTGTTTCCGCGGGCACCCACAGTTCCGGAGTTCCGGTATTGCGCTATTAATGGGCTGCGGTGGCTGGAACTAAGTTAAATTATTATAGGCCGACGCATGTAGAATCAAGGTAATTTTACGCATATTTGATTTTGTTGAGAATCTTAATTAAGTTCTGAGTAGGAAGAATGCAATTATCTACGTAGACAGACTGAAAGATCGTCATTACGATCGAAAAGCTTACTGTTAATTAACAATAAGGTACTTTGTATTGATTAAAAAGCAATTTTACAGTACATTTATAATCACTTCCGATTAATTACACTATTATTTCGAAAAACCGAAATGTACCATACGAATTATTACATCATTACAACTTTCAAACCCTTTGAAGTAAAATCGCAGAAGATAAATTCCAAACTTCCTGCTGTAAGATCATAATGTTTGTTAAGAATGCATTTGCTTTATTGCTTCAGGAATTTAATTAAATGCCTGCCATTTAGTAAATGCACACGATGTTGCTTAGCTGATACTTCTCCGGACAAAGAGTAAATCAAAGTGACTAAAGTATAATTTTATTATAAAATACCTTTCTTGCTAAGGAAACAACCTTTGTATATCAATTTATTTTATTAACATCATTATTTCGTTCCACTGTAACAATTAATCTTTGAAAACAAATGAAAGGTTAGTGCGCTCGTTTACCATTCCAAGAATTGAATTGTGGATTGGACTTTTGTCTAGACCTTGGTTCTGCTCACTTTAGTTTCAACTACTAGAATGTGCAAATAGTCAGGGTTTTCAGGAGATTATACAATAAGAAACATTTGAATCCTTCATACCACATTTCACGTATTCTCACATGCACTGGTGATTTGGAATTTTACTAAAGTGTGGGCTTTTAAGCAACATTTATGGGGAATTTAACACACAAATCTAGATGTTAGTATAAGCGACAAAGCTAAAATATATGAATGCGATTTTGCCTAATAAAGTACATGAATTTCTAATCCTAGGCTTCACATCAGTTTTGGATCATGGACTTCCATTATGTTGACTGAAATACTGTGCTCCTAATAAGCGCATAAAGTTTAAGCTTCATACATTCCTCGGGTCTTACTAAGCCTAAGGCATACTAGATCAAAGAGTTTGTCCATCCTGAAAGTAATAGCAATCGCTAATGTTTTTCTATGTTTAAAACAAAAATTTGGAATAGGATTTTTAAAGAGTCTAATTACTTCTATTACACATTGAGGATGTATTGACAGAAATGTAGGACCATAATAAAAAGCATGAGTTGGTGGAGCAAAAAATTGCCTTGTACATTTGAAGTGCAAATTAAGACATCTCGTCGAAACGATGCGTATTTTATTCGTGTACGAAGCTGCGTATTAAAACTAATGAACAATAAAGTAATTTGGGTTTAATAGTAATAAAAAAGTAATAAAAGCGTTTTGTTTTTGAACCTCATTTAACATAAGAAATTTAATCCAAGAAAAGATTAACGTGTATGTGCTTGTACAACGCGAAAAATTGTTAGATTAATCTATTGTCAAAAAAATTTAGTAAGCCACCAAATTACCGAAATTTTAGTATCTGTACTTTTGAAGGTATATACTAGAGAGACAAGAAAGTCCGTCATTCGTGTTTAGATAATTTAGATAATACTGAACACAATTGCAACTACTTAAACACACACCATTATTCTGGAAAACAAATTAAAGGCAAAAATAACACGCTGAATAAATCAAACATCTATAATTGCCACAAATACAATTACCACTACTATATCATTCGTCCGAACCAATTTCGCAACTAAATCGGCTCCGTTTAACTGAGAGATAGACAAACAAACACTCCATCACTTCATTCTAATTACTTCTTTAAGGTTATGAAATTAATTGCCTGCAGAAACAATACCTGTAGGCTCGCCTCTAATCAATGCCCTATAAACAAGTGATTAGTTCCACCTCTCTAATAGATGAAGGCCTTGCAAGAACTAATGATGGCAGGCTAGACTTGCGATAGTCCTGGTCCCAAACAGAGGCCGTTCACACCAAATTCACAGACACTATTACCAGAACTAATGAGGCGTCGACCCATGCGAGCCGAACCTCATCGTATAATAACGACCGATTATAGCAAAGAATAAGATTCTTTGTCTTAAATAGTTCCTTATTGTTTCGCTCCTCCCACCCTTGAGACCGTTGAACCTTTATTGGGTCCAGGAAAATCGAAGTCTATTAAGTCAGTACGGTGTGGAGCTTTGAAGTGGCGAATGCACCCGCAAAAATTGCTCTTGGGATTAAAATGCGATGCAAACTTCTGCCGCATCCTACCAATTTGTATGCATCGAACCAAATCCTCAATTCCCAGGGCAATCAAATTTGGGGATAACTTTCGGGGCGAGGCAGTATTAGCGATGCATCTTTCTAGAGTTAGCTGTCATCCTCTACTCCACATAATATTTCATGCATCCTATGAATTCAAAATCCTGAGACAGGAGCGATCCATACCAATGCCACGTCCTATACAACCATTCGGGAGATTTTTCTGCAGTCGAAGGCAATCGCTTCGCTGTATTTAGATAACAGACTGGTTGCGAACCCTTCACAACTCAGGTGATCCCATTTATGCTATCGGGTATTACTTTTTATTGCAGGTCGGTAGGGCTAAGACCTTCTAGGTTAGTTGACTTAGTAAATAGACAGGCGTATATAAGTGCCAGATACACTTGATTGCCATTGAATCCCTTTTGCGGTCACCCGACAGCGTTATGCCATGCCATAGGGTTAGGGAGTGAAATAAATTGGCCCGACTATCGAAGGTATAATCTTACTTAAGAGGGACTTTTTGCAAACGTTTACTTTGTTTTATACCCGTCACAATGTGTTCCGAGGGCTACTTAGTTCTTGTTATTCCGCCACTCTGGGCGATGGAGAAACGAAGGGTGGCTTAAGAGCTTCTATTCCGTCGAAATGAAATTATCCCTGACGGCTCTCGGACAGTGTGCGGACAGGAATTTTGTTTTAAAACATTAGGGCCCCCTCTTGAATGAGGAATCGTACAAATTTGCAAGGAATGGCTCCGTGGCACTCAAATTACATCGCCCCAAAAAAATGCTGTCGTTCAACTGTGACGATGTGCAATTTTTTAGTGAAATCTTATCACTTTTGTTCTGTAGCGGAAACTATTCAAGGGACAATTCATGTTCGAGACAACAGAAATTCTCTTTTGTATTCGAAGCTGAAAATATTCAAAACCTTAGCAATTTAGGTTTATCTAGGGCACGGAAGCAACAATGATATAAAATAAAACAAATTTTAGATAAGGTAAACACAATTCACGTATTTTTTATCGAGATGGATCGAGGAAATACTACGTATTATCTTAAAATGATAAGTTAGGTTTACATAAGCAATGACCTTTAGGACACAGTGTCCTAAAGTAAACTCTAATTTTGAATTTTGAATTGAACTATGGCTTAAATAATACATTACATTTATAATTTGTCAAAAAAATTTGAAGCGATTTAAAATGAAGGACCGAAAGGAAGAAATGAAGGACAGAAACGGTTGAAACTAAATTCTTTGCTAGTAAAATTAATACTAACCAATTTTTAAAGTTAAATTTTATAATAAAAAATTTCCATCTAATTTTTTTTTATGAAGGAATTACATAAAGTTCCTATTAACTTTACTATATCATAATAATTCGACAATACTCTTTTATGCTTCCATTTACATACTTCGTCTATGGATTTCTTATATAATTTTGACGGTGTTTCCACGGTGCTTTATTACTTTGTTACTCATTTCATATTACTTGTCTATTAAAATTATTTATTTTCCATTTTTACATCAGAGAGATTGTTATTATTCCCAAATCCAAAAATAAAAGTGCCACAATACTTGCAATACTAATACAGTCAAATTCTATGTTTTTCGTACGTGTTTTTTTTGTACTTTATTGTCCCATATTAAAGAAAAAGAGTACTCGAAATAGTGAAAATAGCGAAAATTTTAATATTAATTTTGACATCCTAGAAATGACTTAAATTAAATTCATATGCAAAACTTCAAAGCATTATTTTTAAAGGAATTCAGTACTACGAAGTTCTTTCATGTATAACAGAAAATGTGAAGTTTTACGTGGACATGGAAACAACGACTGTTCTACAATTTACTGGAAATTCTATATTTTTTTAGTTATCAGCTCAATAGGAATAATAAAATATATTTGCTCTATTTAAGTTTGCAATTAATTTTAATTTCGACTAAAAATGCCGATAAAAAATTTAATGATAACATTTTCATTTTAAATAACATTACAAAATAACCATAAGACCAGCTTTTTTTATGCAAATACAGTGGAACTTCAATAATTCGAAAATGTTGTCAATTTAAAGTTAATTAATTGTCCTATTAAAAACATTTTTCAATATAAGATTGGTGTAAACTTGCTGCGTTTATTATTTCTTTCTTAAATATTAAAATTTTACTCAAGGACGTATAATAGTACCAAAAATTTTGACTTTTCAAATATTCCTGAACATTTGCAAATTGAAATAAATATGAATAGAAAACCGGAATTAGTTCTGCATCAACCAAATAATAAAAGAAGTTGTAATACTGCATTTTTTTCTACATCATAACCTTTTTTAATAATAAACATTTATTAGCAATAGACTGCAAAATCTAATAAAAGTGTTATAAATTTACAAAATAAACTGAATATTTATTGAAAACTGACTTAACTGTAGCTACGAAGATACGCCGTTTTCTTTTTCTCCCGATAAAGGAAGCAATCTAAGTTATTAGTTAATAAAAAGGCTTTTTTCAAAACTCACGTTTGTTGTCTATCTTTCAGGCACAAATCTTCTTATTGCCCCCTATTTCAAATCTTCATACATTCGAATATTTGTGAAAACTACAGACGTCGTTAGTACCACAAGTACATATTTTCGCTCCAGATTCTTCTGTCTTTGGTTGCTCCATACGAAATCAGTCCAGCAACTAAGCTGCCCAGGATAAAAGGATCACCAGAATCATCAAACGAAATACTACACCTTCCTTCGAGAGAAATCGCACAGAACGTGTTCGGTGCGTTTATAAACTTGTACCCTCTTTCGCATTTGGTGCCCGAAAACATTCTAACACAGTTGGGCTAAATCTGGTCTCCAGTCGACCACATCCAACGACCTCTCCGATTATACTAATTGATGGATCAGTCTTCAAGAGTTGGGCTGTTTTAACCTGCGGGCAATCTCTTACATTGAGAGAAGTGCTTTACCATATCACTGCAATATCAAACGGCAGTAGGTGGTTCGCTGTTAGAAAATTCTCTTTTTGGGATTGTATCCTGAATCCTTTAACAAATCTCCTTTCAATTTCATTGCCTTGCGGCGGTTATTTCTATTCGTTTCATTATTTGGTATATGTTGGTTGGATAAACAGTGGGCAGAAATGACCACAATTTCAGGTTTTAAGATAACTCATCCACAATCCAAAGTATCTAAGTTTGCATTTCATATAATTAATTTTGCAACACTGATGTGAACAACAAAAGGATATTTTCTTGTATTATTCACAGTTTGGCGAAGCAAAATTTCTCGCTACTAAAACTCAAGTACAAAGGATACGAGCACATCTTTGAAATCGTGCCATAAAACTTTCTGAAGCAAATTCAACTTCGCTGCTTGAATAAGGTAAAAACTAGTTGACTAGCTAATACTAGATCTATCATTTTATCTACCATGCACTAGATATTACTTAAAAATGATGTAGTGGATGTAATCAGTCATTTGATCTTATCAAAAAATCTAGATATTTCCTAGTTTTATTCGTAATACTTAATGTTGTTAATGTAAATTTTAGAAGTTTTTTATTATGTAACCTTAAAAGTTCAATAAAAACTTTTTAATCAAAAACAAAACTCATGAGTAACTGAAACCTCAAAAGTGTAGAATTAATACTTTGAAGGTCTGGATTTAAGTTTATATTTAATTATGACTAGATAATTGAAACCTGGGTGATATCGTTTCATTAGGGAAAATAGCAATTATCCGATTTCCGTGCCATTTCAATTTTATTCATTCTACCAACAAATGTGTTAAAACTACCAAACCGCGCGTGTGGGTTCCATAACTTTCAACATTTTGATTTTCAATTTAATTGCCTTTCGCTTTAAATATAGGCTACAGTAACATCTCAAGGGTGGGCGGCAGCCGGGGCTATACAGGCGTAAACATTTGTGCTAATGCCAACAATGCAAGGAACAGAAACTCCACGAACTTGAATCAAACTCAACCCTAATTCCCAGCAACAACACTTTATACTTTTGACGAAACACTTTCGGAAATTTTTTTTAACCTGAAATGAAACTATGAATTTTATGCGTAAACACCTTTGAAGCTTAATTTCTCTGTGTTTCAACATGTTTTGAAATCTAATACATAATTAATTTTTATTAAAAGATTAATTTTCTAACTAGTGAAACTTGATTTTGGATTGATTGCTTCAAAAATTTTGGATATTTTTTTAAGCAATTAGTATAATAAACTATGAACGAAAATGACCCATAGGAGACTTTTGTTCCTAGTATACGTAATTAGAATTTTCTCTTTTTTGTTTTATAATCATTCATGATTTTATTATTTTTACAAGAATGTGATTTCTTCAAACGTGACACTAATCAACAGTCTTACTAATGAGCTATGAACTACCTCCTTCGCTGTCTGAATCCTTCTGCAAAATTATTCTGTAAATTTTAACATATATTTCGTTGGAAATTTTGTGATATCATTACAAATAAATATAAATAAATAAACAAGAGATTTTTTAATTTAAGTAGAATTTAATTTCAATTAACAATTTTAAGTACCTTAATCCTCATATGAATTTTCATTAGTTGCAGCCTGAACCCTACCCTATAGGTAAAATTCAGAACCTAGAAGATTTCTTATGGCACCCATAATTAAATGAGTGTAAACTGTTACTTAATATATTTCCTAGATTTCATATACTATAATTTACTTTTCCACCCATTAGTTTATCAATGAAAGCAAATTGCAGCCTGGAAAAATCTATCGACTTTATTTAGTTTCCAAATAATTGATTCTTTTGTAGAAAGGATAACCAGATGCTACCAATGATATAAAATGTACTCTGTTACCTGTGTGAAATCACAAAAATAAATTTCTCAGAAGGAAATCCTTTAGTTTTTTTTTTTGATTTCTTTGTCAAATTCCAGGAATTGCACTACGTAGCGAAAAATTCTCAAATTCTGGTTCGCCGCATATCATACAATAAAATCTGAACTTCTGTTTACGACTTCAAGGGGGTTGGAGAATAAAAGGGGCAATCAACCTTGTCTAATCAAAATTCCTTCTACAGTCTTGATATGTTTACAACGGTTAAACTCCTCACCCGCGGCAATATTAAAATTCAGGCAAGGATTCCCGACGGCAAAAAGTCCCACCGGCGATGGCAGCCCTACTCAGACTACTCGGACACGCTTCAAAATGAAATTAAACGAGCCCCAGAGGGACAGTGGAGATGACCACATCCTACAGATGTCGGCCTCCATTCGATGTCCACATGTCTCAAGAATGGAAATTGGCCTCGTAATCCAGTCCTGGGACCACTATAATCCATGCTCTAGTCCAGACAAACACACTGAACCCAATGGCTCCTAGGGATACAATTTTTGGGCTCTTTTATGTCGGACGGGAGAATTTTAATTAAACTGTTTAATGCCTTTTCATTCCATTTGGATTTGACAATTTAAATTGCAATTTTTACGGACTGGCTTGACAGGGTGGAGGAGTTTCTTTCTGAATAGTGACACATCTCCCATTCCGTGAACAAGGCAACTCATCTAGTGCAGGAATTTAACCCATGCGACATTAAAATTGAATTTTAAGGGGAAAATCAATAGCCTCATTTGAATAAGTCCGCCATTCTGGAGGTGGTTTTTCTTAAGAGCGAACAATAAGGAAAATAGAGGTCGCTTATGTCTGGTCAGGACTGGAAAAATGGATCACATCGTGCTAGGCGTGCTCGTTTTGTATGCAAAGTGCGAACCCATAGTGCGGAAAATTTTATTAAGGACATGATCGAATGAGAATGGCCTTCTCGTTAAAAATTATTTTACTGAAGGCATTACGTAAAGTTGCTTTACAGAAATAGTTGAGAACTGGTCCGACCGCAAAGTGGGATTACTTTCCCATTTAATTTGCATTTTCGAAAATTGTTCCTCGTGAATTTCTCAAATTTAAACTGCCTGGTTCTGGAAGAGTCCTAAGGAGGACGTACTTAGTAGTCGAACCACATTATAATGAACCTTTTGGGCTAACGACTTCAGCATAAATCTCCCTGTATTAAACTTTACTAAAGATTTCTCTTAATGACCACAGGTATTGTGTTTCTATTGTAATATTGTAAATGTAATCAGAATAAATAATCGATCGCTATTTTTCCTATGCTGTTATTTATGATTTTGGTGTACTTTTAACCATGCTATGAAAGGACATCTTTTAAGTTTTGGGATTCAATTTTAATGCAACGACATTGTTGCTTTTATTTGATAAACAATAGCTTCATTGGCTCAGAAATCAAAATGGTATAAACCAAGCGCAAGGGCTTGAAATTCTATAATTTCATATTTTTCAATTTTGAACATTATCTTGCTATTTATGTGTTCATAAATTATAAATAGAAGAAATTGTTTAGCATCATGTTTTAATTGATACTGTCTACATAAAGCGCAGACCCTGTTTAATTAAATACTCACTTTCTACTAGATTATTTTGTAGACAACAATAAAACACTCATTGAATAAATTCTACACTACTTGATGAAAAATAGAAAATTTGTTTAAAGAGTTAATGATTTTCGAAATTGTTTTCACAGTACAAACAACGCTTCAATGCCTATGTGTAAGGGGTCACATAGTGTCTATTACAAACGAATACGAATAGTTATATATGCCCTTAAAACAGATAAAATATGTCAAGGAAAAGAGTTATTGGATATCTTTTTTTTTGAGGAAAAAAAAGTTGTTTAACTCTATTTGTACGATCAATTAAATACAATATTAAAATAAATAGTAATGTATTTATAATAAATTATCATTATATCTGCAACGAAAATTTTTCAAAAATTATATTACTGTCGTTTATTCGTTGCCAAAACTACAGATTTACCAATTTTTGTATCTGTTTGACTGCTTGTCTGTTTGCCTGCCCGAAATAATTGTAAGATGTATTCCGACCACGATTCTATTATTATATAACTTATTGAACTAAGAGTATACCAGGATAGGTAATAGGTACCATCTTAATGTGCTATCCTTCGCATCTAAGCTGTGTTTGCATACAAAGACTCATTTAAAACTATTGTTGGCTTTGTTGTTTTTCCCAGAAATCAGTGCGTTGGGATTTCAAAAAGAAACATTAAAAGAATTATATTATTTCTCAGTGTATTTCAGTTAAATATTGCTAAACTTAGTATTACCCATCAAGAATATAAACAGATTTACAAATCTATCAAAAATATGCGTTAAAGAAGCTTGTTATGAATTAATGATTCATATCTCTTAATTTTAAATAGAATGTTTTGTTATTGCTGTAATGTAATTTATCTTATTGTATACTGTTTTTAGATTTTTCTTCTTATTTGAATATTTCCTGCTAGTTCCAGTGCTAAAAAGAGTTTGAATGTTTAACAACGTTTCGCTACTTTTCTCTAAGGTATACTTTTTAAAATCTTATTAAATAACTTCAGATGACTAATAGAATTAAAATATATATTGAAAAAACAATTAACTACGGCAAAATGGAAGAGAAATATGCAATTGGAATAAAAAATTTTTTGTTTATTTGTACTTTTGTCCAGAAATAATTTGGTGTTATGTTAGGATCTATTCCTATAGTTACAAATCTCCAAAAGTATACTGAGCTGTGACTGAATGTTTAGTTAAAGATGAGTATCTAGGGTATCTTTGTTAGTTTTAAAAGAATTTACTGCGGAAAACAATTTATGACTATGAAATATTATTTTGTAATGAATATTTATTGATACTTAACAATAGGATCCATATTTATGATGATTCTTCATCATCGTGCAGCAACAAATTGTAAATATGTCACAAAATGGCAACAGATACTGAATTTTATTTTTTATATATTATATTATTTTTTTTCATTGTTTTCCAATAAAAAATTACCGAATTTTCTAGTTCGGCATTTGGGATTGTCTTGGAAAGAACAATTTTCCGATTGAAAACATCTTAAAGAAAAGCTAACAAACATAAAATGAATCGAATGGTAAGAAATTTTCCTGTAAATCTGTCCGTAGAGTGGAAGTAGATTCGTATTGGCGTTGAATCAATTGACGGAAGAGTTCTCATACTTTCAGCAAATGACAATAAAATGGAAAAACATTTCAACGTCATAACCTTTAGGCGAAAGTTAGAATAAATGAAAAGCTAAAAATGGTTTGTGATTAATTTGATTAATTTAAATTTATCGAGATGCTCGTACGCTTTTCGTATGATGAAAGATGTAATTGAGCGTAAATGGTACAGAAACAAATAGGCTTATACAATTCATCGAGATACTCGTTCAAAGGGACGTACAGAATCCCGTGCAAAATGTCAAAAACCGTCCATGAGTTCAAATTTAATTCACCTCTAAATAAAATCACATTAAACCTTTTTTATTCATTAAAACAAATCCCGTAAAATATTTCGCAAAGGTTCAAAGCGAATTCGTGTCCCAAATTTTGAGTCCCCTTGGGATATAAAGACAAGCTGGGCCTTGGTTCCTTTGTGAAACTAGATATTCGCCAGTTATGACTTTCGGGCAAAAAATGTCCAATAAGAATTATTAAAAAACGAAGAAAAAATTGTATCAGAAAGGTCGCCCACAATAAATTTTTCGCATGCTGATGGGGTAATTCCTCGGTACACTTTGATGCGTACATTTACGTGGACGCCTTATCTGGCCAATATTGATAAAGGCCTATTTGTTTACGGAGTTCTAACGCCTAGTCGGAGCTGTGGAGCGGCACCCAAACGCTAATTAATTATCGGTCTGATAGAAATGGCAGTCGACCTAGATCCAACCCTTCCACGTCTGACTGCTGCAGAGAAATGCAAATTTGCTTAATTGCTACGGGACAGCCGAGAGACGGGAGTCCAGCAGGAGCCCCCAATGGATTCTGGTTGGGCAGAGATATCCAAAGATGAATTTACACAATTAATAACAGATAAATTACTGATTACCATTGGACAGGATCACTCAAAAGATCGATGGTCCGGCTGAGATGTGTACGTGGCGGTTGCGATTACCCCTGGGAAATCCAATTAGTAAGTCTAGACTCGCCCGTTTTCACTTCCTTGCGCGCACTGTTCATAGCCACTTGCGAAAACAAACTTTCCGAATTGTTTCCTTTAATTATTCAAAGTCATGAAATATCCACTTTTATGGCGGTTATAAATTCAATCCGTCGACCACCACCAGTCGGCTAAAGGACGATCTTCAGCTGGAGTGAAGAACTTAATTTTCACAAAGTTGAAGGGTTAACACCTCAAAGAGAGATTCCGAGACACCACGATGGACAGTAGTCGTTCTCTGGGCACAAGGATAAGTACAAGTACCTCGTAAATAGAATTAGTGGTCGCGGTGCGTGACTGCCGGCACTGACTCGCCTTGACCACTTAAAGTCTAACCGCGATTCCGTGGCAAGCACCACTGCGTCTTGCGTTCGATGGCATTGGCTCGCAAGTCTAGCCTTAGGGTTGTTGGCCTCCCCACACAGCTATGTGAGAACTCAGTAAAGGTTAATTAATTTAGAAAGCACTTAGAACTGTGCGGCACTGACTAGGGACGTAACTGCGGATTTTGGACATATGAAGTTCTTCTAGGTCTTCTCAATAACCGACTGGACTAATTTAAAACACGTCCGTACACCTCAAGAGCAGTTTTGAAACTACTCTGTTTTGATATTAAATTAGTTATAGTCCGTGAATATGGACGTGCAGGTTGCCAGTCTCGATCCTGAAAATGCACAGCAAAAGCTTAGCCCTCGGCGCTCTCGTTCTCACTGCCACGACAAAAGCTCCTTGGAAAAATCTCCCACATTGGACGATTTTCGAGTATAAGAGCACTTTGGAACAGTTTTCCTTGTCCGGAGAAGTCTACTAAAGTGGAAAACAAAAACACCCTTATTTTCTTATTTCTCGCCATATCTTCCTTAGTGATATTCGGTCCATGACCCGAACTTGATGGAACACCTAGTCCGTTCTCCCACTGCCAGGTTTTGTAGCTGGTCGTGAATAAGTCCTTAGGTAATCGTAAATGACAAGTTTTAAGCATCTTAAGAAAAGAGTGATTTTGAGAATATGGTACAATGTCTATTAATATTGTTGAAAGATGGATGTAGTAAGAAAGCAGGGCCATGACGATTTCTTGCAACAGCCAAAGGTATAACCTTTGATGATACCAAACCTACAAAACAATATATGAGTAACGTATCCCTTAAATCTATTGGAGTGATTGTGTGTTCATATTTCAATACGCATATGTAAGTGAAATTTTAGGAGCATGTTAAAATATTAAAGTTTGAGTTTAACTTCCGCGCTGAATGTTCTTTACCATCAGTCTTAATAATTGTCTTTTAATATATTTTAAAATAGAAGAAAATTTTAAACCGCGATAATATTTGTACGTACCACTGATATCAAAACTTTTGTTGAATTATATTCGATTTCAAATAAGTGTCCGAAATTCTTGTGCTTACTGCAATACAATACTGCGCTTCAATTATCCATTTTAATAAAAAAAATATTTTCTTTGTTACCCCCTTTGTTCTAAAAACTGACCTAAAGTAATTCTTTCTTAGAAAGAGACAAATTTTGCCAAATTGCAATTCTTTAAGTCCAAAATTTAGAAAGTTGGAACAAACTATCGAGCCAATGGATGAAGAGAAATACTAAACTCTAAAAATATCCATGTTAAATTTGAAGTATGGACCTACAAAGACACTGGTTGGAGTTAAATTCAATACAAAGAGTGTAAGATATGAACTCTGTGTTCAATTCAACTGCAATAATATCCCATTTTTACGACTATAAAATAAAGTAGGAACAAAAAAATGCACTGTGTAAAATACATTTTCTTTTATTTTTTAGCTTTATATATAAATTATGTGTGTATATAAATTGGTATCGAAATCATGAATTTCACGCAAAGTTAAATAAATAAATTGAGAAAAAGCTGCAATTAAAAATTTGTTTTACAATAAAACAATTTTGATAAAATAATTAAAATTACTTGCAATAAAAGTCTTAAAAATTTCCACGCGTTTCTGTGTTATTGTTTTAGAAATATTTAACAAATCTAACGGTTTTGTGGTTTTAATAATTGAAAGAAAAGAAATAGTTTGACTTCGTTAAGATCGCTATGCATCAAACCAGCTATGGCTTTCACAAAATTAAATCGTCAATGTCGCGTGGTTTCAATAATTATTTTGGCAGCATTAATCTTGATTTATCAAAAAACTGTGTTAAGGCTAGATTGACTTGTACTTTGTCGGTTTGCTTTTTGTGTTACACCCCTCTTTAATCAGTAATAAGCCTATTGATAAACTTGTAGATAAAGTAAAAAGTATAATTTTATTGAAGCAAAATCCGAATTCGCATCTCTTCGATTGGTGTAGACCAGATGAAGGATAGTTGATTCATAAATTTACCGCGATTAACAAAGTCTCTGGAAAATGTTCCCATTTTCAGAAGTACACTCTTAAGCTATATAAGTTGCGAAATAGCCTAACTTATTGGTAAATTGATAAAGTTTCCAAGTTTGATGTGGTTATTACTAAAATTGTATTCGAAGATAAAAACTCCTCCATTTTTCAAATGGCACTTTACTTTTCCAATCTCTCCGTTCGCGCCCGAAAATTCGAATAAGCTTGAAGATAGAAATTACCAAAAACGGGCGAAACGTGCAAATCTTTGCTGCGGAATATCGGAATATGCTAGCAGCTACTTGGAACGATAAAATCCTCCAAAATTCATAAACGTACTTCGAAACTTTACAAACAAGCAGCCACAATTCGGCCGTCGTCGTCGCCTCATTAACATGTTCCTTTTGCATAGAAATGACTTTTTCTCAAGATATCCTGATTTATTCATCCTGCGAGAATTTGCCTGTAAACACACAATATGCAGATCATGTCTGAGGAATTTAAATTTTTGAATACGGGAGGAAATTTTCAGCAACTAGCTACCATCGTACTGCGCCGGCCTTCCCCAAGGACTCCAACGTGCATCTACTGTCTTCAGCATAAACAGATAAAATCTTCAATAACTGCGGCTATATCACAAGTTGGCTTTTTACTTGAGAGAATGTCACATTCAAGACTGGTTTGTGCCTTCTGGAAAGGGATTTGCAGCTCCTCCTTCTCCTTGGGGAAGGTGAGTCACTCGGTGCACGTAGGGAAACAAAACCCCTGTAATTTCGCGGTAGACGTAAACAAAAGTTACTGAAATTGAATAAAGGTGGCGAGGGATTATCCGGAGCGGAACGTTGCCAACCGAACTCATTTCCTTGACCCGTTTTCCGCCACAAGTCCTAAAACCGAAACCGAAGGTAGATGGCAGACGAAATCCCTACTTATAGCCATTCTGTGGGCTAGGATGTCTTGACGGTACTTGAGACTATGGGCCGCCACAACTTCTCACTAGACACAGATCCTCCAAGACCTTAGCCCGTGTCTCGTTAATTGGAAGGGTGGACAAGTTATGAATACCAAATTCAACTTAATGGGGCCTGAATACAGGACACGGTTCTTGAGAAATACGAGTCCTTTGGCTTCATCGAGACCTGAAACTCGTGCATCAGGGGCAGTACGGCACCATTCCAGCTGAGGAGTTGACAGTCATGATGAATCGCTATTTAACCCTGGATAATTCTTGTGGACAATTCTACAAACGAACTTAATCTTTCTCATGCGGACGGGTTACGTAGATTAAATTCAGGAATAGTGCAAAGTCGTACCAAAGTATAAGACACATTTAGAGCATTTTATATGTACTTAGCAAATTGTAACTTTTGATCATTTAGAGAGCAGAAGATGCAAAATTTTTTGTTTTATTTCTTAATTGCCTTTTACGAAGGACACACTGTGGAATGAATTTCATCGCATTTTTAAGTCTTTATTCTTCGTATGTATGTTGGCCCTCCTTGTTAACACAGCAGTTTGGTCTTCAGTGCTGATACAACACACTGTTGATCCACCATGCTGGTCCCAAATCTTTTCAAAATATTGTTGCAATGTGCTTGTACCTATATTGGACGCACTTGCTAGGATCCCTTGTGGCCAAATATTGACATCACCTACTGATTCCATATTATTTCTGAAATGTTTTCTTCAGATTTTGGTCCAGTATATTGCATCTGCGTCATGATTTTGTCGACTGTATATACACAACGGTGACACATGTTCGCATATTGGTCCAATATCCTGGCGCATATTTGGATGTTAGCCCAATATTTTAGCCTCAATGTTGTCTGTACACACTTGCGCTGTATGTTGGCACTAACACTAGATGTTTAGCCAGCGTTCAGGCATTATATACTTAACCTACAGCTTATACATGTTGCATGCTAGATCCCTACATGCTAACAGCTCCTATATTGGCACACATTGTCCCAGAATTCTATCCGAATTAAGAAAAAATAGAAGAAAAACAATTAGCTGTGAATATAATTTGTTGGTCGGCAGCACTCGTTAATTACCTGGATTTACTAGACAGCGACATTCAGTGGACTGTAAACTTTGCTGGACAACAGAATCTAATGAATTTTCTCGTCAACAGAACTTATTGACGAACAATTTTCTGGGCAGAAGGTTTTGGCAAACACCAATTTAGCAAGCACTAGTTACTAAACATCATAATTGATCCATAAGATAACTCAGCATGCTTGTGCCTATTGTGCACCATATGTTCCATCAGTATAATTTGATAGCAAGAACTAATTAATTTGTCTTTTGTCAAAATATATCCGAAATAGTATCAAAATTTTTCTTGTGATCTCGACAAAGGCCTAAAAGATACTAAAATTATTACAGTTTTTCAAAATACTCCAAAATATTATATAAGCCACTTATTTACCGAATTACATTATTGCTTGTATTACAATGTAAAAAGACGAGCAAATTTGTGCACATTTGCAAATATTTATTGGAATCCAGTAATAGATTTATGCAAATTTTATCCAAACTAATGTTTTTTTTATAAATGTTAGATTTAACTACATTTAATAAATAAAAATAGTTTCTGAAACCATGTTTATATTTAAAACAAAAATTTTATGAAACCTATAAATAAAATATCGGGAAGAGTAAACGTTTATTTCATTCTGGAAATGCCTGTATTTTTACTCGAAAACGTCACTCTATCAAGCAATTTCGGACTTATAGCAGCGTTTTTACTGACCCGTTTAATTTTTCAAATAATATTATTTACTAGAAATGCAGAAACTAGATGTGTGACTCAATCAAATGATCAAATCCGTTTCAAATTGGAGAACCCTTAAATCTCTACAAGCTAACTATATAACGAAATAGGATGAAATGAATGGGTAACTGCTATCTAAATCTACTCGTTTCCATTTCAAAAGTGCTGTATGATGTTATAATTTTTTTCCATTTAAAACACTTTTTACAATTTGAAAAAATAACACAAAAATTGCAAAAATCCTTATGTTTTATTCAGTCTTATATCACTGCTTTTAGAAACCTCCTACGCTTTACCACACAGTGCACAACGTTGGATTGATTTGGAGTAATTGGACATTAATTCAATAGCGTCTTTATAAGTGAAACATAAACGTACAAATATTTGTTGGCTTGTCATAATCAATGCTTTGGTATGACAAAACCAAAGTTAGGTTTTTCTGTCAGTGTGTTTGAAATCGGGGCAGTTGTTTGTTGAATTCGTTGAATCTCAGGGGCATGCCAGGATCTATATCTAGATCGCATTACTTGAGCTTAGACAGGTAGGAGAGATATTCAAGTTCTGCGAAATTTCGATTTCCGTCGAGCATTTGTCTCAGTTCAAGTTGAACAAACGAAGCTAAAGATGTTTATCTTTTCCTGCAGAGTAAAACCAAACGGCTGATGGAAAACAAGGGCCCCACAAGAAAATTTTTATTTGTACAAGATGAAAAGCTTTGGAAGTAATTTAATTAAGATTCATCTCACTCTCTCTGTGTTTATATCAAACAAAATTAGCCATGGCCTATGATTAATATAAATAGCAGTTAGTTGCCCGAAAAATACGCAAACAAATTAATTATATCTGCGTATATAATTAAAAAATAATATGAATTTAACTGCGCAGTTTCTTCCCGCTATATAAAAATAAGTATAATAATTTTAACGATTTAATTAAAAGACTATTTTTATATTTCTTATACAAAAATTAATTAAGTAAATAATAAAAAAAAATAAAAAAATATTATTCCCTAGCAACAGATATACTTCCCATAAAAGTATTATATGAGGCTTAATGAAAATGTGTACTCGTTGAATTTTCCGTGACTGTAATTAACGTGTGCAGGAAATAATGTTAACGTCTACAAAAGAACCATTGGAGCTTATCCTTTAATGATTGCCTGATCGAAGGCTAACTTTGTCATTTTAATAAAACTTTGCTATCCTTTTACCTAAACCTTCGTTAATCGTTCTACAAAGGAATCATCATCAAAATAATGCTATCAACCATGTTAGATACATCGTTTTCTGGTAAACTTTTCTAATTACTTCCCGTCTGAAGAGTTATTCAGATAAAAGAAAAAAATAGGAAAAAGGAATCCCACAGAAGTATATTTCTTTCGAAGGTTGTTTCAATTAGGGGCTTCGCTGGTTTCTTAAATTTTCCGATAATTTAACGAATATATTAGGTCAGAACCATCCGGCAAAGAAAAAGTAAAAGCTCACGTCCGATTTTCTAACAAGGGGCGCGTTCCACCGAATCTAAAGCAACAAGAAATCTGTTTCCTTGGCTGCCAACTCACATCAATCTAGTGAGGAGGGTACCCCCATGGAATAGAAGGGGAACTCCAATCTAACTTACCGGACTCGGCGATTTACTTAATAAAAGGTTCGCATTACGCTAAAAACATCCAAAAATGGATCACGAGTTCAAGGCGTTGCTTAATCGCCTGAAAACTGGTCAACAAATCAACTTGATTAATGGTTTTCAGTTAGCACAATAGCTAAGAGGGATACTGTCCACATCCCCTGTTCCATTTTGATGGTCTAGCTGGTCAGCAGAAGTTTTCATGATTTGAAAAAATTACCTGCATATCAGGGGTACTATATCAATACAGACCGTGGCCTTGTTCCTGGTCTACCTCTCTAAGGAAGTGTGGAGTTCTTGTCAAGTCATTGCTGTCTCACCTAAGTCCAATCAAAATGCATAATGGCGCATGCTACCTGCAAATGAAATTCAATTTTCTCAGTGCACTGAAATTTCAGCCGGGATACATCCGACAATGGCCGGCAGGGTTATGTTTAACAGAACGGACTGATTTAGTTAGTTAATGAGCTTTGAAGGATATTTCCACCAGCAGACTGTTATTAGATTATCTTGTTTTCGAGTTGGAAATTTGCATATGAATGTCAATTGCAGATGGGGCACAATTTCCAAATATCAAAATTAAAAGCTCCTTGTTATTTTGTACGTTTATTTATCGATTGTTTAATATGCTGCCAAATCTACTTGAGCTTTACCCCTGGAGACACAGTTAAAAATTAAAATATTTTTGTATAATTAACGAATAAGTCCTTAATTTGTTAGAAAGCCATCTAACAAACACAATTAATCTGATCCTGCTTAGGGAGATCTCCTCGCTTTATTAAGTGCGGAATAGTAAACTACCCCAGTAGAATCTTCTGTAGCTACTTGAAACTTTTGGAAATGGCAATATAACTACTTTTTTCAACTAAAATCATAAAAAACACAATTCCTACATCGGAGAGTAACTATGGTTTTTGTTTTTTGATCTAACTTATATTATACTTAGTAACCCTGAGAATAATTAGTTAATAATTGATATTGAACTAATAATTTTTATGTGTAATTACCATCATAAAAAAGTCGACTTTGTTGTGTAGAATCAAAAGTAAGTGAACCCAAAAGTCGCTTGTTTTTGAATGCAATACATGATTTCATATCTCTCAACTTCAAAATTTTTTGTAATTAATTTCTTACTAAAGAGTATCGTTATGGCCACCATTGGAATAGACAGTTTGGGATCTGGAATCCTCAAACAATGGAAAAAAACTTACATATATTTTTTAAGATCATTATTTACAACACCTTGCTAATAATGTGTTTAGAAAGTTTAATTTATTTTCAATGTCTAAAAGTTCAAATACTTGTTTTCCTGCCAAGGAACTTATCACGTGCAACTAGAAATGAATGGTGCGAGTGCTCATGGGATGAAGTGTTTGTAAACCAACATTGATGACCAATTAATTCGGGATTGTTTTGCAGACCTCGTGCGTCCGTCAAAGGTCGTATTTCCATGAATACCTTAGAATGTAGCGAGGAAGACGAGTGCGTGGGTGTGCTGTTTAATAAACGACACTCGCTAATACAAACGCATTAATAGCGGTCAAATAAACAAACTCCCGAAATAGCCGCGACAACAACACGGCCCGAGGTGCGAAGACCTACAAACATCCACCCCTAATAAAAAGAAGTCTTTTTGATTTAGGTCTATAAACAAGTGCGGACCAGCCGCTGGCGGGCCATTGAATAAAATAAAATATTCGGGTAATTAATTGAATGGGCAAATGGGGCCCCTCCGCAGATGGCGGCGGCAGCGGCTGCGTAAATGTTTCCAGCCAGCTTCCGGAATTAGTTCGCCAGTAATTCAGACGAGAACTACTTTAGCAGCTTTCGAGCGTCTATTGTTGGGCATGACCCGTCGGGAAGAAGCGGGAGACAAATGGCAAAGTTTCAGGATATTTCCGTGGTTTCTCCACTAGAACGAATTGGTTAAAACAAATTCGGAATTCGTGTTCGGAGCATGCTTTAAATATTTGATGTTCAGTAGACTCGTGCTTCGGATAAAGGACCACATTATCACTGGCTGCAACCACAGGCGGATGTCTAGGCGCCTAATTGGATTTGGGAGCCGAAACTTATCCTCCGACGAGGTTGGCGGACCTAATTCTATAAATTCGTTCTGCTTAATAAGACATCTGCCGCTAGACATTATTCGTTTTCTAGATACCAATGTCCGGGAATTATGTTTCGGCCCCTCCACCCGCTCCAATGTCATATACATAATCCACAAAGCACAGAACATGTGCCCCATCTTTTGTTATTGTGATGGCAGAAACGTGTTCCCCACATTAGACTGCTCAAAATACTGCGTTGGAATGAGTAACGCGCACTCACCTTTTGCCTAAGCAACTGTAAAAGGTTGATTTCCTTAATACCACTTCATTAATTGGATATCGGAACTTGAGACCTGCTATTCCATATTTTTAATTACAATAAAATAAGGGATTTATTATTAATCTGGCAAGGTAATGAAATAAAGTATCTACCGGCGGTCAGGTGTGATTTCCACTCGCGCCCAGAGTGTTCGGAACATTCATATTGAAATAAATCACTTAGTTCTCGGACTGCTAGTATTTTAAGCTCTATTCTTTATATATTTTAAACTAAATAATGCATAATGATACTTCTACATAATAGAGCTGATTTTGCTGCTCAGCAAACATTTCTGTTGGGTAATTTTACCCTCCAACATATTTTGCTAACTAGAGAATTTTGCTGTGCGCAGGCAGAAACATTATCTCCAGCAAATATGACTTTCAATAATTTTTGTTCTCTTTCAAAGCCAGTATATTCACGTATTTTATATATTACTAATGTTTAACACATCAAAATATTTGTCGTGTTCGGGACTTTCTAAAAGCAAATATTTGGATACCTAACAGTTTGTAACAAAAAATTAAAAATACAATAAAAGACACGGTATCTTAGTTCAAAAGCATCTTTTTGAGAGTTCTCCTCTTTACTCACTTAATATTACTTTTATAAATATTTTTTCTATAGAATTGTCATTATGTCAATAGGAGTCTCAAAAATAAGTAAAAATGAAAACCATAAAGATAACGAGCTTGAGCAAAAAAAATAAACTTATGTGAGTGTTGTATAATACACTCCTACATTCTTTCTAAGTGACCGTGGATATAGCAACGGACGCCTTCAATACGCAAACACCTCATCAATGCAGCAGATGCTCAAAGCCTTCATTCATTACTCATTAATGAATCACTTGAATTGTATCGAATAATGACGTAGATCACTAATCTCGAATTACTTTGATTAAAAATAGCGTAAATAAGCAATACTTCGAACTGATTAAAGTGCTATCCACTTATTACACAACAATTAAATACTTTTGGGAAGTACCCACTTATCCTAACGAAAAAGACAATGTCATACTAAAATGTGTACAGACACTTATTTACTATTATTTACGTGCACGCCGCAAGAGAACACTCAAGTTTTTGTTTATACAATAAAAAGTAAAATAAAAATGCAATAAACGCGTGTTTATTTCTTGAGTACATCCGGAAAATCCGATTTTTCTTATCTTACATTCAGATTTTTGTATTTAAGAAGAGCCCAATTAAGCAATTGCAATCAGAACACTCGAAAGGGTTTACAAGGTCGGAGCCACGTACAGTGCACTAGTGAAAATGAAATTGCTCTGTGTTATTTTTACCATTATCAGTAAGTTTTTAATTAAATCTATTAAGTGATTAGTTTGCTAATTTAACCAATTTAGGCTTCCTTGCTGTTGCGAATGCCTGGAATGACCTTCCCAATTATTGTGGAAAACCCTGCAGAGATAGGGAGGGTATCACTTGCGCCTACAATCAAAGATGTTACCAGTTCTTTACCACTCTTTGTGAGATGAAAAAATACAACTGTGACCATAATGAACGTAAGAATTAGTTAGACTTTGAGGGATTAAAAACCTTTTAATTATTCTCGTTTTTAGGTTTCCTGGCAGTTAATATGATGAGCTGTCTGATTTCTGGAAATAAATGCAGATAAACTGAGGAATGCTCCTGTGAACGTTACACGAGTGGAACTCTAAAGATGGGATTTTTGATCCTCGAAATAGAATGAAGAAAATATGGATTTACTAAACTAAAAAGAATTCAAAAGTGGATATATTTGATTTTTATGAAAAAAGAGCAAAAATCTTTGTGAGTTCGACATAAAAATGAAGATGAACATTCAGAAAATAAAATGATGTAATATTATTGTAATAAATATCCCAAGAAAAAAGATCAATGTGTGAAAGCAATCCGACAGCAAAAGATTAAGTTGGTTTTTTATTTTAACTTTCTTAGGTAGGCAAGTTTTAATTTTTATCTACGTGAGTGCTAAATATATTTTTATTCTAAAAAAAATATCAAAAAGTCTGCAAAAAATATTGAATGTTGATAAAAAATCAAGTTTGAAAAAAAATTATTAGAATCGCACCTAAGACATTTGATGCATGAAAAGTAATGTCGTTTGTTTTACTGAAGCAAATGTGGGTTATTATTTCATAAACAAAGAAAAAAAACAGATTAAACTACAATATTTTTTAAAATTTTATGCGAAAAATACCCAAAGTTTCGAGATTAGAAAGTATATAAAAAACCACGCCTGGATTTATTTATTTTTGATTGATGCACTTTATTCAAATCGTCGACCTGACATACACAAATAATCACTATACTTTCCTCTTTGCTCTTGTTGATTTTCACAACACATTTCTTTTATTTCTATTTTTAACGACATATGATCCTAAATAATATATAAATCTGAAATGTTTCGTACCATCGGTGATAGTAGTCGAATAAAATTAGACATAATATTCCTCTGGATTTTTACTCTACAATAGGTGCTTATAATATTTAACTACTTACAGATATTGAATTAAAAAGGTTTTATTAAAATCTCTGAGACAATCAATATTCTATACAAATAATAACATCTTGTATGTTACTTCTTTTTATTTATAAAAAATAAATATACCAAAAGCCAGTTAGGAAACTCGGACAAATTGAGCGTTCTTCGAAAAACCATTTAACCATAAAAATAAAGCTCCTTTATGTTTTATACGCCAATAAACGTAGACAGGCATTCGTTCTGCAATATAATTAACACTTTTCGCGGACTTATCGCAAAGACCACGAAACCAGTCCCACAAGTTACGTGACATAAACTTCGTTTTACTACCAGGCTGAATGGGCTCGACAGGCGTGCGACGGCGCGTTTATGCACATCCAGTGGGTAGGCCTAGGGCGCATGGAACCAAAACGAACCTATAACTACGACTGAGTACACCGAAGGCAGCTATCATAAAATATCTTGAGGAATTTTACCGCCCTAAACCAGTGATTGCGAATTATTTTACGATTCTTTTGGTGGCTGAAGGAGGTAAACAGAAAGCCATATTTCATCACATTCCTTGGCGATGGAGGCTTTCAAGAGCTCGTTGTTGCGTTCTATGCCAAAAACATCGGAGTTATTTGGTGGCGCTTCAAAGCAATAATTTTTGCTTTGATGCGTTGAGTTATTTTCCTTTTTAAGCCAAAAAACCCCAAACATCTTCGAAACAGAGGGAATCACTTCGGAGTCAGAGCCAATAGACTTCGTTCCATATTCTGGCAACAATTTGTGCCCATGTATCAAAAGGGAAGATAAAAGAAAGACTTTTTCTTGCTGTTGATTATCAGCTTAAATAGCTCTTCATATTTCTGAAAAAAAAGTAAAATAGTAAAGTGAGTAAAATAAAATTGATAATAATTAATATACCATAGTGCCAATCATATTCGTAGTATAGTAATAAAAATTTTACCTGAATATACCGGCATCAGGGGAATTCTCATAAATTTTTTAATCTTATTTATGATACTAAACCCGAAGATACTTTCAAGCGTAATTACTCCGCGCCCTGGTCTGGAAATGAAGTTTTATATGGTGCACAAGTGCAGCAATAAAATAGTCGTTTCCGAAACGATATAGTCGACTATTGCGACTGTGAGTGGCTTCTCGTGTTTATTTTATACTGTCGTTGCACTTTGTAATAAATTCCAAACATTTTCATGACGTCATTTCTCCTGTATAAAGAAGTGGTGTAACAATCTATGAATATTTTAACAATTTTTTCATTACACCAAAAACTGTATCGGATCGGCTCTTACCTTACCAAGATATAAATTTTTTGCAGGTTTTTAAGAAAAATTTGAAAAGTTTTTAGCTTAAAAAGTTTATCAGTGTACTAGCGTACTTTATTTCGTCAGCAATCTTTTTAAGTGGCCTCTAAATAAAGGTCGAAGGCATTTTTCTTGGCTTTTTGTCTCCTGATAGCAATTCTTCATAAAAAATTCTACACATCTCGTTATGAAAGGAAGTTTCCTGAATACCTTGAAATTATTGCAAATTTGTTGGTATACATCCAAAGTCTTCTGACAACATGCCATGAATTAAATTTTTCAGCTTAATTTAAGAATATTTTCAAATCAAGAAACCTTTGCGAAAGTTGTGGGTGGTCTTTGAGTGACATATTCTTACGGGATGGTTCTAGATTGGAAACAAAAATTGAATTTATACTTAGGGTCAACAGTGATTTTACATACATGTGTACATATAGCTTCATTTTTCAGTAAATATAAGCGATTTTTCACCCCAACACATCAAACATTGAAAAAGAATAGAGATGAATATTTGCCTGCAATAAATGTGTGATATTTATGAATAACTTATGAACTGTACCTAATATAGGACCATATGCAATTTTTTTCATACCTACTGCCGTGGTATAGCCATGATGAAGGTGTGGTACGAATGTGGTTTATCCAAAGTGAAGCTATAGTCCGACTGTGGAGCGGCCGTGGCGTAGTTGTGATGGTGGACGGATTGGGAGATAGAACTATAAAAGCAATCAGAATTAATTACACAATGCCCAAAACCGATGAAAGGTTAAGTTCTGTTTTTTTTTTTAAATAAAGAAAAAAGGAAACATTATAGAAATATAAATTAATTTAAAAAAATACACAATTTTTCTCATATATTTATTAATTTGAACATTATATGTAGCACTCTTTCCCGAATATTAATCTTCTTCATCTCTACAATTCATGTGGTTACTATACTGAAAATCTAAAAGAAATAGTAACATAAATATATTACTTAATTGTTAAGGGAAAGCTAATTACGGTCTATATGATGACAATTGTGATGATGCAGAGTACAATGATTTGTAAACCATCTGCAAATGTCTCTGTGACATCCGCAGACGAGGTCCTCCCTGTCCGAACACTCGCCAGAACATCTTTGATGAGCACTATGCTGGCAATTGGCCATAACACATAAAACTTTAAAAGTAATTTATCACCGCTATTTTTTATATTGCTTTTAGCATACAGAACTTTCTAGATTACTTTACCTAAAATAAAGAAAATTAGACTAGCCACTTTCATTGTTATGCAAAATCCCATCAATAAGGTAATATTTTTATATTTGAAGCAATAAATTGTAATCCAGGTACTTTATACCTTCTCTGACTTACGTGGAGGCAAACACAATTGTGTTCGGTAGTCCCCAATTATCTGCCTATGGCTATCTTAATTGCAGGTGAAATATCATTAATTACGATTGTTGCCGGAACACCATTCCTATGCTTAATTAATTAAGCGCACTCTCCTCCCAGTAGATCACGAGACGCATCAAAGAGCTCAACTCACATTTAAGTGGTATTTAGTTGCGATAACACTCGTGGATATTATTGAATTGCGCAAATCGCAGCTTTGCGCCGAAAAAATAGAACGCTTGCTTTTTAGATAAAACGGTTCGGTGCAAAATAAATTCTAGTGATTCACGTTTCGTCTGCTCGGGTTTCTCATTGCTTAATGAAAATTTATTACAACAATCGTGTGTATATCTTGCCTAGATATAGTCATCATTTCTATTTATAAACACACAATTCAATTTATCTGCTGCTATACTCAAATCTACAAAAGATCAAATAACTCTTATTGGAAAAAGGAAGTGCTATGAAATCACCCTTAGATAGTGAAAACATATTTTTAACGTACGGAAAAGTCTAGTCTTACAGATTTTCCAAAATGTTTGTAAAATTTGCAAAAATTTTCAGCCAAGGCCGACTGAGACAAGAGTCAATAAAAAATGGAATTTTTCATTTCACCTCGTAAATAAGGGTATTTAATTGTTCTCGGTAAAAGACCCAATAGCTTTTCAGAAAAAGACTTCATCAATTGCGTCGGCGAACCATTGGGCAATTGATTCATGTTGCGACTCAAATAAAATCACGTTTACTGGAGTAATTTTTGGAAATTGTTGATTGTTAATTGAAATGATTTTGCAGAATACAAACATGAACAATTATGATGAACAATCGCGGATTATGCTCTACATGACCACAATATATAAAATACTTATATAAAATAAACAAAACTTAAACAGACTATTGTGGCTTTTTATATCTTTACAAATTTTCCTTTGAATTCTGCATGAAAAATGATTGATGATTTGTTTTTCCGCAGAATTCCTGGAATTAAAAGAAAGGTCAAAGTATTTTTCAAGTATAAATATTCTATTTAGTTGAAAAAAAATGTGGTCTTATGATTCTTCCAGCTCCAGTAGTCTGAGGAAAAATAAAATTAATAATTGAATTCAAATATTTACTGAATGCATAGAAAGTTAAAGGAATTCAAACTAGACTACGTTCAAAACATCTCAAAATTGATATACTGATATAGAATAAGCAAAATAATATTAGAACATAAGATGTCGATAGTTTGTCGAGTGCATATACTGCTTTAAGGAAAAAGAAAAAAGTGGAAAAATGGTCCAAAGTCACTAGGAAATGGACTAACTCTTTACTTTTCTTAAAAATACACAATTTTTAGATAAATTTCTTGCGAAATCGTAAATTATTTTTAAAAAATTAAATTTTAATAATCTAAAACAAATTATTGGAAAAGATTTATTATAAAGAATTATTTGAAATTTTAATGATCTAGTGAATTGGGTAACTCTGTACGTTCTACATGAAGGCATAATTCCAAATTCTGCTGTAACTTTGTTATTAATGAAAACTTCTTCAGAAACTTTACTCGATAAATTAAAAGAAAACAAAATATGAAGAATAATTTATTTTTCTTTTTACATTTTCAAGAGGAAAATCTAATTTTAGAGGTACTTGATTTATAGTACTCAGATAACAATGTAACTAAAGCCTTATTATGATTTTAGTTATTTGTCATTGTTGCTCCGCTTTCGAAAGTCTTTAACCTTCTTTACTTGCACTTCTATAGTTCTTTCTACCTTGAGATCTAGTCAATAAATAAAACGCTTCACCTTATGAAATCGGGGTCATGCGAATGTACCCAAAAATGAAACCAAAGTCAGGAGTCGAAATTTAGACCAGGATCACACTTGGTAGTATTTTCAATTCGGATGGGTTCAATTTATGCAACGAACCCATCAACCTGATTGTTCTGGCTTTGATCTGCCAAACGAAAGTGATGGGACTCACTTCGGGGCATTAAGTAGCTGGGCGTTCGACACAAGGAGCTGATCGAAAGGTGGAAATTCTATTCGTTTTATATAGTCTCAGCACGTGTTTCAAATATGACTGTGATTTTATCGAAGGAGCTATATGCTCGCTGCCTAATTGGATCCGTTCATTCGTGCAAACCTTCTTGTGTGAAACAGCCTTTGAAGGCATCAATTTCGGTTATTTTTAAGAATCACCTGCTAAGAAAATTTGCATCCTAGAGGGGACCTGTACGTAGCTTATTGTGAAAGACCGAAAGGTAGAAATCAGTGTTAAATTCGTCGGAAAATGCCTGTTCATAGTAAAAAAATTCTGTAAACCAAATTATCACTATATTTGAAATTCACTGAGGACTTCACGTTTCAAGATATGATAAACCTTTCGATATATTTTATTCTGGTTGGAAATAAAATTTATATACAAATTCTATGGAGAAGTAAAAAAAGGAGCGCTGTGAAGCAACAAATTTCTATGCTCATGTTGAATTTGAATTTTCCTAAATAATCGCATTTTTTTGGAAGATTGCACGAGAATTTCGTTCGTTTGGAGTCCAACCATATTCGCGCTATTCATCGAGCTGTACTAAATTTAATTTATACACGATAACATTACTACAACATTACTTTCATTCATAGCAAATCAAAGAAAATATTTTCCGAAGTTCTAGTTATGGCCTCCATTGTATGTCAAACTTGTGTACGGAAGTAGAGGAGAGTTTATGTTTCACAAATTCAGATTTTTATGCGTTTAAAGACTTGAGCAATTTTGTAGATTAGATTTATGTAAGAAATTCTTCAAGTGCAAAAATAAGAATGCGAATTATTTAGTAATATTTATTAAGTAACTAGCATGGTGTATTTATGTGTGCTTTTAAAAATTGTTACTCATTAAGAGTTTTCTTTAGTAGCCCATTTAGTGGTTCAACTACGAAATTCTAATAAATTAACTATAAAAGCTTGTCTTATAATTAATTTTTTATACCAGAATAAATAAAATTACTAATTTAGAAATTAGAATCGTATAACGAAAAGGGAAATTAGGAACCCTTGTAGTTAGAGTTCGTTATCCGCCCATCGTGTCTGTATATAGCGGTCAGAAACTACTGACTACTGCCTTAAAAAGGATTTTATTTCTCGTTCCTATCCGGTGAAGTACTATTTAAGACGATGTTTTTAACAAAAATGTTTGTGCCTTCCGTTTCCTTTTCTAAGAGAAAAACAATTGAAAATACTTGCGCTGACAAAGAGTTTAAAAAAACTATAAGAAAAATAGAGGGATGCATCCAAAACCTGCTCGTCGGAGGTGTCATCACGTAAACATTTTTATTGAATTCACTTCAAAAATACGACCATCATCAGCTTTTGAAAATACTTAAAAAGTAATGTGACAAAACATAAATTCTATAATTGGTTTTAAAGAAAATGTCTACACTAACACTAACAAGTAAAATCACGTTATTTCTCATTCGTTCCTTAAAGATTTTATAACAAGGGAAAAGTTCATGATTTAAGACTTAGCTTGAACAATATCAACAAAAATATTAATTATTTTAATTTTTCTAAAATATATCTCTTATGGTTTTCAATAAATTTTTCAAAAAATAATATTTTTACTTTCAAATCTCATTTTTCTATCGAATCAATAGAAAAAATAGACAAAAAAAGCCTTTTAAATTCCATTAATATGATTTTTCGTATCATCAGATTTTCGGCTCAATTCCCGGAATTCCGGTATTGTATAATCAATTTCACTGAAATTCATTTAACGAAATTCCTCTTGCTATCACTTGCGTGGAATTAAATCCGAATGTTCGGTATTAACCATTCATATTCATTCCCAATTGACGATCTGTTTATGCTGTATTCACTATAATTCTTCTCTAATTTATAATTTGCAGTCCGTGCATTTCTATTTATACAAATCTATCCACCAACAATAAGGTCCACTCTATTGGATGTTTGTGCGTAATCTACGTATAGATAGGAATATAGTCCAAAGTGATGTTTAATAGGATTTATTGAAAGGGAAAATGGCCTTGTAATTCCGAATGGTGAAATTAATTTTTGTAAGAACACGCAATTCATTTACACTATTAATTTCAGAACCAAACTAGAATTTATGATTATTAAAAGTTTTCTTGTTATAAAACATATATTATACCAACAGAAGCAATTTTAATTGACCGCGTCTTTTAAAATTTACTTTCCGCCCCTTAGAAAACTGTCACATTAGCTCAATTTATCAAACGCATAAGCCAGAAACGAGGAAACCTTATTTTTCCAAGGTAGTAAAAAAGTAATCAGTCCACCTTTGTCCGTGCACCTCATTATGGAAAACTTTATTTAAACTTTCATCACGTTCAAGTCCGCGCCCTCATGTTTTAACCGGTGGATTATGAGGCCCCCACCAAAGCAGACGAGTAGTTCCATTATTTATTTAGAAGAGTCCTCAAGAACTGCATTAAAGAAGTTGTTCCACCGACTTGTGACGGTGATTAAAGTAATATAGCTAGGTTCTTGCGACACTAATGATAATGAATTGCACGGACACAAGCAATACCTCGGCTCCCCGAAGATATTAATAATCTTAAGTGGTGAGCGGGATCATTTGGGCAATGCAATGTTTTCTAATTAATTGTACTCAGAAAATGCAAACGACTTATTAACTTTCTCTCTGTACTACTCGAGAAAATAGATTTCTTGGAAGACCAATTTATGCGTACTTGAGTGTATTTGAAAGTAAATAGCTCGTAGCTCTAATTCAGAAGGATAATTTTTCTGAAAGAAGCTTCTCCTTCACAATGCTTTTCCATTAGGAAAAAAATATTTGCTATATCACAGCATCCTTTTCCCAGCTGGATACCTTTTGTGCTAGGTGGAACTGGTTAAAAAAACATAGGAAAGCAGGAATATGAGTATTTTGAAATATGCGATTGCCTAAAAGTGCTTCCTCTTCAAAATTGAAAAATGACATTTTTTACGGAAAACAAATTTATGTGTAACTCAAAAGGGTTTTCACGAATTCTATTTTTGTAATGAAATGAGTCGTACCAAGAATGAAATTTAATATATCAAGAGTTGCAACCGATCCCAACAAGGATCAAGGGAACATTTAAAACAAATTGAAAAGGAAAGGTGATGCTTACCGAGCAAGTTTCTTTCTGGGTGTTATTACAAATTGAAACTGAATTCGTCGCATTCCGGATTGTTTGTGAAAGATTTTATTTTCGTAGAAATTTTACGACCATTGCACAAGTTTCGCATTGTTTTTTTTTTAGTTTTCCTTTTCTACAGATTTCAACGAACGTAGTTTTTCTAAGCACCACTAGAAAATGCGAGTTTCTCCGAAAGGGAATCCTCATATCTTCTTAGATACTACCTTGAATAGTAAGAAAAAATTCTTGGGAAATCGAGTGGCAAAAACATTAATATAAATTGCACTTCAGAGAAGAACGCCTCAGCACTATTAAGTAAAATGTAAGCAAGCAATATAAAAACATTTTATCTATTTTGAAATGGAATTTCTACTCGCATTAATACCACGTATAATTTTTATTATTTCCACCCTTCACCTGCAAGTTATAGGCATTAGATTCGTTGTGTGTCCTTAAATTGTACAAAATATGCAAATAATATAAATAATATAAAATATAATGCACAGCATTACCTGAACAACCTTAAAACAAAACCTAATATTTTTTGGTTATTTTAATATTTTCAGTTGAATATCGTTTTATATAAAATTCACGCTCGTTAAGAGTGACGATTAAGTACTAAGCAATTTTATTATTATTACATTATTATTGTTAAACATATTCATGCCTTTAAAAATATAATGCTTCGAAAATCGTTGAATGATTGTAATTGAAAGTTCGTACGTACTTTTCTTTTTTTATTTTCTTCATCTGTAATTGATAATTTTACGTATCTACGCTTGAAGTAAAAATGTGTAAAGAATTTTTGTTGGTTCAAATGATACGTATGCAAAAATTTATTTGTTGCTCTGTTGCGTTCTATGCAAAAAACACCCACACATTGTGAGAAAACGCGATCTTTTCCTACTTATAATGTAATTAAAAAAAATTATTGAATTAAATCTTGTATCGTGTACATTTAAAAAATATGAAAAGAAACTCATATCAAGTGTTTTAAAAATAAGAAAACTTTTAGTAGTTTTCCTCGTTATTTCATCGTGATTTTTAGTAGGCATCTTTAAACCAATATGGTTTTTCTATGAAGCATACAAGTTAAATTATCGGCATTTTGAAATCTGTTTATTTAAGTACTTAAGTACTTAAATACTTCAAGATATAGCGACATTCTTATTGGTTAGAAACTATGAAATTTAAATCTAAGACTAAAGGAATTTAAGATATTTATTTTTGGAGTTTGCACGCATTCTGTTAAAGTAATACGAGATTGTTTTAATAAATATTTCCGAAATAATATTTGTATAAGTTTGCGATACATAGATGCGTAGACAAGCACAGCGAAAGTACCAAAATTGGCATTATCTCTTATTATTTTTAGCTCTTTCCCATAAAACGTCTGTGTCTTTTTTAGGTATATATTTGTTTTTGTTTTTCTTTTTTTTGTCTTCGCCCTTTTAAGCAAGTCTATTAACTGAGCATCAGATATTTTCCAGACTACCTTACTAAAAGGGTGGCTATTTTGTCCCCAAAGTGGCGAGTCGTGAGCCTTAGAAAATCTCTGTGGTGGAGTCAAGTGATTAACGACATCTGAATTACCAATGGCAAAGAAATCATCCTCCTTGGATCGAGTGAACGAAGCCGGGATAGGAGAATAGATAAAACAATCCATTTGAACATTTCATCGACTCGAGGACGCACTTAATCATAACAAAAACCCTCGGGCGAAATTCCCGGTTGGTCCTAGATAAATAGAAGATCCCCCCTCGGGAGTCCCGCAAAAGCTTCTACTTGCACAGCAGAAGATACCACAGATGCTGTGGCGGCAAGAACAACAATCGGGTGATAAACAGCCTTTCACTTTCTTGAATTAATGAGCCGCCGTCTTAGCAGGAGCATCATAAGGTTGTCCTTAGGCACACATGATACATATTGCCCGCGTCTGGGATGAATAACGGTCGGGTAATTGGGACTAATTCTATTTCAAGGCCTCAGTTCAAGGAAAACCTTTTGCGTTTGACAAAGTGTGTTTTAGGTAACCGGGTTCGTGTCAAACACATTTTGTACTTACAGTCACGGACCGCGCTCAGTGGGCGAGGATCTTGCGGAAAGTAAATTCAACACTGAACTTAAAATCAAAGTACCCTTCAAATGATGTCTTCTACCTCACGGCGCAGATGCAACTCATCCTTGAAATTCATGGAGTGGAAAAATACGGCCATTGTGCTAATTTGAAAAGCATTTCACACTTCAATAAAAGACAATCTCTTGATACTATCGCATGCTTCTGTTTACAATTTACGGTATTTTTTAAGCGTATGCGTTTTATTATATTTCTTATTAACTTTTCCTCGTAATTTCCATACTCATTCATTTCATACTTAATATTATTTATTAATTATAAAACAACTTCTAAGCGCCACACAATGCCTTCATAAATCTAGCAGCATGAAATCTCTGTAATATTAAAAGGTGTTTATAGAAAAGTTTAATTAAACCTAATTTTTCTTTAAGAATACAAGAAAATTAAATATTTTTAATTAGATAGTAATGCCATCACTTCGATGGATTGAAAATGAAATTAGACAAGAATAAGAAGTTAGACATTTCTAAGCTATACTATAATATAATACACTAGTAAGATAAAGAATAAAACAAAATTTCCTTGTAAAATTTATTTTTGACTTTTAATTCAGTGCCTAACTCTCAAAGTCAAAATATTTTGCACAAAAAGGAGTATAGTACCCTGGGGTATTGTTTTATTTTCATTTTCTGTTAATAAATCTTAATTTAATGGACTAAGGACAACTAAAATACAAAAAAATTACAACACGTAATAATGACACACTAATCATGCAAATTAGAACCCTTCCTCCGGCAAAGTTTAAAAAAGAATTTATTATAATATGGTCAAATATCCTCTTAAATATTGTCAAAAATACCTCTTCAAATAGTTTTTACTATGCTTCCTTGAAGTTTCCCTAATTTGTGAATATAAAATTAAACAAACCGTATTAAAATACACAGAGCACATATATCTTTTCATTTTCCATATTCTGTAGAAAAATATTCCTACTTGTGAACTACTTAGAAAATGGTTCACTAATGTTCGGCTTTGATCTATGTAACTCTCCTGAAAATTGGAAAAGACGCAATCATGAGGGTGATTTAAATGTGCACTGGCCTGTACAAAAGACAAGAATGATATCTTAGACATGTTCCGTAAGAGGGTAACGATTAAATTCCCCGATTTTGCACAATAATTTTAGTATCATTACGATGTTAAATGATTGATAACGCGAAATATCAAAGGTCGCTCAACTTCGAATCTTGCTTATAAAGATCGCTGAAATAGAACCGCTCGAAATCCATTAAATCCGCAACTCGGCTGGCTAATGGTAGGAATCAGTGGAATTTTTGTAGCACCCTGTTAGATTATCTTGCTGTTGTTGGGTCGAGAAAGGCTCCCTACAGACAGCGGCGGTAATGAAAGCTACAGACAAAGGAGGACAAACGACTTATGAAATTATCCAAAGTTCGCCTATTGTTCTGACGTATTTGCACAAAGCAACGATAAACGTTCAGAATACTTTCATCTTAATTTTCTGGAAAGAGCACAAAAGACTCGTTGGTTGCTGCCGGTAAAAGAACATTTCTATACACAGGTGGATTTCGGGTCAACTGAAGATAGAGGTAAATTTATGGGTCAGGTGGACTTTTCGAAATAATGAAATCAGCAAATACTTTGGTTAAAATTGCTCCTTAGTGAAAATTTAAGATTTTTATTAATATCATATTAATCCAATTTACCTTTCTATTTTTTCTAAGCAGACTGACAGAAAAATTGTTGGTTCAATTGGCTACACTTCATAGCCAAAGAACAACTGCAAAATAGTAAAAGTGCACAGTAATAATTATTTTAATGTTTGGTTTAAAAAATACGCAATAGTTAATACGAAAATACTGGACCGAACTGAACTAGTCGCTGTTTACAATTTAATTGTAAGTATTTGAAGTGAAATACAACAATTATGAAAATTGTTTTAAAAAAGTTATTCTGCTGCCGAAATTATAGTGATAAATGTAATCGCACGCAGAGTGCAAATTGTGAAAAAGCACTAAGATTCAAGAAGATAAGAATGGACAGCATATCTAGGATGAGCTTTTAACACGAAGCTAATTAGAGAGGAAAGTATTCAAATAATTTTCGAGTTGAAAACTTTAAAAGTTATTTTGTCAAGCTGATAAATTTCTATTTCTTTGATAGTTCAAATAAAATAATTCTTATCTTATTTAAAAATCGAAATCTTTATCAAAACTTTAGTAAAATATAAAATGCCCTAAGTATTTACTTTACTTTACAAGAACAGGAGAGAGTTTGTGAAATAAGCTAAAATTAAACTCTTTAGACAATTTCAAAATCCTTACTTCGTACATCAGATTTATTTATGTAATTGTCTTTTAATTTAGAGAAAATATCGAATGGAAAAAGGATACTTCCTTTTGTAAAAGTAAGATTTTCCTGATTTGTGTCTAAAAAACACACAACAATTTCAAAATTCTAAACTAATTTAAATAGATTGGTAAATAGAGGATTCAAAATTGATTATTCATAATATTCAAGCCTCATTATCCGAAAATAATAAAATCCTGCGAGAAGCACCCATTTTTTAAGGCAGTTAAATTACTTGATTAAATTGCTTGATTCTGTGAATCTAAAAGAGATTTGATATCTTAAGAAATCTAATTTTTTAAAAAATAGTTACAAAATTCTTTTTATCTCTAAAATACAGAAGACGCTTACATAAGATATAGGGATACGAGTAGTCATATGAATCTCTTTTCTAATACAACTCTTTAAAAATTAGTTCAATTCAAGCATCTAGATAGTCAGATTTAGCTCGATATTGTTCCTAAGAGATCTCTAGACATGAAATCTGCGGCGGCCAACTCCAGCTCCAACTCTCTCAGGTCTATTTTAAACAGCCAATACCCATGGTCGTCCTTTTCGAGGGTTTCCAAGATATACATATTTTATTCCTGTTAATATGGAGCACTGGTACTATTGGAGAATGACAGTAATACTTAAACTAATGGGATGTGTAATATACAACATTTAATTCTTTAAATTATTTCTAAAGGTCTTCATAACACGCTTTAACTCAATATTGCAAGAGTTAAATCTTTTTTGCTTTCCATCCCAGAAATGGAAAATTGGAAACACTACATTCAAAAAATTCTTTTTTGCGGATGAAGTCGATACGGTTCAATTAGCAAATTGCAGGTTAATTCCTCAATGCAACTTGAAATAATTTCTTTAAAAAGTTTATTTCATATAAAATTGATAACGTAAGGGATGCTTAACAATTTTTAACATTTAGTCTACAGCACGTGTAGCATAAATGCAATTACCTTTAAAAACAATATGCAGATACAAGATTAATCCACTCATTGGAGGTTATATAATATTTACAAACCATTATGTCCAACATTTATCCGACAACTCAGCTGAATATATTTCCTTTTTATAATTATTTTAGGAGCAGACTTTTTGGAAAAATTTGAGCTGTGCTGGCCATCATCAACGTTCAGAGTGAAAGCCGCAAAATGATACATAAATTGCGTAGAAATTAATGTACTAAAAGTGCCGAAGGGATAAAATGAAAAACGAGCTGGGAAAAAAAATTTATTAAATTTTATGATGTGGCGCTATGAGCGATAAAACTTCTCTTTATTATGAAAAACAACAGTAGTTCTTTTCAAGCTTCTTGTGCAAATTAAAATCTCCCTCACTGAAATACACAAAGAATTTACACAACCGAAAATTCATGATGTAATAAAAAATGTTATTTTATTTCACACAGCTTTTACTTACTTCCCGAATAATAAACCCCATAAAATAACAAGTATCGAAAAAACCTATTTGTTTACATTGCTGTTTATACTACTCAAATTACATTAATTAGTTCAATTTTAGATGCCCTATTAAAAAGCAATCAGCAATTGCATTTGGCTTTAACAGAAAACTAGAAGAAAGCACATGAATTTTAAAACCTATTTTAAAATCAAGAAATAATCCAATTAATTTTTAAATGATATCTCTCTTATGATTCAAACAATAATCCGTCAAATTTAAATGAAAATAATCGGTCAAGTGCGAGTCGGTCTCACGCAATGGGGGTTCCGTGCGGAAAGTTTACAGGTCTAAAGTAGTTATGTGCCTAGCTGACGCTTTACAAATGCAAAAATAATTATATTTACTCACATTCATTTCCAAAACAATTACCAAACAAAAACAAACTAACCCGAAAAACAACCGACAAAAAGTTTAACTAAACATTATTGTACAAAATATTATTTTTCTCAGCAACTATTAGACTGACAGAGAAGATTGTACTTTCAAGAATACGTGGTAAAAACTTGAAGTTGAATTTCGAAGATTTGACCTAGGTACAGCCTGTTAAATGGCCAGGTAGCCATTACGCTGCATTACCAAAACTTTAAACACCTTTTTCTCGAAACTACTTTTCTCAAGCTGGTGGAAGTTCGGTATAACTCCCAAATGGTGCTATTGACATGTATAAAGTGATCTAGAATTTTAGAAAATATTAAAACTCTCTTTTTATATAACTGTAATAATTTTTAGTACCTCTATAGATTATAGAACAATTTGTCTTTTCTTCCCAGATCACATTGGAGCCTCTGCGAACTTTCACCACTTCGCTCTGTTCACCAAGCCCTCCCATCTCGTGTATTGTAGTGACTTTTTTGTTTTATAAAGAGATATTTCAATGTATATCAAATTTTAGAATTTTATCTTCAATAGTTCCTCTTCTATAAATTCCTAAAGTACACACAATAATAATTGAACTACCATATGATGGTAACTCTAAAACTATGTATTGAAACAAATCGAATAGGAAAAAAATTGTACAAAAGTACGATCAAGGGAACTAATGTAAAATTCCCTTCCCATAAAATATTTTTACTAAGTTACATTTGAATTATTTTTCATGTAAATTATTTTCTCATAAAATGTTTTGTCATCTTTTAAATGTTTCTTCTATTTCATTATACTTTTTCACGTTTTCACGTCGTAAGTATAAATGGACGTATTAAGTGTCATTTAAAACTTTCGTAAGAAAAGAATGAGTTTAAAGTCTTTTTGCTAACTTAACATACTTTTCTTTATAACGTAGAGTTAACATTTGACCCAACAAAAGCCATCTTAAGTAATATAATGTAAATAATTTGTGTTATAATTGGGACATCGCCACCAGTTCTGCTGTCTAGATTTTTTTAAACAATATTTTAGAGATCGTGAGGGAAGACAGCGAATTTGTACATATTTGGGAAAATACTTAGAAAGTTTACATTAAATATACACTTTTGGACTCGCACCTTCTTAACATTTCATTTGATACCCAACACGGCGAACTTTGCCTCCACCCGTCAAAGCTGTATGGAGATATTCAAACTCAACTTCCACACTTCATTTATAATTAGGTCATTATTTCCTATAACTTTACGAAATTTCAACTTTCTTTCTACTACAAAAAGAAAAACAAATGTGTGGACATGTGGGTATTTCTAGTTAAACCGACGGTTGATTGTTGGGTTATTATTCATACCGTTTTGGACACTAATTTTGTAAACTAATCCCAAGGTCCAATGGATTTTGTTTTATTGTTGTTCCCTGCTATTCTGGAAATATTCCCAGTTCTAGCAAATTCCCTATTAAATTTGACATAAGGTAAATTCAATTTAATTTCCATACAAGAAGCCGTATAATGTATTTATTTAGGCATTAAAAGAAAACGACTTGTAGCGTATTTATCGAGTCAGCACATGACTAAAATTGTTATGTGCTCTGGAAAAAAGACTCGACTCGATCTCGAATGTTTACAAGCGGGCTCCGTCCTTCTTATATTTAATATTTGCCTTAACTAAGCAGTCACCCGCGCTGTGCCCTTCATGGTCATCCTCGCAGTGGTATCCGCAGTCATCTCCCACCCTACTGTGATCTTTATTAGTTTTTTTATTACTATAGTGTTTCACGGATGTTGGTACGAATATAGCGTGCAAGGTACAATTACTGAAAAAAAGCCAATTAAAAATCATAAAAGAGTAAAAAAGTAGCAATTACAAAGGGAAAGAAAAGAGGGACTGCATTTCGTTTTTCTATGCTATGTATACCCAGTACCCTACTAGACAAAATAATTGATGTTGAGTACAAACCTTCCAGCAGTTTATTAATCTCTAGTATTCTTAAAATGCGACAAAACCACAGCCCATGCCGTAAATTTTGAAATATGAAATAAAACAATAACTTTCTTCTACTTTTTCAGTAACAACACTAAAGAATAAACTGGCGTTTTTAGTATATTTTAATACTGCGTGAATATTTCTCACATCCTGAACCATTTTCGACTTAATTTGTTCCATGCTCTACATTAGATCTAAAATCTTGCGTCTCAAAATGCAGAAACTTGTAAACCCGAGTAAATCCAAATCTAATCCATTTTGAGAAAATCGTCTTCAAGGAAAAATAAAACATTAAAATTATGTTTCTGTACGTGAATGTATTAAAATGTGTGGGCAATTATATGCAGCTTAAATATAGCATTTTTTATTGGTGAGACGTCACGCAATGCAAAATCATAATCGGAGAGGATTGCTAGACTTTGAACACCTATAATTGTCTTCTTCGTGGATATTATATTCATGTATCCCGGTACCGCTTTCTTCGCCGCAGTTGCCGCAGTCGTCACCGCAGTCATCGCACTCGTCGCCGCAGTCGCCACAGTCATCGCCGCAGTTAGAGCAGTCGTCGCCGCAGTCGTCGTCGCAATCGTCGTCACAACCGTTGTCATTGCCTTCGACGATGTAATTTTCCCAGTCATCTTCGCAATCTCCACTACAATCACTTTCCCAATCGTTATCAATGGTCGGCGCACCATTGGCGCAATTGAATGCACTAAGTGCAACCACTAGAAGATGCAATAAAGAAAGATATAATGAATAAAATAAAAATGACTTACCTGAGAAGACAAGGTATAGGCTGAACTTCATTGTGTAAATATTAGTTGTGAACAAATTCGATTGCTGTTCTTGAAGCATATCTCGCAAATTATATAGCGTAAAAATGTATCTAAGCAACTGGCCTTAAAATGGCGATAAAAATGCAGCGTGACTCACGTTTCGTGTTACATTCGATAAATTTTGCCATAAGAATTTAATACTTACTCTTAAATTTATTTTGCGGAAAAGAACAATAATTTTTATACGAAATTTTAGCGCCCGTGTAACAACATACAGATTTGCAATTTTCGTCCTTTTTATATAAAGCAAAACTATTGGTATTTTTAACAAAAATAGATAAAACAATCATTCATCACTAAAACCATCTATAAAATGATGTTTTAGTCTCCCCTTAAAATTTTGATCAATTTGAAATTTAGAAAAATATGAAATCCGCTTAGCTACTTTTAAATCTTGTTTTTTTTTTTAATTAAGAAATTGCAAATCGAATTTACATGCGCCACGCAATCATTCAAAACTTATCACGCCTACGCTGTGATTTTCTATTTAGATTTCATTCTTCAATTAATTCAATATTTTATGGGTTTCATTTTCGATGGTGAGCCATGGTTTAGCTTCTTCACATTAAAATTTGTGGCTTTGTGTATTTTCACAAACTTAACCCATTATCTGCAAAAGCATTTTTCAACAGGTGGTCATAACAGGCAAACAGACAAAACTTGAATAAAATACTGAAAATCGGCTGGAGAACTCCTGAAGCAAAGTTCTATACAGTTCAGTTCAAAAGATCTCCATAAAACTGCGAAAATTCAAAACAGTTATTGAAAAAATTTTTAGCAAATTTTCCAAAAACTGAAAAGTCCATGACGTCTCGAAAGATAGTAGAGTTGGCAAAATCGGTTAATATTTTGAAACATATAAAGTAACTTCCAAAATCAAAAATTACAATTTTTTTTAATTTTATGGCACGTTTAGAATTTAAGATCATATCTACTTTTCTACTAAGTATTTTTTGTATACTGTTTAACACATTAAATAATAAAATCCGAGGTCGGTACTGCCTATGGTTTTTGTTTTTAATTCACGACAAATCTCAATTAAATTCGCAATAAGAAGAAAATTACGCAGGTGAAGTGGTGAGCCAAAGCATTTACATACTTTACACTCTCACCAAATAGAATTTTGTACACTCATTGTTTAGTAAAACATCGGTTAATGAAACATCAAAGCCATCATCGCTGGTCACGCCTGGTGCTCAGATATCCATCTGATCTGATCTGATCTGATCTGACCTTAAAGAATAACAAACAGCAATGTTATAACAAAACGAGTAGTTACCGTCCACGGTCGCCACAATGAACATTCAGCGGATTTTCTTCGCTATTAATATCTTTTTCGTATTTTTGGGATACCAAATTCACACTATTGATCGGAAAAAAAATAAATTTGGAATATCTTTGCCGGGTGTTATTTATTTTCTGTGTTACATTGCGGGGTATATTTCTTGCTTTTATGAAAATTTTGTGGATTTACTTTTGATAGCGCTAATGCAATATTCTTGCCCATTTCTTTATAACTGTATGCGTGTACACCTTTACTTAGGATTATGTGGAGTTATTTTTGTAGTATTCGATTTCAAAAAAGTGGCAAAACTATCAAATACTCTACTTCGGAAGTTCCCAATACGAGGCAAACATTTAAGTATAGAAGAATTAGTTGTATATGTTATTTTACATTCAACAAACTTCAGTGTTGTTTGCGTTGGTATCTACAACTTATCACAGCTTGCGCCATATTTAAAATTTGAATTGGAATATGCTATGGTTGTCTCTGCTATATTTGTGCCACATTTGACCGTAGCTTGCTCTTTAAAGTACCTTTCATCCATACTGTGGATTAGCCGATATGCACTACAAGTTTTGAAAACCGACATGGAGTACATCTTCGAACAAAAATTTTCAAAGCCATCAGTAATTAACATAGAGCATCATCGTAGTAGTACATGCTTTGAAGAAATACTTCCAAATGGTGTTAATTTTAACAACAGCAATGAAATGAAACGAACAGTGTCAGATTTGAAAGCAATTGTGGAAACTACTTCACATTTAAATGGGGCTCTTCAGAAGCAATTATTTTTACTTATCATTCTGGACATACTGGCCATGACTCAGGCTACTTATCTGTTCGTACAATACTTCCTCATTTGGGAATCTTACATGCCAGACACCTTTGCAAACGTTTTCGTCACAACGCATATCGCCTACTTTGCGTGGATATTCTGGGACTGCTGCTGTTTATTCACAACGAGCTTTCTCTACGAATCTAAAGTGAATTTCTGAATCCCTATTGTGTTTATATGTTTATAATCATGAATTATTTGACTAGGTGAAAGAAGTCCAAAGTACAATAAACAAAATGTTGATAGACAAAACCAATGACGATCAAGACTTAATCTCCATCTTTAATGCATGTGCTCGCTCCATGACATCCAGTAAAATCAAAATTCTTGGTCAATTGCCGATAAATTCTGCAATATTTTTAATGGTAAGAACATGGTAACTGAAAAAACCACGTATAGTACACCTAATTCTGCTTCGAAACGACTTTTTTTCCACCCAAATTTGAAATAACACAAATTTATTTCTTTTTTTAAATGATTTGTTTGATTTAACACGAATTAGTTTTTATTTTTATACGATTCAGTTTGATTTAACGCGATCACTCAAAATATAAGAAAATTTTTGCAAATTCAAAGAAATGATAAGATACGTTGGCATGAATTTTTATATGGTTTGTCGCTTTCTTTTCTTGATTTCTTTTATGGAGAACGAACCTGTACTTTTGTATAGACACAGTGTATTGCTTTTTCTTACACGGAACCAATCTATTGTAGAATTAAATTTATACACTTTTCTAATGAATACCAGCCTCGAATGCATAACTCTTTTCTTTTTCATTGAAAATAAATAGAATACTGTGCTATCCACATTTTCATTTTTATCTTTTATCGTTTAAATGGTACTTGATATTATTTTTGCAATAAACTTCCAATACATGGAATTTTATTATTTTTAGAAGTGTTAGAGAGCCTTTGTATATTCCCCATTTATATAAACAATGTGAGAGAAATTTTATTAAAAAAGAAAACGATATTCTTCCGTACACATCACCCTACAGTCTAAACCACTGAATCTCAAAACTGTCGACACAAAGTAACTAAGAATAAGATGCCTATAACAGATCATACTATTTCTCACTTAAAAATGCGAAAAGAATGTATAATTTCTAGGGGTTTTTGTCAGTAATTTATTTTTGTGTTATATTAGGAACACAGAAAGAGTGTTTTGTTAAAGCTACACTACATTACAAATATTTAAGACCCAATATTGCTAGGATAAAACTAGAATCACAAGGCTCTTCCTTTAGGGTAAATTATAACGCCTATTTTTGTCTAATTTTGATGTATTCGATGTAAGTAGTTAAAATTTAATTTCTATTATATTATAATTTATATGGAATTGCTGCAGATGGAGTAATATAGCAGCTCTCAGCAACTAACCCTTCGTTTTTATTGTTGCTGAGTGAAATTCTTTGATATTCTCTCAAGCAAGAAAAGGGATGATATGCAAGATTCAATTCAATTTAATTCAAAGGATCCATAAAACACTAAATTAAAAATTACTGAGAAGATTTTTCTCTGCTTTTATTTTAATATTCTGGCTATGCAAATATTTGAAAACTAATTCTAAAAATACATACCTACTCGTATACATTACCCAATAAAAATTATAATAAATAAATATAGTAAAATTAATTGTAATAAATAAAAATGATGTTTTTCAGGGAGGAATTATTGTTTGCCTATGCATGTCGATTTTTGTACTGCACATGTATTTCGATTATCGTATTCAAGTTCGACTGTGTGACGAGGAGGACGATGAACCCGCGTGGAATTTCGGATTTACAAAGGATTAAAAGAAATGATAATCCAAAAACGATCAACATAAATGTAACACCTTTTGGTGACAAAAACTATTTATATTATTTTCCTAGGAGAAAGCCAGCATTATTGAAATTGCGTAGTCAAACTACTTTATTATTAAAGTAGTCAATAGAATAGTGTAGCAATTTGTGAATTATGTTTTAAAATATTATTATTAAACATTAAATAAATTGTATATGATTTTTATTAATTTTTAAAACAGTAAAATTAAAAAAAATAGTTTTTCCATTCTTCTACGATTTTAGCATCTCCCAATTAAACTATTTTTCAAAGATATCAGTAAAAGATCGAAGTACTAAATTTTTTGATAAAAATATCGTAGAGTATCTTTAAATTGTGTAACTTTCCTACCTGCGATTTTGTTTCCACCTTATTCATATTAAAATAAAAAAAAATCACAATCTTACATTTTTATATCGTATTCATGAATTCTTAATATTGCTAATTTGATTACAATTTTTATAATAAATATGCAATAAAATTTGTTGTTTAACAAAGAAAATTGCATAAAAGTTTCTCAAATGTTGTAGACAGTCGAAAATTGACACCACTCATGAACTACAACTGAACGAGGATTACAACAAACAAAGTAATGAACACACCAACAGACAAACGTAGTGGTCGATCTTTGAGATATTCAGAAAAGAAACAAACGCAGTTAGAGATTCAGAGATGTCTGAAAACTCGCTTCTCTTTAGTCGGTTATGTCTTTTCTAATAAGGATACACTGAAACGCATTAGAAAAAATATTATATACGCATTATACACATACATAATGCTTGGTTTTCAAACGTGTAATAATAAAATTAGCGAAATATTTTAATGAATTTATATTAAATTCTGCCTTGTAGTCTAAAATACAATACTAAAATTTAATTGGATAAAGCTGTGCATTATTTGTTTTATTGAAAAGTAATTTATTAGCATTAAGTGCAATAATCGCGTCTTTTTATATAAAAAGTATTTAAAAATTATAAAAGTAAATAATTGAACAAAATTACGACACAAAGTAATTATTTAGAGTAAAAAAGAAATAAAAACGATCCTTACGTATATTTTTATGGAAAACGTGAGGCATAATTCATTTTTACAACGTTTTGTTGTGTAGTTTTAAAACAAAGAGTTATATGCCATAGAAAATGTATAAAAGCGCTACTTTCGAAAATTTCCATTCAAAAATTGTGAACAAGACTACGACAAGATGAGGACTTCATTGTGCCTTCTTTTCCCCCGTAACTTTTGTCTTGTAGTTAATCTCATAGCATTTTATAATTAAATCTAAATCTCAGTTATTGTGCTGGCTGCTTCGGTTTCTGATAAGGAAGATGCTGGCAGTGAGTTTAAGCTTGATGACGACCATGAATTCTCGGGGAGGAAAATCGAATATACCAAAGTAACTAATTTTGAAAAGAAAAGTACAATGGATAAAGAAGTTGGCAGCGTAGTCAGTGAAAACGATAGCTGTGAAGATGACTTCTGTAAGGAACGTATCATAAGACACCGTGATCACGATGACGATGCTGACCGCCATTCGCGCGAACATGACTGTGACGAGGAAGAAGAAGAAAAAGGAAATGTTTGTAAACATCGCGAAGGAAGCGGCAATCATCGCAACCACCGCCGCCACCGCCATGGCGACAGAAGACCAAATTGTAAGTAAAATGCGTATGTGTGATTTCCATAGGCGCTTAAAGAGCAGCTATTGATAAAATGTATTATTTCTGGGATGCAGATCATCAAGGACCACTAGGAGGGGAGACAGCAACTGAAACAGAGGAAGAAAAACATCACGAAGGCAGAAAATTGGGAAAAGTACAGAAGAAAAAAGTCAATCAATCAAAGAGAGACGATAAATTACTTAATTTAATTGACACCGATCACCTTCTCTCAAATTTAGAGCATATTGTTGGCCAAATACTTCCAGAATAACCTGGTACGTCGTCGGCGAGGCTCTGTTTGAGATTTGGTGGTTTACTATCAATTCTAATGCAAAGCTGTTCAAACGGACCCCAAAAATTCCATAAATATTTACACGGTGAAATAACAATAACAGAGAGTTATTAATTAATTTCGCAATTAGCTTAAAATTTAATTAAAACCGTGGAAATAAATAAAATTAACGAAGTGGCTAATTATCGTTTTTATTTTTTTCTCGTTTCCCTGTCTCGTTAACTTGATGATGAAATTTGATGACCAGGCATTTTTTTTACTCGTGATCGAAATTCAATAACTTCAGGTGATACAATAAATTGGTCATGTAAAAAATAAGAATGTTAATTATCTAGTCCATGTGGGAAACTTTTTGAATAAATGATAATTGTTCTAGTCTAATGTTTTAATCCAAGAAATTCAAAGTAATTCAAATTATCCTAATTAAATATTTTTTGTTATTATAATAAATCAGAGTTGATGAAAATTCAAAAAATTTGAAACTAAAATTCTTCGTATATGATAATATTATTACCTTGATTATTTATTTATAAACACATGAAGCAAATAACCCTCTGGTTAAAACAGCGACCCGTCTTCAAAATTAAAACTCTATAAGATACGAAATGATTTAATTTCTTTTTGAAAATTACTTTGAGTGATATTACTTTGAAATCAACGACGAAATTAGTCAGAAATTGTGATTCAAGAATTATCTAGCGAAACTTCTTTAAATGGGCAACAAGCAAACAGTGATTTAAAATATACGTATTCAGTTTGACTAAGGTACCTTACAGTAAAAATCGGTATAATTATTCGATATTGACTGCGTAACGTGGCAGGTGATAAATATACGATTATAAAAGTGATGTTGCTAAACCGTTTTAGAGCTTTTTGTCTAGTTTTCTCAATTTTCATCTGGATCTGACAAGTTTGTCCACAAGTGTTCGGATAAAGTCGAAACATAGGCACAAACTTATACATAATATATGAACATTTCAGAAATATCAAATAAGAATAATCTCCCACAGTTCAGTCTGTTCCCAAAAACTAGAGATATAAACAATATTTTGTTTTTCAGAGCAGATATTTAAAAATGTATGCTATCCTTATGCTAAAGTAAAACAACTTCCTAAACGAATGTGCATAGATTCAGAAGGCACTGCATATCCGCGCGCGTTTGGTTCCGGCGTCTTCCGTGGATAACTGAAACGGCGGATGGTAGTGAATTTATATATTTTCGGGTATATAACAAAATTAAAATAAGAAAAATCAAAGGAAAGCATGCTAATTATTAGTTAATTATTATAAATAAATAACAAAATAAGCAATGGCGTTTATTTGACATGTTTTCACTCGTACATAAGCCGACGCTCGACAGATTCGCGCTTTATCCGAGTCCGCGGATACGGGGTCTCTACTAATAATGCTTGATATTTATATTCTGTTCAACAAGGTTCAAACAATTTTTTAAACTATTTTATTCAGCCAATTTGGAATAATAAAACTGCAATAAAAAATAAAGATAATAAACTATTAGTTTATTGTTAACTTTTAAATTCGCATTCTGCTACCTTCGAGGAAATTCAATTTTAATCAATCCACTGTAAATTATTGCTACAATAAAATACACCTCTTCCAGAGTACTGTTTTGCATTTTGAAGATGACCCGCCAGCAGCCAATTTATTAACATGATTAAAATAAAATTAACACGATGAAGATGTTACGATAATAATTCAGATGAGTCGAGTGGCATCATCGGACATCGGTCTGCTTATATTCTGTGGGAATTCCCAAGTCACCAGCTCTATTGTTATTCTGAGAACTTGCTACTATTGCTAATGTATTTGAAATATCTGATAGAAAAGTACCCCATAATAAGATAATAAACAGGTAAATATTCTTGGGATTCAGTTGAATACCCTATTCTGAGTCATAATAAAGCTTTAATTGTTTTTGTAATAAAAGTAGTCTTACAAATAGCATATATAATTTATTTCAAATGAAATTTTATTTCGATATAAAAAAGAAGTTTTATGTAAATGATAAATAAACCGAAACAAAACACCCAATAAGTAATTTAAGTTTGCAGTCTATATTTCTAATAACCCACGCTTTTCAGACGTGGTATCTTATTATTATTATTAGCTTAAATTGTTCGTGCTCTTTATTATTTTTGGATACCTCCAAATCCGCCAGTCACTTATTAACGACATAAAGTACTTTAAAATCACAGTGAATTCAATAGCGTTTCACGTTTCAGAAAAAAAAACTTATTTTGTGATGAAAATGAATAAACTATCACGCTGATGCAAGCAACATTTTGATTATCAAAAGAAATCAACATTTTGCAAAATTATACAAATAGGCATAGAAAAAATCAACGAATTCGTGAATATTAGCATCTAGGGGATTCGATGCTTTCATAATTAGGATTACTAGTATCCTTAAACTTCAGCGCAATTATACAAAATAATTTATAAGAAACTTGTAATTTTGAAATGAATTGTATCGTAGAAACAAACACAACAACCAAACATCTTACGTTTGCTCTAAGAGTCTCTACTAAGGTACATTTAGCAATGACACTACGACACAGCTGCGAAACAGAAACGAATACAATATTAGTTACATTTATGATAATATAATAATAAGTCAGGGCTATCTTCAGCCGGGAATATTTGAGGTGACACCATAATTGAAGCTCAAGTCATTTTGGTTTATAAGCCAGGAAAAGTTAACTAGTACTATTCAGAATTCTTTAGAAAAATCAGTGAGGTTATTGTAGTAGGAGGAAAGCGTGCTAACTAAATTAAATATATTATGCATTATTTTATTATTAGGTGACCAAAGAGTTTTGGGGAAAATATTGTAAAATTTGGGCTGCAATTTGAGCCAACAATCGACTTTCTATGGCATTTTATTTGTTAATATTTTTATATCAGACTATAGAAAAAGGCACTTTCACAAATTTGAAATTAATGTTTTTCAAAATTTTTCATGACGAAACATTTTCGCTTTCACAATCTGCGGAAGAGATCTTCTATCAAAACTTTTAATTTTCGTATTAAACAGATTTTTGTAGATTAAATTTTAAAACTGATCTATCGGATATAGACAAATCTTTTACCAAATCTGCTTCGAGACATTAGAAATTAACACCAATGTTACAAAAACGCAAATTACTTACTCTGCACGGTACAATGGCGCTTCACCCTAATCATCTATTACTAAGTGGTCCCCCATTTCGCAAGGAAAGCACTCTGCCCTAATTTGAGATTGGCCCAATTTACTTCAATTCGAGGGCAGCTCGCCGATTACGCAGCTCACACTTATTTGCAGAAATTACTGTTGTTTACCTCCCGAGCTGTAAAGAAGTGCTAATGCGTATTTTAGCAATTCAAAATTGTATCCCGAAATTCCCTCTACCTAATTTATTGCTCATTTCCAAGTGGATCCCGGTTTTTTCCCGACACGGTCGATTTTACTGCCAAATTATAAGCATTCTTCATTTCACCATTCGTCTTCGAGGAGCATAAGTAGACCTGTTTACTATACGCGGGCTTTCCAAAAAATGACGAGATTTTACCTTAAGAAACTTTTAATATTGTTACGATTGCCGCGCAAATCGCTATAAAAACAAGATTGCGTCTAATTTAAATTCAGTTCTGAGAAGGTTGTTCTACCGACAAGAAGCACAGCGAGCGTCATCGCCATCCTCGCCTAGATCTTGAACGTGAAAATGAAAGTTCTAGCTGCTACTGTTTACATTCTTCTCGCCGGTACTTTTGATATTTTGAATATTTATAGAGGTCTATGAATAATTAATATGCCTGTCTTTTAATGTAGTTGTACTAGGTGCCATTGGACAGCGACCTCCGAATTGCGGAGGGGCCTGCCCTGCTATATACAGCCCGGTTTGTGGCTTCGACGGATTGTGCTTTCGGGTATTTTCGAACGGGTGCGATTTAAGTATGGCCAATTGTCAGGCGAGACGACGTAAGAAACTTTTTATTATTTCCTATTACTTAATAACGTACTAAACAACATCACGATCTTTCTTCCTTAGACTGGAGACAAGTTTCACTAAACCTTTGCCAGTTTCCAAGTTTATGCTAACTCTGCAAGAAAACTTAGAACAATAGATCCACAGAAAATTTCTGCAGGGATATAACGTCTCTTATATGATTAAATAAACGTAATAATAACTGAATATTTTTATCTTATTTACACATAATCGTGTTAAATTACCAATCTGTAAGTCCAATAACTAACATAAATAAAAAAATGTTGATTTAATCAGCTTCTAATAATTGATAAGAATTTTCTTGGACTAGGTAGTTGGTACTCGTCTACATCATTTTTTCAATATTTGAAAATTCTACTATGATATGGAACATGGATACGAGAACACCTAACGGCAGAAATAGTATAGCCCCAGTCAATAAATAACCAAGTTACCAGCACTAATTTTGCATAGCGTAAATTTAATTTATTCCTAGTATAACTGACTTATGCATACGCGCCTCCGTAAAGTTACGAGTCAAAACAACCCCGTGTTATTTTTAAAGCTCTAAATCTCAATAATTAAATTTTCTGAAATTTATAACGTTGTAGTAGTAGTAGTAGTAGTAGTTTAATTCGTTCTATAAAAATAATTTCTAAAAAGAAAGTATGGTAAAATTAAATACACTCAAATACATTCAAAGGTATTTAAGGTCGAAAGAAATTTTAGAGTTGTTCCCGTCTCTAGATTTAAAAGCTTTTTACTACTGCCAAATTTGACCAGCTCTACTTCCACGCCAGAAGAAATTTGTTGAATATACTTAAAGGTAGGTATGAGATAAGGCGTTTTTTCTTATATGGGACATTAAATCCATAAATCAAAATTTTATGAGTTTAGATACACATATTACTCCCAAATCAGTACAGTGATGTTCTCTGTTCGGTTGCTAATAGTGAGACCTGAATACCAAAATCTATATCGGGTGTATTCTTCAAGTGGAATTAGATTGAAGGAAACGGCTGTCATCGTATGCTCATCAGATTCGAAAACTGCCTTTGTCATGATAAACAGTGTGCACAATTCACTGTGTCCAGGGTTAAGTTAAGCGCAAACAGCAAATAAACACCTTTGACCGGATTTTCACCGAATGGCTTCACTCTTCCTCATCTCTGGCAGTGACGCACTTTTACAAGCAAGGCCACAGCGATATGACGATTCCGTCCAATTCTTACGTCAAATGTCGGTTTATGCGAGGGCTGCTTAAAGGTACGTTCATGAAACAACATGGGCTGATGCAAATTCGTGGCCTATCGCTAAAAAGCTCGGAAGCAGTTTCGAGTAAACAAAGAGTTTCTGCCTCTATTTCAGCTTTCTACTTGGAAGTAGAGCTACAATTGAGCGTAGGTGTTCAACTGATTGGATTTTCCCTTGTTGGCTCTTCAGAAAGGACGTCTTATGCAGGTTGCAACGTAAGTTTCTCGATAACGTCATGCGACAAACATAGAAATTGAACTTGGAGAGAAAATTACATTCTGTCTTTCTTCGAACCAGCCAATTTTTAGCAAGGGCCAATGTGTCATACCCTGTGCATGTCATATTTCCAAGTTTCATCGAGTAGACCTTTTAGTTCATTTTTAGGAAGCAATTTAAGATACCATGGATGGAATGGAAATGCACCATTTCAACCATAACAAATTTGTTCCGAACCGGTAGGTATGATAAAAAAACATTTGTTTTCACTTCAAAAACGTTATAAAATCAACATTATTAGGAGCATTATTGGGAGAACTCATAAATAATCGATAAATAATGCACACGTGAACTTCCTTTTCACTTTTACAAGTCACTTCTCCAATATTATTGTATTCTAGTTTCAAAAAAAATTCATGATATTTTATTGATTTCGTTTCTAGAATATTTAAAGCTTAAATTAGCAACCTATACTTAAAGTTTAAATTAGCATCCTAGTGCGTATAGCCTGTAACAGACCCTAAGCACTACTTTCTTCGAAATTCTCTAATCCTGATATAAAAATAGTTATAAAAAGGAGTCATTTTTTCCTTTAATTACCTAGCATCTCTTTTGGGGGATTATTGCAAACAAACAATCTAGCACAAAGTCGAATAAGTTATTATTTATACTTGCTTGCTTTTTTATTAACATATTAACTGATTAGATAATACAAAAAAATTTCAAATTTGATTTTCGCCAATTATAAAATTAGTATAAAAAATGCCGCAAATACCAGATTTATTAAAAAAGTTAAGGAAAAATTATTCCTCATTATTTACAATTTGTAGCTTATTAGAAAATTTTATTTTTAATTTCATTGTCATCGCCCACTTGGAACTCTTTGCCTTTCTGCATTCGGCGTGCTTGAAATATTGCGTCTATAAAATAATTATATTACCATGTATCGCCACAATTTCAAATTCGCGTGGAAAACTCAATTCGTAAACGAAATCAATGTAGGGTCTTCATTACTGGCCAGCTCAAAGGAATGTTGCTTCAGATCAGGCAAATAATAACACTATAAAGTTTCTGCAATAGCAGAAATAGGAATAGGATGAAACGGTTTGAATATTTTATAGGAATTCCATTAATAAAGTATAAAGCGAAGTGAAGCTTACTAAGCAGCTAAAAATGTCTAGCACATTCGAGCACACCTTATCTGTGCCATTTGAACTGCTCAAACTACTGCAAACGTAAAATTCCGTCTATCGAATGCTCCAACTCGTTCCTCTATAATGCTATGCTAAAAAATAGTTTTGAAAGCATTTTGTGACGACAGAGGTGAACTGAAGACGTAATGTTGGAATGGAAGCACATGTGCGTTTTATAGGAGAGCGGGTTTTCTAGATGTTAGATTGGCTTTCGACGAGCAATTTCCATCCGAACTCAATCACTTGAAGCTTTTCAACTGGCAGCGTATTCACCGTCATAAAATTCTTAAATGGTGTTTAATTCACTAGCAGCCTTTTCCAGTGCAAATTACCTCTTGACCTTATCAAAATCGACTTGTACACAGGTGCAAGTGTTCTGCGAAAGCTATTCTTATCGGATTCGTATGTTGTATTTATTAACCGGTAGGGAACGGGAATTAATCTAAAGCAACGAAGGTCTCTTTGAGTGGAAAAAGTGTAATTTGGGACACTTTGAACAAGAATTTTCGCACCTGGAAAAGTCCTGAATCCGGTGATTCCAAAGAGATGTTTGTCAACATCCTCGTCGGAAATACAATCGGAGATTTAATTTAGTGTAAACAATCGGATTAAGAACCAAACGTAGCGCTCTCAAGCTCCTGTGACAACAGAAGCAAATTAAATTTTGAATCGTACATTTTTGGGATCGGGGAACTTCTATCCCCTGTCGTTCAAGAAAACAGGTCGTCAGACAGCTGTCGGCCTTTCAAAATAATCGCCAAGGGCAACACCTCCCCGGCTTTCAATATCTCAAACGTGTGCCTTTCGGTCACTCATATATGCTATCCGTTTTCGGGAGCATATGAATGTTTCCCGAATTTCAAATGTCATATTCGAGGACGGTCGGGATGACTAACGAGCGTGCACCCCCGAAAACTTGCTCGACATGTAGACATGTGATTATTCCATCTGAATACTAAGGTACACAGGAAACATCTTAATGTAACCTGAAGGGTTTTCAGGTGATTTGTCTTCAAAAATGATGAATTGTATTACCTGAGTTTAGGTGCCTTGCCGGATGAAGAACAAACCAAAATTGTGCACATTCGCCTCCATTAGTCATACGAACTTCCTTCCAGGGATGCTTCTTTGAACCTTAAACATGTTAGGAACAATGTGCGAGGGGGAGCAACTTGATCTGGTTGTTGGGCACATTTATACAACCTGTGCCCTCACATGGTTACAAGTACTTTCTTGTTGTCAAGGGAACGGGTTGTGTCTTTTTGTCGGACCTCATTACAATAAGAAGTCTTTTAATATTAGACTTCGTAGCCCAGTAAATTGGTCCCATACATTATCTGACAGTGTCTGTATTTCAGCAAAAAGGGTATAATAGGAGGGATTACTCTGAATAGCTCAAGTAACAATGCCTTTTTGCTGTCTTAACAGAAGAGAAATGATAAATAATAACAAAAATTGCGACACTACTCATGTCATCTCGGGGAAAAAAGTAATAGAGTGTACGGGAGAAGACAATTGCAAAAACACTGTAGCTTTCAGGGTGCAATTCATTTCAATGCCGCCATTTTAACCACCATAATAGCAATCTTATGGATTATATCTTAAAAACAATTACAAATTTAATAAAATACCTAAAGGCAACAGATGGAAAAACTCCAATGCTTAACTTGCTACAGACCAACACAAGAAAAAGGTAATCAATAAAAATTGATGAGCAGATACTTCAATTTAATTTAGTTTTAATTATATAAAAAGGGGAATAAACACATCTTAGTACGGCTTAAAACAGTTTTGTTTTGCAGTTTACAGCAGAAAGGAAAGTGAATTTGAATCTTTAGATTAATAATTTAATAATACAAACTATTTCTAATAGTCAACAAATAATTAACATTGAATTTTCAATTTCTTTAAAAAAACAATGAAACGTTGCAAACTTGTTAATTAATGTCGAAAATTCTTTTGTAGTCAATGGCTCGTACGTTAATCGCCTAATGCATTTTAACTATTCTTAACTCCCTTAAATCCAATTTCAGTATATCTATGTATGTTATGTGTATTTATTTACCTGGAAAAGACTTGGCTCCAAATCTGTTTGTTAATATTCCAAGGTGTTTCAATTAAAAGGCAAGAAACCAATTTTACAGAATGTGTAGTATTTTTTTAAAAGTCGCTCGAAAAATTAAATCTTATTTTCAAAGTGGAAACACTTTCGGAAAATTTTTCATCCTCTCGCAAATTCATTCATTGAATTTGGTTTAGGTGTTTCTGAAGTGCCCAGAATCAGTCTCAATCAAGCAGGAGAAGATTTCATAAGAAACATTACTTAAATATTACTGACAGTGTTATCTTACATGCAATATTTCAGAATATATTTATATGTTTATATATTTAAAAAGTTTATTGTCTAAACAAATCTACAAACCTTAAATTTTACATTCTTTTCTCAAGCTCATATTTTGTTCTTAAATCTCTTCAGACTGTTGGGCAGATGTTATTACGTTATTTTACTTTAGGGTTTTCCAATGAGTCAGAAAATTAAAATATCTTTAAGAATTTAAAAATTTTAGTTAACTATTTATTTTCAGCAAATTTATCCTTATGCAACTCATTTCGGAATTGAGGAAAATATCGTTTCCTTAAGTAAACTTATACAATTTAACTATAACCAAGATCTTACTTAAGCCTTATCCAAGATACAATGACTATCAATCTTCCATAAATTTTTTTTAATTTCTCGTCAAAGTTTTATAACTTTGTAAAAAACTCTGTTAAAAGTTTTGTAGTAACAGAAACAATCCAATGAAGCTTGAAACATGAAAATGACATTCCTTCCTTTTTGTTCCTCGGAGAACACGCGAATGTACAAACCAAGAAGGATTTTTGACCACAAAATCCATTTATCACCCAATTGTTGAAAAATTGTACCATTCACGATGGAGCGAAACTCGTCCGGTGGAGCGCCCGCAATTTCCAAGCAATAATCGTGATAAACTTGAAAATGGGAAACTTTCATCAAGCAACAAATTCGTCCCGTCCCGCAGTTTCCGCGGCACACTTCAACAAGATGTGTAACTTCAGGGCATTGCATTTCGCAGCCATCAGTCATTGAAGATGCTCCGCATTTGCAGCAGCGAGTGGTGACAACATCTTAAAGCGGCGGATGGAAAAAAACACGCCAACTTATCACAACACGATAAGAAAGGCGTCCACTGTGAAAACTTAGTAAAAGTTCCATTGCAATTTGTAACTGACAATCTCCTGGAAAGTCTCATCTCTCAGCGGGATTAGTGTCATAACTCAGTCAATGATAACAAGTCCTCTGCCTCGGATATGCCAAGATGCTGGAAAAAATAATTTAACTCTATCTGCGTCTGGCAATGAAAGGGGCATTTGATGTTAATGAGAAAAGTTTCCCATTTTTATCTTTCAAAAAAATTCAAAAAATACCTAAATCGGGGCATTAACGAAATGAAAACGCAATTTGCCTGCAATGGCAGAGTGTGTCCTTATAAATAAAAGTGTCCCAGTGTCGCGACCGTTGTCGCCGATGGATATATTTTAGTGCTGCTCAAGGTGTTTCAAATCCAGCTAATTTACTACACCAGCTAAGGATTGACTTTCAAACAAAGGCTGTGTGCACAAGATAAAGCAGCAATTTTCTTGAGACAAAGGAGGTTTGAAGTTCGTTCTTCCCAAGATGATTAAACACCAGTGCAGGACTATCGGTCCAACTTATCACAGATGCAGCAAGGAGCAGGCACTCGTCGGAATTGGGTGTCATCGTATTAGGAAAACAATGATAGCAAACAGCACTTCGTACGAGGACTTCGATCCTTCTTCTCTTTCCCCGTCTTAGCCTTATGACATCTGGTCAACTGGCTTCCGAACGATATCCTTAGGAGCGGACACGAACCCGGCGCCTTCTGTGCAGCCAGGTCGGGTCAGAGGACGAGGGTCCATGACATGGACAGAGCAATTTCCTATCGCATCTAGTGCAAATCAAACCATCATCAGCATCATGTTGTTATTTCAATTACGTGCCTGACCTGAATCCACTCCAATGAGGGCGCTGGTCACTGGGCACTGGACATTGGACAGAAGCTGCTTTTGCTTCCTCCGCTGCTGTTCAACATCGCCGGACAAATTGTTCGCATAGAGGAATTTCACTACGCGACCAACTGTCTTATGTTGCATGCGGAAGACGAACAAAACAGGGTAGAATAGGGTTCAAGGAGGAAGAATGGATGGGTGCAGGTTGGGTTGTGGCAATATGTGACGAAGAAATTGAAAGAAATTGCCTGGACAATAAATTCTCATTTTAATGTGTCAAGAGAGAGCATGCTTCAGCCTGGCGCCTCGGTGCCTTAAGGTCAGACCACGAGCCTTTTACAGTTTTGTGGCCTTAATAGTCTACCACTTCCTCCGCCCCTTAATAAAGGTGTTAATTTCAATTCCCGAGAACGTGTCAGAACACCCTTTACTTCCGGGCTGACTGACGACATCGCCTCAAAGCAAATAACCATGAAATAGATTAAATTGCGGTTAGTATAGAAATTGACATTACCTCACCCACGTACGTGGAGAAATTGAATTTCAGTGTGGATTATTAGGATTTAATTTGAATTTACGCGCTGTTTAATCTGGACATTCAATATGGAAAGATAAATTGCAGTATTAGTAGTGAATCAATAAGCATATAAAGGCATATAAGATGTTTATTTCTATATATTTGTAGATTTTATGGAACGTGTTCATTAAATTGGTATCACTCTATTCTATGAAAGACCCTAAACTAAAATTGACCTCTCTCTGAAGTTTTCATTCTTTCATTCGATGTAATTAGGAAAAAATCCCTTAAATAAATTTGCTTTTTGGAGCTCCGTATTGTGGTACACTGACCAATATTCTAGAACTATATTCTTCGCCATCAAGTGATAAATAATTTAAATAGGATTTTTAGTACAAATTATTTATTTGACAACAAAAATATTTGAAAATATTAAAATGAGGCTTTAAAATTCAAAATATACTAATACTACAAATACAAAAAAAATTGAAAACTGTAAAGAAAATGTATGTCAGCTGAAAATATACACTTTTGGAATTGAAACTCGATCCGAAAACTTAACCGACGTAATATAAAAATTAGAGGCTTTGATTATTATGATCAAAATTTGAAATTAGTCATTGCTTTCCAATTTTTATTAAAATGATCAAGGAATTTAGGTTAGTTGATATTTTTTACTCGAGAATTAGTTTAATAGTTCGAGCCATTATTTAAGTTTATAAGATATCTCATTAGTTCACTTTTTCTTATTTCAGGATGTAGCAGAAAAGACAAAATTTTTAAATTTTTAAATTTATGTTTCTCTAAAAGCCTTGCAATCTACGTAAGAAATTGTTTTTCCAGAATAAGCTATTTGTGATAAAATCTTTTATTCAAAACGTATCTTCTCTCGACATATCCAATAGTTTTTGAGATATTCACTTTTTTTTCTACCTTTAAAGTTCAACAAAAAATTAAATAATAATAATAAATTAACATTTGTTTCAGTTTTTAATATAAACTCAAGCGCAGAGTTGTTATTTCGGAAGCAAACAAGGTCAAAGTTTACGGAGTTCTGAAAGTAACTACGTTCTTATTTTTCTATATTTAATGGTCAGCATATTTATCTCATGCACATTGCATGTGAAAAAATATTTTAATTAATATCCAAATGTGACAGCTAGCATCTTTTTTCGAAGCTAGAAAAATGAACGGAAATCGCTTACCTTTAGAAAACTGCCGTCTCCTTCAGACCGCCGATTTTGCTGTCGACTCTCAGGTGCAAGATGCGCAAATATTGCTTACATATAAACGTCGTTGCGCATAAATTTCTTGTCTTGCTGTTGATGCTTAATTCATGATAAACTTTCACTTTGCTGTACGAAGTGATGTCACGCAGGTATCTAAAGATTCTAAAGTTTTGAAGCAGCCTCCCCAAAACTCTGAAAATCCCATTTTCTTTTATTCAAACTAAAACTATCTGACATGGCGCCTACTAAACACAATCTAAGGTGTCCTCCGAAAATAAAAGCAAAATAAAATTTTCTCATAGATAAAATAAAAAAGAGAACTTTATTTTGCACTTTAACGCGACAACAGAAGTGTAAAATGTGTGTTGAAGGCAAATAGTATTCCAAAATAAGCTCCCGAAATTCGTTGGGAACAAATAACAATGGAAGGGCTCTACGGAGTCTTTGGGGTCATTCAGTTATACGAATTAATATTAAATCCGGTAATATCCTCTCGACCCTCTGGCCTTCCACGTGATTGACAATAATGAAACTTCGCAAAAATCCGTGAATTTCTCAACTCCTTGTTCACCGTGCAGGGAAGCGGCGGGGCGAGTGCTGTAAATCGATCCAGTACTTTTAGTGAAATGCTTAGCAGGTGAGAGAAAACGTTGATATTTTCCTCACGTTTCCCGCAAAATGCACTTTCCCCATTAACCGTGACCAGGTGTTTCGCATTTTAGAGCAGCATTTGCAGCATGGTGCACTATGAAACTCCATCCTTTGAATCGTGTATGATAGAGTCTAATACCATCATTAACACCTTTGCTATGCAACGGAACCAATTATAATGGTTTCACAACACCATCTACAAACATTGTAAATGGATAGTTCCCAAAAGGGTTCAGGTAAAGTTGGGTACAAATTGGAAGAGGCAGAAAATGGAAGTTTCTTGTATTGCTTTCTCCAACACCAACTTAATTCTAATTACTTACCTAAACTCAGTATCCCAACTTTATTTAATTACACATATTTTTCACTTATTTACCTTTTTATTTATTATATTTTAATTTTGTGAAAATATTCGGTAAATGTAAAAAATCTATTTACATATTCACAATTAAAAGTAAGGCTGTAAGAATGGAGTTAAGTAAAGTTGTATTGGAAATGATTTGGTACAAAAAAACCAAATGAAATTACCACTCTCAAAACTTCAAACTTCAAACAAAAACACAAAAATCAAAGGATCATTCTACACACTTCTTGTGTGATGTAAACTAAAACTCGTAATAGTGAATTAACCTAAATTTAATAATAATTTTAAAAATGATTTGCTCTACCACAGTCAAATTTTTTATTACCTTGGTGGAAATTTTATTTCATGCTAACGCACTTAAAATTGTGATGACTGATTTTGTAAGCCCAATAAATTTTGAAAAATTCAACTTCGTCTTTAAATTTTTTTTCAGAAAGCTCCTTAAAATTTATAAAACTATTTTCAGAGATTTTGTTTTCAATGTTTTGTAGTAAAAATATGTTCTTGCTGCATCGAACATACAACAAAAAAAAAAAAAACAATATAAAAAAATGTCTGTAAAGAATTTTATAAATCGATTAAACAGCGGTAAGAAACGTTTTTATTTTTCTTCAGCTATGGCGTAGCATTACGGAAAATCTGAAAATATTACAAGGTGTCGTAGGGTACTTAAAAAATGTAAAACTGTTAAAATCGTCACTATAGGATATCATAATTTAAAAAATAATTTACTTATCAAATAATGTTTTTTCAAAAGGTGATTAAGTGCTGTAAATTTTTTCTTAGAAGGTCCCTAAAAGTCCTCACAACATTTGAAAAGTATAACGAAATCGGCCAAACCGACCGTGGGGAAAAACTTCTTTTCCCATTTTTATCAATTTTTATACTTAAACCTAATTAAAACAGAGGTCTAAAATGTTCAGTATTTCAGCATTACTCACCCTGAAAATTGCACACCGGGCCCATTTATCGTTTTGTAAAGATATTTTAGAAATAAAATCTAGCACGAACTGAATTGGTGATTTTATAGGTCAAAATTTAAAGGCTCCCTAATGCAACGTGTAAAGCCAAAGACAGCCGGTCGAATTGATTTCAACCTAGTTGGATTTATTAGTGATCTAAATTTGCACGGAAATTTAAGTAACTAGAGGTGATAGAACAATTTTTCTAGCCACACAACGCTGACCTTTCTCTCTTCACTCGAGTTGAGCCAAGCGGAAAATTGTATCACTTCAAATATCGTAAATTTTGTTAAATTTTACGTAATACAATTTTGAGTTTCACTTTAAAAAGTGAATTTGTTTTAGTTTTATTTTATTATTTTTTCTTTTCTTTCCTTAAAACTTCAAATGTTTGGAATGTCTTTGGAAAATTTGTTGATGTGAAATTTCGTTTAAAAGTGCAAGCGGCTTTTGGTGCAGATTTCGCAATGAATTGTGTGGCTGTGACATTTTTTAATGAGAATCTAAACTTATTTTCACAGATCTTCGATAGACAAAGTGTTGAAAAATATTTTATAGAGAAATAAATAATTAAAATTTTAAATAGCATTCTTTCAACAAGTTAGCAAATTCGGAAACGAAATTATGAATTAAATTTTAACAAGCTCCTGCATTTTTGCGTTCATAGGAAACAGTAAATGAAAACAAGGTCTTTTTTACCGCCTATTGTCATACTTTATTTTATTTTTTCTTACAACGATCTTTATATCATTTACTCCATTATTTTGAACCACAAATTACCCAAAATTTGTTCCATTCTTTCCTCCTTATTCGACATATTTCGAGAATTAATTTAATGACTGATCTGGATTTGCACCATTCACGTTTCAATTCCTTCATAGGATAAATAGAAAAAAACACACTCAATCTTGTTTCTCTCCTAATTACAAAGACGTTTTAAAGAAGCCTGGAACGAGCTAATGTCGATTCATTATAATTCTTCCATTTATAGCTCAATTGCCTTTTTACTTGTTCCAGAGGAATAATAAGAATGTTCAGCTCCAAGGACACAAATTAGTGTAACAATTCTCTTCAGAGTGATGAAAATTGATTTATTTAAGGCTCAATTTCTTAATGAAAAACAACCTGCTTAGGTTTTGCGTTTTAACTGGCCGCAAAAATATGCCGGTTGCTATGTCCTCTATATTAATTTTGTGCAGCAAATTGGTTTTCCAATGTTAGAACTCTTATGTTTAAGGAACGTGGCGTTGTCTTATTCCTACGAAATATCGAATTACATGCGATTTTTTCTGAATACAATTAAGGACCCAATTAGTTAATGAAGCAGAGAGTGCTCCCTGCTGCTGCGATAGCATTCAGCCAGAAAATTACGTAATGAGGCAAATTATATCGAGTTGTTTTGAAAACAGCAATTCAGCAGGCGGCGATGTAAAAAAAAGAGAATCGAATTACACACATTTCATATTAATTCATTTTAACATTTCTGCAACAAAAACCTGCTAAAAGGCTCAAGCAGAAATCCCTCAAATTGGCTTATATAACCCTATGTTTGTAACAATCGTTAATAAGCTGCTTTTGAAAAAAAAGAGGTTTAAAAAATGTAAGTTTTAGAAGAGTATCTTTGAACTTGAAGGGAAACAATTTTTCGGCAGACTTGCTCAAAGAAAGTTTTCAAAAGATTTAACATAAGTATCACAATTTTTTAAGAAGTGCTCTTCTGAAATGACTTCTGGCATAAATACTGAAATAATAACACTATATAATCAGACAAAACCTTTTACAACAAATCATAGGAATAATTCTAGTATGCTTCTGCCAGCGCCACAATGTGTCTGCTGAGATTACGTTGGTTCTTATAAAAAGCTCATTTTCACCCTCTAAAGCAGAAGCAGGTAGTTATGCGATGTTTTGTTCAAATGTACGTATTTATGCTATTACGTATCGTGTTACATATATTTACAGATATTGGGCTCATTTCAAGAAAATTTAATAACTCCAGTTTGTCCTTAGTTTTAAAATGGAAAAGGAGAATGTTGCCTATTGAATTCAAGGAAGTTGAAATGTCTTTCTGTGAAGTAATAAGAATTATATCATACAATTGCTAAATGGAAACAATCACCTTATAACTAAAAGTTTCAAGATTTTCCTAGCATCACAACAGAGGAAATCTTAGATAAAGTGGGATTATAAGTAAAATATTTCTGAAAGACTAGAAAGAATGTCAACTTAAAATCCAAAAAGTCTACTCAATTAGAAATTCAAAAATTTTGAAATCTTTTGTGTTTTAATGCCACTCTATACGGTAGAAGTAAAAAAATGATACTTTTATCAAAACGTTGCAATTTGATATAGAAAATCTTTTATAAACAGTCAGATACGGTCCAAATTACTGAAAATCTTCGAATTTCCAATTCAAACTTTTTGAAAAATAAAAGAAAAAGCAAAGAAATGTTATAAACTTTTACTTCCATATGAAAGACATCGTACAGACACAGGGTGTATGATAAGAAAGGGAATAAGTATGTATAAACGAATATTTATAGGTCGCAAGCCCTTGGTTCGTTATTAAACATTTGCAGAGGCAAAATAAGGACACATTTATTCCGGTGCCTTCGGGCGTAATGTGCTTCGGAACTTTAAAGTGCGTAATGCGAGGGTTTGTACACACCGCCTGACGCCCGTTCGATTTTCCTCTAAGCGGCTTACAGAAGACGAGGGAATTATAGAGATTTTTGCATAGGCAGTCCTAGAGTCATGACAACTTATACCTGAGGAATTAAAATACCTTCAATGGTATTGGCAAAATCATTCTTTCTGTATTTTCGAATCATCACAAGAGCTCTTCTAGAAGACTACCACCAGCGCATCACAGCTCCCATGTTTCAATTCCAGTTTTATTAGTTTTTTCCCTCTTAAATACCGAATCCAGCAGATAAGATTAAAAATATATACCATAGCTTACCTGCATTTACCTTGAAAGCCACCCGAACGATTGAAACAAAATATTGCCTTAGGGCAAAACAGCGCTCCTCTTTCCAGAAAGTATGAAATATCAAATTTCACTGTGCTTTTTTGTGAACTTAAGTTCTCTAGATTGTACAAATTTAACTTTTTCCTTTTTTTTGAAACTTACACGTGCAATACACCCTTACCTAAAAAAGATCTAACAAAAAGAAGCTAAAAGCAAAAAAAATTTTGTAACCCTTCTATAATTTTTTCAAGGAAAACTGCATGCTTTTAAAACGCCTTAAGACTCTTTTATTACTTTAATTGCTTTTATTATTGTATTAATCCTACCGGGTATTACATACATATTCTCACTTTTACCTTTTAAGCAACTTTATTAAAAAGCATAAATATTTAAGGCTATTAAAAGTATGGATACCAGCTAAGAGCCCCTAATTAAGAATTTGTAGGTCTTTGGGCGATTTACACAAGTAAATTCTTATTTCCAAGAATCTTTAGCGTGCAGAACAATCTATTTTTCTGTCCAACTTTAATTTTTAGCAAATTCTGTCGTCTAAAATTCTGCTTTCTAAAAACTTTATTTTCTTGAATATCCTGCTATTCAGAAAATTCTGTAATTCCCCAACAAATTTTGTTTTCTATGAATCTGCAAATTGTAGCATCAGCAAACCAAGCCAACATACGTTATTACCATGTGGTCCTGTAAGATACCCTAGGTCAACATGTAGTGACAGCATATGAAGCCTACTTATGGAAATATCCTTGGGGTGCTTTTAACATCACTATTTCTCCTGTTTTCATATAAATTCTGACTTTCATAAATCTGGTTACAATTTATGATATTACTTTCAGTCCTAAGCTGAGGTCCACCCAATCCATTTTGAATGGTCATTCTCACATCTTATAGTGCGTGTTATACTAACATATAGCAAAATTTCCAATTTTCTCTACAAAAGGACACAGACAATCGGCGAAATTTGATTATGGGATCTTTCTTTTGATATCGAGAAAACGACAGAAGGAAATTGCTTCGTTTCCGGGATATTCGCTAATGTTATAACACTGATCTCAACAAAATTTGTTCGGGACTTGTAAAGAGGCGAAGCACAACCAACCTTTTATATCTCTGTGAAATATCAACTTTGTGAAATTTTAAAAATTAATTATTTCGTTCCACATACGAGCAATGAGAGTTTTGCAGTGAAAATAATAAATTTAATATTTTCGAACCAATTTAATTCGTGACGTCTGGAAAACTAAATGAAGTAGAATTTTGTTCTACTCTTCCCGTGTTTCCCAAACCGAATTCTATCTGAAATGATAGTCATATTTTAACAGCAGAGAAATCGTAGAATCCCTGCGGCTTGATTAAACCTACTGCTAATATTGCGGAATTTTTCAAAAATTTTCATTCGTAGATGCATTTACTCATATATGTAAATTAAAATAATTAAAAAAAAGAAACACAAATTGGAATACCAAATGTAAACCTGGCCTTTTTGTTAAAAAAATAAGGAAAACTTAAAATAAAACAATCTTCGCCTTATGATATTGCTGTCTTCCGGCAAAATGCCCGTCAACTTACTTAGGATCTCACTGAAGAACTAAAGGGAATGCAAAGATTAAGGAAGCTCGTCAGGTTAACAAATAGGGTGGTGGCAGTATAGAAGGCATGCCCGACCTAGGGATTATGAGCCAAGAACGAGGGTTTAAGTCGATTATTTTAATAATTCCGTGGATAAGAAAATGTGTTCATGGAATGGAAAGGTCTCAGAAGCAAATTACGAGTTTGAAAGGCTAATGCGAGGGCCCACAGTCTCAGCTTCTGTGGCTTCCTCTCGTACAACTTTAGAGGAAATGAGGTTTCTAGATAATACTTTTAGGAGGAAATTGGAAGTGATTTTCGTAAATGGCGATTTTTATATCTCGACTTACCAGCGATCTGTTTAAGAAATTATTTTTCTTTCCCTCTTCGCCAAAAACTTCTCCTAAATGTTGATTGGCAAGACATTTGTGATAACTTAAGTGGAAAACAAATGGGTATTTTTATTTCTGCTAGGCCCACTTATTTCAGTAAATAAAAGGTCTACCACAATTTGGACTAAGCAGTTAAGCATTAACTTTATGTCCCTGTATTACTCTTCAAAAATAAAACGACAATATTTTTACAACGCTACGAGAAGTCGTGGAAAGCAGACCCGGTGTGATAGCAGGGAGGATATGGTACATATCCTTTGTATAATAAAAATTCGAAAGTAAAAAATGCGGTCCAGGAATTATAACAAATAATGTAACAATTCTAAATTATTAAAAATTCCCATTAAGTAGAAATAATAAATAATGAAAACAATATCTACATAAAGATCTTTTTCAAAACCTATGTCAATTTAGTTCCTATGGATGTTACTACGGAAGAAAAAAATTTTGTTCTTAAAAGATTTTATTATTATTTTAATTATTCTCAAAATATTATTTAATATATTAAAAGCCAAGAAACATTAAAAATTTAGAACTTTGGCTTTAAGATTTGAATCCAAAAATTAGAATATATCAGTTTTTACCATGTGGACTACAATGAATTAATTTATTAATTCATAATATATTTAATTCTGACATCGATTTAAAAATAAAGAACGATGAGAAAAAAAATGCATTTTAAGTTTTAAGCGTTTCTATTCTCCGATTTAACATAGGTCCATTTACGTGCTTGTAAAATCTAAAATTCTTGGAATGTTGATTTAAAATTATATACTTATATACTATAATATAAAATTCCTGAAGTGTTGCAAAAAATACTAAGTACAAAGTAAGTTGCTTGAAAACTTTTGAAGTTACGTACTCTTAATGGCGAAAAAAGAAAATGAATATAAACATACTTAAATACATGAAAGAATTATGAATTAAATTTTTTTATAGCTTATAATTTAAGAAGTTTAAAGTATGAACTTAAGATTGTTCCCTCTCTTTCCCTTTTTCTACAAAGTTTAATATATCCATCATTCTTGAGTATAAAATCAAGCTCACAGAGTACCACTACATATCTCAACCTAGACAAATTTTAGCTCATCCAAGGCCTAGTTACTAACTCCAAATGTTAACGAAAATTTATTTAGAGAAACACTTAATACCTCCTGCTCTCTTAATCTCTTTTTGCCAAAGGCCTTGCACAAAAATCTCAAAAAGCAATTTATTTCATTTCCAACATATAAACACGTGTAATTCATTAAATTTTCCACTTATGGATAAGATCTTTCAGACCATCTCTCAGTCAGAAATAAAATCTCTGAAAACTTCGTAAACTTTTCAATTTTCTAAATAATAATTGTCGGAAATTACACTCAGAAAAACTTTTCAAATCTCAGATTTTGAGTACCTTCTCATGCATACGTTAAAATTCATTGGAAGAACCACGATGGTGTGCATGTTATCCATTTTATAGCTTAATTTCTAGCACAGCTCTTGAAACTTTTCTTGATTCCAGAACTTTTCTACAAAATCACTGCGTTGAACATCTTGAAAGGGCCATCTTTAATTGTGCTCCAAGCGGAAAAGTTCTGCGGCACTTTTCTGTAACAATAAAAACCTTTTGAGAAAACACGAAGGTGTATAGGACTCACTCCTTTGCCAATGAATGTCTTGAAAGCATTGTAATTATAAGATGTTGTTAGATTTTGTGCTTTTAAACTCATGTGCACGTATGCACAATACTTCGAAGTATTTTTATTGCTCTAAACAAAAAATGGAATAAACGATAACAATAATAAAATGAACTAAAGTTATTTTTGCTCATATGTAAAAAGGGAAGACCAAAACACTTATGCTTATACTTCACACTATTTGAGAAATTTCAAAGAATTGTACTTAATTCTATGGAAGACATCTCATCGAACTACTCGCAATTAGTTGCAAAGTCTAAAAATAATTTGGGGCTTAAGTATATGCGAAAATGATTATTTTAATCAAATATTTTTTTTTAAATAACGCCAACTTACTTATAATTTAAGTACAAAATTTACAATGCACGAGTACAACTCACACACATTTACCGGCAAAATGATGAAAAAAGAAATGTAGAAATGTATTGCTTTAAAGAAAAAAGTTATTTTAAAAAATTTTCTTTAAGTAAATTTTATAAGCAAATCTCATTCCTGGTAAATTTTTGTTTAATATTCGTTATGCTTGTATGTTATCAATATGGATTTTAACAAAACTGATTTATGCCACTTTGAAAATAACTCTAAAAATTCCAAAAAAGTTGTACATTATAAAAATGTGAGAGCAAAATCTTTGGTTCTTCAAACAGATTATTTTAATTTTTTTTCTAATGATATATCCATAAGAGTTCTTACTTTTACATTTTATTTTACATGTAATTTGTAAAAAAATAATATTTATGAAATTTTTAAATTCCTTTAAGAAATTGTGGTGTGTGTGGTGGTTGTGGAACTCCCTTAATAGTCACAATCAATTAACAATTTATTTTTGGACCCTGTATACTCAAGGCCCTCATGAATGATGGAGCCACTACAGCCAGGGGCCGGTCCTGACGAAGGCCCTAATGGTTCAAATGATAGAGATGGCTTGATCGATTCGTTCAAAATCACATCTTAAAAACAAGAACATTTAAACAGATATTTTTTTTTCTCCAAGGCCTTCCTAAGGGAGCACGCCGACATAGTTCTGTGATATCTTAGTATATGCCAATATATTATTAACTACTCTCTGTAAGTTCAATGTTGTTCTTAAAACAAAAACTTAAATAAACACTGTAACCTTAAAAGCAAGCCCTGAACACTTTAAAATGTATCACATTCAAAAACTTACTGCCTAAGTTCAATAGAAGATGAAGGTCTCTTTAAATCACTCTATTCTCACTTGCAATGCAAGTGGTAAATGTTTACGCATAATTTAATTATTTTCGGATTAGCCTGGGATGTTTCTCGTCCATAATGTTGATTCTATGAAAATTCGAAATTAATCAAAAACCAAGTATAGCCCAGCCCACAAAGTTCCAGGCTTCTGACGAGCAACCATAAGTCTACACCAACAATTAAACTTGCGGTGGCCAGAAGGGTTCGATATTGGCCCCACACTTATTCTAGAAAGACTGGAAAAACGCGTTGTCAAGTTATCTCAACGCGGAATGATTTATCTGGACTATAGTCTCCTCCGACGGACTATAAATCTCGTTAATTTTTTCATGAATGCTTCCAGCTGGCTGTGTATTGAGAAACCATCAGAGGAAAAAGAGAAAAAGGAAGAAAGGACCTCCTTACGCAACGCCTACGAATAGAACCTCAATTCGAAGGATCTACTACTACTCATCGTGACCAACTCGAAGGAATTGTGATTTATAGGTATCTGCGCGATATGACCGATGGCACCGGGAGGTATTCCCTGTCGTTGCAGGATGATTTGTATGATTCATTTATCAAGATCGCCGGAGGAAATGTGGGTAGCCAACAAGTACCTCGCGTTGGACACTTCGCACCCGCCCTCACGTCGCAATCGTTTTTATGTTCTATTGCGAAGGAAATCCATTGTGAGCTGGCGAATTTGATTTAGGGCTGGAAGGCTGTGCTCGTTCGGTCATTTATTTTATAATAAATTTTCCAACGATATTATTTCTTTTAAATACACTTCCTGCGCACGATAAGAAATGCCATAATAGCGACAAAGATCGCTAGCATGGTGCAGGATACTCTTCCCAGAAGGAAGAATCATTCCACACAATTCTAAGCCGAGATGCCTGTTCACCTCCTTGGAAGATATCGAAACCACGAGCAGATTAAATCCTTTTCATATTCCAGAGGTTTTCACCGAAATCACGCGAAAGATTCGGGTATGTGGAAAGGGATTTTGTTTGTCTCGCTGTCACTGTCGAAGACCTATCGACTATCACGATTCCATACATCCTTTTATGATTTGATTCTTGTGTATACGTTAAGCGGCACGATTAGCATAAACCCGGTTTAGCCGAAACGGGGGTCAATGAACAGAAAATATTTCGGCGTTCTACAAGAATTCCAATTGTCAAGGGAATTCGAATCGAGTCTTGAATTTCTGCACGGGGAGTTTTAAATGGGACACTACGACCTTTCACCCCTTAAATGCAGAATAGTGCGTGTTTCCAAGTCCAAGTTGGTCACATTCGAATAGCTTTAATATCCGAAAAAAATTTATTCTCTAGGCTATTATCTGAATTTAACATCTATATTTAAAAAAAAGAATTATTAGAATACAGAACTTTCAAAACAATTAAAAGACACTCTTTACAGACTATACGAATCCAATTAGGTATTTTTAGACTTTCTGTTTAATTAAAAATTGTATCAGAAAAAACGTGTTTATTTTAAAAACAGGATAAAACTCTACACTCTTGAATATCAAATTTCAATCATTTGCCGTCCTCATTATTCTACTTTTCTTTCTAAATCATCTCATATTTCTTACACATTACGTAAAAATGTCCTTAATGATTCAGATTCACATTATTCTTGGACATATCTTTTCTCATTAACAGAACTGCTTTAACATCTGAGTTTTGTAAAATTTTAACTTATATATCCAAGATTTATAAAGTAATAAAGTGCGCTTAAAATCTTATGTAATAAAATTATCTAAAATTGGTAGATTCCAACTCATCTAAAATCCCGAGAAAAATTTTGTTATGTCACAAGAATGGAAAAATTCATACTAAGAATGAAATACGATGAATTTGCAGGGACTCTTATGGTTTGCATTAGATGGATTTAAATGTCACTCAGCTCGGTCAGAGGAAAAACGTTTCTGCGGAAGGAAAAAGAATTTTTCAAAGGCTCGCGTTTTACTGGCTGATGAAAAATGCCAACCTGCGTAGCATCATCACACCCCGCTCGGAATTAGGAAACTTGACATATGAAATATCCAGAATTATTATTCTTGTTTATAATGGATTATTTACACCGCACGAAGTCTTTAATAGTGATTATTTGTTATCTAGATATTATCACGTTATTAAGGTAAATTAACGATAAAATTGTAATACTTTTCTCAAAAGTCTTAAATTTCAAAACTGTAGGTTTTAAAATATTAAATTAAATAGCATAGCAAAAGTTTTATATCAAAAAAATAAAACATCCAAAACCGAGGCTTCGAAAAGTGCAGAATATTCATATTTGTACAGTGAAAATAGTCTATTCTGAGCATTCACAGCTCCAAAAGTTTGTCATAATGTCACCAGTAATCACCAAGTTAAAGAACTATGTTTATACTAAGTTACAAACAAATTTGGATAGGGATCCACTTTACAAACATACATTTGCCTCTGACCTCCAACTCAAGAAGGATATATAATGAACCCAATTTTCAGGAGAAATAGAGATGCTTACGTATTGGACTTGAAAGATAGAACTGTCCAATTTAAAGAAGCCTAATTTAAAAGGGTCTCCAACCAGTGAGATTATGGTGTGCATACTTATTGGATTTAGCGCCTGCAAAATATATTTCCAAAATATCAAGATTATTTTACAACTTTTAAAGCCTGAATTTTTAAGGAAGTTTTATAAGTGTTATAAAAATCTTTCATTTCATAATTGTTACAGCACCAAATGCTGTAAAGAATTTCTATATTAAAAATTAAAAATAAACTCCACATACTTAGAGAAAGAATAAATCAGGCGGTTTAGAAGAGAGAGCCGGCAATACGAGTAGTAGTACGTATACACCATAAACCCCAGTGAAAACTTTCTTTTAACCACCTGTGAAGTATTTCCTTTTGATCAAGAATAGAATCATCAAATTTGTTAAGTCCAGTAGAAAGTTATACGTAAACATACGCAAACAATATACAAACAAATTGGCAAACTGTTGGTTCTGAAAGCGATAAAATTTTACCTATCCATGAGTTAAATAGTTTCCAGTATATCGAGGATATAGATAAAAAACCAAACAACCAAACAAACCAACGAACAAACAAAAAAGAATTATATAATACCTTAATATCTTAAGGTTGTTTCGCAATACCGAAATAAACATAACAGACAAACACTACTCCAGTAGTCTAAAATCTGCGTTATCCAAATTTGTCCAGTGATTTTCGAAAAACATCATCCGTTTTTGAAGTTGATTAAAAAATTCAATTTGTTTATTTTAAAAATAGATCAAAATTTGTTTTTAGATCTGGTCAATGAATTTACTTAAAATTCATAACATATATTGAAAAAATGACACCTATGTTAGTGGAATTTCCAGAATATTTCGAAATATTTATTTTATTTGTCAATGGAATGTAACGAATGATGTGATAAAAATGATTCATATTTCATTCAGTAAGTTCCAGCATAATTTTTGAGAATTACAATTATGCAAATTTCAATTATGGGAGATATTCACTCTATTTAATTTATATTGTTAACATTCCCATTTTGCGTGCAATAGGCTCAAATAAAGCCCACAACCGATAAATTACCATTCCATTATATGCTGACGAACAATTTCACCTACTGAGAGATTTAATTATGTTTGAATGCTCTAAAGGCAGGAATTGATTAAATTCCCAATTTGGCCTGCACAACGCGCAAAGGAGGCTGGAACTAGTGGAGCTGATGTAAAGTCTCACACCTCTTACGGTAAAGTGAAACCTTGCAGGGAACCGCGAATACCAAAGGTCTTAGATCAATTTTAGTCCTACAAAAATATTCGGTTACGGAACAACTTTCGGAAATCAAACATTTCAAGTCTATTTGTTTATTATACTTCAGGGCCAAAATGGCGTAAAATGCAATTTTATTAATTAAAAAGATATCCTTTCTCAAACAAATTTAATCGGACAAATGGGGTTGCAGTCACATTAATTAAAACACTGGAACGTGAGAAATGCAGCAACCTTGGGAAGTGTTTAAACAGCGTACGTTTATTTTGCAGGACCACAGGATATTTAAACCTTAGACCGAATTTCTGCTGCTTTGTGGCGGTTAGCACCCCCGACGTGCCGTATCGATCGAAGTGAACATACGCGGAACAGTAATGTAATATGCACCAGAATTTGCATATATTCAAGACCTACTTGTTCTACCTAATGTCGAACATTCACAAAATACGTGGGAAGCAGAGAAGGAGCTCATCTCGCCATCTAATCTCTTTGCACAGGTCGACTTGGATCAACACTACCACCTCCCCGGCATATTCCCGGCATTCCCGGGAATGATTTGCTTCACAATTTGCATAATATGAAATCTTTTGTAAACCAACTGCTCGTGCTCGTTAGGTCACACGCATGAATATTTCATTTTATCAGATTATTTTTCATGTCGCGGGATGTTTACGTTTCCATGTGCCATCAAATTCTCTGAGATTTCCATAGGTGTGATAAGAATTCGCATATATTCTTTTGGCATGATTTAAAACCGCGCCTTTACCGCGGGTTATATACCCAGCAGAAGTCCAGTAGAAGGCAACCCCTCGTTTTATTTCTTATCAATTCCATTTTTATGTAATACTATTTTTAATGTAGTCGTGAAATAAATTTTTGATATTCCAAACGTCACGAAAAAGCATTACTTAACATTTATATCCGAATACACGTGCCTTTAATATTTTTATTTTTTATTTATTATATTACGTTGCCTTTGACTAATTTAGCTCAATTTTTTTTTTAATTATACGTTCTTTTATAAATACTCTTATTTCTGGAATTCAACAGTAGACTGGAAGAAGGGAAAATATTATACCTTGAATGTATTAAAATATTTTATTTTGACCTATTTTCTATGGTGCGAAAACTCACACTTATCAGTTCGTCTATATGCTTAACATTCATAAGACGTTTGTACAGTGCATTAAATGTGCTATAATTCATACTTCCAACAACCGTAATTTCTGCACAATTGGCCAAATTATGAATTTCGATTTGCGCTTAAGAAAGATTGTCTATTTCACGGATTAATTCCTCCTATAATTCACCAAAAATGTCTCGTATATGCAATTGCCCGCGTAATTCGTATGAAGGGTAACGCGGTTCAGCGGTTGTAAATATTTAATAAATCCCAGCTGGAAGCGCACGATGCACTCATAAACCGGGTAATGTCAAGAATTCTAAAAGTTCCAACTGATCTAACGTGGTGCTTGTTATATAAGTTTTATGAATGTTTGCCGGCCGGTAAATTGGCGGATACCGCATAAATTGGGGATCTGGTAGCTCCATATAATAACCGAAGACTCATTCGAAGACAGCTCCTCTGCAGACTTGCTGGAAAAGACATCATAAAGTCATGAAGCGCCAGATAAGCCCTGCTGTATATGACTCCTCTTTGGGGTGAAGTTAAGGATAAAAATTTTAGAAATACCCTGGAGTCATAGTAGCGAGAAGAAACTGAAGACGAGGAATTAATTTGGGTGGACGTGCTACCATCCCACTGCTGAGTGTATACCCTTGAAATTTGCACTGCACTTTTTGATTGTTCCACATATCCTATTCAAGGATAAGGAAGGAAATATACGGGCATCATGCGGGATATAAAGCCAAGAATATAATTTATTACACATGGGATGAATTCAAGCAGATCCTTGCTGCATGCACCAGTGGAAAGGAATGGTTTTGTAAATTTATTGCTGTGGAAGACAATACGATACAGTGGAACCTTCTCAGAAAAGGATTTCAGAGGTTTAAGAACAATACTTTCTTATATTGTTCAGCTTAAGATTGTTTTACCGAATGGACTCCGTTTAGTTTCTATGATACTCTATGCTTTCAACATTTCATTATATGCAAATTTGTATAATGCTTCATTTTACGCTCCGAAGGCAATTGGAGGTTCCATTGAACTATCTTATGAATTGTGTTGGTTTGTTTGTCTTGACGGCTATATATGTAACAAAAACAAAATTAGCTATTATTAAGTGATTGAGGGTGAACTTTTCGTAATCTTGAAATGTCATTTAAGCTTTATATCCATTATATTTAAACTGAAACCCCATATTGGCTTATCTCCATGCAGTCTAAATGTGAGTATACTAAATTCTTTCTGGAGAAAATCGACTTCCGTCGAAAATAAATGAATTTTACAAACGTATTTCTGTTTTGATGGAACCTGCAAACTATTAACTTTTAACTTATCATAGCTAAGTATTTAAAGAGAAATGAAGAAAATTTGGAAATACAACGATCGTATATATTATTTTTCCAGTGTAAAAAAATATAAAATTCCTCTTTCTCCCCTTATATTTGATCAATATCAATGAATGAGGTACCACTGCAGAAGAAATTCCCTTGGCTTCTGACGAATTGTACTTTAACAGCATAATAACGCACTATTTGTATAAAAATTGAAGTTAACATTAAAACAAATCATTGAAGTCCTTAGAGTTACGTCTATTGTAGTTCAAGCTTATGGCTTAAGAATACGTCACCTGTATAACTTTGAAATACCTCAAGCGGTCACCTCCTACCTGTGCTGTCAAAATATCTTAAAACAAATCCCTCCAGATTCCATATCCTGCGTAAATATAAATGAGAATTTTTCGATACAAATCTTCGCATAAGTTAATCATATAGCAACAATATATCCCGCACATAAAAGCATCATACATACTGCTCTGAACCGCATGTGTGTTGATATATGTATTTTGTGTTACACCTGTAACCTGATACAGAATAAATTTATTCCTTCAGAATCGTAAACAAGACTTTTGAAGGTAATAGCGTGCCTGAAAATCTTGTATTTGCATAAACCTGGAAGTCCACAAGGGTAAACAATGCACACAAATCTGCTTTCCTCTCAGCTGTAACATGTCTGTAACATATTTGCATTTTCCTCATAGTATTTATTTTTTCCATTAGAACTTTGCACGATGCCTAAAAGGTAACCTCCAAAACCAATCATAGACCACAAAAGGTCGAATAAGAAGTGTTCGCACAGGCCCACAAGTTTCGATAAAAATGCAAAGTGAAGATCATGGAATTATGTTATAGACTATTCAATGCAAAAATTCCAATTCCACTATTTTGGGGTCGTTAAAAGCGACAATAATAAAATTATTCTTTTTTTCTAGAAAAAAAAACTGATTTGTTTATTTGGGAAACGAGAAATATTCGATCAGGCGATCAGAACACAGGAGAATTAATGCGGCTTGGGCTAAAACACCTCGGACAGTTTACTGATTACAAGTTATGATAAGAAACACTAAAATGCACAAGTAGAAAGGTATAAAAATAAAACTAGAATAGAATCTTGAGCTTAAGTTAACCATATTAAGCTAAATAATAATTTTGTAAGTAATTAAACTAAGAAATTTAAAAAAATATTTGAATATAAAAATGCTGTTTCATTTTTTATAATTTAAAAGTTCGGTTCGGAAGGCTGACAATTATTACGTTATTTTACCAAAATCCATTTATTTGTTCATATATTGTGAATTGTGGTGGTTTGTTTACAATTTGAGCAAAAAGTAATGCTGTGGAAATGAGGAACGTGCAAGAAAAATATTACATTTAACTTTTGTTGATTTCAGAAAGCAGCCTCATAAAGCAATCACCTTTTATTAGATTTCTTATAAGGCTTTCTGTTACAATTTTGGAGCATTGTATTTGATCAATAAGTTAAAATTAGTCTTCCAAAAAATACGTTAATAAAACTGTGGTAGGTATCAAATATTATTAAATCTGATATACAAAAAAATTGATTCAAATTAACCTTAGATAATTCTTTTTCAAAATTCAAAACAACCATGTTGCTTAAAATGATTTGGGTAATTGGAGTTTTTAATTATACTAAAATAAAATTAGTATATCTTTCTTGCTCCAGGACATTTTAATGTGTTGGATTAGAAAGTGATTAGATGTCAATTAATTATTAAGAAAGATCTAAATATGTTTTTAACACTACAAAATTTTGCACGATCTGCTGTCTAAATTATGTTTCCAATAAATAAAATTGTATTAGTTATTCCGAAAATTTAATTCAATTAAGTTTGTAAATGTGGAAGACCATGAATGCACTACTGTTTTTAATTATTTTCTCCTATACTTTTTAATTAAAACTTTGTATAACCAAAGTTTAAAAATTAAACAATGACTCTTAAAGGGGTTGAAAGTGCATTTGCGTGTTACAAACAAGTTTGAATATTATTTTAATCAAACGACATTAAAATCCCCATGGTACCTGGCATGACATGGAACTTTTTCCATTACTTCAAAATGTTTAATTTTCTTATGTGACAACAAGCAATCTTTCAGGAAAATTTGAAGGCCACAATAAGCTGACAACGGAATTTTCTAATTTGTTGAGTAAATTTCACATCTCACTCAACACGAGTGCATTTTAACACAGAATAGCACTAACCTTAGCGTTTTCCTTGAAATACCCATAAATAACCTGCCAACAGGCAACATATTTTGCATTCGAAAGATTTTAATCGTGTTGGAATTTACGTGCAGCAACGTTACAAATCACCCTAACTACGTAACACGGCCATTACACTTGTATCATTAGCTGGGCAGCACATAGGTGTACCTACAACCAGTACTCGAACACCTCACACCGTCCAAATCCGTAGGTGCAATTAATTAGAGAAACAAAACGCGATACAGCTAAGAGCAGCGCATTTCACCTGAATATTGAGGCAACCACCAGCCACCGGAGTATCCTTGCATGACTGACTGGCTCGTGTGCAGGTGCAATTCGATCCAAATTATTGCACCTAACCTTAATTAACTTCTAATTTGTTCCGATTCCCACCTGCTTTCAGAAGGTTACATCAGGATCTTGCAAGCATCTCCTTGCGCTCTCTTATCGCAATTGAAAGAAGCTGGTGCACTGATACCCCGAAAAGGGATACAACTTGTTTTTGTACCAAAACAACATATTCCCAGATCCTGGGCCGTAATTAATTAAATATCTACTCGCAGCCCTTTCAGCCTTGTAGCCCTGCTTGGATTTAATTAGGGGCGGAGGAGTACAGGCTGAAAAAGAGCTCCAACTGCTGGAATGCACTCATGCAAGGTTCCCCTCGAATGGACATCCGACAAACTTTCGACAGCTCCAGACTGTAGAGCGATGTTGACACCATATATTGAGTCCGAGTAAAGTCCTAAATCTGGGGTTGGATTGCAGCCTCGCGATGAGGAGCATCAATCCCGTCTGGTTTGTTTTTCGAACTGCATAAGTCTTGAACGGATTTAGGGTCTTCAAGCAAAGCGATTAGGTCGCCTTGTTTACACAGGGTACTCCAACGACAGCAATAAACTTTCGGACGGATCAATCTAGAATTTTAACTTTCATCACGTGGAGTCCCGAATGCAGAATTTAGGATCTTTCTTGAATAATGTTTTTCTATTTCTTTTATTAGTACCTTGCTCCGTCTATTGGACTCAAGGGACTTTTTTGCTATGTCTCCCAGAGTAGATGTAGATTTGGTTTTAAACTCCTGGTTTGTGGGTTTTTATAAATTTCTAGTGTACAAACAAAAATTAGGAAATCGTAAGAAACAGTTCAGCAAGAGATTAAAAATTAAAAGGTAATAAATTATTTAAATCATTTGTTTATTTGTGTCGCAGTTGTTCTATGACGCCGCATTTGTTCTTTCATTTAAATTCATTTATATCCTTCTAATTGTAATCAAATACCTTGAACTGTAAAATTAAATCAATTCAAATTATTATTACAATAAGAACTTCGAAATGTATTCAACATAAAAAAGTATAAGAAAAATGTGTTCATTTTCAGAAAAGTACTAAACAGTAGTATTAAATATTTTTAAACTTTAAAGCAAAATGGATCACTAAAATTATTAATTAATTAATAAATTTAACACATTTAAATGACTAGCCAAACAACAAAAATGACTGCCGGAAAGCGGTCTACAATTTTATATTTTCAAAACATAAAAGTATAACCTTCTATAGTAATAGTGCATAGATGCTTACAAAACGTAATAATTATGTGAAGTATTGCATTTTTAATCATCGTTACATAAAAAATAAATTTATTAAAACCAAAATGATCAATAAAAGTGATTTATCACCAAATTCTTCACACTAAACGAATATTTAAAGACTGTGGAAACAAATTGTTTCTCGACTACAGTTAAACTATGTACGTTCCTCCTTAACCACTAAGGCAGTAGTAGCCCTACTATCAGTAAGGATCTTACTGAAGAAAGAGATGATAACAAGTAGTTCTGAATTCGAATTTAGTTCAAGAAGTCTGAAGATTGCTGTTGGCAATCGTTTTGTGTTTTAATTCTTTGACTCAAATTCTCATCTTTTTCAGATCTCTGAAATATTCTTGACTTGAAATCCCTTTACGCCTTTTGATGCATTTTACGAGTTTGCAACGAATCAGTGCAACTTAAAAAAGTGTTTAGAAAAGCATATACCTTCCACGACATAACATCATCAATGTGTAATATTCGCAGCATAGAATTTTGAAGAAGGCTAATTTTTTGTTTATTTTACAATAATATGAAAGGGCTCCAATTTCATTCATAATCTTCATAATGTTTAAACTTTAAGAAATTCAGTTTGGATCCATTTTTTCATAACAGATAACCTTCTAATATTTGAATTATCACACAATTTTAATGTTGTATTCGAATTATATTTTAAAACGTATGAACCAAATCAGAACAGAAATTGCAGCAACTTCTTTCAAGAATTTGTAATTTCTTTGCAAAACAAATTCTAATTGCAATAATATTTCTCGATTGAAATCTTTAAATTAGAAACCATATTTTCTGAAAAGTCTGCTCAGTGCTCAAAGTGGAACTCAATAAGAAACGAAGGTTCAGTCTTTCTGCAGCAAACAGAAATTTTTACTCTTATTCCTTTTTCAGCACAGTTAGCATGATTACTAGAAAAGTAGCTGCCACAAACTGGGAATACTAAAACTTACTTCCGAGCGAGTAAAATAGTCTCAATTGCAAGAGCAAAACAGTCGGTATAATTAATTTTAAAATCCTTCAAAGTTCCTTTTTAGATGCTTTGCTTTGGTTAATTACTTAATGGAAACTTCTATTTGTAGTTTCATCAAGTTCCTACTTTGACAACTTTCAGTAGAATCCTGTAGCGCACAGAAATAAAATGAAGTTTGAAAAGTTTCCTGCTATTATTAAAATATGATATCATTCCACCAATTTTTCAAATAAATATACCGCTCAATTTCATGGATTTAATTATTTTAAAATGAAAAGATTACTTATTTTTTTATACATAACACGTTTAAAATCAAATGAAAAATGTTTTATGTTCCAAATTACGTATGTATTTATTAATACAGAGAAGTCATTTAAAGATAATTTAAAATAGTAAATTAAAAGCAATGACCTTAGTTACATTAAAAGCTTCTAACGTGATTATGAATTTTGACTTTTAAAGTAATTAAAAGCTGAAAATAAATTTTTATAACTATTTTTTAAAAAGTATTGATACTTATCTTACTTATCATCTACAATAATAAAGAAGAAATTACATTTTGGATGCATTCACACAGTAGTAAATATTCTAATAAACATTAAACAGTAAATTTTATTTATATCAAAAGATGTGTATTTGAGTATAAAGAAGTAACTGCTATAGATTTCACTTGAAGGCATTATTTGTTAATAATGGCCTTTTTTCACACGCCGTTGCGTGATTTAGCGAAAGCTTTGAATTTTACTTTTGAAGAATAACATCATTTTGAAATAACAAAATAGAGGCTGTTTCTAAGATTTTGTTCGAGAAATAGTTAATACTAGTAGACTTTACGGAAAACAAATTTACTGTTCATATATTGAAGAATGGAAAAAATAGTTGATAGTGTAGTTATAAAAAATATGGAAACCTCTGTATTTTGCTTAAACGAAAGAAATTAATAAATTTAACCACAATATCGAGGTATAATATTGAACTTATTAGAAACATCATAATTATTCATTGTTTTTGACTTTAAAAAAATTAGAAAATTGCTATACGAAGTAATAAAAATAGCATTAGTAATAATTTATGATATTAATTCATGATATGATAGAATCCAAATATTCTACGCAAGAAACCTTTATATAAATTGTGAATATTTATAATTAGTATATGTAGTAACCCCCATTGCGTTTCGCATACAAATACTTCCATATTTACCTCATAATGTCCAAATTCTTGGATTATTTTAAATAAAATCTACAACTATTAAATTTTAACTAATCCGTTTTTCCGCCTGTATCTAGGACATGACAAGTATAAGCCAATAAAAGTACTTACAAATGTTTAATCACCTTTCTTTTGAGTTCAATAGTATACAAGCTACAGTAAATAAGCATACTATTTAAACTATACATTTCACCTTACTAATATCTAAACTAACGAAGAATTACCATCCGATATAAACGCCAAGAGAAATATATCTTTTCAAACTTTCAAACAAATGTAAATTTGCAACATTTCAATTCGATAGCCACTACCATTGCCGCTCTTGAACAACCTGACTCGATACTTAATGGTTATTTCTAGAAACTATCCGAAAGTTCGTAATTTATTCGACCAAAATTGACATTCTCACAATTGTTTCCACTTTTGGAGCTCCACATCTGTAGCTAGTGGCACTACATCGTTAGGTACAAAGCTAACAGAGAGTTTAACGCTGATTAAATTGAATTTTCGACTGGACAGCCTCCACGTCTATGGTTCTCAGTGACTGTGTAAATTTTAAATTCCGTGACTGGTCCTAATGTATCCGATAATTTTCGAATAGCCTAGATTTATGGATATATTCATCATTAAATGTTAAATTGATCACAGAAATTTCAGGAATAGCAGAATCCAAAATATGGTTTTGCAAAATTTATCGTTATAATTTAAACAGGTTTAAATTTAGACTTTTAATATAGAAGGAATAGTAAAAGGAATAATTAAAAATTCTCATACGAGCTGAAGAAATAAGCAAAGTTTGCCAAGAGCAAATAATAGCACAACAAAAAAGGCAAAAGTCCCTACAAAGTGCTGAAAAACTTGAATTAGGATAGAAATCTCGACGACGGCGTAGATTTAAATTAAGCAATGTTATTCCATTAAAAAGACACTGCAGATTCAATTTATTTAAAAGTCTTCTAAGTAATTTTCATGAGAACATACACACAAATGAAAATGAAGAAAATAACTTAGGCAAACAAAAACACATCCATAGAAAATATCAAGGAAGCAGTCGTTCTGTTGAAGTTAAGAGATTTCAGTTAATTTGGTCACGTTGTGAGAAAACAGAAAAAGCTAAACGGTGGGACTGGACTTGATTCAAGCAATTTGGGGCTTTATTACATGAGTTTATTTCTAATAAAGCTTCACTTTAATAAGCGTTTTAAAACGGAGGAACCACACTTTTAGGCATTCTTATATTATAATGTATTATTGTGAACATTTTAGGTTATTTTAATAAAAAGCAGAACTTCAATAAAATTTTCAAATTTTGCAATATTTACTCAACGTTCCAATTCCATAGAACGAGACGTTTACAGAGGAGATATACCCGCGTTATGAAATTAAATTATTAAAGTTTACTACTTAGCGTATACATTAAATAGTTTTAAGAATATAGAATCAAATGGACGTGTATTTTAAAAGAATGTAAATATAATAAATCTTTTTATAAATAAAACAATGCTAGAAACCGATCCAAATCCACCTTTACACACACACACTTGAATTCACTCTAGCACCGGGAGACACTGGCTGGCATTTGGGGACATTTAATGGAAAAATTAATTACGATGTTCAAGAGATGGCACCACATTTAATAAAAACAAATTTCCATGGTAATCTTCTATTAAACTTTCGATGCAATAAACTTGGAAGTCTAAAACCCTTTTTGATATTTGCAAACAACCCGCCTTTAAAGGAATTCCTACTGGGGTAATAAAATCTCAGCTAAATTATTTGCCTATATGACTTCCTTTTTGATTACATCTACATACATGAAGATTCATCAAAAAGCATAACTTGGAATCGTCCTTAGAGCTTCGACGGAAACCACAGTCCTCTGTCCTATAATGTGTTTAAAAAGTCTTCAGTCCTACTGAAATCCTTACAACTCTACCTTAGATTGAAGAGTCGTCAGTGAGCTTGAATCCACCCTCATGTTATCGAGTAGAGCTATGTGCATGCGAGTGAGCTGTAGAGTGGACTAGCGAATAGCTCAGTCCTCACTACGTAATTCAAAAAGCTCACTTTGATCCTAGCCGAGTCCTGTAAGTGATCGACAATATAGCTGCCTATTGTCGGAGTTTAATAATTGCCTCTTTGTACTTTAGGTTTCCTGAAATCTTAGAAAAATACCCTTTGAAAGGTAATTCAAGTGTATTGAAAGGATTTTTCTTAGTGCTATGCAATTATTTTATATTTTCCATAGAGGCAGCCTTATATATAGCCTATTCTGTGAAATTTACCGTAACATCAAGGATCCCTTTCATAATTTTAAGGCATTTTCTCGCTATTTCACCCTCAGGTGTTGGTTGCTATGTAACCTGGAAATTGATATTTTTAGGCTCCATATCGCTTAGTTACCATTCTTGCTATATGCCAAAATATAGAACGGTCGCAGATGTAATTTAACAATTCATTACCTTTTCAGTAGGTGTGACCTACAGCCAATAGAATATTGTGTGACATATTAGACCTTTCCATTTGGGTAAATTGAATGCTATTTAGGAACTTATACCAAAGATAGAACTAAGCAGAGTTATTCTAGCAGAAGTTTAAAAATAACTTTCTATAGTTTATTAGTGTTCTACGCCAGTGTTGAAGACTATAGTTAGATTATTATATCATTAGTTGTACACTCGTACATCTGTTTAGATCCACTCACTGAAATCGATAGTGGTGATTAACAGTTTAGGTATATGAGTCAGAAATATTCAAACTTTTGTCAAAAGAGTATTCTAATATTCAAAAATTAATTTTCCATTTAAATTTATAATTTGGAGGTGTTTTAATCCGAAGATAATCAACATTCTTAATTACATTTTATAATATCTATTGCTATTAATCCACATAAAATTTTTTTTAATTCAAGACTTAGTGCTAGTTTGCCCTGCAGAGTGAAAGGCTAACTGAAGTCATTACACCAACACACGTTACCATTAATCTGCATTAATCTAAGCGGAAGCCGCTTTGCTCCTTTTACCTTCCGAAATGAATTTACGAAAACAAATCCACAAAGCAGTCGGTATAAGTCGGGTTGGGAGAGCAAACAGGAGACGTAGCCGAGCGGAAAGGCTGCACCCATAGCAACAGACAGGCGAGCATGGTGTCAGCGGTATTCGGTGCAGGTTGTGGATACCCCTATACCATGTCCTTCGCACACCTTTTGTCGTCAGAACCTGAACTGCTTTTTGTTTACTCTAAATTTGCATTAGGGTGAAGTTTTTCTTACCATTGTCTCCGTCGCCCGGTACGGCAGTTAACGCTAGAACAAAAGGAGAACGTCGCGTCCCTGGGGGTTTATTTCGTGCTAACTTCCATTATGAGGAATCCTCCATTGTTAGGTCAGGAATTGCATGACTATCTCGCAGGTATGACGACGTTCCCCCACATTTTCGCGGCAAATAGAAGGAATACTTGAATGAAGGTGAATATCACCCGAGGGAACTCAGTTCGATTTTCTCTCCCGAAATGTTCAAGAGGTCAAAGTATCCAGTGCTCCGGACGTAAGAAAGTTCGCCAAGTCCCGGGTCTGGGTCTCAGATTTCGAGTCGTTCTAGTCTTCGGGGTGGTGGCAGGTGCTTTCAACAGGGCAAACCCAAGGTGCACTAAATCGAAATGGCGGCAGGGTTACAGGGTTCAAAAAACAATGTCATCGCAATTTCGTCGGAGTGCCACTTCGACTGGACTTGCCCCGGAATGGATAATTCATTGTATGACTTCGTTCCGAGCCCCGGTCTGGGTCCTTTTTCTCTTTGTTTTAAAGATTGCCGGCGGATGTTCCTCGCCTTTAAAGCTGAACACCCTAATTACCTTCGTGCTTAATTGAGTGGGTAATTAGACAGGAGCTATGGGATAATTTGTTAGCTGTACGATGACTTAATGATGGTGGGACACGAAAAACCCCATCATCAATTGCAATCTTATCGCGCAATTGCTGCTACTCCGTTGCGAGCAAATAGTCTATTCTACTATTTTGCTTGCTGTTCTTTTACGTTGAAATTGAGCAAATATTGTGAAAAGGTATTGTCAGTTTTAAAAAATTAGGAATGAGTCGAACAAGTGTTTGTCTAAGGTTCACCTATTTATTACATTCAAGATTATTTAAACTTGAACCTAAAATAAAACCTGACAAGCTGTTCTAATAGTTTAGACTAAAAAAACCAACTTTCTAAATGCGAAAGAACTGCTTTATATGTTACGTGTTAATAAATCAATCTCATATGAACTATTCCATCTATTCCATTTAACTGACACACATAAACGTCTTATTTTGTCGGATGTATTTACTTTCGCAATGAATTTACTAAGGGTCGTGTCAACAACAAGCCTGTTTACTTTGTACCCAAAATTTGATTAATAATGCATAATTACACAAGTTTAACTACATATAACACGTTATAAATGCCCAAGTGGCTTTTCTGTGAGCATGTTTTGTCATTTTGCAATGAAAATGCTATCATGAAATTTAATTTTAATTGGGCTAAAAAAAAAAATTCTTTAAAAACACACATATGCTAAAAAAGAAATAATATAAAGATACAATTTGTGATGTTATTTCAAGTATTAAATCAATCAATCTAAAGTTGATGATTGCGATCGATTTGGCACAATTTCAGGGAATTTTAAATTAATTTCTTTAATTATGTAAATATTTATTAAATTACTTCTATTGTAATTTAGTTTTGCATTAGTGGCTGTCGTCCAACGTGTTTATAACTACAGTGAATATTTCATTAACGACTTTTATTTATCGAAGCTATATTTAAAACTTACTCTGTAGCATATTTAATCAAGCTAAAACGTTTTGAAGCGAACGTTAGATTTTTGTATTATTAATTTTAAGCAATAAAATAAAAAGAATTGTCGCGAACTGCCGGAAAAATGTTTAATATTGTCTGAGAATTGAAACATTAATTTTTACAACCCTATCACGTTCGCGCCACTAAAGAAAATGTCTAAAATTGAAGTTATGAAATGGGATATTATGATCTATGTTTATTTGCGCTATTTAGGAGTTTATTTGTATGAAATTCACTAATATTCTATTTATATCCATTGCAAAGAGTTCTAAAATTTATCCAATTGCGAACATTTAAAGTGAAACATTATCAAAAAATCGAATATATTTCAAGTCCATTCGTAACATGTTCATCATTTGAGAAAATTGTATAAGAAAATACAAATTAAGCGTGTATCTTTTTTTAAAAAATTTAACTCCTGTTTCTTCCTCAAATGATTATCTCAACTATAAACAAATAAACCTTAACAATCTCTTTATAGTTCAACACTCCTTACATCATGTTTTCACGTTGTTCACTAAAACACTTTCATCGATTAATGATAGTAATAAATAGAAATAATCAAATAAGCAACAGTTTAAGACCTCTTAAAAACTATATTGACAGAAAATTTAGTTACTACTAGAGTTATTTTCTCATGTTGTACAAGTAATATAAGCACGAAATAATACTTTGCTTGTTTTTTTACTTTTGTTATGTTTATGCATACAAAAAGACTGAAAAAAAAACTTTGTTTAATTTACCATCTATTTCGTAATTAGTTATATCAACATAATTAAACTGAACAGGAGCAAGCTAAAACAACATAAAAATTACAAAGCGTACTTATAATACATACAAACATGATTTTCTTGATAATTTTTAATTTTTAATAATATTTCCTTCATTTCCTTTCCTTTGTGCTGCCACAAGAATTGAAAAATTACACTTTCTTGCACTCTAAGTGCAAATTCCGAAAATCTTAATAAATCTTGCGCCTGTCCGTCTGTCAGGAGATAAATTGAACCACTTTTGCTTTCTTCAACTTGATTTACACCTCTTTGGATAGTACCTTAGTAGCTAATTATCTCCTTAGGCTATATCCCGAAAAAGTGAATTTCATGGCTGGCAGGACGCTAGTGCCACAGAGTTAGTCATTAAATCGTGAAAAGCAATTAAGCACTCAACGTGGTAAATTAATTATGACCTCTAGAGCACTAGCGTCTTCCTTTACGAAGTGAATTAGAAATTCCACGTTCCTTGAGCTCTTGAATAATCCATGATTCCAACCTGGAGCACATTCAGCAGGCTTTTGCATATTCTACTCAATTTGCCCCCAGGTGAAGAAGTAAAGGACCTACCCTACTTTTTTGCATCCGATCTCCCCTGAGAAGTACCGACACGAAAACAATATTCTGAAATTCCTTTGAATGAATTTCTCGAAAAATATTTTCGGTGTGCTATGATTTGCAAACATTCAAGGTGATTCAGAGTGCGCGTCAGAATCTTCCTACCTCATAAAAACATTTAAAGAAAATTTAATTGAAAATTCCTAAGAAGGCTGTGATTCTGCGAAAGCTGAATCTGAGATTCGGTCTTATAATTAAATTTTGTAAATTAAGAAAAATTTTGCGCCATCACAAGCCCGTGTTAGCAAAAGCGTTTCTGTTATACAAAATTAGATTGTATTCAAATGCCACAAATTATTTTTTAATTGCATATTGCTGGATTCTAAATTGGCTGTGTACTCTTTTAATATTTGAAATTGCCGATATTATAAGACGACAAACCACGAATACGAATAACATCGAATGATTGATGGTAGTTTTGTGGAATCCTGAAATTAATACTAAAAAATATCAACAATATCCGTAAGTTTATTCGCGAGAAATATATTTTTCAGCGAATTCTTTTCTCTTGGCCATGGGTCACGTACCACTGTGTCATATATAACATCATTCATTATCATATCAATATTGAAGAATATGGTATATATTACCAATTAAAAAATATTTAAAATAAATCCGGTAGTTTTTGAGACTCTAACCATGCTCACACTTAATAATGCATACAAATTTCGACGATACTAAAAAATATATGTCATTGAACTTACGACCTGCGACTTGAACTTCTAACACAGATTAAATACCTTAAGCTTAAAACTTTTCAGCCATGTATTTATTTTTCTTTATAAATTCATATGTGAATATGTCAAGAATATAATTTTATTTAATTACGACAATTGAAAATTTTAATAAAAGTTCGCGATTGTTTCCAAATTCCACAAAACCCTTCCTACGATCTCAATCTATGCGGCAACATGAACTGCACACGCTGTTGTCGCATTGGACGAAATCTAATAAATGTAAATAGTAAAATTGTTAACAGAAGATCACAAAATTATAAAATACGAATTGTTACTTTCATTAGTGTAGCAATTGTAAGCTTTTACATAGCATGGATTTGTAAACCAACGAGCGCATTTTCCATTATAACCGCAAACAGGCGCCTCGGCAGTAGAACACTTCGGGCATCGTCCGCGGCTACTTTGCTCCATCTCTCCGTCCATCCATTCTTTAGTATCATCCGTGGCAGACGCCATTACGAGAACTGAAAGAAAGAGGGGAATGTGTCAAGCTCTATCAGCCCAAAATCAAACACAATGTACCACAAAGCAAGAAAACCAATGCGAACTTCATGTTGGTCACGAAATGCAATTTAACGACTGCAAAATGGTAAAGTGCACCTGCTGGACTGTTCAGGGAATGATATTTTCTCGGCAAGGAGTATTTTTATATATAGCAAAATGTTAAAAATATTTTGTTGATGTAACGTTATCTGATGGGACCTTGACATGTTTGACAAATAAAAAATGCGGCGGTCTTAAGAAATCTTCTTACCTAAATAATTATAAATTGCAAAACTCGTTTACTCTTGTCCTATTTCATTTTTAAAAATGAGTACCATAACTAGGGTATATATCGTTAGGGTCAGTGTGCAATGTGCACGTATTTGCTCATGCAACTTAAGTGTGTACTCCCCAAAGAGTACGAGATTTACAAATGCAACCTTTCGCTGGATATTTATACTTGATCTAAAACTTGTGCGATAGTTTCCCTCGTAATTCTAATTCGAGTAGCTTTAACATAAAAACATAAACACCCAAACTATACTCTAATATCGTAACAAATTTTAATAACAATTAGCAATCGTTGCAGTCAGTTGCTAAAGAAGTGTGCCAGATAATGAATGCTATAAATATTAGATATTTTATTTTATGAAATAATTTCCCAGGGTCTTAAGAACACCTAGACGCTTTTAATTAGCTTTAAGAAAAAGAGGTTATTATTCGTTTATATATATTTTTATTGATGTGTGTTTTCGAGTTATCCTATATCAATTTTAAGAGAACCAACAAAATATTTTTTCAATAAATTAAAAGGAATTGTTTTCATTTTGTCATAGCAGGTTCTTAAGCCTATCTCAATTATGCTATTCTCTCTAAAACTCCTGCATCGATTCACTCTCCCATATATTCATAACTTTGGATGGCCTGTAGCAGATTCTTAGTGCATTTTTAGAATCTAGACTGTTTGTCCGCCTGTTTTTTCATCTCCATCCGTCTATATGATTTTCTCGGAAACTACTGACCGAGCTAAGGTGAGACTACTTTTTACATGATTTAAAATATGTCTCGAAATATTTTGCCTGTTTCCGTGTCACCACTAGAGAGAAGTTCAAGAAAAATCTAAGCGATATTATAAAATCCTAGGAATTTTACCCTTTCAATAATGAAATTTTCTGCTAGCGTTTAGTAAACACTAAAAATTTAAAATAAAAACTTTTAACCAAACTTGAAAATTCGGAAAATATAAAGTATTTTGATATAACCATTACATTGATATAGTCATCATAAAAGTTGAATAAACATTACTTTCAGCATTACTTCGATATATGGAACTCAGATTTCGTACCGATTTTAATTACATTTTTTAAGTATGACATTTTAATACCTACATGAAATTTATATTTTCAAAATCTTATTATGTCGAAGTCCCTACACATTCCACGTTCAAGAACGTCTTTGAAAAATAAAGAAATTGGTAAATCAAGCAAATAATGAACGTGATATCACCATCTCATAACCAGCAATCAAATCTTATTTACTATAAGTAAATTGTCCTGTTCTGTTTAATCCCGTTTCGAGCAGCAAACATGTGTATTAAATTACAACTTAATGGGCTTTATTTAACGCGCTCATTAGAATAGTAATCTATGAAATGGTCGCTAATGCCTTGTTTTAGCTGAAGTATGTCATACACATTGAAAACAATGTACAACTACAAAAAGACTGATGACAGCATAAAAAGAGAGGAATTAAAAGAAGTTAGAGTTTTTATACATTTCATACTGCAGAAATGGCCCATTTCGGGCGCGGGTAAAAATAAATTTTATATTTTCATTTAGAGTGAAATTTATATTTTAGAAATACTATATAAATACTTCACTACAACGGATTCATATATATGTATACATATATATTCATAACTGCTCTATTAAATCCTACTTTATTGGCAATATTCAGGCATTCTATTCGTGTAAATTTTAATAATATTTATAATTTTCAGGATGGATCTAGAGGCGTTCCGCGCAGCATTTTTTCATACGGTTGCACTGATTATTAAGTACAAACAAACCGTTGGGCATATGCCGATAATGTCAGACGAGATGCCTGGATTTTTAAGAAAGTGCTTCCCTTCATCAGCTCCGGATGAACCGCAAAGCTTTTATAATATCCTAAAGGATTTAGAGGTCACCCTTATCCCGAATATGACACATTGGGATCATCCAAATTTCTATGCATATTTCCCATGTGCTAGTTCATACCCATCAGTACTAACAGAAGCAATCATTACGGGCCTAGGAAATATCTCTTTTGGTTGGGGCACCTGTCCAGCTATAACGGAAATAGAACATATTGCCACAGACATGTTTGGCCGACTATTAAACCTGCCCGAAGCGCTACTCCATTCTAATCAAAGTGGCGGTATGCTCTTAAATTCAGCTTCTGAGACCATACACCTTGCAATGCTTGTCGCGAGGAATTCGATGATATCCATTCTTCAAAATAAAATCAAAGACGAGCAATTTAACATTGAAAAAAAATCTTTAGTATGTTACTTTTCCAAAGATGCCCACTCTTCCTTTGAAAAGGCAGCTAAATTGCTACTGGTGACAGCAAGAACGGTCAGTGTTATCGATGATGGATTCTCAATAAATGTAGACCAACTCATACAATTTCTCGATGCAGACATAAAAGCTGGTCTCTATCCATTTTTTATTGCCGGTATGTTGGGAACAACTGGAACAGCAGCTATTGATGATCTACTGAAGCTGCAAACGATTGCTCAAGTTTATCCAGACATTTGGTACCACATTGACGGAGCCTATGGTGGTTCATCCCTAATGCTTCCAGAATATAAGCACCTGCTGGCTGGCATTCAAAATGTGAATTCCATGAATGTGAACCCCTACAAATGGTCTTTATCAGCGCCGTGCGGGGCCGCTATTTGGTTCAGAAATCGATCTTTGGCTGAACAGATCCTTAAGCCTGATCTTAAGTACTTCAGCGAAGACCAATGTATAAAGACCGGCCTGGAGGTGAAGTCAATAACTTTCACTAGAAAATTTCGTGGTCTAAGACTATATATGGATTTGCGAACTTATGGCAAACGAGCTTTACAAGCATACATCAGGAAACACATCGCACTTGCAAAGTTGTTTGAGAAGCACATTCAGAAAGACCCTATGTTTGTATTAGTAAACAAAGTACACTTTGCGTTAGTGTGCTTTCGAATGAATGAAACTGCTTCAAAATCCTCAGAAATTCTCACTAAAGAGCTGATCGCTCGGTTAAATAAGAGTAGGAAGATTCACCTTACCCCTTCCGAGATCAATGGCATTTTTTTCATCAGGGTTTCTATTAATTTCGAACATGCAAAGGAAGAACACATTAATAAGGCCTACAAAATGATTCAAACTGAGGCAAAGAGAGTTCTCAATGATCTCGAGAGCCAATCAGAGTACCCTGAGCAATATTCATTCGTCCGGGAGGTCAAATCTTCAGGGAGAAGATCAATAGATAGTGATACCGTTCTGATTCCGAAAAATAAATAATTCAGAGCATTATCAACCATCAATATAAATTCACCCGCTATGTTAATTTAACGAATACCTGTAAAATTGTCTAGTGTGTCCTGCAAGTTAAATTTTGTCAGTTAAGTTCCTAAAAAAAATATAAAATGTATATACACCCTGTCAAGTGATAATAATAATTAACAATAATAACCATAATGAAAAACTGTGCAAGCCAAGAACATAATTTTAAACTCAATTTCGAACCATAGCCATCAAATATAAAAATAAATGCCACCAACATGAAAACTTTTAGATAAAGGTTTGATGTGAAATGATAACTGAGATCAAAAATTCAATTTCTCTTGATATTCAGAACACAAAAAACGTATTTTTCTCAGTTTTGAAACATAGTTTTCTTAAACAATTTACGGAATAGATAAATAATTAGTTCATGCTGTCCATTTACTCTTCACACTCTTCCCTCTTCACATTTGCGCCTCCACTTGTTTTACTGGCGTTAATTTTTTTTAATTTCATATAATTGTTCTATAGCTAGTCCTGTATTAACATGAAATGCTGTTCTTAACACTAGTGAAAGATGGTCTTCTACCCAATAATCTTCAGAGGAGTAAGAGTCGAATGGGCGATGACTGCCCAGATATATCGGTTGGAATGGATATTTCTATAAGAACGGCTTCAAAAGAAATTAAATTTGCTTTTATACTTAATATTAGTGTAAAAAGTGAAAATATCGTTCGAAGTTCTTCACTACCTACCCCTATAGCCGCACTTTTCTTCTCCTTCATTCATTGTAAAAATAATTTTTTTGGTTTTGGCTAAGGCCTTTAAAATATGTAACTGAAATTTTAAGCAAAACCAAAATAGTTTATTTTATCACATATTTATCTAACATCATGGCTCTAACAAGTGCTTGTACAAACTACATTTATTGATTTTATTTTACGGCCTAAAGCATTAGAAAACACCCTGATGAAAGCTGGACCTCTACATATTATATACGTCCCAGATCATTGTATATGTTCCCTTCCACATATGCATGTATTTGACTCAATGTTTTTACCAGAAGTTAATGGTCACCTATTAAAAAATGTCGTAGGAACTCCCGTAAATTCCTGCCGCAGATATTGATCCCCTCCTAATGTTAATCTAAATATATTGTGAAAAAATACATAGAAGAAAGCAGACAGCTTTGCTTAAGAGGACTTAAGAAAGAATCTAGCCAGAAAGAAAATAATGTTCCTTAAGACCTTACCTTGTTCGTAGAGAAAGTAGGCGAACATCTTACAGATAAATGGAGAAAACTTCCTATAATTTAGTATAGATTGGACCTTTTTTTGGATAAATACTGTTCATGTTTCAGGTAGATGTGAGGAATTCGCATGTGAGCAGACCTTTAACTAAATTGGTAAAGCAGAAATAAAAGCACCCTAATAGTGCACATTTATTTCCATTTTAGCTCTACCTGTGCCAAGTCAAGTGGATGAAAACCTTTTATTACACTCTTGATTTATATTAAAATAAATACACTTTCACTTATTTTGCCCTTCGGGAAACTAAAAGAAATTTCTTTCTAGGTGTTTTAAGGGAAGACATCTTTAAGATTTTATCAACATTGCATCTACGGCCTTCAGAAATTAAATGACTCCCTCGGAGATGAAAATAACCGATCGAAAGTAATTTAGGCCAATATAAGCCTGTCTTATTCCATCTTCGAGGCATCTTTGTATACGTACCTCGATCCCAACTGTTCCCATCTTAAAGCTACAGGGACTGGTCGTCTGCTGTATCTTGGCTAGCATTTCTTTGACAAGAAACTGTTACAATTCAATTAGGGCCAACAATGTAATGAGTTTCCTGCCATTGGGGCGTTACATTCGTTCTTCGCTCTCCCACTAGCTCTCCTCTGTCCGCCGTTCAGTTCCTCCCGGGGGTGATAAAATGGAACGATTCGGGTGAAACTTTTGTATTAACCCATTTTAGGTTGCAAGGACCCGACACGTTTACGTTTAATAAGAACCTGCCTGCAAGAGAGAGCGCAGACAGCGGGGGAGTGCACTTAGAGGTTTCCTTTAATTAGTAACACAGAGTCACCCTGTACTGGGTGCATTCAGCCACTGTGGAGATAGTAAAAATTTTTATTGGATCACGTTAGACATTTTCAATGTAAAAATATTTTTTTACGATGCGAAATGAAGTTAACGAGCTCGAGTGCGTGTTGTCTTAAGAGCTCAATTTTGTCACTAAATGGGGAATTATGCACTTTAGAGTAAGCCTTTATTACATTTCGATTTTGATGGCCACACTTTGAGAGTAATGCTTCTTTCTCTTTGAATAATATTACACCTTAATAGCTCATACTCTCTTGACTTGGAGGGAAAACTATCAAACTGCTCGTATAATTATATAAAATATAATATTTAATTACCCCATCAATATACGTTAAAGAAAGAAATACCACGCAATTTGTCATCGTGGGATATAAATATCATGTCATTACACAAAGGTAATATTACCTTGTTATTGCTTCAAATCGTAAAAAAACGAGAAAACAATTATTTCTTCTTTGTATTCGTATCATCACCATAGAGCGACGTTATCATTGAGATGTTTATCTTTTTACAGCCAACGCGTTTTAAATAGAGATTACGGCGTAGTTTTAAATGTGGTGTTTGTTTTTAAATTAAGTTTTTACTTTTCAAAAATCTCGGAAATAGCGATTAATTTAAACATATAAGTAAATAGTTTTCTTATATTTCAAAATTCAAATAAATATCGGGGAAAGAAAGAAACTATTTTTTTTTCTGTTTATATTTTTATGACAAGCCTCATAAGTTTAAATGGCCGATTTGGGTAAAACAAAAGTTCACGATTTAGAAGTGGTTCTCCTTAAAGTCTTGAAAGCAAACTCAATTCAGCATATTCCATCAATAGCTTATGTTGTAGATATTGGCCTACTATTGTTATTTAAATGTCTGTTCATTTCACCAATGTTATTGTTATTCCCGCGTTACAGTTAATGTTTACCTCTATTTAAAACATAATTATAACTAATTATTACTTTTAATATTTATATAGTAACCTACAAAACACACTTTCAAACTTCCAACTTAACTTTCAAAGTTTCTTGAAATCACTTAAAGCGTAAATTTCAATGGTTTATCAAAAACAAATGTTTTAAACGCAACGCAATCTTTTTTTAGTGGCATTTGTAGAAAAGTCTTCCAAATTCACGAGGGCTCGTATAAAGTTCTTCATTTCCCTCAAATGAAATGCGAGAAAAATTCGTTTCCTTCGTAGAATCCTCAAAAAATAAAAACAAATTCCATTTGTATTCAGAACTTCCCGGTTTTCCAGGATGATTGCTATTCCCTCACCGAACAAAGCATCAATTGAATTTAAAATTCGAACCGCCGCTGGAGCCAGTTGTTGTGTAGTCTAGAGGGCGAAACGAAAGCGATAACCTGACCCAATAACGCAACCTTATTTAATTAATCATAATTAAAGTAAATTGAATGTCTATCAAATTATAACCACTTCGGCTCCCGTGTCGAATACTTTGTTGATGTGATCTGCCACCGCGGAAATTCCCAGTCGAGGACGCAATTACAAGCACGAGTTAATGAGGAGTGGAGAGAAAAGGTGCGGTGATTGAATAACAAAATCCGAGATGATGGGGAAAACCTTCAAGGGCTTCTCTCGCCCACTGGAATCTTTGAGAAGGTGTGAGCCTCCGTTCCGGACACTTTGACATGTTGAGCCGAGTGACACAAAATGAATTCACCTCGGCGTAATGAGGTCTTAGAGGATATCTCCTGTGATTCTCGATACCACTGTTAATCTTTCGGAACCAGGACATTCGGGACCCTTCTGCTTCATTCCCGAAAGAAATGTTTGCTCTTCAGAATTTTTCTTCTGTTTGCTAACTCCTTGACGGGTACTTGCCTTCCCGCAGATGGCATTAGACAACGAAGCATCCATTAAGCATTTCTTAAAGCCCCTTTAAAGCGGTCTTTGTTTGCATTGCGAATTTGACTGATTACTCTTTTTACTGCATAACTCCCACGTTCACGGCATTTTTTCTTTTCTGCCATTTTTTGTGCGGTTTCGCCCGCTCTGGCCGGTAACCTCGTTATCCACGGGGGATGTTTATCTTTTGATACACTTGCGAATACAAAGTTTATTCAAATCGCGTGGAAAACTTCCAACAGAGGGGTTATCTCTCGGCCGAATTTCGCTAAAAACAAGATAAAAATTATGCAAATGTTTTCGTTTTCTTCGTTTTTCCTTTTTTGTTTATGCTTTCGTAATTAATGGACAAAGTTATGAAATTTTTCTTTGCTTTACGTTGACTCAGGAGTTCTACTCACTCGGCTGGGCTCTTTGGAAGTTCATTGAGGGTTTCGCACAATAGAGCGACAAAACATCAATTTTTTTAACAGTACGCTTGTCCTTCCCCTAGAAGGAAAACCAAAGAAAATGCTTTTGAATACGGTAAAGTATAGATAAATGCTGCTAAGTGATAAAAGTTTTCTTTTTGCAAATAACGGCCAGTTGGTTGTTTATTTAAGTTTTTTCGTAATTGTATGCGAATTCAGTACTTCTTATCCTTTGTTCTAACAAAAAAAATAGCGCTATGTGCTAGAAGGGCTTATAAACACACAATGAAAATTCGATAAAAAATTCGTTATTATATCTTGAAAAATCAAAACGAAATTTTTAAAAATTATGGACATACGCATAGAAAAGCGACTACATGAAATGATTAAATCTCCTGTGTTACTAATTCGACTATTTAGATCCATACACCTTTACAATATTGAAAAAATCGATTTTTTTTCTATTATTTACTTTTATTCCGCGTACTTTTAAGAACTCGAAAAAGACATTTTTTTTGGGAAATTCCATCGGACGTAGATATAACGATTTATGGGAGCATGCGTTAGTGGGCCTATCTGGAGGTCAGAAAACTCTAAACGCGTTTTCGTAAAAAGTACGTTCATGTGTATAACTTAAACAATTTTTAACACTTTTACTTTGATTCAACAGACTACAAGTATAACATTCTTCTACAAGAATATTTTTAATTTTTTAAAGTTCAGGTGTTATGATGCAAACAGTCCAGCGGCACTTTCAGCATACGTACTAGAAGCAGGCTATATTATTAATTTGTAATAAAAGAAATTATTTGCAATATTTTTATACTTAAAGCATTAATAAATAATGTTGAATATATACTTTGGATCTTTTCTAATATCCGTTCCGAATAAATAAATTCCGAAAATTTTTTTTTTTTTGCAGATTTATTTCTATTTAAATAATCATATTAAGGGTATTAATAAAAAAGTCTCCATTACTAAAATATTTCCATTTTAATTCGTTTTAAATTAAATATAAATTACATAAAAAATAATTCGCACTTTAAAAATCGTATTTGTTTTAGACTCACATGAGGAAATTTCTTTCAATGCTAGTCTAGATGAGTATATCTTCATTCCAATTAAAAGGGCTTTCAGTGGAGCTTGGATGCGTATATATTTTCACTTCCCGCATGCACATGTGCGCCAAGCAATTTGCCATAATTTAATGTAAATAAAAAATCGTTTATGAATATGAAAGCCTTAGACTGAGTAAGATGCAAGAATGGATGCTTTTCCCACTTTATTACCTTTCTCCTCCTTCTTGCTTTCCTGTACCACTTTTGTAAATTGTTATATTAGACTAGATTGTATCTCACTAAACTGAAACGATGTGTTCAATTGTTTTCATGGTGTACTCAAATTTAAAAATGTATATTTAGACTTTAAACTTAACTCATGTGCCTGAAGGGAAGGAACAATGTAATTTTGATTAAATATTTCTACTTCTGACTAAAGCTGGTTGAAATTTCATAATCGGTAAAAAAAAAGGTGTATGCTATAAATACTATAATTCATATTATAAATATAACTACAATCATAGCTACATTCTCCAATATCTTTCTGATAAGTTTAAAGATTAAAAATTCTCTTAATATTTAAAAAGGAAATTGGCTTTCAAATTAGTAGCCACATTTTGAAAAGTTGTCGTTGAAATCTACTTAAGGGCGCTTTGGAAGCTTTCGTCCATTTAATGTATATGTGTTGAAACCTTTGCCTATAGATTTGAAATCTATTAACAAGAGACTCTACAGGCCGACTCCTCTTATTTTGAATGCTCCATGTATCAGTGGTGTCATTCCCCAAAAGTTTAAAACTATAATCCATCTCCTGGCCCTTGATATCGTAATTATCTCAGATTACAGATCATTTCACCACATGCCTCTCTAAGTGTAATCCAAAACTTTATCAATCATCGAATTAAGAAACTCTCTTGTGTATACGAGAAGACATAAGCTAATTTCAGATTCACGCTAATATAACTCCAGAATCTCACCGCCAAAGGATGTCAACATACCTCCCACCGCGCCAGAGGATTTCAAAATGATTCACATTAATACCTACGTCGAATCAGTCATTCCTCCATCACAAAATTGAATCGTCGAGTGAAACAATAATGAGGACCTAACAGCTTAGATTATTAGTATCATTTTAGAAACCACCTTCAATATCGTCGAATAGACTCGGATAATCCTCCGGTAGTGAACTGGAGCACCATACAAACCGGCTGCCTTCCGAAGTCTTTTCATCTTCAAGCTAGTTTAATATTTGAATTAATTAATTGAAAATCGGAGGATGATGGTGGGGAGTGGAAAGTACCATTTGCTTGCTCCGCTCGAAACAGCTTATTTTTTTCACATAAACGTTCTTTAATAGGCTCGACAGTGGCAGCATAATTGAATTTGAGTGTTTTTCAGGTAAGAGAAGACTAAAACCGGGATTAAGAGGTAAATTTGGGAATAATGAAAATTTCAGACATCTATAGGTGATGAATTTGATTGATACTTACGTTCCAGTGAATCAAGTAACAATTATTAATTCAGCTGCACAGACATGACATAAAAGGTAATTATCGTCGCGATACAACTCATACAAATCCAATAAAATGGATTGCCATGGCACAAAGACGTTGGAGAACAGACGTGTCTGTCAAATACAGCCACTCAACGTGAACAATCCTAAATAGCTTCTTAAACATACCAACGCAAAGTCGAAATGATACCAAAGCCTGAAAGAGCGAAGCAGTAAGGAAAGAAGTCGACCCCCTCTTTCTAGTGTTCCGCCAAATCAATCAATCAAAGCTATTGAAGCCAAGAAAACGAGAAAAACGACCTCTCACTGTCCGCACAACAATAGCAGCAATAACAGCGGCAACAACAAAATCGCCTTTTGTTCCTGAAAACGTTTTCATTTTCTGAATAAACTTCTGTAACCGCCAAAGAAAACAAAAACGAACTCCTTCGGGAGCAGGAGCCGGAGTAAACCCCTGTAACCAAATAATAAAGACAAGTCGTGGCACTTTGCCGCCGGGGGACAACCATTCAAAGGCATAAAAATAGAGAAACTTAAATTTCATTAAGAAAAGCAAAGGGGACTGTAATTAACTATTGTCTTGAGCAGTCATATATTTCCAGGAGGACTTCTTCTATTAATTGTCTGTAAACTAAGGAACAGTTGTCGCCTAGAAGTAAATTGAAAAAGTTTTACAAATTCCTCGTGGAGTTTGCCTCTCTTATACGGGAATCCTTTCTGACAGAGGAGTTATACACAGTCCATGCCGATCTGCCCGTACCTAATAATTTAGCTCCTTCCAGCGCGTGTCTTTTGCCCTTCTGGAATATTTCGAACGAGCTTTTATGTGATCCAGTTATCCTGCGATTGAATGGCGAGAAAACGTCTGGTGCGCTAGTAGCGAAATGATTCTTCTTACGTAGCACCACGCGGAGAAAAGTAAAACAACTCTCTTTCAAAACAAGTTATAAGAAACCTATTCGTAGTAGAATTCTTCTAGATCTATCTAGGGAAATGTAATGAAAAATGTGAATGGTTCGAAGTCTGCATGTGCATGTCTTCATCATAAGCCAAGCACCATGACCCTTCACTATTGTTAACTGTATCGACGCAACGAGTTGAAATCCTCTGCTGTTGTTCTTAAAAAAGCTTAGTTAATAATTTTTTAACAATAATATTTACAAAACCAATAACCAAACGCATATTCCTTTTTTCTGAGACTTAACATGAAATATAAAGCGAATACAAATTTACTACTACAAGGATATTGAAACATTTTGTACTTTGCAATTGAATGCCATTATGGATTTTTATTGCTTAGAGAAAAACTTTTTCAAAATTGTTAAATAAGATATTCAAAAATACGATATTCAAAAAAAGATTTGATTATTTGTTCCCCTAAAATAAAGTCTTTTTGTTTTTTTAACCACGAATTTTTCGAAAGATTATTTATCGACATGTAAAAAATGAGTACAAGAAATTGACTTACAAGCCAAAATCCCATTCTCAATAAACTAGCGCATAAATTGTTCTGTAACCTCATGTTAAAACAAAAGCTGTTTTTGGAACACTATTTTCCAATAAAATACTCCTACTATACTTCTTTTTTTCTGTTAATTTTTCTATTGTTTACCAATAAATTAGACTGTGAAAGTTATAATTAAGTCTTGACCGTCATTTCAAACAAATTCCATCAGAAATAATAATTATTTATTTATTAAGTTCCCCATAAAGATTTCAGATTTGTTTTCTAGTCTAGTTAAAGAATTGTAGAATTGTGTATATAAAAAATTTAGGACATGGGTATTTCACCCCCTGGTTTTAACTTTATGTTCAAAACTATCCGAATTCCATCAAGAGATCTCCTTTAATTCTGAAAACAATGACAAAGTTCACCTGGTGAAAACTTTGACTAAATCAGATCATGGAAGCGCCAATTGTTCTAGAAATGAGTCTCGCTCTTGGCTAAGTACAAATTTAATCTCGTGATATCGCGTTATTGTTGCACAGTACCATGGACCACATCACGTCATAATCACCGTCAGTCGTCGGAGTCACGCAGCACTCTCGAATTAGCATGAACGCAGTAAATGAAGTGCATCCGAACCCTTCTCTAGCCATTAGTGGGGGTGTGACGGGATGACAGGGACTTCTTTCATGACGTTCAAATGGAGTTTGAAATTCCGCCGAATAATGGGAATCCAACGGAATCTGCGAGGACGAACTTTCGCCGTATAGACGATGTAAACTAGTTGACTTTCCGGCTGAGGTGAGTGCTTTCCAGTATTACCCGAAATTAGCCAAGAGACTAACGTGCCAAAATGTCTCCTACCCTCGGGCTCGGCACTAAAGCTAATTCTAAGATGTCGTAGAAGCACGTGAAATGAAAGCATGTGGAAGCATTTGCCGGATAATTGCTCGTAAGACTCCCCAGAGATACCTTTTAGAAGTACTAAAGCAGAAGATTTTCTAATTAGTGGACATCATCTAAGCGGTCCTATTCCCCTCATTACCCTCGGAATTGGCGGAGATAAGTAATCATATCATGACAACTTCCAAATTTACTGATTTTACATTGAAAATTCCCTAAATGAGAAAGAACAGCATTAAAAATATAGTCACTGGTAATCAGACCCAAATAAATCACAGAAAATTAGCCCAATTGTAAACTTGGAAGACATCCGTCAATGGACCAAATCTCTACAGAAACAGTGGTCGCTCTTAAGACCAAATGTACTTTGTCAAGAAATAGAGATAAACAACCGACCGCCGACAAAGACGAACCGATGGAGGCAGACCGCGGCCGAGGGAAAACAAATCATATTTTCAGCAAAAATCAAATCGGATTACGTCCGAACAGCTCATTAGTGCTGCACGGGGGCCCCTAGGAGTGTTCCTGAATTAATTAGTGCTGGGTCGAAATAGCATCTAAATTCTAGCGGCTGTTAGCTCAGACCGCCAAAAGCGAAACTTTGAAAAATTTAAGAGCAGCAATTAACAGGTCAACTGTTTTCTGGTTTTCTTAACTCGAGAGAAATTTTGGAGAGAATCGTGAAAGAACTGGTTTCACTGGATGGACCTGGTTACAGACTGGGATAAGCGAATTTCTGTGTTGCGTTTTCAATGCTAACGGGTAGTTCCGAATAAAATAAATAAAAAGCTTAATTGTTAAGCCTTTCGAATTATTGTATAGTCTTCAAATAAATTTTATTTACACTGTTTTCACTCAAGCCTTCGTCTTTAATAACCCGAGTAAGATAATGCATAATTACGTATGACTCATAGTGATTGTGTCTCACGTTTTGTATAATCGAATAGAGTCCAAATATGATTAGATCTGTTCATGCGTGGCTAATATGAATTCATATATGGTGCAGTCTATGTCCGCATGTGATTAGACATTAATCCACATGTAATACAATATGATCTCATATGGGCTTATATCTTATCATATATAGATTCATATCTTGCTAGATATAGATGTACATATGATCGGATGTGACCACACTAGCTTGTCGTGAATTCGTATATGAGTATTATTATAAATCTGTTTATGGCTTAATACCGGTTCATGTATGACTTAATATATCATATCTGGGTAGCATGGATTTATTATCAATTCTACATCACCTCATATATTACTACAGTAATCAATAACTATAACTAATCAATAATGACTATTAGTAATAACTATAATTGTTATTATAATAACCAGAGTTAAGATATTCTATGCATAGGTTTGGTCAAAAAATAGATTTTTTTATGTAATTTTACTTATATTTTAAAATTATGTACAATATTTTTACAAAACATTTTGCTAAATTCGTTTTATAGTATTCGGGCATTCGGGCTTTTAAATGTAAATATTTTAATTTGATATTTTTAAGTGTAAATAATTTAAATTCTCTATTAACTTCAAATGGAATTAAATGTTTGATTATTGTTTTCGTTTCTGAATGGAATAAAATATTGAGGTTATTGAGGGTCAAACAACGGAGCATGAAACATACATTTTGGATTTCAAAATAAAATCTGATCGATCCAAATATGTATGAACAATGGACCACAATTTGCCTGGTTTTTCAGATTATTTAATAATAAGCATGCATGTGCTTTAGTATTGATAATAATACATTTTTTTTAATCTTTCTTTGTAAACATTATTGTAAATTATTTATTTATTTATTATTTATTTATTGTAAAATGTCTGTGCTAGATAAGGCTACGTCATTACCGTCCCAGTCATTACATCTTGTCCGACTGTTAATTCCAAGGGTAGTTAAACTTTCAGGAATGCAATTTCAATTAGCCACACTGCCAAAGATGCAATTTGGGGTAATAACCGAATAATATATGAATTTCCCTATAAAAATATCTCATAAATGCTATAAAAATTTCCTAATTTATCATAAATTTTGATTGCAGACTCCAGGGCTGTAGCTGCTACAAAAGACTGGAGAACGAAAGACCACACACCTCAAATACGAAAAGACCTAAGAAAAGATGTCGCAGAAAATCGCGAAATTAAAAAGAACATCGAAATAAAATATTAGTAAAAATAAAAATGGAGATGAAGATAAAGGCAAAAATAAATAAAAAAAGAAGAATTTGTTATTTCTTTATTTACTGCTTAATGTTTATTTTTGAATTAAATAAAGATCCAGTATTAGTAAACGTAAAGATGGACATAGGTTAAATTGGGAATACTCTGTTTCTGAAGTATGTCTTCGCAGCAACTAAGCGGTGTGTTCAAAACCATAGATCCATAAATGCTGTTAAAGCCGTTTTCAATATCGTGCCTATATTGGCAGCTCATGTCAAGACCGCAAGCTGCAGAACACTACCGCCATTGATTGGTGATTGCAAGCAATACTTGCTGATACTACAACTTATTCCTTTAATTCAGTAGAGTAGGATCACATGTAGATCTGGAATACTACGATCACATGGAAGCTCTGACTGCTATTAAACAACTTTGGTGGTGGATCGCAGAATTTTCTGGACAACAAAATTTACTAACAGCAGAATAGGCGCGCTAACAAATTCAACGAAAGCAAGCAACGAAATTTGCCAAAGAATATAATCCGTTGGATTACTTAATTCGATGGGTTGAGAAATTTGCTAAAAAGCAAAATATTTTAGGCAAGAAAATATATCGCGGAATAGAAACCGCTGGACAGCAGAAATTTCTTGCTTGCAAAAATTTATTGAACAACAGAATTCGTTTTACCAATAATTTCAAATGCCAAATTGTATGTGATGCTACTATAGTATGATATCTACGACAACACGATGTGATTATCGTTTCACGTGGGCTTCACTAGGAGAAACTAAAAATAATAAAAAACTTCCTATAAAATAAACACTGTTCAATGTTTTTCAAAGTTTGTTGATTTATTGAAAAGACTAAACCTTTCGATTACTTATGAAAGATAATTTTCCATAGCCCATACTCTCAACCAAATTTTGCAATACATTTTCCATGGTTTGGAGCCCTATTTCACGAATAGCTCGATCAATATTGTGCTTAAGTGCCTGAATCGTTTCCGGATTGTGAGCATAACATCGATATTTAATGGCACCCCACAAAAAAGTCCAACGGCGTCAAATCGAAGCGCAGGTGCGTTTGGTGCATTTTTTCGACCAAAATTTCTTTTTAAAATTCGCACTGTTTTGGCAACACAGCACTCTTTTTAGAAATAAATTTTCAATATTTCCCAACGGTGTTCAAGCGTAAATCCATTTATTTCGTGACGCGGAGATATGATACTGCGTTTCTCTCAATTTACTCGAAAGAAGTACTATGGAACAAATTGGACATCACAGTTTCTCCAGCGGCAAGGCCGAACTATCTAAACTTAATATTCATAATATATGAAAAGTTAATAATGTTTAAAATGTTGACTATGTAAATATGTAAAATCAGTAAATTCAAAAGCTTGTATATTTTTAAAAAAGGCTTTTTTTTATAATTTAAGCTCCAAATCAATTTGTCTTTCTAAAAATCATATACATAGGTACAAGGCAATTTAAATTTCATTAATTTTCTATAAAATTCTGAAAATTATTTTCTTCTTGAGGTCTAAAAATAATATTTACTTTTTGATTTTTATAAGAAGTAGAATAAAAAACAAATAATTCATTAAAATATTGTCAAGCAGTAAAATGCTAATTTTAATGTTGTTTTTTCGTTCCATATTGTTAGATCAATATTTTATATTGCCATTCATATTAAACGCTATAAACTTTGGTAATATAAAACGTGTTCACCTTATGCATGTTCGTATATGTACATGTAATCGATAAAATATTTAATATTCATTTTTAATAGAGATGTATTTCGGTATTTAGAAATAATCGAAATGTTTAGGGCCTTTCGAATTCACTGGGCTGTAAAAAAATTAAAAAAGTTGGCCAAACTTCCACAACATATGCACACACATGCGTTCGTAATTATGAATCAACTTTAACTTTATGGTTCTCATGAATTTTTACAGCCTCTAAAAGGGCTGCGTACTGCTACCTCTCGACGTGTACCCTAACGAAATAATTGAATATTGTTCATGAGAAATTTTTTATACTTTATACTTGGCAATTTGTCACATTCCCGCTGTTTAAATAGCTTTTATCAATATAATAAAATTAAGGCCATTTTCGACAAAATTGCCCTATTTTGATTCCATCGCCGATACGCTAGGACTACTAATGAATGGTCCACATTTTTCTCTGCAATAAATTTTCCCCTTTTGGTCTATACAAAATCCAAAACAGCTAGGGCCAAAATATTGCGATCAGATATGCCACCAGTATTAATGTAATTTGTCATCAAAGCGCAATTTCTCGTGATAATTCCGAACTTGTTGTTGTCCGACCCTCTAGTAAACTAACACTACTATAGCGCTTCTATAGGATAATAAAAGATGATTTCTCACGCAAGACCCTCACCTTCGCCTGCTGATTTATAAAAATTAAAAAATAACACAGAGTTAGGTATTTGGCCTATTTCCTCGTTCCTACTTTGGCTATCTTGATTAATATCTGATTAGCTATAAATAAAACACAAAAAGAAAATATACAGCTAACTTTTTATTGTTCTAGGAATCAAAGCCCGACATCGCGACAACTACTCGCGGCATGTTAATTAAGAAAAAAGGCAATTCAATAATTCAAACCGAAAGTCACCTTAAAGCCTAAAGGTCAGGCAGGTCCTTCGGTTTCCGTCGTAAAGGTCTCAACAATTTAATGGCCTAAGGAGAACCATTTCACATAGAAGCCAGGCAAAATCTTGGGCCGGTTTAGTGGCGGGGCTCTGGCAGATAAACAGGTCGTTTAAAATTGCAAGTGCTAAATGGGAATTAAGATAAAAATTTATTGCCTAGAAACATTTGGGCCAGAGTTGAAAATAAGGCTTGTCGAGTAGATAGCGTAAATAGCTTAGATCTAGACGTGAGTGCTTCTGATATCTGAGGATTTCAACGCAGGCTTTACGATAAGTGCTAAATATATAAGGTACTTTCTTTCAATTACGAGATTCTTGGATATCCATGTCTAAGCCCGTGAGAAAGTCTAATTCTAAATTGATAGTAGCAATACGGAATATTTAAATGATAAATAATATAAACTGAATCTTGTGGCTAATAAAGCTTTCCTTAAATCATTATTTCTAAGAGTACAATGTAACTAAGAGATGAAGATACATAATTAATAAAATTCTTGTTCGCACAAACCCCCTAATGGGCAATTCCTTATAAAAGTTTTAAGCTCAATTTACTTACATGGGTAAATGAAACCTATTCTTAAAAAGCAAACTCAATTGTATAAACACTGAAGTGTATTGCCTTTAACATTTGTTTAAAATTTCTTATAACCAAGAAATTGTAACCTTATATAGAAAACTAATGCACAGAAATGAATTATGATATACAGTTGTCCGTTATTATCTGTACTATAACTACACTAATAAAGCATTCAGTTCTCATAGTGATAGTTAGATAAAGCTGAGGAAAATTGCTTTACCAAAAGCGCAACTGATTTCAAATTACTACCACTTCTTATTTAGCTCAATAAAGTCCAATAGCAGTTATAGATTTCGTGTTCGCCAAACAATTTTTACATCTATAAACTTCTAATGTACAATTAAAGTGCTTTTAACTTCGTGCATTTTTATTTGCAAAATTAATATCAAATAAATAACATTTACATTCATATATGAAATTGAATTGTTCAGAAAATAAATTTAACAATTTCCTGTTTTATTTTTATCATTCCCATACTCTTACTTTGCTTGATTTCTTTAAAGAGTTTTTTTTTAATAATGTTGTCATAAAGGACTACCGTCGATAACTTAACAATAGTGCATTTTTTAATACAAATTTGCATTGGGTTACTTAGGCTTTAAAGGTAAATGTTTTTTTAAGTATGAGCAAAGTAAGCTATTACTCTTGTTTTTGTGTTATACGAGTATTAAGCTTAATACCTTCATAATAAACATAGAATTTCTTTTTAAAGTAACCTTAAGCTATTTATTTTTAAAATTCTATTTCACAAACTTTTAGCTCCTGAAATGATTTTCTTTTAAAATGGACTTATGCCCATATCTTAAAACAAAAGTGGTGTTTCATCTCACTCTATATAAAATGTTACAACGTAATATAAAAAACTTTCAAAAGATATGAAAGGCGAAAAGTAGCACAAAGGTAAGGTTTGAGGTAAATGATTTCTCATGAAAACTAAAAATGTTATGAAACATTAAAATTAATATCCTCAAATTTCAAAGTACATTATTAAGATTTTTAAAAATATTCAATTTCACCTCCTCCGAGAGCCACCTTTGTTAAATTATCAACCCTAATAAAAGAAATTCAAAAGTTTAATATTTTATAATTCCCTTTTTATTCAGAGCAAGATTTAATTCAATACAGCACTGCCCTGGATTTGCATCAGATAATTAACTACAATTACAGGGACACTGTCTGAATAAGAAATTAACTTTAAATTTACGTGTTTTAATGTACTGATTATTTTGTACAAAATAGCTACAATCTCACCGGTGAATTAAAATTTAACCCAAAATAATGCTGCATTCATTTATGAAGGTTTTCTCATGAATTTCAAATATGTGGGCGCCGTCAACCCAATATCGTCATATCACAAATGTAATACATTTTTTGGGATATACCCAATAGATATTTTATTAAGGCAATAATTGCATCCATGAATAATTTATCCAGATACAAAGCATCTCAGTGAAATGTTTTTCATTAAGATTTTGACAAGCTGTCTAATAAAAAATTTATCTCACTTTATATTTATATATTGAATTATATCCGTCTGCTTGATTAAATGTAAGTGTTTTATAAAACATTCCAAGAGACAGATAAATATTCAATTTCGATGTTTCTCGACTGTATGTACTTAAATTTCATCCAAAGAACGTTTCACTACCTGAATCCAATTCAAAGGATGTACTGTACTAAAAACAAACCTTAAAGGCGCAAATCAAATTCTGCATGTTAGCGCACAGGTCATATCTCCGACAGTCAAGGTTTAACGGATCAAGTTCCTCAATTTCCCGTTCCCAAAAGACTTATACTATCTATATGCATCTGGAGAATGTTTATGGCCAAGAAGTTCATTAACTTACGACCAAGAACGTCGAGGAGAATTGCGACCAAAGATGCATTGACCTTGCCAATTCAAAATAAGACCTGAGACCTGTCCCAGAGCATAACAATCCACGGTATTTTGCAAACCTGAGGACAAAACGAATGTGAAAGACAAAATAAAAGCAACGGGCAATCCCCTGGTACGTCCAACATGGATTAAATAGCCCGAAATTAATTTGGTCCACGATGTTGCGGTGAACCCGAAGGAAACATGAAATCGAAACGTTAACAAGCTGCGACATTAAGGTAAGAATTTCAGAGGTGCAATAAATGCAAGGAGATTTGGATATACGGTTTGAGAGTTTAATCCACTTATCCTCTCCTACAGGCAGCGAATGGCTTTTGGATAAACATAAAATCAGCAGGGAGTGTCTTTCTCCAACCGCAAAAGAAATTAATACACTTCAACTGTAGAAAGACGACTAAAATTTCTTGAAAGTGTTGCGACCAATTTACAGTTAGACTAAAAGTATTTAAGGCGACTCGAATTTTTTGAGGTGCATCAAACAAGGATGTGCGATAAGTGTGCGAAGATGAGGTGGAAATTTGTCTTTCTGATCATTGGTAAACTTCCGTTCGAATAAATATAAGCATAGATCACTATACTAGGCAAAATTTTTCAGTAACAACAGCGAGCATAGCCCATGCGCATAGGAAGAAAGATAAGTATGATACCCATGGGGTGATCTATCAACAAGTGCCAATTGTTCAACAACCTGCACCAATAATTCAACCAGCTCCGCAAATTATTCAACAGCCTGCGCCAATAATTCATCAACCAGCACCCCAAATAATTCAACAACCAATCCCACAAATAATTCAGCAACCAGCCCCTCAAGTAATTCAGCAACCAGCGCCGCAAATAATTCAACATCCTGCACAAATTATTCAACAACCTGCACCAATAATCCAAACCGTTCCACAGGTAATACAGAAACCACAAATTATAGAAGTGCAGCAGCCTTTGGCACCGTCTATTGTACATGTGCCTGTGTCTTCTCCACCTCAAGTAATACAAGGTCCCCCCGGGCCACCAGGACCAGCAGGACCACCTGGCCCAGTGGGTCCCATGGGATATCCAGGATACCCAGGTGTTCCAGGTGCACAAGGACCGAAAGGAGAGCAGGGAACGCCAGGTTCGCCGGGTCCAATGGGTCCTCAGGGTCATCCAGGATATCCAGGACCGCCGGGAAGACCAGGCTATCCAGGACCACAAGGTGAAAAAGGAGATCAAGGTCCACCAGGTTATCCAGGTCCACCAGGAGCTCCTGGTTTTCCTGGAAGTCCCGGGAGTCCCGGATTGCCAGGTCCAGTAGGTCCTCCAGGTCCTCCAGGGTCGCCAGGTTTACCAGGTATTCCAGGAAGGCCAGGGCCACCGGGATATTCGGGACCAATTGGTCCAACCGGACCTCAAGGGCCAATCGGACCTACAGGACCAACAGGACCAAAGGGTGACACAGGGTTAACAGGCCCACAAGGATACCCAGGCTTACCGGGTCCTGCAGGACCATCCGGGAGGCCAGGCCCTCAAGGTCCCGTTGGACCAATAGGTCCCACTGGTCCGATGGGTCCAGAAGGACCTCAAGGTCCGACGAGTCCGTCATATAAACCTGAATATCCATACTATCCCGGCTACCCAGTTTATCCTGTGCAACCCGTGCCCGTGCCCGTGCCTGTACCCGTGCGTCCTGTTATCCCTGTCGTACCACAAAAACCTATTTGTCCTGGAGGTTGTCCTTCACAAACTTCCACTGGTTACGAAGTTGCGGAACAATATCCTGTATCGGGTTGCCCCACAAACTGTGGGAATAACTACAAGCCAGTGTGTGCTTCAAACGGCCAAAGGGTCCAACTGTTCTACAACGTTTGCGAATTGGGCGTGCATAAATGCCAATATGCGGAGCACTGGACAACAGTCGACCTGATGAAATGCAGAAGGTACCTAAAGCAGCAAACCGCAGAAGCAGAAGACGATGAGTTGCCTGATACGGAGAAAGATGGCAGTGAGGTTCCCGAGCAAAAAATTCAGCCGGCTAAAGATGAAGACCCCAAGGACGAAAAGAAGGAATTTTACCACCCCGATGAAACCATTCCGGAAATCATTAAGGAGCCGAAGAAGGACAATAAAATTGAAGACGCCCCGATAGGAGTGCCTCAGTTGGAAACTATGCACGCAGATAAGATGACACTACAGCAGCAGCACGAAAAAGACAAATTGAATGAAACTGTAGACGCACCTCAGATAGCTAAAAATTCTGAAGGAGTAGATATGGACAGGCAGCCGGAACCAGCCGCAGATAAAATTATGGAGAAGGACGGTCGCGGATCCAAAACGGGCAAGGCATTGAGGAAGAAGTGGAGAAAATTCCAATTCCTCTTAAGTAATTAACTCTTGTAATGTGTCCAGTTAGATAAAGAACTTGTTGTAAAATTTCATTGTGTCTGCCAGACCCCGCCATCCTTGGCCGTCCTTGGCCGTTCCGACCTCTCATGACTACACCGGGCACTTTCGTCCTCTGACTTTTGTAAACTTGGCTATAATTAAGGATTGTGACTGTCGCTCTATTTGCTGAAAAAATTTGCAACCGTCCCAGAAGTGGACAATTTTTTTCACTTCGCAGCCCAGAATACTCTGGAAATGCTCGGTATAGTAGTCCGCAATCACCAAAGCGTGAGAGGGGTTTAACCGAGGGATTTAAGGTTGATATAGAGGATATTAAGTTGATTAGGAAGGGTAGCGACAGAATGCACTTTCTCTTTATTTAAATGGATTCCAGCTGCTGAACGTCCTCTGCCACGAGAGACGTTTAATCCAAATCTTAATTAATATCTTAAACTGCTACAAGATCTTTACGAAATATAATTTAATTTGGTGCAGAAATAACAATAGATTAGAAAAATGTCTTTGTTGATTAAAGAATTCAATATATAATACATTTTGCTTTTGTCTGCTCACATTTCCATAACAAAAACGTTGCACTTATTTGTAACTTATCGAAGTCTTATAATTATCTAAATGTGCAGGTATACCAGCGGTTGCACTGGTATTCACTGGTGGTGTTTAATGGATTTTTCTCAATAGAGCAGACAAGAGGCCCATTTTCATTTCAATTTCATTCGAAGGAATTTTTTAGTGATTTCTTACTACTCTGAGCTTGTTTTTAGACTTAATGTAGAAGAGGGGGTTTTGCTTTAATTTTCTTGTCTGAATACGCTAGAATTTTGTTTCTGAGAATATTTAATGTGATTTTTTTATGGTGTAGTGTTTTTGATTTAAGATTTTATATTAAATTGGGTTTTGTTTTCTTTTTATTTGTTTAAGTTCGAGGCATTCTACCTCATTTCCGATATGATAAGTTGAGTTTTTCTTTAAATTATATTATGTTTTTAATTGGGTTTAAAATTTTAGGTAGTTCTATTATATTGTACATTTTTTTTTAGTAAAAGTTTATGGAATATTTTATTTCTTAAGTTTTCAAAACATATGCTTGTTCAATTGCTCATTAATATTATTACGCGTTTTATTTACTGTAAAAAAAATTGCTTCCTGGATTTAAAACTGATAGAATGGTTAATTTTAATCCTTTCCGTAAAACACTTGTCTCTTTAAGAATGTCGATAAAATGATTCCACGGAATAATTGACCAAAAATTGTTTGGGTCCGCTGGATCACAGGACGAAAATATAAGAAATTAAACTTTTCATTTCATTTCACATGGCCGTAGGTCGAAAAGACCGAGATTGAACGCAAATTACACAAAAAATAATGACGCAAACTTATGCAGTTTTATCTAAGTGAATCCCCAAAATTCAAATATCCAAAGTTATTTAAATTATTTTTTGGTTCAAATGCTAAATTTTTTTGAACGCAATAATAATGAACACCAGCTGTTTTCTACCTATTTCTAGACATTTTGTTTAAAACGGAGAAATACAAGAATAGCTCTACATGATTTTACTAAAAAAGGCATGAATATTTATGTCTGAAATTTGAATTTCGAACTACTGTTCATTATGTAAATTTTGAAAGCGGATATCTATTAAATTCCAATTTGATTTTCAGTTTAAATGGCTTTAAATGGCACCTGTGGTGTGCAGATAACTTTTTTATGTATTGCTTTCACTAAATTGCCAGTCTACTGCAACTAATTATAAATTATCACTTTTGTAGAAATAAAAACTTCAACGGACGAAATTAGAGTACTTTATAGCATTCTTTAGCAAAACCTCTTATTTATAGGTGAAAGAGGAATGAAAATGACATTCGAATAAAATGATATCATTTGCACATTTCATTTTCTTCATTCATTACAATGCAAATATTTTTCCGTTCCTTGTTCAAAAAATGTTTTAATATTAAAAAACGAACTTCGGTATCTTCGGTATCCGCACCTTTAAAATAATCGTAAGTAATGACTAGGTAAGGAAAAAATTCTAACTAAATATTTTTAACTATATGACGCAGTTTTCATTTAATTCCTTATTTTCATTTTTAATAAAGTTCATTTCACTTCTTCAAGGAAATTTCTATAAACAAATGGTGGAAAACCAAATAGGCCAGGTAAAAGAAAATATTTTATTTGTTTTCTTAAGTGAATTACATTTTTTGTATTATGTGACTTGCATTTCTTTTCTTTTATTTTATATTTCCTTCAAAATGAATTCCATTATCTCCTATTTGTAATTTTGTTTTGCTTTATTTTTTAATTTGAAATATGTAAACCATTATTTTTTTCTAAGATAAATCAATATCCCCCAAAATTGAATTGTATTTCAAGGGAGTACAACGAAAAGGTCACAGACATTGTTAAAAATGGAGGTGTAAACTTTTAAAAGATCTCAGTTGATATCTAGAAATAAACAAATTATAAAAATAACGCCTTAAAGTTTCTATGAAAAACTAATAAAAAGAAAACTCACAGATGCCTTTTTTAAGTTTTTATTAATCGAAATCATTCTGAATTCAGTCCTGCCAATTTTTCTTCAGAACCCTTAACCAAGTCAAAGGCCGTAAAATGCCCATGCCCACTTAAAACTAGTAATCCTCCATGTCCAGTTTTCTTTAGAACGGCTTCAGTCACGGAGTTTGCTGTTGTCGTACTAGGAACTGTTGTTGCATCAAAAAGGTCTATGTTGGAGGTGGTAAATTCAGAAGCCTTAGAGCTTTGAGGAACTGGTGTCGCTTGTGATCTTGTTGCAACGATGCTATCAGTTGCGGTAAACGCTTCAGATAAGCTTGTCGTTTCCGATTTTCCGGGTTCTTCAGAAATTTGAAGAAGGTTCGCCGTTGAAGCTGATCCTGGAAAGCTTGGGTATACGGCTGGGCCAGGTGGTCCCGGAACTCCTGGGGGACCGGGAGGACCTGGCGGGCCCGGTGGCCCTGGGGGACCTCGTACCCCGGGTATTCCTGCAGGCCCCCTGATTGCAGATTGCCCTGTAGGATGAATTGGAACAGAATTTGGAGTAACACAGTGACACGTTACGGGGGGACAATGTCCGTAGCTTACTCCGACTGGGGCTTGAAGAAAATGAAACGTTGGGACCGCTACACCTTTAGAATATTTATGCCTCACATCATAACTTTTAGAAAATACCCACGGAATATCTGCAAAACACAAAATTTTATTTCTATATTTAGAAAGTCCGAAATTCAGAAGAACTTACAGAAAAGAATGCACCAAAACTCTGTCCTCATTTCAGCCTTTCTGGCGAAAGACAACCAAGCGGCTTTCTTTTATACCAAATCGGATGCATCTCATAAATATTCAACTCAGAGTGCATCTTAAAGAACATCTGTTCTATGGGCTAAAGGCCTTAACTGTTCTTTAGATTGGGTCACTAAAAATTAAAATATCGGATCCAATAAACCTATAAATTTCCTCCTCACACTAATCGATCCCCATGTTTCAGTGATACCTGAATTAACACTAATTTGAATAGGAGAAATCACTCTTAATGTGGAATACTACAGAAATCAATTTACCTGAAACAGACGGCAATAAAAAGGTGATTAGGAAAGCCAAGAACTGGTTATCGACTGAGAGTCAATTAATGAATGAAGATGGCAGAGTTCTCCGGAAATACCTGGAGAGCGCTAATTAGCAACGTGAAAAATGGTGAATGAATTGTTAATAGACGGACTGTCGCCTTTTTAGCTACTAAACTTGTTTAATAGAGTTGTACTCCTAACAACACAGCAAATTTGTTTAATTTAGAATCGCATAGAGGGATTTATTTAATTCCATAGAAACCCTGCGCTGGCATTGAAACAATGATAATAATTGATGCGCTTTATCCACTTTAATGCTCTAAACAAATGTAATTAGCGTTTAGAGATATCTTTTGAATAAGTGACACAACACAAAAATTAAAAAAAGAGAAAATTGAAAACAAAGAGTAATACAAGTACGTTACTAATTTAACGAATCGTAAGATTCCTAGATTTTTAATATTACTTAGAATTCCTTTCTTTTATAAAGGAAAATAAACCAGCAAACCTGAATAGTCGGAACTAACTAGGAAAATAGAGACCACTTGAATTTCTTCTGCAAGAATATTTAAAGAAAAAGCTAGCTACTGACTAAGGAGCCGCAAATGGTCGCTATTGATGTCATTCTAGGTACTCCCGAGAAAGCAAGCCAGGTATCGCTATCTGAACTTCTGTTTAACTGTATCCTTAAGCTTAATAATTGACTAAACTTACGTGCCCTAAATAGACATGCCTGGCTAAATCACCGACTTTATAAATGATATGAAGAACGAGAGCAACAGTAGTCACTCAAATCACTTTTATTTTAAATACTCAGCTAAGCTAAACAAAGCTAAAGATAGTTCAGTTATCTAACCTTCTTGTTAAATTTTGTTTTTTTAGATATCTGAATAACAAATTTTAAAATTATCTACTAGTTTCTTTTTCGTCAGATCTTCGAGATCTCAAGCTTCATTTAAGTAATTTGGAGGAAAAATCAACTTAGAGTATTTTTTTACTTGAAATATGAGATTTTGTTCCCTTGTAAGATGATGCTAATGGTAATTTTTTATATTTTCTGTTGATACGATTTAGAATTAAATCGTTAATTGCAAAATTACAAAAATTTTATTTTATGAGTTCTATTTTTCTTGGAAAATCAAAAAATTGTTCGTGCTAAACCTTTATATTAACGTGACACTTAACAAAACAAATGTCACGTGACAAACTTTCAATTAATATTCGTGGCGCCAAAAAACGACACAATTTTAAAAGTTCGTGAAATCTCCAAGAGCCAAAATCAATATTCCTTTATTAAATAAATTTCAAGAATTAAATGTAAAATTGCTTGTAGTCTTTTAAATCCGTTTGCTTCTTTTACTCCCCCCTGTTTATCGCTTTCAAACAAAAAAATATTGATGAGTGTAATTACGGATCAAACGTCCTATTATTGTACAATGTTATATGTCATTCTTTTTTAAAGTAAAAAAAACCTGATTGTTAAACAAGCTCTAGCCTAAAACTACGAAGAGAGGACCCAGTGTACAAAATGAAATGTTTGAAATACATACTTTATAAAACCACTCCAAATGGAGTGCTATGACGAAACTTATGCATTTTTCATTATCATGTGCAGACAAAACCAAATTCCACCAGAAAACTATTTCGGCCAGGGAGTGTAAACATCATGACCGGACCGTAAAAGTTCAAGCTTATCACCACGAAGTTCCCATAGCCACAGATCCAATGCAAATGGGCCTCATGTTCAGCAGGCTTTCACCAAAAATACCTTAAGGCGCAAAATATCAACATTTCTATCCCTTGCACATTGGGCAAATCTCCTCAACAGCATATATCGTCTGGTTATTTCTCGCCCGAGGATCCTATTTTCCTGGAATTACACATGTATCTCATCTGCGGATAATCATATCCGGTGCGCATCTATCCAAGCTAAATCCACGTGAGTACACCCACTCGAAACCAAGGAATCATATCAGGCAGATAAAAAGCAGGTGGGGTATACACAGCAGGTTATCCTTTCCTGTATTATTTGGTTAATTATCAACCGAATAAGGCACATGTCACGCTCATATACACCTTTAACAGGTCTGGTGAAAGAAAGGAAAACCGACATAAAAAACTGATTGAGATAAGCAAACTCCCGAGAGGGCACCCAAAGTAATTGTGATATCATTCTCATATCCGAATCATGCCATTCGGCCTGAATAGCTCCGACATATTGACACGTTCCACAATAAGGTCGAAAATGTGCTTGCTCGAAGAGTCCGCATTTCAAATGGCTTAGTAAATGGGATAGAACTAATTGTTCTTTGTCGAGACCAAAGGATGCATCCAGAAAATAGGACGTGGATCCATTGGCGTAGAAATTTCGTTATCTATCCCGTTTTACTATGGTATAGCTTGATTCAGTCATCCCACATGGGAAACAATCCCTGAAGCCTGGAGCATCACATTACAAACATTTTCGAAATTCCTTTAATCTTCTTTTAATCTAGATCATCCCCTGCAACACTGCCAATGAATAGCCTTTCGAGCCAGCACCAACGGCTTACTTTGCTCCACCTCAATTAGGTTAGGCTTTGAAGTTTTGCTAAATTTATGAACAATGCAATTTGCCCACCTTACCCTTCTGAATTTCTTTGGTTTCGCGCGCTAATGAGTGCGGCGCATTTGGTTACCATTTAAAATCCCTTTTAATACCATCCCCAGGTGCAGAAATACGGAAAATTGCAGAATTCTTTATGAACGAATTAAAAGCTACTAAGCTGCAATTTAGCGTAAAAACGTTTAATGGGTCAATTTTCCTCTAAAGGGATTTTGCTGTCTTCAATTTTTTTTGTGTAAATAAAGTACCAAGAGACCTGGAAATTCAGTCCGTCTATTAAGACATTAATTCCATTTTTATCTTAGTTATTCACAGAAATTCGAAAACATAATTAGTAAAATTAAACGTTAATAAATAATTAGTGAATAGGTAATTATTATTTCGGATAAATTTTCTCTTAAATGAATATTAATAATTAATATAAAATTATATTAGAGTTTTACATTCTGTAAACAGAAATAATGATTAAAATTACTTCTAAATTTTATTGACTGAAAAAAAATAATAGGGAATCCAATGTAAACTTCTACCTTCGAACGAAAAAAAAAGCAATATTACATGTAAAAATATTTTCAAAACCCACCTAACATAGAATCAAATTTAGTGTTCAGTAGCAATTCATAAAAAAGAGAGTTTTAATAATTATTGCTTTATAATTGTAATGAAAAGTAATTTCTAAAAATCTGAAAATAAATTTTAATTACTCATTTGAAAAATTCGATCTTGGATGCATGTGTGTATATTCTTACCGTGATACATTTCATAAAGGCAGCTTTTTCTATTCTAGCATTACTAAATAAATCATAGTCAAAATGTTAAACTAGAGTACACGTTTTAACAGTGTTTAACCCGGATCATTAAAGAATTTTTGTTCTTTCAAAAAATACCACAACAGTACAAATGGTATAAAAAAACATAACTTTTAAAGTAGAAAGCTTGGATTTGAGAAAAAAAGATTTTTTTTATGCTATGAAGATCTCATCTTAGTATTATTTAAGATAATATTGCAAACATAAACAATTTTGTAAAATTGTAACCAACATCCTCTTCGTACGTCTGTAGCTAAAACGAGTAAAATCTGAAATAATAAAATCTTAGATATCACTTTCTCCAAAATTATCCACGAAAACACTCTTAATGCTATCGGCTGCTTCTTAGAGTAATTTAATATGAAAAATAAAAATTTAATATGAAAAAATTACTTAAAATTAGAGAAAAGAACCGAATACTTAATAAACCTGATTTTGAAAAACTGAAAATAAATAACAAAAAGTAAGTATATACAAAAACTTAAATATGAACTATATAAATTGATAAATAGAAAAAAATTTTGTAAAAAATTAAAGAGAAAACCAAGGAATTTAGAAATAAAAGGGGTAAATAATAATACAAAGCAAGAAATAAAACTGTCTTTGTACATTTAGCGCGATGTGGTAAACGTACTTATGTTATGAATTGTGACCGCATTTTAAAGACATATAGTTATATTTTCATTAATACGTTTTAAAAAATTTAAATTTTTAACAAAGACGTTTCTAATTCCATCAGATCTTACTATACATAAAAAGAATTTTCTAAATTTAATGAGTGTATTTTGTTTTAATGTAAATTCATGAATTGTAAGATCCATGCTAATAAAATACCATATTTTACTTCAGAAGAAGTTTGCTACGATAATAAAATTCTTTTTTTCTTTTTTTGAAAATTTGTCCATCTCATTAGAGATGGAGATGTCTTTGAAGTTTTTCCCCAGAAACATTATTAAGAAAGATGACCAGAGTAGGTAAAGTAGACCGTTCTTGAAAGTCATGAAAGTTCAATTAAGTCAGCGCCTTTAATTATATTCAAAGTTTACAATGGGGAACTTCGTCATTGTGGTGCTTGAACACATTTTTGACCTTCTCCTTCTCGAAAGAAGAAAAAAAATCAGCTAAAAACAAAGTTGAGAAACTTCTGGTACCACGCAACACAAGCCTCTCATTAGAAAATGACCTTTTAATTAAATAAAATAGCCGCAGGTTCGGCACGAAAGTTTATTTATATAAATTCAGTAAAATTTTCCAATTTATAAAAAGGTTGATCCCCAACGAGGTAAAAATTCGACTGTAACATCTTCATCCGCAAAGTTGATGACAGTAAAAATCTTTTTATCATCGTCGTATTTTACCTTGACGTTCTGGATGCACTTCCGCATGTCTGCCCTGGTAAAACCTGGAAATGGAAAACAAATGCACTCTTGAAATTCTTATATTTAAGTTTCCGGATGGCGCCAACTATCAGCTCATTCCTATATTTACAAAAAGCGGCATAAGTACCAAAACCACTTTCTGAACACATTCAAAGAATTTGCTAACTCCTTGAGATTCCTGTTCTTGTTTCATGCCCTTTGTCAGAACTTTTCCATATTTGTAGAAATTCCACCTGAAAACATTTCACGAAGACGCCGTGCAAAGTGGAGACTTTTCAGTAGTTTTACTAATGATGTAAAGTGGAACTCTGAGGAAATCCATATTAACTTTTAAGTCTTTTAACAGAGGAATGTCGTAATCTAGAGATTTGAGGTAGCTCATTAGGCGCTTATTTGGCAAAGAGGTGCCAAGAAAACTTCCAAAAGGGTTGAAAAACTTGACGAAAATTTAATTTCACGAGGTGTGAGGCGGTGAAACATATCTGAGAGAAAAATTGTGTTTCCAGGCAAAACGACCTTCGATTTAAACCGCTTCAGGATAAATGGCGTGGAAACTTTGCAAGGGACGATAAGGAGCTTAGCTGTGTAGTATAAACCGACCTGGCTGGGTCATAGTTTTTCAAAAGCCTGGTAGCCTGGATAAATGGCAGAACCGATAATAATCTACTAATTTGGAAAATTTGCCGGCATAACACGGTTGTTTGGATTTCAGAAAGGTCCGGTACAAGTCAGGGGCTTTGACAAAAGTAGAAGAATTAAACGTTGTTAAACAATTCGGGTTTATAGAGTACCAGCATAGGCTAATAAAAACTTCTCTTTAATTCCACTTAAGTACTGATTTAAACAACAGGAGCTTAAATATGCCATATTCTCCAAACAATGTTAGAACATTCTTTAAGAATCAACACGAAATGGTTAGTTTAGCCCAAATCTACTTTAAAATTGTCTTGAAACGAATGCCTCTTTATCAATTTATGAACTACGGGAACTTCTTAAACATTTTTATTTATTGTGATTCAAAACAAAAATCATTATATTTGAAACAATAGTAAACATATATCAAAATACAAAAATGTCATTTCGGGTAAAAGAAATAGGAGTCTGTTGTGTGACAAATTAGAAATGAAAATTGAAAAAGTGCGCTTTTGTTTACTTCTGAAACTAGATCAGATCGAATTAAAATTTAAACAAGGGCTAGGCACTGTTCGTCCAGTTGAACTCATAGTCCAACTTTTTGTTAAAACAAATAAGACGTAGAAAATTCTATATAATAGAAAAGAATTATATTATTATAATATTATTATAATCCCTAAAAGCTAGTGACGTTTAAAGTTCAACTTAAACCATTATCTCGCTATTATTTATCTTACATGTATGGATAAATTTTTTAATAAGCAATGTTTGCTATAGATTACTTAGTAAATTATTTCTTTAAAAAGAATTTTATTTTTCTAATTTAAGTCATAATTAAAGATTACATGACTTTTTTAAGTTCTATTAATTTGGTTTAAAATTTTAGAGAAATTTGCAAATTTTATTATTTACCTTATTCAACACGGAAATTTGTACAACGTGTATTTGAATTATAGGTAAATTAGCAAATTTGTAATTTATGGACAAAATTGATTACAATCGTCGATCATTCGTACAATCGTATGTAAAAAATTACATTTAAAATAACACTACACCACTTTTATAACATTGAACTTTTGTAATTTGTTCACCAAAAACTTTGAGATAACATGACTCGCCTATATCACTTTATAACTCTTGTTTGTTCCACATCAGCTAATTGGATTTTATAAACCGATTAGGCCAATTAAGAATATTGGCTATAAATTAAGATTTGTTTAATTATTTATATTTGTTACTTTATAAAAAGCCATTAGACAGGAATCTCGTCAGAGAGCCCGTATAATTTTCTCCTGGCCGTCTGTTTGTCTAATTATGGAGGTGTTATCTTTAACGACGAACCTCGGGAAAACCTATTCATTTACATTCATTCGAGAGAAATATAGCTTTAGTTCCCAAGGCAATTATCTTGGATTTTAAAGAATTCCTAATCTATTTACTTTTACTTACTTACCTCTTCGCATCTAACTAATTAAATATCTTTGGTAAAGTACAGTATTTGAACAACTATTCTCAAAGCTTTAATGGCAGGTTTAAGAAGAAAATTATCCAATTCATTGCGGAAATCTCAGGAGGTGTGGTCTTTAACATGTAATCAAAAGTTTAGTGGAATATAATCAATGGAAAATATTGAAACCTAAAGAAAGTAATTTAATTACTATAAACTTTCTCATCGCGTGTTTCTTGTTATCAGTATCTGATGTAATATTTGTACGAATTGTATTATTAAGTTACAGTACGTTTAATTTCATGGCTTGTTATTGAAATGAATCACTTTTTAACTTTCCGAAAAATTAAAATATACTCACTCTCTTTGTTCATGCAATTGTACAGCTCCATTTGGCAAGCATTTCCAAAGACCAAGTATTCATTTCTGTTCAATGCGCACACAGGTTGCAGCTCCTTTGTGCAGGATTCCTTACAGTCTTCTGCGGCGTCAAAGATCATCTCAGTCACTGTATTTCCACATATAGCAGTACCTTGAAATTATGAAAAAGGGTTTGCTCAATTCATGCCCGACAAAAAGGCGTGTAAGTTACTCCAAACCATAAAAGAATACGACCAACACCGCCGACAACCACTTCATTTTGTTTGCTGGCGTCTTTTAATTAACCACTAAACGACAAAGTACAGGAAATGCCATCGCCCGCTGAAGACGTTGAATTTTATAGCTTACACGCACCTGGCCACAATTGAATTTTATCAGGCCTAATTAGCCAACGCCAAGGTGGGTAAAGGTGGCAAATGTACAAGTATGTATATCACTCCCTTCGGGCCGCGTTAGCTCCTGCTCAAATTAAAATATATATTTACCCAAAACCTCTGGGACCCGTTTGCGCTAGCAGGGTGTTTTCGGATCCCCGTGGGGACAGGTAACTCAATGAAATCGGGTAGACAAAGGCGTGATACGTTCACGGCTCATTGAGTGTCGCAAATTCGTGTTTACATGCGAATTTGTGTAAATTAGGAGACATCGCGGCATGAAAGGTTCCCGTCCACTGAGCTCAAGTGAAATGAGATATACATTTCTTCTACTGGCGCCTTTTCCGAGGCATTTTATTTATTGTTCTGGAAAACATTGATTTGCTGTCGGAGCCAGCCGCCCGGCGGGGTACCGCAAAATATTACATTTTTGACAGGCATTGCCTAGGATTTGAGGGCTCTGATTTGGCACAGTAGGCTAAAAATTGGATAACAGGCCGCTTGCCTATAAGGTTATCAGACTACTTTATCTTGCAAATAAGCCCTTTGCCTTCGTATCCGGAAATTCTATTATTGCGGCAATATAACTCGAAAAGTGAGCGAGATTGATGTGCTTTCGGAGACAAAATCGATTTCGAATTAATTTCAAATTTTCTATATAATTTCAAAATTTTAAAGTTTTTTTATCTTTTTTTTTTTGATCTAACTGATGTGATGGGTTCATTCATCACTCGAAGAAACTCATTACCGATTTAAATAACTTGAAGTTAAGAATTCAATTTTTGCAAAGATCATTATTAACCTTTTTTTGCAAGTTTCGTTGCCTTCACAGAAAAGAGTGCTCTGCTGCAGGAAATAGATAGATAGATAGATAGACCGTTTGACTATTAAGACTATTAACCCCAGATTTAATTAAAATTAAATTTTACTTAACGTATTCAATCAAAATGTTCTATTTAATAAACACACTGCAAGGAACAGTACAGAATCCGAAATATCTTTGGATACAAACTGTACAGATCAATGCAGTTACAAGTTATAATTATATCTATCATTTTACCATACGTCCTTTATGTAATACTTTAATCATCGAGACATAAAATTTAAGGCTCAAGTTTATTTGTAATTCAAGTATTGCCCAGATTATGAAAATTCAATACAATTAAATCACAAATAAATTAATTATTTACATTTCTTTTTTATTTTAATACTCTATACGTATAAAACTCTATAATGTGGAAATATTAGTTATCCTTCACAACATGAGAACTACAAACAAATTAACAAATTAAAATAAGTTCATTTTCCAGCTAAATAAATTCAAAACAATCCAGAAACGTTATTATACCCAAAGCTAGAAATTAATTAGGGGCTTTTAAATGGCCTTACTAAGAACATGTAAAAGTTATGTTTTACAATTCATAAATTAAAAAATTTAAGCAAATACACAACTGCAGCCCAAAACAACGCGCTGGTACAAACAAAATTATTTAAATTCTCGAAGAAATAGTAGAAATATTCGCTTTTTTCGCCTGAATTTAATTAAGTGCATTGTGTACCAATTCTTGCTGATGCTTTTTAATTATGGTTACTACACAATTAGCATCCAAGTAACATTGTTCATCTCTGCTACCTTAAATTGTGTTCAGATAAATTACAACAAAATTTTGTATGTTCATAGCATTTTTCAAATTGGATTTTATTATGAATTCACCACCAATTTCGTTGCAAAATTCATAGTTTATAACGCACAATGCACAATGCAAATTCACTTCGGTAATAATGCAAATTACTGAGCAATGATAAAACACAGGATGTCAGTAACAAAATTAGAAAACTTAACTAACTTTCTCTGGCTTCCGGTAATAAGAGGTTTCGTCAAAACATAATTTTAAAGTTGGTACTCGAAATAAGGTCTTTAGAAGGAATATTAGAACTGCCTCAAGGATTATTCCATCGACTTGGATAAAATGTTGCAAAAATATTCTGAAATTAGTATTTACTTATTTTCCTTATTACTAAAACATAAAATTTTTCATCGATTCTTGCTTGCTTTTTATTACAATTCAAATACAAGAAACTCGCTTGTCTCTAAATTTGTTCGAAGTTCTGTAAATTTCGATAATCCCATACTTATGTGTTTTCATTTAGTTCTGAATGACCGAACAACATATTATCAAAAGAAATTAATTCGCATCTATTACTTAATGAAGATCGATTGATCAGCCATGACCTACCCCCTTGGCTATCTAAACGAAATACTATAAATAAGTTTTATCTGATGTTCTGTTTTAAACAAAGTGTGGAAATGATGGCCTTGAGACGTTCTGAAATAAAACTTCACGATTAGTCACGCTTAGACCTAAACTTCTGTCCCATAAACAAGTCACTTTAGATCTCTGTTTTTACACTTATCGAAATGTGTAGCTCCAACAAAGAGGGACAAGTTAAAGTAGTAGTATGTTCCCATGGCTGTTACTATGTTGCGTTTATTACAATGAATAAATTTCTCACGGAAATGGTGAAATGGTGAAATAGTTCGATGAACAATTTTGCTGTTCATTCACAGCAGGATCATTGCCCTCATCGATTACCTATTTATCGGCGACAGATTCTTGCAATCAGACTGATGATATGATTATATAAAGTTTTTCAATGGCCCAGACTGTTCTGATGGAAAAAGACAAAAGCAAAATTAACTAATCAAGATATTATTCTTGAACGATTGTATTGCCAAATTTTATAAAGTAATTATCTCGCCTAAATCACCATAGTACAGTTAGCCAAAAAATTAGTTATATAATCCAGGGAGCTTTATTCTGAACAGAAAATCTATAAATTCAAAACGAGTGGTAGAATTATCGCAATTCTTCAAGATGAAGCTGGGCCTACAACTTCTGTTTATCTGTAGGGTTCTTCCATTCTCTTATCTTTCTTTAAATAACGTAAGATCTTTTGTAATCCTTTTTAGACATAATGAGTACTGTATGCGATGAACCAAAAGAGCGGAGTATATCACTGGGCTTTGCGAAAAGCACCCCACAGCCGTACTATCAGCCTGCACCACCACAAATCTACTGGCCACCACCGACGAATTACTGCAATTGCCCGCCAGGCAATTCAGGTCAGCCAGGTATGCCAGGCCAACCAGGAAGACCAGGTCAGAAAGGTACACGGGGCCTGCGAGGTCCACAGGGACCCAAGGCAGCACCAGGAGTACCAGGAAAGCCCGGCCCTATCGGTCCAATTGGTCCGATAGGACCCATTGGACCAATAGGGCCAATAGGCCCCATTGGTCTTCCAGGTCTTCCGGGTGACGGAACACCGGGTCTACCAGGGCCACCAGGACCTCCAGGACCACCAGGGCTACCAGGATTTCCAGGACCACCAGGACCTCCGGGACCACCTGGTCCACCAGGACCACCAGGAACTCCTGCATTTAGAAAGAGAAAAGGTTCAACTCACAATGAATGGAATATTGAACCACCTAGGCGTCAAATTAAAGAAACTGCACACAATAAGAACAAGGGTTATATCACTGTGGGAACAGATGAAGATGACGACGATGACGAGGACGATGATGACTTCGATTTTGAAATGTCACGATCTGTAACAGGATCGACACCCAGAAGAAAGAACAATCGAAATAAAAATAAAAGTTCAAATAGAATCCATGCATGGAATAGAAAAAAGAAAACCCAATACCATGATGCACTTACAATTGTATAGCTTTAACACATATATAGAGCGTAAAGTTCGAAATTCCAATTAAAAAATACTAAAAATAATAACAATATAAGTAAGCATGATAATTTGAAGTATCTTCAATATAATCCAATACATTTAAGAAAAATATATTATATACAAAGTCTGAAAATCTTTTCTAGACTCATACAAATTAAATGCCTTATAAATTTTTTGGTCTAAAAACGCTCATATAATTTTTATAATTTAAAAAAGTCTTATATCAAATCTAAGAATATCAGGTACCAAAAAATCCAAATAATCCAATATAACAGCATGCAATGTCGGCTAAGAAGTTTATTTAATTATGGGAAAATTAAGCATAAAAAATATATAAACTTTTTTTATTTTTACAAGCGAATTAAATCCAACAGCACCAGAATTAATAGTTTCATGTGAGGTACTTTTTTATCTACGTAGTTATACAAAATTCTTTTCCTTCTAAAAGTCATTATGAATAAATGGAATTTCTAAATAAGATAAAATTGCGTTATTCCTTATTTTAAAATAAAACCAATGTCTATGGTATACTAAAATAAAGTAAAAAATAATTCATTAAGTCTGGAAATGTTACATGAGTTTCCACAAATTCCTTATTTATGAAAATGTTTATACAAAATAAAACTATTGTCGTAGGAATTACGAAACAGGCGCAATGTTTTATGTCACATTCAAAGCATTACATAACTATGTCCACTTTTTGATCGACAGAAATATTTTAATGTGGAAAGTTCTCACAAACTCTTTTAAAATTTACATAATTTTACCTTCCCCATTATGAACAATTAGTGTTCAATAACTATAAGTTTTATGAAGCGGTTTTTAAGATAAACAAGATACATGGTGATTGATTGGAGTGTTTTTATTTAGAGAAGTGATTTTTGTATCCTATTTGTTAAAGGTTTATGAGACGATCTACAAGAATTGATTGATTTGAGGGTGGGGAAGACAAAAACTGAGCGATCTGTAGATTTAGTGAGGATTTCTACTTTCTATCTGTTATGAACGCCATACTTTGTTCTCAATGGTTGTAACCACACTAGACTGTCGATATTCCGTTTTGCTTAAATGTTCAGGCTTGTGTTGAACTAATTTCTTCTCCGGGTAGATCAATTAAATTCAGTAATTCAACTTATTATTTTAAAGGTTAGTACCGCTAAAGTGAACATCGATTTTTAAATAAATCTTATTTTGTGCACTTGGAGTACTCATGCATCATGCAAAATGATTTATTTATACGACGTGCATTAATTAGCAGCGACATAAATCTAACACAAAAGTTCAAGCAATAATGCTGAAGATTGAAGTAGAACGATCGCTTGAACTTAACTAACACTTGTAGGATGATGGTAAATATTATTCCTAAGCAGTTTATGAATTTTGGATTTCCAAGCATTCTAGTCAAATAATCAGTAAGCAATTTCTAGCAGAAGTTACTCCATTCAACTGCCATTTCTTTGCCACTTTGAAATTCGATTGCAGTGCCATCGTCTGGCTAGTACCTCAACGATTTTAACTGTCAGTAATTGAAGCAAACCACAAACTGTCATAACGTCAGCTGGAACTTTCGGGTTATTTTTGGGTGAGATCGCGATGCCAAGGAAAAGTAAGAGAAGGAGTATGAGACCAATTTGCGAAGCAATAACCCTTCCCAAGTTAGATAACTCACTCGAGCTAGTGGAGAAGACCATTCCAGTCATCGACTTGACGTCCGAGACCAGTCCAGAGCCGAAGAAACGGTTCACTACAGGTGGGATTTTGCATTTGACTATTCAACATCTAACACTATTTTCTAGATTCAGATAGCTGCAAGTGCCCGCTTTGCGACGTCGGGGAGTGTCTAAAGCTGGCCAAGAAGGCTTTCCCCAACGGTGTGATACCCACGGAACCTGCAAAACCTATCCCAGAAGTGGTCTGCCGGAAAAACAAGCACATCTCCTACTTGCCCACTGATGAGTGCCTGAGTCGCGAGTTCTTAAAGAACATTATCAAAAAGGGGTGATAACGATTGGGTTGGAAATAGAGTGCTTCCAGGACCAAGGTGAATGAGACAGGGTCTTCTGTAAATTATCTTTTAATAGTAATAATTAAATAAAACTTTTCTTTACGATAACTCCTCTTTGTCTTGTGGCTTCACTATACATAAATAAACAGTTATGGGTTGGTAGGGATGCGTCCCGCGAATAAGAACGAAATGCATACACATGGCTACACCCCTGGGAAATAATGAAGAAGTGAGGCTCCCGCACCGAGATAGTCGGGAGTTAGGTTTTTCAGTTTTGATTGCCTCCCTTGTAAGTCCTCAAAACAGCTGAGTCTGGGGTGGCATTGGGACACCACCGCCTCCACCTCCACCCGGATGCTCAGGACTATGGCGCTGTTTTTTCCGCTTCTTCTCCTTTTTGCGTTTCTTGCGCTCCTTGTCGTCCTCGTGCCGCTTTTGCTTTTTATGCTTCTTTTCGTGAGTATCAAGGCCTGCTGGATCTGAAATATTTTAAAAATGTAAATTGGTATCCTTAAAAGCAACGGATAGCCCGTACCCATAAGAGAAGTCTCTTGTGGTATTGCACCATCCTTGTGTTTATGCTTTTTATGCTTGTTCTTATGTTTCCTTGCTGGTGTCGTGTTGAGAGTTCTATACTGTTCTGGAAGCTACAATACAGACACGGTTACTAAAAATGAAACACTATAAAAACGAGCGAGATCTCACAGGGCCAGGATGTAGACGGAAGCCCGCCAATTGTACGCTAGTTAAAGGCAGAAGTTCTTTACCCCCAATCGGTGGTTTCTCGATCACACTGCGCAAGGAGCTGTTATCCTACGAATAAAATATATTGGATGACTTCCCAGATTAAAGGATAGCTACCGATCCTACCATATTCCCCGTTCCATCAATGACACCTGGAAGATTTGGCAGAAACGACGACAGCTGCTCCTTTACTTTCTTGCCGCTGAATTTGTTATAGGAGTGTTCCAGCCCGTAATGTGTCATTAAATTTGTAGCCCCTGTGATTTCGCAGTCTCCTAGAATGCCCGAAATTGCATAAATTTCTGAATGAAAAACGCATCATATTTACCTGGAGGCTCCTTCATCAGATAAAATGGTCCACTGTGAACGATCGATGGATTCTTCCCAAGCGAAATTGTTGTCTTCAGCGTTCCCGACGAATCTTGCCGGGAAACGACGGGTGATCTACCGCCACGGGGCGACGATTTCGGCGAATACGATTCCATTTTGCGAAACTGATCGCCCATCATCATGTTGCCGTAGTTCATCATTGTCGCTGCGCGTTTGTTTGTTCGTCTATCCAGCGCCCACCCGGACGCTTCTAAGTACACCTACGCTAAATTAATACTAATAAACACCGTCTGATCACACTGTTTTCGCAATAAAAATTTGATTTTCGATAAAATTTAATGGAGTTTGGGCTATTTGTGAAATCACAGTACGCCAAACAAATGCTGCTGCCGCACCACCATCTTGCAAATGTCATGTCATACGCTTGCCAAGACGACAACTGTCAGACTGAAAGGGGAAAAATTTTTATTTACGAGCTAAACAAATTCCCAGATGGCATTGTCATTTCAAAAGTGCTTAGGATAATTTTAGAGGGGTGGTTCAGATTTTGATCTTCAAAATAAGTCATTCCTCTTGGCAATTTGAACATTAGTCCCAGTGCAAACGAATTAATTTAAAAGAAGATTAATGAGGTCTTTTAGCCCCTGAAAAGATGATTTGATGACCTCAGAGTTCCTTAACAGAGGCTATCTACCTTAATTTTTCCCCAAAAAGAATTTTTATTTGGAACAAGTGCGCCAACGTAGAAATACAAAAATCCCCGAGATCATATCGAATCGGATTAGTCGGGAGAAACAGGTCTTCAATAATTTCGCCCTGAAGGAATCCGACAAGACGACGGATTTTCAGGACTAGGTTTATATATATAGTGCCAGGTACAGTTGGTGAAAGTCGGCTGTGTTGTTCCACTGTTGGTTCAAAAGGAAATTCCCTGTAGCAATGCAAAGCGGACTGCGAAACGCGTTGTCTTTGTCGACAAGGGTAGGTATTTCGAAAGTGTCAAAAGTTATGCAATATAACCTCAATCTGGTCACCCGCGGGGCGATCAGCAGTTCCAAGAGGTCACGACCCATTGAAGAAAATTGATAAAATTCACATAATAAGACCAAATAATTTCTTCCCTGGTTCGGTGCAGTTCCCTTTAAAGACTAATGGAGCCATTCTCGGGGCATTCAATGGCCGATCCTATTCCAGCACACATGAGTGTGACATTGTCGTGATTGGGTCCGGCCCGGGAGGATATGTGGCTGCTATAAAGGCCGCCCAATTGGGGATGAAGGTAAGCACTCTTGCCTATTAAACAAAATAGGTAATATCTCAATCTCACAGACAGTGTGCGTAGAGAAAGAACCAACCCTCGGCGGAACATGCCTAAATGTGGGTTGCATTCCTTCCAAAGCCCTTCTTAACAATTCCCACTACTATCACTTGGCTCGCCATGGTGACCTGGCTAATAGAGGCATTATTTGCGGGGACGTTAAACTCGACCTGGATAAGCTGATGGCTCAGAAATCTGGGGCTGTAAAGGCACTCACTGGTGGCATCGCTATGCTCTTTCAGAAAAATAAAATCACTCTCGTTAAGGGTCACGCGACAATCAAATCACCGAATGAGGTGTCGGTCAAAACTCCGGACGGTAAAACCGATACAGTGAAGCCTAAAAACATCCTCATTGCGTCCGGCTCTGAAGTGACACCCTTCCCCGGTATCGAGGTAAGTCCATTATGTTTTCATTTGAATGGTTTCACGTTTCAATTCACTTTAAGATCGACGAGCAAACAATCATATCAAGCACGGGAGCACTTTCCTTGAAGCAAGTTCCTAAGAAAATGATTGTAATTGGAGCTGGTGTTATAGGACTCGAAATGGGCTCTGTTTGGTCTAGATTGGGCGCGGAAGTCACTGCTATTGAATTTATGGACACAATCGGAGGGATAGGTATCGACTTGGAAGTGTCCCAGGGATTCCAAAAAGTCCTCGCCAAGCAAGGCCTTAAATTCAAGTTGTCAACTAAAGTCACGGGTGCTAAGAAGGAAGGTAGCAATATCAAAGTTTCAGTTGAAGGCGTGAAGGGTGGCGCAAAGGAGGAGTTGGACTGCGATGTGTTACTTGTCTGTGTTGGACGGAGGCCTTACACAACGGATTTAGGTTTAGATAATGTTGGAATTGTTAAAGACGATAAAGGCAGGATTCCAGTAAACGGAGTTTTCCAAACCACTGTTCCAAAGTAAGTACAGTTATAGTGGTAGCTTGTGCTCACTTGATCTTTGTAGTATTTACGCAATCGGCGATGTTATTCATGGCCCCATGTTGGCTCACAAGGCCGAGGATGAGGGCATTGCTTGTGTGGAAGGGATAAATGGTGGCCATGTTCACATTGACTACAATTGCGTCCCAAGTGTCATATATACCCATCCTGAAGTCGCATGGGTGGGAAAATCAGAGGAAATGCTTAAACAGGAAGGCGTGGCATACAAAGTTGGCAAATTTCCCTTTTTGGCTAATTCAAGAGCAAAGACTAACAACGATACCGACGGTTTCGTGAAGGTATTAGCAGACAAACAAACCGATAGGATACTGGGCACACACATGATGGGACCTGTAAGTTGGGCGGGATGGTTTGGAAATGGAAAGAGTTTATGAATTTCTCTGTTTATTTCAGGGAGTCGGAGAACTTATCGCGGAGGCTGCCCTTGCTATGGAATATGGAGCTGCTGCTGAAGATGTTGCACGCGTTTGTCACGCTCACCCGGTAAGTTTTATTACCTCTTTTTCCATTAAAGGAAGTAAAAGGTTTTCTGATTTTGCTTTGAGAGACTTGCCTCGGTTTTCATTAAAATGCAAACTAAATCATGGCTTTTAATTTCCACAGACCTGCTCTGAAGCAGTCCGCGAAGCCAACATAGCAGCAGCATTTGGAAAGCCAATCAATTTCTAAGGCCGACGTTGAATAAAGCGACATACAGGAATCCAGTGATAGATGAACGGAAGATTATTACAAGTGTACAGAAAATTAAGTCTAAACATTTAAATTGTTTTTATTTATTACGAAGAATTTGTCCTCATTTTGCCAATCCTTTATTCCGTGTGTTAGGTCAGAATATAAAAAGAATCGAAAATATGATGTTCCCATTATTTTTAATTCCCCCCACTTCCATTATGGAAGAGACATTAACACCAGTCACGATGGAATTCCTAAACAAAAGTAATCATTTTGACAATTGGAGTCAAACCGTTAATAGCCATTAACGCAACAGAAATGCTCTCCAAAGTAATGATTAACGACTTTGCCCTTTAATTATATCTTCAAAATTAGTAACCAAAAATTATAGAATATTTATTAACATCTCCGAAGATGCGACTTTTACTTGGTCAACCACGGATTTTTTTGCGAATTCGATAAAAGTTTCAATAAAAACAGTCTTCAAAACTGACACTAGGAAGTTTAACATTTTTGCATCTCATTTAAAGGTGCGTGTTGCCAAAGGTAATCCTTGAAATCAACGCAAAATTATAGTAACATTGATGTATTAATGGCGAGGTGATATCTTTCACTAACTAAATAACTGAAGGTGACTACACGACATACGACGACGTTGTTGTTTTCAAAACAACATTTTTGAAATCAATGGGAATTAAAAATGATTTTAATAAAATTTGACATGACTGTTGTGCAACTTTTGTCATAGCGTCGTTTTATAGGAGTCATAAGCTTTAAGGTCTTTTTCTTTTTTTTTTAATGATTAGAAAAACCAACAATACTTGCTTCAAAAAATTTTATTTCCATGTTTAAATAATTATATTTTTTTAATGAAACTTAAAAATCGGTTGTGACGAAAGTTTGTTTTACTATATTACTTTTTATTTGTTCTATTCTGGATATTTCCCAAAGAAGTTATTGATCCCATAAATATTATACCTTGCGATTTTACTAAAATTGATTTTCATTACGGTGAGAAAGTAAAAAAAGTATACTTTTATAATGAAAATATTTTTAAAAGTATGTGTCGTTGTAACACAATTTTCCATATACGTAACTATGTACATAAAAAGTGGAAATTGTTGTTTTTCTTTTTAGTCTTATGTAACTCTTTAACTTAACATTAGATTCTTTAACACTGCTCCAGTGATCGCGAAATTAATGATATAATGTTAAATGTAATTGTTTAAGAAAGAACGTTTGTAAATAAACGAAACAACTAGGTATAGTTCTTCATTTCACTCACTCAGTTGCAATTATCTTGGTCGTTTGCTATATTAATGTTCTGGAAAATTAAATTCCAACACCTTTTCCTCTTCGGATGGATTTTATAAATTGCAAGCCAAAAATGAGACCCTGGAGATCCTGTTTCAAACGCTCGCTTTCCAGCAGGCAATGGCAAAACATCGTACTCTACTACTGTAAATTAATTTGTGTGGCAGAATGAAAACATCGGTTTATTGAAAGAAAAATTCTGCATTTTCAACATTATTTTTTGAATAATTTACAAGAAACGAAAAGAGCACTAAGATCTATATGTTTATAGGACCTATATCAGAAAGGCTTTTGTTAACACCATTCTGATGACTTTTTTAGATTTATTAAATCGTACAGCTTGTGTTCAATAAAACTTGCCACTATGTCACGCAGAAATCTTTGTCCGGAATAACAATTTTCTTTTCTATCTATCTATCGAAAGGTTTTTAACTGATTCTAAAGTAAATAGACAAAAATTATCATTTTGGTTTGTACACGATCTAAACAACTTTAATGGACCCTGAGCAGCTTAATAGCTTCTTAAAAATTAAGAAATCAAGACACCTACTTTGCAAAAAGTGAAAAAAACTATTGCACTTTCATTTTTAATTGGTCAAATGATGCATCTTGCAATTCCCTATCTAATGATGCCAATAAATTTATAGTGCTCTATTTGGACCTACGAGATTTTAAAAGTTAAGTAGGTGATATGTACGAATTTCAGGGTCAATAATTTAATAAGGACAATTGAAGTCTATTTATCACCTTTAAACTCCGAAATTATACTTTAGTTTTCGTGATAAAAACTAGTGTAAGAGATCCAAAGCTTCAAGGGTAGGACGGAAGATTATGGCTAGATTTTTAAATAGTTTTGAAAATATCATGAAAAACTGAATGCAGTTTATCATAAAGGAAATTTTATTTAATTAGAATTTAATTTGAGGGGTTGAATCGATTTCTAACCAGATATTGACAGAATATGTTAGGGTGAGCTCAAAAAAAAAGGATGAAACCTCTCACATTAGTACCTATGTAGATATGTGCTGCGTGATTTTTTTTGCATAAAATTCCTCTAAGTGATCCATATAAATTTTTGAAAATTCGGTCATTTCGGATTACTTTTTTTAATCCACCAGATTCAAAAATATTTGGGTTTTTTAAAATAATTAAAAAAAATATCAAGACAAAAATAATAATGAGTTTTTGAAAACCTTTTTTTTGTTAAATCTGAACTCATATATACAAAAAAAAATTATTTACACATGTAAAAGACAATAATTACAGTCAGATTTTATTTATAATAAATACTTAATACTTATTTAAAAATAGCACTTGAAATTCATTTCCTGAAGGTGTAGGAAAGTTTTCTCACATTTCAACTTGTATTTAAACTAGTTACTCATTTTGTACTTTGTGGAAAACCTGGGGAAATTCTCCACATTTTGAGACATAAAACACCTTCCTTTCCGGTATTTACATGTAGGCCAGAGTTTCCGATGATTGAAAAATCGCTTATCGTAAAATTGAGATCTGAAAAATAATAAACAAATCTGCGCATTTCTGATGTAATAAAGAGGCGGAAAAATCGGTTACCGCAAGTGCCTTTAATTGACCAGTGCTCATCACGCCTCAGACTAATAGTCTGCTAATAACAGCCTTCGAATGGCATTGGTGGACTCATCGTTCTAAGAAGAGAGATTTCCAAAGTGAATTTTCCAGCGGATCAAGGAAAATTTCCCAAATTGTCGTCACCGTAATTGCGTTTACAATAATTGATCGTGAAAATGCTATATAAACTGATGTTTGAGCCATTAGTTCCAGTCCAGTAGACAGAAGCGAATCTTCGAAAATTATGAAGTTCAGCAAGCCAATTTCAGTTCGGATTTTAATAACGCTGTTCTGCAGTGGTAGTAATTGGAATACTATCACTAATTTATTTTATTTCAAACGCCTTTTCTTAAAGGATTTCACCTAAATGAGGCCTATAATGTGGAATATGAAGGTGGTCAAGGCATTGGAAGAACTGTTACTAGATATAGCCGATACGTCGACGGTAAAAATGCCAATAAAGATTTCCAAACACCAATAGACTTACAATATAATTTATAGGTGCTTCAAGTGGCTTAAATAGTAATTTAGGATCAAGTAGCAGCGAAGTTAAGAAAGGAGGAATTTTAGCAGGACTGTTAGACTCTGCCGCCAGTATTAGTTCCAGCTTCAGTTCCAGTACAGGTGCAGAGAGTGAAGAAAGTGATAAAGTTAAAGGCTCTTTTCAAATAAAAATCAATGGGGATGCAACAAGCACCAGACCTAGTGCAATCTTGGGAGGAGTGCTAAATCAAGCTGCAACTGCATTAGGATCATTATCTGATTTAGCTAAACAAAATCTAGAAACAAAACGAAATTTCTATGGATCCCTTGATTTAGGCGGCGGCTTTCATACAGACAGTGGACATTTAATTGAAAATCAAAGAGATCAAGGTGAATTAATTTCCACAGGTGGACAAGGAGCTATAACATCTACAAAAGTAATAACAACCACATCTCAAACCACTTCAAGCTCAGGTATTTCGAATGGATTTATATCGGAAGACAGAGAACAAGAATCAAAATTTGTGGGAGGGCAATTTTCGGGAAATGTAGATATTGCAACCGGAGGAATAGAAAATGGTTACAGCAATTACAACATTGGTGTGAGGGATCCAGTCACTGAACGGAACATCAAGACTGACGAAAAAGAAATAATCATTACTTCTCAATTATCTCCAAGTACTAATTATAGCCCCATAAATTTAAGAAGACAGTATTCCACCTACGGCTCTGGACTTGGCACTGTAGCTGGAGAGCAATATTCACCAGAAGCTGCATATAACTTCCATCTGGCGGGTACTAATGATGACAGTGCTAAAACATCGCAAGCCCCGAGTACAATTCAAAAAGAGGTTGTTGTTACAACTCAAGGAGCTGAATTGTCCACTGATCATGCAGTCAGCTCCTTGGACACACATTCTGAAACAAGCCACGGCGTTGATTTCAGTGATGGTGATGAGAACGAAGAAGCTGACATCCATCATACGGCTTTAGGAAGAACAATTACCACTTCCAACCAACCTAGAAAGGATTGGGGATATGATGGCGCATTCAATTGGGGATATGGAAGTCGTCCGGGATTTAAACTCTCATCCGATGGCCTAACTTCAACGATTAAGAAAGAAGTTACGATAACTACACAAGCACAAACAAGTGCAGCAAATGTTGATAAAAATAGAGCTGCACCTGGAGAATACGCTTTAAATCAAGGTAACTTGCATGGAAATGTTCACTACGATGGTCAGGATGATAGTGATGAAAATATCGGGGAAGTGAACCACTCTCTCAGCACACATACATCTAGTGGCCTTAGTGCTGGAACTGCTGGGGGAACAATTGGATTTGGAATTCAAAATTCCGGGAATTATGGAAAACTACAAAGTCAACATTTTTCCGATTATGATGATAGCAGTGAAAGTGAAGAATTAGATAGTCTAAAAGCACACCAAATGTCTCAGACATCTTCACATTCTTCCTCTCATAGCGTTCAACTAACAAAAGATGTTACCCATGACCATGTTACAAATGAAGATAAAAATACTGGAATAAGTGAATCACAAACGTTAATAGTTACTGCAAATGCACGCGAAACGAATCCTACAAATTTTGGACTTCATTCCTTGTTATCAAATCTCCAAAATGATGAATACATTGAGGATAGTGGAGAAACTGAAGTTGGGTCTGAAGTTATACTTCGGAAAGGTCTTGGTAAAGAATTTACAAAAAATGTTCCGCAAGGATCAATTGAATACGATAAGGACTATTCTGACATTGGCGAAACCAATTTGAAAAACAATTTTGAATCAGCATCGCAAACAATTCAAAACGCCCGGAACATTGGAGCCCACGATTTAGTAAATTCACAAAGTCATGAAGCTTCTGCAAATGTAATAAGTGGTGCCCAAACTTCCCGAGGTAACAATTTCGAAGATGAAGGCACTGAACACGCATCTTATTCATATGAAGGTGTAGACTTCGGTAATTTACAGAATGAAAATCACGCATTACTTGAGGTAGCAGGAAGCGGAGCATCGCAGGTGCTTGTGGACAACAATGCCGATGGACATATTTCTAGTGATCATCAAAGCGAACTATATTCAGTTGATTCACAAGAAGTTAGTACAGAGAGATCATACAAATATGCTACTGGTTATGTTAATAGCGGCAAAAATGGTGAAAGTAAAACATATACGCGTACAATTCAAAACGTAGGATTAATCAGCTCTGGAGATGCATCCATAACAAATAGACCTTTAGGATCTAAAGAAGTTACAATTGGCGCTTCGAGTGTACACGACGCAGCCAATACACCCAACTCTGATTTTATTGAAATTAACCAACATTCTGAATTGCAAGCAGGTAGTGGATATGGTGCAGAACATGCCGCAAGTAGGGGAACCACGGACCAAGGATTTAAATCAGTTCAAGAAGTGACACTTAATTCTAAAGGTTTCCAAATTCCATCACTTAGTGATATTCTTGCTTCAGAAGCTGGAAGCCGTCACATTGGATCTTTAACAACACAACATGTTACAGGCAACGGGGGAATTGCACAACACATTTCTGATTACAGCAGCAGTGGTAGCGATCATTCAGAGGTAGAGCGGAAAGATACTTTTACTCCTTACAGAGATTTAGGTGGTTTAGATCAAAGTATACGCGGAATTGCACGCTCTGGATTTAATAGAGAACAATACTCCAGAAGCATTACAGACCACAGAACTCCTCTGGAGTATGAACATGGGATTGGTATAACTCCTGTGCACCCTGTACACCCTGGTACCAAAGTTATTAGAAAAGAGGTGGTTGAAACTACATACACCGATGCAGGTCCACACTATCCAAGTGGCTTTGGGCACTTGGGCACTCATAGGACATTGACCGGAAGCCCTCATCCCATAAATTTCGGTGACAGTGCATTAATCGACATTGATAGAGAACACCGCGAAATTCATCCTGGCCATGGTCATCATATAGGCTACCACAATTCAATCAAGCGGTCTGAACATGATCTTCTAGGCAATTTGGAAGAGGCACTAATCGAAAGCCATCACGTACCACTTCATACAGAGTCTAGTGTTAATAGTTTTAACCACAAAGGTCATATTTTAAATGAAGGTACTCTTTACGATGGGGGTATAGAGAGAAAAGGACTCCTCGATTCACCAATAATGTTTCCCAAAGACGATCACTTAGGTGGAAGACTTGGTCTGCGGAAGACTGTTAAGGTCACACATGAAATTGCAGATATTCCTCGACGTGGTAGACAAACTGGCTTTGGTCCCAGGTTTACTCATTATTAGATAAACAATCGATATTTATCCTGCTCTCTTTAAATTGAAATAAATACGTTTTAAAAACCAAATACTTTATTTCTACGTGCCTTATAGTTGCTTAATTCAAATATAACATAACCAAATTTTAATTGTAAGTCTTTGGTCATGAGTAATTCTGCTCTATTTTTGTTTTGTTTTCTCAGCTGTATCGAAACTTGAAATTTTATGTGGGTCAGAGTTTTATATGGTAACAGCTATGATCTTTAATACTGTACCTTCTACATACAGGAAATTATATCACTACCTTAAGATTGTTAACAAGAAAAATACAAGGAATTGGATCAGAAGGAAAAAGAAAGAACGATTTGATTTTAAAAAAATTAACATTTATTTCTCTCTTCTCTATTGTTTTCACAAGATTCAATAGTCACATAAAGGAAGCAAATCCCAACAGAAAAACAGATGAAAATAAATAAGCAATCCTCAAGTGGAAGAGAAGCACAAAATTAATGTCCTCTCGATGGCAATATTCACCAAAACTCGGCTCGTAATCAATTTTGAATTTTAATTAAATTTTTAAACCTAACTACTTACTCGCTAGTGTTCTTGTTGACTAACTAGTGACCTACGCTGTCCTTAATGAATTAGCTCCTTCTCTGCTCCCCTTTCTTCTTTAAATTTAATTTTCTTTTGGTTTCAACTACGGAGGACGCGATCGAAGGACAAAAAGGGGTCGGGCCAGACACAGGAAAACTTATCCTATATTTACCTGATTTCGCTTACATTAGTAAAAAATTTTAAAAATTTGGTGACACTTTGAAGACGCATATACTGAGGCATATATTGGAAGATTTACAATTTGCACGATGCAATTATTCCCTATAAGCGCCTCGCCCGGCCCCAGTCTGCCGCTCCACTCGCATCATGCTACATTTTTTTGTTCATTTTTCACGTTTTCTCTTATTTTTTTTGTGTTTCATTCAATTAAAAAATCTCAATGGTCAACTAAAGTCGCAATTTCTACAGTGTCTAAAAAGTACTACGCGCTACAGTATAAATCTACTCAATCTCTATGTTTTATGTCTTTCTCTAATCTTAAAGTTATCTCAAAACCTACGTCTAGTAGTTAATCTTTCTTCTTTCTACAAAAATTGTCTTATTCAACTCGCTAATATTTAACGCCCGCTACTTTTGCTTTTTCTTTTCTGCCTCTAACGTCTTCTTCTCGTCGTTAATATCTCAGCCTCTGTGGCCTGCTGTCTTCTTAAAGACGACTTTCGTGTGAATCTGCTTCGATGCGAAGGTGCGGGGCTCTTCCAGATTCGTAACAGGAAAGTGCAACCTATGAGTTCCCTAGGTGTAGATTGTGGTTTCTTTGTGGACTACGTATGCAATTACACTTTTGTACTTTTTGTTTTACTCAGTCCATTAAGGTAAATCTAGTAAGCTATGATCGCGAAACGACACCTATTTTCACTTTTTTCATTCACCTGCAACCTATTGTACAGGAGAAGGTGCAATTTGTAGAATATAAGTTTTCTTGTTCATGCCGTCGATTCCTCCGTTTTCTATATCCATCCGAAAGGTCACATATGTGTACATGCTATCGATTCACTTTATTCGAATGATTGTCAACATGCAACCCATCTGAATTGATCCTTCAAAGTTCATTATTCTCCCTCTAGACATGTTCAAGAAGTGCATTACTAGTGTTAATAAAATGTAGGGAGTAATCCATAGATTAAATCCAAAAGACTCACAAGTGTAGTTGCAAAAATGCCCATACATTATCCCTCCTCGTATTTCAAATACATCATTATTGTAGCCATCTAGTTTACCACTTCTATTAAAAAGATTCCTTTATGCCCAGCTATTTTTTTCATGGCCTTCTGCGTCTTCAATACTCCTAGGATTTACATTCAAGACAATTTTAAGCCAACCGTATTAATTTTAGAAACATTTGCACACTCAATTCATTAAGAATAAGTATGCTAGCAGGAATTGGCTCGAAAGCGAATCCAAAAGAGAAAGGCCATGAAACGAATTGCTGAGTTTGCCGATATCTCATACGAGATGCTAGTGTTCCGTTCCGATGATTTTGATTGACAAGATTTTAAAGATGATTTGGTGTAAATTCCTGCTAATGAAATTTCCCGAAAAATTTTAAAAAGAAATACTAGCCAAAGTCGAACATGAAAATAAGTAAGACGAAAAGAACCAACTCATTTGTTATAAACTGCTAACTGTTAGTTAGAATGTGGGCAAAATGTAGTCCCGTCAATTTCAGCTTAACAATGCTTGGTTAAACTGGGGCAAATTAGAAATAAGTTGGTTTAAAATCTTTCCTCATGGTGCGGTTGTTCCGACAATTTTCGTTTTAGGCATTTTGCAAACTGTGCAGAGGAAACGCCGTAACGAATGCTAATTTGAGAAAAACGCATCGTTTCGCAGTGCTCACATTTTGGGTAAGTCTTATAAATCTGGAAGAGACCCCGTTCGGATGTAAAAAAGTATTCAATGGAAAGTCCTAAGAGTTACCCACGCAATTAAGCACAAATAGCTTAAACAAACGAACACATTTTCATTCGAACAGATATCATTGAGCTAAACGTAAAATGAAGCACATTTTTCTTCATTTGTTCCATTGCCTAACGTCTAATCTTAACGAGCTTCATAAAAGAAGCATTAAATTCCTTAATGTCTAAAGTCTTAAAGATCCTTCCTCTGTCCTACACTGCTCGGCTACTTAAGTGCTTACATGCTAAGTCTCAGATGAAGAGAAAAATGAAAATAAATAAAATTTCATCTCCCTAACGTCGCTACACTTACTGACTAGGGCCTTAATCTAGTTTTGCTGCTCTACGCGAAAAACTGCTCGAAACATCCCTCAGCTTAATATAACTCTTACTTGGTACTTAACAATAGCTTTGTTTTTCTTACGTTACTTATAAAACTAGGCAGTCACATGTGAAATAAAAACTGCGCACCGTGAGCTCTTTCTTACATATATAAATTTCATCTCTGCTTTGTTAGATCCTTTCCTTAATAATGACTCTTTGTAAATAAATACGTAAATCTCTCATTTTGTAAAAATAACTCTCGTCTCTTATCTGGTAAGCAAAATAGAAGTTTCAAAAGAACCCGAACTTACTCAACACACCAATCATTATTAACTAACGCCACAAAAGAACCTCAAATACAGTTTGATTTGTTTCCCTCCTTTCCTCCTGCTTACCATAACTTCCACCTCTGCTCCTTCCAGCTCCCTAGTTACCTACGATCTTGTGTCAGCTCCGCTTACGATCTACCGTCGCGCACTACGTGCTACTTTACATGTCAACTGGTTTCCAAGTTCTACTACTTACAATTACCTTAAAAAACTATTCAAAAAGAAATCCAGTCGTTTCTTCTAGAGTTGTCTAGTCCTAAGCTACCGAGTTACCTTATGTCTACTGCAGTCGTTTTAGCAATTTCAACAAATTCTCATTTGGTTCAAAAAACATTAGAAAAAATATCTTTATATTTGCGATTTCTTCATCATCATTTTTCATTTTTTTCATTTTTTCTTATTTCTTTACTTTTTTCCCACTTTTATTCAATTTTTCAGTTTTAATATGTTTTCTTACATGCGTCGTCGTATGAATGTACTCGAGTCGAATTGTGTTGCGTCTTACAAGAAAAGGAACGTACAACTGACCTGCTTAAATCGACTTCAAAAAAAAAAAAAATTGAATAAACAACCGAAAAGAACGTGTCTGCTTTTTTATCTTTAAGTAAAACGAACTTTGAGGCGTTGTAGGCAACGAAGGTTCAATACCTTCGATGTTATTTTACATGTTTCCTATCTGTTTAAATGGTTTATTTTCTTTTTAGAGTATTTTTTATTTTTTTTTTTTCGTTTCTTAAGTTCTGTTGTGATTGTAGTAGATTATTCTCTTATGCGAAATGCCTGTGATGATTCTTCACAAGCTTACAGGACCTGCTATTGCTTTTTGTTTTATTTATTTGAACTCATCTTTTCTGTAGTGGCCACCAACATTTGGTTTGTCAGAAGGGTCATCCGTTTAAAAAGCAATTTTCAAAAACCAAAAAGCTTTCTCATCACAAAAGTTTAGATCTCCACATCTTGTAGTTGACTGCGATGTTTAAGCAAAATTACACTACATAAAATCAATACAGCGAACCTTGTCCAGCAACCAAAGACGGTCAGAGAAGTCTTCATCAATGTACATTTAAATATAGTGGTTTTGGGTTCTAAAAATAATAGAAGGGTCTTCTGCCTTAGAAGTAATTTCTAGAAATCTGAAGGTTTTCAAGTTATTTGTTTTTTATATTGTTCGCATTCATTTTAAAATTAGAAACAATATTTGAAAATTGCAAAAAGTATATAATAAAATATATTTTGAAATATTTTAATATATCCGCATCGATATATCAACGAAAAAAAATTACCACATGCCGCTTAAGGAAATACTAAATAAAAAAATACTAAAATTCGGAATTCTAAAATTTCTGAATTCGCGAATGTATGTAAAATGCGTAAAGGTTGATGAGTGCAGGAATAGGGAACAATGCGTGCTTTTGGCAGCCTAAAAAGGGCTAATTTTAAACATCACTAAGCATTCAGAGGTAGTCGGCTAGAGACAATTACTGCGTTTCCCTTTTATAAGAAAGATTAAGTTTAATGCTATACAAAATCGTAATATGTAATTGGAAAAAAATCGGTCGCTGAGAAAAATTCTATGGATCCTTATGAAAACCGCTTCATTCAAGGATTTTATGATATTAAAAAACCCTATCTTTTTATTTTCATGAAACATTTTCGACTTTTATATCACAACTTATCAAGAAAAGTCTTTGGATATATCTTCAAAACATATCGCATTGAACAGTATGAATGCAACAATCCATACCAATATAAATAGAACCCCTTGGTATTTTAAAAAGATTCAACTTAACAAATTCAACTTAATTATCATGCATGAAACGAAAGAAACACAAAAATTAAATCTCAAACTGATTTGATAAAATAATCTCCCAACCAGGAACTGGTACTGGTACTTGCTTATATTACGTTATTAAGGTCTCAAAATAAATCAAGAAACTTGAACTCGCTGTAGTACTCATTTAAATTCACGTTCATGTTGTTGTAGAAAAACAAAACGGTTTTTATATGAAAGGAACATCGATAAATAATTAATTTGTCATATGGTTGAAGACAAGAAGTAGGCTCTTCTTAATAGCCGTTAATTAAATTCCAACTTTAAATCTCATGAAGTAACGAACTTGATATGGATCCGAATGCACTGTTTAGATCTTTGGTGCAGTGAATAAATCTCTAGCTTCTTAAATGTTGCAACTTCGGAATTGTCGTCTTTGGTTGCATGAAACATGGACCCTTTTTTAAAAAGCACCAAGAGCAAAAAGCCGTAATCAAATAAAAACGATTTCAAAAAAAGAAAACAAATGAAAAATAAAAGTGATTTTGCATGAAGAAAAATGAATTTATTACTTCAAAACTGTTTTTTTAGCTTTTTTTTCTTGCCACTACAACACTAGAAAACTTAGGATTAAGAAAAGATGCACAAAAAATAAACGCGTGTCCTTATTTTTTGCGTCTGACTTAAAGGTAAAAAGTAACAACTAAAAAATTACTCGAATTTAGCGCAGTCAACAAGCGATTTCTGTCTTAATCTCTATTTCTCGTCTCTTCGTCCTCCTGCTTCTTCTGTCCCCTCTTTGCAAAGCAAACAAATCAAAAGGCAAGAGTCTCATATAACACTCTCAAATCTCACCACCCTTAGTCTGCTTACAGTAGAAAAAAACACCTTGCCACGCCTAACCCCCTGTTCCGTCCGCCTGAATAATTGCAACCAAGCTTCCTTCCTTAGTTTAGTAAAGAGTTCTTTTTTCATTTCTTATCATCTTCCTTCGCTTCTAGAACATCTAGATCTCCTCTCGTGTTTTGCCTATGCCTAGTTTAACCGCTGACCACTCGCTGCACACTCACGCTATTTACAATAGGAAAAGAAGAGGCGGTCTTAAATAAGAGAAAAGCTGAAGAACCGAAAGGTAAGAATTAAACTACTATTCTGAGGAAAAGTCCGTGGCGATCGCTTGAGGGCATGCTAGCCCCGCCAGTGGACACCTCAAGTCGCTTGTCGTCACATTTTTGTTCCTATATAAGAAAAGCACTTGATAAATGCTTATCATCTCAGCAGAAGGAAACGCAATGAAACTGTTTACGATGCTAAAATAAATTAACTACTTACTTCGTTATAAACTAGAATCCTAGCAGAGCTTACATGTTAACTTAACCAGTATGGTCTTAAATTACAAAAAACAAAAAACAAAAAGAAAACAACTAAAATATAAGGAGAAAGTCTACTTAAGGAAATACAGTTAAATTAGCAATCTGCGCGCCCCCCGTTCCACGACACGGCTGCGTCCTCTTCTTCTTAGCTAACTTCCCACGGGAAAAATGGAAGGAAAGGATGTCTGAATGGCAAAAAAAATGTTTAATTTATAGACAGCAGCGTATCGCTGAGATGATATGCAAATTGCCCTCAGTAGAATAGCAAGGAGTAGCAAAAACAAAAAAAGAAAAATTTCTAAGCCAAAATTCGGTCAATCCGAAGACTGGAAGACTGAGTCGCGCCTAGAGAAGAACAAGGAACAGGAATGTAGATGTGGGAGGTCGCCGCGTGCCCTGAACAAAGAAAAAAAAAACAAGTTCGAGGCGCGCAGATACTATCACATAACAAATAACAAAAATCACTTATAAAATATAAGAACGCAAATCGCAAAGGTTGGTTCACCTCTCACCACTCGCACTCGTTCCTTATCCATTTACTAGACACTCGCTCCGTCCGCGCCCCTACCGCTATGCGTACAACTAAAGAGAACTAGACGAAAGTTTGACTCAATCCCTTACACTTAAACAAATCTTTTGAGAAAGCATTAAATCTAGAACGCACTCAGTGAACAATTTCCTACGCCGTCGTATCGCCACAGGCGTCGTCTACAAGGACTGTTGTAGCACGAGTCCGCCTCTCATCCCTTAATATTTTTTAAGTTGGTTTCTTTGCTTTATCTTCTTTTTCTTATATTACATTAGCCTGACTTGATATTATCGATTGCTGTTTTTTTTGACTCACTCCAAGCGCTGTTGCTCATTGCCCGCTGCATCTAAACAACTTTCTTCTGTCTTTTTTTTAACGAGAACATTTTCTGGATAAAATGTATAAAAAACAATACAAAATTGTCCTTAAAGTAACAGAGAACATTTAACGCAGAAACGACACGTGTTTCTTGTTCTTTTCTACTTTTCTTCTAAAGTAAAAGTAAGAAATCAAAATCTGCCCTCAGACGTCTCTCGCCAGATGAGTTTCGCGAATTGTCGGTTTTTAATTATATATATATATTTTTTCAATATATTGGATATTGGTGTTGTTGCTGCTGCTGTTGCTGTTTTTTGTTTTACTTTTTTGTTGTTGGATTTTTTCTTATTTTGCTCTTATTTTGTTTAACATGCGATGTTCGATCTGTCGTTTTGGTTGAGTCTCTCGGATTTTCCTTTTTAGTTTTTTTGTTGTTGTTGTTGTTAATGGAAAACAAAATGTTTTACACAATCACCTTTATCGGATGTAGTAAATGAGGTATTTGGTGACCAAATCTGAAAAGGAAATAAAGAACTTTGCATCAATAGCTTGAAATAAACTGTTTACTACTGTAAAATCAATTCAGCAAAAGGTAAATTTTTAAACAGATGTATCCTATTATGTTTTCAAAAATGACTTTTTTTAGTTAGAATTTTTTACAATCGTAAAATAGTGATTGTCCAATTCTTAGTTTTTGCATCTATAGAGATATATTGAAAAATTAATATAATAAATAATAATTTTGTATTATAAACACCACATACAAAAACGAAAAAAGTTTTTTAATATTTATTTTTTCTGCCGTGGGCATAAGATTTACAAATTTTATTTGTTGTATAAATTTAGATATCTGTACATTGTTTTGAAAATTTTGATAAAGAAATTTCCGTTTAAAAAAATTATCCAAATTCCATTATATTCTATATATAACATTCCTACTTTATAAAATTTTTTAAATTTTAATTGGCAGAAACACGAAATCTTTTTAATAAAACAAGAGGTTTTGGAAAACATTAAATGCTTTTTAAAGACCTAGATTTTGACACCATTAGTGCTGATCATTGTGAATTAAAACGATCCACAAATGTTCCTATTTAAAAGTGATAGCACTACTAATTCTATCTAAAATTTGACGCTTTATCCTCACCTAGAAATCGAAGATCTTCGAACAATTAATTAGACACAGTTACTATAACAAAAGCATATTTCTAGCCCAACTATAGCCAAGTCGTGTTTATTTTTTCTCCTAATATTATTTTAATGTTAAATTTCGTACCAAACTGAAAAAATTGGTAAATTTATTTACATATCAAAGAGCTCCAACGAACCTTTTTATTAAAAAAAAAAAAAAATAAAAAAGATTTTTTGAAATATATAGCTCAATGGGAAGTCTTATTCAAAATTATTTCGAACTTGTTGCAATAAAGGTTTCCATAGGTAAGCGAATTTAAACTACGGACCAGTAAAATAAAAAAAAATTTTTTTTAAATATAAAACCGAGGTGTCATCTTGTGTAATGAATGCAGGACCCTACTAAATCCGTGTTCTGGACCTGGGCTGGTTTTCTTTTAAATATGTAAAACACTTAATATGTAAATAATACTTAAATGCCGTAAGCCATAAATCAGTACTTACAATTCGCTCAATTTCTACCCTCTACAGCGTTAACTTACAATTCCTATAACTACAATTCTACCCTAACTCTAAAATGACTATGGTTGTGGTGTAGATTTTACGATTACTCTCAACGACTCAGATATTGGTTAAATCTTAAACTTGGTTTAATTATGTGGGCAACTAGACTATTAGAACGCCAGGTTCTCAATTGGCCTAATTATTTTTATATTTTAAGGGATAGTGAATAACAATAAAAATGATACCATTATTTAATCATTTTCAATTATGAAAAACATATTTAAAACATCTTTTAGAATATCGTGAACTATATTAAACAATTTTAATGAGAATAAACCTCTGCCTAAACGAACATTGTTTTTTTAGAAAGGCAACAAGAAAAGGTTCTTTTGCTTAAAGACTAATGTCTTTAGTTTAGTAAACCCTAAAAAGTTGCGGACGTAAATGGCGTACTGACCTGTATTTGTTGAGTGGACCTGTAGGTGTTTCGTCTTTTGAAACTTTTAAAATAAGTGACAATTGCAAAACTTTTATTTATTTTTAAAAAGTTAATTCATTAAAATAGGAAAGTGAAATCAATGCCATAATGCTATAAATGTTTATAATACCTCATCAAAACAAACTCATAAACGTTTTTAATTAAGCTGGAAGATTGCCGATAATGCTTATTTATAATTCCCTCCACATTAGAAGTATTTACGCAACGAAAAATGCCAGTGAGTCAGAGTTTCTAGACAGAATTCTGAAATGCTTTAAAAAAGCATTTACACATATAGAACTAGACACGGTCAGGTCGATTAGGGCATTCAGTTTGGTCTTGAAGTTGGAGAAGGTTGCGAACATCTACGATATTTCTGCAGATTCCCAGCTATCACGACGCGGTACGAGAAGAGATATTATCACTAAAGGCAGGGACATAAATAACGCCTGTACCGTCAATCTGTGGAATTCTATTTGCCGTAATTACACAACTAGTTTGCTCCGAAATTCATAAAAGGCATTTTAACGTCATCCACACGTCCGTTGATGACTGAGACTCGGGCTCCATTCGGCAGATATTGAGTTAATAACGCATCTCGCTCCATGAATCTAAATCTATCAGATATTCTTAACTACATCTTCGCTTGAGTAAAAATCTCCAGAGCCCGAGGCATGATGGCAGGACTGGGTCTGGGTTTACTGAGTTTTAGCATTCTGGGCACGTCCGTATGTCTATTATACGAAAAGCTGCAGTTGTATGAGAAATTACGCTCTGAAGGCCGAGTTGCTGAGGCGCTATGAATTACAAACGCCAGCTGGGATGATGGAAGCCGCAGTCCGGGACCGGGAGTGCTACATCGGTCACGGTATTCCACCGGCAGAAGAGCACCCATACGGCGCGCTGGCACAAATTTGTAATTGCTAATGAGTGGCGCAGGGATAATTGATTTATTGGGAACCAACATCAACCGGGCGCCGAAGTAATGAAACCCTTCTGGTGGCCCCATCCGGCAGTCAGAGCCGAGGAGAGATCAGCCCGTAACCAAGTGGGCGAAGGGTTAGAGATTGCCTATCAAAATTTTATAGCGAATCGAAGGAGGTAACTCACCTGTCGATGACCTATTTAGGCCCAGCAGGATGCGGCGGATACTGTGTGTAAGCCTCGTCGGGGGAAGCCGCCGTACTCGCCTGCTCCGAGTCAGGCATTGGCATTGTTGGAATTATCGTTGGTGGTGGATAGTACGGATAGGTTGGACTAATGTACTGCTAAGGAAGTGAGTGTTAGGTGTCTTAATCATAATTAGATTAATCGATCATCAGGACTCACTGAGTTTCCAATTTGGAGTGTTGCTAACTGGGGCATCATTGCCCCGTATGGCACAGTTTCGCCACTCATCACCATCGGGATACCGCGTGGTTGGACTTGTGTGACTCCATCCGGCTTGTAGGCTGACGTGACACTAAGCGGTGGTGCCGCCATCTGCATGTACTGTAATATTAAAAGAACAATGTTCGATCAAAAATTGATTGAGTTAATTCTCCGTTAATAATCACCTGATCGTCTACCTGAGCAATTGGCTGGGTCATCATGTAGCTCTGGATCCATTGTGATCCTGGCATTGGATATCCACTAACCTGCGGAGCCCCGAATCGTGTGTAGGGTACGCCGATTGGTGTACCAACATTTACACTAACTCCATTCTGCGGCATAGATGGATCGTAAGCTACGGGGATTCCTTCAGTCGTAACATCGCGCCACGACCGCGCACTAGGATCTGGACTCTTGAAGGGATTCTTCTTCTTAGGTCCGCCATCAGCAAATTTCACTAGAAGTGGATCTTTGGCACCCTGTATTGTGTTTCCATTAAATATTTGAATAATGTGTTCGCACTTGTCTCGGCTCTCCATGCGAGCAAAACCGACACCTGGAAAATAAACAAGTTTTATAAGGTCGTAGCATTAGCAAATATCCAAATCCGATTTACCTTTAGAGTTTCCTTGCTGATCTCTCAAGATTCTCGTTGACACTACCTGCCCGTATTTCGATAGTAAATTCTCTAAGTCTGTTTCCTTGAAATGCGGTGGCAAATTTGCTATGTACAAATTTGTTGGATCTTGCTCTTGTTGCTGTCCATGTGTGGTTGAAATTTTTTACGAGCAAAGAAAATAAGAAGGCGAAACTAGTTAGATGCAATTGGATCAAAAGGCAATTTGTCTTGAAAAAGGACTGACTAAAGTCGAAGCCTAACTCTATTTACGACCTGGGGAAATACTAAGTGACAAATCTTTTTGAAAAAAAAAAAAACATTCCTTATTTTTCTTTTTGTAATCCAAACGATTAAGTTTAAATTGCACAAAGTGGCGCAAATTATGTCGAATTTACATTTGTTATGCTACTCAACGCAAAGTGTATCTTTCGTTTTATATATTTAAAATTAAGGTGAAATTTTCAAGATATAGTTCAAAAAAAGAAAATTAAACAATAAATAAAAAAATATAAAAACTGAAAAGACGGATTAACTGAATAGAGAACAAAATAAAAAAAAAATAAGTGTTTGTGTATTGCACGTTTGCTGTGAAACTTTTGGAGATATAAGACCGTAGCTGTGTATTAAAACCTTATGTTTGTTGTTATTAGTAAAAAAAAAATAGAAGAAAATTGCTTACAAAATACTCGTTAATTTTATTACAACTTAGCAAGATATGCAATCATGCAAAGTGGAAAATAGTTCACTCTTAATTTCACTTTAACTTTTCAGTGGCAGTTTCATTTTACATTTCATATTACTCTGATATATTTTTTTTTTTTAGAAAAAAGAAACACATTAGCACTGTATACAAAAGATTTGTCACTTTGAATATATTTCCAAAAAGAACGCCAAATTAGCCATTTTCTGTTAATAGTCAACAAATGTGTAAAACGGTATTTCAACATATTAAATTTTGTTTAATGGCAAAATTGTGTTCTGTTGAATTTTATTGAAGCTTAAAACCCGATAAATCTAAATCTGCAAACAGTTTGTTTGATTTTTTTTTCTTTTTTTTTTGAAATTACAAAATTTCTATGCACAAAAAAATCCTATAAACTTGATTAGAAAGAAGAATTGATCCCTTTCTACCTACAGTACGTGTGAAATATGAGTAATTTCTATGTAACTGGCCGGCACACTATAATTGTTGTGGTGATATTTTCTTGGAAGGTTTATATTATTATTATTTAACAGTAGATCTATGTAAAATGTAAAAATTATTCAATTACTTTTTGTACATGAGAGGAGGGTGACTAAGTCCTCTATTAATGGATTATCAATAATATTTAAGATTAAGTAAATACAAGGAAACTATTAATACACTCCGACTAGAAAATTTACTCTGCTGCTTAATTACCAATTAATCGAGTGTTAACAGTCTAATCTAATATGCTTTCGCTCAATATTACTTCACTTTATACAGACAAAAGCGGTACAGATACAACAAATTGTTAATAATGTGATATCTCACTAAATTTGCATAATTTCGTAAGTTTTAAAGTTCTTGAAGAAATGATAAAGTTATTTACTAAGCGCATGTATGATACAATTTTAGTAACGACACACTGTTTGTCGAGCAGTGTTTGGTGAGATTGTGACGATGATATATGTGACTACAGCATGTCCCGCCACCAGAGAGAAAGTAAACGAAGAGGAAAACAACAACAAAAGTAGATACGGTCAAAGCACGAATTTTCAAACACGCTACTAGGATAATTTAATAAATCAGTCATCTTAAGTTTAGTGATACGTCTTATCGCACGGCAACAATTTTTAAATTGGAAAAGATAAATCATCAGAACACTATTTCATATGTTTTAGAATGGACATGGACATCTACTAAAATTACTTGTCCGTTAAAAAACTTTACATTTTAAAACATTCGCTAGAATTCTAAAGGTGCAATTTTTTGCCACTTTGGTATTTGAAGAACAATTTATTTTTGTTCATGTTCTGCTAACGAAAATATTATAAAGAAAAAAGTATTAACAGAATTCTTATAAATTATGGTATGTGTTTTATTTCTAAACAAGTAGTTGAGTCATACCCTCGTTTTTTTATAAGAAAAAAGTTTGAAATAATTCGTTTTTTCAAAGAAGGTTTTGAATACTTTTTGACAAAGTTATATAAAAAAAGGATCAATATAAGAAATCCAGTGATTCTACTTCCTAATTTTGTTTTAATACTCTACTCTTCTTATGCAGAAAATTAGAAATAATAAACTAACCAACGGTTGCGAACAGTTTTATTATTACTGCCTCTCAGGAGAGCCTTTTCGCAGAGTAAAATGTGTCCTATAAGTTGATCCAGGTTAGGATCTATTTCCATGCAAAGTTTAATTGGAAGCCGTTTCGTTGTAATAGTGTAACAAACAAATAACCAAACACACTTTCTGATTAAAATTTTAGCTTAATATTTCATGTTTACGTGTAATAACTTCACGTTACTTCTTGTGCTCCATTTTAGTGAAGTTCTTTTGATAACATTTGAATAAAATCAATTTAAAAAAATTATTATTATTTTAAAGTCAAATTTCGCTTAAGGCGAATGATGAAATGCTGAAATTTTCTACTTGAATGAATGATCAATTCAAGTCAAATCAAAATAAACGCGTTAAATCGGAACGAGAAGGAAATTATCTTTTTCAAATTCGCATAAGAATAGAATTAGGTCTATTTCATCAATTATCTTAAGATGTTAAGGAGATTTTAAATGTTAATTTTAAACATTATGCTTTTAGAAAGTCCAACAAGGTTTATTGCAATTTTTTTATAATTCCTTCGTATAATCAAAAGTATGAATTGAAAACATGAATAAGGCAATTACTTTCTGTAATTTGCGAAAAATATTAGTCTTAATGTTATTTATATCAAAAAAGAGAAGACATTTATTTCCACCCCGTGTAATGCCACTACAGTCTGCCGAAGAACCCTATAAAAAGGACAACCTTTTCGAAGAAAAATCAACTTAAGTGAATTTTCCTTATAATATTTTTAATTGATAGCCCATAATAGGAGTAAATATATCTTCTTATATTTTCTAAAACTAAATAATTCCGATAAACATTTAAAAAAATACGGCTCAGAACTAGACTGAACCAAAGCGAAGTCGAATTTAAAAAAAAATATTTTCCAGGTTGATATTTTTAATAAACTGCTTGTTTAATGATTTCAAGAAATGAAAATTTTGAGTAGATAGATATGTTTTATATCAGTTCTTGATTAAATTACAAAATCTAATTGATTTAATGCCTTTGTTGGAAAACACTGTTTTTTTTTTCTTTTCAGAAAATTTTATAGAAAAAAAAGCAAAGAAAGGAGTGATTGTATCAATCACCAACTCAACAGAAAATAATGTGTTATTATTAATCTAACAGATCTTTACGTCCGGTAAACGACATTTGATTTTCAGGAGCCAGAGGAAGACATAGTGGCACTCTACTCACGAATTGGCTACACGGATAGTTGTAGAAACAACATTATATATTTTCGCCTCTAAAAATTTTACCCATAGCGAAAATTACACCTTTTATTAGAGTTCAACTTTGGATTGCTGCTGAGAGATATCAAAAATATTATAGCGACCCTGAAAGCAGACTTACTTCAAGCTACCAATTTCACGAATGTACTCGTACCGTATAATTTAGAACTTTGAAATGATGATAACACGGTTATTTGCAATTCTTTGCAGATACAGGAATTTACAATTTTCCTAATTTTACAAATCGATATCATTTTACGAGGCAGCTATTTTCAAGCCAGTTTTTATTACTATGTACAAGTTTCTAAATGATATCTATAACGAGAGTATTAGATACATGTTACTCTACTGTCAGTAAACAGTTGCTAAGCAAATGTATGTAACTAGACAATCCTAAGGAACAAAGGTCACCAAAAAACGTCTATTCTATAAGAAACGGTTAAATATGGTTTTATACGAGAAATATAACGGTTTTACTAAGTATTATGTCTAAACTACGGTTAGTTATGGAAATGCTAGTTTTATCTGGTATAATAAGAAATCTCTCCAACAACAAGTCGCTAGCAATAAAAAATCAATCAAAGAAAAATATCGAGCTGAATACCTAGAATGAGTTTACCTGACTTATCCGATTTAATACTTTCAATACAGCTCAATGTTCATGTGTATCAAATTTTACAATGATGTTTTCCAACGAAAGCAGAACCGAACAATAATGAAAACTTAAAAACAGAAATTGATACTGATAACATAAAGCTCGACGAGCAGGACACAGGGCCGGATCTGGAGTTAATTCGTTCTCGTATCGGAAGCGGAATCTCTTTTGGCAACAATTACATCAAAGTAAGAAGAGGATTTTTATTATCAGCCGCGGACGACGCCATAGCTGCTTTCGAAAGTCGGCTTTTCGTTTCCGAGGAATGTAAGTCCAATTAGAATTGGAAATGAAACAGGCTTCCGGTGGGGCGGTAGTAATGTAACAAGGGATAACAATTGCCACTTTTGAGTACCGACAATCCACCGAAATAGGTCTTGTCCATCAGTAAATCTGAGGACTGATGAAAGAGACAAGCTGCCAAGTTGAGAAATTCCTGACAGTCTTGAAGGAACCCTCTTATCACATACCAGCATGAGTTGCTCAGCAACCAGCAGAGTTAAGACGTTAATTTTCCCGGACGATCGGGGAAGTGTCCCAGATCCCAGAGAAGGCTGCCGATGAAATTCCGATTATGCCAAAGTCAACAGGAAGAGGACGGGAACTCAGCACTGATTGTTCGGGATAAATATAGGAAATAGTATGTTCGGGAATTTGTAACTAAACCGTACACCTCTGAGCTTTCTTACCAAACAAAAGAACTAAAGACCAACGAAAGATACGACAAAAAGTAATTGAACAAAAATCGTGTGTAAAATAAAAGAATTTTGAATAGATAAATTATATAAAATGGAAAAAAAAAATAAAAATAAAAATAACGATGATAAAAACATAACAAATAACGTTAAATTTACTTTGTGATCGTTTTTGTTGTTGTTTTTTGTTTTGGTATTTAACTTGTCTCAAAATGCTATTAATTCAAAGAAGGATAATAATAGAATAGCTAGAAAGAGATAGAAGGGGTGAGTATTACTTGCATGCAAACAAACGTACAATGGCCGGCCTATGTAGCACCCAGATACCCACTTTGGCCATCTGAGCTTGAATGCCCTTCGCCTGGAGCCCCTTGACAGCTCCTTCGGCACATGACGGTGATTCGAAATCTACAAAACCATAGCCTGAAAAAGAAGAAATTTTAATGAAAAATAATTTTAATGATGACGACAATGTAAACAAAACCAAATATACAGTTGTGATTAAAACGTCCCTCAGGATTATTACTTAGCGCATTGCATGCAGGCAACAAAAATACTCGTCCTACTAAGAGAATGGAGTTTTAAATGAAATGAAATATATAATAATTTAATAGAAACCAAATAACTTCGAGGAATTTTCTAAATATTTGCTTCGACCGAGTCCGCACACAACGTGTTAATATAGATAACTATTTTAAATAACTACTGTGCATCCCGAAATTTATAAATATAATTCCTATAAAAATATTAAGCAAAAGTTGTCTGTTTCAAAAACTTAAGGACTCATATAAAATCCAAACTATTCTCTTATACATTTAAATATTCTTGAATTTGTCAATTAAACGAAGGTGCAAACAACACGGTTGAAAAAGAAATTATTTTTTTATATTTCAAATCGGACCAAATGTCCACCTTTTTGTAGTTCTCGAATTGCGTGTAGTAAGAAAAAGAAAATATTATTTTGAGTTTGCAGCATCGAGTAACACGGTACTGAATAAAACGAAACTAACCAACCGTGTTATTAGAGGGAGGTGTGTGTTTTGCTGAAATATCGGAAGGGTATTTTTGTTGTCTACTTGCAAGCTGAAACCATACATTTAATTTAAATTTCAAATAATATATAATTTGAATTCCAAAAAAAGTTAATTGGCGCGTTAAAAAATTGAATTTGAATATTAAAACCTATAGCAAAAGTGAGCTTATTTTTACATAATTGGGTTTAAATGATTAACTAAAAGCTTTACTTTTCGGACACATATACTATAGTATCATATACAATAAATCTTTTAGCTTAAAGAAAATACGTTCACCGTTTATTTTAACTAAAAATTCGTTATTATTAATTGTTGGAAAATGCAATCCCTGCTGCCTATAATTTTTTACAAACAAGAAAACCTTCCATGTCCTAATAAATTGGTTTTTTAATTCAATAACTTCTAGAATCTCATAATATTTGCAAACACTTCTTGGAGTTCTGGCTCATCCATTAACTATATTCAAAAACGATTGCTAGAAAAATTAATATTATATAATATTAAATTTTCAAATTAACAATTTCTTTGTGGAATTCAGCGAACTGGTTTTTTTGATACTAATTAAATAAAAAGTAATATCTACTTCGTATACTTTTGTTTAAAAAATTAAAAAAATAATCACAACCGTATATTTCTTCACATATATTTTATTTTATTTTTGAGAACTTGGCTATTGTTTTCATATCGTACTTACAAATCTTCTAAACAAATACTCTTTTTTAATGTATTTACTCGGAAAAAAATCAATAAATCGCACAATTTCATATGAAGATCAACAGATGCCTTATGTTGAAATTCCATTGTGACCTTTTCTGCAAAAAACCATTAATCAAACTTTCCTCATTAAGCTTAATTATCGCAAAGTCTGCATTGCGCGTACTACTTTCTAGTAGACCACTGAGCACGCCATTGTTAGGTCTGTCACGTTAGGTCGGTCCAAGTTTTTACAAAACTTAATTAGGGAACGAAACAAAAATGCTAATATGAATTTAGATGTCTTTCGAGCAGAATTAAGCAGCTCTAGGTTACGCCGTGAATGCGTAATTATTCCCATTGAAGCGCTTAAAAAGAAGACACCACCTTACTATCATCTTCGGAGGAAGTCTGACTAAATTAATTTTACTTATGTCTTTTTCATGGTCAATTTTAAAAATGTTTTAGTAAATTTAATTGTAAATTAATTGTGACTTAAACTACTAAATATTTAGTCGGCTGTTTTTATTTCTTTAGCAGAAATCTAGGAATTTATTTGATAAATGAACGAAAACTTGGGAACTCAAATAAAAGCCTGTTCGTATTTAACTTAGAATAGAATAGAATAGAACAAAGTTTGAACAAAACCGATTGGCTATGATCCAATAATAACAATAACAAAATGTTTCCAAAACACCCGGAAAAAAATCAAATACAAATTTCCTAAACTCTACTTTTAATAAATAACGAACATTTTCTAAAAATTTGCATGTTTTTAAAATGAAAACGATCAAATTTAATTAACTGAGAATATGAAATCAGTTTTAAAAATTTTGTAAAACTCAAAATGGACATAATTTGTGTTCTAAAGCCTGATCACTGTCTACTCCCGCAGTTGTGCAAATACGTTTCAGTTCAAATATTCGATGAATTTACATCGTCGGGAGAAACACAAAATCCGTCACTGGCAAGGTCAAGGTTTAATTTGAATTTTTTTAATTAGATCGATTTTGTCAGCCTTTTTAATTTGCAAAGATCAAAACAAAATCAGTTATATAATCAATGTGATCAACATTCTTAAAGGCAAAGCAAAATTAATTATTTTCGACTTTATTAGATTAAGGTATTAATATCACGTTTTAGATTTTTTTAATACTATACACTTTATAATATACTATAACTGTAATACTTTATATACCTTATATTCATAGTCAGCGAAAGGTTGTGTTAAACGAAGACTGTTTCATCATTAAAACTTTTATTTTGTATAAAATCCTAAGAATATCTGAATAACATGAATAGAGATCTAAGTGTAAATACGTACAGTCACGAATATTCAAGGCAATCAATTTTTGCACGTCTCGTAAAATAAATGCAATCCTTACTTTTAAATCCACTTAAGTTCAAATTCAAAAACTAGATTTCAAAAAATCCCTCGGAATAATCAGAAGGAAAACTGAAGACTTAACCCAAACACCATGAGGATGACCTATTAAATTTTAGTCTTCAATAACAAAAACAAAAGGCAAACAATGTTTCTGGATTTAAAAAGAAATAAATGTAATTAGCTGACAAAATATAAATCGATTCATTACCGGCCCAACGATCTTTTTTTAAAATATCAAATATATTTCGAAATTCGGGACTCATTTTAAACTTAGATTAAAAAATACTAGCGCGTTTTATATCCTTCAATGCAGGAAAGCCTTTCTAGAAAATTTATTACGTCAATTACTCATAGTATTAATTTTTTTGTGATTTTAGCCCTATCTGGCAAAATTGTTCAGGATAAATTGAAAGCAATTAAAGGGCATCTGATACGGAACGGTAAAATTTCAGAAAATTTATTATTTAAGATAAGAATTGAAGACCTTACAAGCTTTTCAATGAATTTGGCCAAAATAATCGACAAACCTAATATATAAACACAACTCAAGGCGACAATGATAAGTTTCTGTACGTCTACTTCCAACAAGAGAAAGTATTACTCATAATTATCATTAATTAAAAACATTAGCGATTGTTAAAGTGGAGCCTTATCTGAGCTAGCAAAAATGTTCGCAATTTATCAAAAATTTATGCTTAATTTAGGAAACTATGACCTGAAATGTTTTATATGCAAAAAATGCAGGTGTTCATTTCTTCGCAGGTTAATATTTAAATTACCTACTATCTAAACTTTTAGCCTAACTACAATACCAAAATAAGTGGGTCATGTATTTTATTCAAAGATCTGTAAAACATACAGCAGAATTTCGTTCATTTGATGCTCATGAGACCGAACGTAAATTTCGAATTATCGAACTCTTCTAATTACCAGAGTCTTACAAACATAATATTTTTATTTGCTAAGAATTTCAAAATTGAATCTACACATTCACAGACTGTGTTTTTTTAACGTTAACATATAGAAAACGTGAAGTCACACATGATACAAGGAAACAGACACAGAAACGAACCTGTATTAAGATCTTTTTTGTTGAAACAAACTTGTGTTTCTCTTTTTATTTGTGCCTTTACAGCAAAGTTTCTGGCTGGAATGTAATTCTTGGAGATGCCGAAGTACCTGAACTGCCATAAATGTTTGAATTTGAGAAAATTTAAATCGCAAATACGAAATTCTAAATTAACGACAGTTTAAAAATTTAGAAATGTTAATGATCCAAATTCGATTGTACTTAAATTTCTTTCAATGTTTAAATTTCGAAAACTCAACAAAATATTTTTTTTATATATTCTTAATAAGACCAAATTTAGTTTTAATACATTTTTCAATGTGCTTTAATAGTACTTCTAAAGTAATCTTATCTTCATTAGTATGAGAGGTGCCATACAATAGACGGTATACATGAAGATAAAGTTGTTCGCTGTTAAATATGCTTTACATAAGAGAAATCACAGGGTTTTATCTTTTGAATGCAGTCATTGTACACTTTATGCCTTGGTGATTTTCACTTATCAAAAAGAGTATTATTAAAACATTTTGATGCCAAGTTCTCAAAAATTATAGTAAACATGTCAAAGTTTGTTGTGCAATAACAGAAAAGATCAAAATTAAATTAATTTAAATAATGACAATGCGAAAAGAAACATTGTTCTGACTAAAAATCGAAATAATTGAACGCTTAAGGTTCGATTAAAAAAGGGTTACAAAATTTGGAAAACAAACTTATCATGTCTAACAGGGCGAACGTAACGAGATGCTGAACAACGTAATAAAACGAACAAAATAAATAACGGAAGTGAAGAAAAAAATACCTTTACATTTGTTTGTTGTTTTATCTAAAATAGCCTTCGTTGATATAATGTTTCCATATCTGAAATGAGAAATTCACAAAGGGTGGCATTAGAACTGGCGTGTCGCAGCTAGCGCTGCACTATTGAAAACAAACTTAGAACTCTGGGGGTTGGTTGTCTGGAGCAGGACTCTTGCCAACCGGATTACTCCAACTCCTCTTTATCTCAGGGATAAGAGGAATTCAATAAAAAAAATTTCGCCGGCTCTGAACAAACACCCAGACCGCAGTGTCTTCTGCAGGCTTCGCTGCCGAAAGACACCAGGCTCAGTATTCGAAGGAGAAAGTAATCCGCTTAAAACTATCTACACGAAATGTCGAGCGATAGGTTGGTTAAGCCCGCTCTTTAGAAATGCCAAAGCAAAGTTCACGACTGGATCGGGTAAATAGCAAAAAGTGGAATGAGTTGAGCAAGCCGCTTTAGCTTTGGACTTTCGAGTTCCGAATTCCACCCGAACTGTCTAAGGATGCTAGTGAGACAAAGGCAGGGCCACACCGGGACCCGTACTTACTGTGCACACATATTTACTAAATCCTTGTCGGTTGTGCCTTGTTGCAATCCCCTTATGTACAAATTTGTTTTCGACAATTGTTCTCCTTGTTGCGGTGTGCCATTAGGACCCATTGTTGTATTTGTATTAGTGTTACTCAGACTAGTGCTCAGCGTTCCACTTTGCGAGCCGGTGTTTGATGAGCTGCTTGAATTTGTATTACTAGGCGATGCTGCTGTTGGGACTCTCTGTCCGTACTGAAAACACAAAACAGAAGTTTCCTTATCAGCAATGTAACAAAACTAGGTTTAAAAATAAACGACCAGACAAAACTAAATAGAGCAAGCCAGAGACAGTCTTTGAACTCTTAAGACTTATCGCTAACACTTTGCATAAAATTTTTTAATAATAAAAAAAAAGTGAAATGTCGTCAAAAGCATAAATTAATTTTTATATTTTATCAAGATTTGTATTTAAATTCTTAAGAAAGGCAACCGTAATTAACACGAAATACAGACTCGAATGCGCACTTGAAAAATAAAATATTATTATATTAACCCTTTCGTTACTACGAGCGACTATAGTCGCTCTCCATAAAATGCCACTGACGTACTACGAGCGACTACAGTCGCGTATTGTGCTGTAGTATCGAGGTGCACATTTTTAGCGCGGCAGGTCTTTCAGCGGGAGTGCCGGGGCGGAGAAATCGCCCGTAGCGAAAGGGTTAAAGACATTAAGTTTTCAAATCTCAGTTTTAGATACGACGGTTCCTTTTTATTTATAACAAAATCTACAAAATCTACAAAATCAATTTCAATGTACCAATTACAGTGGTACAAATATCTCGTAGGTTTTAAAAATCAGACAGCAAACATAAAAAATGCATAGCTTCAGTTCCATCTGGGACTGGGACTGGGGTAAAGATTTTATTTTTTTGTGTAATACTCTTATTATAAATAAAATTATATTTTATATAAATTAAAAACTATTAAAAGACACAGTAGCAGGAACTTCACACAAAATAGATGTTAAAAAATTCAACGAGCTTTCTCTATAAAGAGTTCTTATCGTCTAGGATTGTTGAAAATTATCCACGTAAAACAATAATGCTTCTAAAACAAAATTGTCGTACGTTTAAAAAATTGATTTTCATACCTTCGCGAAGAAAATAGCTTATCAAAATTCTAGTTAATGCGACAACAACTCTAGTTATGACAAAATAAGCCCTGGTTCATCTAAATTTCCAGATGTTGGAGAAATTTCTGTAGATAATTTCTTGGAAAATATTGTAAAAAAAACCGTTCTGATAAGATGAATATAATTTAATAGTACATATGTACCAACATACATGCATGTGAACATATGAATAAAATGATGCATTCACGCGCATCGAATAGAGAATTGAGAAATAGCATAAGCATGGAAATAAGCATTTTTTTCAAAAATGGAAACGAATTGAATGCATTTGTCAAGCAGTTTTTAATTACAGACTTTAAATCATATTCTAAGGATGTTTTTCTTCTTGGTTTATAAATACCTTTTGAAACGACTAATTTTAATATTCTGACTAAAAATAATTCACACAATTTCCGCTAAAAAAAGAACCACGAGAAAAAATCCCTGGATGTGAACAAGTCGAAAAGGTTTCCCTTTTCGCAAGTAGAATTAAAAAGAAACCTAACCACGAAGTGAAATGAGCGGGTGAAAATATTTCACAAAATTAAAATCAAACTCCACGAAGAGGAACCAACGAGGCAGAGGTGAGAGGTCGCCCCGTTGAGCTTAAAAGGAATCACCGAAGTGACTCCTTAAGCCTCTTTTACACTTTCATTCCGGACGAGCTTAGCACTCCATAAAATTAAGCAGGAACAAATTTGATTTCCCAGTTCCTTTGATGTATCTTGATCCTCCCTCGTATTCAAATGACTGCTTCCTCCGCGGCGCCTTCCCGCCTCCTTCGCGTTCGACACCACCCGGAGATTTACGCCGCTGCGTCAGCTCTGAAAAGTCTCGAGTCTCAAGTATCCTTGACCACACCCAAAATATTTCACCGAGCACGAACAGTTCCGCGGTGTAGCGATGCTATCGCGGACGAGTATCTTTTTATTTATCTTTTTTCTTCCCCGCACTTTCTCGTTTCCTTTTTTCTTGCTCGCGCTGAACAACCTTTCAAGAAGGCCACTCAGGCAGAGGGTGCACAGTAGCTGCGGATGCTGTTGGATGCTGTTGGATGCTGTAAATTTGTTATCTGGGAACCACTTGAAAGTTGACAGTGAATACTGTTCATATTTGATGCACGGATACTGTCCAAGATAAATGGCGGAGGGTAAGGGCCTCGCGGGCAGCCTGGGGAGGATGCGAAAAGTTCTTACAAATAACTTCCTCCTTATCGCCACTATTAGTCTGATTCAGAGCGCCCTTATCTGTTCCAATTACTCCTGGACTAATATGATTCAAGCTACTAGCCGGGCAGAACCTTTTAGACGGTGACCAATAATTGCCGCCGTCAGGAACGTGCTCGCGATAAGACCGCGTTCTTCTGGCGCTGATAACGAGCTTATTTTCGGAATTCGAGATTAGCAATGATGCCGGCTAACTCCGGCCGAAAGAATGCTTCCAACCACCAGAAGATCGAAGTAAAGTTTCGCACTTTCTTTTTTCCCCACTCTTTTTCTTGCTTCTTAAAGTGGTCAGAGTCCCAGCCCATGTTTGTCGGAATTATGCAAAACGGCTGACAGTCAACACCAGCGAACTCTATTAATAGCCCCATGTTTGCTGGCTGCCAATCTAGAGCCTTATCTCGGTGATGAAGCATACCCGAATATGGCGAATTATTGCAAGCAGTTGACTCTACGATTACATAACCCATCCCGGAACAGGGTACAGTTCTGAGCATCACGCATCTTCAATTTCGTTGGATGCCGGCTGACACTACGCACTGCGCAGCAATCTCCTCCTACGGCGTGATCAGCAATCGTTATTTTATCTTACAAAGAGAATGGACGCATGTCGAGTAGCTTCCTACACCGAATATACCATACCTTGCATTCATATGTACATAAACAATTCCATGCCGTATTTTTAGAAAGCAAGGTATTTTGCAAAATATCGACATTATTTCTTCCCATCGATCTTACCTTAAATTCAAATTCGTGTCTATTTTATTGTTCCTTTAAAAAAAAAAATTCGCGAAAAATGATATTTTATTAATATTGTGAATATAAATATATTTCAAAAAAGTGATGTGCTATTAATTTATTTCATGTAGTAGTTTTTATAAAATTTGATTTCATTGATTTCATCTCCTACTTGGCCTCATAATAACTACCTTTTCTTAACAAAAATAAGTACCTTAAATAAATGAAGTAAGGCTTTTACCTTTTTTAGTCGTTTTTTAGTTAATTTCCGCGTAAATAATTTACCTATAGAATTAGTCTTATAGTCCAAATATTCCCCTTATTTATGTAAAATTCAATTATATGCTAATGCGGTATATGATAATGCATAAAAATACTAAAAGGCTCTATTTAAAAAAAAAAAGGTTAATCATTCCGCCTCTGTGGGTATAAAATGAACGCTTCTAATTATTTTTTAATTATGTCACAGACTGAACAAAACTATTAGAGAAAATCACCTATTCCGATTAGTTGATTTTTTTCGGAAACATCTGACAGGAAAAACAACTTGAGTCTTCTTATTTATTGAATTCAAGAAATTTATTCTTTTTTTATGGACTGGACTAATTGACAGACTTGAGCTTAGTTGCAGAGTAGAATAAGCGGTAGAGAAGTTTGGAGATGCATTAACTATCCACGCTACTTCCACAATGTACGGTGCATGTTACCAGTATGGTGTAATAACGCTACTATTTCCGTTATTGGTAGCAGGATTTGGAGGGTCAGTGATAGTGACCATTGACTATCCTAATACATACTAGACGTTAGCGAAAGTGGGAAGTCAATTCGTTTTTCCAAAGGTGAACAGTATATGCTAACTAACTGTAGAATATCTTTTCTAAACTAAATTTAATTTCGTTTGGAAATACATATTTCATGTGATGAGTAACTTTACTCTAAATTTTTCAAAAAATACGTTTTTAAATTGAGGACATAAAATTGATTTCCGAAAAAAATTGTTGAGTTGTTTAAAAATGTTTCGAAGTTTTATAATATAACGTAAAATAAAGGACATGGGCACGAATTTACGAATTTTTAATAAATGATTTAATTCTATGTCACGCTATTGACAAGACGATATAATTTATGGAAAAAATCATTCTTCAATTTCATATCAAACTGGTGTACTGGAGTCACAGACATACCTTCTAAGAAATGTTATACAATTAAAAAATTATTTCAAACAATGACCTTTGCAAATGTACTTGAATACATTAAGGAGTTTTTTCTTAAATAAAATTGTTGTTTTATAATGAAAATAGATTACTTTATTTGTTTAGTTTAGTGCGCAAAGTTGTTGGATCATTAGAGCAGAAAAAAGTATAGCGTATCTTATAATCAAAACGAGTGAATATTACACCCAATTAACCAACCCGTTGAATAACGAACAAAGGAGCAATCAATATTCAAATGTAGAAAGTATAGATTTTATAATTTCAAAAATTATTTTCTGCTTCATAAGTTCAATCTTTAATGGACTATTTTTCAGTACCGTATTTCAAATAACAATAGGCATGGCACGATTATTGTGACACGTGTTTTCTTATCAGCGTGTATGATTAGGGGTAATAGCAGAACTTTCCCGACGAAGACTGTTGAATATTTTAAGTCAGTTGATTCCCCGACTGCAAAGGTAAGTAAATTTCTATCAACTATAATTAGAAAACGATAAGGTGTTATTGAAGAGCACTTCAAGGCATATTTAAAGAGTCATTGTCCGTCGGGCGATTGGTCGCTCTAAAAAGAAGTTCAACCACCACATATGACGCTCGCAGCGTGATCACTTCATGCCAGTGTTTTTTTTTTCTATTCTACTTATTCACAAATGAATTCTTTGTTTAGGTTACGTACCATTAAGACATCTTAAGGAGAATACAAAAAAAAAAAGTTCTTAAAAGGAAAGCGTCGCCTGCGGAGGTTAATGAGTCATTTTCAGTGAGTGCTAAATGAATTAGCTCAGAGAAAATTTTTTATTTGAAACAAAAAAAAATATTTTTTAGCCCAACAATGATACTTTTAATCAACTTTGTTGTTAACTTTACACCAATACATGGGTTCTTTCTAAAAACAGCGATACGAGGTATCTTTCCGTGATGGTAAATGGGAGGCAATTTCCAGAAGATGATGATGAATTAAATACTGATGGAATGATAGGCTGAAGTGAAGAAAATAAATAAGACGATCCACACATGCAACAATTGAGGAAAATAAAGTTATATTATGAGCTCTCCGGGAAAATCACGTTCATTTTGAAGTGATAACAGGCAGCAGAATGTGTCGAGGCGGACCTCGAAAATGTAAACTTTCTTAAGAAGTGATCGCGGCGGGAAAACACATTGCCTTTCGAAAATAACTTGGAGAACCGTCTTATGAGTCACTTGCGGTCGACGGTGTGCTCAAGGAAAGGCGGCTGTGGCTGCGAGCAAACCGACGATAGCTTCATTACTTCCTGACGATGATCGTGAGATCGATCGATTTATCAATGCAAGCTACCTTTCCATAATCCCAGTAGAATCCATTGAATCTACTGGGATAGTCCACGTATTGCTTCAGGTGGGACATGTCTGGATCTTCCGTTGATCTTGAGTCCGTCGCCAGATAATCGAGCACAACAAAACAATGCCCAGAACCAACCGACGTGATTGTTTTTCACAGCACTGAATTTTTGAAATTCCTTGGAACTTCAATCACAAATATTTCAACCGAAACGACGTGCGGTCGGCCGGGCAGATGACTTCATCATTATCGGATACGCTGGCACAGTGCACTTAGTTCACTCTTCACTTGCGGCGACTGAGGTCGCGGACAGAGGCGCGGGCACTAAGAATAAGAAAGCAGGGCTGGCTGCTGGATTCGGAAGACGCCACTCGAGACTGACTAATAACGAGCACGGTGATGTGTCAGCTGCTGTCCGAGAAGCACATTCCCCGTCGTCGTCGGAAGTATCACTGACTAATCAATGCCAGATCGATATCGCGGACAAGTGAACGCACAGGCGGGGGTGACTACTGCGGCGAGATTGAGCACAAGACTGGCTCGATATCCCCCTGGTCCTGGATTAGGAATATCCGAAGAGTACACGAGATGCGGGCTGTTTTAAAACGCCGATGGTGCCTTAGAAATTCTTTCGACGCGCCACTCGAGTGCGACTGACCCAAATGCTGTTGACTTGACGTCTTCGAACGATTCTTACACAGTCGTTGCTGCAATCAATTACGCCTTGTGGGCGTCTTATCTCGACTGAGCAAAAACACTGAATTTATTTGTGATGGCTGGCACTTCCCTCTCCAGATGGTGGAGGAATTTCATATCTGGAAGCAAGCCCAGCTCCGACCAGGACTGATAAGATGGTCGTCGTCGTCGGCGACGCGTTCTGGCAAACGAGGAATTTTAATCTCGCGGATAATTACGCCGCCTGGTCGCCATCTCCCAGAGAAACAATCTTAGCGACCTCGCGGCTGAAACAATCTTTCTTAGCGACGGCGGCGGCGCTACAAACAATGCCAACAGGCCCAGTATCACAGAATTACATAGCTGACGGCTGTAATGCACTAAATCGATTAAGCAGTGACCGTCCGCTCCTTAGACGTCGACTTCGTCTTCGACTCGATTCCTTGGGACTTGACTAAGTGTGTTCTTAATTAGGTGATCCCCGATTTTATAGACCACGAAGAACGGAAAAGCCGATAGCGGGGGAGAAAGCCGACGGGGGAAAGATCTTATCACGTATTTTCTTCTTAAGGGAGCTCATTAAGTCCTCGGGGAGATAATCAGAAGATACTGGAAGATGAATAAAATAGTGGACTTTATTCAACCCTAATCCGCATGGGTTAAGGACCTTTGGTACTATCGTGCGCTGCATCCTACCGAACTAGATATCAGTCTCAACGACAATTAAGCTACAGTAGTTATACTGAATTTACTGAATTTAATTTGTAGATGCATACACGGCTTTGCAAGCCCAGCTAGATCACCATAAAAAGGCAGAGAGACAACATTTAAATTTTTATAGAAACTATTGATGATATTTACCATAAATTTAGCACTGGTAAACTAATCATTACAATATTAACACAATTTCTTTCATTGTTGTAAAATTTAGTTCTAGGAAAAGATTTGCGTACTTTATTTTGACATAGAAACAGAATTTTTAGAATATTAGAAGTATAAGCGTTCAAGCTGAAATATTTAGTTTCAATTTCAATTTATTTTGTGTTTGTTGATAACAGTAATACACAAAAAATATTCCTTAAAATTTAAAACTGAAATATCTTTACAATTTTTAAAATTCTTTAGAAAAACTAATTTTTCTGTAATTGCACACGTCTTCATATTGCTAAGAATAGCTTCTTCTCTTTTCTTCTAGTAAATTAAAATTAGTTCACTTCAATGAAATTTCACTATACGAAAAAAAACCTGATTGACTTATTATTTTTGATTAAAAGTTTTTAGTTTAGTTTAATCCTTAGGAATGTGTAAATAATATATCCCAAAATTACAAAAATATCACTTTTATTTCTCCATGAAAGCAATACCAATTTTTGTGAAAATTTTGGTAAATGCGTACTGGTACAAGGAACATGCGAGTAAAAAGTGAATAATATTGAATCGCTTGGGTTTTTGACTTGATGGAGCATTTGGAACTTTTTTATTAGTTAACAAACACTAAATTTACCTAAATTCAAATTATCTTGTACCAAATTTCGCTCATAATTCAAACCCTTGTTTTCTTTTGCATATTTCAGTCAATATTATTAAAGTTTATATGCCTAAGTATTGAATTTTACTGAACCCATAATATTTATCCTTAATTAAACAAAAAATTGTTTAAACACCCGTTTTTAATTGTTCTTTATTCTGGAAAGAACCCTTTAGTTGACTTTTGGAATGTTAAGAATTTACCAAAAAAATTCATTCGACAGGTTCGACATACAAACAGACAAAAAATAAGCTAAAGATTTGTAGAAATCAAATTTTGATGTCATATAGTAAAATAACAAATGCACAGACGGACGTACCGATAAAGAGTATGTAATCATAGCCTACATTTGAATAGATGCCTACCAACAAAGTTTCAGTTCCTTCGGTTCCACAGCGGGCGTAGACAAACATGCGAAAGCAGGGGTCCTCTCACTTTTATAATAACAAAGCTCAGATTAGAATTCGTATCGTGTCTATTCCATTCGAAATGAAATGCGTTAACATTTTGATGAGTACTCTTTTTCAGCGAATTAGACGCAGCTCGTAACAAGCCTCCGACAGTAGTCTCTCTTTTGGGGGAGTCACCACTCTCCGTGACCAAGACCCAGATTGGCGCAGTTCAGCGTTTTTCGCCTGATTTACAGGCATCGCCATTCCCAATGTCCAGCATCGTTGTCCGGCAATTACTCAGCTGGGAATGGACGTCGTACACCGACAAAGCCGTAAAAAGAGCAATGAATTGCGCTGCGATCGCGCGGCGATAAAACGGTTGAATAAAAATCGAATCCGGCCAGTGTCATGCGCCGCGTCCCTGTTGTCTCGTCTGCAGTAATTCTCCTTTCAGGGAAATGCATCTTCTCGGTGTTAACTCCTTTGTTCCCGAACAACGTGCCCGGCGTGTGGGTGGGGGAACAAGCAAACGGATGCCGAGAGGAGACCTGGTGCGCCACTAGGCGGTTGTGGCAGTAAGTAGGCCAGGGTTCAAACGGAAAAGGAGTGGGGTGGGAACAGGAACGTCAACCAAACCGGGCCGTTATTAAAAAGACAGCGTTCCCTGATAAGATATGCTGCATTGGCGTTCCCGGCGGGGCAGCCGGTGGGGGGCAGTGGAAAACGCATTGACGTCAATCGCACGTTCACACGTCCGAGGAGGCGCCGACGACAACGATGGCAGAGGAGCAGAGAGGCGATACCGTTAGAAATAGCTCCTTAAGTGGAATTGATTACAAGGGCAATTTGACGAAAACTCGCGTCACAGCAAGGCTCCTATTAGCCCCCGATAAAGTCGGCCTCGGCGCGACGCGCAGCGGGAGGAGCGTCTTCGGCAGTGGCGGCGGCGGCGGCTGCGGTAATTGCCGTCGGTCTGCCTGGAAGCGTCCTAATGATGAGTCGAACAAATCCCACTTAATGGACGACCCGACCATCGACATCGGCCTGAAGGAGAGGTATAGCCATTGTCGATCTAGCGCCTTGTTCCCCTCGAGTCTTGCTACCTCTGGCGGATTACACAAATTGGCTGCAAATTTGCGGAGTCAATTGACGACCATTTTCCACTCAAAAGAGAACGACAAATCTTCAAAAAAAAAAAAAAATAATTAAAAATAAACGCATCTTAATGTCGTCTGTCGTTTCACTGAGACTAATGGCAGACTAGACAGACTATATGTGACTTACAGTTAGCATAGCACGAGGGAACTTTAAAAGCTTAAGTTTTAATCAGCAAGGGATGTGATTCAGGATTGTAATTCCTCTCGAAACAAGTTTTATTCGTAGTTGGAGTTCGTTCCAGGCGGTCAGTTACAACTTTCTGAATCTTGTCTACTAACGGATTGATCCTTGAGATAAGGAGCTGACCAGTCACAGACTAAGATCAGATCTGATCAGACGAGCCGTGGAACTTGAAACTTGTACTGAACTACAGTAACATGAAATGTACATCAAATCACCTAGCGGTTATAAGAAAACAAAATTCAAAAGTATAGTCATTTACTATTTTTTTTTTTTAGAAAACTATAAAACAAATTGCAGCAAATTAAATATTTTTTACTAAGTGAAATTTGGGATGAGGCATGTTTGATTAATTCTCTTGAGCCGATAAAGAAATAAGTCATATAACATAAAACATGATGCAAAATGAGAAAACAGAGCTTAAACAAAATTAAAAATTAACATTACTATAATTACAGGCTTTCTAAAATAGAACAACTAATCGTGTTTTTACTTGAAATCTATTGCCTTGCTAAGACAGATACTAAAATTAGGTATTCGCACTAGAATTAATTATTTTCTCACTGAAGTATTCTCGGAAAACACAATTTTTTAGAAATGAGAATTCACTTAAATTTGCTACAATTACAGGAAAATTAGAAACTAAATTCCTCGACAGTTTTTTGTCAAATAAACTTGTAATTAGGAAAGTTAACGCAAGTTATGATTAACTGTGTGCAAGTTGAAAATAATTTATATAATGTACATAGTAAAAAGTGTTTATTTTTGTTCAATGCTAACAATTTGTAAACTTGCATAATTGAAAATGAAAGAAAATATCTCTTGCTACGAGTTAATTAATATTCCATATTTTCAAATACAATAATTGTGGGCAATTAAGGTTTTATCAATTGAGTTTTTTAGATTATTTTCCCGTTATAAAAAATTCTCTGTTGTATAGGAAATCTTTTATAGTTATATTAAAATAGGAGTATGAGGATACCAAGCTTGTTTTGTCGTCGTAAAAATTTCACTTAAAACTTACGAGGCAAATATAATACTTTCCATTAATATTAAGAATTGATATGAAAAATTCAGACTGAAAGCGAAAACTGAAAAAAAAAAACTGAAAATTTGTCACAAAACAATTTAGACCTTTTTAACAAACAACATTAGGGTGATAATTAAAAGGAAAACGAAGCAAAAATTTGACAATTACATCATACTCGTATGTAACAGTTTTACACTTTTATCGGGACTAATAAAGTGAAAAATAAAAGTTATGCAAGTTATGGTTTAAACCAAAGTCTGGCTTTTAATTGAATCTACAAATTGTAAAGAAACGTTACTTAAATTTTTAACTTTTTCTTCATAACGAAATTCATTCTTCCTAAGTAAATAACGTCTACACTACCGGCTATTTATGGGAGAAATTTTAACACTTTCAACCAAGAATCCAGTTCCTCCGTTCTTCTGTTAATATTCTGGATATAGCAAAAAAAAAAGCCTGTTTCCTATTTTCTCAGAAATTTCCCTCAGAAAGTGATTTGTAATCTACACTAACCTGCCAAAATAATCATGTCGCACACAAATTAAATTAGATTAAATTTAAAAAAACAGATCTTTATACGAAATAGTAATAACGTCGTTAAAAAAATAAATATCTATAAATGTTTGACTCTGATGATACCCTTAATTGCAGTCTTTTTTCCTAGTTCACTGACCCTTCAAGGTCCTTAAGCTTGTCCGTGTTTTGTGAAAGAAACTCAATGATAAGGGAATGTGGCGAAAATTCTTGCCGGCAAAACCGTTCATTCTTCTCTTATTCTACCGAAAAATAAAAAAAGCATACTTAATATAAAAAGGAAACCGCAATTGATCGCTTAAACAAAATATCTAAATATAGTAAGTAAAAATTATTTTGCCAGAATTCTCTTTTTAATTGAAACGCTCGAATAATTCAAGGGGATATTTAATTATATCATAGGGATCACAGGATGATCCTTCTAGGATAAATTTATCGGAAGCGGATTAAAGCATAATTTCGTGGAATTTGTATTTTTGAGAAAACACTACTCATTTGACAATTTCCCAGTTTTTTATGTTCAATATTTTCTGTTTTTAATATCCACGATATCCCATACCGTGGGAGTTTGGAAGTTCTCAGTAGTAGTAGCAATTTTCAATCGTTTATACTTACACGTACGCATTAAAGAAAATTTCCGATTTTTTATGATTCCAAATTTACAAAACGTTAACAATCACGCCTTTTGCAAGTTCATTTTCTTTTTCTCCTCGTTGGAATCTGCAAGAATTTTGCTCTTTGCTTAAATATCACGATGCCATTATAAAATTTCGTCAGAAATTCAGAAAGTCTCGGTATTTGGAAATTGTCGAGGAGTTGTGCGAACTTCCTTGTAGAAATCCTGAATGTGCTCCTGCTGCCTGTACCTCTTCCCCGCCTTTCCGTAGAACATTCATATTCAAATTCCTCAAATAAAGGAAAAGGCAAAGACTTGAAGGCTCGGTCTTTTGGTCTTTAGACTTTATCAGGGCCGAAACAGCACGTCTTAACAAGCAGAGGGGCGATTGTGTTAACATCCGCCAGATAATTCCTGGCAGGCCAGAACAGGGCCGGAGACCCTCGTTCAGGGGCTTTGACTCCCGGGTGCAGGAAGAATCACAATGGAAGACCTTTCCGTTTCCATTTCCTGACAAATCATTGGATGAGGTTCTTATCAACTCCTCTAACTCCGCCGCTGGGGCAATTCCTCATTCCTGATCGATTGGCTTAGTCCGATCATTCGCCGCCACCACCGCCGCTATTTCGATTTCGTCGACTCCTGTTAAGAGCTAGACCTACCGACCTTTTTCGTTTTCGTTTCGTCCTTCCCATTCTAAAGGATTCCTCTCCTTGTCAATAAGGAAAGTGCACGTTCGCCTGATTAATCACGGATTACATCTTGCTTTAATCCTCCCGAGTGGAAAGCCCAACGCGCCATGGGGCGGCGACTGAACAAATTCAAGACGGCTTTTCTACTCTTAGGGAAATCTCACGCTCCCGCGAGCTAGGCAATCGAGAATGTGGCGAATGAATCCGGGTATCGAAGAAACTAAAGGGCCATTTGAGGCTGGTCAAGGGAGATCTCCGAAATGAGGTCAGTACCATTCGAAAGCACCAATTGCTACTCAGTGCGAGGCTAATCGGGCTTTTACAATTTTAAGGAGGAAAGTACTACAGTGCACGTGTCGATTTTACAGGGCAATGTAGCACTCTTGAAGCGAACACGGTTTTTCGTAGCTTACTTACTAGGCACGTATCCACCTTATCTTACACTTAAAATAGAACATCCTTGTTTAAAGAATTATTATCAAATATAAGAAGAATCAAAATTGCCCAAACACAGTTCATTCTCCTGAATGACCCATAGACGCGACCTTAAATGGGTCTGACATGATTAGCACGTTTTGAAGTGGAGAAGTCAGATCGGTTTAAATTGGGAGATGATTTTCTGAATTCCTGCAACTTCATCACTGACAATTGTACAAATAATCAGGGGGCTTTTAGGGAAGCCTTTGTCAAAACAGATGTTCATGGGAGTCTTCAAGACATGCCATTCTACTAAAGCAATTAATGTGGGATGTGGAAAATATTTCAGGAGTAATTTAGAATATTACATTTAACAGAGCTGCGTCAATGAAAGTGGATATTACTTCTCACGCCTAAAAATGTATAATTTTATTTCAAGATGCATCATTTCGTATTTCATAAAACATTAGAATTTTCTTTTTATTCCTTAAAAATGGCAAATTATCTTAGAATATTCGTGTAATCTCTATAGCAATAAACGTACTACTATTATGGAACTAGTATGGAGTTACCTGCTGAAAACTAGCATGAGCTCCTACTTAAAGAATTACAGTTGGTCGCTATTGACGTCATCTTCCAAAATTTTTGAACTAAGTCAAATATAACCATTTTGTAATTTTAACTTCTTCCTCTATTTCATTCTTATGTACCCTATGTCGTTAGACCTTACTAGATATGCTTGTTTTCCCCTCATTTCAGTTGTTTCTACTTGCAAGTAAATTGTAAAACTATAATTGCTGGAAAGTTTAAACTGACTAACTACTTTTTAAATTCAACTACTTTTGAGCTTACTCTTTCGTATTAATTATCGTTTACTGAAGCAGATTAGCTTTACTATTTTACTACATTTATTCTGCAACTATGAAGTATAGTTAATAGATGACTATACTTGAAAAGAAATTGGAAATACTTTTATTTTAAAGAATTCAAAAATGAAATTATTCAAAACTATACTGCATGACCAACGTATGCTATGAAAATGCGTCCATTTTCAGGATTTATTCCAGATTTAATTTTCCTATATCTTTGCATATACCAAGAATACTGATTTATTTACTTACGAAGAATTGAATTTATCTGCAGGATTTATCAAGGACAAAATAATAAGTAACCAAAATTGATAAGTCAGTCAATGCTAAGAACTGATTAAGTTTCGAAGGTTATCAAAGCTCAAGTTAAAAAGCTAATTATTCTAAGGAGACGGATGATTCATTGAGAGATTTGTTATTGGGAAGCGAGTGTCATCAGATAAGATCGTGTACACACGGGTTAAGTCACCCCATTTCAATGTATGCATATCATGTTGCCTAGAAAATCTTATCATCAAGTACCAAGTGAAATTTCCATATAAAATCGAATTGGCTGACCTACAGTTTTTATCATTACCGTAACCGAGATTTACGCAAAAATGTTTGCACTCACATATTTTATCATATTTGCACCTAAAATAAAAGTCATGGTTAAATCATGTACGTATCTGCAGGCAGTGGAATTAATGGACGCGGTTGGCCAGAAATTCACCTGTTTATGCTGTACAAAACCCTTTCATTTTCCAATTAAATTTTATACGAAAATTCGCCCACAACAAGCCCTGATAAAGTTTGTCGAATGGCAGGGGTGGGAAATTTCCGCGTTTCATTAAGGTCATTTGCATGTGCATATTGGCCGCGCCATTTCCATCACAATGCGCCCGGTCTAATGGCTTTCTGATGTAACGCTCGCCGATATCGCGGCCGGGACTGGCCCTTGGCGCTAATGCGGCACAGTTCCGACGCTGCGTCCGCACCACACGTGCTTTATCGCACGAATATGCGGTGTCATTCGCACGTAGGGGAGTGCTGGGTATGCCAAGACTGCCAAGGATGCCCGTCATCCGTTAATAACCATTGCAGTAATCGGCAGTAATTCTTACTTAGCTATACTATGGACAAAGTGCAATGTGCATGATACAGTGCAATTGCAACTGGAAGATGCTGCTCCCTGTTTGCTCGGTTGCAGACGGGTGCCCCCAGCGAGCATTTCCAAAGTCATTCAGTGTGAAGAATTTAATCAGCAAGAATTGTACTCAGACGTGAACCGAGGTAATGTGGCCATCTTTCGAACTCGACAGTGGACAAAGAACGGATGAGCCACCCATGGGAGATACCTCTCTTAATACCATAATCGTCACCCCTTTGAGCCATACCCTGACCAACTGTTGCAGCATCTTAAGCTCATATCCTGAACGTCTTGGAATTTTCTTCATGATGTGGTCAGAAAATCTTGTTTCCCACTTCTTCCAGACAGTGCAAGTCATCCGATTAGTTGAGCGAACAAGGCACGGAAGAGTCGGGAATTGAGGGTCAAGTTTCCTTTGTCATCTATCTAATTACGGAACAAAACGTTTCCTACCTCATATTGCCCGAGCGGAGGAACAGGAGATCAAGACGAAGATCTACCGCTCAATCAGAGCAAATTTACAAAGAACAAAAGATGAAAACACACTCGAATGAGTCATCGAAACTTTCCAGCCGAGCTGCTGACAAAATCGACATGGGGCTTGATTGTAAAGTGAATCGATTGTCACCAGATACTCTTCTCCGGCGATTGGGGACTGACACGGTTAACCTCATCAATCATCGCGTAATTTCTGAGAGCTAATAATAAAATTCGAGTCGTGGTCGCAGTGGCTGCCGTGATTGACGCCACGAGGAGGACGCGGTATTAATTACGTGATTGCAGACTAGTAATAATGCACTAAACTGTCGTCATGACGAAATTAATTAATAGCAGCGATGACAATGAAATTAAGATCACCTGATGTTACCTTACCGTTTTCTGACCCGATCAAACGTCGATGTGGTACTTTATTAAATTTGTTAAAGTCCTCTAACGATAGTAATTTAAATTTTAAGAACATTGAGACAATTAGACCTAAATGCGTAAAACTCTAAAAGCAAAACGACAAAAACGTATATTGCCATTTTAGCCTTTCAGGAAACTTTCCGTCTGCAATCAAGTAGCAAGCTAAAAATAGACAAATAGACAATTCTGAAAAGGACTACTTTCCTAAAAGCACTTCTATGGACATCTTTACCTCACAACTTTCATAATATCTTTTAAACTTCCATCATGGTGACAATGAGCTTTAAAATTAGTCTGGGCCAGAATTGATTTGGTAAGTGTGATTCAATAGTTTGGATTTTCTGCTTGCTACATCTATAACTATAATAACATTTTAAGAGAGACGTAACTATACAATGAAAATGTTTTCAAACATTTTAAAAACAAAACAAAAATCGTCTGTTCGGAGTTAGTAGGTGCCAAAACTAAAGTGTTGTTTGTGGTTATGAACATTACAAGATAACAGGATAAATACTGGAAGTATATCGATCTTTTTGTCACCATTGTCTAGTTCAGGGGCCTAGAAGTAAACTGCGCCTATCGCAGTTACAAGAGAAACTCGCTAATATCATTAAGCCCATTAAATAGAAAGGTAAAAGGTGTTTTTATCTCTAAAAGTCCAGGTTATATATGCATTATTACTTAATGCAAGAAAATCAGTTACGTAAACACCAAACAAGGTAACACTTTGGGTAATTTTACTAAAGGCACGTCTTCACAATCGATGTTATCTTTTATAAAACGTATCATTCCTTAATATAAAAATCGTTTTTTGTTGTATAATTATTTCCTTTGTTAAAATACCAAGGACCTTTTATCAAACATCGCGATTCTCGATTTTTACATTTACGAGTTTATTTCATGTTGTAATTTTACTTAGATTTAATGACATGTAGCACGGCCAACGTTTTTTAATATACCCAAATAATGCACGATTTAGATAGCGTTTTTTCAAAGATTTTAATTCTTCTTCTCTTCTTTTTGTTTTGTCTTGAGTAAATTGCAATAGATAAATTTCATTATGAATTTTAGATTAGGAGTAGTGCTCTGTTATAAAAGATTTTATGGAAAAAAGGATTAAAAATTGTATTCCTGGTAATTTTCATATCGTTTAAAAAACTATTAACAGAAACACAAAGTACAAAAAATTAATAATGTTAGAAATATTTTGCAGAAAATAATTTCGTCTGTGGATTCGAAATTTACAGCAAAAAAAACTGTTCCAAAAATGTATATCTCTTGCCGAACAGATCAGACATTAATAACGTAATAGACTTCCACTTGTACGATTTTTTAATTCCTTTAATTACCATAATTTGTCAAATAAAACGTATACACTTTTAGTTTACATTTAAAACTATTTGCCGGTATTTTGAAATACTTATCATGTCGTCCATTCCCTCACTACATGAAAAAACAAAAAACTAAAATCTAGCGGGTATAGTCCAAAATAAAAATTTCTTACTCACTGCTCTGATTTAGTTCTGTTGCCATTAGTCAAAAGTATAACTTACCTGAAATGGAAAAAATAATTTAATTGATAAAATGCCAAAGTACAGGATTTTTAATGTTCGAACAAGATTTCAGGAATTTCTGTAATTGCACCTCGAATGAGACCTGAGTGTAAAGCAACAGCGCAATGCAAGCGAGCTCTCACTTTGTAGGAAATTGGAACACCTACAATTTCTTATTAAATTTAATTAAAAATAAGTCTTAATTAAAATCGACAGATTCTTGGTAACGGAATAGGTCGCGATATTGCAATTAGGACAAATGGCCCTCAAAGTTGTTTGCATTTTGAATGACAGACTACCGGACCTTTGAGTGCGTTGGCCTGCCTACACTCTGAGGTCCTAGGTACGCTCGCTGGTGGGCTTTCAATCAACGCAATTTGCACAGGTCCTCGAATCGACAGAGTGACACAAATTGAATTTAATTTCGTGCCTGCCTACTTTAAACTACAAAGCAGAGCACAATCATTTGTTTGATTGATTTGAAATCATTTTAAATAATCGCATTCGTGGGTAGAACTGAAGTGGACACATTGAAGAGTGGATTTAATTTCGTTCTTAATGAAGGTTAAAACTTTAGGATTGTTGTAGGCAGGGTCTTGGTGATCTTTAAGTCTTTAGAGTTTTAGAGTATGCCAATTTAAAACAGAGTGTCGAAATGGTTCGAAATCGCTGGAAAACAGTAGACCAAAGAGTAGATCCATGGACCCAACATTTTTAATTTAGAAAAGAAAATAAATAACGCCTTTTTAGAAATGACTTTCGAGAACAAGGAATGTGCCCCAATTTTAAAAATGGACAGCTCTCTAGACATATACATATCGAAAATGCGTGAGAAACATCCAAGCGAAAGTTTGTACCTATGTTAACTCGAATTATGTTTCACTAGGCGTAAAATCCTCACCAAAACAGCTCCAGTGATCCCGTACTTGTGCAGGTAATCCTATTCGTTGAATGTCCCAATTTCAGTTCGGCTCCTAAGTCCCAGCCGGGTCTTCCCAGTCCCAGCAAGCAGTTCGTGTCGTCTTATAGTGAAAGGTTATGAGGCTTCTTTAAAACTCGACATGTTTTTCAGAGCCGGAATGTTTTCCTTCACAGCACGTACATGTGTATGTAAACAATAACATATTTTTGCACACTTTGCCCTTCTGTCGACATAGGGAAGAATAAATCAATTCCAGTGGCAGAACACAGCCCTTTCAGACAGAGGGATGAACGCCCGGGAAAGAGAAGAAGTCTCTAGGCTGCCTTCGAAGGCAAACATCGGGTTTCGGGATCGAGCCAGCGCCCATTGTGCAGTACACATTTCTGTTCACTTTTTAAATACAGTTTTTCCCGCAAGCGAAGCATTTCCTTAAGTAAACTCCCTCGGGAGCCAATTTTAATAGAACCAACGAAATTCCGAGTCGTCTTCGTTCCCTGCAAGTCACATCTCCATATGGCCCAAGGGGAGTGTTTGTGGGTCTGGAGGACCTTTGTATGACATGTCACGTCCGGGTCTCTTATTCCCAAAAGTTTTTCATAAAATTTCTTAAATTTTTCTTTTCGCTTTTATTCTTTTCCTATTTGCTGTACACATATATCGAGCCACTAAAGAACACTGCTGCCGATCGTATCTTGCTCTGCAGTCGTGGTCGCTCCCATCCTTCACGTGCCCATCCTCGAAAAATCGCAGACAAAGTTGGTACACTTTTCGCCGCTGAAAGGTTTTCCCCACACCGCCCGCATCTTCTTTTCTTTTCCGGTCTTGCCTTTTCCTTTACATATATTTTTTCTTTTTGTTTCGCCTTCACTTGTCTTCCCGGAGCGATGTTGCTACTGTACATTGGCACCACCAAGAAATTCGGGTGGGACCGACGAGAAGGGTTTTTGGTTTTTCCGCCATTGCCGCCATCGGGAGACATATCTCCTTGTTTGTATCCCGGTATCCCGGTATCCCGGCACCGAGCGGTATTGTGAATTGCACTTTTACCCACTAAAAGTAATTTATCATTCGCATGTGGTGCGGGGGCGTTCTACTTGCTTCAGCAAAATAGTTCCCGTGACATCCTTCTGTGCTTCCTCACCTGAAATATGGCTTCATCTGCCTCCAAGGATCTTCTTCGTTAGCGGGGGACGACAAGTGGATCGGGAACAGGTCACGGGTGGGCGTTGTTCTTCTTCGTACTTCTTTGGAGTCACAGAGCAAGCAGCAAGAAGGCAACTCATTGCAAAACCTAATTGCTCCAATGGGAGAACATTCGGCAAAGGGGAGAAAGAGGGGACGCTCTAAAAGCGGTGTTATCCGAAAATTCTGCCAAGATGGTTTCCAAGACATTTCATTTTATAATCCTTTCGGATATGGTACGCGAAGGCTGACGATTGTCAGACAAATAAACCAGTTCCATCAATCGGGGAGGGAATTAGTCAAATGTTGGGAACGAGGCCATTAGAAACAAAGATCAAAAGATTGAGTCTTGTGGGAATCGAACGTGTACAAATTCCCACCAGGGAATGTCCAATGGAGTCATAATCCAAAGATTGGCCTTCCCTTTTTTATTTGATTATCGGCATCAGAATTAGTTCAATGTTCAATGTTTGATCCCACGAAATAAATAATGGCTGTAGAAATGACGAGTGAGTTAAAATTGTGTTAAATTGGATAAAAATAAACAAAACAAAACCAACTTTACTTTTCCTGATCTGAATCCTGATAAAACAGTTGTTTTTGAAAACATCGCAGGAAAATAATTACTTCATCCAGGAAACCTTTTTAATAAACATGTTAACTAGGGGTTGATTATACAAACCTCGCCTTTTTTTTTGACGCGAAACGGAATTTTTGTTGGAATAAAAACAAATTTCTGTATTAAATATCTTTTAAATCCCTATTACATGAACTAAAAGTTAAAAAGTTAAACGAAATATTTTATTATTTTAAAAAAACGAAATTTTGTTGACATTGGAAAATTTTTGTATTGGTAATGAAAGAATTTATTGTCTCCGCAAAACGTTTTTATCGTCTATTGGCGATCAATTGACTTTAGATACTTAATAAAGTGATATAATTTGATAGATCTCAGAAAAGTTTTAGAGATTCACAACAAAATTTAAGTTTTTTTTTTAAATGTTTTATAGTTCATGGAACTGTTCTTAAAATAAGAAATTCTTCGACTACTAAGTTGTAAAGAATTAGATCAGTTTTAATTTTTATGCAACACCTTTGCAATATGCGTGAACAATAAGCTGAAAAGTTACCAAGTAGTCTTTTACAACATCACCCAGATTTCGGAGGAAGCAACACATGATGATAAAGAAGCGAGAGGATGAGCTCATTTCCCCTTGGCAGCAGGAAATTTTCCTATTCTTCTTGAAAGGACAAACCGAGCAAAAAACTTAGGTTCCTCATGCGATAACAAAAGCGTGCTATCAAAGCACTGACGGATCGCTGAGATTTCCGGAAAATGTGTCTACTGACAGGACAACATCGGTTTTCCGGATTTCCCGGCGGGGATACCTGTGACCTCCCCCAACATCCCCAGCGGCATAGAAAAAATTGAAAAATTTTTGCACATCCATCCCCGAGCACTGATAGAAGACGTGAAGGGCGGAACCCGACAATGCTTGCCGGTAACATGTGTAATTCGCGAGAAGCCAATTCATACACCTTTTGCGTCTTCAAAGCATTTACCGCTCATTGTTTTGATCAAAGCGGTCTCGCTCACGCAATGCCGCTGACTGTTGGCTTCCAGAATTCCGCTAAGTACTTTTGAAGCTCGTAAGGGGGAACCGAGATGATGCAAATACTTGAAAGATTTTAGATGGGCTGGCAGAGCTCGGCTCGAGCGACAAGAAGGATTCTTTCACAGTTTGTCAGCTTTAACCTATGACCTACTCTAAGAATTGGCACGACCTTCCCGTCAATTGGATAGGTCGTTCGTGTATAGCAGATTGCTCAAGGACGAGAAGACGGCTAAGTTTAGCCAGAGAATTTAGCTTTAGATTCTGTGCGAGTGGAAGTTGTTATTCTTGACATAAGGAAAAGCAAAAATTAAAAAACTACTACCAATTCGCTAACAAAAACTGACAATCTTGTACATTTTTTAAGTTTCAAAATTGTGAAACATTAAAGATAAAAGATTTTCCGAAATTCAGATTATTAAAAAAGTTGCTCCGTCCTGAACAAGACTTTCCAACTTTGGAGCTTCATTAAATTTCTAAAAATTAAGATCTAAAAACAATCTTTGAAATAAGATTAAATTAAGAAATGTATGTCTTTAAATCTTTATCATGTTGGAGTTTTGCATGCTGCATAAAATTGCGGGGGACTGAATAAAAAATTGGAAAATTTACCCATAAAAACATCACATTCTGGAAAATCTCGACATATAAAAAGTTACTGCAGTATTGTCTAATTTGCGAAATTCATTAAAAAATTTATATTTACGACAGAATTTGAACAATTGTTTTCAAAATATCGATGGCAAAGTTTACTTTTAATTAAATAGTGTTTAAAATGTCTTTACATAGTGCACATTCCCCTGTACTAATAACTTAATATTTAAAGTTGCATATTCTCCCGTTCTTCAAATTTGAAGTCTAATAAATTTGTTTTTGAGAAATCGATTTTATGGCCCATCTGAAATAAAATGTGTATTTTTAAACACAAGGTCAATCTGACCCCAAACTTTGGAGTTGAATAGCTTTTAACGAGTACTCTGGAGTGGTTTAAAAGCGCCGTCACCTGAATTGTCCTATATCGCCTCTAAAAGTACTCTGTTTCAGCTGAAGTCCATAGTACCGTAGATATCCCAATTCAAGAAGTGTTTACAGATCCCGTATGCACTTCTTAATTAGATCCGGATGTGTGTATTCGAAATCTTAAATCGTAGATCTGATTTAAATTTCTTTACAAGCGAATAACTTCGAAGCAGAGTAAAATCACCTATTTGATAGACATTGTAGCACTGCAACTCCAAAAAAAAAAACAATAAAAGCGTATCTAGCAAGAATATGTATGAACTGGATGTTCAACATTTTGAATTCCAGACGTATTACCCAAAGCTGCAACTCAAGTGCAGGCAATGTAAGGGCCGTACCAGGGAGTGTCTCAAATCTGGATTCTGGACAACACACCTCGCAATCGAGTAATTCGTGCAAAAGCCAGTAATCTATCAATTTCAGGCACTGAAAAGGAAAACCTGAACACCAGCACAATAAAATAATTTTTGTCTGGAATTTGAAGAAACCGGAATTTGCTTCGAAATTGCAACATCGTATGGTAGAAGTGGATTCCGAGTAAATTCTTCCTGTAGCCCGAAAGAGGGCGACAACGCCGGACATGGACTGGAACCATACACCGGTCGCTTGTGACGTGGACGCAATCGGAAAGCCCATGTTGCTCGCAGCCGAGGCTCCATTCTGTCGTGCCGCGAGCCGCACCTTGGCGAGCGATGCATGTCGGCACAAGTTGCGGCTCGACTCCGCCAGCGGCGATGGCGATCGGGGTGCAAACTTCGAGCAATTATCAACCTGTTGGATTGTCAGCTGAGCCGCCCCCAAGGAGGAGTCTCGCGACTGCGGTAGCGGCACCCTTGTCTGAGTGCAGAGTCCGCGGAATTTATAAATAGGCGCGACGATGGAAACATATGGTTCTGGATTCCGCGGAGCCGAGCTGTTCCGACGGCTCCGGGCGGCTCGATTTTCACTTACCATATGGCAGTATCGGAGTTTTCCACAATAGCACATTTTACACTCGAGAATCCGGCGACATTGGAGTCATGTGACAAAAGAAAGTGTTCAAAAGTCGATCTCGGGGCTAATCCTTTCCAGCAGATGGAACCAACGTCATGCGATTCGAACTTTTATAGTTCGCGAAAGAGAAAACTTTGCACAGGCAAACCCTTTCGTTTTAAAGCTCACAATTTTTTTAATTTTCTCTTGATATCACAAACGCTGACCGCGAACCCGCACTGTTCCAAACCTTTTTATTTTTCTTATATTCCTATAAAAGCACGTCAGCAAACGCGTAAAGACCGGTGATAGGTGTGATAGCGCGACGTCGACGAAGACGACACGGAGACGACGACCGTCCGCACTGGGTATGGCCTTTGGTGCGACTTAGGTGCGAGACGACGAGATAAAATAAAAAAGCGCTGCTAGACTCCACTAGACAACAGCAGCTACACCGACGACCGACAGTGGCAGCGGCAGCAGCAGTCGCCCCCCGAAAGCTCCTCCGGAGAATGGAAATTATTTTAGCGGCGGCACCGGGGGCTCCGACGGTGGCGGTGATGACGATGGTGGAGGCTTTCCAAGGGTGCTCCACACCAGAACGACGAAAACGGGCGACGAGCAATGAATGAAAGTTCTCCGAACAAAGCGGGGGACGGCTGGGGCTTGGGGGACCATCTGAAAAATGTTGTGGGTGGCTCGGAGACAGAACACTGCGTGCAAAAGCCCCACTTCTTCATTTCAATTTTTCAGTGGGCAACCACAACTACCTCGCCAAAAATCAGTTCCCCAAGGAAACCTGCATTGTGTTCCTTGAGTAATTTCTCAAAAATTCCTTCACCATGGCCTCGGAAAGATCCACGCGGTTGCAAAGGCACTTGGAAAACCTGGCATGTTTGCCGGGCGGTCGTAAGAAGTGTGACCACTACCCATCCACCCCCTCATGTGCAAAGAAACCCCTTCAACAAACCCGTAAAAGCGCGTCGAAAGCTCATCTGCTCTCCGGAGTCAGGTCACTTCTCAAGACGCTCGTATGCGTCCAGTGCCGCATGGCGGTCAGAGGAACCGCAGCAACGCACCTAATACAATAAAATTATGATCACGATGACTTGGGGTCGCACCACGCGAGGTACATTCGCGAGCGATGAGCTCATCCCACGGGTCTGCCATTGCGACTTAGACACCAGTCGGATTCCGTCACCAAAGATTGACGATGTTCTTGGATTGTCTAAGAAAACGCGATATGCGAATTCGCGATAATCCCCGCGATGTAATTTGAATGGGGCGTCTCACCGCTATCACCGGTGGGTATAAAGCACCCGACCGAGAGCTTTTTCTATATCGCCAGGGCGTTTACGCTAGCGCATGCTCGATGGGCGCCCCTTAGGTGGTGCTCCATGGGACTTCGGACAGAGCTGGGAAAAGGCATGTCTTGGTCGTCTCCATCCCTCGCCCAGTCGAAAGGTCAAAGAATTAATGTGGGCGAAAGTGCACATCCGAGACTCCCGGTACACATTTCCAGGTCGACGGAAAGGCGGGGGTGAGTGGTACTGGAAGAATAAAAAAAACATTTCTTGGATCGCCCCCGCCATTCTCGACTCTTGTAGATATTCATGCGAGGCATTACGAAAAACGTTTTACACATCATCTGAAAGCCCCAAAATCTTCAGAGGCTTCATCAGTAGGGCTGCTGTGCCGCACAATGGCTGGAATTCGATTTGAGCTGGGAATTAGAAGCCGAGGAACCGCCAAGACGACGCACAACAGCGTCAGGCTTATGCATAGAACGGTGCCGAAAAATCTTAAGGAATCTCGGGATTCTCCAGGAGTACGGACGGAGTTCTTTAAGATTCCTATTCCCCCTCCTTCGTGTTCTTCATTGTAGTACGTAGACTTTTTATCGCTATACTCCCGAGGGAGTAAATGGTGTGGGCAAACGGCAAAAGAATGGCAACGAAACGATCTCAAAAGGCACAAGAAAGGACGAAGGGAAAATTAGAGGGAAAACGCTTCCTGACGGGAGGATTGCGCCGCTGGCGAATTTTAGTTTGTGATACATTTTTTTCGAGGGATCCGACACTGCCACCGCCACAGTCGTCGCCGGCACGCTGTTCACGGACCGAAGTATATTTTCTTTCTCTTGCGGGGCGCATTTCAAGCGCGGCGTAAGATTGCTCCGGGGCGTTTGAGAGCTTTCTGTGATTTCCGCCCACACTCCACCCCTGACCCGAGCACTCCTTTTTTCATCTCCTGAAGGAGCCCGGGAGGTGATAATTTGATACGTTAAAGGATATGGAATGATGGGACATAAAGAGCCAAAAGGATGCCACCACGATGCCGGAACGAGATTGAAGATAAGAATAAGACCTACGGAAAGATGGGATTAGAAGAAGAAACACGCAGGAAGATGAGGGAATGATGATTCAAGGCGGCTAAACTACATTTATATTGTTTTATACTAACGAGTTCCGTTCTCGGATGTGTGTGATTAAGTCATTCTTAAGCTCGGAATTTATCTTTAAGGCGCCTCAGTCTGGCCTTCTTAGGACATAATTAGAAGAAAGAGACCTCCCGTTCGCCTTACCGGTGACGAGGAGCTGTGCAAAACTTGTCCCAAAAACCCCCGGGAAGTAGGCCGAGGATCCCATGGTAAAAAACTCAAGACAGACATGCGAAACAAAAGCAGAAGAAGCTGAGACAATCTCATGCCGAGTCGCAAGATACAGCACAGTCAAGATTCTCCTCAGTTTCGTTTAAAAATAGCTCTTTCGCCGCAATTGTGATTTGATTGTTTTATTTTGTCGCTGAAAGTTTCTTATCTTTGAGAAGAACACATTTAGGCAAGATATTTACTCTTGTTGAGATCTTTCTACGACGTCCGAAGACTAACCGCAGAATCGCATCCTGAACCGAACCCCCGACTTAGTCTTTGTCTAGTTCGGTTTCGAAATTCAGCAGGGTCATAAGACAGAAATAATACTGCAAGTGAAATTCGGATCTGGTTAATACATTTTTTAGTCTTTCTCCACAAAAGACTGCGATGCGCACAAAGCTAGACAAAGGCTTTTATCTCATTTTAAGAAAAATTCAGTATTCACAAACATCACAATTGCGCCTTCTTGGAACTTTTTAATTTTGTTGGAGAGCGTGAAAAGAACTGAATTATATTTTTTTCTTCTTTTTATCAGTTTTGTTTTTCTTATATAAAAGTTATCAAATCGAGGTTTACTTGGAGTTGAACACTTCATGATAACATTTTTGACAAACAAAAACTTGATTGCGTAAGTATGAACGAAAATTATTATTTTTCTTTTTTGGGTATGACTAAAGAAAATTTTATATGGTAATGTTGTTCAATGTTGCGTTTTTCGCTTGCTTTTTTATTTATTTTATTTCCAAATGGAATAAAATTACACTTGTCATTTTGGAATTACGACTGCTTTTTAAATTGAATATATGTAACATTAAAGTAATTATTTCGCATGATATTCAAGAATTTAAGATAAAACCCCAAATACAATTACACTACGTGATTTTTTGCGTTATGTTTTGTATCAGGCAGCGGATAAATTTCGAAGTCTCTTTTTCTCCGTCCCTTCATGATCAAGGTAAGTAGATACCATGTCAGGGCGTAGTAACTTTATAAATAAATATAGCTTAAAACTTTAAGAAGATTGTTTTAAATACCACTACCTTAGTTAAATCGATAAAAAAAAAAATTAATGCTGTTACGATATATTTTAGTCTAACATGTCCAACTAAAATTCTTAGCTTATATAGGACAATATTTTATTAGAAGGAATAGTCTAAGACTTTTAATTAATTATAATACTTGCTCTTCCATATGTACACCTGTTGCATTATTTTAATAAATTATATAAATATGATAAAATATACCCATCCTCATTTCACAATGCTGAAACCAAATATGGCACGATTTAAAGACCTTGCTTTTAAATTGTGTTTTTTAAAAAAATGTAATAGTATGTTCTTGTAACATCGAGTTAGATAAACTTCTTCTAGACAATCTTACACAATAGGATATTTTCATTTACATATTCGCAGTGTACGGAAAAATTGTAAAGAAATCATCTATAGCTTGTTCTGATGCGAATTCTTTGTCGCATAGTGTAATTAGTGAAATAGAAATGGATAAAATTGAATTTTAATTTCCCAATAGACTTTCATAAACTTCTTACCGACAGTCCTTTGGAAATAAAGAGAGAAAATTAAATGCACTCCGACGAACACATGCGAATTGAATTTAAATTGAATACGCAAATTATGCTCAAAAATTCGAAAATAGGTACCCGCACCTGATTGGATGGTAAAAATAAATTGAAATCTCTTAAAAGGATACGGGAATTCGTCGCAAATTTCCGGCATTTTACCTTTTTACCCAAATTAAATTCAAAGCTGAATGAAATGAAAACATTTAATTTAAATTGAAATGATGACGATGATGATGATCGTTAGCGTCGAGTTCCAGACAAAAAGACAAACATAGAGCAGCTAGTTCGGCGCCTCGTCATGCACCACCACTTTGTAGCGAAATCAAACATTTCAGAACTCATCAAATTGTGAACAAATTCTTTTCGCAAACACTCGCCGGGCCTGTGAGCGTTTTTAACGAAAATTTAATCAACCCGGCTACCGCCGTGGCCGGGCTATCCTCCATCGGCTCCCGGGCACAATGATACCACGACCCGGCCGCTCCTGACGGGGACGATGTCGATGGGGCTCCACAAAGGAAGAGCCCCAAATTGAAGCAAAACATCAATTAGAAGGATGCAAAAAAACGCGCGGATCGATGCACAGGTTCAAAAGAGTTCCGCAAACAGGAGGCCGGGCCACACGAGCAAAGCAGCCACTCACCGGGCCGGTGCCCGGTGCAATTAACAATCGATTAAATTGATGCCCGAAATCATGGATTGCGAATTAACCGCAGAAATATTTCGCGGCACTGTGTGCACTACTGCGCTCCCTATGACTTCTCACGGAGAGTGGACCGGGTGGCTTTCAGGCTTTCGCATGAATGGCACGTGCCACCAGCGTGCCAGAAGTTGGCCTACGCTTTGGGCCTTTGCATTTTTAATTACATAGCGAAAGACCGGGCGAGGACTTTACAAACGGAGAATTCCAATTCTATGAAAGAGAACTCAATAGGCTCTTTTGGTTCCCGAAAATATTCCCATTTCGGATTCAGGCACATTCCTCTGCCGAATATACTCGTACGATTCTAGTGAATGCTTTAATTTGATCATTGGAGGCTTTTGGGACGCCTTTGATGTCTTTACATATCGATAAATGAAAGCCCTTTCCGCAGGCTTTGTACTTTTAGCCGGTTTTCTTTATGATTAATCTGCCTGCATGCGAAAAGGCACCTATTAGACGTTTGTAAACATCACAATTTTTTTAATACTTAAAATAAAAACCGAAATGTAAATACTCTTAAAAACCACTACGTGTAGATAAAGACGCATAGCATTATTTGTTCCCGTGAATTGTGAGATGAAAAACATACGTTTGTCAAAAGAAGTGTTGTGTTTGGTTACATGAAATATCATCTAAAGGAGTTTATCTGCACGCAAAGAAAAATTATAGCCACATGTGTCACACTTTACACATTTATGTTTCTCATTTACCCACATCAGAACAGTGGCTGGTATATAGTTACATAGTTAGTCGAATTACTAGGTTTCTAACAACTTGATCCGAGAAAGTAATGGTGTTTTACTATATCTGCTAATTATATGAAGTTGTGCTATAATTTACCCCTTTATGCGTGATAAAACTCTTGTTTTAGCGTATAAGGAATTTTGATGTGTGATTTTTCCAGTGTGAAGGATCCTAAAAACAGAATTTTTCGTTACATATGTTTATGAGATACTACTAAAATCATATCTCGGAAATTAATTGATTTCTTTCTCTATTTCCAGTACTGGTAAATTTGAAATAAAAAATAATTTTACAGCAAAATGCGGCAGTTTAAAGTTCCTTCAAAAAGCCTAATGCTTGTTTTTCTATAAATCTAGAAAAATATTAAATTTAGTGCGATATTTAAATAAAATCTTACCACCCAAATTCTGCAGTTATGGACTAATTCATGAAAATAATTAGAATTAAAACAATTAAGGAAATACCAATGTAGAAGAGTGGACTATCCACACGGAACACTCAACGGATGAGTCCAACTTACACTTGATTAATTTTTTCGTGATTTTGTTTACTCGAGAAATTCGAAGAAAACTTTCTACTATCTAAAAAAAAAAAGGTGTTCTACTGATTGATAGAATTCAACTCTTCTTGTTATTCCGAAAGCAAAAGTGAAAAATTAATTTCAATCTAGTCTAATGTAACTATAGTAAGGAAATAAAATCTCACGAAAAGGATAACGAGATAAAAAATGATCATTTTACTTTTTCACAGAGGATAAGTCAAAAGAAAATCCTATCAAGGTGGTATTCGCAACGGCGATAAATATTCTTAGAAATTTTATATAGCCTAAAAATACGATAAAGGAAAATTCGCTCTACCATTCTGCCCTTAAAATTCACTTTAACATCACAGACAATTCTTAAAATTAAAAGCTGTGCATTTCATAAAAAGTGGGGGAAAATCCCCAACTAATGGAATTTTAATTCCCAACTATTAAAAAAAAGGAAACTAGTTAAGACCTTGAAGTGACCAATTGTCCTAAAACTCGTATCGTTCGAAAATTGCGTAAAACTGCATCTAAAAAATTCACTCGAACAGGAAATGAAATGCTCAATGATTCCTCAAAAATGCCAATTGCTTCCTTTTATTTTCGATAAAGCCGGGAGCGAATGTTCTGCTCCCGGGAATAAAAAAATAATAACTAAACCTAAAGTACTGTCCCGAAGCAGCAGCAGTTCCATTGATTATTCGATGGTTCTCGATGCGAGGACTATTTGCGCACGGCGGGACGGGTAGGGAACCATCGAAAGCCAATCAGTTGTAAGTGAAGAATCGTCGACGGGCTTGTCACAGAACGCAACTTGGCATCGAATTGTGGCCCTTATCGCCGTCCCAGGGCGAGGCAAGTGTGGCTTCCCGGAAAAGGTCTTCTCATTGCAATAAATTAATTTCTCTTCCAACGTCCTTTTATTCCTCGGGAAATCTTCACCCCGACCGTCTGGTGACTGCTCCCCCCGCGTGGCACAGTGGAGCGTTGACGGCATTTGTTTTGATGAATGAATGTTTTTCCCCGGAAATAGCTTTGTCCCAATGAGTGATTACCTTTAATCGCCTGCGGATCCCGTCCAAGTCCATTGTAGGCCCCGGGCACAAGTCAAATGCAAAATTAGTTTCCGCTCTTCGGAGCTATAACCTACACATCAACCTGTGCCGTAAATTACCTGGTGTAGGTAAAAGTGTCCTAAAAAATGCATACAATTTTTCCATCATCAAACCTTTGTCTGTACACGCAATTAAAAGGACGAATTCATATTCACATGTGTTATTTTCCACAACCTACACCTCACCTATGAGTTCAACTAAATTTTGGTAAAAACAAAGTGCTTACAGGTGAGGGCCGAAAACTCCCTTCGTGGAAGCTTCCTTTATTTCCGGTGATAAGGTGGTATCTGTTCAATTAAAGGAGCTCGCTTGTTGCTAAGCTCGATTCAAATTTTTGCACAAATTCATATCTGCGGGCGGACAGACGGACGAAGGCACAAGCCTGTCGAGTATTTTTGATAAGGGCGTCAACATTAGACGTAGATTACCTTCGCAATTTGGACATAATGAAAATCATGCCGCCGTCGTTGCCGCGCCACCCAACCCGCCAAAATTTAATCAAACGCTCTGATACCGCAGGCCCAAAAATATCCGCCTAAATGACTTAATCATGACTGAAGTTTGTCAAAGTCCCATTTTCGGGATTGTATGCAAATAGCGAAAAGGGACGGATATCAAGGAACGATCTATCAAAAGTTTTATTTAGTTTCCAACTAGCATTTCGAAATTTTGCTCAGTTATTAATAATTTTGCAGTTCATGGGGAATGGTGATTCTTCCAAGGACAGGGCATGGGAAGAGTAAAATACGTTAAAACGTTTAACTAGTACAAACTTTGCTTTTGATGAAAACATGCTAAAGTAAGCGTTAACTTTGTGAAGAAAACATTATTGTCGTAAATGAAACATTGCTAAAACCTTAAAAGGAGCTATTCGACATGTGAAAACTTCTTCTAGAAAAGGTACGTACACTTCTACTTCATAAGTTCGTAACTTTCTTAAAAAAGAAATTTACCTGAAAGCAAAGAATTCCGGGATAGAATTAAACAAAGTATTTTGGTTCAAAAATTTGCAGCTCGTTACATCCACCACCATTAACCACGCCTAGAACACTCTTTATATATATAAACTAGGGATGCTCACGGTCACCGTAGGTATCGTTTTTAAAATTCATCCAGCCTTCCGAAAAATGTTCATCCAAGTTTCCAAGGCACTGGTAACAGACCCCGAAAAATCAGAAACTTAATAATCTCCCTAACTTAGAAGTGAATCATGAGACCTGTATTATCTCCATCAGCCGAAGAATTTGATAGGATAATTTATAATAAATCCCTTGCCTAAAGTTTATTGCCCAAAAAAAGTAACTAATAACGTTCCTCCCTTCTGCCAATTATGGTTACAACTCCTCTGCGGCTGCATAATGGCTACAGCGTGGCTTCTTGTCATGTTACATTAGGTTTTATTACTGCAACAAGACACGGAATATTATGGATTCCCTCATTTAAGAAAATTGGCCGACTTCTTTACGAGCAAATGCATGTGTGTGTTCTTTCAAAGGGGAACCCCACACACCACCAGAACTCGGAAATTTACTGTTTGTTTGAATCAAACATCATAATTTAAAATTTTCTGTAAATAAAAAAAATCAGCTTTTTTCTTATGTATGGCTTCTTTATGGAATATGCCTACAAAATCGCATGTTAATATTAACTAAAATGACAAAGCTATACCGTAAAAACAAGAAGAAACTTTTATGCCTGTGTGAAATATAAACGCGGAAGCCGCATGTTTTTGTTCAACGACACTTTTCGATCTGGTTGACCGGATAACTTGGACACAAATTGTCCGATTGAAAAAAATGCCTTCACGAATCCTCCGTCAACGTTCTTTTTTTTAATTTTGATTTTTAAAAATGTGATACTTAACATTTTTCAAAAACCAAAATACCACGCTTAGCGATAGTGATGATTTCTAAATTCAGAAGAATTTTAACACTTTAGCTTCAGGTAAACACACTGAAATTTCGAATCGACCTTGAGGCGCTAATAACTTTCGAATTATTCATTTTTTATTGAAAATTAAATAAAAACTAGCTCAAAATATTAAAAGTAACATGACATAACCTCCTTCTATTTAACTTACTCCAGTGAAAACAAAAACTCCAGGATAACTTGAAATCAATGAATAAATAATACTCTTCAATACAATTAATAAAAATATGAATATCCGTATCGTTGCACGTTCTGAATTATAAAAAAAAATTATTTCATACAAAAACGCTGTCGTATAAAGTCAGAAGTTTTACTTTTGTTCCCCCTATTGTTCTCAAAATTTGTTAAATTCTGAAAATCTTTGCTTCAGTGTGAAAAACAAAAGTGCTTTTTAATAAATTAAATACTCTTTGTCCTTTTTTATAACTTGCTTTCGGTGTAATAAAAACGAAAATAAAATGAATTGAAAAACTAAAATAAATCAATTTTAAACCCAAGTTCATTTACGAAACACTTGGCTAATACTGAAGAAGTCGCGTCGCAGTCATGAAAGGAGACACTATATGACTTTTTTTTTACTTTATTCAGATTATTCAATGTCGGCATTTTCGTTCTCTTGTCTTTATAATTATCACTTTAATTGTATACTTTTCGACTGGTGAATACTTCAAGAGAATCCATTAATATTAACAAATAAATTCTAGATTTTAAAACTATCGATTTTGTTCTCAATGAACCTACAGATGAGTGAAAATTATTTGGTTTTCGGTGGATGTAAAAAAAATTCGGGAACAATAAAATCACTCAAATCATTTTACCAACAGTTCGTAAAGCATAATTAGAACTCTACTTTTGTATTACGTGCGACTATAAGACGCATACAATTGGAATTTAGTTTTAGTTTAAAGAGAAAAGTCTTTAAACAACTACAAATTGTGCCTATTCTTATACAAAATGATGGCATATAAAAATCATTCATAATCGAACATTAAAAGAAATAAATTACTTTTCAATATGTTACTCCTATATTTATCTTCGCTATCACGCTGTAATTGATTCTAAGAAATCGCTTATAAGTCAGCTGATAATTAGTCAATCAGTATTTCTTAACTAAGCTGATTTATAATCTTTCATCATTCGTTACTTAATGGATTCAATTTTTCTAACAATTTTATCAGTGAAGCACCTCATTCAAGTGCTTTACGATAGGCTAATAAAAGAACAGTCTATGACGTCAATGCTGGAATTAGTAAATACAATACTACTTAATTCAACAGATATCGTAATATTAAATTATTTGCATTCCGCGTACTTGGAAAAATCATGCCGGCAGTTTCTCACTTAAAAATGATTTTTTTCAGAATATACCTGAGCAAGTTTGTAAGTCCCTGCTTTTCCTCGTGTGATCTTAATTATTTTGAAAGAAAATTTAATAGTTTAGGAAATGTTTTTGTTTTGTTTTTTTGAATTCCCTGTAGTCTTGTTTTAAAATAGAATTGAAGTGACTGAGCTGGTACCGGACAGACAGACGAGTTTCGTAGTAAATTAATTGTTTCATACAGAAACTCGAATTCTTCGTATATTTCTAATTGGAACTAAATCAATAATTTTTCTAGAAGACCAATTAAAACGTGCAGACAAAGTAATTAAATATATAATCAATATACCTTTTGAAAAAGATTAGTAGGTAATTAGAGAATTCAGCTAGAACGAAAATGCTCATTTCCAAACTTGCAAGTCTTTAAGAACCAAATTACGATTAATATCACAATTTTTGAAACGTTAAATATCTTTAAAGACAATTCAGGAAAAGAAGTCGTGCTGAATTTACTTTAACATCCAAGAATGGGAATAATCTGTTTGTTCATAAAAAAAAAGTGTATAAGATAAACGAGTAAGAGAACTCCCATAATCTTAAAGGAAGAAACACATTAAATTATTTTCAATCACTAGTGAGGAATTTAACGTTTTGCATATCTCAATTTCCTCTTCAATTAACCCCGATTAACTTCTTCTGGCAAATACTTAATTTACTACATCTTATTAAATCCAAAATATAATAAAAATAAAGTGTGTATTTTTAAAGCAATTCATAACATAACTGATAATAATTTACTGGGAAATGTTCCTACACCGGTCGAAATAAAAAGAGGAGTAATTTTATCTGCCGCCGCGTAGGTGTTTCGCTACAATTAACAAATCAAAACTGACGTCCACCAGAGTTTCCACAGTCTGCAGCTTATGAATTCGCAGAAAGGCGCATTATTTACGCTTGAGTGTCACGTAATTATTCAATACACATTAGAGCAGAGATTTTTTTTGATAAATAATAAAACCCAACACCGAACACCAATGATGGGTTTCACACCTTTCGAAAGGCACGTTGTCGGCAGCGCGGCTGACGCCCGCCAGGTAGTTACGTAATTAAGGTTATTTCGGGTTTTGGGTAATTAGATGTAAAAGCACTGCGCTGAAATTTGACACCCTAGGTGTGAAAATTGCATGCAACTACGTCTGAATGGTTACGGGGGTCTATGGGGGCTGTTTTCGCGCCCGTGCTCCCCCGGAACACCTTCTACCTCCTACTACTTACCGTTGTTGTCGTATGAGGTGTGTAAGCGGCATACGCTGGTTGGGGCAACGGAGCCGTGTATCTGTAGGCTTGTTGTGCAGCAGCCGCCGGTGCGTAGCCCTGTGGTGTCCAGCTAGCACCTCTGTATGGAGCACCAGCTAATCCACCTGCAGCTGGACTAGTCATCGCTGGTCGCTGAGCCCCTTTCAGTGATACCGGGGCTGGGGGCGGAGCTCCCGGATATGCGCTACGGGGCGCTGCTGTTGTACTGCCCTGCAATGGAAAGAAACAAACGAAAATAAATATTTCCACACCTTTATCCAATTAACTCGAGAATATTGTGTTCGGTAACAAGAAACTAAGGAACAAGGTTTAAGCTGCTGGAGTGTAAAAACAAATCGATGGCTACCGGACGCGGCCGGGACCGAGTACGTTTTCGGACGCCCGAAAGCAGACCGGCTTTAGGAGCTCGAAAACAGAAAATCATAGCAGCTTTTTTAGCGCCTTTCAAAAGAAAATAAGCATGAAATCAATAACAACCCAATTTTCAAGTAATTCGCGGCTCGTGGAATAACGTGAAAAAGCACGTGGAACTACGTCGTGTTGTACAATCCGGTGCTATAAGGGTTGGCAGATTTTTTCAAAAGTGTTCCATCCTTGTGTGGTCACAGGTTTGCAACTTTCTACCCTCGATGAGGACGACTGACCCGAGGTCTAGGAAGATACACAAAAGGGATTTTCTAGATAAGTATCAGGCAGATATCATTATTAATCTTAGCATTTGAGTTAACTCCACGATGATCCTGTGCAACTTTTAGCAGAAATATTGAAAAAAAAATTATATTTAAATTATTTAAGAAAGATTTCTTTCCCAAACGATGAAAAACCACTACGCAATATTTTAGAGTTTAGAACAGACCCAGATACGAAATATTATTAATAGATTTTTCACCAGATTATAAATCCAGAAACGATTTCGACCACGTACAGTTTTCCAGTGGACCCAAAAAGTTTAAAAGTTTACTCAACGGTGTCGCCAAGGTGAATGGTGCCCAGGGTGACCCAACCAAAAGATAAAATCCAACCAAAAAGAAACAACGACGAATCGAAGTTATATTTCGGTATTAGCATAATCAATACCCTCTCACATGTTTATTTTATTGATTCTGTGAGGCCAAAAGCCGTCCTCTTCGTCATTCCTTTAATAATGCCACTGATTTTACTTGTAAAACTGTTTAAAACAGTATTAAAAAATGATTTAAATTTAATTTATAGCCAACTTTAAAATATGTACTTTTACACTATTAAATACCGATAACTTTTCTAACACAGAATATTTTAAAAATATATCGAAATTTTAAATTGTGTATTTATATTTAAAGAGTGTATAATGCTTCAGATTTTATCGTAAGAGGAAATCAATTTATAATAACTAAACATGGAGAGTGGGATTGAACCCCAGAACTCTGGCACAAACATCCTAAAGCTGTCCAACTACCTAAAGGAAGCATATATCTCAATCTCAAGTAAAATTGAGACGAATTTATTAGTAGAATTATGTTAGATCGGAACTATAAATTATCTTCATATGTAGATATCCTGTCGAAGTACTATAGCACTATGTGAAAAATTTGAAAGAATTACGATATCAAGAATTAAAGAAAATGCTTGTTACTCAAAATCAATCCCACATTGTGCAGAAACATCCGTCAGAAGTTATTTCGGCAAAATAGTCAAGTTCATTTTACTCAGCTTTCGAGCTTCAATTTAAGCGATTCCCCAGTTGAAAACAATTTAAGAATTAACTATAATTAATGGAATATTTCAAATCTGTAAAGTGAATTTTATTAAAATCATATATCAAGACTTCCTTTTTTAATAAATATCATTATAATCATGTTCACAGGTACGACTTACAGAAAGCGATCATAAGAACCTAAGAGTCCCCTCACAGACACTAAAAAAAATATTACTTTTATTAAAAAATCAAAACAAATCAAATAAAAAATTACGCAATAAATTCCAATATTAAAATAACAAAACAAAGAATGAATGAATAGAACGGCTGATAACAAAAAATATAACTTTTTTAGTTTTAAAAAAAAAAAGGAAAGAAAAAATATTTCTCTAATTTGATTTGCACCGATTTAACAAAACTTTATTTATTTTTAAAAATTAGAGAGAAAAAGAAAAATAAAATTTTCATTTGCGCAAATTCAGAAGAATTTAACTTATATACAATACTTTTTGAGTAAAAGATCAAAATTTACTGAAGACAATTGAAACTTTACTAATGTAATAAATATTAATTAAAAAGAAATTTTAAATAAAAATGAAAAGCAAAGAGTAACTACATAACAAATTGAAATAAATAAGTTAATAATTGTTATTGTAGTGAAGTAAAAAATGAAGGGCTCTGCTCTAGTACAGTTTAGAAAAGAATGAAAATGTGACAACTTTTGAATTTTTATGATCTGAGAATATTTTTAACACAAATAAATTTATTACAATTCATGTAATAACACTGATGTAGGCACGTAAATATAAAAACCTTAAAAACATGCACAGGTTTTCATAAATCTGTTCACATTTTGGATTTTATTATTTTCATTTTATTTATTTATTTATGCCAGAAAAAGTACACACAAAAGAAATTAATGAATTTAATATCATTTTTTTTTTATAATTCCCCTTATAAAATTACGCAATAATGGAATTATCTAATTGTTGTCAAGCAGGCCTATCCAAGTTATGATGAAATACAATAAAATACTTACATTTAGAGAAATATGTTTTAATATTCTTAATACATTTTTATTAATAAAATTAGTATTGATTTAATCCAAACGCAAACTAAGGTAACTTTATAGTTGTATGCAATGTGTTTTTTTCCATTATTTCGATTCTGAAAGATTTACTGCATTCCTTTAAGTACAAAAGCAGTATTATCAGTGATTTATGTTCCTACTGAGACTCCAACTAGTTGATACCACATGGACGATTTCTCTGAAGAGTAAGTTCTTACATAGGGACCGTGTAGACCGTGATTTCGCTAACCCTTTTATTTGACCGCAAAGTAACACTGCACCAGATCTTTACTAAAGTGTACTTACACCGCAAGGCTTAAAAATATTGCTCCAATTATTAAAAAAGAAATCGCACGCCATCCTAAGGGAGCCTATTTGGACGAGGTGCAGTAGCAGTCAAGTCGCGTTGGGTCATAAAAGCACCTCGAATGTGATTAAAAATTTAAGCAGACGTGACTTGTATGGACTGCCTAAATTATTCGCGAATTAAGAACACATTTGCGAAGAGTGTTCCGTACATTACGTGGATGAGGGAACGTGCTCCAGTTCGAATTGCAAATACTGGATGTTCTTTATTTTCTTCCCTAGTGCCAGGCGAATCCAAACATTTATCATTTCTGTGCAAAAAGAATGTCTGGGAGGGATGAAAAAATGGCCGCTTTGCATAAACATTAGAATTCATTGAGTTGGACTGGGACCAGGAGCGAGTGGTGCCACTTAAACAGGAGCCAGGAAAATAATGGAGCACTTTTTGATTTCACCTGGGATCTATTTGAAATTCCATCGTCTCACTGCATTTTATTATTAACACTTTAATTCATACGCAAAAGGTGGTAATGGTACATGCCCAACTTGGAAAACGGGAAAACATAATTTAATGACTTCTGTATGTTCATAAAAAGTCCAATATTGCTGATTAATAATGCTTATAGATTTGATTTATGTACTACGGAATTATTATATGTTCCTGTTTAGTCCTTTATATGTTTGTTAATATATCACGCCAAAGATCACCACTTCGGTAAACTTAAAATATACGCTAAGTATTTTTAAATAATTATGATCAAGTATATTTAAATAATTATGGTCAGGACAGAGGGGCCTGACTATTTCAAAGTTTGGTGGAATTGTCTGATAAAGAGCAAACTTTGAGACAAACACAATTCAAAACCCATCACATCAAAGTTTCTATATGCCTCCCAATTATGATAACAATAATAGGACTCATAATAACACACCGAAAGATATCTTAATGTATTTGATCTGACGCGATTTATTAATCTCTTTATTTTCTTTATACGAAGAATTGATCAACAAGAAAAGGTTCCATGACCGAATAAACTTTTCATCGAATTTACAACAAAATGTAATTCCTAATTTCTTCCTTTTTCGCCAAACCCATTCGAATGATATCTCAATAATTCCTTTAATCTACACGTTGAATCACATCTGCCTTTTTCACACAATACAATTTCGATGAAGTAAAACCTAATGGTTCACCTGCCCAAAAAGCTAAATTGAAGGTAATTGGACCAAATAAGGCTCTTAAGTACGATATTATTTTACTCCCGGCCTCCCGATTCCCACTTCTCCCGCAGATAAAATCAGTACGAAAACACTTTTAACTGCGCCTCACTTATAACTTGGAATTTCCCAAATTGAATCACATCTCGGAAAAACTGCTTCGAAAAGAAATACGAAGAGGAGACTGAGGGGACTGAGGTGGAAACATGAAAACCTACCGACAATGGTACCAACCGCACAACAAGGTTTGTCCGATTTGTCGGGTCAATTGTTAGACTGGACCTACCATCGTGCCAAAATAAGTATTTACCTCTAATCATCCCGGCAGGGCTAATTTAGACCAGGACTGACCAGCTGGTGGGTTGAGACTCGGTGGCCTCATGGCTCAATCAAGGTATTTCGAGGTAAAGCAAATAATCCCGGGAGCTGGACTTTTTCAAGTGCCCTTATGAGTAGGAGCTAATTAATCTGTTCGATCCTGGGTTTCCCAGTGCCAGAAAAAGAACTGCTCACCGAGCTCCTGCCCAATGACCCTTTCAGTTCTGAGCCTACGCTTTTCATTACGCCTACCACAGGCCGGAGGGAACCACAGTCGACCTCGTTCAAGCCGTTGTTCTCGGCCATTCCCGGCCATCCCGGGCTACTCTGCAATGGGCTGGGCTGCACACGATTCCCAATTTTGTAGGATCGGAGAGTGGTCCTTGTTCCTTGTCTGCGCGCTCCTTTTATACGGCCCATCCCTTGCAGATGACAACAGCAAATATTTGAACAATAAAAGCCCTAGAAGTATGCAATTTGCGCTTCTTTAAGCGACGGAACGTCGTCTTCGCAAGGACTTCTTTTTAAGCCCCTAATACGATATTCCTACATTGTCGCAAATTTGCGTAGATATCAACGTACACCGCACGTGACGATGTTCTCAGAATAAAATATGCGGATATGTCCTAAAAGGGATTTCCAAAGTTTTTCCGAAACGAGCGATGAACGCTGCTGCTGTTCTGCCATTCTGTGCGGTGCCGGCACTCCTTGACGACAGAGGGCGCCACCCCCAACCCAGCCTCAGCCTCACTCAGCCTCCCCGGGAATATTAGCTAAACTCAGCACGGGAACGAGGGGGGAATTTAAATCAAACATGAAAATTAGATGGTGGAGCCTCTTCAGCCGCCTTAATATTCTGAAAAGGTTGTGCTCGACGAGCACGGGGCGCATCGCGGCATGTCCACCAATTGCAATAATAAGCGGAAAAGTTTTTCCGTTTGCTTTGTGTGCACTTGGGGAGTGAGACCTGATCCCTTCTGCTCCCGTCCCACCCTAGTACCAAGTACATTGCAAAAAAATATTGTCCGGATTTATGTAGGCACTTGTTTTATACTAGGCGGGACCATAACACCAGATGACGTCATCGTTCACATCAGATGCTGCGGGAAGGGTGAAAAGATTCAGATACACGCCCCCTCACCCGGCGCTCCGTCGATGACACATTAGGGCAAAAATATACGCAACACAATCACAACGACTGTGTGCGATCCACCACCAACACGTGTACAACGCCCATAAAATCGCGCATTAATTCAAATGCGCAGACCAATCCAGTGACGTCACTGACGAAAGCATAAAAACCGCCGGCGGCCGCTGTAAAATTGTTGAATAATTTTAGTCCGTAGATGGATCTGCGACTAGGGACGACGCAAGACGGGGTGGGGTGTGGTAGGCTAGTGTGCACCGTCTCCCACCACCCCTCATACCATACCGGCTTTTCTGAAACTCTCGAGCTTTTATATTATATAACGCACGTAGGCCCTAAATGACGTCACCGCCGCCCCCTTTAATTTAGCACAGAGAGACACGTCTGTGTGCGCGGGTCACCACCCGAATGTGGTGGTATACGCGTGCCGGTACCTTCCCGCACAGAATCCGGTACTGCGATAAATACGTCATCGTGGTGCTCGGAGGAGTGGTGAAAACCGAAAAGGTCATATGGCCTTTTATTAACGAGGTTTGGAATGCACGAGAACCCTGGTCGATTTTCTTCCATTTCATTTTTTCCTTGCAAATTTTCGTAAACACCTTTGCCCTGTTTTTCACCCATGTAAACTTGTAAAAGTTGTTTTTCTATTCGGCGACCGTCAAGGACGCAAAATGTGACGAAGAGCTACACTTGGGCGCCGGAAAATCAGAACACGATAAGGTTCTCATCAAGCCGGCAATTTGGCCGCGAATTATGTAATAAATGACCCTTTCGGCGACATCGCTTCGATAGGCTGTAACGACTGTACAAAGGTTCATACGACAGTCAAATTATGAGTAGGCACGACTATTAAATACTTCGCCAAATTGCTTGCTTGCTTTATCCAATTGAGCAATTTAAATCAGTTCAACAAGAGGCCGAAAATCTGCTTTCAGCAAAGTAATCTGAAACCTTGAAAAAGAAGCAAAGCAAACGGAGCGTTCATTTGGAAACTTCACTCATGCAATTTTGTATTTTCTTTTTAAGAAAATATGACATTTTAACACCGAAGAGTCTTTAATTCCCAAATATGGATTTTCAGTTTCAAATTCAGTTTAATTCAATTTAGAAAAAATGTTTACAGTCCACAAAGAATAACTTCAACAATTTTACTTTTAGAAAAAATAAAAAAAATAAAAACAAGTCGAATTTTCCTTCCACAAAATATTTAAACTTTTTGCATTATCATTTTGCAGAGCATTGGAAAAATGTACTTCTGTATTAAATATTTAAGTTGCTATTTTAAAGGTATCCTTACGTGAAGCTAAGCGGTCTAAAAGTGCTCTAACCGTTGTAAATATCAATACATGAATTTTTTCTCAAATAAAATTGAACACTTTTTATTGAAATTCGTAATTTGGACAAAAAAGCCTGTTAAATGTGTATCGCTTTCTTCACACTAAAATCGTCATTGACCTATTTTATTCTTGTTATAGGACCTCAAATATTTTAATTACATGAGTAGTCGAAGAGATAGTTAAGCTTCGACCTTTACATTCCATTCAAAAGTTGCGTAAATCGCGTGAGTAAAATTTGTCATTAAAAAAGAAAAAAATATTGGAAAGGAAAGCTACTGTAAGATTGAGAAATTGTACACATTTATTTTAAATAGCTTAACAAAAAATGATAAAGACCTTTCAGAAAGCAAAAGCAAATTTTATTCGTTGTCACTCTCGCTACTTTAATTCAAAACAATCAATCATTTTCTTTTTAATTGGCACAAACTCAACATTTTCATCGCTTGAAATTTGAAAATTCGACTTCATTGTCATTGTTGACCCTTAACCAGAATCGTGGGTCCATTTGGACCCGACAAAAGAGAAAAAAGCCCTTTTTCTCCCAATCGCTCCCAAAAGTTGGTCAATAAAAGTTCATTTATATTATAAAGAAAGTTTGGTTCATTACACTGCTTCCAAATTTTCACTAAAATAATCACAATTAGTAAGAAATATGAGGGTATTTTGTTGTCGGGTCGACTTAAACCCACGATTCCATACTTGGCTTTTCCGTTAACGTGTTAACTAATATTAAAGATGATAGTTTTTATTTATTTTCTGCGCACTAAATGTTACATTTAAGACAGATTTTTTCCTGAAATAAGTATAACATACTTCTATAAAGAAAAATAAAGTAATATTAATTATATTAATATGATATTAACAACAAAAAAACAGCGATTGCTGTTAAAATATTTTTTTAGTATGATGAAGATGTTAACATCTAAATGGATTTGATCTACTGAAAGTAAAAGCAAAAATTGAATTTACAAATTTTAGTAACTCCGGAAACGTTAATTAATTTCAACAATCTGCCGGACATTCTTTGTGGCTCTATTTTTGCCAAAAATACCTCTTATTTAATTATACGGACATCATTTCCGAATGCAAAGCTATATCTAATCTTCGATTTCCGTCCCCTTTTACGATTTGACGGCGCAGTTATTCCTTCTAGACGGCAGTGGTCTTGCACACCCCGCGGATGAGTGCTTTATTATCGGACCAGCGCACCAATCTCGAGTTTTGACGATAGAAGTAATTATAACTGGGGAAATTTTTTTAAATTTTCTTTTCAAATAATTTTAATAAAAGAATAAAAATGCGGGATGTGCACTTTTGGTTTTACCAACGATTTGATGTGATTCGCAAACCCACCAGTCCGTAAGCTCGTCTTTAGTGCTGTAAACCGATTTGCATAAACTGGAAAGTTAAATTTTGCTATTTGCAGCTGTTTCTAGAGGTGACCCCATCGGCGATCGAAAACAGCGAACTACACTATTAAGTGGTATTATATGGGAACACCGTTCTGACTCCGAAGCACCGCGGAATTCCTGGCTTTCATTGTTTACAGACCTACGAGTGTTTCAACACTCTCTGGAACGCAAATTTCAGCCGAAATTAATATTTTTTAAGAATTAATTGCTTATCAGTGAAAACGCCACAGAGAGCGTTAATTAGCACTGTCCTAGAAAACAAGCTCTGAGCCCTGCTTTCGACGGCGATAGCACAAAACTGACATCAGCTCATTCCGCACGAATTGTGAAATATGAATTGCAAAAATTGCGCTCTGTGCGACCGCGGACGCGCAATTACCGCACAATTCGAAGATTACGTTAATTTCCATCCAAGGCCATGACCGCGCTTTTAGTGCCCGTCCGAGCGCGCTGCGGCAACTCCAACAATACTTCCCAAAAATTCTGAAAACCATTCGAAAGAAGAAGTTCCTGGATTTAAATATTTTAAAGACCCAAGGAGAAACTTGCGCCCGGCACTGACCTTTCTTACAGAAATTCTTTTTATTGCCGCGAATCCACAAGCACACAGAAACAGAGGAGACTGCGAAAAAAAAAATCGTGGCGCGATGCTGCCGTCGTTGCTGGAATTACGTAAAATATAAGAAATTATCGGGGCTAAGCAGTGGAAGGTATGCGACAGGTGGGATCGGGCGAAAAGGTGTTGAGAAAACGCGAAAGGTTCCGCGGCAACAGGAGTAATCTGGAGAAGTGCGTCCGCCAGGTGAGCGCCGAACTTTGATTTCAGATCGGGAGTTGAGAAATCAAAAACAAAAGAAAAAGGTGGGCACTGCGGGGGAATAGGTGTGGCAGCACCTGAAGACGCTGCATCGCGCTGACTGATGAGCTCCAGAAGAAATTTCGGCGACTCACTCACTTCATTGCTTTTTCTACTTGTTGTTATTTAATCTTTTTTTCCTCTTTTGTAGCTCAACTTTTTCTTCACCTTAGCGTGAACTTGAAATTTATGATTGGGAGCGGCCGGGTTAATCGCGAAATGCTGAAAATTAGAAGACGCGCAATGTGGGAGGACAAAATAATCAAGGTCGAGAAACTCTGACGGCAAATGTGTGGGGTCGCGAAAAGAAACGCGATACCTGGCCGCGCACACAGGCCTCAAAATGCTGATTAAGAAAGAGAACGGCTCACTGATTGGATTACGACGGCGACGACGATGGCGAGCAGGCCTCACCTGTTCGAGGTGTGGAAAGGTAAAAGTGGAAAAGACGTTGACGGTATTCGCGATCAGGTGAATGACTGCCTGTCAAATGATTGATGCGATCAGGCTATTAAACTTTGATCCAGACGAATATCAAGCGATCGGACCTATTGAATCGACAAATTCCCAGATTATTAGAAAATTCCCATGAAAAGCTGTCAAGCATCGAGAAAGAGAAACGAATTTTGATATAAAATATGATTGAAAATCACGAATTCCGAATCAAAATTGCTCTATAAAAATTAGAAGAAGAACGTCGACCTATTAAAATATTTTTTTTTCCATATTATGTATAGTGCAATTTTTAACTTAGTTTAGTTAGCTAGCTTTTTGCGATCAGTTCTGCTACATACAGTATAAATTCTTTAGATTTCGTTCGCCATATTCTTGCATTTTTTGATGTTTCCGCTGAAATTAAATGAAAGTATCTTCAAAATACACAAAACACTGAGATAGTACAATAAATTGCTTATTTAGGACAGCAAATTGTCGATTTTAAAATTATTATATTTTAAAAAACATAAGAGTATCTCTCAACGTCGCTTAGTAAGTTATTCAAAATTCGAAAATTAACCCGGATTACGTTTTAAAACGAAAGATTTTCATTTCATTTTTACATTTACTTTAATTTATTTCGCAAAAAACTACACAGCGGGTAAATCAAAACCGAAAAAGTCACTGAAATTAGTAAAAGTTTGTTTATAGTTTAATGAGAATCAGATTTAATTAAAAAGCATAATCTTGAAGGTCAAAACATAATAAAATTATGCTGGACTTCACAACTTTTTCTTTGAACTTCCGCGGTAATTTTCAATTGGTTATTTGCCGAATTCGTTTTTATAAAAATATTAGTGATTGTCCACGAACTAACGCGTTATCCTAATACTACTATGAACTTTTAAAGCAACAAATTGTGCTCTCCATTCGGTACAAAAATTATTCATCACTATTTCAAAAAAAAATATTTTATTATTTCTGTACACGAACTTCGCACTAAGGTGAACCTTGAGATTATTAAATTATAAAATGACCGAAACGTAATCATCATCTACTCAGTAATTTTCACATCACACCGGAAGAAACGGACCAAAAATGTGCTAATAATAAAGCATAATTCTAAAAAATACACTTACTTGTTACTCCTTGTTTTTAGGTCTATCATTTTTCAAAAATATTACAAGCGAGAAACGCCTCAGGCTTTTCCTGTTTCAATACGGTTCCAAGCGTGAACAACAGCGGGATTTTGTCTATGTAGGCCAATACACTTAGTGCAGTATATTTTCTTTCTAACTTATAGAAAGCATTAATTAACTATCACGGTATTCATAAGCCAATCGTAATTAGCACGAACTGGCCCGAGCCAATCACACTTATGAACCTTCATTAATTAAACCCAAGCGCACAGGACTGCGAGTCGAATAAGGATCTGTGGAGGACACATCCGCACATCTTCCTGGACCGAATCCTGACAAAAACAAGGAACAAATATAGGCTCCGCAAATTTTGTGCCAATCGTTTGGGCCGATTCCTCCGATGAATAATGTTAATCACATCGTCTACATTTCCCCGAGGCTCGATCTCGGAATGGGCCCTGAAATTTTCTTATTTGTGTATTATTCACGATTTTCTTAATTCCTTTGCGGACGAGTTCTGGAGCAGTCGTTCTTTGAAACTCGCTCCCACCCTCCCGATGGGTAGTAAAAACTGCCGGGCAAAATAATTTCGTCTGGGGCCGAACCCAATTTGCGACTCAATTTGTGACTCAATTGAAAGCCCATTCCGAGGTAAAAGAATGAAATTCTTTAAAGTACACCTCGTGCACATCTTGCCTTACCCGGGAGGAGTTTCAGCCAAACAGAGGGCGCTCTGACGAAATAAGTCGGCGGATGGCCCTCGGCGGGTATTTCCCGTATTCAAACCGAGGACCCCCGCGCCAATCCAGTCGTAATTCCAAGAGATAGGAGCTCGAAGATCGACATGGAATCAACAGAGAAATGAAAAAATAAATAAAAAAAATACGAGCAAACACCTCCCGCTAGTCTGGGTCGCCCTCTTGGTCCTAGTCCTAGTTCCCAGATGGAAACGAATTAAACTTCTGGAGCAACTCAGACTCCTTGACAAGTTGCTCGGTATGCGATAATTAAATTTTTGTGTCGGTCTGTCGGTCTGGTTCGAGGAACCAAACGAACGTGCTGCAATGAATGACCCTCGTCAAGCGAGGTGACAAAAAGCATCTCAGCATTGCCGCTGCTCCCGTTCTTGCTGTTGGCACTCCTGTTGTCTTCAAGGGCCCCAACTATTCGCCAGCCTGCTGTGTGAATTTCCGAGCTTCGTCAAGACTCAAGGATACTGGGAGCGCCTCTTCTTTAAGGAGTTCCCAACATTTATTGAATTGGAACAACTCGCTGTCCTGACTCCTGGTCCTGACCCCGTCCATCCGTCGTGCATAACAGCCGAGCGAACAGGCCGCCGACGGTGGATGAAGGGCGGACCTTGGGGTGTGCTTCCGGGAAATTCCCGAAAATTGCATTTTAATTGCGAAAAGAGCCCCCGTCTGCCTGGCAGGTGACGGCGCGATTGTTTTCCCATTATTCTGCGTCATTTCCACTTATCACCGCACATGACACTCAACCGCGTTCGGGGGCGATAATTTCGCACCTCTGACTTCACCAGCCCCCGGTCGGGTCGGCAGAAATATGCACTAGTCGAGCTCGGTAGCTTAATGAGGCCATTTTGTGAATAGGTTTTCCGGTGACGCGACCTGTCCCCCACCACGTCCCGGGCGATGAGTTGTCATTGGCGGCCCTTAAAATTACCAGACTGTACTACCTCGGAGTGATGGAGTCCCAGTGCGGGTGACTTCCCTGGTTCTCCCCCGGGAGCGCTGCGTCTATCAACCCTGGGAGCAAATACTGCAGATACCTTTTCGATCGCATGTTGTGCCTCGATTCGTCAAATCAAGTTAAGAGCAAACTGATTGATTTTTTGTTTGATCAAACTTTATCCTGGATGGAACGCGACGCGGCCTCCTCCCACGGGCACTGGCTGTACTCTCGCTCCCAAGCGAATTGCGGTTGATGGGTGTTCCAGAAGAAGCATAAGCCAAGATATGAAGAAAGTTCAAATTTCCAGAAATGCCTCGGTGAGAGGAGATTGAAAGTAAAAGTAAACAAGCCAATGTAATCGAAGTTCTGTTTCGTCTGGTTTTATTGGATTTTGAGGAGTTCGCCGAAGTACACGTAAATTGATCGCCGGTAGAGTCCGAGCAACTCTACTTGAGTTCCTCAAAACTTTTCATAAGTTAACTAGCAATATTATTTATTTAATGGGGATATCCGCCCCAGCTGAAAGCTCTCAATTTTAATGTTCCTGGAAGGAACCTTATTACTACTGAAAGGTTATAAAGAATGTAAGCAATGTAGAATTTTGTTTGCTTTTATATGTGCTAATATTTTTTAGGATTATTTCCTAAAACTCAACTTTTCATAAATACCTTTTCGCCGTAAAATCATTTAAATCAGTTTTTCTTATTTGATTTTATTTTTTGTATTGAGTTTTCTAGTCCTTTCTACATAAAGCACGTATAGGGAATATAATCTATACTTTTAGCAGCTATTGCGTGAGTTTGAAGGAACAATCTTACTCCGAATAATCTAATTACAATTTTAAATAAACGAACAAAAAATTTACTTACTTTGTAATTTACAAATGTATAAAATAGGAACTGTAAAAGAAAATACTCTTAGAATGCCTTAAATAAAACCTAAAAAGAAATGGGTGTGTATTTATTTTTATTCAGAAAGTGTGGGCTCTCAAAAATATGTTAAAATTTCAAGATCAAATTTGTTCTATAATTAAATACACAAAATACCAAAAACCAAAAAGAAAAACAAAGTCTGTGGAAATATGCTTTTAGTTTGACCTGACCTGACCTTTTTTTGTTCGGTTTGTGTAAAAACTATGAAACCAAATTTGAAACCACTTTCCTACGATTTGTAGAACACTACGAATAAATTTCAGTCAAATCAGAGAACAGGGTCCTTAATTTGCTATTTCTATGGACCTAATTTGAAATTTGAATACAAAAGCCCAAACACCCTTATTTATATGCCGAAACACAAATGTAATTTTTTGTTCATAATTCCACATTACTTGATGAAAGTGATAATTTCGACTTTAAATGACTGCAAGAAGTTCGATTCTTTTTTAAAAGTACTAGAGTATTTGTAAAGTAAATTCATATACGCCATGCATCAATAAAAGCGAGCTTTCGAGTGCATAAATTCAAATTGAGAAATTATTTATGTAAATAATAAATAACATCAGTCCTAGATGGCTGTTCTGGGGCATACCAAAAATATATTACGAATTTAAACACACCTCGACGAAAGCTGGAAACCCCGACAATTTATATGCCACAATTAATTTATAACTTAGTTGAACTAAATGAAATCATGTTCTGTGCATATGGCTTACTATTTTTTGAAACCATAATTGTAATATTAAAATATATTTTTTCATCAATTCAGAGAGAAATTATGGAAAATGTTCGTTATAAAAAATGTGAGTGGTAAATGGCGTGATGATTTGTATGACCCCTAACAAAAAGTTTTAGAATTTCTAGTACCACCGCAATAGAAGTTTAATCAATACACAATCATCTTTATAAGTTATCAACGCTCCATAATACAAATTTGAACATCAATCAATCAGTCAGACAGGATAATCGATATTTGATTTTCGATTTAAAATTGATAGGATAGGATTTATGGACTAATTCCACACCATATTTATATTTATTAGAGAATAGGAAAACGGGTCTTATTGAAAACCATAAGTCTTAAGAGAAGCTGAAATCCCAATTGAAAATTCAGGTAAGTACCCGTCTACATTTCTACTAAAACAGAGGTTGAAAGGTGCACGCATACCGAAATTTATTGGGAAATTATTTATGACAATAATTAACCAGGCCAGATGATATCATCGTGGAGTACATCTTCTGAAATAGAATAATTAAAAGGATTAAGGGGGGGCTCAAGACGGCTAAGAACCCTTTCAGCTTGTGGCTTCTCAGACAAGTGTGCACTTCTCCTCCTGGATATTATCGATCAGTTTAAAGATACCCGTCGTCTACCAGCCGTTCCTTTTTTAAAGGTAGCACAAGTTGGTGAGAAACGAAACGTGTGGATAACGAGGGCAGCGTTTCCGCACACAAAAATTTCCACACCCCGCGCCAATAAAGCAATTTTCGGGCAAATTAAGGCCCAGCCTCGCCTCTTTGCGGTTTTCGAAGTGTTTCGCCATCATAATTCAATCATTCTGCATGAATAGCGTCTTTCCGCTCAGAAGCGAATTTATTTCATTTTCTTCGCCTATTCCTCGCTGGCCAGCACACACACTTTTAATTATGACTTCTTTCTGAAACGATTACTTGCACGTTCCGCACGGATGGGGCAGCGGCGGCGAAGTCGGAGGCGGCAGCGGTGGTCTTACACGGGCCTCGGTAGGCAACCTTGTTCGCCAATTAGTTGACAATGGAACGTTGTGCGCTTACGTTCCCACTACCCCCGATTTGCGGTATCTTGAAGAATAGACAGCAGCAGTCTTCTGGCACAATCCCCTTATCTATTGCGCTCCGGTCTCCACCATTCCCAATGATTTCAGGAAAAAGATTTCTTTCACCTCCGTCTTGTCTTCGGAGCAGTCCCGCATTAAACTTCACATCATGTCGGATTAATTCATTTAAAGAAAACGAGATGAGATGCTGAAAGGAGGCTGCCAGGGTCGTCTCTGTAAAGTGGGAATAAAGCCAAAAGAGAAAAGCTGGAAATTTTTCTGTAATGGAAAAGTCGTGAAATGACGAAGAAATTTTCTTCCAGTTGAAAAAAAAACGGCACAAGTAAAAAGATAGGAAAAAACCAGGAATTTCAGCGCACATTCACCTTTCCTCGGAAAATGTTATCCCCCTGATACGACGGCTAATGCAAATAGACAGCGTGGAAATTTATGGATAACCGTAAAGACGACGACACCACCACCAATGGGTTCCAGCTTCTACCCAATTCAGGTATCGCGAGTTCAAATTCAAATTAGCGGTAGAGGTAATTAACTCGGACGGCTACAATTATTTATTTAGAATCCCGGAGTGGGGAGAGGCTTTCGTCACGGATTGGGTACCGTGCTCATAAAAAGTAATTACGCCGACCTAACTCGTCGCAGTATTGGACTACTGAATTACGACGGCAGCTACAACGTGCTTTCTTTTTTAAATAATTAAGGGTGAGATGAAGAAGAGCGCGGGAGTTATTAGTTACAAGCAAACACAAAGCCAATAGAGGCGCTCTCTAATGATAGGTAAAAAGTAGTACTTACGAGGACGTTTAAAGTTGGGTAGATTGCGTAGTTGTTCATTCCCATTACAAAACTGTTGCTACTTACCTGAAAAAAGAAAGGAGTAATTTAATCACCAATAAATACAAATAATTTAAAATGATCATATAGTTTAGAAGAACCTCCAACAATTTGCTATATTAACAGTTTCAGATACGAAATGTAGTCTAAATTTTAAAGAACAAGTGAAGATGAATAGAGCCGGACTTAAACGATTACCTTGTAAAACCCCAGAGCAGGTTATAAAGTTGGGATTATAAATAGCCTTAACACTCTCATTTTCTTCATTGTTTTTTACACATCAAAATAAAAGAATTTTCGTACCTGAGTCATTTAAATACGAAATTTTCTTCTTTAAAAAAAAATCTTTGTAAGAAATTCAAAGGAAATTCCTAATTTGGAATAACAAAAAAAAAAAAAAATTAACTTTTGACTAAAGAGAAAAGGAAAATTTTTTTAATTAAAAATGAAATATAATAAAAATAGTGTGTAACATTATAACATTAAAATCAGGCAAAGAAAAAACTCAATTGAATATTAAAGTAGTTTTTCCAAAATACGAAAATTGAACGTTGCTATTATAACGTGCTATTTTAAATAACTATACTATACTATACCATACTTTGTGCTGACCAATCGACGACAATTATTTTTTATTCCCAATTAATCAAAACATAAAAATCAGTTTTTTATCAAGTTTTTCAGGATAATTGGGGGATTAGGCCATCTTAAATTTCTGTGAGCATTCTAATTTAAAGCAAAACAGAAACAATTGGAATTTTTTTCTTTGGCCATTAAATTATTTATCTAAATATACTTTTCAGTGCAGAGCTTTCCCTTTAATTATGTCACGATGCAATTATAGATAATTTTGTAGCACAATTTATAAAAAAAATTAATCAGGAGTCCATCTTTATAATGTACAACCAAATTTCATTCTTGTTTTAGACCCAAAAATCAGATTATCAACTTCATTTTTGGGATTTGAGTATATAAAACCCATATTAAAACTCCAAATCTTCCTTAATCTTAAATGGGGAAGAGCCCTTTTTGTATCGATTTTCGATTTCATTTGAACACCCACATAAAATTTTTTAGCTGATTCTTCTATTTCAGCCTAATTCTTCATAATCAAGAAACTTTTTTACAGTAAAATACTGTCGATATAAATTTCTGAATATTCGAGCTCTTGTACTTATTCAGATGTTACAACCTTTCTCAAACTTACGAATAATTGTTTCGATTTCAATGAAACCTCTTACCCGTTTAATGGTTTTTTTTACAAAGAATGTTTTGTTATTCATTTTAGTCATTTCGTTTAAAATTTAATAAGCATTTTAATAATCAGAATAAATAAGTGAAACTAGTTCTTCATTCTAAATCTGCTAAATTAGTTCGAATTAATTAAGTATTTTTCTTGTTTTTATAAAAATTGCAACGATTTTTTTCAATGTAGGGCGGTCTTCAGTTCATATTTTGATTAAGTACGCTAATTACAAAAACTTAAAGTCATTCGCTTAGCCCAAGCTTTGTTCCCTTGTTTGGGACCACAGATAAGACATAACTCTCATACGTTGTTAAGAAAGATTGTCTCAGGTTCCCTATTAACCAGGAACAGGCCTAATCCCCCTGGTGCGTCTTACTCCCTCCATCCAGAAAACAGGGCGAGCATTTGAATTCTGGCAGTGACAAATAAGTTACAACTGTCGCCGAAAAACTTTTTGTGTTATCGTGAACAAAACAAAACCACCAGAGTGCTTAAACACTGTGTCACTTTTGATGTTCGCTCCGGCAGCCGGCATGTAGCATCCCTGTCATCGTATTAACTTGGAAGACCCACATCTCCCCGGTTCCCTAATAGACAAGTCGGTGGAGTCCTGGCTTGGCTTCAACTCGCTCAGCTCGTCCATGACGGCCTGGAAAACCGCAAAACCAAAAGAGTAATCGATACAGCGATACAAGCCGGGTGCTGTTCCATCGTCGTCGTCGCAGCCATCGCCATTGTCGTTCCGGGAAGACTACATATGACACACGCGTATCCTTCCGAACGAACATGCCTGCGGGGAGCATCAGGATAAATGTCAAATCGCGCGGGGTCTCCCTGTCCCCCCCAGGGATTCTCCTCATTTTTCGGGTGTCCTTCGGTTCAACGCGAATTTGCATATCCGGACGACAAGAATGCCGCTGCTGCTGCCTGGCAATTATATCGGATCTGGGAAATTGCCGTTGCCCTCACAGGTCTTTATAAATAAATTGAATTTGTGGCCATTGGGGAATTCCCAGCCTGGTTCGGCTTGACCGGAACCAGAGGCTCCCCGGGATTTTCAGAGAACGACGGCTTATGAAAGTGTTCCTTACGCCTGAACTGCTCCCGGCGCAGTCGAGCAAAGTGAAAAACTTTTAAGTTTTCACGCTAGACTCACAGCAGCAATTCGATTTTATATTTTTCAGCTCAGTGGGCAAACAAAAATCGCCAGCACTGTGGTCGTCGAGTCGCCAACCGTCCCGCCCCATAGCAGCACACGGGATGGGTTCGAGGATTATGACGATGAGATCAGCTTGTGGCCGAGAGACTCCTTTATCCACCAAAGTTTCCAGCCTAGAAATTAATATGGCTGCCACTACTAGGGGAGGGGGTTAGACGGCCTATCGATTTTTCACTCCTTTTTATTAAAATGTTTTATTAAAGGCCCAGCCCGAGTGTAGAGCCTTCCATTCAGAGCACGAGGCTTCTATCCGGTGATGCAGCTCTGGCCTGCTGGCATCTACAAGTCTCGAGAAATCTAATCCTTTTGTGCCCAGGAGTCGCTTTTGTGAGTCTTGAGATGAAATTAAAATTTGGAAATGAACGAGGCAATAGCTCAGCTGCCGACTTGGATTAGGTTGCCACCATTGCCCCGTTGCTGGGCGCAATAAACGCCTCTCACAAAAGTTTCGCCTAGTCGTCGTCGTAATCGTCCTCCGGGAGTCTCGTTTGAGGCCTCGGAATGTTTCATTAAAGGAAAAGGCTTCGATGACAATGCTGCCGAGACTGTGGCTAGAATTTCAAAGAAGCTTTTTACCTCAAAAATCAATTTCAAAGGATGCAGTATGAATTTTGGATGTATTAAGTGAAGTCCTCCCTTGGAACTGGATTTGAATAAAACAGTGGTGCCCCCTTTGGAGAACATTCTGGTTAGATTCCTCCCAGTAGACCAATTATGTAATCTCGTACAGCGTAAGGAGATTCAACTCCAAAATGATTAATTTAAAATTATATTCAGCTGCATAGACTAGCGTTTCGCGCTAGTTATTTAATTATAGTCCTCCGGGGAGTCCTCGACGAATTCAGTGAAATTTCTACTCGTGACCTTGCACTAGTGCAAACATCTCAGCGACTAAATAAAGTCTCGAAATTATTATTCGTCGCATTCGTTCCATGCTTTGAATGGCTTGCACAGATGATTCTTGTCCTCATCGCGGAATGCGCTATTGTGCTTTAGTTGAAGGAACTCCCAACGACATGAGACATCTTGAATAAAAACATGAGAAGAAAGCTCTAAATCGAATCGAACTGATGATTTACTGCCAAAGGATTTGATCGTTTCTTTAAGTTTTGATTTCATTATAGCAGAGACAATGAAACAATAAACATTAACACCGCTCACGAGTAAACAACAAATTGTACACTACAAGCGATCGGAATGGCTGCGATTATTTATTCACGCAGCAAAAACGAGGTTGAGAAATAAATTAATTATCTTATTCATTGCGTTTTAGCGAATTGGTCTTTTGTTTTCAATTAAAGTTTGTCCATAAATTCACTTCTCATATTTGCATTTAATTGCATACAATCTTTATTTTTCTAAATTCTATGCTATCGCTAATCTTGTTTTTGACTTAATTTGCTCTACAAGTTAAGATATAAAAACTGAAAACGTAATTTAAAGATTAATATCTAACTAACATCCTCAAATTACCAAAAGAATAAATCAAAAAAAAAAATAAAATAAACTGAATGAATTTTGGTTTATAAACAAACATACAGACAAACAGACATTATTTTATAACTTTCAGCCTAATTTCTTTTAAAACTATAAACTGTACAATCGCAAAGTCCAAAAGCCTCCAAAAGGAATACTATTCGATTCGGAAGTAGTTTACGACATACAAATGTTCATACGATCCTATGACCAATCATAAAAAGTATACCTACCGCTTAAGCCGATTGACCGGAAATTCGTTTGAAATTGAATTTAAAGTTTTTAAAATTTGAATAATTTTTATGTATTAGTATTTTTGAAGAATCACCTAACTGACTTCTAGTACAATGAAAACAGTAATTTTACTATGAATGCCCAGAAATTCTAATAAAATCTTATGATCCCTTTGCAGGAACTTCAGCTACACATTCTTAGATTGAAAATATAACCTCGGTTTCTAGTCTTCTAGTCTTCTTCTGTTTTAGAATACCTGAAATTCGACTAATAATTTGATTTGTTCTCTTCATTTGGAACACATTTCGTTTTAAATTTCTCACTCTATCGGCGTTTGATTCACTCCTCGTCAAAACATTTTTAACTATCCTCTTCTCCAGATGCTTCTAAACGATTTTTTTTACAATTGTTAGTCGTACAATAAAAAGGCCGTGTCCACACTATCGCAATGCGTTCCAAGAATGTTATATTACATTCAGTTAAAAGCAATAGATTTGCTGCTACCAATTTTTTTGTTTTCTAAAAAAAAAACTAAGCTGGATTAGTAAATTATTACACTAGAATACTTTTAGTGAGAATTCCCTGGAATTCCCTGGAATTCCCTGTGTATAGACTCGTTCTTTCCTTCTGGAATAGAACACCACCTTTGAGTATAAGTCTTTCTACTCCTATATTAGACTTGAAATTCCTTTTGCCAACAATAAAAATAAAAAAATTTTGCATCGTCACTATTTCATGTCGAAAAGAAGCAAGCCGACCATTAAAGCCATCCGTACTGTACGATTTCCATTAAATTTTTCAAATGACCACGCCCAACGCCATTTGGCTTCAGGATCATCCGGGGATGACGTTAAAAATGGCGCTCTCAGCCGACTGTTACACTCGTTTTGTTCCCATGTTTGGCAGGAGCTCCAAATGTATTCCGCTTTAGCTCCTACTCCTGTTCCTGCCCCGCCGGAAAAGGAAGCACTCCTCGGTGCGGTACTCTCGAAATCAAAGCGATTCGCCACCTTAGCCGGCCATTAATCTAGGAGGTCACATTACGGCAAATGAATAAGGAGAAGGCACACAGCCGTAAGCCGAAAGCTACAAATCGATGCAATTGGCGAGTGGCTTCCTTTCCGACTGGTGGCCGGCAGCGGGGAGACAAATGGGACAGTCCTTTAACCGTGACTGCGGACTATCCGCAGACAAACGAAACAATGGCCGGAGTAGGAGCCGGGACGAGTGCTCGAGGTCCGGACGGGACGAGGCAGAAAAGGCAGCCGAAGAATAATTGCATCCTTCAAACTGAATGACACCTTTCATTAGATAGGTGAGCGACTGGCGGAGCAGCGTGCATGGCAAGAGCCCCATCGCTCAATGACAGCTTCAAGGCAATCTATAACAGTACTGCACCATCGTAGGCACCAAAGACACCTGAGCGGCACCCACGAGTAGATCTTCTACAGTTCTAGAGAGCTGTTACGTGATAGTCCTCCTGTTCGAACGAATCCGCATTTTCTATTTATCCCGCACTTGCCAACTCCAAGCAAAGTGGGCCAGACACCCATCGCCACTACCACTGCTGGAGCAGCGGATGGGGCCAATAAAAAGATGAACGCAGTAATAAAGGCAGGAAACTGGATGAAATATACTACAGTATCCAGCATCCCGGATCCACGGGGTCCTCTCATGGGAATGTTGAAGTTGAGACTACCTTGTCGGATATCAGTCGCAGTCGAGTCAGACACCGAAGTCTCCTTCTGTTCACCGGTGCGGCGATAAACAAGGGTTTTCCGCTGATAGTTATGGAATTTGCAAAAATGGTGGTGGTACTTCCCGCGCGAGTCCCAAAGGATTATCTCGCTCTCGAGCTGGAGCTTTGATTGGAGTGAATTTCATGCTAAAGCTAGGATGAAGATTCGTTTTTATTGCCACGCGTTGACTGATATTAATTACCCTGAGCCGCACCAATGTACTTTCCTCGAGAAATATTCACCACCATAAGGGTAGGCTAATTTTCTAAAATGACTGGCCCATTAGTTGGTTATTTTTCCGAGTTCAATTTTATACTTTCTGAATCACCATCACGATGACTCACTGTGTGTGGTGTGCATGATTTCGCATAGTATGCCTTGCTTCAACAAAATCAGGTTATAAATTATACGAAATAGCGCTAATCGAAGACGTACAATCTCAGAAAAGGAACCAACAAAAATTCTAGCAAAAATGTGGGAATTAATTGAGTTTATGAAGTATGAAGAATCATATGATCAGGTCAGCTTTCAGTAGGAAACTTATTAGACCTCTTGCTATTGGAAACCAAGCATTAACAAATATAAACTTATAATGTAAGTATCAATCTAGGGAAACAAATAGTTATCAGCCATGTTGAGTAATTTTATTTTATAAACATAGTAGGTAGAATTTTCTTGCGTAATACTCGTTAGACGTTTTTCCGTTTTCTTAATAAATTTATATTTCCAGCACATTTTAATATAATATTATATTTTCAATAATAATATCATGCAACCCAACAATGTGAAGACCTAATTCATAATAAAAAGCTAGAAAGCAGCGATTGAATGCATGAGATAAAAAAAAGAAATAATTATCAGTTGGAAGTGATTTCAGTAGACCAGAACAATGGAAGCAGTTCACACGAAAAACAAACATCTGTTCTCATTCATGTGCATCAGATGCAATTCTCGAATCTTTGCTCATCACATTCAGGTTAATTTTCACACAAGCAATAAATCACTCCTCGCTATTATGAATAAAAATGAGGAAATTGTTAAATAACTTTCAAAATTAAAAGCCACAATGCAATTTTTATTAAATTCTTGATTAATGCTGGTCCATGTAAAGTAAAATCAAAATCAAGTAGTTCTTTACTTCATACTTTGAAAATTAGTTTCTGCTTTTAAAAGAAATTTTCACACATTTCATAAATGAATAGTAAATTCATCTGAATCTGAGTTGTTTGAGAGAAGTTTCCGTGAAATATGGCAACTGAAATCTTGAATGCAAATCTTTCGCATAATATTAAATAATTAAATGCTAAATTAAGTAACTGACCGTAGCAGTAAGTCACATGCAATTTCTTGATCAGGGTATCAATAGAAATCTAAAATTTACATATTTAATATTTAATAAATTCTCATATTTTCTATTATTTCGGCGCCTGTAAAAATTTCAAGCGTTTAGTTAGTTACATGTATAATTTGATCTTACGAATTCTTGTATGTACTTGGAAAATCCAAAAATTGGAAAATCCTTTACATAAAATAATTGAACGAGCCACTGGTCGCAGAGTATCTCCTCGAAATGCAATTCGAATCCGAGTGCTGAAAACGACAGGCATAGTGTGCGATTTCGGAACACACCCTCAACAAATTGAGAGCGTTTTAACGACAACAACAGGGTCGCTTCTATTTTGTGCTGTTGCTGCCGCCGCATTTGGCATTTTATATTTTTCAGAATAATAAACAGCAGACAATAAAATTTGCATCTGTTTAGATTGTTGAAATTTACGGTGGTTGTTGCGACCGATGAAATAATGCAATTTATAGGACCGCAAATAATACGATGCTGTTGCTGTGGGCAGTGCAGTTAAGCCCTTAGAGGCAATATTACCATTTTTATGTCTAGTAATTGCCGTTTTAGAATTTTTGTTGCAGTCTGGCTGTGTAAATATGTTCTAGAAGTTTAGATACTACCACATTATCTAGTTTTGGTTAAGGAGGATCGAATGGCCTTCTATCAGTACAAAAAGAACATTTTGAATTAGTCATAGGGTAGATTCTATGATTGCAATTTATAATTTTTATAAATATATTTTTTTTCACTTTTAATACCATTTTAATAAGAATAGTTCATAAATAATATCCTTCTTTTAATTTTAAGTAGTGATTTTTTATAGCTTTAAAGAAATATTGTTTTAACGTGGAGGTTTCCTAAATGAATTAAAGTGACAAATTTTGAATTTCCATTGAATATGGAAAAAATAAGGATCAAATCTTAGACGCCTTTTTGTCTAAAAAATTCTCTTGTGGATAGCAAATAAATAATCATATTTTTAAACTTTGCATTAATTTCTGTTTTATTCGGTGGAATTAAAAATATAATTGATCAGCCACCGTTTACTTTGGGAGTAATCCCGATCACAAACGCAATAAATGTTCAAATACAACTTATTAAAATCATTTTTCACATTAACAACATTATTTAGTTTTAATTTAGAACTCTAAAAACAACTAACTTTTAATATTTTTTTAAATATCCAAAAAACACAAAAACATTTATTAGTGATATTACCTTTAACGAAACGCTCTAGAGTGTATTGAATCCAATCAAAAGACATCGAATTTGAGATTTTGAACTATATAACTTCTTGGAGGTCACCTTGATGACCCTTTTAAGCCAAAGAATCACTGTAGGTTATGGGATAATAGTGACGTCCTTTTTAAAAGGAGGACAAGTACGCGGGGGTCGTTAGACATCGAGAAGACATCTGAGAGTGACTTAGTTGTTCCACGCAATTAGCAGATCCTCTCGCTTTAATTAACAACAATTTCCCTCTCTCAACGACAAGCGGAAGGAAGGAAGTCTAGTGATCCTAGCCACCAACAACAACGTAGTTGCTGTCGCTGTCGTCTCCGAAGGAGCAAGTGCCCTCTAGTGTGCACCATCACTCCTCCAGTCGATATCTTAATTAATCCCCTGAAAAGTTGCAAATTGGCTGCCATGACCCAATGGTGTAAACATTCTTGAGAAATAACGAGAACGACGTTATTTCGGTCTTCGACGGTGGCTAGAGTCCTGAGGCCGGGCGCAGCGATGTCAACGTAATCAATTCCCGCTTCCGGCTTTTCTTCTTCTTCTCCGTCATTCGTTCTTTTTTCTCTGTTTATCTAAAGGAAGGGATCTTAGGGGCAACTTTCTCGACTCTGGAAGATAAATCAGGAGCAATGGGAACTATCAGCCGCTTTGCATGGATATACGACAGGGTGCACTTTGCCGGTCCGACACGACCCGCGCTGTACCGGCGGAGGCAGACGGCTACGAAGAGACAAGGCAAAAAATTTATTACTGGTTGTACTCGCAACGGATAGTCCCTGCCACGATCCCGGCTCCCGCTGGAGGCGCCCCATCGAGGAAAGGGAGCAGATTCAGATCAATTTTCCAATTCAGTTCCTTGAGAGTTTGCCACGCCCTTTTCTCGACATGCACTGCACCGACGGATGCTAGAAAAACTCAATGGCCATTGCCGCCGCCACCCGCCAGCAGCACGTTCCTTCCTGCTAGAACTTCCCATGATCCGAGCTAGGGAGTCCAGCGCGACTGTTGTTGCCGCCTTCGTGCCATAATCACGTCGTCGTCGTCTTGGGGAAAATCGAAGTCGCTTTCTGTCTTCGGCTTGGGCAAACAAGCGGTAAACAAGATCCGACAACTGAGGGCTGGAGACGAATCGGAAAAGGGCTGAGATGATAGGCTATAGTTCTACAGTCCTACTAATTCCGACGTCACTGATTTTCCCAACAAGTTTTGATTTTCTAATTTCGTCTTCTTCGACAGCAACCACAGCAGTCACAGCCTCACCGGGGACCGGAGAGATTCCCGGACGGACGGCGGACTGGGCTCTAGACTATTATTTATTTATTTCCCAGCCTTTGGAAGAATCCCGGTCGTACATCGCCATTTGTTTAGTGCTGCGGCCTGATTGTTTCAATATTTCGAAATATGTCACTCAGTTTACTAAATGTTTACACAAGTCCCCGGGAGTGCTCCAGACGATTATTTATTTATTTCCCAGCCTCTGGAGGAGACCCGGTCGCACATCGACATTTGTTTAGTACTGCGGCCTGATGGTTTCAATATTTCGAAATATGCCACTCAGTTGACCTGCCTATTGTCGGTGTCGTTTGAAGTGAGAGATGGAGATATGGCAATAAAATGGTATTACAATTGTCGATTAAAGTGACCATTGTCGAAAAAAAAGACTTTTGGCGCACTATTGCTGTCGTTTAAGTAGACACCTGTAAGTGACAACTCCGTGACAGTTTTATTCACTTGGTTTTTGTACGCAGGAGTTGTTGTGTGTAGGCGAAATTGCAAGCGAAAAAAGGGTAAATTAACTACAGATTTTTTAATTCAACCATACAACAAAGGAAAGTAACACATTTTTCAGGTCTACACTTTCAAGAATATTTAATAAAAAAGGACATATGCTTTTGGGAAATACAAAATAATCTCACATATAAATAAAATGAAAAATGATTTTATAAAAAAATCATCTCTAATACATTACTTTAACTTAAACTGTATCAGGTAAATCTAAATGATTATGATTATGATATCTTATATCTTTTAATCCTTAGATTTTTCTATTTTTTCATCTTCACTACTTTCGTCCTCTGTATCGCTAAAATCAAACGAATTCATTTTTGTTAACCAGATATTTAAATTATATTTTCTTTAAAATTCCTGCAATAATGACAACAATAACACGCCGAAAACCATTTCACTTCATTCGACAATCATTACCTTTTCATTTGTGGTATAACTACACATATCAAGTGATAACAACGACAAGGCTTCGAACAAAAATGTCACACCATTCGGCAGCAGCAATACGAAAAGTGAAGTGAAGTGATAGTGAGAGCGGAGTTTGTCAGTTTGGTGAATCGACAACGATAATAAGGCAGAAAGTGTGCCCGGGAGTAGCTGAGTCCCTTGCAGGACGGTCGCAAAATATTCGAAGGGGTATGCAAACGTGAATCGGGTCACATTACAGGGATGAGAAATGATTGATGGAGCATGAGATCCACCGCTTTTTCGGGCTTCAGTCTTATGGCTTCCACTACAAAAGGTGTCTTGTCTTCCTGACCACCAGAAGCTAAATAAGTGGAAAATTACTCTGATTTCTTGATGCGACATGGGGCATTCTTTTTCATTTTGTATGAAGGATTTCTTTACTTGGAAAATAAAACAAATACACAGAACCATTAAGAATTTGAAGTAAATCAAGAAAATACATTTCTTTTAAATTACTTATCTGTTATTTATAAGATTCGTTCATTTTATATACAAATATGTTACCCACAATTCTTCGGTCAAAGATAGTCGAAAAATAGAGGAACTAAAAACGAATATATGCTCAAATTTAAACGCTTAAATTTAAATAGATTATTGAAACTTAAAACTACGTGTTGTAAATATTTTAAGAAAAGAACGCATTAAGTATTAGCACATATCTTCGAAAAAACCAAACGTATTTGAAATAATCAAAACTTTAATTCCTAAATAAAATAATTTGGAGATATTCAGATTTCGATCTTGATGGTGAAGTTAGGAAATATATTCTTACTATAAAATTCTATAACCTGTTCTTGGAAAAAGTTCCACTCTTATCCAAATATCTTACTTATATAAACTGAATCTGGAAGGTCCAAAAAAAACTGCTGATAGGTATATTGAAAATTAATAAATATTTTTAAATTATTATTTTTATCCTTTTTCTTTTCAAAACTTTTATTTTATTTATCTAGCCATGAAAACTTCCTGAAGACCTGTCCAATAATTTTGGTGCGATAAAGTGACAAATAAACAAACGAATCAATCGAAAAACAAAATATTTTAGCTTATATTTTATGATGATATATGAACTAGTTAAAATAAAATTGCTAGCAAATTTGTCCAGTAATTTTGAGATAACATAACAAACATACACACTTAACTCACCTCACTATTCATGAAAAGAAAATGTAAATTGGTTCAGTAAATTTTTTACATTAAAGTAACAAACAGACAATTCCGGGTACTCTTGTTTAAAACATTAGATCAATGAAGAAATTTCCTTGTAATACTTGCACGAATGATTTCTATAGACAATGAATTGTTCCATAAATTTTGTTTAGTAGGAAGCAAGAATCTAAAACACTTGAAAAAAAAGTGATCCAACCGAATTTGTTTCGTTATCTGAACTGCTTATTACCAATATAACCCTTGCACATTGGCGCACTTAGTCAAGCTAAGACGAGACCCTTTAAGAAAAACGATTCCCCTGAGACACACAACGGTAATTTATTACAGTTACTTGGCCACTTGCTGTTTCTGGGCCGGCATTTATGTCTCCTAATACAATTTGTTCGACTGCTCGTTCAGTGATTTAAGATATTAAAGAGCTCCTTCAGGGAAATGTCGTTTAGATCTCCGATACGGGTTGAATCTTGCGCTTGGCAATTCGCATAAAGGAGGTATTGATTCGACTAGACTTGGCAGTACCGCACGGCACCACGTTCATGCACTGTTTAATTTTTCTCCGAGCTAAAAACATTTTGTGGACACGGCATTAGTTGATTTTCTTTTTAAGGCGGAAGTGCATCTTTAAATCACATCGAGTGCAGTAATTCATCTTGAAAGTAGCCGACTTTCTATTTTTATGGACTGCGCAAAAATTAATGGAATTTATCTACTTCGATCAAGTTCAATTTCTTAACGAATCTTTTTTTTTTATTTGGAATGCCTTGGGGCTTTAAAAGGCTAGGAGTACACTCGTAATTTAACTCTCAATCGATCCAGTCGATACCTGAAAAATGGAATTTTCTTCAAATATAGATAAAAATATATTTAACCCCGCATTTGTACTCCGGCTTCTTATCGTTTTCAGGAAAGTAGGCTGCATTTGAAAGTCCCGATTTAAGTTTTATATTTTAAAAATGTGAGAACTTCGGTTTTGCGCTGCAAACTCGAGCGAATTCAAACGTCAAAAAACACAAACAGATAAGGATAAGAATTACCAGTGCAAGTCTGAATTAAAAACTATGGCTTGTATTTTGTAACTACTGTAACAAAAAAATGTTACTATCGAATATTTTTATTTTTATTTTTTTTTTAATTAAATGCTCCCAATTTCGGATTTTTATAGACGGCTTGTATACTCTGGTTTATCGAATTTCTGAAAGGAGATAAATAGAATGGCATTCACGAATAGTTGAGCAACGAATGCGTAGATACTGAGCATAGGGAATTCGACTGAAACTTTATCTAGATCCATTTATAAATTCTTGTGAAAATTAGATATTATTTTATCATTAATCCTTAATTATACCATATATCATTATTTTTGCTTTAGTGCCTTTTTTAGTACACTTTATTATTTTCCTATTTCTATCTTTATGTCGTGTAATAAAAAGTCTATATATAAGTTATGGACATTTTTCTAGCAAATTGCATTTTTTCCAATTTGGCACTTCTTTAAATATTGATGACTAGAAACCCGCTCCAGTTTTGTATAAAAAAAACACCCTTAATCATCTATCAATTTTCACTTTTACAATAATAATTCTTCATTCCTTATTAAGTTGTTCCCTATTTTAGAAGGTTGAAGACATATGCCACGTTTTTTTAATCCAATCGAATGAATATAAAGTCGTGAAAATGGCTTAGATCACTTTTCCCAACTGTGACCAGGGAATAAAAGTAGCGATTTCTTGGGGAAAATGAAGCAAATTAAGTTCGTAAAATGTTATAATTCGTAATAGAAAACGTGGAAAGGGTACCAATTTCTTTTTAGAAGGGACGATAAACTCCTTATCAAATTACGCCCTAGCAAGTTTCTCTTATATTGGAAATGTCACAGGATTTTAAATGTAAAAAAATCATTTTAAGGCAAAGCTTTTATGACATGTAAATGAACTCTAAGTAAAGAATATTATGCATTAGTAATTTTAACACCTTTTTTATATAAATAGCAGAAGAACATATTCTACCTCCGTCATTCGTTTCATTTAAATTCAACAAATAACATTCTCATGACATAATTTTAATAAAATTGTTATCTTTACATAACAATCGATTTTTTCTCCACCATATTAAAAAATGCAGTGTTCGGCAAATTTGCACAAATATTGCTTTAAATTGTCTGTGCTCCAGACGATTAAACAAAGAGAGCACATCTGCTTTCAGTAATACGTACCAATATCGACTAAAATCGATTCATCATGATCTCATCAATTATTCAACGGCATTTAATGAAAAATGCTTGAAAGACAGGCATGCCGTGCATATCTAACACTGGACCCACCTTTTTGCTAATGGCTTTTCCACTTTTCTTCTTCTTATTATTCACCAGATGAGGAACAGGATTTGCCATACGGAGAAGGGCACTGGGATTGTTAAAAGGAATATTGCTCCACATCTTCAAATTTTGGTAATATTTAATATTAGTTCATTATTTCAAAATGAAGATAATACGAGCAAATAATTTTTTTTATAGTTTAATATTAAATAAAAACTTCAGTTTCTATGGACGACCTTATCATAACGAAAAAATACACACTAATAAACAAGATGCTAAATGAATGACCAACAGAAATAAACGTGATCACAAAAGGATTTATCTCTTTTCTTCTTTTATTGGACCATTATCACTTCGTCAATAAGACACTTTTGTTACTTCTCAAACGACAACCGATAGAAGAATTCGATCTTCTGAACAGTCCAAGCATTAATAGGTCGTCGCCGTTTTACGACTTTTTGCAGACTAAATTAAATCTGAACTTTGGCAAATAAAAACTTATAAAGAGCCTTGAAAAAATGTTCTGGATAGATTTAATGCTCGTTAGTCTTCAAAGAAATGGACACAACTTAAATGCAGATGATTATCACACCTATTCTCGGAAAAAGAGTAAAACATTTCAATAAATGTTGTAATAAAAGTCACTCAACCGCGTGTTGAGACTTTCCGCGCGAAAAAATACAAGTAATAAATTGCAAATGTGTAAAACTACATTCGTTTAATTCGCATGCAATGGAGGAATAGAAAATATCCGAAAAGTGTGATGAGTTTGAAAACATCTTTGCACGCAATTTCTTGTTGTACACTACTTCCTTGTCAAAATCAGGCTTAATTGCTTGTTATATATAATTTAAAATCGTATTATGTGAGATTTCCTTTTAAATTACACACAATCTTCTCTATCCATTTGGCGGCATTTTGCTATTATAAAGTCACTTAGGAATAAACTCGGGCAGGTATCATCTTGACCAAATATCACACAACGGAGGAATAAATGAAAATTGATAGAGTATGTTTATATAGCACGGTTTAGTGGAGATAACTACGTTAAAAATGTGATAAATAGGGCAAAAAACTGTTTTAAACTCTATTGTTTAACACATTTTTCTTCTTTTTTTATGAAAAATTACCTATTCTAATATACAAGCCATCTACACAACGATTACATAGTAATAGACGTGGAAGTATAAATAATGCTTTTAGTGAAAATATCAATTTTCCTAAATAATTGATAAACTAATTGAAATTGCATTTATTCACCGCGTGGAATGCCGACTGAATTAGAAATTAGATGGCTGTGCTGTAAACTTGTTTCCCCACGAATAGCAAAAACATTACAGTACCAAAATCCAAAACACCGACACTAACATCATATAATATCTTTTGAGAACAGCAAAGTGCTATCGATATCTTAAGATTTTCACACCAGATATAAAACGAGGTGTACATGGGCTGTTAATAAGCTTTGATCGATCGTAAAAATTACTCTTTTAGTGAAAAAAGACTAAACGTTTGCGTTTTTTTACTGGAAAATGCAGAATGGCATCTAGAGAAATAATTTCCTGTGGAGCTCTGGATTTGAAAAGTTTTACTGCAACTGTGAAGCTGATGCGATCCGTTCCTCTTGCTTCGTGGAATGACTCGCATCATGCGCCAATAAATCAAGCTCAATGCGCGAGAGACGCATGCTTAGTCGGTGTGCAATCATTTAACGATGATCAATAATCGCCGGCCATGTGAAACGAACGATCCGCGGTCCACCGGCGCAGTCGATCGTACAAAGTGAACAGCAATGGGCAATTAAAATTTAAGTGGTCAACCGCATAATGGCAATGACGACACACCAGAAAGCCGGCCATTGCAGCCGAGACGGGAATGACCAAAGACGGCCGCTATAAAACTAGAATTGACAAAAACATGTTCAATCGCATTCGGCAACGAACAGTCAGACAGTAGACCTGTCGCTCACGGCTGTCCACGAAACTGCTGAATTCTTAATTAAGTCAGTAAGTCTTGATGTCCTAAAACACTGCAAAAGTGGTTTAAACCCGTTTTTTAACGCGTATTTTCATTGTAATTTGTCATATAAATCACTAGAACGTAATGTGCCTAAATGAGGATAAAAGATATTCACCTGTTTAGGGTTCTATTGTATTACAAAGAGGTACTGAGAAAACTAATATTAACTATAGTATACTTTGCTAGTCTAAACAATAAGACCATGTGTCTCCAACACAACCCTACTTAGAACAATAGTGAAAAGGCTTTCTAAAATACACCACTAACCTCGTAAGTAACCCTACAAATAGTCAGACCAAAATGAAAAAAAACCGAACGATGAACGATAAAAGTAGCATCTGCAGAAGAACACTTTTGAAATATTTTAAAATGACAAAGTATATTTTATAAAAATCAGTCGCATGGCTGTGGCGTCAGAACTAGTGAGTGCTATCATTTTCCGTGTCAATTCTTTGAAATATATCAGTCTTATCATAAAAAAATAATGCATTGTAAATAATGGATTTTAATAACTTCACAAAATTGTCAAAACAGCAGGAATGAAGATGACAAAGAGCTAACGAACTTTTCTAAAAGCATTTCAGCATTTATAGCGTTCGGATAACTATAGATCTTGATACCGCCGTATATAAAAAATGAATTGCTATCTCGTCTACGACAAAATCAGGTCGTAGCAGCTTGATGAATAAAATAAATAATACTTAACTTTTTTTTTCTGCATAAATTAATTTCATATTCCATACATAGAGAGACATTATTATTTCAGAAAATTAAATAGTTTTTCAAAGATACCCAAATGATTCATTATGCGTTGTAGACCGATTGTTAAAAATAGAATTAAATAAAAAGAATAGGTAGACAGCTTCTAATTTTTGTTCATTTTTAAAATTTGACTGAATAAATTTTTGCATAGAACTAAAGTCAGATAGACGTGCCAATTAACAACACACATTATTTTTTCACATAAATTCATATAGTGTGTCTACAAACCGATGTTTTAAAAACGGATTATTTAATTGAAAATCGATTAAATGGTTCACAAATTCACAATGTTTATTGGGAAGTTTGAAAAAAAACGGCATATTCCTTTTCAACGTCTTATTGTTTATTTCAACGTTATTGTTGCTATTTAATACCACCCTTTTTAATATAGAGATCAAATTATGGGCGTGAAAATGCCAAAAATACATTTAATTAAACGTATACCGAGCCGCTTAAACCTAGCATTAATGACGCGGCGTTAATAATACGATTAAAAAAGTAAAGTAATTTGCAATTTGTTGTATACTAATTTTTGTTCGTACACAAACAATTTAGAAATATATAAAAGACTGTACCCTACAATGTTAATTTTTTTACACTTTCTTTGTCCTCTTGTGATTAATGCTTTAAAGTTTCGAAACAACTTTTTACTCCCGCATTTCCGCCTATTCATTGTCCTTCATTACACCTCCCGAACTTCTAATGAAAGCAACCGACTGCTCTGTTAAATATGGTAGAAAATTACGTTATGTTTAGAATGTTTATTCTTATCGCATTGTTGACAACACGGAAAGTAACCCAATATACAGTCGTATCAAGACGATACATAACTCTGTTTACTTCCAGGTCATTTTTGCAATCAAGGGGTTGACATGATATTCAAAAAATTGCCTTTCGTAAGTATAAATTAACCCATTTCCTTTTTTGCCGTTTTGCAATCTTATCAACACACATTTAGCAGATTTGCATGGGATTTTGTTAATAAACTTAAAGACAAAATTAAGGCCTAGATTTGATTCTTATTACTTCATTAAGCCTAAACTACTTGATGAATTTTAACGAAACCTTTACTGTTATAGCTCATAAACGAACTTAAAAAATTATACGTTCGCCAATAGCAAGGAAAATACCTCGAAATGAAGTCAAAGAACAAATTAAGAGATAAAAATTAAAAGAGAGCTCTAGTCATAATTCCGTCATTTCGAAAACTGATGTTAAATTTTCAATTTTCGTTTAGTGTTTTCTGGTTTAAAACGCTAAGTTCCATGCCAACGCTGACGACTAGCGGCTAGGCCGGAAAATTAGATTCGAATTCCTTTGCATATCTCCCGGACGGCAAATGAGTTTTGTTAATTATTCGCGCGGATTTGGTCCGCGACAGGGGGTTCATTTCCGGTCGCCGGCCGCTCAGGCAGTATGGCTCGCTCGGCGACTGCGGAGCGCCGCGGCGCGAACGAGTGAAATGCGGACGGCGAAGGAAAGCGGTCAAACGTCGTCGCACGAATCACGACGTGTGATTTCTATTGTAATTCGCCGTGGATATGCGGAAAAGTGGGATGGTTGTGATTGCGATGATATCATCGGACTGGCGACCAGCGAGCACGGCGATGGTAATGAGATATGTATCGCTAATTACCGAGCCGCGCGTAGCCGCTGTTCATCGCAGATCTGTGTCGGGCGATTTTTCGCATAAGGCTACTGCGGGAAGGGGCTCCAGAGATAGCGGCCGGGGAGGGCCGGACCCAATAATGGGGAAAATTTATTGATGGACTCTGGAGCTGGCAGTCGACCGGGTCTCAATGGAGCACTCGCGGCACTCGTGCAGCCACTCCGGGACACGATAAATGGAAGCGGAAGCTGGGCACCCGATTTGCTCGGAATATTAATTTGGAATAGCAAAAAGTGCACAGGGAAAACGAAAGAAGAAAAAATGCGAAGAAAAAAATTGAGAAAAGAAAACCTCGAGTAGCTGGGACGTACTTGTAAATCGAATCCGCGGTAAATGACCTGGTAATGCGGCGAGGCCGGGGGTAATCCAGATAGCAAGACTGGCTGCGGCTGGAGCTGGTGCTGCTGGCGCTGGTGCTGCTGATAGTAAAATGGGACTAGCTGCTGGCGTGACACACTTAAGCACAACACTGCACCACTTCACAAGTTCCTCGGCGAGGAGAAAACGCTGTCGTCGCTGTTGCAGCAGGGACCTTCCGGGATTATTGGGGCACTTTCACTAATTTCTTGCGTAGTCGTAGGGCACTGCTAGAGGACAACTGTAGTAATGCGAGTGCGGGCGGGTCTAACGGGTTATGCACTTCACTTCAAAAATCCAGGACCGAAAATCATTGAAACCGGAAGTGACAGTGGACAACGCGGAGCGGCTGCCTTAGGAGCTGGAAAGGACCAAATTCGACACAGAGAGGGCGTTAGGACCGACAACAACCGGAAGCGACGATAACGACTCGCTAATTCGCTACAGGCGCTCTGGAGGCGACAAGGAGATTCCCGAGGTCGTCTTAGAAAACCAACTGCAGATGTGGCACCGGAACGGGCGATGAACGATTTTTCTTCTTTCTTAGTCGCGGTGCGCCTCAACCTCAGTAGTCGTAGCTCAAGAAACAACGAGAATTTGCCACGTTACACCACACGGCATGTACAGTCGCGAATCTGCGGCGGAGTCCGATGTGCAGGAGAACAGTTAGCGGGCGCTGCGCGGAGGAGGGGCAGGCGAGCAGCAGTCGCGGGGCGACTAGTCTTTTCTGCTATTCACCTTTCCTCGGATTTTTGTTACTTATTTTGTTTTATATTTCGATTTTTTTTCTCTTAGCGCGGCACTTCCAGATCGCGATGGAATTCACTTAGCGGTGTGACGACTGCCAGAAAATGGACACACGCACAGCGCAGAAAGCGCTCGGTGCACTAAGAAGAAGAAGAAAAAGAAGGAAGAGGAGGAGGCCGTCGTGTCCGGGTGTTCTCGCGCAACGGCGACTTTGAATCGGCTGGTGTAGGAAGGCGAACGACGAACGGTTGACCAGCACGACAATCCCTAGAATGCGAACTAGCGGAACAACAGCGGTGTATCGTCTGAAAGAAAGCTCCTGGAGATCCACACAAGAAGACGGAAGCTCAAGTTAGGCATCGGCAGCGGCATCGCATAACACGGACATGTGTCAAAGCGGGCGAGGGACGCAAGACGAAGAAAGCTACAATCCACAAATCACCACCAGAGCAGCGCGACGACGACGCCGACGGACAAGCAAGGGGTGGACGACTACTCTGTAGAGCACTGGAGAAGCCCCAATAAACCGAGTGACCGAACAATTGGCGACGAGACGAAGGGGCCCCGATGCGATGCGACCTGCAGACGGGGGTGACACTGCTAAGGCTGATGAGGCTGCTGATTCAATTCACAATTCGAGCTTCGACCACAATACACAGCGGAACGGAAGCACCTCTGGGAAGCTTTCTAGCGCATCGCAGAGCGATCTCACCGAAGTAGACGACGTTGGTGACTGGCTACCTCGACTACACTACGTGGATCCGAAAGCTGCTGCTAGTGCCGTTAGTGCAAGAAGGTACTGCTAAGGAACCGAATCGCGTGAACATCGAACTTCAACTGATTTTCAAACGTCTTCGGATTCGGCTCTTCCGCCTGCCGTTGCTGTACTGTACCCACTGCACCCGCCGGAGACTTCTACCTTGGAGTTCCCAGCCCGGCTGTATGTACGCGAACGTGTACTCGGCACTCGGGTGGAAAACTTGAAGAACCCGAGAAAGACGACTACGACGACGGCGAGTTCATGACTTCTCACTCGCCGCAGAAAAGGGGCTAGGCAAGGCAAGGCAAGGCGAAGGCGCAGCGAAGAAGAAAAGCGAACGAGGCAGAGCCAACCAGCCGGCAATTGGCGGCGGCGACAGAGCATTGCCGGTATGTGGAGCACAAACTACAGTAAGTCAGTAGCGGCAGAATTAAATAATCTTGGATCAGAAAGCCCATAGCCGGATTCTTGGATCCAAATCTCGGGGAAGCCCCTTCCCACCAGGAATATGGCACTACCGATTCAATGGAGGCCCAAAAGGGCGGACCCAGCCCAATTCCCTGGAGGCTGCCAGACTCAAGAACTCGGTGACTGCGTAAACTCAGCGCTCAGACTTTGGCAATTGGATAAACTTCCAACCAGAGTTACCGGCTGGCAGTTGTGCGCCCCAAAAAGGAAATTATTTTAAGATCCACGCAACTATTCCCAGTTTAACTCCACGCGGCCCGACCCGAGACACGAACGGACCGACTTCCCGCTTCGCTCATGGCTATGTGTGGGTCCTTACAGCCCGAAAGGATGCGGATGTGGACGCCCTCTGGACTCCTGAAATCCCAGACTCTAGAGCTGCCGCTTCATTATGCATGGAAATTATGTAACTCACGTGGGAGCTGAACTGGCTTCCTCTATTCTACCTCTTCGCCCTCTTCGCCGTTTTAATGTACGACGACCGATACGTGGCGTAGCAGAGCCCCTCGAGCGCCCTTTTAATTCTTCGCCATGCCCTAAATTTGCGGGCTTTATGTAATTGATCTAGCTGTGAGTGCGCCTCGAGGAAGTGCTTCCTATGGTGACTGCAACGTAATTAAACATTAATATTTTCGCCCTAGCAGCAACGGCAGCAGCTAAAACTTCGCGCTTCTTGGTATCCGGCTCTGAAGGCTAGAGGATTCTGCAGACGACGACTAAAACAACCAACGACGACGACGACGCAAGAATTGTTAAAAATTAAAGACCGAAATTTCAACCTCAACCGCTCGCGGCGAAGGAAAGTGAAACTCGAAAAGAAAATGTAAGAAGACCCAGAGGATTTGCGAGAGGACGCCTTAATTAAAACTAAATTTCATGCGGTAGAGTTATGAACCATTGTTGGCTAGGTACACGCTTCTTTTTAGATGGCAACAACCGCAAATTACCACCCAATTCCAATCCGGACACACACATACATTTTCTCCTGCGTGCCTACCCGCGAAAAAGGTGAACAGGTTGTGGTCTCTTTGCTTGCTCGATTTTTTTAAGCACGTTGCCAAGGCTTAGACAATTTTATATTTAAGCTACCAGTTTACACAATGCGGAATCTCAACGCATCGGTTTTTTCCCTCATCGAAGGAAGCAATGTACCTTTCGGTGTAGTTTTCTAAGTAAGATATGGCTAAATTAAAGGACCTATAGCCTTAACTTGGCCGCACCGGTCGACAGTCCCCAAATTGGAAGCTATGAGGCTAAGTGGAAAGAGCGGTCGTCTGTTTAAAGGTGCAAATGGTCACTAACGGAAAAGCAGGAGACTATTTCCGACTTTTATTAAAACATAAGGATTATACTTTATTCAGAGAAAAGGTGAAATTGATATTCAATGCAAAAATCTCGCAAAGTTTATTTGTGATTTAAGCAAGTAGGTTTCAATTTTCTAAATGATTTTAACTCACGATACCTGAAGTTAGGATGAAGATTGTAAGAATGCTGATGACATTGACTTGGAATGACAAAAAAGGCAGTAGGCATCTATGAGCATTAATATTCTCATTTCGTTTTCAATATTTCTTATCCAAATATGTGTGATCGAATGTAGACTTTAGTATCTGTCAGATGTATCTTTGATTAATTTCAATTGAACTTACAGGCGCAGAAGAGACTGGAAAATTATAACTCTCAGTACCAATTTCACGGACTGTAAACGTTATACCAAAGAAGAAGGTCAAATGACCCCACTCAAGGAAATCCGATTGCACATTAAAATCAAGATCACTCGATAGAAACTGCATGCATGAAAATGATTTTTTATGTACTATTTTTATGTCTCGAAATACTACGAAAGTAGAAACTTCTACAACCTGAATATTTATCCACTTAGAATCGTAAAAATCCCGTTTCGAGTATTTATAAAAACAGGTACACTAAGTCAAAAGAAATTATTCCAGGTGCAGTCTGAGATCACATGAATATTCCGGTGGCTGACGATTCCACCAGTTCTGTAGAAAACAGGAGACAGCAAGAATTATCTTGTTTATCCTTACAGTGGACAGTAGTTTTTTTACCTCGTCGGGCCGCAATTAAAGCGAATGCGAATTTTCCGTTTTCCTCTAAAAATACAATTGAGGTCAGAACTGCTGCTTCCCCCTTACGTGAACGGGAGCACTTTTGTTCATTAGCAGATTCATGGGAAAATTCTTTCAGAACCCGGTAGGTGACTCAGCCTACTACCCCTATGATGCACGTTGATTGCCCTATGCAAACACTTCCAGCAGGGCGGCGTGCCATGCGATGAAATATAAAATCACCCTCATCAGACCCGGCCCGGTCGTCTCTTTGACGCTACCCTGCCGCCGTCACCGCCGCCGCCGGTCGATGTTGAGTTACAATGGAAACGGCAACAATTGTCTGACAAACAATTTGTGTCAATTCAAGGCCCACTTCTGCCCGGCCTGTGTTGTTATTCAACGCCACTGTTCAATATGAATAAAATTTAATCGAATCAAAACCGTTCCCTTAATAAACCCAACTCGCGCTCACCCGCGGTCACCCGTCCTCAGAGACGACTTTAGTGTTTTCCACTTTGCGTGCTTCTGTGGCGTGAACGCGAAATATGGGCTTGATAAGCGGAGGAATTCTTTTTGAGCCAACACTGAAGGAGAAAATGCTAGAGGAATTTATTTATGTTGGCTCAGCGCTGGCGGCGACGGCGGCGGCTCCGTCGTGCACCGGCTGACATTTTTACAACCAAAGAACAATCGCCGCTCGCGACTGGCATTGAGCATCGACAATGCGCAAATAAGGACTTGCACTTTATGGCGGTCGAAATATTCCGCGGTTATCAGATGTGCTACCTCGTTATGGAAATGATAAATGTCTAAAGACGCGCGCACTTTGTAGCAAAGCTCGCTAGAGAATTGACGAACAAACAAGTGATAACCTTTTGAGTATAGAACCCTATTATGCCACTTGTGACATCGCCTATTCCGAAACGTAACGATCCCTCCCGACACGACGACTTGAATCTTTACAATTTAAACATATTTCGTACAATTTACATTTCACGTTTATTAGAGATTCTAATTTCTGAACTTTCTTTTCTAAGACAAATTTCCATCTGCGTGAAATAGGCCAAATGCGTGTCGGTCACGCATTATTTTGGGGTTCCGTAGCTCTTGTAAAAGTAAAAATTCACAGTTAGAATCATACCCATGTGGGGACTTACAGCAGAGTGAGTGGTGCGTTAATAAAAAAAAAGGGAAAAAGGTCGATTAATGTACTACAAAACGCGGCTTCCATTTCCATTTATAATTCTTTTTGTTTTATTTAAAACAAAAATTCATCTACGGTTTCGGAGTTCACCTTTTTTATTTTTTGACTGTATTGATTTATTGTCTTAAAAGTGCAAGAAATCAAAATTCAGGTCATTTTTTATAATTCGAAACTTCTCTCTTAACCGTGAAAATTTTGTTAAATCGCCTTTCACCCTTTATTACGGTACCTTCACGATGTATTCGTAAATTCAAGATCATGTCATCAATATACCATGCTCCTTTTTATAATTCCTGTTTTTTGCTTTCATTATAATATTGAGGTCGTACTTATCTTATGATCCTTGAAGAATGTAGTAGAAATTCACTTACCTGAAAAGAAGAAAAGAATAACATTAGAAAAATTAAGAAGAATCAAAGGCCACAATTAAATAATCGAAAAATTGCAACGTGACCGATACAAGAAATTTGTCTTCAGGAATGATGCAATCAGTCAGTCAACTCAATTTATCCGACGACGGAAGGACTATTCTATCCTTTATAGTCGGGCCTTGGCAACAAAGGTTATTCAGGACTCTCCAGATTTGGAGCAAGTACAAGGGGCACCCCCACGCGTTTGTCTCAAGGCTCTCGCTTAAAATACATTCCCACTCACTCAAACTAAAAAAAGGACAAGCTTTGATGCTTATTTTATTGGAACCTTGGCGCCAGCAGACAGTAGGCCCGCGTCCCCGCACAGCCTCCGTCTATAGACGGTCTCCGCAGGCTCAGCTGGGACTGTTACACGCGTCTCGGAACCATCACTGTGTGAATATTCCAGAATTTACGGTCGCGACCCACCGCAAATATTAAAATGATGCGGAGGACAGCAAAAATATTCACATTTAACAAATGAGGGAGTGATTAATTCTTTCGGCAAAAAGCAGAAGCCCCTACCAACCAACGTGTGATGTTTCGTAGGCCGCTCTCGTGCCGGCGCCTATGATAAGGAAAGGTAACGAATTCTAGCATTACTCTGTACAGGCTTTTATTTGAAATTTGGGGATGCTGCCTGATTTTTTATATTTCTCTCTAAATTCCCGCCCATTTCCGCAATTACTTCCCAGGGTGGATTGCTTTTTCCATCGAATCACTGAAATGAGTGTACTTTTTTGTTATCGCTTTTTAGAACATGTATAAAATTCTAGCTCTATCTAGTCGGCATCAAATCCGGTGCCCGGAAAATGATCCTTAAAAATTTTTAAATCTTACACATTTAAATTATTCCAGAATCCTGAAAATTGTCCTATTATAGAAAAAACAAAGTGCAGAATTTAAAGTACCCTCTGAGTCAGAAAATATTTCCAGTTGGTAGGCATTTTACTGCGCGGAACTTGCTCTAACAAATTACCCTTGACTACATCCTTATCTTAATTAGGTGGTGTACCTTGGATATCCACTCGCACCGCGTGGGACGCCTCCGCCACTAATTAACTTGGCTTTTAAAGGTATTTGGGGCAGAGCAACCCTCAACCTCCGAAAATTTATCTGTTTGTACTGATAATAGCCCTCCAGAAAGTTACGGTCGAGATTTTACCAGTTTGTGTCGCGGCGATGTCTTCAAGAAGTTACCACCACTTTGCGACATACGGCAATGCCAAGAAATTTCCACTGATAAAGTACAACTGAAGGCATAATAATTACGCCGGTAGCAAAGTTTCAGTTGCCAACGAAAATTTTTAATTAATTTTGAAAACTTTTGCCGAATGTTGCGTACAATTGAGGTGAACAAAGTCCTTAAAAGACGTAGTACCGTTGTCGCAGGACTACTTCAAGTTTAAAGATGAAATTATAAAAATTAAATTTAATTGCAACAACTTGTTTGGGCTTTTAATTTTATATTTCTTAATTGTGCCTTATTGCAGATAAGCCGACAAGAGTTTAGTTAGTTAATTAGAATATACATGTTTTTAGGAAAAAAACCATGAAAACGAATTCCTCCAAATATTAGACACAACAACGTAAATTGAAAATTAAAATTTAATATTAAAATCAAACAGTATTCAAAAATACAGAAGATTAACTAGAAGATTTGTGATGCAAATTCAACTATAGCGACGATAAAATATTGGACGTAAGCTAGATCTAGATAGAAATCAGCATGGTTGGCTTTAATAAAATATACTTTCAATACAATTGTGTGATCCAATATAATTTTTATCCAACCTTTAATACAAATCATGCACCACAATATTTACTAATCTTAGAGCTAGGGAATGCAACCCTAGAAATCATTAAAATTAATTTTTAAAAATATCCAACGAATCAATATTATGCAAATAATACAACTTACCGGCACTTTGTTTTTTTTAGCTTATTAGCCAGTAAAATTAATTTTAGACGAATTGTTGTATCCCCGAAATATAAACAGTTTTTTATGTCAAAGCAAATTATTAATAAAAAGACCTTTTTCAACATGGGCATTTGCTCGTAAAGGATTCAATATTATTCTTTTACCCATTTTCCTGGGGTGTTCTTATTCCTAATTCCTTTTTCTAAACCATAGATCATACGACCAAATTGTGCTGTACACTTACACCTTATAAAAATGAATCTTTACACTAGTATTTCATAGACACTACAAATTCGAAAATAAAAGCTTTGTAATACTCGAAGGAAATAAACTGAAGTTAAAAAATGTAGCTAAAAATTAGAATTACTTCGTACTTTTAAGAACTTTAGCCTTAATTCCAATTGAATTTTTTATGTTACTAAGTAGTCATAAAAAAAAACTAAAGAATTACAGTTGGAGACATTTTTAAAAGATTGTCTTTTCGCAATTGAATTGTAACCCTCCTACAACACGGTACCCTGAGGAAACCCTCGTATAACACGGCAATCTACAACACGGCTTCATTCTACACGGCAATGAGATCGCGGATTCCTCGTATAACACTGTACATCTATTATTTAACGCGTCGATGTAGATATTAAGAGTTCTAAATTACGCACTATGGAATTTCTATATCAGGAAATTTATAGATTTTTTAGAGAGTGCGAAAAAAAGCAAATGATGAAAAGGATTTAGAGTGTAAAGGTGATACCTTTCAAACGAAAACCCGCTTACGTTTATTTGCAAGCAGTGATAGGGAAGGAAATGTTGGAATGAAAAATTTTCAGATATACATAATTAATAAAAACGAATTTGCTTGAATGGATTTGGAAAAAGTATTTGCATTTAATAAGTTTTGGAGCCTAACTCTCCTTTTCGCACTTACTCTGGGTCTCATATAACACAGTTTCACACAATACGGCATTATATAGGAACCTATTTTCTGTGTTATAGGAGGGTTATCTGTACACTATTATAGTTTAAAAACGTTGTTTTACATATTCATGCAGGTGAATGCTGCATCAATAGGAATTAGGAAATGTGTAGGAAAAGTACCTCTAGGTGTGCACATAGTTGCAAGATTAACCTTCCATTCCTTTGAATTGTAATTAGTAAATCAGCTTTGAAAGAGTACCTTCGATTGCAAAGCGAAAATCGCCATGGGCTTTATGTTCCTGTGCAACTTTGCAACTTTGTAATATGATTGATTGATTCAGTTAATTTGCTTCTAGTTCCAATTTCGACTGCCGATCATCGGTCTTCTAGTGATCCGACTGCTGCCGGATTGTGAAATCCGTTGCTCGCCAGAATTCTGGACAAGCTAAGCTATTCGGAATTGAATTAAATGACCTCGGCAATATTTAATGTCCACGACATCCATTACCAGTGCAAACAGAACTACGGGAGTTCAACGCTAGCCGGGAGCACTTGGGCCCACTTCCTCCCTGGTGGAAATGAAAAGCAATTTTGCTGCGTCGCTCAAACATTGCAAGAAACCCGAAAAACAACCAGGCCACAAGGAGCCAAGGAGTCCACGAGCAGCCACCAAAAGGTGCTAGCTGCGACAACAGGCGGGTAATGGTGCCACAAGTCGATTACAGTGATGGCAAACTTGTACAGGTAGACGAACGATGGTATGCAAATGTTGGCTAAAGGAGGAGAAATTGCCGCGCCAATGGTTTCATAAATCGATAAACTAAAAATATCTAGATTTCCAACCAGTTTTGCGGATTATCAATTAAAGAAAACGACGAAGACGCAAAGCGAGGTCCACCGCAGCCACAATGCGAGCGTGGCCGCAGAAAGGCCGCCGGCGGCGACAACTGTGACATGACGGCCGCGACGAGGACTGCGCTTCACGTCGCGGATCGCAAACTCGCACACCACAGATAGTGGAAATCACTTGTTCTGGTGTAACACCTCTGGAATGCAGTCTTACCGCTCGAAAGTCTTGGACAGCGTCTTGTATTGAGCTGGACAAGAAAGCAATCTTGGATTAGTGCGAAATCCCGGGGATAAGGCCAATTCTGGCTCCGCGATCTTCATGAATTGTTGGCACCTGGACTCCTCGGGACAGATGGGAAAATAATGGTGGGGCACAGGCGGCAATCCCTCATTCAGTGAGAGACTAAAGCTGCTGGAGACACATTGAGTCATAAAACTGCAAACTTCTAGTGTCGACTTGGTTGGAATTGGTCAGACGACCGAGCTATTCATAGCGCGTCTACCGTTTCAGGGGCCTACCTGAACTGTTAATCATCCCAATTCATCCAGGTTATTCGCTTGAATTTCCGGGATGCTCGGACGTACGAACGACGCACGCTTTCCACCGCTTTCTTCTTCGTTAGAGCTAAAGGCAGTTGAGATTTGAAAAAGTCCGAACACTAGAGTTTTCTCCCATCTCCGGCCCGGTCGTTCGCTTTTCTCCTACCACGACTGATGCCAGTGCTGCAGTCTATCACCAATATGATTAAATATAACGGCTACAGCACTGTCTTTATTTTCCCGTTTTTCTCCTTCGCTAGAATTCCATCCAAGGTTGAATGCTTCATCGAGGAAACATGCATCCAGTGGCTGCTGCCGATGGGGCAACTTTAGGCCGAGGCCTGGGGGTAGCATTGCATGCAGTAACCGCATTGCCAAGCGTCGCCATTGACGCAAGCGCTGTGATTCACTTTGGAAATTTTGTAATAATAATGCTACTAGTGCGGAATGTGATCATCGCGGTAATGCCGTTATTGACAAGCTTTCATGCAAATTTATCACTTGCTCGGCTAGAGGCCTTCGAGAATATTCTACATAACTCAGCTCAGGCACGTAAAGTTTTTGTTGAGGTAACGCTAACAAGGCAAACTAAACCGTACCTATTTGTAGACAAGAGATGCTCTTGTAAACGAAAACACTATAGGATTAAAAATCGTTTTTTCAGATGCATATTCCTTTACATTACACCTCTGACACCATTCAAGTAAGTGTTAAGGCCACTAAAAAAAGTGAAAACAAGATCCACTGATAGTATTTAAAAAGACCCAAAACCTTAGTGTAGCAAAATTTTGGAATAACCAGCAAGGTCTGACAAAATGTGCTCAAAGTGAGCTGTATTTAATGAGCTGAAGGACCCTAGTTTGAACTAAAGCTGGGACCACTTTGGGTATTTTCACGGTATAAATGTTATTTTATTTATTCAACTTTCACTCTGATAATTTGAAAGATACAATAATATTCTACACCACAGAAGTCTCGGGGTTGATTTTTGAACGTACACAACCGGTTATTTAAAGAAATTTAATATGAACTCTTGAGCACTTCTGGATGAATTGTAATAGATTTAGGTGAAGGATTTCAAATTTATGAATAGTTTCTTCATCCCATATACGGCATCTTGTTTCGATACCACTGACCTCAAAGGAATAAAAAGCATCAGAGAAGTGCAAAAGTGTAAAACCTCGCAGAACTGAGTCTGCACACCAGCTGCTGGTGTACTTCAACCTGAGCCCATAAAAACCAAGTGACGAGTGCACGATCATATGCTGGATCGCACCGCACTCTTGTGGTAATCTTCCGTTTCTACGGAGCACTAAAATTCTATCAAAATTGGCGAAGGAGCCGTATGAATTTCCAGAGGTGCTTAGGGCGGCCAGAAGTCTGTTTCGTTAGGTCTTCTCGCATGCTGCGCTGGCGACAAAGCTCCCCGGGACAGTGTGGGAGCACCCGGGGGAAACGAAGATTGGTGCAGGTTTCACTACATCTTGCTCCAAATAAGCTAAGAAGGAGCGAAGATGTGTCGACGACTTAGCGGCGTGTAGGCATCTGCCCGAGTGTGTGGCACTCCCTTCAACGAATATTTACATTATCCAAAGTTTCGCTCGGCAGCTATAAAGAAAATCTCCTGAGTTGACTCCGACTCCGACTCCAACTCTAACTCCATACACGCCTCGCTCAAGCACTTTAAATATTCCATGAAAGTTTAATGAGCAGAGAAAAAGTTTTGTGTAAACGAGCAGGAAGGAGTTCCTCAACCGCGAAGGGTTAAATTTTTTTCTTTTTATATGGTTGAATTATGGATTTTTGTACCACGCCGACATATTGCCCTGCCGCGCAACGCTCCCGCCGCAAAGTAATTATCTAGCGCTACTGCGTAAGCTCGCACTGCCAGTGGCCATAGCCACTGTATGGTAATTTTAGTGCTCCTTCACACGTCGCGGCACCGGTCGCCTTTTACCACCAAGTCCGTGCAAAGCACGGAAGCCATCCGGTTTTTAATGCATTTTTATAACCTCTTCTCTTCTCTAAGAAACAGAATTTCATGGCCCTTGCGCGAGTTTTACGACCTCCTTCGCTATTCTTACAGAATAGACGACTTAAGAATCCTGTTATATACCTTCGATTGAAAATTTAATCGGAAGGCAATCGAATCTTACTAAGAAAACCATTTTTCTTGGGATGGACTGGAGTTTTAAGAACCCAAATTACCATCCTGAAAGCAATGCATTAAACAATAAGTATACTGAAAAAATCCCTAAGATTTTCCTCTAAATAAATAGGAAAAATTTACGTACTCCTAGTTGTTTCACAACTTGTTTATGTGAGGCAACTAAATTCCAATTTAAATTTTAAGTATAACCTAATTGGGTTGTAAAAGTCACCTTAAAAAAACTAATAAGCTTTAGAAATTTCTTCTTTATTTCTTTTTATTGTTCTTTGGAGGATATATTTATAGTCAAACTAACAGCCTGAATAACTAACCGTTATTTTTATGGGTCTTATTAAGCTCTAAACGTCCAGCTATTCTTTCTAGAATTATATTTCAAAAACTCAGGTCTTCCTAACGCCATCTCCGTGTGAGGCGGAGTGATTTTTGTACTATCCTCTAATTCTATGAGTCGTTATAATTTCCCAAAGGGGTTGTGTGATATGAAGTTGTGTAAGAAAAAAATTGCCAGCTTGATGTCATCCCAATTGATTCGGCTTTCGGTCTGAAAATTCGATGCAATAATAATAAATAATAATAGGTTTTGCGTAAAGTGCTTATCAACTTCACTGAAATAAGATTTTCAAGTAGTATTCTATTCTATGTAATTATTTTATCCGTTAATAGTCTAAAATATAATCCACTTTTATGTTCGTTCTTTCGATTTTATTCTTGAGAACATGGCCAAAAATTCCGGGGTGACACTGTGCGATATTCCGCTTAATCAACCATAACTTTGTTGCTTTGTCGTACGGTTAAGCGTCGGCGTGGTATAGCCTGATAACTTCATTTGCCAGGTCTTGGTCCCTATGCCGTCTTCTTTTCCAAATTTCCATTTAAGCGACTTGATCGCTTTACGGCCGTAAAGGCGTTCTCGGATGTACTCTAACAACTACAAGCGACCGGCAACAAAAGCGTGTGAAAGACATGAAATAGACCCGGCGACCACTTTCAATTTGATTTCACAAATTTCTTAATTCCCGCCACGTTCGGGTGCTGTTGTTGTGGCACCAGCGCGCGAACGGAGCCCCATAAGGCCATAACTAACACCCTTGGTGGTGCCATCTCGGGCTCATTGAACCATCTCAGCGTGAAAGCCCTAAATTATCGTCGAGTTTTTCGTCTAGATTCTAGAGAACATTGCGGATAAACAGTGCTGTATGCCTTTTGGCCATGGTCACCAATTCAGATTTCATGGATTCCTTGGATTTGCAACAAACGATGGTCGCCCTGGTCGTTATTTATTGAGATTTGCTGCCATTTCCATTAAAATCCACTTGGACTATACTCGCGGAGTTTATATTAACAAAAGTACTCGGGCCGATTGCGTTGCCAAAATTTTCGCTCGCATGACCTGAGGGAGACCCGCCGAATAAATAAAATCGAACGAGGAAAATTTATTTATCGCTGTATCGCTGGAAATAAAGGAAGCCCCGATGGAGCGGAGATATCGCCCGCTTCACGGCCAGCTAGGAAATTTCTCAGACTCGACTTTCGCAGGGAACGAACGTTGACAAATGTGATAAATGCGACTCGACATGATTTGCGCATTCGGAGCCGCCGCACCGCCCCGGTCGCAGCGCACTGGCCCTGGCCCCGAGGGGTGAGGTGAACGTCTTTTGCTATTTGCAAATTGTTTCTTGTGACTAATCGGCAGAAAATAGGAACGTTCTGCGGTACGGGGAAGAGCTCGAAGAGCATGTAATTTAGAAACAATCAAGGTATAAAGCCAGAAACAATTTTGCTCATAAAAACCGTATTAGTACTTTTAAACAAAATAAATTTTAAAGTTCTAGGAATTTTCGAAGAAGCCTATGGCACTTTTGTAATATTTAAGTTTATTCCTCTATTTCTGATATTTCTCTCCATTGAAGACATAACCCGTATTCAACTCAAAAGAAACATTCAAAAAGCAATCAGGAAAGGACTATCACTTTAAAATTCCAAGTTTGAATCTCAGCCAACAACAGTCCAACAGTTCGTCCATATCAGCTTAGAAAAATAACCTTTTAATGTTCTATACTTTTATATATGTTAAGTTAAAGGACGCACTTTTTAATACATAACTTTTGAAAATAATCCAATATTACCGTCAAATAAAGTGCAACAGCGTTGGCCGAAATGTTTTTAAATGTTTCCTTGTATTTCTATGAACCAGGTTAATTATATTTGATGTTTCGTTTCTTTTCGATAATGCGATGCTTGAGTTTTTATAAGACTTTTTAAGGGTAGTCAATTTTTATATTTTAGTACTTATTTTCATGTATTGATACACAAGAAACAAATTTTTATTTTTCTTGGAAACGTAATATACTACAGCGTCAAATTTTTCCGACTTGTTTTGTATCCAATAGGGAAAATTCCATTGATCTATCACACATCACTTGTCCGGAACGAAATCAAAATTTGTAATTGGCAAGCAATCCTCAACCTACTCTGGTTGCTATTGAAATCGCAGAGTTCTCCAATTATAATTAGTAAATAAAGCAATTCTTGGTGGAACCATTTCTAATGCACATCATCAATGTTTAACATATCATTTTTGGTTTTTTCTCAGAAATTACTTGAGCTCTAAAGAGCCTTCTATCACGCCTTCCATCCTCGGTATTTGCAAGGGCATGGCTGTTTTTTATTTGCCCCGAAATACTGAACAATTGGGTCACGGTGCTAAATCAACCCCAAAGTTGAGGGGGCGAGACTGCACTTATCGATCCTTTGATGGGCTACGAGAAGAGGGCAAAAGGTCAAAATTATTGTGCGCAAGAAATGGATAAAATGGGTCTAGGTCTTAGTTCATAAAGTCGGCACTTATCAGCCTCATCTCAAAAGTTCAGAATTGTTCATAAAACGCATAAGAAAAGTGTTTTTTCTGTAAGAACATTAATTGCATTAAAATTGAGCACATTGTGAGGGAGCACTTGGCGGCACGAATTTTAAAGAGGATGTCTTCAATAATTCTCGTAAGCAATTACTTGAAGAGCTTAAAATTCCTTTTAATTTGTGCATTTTAGCACTTGGCTTGACACACCAAGCAAGAAGGAGAGTGGATGAAACTGCCGAAAATTCCTGGGGCAACTTTCATAATTGAAAATAATTTACATACCATAAACAAAATCCCTTTGTTGGGCTATTACACCTCAAAGGGAGAATTTGCAAAACAGTACAACGAAAGAGATGTTCCTCCTCCGGAGAAACTAATGCATGCAAATTCCTTCCTTGCGGCGACTGCAAATAGAGATTTCACTAAGTGGCTGTTTCACTCCTAATGAAATTAGACATTGCTCTACGGATATCCAGCACGGTGCACGCCCAACCAGGTAAGTCTCAGGTAAGCCAGGCAAGTGCACCGAGACTACTCCAGAATCCCATCCCTTGGCGGCAGCGGCACAAACAGTGACGGCGGCGTGCATTTGTCTTGCCTTGTCTCGCCTTACCTTTGCCGCAAAGGAGGGTATATCCCCCTTCAAGATGTCAATCCTGCATCCAACAGCAGCCCTCGGTAATGATGGCTTCAATGAGGAATTCCAGGCACATTTTCTTTGCCCGCATCTTCTCTGGGATAGGTGTGCCGTTAGAGGTGTTAACTGGTCTGGGAAAAGCACAGGTAATCAGCCAACCCCTCTCTTGGGCGTGGAATGCGAAATGAGAAGGCTAAAGAGGCGCAGTGCCGCCTATGTATATTTTCTTTTACTTTTCATCGTACATCTCCCCGCGGGGATAAAGTGGGTTTTGAAACCAGGTATGTAAGACAGCAGTATTTTTCTTACCATCACCCCGTCCTAGGGAATTAGGTATGTCGTACGTGCCCTTTGAAACCAACTGTAATTGAAAGATTTGCCTCCTAGCAGGCTATATCTGATGAAACAGAGGCCCGCCAAACGCAGCACCATGTGGTACTCACTCCAAACGCTTCATGGTGCTCTGCCCAGACTGCTCCACGTCTGCCAACTTCTAAATGGAATTGGGATTAAGTACTTCATCGATTGGTAATTAGTGAGGCTTTCTGCAAATCATGCTCCATCGATTCAGTTCGAGTCATATCTTAACATGCTCCAAGGAGCGACAGTCAACGTTTTCGACGTCTCCGTCGTCGAGTTCGTCTTTGACGACATCCCGGTGCTCGGGGGCAACAATTAGTGCATCGAGTGTGCTTCACAAAAGCGGCGCAAAGAAAAAACGAACAACAACCAAAGTCTGCAATAGAGCAAAAAGAAAATGAGCTCTTCTTAGTAGATTAGTGGAGCTCGTGTCAGAATTGACAGTTAATTTTGAACTGTTGAAAATTCCAATTAATTTCGCCGCTTTTAGCTTCTTTTTATTTCCCGCTAAAGTGCTCTGAAGACTTCATTTTATCACCAATTTAAATTGGGGCTAATGGGAACTTATTCGTTATAAAAATTATGCACGCTTTCTGTCGCGAATTAAAAACTGTTCCCAATGCTACAATTGAAGCGTTCTAATGACTTTAACGGCTTTAAAAAGGATTTTATCCAATTCATATATTATCAGTTTTAAATGTAAGTCAGCATCCCACCAGTCAGAGCTCCCCGAACACGATTTAAATTCGAACTAGACATTTTTCATTTTCTTACCTTTTGACTAGGGAGTATTAAATATATCACCATATACCGACTGAAACTTATTTTATTAGAAACATTATGAATTTATCTCCTTAAGATAAGACCACGTTTATACTGGAATTTAATAATAAAAGTAATTTTACGAAGAAGCCAGTCAACTCGATCTAATGCGAATTAAAATTAATGATCTCTTTCTAGTTCATTTCCCTTCCTTTTATTAATTGAAAACATCACTTTACTGCATGAATGTTTTTACTGTTATCGTAAAAATCCACACAGGAAATTTTATAGGTTTGCAGTCGTTATCATGACACAGGTACCTTACCAACCTTATTGCACACAAAAACCGAATATTCATGCCCATCCATAAAATGGAATTGATTTAATTACACTCGAAATTCTGATCGTCTGATTATAACTAAAATTTGAAGACGATCATTTTTTTTACATGCTACACCTATTCACTTTAATTTTCAGGAAGTAACATAAAAAAATAAACATAACAGAAAAGATATGGTTAACTTTTAATGTACAGCGTTAAAATTCTAATAGTTCTTTTAAAACTAGCGAAAGGTTTGGTATTATTACATACTATAAATCTTAATTAAACATTGTACGTTTGTATTATTGCTGAAATTTTTTTAAGACATGGATTTGGTGAAACCTCACTATTACTGAAAGATCACTTTAATGCACATTTCCAAAATAGCGTTGAATTCTTTTCCCGTCTTTTTAAATATTTTAGCAAGGTTGACAAAATTACGATATTCATAACACCAATATTTGGGTGAATCCTTTTATCCAGCCAGAAAGAATTGAATTCAAAGTTATTTTAAAAATGTCTGCTAAAATCAAAATAAAATACAATAAAAATTGTTTTACTGCAATAAATTCTATGGTCGGAGAAATTTTACATAATGTATAACATCTATACGAATCGTTGAAGCATCTACCGAAAATACTTCATCATTTACACTGCAGTACTTGTCCTGGCCGTACTTAAAAATATAAAGGGATCATTTTAGAAATTCTATAGAAAAGGATTAGATGGTCGTCACGAAAACCCGGGCGTAGCCCCCGAAGAATCCGACAAGGCACCGCACCGCCACCAGCGGAAAGCTCCGCAACCCGACCAACTTGGGGGGTAAATAAGGTTTGCATTTTGGCTTAGCTGCTTTTGAGCTATAGAAGAGCAAACAGTACCGCACTAGAGTTTATTACTTGAGCAAACAAATTTGACAAGCGACGATTTACGATTATGCGATGGCCACAGCAAAAATTTTCTGTTTGTTCAGAAACTGCGATAAAATAGGTGCTCACCGCCTCGCCGCATGTACACTCTCATATAAATATCGACCATGGAATCCGGGGATTCACCGGCAGCGCCATGTACACATAATCACAGACATCACGACAAGGGGACGCGCAGAAAGGGAAGAGGCGAAAAAGCTCCGCAGCCTCCCGCAGGGCGGCAGAACTGACGCCATGAAGGAAGAGCGTTGCTATTAAGTAGCTGCAATTGCAATTTTCATTGAGGCGGTCGTGTGGAATTTGTCGCATTGTTAAAACTTAAAATTTTCGCCGTGGCAGGAAGTGCCCTGAGACCTTCGGTGCTCCACATCGCTAGCACCGGCTGTAGTTGGACGCCGATCGCCCGCCGTTCTGTCCCCCGTCTGTCCCACTCTGCGCTATTAAATAGACATGGAACTCGCTATATATTTTCCCGCAGCAGACAGAGAAATCTCTCCCGGACACTGCTGAGGCAAAAAAAACATCTTCGCTTGAATATATGAAGTGCACCGGTCCAAGTTATTTACAGCCGTATTAATTTGTAAAAGCGAACAAAACTACTCCGCACGGCCGAGTATCCAAACCCTGTAGGATTGTACTTGGAAATTTGTCGCGCGATAAAATCCAGCCAAAAGAGAACTTTGGTCCCGTGGTGACGTGGCTGCGTTGTTTTCATAAACGCTTTGAAAGGTAAAATTGCGCTACGCGTTGTTATTCCGAATTTCTTCCCAATTCAGATAATTCCCGGCCGGGCAGGAGCTCACACAAAACGCCGGTTGATTACTTTTGAGACTTCCTTCCTTCTTGAATTAGAAAGCCCTCCCCGAGGACGGCTTACAACTAATTAGCCGGAAAAGTAGAGCCAGTCCCGGCGTGACTTCGGAAACCACAACGAAATTTCATAAATAAATGATTCAAACTTGATTGAGCAGCTGAACGCCACCCCCTCGGCTTCATCACAGAAAAGTTGGAGCAGTGGAGCGCGAGTACTTTCGCGAACTTCCCGGAATTAAGATGTCCTCCAGGAAGGATTTATGTTTGGAATTTAAATGACTGTGGATGAACGCACCAATTCGTCGGGATTTCCCAGGATTTTCTCCTTTTACCCCCCTCTTAAGATTATCCCCTCCTCATAATAGCTCAGAAATTCATGTTTCGCGCTCGGATTTTGGATGGAGCTTTCCTATTACTCCACCCGCCTTTTGTCAATTTTTTATTCCATCTCTGACTTCGTCGTTTTCATCTTTTCCTCAATTTCCTCGAATTTCCGGCCTTTGATGTTTACTACCTACGTTCCCGGTCGCTAGGGTGAGGCTAATGGGGGAATTTCCTCAACTCACCACCAACGGGCTCTACTTCACATTCTAATCAAACTAAATTATTTTCCCGCTGTTGACAATTCTACTGCCTCAACCGAAAGCCTTTGGCGCTTTGACGGGGCCTGCAGCAGTCGTCGACGATGATCTAAATAGGACCCGGTCAGAAATGTCTCTGGACCTGATAGTGGTCTCACTTCTTTCCGACCATGGAGCAGGCATTGGACTGAAGCTGGAGATTCCTTTGCGAGATACGCCGCGGTCGTGCTTTGTGTGGCGACGACTCCAATTCCCCGGCCCTGAAAGTCGATCGCCCACAACCAAGGACTCTTCTGATTTTCTGAATCCATCAATAAATTACATTCTGTTCTGATCACGGTGAATGGAGGATTTCTTCGGTGCCATTGTGGGCGGCTGAAAGTATTTCAAGACACTTCGCGAGATGTGATTACTTTCGCACAACCTCTAGAACTTTGAAATTTAAAGACCATTAGCGTACCGGATCCCAGATAAGGATTAGTGCCTCGCACGCTTGAGTGAGTGTATACTGATTACATACGCCGTCGATTGCTGGAGGACTTTTTCTGCGAGGGCAGTTAAAAGAGCACATCTTCTGGAATAATCAATCAATCAGCCAATTCGGAACTAGTGACGCACCGTTTGTGTCAGTTATTCCAGAAAGAAAGTGGAGAAGCTGAAAAGTTTTTAAAAGTATTGATCTCCAATGTGCTAAAAAACAATTGCCTGCGATAAGGGGATGACGTCATTTAATTATATGACCATCAACTCTGTGAAACTTTGTAGAAATATGGATACTCCATTTTGATCCTAAACAGACAGCTTAAATGACCAAGCGATGGTTGACTCGTAACACAGGCCTGAGTGCTGTCGGGCATTTGTGGGATAGTTGAAAATTGTAGCAAAACCAAAAGTAATATTGCTTATCTTTTCGTCATATGTATATATCTAAGCGTATGAAATAAACAAAAATTAAAAAAAAAGTTGGACTCGGCTACGCACCCGAGTCAAAAGCGGTGAGAGTCCAAGCCTTTGATTATAAAGTGAAAAGGTGCAAGAAGATCCGCACAAAACGGAGACCAAAAACACTCGCCGAGTACGAAAAAAGGGAGTTTTTGTAGAAAATTTTTTATAAAAATTGAACTATTTGATAAATCATTATGAAAATCAATAGGTTTCTATTCTGATAGTTAACCAGTCGATGGAAAGAAGAATCACAAAATCAGTGAACAAGTGCGACGATCAACGTGTCCTCATTCGTATGTACAGACCAACAGACGGCGACGTTATGTTTTTCTAGGTTTTTCAAGTTCTACAAGTATAGACTAAAATTTATTGCGTTAATTTGAGTTATACCTTAAATTTTTATAAAATTATTTAAATTATAATACTCACATTTTTTCGGAACAAAAAATAGACCTGTTTGGTAAAACTGTTATTTAAATAAATTGAAGATGAATACAAAAATAGTTTCAATTTCAAGGCTCAATACCACAACCTAAAGAAGTAGATTTTTCAACGTTAAAATTCGATTAACATCATCGTTCAACAATGAAAGTGTTTTGAAATTATTTGCACAACAGAATGTATTTATTTATATTTATATTTTTGTTTGCATGAGAAAATAAAGCAAGAAATCAATAAACCATTGCTCCAGAGGAATTATATGTAGACAATCCAATCCCCTTGAAATCGCAATACTCAAGAAAAACTGAATGGAGCTCAATAGACACTTAAGACTATAAAAATATAGCAAGAAATAAAAGCATATTGCGGCAACCCCTATATATCAACAAATAATGTTCTTTTACGGGGATTTTTATTTATTATGCTCCTAAGATTTAACACGTGTTCAGAAAAATAAGAATACATTCCTATTCAATGCCACGTCCTTGTGAAAGTTTTCTATTAAACTTTCTATTTACCAAGATATAAATTTGGTATCTCTTTTAAAAATCAAAAATAAGACACATAACTGAAGAAATTATTTCGTCACGATTTTTAATTGCATGCAGTGAGCTTCAATTTGTTCGAGAATTCCTTTACAATTCGAAAATTTATATAACAAAACTTTTTAAAAAAGGAACCAAGCATTCATACTACGCACAAATTTTTTCCTTTTTTTATTGAAAATATGGTTTGAGAAAACCCGCGCTCTCTTGTGGTACCCATCGCAGTGGGTTTTTTTCACAATTAGCAAACAAGCAAGTTGCTCAAGTTTAATACCCACCCAACATACAGAAAACTACTAGGACCTTTGAGAATTACGTGCTATATATAGATGTACAATAATCAAAGCCATATTTTTCGTTTTATGTTAGTTGCAGCTTAGTTTAATAACCCCGTCAGTCTCAGCAACCAAAAGACGAACGAAACAAAGCATTTAATAAAGTGGAAGAAAAATGAACGGATTTCTAAAAATATAGCATCACAAACTGTAAAGCTCTATAGTTCCAGCGTACGTTTTTAAGGATATCTTTTCTCTCTGGAACATTTTCCGACTGCCTCCCAGTTTCCTGCGCGTAAAATGAACTGGTGACACTTTTCGAAGGATTGCTCGGAATTACATAGAAAACTACTTCAGACGACATAGAGCGTAATGTAAGCTTAGGCTGGATTCTCGTAGGTACCAAATCACATAGAAGAAATGAGAAAATGCTCTTTGTAAAGAGATTAAAAACTGTCCTAGCCGGATAATAGAAGATATTGAAAATTAAAATTAAAGATAACCGATAGCTATTGCCGATAATGATTTGCAATGTATTCAAAGCGTCCGCACATATTGCCCCTTTGGAACTTCGACGATTTTTACGATCAAAACACTGATTAAAGCAACGATCACACAGACGGCAAACAAAGCGAATTAAGGTTACGCAAGTTCTGATTGAGACGCATGGGCAACTTTATCAGCCGACGAGTGTAATTTGCGGAAATATCCTGAACGCCCCCTTCCGTCAGTAGATCGGCCACACAAATCGAACCTGGCGACTACGAAAACGGCAGGCAGGCTAAATCTTGTAACAATTCCACACCTGCACACCAGGTCACTGCCCATTAAAATTAATCCCAATTCCAGACCGACCTTATCGGGAAGCCGGCTCCACACCTCCCGGGGGCCTGCGTACGACGTCATGTTAAATTCTATTTTCGCCAATAATTCCAAGAAAGTGTCGTACGGTTTGTTCTTAGTGCGCATCGAAGAGATCCCGATCCTGAAATTCTTACACATCCAATTTATCCGGGAGCAACGCGTGAAGCATACAAAGTGGCGCTAGACTGACACCGACGGGTAGGTGACTGTATGAGCGGGTAAGGGTGCGAATGCGGGTGGACTCGACGATGACCAACAGGGGGCTGAGTACGAGAAAATGAAAAATTAAAGGAAAAGGAAAATGCCATCACACGCTTTAAGCCCCCAGCGGGCTGGATGTGTACTACTCACATGCACGCGGTCGCCTTGGCCCTCCACGCCCAGCAGAACCCTATGTGATAAAATATTGATTATTCTGGCGTTTCAAGATTTCTGCACATCACCGTGGACGTGGAGCACCCATAGTCGAGTGCAACGACTGGGACGTTTCGCAGGAAGGTAGTGTACGCCTTTTTCCTTTCTTTTTACTTTAGCCAAGACCACGCGCTGTGAAAGGTATCAGGTGTCGAAATCTAATTTCGCAACTGGGAGACAGAGGGGGACAGGTTCATTCGTTTGGTAACGGACGATAATACGGGGCGATAAGCCCGACTGCTTCCCGATAAGGAAATGCAATCGTTACTTTCGCCCGCTGGGCTTCGGCCCGGCTCTAAATCTAGATAACATTTCAAGAAATCTTGTATATTTACCATAAATTTATAGCTAGCGTGTCTAGGATTCAATAGCACTACCATAACAGTGAAAGGAGCTGCGGGAGGAGCTGTTGGTGTAGGCGGTTAGCGCTTGTGCTACTAGCGAACAATAGGCGGCTCCTTCGTGTTGCGGAACCACCGCGCTGCCAACTTTCAAGAGTCCTTCGGAAACTTTTAGCAGTTTCGCAATTCGGAATTCTTAATTTAACAACTTTCTTCTTCGAGCAGGAGCTAGCACCCCGGTTTAAGTTGTAGCGCTAGACGGTTGAGAACACTCGTCTTGAGTTCATGTACAACGAAATTGCACTCCGGGAAAGTACCCACTGCACTCTTCCTACGGTCTTTGCATAACAATCCGCACCACCCTGACAAGACCTATGTGGTTGCCAATTAAAAAAATCCACCAATTATTTGATTTGAGCCGCGACTTTGGCCAAGAATGCGCCGATTTATGCAACGGCGAGACTAATTGGAATTTCGCACAGGAAAAAAAGAACACCACTGCAAAGGCGACGGCGACGGCGACGGCGACGACGACTGCGGCCGACGATGCTGGAACGCACACCTATGGATCTTGGGGCTGGGCAATTGCCTCTATTACTAAGTCAGTCAGATTCACTTTACATACCGTCATAAAAGTCTTAAGGTTCGAACGCAATATCGTCTTAAGTCTGTAGTTTATGCGGTCTCTTTATGCGGCTCGAAATGCACCTAAGCACCGGCACTTGTCACGAATTTCTTCTTTTCCTCTGGACGGGCAGGGAAGTCGCTCCCAATCCCACCTCGGATCGATTTATAGTCGGCTTTTAGCACACCACGGTGGAACTTCTTTGAATGGACGCTGATGTAGACGCCTTTCGCCGCAATCACTCAGAACTTGATTTGCAATTTTTTATTAACAAATAACCTGCTTAATTTGAGGAAAAGTTAAACTGGGAAACTACTGCAAATGCTAGTGGGCCACTCCCTGGACACCATCATGTTTTCATTCGCAAAAGACCATTATGACAGCGGAGCGCCGATTGCGCGAGTGTGCGAACCACATGCACCTCGGCAGAACCGTTCTGCGGCTGTGTGGAACACCAACACGACCTCGGCCGGCCTTGTGTCCGAATACGTTTTACTGCTATCCGCTAACAAAACGCACACCAAATTGCCCCTTGCCGTAGGGAGCTTTCCGCATAGATAGGCCGGCACTGTGAGTGCGGCTTGTGCGAAAATTCCCAGTCCCGCGGGAAGTTTTTCCCCAGCATTTCTTTCTGCCAGACTATTCCCGTGTTCTGCACATTTCCTGAAAGTGGTGCAATTCGGGGCGGACTTTCATTCACAAGAATTAAATTTTCCCATTGTCGCAGGTGCAATCTAAGGTAACAGTAAAACCTAACCTCACAATTTAGTTTTAGCCTGTCTGCCGTTTGCGGAATAAGATCTTTCAACAAAAATCTGTATAAAAATTACTAAACGTGTGGCCTATGAAATTTAAAATACTTTCCCCGGTTTCCCAGGTACTTGCTGTTTTTGGGTCCACCGTTACCACCACCAGTCATAACGCATACAAAACTAATTATGTATAAACAATTTATGGAGGTAATTTCAATTCAACTAGCAAACTTATGGCAATTACTACAGGTGTCCGTGAACAGAAGCTATACTAGAAGTAAATTCTCATCGAATACTGTGGAGAAGTTGTAGCTTCACACATGACACATGATTTTCAAAAATTACTATGCAAAAAAATTATCAAAAAGTATTCAATGGTGGAATTCTGGCGTGGAGGCAGAAAGAGTATATTTTTCATAGATCGCTCGTGTGTGTGCGTACTTCTTTTTTGCTGCGCAAATGCGAAGTACACTTTTGAGAAAATTGCGACCAACTTTGGGCATGCACAAATTTAATTTGTTTTAAGAAATTCATCGGATAATTTACATGATCTCGCAAAAGTGTCTTGAAGGACATATAACAGGCTCGAACAAAAAATCGTACCATTTCAATGGGTATAAAATGGTATAATCGAATGACGTTCTTCTCCTAATTATTTTTCTGGACTATCAACAGTAAAAACCAACACAAACAATTGAGATCAATAGTCCATTACACATGGCCCTATGAAACGCTGGAAGAGACATGTTACTTCTACGTATACATTCTTTAAGATGATTCCATTCTTGAAACAGAATGAATGTATGAATAATTCTAGTCATTGAACATACCAAGCAAAAACAAATTCGTACAAGTAAGCATATGTTTTACAGTACGCCACAAAAAATTATCAAACGCGGAAGTTGAGTAATGTCGTCATAAGTGACGAAAGTAATAATTAACCGACTTTTGTGTCATTGAGAGTGAAAATCGCATCAAGTTCCTTTTGGTATTTATTGGAAAGTATGGCATTAGACATGAAAGATAAAATTCCAGCACAATATTTAAAATTTTGTTTTACGAAAAAAAGCACTTTATGTAGATCCTGCTGGATCAATCAAAAACCATTCCAAGAAAATCGCAAAAATCCTGAAAGACTTAAACGCCAAATAAGAGAAATGAAAGATTTTTCGAATTTATTTCAGGCAGAAATTTAAAAAATACGTATGGGCGTAGTTGAACATAGTGAAAAGGAATTAATAACCATTTTTTTTAAAATCGGTTCCAAACTTTTTCTGCATCCAATTCCTCTTCTTTGTACAGGGTGGGCCATCGGCAAATTTCTTTTTATAAAGGTTATAAAATAAACATTGTTCAATATTTTTCAAAGCTTGTTGATTTATTGAAAAGGGCAAACCTTCCGATTACTTATTAAATATGATTTTATTCACATTTTCAATGTTTCTGGATTGTCAGCATAACATCGATCTTTAACGGCCAAAAAAAGTCCAACGGCCCTAAATTGCAGCGAAGGCGCAGTTGGTGCATTATTTCGACCGAAATTTCTTTTCAAAATTCGCACTGTTTTGGCATCACAGCACTCTCTTTGGAAACGGATACTGCGGAGATATATTACTGTGTTTCTGTCAATTGTTTTTTCAGCGCGAAAGAGGTGTCTGCGTCAAAATAACATGTAATTTAAGAGAATCTCCCGCTGAGGAAAAATCAAAATACCTAGCTAATATTAATAATCGTAGCCTACTACATTAAACCTAGTGTCTTCCGTAAGCAGAGTTTCCCTTTTGGTAGAGCTCACGTTTTCTGGGGGAAATGGCGTTCATAGAAGGCACAAAGTGAAACATTTCCCAGAAATCGCAAGCGGGCAATTTCCCCGAAGCAGGTTTCCATCACCGGCTTTCCCACAGCCGCCCGGCAACACGTTCCGCCCGGTCCGCACCATCAGACCAACACACGCGCGCACCTCTCGTACTTCCGTCACAGAACCCGTGAAATCAGCTGGCACGCTCGCCGCGGCACCGCCACAGCACCGTGAAGCCGAAGCCAGTGGCACGCGAGAGAGAATGCACTTGCTGGCCCCCCGCACCAACACCAACGCGCGACCCGCCAGCATACAACTATACCTCCGCGGCTATTCTCCTCACAGCCGTCGCTTACGAGCTTTTTATCAGAAATCGACTTCGGGCTCGTGAAAGGATGTGTTGTATCCGTACAGTTCCACAGCCACCCCCCGCCCGCGCATCCTCCTAAAACCCATTAATTAAACTTTTTGCCCAATAAGTCTAATTTCGGACCCGAAACGCCGCGCCGCTCGCTATAATTATTTTCGGGAGGCCATTGTTTTGTGCTTTTTCGGATTTGAATTTCAGCGCATTTGGCGCAGCGCAAAATTCCCCCAAAGTTCAATGATTTCGCCGGCGACAACGAAGACGGCCGTCGCTGGTTGAACGCGATACGGTCGAAATAACAGCGGCTAGGCTCCGGGCTCGATGCGGCTCCCTGGCCCCAACCCGCAACCATGAGCCAACCCTCCCCAGCGGCAATCGACGGCGGCCGAGATTTGTGTATGAGACAAAGTTTCGCTGCTCTTCTCGTTTTTATGCCGCGGGACGCAAGGAGGAACGCGATTGTGCTGTTCCCGAGCTCGGCGCCGAGTACGCATGCGAGGAAGTAACAGGGTGGCAGGAAAATTACGGTCCGGAAACAGGAAGTCGCATTTTTCTAACTGGGTTCAATGGTAATTTTCGGAAATTTTTTTTCTCTTAGACAAATCGCACAACGTGCAAAAACACCCCGAAATCACAGAGCCACATAACCGGCAACAGTTCTCAATGGCTTCATTCGATTTTGATACTGCCACCTCCTACACAAAGCATGGCAATAAAAGCTCAGAGCTTAAAAATTTTTAGAAAATTAACTACTCAATTACCCTAGCTTATTTGATCACTTTATTATGCTATTTAAATCCACATGTACACGACATAATTGTAGGACTCAAGACACGAATAACAAATTGAAAAAAATCATTTTACAGTACAGACGGATTGAATGAAGTCGATTTTATTGAAATGAAAATGACGATCGGTGAATAAAGAAAAATGGGCTAGTTTCGTTTAAACAACTGGTTTCAATATTTATAAAATCCGGGCTATTTCCAGAACACTGGTTGAGAAAGTCTATAGACGATTTTTAAACTTAGATGAATTATTCTCATCTAATAAATAAGAAGTGTTTAATAAAAAACCAGCTAGAGAATTTACTAATTTGGTTGCACCTCCCATGATTGCAGTCTCTTTGACAAGAGCGTGTACAGCGAAACTTCTCCTTAAAAACCGTTAGAGGGATGGTTCGAATATGAGCAGATAGCGAGACCCTTCCTCTGAGATGGTTTGTATAAAGAGCCTTAGTTGTCGTTCGATCTTTGTCACAGAAGGACGTATTTCGTCATGAATGCCGCGTACGAAACCGTGTTTTTGTGTTTGCATCCAAAAGAACCGAAAATGTCAAACAGAGCGGCTGCTACATATACGAAGAAATCAAAGACATTTGTTAGTAAATGGGTGAAACGCTATTCTGAAGTAAAAAATGCCGGATCCTGGCTCCACACAAAAAACGACGAAAAAGGAGGACAGAATGATTTTACAGGTATTCGAAAAGAATTCTCGCGTATCATTACCTGGTGGGTAAGCGGTTTTGCGTAAAAAGGGTCTAAATGTGTGATACTATAAGAAGATGTTTACTGGCTCATGAAGTGAAATTTCGTAGCACTAGCACTACAGTCCAAAAAACTCATTAAAAAGAGACTCACTTGGGCGAAGGAAAATTTGGACCGCGATTGAGACAACATAATTTTTTCGGACGAAGCTTCTTTTTGTGCACGTTCTTTCATCACTCATATCTGATGTACCACACCAATAGATTCATCTAGCGGGTCGTCAAACACCTGGTAAAAGTGCACATTTGCGGCTGTTTCTCAAAACAGGCATTTGACACTTTGCACATGTTTACAGGCAATTTAAACGCTGCTAAATTACCATTTGCCCAAAAGTGGTTTACAAGAAAAAACATATATTGGCTACTGCAAGAAGACAATGACCCGAAACATCGGTGTCATCTTTATACTGCGTGGAAACAAAAAAATGACGTTGATGTACTAGATTGGCCATCGCAGTCGCCGGATGCAAATCCCATAGAAAATGTTTGGGCACTTATAAAGTTTAAGCTCCGAGGAAAGAAGATTTGAACTGTCAAGTAATTATTTCGTCAAATTCGACTTATATGGAGGTCTTTGTCTCCAAATTATGCTATTAAATTAGTAGAAACCATGCCCCGGGGAATTCAATCAATTATTGACAATGTAGGCGACTGGACAACTTATTAATAATAAAGCATCACAATAAAGCATACATGTATAATGTACAACCATCCCTCGGTTTACACGGTAGATACGGTTCACGAAAAATCGGGCAAATCTTGTAAAATGATACACAATATACATATAAAAAAGTATGATAGGTTCAACCGGAACTTAAACCGTGTAAATCGAATCAAAGAATATAGGAAAATGTCGCAAAAAGAGGCAAGAATGTTATGGAAAAACGGAGATTGGTTCCACTGAACAAAAAGTCTTGAAGTTAAAGTCGAATGATATTCAAATAATATTCAAACATACATTTTTCAGGCTATAAATTATATTTAAATGCATTTATGAAAATTAAAGACGTCAATATAAATTACAATTTATACGTAAGAAATAAAAACAAAGAAAATTAAAACCAGTCTTTTTGTTGCCAGAGGTTTTAAAAAGTAGGATTCTTTTTTTCTTTGGTTGTCGTACAAATCACTATCCGAGTCCCTAAAAGAAGTTTAAGTAGCATGTTTTAACTTGTCATAGTTACCACTTCACGAGGTTTTTTTCGGGTTCGCTAATTATAGTAGATTTTGGTTGTTGTTACGAATTTAGTGATCAACATTTGTTTACTTTAGCGGACGCGTTTGTAAATTTCTTCGTATGGAACAAGCGCATTTTTTACTGTTTTCTGAAACTTCAAATTTCTTTCAATATTTGGATCTGTGTTGTAATTGAGTTTATGAAGCAATCTCATTTAGTGTATGTACAATGATCGAAAAAATAGAAAATACATATAGTTTTTTTTTTTTTTTAAATTTGAACCGTGAAAAGTGAATCCATGTAATTTAAGTACCGTGTAAATCGAGGGATGGGTGTATTTACTTTTTTCAATTTATTATCCCTCGTGCTCTTGTCACACAGACTGTATGCACACTTGCAAACAACTTAATCCTACGGTAACTCCTAACGCATGTCTTTAATCATATTATTCCTGATCGAAAGATAAGAGCGCACTCGATTGTATAATTCATCAGCTTCGAGGGTGGAGTTCATTCATAAGCGCTCTTCTTTGAAAATATAATTTTAAGTGCCGAATGCTTTCACTTAAAAGTATGAAGGTTGTTTCGTTCAAGTGCGATAGATAACAAAATAGGCAGGATTGAACTTATTCATTATCAAAAGAATATTTTTATTTATTTCTTTTTTAGTGTCACCGCTGCTAGACTACACACTCTAGATATTTTTTCTGTACTTTTATCAGACAATCAGCTGATTATATGTGAATTAACTGGTCTTCACTATCGGCAAGTTTCTTAAGTTTTCGGCTACTTTAGATTTAATCACTTCAATCTGAGATTTAACTCTTATATTCTGTGGTTTGGAAAAAATTACAGAATGTAAACACGTCAATTAAAGGTCATAAGTTGATTGATCGGACAGCTGAACGTAGAGTGCAAATATTCAACGGACTTTGTTACTTTATTAGGAAAAAGCTACTAAACGAATTTTGACATTATTTATCTGAACTACTCTTATTTGACCTTTTAGAGTATATGTGATCCATACATATAAAGTGACATCTTTTAATTGATTCATCGTCGCCGAGCCGAAACCGAAATATGAAATTTGGTCAATAGTTTTATTTTATAATGTAGAGACTCACTAAGAAGCGATTTTTCCAAAATTCAACTCCCAAAGGGTTCATAAGGGGGTTGAGAGTTATAGAAATCAATGCATCACACTGCATACATATATTTTCTGTACAATAATAAAAAAAGAACTACCAGACAAATTTTGATGAAATTAGTGTGGATGTGTAATTAAATTCGCACCTGCCAATAAGGATTTGTTAGTGTAACGAATAGTATACTAGATTTGCGGACAGAAGAGATTAAGTATTCTTTTTTTATTTTTTAATAATCTTTAAATGTTTCTTTTCTCCTAATAACGATGTCGTGGACGTTTTTTTATTACTAGCAACACTATTATAAACATGGCTGAGGCTACTTTGATTTATATTTTTATAAAACATGTACGAAGTCGTGGGCACAGCTGGTAGTATACTTCGTGATCAAAAAGGCGCTAAACTACAATTTCGCCACTGAACTGTCCGTACACCCTGTATTTATCCAAATCAGACAAACACGAAACCTAAGACCGGCTGTATATAGACGTCACTTCCTTTCAACATAGAAGTGTTCTAAATCCAGATTGAAACTACAAATCTTTGGTGTCTCTCTGTGCCGGTGCAAACATTAAAGCCAAAGTTCACCCTTTTGCCCTTTGCGAGTATCAGTCCATGGGGACCGAATTTAGTTCACCGGCATGCGACAGAGCCGTGGTTGAGAGCTTTTCCTTGTTAAGCCCGTTAGAATCGATGCCACACATGTCCGTACACATCGGCCCCGCGGTGAAAATGGTATTTGGCACAAATTGGGGCCGGCGTTGCTTCCACACTCGCATCGAGCTGGAGCGCAACGCTGGCCACGAAGACGACGACATTCGACATGAATGAACTATGGCAATGCGCGCGGGGCACTCGTCGGGACCAGCGCCGCACGCGACCGGCGGCTGAAGCTTTTCATGTGTGACGTCTGTGCAAAGCCACACCACACAAAGTTCCTAGGCGCATTTTCTTGGACCTGCGACGACGTCGTCGGGTGTACGCGACCCTCGCACACCATCGCACGCTTTCCGCCTTTTGATTTCGACTCCGTCTTCGCCCGACTTCGACTTCCCCACTCAACGGTCTCTTCGCCTCTTCCTGCAGAACAGGCTATGAACCAAGAAGTGAACGACGGCAATGACAACGCTTCGCAATTTCGCCGTTTCGCCATTTCGCCATTTCGCCGTTTCGCCGTTCCGCGCAGGCATCGCACCGACTCCGTGCATTCACTGCACACTATTTCCTCAGGAGCCGCCACCTCGAACTGAGAACCGAAATGAACGCACACCAGTAGCCGTTGGTGGCGGTCTCTAGTGTCTGGAACCGGTGTTCGTGTGTGAGAGGTCACACCGACGTCGACCGTTGCCGTGCATTGATTAGGCCCCCAGACACAAGAGGGAGTCCCAACTGAAGTTCAATTTGGGTGTTGGGATTCCTAACATACTTTGGGGTTGTTTCGGCCGCTTCGGCTTTTTTCAATTACATCACCGACCGCTGCCGCACCGCACGGCCAGCGCTCTCCAGCCATAGCTCAATTAAAATTAGTTACGCAAGCGGTCAGATTAGCGGAAATTCCTTAAGAAAATTTTAATTGACCGCAGACCATGGACAAGCCCATGCAAACCAGAAACCGGATGCAGCCATCTCGCGGCGGGAAGCACAAAAGCTACCATCTTGCAAATATAGCCAAGAAAAGAAAATCGCTACTTACGTTTGTAAAGGTCTGTGGCCGGGGGAGCTGGGTCGGGGGCCGCATGCCAGTCACTGGAGGTGGTGGTGCCGGACTGTATCGTGGCTGATGCATTTTTACGATTTTTTTTACTGCAAAGAAAGGAAAGTTTTAATTGCATTTGGATAATTTCGCCTATGGTCGTTATCTGAAAATCCGCGAGTGGAGCGAGGGCTGGCCGATGGACTGCTGCGCAAGTCGCGGGGAAGGGGCCGTTGCGAAAGAGCAATTCATCAGACCGCGGTCAATGGAACTTGAAAGCGTCGTTGCCGCGGGTGCGCCGACTGCTTAGCGCACAGGCGTCGCGGATCAGACACATTCAGCAGGTATGCAAAGGTAAAAGTAAAAGTTGTCAACATTGGTCACTGCCCGATAATTTCCTGACACTGTTGTGCAACAAAACTAATTCAAATTGCCCCAAGAATTACTTCTGTGGAGAAATTACATTTCTAAGTCCCTGTGCGCATCTTTAGCGTTTTTCAATTATTCGCAACAAAGCCTAGAGAGCTACATGGCCCTGTTTAAGAGGGCAAATCGAATTAGAAAAAGTTGTTTTGATCCATTGGAAATAGCAATAACTGCGCTGTATTGCTTCGAACGTTTGATGACGATTTGAACTCAAAAGCTGTTCAAAGTGCATAATAACAAAAATTTCAGTACCACAAACTTTTCACTGTCATTATTAAAATTCTATAACGTGTGATTCTTACGACTATGCTTTATTTTATGATGTATTTCAAACGGTTTGCCCTTTTATACCTTATCGTGAACAATTTTGTATTGGGATTCGCGAAATTAACTAGAATAACTGGGCAACAAGCTAGAAGAACAGCTCTTTGTTATTCAACAGTATATTATATGTTTTAAATTGACGATAAACTGCCAAACACTGAATGAAGCGCGACGTATTGTTTTCAAAAATAGAACACCTACTAAGGACTAGCAATGCATTATTTATCCAATCTAACCGAAGACCCAGCGTGTGTCATGTAGGACATAACTAGCCTATGAATAGTAACAATTAGCGCAAGAAACAAATTCAATAAAGAAAACCATCAGCAATTTTAAACACAGAAAAAGGAAGACAACAATTTTGGCGATAACTTAAGCTGGTATTCGATCTCGAATTTATTGAAAAAAACATCTATCTAAAAAGTCTGTTTCTGATTTGCATAAAGCATAAAAATCTCTGATGATTTCTGTTTTTTCTTTTAAGCATGGCATCCGAAAAATTAAAATTGAAATATAATTATAATAAAAAGATTGAATTTCTTTACATTTTTGGATACTTTCAATGCTTAACGAAAAGGAATATTTGTTCAAGTACTACAAAAGTGTGCCTCAGAATCTCTGGAGTAACAAAATTTTAATCTTCAGAAATTTAATCTAGGAGCGTCAATTTTTCCCGTTGTAATGACCCAATGAATATAATAATAATACAAAATTTACCTCCAATATTACGGATTTCTTCTTTAACTTTTTCGGGAAGAAAAGATGCTATTTTTCGATAGACAAAATAAAAAGTTCTAAAAGATTTAATATCAATGCTTCGTCAATTTTAAACATTTTCAATATGTTAAACTAGGATTAATGATTTTAATAAATATTAAAATTAAAGTCAAATTCATTGTTTTAATTATATTTATTATTTGAATCCCTAGAATTTTGAAATATTAATAATTTGAAATTCTCAAAAATTCTTGATTATTTCGCAACAAATTTTTATCCCACTGGATGATACCTCAAGATCTAAGAACTCTATACAATCATCATTTAAGGCAATCCTTTACACAACGCAGTTAGTAATAAACATTTGCCTGGCTTAAATCTCCGGACAATAAATGTATTTTTTCAGATTTACCTATTACCTAAAAATCATTATTACTATTGTTTTAAAATATACCTTCTCCAAAAATCCAGACACCTTTTTATCTGCGCACACAGATCTTGTGCGGTAATGTCTTTATTGAACGGGACAAATATAAATTAAATAATAATTTCATAAAAGCCAGATACTTCGATTATTTTATTATTCCCACATGAAGAAACCAACAAGTTGATGGCTTTGAAATAAAGTCTAAGAGGAAAGGAAGTAGTCCAAGTCAATTGGAACAGTTAGTAGCAAAACTATCTATTTGAAGACCATCAGGAATACTGCAAGATGCTTCCTGTTAGTTCCCTGATGGACAATTTCATTATAAAAACCCTTCAGTACCCTAACAAGGTTGAGAACTGACCGTAAGAGGATGTATAAAAAGTCGTCTTTACATTTACATTGAATTCCTTTTAAATTCAATATGAGAGTAATCACAGGAAACTCGACTAAACACACATAGTTGTGAAAAAGTTTTTTCAAAAAACTACGGGACAAGGACCTATGTTTCTACCTATGCTTGGCACTTGCTAAAGTCACCGTGACGGACCTTTGGAAAGTTGCTTCTATTATTTTAAATTGTGAATAGATCCGAAGGTTTAGACTATAACTTCTCCAAGCAGTGCATCGCATGCGAAATCTACATCATTGCAGATCGGCACACCCTTCCAGTGCCAGGTGGTCCTAGCAACCGCAACCGGACCACATCAGTCAACAAACCAATAATAAGTTGTGCAATGATAGTCGTTTTCGAGGAACTGCATTATCGGACGTTGTCTGGAAGTAGAGATAGAAAAGTGCCCAAGTTAGTACAACTCCTGTACTGCACAGAGCGCAGAGGACATTCGAGTCCCTTGCATGTTACCATTCCAGAAAATGGGCCGGATCGGTCGACTCCTCAAAGGAGTGCACCCACCTGGCTCGGGTCCGTGTGACAGTTTCAACCTCGGCACCCTCGACTTGGCAGCACCGGACTTTCGAACAGTGCACGAGCAAAACAAAACACATCCACCAGGGCGACGAGGCGGCCGGCAGATTCTGAAGAGAGCGGCCTCGGCGAAATTGCGAGAGAGCGAGAGGAGTTGTGTTGTTTTCGCCGTCGCCGTGCACGACATGCGCACTGGCACGACCCTCGTCGTCGACGGCATTGAAAAAAAATTCAAAGATGTCGCGAGAGCAGAAACAAGTTGCAAGAAGACGACGAGTCGGGGCCGCGGTCCCGTCGGCGGGCCTGGCCCCGGCTGACAGCACTCACCAAAATGTTTTTCAGCGCCGGTCGGGCAATTCGTCCGCGAATTTGGCGGCGGTGGCGGCGGCAAATGTCGGCACTCTGCTGCGGGCGATCGGCTGACGACGGCTCCTGCTGCTGTGCAAATTGTTGCAAAATATACACACGGTGAGAAGACACGAAATTATTTACACACAAAAATGCTGGAAGGCACTTCAATCAGTCTATTTAGCGGAGATCCCACTGGTACTCGGTCGCTGGGCTGCACTGGGGCGCACTCGAGCTCCGCGCTGCATAGGGCTCACTCGATCTGAACGGCACTGGCCCCGAATGGTCCGATCGCTGCTGCAGTTGTCAAAATTTGCACTTTCTGCACCTCAGGGGTCGGCTGGGCGGCCTGTGCTGCGCTTCTGCTGCTGCTGCTAGGTCTCGGTTGCCACGGGTCGGGGCAGGGGGACTTGAACTGCTCCCGGTCTGCGAATCTGAACGCGAATCGCTGGATCGCCAACGTTCACCACTCTTCCAGGCGTTTTCCTGCCTCACTTCAATTAAAAAAAGTTATACAATTCCTCCAGGGAAGAAGCAAGTCGACAAGACGAGAAGACTAGCACCGCATCGGCGAAAATGGCGAATTCATTGATTCTCTCTCTCGCGGCGACACGGCAATGTTTATTTCGCCCGATAAGAAATTTATTTTCGGCAGCACGGCGATCACACGACTAAAAACGCACTTTTCCACTTTTCCTGCTCGGTTTGCGACACTCGCTGACTGGCGGGGGGAAGCGTTGGGTCCCTCGACTCGAACCAAAGCACAAACGGAAAACCCAATTGCAATTTGCACCGTCCTCGAGCGCATTCAAGGAGGATTTCACACGGCGAAGGCGAAAACTGCGCCAAGGCTGAGCTCAAACGTCAACTCTGAACTCGATTCTGTCATTTCGCCCAAACCAAGCCGAGAATTTGAGCGAGAGAGAGCGGCGCAATTGTGGTGTTGTCCCGGCAACAGTGGCCGTGGTGAGTTCTTGAAAATCGAAACACTCAAAATGGAACTCTGTCTTGTTTGCAAATTGCACAATTATGTTGAAGATGGCCGCAGTTCGAAAACGGACATCGAAGCTGTTATACTCGTCCCAGCCGGAAATGTAATCGCCTGGAGATGGACTGAAGCAACTTTCTTCGGAGATCCTTTCTGCTGGGAGATCTGATACTGCAAAAATTATTCAAGATATTAAACTTTCTTTCCTTTTTACAAACATTCATTTATGTAATGCTGTGTTTTTACAAGCCGAAAAAGATAATTTTTTCTTAAATTGATAATATCATAGATAGCACGGTGTGAAGAATTTCGCAATTGAAAAGGCAAAGTGTAAGGGATCAAACATTAAATTTTTAACTTGCAATATATTCGAAAAATTCTATTGAAATTGCATATCACTTGCCGTTTCTCTTTTCTAGTTTATTTCCTTTGGATATACCTGCAACTAAACCAAATTTTACCAATTTTCTATAAATACATCGATCTAGAAGCCCTGGGTACAAGGAAAAGAAAAATGGAAACAAGCTTATTGCATTATGTTGACTGCCAAAATTCAATGCTTAGGACTATTCGCGCGTTATTAGCCAGAATTGTTTACTCAATATAGCGATAATGATTACGAAATATCATTCCACGCTCACCGAGCACCTGGTGCAGATTGACTATTTGGAATCACCGCGATAGAAGGACCTTTCCAAGTATAAGTCAACATTTTTAGACGTTGCTTCTTTTCTCTGATATGCCTCTAACTACCCTGAGACGAATTCTGAAATAATCAGCCAACTATTAAGTTTGCTACCATATTTTTTTCTTCGACGCCATTAAAATAAAAACTGCTCAACTACGTTGAAATCTCTTTTATTAAAATTTCCAATTCGCTAAAAAACAGTTTGCTAAAAAATTACAATATTTTCTAAGGCACAATTTTAGAGTGAATAGAAAAAATTTCTAGTTAAAAAATGCTTGTGGAAGACGTGAATTGCAAAAAAAAACACAGGAAAAAATAATTGCCTATTTAAGACTAGTCATTCCAAGCCCATTTAGGGGAGACTCTTCCGAAATTCCATTCGTCGGGGTGTCCACTATGCCTGACAGTGGCAATGTGGTCATTAGCGTTGGACCACTTGAAAGGACCATGCAGACGACCCATGGCCATGGCCCGGATGTCGTTACGGACAGATCGCCGGTCTGAGATAATCTCCAGCTCGACGTCACTGAATGTATTTTCTATGGTCAGAGATTCGGAGGTGTTAATATCACCGGAGAGATGGCGATGCTTTAGGAACAGGGGTCCAGCAACCGCATGGAATTCGCTATGACCAGTGCTGGAGGAGTATGTGAACAATTTCATGTCGATGTTACCGTACGGGATGGACTGATCTCCGAGCAGATCGCCACGAAAGGCGTGCGATCGCAAATACTTGTCGACTTCCTCGAGATTCGTTATTAGACTCCCGTTCACGTCTGAGCTGAAATTCTCCCGCGAGACGCCGCTGGCTTCTAGCATTTCATTGAAGAAGGGAGTGCCGTTCGTAAACCAGGCATTGTCTGCACTGGTCATTTCCTGGGTAACATCCTTGCCATGCAGACGACCCGGTAGTTGTTCAATTAGCCAGACAACACCCTTCCGATTGTTGGCCACTATTTCGGAGCTTATCTGACTAGAGTTGCTAGCGGAATGTAAATTAAATAAGTCTATCTTTCGAAGATCGGCCAAGAGCCACTGCTTGTTCCCAGTCGTCGGGTGGCGGGTCATTGCTCGAACCCAGGTTCTCCTGTTTTGGGCCAAACGATTGGCCACCATTACACGAGCTGACAGAAGCACCATATTCTCGATGTTGACGGTCTTCCATAGTTTGATGTTCTCGTTGCGCATCACAACTCCAGCTACGATAGAAAACACTTGGCGCCCTTTAACGATGTAGAAGTCATCCGTCGAAGCGAGTATTCCAGGGTATCCCGTGAACATGATGTCCAGTCCTGGAACAGTGTTCGACTTCAAGTCTGGATAGAAATGGAAACGGAATTTGTAGCGCTTCTGAACGCGCAGCATTGAGGAATAGCTCCCTGCGGCAGTGTGCCCGAAAAGTAGATTCCAACTAGAGCTACTGTCCTGAGACAGTTTGAGTATCATTGATGAGCTTGGCACCAGAAATTTGTGCTCGCCTTCTCCTGAATTTTGTTGTACCACGAAATTTTCGTAGTAAATCTTCAAATCCTGAATATCTGCGGCTGCGTTCATGAGCAAAAAATCTTCGGCTGGAATTTCTAAATCCGAACGAGCTCTCTTGGCGCCTTTCTTCCAGCCAGTTTGAAGTCCTTCCAATTGGTGGTAGAATAAGTGAATTTGATGCCAATAGTGATCATGATGAGCGCGAGTCGCTGCCATTGATTTAACAGAGGCATAGTTAGCTGTTAGCAGGTCTCGCATCCAATTGCAGAAATTCTGCGAATTCTCGTCATGATCGCAAGCGGAGAAGATTGTACTGAAAATATAAACAAATTTTTGGTTAGTTAGGAAAGCCCGTAGATGTCGAAAGTGAAAATCATAGGAATAGATAAAAGCGGAAAAGGAGATTAGAAAATTAAATCAGTGTGTTTATTTTGCTGATCAAACTTACTTTGTCCACTGATGGTGAATATTGCGCCAAGTTAGAGATCCTTCGAGAATTCCAGCACCATAGGCCTGTACCCAGTCTGGATAACTTCTCTGTGTCTCTATTTCCAACTGGGACCACCTGCCATAGCAATATCTATAGTAACGTCAACTTTCTATGTCATCTATTTTAAAAACCTTACCCATTCTCGACCGTCGAGTCCTTATAGCAAGTCCTGGCCACGCCCTTTGGAATGTTATCGAGATCGATTTGTTGCTTCCAGTACTCGACGTGGAAGCCTGTCTTTTCCGCCCAATAGACGGTAGCGCAGTAGGTGCCGTCGTACTGTGGTCTTTCCATTTCAGCAACGTAGATCGCTCCTATAACTAAAAACCCGCATCCGATTAGAATGTAGGTGGATATCCGTGTTTTTAGCCAAGAGGCTCCTACAACTTTCAACATTGTCTCGGCCGTTTTGAAAGATTCCGGGTCAACGAAAGGGGAGAAGATTTGTTCTACACGGGGTGGTGTGAGATTTGTACGCTACAGAGCTTGGCGACTGCTTTATAAGATTTCAAGGTGCCAGGATGTAATTCAGATCAGGCAAGACCTCGTACGAGTGCTGCTTGCAAATTTTGAAGATCGAAGAGATTTCAACATAAAAAACTCCTACAACTGCCGCTCGAACAACGCCAACGGCTATGGACGCCACCTTATTCCTTGCACCGACCGAAGTGGTCATCGGAGATTGTTTTAATGGTCTGTCGTTATAATACCAATGCTATAATGCAATGGTTTCTGGATCCAAACGTTTGTACAACCAAAAATTTCCTTCGTCAGGTAAACGGCTTCAAAATTTTTATGAAAATTTCTTTCCAAATTATCTGATATTTTATCCAGATGGGCTGCTATTTCTTGAAAGGATTAATCCCTGTAATTAGAAATTCAATATTTTATAAATAATAACTAATTAAGTTCAAAAAGGTATGTAGGTATTAGTTTTTAAGGTACATGAATATAAGAGTGTAATTAATTTTCAAAATTATATCTATTCTGTCCCATTTTATCCTGCTCTATCACCATGCATTCCTTTGTAACAGTACTCACTGTTTTTATCTACAGTTTCTATGTAAACCTCTTTACCGTCTGAGCCGCTGAATCTTCAGCCAATTATACCGGATTATTCAAAAACTAAAGTTTGGCCATGATTTAATTACAAAGTTATTATTATAATTTTTTTTAATATATACATATAATGTGACTTAGATCGCAATTTTTTATTCTCAAAAATGTTTAAAACTGTTTATTTCCAAATCAACTTTAATATATTAAACATTCATTTATATATCTCCATATCGCAAGGTATAAAAAATTGTTTAAATAACTTTTTTCCAAAAATTTAACTGCTGAGAAAAGTTTTAAATCCGAAATATTTGAGATCTGAATTATGAAAATTAATGTGGAAAATTGGCTAAATATTGTTTAATTAAGTATAAAATACAGTAATCAAAATCCAATAGCAAAAGTTTATAATGAATAATTTGAAAGGATCAATCATATTTCATTGTCTGCAGCCAGAGTTACAAAAACTTAGCGATAACCACTGGAATTATCACATAATCGTAAAAAAGTATAGAATTTATTTTCAAGAAAGAATTGAATCAATCAAAAACAATCTTACGACGTGTTTACTTAGCCATAACAGAAAATAATCAGCGCGGTAGGTTTTGCGTGAAAATCAAGTAGAGTTCTTATTACTGTGTGACTAAGGAAAATGCAAACTACAAATTTATGACCGAGCAATTTTCATTAAACCTTCTCTTGAAAAGCAACTTTGTTTGTATACTTGTACTTCTATTCTTTGGTTCTACTTAGAGCAATTCTTAAAATAAAGTAAGCCCAATGAAAAAATGTACGATAAATTAGACAAGTTTTCAAGATGACTATAAGTTTTCAGAAACCGTTCACATGATTAGAAGACAATAAAATAGAAAGCAAAAAGAAACGGTCACATAATATTATAAATTAAAAGGTTAATAAATTAGCAATACAAAAAAAATCAGCAATAGCAAACCTGAAGTTATCAAGATCACTAAAAAAATATTTAAAAAACAGCCTCAAACACGATCGTCCAAAAAGTTCTTTAATTAATATTGCACATTCGCGAAAACAAAAACGAATGCAAAAATGTAGCGAAATTATAATGCACATATAAAACCGTTACAATCACAGCCTTTTCGATCCGTTGATCTCGCGATCTAACTAAGAACTAACCGATCGAGCGGTCAAGGCAGAAGCTAATATCAAAAAAGCACAATTGCTAATAACCACTTGTGGCTGGGGCTTCTCGGAGGAGGGATGGTGCTTTGATGCCAAAAATGCGCGATCGTCGAAGATCCAGGGCCAGCAGGCCAGAAGACGATCTTCACGATTTCGAAGGAGTTGTCGAATCGATCGAACGGCCTTTTTCAAGTGGATCGATCTTGTTTTGAAGACCCGTGGAATTTCTAGGGTTTCCGCAGATATCTCCCGATCGCGATCGACCCGCGACGGCGGGTTTCATTTATTTGAGTTCGTTGCCTGACTTCGAACATAAATTTCTACCACCCTGGGTCCGGGGCTTGCATGGCATCAGCATCTAATATAACTATATAACAAGTCTGGACGGAAATACGCCGGCTAGAAGAGCTATAAAAGATCGAATAAATGGGAGGTATGCAAACCAATTACGTTCGATCAAAGCTCCTAAATACGAATTTGTTGACTTTGAGCCCCCGTCTGGTGGATCAATCTATAGGAGAATTTTCCCTAACCGAAAATCAGAAAAATTGCAAAGCTCCAGGTTAATTGATCTTGGAGCGAAGAAAAAAATGAACCAAACTAACGATTTCCAACCAGAGTGGTGTTAACACCTCATTGTCACTAATTCCCCTATTTCCTGTTCGTATTTACCACAAAACAAATGGAGCCAGAGTTGTTCACTGGATCGCTGACTGATCGTGTCCATAGGTCATCGAAAACGCTTCGGTCATCGAAAGCTATTCTGGACCGATCTAAATAGCCCACTTACAGATCGACCAATTATAGATACTTCTTAAGTGCCATAGTGAATTCGCGTTAAATTCACACGATGTCAATTAGAAGTGAATTTGCGTCAGGTGCACCTAGCCAAAATGCCAAGGAACATCTATTTCGGAGTTTTCAGCACATTTAGTTCGGAGAGATTCTTAAGTTTATAAACAAAGTAAATTGGAATTTTTAGATTGATTGTACTGATGAATTAAGTACTTATTATTTTGGATACAGTTGTTTCGCCGTAAGTGTGCTATTATTAATCATCCTCATCAGGTGAAGTTGATTAATACGGGCTGATTTTAAGAACCACCTGCACTTTTGGAATAGTGGGCTATTTTAAGATTATAGAGATATCATAGAATTTATTTTTTTGTGGCATTTCTGAATGGAATGATTGTTGTATTTGGCAAAATTCCATGGTACACAAAGGAAAATATTTAACGCGAGCGCCTGCGTTTTTTTAAATAGTATTATCCAATACTTGTTGATATAAAGCAATTTGTATCTAACGATCGACTGTGGATGAATAAATATTTTGACCCTGATTGTTTTTATTATTTAAATCGGGAATACTAACAAACTTTAAAAATCGAACCCGCAGTCTTTGAAATAACATTCGGAATAGAATTGAATTGAAAAATTATTTAAAGATTAGTCTTTAATCGTAATTCAAATAAAAAAAGCACTACTTTTAAAACGCCAAATAGACAAAAAGTTATTAACTAAATTATTTATTTTTATGAACTAAGAGTATTAAGGAAAAAAATAATTCTTATATATTTTTGCATATATTTTTGTACGTTCCTTTCGTTTTTCTTCAATTCGTATAAGAGAAGATATTGAAAAATATATTACTTCTCTTCCGGCACCAAGTTTAGTGCACAAAAATACTACTATTAATTTATTATTCTTTAAAATATTTCACTCTTCTTCTCTAGATATCATAGTTCAAAATTAGAGAAGATTGGATTTTCTGAACTGTGTTGGTTCTATCAATTTGGCAATTTTACGTTAAAATTTAGTTAAATATCATTATTTTTTACCTTTTTCGCATTTTACGTTGTATACGCAAAATAAAGGTAAGGTATGTATTAAGTTACATATACTTTTTCTATTGAGTTTTTGTTAAAGAATGTCGCACTTCAGAGCGGTATAATTCCGCTCTCTGTAGGCTTGAACCAAAGACCGCCCGTTTGCTATCCAAATTGCTTTAATTTCCGTAATATTGTTAAAGCTCTACTAATTTAAATTTGAACACGTTTGTCTCTGAGTGTTCGTCATATTTCTTTTTAGGTATAATCAGATTTCTAATTGTTAAAATCTAACCTTTGAGAACCGCGTTACCAGTAAGAATTAAATTACTCATAATTAACTCCCCCGTAATTTATCAAATTTCCTCTGGACTCGGGAAGTAGCCCCAATAAACGCGAAAGTCCACGTCCAGGCCACTTCCCATCCAGCGGCGACCGCATAGTGACACCCATCAACTTCGTAACCGTAACTAACTACCTTCTGCTACCTGTCGCTTTTACTGCTTTTATCATGCTAAATTCAGCGGGAGTCGGCAGCACGGCGACGGAGGCGAAGTCGTCCGTGGGCGCTGCCGCACGGCCACATCAGCTGGTGAAAAAACGTGACCAGACCGTGTTTTCGGACATTTTAATCCAACGGCGGCCCCACGCCCAGTCGACGAAAATCATCTTGAGACTTCTCCGAAAAAACTGGTCATAATCGCATCTGGATTTTTTGTTTACACACAAAGTTGTGAAATGTAAGAAGTTCGTTTTTTGCCCTCTCGTTTTTTTTCCGCCAAAAGCGATTTTTACAATTAGAGGAATTGTTTCGCGTATTATTTCATAATTGGCGATGATTCACCGACTGAACATTTCCGACTGTTTCGTAATACCGCGAGCCTACCTTCCACCGAGGTGTAGGTGGCTTCTTTGAAAAATTAAATATGCAATCTCTGAAACGTGCCACAATCTCAGATTCTTCTACCACCTGTTGGGTTTTTGCTTATAATCATTTTCCGATGGGATAAAATTGGAATACGGAAAGCTGGTGTTCTCGAAAATCAATTTGCATGTGATTCGAGTGATTTTTGGGGGAATTTATTAAGAATTTGAATGGCTTGATCCATATTTCCAATTTTGAATTGTGTAAACTTTTCACTTTGCTTATTTCTGCAAGCAATGCATTTGATTTGCTTAAATACGTTCTAGGAACTTAGTTTTTCCATCTTTGATTTGCGCCTTTCGGTAATCGAACGTAAATAATTGTTTAAACGTTTTTTGCTTCTATTTAAGTGGTGAAAATATCTTTTCCGAAGTTTAACCAAATTTTAAAAAAAAATACGGAGAACACGCTTCAAGAACAAGTTCGAGGAAAGCACAACGGCTTTATTAAAACCATTAAATATAGATTTTATGAGATTCATCTGCCTTCTAAGGGCCAAATGAGCAACATGAGCTTTAACATCCAATAAGATTATATTCTCTGACCTCGCGGGGGAATTACTTTTAGACGACTTAAGACTGAATAAACCAAAAAAAAATCTATCCGTTCTCAATTAGCTACCTCCTTCTACAGAATTGATGTACAATCCTTTAGATTTGTCCACACATTTTCCCAATAATGTTAAATTTATTAATAAGATTATTAGCCAACACTTACCTGGGGTCCCGGGGTGAGGAAACTGAAATTCACGAGTCAACCCATTGAAAAACTGAAAAACAAAATATAAAGAAAAACATTAAGCAAAAAATAAGGCAATCATTAGAAAAGGCTAAACCTAGATGTCCACTAAGTCATCTACCTTGAATAATTCTGAACCTACAGAAGTCTATACCATGGCCCGGTCACTAATAAAATTAGATCTCAAAATAAACAGAATGCGATAAGGACCGTCACATGAGACTAGAAAATACACGTCTTGAAAAAAGATCTGTTACGTCTGTTGCGGCAGACGTGGAGTAAACTTTGCGGCAGTCGGACTCCTCGTGGGTGGGTGGCAGGAGTAACCTGAGACCTAGGTGGACACTTGCAGGTTCTGTTGTAAATAGTGCAACCATCCACGTGCTCTTAAAGTGTTTATTGATACCTGTGATATCAGCTCAAATTAGGGAATAATTTCAAAATTTTGAATCCATTGATTAAAAGAGATTAAAATGAAATTTCATCAGTCATGTTTATTTTTGCAATATTTGGGAGAAGTCGGAATTTCCCAAAATATTTGAAGACTCTAGTTTTATTATATTGAATACTTAGGCGGCAAATAAGTATAAAAAATAAATTAATAAGATAGCTTTGGGAATAAAAACATAATAATATTAGTAATTATTCCTTTAGGAATTATTATAATTTTTCTCCCAATTCCAATTCCCTGAAATCTTTAATTTGCTAGTAACGCACCTCCCTCACTTTATTACAGCGAATTGTACTTAAGCATATTTGATTAATTATTTCAGGGGAATATGATACTAAATATTTTTTTAATTACTTTGAAATAATTAGTCAAATTAAATAAAGTCCTCATTAGTTAAATAAATAAAATTCTCAAATCTACTACTAAATAATTGAAAACTTATTTATCAATTATAATTTTAGAAAATACAACTTTTAATTATAATGGAATTGAAATTACCACAGGGCACCGAAAGTCTCATTTCGAAATTCAGATACAAATACAAGTGACTTGTAAAAAGCTTTGTTCGTGCCAGATGCCGAAATTGAAATAACAAAAGATTATTGTGTATAAATCTTTGTTATCTGAATATACAAAAATTAAAAACACAAAACAAAAGATCTGGTTTGTTTGGTACAAGTGGTGAGCTCAGTCGCACTTGAGCTGCAATTAGAACTCCTTCTTGAACTCAGCTCTTACGAACTTATTCCAACCTTACTCTAGATCAACGTTTCCCAAAATGGTCCTACAGACCCCTGGGATGCGTGGCAAATTAAAATTAATCTGGGGGTGCGTGGATGTCAAGGCGTCTGCGACGTTTAACGAAAAGTAAAACACAATCGTAATTATGACCCATTTTCATTACTACGAAAGTTAAAATTAAGTGTTGATAAACAAAAGTAAATATTACTTTAGGTTTCAAAATGTTTTATTTATATTTAAATTTTACTTCACCATTCACCATTCAAGAGATCAAATTTGAATTTGTAATTTTGCTATTTCAAATGTAGTTATGTAGGTTCACTTGGGCATTCATGGTCAGGTTTGCTTTGAGGAGGGGTTCGCGGACACAATAAGTTTGGGAACGACTGCCTTAGATGCTAGATAAAAACTTCAACTAAATCAAACATTCTCTAGCAGTTTACTCCTATCTAAATTTTGTTAAAATATCCTAAGCCTTTATTAAAATGTGTTCCTTGAAAAGTCAATTCAAGATTTTGGTATGATTTGCACTAAGAAGTAGTTAAAAGCACTGCTTGAAGCATAGACCACAGAGCGGACCGCCGTGACCCTGTAATTAAAGGACATCTTGTTTAAGACAATTTATTTTAATCTGTACATAAACTCTTTCCCAAATTCCTACGCCTTGGCCAAATTCCGGGATTGCCGTGAAATCCAAACATCTTAGTTACACTCTCCCTTAATTGACCGTGAATTTCCCGCCGGTGCCATTAAACCGATTTTACCTTTAACCGTAGAAACACGCCCAAATCAATTTTTCTCATTTAGTCCCCCCATTAAACAAATCAGGAATGAAGCCGGATTTTCGTAACGCAATTTTGCAGAGTGATCATTCACCTTCCCAATTAAAAGTAATTAGTTAGGCGTCAAATTAAAATGAGTGCTACAAATTAAAGCGCGCCCACAACGATAAAATTCTAGAGCTTCTTAAGATACGATGAGATTTCCACCTGTAGTAGACGGGGCAGGGGTACAGGCAGGCGGCAGGTGATGGCCGCACGTGTTTGCCAGGTCAACTTTAATATTTTCTTTCGGGAAAAGATGAAAAACAAACAGAGCACGAAATTTATGAAACGCATCACAAAGGAAATGTGTCGTCTGTTCTTGTTTTATGTAAATTTAAATAGCTCCAATACCGACGCCGACATTTTGCACACATTCTGTGGCTCTTCCTTGTTTTTTTTTCTTTCTTTAGCCTTTTCCTTTTGTATTATTGCTTAGATAAAGACTTTCTGCTTGAGTCGTCTTGAAGTGATTGATAAATAACAGCGGCGACTGTTTTGCAGCTGTTTGCACGACTCGCCCGTCTTCTAGACATTCAAGACCATCTCTTGCTCTAGGTGGAGAGGCTCGAAACGAACTGGTTCTTCTTACGGGCTTTCACGGAAATCACGTGAACAACCGAAAAAATACCTTTTTAGCGACAAAAACAAGCATAATTTCTTATGTTTCTTCTTAGTTCGGTCATATGATGGGTCTTATGATCGAATTGAAAATTATGGGGTAGAATATTCTGGCGCAGTAGACAACTGAAATTTTAGTGACTAGATTTAATTAGCGTCAAAAGGTAATTGGCCCCCTTGAGTGGGATAATTACCGTTATTAATTTGTTTATTATAGGGGGAATGCTAAATACCCATATTTCTATGCCCACTTCCATTTTTTTCGCAATAACTGAAATGATGTAAATAAAATATCGAATCATAGCAAAATAGTTTAAATATATTTGTTTAAATTATTATATTATATAATTATATTAACTATTTATTATTATAAATTATTACTTAATTATTATTCATTGTCAGTTATACTTGGGATATTTTGTTCTCAAATCTGTAAATAATTACCATTATTTTGGCCTCATTTCGGTTCTCAAAACACAGAAAAAACGAAGTAGATAAAAGTGTAATTAAAAAATAACTTGTGCGACAACTTTTACCAAAGAAAAGAAGTGTAAAAAATATTGTTCATCTTTGTTTTTATTTTCGCATATTGCAAACATAACAAAATCAAACAATTCCTATTTGCTTGTTTATTTGTTTGAAATGTTTTCAAATTTTACAAAACAAGTGAATTTTGATAAACTTTTGTACTTACTACTCGAAAATGTGACGATATAGATTACTTTCTACGTAAGAAAAATATCGGATTCCTGCAGGATAGGGGAAGATTTTGAACCAACCCGATTTTTTATGTTTAATATGGATGGGAAAAAAACGTATTGTTAACGAAAAGTATAAATAAATGTTCACCACTATACTCGTGATGACTCCTTTATGTCAGAGGCTACTGAATAAGTTTTTATAGGGATTTAATTAATTGATTTTGAAAATATAAGCTAAAGATTGTTTTACACGAACGAAATCGCCAATACACAATAGTCAATAATGGCTCGTACGGGTATAAACCTTCACACTTTATGCAACAATTTCTGGTCCTATTTATTAATACAATTGATTTTTTGAACCTGCTTTCAAACAGTGAATGTAATCTTTATTATCTACATTTTTCTCAAAAATGAGATATAGTCATTTTTAAATTTTGTAAATCTGTTCAAAAATTTAAAAAAAAAAATATGCAAAATAGCCGAAAAACGTTTTCGAAACTTTCTTTCAGAAATTCAAAACAAAAGAACTATTGTAAAAATATAATACCGAGAAAGTTTTTAAATTATCACACATTAAAAATGAAGAGATAATAATCGGTAAGATTTTATCACGTTCATGTCAATTTAGAAAGGAATTAATGTGAATTTTTTTGCAATTAAAATATATTAATATTTTCACTACATTCAATTAAAGTAAAAATTAAGGTCATTCTTTTACTAGTTTTTGTCAGAAAATCTAAAAATGATGATTATAGAAGAACGAGTTTAAACTTGAACTGATTGTGATTAAATTTTAACAATAAATTGTATGGATATTTATGTCACTCTATAGTCTTTAAAAAAATGTTTGTGTTTAACAAAAGCTTAAAACTTTCTGCCCAAAATTTATAACATTTTTAGGGGCAGTAAATATTAAACAATCCAAAATTTTCTTCAAGTTTTACATAAAAAAAATCACAAAAGAAAAAACATTCTCTCGTTTAATATTAGTGTTGAAAATTATTTCGCAAATATAGAGAAAACAAATAATTTTTACATTGGTTTTATCAAATATTCACACTGTAATTTTTAGTGTAATATTATCACGGTGTTTTTAACTTGATATTAAACGAAAAGTATAAATAATCATTCGATTTGAAAACAAAAGTGGAGGAATTAAGTTTAATCTGCAAATTAAATGAAGAGATTTAATACAACAATAGAATCAGATCAAATCGATGAATCTAAAAAATTGATCTAACTTAAATGCACTCTTTAGAAAATTTCAGTGTACCAATATTTGAATAATCATTTCTCTTCTTTTATTACATTTATTCACTTTCAAACAAATGACTAAATGCTATAGATCGTTATCGGGGTTAGCGACTAGTTTGGTTTATTGAAACACAAATTGCTTAAAGTTTAGCAATGCAAAAACACTTCATTTACATAGCATTAGTCGCTTCTTACCTTTGTTTTAGGGGCACTTATTTAAAATTCATTTAATTTAAGACAATATTAGGAATTTACATATTTCTTCAAATATCTGCACAAAAAATATTTAGAAGAACAGAATTTTCAAAACGGATCCTTTGGTCTTCTTCAACTGTTCATTTAAAACACCAATAAAAAAATCACGTTTAGGTCGTGAAGTAATCTAAACTTGGGAAGAATCACACTTTGACCAATCGGAAGGAAGCAACGCGATTGAATAAATGCTCGCCGCAATTAACTACACGAAGTAGTCGCTATAAAAATCCCAGCGGAGCTGGGGAGTCAGGGAAATTTCCCTTAGCTTAAAATACCACGAAAGCGCTCCCAAGCCCGGCGCGCCTCTTCATCTGATTTGCAAACTTCTTGGGATTTATGGCAGATCGAAGCTGCTGCTTTACTATCTACCTCCGATAAGCCGCTTATCTGCTCGCAAAGGGTATCGTGGCCGCAAATTTCGGAAGGCACCTCCATGCAGTATATCTCCCCGATGCTATATAGAACATGTATCTCCCACCCCTTGGAAAATCCCCGACGCACCATTGCATGATCGCCGTTAGTTCTAATTTTAAAAAAAGACAGACTTGCTACTAACCAAATTGATCACTTCTTAATGGAAATCGCCAGACACGCACGCGTTGCAGGTCTTTATTCTTCGGTGGCTAATAGTAGACTTGAGATCGGAATTGCGCGAATACTCATCCAGCTCGTCGTAAGCTCCCGGCTAATCAGTTCTGACGCGCTTTTCATTTTTCTGCGGCTAAGACTACTTTGATGGTGGACGTGTATTGGTGTCCAACTTTTGCATACGGCGGAGTCTCAACGACGACAACCTAGACTTCGACTTGGTATTTGATTCCCATGTTTCGAAAGTGTACCACATGTCAGCCTGCTTCTTAGCCGATCGACGGAAAGCTCCTCTTGTTGCTAGATCGCGCCCCAAGCACTCGTCTTCGCCTCCGCGAAGGCCACACAAAGTGGCAAAGTGTCAAAGCCTCACGTGGAAACATCGCGATAGATGATCTCTGAAAAGTATAGGCTGTCGCCGGCGCCGCACTTTACACTTCAGGTATGATCGATGTAGTCGCGCGATAACAGTTGCCGAAAGAACGGAGATCATTTATGGGTATGGGAATAGATCGACGCACATGTTTGGAAAGCACATGAATGAATTGGAAAGGTACTATTTATCACCTGAAGACATCGTACCCATTTACCTCGCCGACTTTAGAGTCATTAACATTTCTTTTTTGGGGATTATCTTGTTTTAGGTCATCAAGACGATTTAATTTCTCTTCTAGAATTACTGATTTTTTTCAGCTGACTCGTTTTAAACTCGGCGAAATGAAAGAAAAAAATTACTTGTGGACAAAAAGAAAACGTATTGAGGTTGTTGGACTTACAAGGCTCTTCTTACAAAATATAAAGTGTAATGACTTTAAAATGTGTAAAAAAGAGCGTCGTATCGATAGTCAAAGTAGAATAAAGAAAGGGTTAAGTAATGCTGAGTTGGCTAAATAAAACATACACTGACAGCAATTGGATAAAACAATACTTTAAAAATATAGTATTAACTGCCTAAAACTAAGTCATGAATGATGTCAACGAAAATGTCATATAATAATTTTAAACTTGGACCTAAAATAATATTCCTTGGTAATTGCGTTCTTCAGCTTTGAATCATTTGTGATATTTCTTCTCTTACTTATTATCGCCCTCTACGATTCCCCTTTTTAGCCCCAATATAATCATAAGACTTTTAATATTAATTAATAAATATAAGTGAACTTTTTTACTGTCGACTAAAAACTAAGACTAGGCTTTGAAGTTCTGTAGTATATGTTTTAGCAGAGCACAGATTTCTTTTTTGTATCAGTCATTTGCAAAAATTTAATCGAATTTACTGTCGGAGCGAGTTCTTGTTTGAGATTCAACTTTTGGAATTTATAAATCGGATTTAATGGCGTTCATGGCCTTCAGAGGTCTTTGAAAGTGTTTTAAAAGAGCTGCAGAAATAAATCAATACCACTAAATTATGTCTACAGCACATATTTTGGCGCTTAAATGATAACAGAAAAAAATACACTGTGCAAAATATGACTTGGAATCAAAACTTGGGGACGCAATGTACCATCTAAAATTAGAGTCATAGAGAACCGAAACAAAATATCAGAAAACCGAAACATTTTTAAATTTCTACATGTTTTAATCCTCATTTTTAACTTTATTATTTTTGTTGATTTTATTACGCTTTACAAGAGAGTGTCTAAAACATTTCATCTTATTTATTAACTCGTTATTTTGGTATAATTCATATTTGATAGGCATTTTTCTCTTTTATTACTTAATTAGATTAGATTTGAATTGATTTATTAAAAGACAACAATCATGCCGAAGCTCATAATAAAATCCCCATATTCCTCTCATATTCAAACTATTTTTTAGTAAATTTCATTTTTGAGACTACAACATTATGTTTTAAATAACATTTAAATAAAACGAAAATGCTAATAACTTAAAATTGGCTCTGCACTAATAACTACACAAATGTTGAAACGATTTTTAAAAATCTAAAAAACAATCATGTTGGGGCAATTTAAAAATACTGAAATGCTGAAGTGACATCACACTTCATCAAGTTTCATTTCTTTTTAAAAGTCGATGAAAAATTTATTATGCTGGCGATTTTCTTCACGCAACGAAAAAAATTGTATTTACTTAACTCTAAATTACAGTACAGATTTTAAACACGTTGCGTATGCATAAAATGCAAATGTATGTGCCTATATCCTGTTTCCATAAATTAAATTTTAGCAAACTTTCCAATTTACCTTGTTTTTTTAGATATAAACAATGAGATTATTATTCACAAATCTCTGCTCTAGTTAGTGATAAACAAAAAAAAAAAAAATCCGGCATTTCGAACAGACATGGGGCAAAGGACCGAGTTACCTGACTTTTAATTTCGAAAATCCCTCAAACACTCCAGTTTTATTACCTTTCTTCTAATTCATCCCAACGAAATTTATAACGCGCTTGCAGTAAAATTAGCAACAGTAAAAAGTAAAAGTGTCTGGGAAGGTGTTCGCATAGAAATTCCTTAAACTTGAGGTGAACAGCATGGGGCTACAATTAACCTGAACGCATTTCCGAATTTAAAAGCAAACAGATCCAGATCGCCATCGTGTAAATTGATGGCTTCCTGTACGCATCTTACCTGCGACAGATGAGATATTTATTGGTCGGAAGCCGCACTGGAATTTGTTTACATGCCGTTCCAGATTATTAGCCCCGATGATCCCGAGCCCCACAGGCCGGCTGTCCATACGCATATGAATTATTTATCGGCGGACACCACCTGGAATTAATTTCGGCAATCTTCCCACGCTAATCAAAATTTATAGTAAACACGAAAAGTGCGGTCCAGTGTGTTTATAAGCCCATTGAATAAATCATGCAATCAAACGATGCAATCCCGTGGGCGGCCAGACCTGGGCAGTTTTGGACATTCGCTGCATCAGTTACGTTTCAGTCTACGGACTGCAGTTGCCAATGGGTTCCAAATGTTCCGGAGGAGGTCCTATTTTTGGCAAATCTAACGCTCCAGTGACACCATATTTGGCGAAACAAATTCTGGCACCAGTGGTAATTTTAGAAAGGGGAAATACCAATAACAAATGCGAGTTTGTTTTTGAAAACCCGACCTGGGCCAGAGATTCCTAAATTGTCGCGCGAACAAATTCGACATTGAGTTTTTGCAAAAAAGTAAAATCTCATTTAAAAGGGAGTAGTTGCATTCTGCATAGAAATGGATATGATTAACTTATCCAGGATGGCATAATTTTTTCAGTGCAAGGTTCATAAGGTAGTAAAGAGGGTTACAATTTTGTCTTCTAAGTACCTAAGTATGCAAACTTTGCTATTCTTTCGCAGAGTATTAACCAGTTAACAAGTAACAATGCGTAAGATTTTTAAACATATTTCTTTTGAATTAAGAAAAGCAAATTGTCCTCATCAAAACCTGTAATCATGGGTATTCAATTAAAGGGCTTAAACAAACGATTTAAAAATTCTGTATTACTAATACTAATTTATAATTAAAAACTAATATATTTAAATTTTGTATCTTTTGTTTAGCCTCTTTGCGCTTTTTTCGCATTTATTTGCAGTATTAATTTATCTTATTAATCGCTCATTTGTTATAAATTTTGCGTCAATAAATCCCAATCGAATACTTAACGAAACTCTTTTTGATTGTAAAATCAAAAATACACAAAGCAAAAAATATAATTTTTGTTAATTTTTTCTTAAAAAGTTAATAAAAACGTAGGAAAGTAAAATTTTATTTTCAAAAAACTTTTAAAAAATTAATTTAGTTTAGAAATAAACAATCCGTTGGAAAAAGGATAGTGTACATTTGTAATATCTAAGGGTTGCTTAAGTATTTTCAACATACAGTGGAATTTGATATTTTAAAACTCTTGTTGATTTGAAGTTCTGTACTTGTCCTTTGAATTTCTTAAAATTTCTTTTAAGGCATTATGCAAAAACAGCCTTGATAGTTCGAAATAACAAGTGCCTACGTAGAATTTCATTGAAAATATTTATATTTAGCTAAATTATAGTTACTCGCACCACGTCGGTCTAGATTCTTGACGGTGTACTGGTTTATCTGGAAAAAAAGTTTTTTGAGTAACTTTTTCAAAGTCCGAACAGTTTAAAAAGCCTGAAACAAACAAACGATGTGTTCACTGAATGTTGAAGAATCGTTTTGAAAAATATTATTTTGATAAAAACACATACGAGTGTATGTACTTTACTCATAATCTATAAGCTAGATATGTACATAAAAGCATTCTTAGCTAAATTCTAAGGTTTAAGACTACTTTGTGAACAATAAATTTTGATTTTTCGAATATTTCACAGTAGAATAACCCCGTGCATATTTTAAATTCTACTTTGTCAATTTTATGGTTGTTTAATCAATTGAAATCGCAAGTAGATTTTACTTAGAATACTTTTCAATTTCTATACACCAACATTTATTTTTTTGCACAGTAAATACGTTCCAATAAAAACCGTGTAAAAACGACAGGCTGCACGTAGTAGAATTGAAGATGTGTTCCATAACTTTAAAAAAATCGTGTAAGATTAAAAAAAGAACTGCATGTTGTTATAAAAAAACCGTGAAAGAAAGATACAATGAAAATTCTACAACATACAATTCACAAATGCTTAATAATGTTACACAGTTTAACAAGAAAAGTATAAAATGCGACTTGAGAGTCCTGATATAATAAAATTCCAATCCAACTCCAATTGTACTTAATTTTTGTATGCACATATACAGAGTGAGTAATTTGATTTTCATCGTTAGATATTTTATGAAAGACACCGTAAAAACTTTAATTACAAAATAATTTTGGAATTCGTGTTAGAACAAATAATTCGTGGAAAAAAAGAATATTTGTTCTTCTTTGTGGCCCGTGTTATTTCAAAATCGTGCAAAAAGAGTTGGGTGTATAAAACAAGCAACCATTTGTGTATAATTGTGTTTCGAATTAGCGAAATAACACTTTTTAATTTTAAAAACAACATAAAGCATGAATTATAGAACTTGAATTCCGGTTAACACAAAAGGTGCTCTGAACGTATGTAACAGCTGTGTCGGATTTATTCTGATTGTATCATATCACACGTAATATCTGCCGACATGTTATGGATTTAGTGTCGTAATAGCAGTTGTATTCTCTTTCCTAATCACAGGTAAATTCTTGAAACCGTCATTTCACGCCAGCCAGTTGTTGGAAGACAATTGTTACTTGCAATTACCTTTCGAAATTGACTTCTGAATTTTATTACATGTGCAAGCGGTCGTCATCAACCTGTGCAATACTTCCTGGACAACAAATGCCAAGCTTAAAGCGATATTCTATCATTTCACAGACAATTACTCCTGAATAGCGCCGAGTTCAAATGTAAATTGAAATTCCCCCATTATTGAACGGACGAACGTTCGGTTTCGCATTGTAAAAAATTTTCCCAATGTTTTGATTGTGTAACAATTCTCAAAGTCAAAAGCTCAATTACAGCGACCATAGACGCAATTTGCTCTGTTCTTGGCTTTCAGACGGCCGACCACGACGTCGGCGGTGGCGGCAAGGTTTTTCTAGCGGAATTCTTCCTCGCTGCCATCAACATCTTAAGAATAAGAAAAATGCTATCGACTCCACTTCGAGATGCCTGTTCTTGATTTGATGGAGCCGATCAGACAAATTTGCTGCCAATGATTGTTTCCCACTTCCACCCGCATTGACCTTTCGGGCCGTTTATTATTCCCTGAATTTTACGCAAATTTCAATTTGAAAGTGAGGGAAATTTGTCCGTCTCCTTCTATAAATAGAATTGATTACAAAATCACTTTTAGGAATTTTGTCGTAAGAGAGGGTATGTACATTGCTCATACTTGGGATGCCTTGATGATTAACTCTTTCTTGAATCAGCTTCAGCTCAAAGGGAGGAAGAACCGAGGCAAATCGACGCGAAGTAAAAATTAAAAGGGACCACTAATTGATTCAATAAACTTAATTCAAAATACAGATGTAATCAGGTCAATTCGCAAAGGTACTTTCGTATTTTGGATATAATAAAATTGGTCTCGAGTCACCGTACTAATTCATCAATTTTTAAATATTTCATAGCTCTAATGATACGTTTCTTGCTCTGAACTTTTAAAAGTTAAGATACGCTTCCCTAATCCTAATTGACGTATAATACTAAAAGCTCTGCATGCATATACAGGGAACTGTAGTGTCCAAGATGAATAGAGGCGGGTGAGGTGATCAATAATTAACTTAGGACGTATTTCTGTGGAATCGTTTCTACGACTATTAATATTATTTTTCTGATGTGAGCTACAGATTCTTGTCCACTTGTTAGCCTATCGTGAGAAACCAAAAGTCAAAAGGAATTTAAATAAGTATTAGCTTAAATATGGTGTGTTACATTTTAAACCAAAAAATCATATTTAATGTTTCTATAAGTACGAAAAGTGGATTAGTTCTCATTTTCAAAAGATTTATATTTTTTTATTTAATTTATATACACAGATATTTTTAGTTATTTCCTCTAAATTTTCTAAGAAAGCAACAATCGATTTGAATATTTAAAATTAAATAAAATTTATTAATAGAAAAGCGATCTTATAAATAGAAATTATAGTCATCATCTTTGACCCACTTGTAATTGCTCATTAAGGGTTAAATACGCTAACAACAAACTGACTATAGCTACTGTTTACTTTTAAACTATTTGCTATAATTATCTTTACATTCTTAAGCAATTTCCTACGAGTTGTCTAACGTGGAATGTCCAACAAGTAAACTCCATTGATTTCCTTTATGCGATAAATACAATATACACTTCTTTTTTTATATTATATGCAATATAAGCTTTATTATATTAAAAGATGTGTAAACACCAAACTAATTAATTCAATATAACAGAACAAATAGTAAAAATCATGTACGTGCTCATAATCAAACATTTTTCAAGTTTACCTTGAACATTTAAACTTGTTTTTATTTATAAATTTCTTTGAGTACACTTCTAAAGGTCAAGTTTAATCACCGATTGCTTACGAATTCTACCAAAAAATTCATTGTATTTATAATATAGAAATAATCTTCACTTCAATAAATAATAAAAACTTTTTCGATTTACACAACAGGCGCCATGTAATTAAACAACATAAATCGACACGTAACACCTTTGAGACTCGCTTTGAGTGCGCGTCAAAGGAGCCGAAAGCTGGGATTTATTTGTTTTTTATAATTTACCGTCTTCAGAATTAATCACAAGCGATCTTAGGAATTTTATTTATGTCCACAGATTTGCGATTTATGAGAAACTGAAGTCATGTTCCCAGACTGATTCTAGGAAGCGCGCATAGCCATTAGTTACTCATTTGCAAGTCAACGGCATGCGCAAGGCTCCCGAAATATCCGGCGCGGATCACCTGCATGTGATCGGGTGCTAACTGATAAATTTCGAAGTTGTTTAATAGCGCTGCGCCGGGTCGATCGCTAATTTGCTAAACGACATATTTTCCATTTGGGAATCGCATTGCGCGTTATCTGGGTAGGACGGTGTGGGCGCCCCTGTGGAAAATCACACTCGAGTGTGATCATTTTAATTAGTAAAAGTACTCCATGCGATCGCCTCCATAAGCTCTAATTAACCCCTTATCAGACGACGGTGATTCACGGGCACTTTTGTGCAAAACGCTTAATTTGTTGAAATGATTCAATATTTATTTGGGTTTAACCGAAGTATTTTTTTCGTTTGATTCAAATCATTTTGAAAACCAAATTTATTGAATTTTAAAATTAATAAGTGTGTAGGCTATTGAAATGCGTTATCTTCAAGAATTTGCGTTAAAAATACCAAAATATTTAAAAGATATTTCTTAGAAATTCGACGCGTTTTTCTAGGTATTTTAATCTAAGTCTTATCATTAAGGAAATGTTATGTGCATTGTGATTTCGCTGTGTTTTATCAGTGGACATGTGGAAATAAAGATATTAAATACGTTAACGCCTTTAAAACCTCCTGATTTTAAGTGTCAACACGTTAGGGGAAACTTTAACTTTATCTATTCACAGGATTTAAAAAAAACAACACAAAACGTTTAAAGCTTAGGCGTATATCAATTTTCATGTCAATATTTTTTAGAAATAATTGAAATGAACAGGTAGACACGAACTATAGACAAGAATCAAAAACACCACTGACCTTTTGTTTAAACATTTTCTAGGGAAAAAGTTTAAAGCCGTAGAAGAACGATCTTGTTTCCATGGGCAAAGTAGGCTTTTAATTGCGCAGCTGATTATATGCTTGTACAACCCCGATTGTTCTAGTCTAACTGTTCTCTTAAAGCTACGGCAGAACATAAAACAAATATTTTGTTTATTTCATTAGGCCATATCGCACATAAATCACCACCTGTTGCAAATTAAAAGCCGGACTTTAAAATTTGTAGTCGGGTGCTATTATTCATGCTCGTATGTGCAAATTGACTAGTAAGCAGCATTTTTTCGCTAAATGCTGACTGGTTATTTCTACTCAAAAGTAACAAATTTATGCAACACTGCTATGCTCAATTTAGTTATGGCTTTGAAAATATCAAAGAGTTTCTTTCGCCATGTTTTTTTAAAATAAAACTTTTCCTTATAAAAATGTACTCAAATATGTTTTTGATTGCTCATATCAATCATTTGGTATTATTTAAGTCAAAAATGCATTAAAGAAAACATATTTTCAAAACATTCGGTGTGCCTCAAGAAAGACACGTTGAGCCTTTGCTTTTTATTAACTTTATTAACGATCCGCAGTCAATGCTGAGGTCTTCTGAGTTGTTGACTTACATCGCTGATATTCAAATATCGTAACGCACATTGCCTTGTTTTTTTTACGACATATTTAAGACCATATCATAATACACCGATGACACGTTTTAGCAACGCAGGTGTCATGTTGAAGCATTGCATTGCTTTGCAACGTGACATGCTGCAGCACCTCATCACCTCCGTTCACATGATTTTTATTATTATTGTGATTATGTATTTTTGGTAGAACAGAAATCCAAATTTCAAGAGCTTGGGTGCCTCTATTTACGAATAGCCACATGATACAAATTTTTGTTATTGTTTTTATCAAAACTAAACGTACTCATTATTTTGTATGTTTAAACAGATTTTACCTTATATATTTTGTTTTGTCGTAAATATAGATAAATGTTTCACTATGATCAACAAACAAACAATTTAAGCTTTGGTCCATAAAAATTTTTGTAATCTAGAGTATTGTTGATCTTCGAGCGTTACTTAATAATAACTTAGATTTCACAAGAGATCTTGGACCAGATTGTGAATTGGGTATTTTTTCTGTCCTTGGAGTAATTAATCGATTAGGAGCTAATACAAATTTGAATTTATTGAGAATAAGATCGGTAACCTAAAATAAGGGTTCATGTTTTTGAAATTAACATCACTTGATAAGAAATTCGGATTCGAAATATTGAAGTTTTAAAATCTAAACGTTTAAATACAATTTTCGACTGATTCAAAATATTGAGAAACGCTTCGAAATTTGCTTGTGGTAAAGAAATATACTTAATGGATTTTGTATAATAGCAAAAGTCATCTCTGTAGTAACAATTTTCATATCAAATTCTGTAGGTCAAAAGGCACTTTTTTAAAATTTCGATTTTATTGAATTTTTGTTTAACCCCGTTTTAGCAAACATTAGGTATATAAAACTAGAAATTCTTGGTTTCATTTCAAGTCGAATTATTAAGATGCTCTGAACGCCGTTATTAATCTTGAAAACACTCGTAGATTGTTCTAACTTAACTCACAACAATGCCCTTTCTTAACTTTTGTTTTAACATTGTCTAGTTTTATTTCTTTTTTATTACAAGGAAGGCTATTTTAATTGTTTAAACCAGGTTGATTTTAGATAATGAACCGAAGTGTCTGATTAATTTGATTACCATGATAAACAGAAAAAATGTTGAGTTGACCTATGGACAATTTGGAAGTTTCATAAAATTCTGTTCAATCTTCTGGTAGGTCAAAGTAAGCAAAAATCATAGCCAGAATTACAAATTGGGATATGAGAGAATTCCGTAGAGTTTCTTTTACTCATTTTTTGTTTTTAAAGTAACAAATGATTACATCTGTCCCTCAATTTACGCGAAGTATCCGTTCCACGTGGACGCGAATAAAAATCGCGTAAATACAGTTTGTAAGCACAAAAAAAAATATTAGGGATAAAAGCTAGTAGAAGTTTTAGAAATGCATATGTATATATTTATTTAACATAGCTTAACAAAAAACTAATTATGACATTTCAGAAAACAGAAGTATGTAAATTTTATTCGATGTGAGTATCGCTACTGTAATTTAAAGCAATCAACCTGAAATGGTTCGCTACTATAGAAATTTGGGGTAAAGTTGTATACTAAAAGTATATAGGAAAATATGTATCTGACCGCGTAAAATGAGACCGCGTTAATCAACTCCAGGTATAAAAAGTGACGGGTATATATACCGCATTCTTAGCACAAGCAGTATCTTCGTATTCCTGAAGTATAGATAAATATAGCCTATGTTAACTTCAAAATTAAAATACTTTTGCAATTCCCATTAGCATAGAAGAACGATATTTCTTGAAGAGATGACTTGCACAAAGTACAGGAGTGGAATAGAGTCGCAATTACTACCTTTGCATACTATCATGCACAAAGACCACCCATTTCTTTGGGAAGTTGTTGGGAATTAATAACTAGTTCTTGCATTTCCTAGTTTCACGGCAGAGGTATGTAAATGAGAAGGCCTTACGTAAGTAGATATGAATTTGTGTTATCCTAAGAAATCTTTTACTGTAAAGCGCGTAGAAATTATGTAAATCAATTCGACAGCAAAGATTGATTGAGACATTAATGCGCGAGGTATAAGACATGCGGCTTGAGAGGTGGCACCATCCTTGGACTAGATTATCCCTTCCCCAGGAGAGACAAAGGGAGAAAGGCAGGTTACTCTGCTGCAATCGAACTCGACCGAATTTGGACGCTCCGATTAATCGTTCAAGCGGAAATACCGCGAATAACTCGGACGACTCCTCTGGCGAGATCGGCGAGGTCTTCTTCGTCTCCGTTGGCGATTCCAGCACACTTTGAATAGTGTATAATCGCACGACAGGCATGACTACCATGTCGAGGTTCGGTCATGCGAGGAGACTAAAAACTCAAGACCTGAAGCAAGACACAAATCTAGCCGTGTCTGTTTAGGTCTTTGGAAGTCTAAAGGCCGACTACATGCCAACGGCGGCGACGACGACGGCGGTCTTTTTTTCCGTATTTTCGATATCCGTTCTGTCTCATTTTTGAATTCCTCTTTTGCAGAGGCTCTTGAACTTTTGAAATTAGCGAGTCCGTCATCATTCAGTGGCTCGTTGGGAAGTTAAGGAAGCCGTCCAAGTAAACGCGCTCCGAGAAAAGCGACCAAGGCCGTAACTGCTAAAAAACAAAAAACAGAACGATGATGAGGGTACAAGAACCCTTAGGACTTCGACCTTACTGGCGTATTGAGGAGCAAGGGCATTGTGCTTCTACCGTCTGAGAAACTGAAGATCACTAGGGTCTCCGATGCATGAGAATTTATTCATTTAATTTTACTTTTACTGATCCTCTGTGTTTGTTTTTTTTATTAAGGCACAATTCAAGCAGAGATCGTATGGGAATCAATTTCGATAAGCATTGGTAATCCAAACTCATCCGTACGTTTTTGCTTTCATTTAAAGTATTTCTAAAAATCGCAAAAGCCGATATTTCCACTTGAGCCAACTTAAAATATTTACTCGCAATTTCGATGCCCTACATAGAAAAATTCTAGGAGTGCCTAGTGTGCTGGTGAAGCGCCACTCGACGATTATCTAACACCGACCGCAGATAAAGAGGCGTTTGATAAAATGAGCTGAACGACGTTGCAAAGTTACACAATCACAATTAATATAAGTTGCATTCAATAAAAGCGAAACTACCGGCCTGCAGCCGATGTGTTGCCAACGGTTATTGCAAAGTTAACCCTAGTCTAACTTTAATTAGCAAGACACGGAATATTCAAAAGTGGATACTTGAACCAGCTTAAGACTGCTCTTGCCGCAGCTAAAACTGGATTAGTGGACTATCTTTTAAGTATTTTATTATACACTTATGTGTTTTCCTGGATACGTACATCAATTACGAATATGTTTTAGCAATTGTTAAATTAGGGTTTATGCAATTTGCCTATTCTTCTTCTTTGTGTTCACTACGTTCACGCCGGTGTAATTCATAGTCACAAGTGAACCCAGACGTGAAAGTGTTAAGTATGCAGTTTTAAAATTCAAGATATAAACGAAAACTTACTCATGAGAAATATTTATTGTATCATATATACTAGTAATTTTCCTCCATACTCCATTGAAGTAGAGTATTTTTACACAAAAAATGTACGCACTTGTAATTCAAATTTTTGGATGTATTTTACTTATATGTGTTTTTAACTATTACTGCTTTAATTCTTTTTTATTTGTATTTATTTATTTTTATTTTATTTATTTCCACTTACATTATAAGTTCCTATTTTGTAAATGTTAAAACGAGAATTTAATCTTTAAACTCAATTTGCATCTGCACTTGCTGGCAAAATTCTGAAACAATTCGTTCTTCAGTAAATATTAAAATTTTGTTTAGAAATATAAGCGTACTGAGAAAATGTAATTAAGAGGTATTTTCGTAAAATATTCTTTATTTATTTAAATATCTCTAAATTTGTCTAACAATAACATAAATACAGATCGTATTTAGTTTTGGCAAACAGATATTAATCTATCAAATTTCAAAAAAATCCCAAAGCTTTTTGAATAAAGAAATCAAAAATGCTTATGCAGAATGTTTAAAAACTACCACAATATTAAATTAGAGCCGAAGTTATCGAAATGAACAACCGAATTTTCAATTCAATTATGCGCGTCAATTATATTAGCTTTGATTTACCTGGTCAAAAGTATATGTGTGTATACTATTACTATATGCAGTATCTCCTAAGCTTTAGATATAAAAAAAATCTCTATTCATTAGAAGCGAAATTTATAAAAATTAAAAATATGACAATTGTTTTCTTTTACATCTCTCAGGGTAAGAAAACTGAATTAAGTGAATTTTTAGCTAAAAATAAAAGGACGCAAAAATGTCCTTCTAATTTTCCAATATTAGAGTTAATGACACTAAATAAGAAACAGATCAATAGAAAGAGTGTCGTCTAATAGTACCTCTTTTTCTTTCTCTTGAATCTCATGCCCACTTATTTTACTATTTGTGCGTGAATTAAATATAAATAAATCGCTTTTAAAAATCGTGCTCAACCTTTAGATAATTTACAAGTAAAAAAAAAAATATTTTTTGAAAGAATGCACATTAGAATTTGAAAAAAAAAAAAAATCTCACGAGGGGGAATACTGAAACTTAAAATAGATTCTAGATCCTACACCAATACGCCCTTAAAATAAATATAAACAGCAACAAAATAAAAATAACAATTCCATCTTTCAGATGATTGTTTATGCTACTATTCGTTTTTATAGTTATTGATAGGATGTTCTGGATGTGTTAATGGAATTGGAAACGTACTAAAAATGTGTACGCTTATCCAAATATGCAACTACAAATTGTTCGAATATAAAACTAAAAAAATAAGCCGTGGTAAATTACATTCATTGAAAAGGTTTCACTTAAACGAATTATGACCCTGTGGACCGCCAAAAATACGATCACACCATAGCTCGGAGCTGCAATCCGTACCCGAACCTGTGGCGTAGAGTGTATTTATTTGTTCTATTCAAAAATACCCACTTCGTCCCAAATTCTTCAAATTCAGAAGAACTTAGAATCTTTGGAAATTTGCTGTTCTTCCAAGAATTGCTCAATGCCTGACTCATCGTTGACTGTCACAGTGCGGTAGTGATAAGCGATCGTGAGCCAGGTCAAGCGCAAGAACTTAAGAGCTGAATATTTTTGAGAAACAAGTTTTATGAGCAACCATTCTGGGGGTCTTTCAATTTACAGTGGTATTAACTTACCTGCGATCCTGAGGTCGGCTCGCTGCTGATTTACAGCGTGTTGCAGGAAAAAGATTTTTTTACGAAAATTTTACTAACTGTTTTGAAGAACTTGAACTAACTTAACTATTTTAAAAAACAATTTTAACACGACACCTTTGATATCGTGTTAAGAACCAAATCGACTACATCGGATCAACCAAAAAAGGGTTTTTGGGACAGGTTAAGTATGAAACGAAAAATTCACAAAAACAAAGGTCACTTTAACTTTAGGAGAAAACAAAAAGATTCCCTCGAAAATGTTCTTTTTTTGTAATCGTTTTAAAAACAGATAAATTCGCTAAATGCACAACAACACAAGGTGAGAATATTGATACAGGTGAAACCGAAACACGCGCGCAGGTGCACGATCAGTGAATGCTATAACGATCACTTCTCGAAACGAAATGAAGCTGGGAGCCGTGCCGAAGAGTACGACAAATTTTTCGTCGGGACGGGAAAAATACAGAAACTGAACTCTGCCTTCTTATCTGGAGACATTTAGTTTTACAGAGTGGGATCTCTGAGAAACGATCAAGACAAATTTCTTAACTACAGTTGAGGCAACCGTCGAACAGTGGAGAAAGTTCGACTAAGAGAAAATTCACGACGGCCACAAACGCAACGGAATCATCGTGCACGCATTCGATAGTATCTATAGTGGTGCGCAACCATACGTTTGTCGATCACCGATCATGAAAAGTTAATCAAAGACCATGTGTCATCAATTCATCGGCGGGTACAGTTGTCTGACGTCGGGGATTTACGTACAATTCCAGAAAACAGATCTAAATACTTTCAATTGACATCAATTGTCTCAGCATTTTAGTTTACCATCGAGTTTATGATTTTATTATTGAGCTTCACAATTAGTGAAAAACAGACGACTGCTGTTTTGTGCATTTTATGTTGCACGAGAAGATCGATCATTCGAAATTTAATCCGTTTATACCAACCGGTGGCCTTTTGATATAAATCAGGGTCAACCAAACTCTTCCGCGATTGAATTGAAATAAAAAAATTAAATGCCTACTTGAATTTAGAACTAGATTTTCTAAGAGGCATATCCAGTTCTAGTTTAGTATCTTTGAAATACGCGATTACCGCATATTTCATTCTCTTGCTTTGCTGACTAATTCTCCTCTGAATTGTTTCACTCCCTTTGTCCCATTTTTAAATTCTGGTTCAAGATAATGTAAAGATCAATTTATTTAAAGATAATGTAATAATAGGGAATCGCCAATTTATAATGTTTTCTCCCTTATGGTGGGGAAAACAAAAACTCTGGAAAGTTCTGGTATTTTTTGATATTGGGCCTCAGTCAGTCAAAATTTCCTTTCATTTTATGCCCTTTTCATAGTTCTTTCCTAATCTCGCGACTAGATTTTTGGAAATACCTTCTTATTAGTTTCGTGGACTAAAGCTTTAAGCCTTACAAAGTTTTTTGTATTATGAGTATGTTCGTAAGGGCGTTGCTTGCAGATTTCATATCTAGATTTGATTAAAATTACAGTAAAAAACTAGCCAAGTGTTTAAAACCTAGAGTTTTTGTTAATTATACCTGGAGTGCACAAATTCATGTCTAATTTTTAATTCCATAATGTTTTCATTAATTTACTTCTTCTAGTTTATGCAAATTTGTATATACTATTCTAATTGCCTTGGATGTAAAATTCAATGGTGATTTCTACGAAATTTTACGGTATGTGCCTTTTTTCAGAATTTGTAATTTCCACGATACCTTGTAGTCCTTTGTTAACTTCTCACATTTCAGTGACGTTGGGGAATCAAAGGTTTCAAAGCAACTTCAACAAATTGGGCAAATTAAACTAAACTGGTTAAGAGGGCTATCGTAGCTGAGCAACGTTAAGACCCAAGCTGGCTAAAACCAGTTAAAGTTCGACAGGTAAATTCAGAAATGCCCTGTACTTTTAAATTGGTCTTATTCTCCAGCAATTAAGAGCAGTTTGCCTTTACTTAGAGTGAATTACTGGCGCGGATTTTTAGAAATTAAAACGTCTTTTAAATCCTCTTACTCCTGATGCGCTTAGTTCACTTAGCGACTTACGGATATCAAAAACGAGGATTAATTTCAATAGTAAATGCAAAATTTAGTTTAAGACGTTATAGAGATGGTATGATTCGTAAACCGGAGTGACCTATGTTAAAGTCTAAAATATTCGGGATATCCATTGTTAAAGGAATAAAGATCATATTCAGTTTATTACGAAATAATTTACTACTTTCAACTTACAAAGGTTTCCTAAACTTTGCTTGTATCCACACACGATACATTTTCAGCATCCGTCCTCTGTTCACCTGCAGTCTTCTGTCGATAAGATTCTGCACCTGTGTCAACCCGGCATCCTCGAACAAACTCTGGATTTCATCCTGCGTGAAAAAGTAGACCAATGTCCCATCGCCACGGGCATAAAAGTTCTCTTGGATGCACTTTCCAGGCTTGAACCGCAATTGAGCCAGGTCATACCTACCGTAGTCCCGAAACAGCAACATCCCGCCGGGCTTCAAGTATTTAAAGCAATTCTGGGACACGGTTTTCATTTTATCCGGGTGAATTGCCGAGAGGACAAAGATCAGAACGATGATGTCGATGCTGTTCTCTTCGAAGGGCACTTTCCACTCTGGATCGGTGGCGTCCATTACGAACACTTCGCTCCGGGATGCGTCGAATTCAGGGCTTTCCTTGAGTATTTCTATAGCCTTTTTGGAAAAATCACAACCGTAAACCATCAGATCCTTCTCCTGGCTGTACAGTAGGATGGGGAGGATTGTGTTACCAACGCCACATCCCAGTTCGAAAATAGTTCTCTTAGCACCTGGAGCTGATGTGAAATGGGGCAACGATTCAGATTCAGAACTTGTGGTGTCGGGAAAGATACGCTCTGGGGCTTCAACATCTGGCGCCAACTCGGGGAATTCTGTGAAGAGCCAATGGCGGTCTTTGAAGAAGCGGTTTGTATGGATTTCGTAAAATGAGTCCCAGTAATTGTCAGCTTTTTCCTCGTATGACTTTTTGTCCTCGTCAGACATTAAAAATTTTGAATTATTCTCAACCGCCAGCTGAGCATTTTTTTCCTGCTCTTCATCCCATTGGACGTTGTCCCTGAAAATGCAACAATTCTGTTTAAATCGATCCTACCAATTACCACTATAACGGTTTTAGTACCAAGCATTAAACTCAAATACTTTAGAAGGCTCTTTCAAATATCTTGTGCCCTGGGGCGGTTTTTTTCTGTGCCGCGTATACTCGTAGCAAAAAGCACGTGAACATGAAATGTTAAAATATTTGCTTTGTAAAAGTGCCCTACCAAGCATTGTGCTTAAACACATTGTCTTCATCCTCTAGGTATCTATTTCCGAACTGTGGCCGCTTGTCTGTAGGTGAGTCTTTGTCCACTTCAGTCATAATTTTGCAATATCCTTAAGGTGCCTCTCATACAAAAATGTAAACGACTTTTCATGTAGGAAATGTCAAATCGACAATTACAGGGTGGTCATTTACAATTATATATATTGTAAATTTTTGGTTATTTTTATTAGGTTGAAACAGTTGCGTTTTATTAATTCTTAAAAAATTTACGTTTATGGAGAGGAATTTCTTAAAGCAACTAATTGTAAAAATCAAAAATTATATAGAATGAAGTTGTATGCGAGTTTTCAAGAATGATTTGGAATATAGAACATCGAATATTAAGCCATAGCAACACCGTTATTTTCAACTTATAGCGTTCAATGGTTTATCATTTTAATTGGGAGGGGAAAGTGAGAGGGAAAATTCAGAAAATTTTAAATCTTCAAGCGTTTATCTCCTTAAAGTTAGATTCTTATAAGGATTTTAGTGTAGTTTTCGCTCCTTGCATCGCAGAACTCGTTTCACTGCGATTCCAGTTCCACCTTATCCCGTTTCGTTCCGGCTTTTAGAGCTTAGGCACGACTGGGCTTTTAAAACATCGCTATGCGATTTAAGCATTTGTTGATTTGGTCTACGTGACGTCACTTGATACTAAAATTTCACATCGTGGTCAATAATTTCATTTAAATATAATGTAAAGTTTCATTTTAGGCTCTCAGAGAAGATTTATTATTGAAGGGAATAAATTTCGCAAACTCAAATAGGAATTTGTATCTAATTAAGAACAATAAATGATAACCATTTGAGGTACTTACTCTCATCCACTTCCTTAAAATAATTCACATTTTTCTAAATAAAATTAATTTCAACAAATACGGGACTTCGTTTTATCGAAATGAACAAAATTATCGGGGCATGCTTAAAGAAGGGAGTTTTTTCTATGTAACACAGGACAGTAAATTAAAAGACATTTTTTTGGACAAATACATATTAAATATTTAAATTATTTGTAGTTTATTTGTCCAAAAACACACAAGATTTAAGCCTATAATACGAAATTGCCGCGTCATGAAGGTAAGCTCCTAAATATGAATTAAATTTGGCGCCATTCTCTTAAGTGAAGAAATTGAATGACGTCATCAATGGTGGAAATCAAAGGCAAGAGCATAGGTTTTCTAGTCCTCATATCGCGGAAAGCACGCAGCCCGTTGAATTCCGCTGTCCGACATTTTAGTTCAGTGAGTGGAGTGAACGGTAAGAGAACGGTTGGCGCGTACGTCGGTGCATTTTTCATGTTTACAAAACAAAAATTCTGAAATCTCCAGTGAGACAAAAAAACTAAAAGTGGCAGGTATCCAGTAGAAGAAGCCGTCGGTGTGTAGTAAATCCGCAAATTAGCCCCGAAGTGGATCTCCTCCGGGCCGTGAGGGAGTGGTTGAGGCGCAAGATGTGTGATTGAGAGTTTAAAAGTTTTGGTGCCTTCCTTGGGAATAAATATTTGCATTAAGGGGCGATCTGTGTTAAATGGGAAAAGTGCTTTGAGCCCACGAGTGCGTGCAGCAGCAGTTTACAGGAATTCTGGATAATCATTGCGACCCAGTTGTGGATTTTTTAGCGATTTATCGAACGCCACCGTCACCGTCAGCATTTGGTCTAGACTTGGACAAAGCGACGGGCAAGATGAGTTGGGGTACTGAACTTTGGGTAAGTCTTGTAGCTGCGCTCCACGTCTGAGTTTCCCTGCCCCGTCGCAGCCGGCCCAGAACGGTTAGCGTCGAGGTGAATGCAATTTCAAGGATTTTACCGAATTCAAAACTCGTCGTCAGTGGTTGACTACCAAAACAAAAATTTCACGCACCGACTGAACCAAGTAGGCCCTGGTGCTGAGCGGAGCCCGAGCCTTAGTCCGCGAGCAGTCCGAGCAGCGAAATTCTCTACGGAGAACCACCACATGCGAAAACCCAGTCAGACCAGTTTCCCTGTGTTCGTCGAATCGCTGGAATGCTTTTATTTGCTTTCAAGTTCTGCAGCCCGACAGAGCGACAGTGCCGTGCCCCGGAGACCCCGAATGCTTCTGCTGAGAGGGTGTGCTGCTGTGCCGCTGCTGTTCAGCCTGGCCCCCGGTGGATGATGGTTGGAATAGCCTGGCAATGGCGATGATGCGATTCTACGATGTGCAACGTGCTGGTGCCCCGGCCCCACGGAGTTTCCTGTACAGCCAGAACGTCAGATCCTGATTTGGGTTGTTAATGAGCTCCAAGACGGTTGCCAATTTTCGAAATTTGTCGAATTTATTATCGAAGTATATTCGATCGGATGACGTGAGCCTTCAGGTGCACCACCTGATATCTGTGGGCAGGTGCCAATTGCCAGATATCATGTACCAGGTGTAATTCCCGGAGGAGAGCCCTTTAAATGGATTCAGCTGAGCGAATTCCGTCAATGTGCACATGCTCCTCACTTGAATTCCTTAATAATAGATCGCAGTTTCTCAAGACGGTTCGACATCTTCATGCTCTGAACGGACCGTGCTCTCCTCAATGCGGCGGAAAATCAATAAAATTTAAAACTGCCGATAATCAAAACAATTTGCTACTTAACATTGGGTACTCCCTTCCAACCCCTTCAGTCCCTAGTACCATTGTCTGCACAGTGCTCCGCCCTTTTGCCGCACGCAGAAACTGTGGAACCGCATTATCGTTACCCTTGACCCGTCGGATGCGGGGATTACGACTGTCTTCTGGTTACGATGCGACAGAGGCCGGGTAGAACGCGGCCGTTTATGCATTTTATGTTACCGGCATTTTTTGAATTAGAAGGAACTATAAAAAAGGGCTCAGGGTCTAATCTGCTCTTCTAATCGGAGCTGGGTTAGACTGGAGACGACCACTTGGGCCCATTCGAATGAAAAGTTTTATCATAAGTCTTTCTTTGAACTTTTCTTCCAGATATGCAGGCTGATTGTGATTACCATTCCAGCCACAGTCGAAGTGTAAGGGAGAGTCATCTTCTCAGCCTTTCAAGAATAAATTGCTCTTTTCAGATATTAAAACATGTGCCCGGATTTTGTCTATGTGCAATGAGAAGTTTTAGGAACTTCTTTTCTATGTAAAATTAAGTTCTCTTAATGTGGCCGAGAGATTAATGCCTTTTAAACTCCTCAACCCTGTTTTGAAGAGTATATTTTTTAATAATTTTTACGTTGATAAAGTGATATATTGAAAATGTAAACGTAGATTTCACTGATCATTTAATTTGATACCGCACAATTACCAAGTTTTGTTTATAATAGAAAAGTCCTTGGGTCAAAGTTAATTATTCATCGTCCATATTAAAAGAAAAATTTTTTGTATTTACCAAATGGAATGAGAAGGCTTGCTTTAGTCAATAGAACTCGAAAGATTACCCACCACTCTGGAAAAACTGAATTTATCGAGTATGTAAAGGATAAAATTTAACAAATGGGCATAGCTTGTAATGTATGCCCGGTGTAAAGATTGCGAACTATATTTTCCTAACTGCCCCAGTTTTTCAAAACAACTTGAATTTACGTTTTCAGTGATGAAAAGTGATTGTTCTCTTCGTAATTGATTTCTTCCATAGAGAGCAGCAATGTACAAGAGAAATTCAGCGGGATCTGAATCCCAATTTCAGTCAACTTTTGTCGATTTTGATTTTGTTGTAGTCGAATGAAGTCTGTTTATCAAATTCATTTTCAAATATAGCTAATTTGTAATTTATATGCCTTTCAAAATGAGAAAGTTAACATTAATCGGAAGATAACTTTTTACAATTACATATAGTTCCAAACAAACCATACAAATAAAAGTGTATCGAGTAGATCCGGACTCTTATTCAGTTTAATCGCGCAGTTTGCTATTGGTTTTTAGATCAGAGAATTATGCATTTGTAATATATTGCTGAACGATGGGCGCGGGACGGGAGTTGTTACATCGTGCCACCATGCAAAGCCGCCCCAGAAAGGACTGTCCAACATTTCGTTTTGTAATTTATTGAGTACAGAGCAAAAAGAACCGAGACGTGTACTTAAAATGCCGAACGGGTCGCATTATTCTTTGGAAATTAACCAGCTAATTAGCAATGAGTTATTCGCAGCACGGACGACAATACGAGCAAAGTTGCCATAACTGCCATTACCGAAAAAGTGGCACTAGCCAGAACCAGTTTATTCGCGGCATTCCACATCGATTACTCACACCATCGCGGCCGGTCGTTTTCCATTAATCAGCATCCAGCGGCCTCTCCTGGGGAATAGGTGCACCTCGACGCCCCAAACGGCCAACAGGCGGCCAAAGAAATGAAATTATTATAAATAGTGGAAAATAATTTTCATGGAAATCGGAGTAATCTCGCGTTCGTGACGAGCTCCGTGCGCCGCTGTATCTGCACCAAGGTTTATGCAAAGCACAGCGGGCGCCGAAGGTGAAAATTTTCTGGCGCATGGCTGCAATAGAAATTCCGTGCTAGTACTCTTTAATCGGAATGAAAATGCAATGGCAAAAAAATATTTACAAGGAAAGTGCCGATGGAATCGCGCCGTCATAAAAGAAGAAATCTTTTCGCCCGCCGCTGCTGACCCAACTCTAGGTTGATTGTGGTGCATTCTTGCGGAAGAGCCGAAGATTCGGGGCGACGATGTCAGTTTCACTGTAGTGAAAACGATTTGAGTGCTGGGACCAAGAGTGGCCTACTCGAGCGCTATCTGTGGCCGGACGGAGGCTCCAGAAGTTACTCCCAGTAGCTGTGAATTATGATAGCGACGTTCTACAACAGTTCTGACTTGCAGACTCTTCTCGAACCTTGCTTATCTAGTTTTTATGTAGTTTATCGGGACGGTTAGTCAGCTTCCTATGTGAAGCATGCCAGATATGACCAGATATGGATTGTCCAAGAGGGTTTTTTTTTTTTAATTATAGCAAAATTGCAAGGATTTTGCTCCGTGCGGAAAGAAGTTACTTACACTGATAATTGTTGCCCTTGATTCTATGTGTCATCATCAATCTATTCTTTTTGAAAAAAATTAATTCACGTTGAGTATTTGCTAGGATCAGATCGTCAATCTGAAAAATGGTAATCTGTGTCTAAAATTATATAATTATTTTAAAATCTTTCAATACAAACAGTGAAAGAAGCAAAAGTCGACCAACTGAGATTCTCTTTTCACTACTCATGTTTGTTCTGCATAAGGTTGATTTAAAACGAGTTTGTTATCAAATAAAAACGAGTGTAGGGTAACTCTAAAAATAGCTTGACGGTTTATAACTTGCAATACAAAACTCAAAAAGTGGTAAGATATTCCGACCTTGTTTGATGAGTTACAAAACTTCTTACTTTGTTAGCCAGACTATAAGGTGCATAAAAATGTTTTGTCCACTTGTTTGTTTTAGTGATCAAGACTTTGCTCTTTTCCATTTTCAATATTTTTTTTCTATATATATTTAAATTTAACGCACTGGATGTATTCTTATTAACAGGAAAAGGTTTTTCTAGCGTTATTCAGACATGTGTATACTGGCACATATGAAAAATCAGCGACCTCCGTCAAAACCGATGATCCTGAAACATGTCAGTATAAACACTTTCGATATTAATTAAATGGTGGGAAAATTCGCCCTTTAGGGATACAGAACAAATATTATACAAGCAAAATTGATGACCTTCAATATTACACTGCTCAAATTTGTATGACACAGCAACCATTTCCGAAGGTACCCTATTCCTTTAGAACTATAACCTTCTTCTTATGAAGACTTTATATCTTGGATGGATGGTGTTGTTATCGCATAATAACGAATTTATTATCTTTTTAACTTTCCTTCACTTAAGATAATAAAATTCTTAATTAAGTATCAATCTCATTTAAAACAGATTCAATACTAAAACGTGATTCACATGTTGTTCTCATCGGTTAGGTAGGATAAATAATAATACAACAGCTATAGTGACTAAAACATAACGAGTTAACAGTTGTATAATAAATGAGTAATTGGAATTTAACATAAGAGGTAAGAGGAGGGAAAAAATAAAAAGAAACTTTAACATCCCACCAGCCACTTGAAGTAAATTCTAAATCTTATGAAAGTATAGAGCAGCCGAATATTTTTTCGAAGTGTGAAGAGGTAATTTGGGAGTTTGTATATAGACTCCTTTCTTTGCCAAAGTTATGCAAGATTCTAAATAGGGACCACAAAATATGTTCAAAAATTCCTGACTTTATGGAAACCCATCCACTAAAGTGTCTGGCTTGCATTCTTTTCTGATCTCATTTACGTAAGCCCTCCAGGCGATAATTCTGAGCATTTCCCTGTTCAGTTCATTGCTCTAATCCCGTCACTCAACCCCTGCATGCTCCTCGAGTACATTAAAAGTCCAATCAGAACCTTGTTTTCCACTTTTGAGCCAAAGGGAGCAAATAATGAAATCGAGGGACTCAACCGCAAGTCTCCCACAACAAAGTTCGCTCGGCTCACAAAGGGATCCCGGACGAAGTGAGTTGGTCGGCTGTAAAACAGCGCCCAAAGCGGCCGCTGCTGCCGCAATGCTCCTGTTGCCGTGCATATCATAATAATTAGAAACCTGCTTACACCTCGGATTATGGCCGCCTGGCCTGGTGTGCTCTGTTGTTCCCCTTTTTTTTGGTGTCGAGTGTCGGATTGCACCCCTGGCACAAATTTCACACCGCGGCCCGCGACAATCCCATTCGGTCCCGCTGAATCAGACCGAAATTAATTGATCGGCGTTAAGAGCACTTGCCGACTCGATTGGACTGAAAATGAACCGCCAACCAGTCGTAATAAAATAATTAGAAGCGGCAGTGACGTGAACTAGGGGCGACGCATTGATTGAACAGGGCACGTTTCATGGTGAAAACTACTTTTTTAAAGGAGATTACAAAAAATCTATCGAAATATATCATCAATCATCGTCGTTTCACGTTTTTTTTAAGATAAGGGGGCAGCAGAAAGTCAACAAATGATATGGCAATGTTTATTCCTTTTTATTCCTATTTGTCTATAAAAACCAAATACCTTGGAAACTGACGTGATGCCAAAATTCTCAAAGGTTATCGTAAAGTATTTAACAGCGCAAAAATGTAAAAAGATATGGTAATAAAATGCCAGAGAAGTGATTTCTTGGATAAGCACGGCTCGATTTAAAGGCAGGAGTTGAAATGACATGTTAACAAAACCGTTATTGACAACTGAGTCAACTTCAGACTGCTTAATTTACAATTACATAGCTTTAACAATTTGTGTAAAATTTGATGTGGAATCTTGTGATTCGCACTTGACCCGTTTTATTTAATTTTTTTTAATCTGTTATATTCTACTTACCCATATACCTAAATTTTGCATCTTCCAACTTCCCCCGAGCACTACGTAACGAGCACGGGCAGAAAATCGCTCCGATTAATCCACGAATTTTTGTTTTAATGATGCATTCGAATAGGCGAAAGGTGGAAATTAATTTAGCATAAAATTTCAACAAAAATCTTTAGCTGGCAGGGAGATGAAAGGAAGTAGCTGGATCCACATAGAAGAGAAACGGTATTTTCGCCTGGGCACGACGGGAACCTGTAGGTACGTGTTTTTGTTTTTGCGCCTCGACTTCTAGCCGTTCCAGTCTAGACGGCAAAAAACATGGGCGACCCGGCTTCGACTATGTGATTACCTGTCACGGCTATGTGGTTGTGGTCATATGTATGATGAGATTTCTGGTTACCTGTCGACCCACGTTGCCATATTTCCGTGGCTCGCTCTTTAGAGCTCCGTGCGAGTAGCTTATTACTGCATCTGGCTTTCTGAGTGGCCTTTAATGGAATCCAATCGCAGCGCATTCTGGACATTTTTGCAGAAATTGAGCTTTATCGAAATACACGTTATGATTTTAAAACCATTTCTGGTTGATTGGCTGAAAGTGCCAAGATATGCGAAAGGCTACAGGCGGTTATCAGTTTTAGTAATTTTTAGTCAGTAAAGTGTTGATGTTTGTTGTGAAGAGAGATCAAGGAACGTGATACAGATGTGGGTAATGACGCACGTCTTAAAACCATTACAGGAATTACAGAAAAGTTGTTCGACATGAATGTGCCCACCAGAAAAATTAGTGTGGCAAATTTGATCACACTCAGTAATAATTTTAAGAACTCTTTGTTTTTCCTTTCGATATTCGTTAGTGTATTTTAAAACTCAAATTCTTAATATGTCAACCTTTCATGGAAAAAAAGATTAAATTTAACTAGATGAGTTTGAAGAAAGCGACTATTTATATTGCAGAAAAAACAACAACATAGGATAAAAAAAAACTGAATTTGGGGAGCATGGGGTGAGAGTTAGGAGTCAGGTCTTTCAAAACATTTAAGAGACGAGTTTCATAACACAAATTTAATAATAATAATATTACAGTACATTAAAGTATTAAATAGATAAAATCGATTATATTCGAAGTTATAAGAGTAAAACATTTCTATCGTCAATTACGTAAAGATCCCTTAAAATGTAAGCCGCGTTGCATCCAGTAACAAATAAAACCTGTATGGAGAAATAAAATAAAAAATATGGATTAATTAGCGTTTTAACAAACTTGCAATGCACAGTAAAAGGCTATCAAATCATTCGATCGCTGTCTACGTACCATAATCAGAAATATTTTGTAGGAAACAAAAGCGGACTGACATTAGAGACAAAAATTATAAGGATTTTAATGTAGCTGCGTAACTAAGGCAACGGCTACAATGAGCGTTTCTAAATAAATATCCTGATTGTACGGTGAATATAGCAAAAAATCGATAATATGACGGAATTTATTGCACTACATTATTTTACTAAGCCTACAAGGGCTTAGTTTTTATACCTTTATTAAGTCAAACTCATATTTGTCCTCGTTGTACCATTTGCATGTTGAGAGTCATTTCGAAATACCAACTCTCTGTCGATTTTTCGTCCTCAAAAAACTCGACTGCACGCAATATCTACCGCCTTCTTTAAATATTTATTGATTGCGAGATTGAACAATCCCAAAGTAAACAGTGTCGAAAAAATGTTTGGGGAACATGCTATTCACTCGGCTTATCTTCGAAAATTTATGAAATCCTCAAGGGCCCCGTGCGGAAGGGAGGAACAGGCGTAACCTGCGGAGGACAATTTCCCATGCACAAGATGTCACCTCATCCCTGTACTAGGGAACAACGTAGACCCTATGTCTCAAGTCTTGCAGTACAACCCCTTAAAATGCGATAGAATCTCCTTACGATCCCGTCTACTGATTGCATTACGCTTTTTCCGATACAAGGAGGCGGTTCAATACATTGCATCATAGAGAGTCCTCCAGACTCCCTCGCTAGATTCCCTGAGGATTGTCGTATTGATTTTTGTATGGTAAAAAAAAAGAAACTCGCTGATGGAATTATGCAGCGGGCAGGGCAATGGTGTGGTGGTGGTGCCAATGATGAATCACTCAGAAAGTTACGAGTATGCTGATAATATGCACCTTCCGTTCTTTTCGACCTAGCATAAGCCTATACTGTTTTTATTCTACTTGCGCTTGGGTGGAGCACCGCAGCTATAAATGACTCTTCTTTACTTTAAAGATCGATTCGATCATCAACAGGGCGGAGAGGCTTTTTCGCGTTTTTGTTCTTAAAAAAGAACTCTAATAACACCCCATCGTACCAAAGGTCTTTAAAAATTCACACGACGTTTAAAGAGCGTGTTTGCTGAATGCGGAACATGTTTGCTTTTATAAGCCATGCTGAACGTTGTTGTTGTCGTGGGGGATCATCATCGCATAATCCCTTTCAACCTGCACCTGTCCAATCTATCTTTGAACTATGCGACAAAAAAGATCCCCAGCGGTAGAAATGAAAACAAAAATAAAATTGTTTAGCCGCCGCCCGGTCGAATTACGTAAGCTCAAGTCTTTCCTGGATGGATGAGGGCATGCCACATGACAACGGCTTTTGTGAAAACTGCGTCGTAAATTGTCTTCATCTTAGTGCAGATTAATAAGAAAATTGCTCCTCGTTAACAGCGAGAGAACTAGCAGCTTTTGGCAAAAATTTTCATAGTTAACGGCGGCCTTTTGTTGAAGCATAAATTGAAAAAATGTGAAAATAATTTCGGATGGATGGAACTGTGTTTACTAGTGAAATTATCTTCATCATCACTCTAAACTCTTATTGGACCCGTTGCGGTGGAAACTTTTCATTAACCTCATTATGGTCGTTCGGCAAACCTGTGCTCTGAAGATTATTGTGTGGATTTAAAGTACGTTTCTAAAATGTTACTTAAACATACTTGTCGTATATAAAAGAAGGAAAATTCCTCGGAAGCTCGTAAAGTGGGATTTGTATGAATTCCTTCTTTGACGTGATAATTCCGCAGCGCTTTGCTAAGCTCCGAAGTGTATTTCCAATAAAAAAAGTCGGTCAGGTGCGAGTGCATTCGACGCATTGTTGATTTCGCACCTAAATTTTATGTTATACAATTAATATCGAATTCATGCAGGATTTTGTCCTAGATACACCCATTTATCTCATAATTTTCTAGCAAATCTATATCGAATTGTGAGCGCAAGCGTCTCATTGTTCAAAAAGTTTATTCTTTAGTTATTATGTAATTAAGCGCATAAGATCTGTGTTAAATCATTAAATAAGTATTTGTATAGATATAATTCGAGCTAAACTCTAATCTAGGTTTTATTGAAAATTTTATAATATGTGATAATTGTGACTGCGGTATTTGAGCAAATTTGAAAATTTATGGAAATTTCCTAAACTTTTTCAAAGAATTAAGTATTTTTAAATATTGGTCGAAATATTATGTTTAAACGAATATTACACGCAGAACCAACTGTGCTTTAAAGATTTTAAAGATTCTCTATTCGAAGATCTTCAGTTGTACGGGTTCGTTCACTCATTTCAGAATCCTCTATTTACATTCACAATATACGACGGGATTTTCAGGGTCACTGATTTTGAATATATTGTTGAACTTCATGAACTTTCAAAAGCAAAACTGAAGACCAACAAAGAAAAAGTGTAGTCTTTGGTATGGCAATTATTGCATTTTATAACAAAAGCCCTAGGAAACGCAACCACGTCTCTTTTTATCCTCTATTTTGGAATATAAAAGAAGGAAACAATTTTAACTATTATTGCGCGAAGCCTCCAGTTCTGATGATGTAAGGGCTTCTTAAATTTGCATATAAAGCGAATTTGCCAGCGAAGTGTATTTGCACCCATCACATCGCTTTGTAGCAAACTAAATCCGGGGAGCTCGCACGTCCTCATCATGTAAAGTCTGGTTTCGCAGCCGTCCCGCTCCGAGTGGGCTTTTTATGTTTTATGCTTCCATTCGTATGAAATTGCCACTTATTCACATGAAATGAGTTCCCAAGAATCGCATAAAACTCTTTGGGACTGCAACTGCAAGTGCAATGTATCGCCGCAAGTTAAATATTACCCGGGAGTGCATCTTCAGGACCCTTGTCTTGCTGTCACTACCACAACTAGGGTTTAGAAAGTGGCGTTGGTGGCTGTACTGGGAGCTTTAAGAAGTAACTACCATTGCTTCCGTAGATAGTACTGCTACTGGCCATGCAAGAAGAAGATACAATGCTCGCATCTTGTAAATAAACACAACTATTGCTGTTATTAGAGGAGATCTCAGTGGTTCATGCTCCAGAGCATTGCGCTACCCAAACAGAATGCGAGCAGCTAGTTAACTGGAGCGAACAATGACTCCTAGCCGCGGGGTCTCCTTAGCCGACCTAGTACTACGTTTCGTTTACCTCCGTGCAGTCTCTGCGAAACACCTTTCTTGCAATCTTATTAGCCTTACAAGTGCAGGCAAGTGCTCCCTACGAAATTGTACAAACGCGCAAAAGTGCTCAGCCTTTGGCGCAAACCTGCTTATTCACATCAAGATTTCAATTACCGAATTCGGGGCGACATTCGTCACTCACCTCACTTCGTAGTAACGTTGAGAATTCAAAAAGAAATAACACACAAAAGAGAATCGTTTTCACGCTGTGGCCTTAGTCGCGGAACAAAGATACTTTCTCGTTGGGGAAACCGCGCAGCTGAGTCATCGTGCGATTCCAATTATGAATTGCTAGTGCGCTCAGCGCCATCATCCGGTCGGTGGGGAAGGTAAACAGCGGCACGGTCTGGATTCGATGTAATTCCAACCCCCGGAGCACAGAGGGAGGATGAACATTGCCGGTCGTATTTTTAGATTTTCGCTCGTTTGACGTCATGCAATAACGAGCTGGGCTCTAGAAAGCGCCGACGGTGCGCTTCCCACCCCGTCGAGAATACTATGCGTACTCACCCGCTCACCCACCGCCCACGTTGATCCTTGAACAAGGAAGAAGTTCCCTTCTTATTTGCGTTTACGTGTATATTCCAGGGCGGGCATTTGAGAGCAAAGACATTAGTATTCAGGGCTGTCCTTGGGAATTTCCGATGAGTCATTCTTGGGGGAGAAGCAGCCAAGTCCGGGATCGGGAGTGCCGCACATATGCCTGTCCCATAGGAGAGGAAAGCATTTCCATTTGATTCATTTCCCTTTTTTTAGTGGCGGGACAATGGCTGTCTGGCTTTAGAAGGGCGAAAGTTTCTGTCAAACGAAAACCTGGCGAATTTTTTGTTTTATAATATTTTTTGTATTTTTGGGAGAGGACTTAAAATAAATCAGTTTGCCATATAAAGGTTATCTTGTACTGGTTGGTGAGTTAAACCTACAGATATAAGAAAGCACCGTAATCGAATGAATTAAATGTTTGTTGGGTTCATCGATAGAGAGCGGAAAATATGCGTAGGAAGCATTCATATGCTGTTAAATCTAGTAATTATTTTTATAATTCGAGCATGCTCAAAGGATTTCTACGAAAGGGTTTTTTTGCAGATACCGCTTTAAGGGACTACATGCACCTGGGGGTACAAAGAAGGAGTAAACAAAAGGCACTTTTCGTAATTTTGTTTCGCTTTAATTAGTTTTATTTGAACGATATATTTGAAAAAAAAATGTATGATTTCGTTGTTTTTCCTGCCTTCGTATGGGTTGATCCAATATTTGGAGTTTTTTTTCCATTATTTTGGGTTTTTAATCATTCGAAAAATGAAATGAATATCAAAAACTTGTGCACCTTAAATCTATATTCGTTTAGGGTAGCTTATTGAAGATTATTAAATTTTTATATTGAATTTACCCTATTTCACAAAAACATTTTACAAAAACACTTTCACTATACCGCAGTTTATGGATAAATCTCACTAGTGTTTTCCAAAAAAGATCGGTATGTTCTTGCTAATATTTTATTTAATATCTACGCGAAAGACGACAAAAAAGTTTGGTAATTTGGTTGAACTTTTCTAAAGATGCGATCTAAACTATTAAGCCGATTTTGAAGATTATCAATTTATTGAAAACTAAAATATCTTATATAAAACCGAAAAAAAAGGGGTCGATAGTAGTATCAAATTTCAGGTCTTGTTATGACGAATCCAGAATTTTTTGCGGTGGATCAAAATAGTATGTAAATCACATTTGATTTATGTTCATATACTTTCCGCTTTGGGCACATTTGATTTGAACAAAGGAAAAATATTTCACCATGACAGACACTACAAGAGAACATGTGCGAATTACAAAAATTCAAAGTAGCTATACAAATAAATTGGTATGTCATTTATTAAAATCAGAATTCTTGACTCTAATCGATGCTGTGCATAAACTTTTTTCTGTGCATAAATTATAAATATGCACATATATTGAACATTTTAATATAAAACTGAAATTCTATAAATATTATAAACCTAGTGGTTTTCGAATTTTAAAAGCTAAGAATTCGCTTGAAATTTGAGGACATATTTTTGTGCGAGTTTCAGGGTCATTAAATCGCAAAATTCTCAGACGTGTTCACTGATTGTGGAGGCACTTCCCGGATTGGCTTTCCATTACTCACTATTCGAGACGGGAATGCAGGCAGGCGGCTTTCTAATGAGGCGTCGTTGGCGGCCCCGGGAACAATTAGGCATTCTTTGAAAGAGTCCAGAGTCTTGACGTTGATAGTTCTCGAATTGCAGTCTAATTGAAATTCACGTGCCGACGCGTGCCTCCCACCGATTTCATGGGGGCTCGTCTCCGAGTGACACCCAGACCCAATTCGTGTGACTGAAATGCCCGAAGAGCCCTTCTTGAGTCTTTTTTTTCCTTAACTTTACTGTGGTCGCTTCGATGGAGCCTCAAGTATTTTTCCCAGTAGTGTGCTCTGCTTTTTCCCTTCCTGCTTTTATTATTTCCTCAAATGAAAGCGATTGCAGTGGGAAACACTTTGGTCGCCGCATTCGATGACTTACGGGAGGATTAGGAGCGATCTGAAGTGGTTTAGCGGTTTCATCAGCCGGGAATCACTTCCCACTGTTAATTGCTGGGAATCCTTTGAGACGCTATTCAAAGTCTTGAAGACGTGACAGAGACGCGCTACCGACAATTGGAGCCACTGGCGACAACAAAAGATTTGTTATGATAATTTTTTCCCACCTTTGGGGAGATGCAACAGCTTCCCAAGCTGATACTAGTCTTGCGATCGATCCGATCGGGCTACAAATTATGCTGCTTCCAATGCTGAATAAATTCAGTCGAAATTGGAAATTTATACATTTTCTGGATTAGACATTCTTTTAGAAACCTGCCAGTTTTCAAGAGTCTGACAATAAATGAACTGTACTGCTCTGGAAGTGAACTCCGTTCATTTTTCTTACGTCTACCCAGTTTGTTTCAGACGCCTACTGTTCGGGAATGACTCCTAAAGGACTGGGGTCGGGAGATTCGTTCAACTGCGAATAGAAAGGTCTTTTTGACTTTGCATCACAGCGAACGTTCACTTTAATCATGTCAGAAAAGGTGAAATATAAAGGAAAAACCGGGATTAGGTGTCTTCTTGAATGGAAGAATATTTTTTCTGAGAATTAGACAATTTTGTAGGTTCGTTTGCGATGTCAAAGCGAAAGGAATTCTTATAAAGAATTGCTCGCTATTAAGTCTTATCAGGTCTTATCTTCAACACGGTTGAACGGAAATTTGAGAAGAAAAATAATTTCTAACCAGAAATTAAAGGCTTATGTGATCTTAAAAATACGCATGTTGATCTGTATCAGTACAAAGTAAAAGTATTTTCCTAAAAACACAATAATATTAAACCTATAATTTTTTGAATTTATTATGCACTTTTGTGTTTATGTGTTGCTCGTGGTTCGAGGAAAACAGATTTCGATTTAAATAATAATAAAATTGATGGTTTAATACCGACCTAAATGACCTAGATACAGTATCTCTGTAATTCAGATGACATTAATATTGACACATTTTTAAGAAAATTTTATTTTCAAATAAATTTTTACTTGCATGTTTTTGTTTTGTTAATAAGACTTTTTTTTTAAAATTTTCATGTATGTTAACTCAATTCTTTTAAAAGCACATATCAAGTAAAAACAGAAGAAGGTTATATTGTAATAATTCTAGTAATAATTTTAGTTACACCAGCAACAAGGTGCGACCGACAAATATTCTAAAAGGGTAGAAAACTCTCACATTTTCCGAAGTACTACAGGTTATATATCCTCTGCATTTTTTGAAGAAAAACACTAGTTAAACCGTTAAATAGTCTATTAAAATGATTTTTGCGAAACTTGCAGGTTAAGGTCCATGACAGTGCGTTTATCTAACTACCTAATACATACTAATACTACCTAATACTACCTATAACATGATTTTACTCGATCTCAGATATACTTTTCGCGGGTAAATTCACAGGCGTAATATGTATCGATAGGCCTGAACAAATGTTGAGGATATATTTAATGGTCTATAATTTAGTTTTGACAACAATACAATCAGAATTGAATTATTGCCAAACAATGCAAGAAATATTTCTGAGCCCTGGGTACTTCGGTTGCAACTCGTAAATCTTGAAGCGACTGACTTTTCGTGGGGCAACTGAAATTTTGGGTTACCTTTTCGCGGCGGTTTGCCAACCCCGGGTGAGTCATGGAAGGTGATTAAGCACCTGCGCGGACATCAATTACCTGCCATTCGACGGTGTAGTTTTACAATTGAAGTTAATCGGGTGTGCGGAGGTTGTAGAGGCGGCATTACCCAATTTTGTGCTGCGCGGACACTGTGGCGCTAAATAACTTGGAGAAAGCGTCTTGCTCCAGAGCGGTCTTGTCTTACAGTCTTACTACATCATCTTAATTCGACTCTGTCGGTTACGCAATCGAATTTCGTGAATCCACCACAATTGCAAATTCCACAATTTCTGATCAGCGACGACCCTAATTAATTGCTGTTTACAATCGCCGCATTTAGTTAGTGTGGCACCTGGAGTTCCCATCGAAGTCCGAGTGTAATCCGAAGACAAATTGGTTATGATCACCGCGGTAAAGGTATCGGTTGGTCGCCCAGGTAAGTGAGATGTATCAGGCGTCGCTCATGTAATCGATATTTTTTCGCGATGTTTTTTACCCCGCGCGCTAATATTGAGTTACGTGTATGGCACCGTGTCGAATCGATATTTATCTTTGGGGCGGAATATACTTGCCGCATAACAAGCACTTTGCCCTCATTAGGGATTGCCCAACGTCGCTGGCGGTTTCTAGTATCTTGGCTGTTGGTAAGGTGCGTGGTGGTATCAGAGTGAAGATCAACGATTTCCCCCCGATTCCAGGCAAGAGTGCTGCACCAGCCTGAATCGAAATCGCCTTGGACTGAAGGGGAAAATGCGTTTTTACAGGTCGTTCCGCAACAGACCGTTTCCCGGTTTCAGCTCTCGTTTTATTGCTTTTCTAGACAATGGGGCGATCAAATTAGGAAAAACGGAAATTATAAACAGGTGACTTTGCTGCTTCATTGAAAAACTGAAAAGCTGAAAAGCTGAAAAGACTATTTCCCTAATGATGCGTTTGTTTATTTTCTCGGAATTTTTTTATTTAAAATGAAGAAGTCGAGTGGAAGTCGGAGTTGGCGGAGCCGGTGAATGGAAAGCGACCGCACCTTGATAACGTCCGATGATGTGTTCCAGTTGATTAGATTTTATCAGGTGCTGCAGGTGATTATCAAGCAGTAGATTGATTTTTAACTTTCCACTAGCAGTTAATTTGGTTATATTTGGAAAGAGCTTCATGAAAGCAAAATCTTCTTTGGGTATTGATCGCATTTGTGAGGCCTTTTACACTTTCAGACGTTATAATTGTAGAGCTCTTTTGAGAGAAAAGATAAAAGAAAACAGCTTTTTATGGACGATGAATGTTGCGAAGAATGAGAAACTAAAAAAAGAAAACAGTGTGGAACCTTTTTGAGAAAAGTTTTCCTTTTCCTGACATTTCCGTTGGTCTGTGACTAGCTTCACCTTTTTTTTAAATTATAAATTATAATAATGCGTCGGGACCTTTATTGTCGACAATATTAAGATGTTTTTCTTTTAATCACTCAGAGAAAAATCATTGTTTAATTACAGACCACATGAATATTTTTATGATTTTCCTCTATTAAAAGTCGTTAAAAAAATTCCTTTTTAAATTTCAAATTCCTCATTAAATAAGATTTTTGCAAAACAATACCTTTGCTATAATGCAATGTATTATATATTAGTCAAGTTTCCATTAAAATTATTAATAAATATAACAGATAATGTTCTGTAAAGTAGACACTATAAAATGTTAATGATAATCCTCTGTTTCGGGGATACTGCCTAAATAAATTTTTTATAATCTAGAGATTAGTCCGCCTGGATTATTTTTAAAATATTTCCTGAAAACCAAAACAGTGGTTTGCTAAAGAAATTTGGCTTATCTTAAAATTTCTTATTGTGATTTCAAGATCAAAAAATATCATAGTTGTTATTATTTGATCATGTGATACCCGTATAACTTCTTCAGTTTTAAGATTTAAGAAAAATTAAAATAACTAATCTGACTAAATTGTGCAATCATGTTATCATAAACTTTTACAATATGATTTTTTACTGAGTCATATTTTTCATGTTTAGCCTCTTTTATAAAATTGAATCTCGACAATATAAATTTGTTTTGTTAACATTTAAAACTTTCTATTCATTTCGAATAATATCCCTGGTATATACTTTTTATATATATGGTATAAATTTTAGAGAGAATAGAAAATATCACTGCATATTTATTTGTTTTTAAAGATCTTTCTGTCCTGTTTTGATACCCAACACAACATATCTGCTTTGAGTACTTTTAGAGTTGTCTTCCGAATAAGATAAGGTCACCATTTCACATTTTTGAAATATTTTGAAATACTTACATAGTTTTCATAGTTTAATAAAATAACCTATTTATGTTGCTGCGATTGCAATAATGTTCATAATGCCCTCATAGACAAATAGTTTGACCAATTAACCTTTAGAGTACAATGTAAGGTTCAATGACGAAAGGGATCCAACGTTCGCTAATACACAATTACAATTTTGAGAATTTTTGGTGATTTAAAAAAATCTAAATTTTCGGCAATACGATTATTTTTAAATTAAACTATTTATATTTGTTAAAAAAAAACTCAGCGCAATGATTTTCCAATCTGGTCTAGATGTAATTTATGAAAAAGGAAGTACGTACTTTAGCTTAAGGTAGACCACTAACATGAAGATATATTTCGAAGTATACACAAAAATTAGAATGCATTCGTGAAAAGAGGCGCAATCCAGGTCAATTCCAAACAAAACCAATTCTAAAGAAAGGTTTACTTCATAGCATAGCAAAACATTTTTTTAATTACTACCAAACAAGACTATTTCTGTCCTGTGGAACACAAAAGATCAGTAAAGATTGTGAAATATGCGAATATATTCACATATATATTCGGTTTATCAGTTTACGACTGTTTTGCGGAGCTTATAAGAGGATTGCAATATCCCAAATCACATTTCTGGCCCCAAGCAATAACCATCACAGAAACAATTTACTCTATTGCCTCTATTACTTCTGTTCCTTCTTCTTGCTTGTGATTCGCGCTATACTCAGCCGTTCCTGTGCCGCTTTGGATTATCAAAACACAGGTACCATTCACGCGCCGCTTAATTCGATGTCACTCGACTCGTAGAGCAATGCTGTTAAATTTTCTTACGAGTGTTTATATCGAAGGTTATAGACAGCACAAGACAGTACGTGAAATACAGTCGCTGACCTCCCATTGGGGCTTTCACGGCCGCAACGGTAACGTCTTAATTGTGCCTCTAGTGTTTTTATTATTTTTACGATGCGTCATGGAATTCCATTGTTCCCGACCTGTGGACAGTCTTCGCTAGATGGTAGAGTTCTGGAGTGCCCAATGGCCACTCAATTGCTCCAGTTCCCACCGCGTTTCGAAATGCCCCAGGGCATTCTCCTTTAATTGACCAATCTTCGTGCGAGGTCCAAGTGAGCTCTACGTAAGCGCAAAAAGCACTAATCCGCGGCGCTAGATTTCATTTTAGATTCGCCGCTTTCTAGCATATGTGACTAGCGTCCCATTAATCACAAGATTTCGCGAAAGCGACTTACTGGAGGTCACTCGCCATAAACGATATTCATTCAACTCGTCGTGGTGACTAAGTGGCGGTAATATGCGCTAACTGCAGTGATTTAGTGCACCTCTCCGAGGGTTGGGGGACTTTTTTTGCGAGTATCACTCCAGATTGGGGCTGGCGATATTTTTAGATAATTTGTTTAATAAAATAGTTAGTCAGCCAGAACTGCATGTGAAATCCCCTGAATCAGCTTGATGTGCACATTAGAGCTAATGGAAAATTTGGGCACAGAGTGCGGTAATCTGCTCGTTGAATTGCGCGAACCTTGCGACGGTCACACGGTCATCAGCAAATGCAGAATGTGGGAAAACATTTATTCAGAGCTCAAAGGAGCATGTGATCAATCTCGTGATTAGAAGCCACGAGGATTAACGATGATAGTGATTTAAGCCATAAATGTAATCAAGTTTAGCCTCATTGTAAACAAATTAAGAATTGAAAAAAAATATTACTAAATGTTTACGAAAATGCTTTTCTAAAATTTGCCAGCAGTTTCTAGAAGTGCCTCTGATTGAGATAAAGTGTTTCTGACGCATTCAGTTTTATTATGAAAAAATGCACACCTATAAAACAAAATACTATACTATAGTAAGTACTATCATTTCTAATAGTTTATTTGTGATATAATCTTTCATCTAATTTTCCGAACTTTTAGAGAATTCAGCTTACGAATTTTATCTTAAAGTTTCACTCAACTTGTTGAAAAACTGAATGCAGTTTTTGCAAAGAAATTAAGTGATGCAACAACTTGTAGTAGTGTACTTGGAAATTATCAAATGTATGAAATTCATATAGTATAATCTGTTTCATTTGTTTTATACTCTGATGATATATTAAGGTAGTAAATGTTCTATATTAGTTCTAATTCGCCAGGTTATACAATAATACAAACGTGATAAAAATTCATCTAACGATCTTAACGTTATGTCAAAACAAATAAACTTAAGTTCCAAGAATTGTTTATCTACAATTCTTATATTGTAAACAGTAGTTTTATTATTATTACTGTATGTGTACATTCATTACAATTTTGCTACGATTTAAACAATCGATTTATAAGTAAACAAAAATGTATATCCCATCATTCATTAATTCAACTGTCGTTTTACAGTGAATGTCCTACAAACATGGTCCAATAGTGTTTTCTTCATAAAATAACAAAGAGGAAAAAAATTTAATATAACGTTAATCTCGAACACGACTGTTGGCATGTAAAATTTTAGACAATTATACAGAGGGGAGAGTCGTTTCGTTTTTATATGGTATTTTAATTAAGAAAAGATGTATATTTCAAAAAGATAGATATCCACTAAGAGGTCTTAATGAGCAGATTTCGAAGTTGAGTCGACTCCCTTCTCTGTTAAATCTGCAACAATTGAAAGTTTTCAATCTACGATGTTTAGAACTTCGTAAAACGCAGCAGCTGTGCCCTGTTGCTAGAGAACTTTATTCGATTAAGGAAGAAAGCGTGGTGTGACCCAGCGGGCGGACAAAGTGAAACGCGGCGTCGACTAGTTCCTGGAGCTCTCATTAGGGCGAATCATTTGGACAAAGAACCGGGCGGGATTGGCGCGGGTTCACCGAGGGGGCACACACGGAAGCGACTCGAGTTCGTCTTTAATTCGCTCCAGGCCGTTCGTTCCTTTCTTGTCCTCCACGATTCCACAACACTTTAATCTAGAGCTGGCATTAATCTTGAATTGCTCGCATGTTCACCGCAGTACGGTCCCCCGCCTCCCGCAATTATAATCTGAATTGCAGGGAATTGCTTCTGTCTATTTTGCGGAGCGGACTGATGCTGCTCCGGGCAGCAGAGGACGTGGGGCGACCAAGGGCCGTAGACGTGGATGGGGAAATAGCAAAAAGTGGAAATCGTCGCCTGGAGCCATTCATGGTATCTTTGATGTCTGAGGGAGTCTTCCAGAAACGATGACACAGGCAGAAACCCTGTCTGTTCCCATACCGCGCCACAAAGGATCGATGTAAAGCGGTACTTTGGCGACTGTGTTTTCTTTCTTTTCGGCGGAGGACAGAGTCACGTCTTTCCGCAAGATGCTCTCTCCGAAGACTAGATAATGTCTTTAGTCCTTACAACTATGGTTCGAATGTTCAAGGTTTGAGAATAACACCTGATGAAGAGACGGAAAAGTGTTTCCTAAAGGGATGGGGAAGTACTCGAGGGGTCCTCGAGAGGACATAGGCTCCAGAAGCCAGGGAGCAACAGTCTACTATTTGTCGGGGACAAGTTCGTGTTTACTTGGCGCAGCATAAGGTAACACCATAATTTGCGCCCAACCCGTTCTTCTAGGCTGATGGCTTCCGGTCGAAGACGAAGAGAATGGGTCTTCTGAAGCGTGAAACCCTCTGCCGCCATGTGTGTTTATGTGTTTATGCTTATGCTGCTCCGACTGCATGGGAAAGTGCTTCTATGATTATATGCACGCCTCTAATGATGGTGAGGTGAATGAACACAGGTGCCCTCCCTCTCCCTCGAGAACTGGCCTTTCGGGAGCACCGGGAGTACTTGCGGCTTTCTCTGGAAAATGCCAACTTGAGGCAAAGCTAATTTGTGCGGCATCGACTCGACAGCAGCCAGACCAAATATTTTGAACGAGCGCACTCGGGCGATGCAGAACAAAAACAAATTCACGTCGAATTGTATTACCTGGAAGTAGCTTAGTTTAAAAGTACTCTGCAGTGTGTGTACTGATTAAGGACCATAAATAGGTCGTTGCTTATATTGGGTATTTTAGGAATTAACACTTTGACCGATGTACTATCTCAAAGATAAATATTGTGCATTTAACACTTAGTCTATTTAATTCTAAGATAAATCAGATTATCTCAAGGGTCGTAGAAGTCTATTCTTTACAAAATTGTATTCAATTTGTATCCCTACGCCACTCAATTGTGAGATACCTCAAGGTTTTATCCTTGGTCTACTTTTATTTTATTTCCACATTAACTAGTTGCCACAATTTGTGACCAATTAAGGCTTGACTTACTTGACTCAGTCGGAAGAAAATGCAGACTTAAAAGTAAATGTTGTTCTAATTTTTTCCCAGAGTTCTATTTAAGTGACATCATTCTTTTCAAACCCATTCAGTCGTACATGGAATTTTTCCCAGATGTTTGTAAACTTGTTTGAGAATCTGTGCAAAAATCTGAGAAACGGAATACAAAACGTTTCTCGTATAGTGCTCGTAAAAAAACGACATTAAATTTTGCTAGCAGCAACAAGAGGATGTAGAACTTGTTGCAAAGATTGAATTGATGCAGTGAGGTGGTGACACAGCGGGACTTGTGACTCCATCCGTAGCTCGTCCCGTGACTGGTTTAAGTGCGAAACTGCACGCTTCTAGGATTATTACCTTTTGAGAAGCTGGCGGTGCAGCATCATTACACCGGTGATTTATAGAGATAAAGCAAATTTAACATCATCCAGTCGGCGCGTCGTCGTGCCGCAGCCTCTGAAAAATCTCAACACGAGACTACACTGAAGAAGTTAATGTCGATTGATAATAAAATTGAGGTAACCGACACGAATGGGTTATAGGAATACCTCGGCCCTGCAATGGGGAATTATTGAGAGCCTATCATAATTAAAAATTGCAAGGAATTTTTGCCGGTGGCAAATTTATGCTTTCAACAGAATGTAGAAAAAAATGCAAATACTGTAGAATTTAAAAGCAACTGAAACGTTTATAGACTAGACTCATAGTAATAAAATTTATACTTCCTGGTTGTTGTTCATCATACTAATCGAGTATTTCTCTTTTTTATTCCACGTAAGTGCTGTTTTATCACTTTAGTGTTAGAAGAAAATGAACCAATGTGTGGCTAGCTCTCAAGATTACCATTTTATGACAAGCTAAGTAAGATGCTATTGAATTTTATATCTTTCTCTTGATAAGAAGCTGGGCTAATACTTTAAAACTGTGAAAATTTATCACAATGTTTTTACGAAAGGGAAAATATGGATAAAATTCAGACCATCTAGCCAAATGATAAGACTGTCTAGAGCTGTAAACTGTACTATCTGAAAGCAAACAAAGACACGTATGAATATGCACGGTAATTTCTTATCAGTCGTTCGTTTCAAAGAAAAGCAATTGAATGAGTTAAGCAATTTCCTCAGAATATCCTTAACACAGGTAATATCGAATTGTTTTTGTTTTGTTTAAACTTCTCACTTCAGAGCATGCATCACACTCATGATATAATTATCGTGGAATAGTTTGATAATGTTGACTATTTAATTTCTATACGTTTTAATATTTTTGTAGTGAAGTATAGTGGAGAATGTGTACTTCAAAGATAAAAACATGAAACTTTATTTAAATATTTCTTTAGCCTTTATATGATTACATATTTTTAGCAGAAAAGAAAATGAAATTTATTAAAAAAAGAGAGATACTACAGCTACAAAATGAATACAACGGCTAAAAGACTATCCCTTGTGATCGACAACTTGATATTCTTACAGTACAAGTTTTGGGTTGCAAAGTTTTTATATATTTTTTTTTATAGTAATCGAAAAATCTTTCACTCTTTCGGACTTTAAGTGTCATAAGGTTGTCAGCACCATTAAAATCTGCTTAGTTGTTTTTATGTAATAAGGGACCAAACAGACAAACATTTCAAAGATCTTTGCTAAAATTTCTTTGTTTTATTGAAAATATTTTTCTTTAAGAGCGACAAATTGAAACTGTCGTTTTTTTCAGGAAGAAAGATAGTTAAATACTTAAGTCATACAAATATGTCAGTATGAGGTTGAGTTCACACGACTAGTTAAATCATGTTGTCGCCTTTTGATTGCCGTATGCAAATTTGGTCGTATGGAGAACAGTACACTTATTAAAATTTCAAATGTGCTACTCCAGCTCGAGTAAATGTAGTAATAAAATGTTTAGTGCGCGTTACCTTGCTGCACAACGTGACGAAACCAAAACCTTCCATTGACGCGATCTCATTGCATGCTTAATAAAGCTGCACAAATTCGCCGCTACAAATTGCGATAATGAAATTATTTTGCCGCGAAAATGCCTGCGCTGTGTGTTACAGCTGTTTACCGTTTCTGGCGACTTTTGAGTAATTCTAACGACTAAGTGGAATCAATAATAAACTAAAACGCGCCCCAGAGCTATGCAGCTTGTTAATCGGGTTTCTTAGGTTCCTCCCGCTGCTCCCCACCAGAGTGGTACTCGTTCGAAGAATGTCATAATCACTAGTATTGCCCGCCGTACTGCAATAGCACTTTAGCCGCGGCGTTAGACCGCCGCGAATGCAGCGACTCGGCTTATCTTTACTCTACTCAAAGCACCGTTCGAAGATGTCGATAGCAAAGAAGGAGGACAGAGGGTTCAATAGGTTCATCGTAGATCCATATCCGCCGATAAGTGAATAAATCCAGTTGATGACGGTTGATTGCCTCTCCCGACCTCAGCTGCGGAATCCCAGGTTCACTAACACCTTTCAGTGGCCCAGAAAAGTTCAGTCTTCTGTGCCTCTGCCATCGAACTCGTCTAGCTGCTGTTTTGTACTTTTAGTGGTCAGCCAAAAGTTGCCCAACAATGAGCTTCTTAAATTACAATCGAATTACCGCCGTTCACCATCGGGAGGGTTCCGTTTTAGCACGGATGAGTAATGCGAAGTTGGTGCCCCGTTTGGATAGTGACTAAAACCTTAGCTCGGTTGTGGGAGTGGGTTCAGTGTAAACGACATCGTGAGGTGTCTCTTTAACTTACCTTGGCATTCCGGGAGATGAGAAATGTTTTTTTAGGGAAATTGGATGAATAGCGATAGTCGGAAACGTTTGTCTCTTTGGTTCATGGCTTTTTTTGGAGGCTATGCTCAGCGGTGAATTCTTGATTTCAACATAAATCACTTCGCGAGAGGAACTCGATTAGGTCATGAACGCCTTTTACGATGCGTTTTACATGATTTGCACTATCTGGAAGATCTTCTTCCAAAAGGGGTACTTTGTTCTTGAATGAAACCGTTATTCATTGGGTTTTGAAGGCCCGACATAGTTTTCTTCTCCACAGTTTTGGACACATACATTGTATTTTATAATAAATTAATCAATCAAAAATCGTATTTTGCGGATGTAGGTTGTATTTCAGAATTATAAAAGTGATTTGATATAGTTTTTGCTAAACGAAATTGGACACTATAGTCATTTTCTTTCAAAATTCGAGGACTGTCATCTGCAAATAAAAATTACATCGACTGCATATTTCGAAGATCACAAAATTTCATTCTTTTTAATGTGCAAATTGAAAAAGGTCCAATATAAATTAGTTTGATAAATAATGTTTATACAAAATCAAAATAAAGCCATGAAAGATCTTAGGATATGAGTTAAAGACAAAATCTTTGAAATTTCAGGAATTATGACTGACATAAACCAGCAATATGTTTTTTATATTTATTTACTTCAGGTTAATGCAAACTATAACAACAAAGGTAGTACTTATTGATAGTAATTGATTGATGGTTTTGAAGTTCTGTGCGAATCAACCTCACAAAGGTTTTTGAATTATTTCTATTTCCATGTCTAAACCTATAGGAATCTTACTGAAATCTTGAGGCAATATATGTCGTAATTTTATGTCTAGAAATAGCGTTGTAGGAAATCAGCTAAATCAATAATTGCATCCGGGTATTTAAAGTTTTGACGAAGCTATTTTGTGTCGTCGTAGTACTGAAGTATGCTAAAAAATTAGACCACAACTAATGCGAAATCTACCGAGGAAAAAATTAAATAGCTTATTTCCGCTCTTACCGACACATCGCATACTCTGGCTTAAAATTGGAGGTTAAGTAATGTGCAAAACGAAAAACAAATTATTTAATAAAATCCACTTTCGCCTCTTAATACTAGCTCAGCGTTTGGGGAGATCAAATCGCAATATGTCTTCCGCCTAGAGGTTGATATTAATTCCATTCGGCTTTTCTACAGCGGGGGTGATTCCGTAGAATTGAAGGCTCGCTTCACGCGTAATTGTGCCACGTGCCGCTGACTAGACGAATCGCTTTGACGACGACAGTTAGTTAGTCATAGTCAAAGTGTGCAGCTTGCAGCTTGCAGTTTTTGTTATGCCAATTAAAAGCGGAAGCCATCCGAAAGCGGATGATCCATTTCACGTGTACTAGGTCGCTTAACGCGTGGAAAACTTTTCGATTAAAATGAAGATAGATTTATGCTTTAGTCTATGTCTAAGTGTTCTTCATTGAAATTCTATGGAAGGTAGCGTGAGGTGCTTGTTCTACATTTCAGCTACTGTTTGAACTTACATATATGCTAACCTGGTACCATGTTATTGAACGGTATTCTCGCGTATAGTTTTTTTTTTTTAATTAGCCGCATTACGAAATGCAAGTAAGAAATTGGAACGGAAATTGAAAGCCTTTGCTAATACCTGACGCCCCGAGAAGTACTACCGTGTGCGCTAGAGGCAGGCATTCATCCGGCACTTTACAAGAATCTTAAGAAACTGTAGCCCACATGTCTTCGTCTTCACCGGGCGTAAAACGTCTTTTTCGCGTTTCAGCCTTGACCTCGCACCATGTTTTGCGCAGCAGTTGAAAAGATATCAAATTTAAGTCGCGTCTGCATTCGTGGTGTATTCTATTGGCGAAAATGATTTTTTCTTATTTTATGTTCTCTTTCGACTTTATCCACAGCATAATCTTACTTACGTCTCGGTTTTGGTCTTGTTCTGTTCTCCGCCGAAGGACTTTGGCGGGCGCCTTTGAGACGGTAATGTAAGACAATTTAAGAAAAAAAAAACGAATAATAATGCTTGGGCCTCTGCAAATTGGTGGCCAGACATTCCGGACCAGCTAGAACGATATCAAAGGGGCAACCTGGAACAGTTCCCCAGACAGTCTGGACACAATCGAAATAAATTCCCCCCATTGTTGTTCGTACTGTCTGTACCTGTGGGATTCTTTCGATTTCAAAGCCGGGTGCATTCGATTCCACTATGGACAAACGATGGAGCGCCTGCACTGGCACCGTGTGGTCCCATCATAATCCACAACAAGAGAGAACAATCAAAGCGTGACACGTCGCATTTCCTTTTCAAAGAGTTATGGGCGTGTAAACATGTCCAGTTAAATCGGAGTATTCATTTTATGCGACTTGTACACGTCAGCTTCCCATCTCATCGTTCTGATGAATGGGTTTCCTTAAAAGTAAATTTCCAACATAAAAACGGAAGTGGCTCTAGCTTTTGTGATAACTAACTTTTGTTATCCAAGATTTGCCCCTAATTTTTTTTCGAGACTCATATGCCACTCCTATTCCTATCTGCAAGAATCGCTTATCTTAAGTATATTTTCGTCTTAAGGCTGGAATCTATCCCGCTGATATATTTGCTTACTCTTTGCCCGGATGAGGTGAGGACGCTAACGCAATAAATCAGAGCCAAGATAGATGTGCGCGCCTTCTCCGGCATATTGGCGACACAGGCTCAACTTTTCACAGGTATAATATTCTCATCAGTCGTGATTGTTTCGTTTGTACCTGAAGAGTCGTTCGCCGAGGCAAACCGCAAATCATACTGTATTTGCTGTTTCTAACGGGTTCTTCAGGTGAAAATCTTTAAAACGCAAAGTTTTCCTCTGTAATCTTTCCAGCATCCAGTGCGACCGTAGCGGATTCATCACGACGCCAATCGCTCGGTCAACTTGAGGTTAAACGTTGCTTACGTACGTACCGCGATTAATTCCATTTTTGCTATTGTTGGATTATTGCCGCCTTACACTCATAAAAAGCCGCGATCCCTCGTCATTAGCGAGTATTTGCGCGCACCATTCATGGTAACGCTGGTGGCGTTTTAACTGGACAGTAAGCAACATCTTTTGAATAAGATTTCGCAACATTTTTAGATGTCCACTGGGTTTTCGCCAGAGTAAGATGTGAATCTGAGTCAGACCTATGGCGTCACGTTGTTCACGTTGCTCTCGGTCTTCTCGACCTCATAATTTTGCTAATTAGCAGGCAGATGATGATGCTCTGATTCAGATTGTGCTGAAAGGTGACTGGGTGGGTGCTTTGCCGCACAACATCAAAAGAAGAGCAATATCAAATCAAAAATTCTCAAAAAGTTTGTTTGTTGAAACAATTAATGGACCACTGATTAACACCTTTTTTAAATATCGACAGAGCTACAAGTTACTACCTAATTGCATCCTAATTTCACTACTCAAAAAACTGTTTGGCCATTGAGTAATTAGATATAAAAATGTAACTATTTTTTAACAACCAATAGCCTAGTTCAAGTTCTAGAGTTGTCTAGATTGCTTCCTTCTTTTATGTTCACTGAAGTTTTGAATATTCATAAAATAAACTTAAAAATAACCTGAACACTAATTTTTGGAATTGAGGAGTCCTCAAAGTCCTGGAATAATAAAAAACAGTTACAATAATTTTGATATAAGCGTGCTCATATACATGTTGGTGTATATTTTACCAAGACTGTTGAAGAACTTGATTAGTTCCTACTACTTCTTAAATATTTGAATATTGTTTTTTAAAATCAGTTCTATTAAATCATAATCGTATTTTAGTAGACTGCCTATTAAACTGCAATATCTTTGGAAAAATAAAATTTCTCTAAATATCTCTTACTTGCATCTTGAACGATTGCCTTTCTGTAGAATCCTAATTTGAATTCACAGCGATTCAAAATTAGCTAAAATCAAATCTGTAAAGATTGTATTGAAATAAAAATCGTCGTAGGGTTTTCAGAACCGATGCGTGACTAGGAAGGATTAAAACAACAGTCCTATTCAATTTTCGAACTTCAGAACTTTTAAGTCTTATTTTATCTGAACCTTAAATGTACAGTGTTATTTATTTGGATAGGATGACTACGCTTTGGAGCTCCAGTGGTGCAAACAAAAATATCATATCGCCATATTAACAAAGCCAAATCTTGTTTCTGACTAAAGCGAATATCTAGTTTCTGGATTTTTGGTCACGACTGTACACTTTGGAAACCTACAATGTTTGCAAATCTTGATTATTTTTTCATAGGAAAACGTTTCTCAAAAGTAGGGGATCGCCGCATTTGTACCCTCGTTGCCCACGAGGATAACCCAAAAACGCCTTTCAACGGCGAATTTCAAAGAAAGCAGCGCGTCTAATTATTCGAAGAGTTGGAACAGGAAGTTTGTGTAATTCGATCTTTCGCTCCACTGCGAAAAAGAGGTGTAAAAATATTCCCTGAGTCATTCGGAGGCGTTTGCCTGCACCACTCCAAAACCATAAGTCCGCACCGTCTGCAGAACAGAAGGCCAAACAGAATCTGGTTGCATTCGCGAGTCGTGGACTAAAAAAAGAATTCGCCGCGCGAAAAACATTGGTTTCTACGTGAAACTAAAACGACCGGTTTCTGCACATTTGCCTGTCTGGTCGCTGTGCAAAAAAATGGGAAAAAATCACCTAAAAATAGAAAATCTGCGACGAGGCCCCATCCTGCCCTTGAAACGTGAAAATTATACACGAAATGCGTTTAGATTCGAATTTGAATTCGTCAGACCGCGATTTAGTTTAAGGTTTGAGGTTTTTTGCTGCGAAAAGGTGTGCAACCGAAACTATTCAAATGCCCGATTTGGGGGCCGTGAAAGCGAAACTATGGTTTGCGTAATTTCGATTGCATTCGGCGTGTGCAAATTGACATTACGTGTCCAGATGCAATTAAACGTCGCGAAGACGTGAGGTGGGCACTTGGTGTCGGCGCAGCCACCGTGCGGGTGAAATGAACTCCGCGGACCGCAGCATGAGGCAAATGGGTTGGCGTTGCAAATTGGCAACCTTTTTGGATGGAACGGGTTTTTACCACTTGCACCAACACTCAAATGGGTCCCGCTTAAGACGCTGCCGGCTTTTATAAGGCGCCGAGCTTCTCAGGCTGTTTCGTCGTTAAGTTCTGTTCGTTATGACACCTCTTTGATTCACCTCCAATAAATTCTGGCTTCGGAGATGATGTGCTTGACACGATCTTTGCATTTCCATAAATTACGAGTGTCATCGTTGGTGGTGGGCGAGCCGATTTCTTTTAAACTTGTGAAATTTCGGTTAGGTAAAACCTTTCGTTAGAGAGGTACCATGCTAAATTACCACTTAACCTTATTTGGTTTAGGCCTAGTAAAATGCTTGCTTTTTGCTTATTTTGGACATATGATTTTCGCGATTTCTTCTGATAACGATCCTGTTTTCGCGCTTTCCATAATGAGTTGGCTAACACTGCAAGTACGTAAGGGGGTCATTCAGAATCTACATCTAACTACACTAGGATGTGACAAGTGCTCGAACCTGTTTGCTTTCCAAAACTTCACTTTTTTGCAGTGTTATATTGCTATGAAGTTTTATACATTATTTTTTATAAGATTGAAGTCTCTGAAATATTCCATCTCAAAAACTGGTAATTCAGAGCTGTGTAGTGTTATCCAATTAAAATTTATTAACATGAATTGCATTCGTAAAATTTTGTTTTATTATAATTTCGAGTGTAACAAATTTAGTAAGTTAAAAAGCAACAAGATTTTCTTAAAATGTCCTAAAAGTATTGCATTATCATCAGAACTACATACGTCTGCAAATTGCTGGACATTTGGACCAATGCAAATAAATTAAAAATGTGTTTCAAGATTTGTACCTTATAAAAGAACTAACTACAGTGAAGTTAAATGTAAATTTGAAAAAGAAAAAAAAATTTATTATTGATTTTTTCTCTTTTCTTCGAATGTAGAACATCTTTAAAATACACTCTTAAATTTTAAGAATTTTAGAATAAAAATATGTTTTACAATTCAAAAAAATTTACAAAGCTACGGGTGTTCAACATTATTCTTTTAATTTTTTATTGTTACGTAAAACTTTAAACACGAAACACATCTTCTTCGACACTGTGTGCAAAAAATCCAAGAACAAACATTTTTTTATATTCAACGAATTTATTTTTCAAATAAACATTATTGTGCCGTGCTTATCCCAAGTATGCATGTTGTACTATTAGATGTTTTTTGTTATTGGGGAGTATATATAGCCCAGTTGAAAATAGAAAATATTTTTTAAAGAAATATTTAGTAGTGTTTGTATGAAAACAACTAGAAAGTGTTCCTGCTTTGCTTTTTGAACTAGACATAACTTCTTAATAATGAAAACTATCTCCCATCAGAGGATACTTTATAAAGTTTATTACTTCTTCACTTTAGATTTCTCTTATGCCGTTTATTTCTGATATTTACTTGGCTAGTTATAATAAATATATACATAATGTAAATTTAATTTTTATATTCAATACTACAAGAGCATTTAAAGTCCTGTTTATTTAGGAGGCTATCACGAGAATTAAACGAAAACACGTCGATACGATCCGATCAATGATGCAATCATTGACACTGTTTTTTACGTTTTTTACCATATCATACCATATCATACCATAATTCAGACGCGCTCCGAAATTTCGAAATTATTTTTCCATCAGTTTCACTTTCATTGTATTTACGGAATGAACCATAATAAAAACAAAGTTTTTTTGGAGCGCATTAACATACTTATAAATGTTTCGCTTGGTGCGATCACTTAGTGAAAGACCTTACATAATGGAAGTATGAACAGAATCGATGGAAGAAAACACATCGGCGCGTGATATTACTTATCACTTCTCCATCTGCCTGGTTGCCAACGTTTATTCTGTCCGTGCAAACCTTACGAAATATTTACCATCGACAACTTGAGCAGATACGTGCAAATATTCGCCGTCTTCTAGCGTCTTGGTGGCGTATGCAAATTCAATTGATTAGGTATGACGAACGCAATAACTCGACGACGCAAGTGCCTTGCTCGAATGGGCAAAACAAACAAAAGAGTTACGTGAACGCTGTTCCCTAATGGAATGACCTGTGCGCCGAGGTGTGTGGAAAGATTTCTGCTTCTATTCTTGCGATCGAGGAGCGGTTCGGCGTTTGGACTACCAACCGCCCATTGAAAATCAGTTCGATTTCAATAGTTCGCCTGGTAGCGGGCGAAGTAACCGAAGAAGTGCATGCGCTGATCGTTACGTAAACTTTCGCTAGAATTGGGATCCAATCGATCATTCAGACAACAGGCGCTGATCCATTTGAGAAAATTTTGGGACGTGCCCAGTATTGAGAAAACTGCATGGCAGGTGCAAAATTTTTGGCGAATTGACCGCAGTCACTGTGAATTCGATCGGCAGTTTAACTCCGTACGAAGGTGTTACATGACGAGCATAAAATTGTTCCATTTCAGACTGGCCGCCAAATTATTCTTAAGTGATTTTAAATCGTGTAATTCGGCCGATCGCCGCTTGAGGTGATCGTGTCGATCGAGCAAAGGAAATTTCTTTGGTGCGTGAAAATATTTTGAATTGCTTCGCGCAACGGAATATTTGACGTACTTAGTTGGTAATAGAAAAATAACTTCTTTCATTCCTTCAAAGAAGTGGGTGTTCCACTTTATTAACATTTATTCAACTGTTCTTTCAAGCTTTTTTGTTTTGTTTTAGCTTCTTTGATAGCCGCTTTGTTGCACTCCATAAGATCATTAAGCACCTCAATTGCATTCTCTTTTGCGTCGTTGTAGATATCATCAAATCCAGATGAAATTTCGCGACTCATCCTTCGATATTCAATAATCTAACAAAAAGGCGTAATAAAATGACGATTTGTTACAAGTGTTTTTTACCTGATCCTCCCAGCACTTTCTTGAATCACTTTGGCCACCAAAGCAGTTATCTGTGGTCTTCACGGTGTCAAGGCCTGATTCGATTTCCGCAATATCGTCTCTAATTTTTCGACGGTAGGTTTCAGAATACTCGAAAACCGTACAAGCACATTCCGCCAACTTGGCCTTCATATCACCTTCAAATGCTTTCAATTCCTTGACTAGATTACTATTACATTTAGCAAGCATTTCAGATTCTTCAGACTTCTTTCGAAGTTCTTCCTTAAGAGCAAAAAGGCTTTCTCTTCCTTCGTAAATAACATCGACAACATTCTCCTGCAAACTTCGTACTATGTCGCCAGACCTCTTCTCAACATCCACTATTCCGCTTCTAGTCGTCTCGATCACCTCTTGAATAACTTCAGCTACGATCTCGCTGTTATTGAGTTGCACATAGTTAGCACTAGCTTCATCACAGCATGTTATCTAACAAGTTATTTAGAAAATTATTATTCACAGCCCTCGAAGGCGAGAAAAGGTGTCTTACAGTCGCGAGACACAAGGCCGCTAAAACGCATTTTATAGTTCTCATTTTATTGGATAACAGAACACTTGCGAATTGACTATCTTCGCGCGATGATTCAATCCGTCTTTTATAGCGAAAACTACTCAATCGGATGAGATACGATTATCGTTATTAACAAAATTATCTAATTGTGATTGCCAGGTATCTGTTGGAAATTATCTTCGATTTCACAATCAAAAGGTCTTGCGGTTTTTGAAGACGCTAGGGGATTTTTTAAAGTATGGGGTTTTGCAAAAGCATACCTATGTCTTGTTTAATCTTTGTATATAAAACCCATACGGATTTCCTATGTGTTTTGGAAAGCATTCGTATTTTTTAAATGGAATGTATAAGTTTAAAATGCTGAGGTAATTTCTTTGGTAGATTACTTCATGTAGCAAAAATAAACTTTTAATTTTATAAAGTATTAATTATTTCATTATGTGCGAACAATTTTTATGAAATTTATTTATTTACGATACGTTCAGAAAATATTTTTTTACTCTTAATTCAATATCCCATAGATGGATACTCCTATACAATCAAGTTGTAAAGGGTAAGTGTATAACACTGGGATAAACTTTTGGGGGCAAAACAAATTAAATGGTTATTTAAAAGAATAAGTGTTTAATGGGTATATTTTCTAGTAAAAATAAGGATTAACTTTTCGTAATATTTAAGCACAAATTCAAAAGAACCTTTGAAAATGTTATTCCTGAATTCATAGCATATTTACGTACAAGTATAACATTTTGGCTTGCATTTGATACCAAAGTCATTAGTAACGATTCTCTATAACAGTTAAATGATTAAAATAATAAATTTTGTTAAATGTTTGCGTGTCATCATATGGAAAATTACAAATAAACGTAGATGCCTATTATCATGCTATGTTCAATTGATAAGCTTTTCTAAAATAAGAGACAGGTATATTTGTCTCTAACCTGAACATAAAACTCATTGATAACATTGGTGGTATTTCTGTCTTTAACGCGCACATCGGAAATATTCAATAGACCATGATAATCTTATTTCCTCGAAAATCTCTGCTGTCGATCCTTTTCACTTGTTGTTTCTAAATTTGGGCTCATGTTCCGTTAAAAAGGAGCTGTATACCTTGCTATTAAAACATCCTGTGGTCTTCATAATTGTGATGAAATATGATTCTCTAACAAATCGATTATACGTCCTCTGCTGGAAGCATAAAACAAGCCATGTTGGTATTCTACAGCGCCAACATGGAAACCTTAATTTTCTGCAAGAGCTGCTAACTGGGAAATATAACGATACCGCCGGGACTAGAATAGATCCATTCAGCCGAACCATCTATTGATTTATTCGTTGTTACCGAAGAGGAGGAGCTGATTCGCTTTATCCATGTATTTAACCACGGACGGAGCAATTTTCTTCTGCCGAAAAGCATAGAAAGTTATCTCGCGTAAAATGCGTCCTCTTATTCAACTGAATTAATTTTTCGAAACGAAGACAAGGTCGTTATCGATGTTGCCAATCAGATTTCCGGCTTTCCAACGACCTGGGGACAGGTCGTAATTCAAAGAGGCGATTAAAAAATCAAGAAGAAAAAAAGTGAAAACGCATAAAAAGCCAAAAAGGCGTAAATTAAATCAGTTTTTGTTTTTATCGTCTTTGCGAACTTGACACGTTATAAGCCATCGCTGTTACAGGTCGTGGAAAAAAAGATTGAAATCATACTCGACCGGTGGGAAGTGGGAAGACTCTTGCACGGAATATGGAATTCCTTAAAAAATTAGCCTCAGTCGAGCAGCACTTGAAGAAGTGAAAGTTCACCGGCTGCATCCAATTAGAAATGTCTCGCTGGCTAAGTGTCGTCGTCATCGTTCTGGGACGTTGACTTACGCAAATACCTTGCCGCGAATGTAGAGAGCTGCACTGGCACAGCGTGTTATTGGCCTCAATCGCGTGTTCAGGTAAGCACGCGAGCGGCCGCACCGTGGCCAGTGCAAAAAGCGCGTTGTCCACTTTATCCAATTATTTCGGCAGCCGTGGCGCTTTTCGATGTCATGCACTAGTTGGGCTTCAGTGCATCCTCAATCGGTTCGAAATTGCTCGAAACAAAACAATAAGTTGCCTGTCGAAGCCGTTGCGGGCATTTTTGCCGCTCACCTGAGTCAGATTTTTTTACGTGACAGTTATTGATTCGGTGTTCACCTGTTCGGCACGAGCGCGACATATTGGCAGGTTGTAATTACTCACTGCGTGTTTCCGCAAAACTTTTAATGTGTTCCCTTTTCTCTCTTCCTGACAATCTGCAGGCTTTTTGTCTTTTCCTGTTTTTATTTTTCCTGCTTACCATTAAAAGCAGGAAGTGCCTTGCAGTGGCGTTATTATCCCGTCCTAGTACACTGAACTCCAGGATATTGGAGTGTTGTGTTGGAACGAACTTAAGACAAACCACTGGAGGAGATCGATACGCTTGCTGAAGGGAAATTGACGAAAACAGCCCAAGCCCACGTTGTAGTCTTGTTCCATTGCAGCCCATTTAGTTTGATTGAGTTGGCTTCCAAAGGATTCGATAGTTAATCGAACTTTGGCTAATTGTAGTACCCTTCGCCTGTTCCTTGAATTCATGTGAGCTTGTTTCTGCCAATTAAAATCTTTTTTGGATTTTTTTAAATCACAACTGGCAAGTAGCAGGTCTGATGTAGGTAAAAGGCTTTAAATTTACAATGTTTCGCTTTGCTTAAAACAAATAAGAAGTCGATCTAATTTCTTTTTAATTCAAAGAGAAAATAGCCGAGGGATGTTTAGGTGTGTTCGAAAACTAAAGCAGCTATAGACACTATTACTTTAAATTTTTAATACATTAAAAAAATTTTTAATAAATATATTAAGTTATAACATTTTTATGTTTTCAGTAATTTGATAGCAAATTTGAATACTTTAAATAAATTTAATGCTTTTAAACACTTTTAAACACCACTACCAATCAGTCGGAAATTTGTCTAGTTAGGCAATTCTTCGGAGAATTGTGTACTATAACTGGAGCGGGCTTGTTCAGCAAAAGACAGATCACTATTTAAATAGCAATCAGTGGCCCCTCTAGAGTCAGCGGGTATCGCTCGTGCATAGGTTGACTGGCTCTAATGAGTTATTAGCCCAGTTATTTCAAAAATTCGCATTGAGTAGATTAAAATTAGAGCTGGCGTCTCCTAAGTCCAGGGTGAGTCCTCAAAAAATTGGGGCTAGTATTATCATAGAGCTCGGTTTGCTAGTCGAGACAAAGGTAAACTCCCGTCCACTATAAAATACACCCCAAAAATTAGTAAATTTGATCGAAGGGACATATTTGTGATATTTTCTCGATTTGAAAACGATTTTTATAGTGCTATTGTACCAAGCCTATTAAATTAAGTTTATACAATTTTGGTTGATACCTTCTTTTTGAAAAAGAAAATAATTTTCTTAATAGAGGCAAGAACTTTTTAACAAAAATCGTGAACATGTAAATTCGATAAAAAGCACTTTTTTTAAAAATAAAAGTATTCATTTTTTTATTTTACTTTTTAAATTTTCTTTGATAAAACTTAAAAAGCCGTGACTAATTAAAATAAATAATAAAATGATAGTAAAAAAATATAACGTGTTTTACTTTAAGATGTTAACACACTATCGGCGGGTAGGGTATTAATACCTTTCATGCAAGACGTACGTTAAGTGTAAGTAACGCACTTACCAATGCTTGGTTTTTTCATTTTGTGAATATTTTGTTTTGCACAACTCTTTATAATCAATCTTCAGGTTGTTTAGGCAAACCGTAGATCCATTTCTTGCTCTTCGTCCTAAGAAAACAATCCAGTTACGCAAATGCATTTCTTGGTGCAGTAAATGAGTTTTGAAAACGAAAAGAACCCACATGTGTTCTTTATTAGATAATTGCTGGAGGTCCTTGTCTTTAAAGTGTTTCCTTTTTTGTTTTAGAAGAGGCAGAATTAATTTTTACATTTGCAAGGATTTTGAACGGAAATTCTTTCCAATCGTTCAGAGAGAGAGAGTGATGATGACATATTCGTCGATAATTTGTCCACACATTCGGGTGAAGAAGATTTGCCGTCCTACTATTACTTGTGAAGATATTACTCGTACACTTTTTTCATACTTCATTAATTTTCGCCCACTAGACGTGTGAGTTAAGCTCACGCTGTTACCCGCCGATAGTGTGTTAAGAGGATCCATTGTATAGTACCTATACGAAAAAATTATTAAGATAAAATAAAATGACTTAAACAAGATTTTTATTATTGAAATAAAACAAAATTTCACAAAAAAGCGTAAATGGATATAGGAAAAATATTTACAACAACTTCGCCTGAATCTTCCCCAGTGTGCATGTGGCTGTGCATGTTTCTCAGGAAATCGACAAAATTACAATGATTTGATGAAATGTATTTTATAAAAATAGCGATTAACAAACTATTCTGTAGGAAAAAACCACTTAGACTCTGGTATTTTGGATCCACATTGATCAAGAAGGGTTAAATGTAAAGAGGCATGCTTCGAATGAGTTTTACATACTTTAAAGAATTTTATTTTACAAACGAATTTCTTCTTTCATACATTTCCAGGCTAAGAAAATCATATCTATGATGTAAAATAGTCATTCTTAAAACCTTAGCTTGCACCTGATCAAAGTCGAGATCTCTAAGAATTGTATTGCTTTACTGCTTTCTTTTATTACTTAATCTTCGTCGATTTGTAATGAAATTTAAGCATTAGTGATGAGTACGGTGCATGAATTTGAAAATTTCTTTCTAGGCAATGTTTAAAGGCCTCTTACAGAATTTATCGAACACTTACTTACTTGCTGCTGCAGAAGAATTTGTCTACTGCTTTGATGTCATAACTGCAGCTGTGCTTATAAATTTCAACACAAGAAATTCTCGCTTTATCCACTTTACGAAATTGTTTTGAAATTTTGAAAGAATAAAATATGGAAGGCTGTGACATAATAAAACGAATGGTCTGCGAGTGTTAAACATTTAACCGCAGTTCCGACCCCAATTGTGAGTGACCTGCTTGGCAAATCTTCAGATATTCGAAGAAAGAAATTCAATTGACCGATGAATTTGTCCTTCAGCGTTTAAATAGCCATTACAAGCGCAAAGCTTCTCTATGGGTGAAATTAATTATTCTCAAAAATGTATTTTTGCCAGAAATCTTAAAAATAAATACGAACATTGCGTTTTTCTTTCTTCCTTCTTGTGACCTCGGTCGTGAAAGAATTCCTGTGCACTTAAGATTAATGCTTCCGGCGCCAGCCCTGATGGATTTTCGTAGGCTGTTTTATCATTAGCACCACAAAAGACTTGGGGAATTGATAAATGGAAAAGTACTGGGGAATGCGCTATTTTCCACTTCATCTTCTAGCCGATGCTATTTTTAAATATTAGCGAATTTTACGCTTCAGTATGATGAAACGATTCGTAAATGAATTTATTTTCTACTCTTACAGGATCAGTATGACACCTTAGCAGCACACACGCACAAGGGCATTGAGTTTTTAGACAAATACGGGAACTTTGTGAGGGACAGGTGCGCCATAGAAAGCGAGTATGCAGCCAAATTGAGGTAAGTATCTGAATACCTCACATCCCATAAATTCAGTTGCTATTCATGCCATTATTTGAATCGGCTCCTCCTCGCTCTGTTCATTGTCAGGCACTCTTTAACTTTAGGAAAAGTACGAGGACGTGTCAAGTAACACGTCCAGAGCCATTCGTCGCGTGATCACCTGCAATTTTTTTCTCGAATAGAAACTTGTTCCGCGCTCGGCAGTGTGACACCGGCCGTATCAAATTTCGAGTTTATCTTTTATCGACCTATTCAATTAGTGACAACACCAACTGATTTACGAGCCCGGCTTCCAAGGCTCCATACGGCCCCCGATGGAGAAATGGAAAAGTCGTCTCGGCTAAAGAAGGCACAGAAGACGGCGACCACTCGCGACCGCAGCCTCCCTGCTCCACGTCTCTTAAGAACGCGCTCGACTTATTTAGAGACGAGACGTTTGTGTTTGATAGCACGTCAAAACGTGGGTGCAAGCATCTTGGCGGTTTTGTTTTCGTGGATTTGTTTAATTTCGTTTTCAGATTTCAGCTCAGTTGAGCGGTCGCAGATGGCGAAATAAAGTGGAAGCGATGTTTGTGCAATAAACGAATGGATGCGAAAATGTTTGTTTTCGGTTTGCAACATCATCAGGAAGTCTATCTCAATCTGGAGGCTCCAATTCAATGAGAGTTCACTTCGGAATAAATTGCCACTTTCTTGCGAAAATCATAGTCCCTACTATTGAACATTATTTGCCTTGCAGCTATGATGTAATATTACATGAAATTTCAGGAACTTTTTAATTTTCTTAATAATGTTTACTTTCTATTGTCCTAAGCCAAATTTACCTTGAATTGCTTTTAAATATTTTGTCAGGAGAATTTTTTTTAGATAACATAAGCTTTTAAAATTTAGGAAATTCTAAAGTCGAGCATGGGGATATTCTTTTTTTTTCATGTAAACGAAAGTTTGTTCTTAGAATATTGAAATTTACGAAAAAGATAATTAATTGCGATTGATATTCACGAAATTGCTCAAAAGCAGATTTAAAGTATATGAAAATATTTTGAGTTAAAATTTAAAAGAAAAATTGAGAGCCAAGACGTGATAAATTTCTTATTTAATCTTGAAAGTTAATATAATTATTTCATGTAGTTTACTTAATGCACAATTATTCACAGCTTCAAAAACTTGTTAAAATTTTTGTGGAAGACAATCCAAGACTTTCTCCAAGCAACGACCTCAGTATGGAATGCGAGGCTTTTACCAAATCGACTCTTACTCTTATTCATAATTCCTTCAATATTCCCTAAAGCGTTTTATGAAATTTAACATTTGTGTTTACTATGCCATTTTGCATGTTTAGTATATTTGAAAAAATCTTATCAGTCGTAATTAATTCTAATGTAGCCCATAGTATTGCTATTTCTTATTTAGAATCTTTCCTGAAAACGATATTAAAGTCTCCTAAATCTCTAGTAAATATACCACTGCAATTAGAAGACCATTTCCGAAGCCTTGTATTTTGTTGAGTACCGAAATCGTGTAACTATGACCATGATAATAGCTTAATGTTCCTAAATATTGCTATGTATTAGAAGTTATTTTGAGTTAAGTCGAAATCTATAGCAGTAAAGGTACCCTTTTATTTTTCCTGCAACTTCTACTAGATCTTTTATCAGAAAAATTTTTTTTTAATTTCTGGACAAAAATTTCATAGATAGGAGACTTACTTTTTTCATATTATTTTGAAGATATCTCAAAAATTGCACAACATGAAATAATTGATACTGTTTTGAAATGAACAAAAGGAATCCTTTCAAGTGATATCTTTTAGCTTGAGTGGAAAAAAAATATTTTTCGTTCGACGTCAGCATCTTTAAAAATTTGTTTAAAAAACAATTTTGGTAATTTTGGCAATTTTGGGAACTTTGGCAATTTTGGCTTTTGGACTAAGTTGCGGACAGATGTTATTTATAACTTTATATAGCTTTAGTAGTATCTGAGAAAATTACGGGTAATACGCGATTATACAAATTGGATTGCAGAAATGCTAAAGTGTGCGAGTTTAATGTTAATAATATCACGATATTAGACTAAGATCAGTAGAATATGCAAAACCGATTTTTAATCCGGCTGTGAATAAAATATTTCACCAGCTGAAGAAATCCGTGCCGTGCAAGTTTTTCACCTAAAATAATAAGGCAAAAGTTGTTTTACCTCCCGCCGAATGTACTTCACATATCATCATTTTCAATGTATGACTTTTAGCATTAAGGTTATCATTCAAACAAAATCTATAATTAAAAAGGTCTACAAAAATGACCATTGTAATTTATTGTATGTTGTATAATGAGACGACGAAAAATTTTAATTCACAAAAATGCTACCTTTTAATATGAGGTAGTAGAACAATTGTTGAGAAACTCATGTCACCACAAAATCACGTCCATTGTTAACTTAATTCAAGGCAAAGATTATTTAATGCTAAGTGCAAAATAAACATTAAGATCAAATTTTCATCTAAGGTAGAAGGTACATGTACATGTAGTGCCATTTAAGTCTTGTGTTAAAAATTACTTTGTTTGCCTTTGGGAACATAAAAGGTTACTTTAGAAAAGGAAACCTAAACCATTTAGAAGTTTCTCAGTTTCGTCTTTGTGTGTATGGAAAATAAAATCGCGCTTCGCCATATGTTCCGCTGGTCGGTAGCAAAAACGACATTGCGTCTTAAGACCCCACTCAATGATTCTAAGACAAAGGCTACGGAAAGCAGCAGCAGTAAGATCGCTCCGACTAGACCTGCAAGATGGAAATAAAGCAAAACGACAATCGCAGGCTCCGGCACAAGGAAACAAACAATTTATTACAAAGATGTTGGTTTTTATTGGCGACTTTATTCGTACCTTTGTGGTCGGCTGGCGGCGCAGTGCCCGTGAATATTTATCTCCGGCCAGTTCCCCGAGCTTCCGTAACGAAATGCGAGAATAGAAAGGCGGCGGTCGGTTGTCCAAAGTTGGAACGGCCGCCACCAGATTTATGAAAAGTGGGAAATGTAATTCGCGCCGAAGGTCGATTCAGTTAATTGTTAAGTGCAGGAATGGAAACTGGTCAGATAATTATTATTGTTATGGCGCTCAGATATGTGGGCGGTGCCAGATTTCGCGGGCTGGAGAAGAAATCTGCGCTTCTAGCGCTGCAAACTTGTGCTTTGAAGTGCACGAGTAGTCTTCTTCAATATTCCTGAATGACCAAATTATGAGTGTTATTCGTTAGTACAAAAAAAATATTTCCCAGCGGCAGACCTCCACGTGACCGCCTGGTCTGCTCTGCACCAGCCAGGTGTGCGTTCCGAACAAGAGAGTGCAACATTCTAAAGAAATGGCTTAGCTCGTGTAATAACTCCTTAAGAGGTTGTAGTGCATTCTTTCTCAAGACGATTGCTTCCATTTGAGGGGCTGGATAAAATAACAAAAGCAGCACTCGTCGGTATCCGCCCGCGCGTTGTGCGAACTTTTCAGATCTTCTTGGTGCGTCCATCGTGTTTGCTGGAAGGTGTTCTTAGAACAGAACTCATTCGAAAAGTTTGTTAAACTCGCTCTGCTGAACGTGGGCATTGAAAGAACCGAGGGGTCGTAAATATTATGCCTTTTATTCGCGGCTAAGAAATTCGAGTTTAATTAATTTTCGCCTGGCGGGAGTGCGACATATTTTTTACAAAAATGCTGAGCGGAAGTCGCGACATATTCGACATCACGTTTTCGTAATTCGTCGTGCAGATAAGTCGTCGTCGTCGACGCACAGGAAACTGGAATTAGGGTTTATGGCACATTTTCACTTTTGCTGAAACCTCTGCAAGCTGCTGCTGGTCTCTGTTTGTATGACCTGCTTTCGTCAGTCGAGTCAATTTATCATTTTCGGGGATGATGAGCACAATTTCGCACATTCCAGCTGATGCTCCGGCAGAGGTAGACGTTTCATACGATCGTAGATTTAGCAGGAAAATGTCGAAGGCTATTTGTTACAAAAATTGACAATTTAAATTTATGTTGAACAGATGTTATTAAACGATTTACATGCTTTACGCATCCTTGTATATTTATTCACCAATTAGAAGAGCTTTGTATGTTTACTATAATTACAAATAGTCGGCAACTGCGACTTTAGTGGCGAAAAACATAAATGAACAAAACATACGAAGCAAAATAATAGCACAATAGAACAATACGCATCGTACCTCGTCCGTTTTATGCTTTGTAGCACGTGTTTTATCATGTGTTACATGCCCTGTATTGCGTCACGTGTCATTTCTCTCGAGACGAAAATTCCAGTAATATACACAAATAAATAATATGCTAAATTCCCATATCGATCGACCTTAAAGTTGAGCAGCAAATCTATAAACATACAAACTCTTGAGTTTTATATACTATATGTATCATGTTAGATTAACGTACAATAAAATTAATTGAAGAAAAATAGTTATGTATTCATTATGGGAAAAATTGTGCTTGAATCCTTATTTTCTAAATATATCCTCCTTAAGGTAGGGTATCGGATAACATGAAAATATATAAGAAGAGAACACAAAAAACAGGACAGGAATAGAAAGCATTTTGATATTTTTAGTTATTTATTTTACCTTATTTAAGAGTAGATTTGTCTAGATTTTTATAGGTTTAATAACAAATGACATAAAACAAATTATTAGATTTGACTAGCCATGCAAGATGATTAGTATATGTCTACTATAGACATAAAAAAAATATCTCTTCTCACTAGAAATAATTCTGCGTACAGTTTAATCATTACCTTAGAATTTTGGAAATAATGTAATCCATTTTTAATATTCTCGTAAATGTTTTAATTTGGATAAACTTGCCCTTAATCCTTTGCGCTCCAATATTTTTTTTTTCTTTCGCGTCTGCGTGTATGTAATACAGAAGAGCAGAATTAATAAATAAAACTTAAATAAAAAGCGTGTATTTTAATAGAAAACAGGACTGGATCTTAATAAGCCATTCTAACAAGAAATCTAATTATAAATTACGGCAAATTAACTTTTTTTGCTTTACTAGTCTACCGAAGAGGTATAAATTTACTGTCGCTGCGGCGCCATTGCAGTGTAAAGGGTTAAGGGAGCGTCAGAAATTCACAAATTTAACGAAATTATAGGACTTCAAAAATCTTCGCGTTGAATAAAAATGCCTTGCTACTGTATCCACTTATAGTTTTTATTAATTTTCTAAATAAACATGTCAAAATTGATTATGCAATAAATGCAAACAATACGAGATGTATATGAGTACTTGTTTTCTGTTAGTGAATGAGATTTGTCTGCATTGTGGAAAAATGCTTTATTCGCAATCCGAAGGGAATTTTCAATTAATCCCACTTGGATGGTCATTATGGCATAACCATGCTTTGCAGGATGAATATGAATATTAAAAAGCAAAGCAGAAGTGTGGAATTATTTGCTTAAGGCTTTAATATTCATTGAGACGCATCCGATTGACGTCACTGAATTGATTGCTCCCTCTTTTGGCGATCGTAAACAACAACAACAATTAAATCCATTCATTCTTCATCCCATGACAGCTTCAGCTCCTAATTAACTTAAATTGACCCAATTTGTTTCATTCATAAAGTTCTTGTCCATAAATAGCCGTTGGCCGATTCGAAGTGCTTTTCGGCAGAATGTGAATATTGAAGAATCTTGAAGAAAGTGGCCGCCACTTGCCGGGCTGTTCGGCTATGTTCGCTCGATTTGATGTACAATCGTGAGATGCTGCGTGATCTGGACCGTCCTGAGACGCAAGATAGAGTGAACATCATCATGATGCAAAATTCCGCGAGTGTTGGCTCACAGTCGTCGTCGCCGGTCCTTTGTCCATGGTGATTATGCAGGCCTGCGGCGGCTGTCGGAACTTTATTGTTATCTCGTTAATTTGTCAATTTCTTTCAACAATTGATGGGAAATGGAATTTCTTCGCCACAGGCACTGCATTATGCTATGCTCAATTACGACCCCATCGCTACTCGCCTTTTCTACTTTCTTCGCAATTATCGTACCCGGCCAAGAAAAGGCATCTGAGTAAGCCTACCTTCCTTGAGATAATTTTTTACAGTGTTCTGCGAAAAATCACTCATTATTAGTTATCTTGCAAATATTACCTACACATTAATTAACTCAACGTCGGCTCACCTGATCTCACCTGGTTTTTCATTTGTTTCTTTCCAGGCGACTCGTGAAGAACTACCAGCCCAAGAAAAAAGAGGAAGAAGATTATGAGTAAGTATTAGATGGAATTTAAATTGGATTTAATATTTTGCATAATTCATGACCCTGCTCTATTATCTAAGACGGTAACTGTATTTTCGAAGTTCACGTCGTTTTATAATGCGACACATTCGATTGCTATTTTTTTTATAGCATTCGATGACTGAGTGTGTGGCGGTTTCGCGGTCAAAATTAATTCAGAATGTAATTTATGAACCATAGGTGTTCCAGTTCGCCTCTTGGCTCTGAATAGATTAAAGAAGTGCAACAAAACAAAATTGCCATGGATACTAAACTTTGGCCCAAAAACATTTATCGATCAATCAGAAGTGGATTGAGAGACCGGTATCTAGGGTAGCAGGCAGCGCGACCTGCTTCAGATCAATAAATCGCTGTTTTTGAGTACTATTCCCTGCTAATCGAAGTAACGAGCATTATGGACTTTCCGGTGATGTTCTGCAATCACCGACCAGGAAACGAAAATTTTCCAATTACAGTTTTAGATTAAATAGAGCCAGTGATAGTACAGAGTAAAGGGGGTGGGTAGCTTGCGACTCTACGACGTCGAATAGTTGTGGTCTTAGAGTAGAAGAAATGGAATTGAAGAATTTATAGGGTCATTTTTATAAAAAATATAATTTCATTAAAAGTGCTGCAGCCTGTACGAGTATTGTAGTAAGCCATATCTTATGGTCTATATTTCAGTCTGGCTTATGAGATATTTAATATTAAACTTTTAGAAAACTTGTTTAGTGGTTTTGGTGTTGTAATATTAATAATACACAATATCGACAACCGACCAAAAGGTTACCAAAGAGTAAGAATATTAATTAGCGGTTTTTGCATAATGTGAGTATAAATTACCGAAACAATATCTAAAACAAATTGTTTTGGTTCTAAACAATGCAAACAATGCAATTTTTAAAATATTATTCAGTAAAGAATTTAGAGTTCCTGAACAACTTTATATATAGACATAATAATTTCCTTTTGTAAAATAAAATTGCATTTGATACATGAATCGTATATTTGAGAAGTTCATAAGTCCTGATTTTTCCCAAATGGGGCTTATAGCGTTTTTGTATTGTGTTTATGTCATCTCTCAAACCACTGCGCTAGTAATGGAAGGACAAGCGACTAATTCACTTATTTTAGATTTTTTTCGGCACAGAACAAGAGAAGTGGTATAATGAAAATTTTGGATTTATAGCATTTGTCTTCTGACTAAATAGAAAAAATTTATAAAAAGTCAATACAATAATAAATATATAATTTGTCCAAAATTTTGTTCAAATTTGTACCATGTGTAAATAGTCGGTAATAAGTTCATCTATGGGGTTTTTAAGCCAATCAAATTGCTTTTAAAGTTTGACTTAATGCAGCTGTCGATTTAAATTAAGCGTGAGTTGTTACTTAAGGAACACAAATTGGCTGCTGTTGACGTCATCATGTTTTCGAAAAGCCAACCAGGTTTGACTAGAAGGCGTGTTAGTTTTTGTAGATAATTCGTCTCGTTCTTATCTAGTTAGTTATGGTAGATGATGTCAATTACAGCCAACTAAAACTGTTTAAGTACCTATTCGATTTTATTTTAAGTAGTTAATTCTGGTTTAGTTTAACGTGTTATGTCTTTTGGAGTCTTAAGTAAAAGTAATTAAATCTTAAGACTGATTTTTGAATCATTGTAGTTTTTAAGTTATCATTAAATATATAGCCACTTTTGGAAATAGAAAGTGTGATAGTTTTGAACTTTTTATTAACTCTAAATTATAAAAAATAAAATTTTCAATAGGTAATTTGTAGTTCTAATTTAAGAGCAATAAAATTTTCTGGGTAATTTTAACTTGAGATTAAATGATTAATTTTCTGTTTATCTCAAAGTCGCGTACCCAAAATGTTATTTCAGTATTTCACAATCGAAATTGACTGAATCGCTGGCGGCCAAAATAATTTCGAGTAATGTCGAAAAATTACTTTGATATCTTCTAATAACTTTATCGGGTCATTGAACACTTATCGCAGCCGCTTTCATGTCTTCTGAGGCTTAGAATACCAACAAAATGAATCCGTTCCCTATGTTGGTAACGGCTCGCAAAGAATATATAATTAAGAAGTCCGCCGGCTCCTTGGCCTCCGTCCAAATGCTCTTCATCCATTACGAAATGAAATTTCAACAAAAACCTTGATGCGATTCTTCTTCTCAGTTTTATTACTTTCACCAGCGTTTCTAGAAAATTTTTCCAGAAATAACTCATTTCGTAAATTTTCGGCTAATCTGTGTAATCGTCTAAACTTGTGTTGTCGCAGCCTGGCACTTCGGATAAAATAGAAAATGTTTGCTCTGCCCGTAGATAGAAACAGCAATGCCATGCCGTGCCAGAAATGCGTTCATGAGCACAGGTACTCCTTGGGGGGCTTATCTCCTTCATGCCAATAATTATGAGTCATTAACGACATGAGTGTCGTACGAGTGGTCATCATGTCAAGAGTTGATACGTGCTTTGGGAAAACGCGGCACATCGTTTCAGTAATAGAGCAAACATTTTTTCTATATTCCTGTTCACGGGCAGTTTGAACATTAAGAGGTCATGTGTCGAGATACCATAATTAATTACAATAATTTTGGCACTGTTCGCGTGATTCAGAAGAATAGATCTTGCACATTTTGTCTAACAGTTGTTTGTACATTAAATAGTCACATTCTAAGAAGCAGTATCACTTGACCGAAACGATAATTGGCCGTTAAAAACTACAAATGAATGGTGACATAACAATGAAATTGGTATTCATATCAATTTATATTCACTGCACACTATGTTGTCTTTATTAATTTTTTTTTTTGAATTGGACAAGTTTTCGGGTTTGGCGTGACCAACTATTTGCCTATGCGTTATATTTCGAACAGACTCACCCACTTGTCTATGGGTGGATACGCAGGTGTGCTCTTTGGAGATAGAGATCTCAAAAATAATGTGAGACTATTTAAGAGGAATAAGATGACACTAAGTGATAATAAGTTTGATTTGATTAGAAAGAGGTGTTCAATGAAACTATAATTTCTTAAGGAATTTTAGACTTTTTGAATGGTCAGGGCGGATTAAAATTGTTTTTGATGCATTTTGCACTATCGAAAATTTTATTTTTGATAAAATTTTTCGATATATGAAAGACACAAAAAAAACAAAATCATATTTTATTTCATTTTAAAATAAAAAAAGGGTTTATACAAAGTGGCAAACGTTATAAATTATACGCATAATATACCATAAATAGGTATAAAGGTGAGTATTTGCTGATAAAAGAGTAAATTAAGTCCATGGTATAAAAGAAGTTGAAGATAATAAGTTTAAAATCATTAGCAATAAAAAGGTTCAAAAATTAATAATCAATGAAGGCTGCTTTTAGTACATGAAGATTTCACAGGTTTAAAGTGGAAATCGTTTTCAGGACTCTGATAATATAAAATCATGTTGAATCGAGCAAACTGACAACAACAATGTCGAATTTTGTAGTCCTACAATAAATATTTTCCACCAAGTTATGTTTTTTTTCAGACCTTGAAGAAAAGAAAAGTGATCAAACGTATACATGGCAATTGCATTAAAATTGTGCAATAATCGTTGTAAATTTCAATGTTGGAGTTGCAATTAAGTAGTAATACATTGTATCGGTCGAATACAACATTTTCTACGGCGAATATAATCGACCTGTCTGTGTCTCTACATGCCAATCTGAAGCATTTAAACGCTAGTATAATTGCACCTTGCAATTGTCCGTGGATATCTTAGCCGGTAATTAAAACTTCTTTAATTGCGTCGTGTCGTGAGAAAAGAGCTCTTCTTGAGGCGCTCTACATTGAGACAGATAATTCATACTGCATACGGCAATCAATAATAAAATAACCCATTCTTCGGTCGATCGTCGAGTTGGCTAATGCAGTCGATCGATGATCAGCAACGATCTTCAGATCATAGATTATGGTAGCTGGCTCTCTAATCATGCGATCATATTCAATTTTCAATTCCAGATTCACATCATGGCAGGCATTTCGAAATGTACTGAAGGAAATCGGAGATCTAGCCGGACAAAGAGAAGTTGTTGCAGAGTCACTACAAGCACAAATCATTCAAGGCATTGCAGTGCTTTCGAAAAACCTTAAGGAAGAGCGGAAGGTACGTTCGTTATCTTTACGACTTGCAGATTCACTTCAGTTCAATTTGAATACAATTAATCATTGGACAATGCGCTATGTCTTATTTCTTATTTCTTAATTTTAGAAGTGCTTAACGGACGGATCGAATCTGACACAGAACTTAACAGCGCAGGTGGCGTCGCTAGAACGTGCGAAGCGTAACTATGAAAAGGCATATCGCGATTCAGAGAAGGCCGTCGATAACTACCAGAAGGCCGACGCCGATCTTAATCTCAGCAGAGCTGAAGTTGAAAAGCAGAAACACAACATGACGATGAAAATACAACAATCGGACGACGCTAAGAACGAGTACGCCAATCAATTACAGAAGACGAATAATCTGCAGCAGCAGCACTACGAAGTATTGCTGCCAAATGTAAGTTAGTCCATTGTCTATCTTCCACCGATAAAGCGATTCGAATCATTCAACTGTAACTAGAATTATTTCTTCCCTTTAAAGGTATTTAATAGGTTACAAGAGATCGATGAGAAGAGGACGCGAGGTCTTAAAGAATTTATCAAAGGAGCTGCGGATGTGGAATCATCCGTAGCGCCCATCATAGCTAGGTGTTTAGAAGGTATCGTTAAGGCTGCGGAGTCAATAAATGAGAAAGAAGACTCACTTAAAGTCATAGAAAGGTAATTTCTATTGTAGAATGAATGCAATGCAAAGTCCATGATGGGCTTATATATCTTTGTCAGGTATCAGTCAGGATTCACACCGCCAGGCGACATACCTTTCGAAGACCTCTCAAAATCCGATCCAGATTCCACAAACAACATGCATTACAATAATATTCCAATGAACCATTTAACGATGAAGGGTACAATGGGTGCTAATAAACTTAAGAAACGAGTAGGACTTTTTGGAATATTTAGCAGTAATAAGGTGAGTGTTCTTCGTCGCATGTCGTTCATGTCCTTGGTACATATAATACTCATGGATCTTGCGACTCTAGCCAGATATAATGCTGTCTTTTATTTTATTTATCATTATTTCTTTAATTAAAAAGGGCAGTATTTCTGGCTGGAGAATAAAATTATATTTTATAACTATTGTCTAGTGCACTTTAGCATTTATTTAACTAGGCTTTCTGCTGCTTCTTTCACATTTAAGCTTTTCAGTAGGATTTATTAAATTTTTAGAAAGATCTATGACATAGACTTTCCTTTATCTAATTCATTCAGTTTACATCTTATTAAATTTATAATACCTATAATTTGCTAACTTAACTCGAAAAATGCTTTCCTAATTTGCATAAAAGTCATGATATTTATCGAAGCACACAACGATTGTAAAATAGTAATAGTATTAATCGTACTAAACTATGAAAGAAAAATACTTATCTTACGATCTCGGTTTACATAAAATCACCTGATGAACGACAACTCAATCGATGCCACATACGATCTTCTTCTCATTCAACAAAATAATTTCCTGTGCATCGTAAGTACCGTTGATGTTCATTGTCCGAAGCAACAATAATAAATAATTAGTGTGACAAGTGTTTATTTATAACGAAACAATTTTTTATAACAATATTTGTGTTTTATGTTCGTTTTTTATTTCATTACTCACCGACACTTCTGCAAAGCAAATTCTATCGCAAACTTATATTATGTAAAGTGTTTAGATAAGTTAAAATTATAGATTCTATTAAGCGGCTTATGTACAGTAGCGAAAAATCAATATTAGTGCAATATACCACCCGCCACATATAAAATATGATCAAGACCTTGCGTTGCAATATGAAAGAGTTGTTTGTGGTATCATTTTATTTATTTTTAAGTGTTAGATAAATCAGTACAGGTTCTACAGGGCACTGTTCATAAATGTAAATGTTTCTTTACTCTTTCACTGAGAACCGTAAGAGGAACTTTTTACTTGTGGTAGTTGTTTATATAAACTATAAATGCTATAATAAATTAGTATTTCGTTATTACGTAACGCGGTAACAAACTCTAATAGCGACTATAATCTTTAATCTTGCAGTGCTTATATTTACATTGGCTATAAATAAATGTTCAAAGATATTCGTCGAAAAAATTTTTGATTTATGACTGCAGTTGTACGAAATAATCAGGGTTTTTACGATCCAGTTTTTTTTTAATTCTTTATATATACTTGTAAAAAATGAAAACCGGAAAACTGGAACCATTACGTTTCATGCAGACATTGTTTCCGGTAACGAAGATCTCGTTTCTGTAACTCCGATAATAATAACAGATATTAGTTAATCTGGACTTCCAAAGTAACTAACGTCCGCTGTAATGGACACAAGTTTCTAACTTGCATAATGTTTGCTCGAACATTATCATTTTAAGCTATCGCAAATAGTGCATACAAAATAAATGAATAGAACACAGAAGTGTTACGTGAGTACTTCAAATACCAAGTGAAATTAAATGGCCTCCAATAATTTATTTGATATTTTTCTAGGCAACTAATTTTACTTTTCATTGGAAATATTTTGTTTTCTACATATGTATACATATGCAGATTTATTTTCCCGTATATAAAAAAAGTACTTTATGTATTTCAGGTACATACAAAAGTCAAAATTCGTTTTATACAAATGCATTCATGATATCTTAAATGTTACAATCCGGCAGATTTAGAGTTCAAAGCAAAGCAATTAATTTTCTTAATTGAAGGAATGTTTCCATCAATTTCGTTGTAACTCAGTCACATAAAGGTTTATTAGGGAAGTGGACTTTTCGATCTATCTTAGGCTCATATAGCAAAAATGTTTTTGTGGGATTTAAATTATCTTCTATTCCAATTTCATCGAATGTTCACTGGTAAATATATTTTTTTTTTTCGGGATAAATATACAAAAAATCGTAAATTGTTTGAAGTAATTACTTAAATAAAGTCATAAATAAAATTTCTTTTGATTGAGTAGATGAAAGTTTCAAATTCTTGAGGTATTAAGAAAACCAATTATTTTAATAGATAACTCTAATTAGTTAGGAAAATTCTACGTGTTATTGGAATGTAATTTATCTTACCTAATTATAAAGGATTATTATTATATTATTATTGAGTTTTGGTTAGTTAACAAACAGTGAATTTAGGACGATTTATTAGCCGTTTTTCACTCGACGCCTTGACCAGAAGCACTCTACGTTTGCTTGAATATTATTTTATTTCTAGATTTTTGAAAAATGGTGATGTTATTATAGGTTTTTTATATTATAAATTAAGAAATTTCTTTCGTGGAACTAATAAAACCTTCAAGTGGTTACGATTAGTTTATATTGAAATCTGCCCGTAAGCTAGCCACATCGTCACAAAAAAATCATACTTCTTACTTTCCTAGCTTTAAGCTTCGTTGTCAAATCTAAAGCTTTTATATACTATTTCTTTTAATTTAATCATATATTCATCACTTCATACACTACATTCAAATCCGGTAAAACAACTCTTTTCAAAAACAGTCATCTTTCATTATGAACATGTAGACTTATAGAAGTAAAGTTTATCTAAACTTAAGGTTAGATATTGTTGCTTTTTTTCTCGTATGTCACTTACGTTTTTTTTCTCTTTGCTTTTCTTACATGCTGCATTTTTCCAATACTCTAAAAAAAACGTTTACAAATGCATCCACCAACGTTACACAAAACAAAATCCACTACATTTACCCGACGACAAAAATGTTTTTTACCGAAACAAAACCCAAATGAAAAATCGAAAAAATATCACAAAAATAAAACATTTGCATTGCAAATACGCAAAAAATATAAATCAGCAGAAGATTCTTGAAGCCTGCATCACAGTGAAGGTATGCGCCTAGATGTAGAACAAGAAGAATTCATTTTTATTAAGCAGAGAGATAATTTGTTTGGAAACATTCAAAATTGTTTTGTGTGTCATTTTTTCTAAATTGGTCTTCTGGCACATTTGTTTTGTGTATTTTTACTCGACCTTTGTGTTTTTCTTCCCAAGTTCACACTCAAAATGAAAATTTTTTTATCCGAGCATTTAAGTGTAAATAGATTTGTAATATGAATTTGGTAGTAATTGGTATTTAATGGAGGATAACTGCATGTTACTAATTAACATTGTAAAGAGCTGTATATGAATGAATACTTACTAAAACAAACTCTGAGCCATAAGTTTTAATTAATCCGAGTCGTACTTTAATTGGGTCTTGAAAAGAAACCAAAATATTTTTGTATGTGTGTAAAGTACGTACATTTGTCACTGTAAGGAAAACAGCACAGCATTAGTTTGTATATGTATAAATTTAGTAAATAAATTTTATTAATTATACCCGAATTGCAAATTAGCAGATTGAATTCTGTGTTGTTTTCAATGTTTTTTTTTTTCCACAATTAACCGCACTTGTTGAAGAAATGTGCTCTCTTTTCCGACTAAATCGAAATGAAAGACTGACAAATCCATTTCTTGTCTTTCAACAGAACTCCCTGTCAACGGACGGAATGAAGGATGACTTTAGCGACCTCCCACCAAATCAAAGACGGAAGAAATTACAGGCTAAGATTCAGGAACTGCAACAAAAAATCGCTCAAGAAACTATGGCCAGAGATGGTCTGATGAAGATGAAGGTTGTATACGAGGCCAATTCGAATTTGGGAAATCCGATGACTGTAGAGGGCCAACTCAACGAGTCAGAACACAAACTGGAAAAACTGAAACAGGATTTAAGGAAATACCAAGGCTACCTGGATCAAGCTAGTAGCATACAGATCGCAAACAATAGTCCTCAGGCGCTTAGGAACATGCACAACGGACACAGAGTATCAAGGTAAATTTGATTTAAGTTAGATGTGGCGCATCTGGCTCCGTTTCTGTTTATATGTGTTTTTGTAATTTGTTCTTTTTTTCTCTTTTTTTTTCTTATTTATCTTATACTATGAACGCGTTCCATAAACAATAATCGACAGACATTCCAATGGTAGTGGCGAAAACGATGATGGCGAAGACCACCCCGATGATGCAGGAAGTTTAAGCAGGTCAGATTCAGAGGATAATGTGGCGCAAATGCAAAACGGGCTTAATATTAATAATAACGGGTACACATTTGACGTATTGTCCACCAACCCTTATTTAATAGTTCTGCCCTCTAACCTTCCCCCTTTCCCAGTATTTAATTCTTGTAGTTATTTCACCAGAAAGACATAGTGACTTTAGGTAATGGTTGGTTCTTGATTGAATTTTATTTTGGAGTAGTTTTATTGTTAGCTGTGTGATTTTTTTCTTTACCCTTCACCTCTCCTGCATGCACTAGTAATCTAGATTTTCACTTTAAGTTACTGGCATTAATTGCACCTTAGTAACTGATATTTGACACAGATTTTGAACGGAGTCTATACCTTGTTTATTCACAGCAGTTCGGCTAGTCCTGAGAGTGGATTAGGAACATCACATACATCACTACCCGGCTCCGGTCAAGGCAGTGCTAATGAAAATGCCATGGCAGAGGACGCCTACTTCGAGGCGGAAGCACTGCAACCCCTGGGTACATGTAGGGCGCTTTATCCATTTGAAGGTGAGCTGCTGATTTAATTTGACTATTATTCATAAAAGAACCTATTGTTTTCTATACCCATTACTTTAAAAACTGTTGAAAAATTGACTCCTTTTTATTGCTTTGAGTGTGAAGAAATGCCTACTAAAATATCTGTAATATTAAACTAAGATGTCTGTAGTTGTATTAACACTTAAGTGTTGTCATTAGTACTAATAATAACATTCACTTAATTTTTCAGCTACAAGTGACGGAAGCATTCCAATGTCAGAAGGTGAAGAACTTCAAGTGATAGAACTAGATCAAGGTGATGGCTGGACAAGAGTACGACGACTGAACGGACCCAATGGCTGGGATGAGGGATTCGTGCCAACAAGTTACATCGAGAGTACTCTCTTTGCATAAGTCTAGTATAGTTGTAAGGTCCAAAGGAATATTATTAGAGTAGTAATTTGAGACATGCAAACGAGAAAATCATGCAATCTATGTCTCCCCGGGGACGAGTCTGATATTGATTTATTATTCTTGTATAAAGCGATCCGCATTCAACTGAAACTGATGAATGTACTCAGAAAAGCCCGCTCCGCTGTGTGAGTGGTTAACGTGTATCTATCAACTTCTACGATGAATTGTACTTTTAAGCTGTGAACATATAGTAACTGATAAACTTTGTTTTATTACTCTTTTAATATAAATATTTATACTAAATATTAAAGAGAAGAGCAAGGAGATCTGCAAACTACTTAGGGAAGCCAAGTAGCCATGCCAGAGACCCACTTCTGTGCCCGTGGCCAATTTTATTGCGACTTTTGAATAAATTTGTCCAACTCATAGTCAATTATTTTTTTATTTTTACACATGCAAATTTACGTTATTTTTCGAGTCTTAATTTACAAATTAGTCTTTATGTTACTCTGCTATGTATACAAAGGCGATCTGCGTTGTAAATTTCTTACCTTAAAGAAAAACAAAATTATTATTAAAATGTTTGCTTGTTTTATTACTTTTCTCATTTAGTTTTGATTTGCAGTTACTGCATGATTCATTTTTGTTCTTTATGTTTCTTTTGAGGACACTAAATAATCAAATTATTTATAACTGCCATTATTTAATGTTCCAGGATGCCAATGGTGTTTTGAAAAATATTCTAAAATTCTGTTAGTGTCATATTAGGTAGAATACCGTCCAGGGGAAATAAAAAAAAATTAATTAATAGGGAACTCCTCTCTTCTGCAGCTCCGTAGTGGTTTGTGAATAATAATATTTGAAAGATACTCGGTTCAAGTTGTTGTTTTCAAAGTGTTTAAACTAAGATATAAAGAAATAAAAGCTAGAGGAAGTAGATATGAAAGGAAAAGGAAAAAAAACTGTATTAAGAATCAGTTGGATGAAGAAGGTCTAAGTAAGAATATGTACTCTTAATTTAAAGTCATAGCAATGTACCGAATGAATATTGGAATTACCCTTAAGAAATGGAACACAGTCTGTGAGTCTCAATTAAATTTGTGTCTTACCAAGTTTTATTTAGCTATGTCCTTGTTTCAATCGCAATTATTGTCGGAGGAGAGAAAAAAACGCCACAAAACTCACGCAGTGCAAAATATAGAAGTATGTATGTATAAAATAGAATAAATCATTACTAATTTCTTACAATTGCCAATTTAAATTAAAGGACCCACCGGCCACACGCCACTATTTTAGTCGTGTTAATGAGCACTTTAGAAAGTTTAAGAGGATCATGTTTAAATCGAATTTGAAATTTTTGTTTCCGTAGTCAGCTAGGAACCCTTATTTTGTCACGTCCATCTATCGCACAATGTGTCCCCAATTTTTAGTTTTTGAACAGATCTACTTAAAAGTCCGAACAAATTCCAAGATATAGTGTAAAATGGGAATTTCCATTTAAAATTAATTCAGAGATGCTGCAATAACGGGTTCCGGATATATAAGCGAAGAATGTTATTTTAAAATTAGTATTTATTATAAGTACAAAATCGGGGATTCCATGTAATGACTACTCTATGCGTGCTCCGCTTTTGGTCCGTTTTTCCTTATATCTTCTTATCTTCTAAAATCTAAGCTTAACGAAATTGCGATTTCGTAATTTATATTGTAGATATAGATTGCTATATATCTAAAGGTCTTCTCCGTTACAACGGAGCTATACATAGCTTTTTATTGACTAGAAATGAATTTTTGGTGACAAATGTTTCACGTTATTTTTGATGTACTTATTTACTCTTGTTTTGCTATCTCTAATATATTCAGAACTTGCTTATCGCTATATAAGTTATTTTCAAATTTTTATTTGCATAATATTCCGTAGAACAAGCGTAACAAATGCCTTTTAGAATGTTTTCAATGGTTCAGGATTTCCGGGAGCAGGAGAGAGGAGAGAAGCCTTTTATTGATTTTATCTTTGGAAAGTATTTTAGAGTTTTATTTCCTATTTTTGTGTAGCAGACGTCGCAGTATTAAATTCATTTACAGGAAAGTAATTAATGTGAATTTTTGTAATTCCTCTTCCATTCGCACATTGTGATTGTGTGCTTACTACTTACTATAGCAAATAGACGTAAGAATTCAAGTGACTGATATTTACCTAACGTTACGATATTATGATATGATGATATATTCAAATGGAAACAAGCATTTAAAATATTTGGATAGCGCAATTAGCTTTATGTCCTTATTAGCCACAACTACTAGTGAAATGAAATAAAAGCATAAACCAAGCTCTTATATGCTCATCATTTGTACAAACTAAGGAGTAGCAGAAATTAGTTGAACTATGTAAAGAAAAATTTGCATTGCTTTTTTGCAAAATTTGTTTATAGATGTAATTTATAGGAAGTTTTTTACGAAATTATGGTATTTTCAATTTACTGAACAGAAATAATAATGGCTAATGGATTCATTTTAAAGCAATTATAAGCATAATAGAAATCCTATTGCCGTATACTAGTTGTTTTTTGTATGAGCATATTTTGCTGCTGCTTAAAATAGTTTATATTTTGATGAAATTAAGACCTACTGGTTGTTTGAGAATTTTCATTGAAAAAGTCGAATATGGTAATAATTTAATGAAAGTGTTTCAAAATATCTGCTTGCTGTAGGCATTATAATTCTTTTCCGTATGAATTTCTTTTAAAATAGATTTCAGAAAACATGTATAATATTTATTTCAAAAATGTTGAATCATTAGCAAGAAAATAAAGAAATCTAATAATCTAAAAATTATTTCGTGGATTTTTCGTTTGTTTAAAAAGAATATTTGGATGTGGTGAGCGCTGAACGACTTTTAAATCACTGTTAACAATAGATAAAACCACTAGCTAATTAAATATTGTGTTGCTCGCTAACTTGCTCTAACATTTTTCTATTTAATTAAAATTAATATACTGTGTAAATACAAGAATTTAGTTGAATGCTTATTTTATTAGCTTTAAATTGTATATAATCACTCATCACCATTTCGTCATAGAATCATCATCGCACTACACATTATCAATATGCCTAGCATAAAAGAACGTATGTAAGAATTCCGAGATCAGAAAAAATGTGTTTATTTTTGTAAAATTCGTTTAGCCGAAATAACAAAAAATGTTTTTCTAAACTCAAAATTACTTCTGGCTCAATATTTCCTGAAAATATTGATAGTATATACTATGGTAAGAGAAAAGAAATATGGTGAAGAAAAATTGCTGATATTGGATTATACTCGTTCATATTACCAGAATTAAACCATTGAACAGCATGTCATAAAATTGTGTTTTTACTATTCCATGACGCTGTACCCCCACTACAAGTTCTAGTAAATCTTCATTACCGACCATTCCTAAAATCGATGCGGGCTATGGGAGAAAACCGTTATAGATTTGACATTTCCCGGAACCGAATATTAGCATTATCGAACGAAATGGGGAATTTACAGGAAGTTCTTTTTAAGTTAAAACAATCCATCAAAGGACAAAATTTCACAAACGGGCTCTTCATCTTAAGGAAAATATGTCACTACGCGGATTCACTCAGCCACAGCAAGCGTCTTCAATTTTTGCAGGAATTGGTTCACTTTGACCTTCCGTTTATTCTCAACGAAATGATTTGTTTCAAATCTGAAATTCTTTCAATTACTACTCAAACCCTCTGCTACTTATCGGAAGTAGACGAATTCTGGGAGTACTTCCCGTTGGTCTTGCAAAATTTAACAAGGGCGTTAATATTTCTGGAAAAATCAGATGAACGTGAGCTCTATCAAGTTGATTTGGTTGAGACCATTTTTGCAGTCGATCTTCTGCTCCAGAGGTCGGAGGCCCACACAATGAAGAAAGAATGTAAGAGGAAAATGATGGACTTTAACCTAATAAGTCTTTTAAATCTCGTTGGCAATGTGCTAAAGAACGATCGCTTCCTGTTCTGTACAAAGATGTCCACCTTTTTACTCTATATTCACATAATGCGTTTGAGTAAAAACTTAGATGATAACAAGAACATTCAGTTCTTCAATAAATGCTGTGAGGTAGGTTTTTTGTTGATAAGGCTTCTTCAGAAGGAAATAAAACAAAAGAATACACCTATCGTCGTTGTTACATTACTTAAACTTTTAACGACACTTCTCTGGTAAGTTACAATCACTGAAAACAATTTTATAATAGATTTAACTTACAGGTTTTACAATTCTTCCGACGAAACAAGCTCGCACTATTATAAGAATTTTCTCGAAGCAGAGTTTGCTCAAACTTTAAAAATGCTAATTCCTGTCGTTTTTGTAAGACCTTTTATCTTAATATTATAACATTTCCAATATTTGAATTATGATTTTCTTGAGAGGCCTCTAGTTTAATGGAGAGGATTGTTTGGCACTTGCATTTTTATCAACATTGAATACTTTTTTAGTTTTCAACTCAGGTAAACTTTTAAAAGTAAAAGTTTTCCAATGTCTGGCAGATGCTAACATTATTGAGAAATTACTCACGTTACACAAGACCCGGTAAGTTGCTTTGTTTGTACAAATAAATGGACTATATCATTAAATGTATTGCAGTATGAATGATATCTTACTATCGTATCACATAAAGGTTCTTATTTTCGAGATGATTTTGAAAATACATGTAGAAACAAACAATTTGCCTTCTGTATCTTTTAATTGTGTCCCATCAATTTTTCCCAAAATATTTTCAAAGCATGTTGAAACACTTTTTAATTTCATTGTAATAGATCAAGAGTTGCAAATGGATAAAGATTTTATTGTAAAAAATGCAGGACTATTTTTCAACTTTGCTTTCATGCATATTAAGCAAAATAGCCCAAAGTCAAGCGAATTTTTAGTAAAGATTTTAACTTGTACTTATTACGTTATGAGCCGACAGGAAAAGAACCTAGACTTTCAGACTTTTTGGATTGGACTAAATTTGTTTGCAGTAAGTATAATAATTCATTGAATGAAAACCCATTCGATCTTTTATATTACAGAATGCATTCATCACTGTGAATGACCGTTACCACTCCAAAGAAATCATATGCACCTCTGTTATTTTTAAGGAGCTTTTACCTGGATATATGAAGTTTGACGAACAACTACCAACAATAATTGATAAAGAAGTTTTGTACTGGCTCAAATATTGCGTTAAAGAGCAAAACCTTTTGATCAGTTTGGTTTGTAATATTTTAAAGTGTTTAGGCTAAACTTAATATGATGCATAATATTTAAAGCTTCCAGTGTACCTTTTGAAAAATCTATCAGGACGTAATCTTCGAATTAACAACGTCGTAACGTCATCGAATATTATTTACTTGCTTACTTCAAACAATACTAATCAAGTTAGAAACTCTTTCTTAATACTGAAAGAAATGGATGTATGTTTTCATGAAGTAGAATTTTTGGTACAATATGTTTGCAAGGAAGAGCCTGTCCCTGAGACGAATTTCGAAGCTGTTCTATGTCTCTTATTTAACAATGCTCCAAGTCTTAATGGGATTCAAAAGAGTATTTTTTTAAATAAGATTAAAAGTGTATTGAGAAAGAAGATTAAGAATGAGTCAATTTACTCTAAGGAGTTTCACATATTTTTGTTATTTGTAAGTGTACATTTTATTTTAATATGAAGTCACAGTAAATTTGGTATTATTTGGCAATAATAAATAAATGGGACTTTTACTTAATTGGATTTCTTTATAACATTCATTTTATCCTCCTTGATAATTTTTACTTGGCGTCAAACGTTTTTAATAAGAGGGACACTAATTGCATATATAAATAAAAACACAGGAACTTAAAGCGGAAGGAAGGAATAAGTTATTCGTACATACTAAGGAAAGTTTTTTCTGTTAGAACGATTCAGAAAAACAATTTTCTTGTAAATACTTTTTTTATTTTTCTAGGGACTTATTTAATTAAAAAAAATAAATAAATAAATAAAAATAAAAGACTTGCTTACACAGCTTTGCTGTGTGTTAAACTTGTTTTGCAATTATATGAAGTGTTTCCAATAAAATCAAATAATTGTATTAATGATTTTCAAAAGGAAAATTAGAGATTTCCGTTGCCGCAAATCATTGATCCGGAAGTTACAGCCATATGGGAGAAGAAATGAATTTGAATGCTCGCGCTGCGATCTATGGAAGTAAGAAGAAGAATACGTTGACATTTCCATTGACTTTTTACAATTGCCAAAAATAAAGTGTAAACAATACGCAAATTATTAAATAAGTATTGTTATCAATGGAAAATGGATCCAGAATTGTGCCGGATATGTTTGGGAACAACGGGACTTGTTTGTGTGTTCGACAACGGCGAAGAGGAAAGCATCGCTTCGAAAATTCTTACGCTCTGTTCATTTGAAGTAAGTACAATGAATATATTTATTTTGTTATTTTACAAAACTTTTCAACAGTTCAAAGAGGATGATGGATTACCAAAATTTGTCTGTGAGAAATGCATTCAAAAAGTCGATTCGTTTTTAGAATTTAAAAAGCAAATTGAAGAATCATATAAGTACTTGTCAAAAATCATAGACTTGAAGTCCGGGAAAAGTGAAGAAAAGGAAGAAGAGGCAATCGAATACGTCGATTTTATTGAGGTCGAATATGATCATGAAGATAATGATAAACTCGGAGATGAAGATATTCAGGAAGAAACAACGGAGAATGCTGCTGTTGACTTACAAGAAGACAAGAAAGCGAAAATTAGACATCCCATCCAGTGCAATATTTGTGGTAAATTAATTTCAACGAAGTTCCGTCTAAAGTGCCATATGAGGACACATACTGGAGAAAAGCCTTATCATTGCAATCTATGTGGGAAATCATTTGCACTGTCCTACAATTTGAAAATTCATGAGAGGATCCACACTGGGGAAAAGCCTTTTGAATGTCAAGTGTGTGCCAAAAAATTTGCACAACCTACAGGACTGATATCCCACTTGCGACTCCATACGGGAGAAAATCCCTATAAATGCCATCTTTGTCCTAAGGCGTTTAAGACAGTTTCCCACTTAAAGTATCACATTCGCAGTCATACTGGCGAGAAGAATTTTGTTTGTCCGACCTGCAAAAAAGCTTTTATAACAAAGAGTGACCTGTCGCAACACTTGAAAACTCACACTGGCGAAAAACCGCATGTTTGCAATATTTGCGGAATGAGATTGTCCAGGTCTTACCATTTGGAACGACATATGCTAACTCACACTGGCGAGAGGAAGTTCAAATGCGATATTTGTGGGCAGTCATATGCCCAGAATTACGATTTGCGAAGACATAAAAGAATTCATGGTGATAGGGAAAAACAAGCCGAGAATGTTAGAATGCAATCCATCCAGGATGATGGTAATCTACTTTTAATTGAAGAGCTCCTAATTAGCGAATAGAACAAAGAATAAACAAATTTTAGATTTTTGAAATAAATAAAACTGTTGAATATTTCTGCAAATGTTTCTTCCTTTAATCTTCCTCGATTTGGTTATTTACAAGTTTCCTCAATTTATTTTTTTTACCATACCAAAAGAATAACTACACCATTCCAAAAAAAAAAAAACAGAAAGTCGGGAAGTGGTAGCATTATTCATTTTATTGCTGCTTGAAAAATCAGGTTTTACTACAATAGAGCGAGAAAGTTTAAATATAGGGCATAATAATAGTTTCCTTAGAGTATTTATAAAATTAGTTTTCTATTGATTGATAAATCGATTTGTGTGGAAGGCTGAAGATAGGTGCATGTGAATTGTGTAACTCTTAAAAATATAAATCCCACGGATGAATCAGCAAATTTCATATTCTGGTTTGTTTCGCTGACCGTTGAATAAAACATCCCTTAAAAGAGTTCAGCCTAACATCAATCTCTCCTTCCTCTAGCTGAAATTGTTATAATTAGGAATGAAACACCAAATAAATGTATAAAGCTTACTTACTTCGTCAAATTGGTAGATATCTTGGTAGCAGGACGGTGAAATGCATTGTCGAACACACCTTGTTTTTTCCACTCCGACTAAATTCTCACACCTGCTGCTGTGCTCGCAGGAGGATTCAAATTCACGGTATGACAGTTCCTGGTAAGGAATTATGAAAATCAATACCTCATCTATAGGACTAAAGCATGCACTTACGTTTTTACTCGTTTCCTTGTAGTCAAACTCCGGAAATTGAAAAATAATTGAGTTTTCACTGCCCTCGACTGAATCAGAAGCAACCGTGAGTAAATAAATTAAAATTAGATTCAGTTTGATTATGCTAAAACCGGCAGTTTGTTTAAACATGGTATTTGCTTGTCGGCTTCCTTAAGTGTTGAGATCCTACATGGAAGCTCTGCAGGGACATCTAGACTAAAGCTTTTCTCTTTCGTGCACGTTTTGAGTTTGAGTCTTGGAGCGGGAGGTAATAAGTAGGGTGTTCCAAACAATTTTGAAATCTTTTATATTTTTATAGAAAGTAATTTTATCAACTGACGAAAAGTCAGTATTAATATATTTGTTGACATAAGAAAGCAAAAAAATTAGTTTCTTGACTCAGTTTTGGTCAAATTAATTTTTAAATTAAAAGTAGCGATTTTATGAATTTATCGTCTATGCTGTCATTTTTTCACAATGAAGCACAATTATTTCATTTTGAGACTTAAAACTGAAATTAAATTAAAAATCATACTTCTTGAAAAAGCTGAAAAATTGAATATGAACATTTGACTAACATATTTTTTGCTCTTATATAAATAAAAGTTTCATACCCTATAAAAATAATGAAATATTTAATTTAATAAGGAATTCAAGAAGCAGCCTAATATGTACATAAACAAGTGGAAGGTGCTTTTAAAGCCTATGGATCATGATCGGTAGTACTGGTTATCAATTAAAAAAAAAAAAAATAACATTGAAACCGGGAGAAATGAAATTTGAATTGAATTAAGTTTTAAAATAAATATTATGTGATAGAAGTAACAAATACTACAAATGAAAAGCATTGGTGAAAATAAAAATCGAAAAAAATCGAATAAAATATAAAATAAAAAAGTGGCGTGCCTCAGGTAATACGAAATCTATAAACACAATTTATGTAAATTACTTTTAAAAATTCTTTTACTGTGCTAAATTAATTTAAAGAAAAATAAAATGTTTCGCCTTTATTGGTATAATACCTCAAAGTTCTGAAAATGCTTAAACTTTGAAACTGAAATTAAATTAAAACTTTTACAGAAATCTTACTCATTCTTAAGGAATTCCAGACAAAATTATATTAACAGTCTCCTGTATGTCTCACAAGCCCTTATATCGTCGTCCTTCATTTTTCCTCACTAGTTTGAAACAAAATTCAATAAAACCTCCAGGTTGAGCATTCCAATTTGATTTCGCGGACTATAATTATGATAGTTTTAAACTTTCGAAATCCCCGAAAGCCAGTAGAAACAATATATTCAATAAGAGGAATACAAATATTCAAATTGAAACATCGCCGCTACGGAGGAGTTCCATTAATCGTTTTTGTGCGATAGAAAGCTTTCGGGGCTGTATCGATTTACTGAAGTCATGCCCAACATCTAAAGCAATTAATTATACCTGGTCCAGGTACACACATCCTCGCATGATTATTTGAGAAAATCTGGGAAGGGATCCCAATTAATACGTTCCGGGAAAATACTTTTATAGGGGAACAGCTCCTTGGAATTGGTTGCGAAATTATTTGGCCTTTAGAAGCCGAATGTAATTGGAACACAACGGGCGATTTATAGAGATCTAATTATGGGGGAAATAAATCAGGGTGGCCTTTGGTGTGCGTATGTCCTGGTCCATGATTAATGAATGTCTGTAGGTGCAACCGCCCTCAAAACCCGAAAGCAATTTCTCCCCGCATGTAGATTTACTGGCTGCCAAAGTAACTTTTGCAACTCCCGAACAAATCTGTTTATTTGCTGAAATCTCTGACGATTGGTGGAATTCCCTTGTGCTGTATATTGGACTCTGCCTTTAGTTTGCGGCTACGGTTTGCGAAATGAATGTTTCAATCTTGAGTCACTGAGTGAGTTAGAACATTCAAATTGAATAGGAATGTTTGATGTTTTACGTAGTACCGAGTTAGGAGTAAACGGGAGTAAGATCTTTATAATTGCTCAAAGTTCAAATCAGGACGTATTTTATTCCATTTATACCCAATAAAGTCCATTAGATGTAAACAATCCTTTTTCAGTTATATTACATTTCAAGTATGTTTCAAATGAGAACAGTTTTAACAGAAAACACTTTAATAATTAATTTTTATGAATTTATAAATACTTATTACTTCGCACTCGATATAATTACAAATATTAGTAGGAATGAAAACAGGGACAGAAGTTTAAGATACTGTCAAAGAAAAAGAAATCTGACGATTGACTAGAAATAAACTATAGAAAAGAAATTAATCAATTTTTACATTTTTATGTCTGACTCGTATCATGTAAATACTGCTGAATAGACTTAAGTTTCAGTTGTGAATAATTTAATCTTCGGCAGTGATATGAGATACTTCTCCTCGCGATAGTATGTCGAGAAGCTGAACAACAGATTTATCTTTTAATAAAGAGCTCAAAAGAACTTAAAAGTAAACTTTTACTGGTATTTCTGCCTTCTTAAATAAATTCCTATTATGGAATTAGATGAGATCTATTGGACAAGGCATAATTAATACATGTTTAATATGCAATAAATCTTTGGAAAACTTTGTGTCGTCGCTATTTTGAAACCAGTAGGTTTATTAACCTCAGCCACTTAAGAATTTAACATATCAACTCTTGCTTTGATTTTGCGCACATCAACCCTACATCAGTCCAATATTTCTTCAGCATTTGTCCAACATTAGTCTCAGATTTTTCCAACATTTGTAGCACGTTGTATTCACTCCATGGTCAGCTCACGTATTTGCTTCCTGTTTATTCCACGCTGACCCTTTTACCCCACGTTTATCCTCCCTTTGTGAAGCACGCAACATAAATCTTAAATCTTTTGGGGTTTTAAATTCAAATATTTCATTTGCATTTGAAATAAAGAAAATTGTTGAATATACAGCGAATATCTAACATATCAGGATTCTATAGTTCTAATAACAAATAAATTACAATAAAGATTTATTTTGTGATAACCACAAAATTAGGTAAATATCTTGACGTCGATATGAGATAATTACTTCATACCCACATTTGTAGGCAAACACATATACGATTGTTAGCATAAGACATTCAAGTTGATTAGAGCATTTTATTGACATTGTCAGTCGTGTCAGCACCATTTGTCCTAATAAGCTTTAATTTTCATCCTTACCCAATTCTTCCCCTTGAATATCGCAGTCGATTTCTCAAAGCCACCACAAAACACGTCGCTATGACTGTTACCTGTAATGAAATTATTCTGACGATCCCCGCCTAAGTATGAGCACGTATTAAATCCTCTCAAGCGTCATTACATGTGCGATTTATCCCCTTCACGAGCACAAATCTTAATTTCACGTGGGATATGTGAAAATCAGAAAACTTGGAATTGCATACCGCCGAACTTCTACCCCAAACGAAGGCTGCCGTTTCGCGAATGAACCAAAGTTGTAACGTTTCACCTGTCTCAACTGCTTCATGTGCTCCTCCCTAACGGTGGAATTAAGGGTGAGGGTCTCAGAGTAATTGTGTGCTAAGGCCGACTTGATGGTATCACCGCCTTGCCTTACCTTGCCGATCGAAAGTCGAGAAACAAGTGAACTTAAGGATATCAATCGTGCCGACGGCATGCCTAGTTCCTTTTCCTCGCGCGGAAAAGTTTACGGAAAGGGATCATTAAAATGATTCAAGGTAAGACGTAGTGGGTAAGGTAAGATTTTGGCTGGCACTTTCGACGTGTGCTGAAAACTTTCCCAGAAGTTTTTGCATTTTCACAAGGTTGAGTTTATGAAATTTTATGGGAAAATTGTTGACTTGTAAAGTCGGCCGCGGTATCTGAGGTAGAGCCTATGACTTAATAAAGTTTTATCCGATTTTATGGTTACTCGCACACGTGCAAAAAAATTGTTAAATAATCCATAATTTAATATAATGCACGTGGAATTAAAAGTAAACAAGTAAGAGTAACGATGTTTGTTGTTTCACCAGCTTGTCGAAAAATATTTTGCGCCGGTCTAACCACCTGTATGGATAAATTTTATTAAATTTCAGAATTTTATAGAAAAGCCAGAATTTCTTGTGCTTTTATTATAATGTTGTTATTGCCCCTCTGTTGTAATAATTTCTAATTTTTTCGAATAATTGTTTCAATGAAGTACTCGTCAAGGATCCTTTTCCTTTTTCGAATTTTTAAAAACAAGGGAATTCAAACTATTGAGTTAAAAATAGAAATTAAATGGCGGAAACCTGCCCAATATCAAGCAAGCAATTGGCTGGAACGTATAGTCTAAGTTTGATTTTAAGGGATACCTAACAAAGACGGGAGCCTTCAGGATAAAGAAGTCGCGGATGGTTTTCTGTGATTCGAAAAGATTTCAAACATATTACAAAGTTTATTTGTTTGTTCCCTCCCTTCTCACATCGTGTAATAACGACTGAGCAGATTTCGCAAAGAAATTATGTACCTATAACAATTTATTTTATCATTTTGTCTGTACGCTAATCAGGGGACTGTATTTTCGTTAACTAACTCTTAACCCGTTTAGAAATGTAGTCTATATACGAACGATTCTAATTATATTTGCTTCTGCTTTTTTTTTATTTATTTATATTTATGTAAAACCTACTAATGAGTAGAAGATACTATCTTAACACAAAATTTAACAGAATTTGTTTTTGAATTTTGCTAACTTAATTGGTTGGCATCAATTAAGTCAGTATGTTAAAAAAGAATTAGGTTTAAATTTAAAATTAGGTTCTTATTTTTAAAAACCTTTGACATACGTCGAAACCAGTCTACTGCTCCAGAGTACTTTTGGAGAATTGATAAGTGATACTGAAAGTGTAACTTAAATGAAAATTTGTAAAAATGCTATGAAATACCGTGAACAACACAAGAAGTTATAGGGCATAAATCAGGAAGGTTTGCTATCAATGCTGTAACTCTTGGGTATCTTTTTCGTTCATTAAAAAAGTGAATGTGAAAGGTTTAAAATATCAGCAGTGAAGAAAAGTAAGGCTTTTTAATTAGAAACAATCTATAAATCTAAATTTTAATGTAATATTTTAAAACTTCATATTCAAATCCGTATTCAAATATTTCCAAAAAGTCTTAGTAAAATCAAGATGAATATCACCTTTGCCATTACACCGATATTACTAAAGTTTTGCATTGATTTCAACTACCACTTTTAAATATTTAAATACTTGTTTTATAGTTTTCCTGGTCTAAGCTTTGATGATGATGATTCACTCATTTTATTAAAAAGTTTCATGCTAACAAGAAACAATTTTCTAAACACAAAACTGTGAGTACTTGTCAACTCTTTCTCACTGACTCATAGAGGCATCATATTAAAACGTCTAACTTTCTAATACCATTTGACTTAAATGAGCATCGAGTTGAGTTCTAATTCTAAATATTGTGAATAGAGAAAGTTCTTTAGAGTCGTTTTTGAATGAAGAAGCCACTAATTACCCCCCGAGAGGGAGCTCTGCGCTGATTTCCTCAACTGTTTATCTTAGTTCAACTGAACGGGGGTATTTCGTATGAATTCCGTCAAGGCGCTCATTAAAATTATCTCAACTAAATGAGGAAGATAAATGTTGAATTAAACTCATCATCGCCTGAGGAACTCTTCTTCAGAAGGAATTCTGCAATTTTTTACTTTGTCTAACCAGACGGAAAAACAATTGCAGCAGGAGCAGACAGGTGATTCCTTTAGAACAGAAGGTACGAGTATCTTTCTGCGAAGTCGGCGGGGTGTCCTGAAGGGTTGCGGATTAAGGGGAGTATAGCAGCTCACTCCAAGGTGTCATAACCAATTCCTTCATCAATTCCTTTCTTGGTTTCTTCACCTGGCAGTGACATTGCATTATTCGGGCCATCTGGCGCCTCTGTTCATAATATCCCCGGGTTGCTGTTTAATGAATATTGATTGCGTTCTCCATGAAAGGAGCCCGGCTTTCTTACTCTTCAGTTTGTAATTTCTTGGGAAAGTATCACATTCTGAGTAAATACCTGTCAGGGATAATTACACCGGTTCTATTTGTTTAACTATATTAATTAAATGTCCGGTCAGGGATTCATGTAGACTACTTGTAGATAAACAAAACACCGAATTTAATGAGAAATAGGTTATTAGACTCTGATCAAATAAAACTAGTCAAATGCGTTGAAATTTACACCTTGTAAACAAGAAAAATATACAGAACGTTTATAAAACTTACGAATTGAACAAGATTGTGTTTAAATTTAACTCTAAATTTCGATTCATATTTTCAGTAAATTTAAATGAAACTTATTGTGAATAAAATAAAATTAACATTATGAGAAAGTAAAGAAGTAAAAAAAAGTATCCATTAATAATTTAAAAAGAATGAACACAAATTTATAGATGCTACAGATGTATTTTATAAAAGAAAAAATTTGTAGAATGGGAGGAAACTGTTCAATCTTACTATTTAAATATAATTAGAAAAACTAAGTCTGTCAGTGTTAAAATGGAATTACTCCTTTCCATAGAAACAGAGGATATTCAAATTTACGATGTCAAATTTTAGTATTTCTATTTTAACTCAAGATTTGTTTATTCAATTCGTGTAAGTTCGATTCATAGTGGTGGTTATTTGGGTGTTTGTAGATTGGCTTAAATGAAAATTTCACCCATAGTGAAATAGTAAATCTTAAAAATTATGGAGATATTTTATTAAAAAAATTATTGGAAAACTGAATATGTGGAAATTTCAAACAAATCTTTTTAAATAAATTATAGTATATTACTATCAACTGAAATATTGTTGTGTTACTATAGTAACTTAAATCTCTTAAACGTCTTTCTTCAAGCCAGATGTGGAAAGCCATGTAAAATTAACGACTTTTTTGGTAAGTACGCGGTATTGCACGTTGCTAAGGTTAATATCGCCTGCACAGTATATAAAAAAATTTTTTATGTAAATTAATCTACTAAATATAACTACAAAATTAAAAGTGAAAAAATAAATTTAAAAGAAATGTAAATTGATATCACTTCTACTGGTGTTAAAAGATCTTAAGAAAAGTATCAACGGTTAGTATTGATAAGAACTTTTTCTCCTGCGAGTTTGACCTATTCCATCTTTCTAAAAGTACAATAAAACATGTACTTTTTTTGAAGACCATTGACTTAATAGCTCCGTTTTTATGTCTGTTGTAATTTTTGCTATATTTCTTGAAAAAGTTGTTTTTGTTGTCCTTACTTTTCATACATATAGGCCGTTTTTTATTCAAGATGGAAATCGTTTGTGTTAAATATAGGTGTGTCCCCCAAAGGGTTTTGATATTTTCCAATAAAATCCAAATGAGCCATCCGACTGCGCTCTATGTTAAGAGGTTAAATTTAGTGCGACCTCCAGGATCTTAAGAGGCTCGTTCAGACTAATCCATTCGGCAATGTGTATTTACTTTCGAGTGCGCTGCCGCTGCTTCGCGCTCCGTCTCCGAGCCCAATGAGGCCTTATTAATATTTTACAACAATTGACTTCCTGGAGATTGTAATTTCCCCCAGCGACGGAGTGATAAATAACTCCTCAGAATTTGACGAAAGGAGCGCGGGCGGTGCAGTGGTGCGCAAATGAATTTGCCCCGATGCGATGTCAGGCGATCAATGAAGCAAGGCAAATTCAATTTTCCACCAGGAGAGAGTGGAAAGTGTTTTCCGCAGAGAAATTGTTAGGGAGTTTTCCCAGGTTCGCATCAGGAACTTTTTTCATTTCCTCTGTGGCTAAAAATAACAGCCTAAAGGTTTCCCTCCCCAGTCGTTGATACTATACCGAACTCCGGGATGAGTACTCGTCCTAAGCACTTGAAATTTATTTTGAAGCTTTTACATAAATCAGAACGGGAAGATTTACTGCGTCTGCAGTTGCCAATCTCCTTGTAGTAATAGCCCCGCTCCGGAATGTTTATATGCGACGTCATCAATCTATGGCCAGATCTGGGGTACGCGGGGGAAAATGGACACACCCGAACACCAAGTCAACTTCTGTTCAGGGCAGCTTCCATCAGAAGGACGATGTTGTGACATAACTTACACATATTACAATTTTGATTTAGGTAATTCCTCGCTTTTTTCCAATTTAACAAATCTCGATTAATTTTATTGTCGGATCCCCCATTAGGCAGATAAAGCACCCCCTTGCAGAGCTCCGCGTTTTTAACAGACCTACTTTAGATGAGATTGATTAATGTTAGATATTTTTATTTTCGTCGTACCAATATATTAATTTGGTTTTGCTATCAGATTTGGATAAAATAGAATATTTTTAGAATTAGAACGGAAATATCCGTAATATAATTAAATAATACAAACACACATATTAATTAACAAAAAGATGAATTTCTTAAGTGAACGTTATTTGGACTTCTCTGCTCTGGATCTTAAAATTATGATTATAGAATAAATTAATTGATAATCGTGACAAAAAGACCTTTTTGCAAAAACATTTTGGTAAATTTAATCAACTTGGCTGCAATTTCAATTTTATGGAATAGAAAATAGAAGTAATTGTTAATTAATTAAGTTAATAGTAATAGGTTAAAGTAGTAGTGGGTATTATAGTGTAAAATATTGTTTTCCCCAATGTATTTCCATTTTAATAGACATATTTCTATACCTAATTTATGAATCATCATATCAGCTTTGGAAGTAAGATAGACTGGAATATAAAAAAATGTTTTAGTCTTACTTTCAAAGGAGTAATAAAAGGTTATATAAACTGCAAATATAACACAAATCAAAGACCGGAAGGAACGAGTATGCATATATGATGGGTTTCTCACTTCTTTTGGCTATAAGTCTAGTGTACGACAATTGCATATAACAATAATAATTCTCGTTTTTTAAAAACTGTTTTTCTTCGGAAAGGAGTCCAACTTGCTAAAGAGATGAAGTTAGTTCTAGTAATTCAATGGCTGGAATATTTCTAAGGAAAATTTTTTGGAAAAGAATTTTGCTGCGTTTATGAAAAGTAAGAACTTTTTTGTTAAACAATAAACGGATTTTAATTAGAACACTTAACTGAATTAATTTACTCAACTTCTTGAGAAACTTTGTAAGTATATTGTGCTAAATTTTAATCTGGTTATAGAGTATTCATATTGAGTTAAAACGTCCACCAAAATAAAATTAGAATTGAAATTTTGGGACTATTATCTAAAATCTGGATAAATTTTGATATTTAAAAATGTGCGAGAATTCACTTGTCTACTTTAAAGAAAGTTTAGAAACGATCTAGGCGCAAGGTTGCGTGTGTACTGAAAGATGCTGAAAGCACTAAATAACCGCCCGTTTATAAAACTCATTAGCTCTCCAAATAGCATATCAAAACACTCACGATAATTGTAATCATCGTGTCATTGTTGCGTCACCAAAAACCCTTCCGTCGTCTAAATCCGCCCAAATTCTAGTAATACAGGGCCCGGACGCTGCTCACGTCTCCATGGTTGCCCGATAAATAATTCATTTGGAAGTCATATAGTGCTCCGAATTGTTGTCAGTACGGTTGTAGGTTTATAGGGCTGCTGTGTGGTTGTAGCGTTCTCTCATGCGAGAAGTCCTCTCACAGAAGGCGAACCTCCTTCCGCCGCCTCGAGTCCTTTAATCTTGATGCAGTCGACCTAGCCGAAGAAGTCCCGTAAAATATGCCGAGCTCATATTTGGTCGGGAAATGTTTGCTCGAATGCGAGTCAAATGGATTTCAAAGGAATTTGCTTGACACGGCTTAAGGTCAGATATTACAGTGCGATTATGGAGGCTGCGCTCAATTATTTCGCAGTATTAGCACATAAGTCTGAAGCTCGCACATTTTTGGTGAGAGGAAATATCAGCGGATTAGGGTTTGTAATTCTGACCATTAACTAAGAGGATTATTCCGTGATGGATTAGGTCGGTCTGGGAGGTTTGCCAACAGTTTGTCTTTGAACTAGTATTTTTGTTTTTCAGCCACTCTTGCTAATTTGGCCTCGTTAACGATAGCTATTTCTATATCAGTAATTAATAAATGGATTTGCTATTTTCTTCAAAGCGGACTAGATCTTTGTATCTTTAGTAGACGTTATTAGTGAGAAAATATGTTGGTAATGTTGAAATCATAACTATCTTGCTATTATAAAAAAAAATCTGTAATATAATAATGAAAGCTTTCCGTAGTTCCGTTTCGATAAACTAGAAATTAATTTAATAAAACTAAAAGTTTAGAGTCTGAACTACATTACAGTAACATTTTAAACCCGAATTAAGGTATGTTTGTGTATTTAAACTTCTGAATGCTTCTATATTTTCAATCAAAAGGTTCTAAATTTCTAATATATCTTACGTAGAATAATTAATTTATTTCCGCCTCACCATAAGCCCCTCACTTTTGCATTTAGCAAAAAATGATCGACTTTAATTTAAAATTATGAATTATTGTGAATTATTTTCACAATTATTTTGAAAGTCATTACCAAATTTTTCAGGTGTGTCCTTTCGGTGCATATCAAAGTAAAATGGTTTATTCTGTTTTCTTTTATTGGAATTCCCTTTAATATAATCACATGGTTAACATTGACAGAAATACACATTATTAATTATTTTTTAAGAATAAAAGCTTCTTACAAACTCGTCCCTTTAAAACAAATTTTATAGCTTTTATATGCGCTAATCAGAACTAACCAAAGCTAGAACTTATTATTAAAAATGAAAACTGAAAAAATGTCGATTAGAGATATTGACTTTAAAAATTTACAATTAATTGTAGGAATACCTAAAGAAGAAATTTTTCAAATTAATAGCCTTATTTTGAAAAGTTAGAAAAGTCTTGCGAACAAATTCCAAAATTCGTTTGTTTGCAGAACATTTCATATCCTTTAAAATTAAAGTAAAAATTATGAAAAATCAATTATTAGCTAAATTAGTGAAAGCGAGTGGTGCTACTTAAAACTAAGATCAAAAATATAAGAACCATTCAATATAATACGCAGGTATGAATAACGAATCCCACTTTTCAGGCTTTGGTGAATTTCAAACGTGGTTTGAAGAAAAATGTAACAAAACATAAAAGTATTCTTGTTCGGATCCACGTTGGAAACTTATTATATTAATTTCTGCATATATGATATAGAACCTGTGATAAGAGGATAACATTGTAAAGCTTAATATAACATTACCGTCATATTCCCTTAGCTTTTAGCCCTTACTGGGATCAAAATAACTCGAATGTAACTCATAAATTGCAGCTAGATCTTTGCCATATAACCCGTATAAATTACCTCTTATAATTCTCTCGAAAAAGAGAAAAAAGAAGTTTGAAACCGTCTGACTGCATCCTCATCGGGAAGGAACGAGGTAGCCTCTTTTTTTGAGGTAATAAATACTGGAGATGAAAGTGCCCTAAACGTCGCGAACAATCGCGCAATCTGTCAGGAGTAATTTCCTTGAGGCTTAAGGGATAAGTACGGCAAGTCAATGAGAAGTTCTTTTTAAAAAAATTCAAGCTAAGAGGATATGAATTAAGTTCATCGGTTGAAGATGTCAGGATCCCTCGTAGTTAAAAATAAATTGTGTAAGTACGTCGAGGGATGATGCTACTAGGATTATGTTCTTCCTAACACATTTTGGGAATAATTAAAAAACAAAGAAACAACCTTGTGTTTGTTTTCGTTAAAAGCAGATAAAGCTGTTTAAAGCTGGTTTCGTGTACAATCGGGGATCAAATAAGGATGAAAAATTGAGAATTTGAGCCTGCCAAAGAAAACGAGCAATTTTGCTGACGGAGCTTGATAAACTCTTGAAAAACCCATCATAACAAAGTTTATACTCAATCCCACAAAGAAATTAAAAATTCTAGCTGATGAGTTTCAACGATTGAAACTTTCTGGCAAAATATTGGAGACGCTTCGCATGCAATAGCACTAGAAAGCAGATATCTGGGAACGGTGGGAACTATGGAAGTGCTAGTAGTGGGAATAATGCCGGCAAATCCCCAATTCCCAGCATGTGTTTTCTAATGATCCGCGCTTGCAATGCACTATTTCAACCGAATTCTAGTGCCTGCAACGACGTTTCTTATTGAAAGTTGCTTTTGTCACGGGATTTCATTTTGCTACCATTCAGCAATCGACGGCAAAATCATAATCCAATGTGCACCGGGAAACAACTTTTGTCATGCCACCAGCACTGTCAAAATTTTTCGCTGAAATTCTGCGAATAATTCTTCTTAAAATGTTTCATGCGAACGATTTCCAATCGTAGCTCCCTTTGGGGTTTCACGATCGATAAAGCAAACAATACCCATGTAATTGAAGCTACTATTCGAAATTGTTTACTTGTCCGAATGTATGTCATAAATTATAGAGAAATAGACTTTTATCCCTACAGTCTAAATAATCTATTAAATAAAAGCGCAACGCTTTGAATTTAAACCGAATTGTGATTGGAATGCATACTAACTAAAATGCGAGTAAACGAACGTTTAAGCTTAAAATTTAAAGAATACATGTGGGATTGAAATTAATAATGTTACAATTATATTATATGTTTTTATTATAATCAAAGAAGAGAGAGAAAATATTATTAGTAAAGTAGAATAATTTGATTAATGCATATTTTTTAATATTAGTTAAACTAATATTAGCTTTATATCCATTTATTGCATGCAGTGAATAAGACCTAAAACTTGTATGGTGGTTAGCAAACTAAGTTGGCACTTATGTCAAAAATCCCACGTGACAGGTGGGCTGAGGCATATTTTTGGAGTAAGGTTCCTTTGAGTGCATATATACACTACATCTTTTACAGAAAAGGAATCGAAGAAGGAAAAAACGAGTCGAAGTTCAATATCTTAACTATTAATTAATTTAAAGAATGAAAATAAAAAAGCGATACCTTTAAAAGCTTATGCACAGAAGCGTATTAATTAATTAAATAGGCAGTATAGAAAAAATAGTGCGGTTTTGCATTAATGACCAAATGAAAATTGTGAGCTAACGTAGCATTTCGCAAGTGAAAATTGCTACTGTTAATTTTGAAGTGCAAATTTGCAATTTCCATCATAAAAATATATAATTTTATAATCAGAGTTTCTTTTTACCGAACTGAGAAAAAGAGTATTGTTTAATATCACAAAACATGTACATGTGGCATAATTTTCTTACACTGTAGTAGATGTGATAGTTGAATCTATTTATATTAGGCTTAACACCTTTAAATAACACGATGAGTTTTGAAGAACTTTAAGCGGAAATTCAAGCGGAGTTTTCTTTTTCCTGTTTGAAATTCAGGACAAAGTGTGGTAAAAATTTATTTGTCTTTCAATATGTCCTGAAAATAACATACTAAATTTTCTCCCAAGCGGATTTTCTCCGTCATTAATTAATTTTTGCCATTTCCATGTCACTCGGCGTGGGAAACCTTTGCATGTTAAACGCATGACTAAGTTATCTCAGCTAATTGCCACATCATTAAATTTAATGAAGTTAAAACTTTATAAGGGATTAATTTGCTGTTCACGGCCGAAGTAGGCAATAAAAGGAGATTATAAGACCTTTTCTCGTCGCAATTAATTTCAATCAGCTCACAAATGGCGGCAATTAATTTAAACTTTGATATCGTTTAAAGTAAATACCCTAGTTGAAAATGAACCCCATATTTTAGGGATTAGAGTGGAGTAGTATGGTCAAAAATAGGTAAATCATTTAATCACCCACTCCACTGTATGAGCTAAGATATTAATCTCAGATTGGGGACAAAGTCAAGACATAACCTCTTATTACATATACAATATTGGATTGGACAATTCACATTCTCACCACTTACTCTAAATTATTTCTGTTATTGATTGTTGTTAATGTTATACCGTAGAAACACTCAGCACTGCCTAGACACAGACAATAATGGAAATTAATGGCTGGTGTGCATTAGCCCAACCATGGAAAAGATATTTGCCCTCTGGCCTTAATCTACATCCAGGGAGGAAAGCACTCTGCTGAGGCACCCTGTAATAAGATGAAGCAAGACAGCTGCTGCATAATTAAACAATTAAGCCTTTAGAAAGGAAACGATACGAATGAGAAACTCTGTGACGCTGACAACTCTCCTGTTCATAGCATTTGCCACCGTTTCACCTTTTCGTCTTGATATCGCTAGAGATTTTGTAGATACACTAAGGGCGAACATACAGCACTAGGTTTCTACTTTATACAGTGACGTTAGGCAAAAAAGTTTCCGTGACAGGCTACCTTTGTGTCTGAGAACCAAAGTTGGTTAATTTTTAAGTTAGCCGTTCTATCCACTTCCAACCTTTTAGGGGCACTTAGGATTATAAAATGAAAAATTTATTTACGAATATTGGGATGAATTTAATAAATTCAGAGAAAAATATAAGGTTTAATTTTTTACTTACTATTAACATGACACCTGTAAAAAGAACAGTGATAAACACCCTTACAGTCTATAAGGGAACTTAACCCTTTCTGAGATTGGCCGTTTCGAATGGGTGCCACTTTTTTAGTTTCTTAGCAGTTCCCCTTAACTAACTCTGCTTGTTGAGTGCAATATTATAGAGGCTGATTAATGATTTTATTTCCTTGTAATTTGTATCCGACATTGAGGCAGGTACCTCTCGTTAGGTTTACTTTAGAAACGACTGGTTGAAGATTCCTTTCAAATGAACAGCTCTGGCCGAGTTGCAGGGTAAAATTCATTTTTGTGTCTAACCTTTTAAAACTTCAAAGTCTCTTCTTTATATAAAAATGAAAAATTAACAAGTTGTGATTGCAAAATAGAACATCAAAATAATACCTACAAAACTTTCTATATCTTTCAGAAATATTTTAAAATAGTCAAAATATTATACTATAATGTCTTAATCATTTTTCGATTGAATACAGGTAGAAAAAGATTTACTAGTAGACTGTAGCAAGGTGAGTTTTAATTATTAAATTAAATTGGTCTTTTCCTAAACGTATAAAACATAAATTTTTAACTTTTTGATTAGAATTTTATACCGCGGTCCATTAATTTTTGTTTTAGATTTGAGCCAACACTTCTTTACTTTATCTAGCTTTAATCCTTTTAGTTTCAGTATTTTCAGAAATAAAATAGAAGTATTAGTTCTTGTGATACACTTTCAGCAATATGAATATATCATTCATTTTCTGATTGGATTATTAATATAGAAGCAGATAAATAAGCATATTTACTATGTTAAACTTCAGTCTTATCTAGTTCAAGAAAATTCCATTGTAACTGTCGGACTGATAAGTAGTCCTATAGAGGTTCAATTTCCCTTTTTCAAGTACGGCATTTCGCCGCTTTTGCTAATTTAACAATTGAAAATATATTTATTTGATGTATAAAATAATCGTAGAATACAAGAATTTCCACAAAAAGTGAATATTAAATATCTATATGGTTGGTTTTCGAAGAGACTCGCCCTACTGCTCAGGGTCCAATTAGCACTATGGCGTGTCGTTTGGATTGTATCCCAAGTTTGGCCATTACAAATTATTCAATTTTCGGGCAACTTCTACAAAAACATTACAAGTTGTCTACTGATCTGTAAAAAAAGCAGAACAACAAATAAGTGTCTAAGTACTATCTTATGCATTATTTAAGCCAAAGTAAACATCCTGTTGGAAGTTTTAGGAAATAGAAGCGACGTGCCAGTAAGCGTTCTGGCGATCAAGCAGTCTGAAGGGGGAGGCAAGTACGTGCTCCAATTAATTTCGCCTCGTATTAGCGGAGCGTCACAATTTCTCTAATGTTTAGATATTTGAGTATTCACGCAAGGTGCTGGTTGGGGGTTCTATAACGATGTCACCAAAAGTGGCCTGCAAGTTAACTAAACTCCGTGCGATGTGTTCTAATGTAGTAATTAGTTACGACAGAGTTAGGAAAACTTGTCAAATCTCTAAAAATACGAGAAATTGAGTACAATAAACAAAATTCTGAATCCTATGATGCGTGCGAAAAGTTTGTTAAGTGGCCAAGTAAGTTTACAAAATAATTTTAAAGAAAATTTCGAGAACTTTGTAAAATTCAAATATTGTAAGCTTTTCTGTGTGCTAAAACTAGGGTTCGAAATTTAAGGAATCTGCTGTTCCTTTTAACTTTATTTTGGAATGAAGTAAATTTTAATTTTTAATGCGATTGACTTCTTAAGCATGAGAGGGGAAATTCTGGGAAAAAAAACATGTACGGCGATAAAATTCAGGATAAAGTAACAAGCTTGACAGATTTTCGATATCCCGATCTTGCAACAATGTCCCCCGGCTTTGGTCGTCTCTCTTCTATTTGAGTTGCAAAGAAAAATTTAGATTCGACGTGGAGAATTTTAATATCTTCTAGCTCAATGTGAAAACCTTGACGAATACAGGAGTAGTCCGAATATGTGAGAGTGACGAAGTACACCCCGAGATCCTGTGCTTCAAGGAAATTCAATTTGAGGGAGACAATGTTTGAAAATAATTTCTCCGGCAGAATGCAAATGTTGACATAAATCATCATCGCCCCTTTCAATCCTTGTACTTCAGCCAAATGGGATTGTTACATTGCACACGGAAGCAAACGTGGTTCTCGTTAGACAGATGCACGTAAAAGTCTTCATACATCCACCTCCCCGGAAAAACAGAACTTTTGCACACAATTTTCGAGATGGTAAAGTTAACTTTTCTGAAAATCTTAAACTGTGGGAAAACTTTAATAGAAGCATCCTGTTTGAGGCATTCATGCCATTTTTTCTTTGCTTGACAACGAAAAGTCTTGCGACGAACTAAGATGAGTTTCTGGGAAAATTTAACAGGGAAAAGTGGCAAATTATCTCAATACCATAAAAAATGTAAAATGAGTTTTAATAGGCACCCAAATTAAATTTATGGCTTCACCTTAACTTTTTCCAGATAGTAAATTTGTTTTGGCTTGGCTACAGTAACAAACAACGCATTCCAAACTTCATTTAAAGTACTTTTCGAGTACATAAACGAAAAACACAATAGCTTTAAATCTCAATATCTTTAAACAATGTGGAAAGATCTCTTGGCTATGGGTGTAAACTGTAGACAACCTCCTTACCTTATTATTTAAGGTTGTTTCGTATTACATTTTCGTCTTGGTGCTTCATAGATATTGAGCTATCCTCCTCGTGAAGAAATTGAAATTCCTAGCCCCACGAATATCATCTTTGCCCAACAGGTACCGTACCGTATGCCCTGAATACACTCAATATTCAATTGAAACTCGATATTTTCGGTATGAATAATAAACCCCATTGAAAGCCTCTAGGAGGTAGTCACGAAGGATGAAAGTGGCGCCCACATTTCATATCGGGTTAGATATTCACCTTGAAGAAGAAATATTTGAAACTGTCTTTGGAGACTACAACAGCGAAATTAAGACCTTTTATCGTTGCTATAGACATCGTAGTAAATGTAGTTAAATTAGTGGAATCCTTCAATCAGAGACGTTTACTACAAATTCCCGGGAGCCATGAATAATGTAAGGAAACATAAAATTTCCATGTCGACGTGAATGGGCGAAGCTTCAATTTGCATATCGCCGCCGAGTGAGGTTTATTCATCACATGAGACTTGACAGAAATCACTTTGCATTTTAAGCCCCTGTGAAGACTCCCATTTAGAAAACCAATTTTAAACTATGCGAGCAAAAATTTTCATACTTATTGTTAGTTGCCGGGTGAGGCAGTGTACTTAATTCGAAAGCATGCCTAGTTGCAAGTGTTCGCCGGGATGCCCCGCTGAAAGGTATTCAATAAACGAGGTAAAGGTAGGACCCTGTGGAACCCCGCCGTAAAATTCTGTAGAACGTGGAAGCCATACAAATCTAATTTCCCATGAAAGGTCTCTGAATTTACATTTCCTTTTCTACAATGACGTTCTGGGTTCAGGGGTTCAGGTCAGAAGGCCTACTCGCTCTATGGGAAATGCATTAACTGTGGCTGAGTGCAAAATGTTTTCGGGTTATGGCACAGAGTGAATACATCCTGGTATCGTCCCGGCTCTGGTGCACTCTGGTGCTCAAGTCCGTGGGAAACCAGACGTTACACGAATCAAAAGGACCTCCGAAACTTTTGTTCACTCTTCTGGGGCTTTTGACGGGCTTTGTCAGTATCTCCAGCGCAATCTCCCTTTTTTCAGGACTCCTTTCAGGTTTTTGTAAGCTCGGTGCTTTTAGGGCATTTTGAGGTAATAAAGGTGTTGTTTTTCTTGAGATTCCTGCATACTGATGTAGTCGTGAAGCAGAGGATGAAGTGTGGTTTAGCTTTTAATGAACATTAGTGAAATCAGAGCAAAGATTTAAAGGACGACACTTTTATTTTATACTGACAATTTTTTCCAGGTTTGTTCTGAGATAGATATGCGTAGGAATTAATTACAAAGTAAATGAATGGAAGAGTTAAGTCTTACAAAACAAAAGACCAATGACACCCTTTTATATTTTATAAGTATGTTTGCATGTACGTGAGTATTTTATTAACCCTTATTTTTGGGATTTTCATATAAATCGATTTATTGAAGAAATATATTTATTTTAAATATGGATTTGTTTCGATAAACCACTTAAACTTTACAAGCCAATATAACATAATGCACTAAGGGAAAACATAATAATTAATTAAATAATTAAGTAATTACTAATTAATTAATTATTAATTTAAATCTTCAATTATATTGCTTTTTTGAACATATCCTTTAGTTGTAGAATATGGGTAGATGCTTCTGTGCTTAGATAGTATAGTGGTTTGGAAAATTTAGTATTCGAAAATCAATGAAGGCTTCAAGGAATGTTTCAAAAGAATTGATAGTGACAAAACCGGAAAACACAAGGACAATTATTTAATGTAATTAATTAATTAATGAACAAACAGCATGTTTGAAAATTTTTAAATGGAGTTCTTTGTCTCCCTTGATGTTAAGAATACAAATTTAATTTGTTTATCTTAAATATTCATTTCCAGAAATATTATTTCCTTTGAGAAAAGCAATTTGAAAAAGAATATGCCTGATATATTCGCTATTATCTTTACATCAAACAAACATTCGAAACAATTTAAAACGTAATTTGCTCTTCTCGTATATAAAACCGCAAAAATCTCTTGCTCAATGTTAACTTGGCACTGATGTAAGACAGCAACTGGAGCAATCTTGAGTCTTTTTCCCGGATCTAATAAAAAATTTATGGAAAACAGAAAGAAAAGCGTTTTGTGTGATATCTCTGCCCGAAAACAGTTAGGTAATTTGGGCAAACAATTTGAACTTCCACGAAAGTCAAAACATTTTAAAACAACTTTCGCGTTGTTCTTCTGGAGTTTTCTTTCTGCGTCCCTGAGAAAGTGAAAGCATGCACCATCATAAAAAATGTTTGCCATCCTCTGCCCCTCCTACAGAGACCTAAGATTCACAAAAAGCTTTAAGTAATTTTCCACAAAGCAGCGATAGCCGAAAATATTTGCACGTGAGTATCCAAACAGAATTTCTTGCTAGAGACCTACTCCCAGTGTCAACTTCCTTTCCTTGCAAGGAATTCTATTTAACTCCTGGCAGTGCTAGTCGATAGGATACGTGCGTCGGGTTCCAAATATAAAGTAGATGTACATTGAGATCATTCAGAATTCGAAGGCATCTCTTACATTTCGCAGCGGTATATGAACGGAAAAGTTTTCCCGACAGGAATTAAGAAACTCAATGGCTGGGGAGGTCAAAAATTGGAGCGAATTAAGTATATATTCACTTTGAACCCATACGATGTCACCAAAGTTTGTAATTGAAGTTCGATTGTGTATGGTCTGGGGAATTCTGGATAAACTACTACAAATTACGGACAAACTAACAAGAATGTGTGGCATATTTTGATATGTAGTCAGACAATTGTGGCTATAAACAGTATAAATGCTTTCTTTTTACTTTAGACAATTAGATGGACTTCTTCATCAAGTAAGAATAGCCTTTTGTTAAAGAAAATATCGAAAATATAAAAACTGAATTATGTTCAACTCTCTGAAAAATATAGTAAAGTAAAAGTTTGGGGTTTGAATATAGACTTTTACACATTCAAAAATTATCACTGATTAATGATAATAACTCAAATTATATTTGAAATCTCTTAATTGATGTCGGTGGTCTCAACGAATCCTAATGCGTCAGAAAATACACTCATATTCTGGAGATGACTTTACAACTTATATCGGTAGGAAAAGAAATGTTTGGTACATTGTATTATAAAAAATATCTGATTGTAATTTAATTTCTGTGTCTTTATTTTAATATTATATTATGGAACCATAATATTTTTCCCATCACATGTTCTTATGTAAACAAAGATGCATGTGAAACGATGGTGACTTTTGTGACCCGGGAGGTGAGCTCTTTTGAGACTATAATTAATGATAATATTTAACCGGGAATAACACACTCTGTATAGCTTTATTTATAAAGGTTCATTGCATCTGATTTGTTAAGTACATTTGTATATAATAACATTACTGAATGAAACCACGAAGGTGGAAACTTCTTATCAGTTACTGAAAAATCCCCGACCGAAGCTAAAGAGATTGAAATTATTATCAGGAGACGCGTGAAGAAAGTAAGATGAGTAAACGGAGCTATAAAATGAACAAATCTCGACAGCTAGTATCAGTTCAGTGAAGCATCTCATTAATACAACTAGTAAAGCTATCTACAGCTGGAAGCTTTCAAATAGTCTTGAAATATGGCATCGAAGATAATTCTTATATGTTTAATCACTGTTGGTGCTGCGAATCTTGCAAGTGCCCAGTATCAAACACTGCCGTATAATCCGAACGATCCTAGCCAACGACCAACCATCATCAGGGAGCCCTACAATCCTAGCCAACGACCAACTATCATCAGAGAGCCCTACTATCCATCTCCCACAAGCGGTTCTAAAATATACCGAGCAAAACGTGATGTTCCCGGGCAAATAAGTTCTAATCCTCGTGGTGGAGCCGATGCTCTCCTCCAAGCCGGAGGACGTCTAGGCTCGGATGCGCACAATTTGGCCGCCACCGCCTTCGCTGCTGGAAATACCAACGGAAAGACTCCTGTCGTCAGTGGAGGATCACTTGGCTATAACGTGTAAGTTGTTTTGTGGTTTTGTTTCAATTATAGATGAAATTCGATACATGGTTTCATCTTCCTTAGAAACGGACACGGTGTTTCAGTTTCCAAGACTCACATTCCTGGTGTTGGTGACATTACGAGTCAGAATGCCCGGGTCAACTTGCTCGACACTGGTGTTCACAAATTGGACGCAAATGCTTTCAAGGCCACTACACAACTTAATAATGGTTTTGAGTTCACACGACGTGGTGGAAGTGTAGATTACGCTAATATTAATGGACACGGAGGTAAACTTGGAGTAAGCAGCATTCCAAACCTGGGAACAACTTATGAAGCTGCTGCAAAAGCCAACTTGTGGCGGTCGCCAGACAGGATGACAACAATTGACCTGATGGGAACTGCCTCTCGGACCGTTGGAGGACCATTCAATGGTCAGAAGGACTTTGGGGCAAGCGTTGGACTCACCCACATGTTTGGTTGATTTATTTATTACTCGACTCTTTTAACACCAGTTACTAAGTTTAATTTATTATGAAAAATTTTTCAATAAAAAAAATAATTTGAAAAGATGTTTTTAAATACTTAAACACGGAAATGAATTGAATCTTTCTGAATAGTGATAAAGAATTTGAAATGCTTAGGTCGGTGGCCATTGAACGGCTTAAGAGAAAAGTTTACTGTTTTGAAAAAGAATAGGATGTTTCTAAACACATTTATTATCACTGCTATTCAAAGGGTTCGAAATCGCACCGCCTTCAGTTCCCACGTTCTTAGACGCTCATTCCGTCCATACTTACCTAACGTTTGAGGGCGCATTTCTCCGTAGAAAGGAATATTACAATTGCTTTTAGTTGACCATATTATCGCAAAAATGTATTTTACCCAGACCATTTTAATCCCGAGTGTGATCAAAACGAAAGTCTTAATGTTTACCTCGAAGGTTTTAGTTTCATTTTTTTAAAAGTGGATTTAGTCCCAAGCAGCACAAATAAAAGTATGACAATCGATTGTCAAAAGAAATATTTTCTGTAAGTGCTACTTTTATTTAGATAGAGATAAGTGAGTTGTTGTAAATATTTTGGTGGTATTCTAGTGAAATAATTAGCAATTGGTAGAGTTCCCTGTACTATAAAACTTACTCTCTCCATATTTCAAACTAAGATCCTTTTTCCGGCGCACATATTATTGCCTTAAAGCGTCGCATGTTGTAATTACGGTCTTTAAATTTCGCCGAAAAATCGTGAAAGTATTACGCTTCGGCATAATGTGTCATATATCGACGCGTGGACATACATTGGTGGCTATAAATAGTGCGCAGGTAACTCTCCTATAACACGGTAGGCAGTTTCCTAGATAATGCTGTGTTGTGTGAAACTGTGTTATATGAGACCCAGAGCAAGTGCGGGTTCCAAAACTTATTAAATGCAAATATTTTTTACAAATCCATTCAAGCAAATTCGTTTTTATTAATTATGTATGTCGGAAAATTTCTCATTCCATTTCCTTCCTTATCACTGCTTGGTACAAATAAACGTAAGCGGGTTCGTTTGAAAGGTATCACCTTTACACTCTAAATCCTTTCCATCATTTGCTTTTTTTCGCACTCTTTAAAAAATCTATAAATTTCCTGATATAGAAATTCTATAGTGCGTAATTTAGAGCTCTTAATATCTACATCGACACGTTAAATAATAGATGTACAGTTATACGAGGAATCCGCGATTTCATTACCGTGCTAGAATGAAGCCGTGTTGTAGATTGCCGTGTTATGCAAGGGTTTTCGCAGTCTACTTATCGTGTAAGAGCGAAACTGTGTTGAACTTAAAAAATATGCATATTCCCTAAAACTTGTTGTTCTTTCGAACATGCATTTTTTGTTTGAATTGTTTTTAATTTTACTATTTTTTGAACGATTTGTTTCTTTCCTTATCCAAAAGTTGTAATGGCTTCGTGGTTATGACTGCATTATTTAGATAATCTTTAAAGTTGAGTGATATTTTCAATTATATTAATATTGGACATAGTTTTAGCGTTTAACGTAAATAAGCCTGTAGTGGTTTCAATGACCTGAATATATAAAGAAAGGTCATACATAACCTACAACTTATTAAAACATATGCCTAGGAAGGCAACAATTTTTACTAGTGTCTAATAGAATGGACTAAAGCCTAATAGAGTATACTAAATTCGGCTCTACTCTATAGAGTATACTGAAATAACTCTATAATTGTGGTAGTCCTATTGCAACCCCATACTGAATGTAATATTGAACATAGAATCTGAATTAATTTTCTTAACAGCCAACTAATCCAAATTAATTTTGTTAAGCCCACCAGGTGCTCTGGTAAACTGACAGGGTCTCTGAGAAACCACACTCTGTACATCTTAAACTATTCAAGTGATAACCCACTGAGCAATACTAGAAACTCTCTCTGCATCCAGGGACGTCCAAACATTTAACTGGACCCATTTCAGGATAATTTCTTGCGGTTAAGTCCACTTTGTCAGACACAGTAGCTGATAGGATGAGCCCAAGTCCCATGTGGGAACCGTATTCCTGAATGGAGCCATTTTCCTTGCAAAATGCCCTTTTTATTCAGCAATTCTGAGGACTTCATATTCAATAAGGACTTAAACTTCTGGCCCCAATTAAGTTGCGGTCATAATTAGCCTCATGCTAATGACTGCTTTTAAGGAGACATTTGGAAGCCATCAAAGCTTGTACACATTCCGTGTTAATGAGCTCTCCCCTAAAGGCCTAGTCCCAGCCTCACGAAGTGGTGCCGAGATATGTTAGGACATGCTGGGATACAATGAGCCCAGGCATACGCCCCAAAATTTATTTTGTGCAAACGCTGCGAAATGTTCAGAATATCCTCAGAAACTTTAATTAAGAAATAGCAAAATGTGTCCCTGGAGAGCAATCAGACTCTCAGACTTACTGCAGATAAATTTCATGAAGGTCAACACGAGGGCTAAAGTTGGTGCAGAATTACAATAAGCCATTTCGAAGGCTCAGCGAAACACCCAGTTAGCTACTGTTCTCAGTTTAAGAAGAACAACCATCCACTCTATGGATATTTAAATATTCCATGTTTTTATGACACGACTTGATGGAAAAGTGAGCTCCTTCAGCTAACACATTATTGCGAGTTGAGTCACGTTTTCCCTGAGTCCCGCAAGACCGGATCTTTTCAATTTCTTTTCAGTTTATCCGCGTTCTTCCTGCTTGTGTTTAATGAAATGTATATTAAGGGAAACCCCGTGACAAATGAGGCGAGATAACTAAACAAAACGATGCAGTAAATCTTGGCGCCCTATTCTTTTGTGTGCGCTTAATTAAAGGGATTAATTTGGAAAAAGGAGTACGAAGACCTTGCCTCGTCGGCGAAATGTTTAAATTTAGGGAAAACCATTAACTGATATTTTGTTGCTTAGCATATCTAAGGAGACACAGATAATAAAATGGGGAATCCTTAAAGATTTTCCAGCACCTCCTTAGGATTGTTCACAAATACATTTACATGAGTATAACTGTAGACTATGTTATAATACTCAGGTATACCTGCATTAAATTGAACATTTAATTTAAAGGGATAAAGAAGCTTGAAATGCTGTTTATGATAAGGCGGCGCATTTAGTCAGCTTTAAGAAAGAGGAAACCATGTCCATAAATCCTAACTGAATGTCTTCCCTTGGAAAATTCGTTTTCCTCCTTTCTGGCCAGTTTCATGAAAGAATTGGAGAAACGAAGTGAAATTCTTTCTTCAATGAAAATTTCCGCAGTTTAAAGATACATGAAGGAAGCACATTTAGCTCTTTAGTTAGAAACTCTTCTGTGGAGAACGGTTAAGGTATAGAACGTTTTCCTGATTTTCAGTCAGGAGGAGAAGCTCCTTTATTGCCCAAAAATTACTCTCGACATTCTTAAGAATTAGGGGAATTAAGTTTCATTGAAAGTTAAGTTTGAACAGCTTCTAGAATATGTTAAATGCTATTAGTATTTCATAACAGACTAAATTGAAAACGTTATATTTTGTGTTACCGGAATGTTTTTCCAATATTTACTTTATTATTATAGTAAGATGATATTTTTCTATGTTAACCGATAAAAGATCTCTTTATTTTTTAAAAGGAATCTATTGCCTTTGTTCTTTATTAAGAGCTTCTTAACAAAAACATATTTGTGATACATGCATTTATAGAAATTTCATGACATTATCTCTATTATATTCATAGGAAAAGCTTGTGAAATAAGAAAATCCTGTCAATATTTTGATTTTTTGAAATGTTTGCTATTTTATTATTACTTTAATTATTTCATATACCATATGTAAATCTAAAATGATCAATATTGAGAATATTAAAATTTTTTAATTTCAAAATAAACTTTAAATATTTGTCTACAGCCTTGCTAAAAAGTTGTGATAGATTGTCGGCCAATAATATTTAAATCAAAGAATTGATTCTTCTTGTTTATACAACATCAATTTTCTATTTAATTATAAAAAACGGTTTAAATACAAATTACAGAGAGTTATTAAATTTTCCACTCTCTTACATGTCTCTTTTATCAATCATGAAATAAAATTTGATAAAAACTTTCTGAACCTTTTATTTTTGCAACTATTTGCCTTAAGAACATTTTTAACTCGTTGAAAATAAAATAGAGAAATTCTCTTAATTTTCTATTATACCAGAGACATTGATCGCAATCAAATCACTGGCTAGGAAGTTTTTGTTTTAAATAAAAGAAATACATTTTTATATTTGATAGTTTCTTTCCATAAAATCCTTTCTCGTTCTAACTAAGCAAGTTTTTAAAATAGCAGGCGTAAAAAACTCTTTATATTAACTCAAATATGAATTTAGATGTGAATTGTAAAAGTAGAACGGGGTTAATTCAACTAATTATTTGTTGCCTTACAACAAAATTTAGTCAACTTAATCAACGATTTTTTTCAGCATGGCCTCCACATCCTGAGCTGGGTTCCCTGGCCACAACTGTGTCGGCGGCCCTCTTATGCAGAATACAGGTCTAGTAAAAAAAATCGCTATTTAAATTTTATTATTATGATGTGATATTAGGCAGAGAAAATGACATAGATTCGATTCAGATCCCGGTACCTGGACCCCGACTGTAGCCGACCCCTTAATTATATTGGACATGGTTATGATTTTGTAGTTTAACTATAGCTAAATTTGATCATAGGCAGAGTACGATAGGAGAAAAAATTATTTTGCGCCATTAATTGAGCTTTTTCTGCTCCAGTAATTTTTTTAAATTAGTTTTTTCCACTTAACCCTTTTAGTGCTAGACCCATCCACGCAATATATGCAAAGAATGCCACAGGCAATTTTTATATGTGCATTTTAATTAATTGCTAGCCGATATATTAGATAATCTTTTTTTAAATTTATTGTTTTAAAAATACGAAGATTTCTGTTGTTCGGGGCATGAATAAAATTGTGTAAAATCGCGTTAAAATTTCAATTCGATTTGTTTATTAATTTTTATTATTGTCTGCATAGGTTGAATAAATTGAGGTGTGTTAAAATATTATAAAATATATTAAATTATGTAGCTTCTACATATCAAAAACAGGCCCAGGAAATATGAAATAAATTTTTAAATAAATGACCTATGTAAAACGTAAATAAACGGCTCAATTTAAACATCTGCTGTCCGGCGTATTTTTAGTGTAAAAGATTGCAAAACTAAAACCACGTTTTAAATTTTGCCATTAAATTTTAAAAAGGTTGTCGTATTTTTCGAAAATAAATAAATAAAAGTTCGGTTCTTTTGAATTTGTATAGCAAAATCAACTCATAAAGAATATAATAAAACTATATTTGACTACTCTATAGTGATAGTGCACTTTTTCCACTGACTTTCTACTATCACGCGTAAATCCATATGCATCTGTTTTCGGTGCAGAATTCAAGGTTTAATTTATTCAAAAGTAGCGACCACCTTGTTATTTTACTCCGATTCTTTCTTCTTCATGGGGTGAATCCCAATTTCCCGAACATCGTGATAATAAATTGCATCGCACGTTTAAATGTAAAAACCCTCCGCGGGGAATTTCTCAAAAATATCTCTCTGCCAGCAGATCGACGGCGACGGGCTCTTATCGTTTTAGAATACTCTTCGCAGCGAGTAAGGTCGGCGGTGGTGCGGAAACGAATAGATTTATTATTACCCCGATCCGGACTGAACTAGTTAGAGAAATATTAATATGCATAGCAAATAATTGGTCGCAGGCGAACTTATGCGATGTGAACCATATGCGGCACATGTTGACGCCCGAGCTGGTAGCGCGCCTACGTTGTAAGAGCTCATTCGAGTATTCTACAAGTGCCATTTGAATCGATTAGCTGTGGTGATTTAGCCAGTAAGGGCTGTTAATTAAATTGGGAAGTTACAACTCCCCGACCGCTCCGTCCGGACTTCTACAAACAGCCAGAGGCCGCCGGTCGGCCGTTAATCAAGGTCGATTAAGCCATGCGAACGTGCTCCACACTCCACAGCACAAACTGTGGTCAGGGAATTTTAAACTGCAAAGCCGCAGAGTTTGTTGCAAGCTTTAATAATTAATTTTCTGCATGGGACTCTGGCCCCGACAGTCAGGAGCAGCTCGAAACAGGTGCAGAGACTCCTCTACGGATTATTGAACTGGAATAAAATTACCTTCCCGAGGCCTAGACCTTCCGATATATCGAACGGAGGACTTGCGGCCAGTGTTAACACACTTAAAACTGCTATCGGCTTCTGAATAAGCAAACTATGCCGGACTATTAATAAATTTTACCTTTGGCTACGGGAAATATTTAGTAGCAAATAATTTAATTTTTTGCTGTTATCTATGAGGAAGCATGTTCGTGCTATTTTGATACCCGTCTGGATTTTCGTGTAATTTATAAGCGTAAACACAGACTCGCTTTTAACATTTTACGTAATTTATTTTAAAAAAGAAAATCTTTTCAAAAGTAAATTTAATTTATATCAACCGAAAAAAATGATTTTTTGTCTGAAAAGAGTAACCAATCAGTTTACTGCAGGGCTACTTTTAAAAATATTGCAATATCAATTTCATCAAGTATTCTTTGCGGCTTTTTATAGTAATTGTATTTATTTAAATGATTTTTAAATATACCATGTACGATAGTGTGGACATGTTTTTAACAATATAAACAGTGTCTACATTTGCTTACATTTTTTTCCTCGACAAGTTTTGATGGGGAGCTAATGATTCCTCCTGGAGCCCTTTGCAATTACGTTCTTCCTAAAAGTCTTTCCTCAAATACGAGTCAATAAGACTATATTTCCCAAAGGATCTATTTCCTTGAAAATCGTGCTATTTATGCGCCATTTGCTTTGTCGTTGGGCAACAAAATGTTCCCGGTTGTGTCCTTAGAAACAAATGTCCGAACTTTCCTTGTTGTGTTGCACGTAATGTTAGAAGGAATAACAATTTCGAGTGTCATGATCGGAAATACGCATATTTACATTTTCTCTGTGTGATTTAGTGATTAAAGAAATAAACGGGCGACGCCCACCCTGACTAAAATAATCAACTCATAAAGAATGTAATAATAGAGAGCAAAAAAATCGTAAATTTCAGCAAAAACATCTCTGTCCAACATGGAACTCTGAAAAGTAGTAATTAATTTTAACATTTTAAAAACATATACTTTAGTGTGCATTTAAATATTTAAAAAGATAAGTAAATATGCCACTAAATGAGTCATCTCGTAACAATAGTGAAAATATTTTTTTTCAGACTTTTGAACATTTTATTTCGTATTTCAAATAAAATTCGTCAGGAATGCCTTCGACTTTACACAAGGGAATATTGAGAAATTTATGACATGCCTTAAAATACATTCTACTTTCTTTAAACCTCTATAAATTAAATTGGATTTTAACTAGGTCATTTGTTGAAGTAGCACTTTTTAAAGACAAAAATGCAGCGTTTTTTCACTCAACACTGTCCAAAATAGACAAGGAAAAATATTTATATAGTGGTTTCTAATTTTTGATTTTAGTACAAGTTATTTCAAAACCCTGAAGCTTTTCAATGATGTATATAGATAATATTTCGGCTTGAAAAGTAGTAATATGTCTACTATCAGAACTAAAAGACGTTAAAGGTGACCAGAAACTTTTATAAGCCTAGGTTATCCTTGCAATGAGTTGGAATGAATGACTCGATTTCGAACCTTTTAATTCTTGTTAGTTGCTACTCCTGTAAGTAAAACTTAAAGGAAAAATAACAGACAGATATGTTTATAATATAATAACTCCAATACTCGCAGCAAATAAACATCGACAAATTGAGAATGAAAGTAAATTTTTGTTTAAATAGTACTGCACTTATGCATAACAAGCTTAAATTGAAAAAAGCTAAAGGAAATAACATTTTTAATTGTTATTTTTATTCAACCGTTGTACGCAGCTTAACAAAACATAACATTTTATTTAAAAAGTTTTCTGTAGCGTTGTAACTAACTAAGTTCGATATCAGAGTAGTGTAAATAGAATCAAAAAGCCGCTTTAATTACACCAATTCACTAAGCGAAAGCATACCTCGAAACTTTTTGCATAGTTAGCACAACTAACTCTAATTTTATTTCATGACTAACGATATCCACGGGACAACGAGCTAAAACTAAAGCACATCACACAAATCCACCGTAAAGTAAATTTAGTTTCGAATACAAGTGAATCAAAGTTGTATATTAAAAAAGAGGTCTCTCGGCAGGCATATTTGCAACTTTCCAGTTTTTTTTTCTGATAAAAACGAACGAACTCCGACATATTGTTCTATGTATGCTTTTAATTCGTAACAAATCCCTTCCGAGAAATTTTCTGTGAAAGTGTAAGCCTCCAGGGAAGATTGAATTTTATGGAATATTTTTGGTGAAGTAAACTCGTTTACGTTTTTCGCTCCCAACTAATCATATAGAGAGTTATTTTACGCTTGACCCAACAAATTCGTTATTTCACCCTTGTTCTGTTTAGAACTGGTGGGATCCAGGAGGCGGCAATTTAATTTCCACCCAATTTTCTATTCAGCCCATGTTCGTTTTTGTGTCATATGAGCAACTGTAGTTATTCTACAAAAAACGTGTGTTACAGTGAGTAAATTCGACAAGCATGATAGGACAAAACAAGAATCAATAGTTGAACGTGGCATATAGAAGATAATAAGGTGATCGGATGATTGGTTGAAAATAACGCTACCAGGATTCATTTCGTACATACAGACGTTCATAGTTTAAGTCTTCTTACTTCTTCCTGGTTATTCGGTAAATTAATCACAAACATTACTCATTTTTACCTCTTTTGTGAAAAGTATATTTTTATCAAACGATAATAAATAAATATAAGCTAAGGTTAAAAAAGACATAATAAACAAATACGAAGAAGTCAATAATTTGCAATTAATTCAGATCCTTGCTGTATTTTTTATGTTTGGAAGTTTATGGAGCAAAGTTTTTACACGTTTGTTATCATGCTCCTCGCATTTGTTTTCTAAGTAGTATTAGCCCATTTAGCCAATTTAGGAAATTTTCTGCTTTTGCTCCCAGTATCAAAGCCGTCTAGGATTTGTGTATATTTCTGATATCACCGCCATATCCCCTTGTGGATAGCCTTACATTTTCTCGTAAAAGGTCTCATTTCCTGGCAACAAATCAGAGAGAGTCCAGAAATAAAATGACTGCCCAGAAACAAGCAAATCGTTGGTACGTCTGCAAATATCTCTATTTTCTGAAATTGATAAATTGAATCATGAATTGGGCCAGTCTACTCCGAAAAAGTCAATAGTCGGTTCCGGCCTAGCTAGGCCGTGGTCGCACTGGGCGCTGGTAATGTGTTGTTAATTTGTTCGCCAGTCAACAGGGCAGCAAGCAGGTAAACATTTTGCAAAATTAATATCTCACCGGAGGCACCCAGAGCCGGTTTGAAAGACTCAATCTCTGCCGGCAGGATTTATGGTATTTAATGTGCTTGTGCACATCGGCAAGGGGTAGTGTGTCTTATCCTTAGGATGTTTTAAATTCTCAGAGTATCCATTGCCACCCACAGGGTGTCTATCTTTCTGTCTTGTTAAGAAGCACGGGTTCCGGGAATGAATTGAGTGTAAAATTTCATTGCGGCTAAGGAATCTAATCCCCTTGAGTTCGGTCTTACTTTTAATTAATTATCGGGTTTTGTGGGAGCAGTTCTAATTTCTAATACAACCCAGCCGTAACCGCAATTTGTAATTGCTTTCCGAGTCTCGGCCGGCTCGGCCATGTGGATGCGGCCTTAGTTCGCACCTCTGAGGAACACAATTAAAGCGAGGTAAGCGAATACGACGCAAATTAAATGAATCCCTGCGCTATTTAGCCATAGTGATAAGTCAGCCTGAAAAATAGACGCTGACTCGGCCGTTGTCGTTAAATGAGACGGCATCCATTCTCGATTCCCGTCGGCCGTCGGCCGCTCTCGTTTTTCCTGGGCTTGCACTCCAGGAAAAGTCTAATTAATTCAAGCTCTGATAAGCGACATCCGATGAACAGCGATGGATAAGGGAAGCAGACACTCCAGAAGGCCTTTGGTAGTCTCCCCAATCCCGCCCGGGTAATGTCCCTCTGATGTAAATCCATTTTGCGCGGCATTCCCATTCCCCCGGTCACCCTCTGGAACGATTTCAATTTCCCTCTAAAAAATTGTCGATTCTGTAGGAGCGGGGTAGCGGGCGGAATAAGTGATTTCGCATGTCAACCGGATGTCCTCCTGTTTGTTTTGGGATTTCGACAAATTTGTTAAATGAAATGATGGCAGCGATGTGCGTCATCGTCGTCGGCGTTGTTGTTTTCCTAGCATTTAATTACGCAATCCAAATAAATTATAACTGGAAATTGATTAACACCCTCTGCGGGCGAAGAGCGAAATATCCCCTATGGAGGCATTTTCGGAAGAACCTGCTAGATGTATTTGCACTCGGTCCCAGAATTCCTATCGGTTGCAAACGAAAAGACATCCTGACCAACAAAAATGGGATGCGATAAAATCTAGGACAGACTTGATTTAATTTCCACGTTGAGAATAATCGAATTAAAATTCGTCATTAATTCGAAATTTATTTATATCAACTTTCTCTCAATTCGCACTTAAATATTTTATCTCGCTTTATCCTTGTCGACAATGGCAAGTTAATGAATAGCTTTTCCGCAAATCCCTGCATTTACAACTTCATTTATTTCCAATTTCATTAAAAACTGACGTTGAAATTAATGAGACCCTAGAAACTCACATTGTTTTAAACAAGATAGTGATAGTGTTAAGTGTATAATGCAAACCATATTCGAATTCAATCAGAATACCTGAATTCGCATTAAAATTCTTCAACCTGCACCAATTAAAAGCGTCAATTTTTGAATTTATGAGCTCTTCAGAAGACAGATCAAAATTGATATCTAAATCGGTCAAACGAACAGATGGAAACGCAGAAATTTAAAAACATAATTTAGATCGAGTAAAGAACATCCAAGCTGCAAAAATATCGTATAATAGTTGGCATAAAGGCTATCTAAGAGTAAAGCTTTCGGCTCGATAGGTAAAAAGCAAGCGAACTGTCCGACAGGCAAAGGCTTATATCGTAACCTACCCAATGGTTTTTCAAGATTGGAAAGCTCGACGACAAAAAGTTATCTAGTAGTTTTTACTTAGAAAGGCATCAAACGGATAAACAGACAAACATTTGTAGCTTCTCTAAGTTGGCCTAAGAGAAATGGATTCAAAATTTTTTGTTATTTTACATGGTTAAATATAAAATTCACTTTTCAGCAAAATCTTCAAATGTGAAGATTTTTTTTCAATGTTCCAAAACAATGAATTTTGAGGAGTTAATGTTTTAAAGAACAAAGTGAACTTATCACATTGAGATGCCTAATCAGGAACCATTTTATAAAATTAAATGAACTTATTTCTTTTCACGTAAAGCTCAATATACTTTGGAAATATTTTGGAAATAAGAATTATTAGAATAAAATTAGTCTCATCCTCTCATCTCTTAGAAAATTTTAAACATTTTAAATTTTAAAACATTTTAAAGTCCTGTCGAGGGTCATGTGTGTTTTATTACAAATTCAATAAGCAGAATAATGAACACCTTTAATAAAATTTAATTCGTTTAAATGTTTTTTTACTTATGAATGAATTGTAATTAGCAGAATGTTATTAGTGCTTAGTAATGTAATATTGGTTTTTTTACAACTTTGTATAATGCAATAACAAAACAGCCAACGCATTTTTTCTTTTGTAATTAAATACAATTATCACCAACATGATATAGAAAGCGCGGCTATATTTCTGGTCAGCTCTCCAAAATTCTGGCCTTTTAATTTAAAGAGTTATCGTCCGAGTAGGACTGACTAGGGTCGTTTGCAGAAAACTAGGAACCCAGACCCATAGCTCATTTATGGGAACATTCCAGAACGTATTCAAATTAAGAGCAAATGCCGTCATAATCCAGGGCAGTTGAGAGACGGGCCCCTTGGCTTTGAATGGCCGATTCGCCTCACCAAAATTGAGATGATTCCCCCGGCAGTAAACACAATTCGTGAGAAATCAAGTATATCATTTTATTCCCTCAGAGCGCATAATTCCAATCTGGGATGATGCGAGGGATGCTGGGGATGTTGGCTGTCTTATCTCATTTCGCTATTACAGGCAAATACGAATATCAGGCAGCTGCAAATATCCCATACCGCCGACAAATAGAACGGCCACAGTTTCAGCCCTAATTCACATCGTGGGTTTAGGCGAGGGTTAACGGGTTAGGGACGTTTTACCCCATTGTTCCACCCACTTGCTGGCACTTAATGCCTTACAATTAGAAAGCGCCCTGCCTCTAGAGTGCATCTTCCAACGGGAAGAACTCAAATGGAGAAAACTATGGTTCCATGGAGGCCATAAGCCGTACCCGCTTTACCCACTCATCCCATTTAACTCATTCTACCCACGCGGTGCACGGATGCAGCCATAATTGCATGGAACGGCTGGCTGCACCGTTTCAGGTGAAATTCAGCAATTGATTCCGAATCGTTTGACGACTGCATCGAACGCAGGTAACTGCAGAATGCGCCCCTTTTGGCATCGTTCGCCTGCATAAATGTTTGCAGGAAGTTTTCTTGATTTCGCTAGACATGTGGAAAGGCACACACGAGCTTACATGAGCACTCCGTTCGCCGATAATATCGCCGATGGCAATTTATGAGCACTTTTGTGCCCACACAGCATCCACAGCATCTAAAGCGGGATGTGCATTTTATTTCAGAGATCGTTTTTCTTGGGCATTGTCTGTTGCACAAAGGCGTGCCGGCGAGATCTTCCCAGTGCATCTTAGATTGGACATTGTGCTGAAAGTCTGGATGATGAGAAACCCCGCTGGCTGTAGGACTGTAGCATACATTCGACTTTGCATTCAAACGCACGCCGCAAGGCGAATATCGTATGTTGCCAAAAAAAAACAAATGCACCCACACTACTTATGTGATGCGCCCTGCATCCGAAGGTTGCGAATTCTGCTAATCATCCCTCTCAAGCGCACCCTGCTTTTATGGGATGACTCCGTTCTGCCCCGGGATGATGGTACGCAGAAGTAGAACCTTTCTTATTGCTAAAAGTAAACTGATGGCGTTTTCCAGAAGCTTCTGTGTGTGCTTTTTATTTTCGCGAAAAAATACCATAAAATGTCAACATGAAAAGCATGTTTGCGAGAAGACGCGCAGTTTCTAGCAATTAATAGGGAACTCAAATAAAAAGATCTAAAGAAAGTTGGCTCGTAGCGATACGAGGGGCGTACTTTCCTGGAACGTGAGCAACTTGCCAAATGAGAATTATTAACTTTGCTAGTTCAACTAGTCTTTCTTTCAGGATATACTTTATTGAATAATTATCTCTTATTACTAAAGGCTGAACTTCTTAATTCTGCAGACTACCTAAATATTATCTACTAAGGGTGATTATATTAATTGAAAAAAGTGCATGTTCATTTTCATCTATTAACTGCAATTTGTTTATATTTACTTCGGCCTTAATAATCACAAATGATAGTACTTTTTTTATTTCCACAACCGAAAGTGTTCTATTAAATTCTTGCAATAGTGGCTTTAAAAGACGACCGCAACTCTACACAAAACTACTACTAATACGACTGCGTTCGTGAATTCTTTACGTGTTGTGTCCTTACAAATGATGCTACTTTAATAAATGGAATAATCTTATATAGATGAAGAAAAATTGAATTTGATAATGAAAATTGATAGTGATGGCATCTTCTCAGTTCTTCAGCTATTCCTCCTCTTGAAAATTCAGTAATAAGTTTTCATAGTGAAAATCTAGCCCGTTAGTGGTTGTAAAAATAAAGAAGAACAGACTTTTTAATACAAATTTTAATTTTTAAAGATTTGTGCAATAAAAATTGAAAAAATTGAAATCTTGTTCTTGATATGATGGTCATAAGAATCCAATATTCTTAGTATACTTGTTTAACCCTTGGTCCACATAAGTCTTTATTTATTATAATTTATATGAAAGGGGTCAAACTGATCTTCGTTTGTAACACTTAGTTTAGTTTCAGAAATAATTTCGTACAACAAGAAACCTGATTTGGATGTATTTATTTAATTTATTTCAGTTAAAGAAAAGTTTCGGCTTAGATTGATGGCACGTGCGCTCAGAATGCTACGAAAAACTGTTCTAAAAAAATCCCTTTTTATCACTATAAAATGATATGCGAAATAATTAAATTCCGACTTTTCTCTATTTCTTTTATCTTTCATAACTTTTAAAATTCTATAGAAGATATTGTTAAATGAATTTTGAAGTGTCATAAAAAAGTTTATCTTCAAATATCGCAAAAAATGTGTGAATGTTTTTTGAAAATTCTGAAAGTTTATCTTGAATATTATAGGATATCCTAAAATTTTCTAAAGTACAATATATACAAGATGTTCGGCGATTTGAAGAAAGCTTTTGGGAGGTTACTGGTAAAACCACCTAGAACCTATTTAACCACAAGATAGCATAATGATAATTCGAAATGTTGTCCTTTATCAAGTAAAAGGGTAAAAGAGTTCTAAAGTATAACTCATACGCTAGTTCCATAAAAGTAAAATAAAGTTGTCAATTTCAATAAATAATTTTATGTTTCCTAAAGGTTCTACAGGGAAGAAGAAGTGGTTATGGCAAATATTTAGAATGTTCAAAAGTTTTCTGAAATTTCTGGAAGATTTTGAACTCGATTGAGTTCACTTGAATATTTCAGGATATTTTTGTAGTTCTAGGATTTCTTAGATTTCTGGAATTATTTGAATAATTTGGTAGGGCTACCTTTAAGTTCTCTAACAAAAAATTATCTTAAGACGTTCTCGTCTATGGCGAGTACTTTAAAAGTTCAATGTGCTTATGTATGTGTACTTACGTCAATATTTTATAAAATGCCATTTCATATAAAATTATGTTCTTAGAATGTATACAATTCGGTAAAATGATTCTTTTCCGAAGAAAAATTTATAATACGGGTAGCAGCACTGCTAATGGCGGGTGTCGGTCGAACAAAATTCATCTGCCTATCAAGATTTAAAAGAGTCCTCGCAAGCCATGCGAGCGTTATCAGTTCTCTTTTTTTTGAAGAAGGAAAAGAATGTGGAAACTAAGAAAATCGCAAAAATGTCACCTTCGTCCAATAAGATGTCACTTTAAACAAGAGTTTCATATATTTCCTAAAAAAAGGTGACATCTTTTAAACTTAAGAAGATGAGAAATTAAAGTTTTACACCAGGATATATGTACGCAGCCACATATGTCATGAGGTGCCTTAAACACATCCCGCGGTGACGCCTGACTTGGACATTTCATCTATTTGATAAAACGAAATTCTGTGAGGACACCTTACATATATAAGTTAGATAGTTGCACTTCTGTCTTGTGTGAGTTATAACTTTCTTCTTGTTTAAGCCACGAAAGTGGGATAAATTGTACCATTAGGTACATGGGGACGCATATGACAATAGTTACATCCTGAAAGTTGTGAACTATTGTAATCGAGAATTGGATGTGGTGACCGCTGAATTCTTTTGCTTCTTAATCCCGGCTCAATGTGGTTTGACAAGACTCGGGAATTGTAAGAAAAGCACATTCTCCTTTATAGAAGAGCGACATAGATGGCTTTTTAGGTCAATCGATCGAACTTCTCCATGGTTGTGCGTAAGGAATAAGGGAAGGCTTTTATTCATTTACTTTGAGGGTAGGGAACATAATAAGAGTCTGGATAAGAATGCGCTCATTTTTCTGCATACTGTGAAAGGGAATGAATATATAAAGTAATAACATGACAAAGGAATTCCCTCACCTTTTGTGCGGACAGCTTTAAAAAGACGTAGTTTTCCTGCATAACTTGAAAGACTTAAAAAAATACAATGTGTTTCAAAACTAATATATTCTCTTTGAAAGGTAAAATAAGTACCTATTCCTATTCTTTTCAAGTATTGTATAATGCTTATTTAAATTTCATAATTTTCTTTCAAGATAAAAATTTCAATTTTATAAGCGTACAATATTCTGCCCAGTTTTTTCTTGAAGAGTATTTTAATAAAAGTAAAGAGCAAAGGCAAAATCTTGTGAGCATATCATGTTATTCCGTGCTGGACTTGCATGTTTATTATTATAAAATTGACCAAAAATCTTGATCATTAAACCACACTTACTTTTTCTCTTGATTCAAAGAAAATATTGATTTACGTCTAATGGGTTTCAACCCGCCAAGATAATTTTTGTCTGCTATTTAAAATTCGCAAAGAGGGCTTTAATGTTAGTCCTTTTTATTTTGCATACCCTAATGGAGTATTTTGAGTGACAAATACCCGTGGGGCTCATAACCAAAACCTTTGGTGCCCATTAAAGCATCCTAGCAACCATTATGGTCCTTGTTCACCTCCTTAATTAAATTTGATTTAATTTAACGCACTTCCCGCTTTTCCCATAACTCTTCTTAAACGATGTTAACGCAGCTGTCTCCACCTGGTCCGCCTGTTAATGACTACCAACAATTAAATTCGGCTCCTGTTTTTCCAAGACTCTTTTCGCACTCCAGGAATTATAATTCCCTGAAATTCCCGAAAATGTGTGCTAGCTCCTGATAGCTTTCGGTGTATTTTTCACTATCTGGTCCCGACTGTGGTGCGATGGCGCCACTATGCAAACTCCGGACATGGGAAGTTGCTACAAAGCCAGTGGTCAAAGGAAATCCGATTTCCGAACGAGTGATGAACTGGCCCTCAATTAACCTAACCACAAGGGGATTAAGTGGTCCAGCTTCGAAATAAACTGACCGCTTAATTATTTTGTGCCCTCTATGGTGTTCCATCATGCTCGTGGCCGGACATTTCAAGGGCAAGCACTCGTTAGCCCCTGAAGACTATCGGTTGGTTCTTGGTTTCATTGACCAGTGCCCGATCAAAGTGACTACTATTTTCCCTTTTCAAGATCCGAACTTGGTCGTTCGCTGTTTTGCCCAGACAAGTAGAGCCGAATATGCGAAATAAATGTTTACTTAATTGGTGGACTAGAGTACACGACCCTGTTTGTCATCGTAACCATAGAGTTTAATTTTAAATATTTTTCAAGTGGTGGATATGCGGCCTTTGTGAGGTAATAATCTGATAAAATTGTTCCTCCTACACAGTAAACAACAATAATGGAAATTGATTCCAATTCAGTTGTTTTACAGGCTTCGAATTTTTTACGAGAGTTTAAGGGGAATTTTAAGGATTTACACTATCAGTCACACTCAGTATTTAAATGATCCTGTATCACCTCGCAGTTTTTTGCAATAAAAGAGGACAGTGGATCATTTAACTCTGACAGGCGATGAATAAAATGAATAAATAATGCTATCACTGCTGAGTTGCATTGATTTTTTGTTAATTTTTGCTTCATAAAGATTTAATTGATGAATCATGGTTTTAAAAGACGTTAAAAGTCTTTTCCAGTTTGTTTGGTCAATAATTGGGAACAAAATATTTTTATTTACGTAGATTTTGTAGACTTTTACGGTTTAATAAACAAGCTAAAAAATAAAGAATTATAAGACTGAGCATTAAGCACTTTAAGTAAAATTGTCGTGTATCTCCTTATTAAATATAATTTTATACGCTTTACAACTTCATGAAATTTAGAGAAATATTCATTCAATTATTGTTTATTTTTATTTTTCCCATCACACAAGCAACTAGAATAGAGATAGACAATTTAGATTTCTGATTCATAAGTTTTGGTACATGAACTTAAGAGGAATGCGAATGACCCATAATTTATTTATGTTTTAATAAAAGGATACAATTGTTGGCAGAATGTAGCAGATTAATGTTTTCTATCAGATAATTAGTCGTATTTAAATCCAGTAGGAGCAAATACGTACCCAGGTTGGAGAACATCGAATGCATATATTTCTTTTACTATACCTATGAAATTTATTGGGAAATCAGCTCTTATTTAGGAAATAACTATAATTGAAACACATATTCAAAAAATAATAAAGCAGCTACCGTGATAAATTCATATAACTAAAACGATTGAAAGAAAGAAATGGTGTAGTAAGGAAAAAAATAGTCGTTATACATTCAGTTAGTATTTTGAATATGATCCATAAGTTCAGTAAAACATACCTACTTTTAATTTAATACAATACTCGATGAGCTCAAACGATATTTTTTACTTTTTATTATACCACATTCTGATCTATGCACTTGGGGTGAAATTAAATTAGAGATTTATGTTAATCAGTTAAAATTTTCCTCTAATTTGCGTTCATTGGCAATTAGCATAACTTTCCGAATCATAAAAATTTAAATACAGTGAAAATCCCTACACAATTTCTATCTTCGCAATCGAAATTTCGTCCATCACACACCCTAGTTGCTGTGCGAGGGCTAAAAATAAATGAAAAAATAAAATCTGGCGTTTTCGGTCGTCTCAGTAAATTTATTTTACAAGTTAAGCTGCTTACAGTCGCTAGGTAAACGTAAGTTTTCCGGGCAAATAAAAGCCCCATCCTGCGATGCTGGTAGGTGTCGTATTTATAACCTAACTTTGGTCGGTTCCGGGGAGAGTCAGGGACTTTCTGGATTATCGTAAAATGCCGGAAATCCGTGAAATAGGCAAGGGTATCGTCTTGACGTCTTGAGTCCGCTTCCTTAATAGGCTCGCATGCAGGTGATTCGTATCGGAGCTCAGTATTTATTGCTCCAAGAAGAGTGATACATCTCCGCCGAGTTGCTAGCTTATGATGATTGAAATTGTTTTTGTCCTGCTACGGGTGCCCTGAGCATGGTGGATTTTTAGTCCCCATAAGTTGGGCCATTAGCCTTCGGAGCTATTACGTGGCGTATTTCATTTTTAGAAGTCTTTTGTTTGGCTAAGCTGTTGTTAAAGCTATTCCACTTTGCCCGGCCATAATTTACTAGATAGAGAATGGGGATTTAGAAAGTGTCGGAAAAGACGACATTAAGTGCAAATGTGCCACACAAAAAAGCTTTTTCAAATTGTTAATTTATGCTTATTATGATTATACCAAGTTTGTCATCACGCAATGGAATATTTCGACAGGAGCTAAAGAAGAACTTGTAAAAAAGGAATTTTTTCAACCTGTGTAACGATGAATTTATGGCTCTTTTATTGGTAACGGAACGTTCTACATTGTCAAGGTGTTACTAAGCGTTTGCCCATTTTATCATGGTTAAAAGTTAATTTAGCAGTGAAGCAGTGCTCAAAAAAATATTTTTTGAGTCATTGTAGAGCTTGTTGGAATCTGAGGGTGTTTAATTAAAATTTCATGTGCTGTTTTATAAAGTTAACCTTGCTTTTTTAAACAGGTTAAAAATCGACTTAAATATCTATATCTATTTATCCACTCCGAGATGACATACAACTACTGGATGATGTAAAAATAAAATAGAGTGATAAGAAAGTCGCCAAGTAGATTAAAGTATGACTAGTTCTACATTCAGGATGGAATTACCATTCTTACTTAGTTCAACTGTTTAATTATTCATAAAAATAAAAATATTTTCTGGCTTATTTTCCGAAACCATTATCCCATCCCGTAGAAGCAAATCAGTTGCAAAGAGCAAACAGATCCAAACTCAATTAAACTTCCAGATTTAGTCATGCGAATAATGCGCCGAAGTTCATGCAGGTATTTTCTCTTATGGGGGTTTTATTAACCATGGCGAAAACCCCTACTTGTTCGTGCAATTGAAACGGCGTCCATAGGGTTCAGGCAGTCGTGGCGCGAATCATTCTCCAATTAATTCTATTTAAAATCCCAGTCGGTTTCGATAGAAAATGTGATTCATCTCGCACCAGCCTGCACGGTCAGAGAGGGCCCAATTTGCTTTTGAAACTTTTGGGGTTTTGGTTATTCCACCAACGCTCTTCCCCATTCGAGTAGACACAAATCACGCAAACTTGGTCTCTATTTGCGTCAATTGCGGCGGATTTTTTGACAAAATTTTGGTCGAGTCCAGTCGATTTCCTTAAATTCCTGACTGCCTGCCTCGCAAGGTTAATTTCGTGTCAATAATTTATTCATTGGTCCTAAAAGAAAGCACGGACCAAGGGCACCCGTCGTGCCTAAGGGTACCTGCAGCAACTGCTCCATGCTTTTAACTAGGAACGACTCCTGGCTGTCGGGCCCGTGAAAAGTCAACGTCAATTAGCGTTGTAATATCGGTCCACCCTCTGGCATTCCATGTCACTCGCGATATTTTCTTTCAATTAGAATTCAATTTCGCAAACTTATATCATCGGAGACCAACTTTTGATTAGGAAAAGGTTTTCCCGCGGGGAAATTTCCAGTTCTGGCTTCAATTGTATTCCGCCAAATGGGTGTCTTTTTCTGTTTTTACCTGCCACCCATATCTACCTGGATTGATTGAATTTTCCCGAACGAACAAGTTTTTGTGCCATCCAACTCGCCCAAAGTCGCATCCATCATAGTCAGAATCGATCAAAAGTGTCAGGTGCAGGATTTGCAAGGTGTGAATTGGCTGTGAAACTCAAACTGTAGAGGCTTTTTAATGGATACCATCCCGTTTTTCAAACCCTTACATTCACCTTCATAAAAGGTGTAGATAATCGTTGGAGCACACGGTGCGGAATGAACGGTGTTTCCATAATTAAATTGCTGCTAATTAAATCTTACCTGCGCGCTGAATTTAGAAGGATTATCAAGATACCACCGGACATACGTGTGGTACATACCTGCCGCGATAATCTTTTTGTACTATGTTATCTCTCATAGCACAGGTAATTGCGAGGGCCGGCGTAGTATGAATACAGATACTCTGCTACAGCAAATGTGGACATTACTTCTTATCTAGCCTTTTGTTTCATATGCGAATATGTGGGATAAGCCCAATTTGTATGCGGACTTGCACCGCCTAGGCAAATTACGGTGTTGGTAATTAGCTTGGTGAAAGCAAGCTTAATGCTCGTCCATATTTAAACAAAGGTGCATTCAGACAATTTTAGGAAATTCATGCAGGACGGCTAGATCGACCGCTATTTGGGCCAACAGTCCCGTGGAGAAATAAAACAGTGTATGCATTATTGAATTAGAGATTTTGTCGGTCATCTCTTCTAAACCGAATATGATTGCACAAATGTTGGATCTCATCAATCTTCATGAATACCAGCAAAACTTTATCTAGATTGCCTAGGTTAATGTTTAATGCATAAATATTTGAAGGAAGTCTTCTTATGTAAGTAGAAAGTCAAATGCCATTTAGTCAGTGATTTAATTCTTGATCACAAAATCGTAAAATTGTTTAACCAACGCTAATTCTAACTATAAATTTTTCTTAAAAGAAACCTAATACATTTTTCGTTTTCTGAGAAATACAATTTTAATTCTTCCAATAAGCTTTATGGATTTAAGAGAAATAAACGCTGACAATTTATTCCAAATTTGAAGCTTAGCTATTAAGATTCGAGGAAATATTAAAACAACTTATTCTCTGCTGAATACCATATTATAATTTAAAATGATTTTGGGCAAGTCGGAGTAATGTAACATCGGAAAAAATATGTAAAAAGATAAAAACAAGAACACATTTTTTAAACAAAAGGGAACACATTATTCTTTTAGATATGAGCCGTATAATTTGAAAGTGGTGAAATTGCAGTTTTTAAGAATTTTCTATTTCACACATTTTTAGCTTCCAGGTATCAAAAAAGGCCAAAATAATATGAAATGATTCTTTCTTTAAATTTAATTATACCACTTTCAAATTAAACAGTTCGTATGTAGTTAGATTATTGTCAGGTTTGAAAACGTAACATAATTACCTAAAATTCGTTTCTTACTAATTCTGTAAGTTTTTTGGTATGAGAATGGGTTTGATATGGTTTTTCTGTTTGGATGCCTTGATGAAAATTTTCTTATTAAAAATAAAATTGCAGCTTGCAATGGAAAAGTAATGTCTATTCGATTTTCGTGCTGCCTTCAATTATTTATTTATTTAAAATAAATTTGTATTTTCTATAGATGCAACTCTGTTTTATGTTGTAGATTTTTTACTTTTAGCATTAATATGTCGCTTTTGAAGAGACAACCAATTGCATATACTTCTCTTATGTGAAAGGTAAAAGAAGTTTCACCCATAACATCAAGTTGTTTCTGAAAAAAGGAAGTACAAAAATAATTACACATATAATTTGACGAAACTCGTTCAACAGTTAATTCGCAATATCGGAACAGATATAAAACATATTTGAGCGGTTTTATTTGATATTAGTCAAATGATTAGCCAAACTAGATTTAAAGAATTTCTATGCTTTATTTTTTACATTTCTTACATTACGGTTTTTGGTAGAAACGTCTTTTACACGGGCACGTAAAGGTTAATTTTACTTCATAATTTATGTCTTTTATTTATATACACATGTTCTTTCTTTATTTTATTTCCTGAAAGTCGTCAGTATTCTTTTTCATCTGGTCGCCCTGCTTCACTAAATAGGAATTTTATAGAAATTTCTTGTTGTTATGTTTGTCGAAGGGTACAATACTACATTTAATATCGCCCTTTCTGGTATTATGTGCGAAGACATGAATTCACGCTAATATAAAAGTTAAAATCTATGACCCGGAAAGAATAGTGGTTTAGTAGTCCGCCTACAAAAAGGCAATAGGGCTTCTTGACCTCAACTTGTTGAGAATTCCTTTGGCGGCCTTGACCAAAACACAATATTTTCACAAAATTTATTCGGGTCACCATAATGAAACTGTTTTCTCCTTTTTTTCGTTTTGCCTTGCCCATTTCCGGCACACACGCCAAAACCTAGAGATACCCTTGTGTATAGAGCACCCATCCGAAGGGTTAGTTTGCCATGAATAACTCCCTCTATCCTTTTGTGGAAGACGCTGGCCACGGATACGTCATCATCCCACTACAATTTCGTTTTGCTCCAGTTTGAAATAGTACAAAATTATTCTAGTATGACCAAGTACTCCCATAAAGACATTATTTCGGCCCCGTCGGAGTTCAAGCGGGTCGAGAAAGCAACCGGAGCCTCGGAGTGGGGTATTCTAGACCTGCTGCCATTCATATGTCATCTCTTAAAGACCGCAGTTACTCACAGAGGTATTGGGATGGAAAAACTGAGCAATGTGCGCTTACTTACTTCGCCCGATATTTAAGGATTAATGCGACCCGAAGTATGAATAATTTCAATATTCATACTGCGATGCGACCTACGGCGCTTTACGGCTTATCGTCCATCATTATTTTTGCGGATGGCGTTGAGTGCGCTCCCCGTGCCTGCCGTCGCAGAACCACAGATGGAGCTAATCAAAGCAAATTAAATGCCCGCACTTGATATATTCCCCTTGGACCGACTCTGTTCAAAGTTTCAGTCACTTAAATTGGCGGTCCACTTGAACTTGAACCCCAGTATTTTTCCTCCTCAAACGAGTAGTGGGACAGAAAGTAAACTGCGGGACGACGTGATTAATAACTCAAGGGGATTTCATGGAACTAAAACGGACGGGTAATATCTCTCATGGACTGTATCACGGACAGGGTCTCAGATTCCATTATTATAGCCTCGAGCCCAAGTGGCGGGTGTGATCTGGGTGAAGGATGTCACCCGGGAGGACCGATGGCTCTATCGCCCAGACGTGAATCATCCTACGTTTGGCAAAACTCCAATGGACCCCAACCATCCATTGCCCCGACGAAATATAATTGAAATGTTGCGAGATTAATCAAAGTGGCTGGGTCCACATATTGAAAGCAACAATTTCCTTGCGGCCCCGGGCCACGGTAAACCCGACAACCTCTCGGCGGTCCCACCAACCCAGCTGGTGCTACAGAAAATATTTCCAAATGCAAACGATAAATTTCTAGCACTCTCCTGCTGTTGATGTAATGGCGAACAAATTTTGATTTACTGCCGCCAGGCTTACAGAGCGCAGTTTGAAAATTTCGGACAAACTCGTTATCGAAAAGCCCCATGATTTCCAACAGTAGTTTGAAGTTTAGGAGTTCTTATATAAGCCGGAGGGAAAACTGTGGGCTAACCTTTGTTGGAAATTCGGCACAAATGGAATAGGCAATGAGTTCCATGGGTACAAGCGACCCGGAATGGCTAAACAGTTTTAATGTCCCTGGTCCCTAAACGAAATTTTTAATGCAGTATATTTTTAGAGTCGCGAAAATTACCGAAATAAGAGTTAGATAATTCCAACCAGAGCTGGTAAATTCGTTGAAATTTTAATTGGTAATTAGTACTGCATGTTTTCAACTCATAATGAACTTCACGTATTCAATTACAGTGAAAGGTGATTACATTACAAGGAATTCTAGTTAGTAATTGAAATAATTTATTTGATTGATTACCTCATGCTTTAAAACTTCAACTTCTTCACCAAGTAATTTAAAAAGAACTACTTAATGAAGGTTGAATTACCATTACAGTTATAGTTATCAATAGTACTCGATCGGTTTGGACTAGTGATAATTAAATCCATGAAGGAATGATTACTATTCGTCTTTATGCCGAGATATTTTTGATTTAATACTACTCTTTAAAGAGCGAGTAGTATTAAATCAAAAATATTATAAAACAAAAAACCCTTTTTAGGAAAAAACCTAAGTAAATGGCTACCCCTAAAAACAAGAAAATAACGTGAGGTAATCCATTAACTCATTATAAATCCTTGACTTGTACAATAAATAAAATACTTCAAAATATTAAATTAAATCCTTCCCTTTTCTTTGTGAGTGGCTCTGATACCTTTTATTATTATTTCAAATTTGTGAAAAGTGTTCCTTGAAAAAATGCTCGATTCCAAAGGAGAATTTCAAGTCACTGCCTAAAAGTAAGCATCAACAAATAAAACTGAAAATGGAGTGTAAATAAAACTCAACAACTCCTACGTTCGGAACATACAACAGACGGAGTTAAAAATTGTTCGCTTAAATTTCACGCGACGTTGCATTCGAATTTTCTTCGGGTTAAATTTGTTTTTCTTCTGTCGAATGGCATTTTCAATTTGAAAGTTGAGACACGAAAAAACTGTACATGGAAGATTGGAAGCATAAACATGTCACTGCTGAAATTTCCATATCGTCTATGTCTGAAAAGGGCAATTAAGTGCCTGCTACTCGTGGCCAGAAGGGTTTCAGTTTGTTAAGGCTTCCAAATTCAACGCTTTGTAGAAATTTATAAATATCATGGCACTGGTGGTAATGAATAATGAGCGTATATTTAATTTTAGAATGGACATTTTGGGGCAAATATGTTTTTACAGTCTTTCGAAATTAGCATAAAGCAAATATATGAATAGTGAAATATTAATTCCAAATATTGTCAATGTTCTGTACTCAAATTAAACACTTTAATGCAAAACTGGACTGTTTTCGACATCTTTTAAGGAGAATGGGAAGACAATTAGTATAATTGGAGTATGTAATATGACTTTATACTTTAACTTCAAAAGTTGTTAGAGTTATTTTGACATTATAAGTGTCTTGCGTTACCACAACCTAATTATAACATTAAACCAGTAAGGGCCATTTTCCGGAAGCGGAAACGAAACCCAAAAGTTCGTCAGACCTGCACGTTTAAGTATTTAGAAGGTACTAATGAAAGTATTCCTTGTACTGAGCAGTGTGGCACAAAGGTTTGGTCACATTTCATTTTGAACTGAGCGAAGTTAATTAAGAATGAAGCTTAGGAAAGTTGGACTGTGTCGGAATTCTGGGAATTTTGGGTTTCGTCATTATTGAGCACTGGAAAATTCCTATAATACCTTTTAAGGGGGTGCCACTCTTTCTACAGCAGTTAATAAAATCGGCCAAAAATGAATTGAGCTTGTACACTGAAAGCTCCATACCTAAAATTCTATCTAAGTGATTAATTGGACCAAGAGAGTTATTGACGCATACCAAAGACTAACTTGAAAGCATTTATATAGAGATTTTATCTTACAAAAGACATGAAATGCTAGCATTAGAGGTGTTCCGTAGGCTTCTAAAATTATGAATGTGCAGCTAGAATCTAATAATCCTCAATTCTCAAACTGTATAGGGAATTTTTAGCATTTAATTAAAAATGTAGATTTAAAGTAAACAAAAGATCTATATTTAGTTATTAAAGAACTTTTGAACCGTCGGTTCGCAAATTTAAATGGGAAATTAAACCGCTGAGGCCACATAAGATCCTTTTCGTATGAAAGGCTTAGGCAATATTTAATATTTCAAAATTCTTTGTTAGCTGCCTTTGCCTAGAAAGGTCAAGTCTTAAGACCTAACTATATTTAGGAGGCTTTCTCATAACATTCATCACAGTCAGGAGGTCTAATGCAGTCATATTATTAGATCTTGGCTATGTATTGCCTATATGAAATGAACATGAAATAGATAGCTTTTAATTTACTAATTACCATAGGTATTAAATATTTGTGATGATGTGCATCTATTGCAAGCTGTAAATATTTCTTTGTAAGAGTTTTAAGAAGAATGTTTATATAAAAATAAGAGTTATATGCTTTTGGACAAATAAGCACAATGCGATGACTTTAAAAAAAATTGTTGACTCCTTTTCCACTCTCCAAAACTCTTCCTTAAAATCAAAATTCTACCTTTCGATCCTTGTGTCTGTAATTGGGCCACTCCTACCTAGAACTATCCCAACCTTTAACTATCTTTAAGAAAAATGTGTGCGGTAGAAAACAAACAGACAGCGGGGTGGTTCTGTAGTGTTTCTTTTTTTGCACGGAAACTAAAAAAAATGAAGGAAAATTAGTTTGAAATTTCGTAAAATAAAAAATTTTAATATAACATACAAACTATTCAATTATTTCAAAGTGCTGCAAATATTTACAAAAAAAAAAAAAAAATTGTGTTCGGAATACAATACACAACTCCAGATATTTTGGTAACAAACAAGTAATTAGGCAAATGGTCGGACTGAAGGTTTCGTTGCATTATAATAGTTTGATTTGAATTTTTGTAAGCAGAAACACGATATTGAATTTCTATGTTGATGCCAAACACTAAGGGGTTACATGGCACGATCACATATAACAAGCGACTCATGTCATAAAACATGTGACGTTGTACTTGGGAAAAAGTTGAACAGAATAAATAAAAAGCTGTTTAGTTTTCGATGTATTGTTTGTGGATGAAGTCGCGAGCATCTATTAGTGATATATGTTTATAAAACTAATCCTATTTTCGTTCATTCATTTGAATCTACTCTAGATCTGTACCTATGTAAGTTTTCTATTTATTATCTGAGATCTGTCATTAATAATTTTTTCGAAATGTTGTTAGGAAATAATTTTTGAGATAGGACAGAGAAAGTTCCGTCATTTGGACTCAATTATTGTTACAATTATCATCTCACAGCGTTAAAATACCTTTAAAGTTTGTCTGCGACCTTAAAATTGAGGTATATCTGAAAATGAAGTTTATATGTCTATACCTTTTATAACTTTGTTTGAATGAACTGGAAACTTTCAAGATCTTTTTTGGAAACATTTTGATATTCTTCAAGAGACCAAAGTACAGAAATTGACCTTTCTAATGATTGTAATGCCTGTGAACGCTGCAATCCATAAAGAAATTCAAAGTGAGTATTTAGGATACCCTACGGGGATTACTTGGGCTCATATTCCGGTGAGCCGTTGAGACGTGGTAAAATACAACTTCCGTTTACGAAAAAAGGGACAAGGCTATTACGCACTCAATTCCGCATCTGAATCGATTCCTCATTTTGGCACACATTACATTCGGGCTTCTTGGACTTGCTCATGTAGTCCTTAGACCCACCATCGAGCTCCAGCGATAAATCCAACGCTAACTGGGCCCATTCATTTGTCGGCCGAGCAAACCAAAGATGTCACCTAATCTCGTCCTTAAGCGCCCGCTGTTCTTCCTCCCTGTTCATCTTGAAGACCACTCCAGCTCACTTCGGATAATCTCCAAAGTGTCCTTCGATGCTTTATCCCACTTATTTTGGAAGGAGTTGGAGCTCGCTCCAGACTGGGGCGAAAACTCTCTCACCACATCCTGCTTTTACGGCCAGGATATTCCCGGAAAAAGGCATAACGCGAGAGAAAGCTCCACAAAGAAAGCTTGGGTCATTCCTCCATTGAGCAAAGTTGGGTCAGTAGCGTTCTGGACGCAGCTGGGTTTCGTGCGTGTTGTTCCACTTATCACACCTGGCCGAGGAGAGCTCCTCAAGTGTGTCAAAGTGTCAAATCCAGTGTTTGGTGAGTCTGCCCGGCCAATTACCTTGAAGGAGCTGAAGAAGCCGATCCTCCTACAACTTGAGCCAACAAGAGGTGACACGACCTTAAAGTGAAGTGCGATTGCAGTGTCTGAGTGGGCAGTGCGGCCAGTACTGTGTTCGAGTGGTGCCAATTCAGATAAGCCAGGTGCGAGTGCTCCTTCTAATTAGCAGCAGATAGCAGTAACAACAGCTCGAATTTGGATTACGTCCGAATAGCATCATTAGCCCTAGGTAAATAGAAAATAGCCCGCGTTATTCGCTGCAGGTGATAGCGTTTTTCGTATAGCTAATTAACGCCCGCCTGTGATGAATGGCGGTCAGAATCTATCAGGAACCCTTCTGCCGTCAGTTACACCTTCCGACGAGTAGGACAGGACGTCTCTAACGACGGGATAACGCAGATGTCCGGCAGGTTGAGTGCATGTTAAAAACATCATCCTACCCCCACCCTGTAAGAGTGCTCCTTCGGTTGTGAAAATGCTCGATTACGCCTATGCAATTCCCGGCCAACGGTCCTTACACTCCCCCCGCAAAGGAGTTCTCCTATGGAGACCCACATTCGGATTTCCACCGAAGGACGCGGAGCGTTCCTGTGATTCGTGCGCATCTTTTTATTTTGCTATTTCTTGCAAAAATGATTTTTTTTCTTCCGGGGCATATCAAAGAATATGCGACAGGGTTGTCGGCCTAATGAAACCTGACGTCCTTTGATATGGGTCCTGTGGGACGTGCTGCGTTGAACTGTAAACGTATAATTGCGTATAGGACAAAAACGGGTTGGGGTCGTGTGTGTGGAAAGAAGAGGCCCGCTGCTAATGGAAACCTACGAAAGTACCCCGCGAACTTGGAAAAACTTATTCTTTTGTAGAAAATACCTTTCTTGATATCCTCCTGAGCAAGGTTACCTACTTCATTTTTTTGTATGTTTATCTTTTCTGATATTTTAGCTATGTCCTTTATGTAAAGATATGGGACATAGTCCATTTACTGAAGAGGGAGTATTTGTCCAAAGAAATAAACGAATATATATGTAGGTTTATGCGGTAGGTTGTATTACATCCATTATTAGAAAATTGGTAAAATCGACGAAAAACTCTGGTCAAATTGAATACTTTTCAGCATGATTTTTGTACAGACGGAAGAAATATGTTCCATTCTGGTGCACTATAAAATAAAATACAAGTAATCAAGTTTAATATATTTTTAATTGATTAACTTTTATATGATTCGGATGATCATCATTTTAATCTAAAATTATTTAAATTTAATTATATTACATTATATAAAATATTAAAAATTATAATAATATATGGTATTAATTATAATAAAACTAAATAAAAACTTAATGAATTGAAAACCAGCTTCTGTTTCATAGTAAAATATTAACTTTTTCCACAGTTATATACTATAACTTTACTTTATTAAATTTAATATCAGTTCCTGTGATGGGTTTTGAAAATATTTTGATAATAAAAATTTAATATATTTTAATTAATACGGAACACTGACAACATAAAAAAATGTCGTAAATATATCATTTAATTACAGCTGTGTTGTGAAATTAGTTCGTATTTTTTGTTATAGCTTGTAACTCGGCATTCCGATATTCCGAGCTTATTTAATCTTTTATTTACAGTTTTTATCTTTACAATTAATATAAAATATTTTTTTTTAAGAAGATTGTCCTTTCTTGATCTATAATCAGGCAAAATGATTACAATTTGGCTGCAGCGGCAGGAAAAAGTAAATAACGCAAAAATATTTCTACGGAATCTAAGCAAAATATAAAACTGCGAATTAAAATATACATTTGCAAAAATAAAATAATAATAAAACTGAATATAGCAATATAAAATTTTATAAAGTCATGTTTACATTGGATCTTTTGTTGATATTGCTTATGAGGATAAGAAATTCCAAGTTTTGATATGTATCCAGGACTAAGGAACGTAATTTTTAGTTTGAATTAGCACTGTAATTGTAATGGTATATATTTATTAATTCTTGAAACATTGCGAAATATTAATAATATTTTTTTAGAAAACTGAGCGATTATGACAAATTTCTATTTAGTTTATGTAATACTTGCATGATTTCTTTTTAAGAAGAACAATAAGTTTTATAATTATTTTGTACAACATAAGTCGTTAATTATTTTTGTCTTAATGACAATTTGCCATTCCTAATATTACAGAGCCGGAGTTCATAATCAATACAATGTACTAAAGTCTTATATGCGTATATAATTTTTAAATTTTCATTAAGTAAAATAAAAGATAATAATAAAAAGATAAAAGATAAGGAGTTTCAGTTGGTCGTTGTTGACGTCACTCTCATATTTTTCGGAAACTAGAAGACTGAGCTAGAACTGACCATTTGGAAGCTTCAATCAAATTGATAAGCTTACCTAAGTAACAGCTTAACAAACTTTGATCCTAATTTATATAATACAAGTAATTAATTCCGACTAGGCCTTTTGGTTTAGAGAAAATACATCAACAATTATTTAGTCCGCTTGTATTAAACCTACCTGGAGACATGGCGATAGCGAGGTTGTATTCTAAATAATTTACTTATTTGTTTATTAGGGTATAAAAATGTGTGCTTTATTTAGAAAAGTTTTATTAAAAAATGAAATAATCTTTAGCATGAAAGGCTATGTAAGTGTGTTGTTTTCCTATTTTTGTGAAATACTCTTTAAAGATAAGAGAGGGTTAAAGGCTAAATAAACTGTAGCGTTAGCTGAAGTCAATCTACAGAAATTCAATACCAATAGGGACCATGCGGCTGCCTCTGAGTGACTGTACTACTTTTGGGACACCATTTTTGTTTGTTCTGAACAAGAAAACCACTGATTTAATTTATATAATGCTTGAGTTTTAGCTTCACCTATATCCCAGATTGTTCCCTAAACATCTAGACCTAGACCAATTTGTGTTTTCAGATATTTTTATATAATAATTAATATAAAAAATAATAATTAATTTTGAGAAAAAAACATATATTTCGACATTAAAACCGCGGCATTAAATTTAATTTTTAATTTTAAGCTCACGTTTGTCTACACGCGCATGAAAGCCTCCATTCGATATATTATATTTGTTGTTGGTGCACCGATTCGTCGGCGAAACTTAATATAATCTTACAGATATGATCAATGAATGTTAATGAGTGATGAATAATTCATCGAACAAATTTTCCACAAAATTCACGCCCACATTCGCAAAATTTAAATTGGATTTTGGCTTACAAAAGCAATGTCTTTGAACGATTTTATATCGATTTTTAAACAATTTCATGACTATAAAGTGATTAGGATTATAATGGTGCAAATTTTTCCTATTAGAAGAATCTTTGATAATGGTGTTGTGTAAGAAAGTTACTGATCAAAATCCACTGTCCAAATTACAATTTATGTTTCCCCATAAAGATTTTATTAGTGATAATTATTTGTATACCATGGTTACTTGTTAAGCAACAGGAGTGCAGCCTGTGCCGTGCAAGTAGACCAATTATAACACATCCCTTGCTTGTTTATTGCTGAGGTCGTCGAGGAGCCTCCGCTATAATAAGCAGAAAATTAGAAAGAACAGGGGAATTTACCATAATTACGAGAACTATACATCGGATTCCATATTGGATGCATATTAAAAGCCTAACAAAATAACCCTGCCAGTCGGTGGAAGACATAAATCCTTGTTGAGCATAATGATGGCTTGCACATCTTCTAGAGAATTTACCTGAAGCCCAGGTATGTACTACATGAAAATATGCTAACTAGGGTTTCTTGTTAAAATTGATTTACGTTCAGGAGCGGAAAATAAATCACCAAACATGCTATTTATTTAAACCGAAGAGAATTTATAGTAGACAATTTAAAGTTGTACGCACTGTTGCCAAGGAAAAATTTCATCTTGAAAACTGATTCCTGTTATGCCACCGACTACACCTTCCCAGCCTTCTCAGGTGAATAGCAATAGACGCAGCCAAGCGGATGGGAAAATCAATTCTAGTAATATAGCGGTATGCTATCAGCAATTTCCATTCTATTTAGATGCTATTCATTTCAGGACTTCTTCCGATCTGATAGCCCGTACAAAGGGAATTTCATTACATAATTTCAAAGCCTGAGACATATCAAAGGCAGGAAGGAGCATTGGGGCTAATTGGGAAACATCAACAACTACAGCCTACACCTCGGGCCCCTTATCCCACTCCGGGCGCTGATTCCAGGGAGCCAAATTCGCTTATTCTGAATTATTTCTGAATATTATGCAAATAGAATTAGCGACCCCGCAGCACGATAACACGCGGTGCACGTTCATCGTTCGCAACGCATTCATCATAATCCTCCCGAAAGTAAATATGGTGCCCTGAATTCTGGTCCCGGCATAGTATTCCCTTCGGAGTCATGCCTGGGACCTCAGATTGCACCCAGCATGTACTGCCAGGGCAATAATGCCCGCTCTCTCCTGGAAAAAGTGAGAGTTAACAGTTGGACAATTGCCAAGAACTTGTTGAATTCCCTAAATGAGGGAACCGTGGCTAAATGCAAACCTAGAAACCCTTAGGTTGTGTCTCTGCAAGGACACATAAATTTCTAAGGTGAAGTAGGTTTTTCGACAATTTTTTTTTTTTTGGTACGTCTAACCCCGCATGTTTCTACAGTCCATTTAGTTTTAATGGTAATATTTTTTATCAACGTTTTTTCCATTAACCGGTTGCCATAAAAAAGTATTTTATGGTACTAGGAAGTACATAGTGCATAATGTGACTAGTTAAGCTATAGAAAAGTTTAAAGACTAAATAGACAATGTTCTTATTTGCTTAGCAAGGATTTTAACGTTCGGTCATTAGTGAGTTTACAAAGATCCTCTGGCCTTTAATTTTTTTCCCAGACGTATTAAAACACCATCAAGGTCCCAAAACTTGGAAATTGCTATATGAGCTTAAGGATCTTATTTCTGCTTTATAACAAAACTTTTCAATTAGCTAGAATGCTCTTTTAGATTTTATATGGGTTATAGAGAAAAGCTTATTTTGAAAATTCTAAAGAAAAGATGGAAATTAAAGCCCAACAGCAGAAAATGGTCTTTCCAAACTCTTTGAAATGTTATTCTTACGTTTTGGAGAAGTATTTCTAAATAATCGTGCATGGAATAGTATTTAAGCAATACCCATGCTCAAGAAGTGTAAATCTAATTGAAAGTCAATTGAAAAAGTATAGCTTCAGTCGACCTTTTTACTGAACTGCACAGAAACGATATATTCAGTATGGTTAAATTATAAAGTTTGACTCGGTGAAGTTAACTTCCCATTAACTACTAATTAACTAACCAAATATATTCATTATGAGTAAATTACGTTGCTGTACGCTATTAATTTTTCAAACACATTGACTTCTATGATTTCTCATTTTGCTACCATATAGAAACTTCTAATAGAAATATTTATTCCCCCTGACGAACATACCTATTTTTAATTGATTTATTTATAAGCAAAATGGGATGCCCCGAATAATAGAAAGGTCAAGTATATAAACTCTTCACGACGGGTATAAGCACATTACGTATTGAAACTGTCCGTCCTGTTTGAAACTATAAGCCGTCTCCTTTTCAATAGATACTTTTTTCTACGCAGGCAGACTTCTCTGTTAGGATTATAAACAAATTGCTCCAGACGACAAAGATGCTCCAGTAACTCCCTAAAGGCTTAATAGTTTTCTCAAAAATCATTCAAGCATCAAGAATCATGCACAATTAGACGGCGAGGTCAAAAGCATCTCTCATGATAAATGGTGCATTGAGATAGTGCCAATTTTCTTATTAAAGAATGTCCTTCAAGCTCCCTATAAAGGGCCAAATGAAAGCAAGGCTGTTTGGATAAATAAATTAGGAGGTAATTAATTACCGACGCCATTGCTTCCACCAAAGCAAAGGTGGAATTGGGCGACTTCCAACAAAGAACAAGGAATTATGTTTGAACGAGATACACGAGCAGATTCCACATTCCTTTGTACCATTTTCGTTGCTAACAAAATCATTCGTGCGAGCAAAAGGCATGATGTTTCTCATTATCAGCAAATCTTCTGAATTCGCCATCATCGAAACATCAGAGGCTCGGATCCTCTTTTTCCGAAAGGTTCAAATAGGATCCTAGAAGGTAATAATTTAGAGGTAGTCTGGTGTGAAGCGAACAACAAAAGGAGCCTGAAACGCTATTCTTGTCGAGAGTCATTTCACGGAGCTCTGCTCTTTTCCCTCTATTCGAAATAAGAAATTTTTCTTTTTGACGAAAAGTAGGACAGGAGTCAATAGTGGAGCCAAAGGTCGAGTCATACACATTCCGGATTGACAATGTTTTTCTACTGTACTCCGAGGAGAAGATTGCTCGCATTTCCATCTTCTTATTCAATTATTTCCCGATTGAGGTGCACTGAGAAAGTCCCCGCCGGGAGCATTATTTATTCATTAAAACTTCCGTCGCCTGGAACGTTCCGAGGCAATTAAGTACTTGCGTCAACGAGGACGACACGCTGTTCTCAAGCTTCAAAGTGCTATTCTTCCTGGAAAAGAAAACCGTCTGTTGTTTTAGAAAAGGTGTTTGTCGACCTTTTTAAACTGCCATTTATTGTGATATTACCAAATTTGATGCTGCGAAAGTGTGAGTAAGAAAGCGAAAAATGCTGTCCACACTTTTTTTTTTTAAAAGAAACCGAAATCTGAGAAGATTAGAAAATTTTATTAATAATGTTGAATCATCTTAAAGCTGAGATTCCAAAGAGCATAAAATAATTATAATATTATAAAAATACTTAGCCTAACAATAAATTTGAACAACCTTTTAATGATTTAGATTTTGATTATATTTTTCTTCCAAATGTGGAATTACAAAAGATCCTGAATCTAGAATGAAGCTGTTATGTCTTATAGGTCACTTTTGCTCGTAAATTACGTCCACCCTCTGAGTTATTCAAAAAATCTATATAGATATAGTCAGTGCTCATATGAGTATTAAGACGTGTCAATATCTATATTTGTGATCAAAGCAATATTAACGTTTTGTCAGGTTATATAATATTAATAAAAGAAATAAACAAACAAATATGTACAAATGTATAAGTTCTATTTTAAATCGAATGTTGAAATTCATTTGAAGGTATAAAATCATACATATTAGAACGATTGTACTCTCATCAAATTTATTGATCCATTGTGAAGACCTGAATATCGATCGACGGATATTTTAAAATACATCTCTTTATTACTTATCACCTTTGTGGCTAGTGAATTTAGTTTACATAATATTGAACGATAATCTGTAAATCTTGTTATTGGTGTAAAATCGTACGGGTTAATCCATTAACCATAATAATATAATCGATATTAAAAACAAATTTCATTTAGACCGGAGCAGCAGCGTCCAAAAAAATCGCTGACGTAAATAAGAAAAAAGAAAGAAGAAAAGGTCTCAATCATAATTTCATTAAAAAATACAATTTAACTTGGGGTTCAAATTTACCTTGCGGTTGTAGCTACGAGGCAGAATTTCGCGGTGTAGCTGAATTAAAAAAAAGAATCATCAAAACCAGAGAATGTAACAAAAAGTTTCGCGTTAGGCTGAGTAACTCTCAATTTATATGAATATCAGAGCTTGATTAATTATAGCAAATAAAAGTTATTGTGAATAATACATGCTAAAAAATAATTTTAAAAATTAAATGAACACAAGAATGGGTTAGTAATTTTTATATTTTTGTGCTACGTAAAAGATGGAATTCCTTAAAAAAAATAAAACAAGATTATTGAGTAAAGTAAAAAATAAAAAAAAATACTTGAAATAAATTAATGGATTTAACAAATATGTGGTATTATTAATTTCTGAATTCAAACTCCTACTTTTAGAACAATGTTTCCCAAAGTGGTTCCCTGTAGACCCCTGGGGTACGTGGCAAATTAAAATTAATGTGTGGGTGCATGGGCGTCAGTAGTAATAATTGTGACCCAGTTTTATTATTGTGAAAGGTAAAAATAAGTATTGATAAATAAAATGGTAGTTTATTATGTTTTTGTAGTTTAAAACGAAAGTAAATATTACTTTAGATTTCAAAATGTTTTATATATACTTAATTTTTACTTCACCATTCAAGAGATCAAAGTTGAATTTGTAATTTTGCTATTTCAAATGTAGTTATGTAGTTTCACTTGGTCATTCATGGTAAGGTTTTTACTATGAGGAGGGGCCCGCGGACATAATCAATTGGGGAACAATTGGTGTAGAATGTCATTAAAATTTTAAAACGTCTACCAATAAAATCTGCAAACTTTTCATAATTGGATAGCTTTTGTGTTCTTGGGTTGTTTGGGATCATATGCACAAATCAAAGCAAGAATATGCAAATTTATATAAATTTTTTACCATGAATTTTTTGATGTTACCCAAGAGTGTCTTTTTTATCTTGACGAGCGTGGTGGTAATATTATCCTCTGTGCAGGATGAGCTCAATCTGTGGTTTTTTTGAAAAGCAGTCACATAATGAAGGTATAATTAGTGGGATATTGATTAAATTCACCCAAACATCAGCAGTGTTTTCGGTTAATTTAATTTACGGTGCCAAATTTTGTGCACAATTAATTCAATTCTAGGAAAATACCCGAAATCCACTATCGATGCGAGGAGTGTCGAGTTGCTTCATGTGGTGTTGGGTGCTAGTGATTCCATAAATCCCCGAGTGAACACCTACAGTAGTGGCATCTGTGTTACCCTGGCATAACCTTTCGTTGTCCGGTGCCATATCCGTCCCGCGAGCGCCATATTTCGCTTCTGCATTATTCAATATTCAGATTGTGTGGTGCACAGTATTTTGCGAATAAAGTTCGCCCTCGATACTCAACAGGGACACTTTCAGTCCTCATGCTAGAATCGTAGAAACTCGGTTGGCGTACAGGGTGGCAAAGATATGACTATGAAATTTCAGTTGGGCGTCTATTGTTTTCTGCAATCGTTTGTTGAGAACTTTTAATTAAAAATGTTTGTCGAGTTCGTTGGTTTCTCAACTTTTCCCATGCAAGATTTAACCTATTCTAGTGTTCTAGTACATATGGGAGCACGGAACAAGTACAGAACGAACTTTTTAACAGAGCACCCTGTTTATTATCGCGAAAAATCAACTTGCCGGTTCACTTCGGCAAGCAATAAGGTCGCTTCGATTTTCCGAGCACTTTCCCTGCTCGGTCCCAGGATATCACCAGGCCAGGTTCAATGTACCACAATAAGGAAGCGTGCACGTGTTCACGTCTCTACCGCTTTTCTCTATAGGAATCCTTCTTCTCAGTCCTCTTCAGTTCTATCTTGAGGGTTTCTTCCTGCGCAAAACATCGTCTTAAGTAGGTCTGGGGATGAACTTCCGGGCGCACTTGTGATAAGTCCCAGAAAATAAATTGACTGCTAACAAATGACATCAACAGCCGCCTTCACGGGGGTGTTATGAATCTCATAGCTGTTCTCGGAGAATCCATCTGAATGTCAAAACTGTAGTTTTACCATCATTCCTCATAATAGAATTTTTTATGGACGTCAATCGAATCACATGACAACGTCCTTAGCCTGGAAATACCGCAGATTTTCGCAGCGAAATTCTTTGAAACTGGTAGACAAGACAAGGCATTTGAAGTGAAAGTTTTCACTGTTTTTTATGCCGCTTATCCGAGAAACTGGCAACCAACTCCTGCATTTTATCGCCAACAATGTTGGCAGTTTTCTCCTACTGAGTTGCCGGCAACGTATTCTGGGTGTTTTTTTCTTAGTTAATCCGCAAAAATGTTTCAGGAACCTTAAGTATAAAAAAATAGATGAAAAATGTAAGGCGACCTCGACCTGAGTTTGCGACCAACAAGAGCAACCAAGGTCACATCTTCTGTTTGCCTCTGACTAAAATTCTTGGAAAAATATAGTAACAAGACTTTTACCTGTTAAGGACATTTCTGGGTGAGTGAAAAATCAATTTTTCGAATATTTACCTCTCTAAAAGGTCATAGACTAATACCTGAAAAACAGTCAAAAATTGGGGAGATACTGCAAGGATAGACCGGTTTATGTAGTTATTACTTTTATATTAAACTTTCAGAAACGATAAATTGTGTATATTGATTATTTTAGCAATATTTGAACATTTGATGGAAAATTTCGATATGAATTAACCAGTTTCATGTAATGTACTTTTCATTTCTCTATTGTTGTATTTCTAAAGATATGGTGCTAATAATTCCACAAAAATCAGATTTGTCCATAACTCGGAATTAAAGCATTAAAAAATATGATTTTACACTTTTTCTTCGTCTTCTGAAAAAAAGTCAGAGATCACCTGACACATTATTCGTAATGAACTCTAAATGAAAACCGATTCTATGCTTGTACATTAACTGCTTTCTTTTAAGTAGTTTAGAAGTATATTAACATATTTTAACGACTTTTGTTGTTTTTTTATATTCAATTTGATTTCAATCCTCAATCAAAGAAATAACATTTTCAACGACATGTTTTTGAATAGTTTGTCCTTTTTTAGTATTCAAAGTTTCCCAATTTTAATTTTTTTGTTTTTTTCATCTCAAGCGAATTAGCCAATAAGTGGAAATAGAAGTACAGCCATGAATTGAGTAGTAACCTATAAATAACTACTTCTGGTTTATTTTTTTCCAAAGTTTAAAAAGGGTTCTTGGAGTTTCAAAGAGTACTATTAACTAGTGATACTTACAGTACACTTTCGAAGGTGCCCTACAGATCAACTTTATATCAATTTTTAGGAAACAAGTGGAATATACAGGAATTAAATTAAATGTTATTTTACTTGGAATCTATGCAAATGAAATCTGTTTTCAAATCACTTTAATCAAAGTAAAAACAGAAAGCTGGTCAGAAGCGAGTCAGACTCGTGCACCGAGAGTTCTGTTCAGTATTACGAACTTGACAGATTTGTTTATTTCCTTCGGGAATTATAAATGTCTGGAACTTCGTTTTATTTTCCTTCTATTAGTATGAATTATTTTATATTTTCTGGCTTTCTTTTCGAATTCTTAATTTGCCCCCTATTTAATTTTAATAAAAATATTGCTGAAATTCTTTCACGGGGAATAAAAGCGAGCAAATGACTTATACAGCTGTGTCAAATTTCAAGTCGATAGCAATAGTACTTACTGAGAAATACGGCCGGTTTCTCCTTCTGTCTCCCAAATAAATTATTGTTGCCTAATTTCTGCATTTAAAATAAAAAATATTCCAGCTCGAGTGCCACAACATTAATTTGATTTAAAATTCTCTACGGCACATTGAATCGTTACCCGTACCAATTTTCTGGCGTTATGGCGTTCTTTTGTATCATATTTTTCAGTCTGAGTATGGTACGGTTCTCGCAAAACACATAAATAAATATCTCATGGGAATAGGTTAAAAATGCCGTCTAGCAGATATTGCGGATGTTTGCAAGTCGAGATCCAGATATCTCAGAAGAATAATATTTGAAGACACTGGATACGTTCTTTATCAACTTCGTAAATTGCTGGAGAAATTTCTCATATTTTCTGACACCATGTTTGCATTTACTTTCCGTTTATACCCGTTTCTGTCTAAAATAATGACACGTGTTATTTCCCAAGCAAAGTCTCGCTTTTTGTGAAATATCCTAGCATATATCGTCAATTTATTGTTCTTGTACCTAGAGTTTCGTTAAATATACAAAAGTTAATTGAAAATTGCAACTGTAATGTATGTAAAGACATTGTAAGCAAAATAATCGATTAGTTCATCGTATTTTGCGAATTAAAGGAAAATTTTATACAATTTTCTGTTCATCAGAAAAAATACCAAAATTTATTCCCTGAAAATATTTTCTTTAACGAATTTTTTATTATTTCCATTAACTTTTTCGTATCTCAGTGAAATTTCTGCACGAAGTGAAAATACTCTTAGATTGTCCGGCAATTTATTTTTATAACAGTAATTTAAAAAGTTGCGTGGCCTTAGCAAGGCCCTAAAATGGCAATCGTCAGTTTTTTTTAATCTAATTAACGTCTCAAAGCACAAGATAGCTAAAAGGTCTATTTTAAGGGGATACGTGGCTTTCAAAATTTAAATGGTAAAGTTTTGGGCTTCTTCAAAAAGCGGACTAATTAAGGCGTTTAAATAAAACCAAAGCGGCTTACGTAAGGCCTCTTCGAAGGGTGGGATATTCGTACCCAGCGGCGTCCCTTACAGAAATTAATTATTGTATTAAGGCAAACAGTTCCTGAAGATTTACTATAGAAATCTGTGCTGCGGCCGTTCTAGCAAATTTAATGAGTTCAACTCAAATGTTTGTACTTCACCTTAATTATGCCACAGAAGTCTCCTCCGGAACCAAGGTTCCGAAGATTTTTAGCGTCTAATATTACGGCCTCTTAAAAGAATTCCTTAAGGTTCGGGTCTGTTGCCTTACGTGGATTATATTTAAACCACCAGTCCAGCATCCTTACTTCACGCCTCTAACCTTCGTGAAACAAGAAGGTCGTCTAATTCCGGCTCATCTCTATTATTCGTCTCAGCACGGTCACAGTGGATGTTTACTAGAATTATTGTCTTCGGGAATTCCTTGGGGAGCATAACGTTAATTGAATTCCCGACCTTGGCTGGGGCTCCACAGGGATCTTTATTTGATTTTAATTTGCTCATAACAGAAAGTCACAGATACTTCACCCTTTTATATAACTGCGAGCCGGAAACAGTTTTAACTTTTTCAATTAAGCTCCGTGTCAGGACTTTTAATCAAAATGAAAATTTGATAGAACACGAGTTGCGGGACACTAGGGAGTCCCACATAAAATGGGAACTGCACGTGTAACTCTTTGATGTGGAACGATAAATACAAAACCAGATTCGCCATTAATCACACCAAAATCGCGGGTAGGTGTTGTAAAGGGCTACAATTTTCAAAGTACCAGGTCCGACCGCTTCACTATGGCTCAAATCGCTTCGCTGTTGAACTTCTACATTCCGCGTTACAGTAATTTGCCTTTGAATCCACTCACCATTCGTACATGAATGTTTCAGGTTAAGGGAAATTAACTATATTCGGATTTTAAAGTTCAGCCATACTCGTACATTAACCGAATGATTTTAAATGCCTATGCTTAAACTACTCTACAGAAATTTTATAAAGCGCTTTTCAATTCTACAAATTAAGTCATAGGAAAAAAATAAGGAAATCATTTTATTAAAATTGCTTGAAAATTCATTGACGATACTTTGAACTAATATGACTGGTCATTGTCGAAGGTTGGTGATTTAACACTTGGGTCAAGATCTCAATTCCACATGATGAAATCAATTTTTTTCGACTTTTACCGTGAACCGCCTTTATATCTGCCCCTCGCCATTCGGACCCTTTATCTTTAATATTTACTGGTACTTACTGAGGTTGTAATTTTCCACTAAGTAGATATATGAGATCCTATGGAGCAAATGACTTAGACATTACATTTAAAGTCAGTGACCTAGAAAACCTATTGCGCATTTTTGAACGAATATTTGGATTTATCGATTGGCATAGACAGCGAAACCTTTCTACGTCGAAATACAAACTTTTGTTCAACCGCTCCATTGTGGCTCCGACCGTTTCAGTACACTTCCAACTGCTTTACTGCTGAACTTCTACCTCCCACAAAGCAGTCTGTTTTGTTTTTGGATTTCGACTAATTTGCCTCACATAAACTTTTCTTGTTCTCTAAACTTAGACGTGTTTACCTGACTTTAATCCGCTAATTTCCATCGGGCCTATAATTGTTGCGATGTATTAGCTATAATTCTCCCAACCGTAGAGGCGAATGTGTTATAGTCCGGAGCACCCGTCAAGTTTTGATACCTTTTACTAGGGCTGTCGGAGGCAATGAAAAGGGTTTTACTCTGCTAAACATGACACCTGGGACAGGTGTGGGTAAAAGCGCGATCCATTATGCGGCAATTATAATCTGTGACGTGCTTTTAACTTCGCGCACGAGTGGATTACCTGCGGGCCGAAATTATTTAGGATTGTTTGCACAACGGGGAATATGCGTGTACACTATAATTAGATGATAACTAAGTCGTCATTTGTGATTACCAGTCGAGCAGGAATGAGAAAACAGGCTCTGCTTGGTCGGGATTACGCAATAATAACGCAGGTATCTCTGCTGCTGGTGCGATTCACTGCTCCAGTCGTGCTTTATCTGGACGCATTAATCCAAAAGAGAAATCCCCGTTCAGGTGAGATGATGAGCAGGAAAGGTTGTGATAGCAGCCCTCTCTACTCAACAGACCTGTAAAATCCAATTAGCTTTCAAGTACTGAAACGAATAAATGCGTTCCCGCGGAAATAAGAAATTTACTTTCATGGATTAATTAGCCAATTTCTGCCTTAAGGACACTTAAAGGAAAGAATGATTTATTTCATTCTAGGGAAATCTATGACTGGATTCAGCAGTCTTAGCGCAATTATATGTAATTTGAGTATTTTGAATGATATTTAAAGGAATTATTAGATGTTAATGGGATCCAGAATTAGAATTTCCTTATAATGTTATGAGTTAAAGTACATCAATTAATTGGTTACCTTTCTTTTCCTTTGTTAAAAAATGCCGTACGAATATTGTCCAGCCTGTGAAATATAAATTTATGTAGTTATTATTTAAGAGATTACGTTACAATATAAAAAGAAAGAAGATGAAAGATGTCCTCTAAATGAAAGAGGTTTAATAACAAAAGAAAAAAAGCGTGGCCTGTTTGTTTTTATATAAGCATTAGATGACTTCTGCATACCACATCCCTTTGCGTTTTGGTGTCTTGCTTTAACTTAAAATTTGTGTAAATACACAACACAGCAATTAAGAAAATTATTAAAAAATTCAACAGAGGGACAAAGTTATTGTGGTTTGTTAAGCCTTATGTGTGTGACAAAAAGAACACCTCAATTCGTGTGACGATTAGATTAGATTATGCTTACGTTACACGCTTATTATTTATTTATCTACAGGGAACCCAAGAACGGGCAAAGAAAAACGTACTTTCTTTTTTAGCTCTAAATATAGATTTGTAAAGGTGTTATAAATATTTTGGCTTGCTCCAGTTATTCTTTAAGATTAACTGAATTTCAATTATTAAAAAAATATATTTCAAAGAAAAGTAGGAGCTCTGAGAAAGTCTTTAATTTTGTTTCTTGAATAAGAATAATCGTTAGCTGAAAATTGTAAGTAAAATTTGTTAGTAAAGTAGGAAAATATGTTCTTTTAATTTTGTCCGATTGTTTAAGAGCTATTACGTGTCTCTCTTCTTTTTAAATGCAAAAGTAAGTAACATTTTTGGAAAAAACACTGTTTGAACTGTAGCAGTAATTGAGGGAATTTTTATATTTTTAAAACTCTTGCGAGATTAGTTTTTGACAAAATTAGAAATGTCTAATAATGTCAATATACAAAATAGAACAGAATTCTTTGAAATCTGAAGCAATTTAAGCGGGTTTAACAAAGATAAACGCGAATAGAATGTAATAGCAGAAAACAAGGAAATAGTTGCAAATTTTGACGGAGACATTTTCGAAAATTTTCACATCTGTAGTTAAATTTTCTAAATACATCTTTTTTTTGGTTTACAGTGTTATTTACTTCTGTTTATTAATAGAATTCTGGAATTCAATATAGGCTATAAATTGTTATCCGTTCGCATTCATCAATAAAAATCTGGTGGACAGACATAATAAAATATAATTTGGTGTAGTTTATGTACCAAGGCAATTCTAACGATTTTGATGTTACTGCTTCATGAAAGGCAAACGTTAACTGGCGACGTTGTAAGGAAAGTCTTGGGGGCGTTAATCGGAACGCCTTTATGGATTAAATGAAGAAATAACATTCGCCTTTAGTCTAGAAGTCAAAAGCCAAAGGGAGAGAGCAAATAAAAGCAAACGACGCTTGACGTAAACGAAATGCAGATGTGATGGCCTCGACCATTCGAGGAAGGATCTGAGTAATAAAACCAAGAGGGACAAGAGGACAGGATATCGCTCCCAGAACACCCGTTCTCATCAGATAAACACTTTTTATGAATATTTGCGGAGATGAGTTGGGGGTTGGAGCGAAACGTACCGAGTAGTTACAATAAATTCCCCTAAATTGTCCGTGCCGGAAAGTTCACAAAGAATCGATTTCATGGGTATCCAGCTGCTCAAAGAGTTTTCATTTACATTCAGAGCCGGGGACATGATACACTTTGCCTTTTTACGGCAGAAAAATTCTCGAAGCGATAAGCTTTTTATGACCCCTCCAGACTCCTCCAGAAGTCTTGGCTTGCACGGCAACTCCACAACTTCGCAACTCTACTACACCAGAGGAGGATCAATGTCAACTTTGGTCTAAGACCCATCGCTTCTTCGGATTCATGCAAACTCTGCGTTCAGAATCATTTGCTAGAGACAAGAGACGGTAGAAATTGTAACAGCAATAGCGCCCAGTCTCCCAGAGTCTCAGAGTGTGGAATGGGTCAGCAGATACCTTCACAAAAATCACCAAATAATGGTTCTGTGTGTGAGCATGGGAGCCAATAGACTTACTGGTAAAAAATGTAGGGCTACCTCCACTAATCTTTTTTCTAAAAAATGAGTGTGTTCATTGTATCTTCAACATTCTTATTTCGGAACTTTAGAAAATTTACCAAAAAAAGTATTTTCTGTAGAGATGGTTTTCGTTATAGTTAAAGTTTTTATTTTGAGAGAACTAATGGTCATTTCAGGACCAAAATAGAAATTTTTTGTTTTGTGTGTGTTTATGTTTTCTACTTTTACTTGAATCGCTATAATTATACCAATTTAACGAATTTGAAAATAAAGTTTTCATAAAGTTGTATAATAAACAAATGTGGGATGTCTATCTACGTCGTGTATATCCGATAATAGCAGCCAGCAACTGTTTTGCCAATGAATTACCGGTAAATGATTCAAAAATAGTAATATACTACTTTTCCACGAAATTAAAATACAAATAGCAATAATATGAAAGATCTAGTAAATTTTAATGATTCTGAAATAAACTTAGAAAAACAGTGATTTAGTGAAAAACTGGAAAGATTATTTAGTTGAAGATTATTCACAAAAGTTTTGAAAATGGAAAAATTAGGATACATACAAAATAAAATTGATTTTAAGGAAGAAAGCAGAGTTCAAGAGAGCTTGGCTCTAGTTGACATTTACACTGTTCTTGTTTAATAAGATAATACTTACAAAATGAGCACCAAAAATTTCTATTAAGAGATTTATTGCAAGGTTATAACACATTATAAGACTTTGAATTCATTTTTTCGTAAAGAAAATAAGTTACTTACCGTTATATTCTTTTTTCTTCAGAATCTACACTTTCGAGTATTTCTGAAGACAGTGTGTCTTTTAAGAAACGACAAGAACTTAAAAAGTAAATAATAATACCATAATAGCAACTTCAAGTTCAAAAAGTAATTTTTCGGAAAACGGAAACAGCTTTATACACATTTAGCAGGTGGCGCAGTACCGAGTTCCAGAAGAAAAGCAGACTTGAACCCAACATTTTTCAAAAGTTAAAAAAATACGGAAAAGAAAATTAGCGTTTCTAATTTTTTATGGTGCCTTCCATCTCCATTGTTTATCTTTTAATTCATCTAGAATTTAGGTCCATCATAGCACAACGTAGAAAATTATTATTATAAAAGATTCTTTCTCGATCTTCAGTATTAATTTATTACAGCTAATGAAATGATAAAAATACAATTTCCTGCCTCATACTTTCCACAACATTCGTTTCCGTGTATTTTCCGATAAAGCGCAAAATAACCTCAGAGTTTCCTAAATAAAATCCTTCGGAAATAAATCGCCTGGAGAAAGTTTATGCGATTTCACTGGAGAAATCAATTCCCTCTTAACGCAGGCCTCATAACCCTTCGTATTTCCTCACTTCCCCCAATAAATCGAAAAGGGATCAGTTCTCATGTGTATAGATCCAAATTCCGTATTTCGTCGCCAGCCCCTGATGCTTCAATACCAAAAATACCCGAAGGTGTAAGCCCGGTACCGGCCAGCATGTTCCTTCGATTTTTCCCAGCCATCTTACATTTTTGACTGACAACAGATTGATTTTATTGTGTTCGCGTGGCGCGGAATCCCCTAATGTGAATATTTTGAGAGCGAAATTGAAGCTTACGGGCAAAAACCTCTTTTAAATTTTAATGCGGCTCGATCGGAGAACATTCGCGGCTGTGTTCCATAGAATTTCGTAGTCTGAAAATACCCCCGACGTCCTGACAGTGACGTATTGCTTTTTAAATGGATACAACGCGGTAGCGGTGGGAGTCAACTGCTGATAGGAACATTTGCTGATAAAATAGGAACAGCTTTCAATATGGGAGATGTATCTCGTTTGTCTATAAATGCGTGTACCTCTTTTGTGTTGCCAGCTTGCCAAAGTTAGAAAAACGCGGACGGTATTCGCATATTAATTAATCAGATACTTTAAAACCACCATAATTCTTTAGATTTCCATAGACGTTTTATAATTCCGTATTAAAAAACGCCAAAGGAAGTCTTCTGATCAGTTTGCTTTCATATAAGTTCTTATGTTTGTCATTGCGTTGTTTTAGCGACATTATAAAAACATTATTTAAAAATTTTAAATTGCTCATTAATAGAAGGTTCAAAGGACAAATAAAGCGAAATATCTAATTACTATATATTATGAGAAATAAATAATTATCTATCATAAATAATATGAATTATTAGTTAGAATTAGGACCCGTAACGTGCGAGAGGTACGGGATCCTCAGCGCATGAGTTATAATAGCTCTTAATCAATTTTTTTAAGTAACTAAAGAAGCAAAGCATCCATTTAAAGTAAAAGGTATGTAATGCCGTGATTCAGAACAAAAACTGTGTTAGGTTGCACCTACAAGTGATCGGATAGAAGTAATTATATTTATAGTGTGGTGTACGATATTGCCTATTGCTTTTAATTATACTGTTTAGGGCTCTTTAAGGGCTATTTTACTAAAAAATCATTTTCCTTTTTGGGAACTCAAGACTTCACATAATAAAGTGTAATACGAATAAAATCACCATTATTTGGGTAAATTTAACATTTTCTATGCAGAAAAGACTTTGATGAGGAGTTAAGTCGCCAGGTATTAAGAAATCCTATAACCCCTTACTTATTTTTATTCATCAGTGGCACACTCTGTATGTATGAAGCTTTAAATAGGGGCTACTTTTGGGTTTGATGGATCTTAGTAAAAAATATATGTAGGAATTTTTCCTCGAAATTGTAACATGCGGATCTACATAGACTAAACAAGTTTAGTAAAACACTCACAAAATTTCTTAAACTATTTTTAATACTAATTTATTACTTTTATGTATATAATAGATTTTCAGTGAATTAGTCTTTTTACTTCCATTTTAAAAATTTTATCACTATTTGCACAGTTTTTTTTTAATTACTGTACATAATAATTCTTTATGCCTACACCAAATTTTAGAATTCCATATTTCAAAGAAGGGTCCGTTCGTCTGATATAATAAAATTTCTCTGGACAAGATAAAGCAATCAGGATAAACTTTGGAATATAAAAAATTCAGAAAATAATCTGGCAAATCGGAGATTCGACCGATTTCTAATATGAGGAGTATCTTAAAGTAATTTTTTCGAGAGAATGAGTTAAGGTATATTATTGGTCATACAAATTGATTTAGCTATTTTAACAAAAAGAATTTGGGAAGTATAGAATACGCTTTATATAAAATCCTTTCAAAGTGATCCGTATGTTTAAATTCCAGACATGGCGACGGACAGAAAAACAGACGATGACAATTTTCCGGATTTATCCCATATTATTTTAAAAATAAGTCAAAACACAAGAGTTTTTAAAGTAGAAAAATGCTTTTAGATATTTATTTGGCTCGGATTTTAAGAGTAACAGATCACATACATCTGTATATTACTTATATGTTAACTCAGAATGAAGAATTGCCACAATCTGAATTATTTATTTTATTATACATATACGCTTTTGATATCTGTTGCTCTTATTAAATAGAATCACATAAATTAGGCTTAGCTTTTGTGGCATACTGAATTTGAAGATTTTTTAACTTATTATTTTTCCAACAAACATTTTACTTTGTGTAAAAGCAAATAAAAATAGATGTTGTCCTTTGCTCCGAATTTGTCGGGAAAAACCCAATTTCTTGAGTTTCTTTGAACTTAGTCTACTACAATACGAAATCAAAATACGGTCTACTTATTCGACAAGCAAAAGTCTGCAAGGAAAGTCTTTCGGCCGGATATATTCCGTTCAAGAAACGAGTATTTTCTTATTTGGAATTTCTGTGGAATATAAAAGCAAAAAATCTTGTCTCTTACAATTGTCGACGGTCGAATGCATGCAATAAATAAGATACCGGTCGGATCTTCAAGGTAATCAAAAGTCTTGAGCAGCAAGAAGAAATTCCGTCAGTGAAAGACGACGCCCAAGATGCCATCTGGTGTAAGAAATTAGGTCATCAGTTTTGATAAACTCCCCGTTGGGAGATGCACATATACCCCCTTGTAAGGATTATCCGCGTTTCCTGGCAAATTCAAACGAGGAAGGAACGAAGCTGGTTGGCTAAAATGATTTCACTAGGGAAACACTCCCGAGGATACTGCCGCTTTACCAGAAATCTTACCTTATTCGATGCTGTGGCTAAATTTTTGTGAAAATATTTTTGTAATCAGGATCCCGGAAGAATTTAGATGCAGATGTGAACCTGATGATGCCTAGCTCCCCGCAGCTGGCTCTCAGGTCTGTATAATTTCCCAGAACGGAACCAGAAACCCACCCGGCTAGGTAAATGGGTTGTGTCGAGTTCCCTTGTTTCACCTGTGGGTGAAGCATTATAAGCTCCCGTGTTTTGTGGGCGGAAGGGCAATTCCAGTTTAGGACGTTACACACGAGCTACATTAGCACCATCCTAGATTCCAGGTGAGCACCAATTATAGCCAAGAGCCATCGGAGTATAAGCCACTTGTTTTATGCTGTTTGTTTTATGTTTACCTAATGGCGCCCGCCGGCGTGAAAATATGATGAATTGTGTAGTGCGACGCGTATCCTCGCAAAGCAAAGAAGCGCTTAACGTGCGGTTTTCCAGTAATCATCCTTGTAAGCGGTAAACGTGATCCCAATTCGGATCCTGGTTCCACAATTCCGCGTTCGCTGCGCTTTACGTAATTAATCGAGCGAAATATTGTACATGTTGTTGGCCCTTGATAAACTATTTGGGTTTGCGCTCAGCTCCATGAATAGGACGAAGCTCCACGAAAAGTCTATTAAAGCATATGGGCTCTCATCCGAGCTCATTGCTGGTGCCGGAATCCTTTCGCTTAATGTGGAAATCAGGCCAGCGGCGGACACGGCACGCTTTGAAGAAAACCATGGAACATGGTCTAATTAAAACGTTGTGCCGTGCCGTGCTACGCCGAGTAGAGCTACTTTGATCCCCGCCATTTTCCGCTTAATCCAATTCAACCTCATATTGCAGCTAGTATTCCCGGTTCCGTTTTCGGAAAACTAGCTTCCTATTCTTTAGTCGTCCAACATTGAAGATGGAACCAGGCTAATGACCCCTGTTTCTAGTCCCGTTCGTAGTGATGAAACGATACGAGTGAATATTCGATATTGCTTGAATACAAGTGTATTCGTACTTCTGCTTTTATTATTTATTTAGCATGTCTTTTCACATAGAAAAAATTTAGAAAAATTTAACAAGACTGTCTTTAGCAATGAATTGTCCTTTTAAAATTCCCAGACCTTCAATTAAGCCCACATAACCAGTCCTGTGCTCTTTTGTTTTTCAGATAAATAGAGGAAAAAAATCGTTTGAATTTGCAATAAGGAACGTACTTCAAGGCAAAGAACCACATGATACAAATAAAGATTTTAAACTTATTGTAATATTATAATATTTCTGCATTTGTACTGCCCGATTTTGAAAAAAAACAATGATATAATTAAAAATGGATAGAACGTTCTAATTTGGGAAAATTAAAATTTTATACTTCATCACTGGGTACGGCTTAAGAAGCAATTTACAAGCAATAGAGTCATTGAAGCCCTCCAGGTTGTATATCAATGAATTCGAGCAATATGGCTGTAGGGCTTTGGTGGAAATTAGCATATAGGATGGTGTCGATAGAGCTCAAGGCAAATGTTGATTAGATCAGTTCATAGAATTGGTGTGTGCACGACGTTTTTTTTCTATCATATGCTAATATTTCCTTATGGCGGAAGAAATGTTTATATAACACATTTTCCCCTTACTTTTATCTTTTTTCATTATAGTATTTTCCTTATCCTATTTTTTTTTATTTCTCTACGATTCAAAAGTGAGTGGGTAACCGTGGCTAAGGACGGCTGTGCCACACTTGTACCTGTGTAAGGCCATACTTTACTTAAAGAAGAAGATTCAGACTGAACTAATTTCCAGTCTTTAGTATTTTCATTATGCAGCACCCCGTCCCTGCGTCTTAATTTCTGCAAATTACTAATTGCTTGTCCTACGTGTTCCAAGAACCCTTATTGCCTGGACAGCAGTAACGGTTGCCCGAGCTTACTGGGACGATGCCCAATTGAACGACGTAAGTGCCATCTCTAAAAGGAGTGGTCTATGTTATCCGTACCTTAGCGCTAGAGACACATGCATGCAGACCGAATTTTGAAGTGAGCATGAAGGGTGGTGCTTTAACTGCTAGGCGCATGTAGAATTCAGGACGAAAGGGAAACTAAATTGTTTAAATTGCATAATTCCCGGAATATTGCAGTGAATCACAGAGCGTCCTGAAATCTATTTGGATAAGGTGTCTCATGAGTGCCGAAATGGCTTGTTTGGCTTTTGGAGGGAACGAGACTCAATGAGTAGTAATACGAGATTTCCTTGTTCCCAGCTTGCAATTCAAATTAAATTTTCCCTTCAATAAACTACGGAGTGAACAGCATTTGTGCACCCATTTGGCTTTACGGGATTGCAGTTTTGCTCTTTGCGTTTCCTTTGATTTCTCTATTAACCCTTAGCCTTAAATTTTATACTGGATTGTGGTTTTGCATCAAATTGGGATAGTCTAATACTTATGATGACCACGGGGAAATGTGTTCTTAAAAACGAATGTTTTAAACAAAATCTGGCTTATTATGGTGAAATAAAAACTAAAACTGCTTACGTAAATAGCCATAGAACACTCTAAAGCATGCTTATGTTCAACTCCATATTAATTAAAAAGAATTTTAGAAAAAAATGCTTTACACAAATCCTTTCCGTATTATACTTTGAATTCTGAAGTGAAACATTTCTTTTCTTGGACTCTTGTCTAATATAAAATCATTAGTAAAATTTTTGTATAATATTTTTGAAATATAAATAAAATTTAGACTTCACATGGCAGAAAGAAAAATTTCCTACTAAAATACTCTTTTGTACTAAGTCATTATCAACTCTTTTATTATTTAAATTCATTTTTAATTAGTATAAACAAACACCTTTCCATTACTTCTTAAATCTAGAAATTTCGGGAAAGAAAAAATAAACACAAAATAATATCATATATGTGGAGCGGAACTGTAAAAATGAAATATAATGCTATTTTCTTTTCTTTTATATTTTATAAATAATAATTTTGTGATGAAATACCAAAGAAAAGTTATCATTTAGTAAAAATACCGGATGGTGTGTTATTATCTCATGTAAACTTATTAAAAAAAATGTTTTCAAGTAACTTAATTATGTAAAGAATTACGATTTCACCGAAAACGTCAGTTCATAGTGAAGCACAATTTTTAAAAATGCTGTCTTGAAACTAAGAAAGATACCACAAAATGCAGAGTAGAAAAAAATATACCCACAAAGATTGTTAATTTATTATTAGATTAAATTATTTCTTATAGAAAAGTAATATAATTATTTTCAGTCTGAAACCTGAAAAATCGTTAGTCATTTTGATAAATTTTAGCTCACATAGCGCAATGAATTAATTTTATTTCCACCCCTAGAGGATTTATAATTAATGTTTAAGCTAATCAAATGTAACCTTGAGAATTTTTAGAGAACCTAACGTTTTTCTTAGCCAAAGATTACAGTCCCGATTGTTTATGCTATTGCTTTATAGACTTTAGTGTGAGCACAAAAAATACCCCAATTTTTACTCGAATTAATTCATTTTAAAAGTAGAGAAAAGTACTGGAGTAAAGTAACTGATATTTTAGGGTACCTATAAACTATGAAAGATGAAATACGTGCAGCATTTCGAAACCATGAAGTAGATTTAAAGCCGCAGATAGCGAATTTCTTATTGTGAATTGAAACTAACTTTCGTGCCATTATCAAGTGAAATTCTGAGCATGGAGCATGTGTTCCCCGTAAATCACTTCTGGTGCCATTAACCTTCAGCGCAAGTGTGCCATTAATCAATTTCTGGAAAAAACTTTCCTCCAGCGTAAAACTTTCCCCAGCCCCTTAGTCGGGGCTTAAACTTACGAGGCCTACAGAATTCTATTTATGTTATGCTCGCAAGGGAATGCCCGAGTCATAAAGAGGCGAAAGAAACAGAGTGAATGGGACTTTTACCCGGAAACGTGCGAACCTACCGGCACTGGAAAGCTCGAATATTCTCTTTATGTCTGAAACTGAATCGCAATGAAGGGGAGGGTTCCTTGCCTTGAGGAAGACATCGTCGTAGCTCGTAGCCGTTATTACTTGTTTTCATAAAATCCCCTGTTCGCGATATTTTCCAGAAATACCTTCTCAGGCTAACAAGGTGGCTGAAGTCAACTCTTTTGCGGTGAAGGAGTGAGAATAATAGAAACACGTGCACACGGCCAAGAAATGTGGCTCTACTTTGCCGCGAAGATGACTCCTAGCAATTAAGTAAATTGGATGATTCCTCGCAGTCCTTTTATACATTTTCATAATTATTCTGCGCACAGCTCTTTGGCATTTAAGGCAAGTCCTTCACTTATGACATACTTTAGAAAATTGCTCCCATTACACTCCACTGGCTCCCCAACGCTCCTCCTTCAGGTGTTCAAATCTATTATATGCACTCGCAGCAACAACAATACGCCGCGGCTGAAGCCCCTCTTGTGACCCAGTTCCCGTCGAACTCCAAAACAGATAAATTCTCCATTTTATTTGCATCGCGCCAAATTGGGGCTGTTGAAACTTTGGAACTAAAAGCGAAAAATCGCAGAATGGGGCTTCGTGGCCCCATTCGCATGGAAACCCATCTAATTAGACAACGCCAGACAGCACGCTGCAACGCCAGAGCAGATCCACATTGTGCACTTCGAACAACAGATTTCGGAGATTTCATTAGTCAAAAGATTAACTGAGATAACATCAGTAATTAGTTCCCAACGGAACCTAATGGTGGGCAATGGTTTGAATCATAATCTTAAATGCCACCACGGGATTAATGTTCGTCAATTGGGCAAATGGACATTGGAAGCCAACATAATGGACGGTCGTCGATTCATCAAAGTGGACAAATATCCAGCTGGCAGGCCGTGCTCTATCTGTCCATGGATTATTGTCAAATAATTGATTCTCCTTGTTTGTTGCGTAAATGTACCCACTCTAATTGCAAATTAAAGACTTGTGTACTCACGAGGCAGCTGCACGTGGAAAATTAATGAACGAATCAAATTCACTAATTAACCAATCGGTCCTCGATTTGATTTGATGCCTACCTTTCAAGGGGATCAAAAATGCAATCTTCTTGGGATAGGATAATTTATCCATTTGCTAATTAAATAATTTTACATGGACATGATTAGATAATTGTTAATGATTAAAATAACTACATCTACTAAGGACATTTATTTAATTATAGTTTCTGACCTAGGCGAATAAATCAATCGATGGTGGTTATTTATTTATAGCCTTATACCTTTAGTGTTGTGTCAAGGGTAAATAAGCAATTTTCACAAGAAAATAGACTATCCAGAGATATTGTGATACTTTTCATGGAACGCATAACTCATGAGACATGTTACAAGACACATGATGTAACAACACATTACGTAACCAAGATGAATTTGAGAAATTCAACACTCTTTCCATCTGTACAAATTTCGGTTTATATCTTTATTGTTCAATATTCAAAAATTCTCGATCGTGGCGCCTGCACAATGGAAAATATTATACTTCATTTATCCCTGCTATCCGCGATTCCTGCGATTTACATTTCACTGGCTTATTGCCTGGAGCTTGATCCCTCTCGTGCGCTGCATAAAAATACACTGGGGACGTGCGTAGGCGAAAAGTGTGAGCATACGTTTTTGTGTTAAGCCAGAGCATGTGAGCGACCTCAGGCAGCTGGTGGAAGAGCTGCAGTGTGCTTTTTATAGGAAGGAACGCTACATTAGGGTAATTTAATTAGCTTTATCGACATATGGTACAAAGTATAATAAAACGAAAACGACATATGTCATATGACGCATGACAAATAATATATAATTCCAGGGAAAGAATATTGCTGGTTTAAATATTTAAATCTGGAGAATTGGCTAACTTTATACACACCATTTATAACCACCTTAAGAAATATAAAATGGTTTTAAAAAACAATTTGAGTAAATTCCAGAAAAGGAAAGCAAAGTATTGAATCGAGCACCTGTGCCTCTTTATAAAAAAAATTTTACATTTTAAATTTTACAATTGTTTTTTGAAATGAAAGAGTAGACTGGACTTACTAAGACTTTTCAAAACAATTTATCAAGATTTTTAAAATTTATTTGAAAAAATAAGAAAGTAGTTTATTCATTTTCTAAAAGTATATAAAAGTGCATTGTTACAAAATAAAGTGGACCGCTAGTTTTGAGTTTTCTTACCACTGCGAACTATTTTTCATTATATTCTGTGGCTGGACTGGCTGTACATAACCTTTCCGAAGATAGCAAATAAAACTTTGGAACACGCCAGTGATTTTGCCAAATACTAATAAAAATGTCTTCCCTGATATTTAAGCAAATACTATTAATATATTTACATATACGCGTAAGCCTTTACATGACCTTTTACGCAATTTAGTTACAGTTAAAAGACCATGGGCGTTTGTAGTAAGTAAGAAAAATGTCTTACATTTGATAAACGCAGAAATTTAAAAACAAAATCTTTTTAGCGGAAAACTAAGGAGTTTTCATATAGTTTTCTATTCGTGATTTGGGATGCAAAACTTGGATCTGCATTTCAAACTTTCCCTATAAAATTTCCTTTTGAATGATGTAAATAAAACAAGTTGTGTCAAACAAAGTGAAAATATAATTTTACAGAAGACAAAAAATTTAATAAAGTCATGGGGAATGGCAGATACATAAGGCTTCTTTAAAGAGAACTTTCTATTTTAAATACTTATGATTTCAGTGAAATATTTTCGTAGAAAGGTCTACATGTAACTTTTCTATTTTATTAAGTCACTTCAGATGTGCTTCTCAAAAATGTTCGTTAAATTCGGTCTGGTGAACATCATCACATTTTATGTAAGTAAAATGTAATCACTTCTTGACAGAGGTCTTCTGTCCCTTATCAAAATTCCCTTAAAATATTGTAAAGAATTCGATGTCCTGTTTTTCGAGTTTATCTATAAATAGAAGTCTTGCCTTTACAATTGAAAAAAGACGGTTATGTTCCAACCAATATTCCAAATTTTCTAGGGGAGCAGCTGAGGATATAAAGGGTATCAAACGAAATATTCCGTAGTTGAACAGAATCTAGAATGTTGGTTTTCATTTGCATTCTTGGAGTAGCACTTGTACTTGTATTATAGGTTCATGAATAAATTTGGAACAAAAACAGAATTCGACAAATCTACCTGTAGTCCCTAAATAATTTATCGCATTTCCCAGTCTACTTTTTCGCCCTTAAGTCAAGACAGTATTTTGTGTTTATGCAAAAACGATGTACATTGTTCTGGCCAAAAAACATTATGACGCTCGACCCGCATGCTGGTAGAGGTGATTCTCCTAGAAAAGTCCTGGGAACCGGGGAGTAGAAATCCAGGAAAGCGACTGATAAAGCCACCGGCAGTCCTGCTGACAATGTTCTTTGTGTCTTCCTGGTTCCATGGATTCCTGCGGGGGCATAGGTTTCGAGGTGCTCGGCAATGTGCCTCCAGTACAATTTGTTTGCTAGAATTGTGCACCGGGAGCACTCTTCTGACTAAATGCATTCGCTGAAAGACGTAATTTGTAAATCAGATTGATTCAAGTAGCAGCAGCACAAGGAGCAACGAAAATATCTTGAGTGAAATTGATTTGTCAGGACTCAGGAAGAAGCACACTTCCAGCGCACCAACTTCATAAAATTTCAATTTGGATGCCGGGTGGACTCGCCGTCGTCCTTTTGTAGGTACTCTAGTAAAAAGAGACTGCGATATTTGAGGTGGCTCGAGCACTCGTTCGCATTAAGGGCTCTTGCTTCTCGAGTTTTTGTTAACACGGGAAGAGAGCGGGAAAGTTTGGTGTATGAAATACTTTAAGGACTCGTTGAAGTGCATAGAGGACCTTACAGAATATCAGACGACTGAATGGATGTCATTTAATATTACCTACAAAGCAACTTTCGAAAGTATTCTTTGGAGGCGAGTGTAGTTGAATTTGAGACACCGTTTTACATGCGGACGTAATTTTTGGACCCAAGAGTACTCTGAAAAATATGAAACATTGAAAAGCTAACCATGCTTATGGCTCTTCGGATGGTAGAAAGCATGATGCAAGGACAAACGCTGAAAAGTGCTTTTATATCATCATTCAGTAAGTTGCTAGCACATGCTTCTTTCTTCACTAAAAGTGTAAATACGTGTGCTTTTGCAGTAAAAGACGTTAAATTTTACTGACATTGCGATTTGAACGTGAAACACTCGGCGCGATAAATTGGCAGTTTCATATCTACTATCTAGGTCCCTATTTAGTTAACTATTTACCTTGCGTCCCAATCATTAAAGATTACTTTCTCCACACCTTAAACATTCCATGGTGTACTCTTTTCCTTTTACTAATATTCTTTTAGTTTGCGAAATTTTCCTTTGAAGAGACTTCTACTTATTGTACATAAATATGGATACTTAATTATTTGTCTCTATGAAAGAAAATATCACTCGCGGTTAGAGCAAAGCTGTTCTTAAAAGATACAGTGCAGCATTACTATTTTATTTATTTGATTTCATTTTTCTAATTTTTGACATAAAACAGCTACACCCAATTCTCTTTTACACGATTTGAATACAAATTTGATAAGAAATCACATTTATTTTTATGCCACTTATTTTTTTATTTAACTCACATTTCCAGGAGACAGTTTGATAGTGTAGGTAACCAAAAAACTATTAAGAAAAGGAGTGTATTAAAATATAATACCTTGGACATAGCAGGATAATTTGTAAGGTACAAATATGAAGTACATTCTACCCACTAAATTTAAATAGTTTAGTTTAAAAATTGAAATTAAATTTAAGTAGTTTAGTTTAAAAACGTTATAAATAATCCCATCTCCCAATTAAAAATAGGTAAATTAGTGTTATATTCTTCCATAGATACAGAATACTTATTCTTCGGAAACGTATTCCTTGTGGAAAATTAGCACTGGGTGTGTTTTAATGCTGAAGGAATTTAATTTATTGTTTTTATAGTTTTGCTCTAATATCTGAATAATAACGTAGAAATAAAACCACTTCGCGATCTATTTAACTCACATCAAATTACTACACTTCGTTGTCTTATTAAAATTATCGATAAAGAAAATAAATTGTTTAGGGTTATTCGAGAAAATCACAAAAAATTAGTAAGTCCATTAAAAAAAGTATTTCAATATTCGAGAGCTTCCACCTTTTGTAGCAACATAGGCTGCATATCATTTCACTTTTTAAAAACAAGGTGCTAAGCGGTGATGATAAATGATGCAACTCGAAAAATACGTTTGAAGCGTTTAATTGCCTATGCTGGTTTAATCGTGTAAATTTACAGTAGAAAACGAAAGTAATCAGATACTTCATTTTGAATTTCGAGGTTTATGAGGAGCAGTAATTGATATAATCGCTTGAAGCGGAGTGCGTTTATTTCTCGCACAAATGAAAAAGGGGAGTGATCCCTAACCAGATCTCTCTAAAATATTCATTTTATAATTTTTTTTTTCATTTAGATTTTCAAGTGCTTAATCAGTTTAAGGAAATAGTTATTCAGTCATATGATCGCATGGTTGGTTGGTCAGATTGTCAGGCGCTCTATAAGCCAAACGGTCAGGAGGTCTAGCACCTTCCCAATCACCTATAATGCACTTATACGAAATGCTTTAAGAAGTGCATTTTTTTATTTCGTACACATTGATTCAACGAGTTAATAGTGAAAATTATATTTCTATCGCATTTTTTGGAATTATTTAGGAGAGTAAAGATAGATAGGTATTTGAAAAGTAATTTTTAAAAACATACAAAAAGTCATGAAAGAAAAACAAACATTTTCTAGAAACCAATGGAATCTTTTTGCCGTAGCCTAGGAAACAGATTTTAGACATTCTAAATTCCAAATCGATCTATTTAACAGTAGGAACGCTATTAGGCAACAAACAAACAGTACTCATATTTTTGGTTAATACTAGTCACTCTACTCAATTTAAAAAGCATTTTTAAAGGTTGAATTAACGAGTACAGGCTATCTTTAAACTTTCTTAGAGAAGAGATCTCTGTATGTGTTATTTCCATGTAAATTTTACTTTTTAACTATTACTTATTATCTTACAAAAATGTTTTCATATTTGTCATTAGACTGTGACATTTCCTCGTTTTCATTAAAAGTTTTGATCGCAAATGGAAAACTTGTTGCCAAATCCCGGGGACCAAGTTAAAATTCCTTTTTCCGTCGCAGAAAATAGATTCAACTTTTCCGAACGGTGAATGCCGAAGAAGTCGAAGAATTCCTTCGCATTTCGGGTGAAAGAAGGAAAGTTTTTAAAACGCGCAATTACAAGAACTGAAAACAGAGATTGTTAAAGAACGCTTCAACTTCTGGAATTTTTAGCCATTTTGTCGCTGCAATCTTGTTTTGCTTTACAAGGGAATTCCGTAAACTCTTGACAACTGAAGGAGGGTATTAAAAAACAAATAATAACAGCGAGGGAAATATTAAATGTTGAAATGAAAGGGATACTCCCTTTCATATAATTTGTGCATATAAAAAGGCGGTTTTATTTCACCCTTTACTGCCCATAACGCTAAGTTAATTGTGTGAAAGTCCTGTTTCCGACGAAAGAAGAAACGGAAATTAGAAATTTAAATTTTCCCGAAGGAAATGTTGGGATACCAGAAACGACAGTAAACTTGCATTTTCTATAGACTATTATCCTTTTAAATTTCCGCAAAATAATGGGGAATGAAGACTTTCATATGGCAAATAAAATATTTGACGTTGTTTCCTATACAACTGTATACAGCAATCCCTCCATTTACACGGGTAATTAGTGCCATGCAAAAAGCACGTAGATGGAACAATGAAAAGTCGTTCAAAATATGGAACCGTTCCACATTCTCATTTCTGCAGAAAATTTATTTATAAAAACAAATGCAAGTGATAGGACCTACAGTGACTTCATTTTTTAAACTGCAACAATATGTGTTTTGTGCTTTTGCTATCATAACAAAATAAATTAGCATATCGCAATTATTTTGAGAGAATTTATTTGTACTACTGGAATGAAAATATGGAGTCCTAATAAAAAATATAATATCGAAATTTATTATTTTTATATTATATAATCTCCATCATTATCAAAGACAGTTTGCCATTTTTTCTGCAAATTTTCAATCTCCTTCTTATAGAAATCCAGGGTCCGTGAAGCAAAATGTGACTCAAGGTGCCTCCTTACATCTTCTACAGAAATGAATGTTTTATTTTTTAAAGAATGCTCCAGAGATCTGAACAAATGATAGTCAGATGGAGCAATATCTGGTGAGTACGGCAGGTGCGGTAAAACTTCCCATTGCAATTCTTTAATTTTTTCCTGAATGAGTTTCGCTGTATGGGACCGGGCATTGTCATGTTGCAGTATTACACCTTTTCTGCAGACTAAAGATGCCCTCTTTTCCAAAAGTTCTGAATTCAGCCGTTGTAATTGTTGCAGTAACTGTTTCTCCAGGTTTCAACAACTCAAAGTGAATTATGCCACTACAGTCTCACCAAATACACAGCAACGCCTATTTCAGCGATAAGCTTGATTAAGGGTTGGTACTGGGGTTTGATTTGCAGAGAGCTATTGCTTGGAATACTTTATGTTATCGTCAAGGACCCATTTTTCATCTCCGGTAACGATTCTGCTAAGAAATGGATCTCTACGAAATCTGGATAGCAATGAATTGCAAATTGATCGACGAAGATCCTTGTTAGCCTCAGATGCGGTACCCATATTCCTTGCCTATGTACCTTTCCAATTTTATGTAGGTGCCCTTGTATAGTTGACCATGTGGACACAAGGCTTCTCGATAATTCTTGTATACTTAATCTCGGATCAGATTCCACTATAGATTTTTTTATATCATTATCATAGCAGCAAACCTCCTGAACCAACGATGACACTTGTTGGGCTTCAATATGTTACATCTCCACGAATATTGCAGATTTTCTTTACTGCTACTGTTGCATTAAATCCCGCATGAAAATGAAAAACTATGCAATGACAAATATGATCCTCGGAAGGTACGAACGTCGACATTTTATTACTGGGCAGTAAAAAAAATTTATACTTTTAGAATACTTAGAACACAGGCTGCTTTACCAAAACTTATAAAAAAATACGTGTTTCCTCTTCAACGATCGGTACAGAACTAAAGGCAAAAAACTTCTTTCCAAATAATTGATTACTTATGGGTACCCTTATGTATATTAGCTAAATAATTCAATTTATATAAATTACGCAAGTCCGATATTTCTCGTTTTTTGTCATTACAGGTGGATGAAATTTCCAATAAACTTGTAAATGTAAATGGATACCTCTATCTCTTCAATTACAATGGTCTAAAGGCAGCATTGTCTTAGAATAGTTCCAGAATACCACAAATCTCTAAAATCAAAGGTAAGTGCACCTCAAAAACTACTGAAATCAATTCCATCGAAGACAATGTTCATATTTCTTCATTTTGTGTCAAGGAAAACCCTATTTTAAACTTCGACACAATTGGATGAATATTTCATCGCAGTTTGTCATTGGCCATAAATTCGAGTTTATAGAGCAAACCGACGTCGCTCTGGCATCTCCAACATGGTATTTGCTGGATGCAGTGAAATATTTGCGGTCTGAAACGTGATGGTGACTTCGGACCAGCAATATTTAATAGGGTCAAGGTTTCCTTACGCGAATAGCTACTTGAATAATGCGTGAAAGCAATGCAAGCATTAATCCTGCAATATTTCGTAAAACTTGTTTGCATTTCAAACACTTCATTAATCATATCTAACACCTTGGAGTGCACACCTATTCCGGAAGTGTATAGAGATTGTTATTTTCTTAATAGCAAGTTTTCTCTTATAATCCACTTTTAGACAAATTGAAGATTTATTGTTGCACATAAATTGAAAGGGAATTAAGTAAGATTTGAGCTTATAGTCTGATTTTAACGGGCTTTACCTCGTCACGGACGAAAATCAAATCACCCGGAATAAATCCCCATTCAGGATTCTCAATGGACGTGTGTATGAGAGTAAGGAAATCACCTCTCGAAATATGTTACACCTTTCTGTTCCATTTTCCAATTAGCTTATTCAATTCGTGCGCTGAATACGAAATACTCCCAGCAAGGGAACCTTGCACGTCTTCTTCAAGTCTAAAGCACTGAAGCCTTGTGCTCCTTCTACTTTTACCGTATCGACTACTGCCTTCCACCCATCAAGTAAAATTGAAAATCCTAAAGCGGAGTGTTGTACCTGTAAGGTAAGCAGACGGTATTGCCAGCACATGTACAGCTAGCCTGCAGAATGTGTCACTCGTAATCAATTTCAAGCTAAACCTAAACGTGCACATCCACGCCCCGTTTGAGAGGCCCTTTGCACCTTGAGGAGGTGCATCTTTTCCCAACCTCACCTGTAGTACACCTTTGGCTTACTTTCTCAAGAGTTTCCGAATTGCATAAGCCACAGCCTCAACTATTGCATTTGAAGCGTTTACACCCGAAGTTGAGGGCAGAGTTTGAGCCATGTCTTAGTGGTAAATCAACACCGCTTTGAGTGAAAGAAGTCAATTTAAGTTTTTCTCCCTAAGAAAGCTCAGAACAAACTTCTTGAAGAACAAGACGAGGGCTCTGAGGCTCCTTCTTTGGCTTGTCGACGTGCCCACGTTCTGTGATGATTTCGGATCGGAGCATCTAGAAAAGAGCTCCTACGATGGATAGCGTAGAGCAGTGTGAGGAAAAACTCAAAAGCACTTGAAACCATGGATTGGAAAACAAAGTTTGAAAATTTGCTAGTAATTTAGACTGAGAGCAGACATAAGTGCCTCCGATCCACGTAACTTTTCAAGTTCATTAAGTACTTTTCATTCTGCATCTCCTTATAAAATCATAGCGAAAAGTTTCGTTATAATAATTCTAGAGAGGCAACTTAAGTATCTTTGCGTTCACAAGAGCATTTGTTACTGTCGTTTGTATGAGGAAACAAGGCACTATATATTTTGGACAGGAAACTAGAGGAAAAGCTATAAGCTTGAAAGAACAATTCGCTGCAGAAATTATTGGACTCTAGGAGTAAAGCTGTTCCTTATTGGCCAGCAATTTATTTTGTAAAACTCCTTTTAAATGGACTACAGTTTTGAGTACCTATTTATTTACCTTGTTGTTGCTAATAAAACATGTGAATACACGCATTCTTCAGTAAGCGTAATCGATTTCTATTAACCCTCGTTGTATTTAGTCGTACTTGAAATTTGTAAATGCTGTAAACTTGATTGCCGAGGTTTCCTAGACGACTTTACAATCATATGCGAATTTATTAGCCTCACTACGTGTTCTGTTAGGGAAGTTCGTAATTTAGAGCTGCACAAAAACAAACGGATGCTATCTACGCAATGCGTAATTTAAAACTTACCTTATAGAAAATGAGAAGTTTATCACCCTATTTTATTTTATTAAATCCTATTGTAGGATTAAAAAAGAAGACATTAATATTAAAGGGAGGTTTTCCTCTATATCACCTTTGTCTTGATTATCCATTAATTAGGGAGTCTCAGCTGGGTGTACTCAGTTTTGCACTTCTAAAAAGTACCTATTTATATGCTAAACATGTATTTCTCGTACATTTACTTCTCTTTTTTTACTCTCCATGTTAAAAATACGAAATAATATAATAAATAAATAAGGGTTCCTACTTTTAAAATTACGTAACAGGATATGTGCAGAGCCAGTGATGATTGATTAGATATAATGTTATAGAAAAGTGTAGCATTTATTTATACTCGACCTGAATTCGAGACTTTTGGAATTGTTTGTATTCTCCAAATCAGACGTAATATAAAATGAAATCCGCGGAATTACTGTTTTTGAATATTCCGTACTTATAGAGTTTTAAGTACACAGAAAACTGTGGATTTCCAATGTGGTCAATAAGTTAATCAGGATAATTATTGTATTACGCGCATATTCCCACAAAAATAACTTGAATCTCTATTATATAATTCACATTGCTTATATTAAAAATCTGTTACAGAATTACATGTACTCGTATATATTCAAAATATTGAAATAAAGTGGGAAAATGAGATTTTGGTATTTGCCGAATTTATTGATTCAATTGTTATTAAAGTATTATTTTTCCTGTGTCATCATGGGAAAGATTCCATTTCAAATGTATGCGAAATTTTCAATTTTGGGAGCAAAAGATTTGGAAGGAAATCGTGATCGGGTCGTTTACAGGAGAGGATTTGTATACTCCTTATTTTCACACTATATGATGCTCAAAGGGAAAACTTTCACATTGAAGACATGTGTGCACGACAAAAACCCATTAATTAAAATAGTTTCTTTCAAAAAGTTCTATCTGCAAAATTTGCTATATTTTTTCCAAGCTGCCAAAAATTTTAGCTCCATAATTGCCTATGGCTTTATCATTACATGAATGTATAAAATGGTAAAGATACATATAATATTATTATTTGTATTTGTAAAAACACATCTTTATATACTCTGCAGTTTGAAAAGTAATGCATGATTTCTATAGAATATTTACTTAAATATCGAATCTGAATACTAAAATACTGCAATACAACGATTTTTCTAGAAATATTCACATATACATATTTTAAAATTTCTATAAAACCCATTCATTTTTTAATGGCTTAAGTTTTAGATTATGTATGTAGATCCCAAAATCTATCAACTAGATTTATTCTACAAATAAAATAATTACAAAATTATGTAATATTTAAGTGACGAAGCAAAGAAAACAAAGTGAAGATGTATAAATTTTAGCTGGCATGAAATTATTTAAACTATCCGAACAAATATCGAAAAATAAATTACTTACAAACTGTTTGTATTTTTTATTTTTCTTTTTTTTTAATCAAATTTTTAGTTAAAGCCGTCTCTCATTCTTAGGTGTAAACATTTTCAAACTTGGTATAAAATAGATTTATCCATTTTGAAAAAACTTTAATTCAAAAAATCGAGATCTACGATAGAAACACTATTTCTATAATTTTTTTAATAATATTTTTTCCGTTTCTCTCTAGTTAAGTTAGGCAAATTAAAAATTTTTTTTATATACAGTCCAACGTTTCCAATTTTCTACTTGCTTTGAATTTAATAAAATATGCCGCCATCTCATAGGAATTTGTCTAATCTTCTGAACAATCCACCTTTATTTATTTGTTATTTAAGTTTTTAATACTTCTTTGGCTTAAATATAAATCGCAAGTATGTAAGTTGGACCTTAAACTAAACACTTCCCTGGCTTCAACTGAACTACTAATGGCGTAGGTGAAGTCATTTTAATCTTAAGTGTAGCTAAAGCGTTAAAATTTCCGACAAAAGTGAAAATATAGTTTAACACGGTGGTATAACAAACAACCAGACTTAAAGCAGATTAGACCATAACTCGGTGGAAAAACCACCTGTTTCGCAGTTCTAGGCCGAGGCGATTATTATAGAACAGCCCTTTGGCCATTTCGAAGGTTGCCCCGGAGTTTGCCTTGGTTGAATTGCTCTGCGTCGCTGCACCACGTACGACATACTCGAGCGAACTGCTACACGCCAACGAGATGTAGCACTGCATGGTACTCCCCAGGACTCCCGAGAGCTCCGTGCAAGTTGATAAACTTAAACTACAGCATAAAGTCACCTCATTATTCTTGTTACGAACGTCCGATACGAGGGCGGGGGTGGGCACCGGTTTTGTTTATTTCCCTTTGAGTGAACGCTTGTCGGTGAAAGTATTGAAGCCACTTCTCCAAGACGAGCCAAGTAGAACAAAAGCGCTTCAAAGTGGATACCGGACGGGACGCGGGACCGACGCGACGGGGCGGCGTAATTTGAGTGCAAAAACAGAACAACTGAGCTAAAAGCGTTGAACTTTTTTAATAAAACGAACGTCATCCGGAAGGTTTGCGCCGCGCGGTACAGCGACGGCAGTGGAGCCACGGTCGTAGGTACCGCCATTGCTGGGGATGAGGTTCCGAGGTTTGTGGATACGGGGTAACAGATTTTCTCGTTTTGCTACCTTTTTGCTACTTATCTTTTATGTGGGCACCGAGCCGTGACGTGTGCTTATCACACGGCATCTGGAGCCCATTGAAAGGGAAACAGGACAAAAAGTACGAGTATTGTGCCGCGAGGTTGTGTGACAAGGAACTCGTCCTGGGGCGCTGGAGTTCTGACTCCCGGACCGCAGATATCACCCCTCCCCGTAACCTGTTTATGGTGTCGTTGACTTGTTTGCGCACATCGTCTGATAAGGACGCAGTCATGGCTTTTAAATCCAATCCGATGGAAAAGTTTGATATTAGAAGCCGTTTAGGGGAATCAACAAATAGAGTGATGAAATACGACGCCGAAACCCTTGCTCAGTCTCCCATGGCTCCTGTGCACCCCAGGAAACCATTCTTAATGGGATTATAAAGCGCCTCCAGCTAAACGGGCTGTTGCATTCGAGAGCACAAAGTAGACACTTGAAAAGGTCACACTTCAGATAATTTTATCATCAGCCGACATTAAGGTCAGGGTATCCTCAAGGGGCTGTTTTCTGTGCCAAATTTAGTTGATAACATCACTTCCATTCACGCTAATACACGGAAACATTAGCCCTCGGTGGATTCTTGAAGCACTTTTATTTCAGATCTTAGTTTACAGAAAACCATATAACTTTCGGATCATTAGCTCTTAGAAGTGGAGATTATAGTAAAATAAAATAACTCTTCCGCATCAGACTGATTACCCAGAAAACTAACTGATCAAAATTCTTTCGACATTACTTTCCCGTGAAAATTTGAGCAATTTTACGTTGAACAAAATAATTAAAACAATTTTTAAAATATTTCGAATAGTTCTTGAGATATTTTTTAACGAAAAAGTGTGTTCAGACTTTTAATAAAAAGTTGTAAAATTGCTAACAGTCTTTAGGTCGTAAATTAAAGTGTAGATTTTTTGGATAATTTCAATATCTCTGCAATATAGCATAAAAGATTTGAATGGTATAAAATAAAATAGATAAAAAATTTTTGATAGTTGCTTAGAATCTATGCCTGTTAATCAATCAAATTGATCAATTTAGATAAGTTCTTCCACATAGCAATTATACAATTTGTTTAATTTGTAGAAACAGATATTTATACGGAAGAAAATCAATTTTACATTAATTCTAGAAATATATTAAATTCCACTAAAATTATTAAACATTCCTAGTGTAACGAGGCAGTATCAAATCAGCAGTAAATTAGAGGCATTTTAATGAATTAGGAATCGAATACATATACTCAATAAATTAACGTTTTAATATTCTACTATATTAAGAATTTCAGAAATCATCAGAATTTATCAGAATTTTATGGGTAATTTTAGATTTACAGGCGATAGCATATCTTTTGCGTATTTTACTCCTACAATGCAGACAAGAACGAATATAAAATCATAGTACAGTAGAGCCGCAATTATCCGAGCCCGTTTAACCGAGTTCGCGGTTTACCGAAGTGAGACCTAATTTTGATTACCCACTTTAACCAAGCCTTCGCAAGTAAGTGCTCGTTTTATTCGAGCTTATTATTACACCTACAAATATTTTGCAACAATATTTTAATAAATAATATGTAGGCAGTAACAAAGTTCAATTTGTTTGTTTTAGTATGATTTACATAAATATCTTAATGAATAAACGTGAATTTTGTCGTAGAAACAGTTTTTCAATAGCAATAAAGTCCGTATTATCCGTGTTAAGGCCGATCCATAATAGTTCGGATAATCGAGGCTCTACTTTAATTATTTTTTAAATCATAATAATCAAAATTCTGCCTAAAATGTGCTTTCTGAGTAAAATTTACTATTAGACAAATTGAATATTTTTGCCGATTTGAATTCGGATGCCACTATTTTAAAAATATGTTTTTGAAAAATATATTTGAAGATTAGTTTAAACGTTTAGTTCCATATTTCGAAAGAGGTTCAATATGATTTACTAATTTTACTTAAAGAAATTATGTTTTGTCCTTTGTAAATATTTAAAGAATCTAAGAATTTTTACGAAAAATTGCTAAGTATGGAGAAAGTACCTGTTCGTCTTCTTTCCACTGAAATCAAACTCTCAAAATATTTAAGCATAATTTGAAACACTTGTTACATTACCTTATTATTGTTTTCTTTAAAGAACATTACTTATGTTCATGTCCGGTGTTACTGTTCCCACTGTTAAACAAATAGATTAAAAGTGACAAAGTTACACGAACCGAGGTATAATTCATATATTTACAAAGTGATCCATCTGGGTCAAATAGTAAACACCTACTCCATAAATCAGCAGTATAGTCCATAAAAATATAGTAAAGTGAAATTCTGCGGCTAAATGGTACTAAAAGGAATCGTGCGATTCTTCTGCCCCTGTTGAACTCTTATGATCACGTTGTTTATGGCCCCATTTAACTGGGGCAGCAATCCTCAGCGTCGCTTTTCTTAAACTATAACTGGAGCAGTAGCACATTGTGGCAGGTTCTGTTCTCAGAAGAATTCCTACTTCATTGTTTCGCCAAAAACGACTTGAGTTACGACATCCGATGTTTCTTAAAGAGCTCTACTGAATATGAAAAGCCGCTCGTAAAACTCATCTCAGCCCTATCGAGGTACCTTTGTGCCCTAACCCCGAGTCTGAGGCCCGCAGCCACCAGACGGCAGATTTCATAAAACCTTCGCAATCAATTTGTAGGTAATAAAGTTACGTTGATTGAACATTTTAGGGTCCGCACTAATACTGCCAACACACGACCGCCACGACGCATGATAGTAAGAGAGAATTCACTTATTACGGCACGGCACGCAGGGGCCCTGACGCTTTGACGCCGGCTTTTGGGAGCGGAAGTGGCACAAGAAGATACACATTAAACATTTATGCCGCCCCACTGACCCCAGCTGCCGCGGAACGCGTCATCCAGACCCCGCAAAAGTTTTCCTATTTTGGGACAGGCGACGGAGGATTTTCGTGATGTGATGGATTTTGCGGGAAACTTTCCCTCTTTTGTTAATGGAGAAATGGAGTTCTGTAAATGGGTGGCTATTACAAGGAAAAATGCTTCGTTGGCATCAAGCGATGTAATTTGCTCCTCTGGAGCTACGTTATACTGCAGGAACGCGTTTTCAAGGAACACCTGTTTACTATTTAATGGGAATTTAAAAATTTTCTAAAGGTAGCTGAAGTTATTAAAAAACAGACTAATGCATAAATACATCAAAGTGGGAAGCTACATTAAAATATTCTCTTAAGAATAAGCAATTAATAGGTAATTTCCCAATTCTCCTCTACTATTTGTCCAAGTTTTCAGGAGATTTAAATTCTAACAGCTGTTAAGATAACATAAGTCTACATTCAGTAAATCCACAACTACAAGTATAGAGATGTAAGTTTGGTATCCCAATCCCTAAAATTTATTCAATCATTCAAGGCATATGTAAAATTAAAGAAAGGGAGAAATGGTACCCTCATTTGGAGTACGTTCTGTAAAAACAAGATGAAATTTTAATTTAGAAAAGTAGAATATTGAACGTAGAATAAAAAGAAACCAAACACATATTTGATTTTTCCTAATAGGCAATAGCTGCAATTAAGTACATAACTCCTTGGCAAATTTAATATCATATGCTGGCATAGCTGGCACCTCTTAGAAGCGATTGATAAGGGTTGGTTTAGCACAGAAATTTGCAGGTTACTTTAAGGATGTTTTTAACTGATACTGAAGCAGGGCTCTTTTGTGAAGACCACTTTAGAGTCGAAATGAATGATGAAGCCTGGATGAGCACCCTTTGAGTATAACTTGTTTAAGGTATCCATGGAAATGAGCCCGCACACAACTCACCTTGATCATGCAAAGGTGGCCAAAGAAGGTCTTATTACATGGCTCAAAATAGGACGTCAGAATATAAACATAAGAAGAAACTCGGATTAAATGCCTCCTCCTGTTAAGCCCATCTTCTGCAACACGGCACGATTTCGTTCCTCGTCAGCCAGCATATAGAACGATCCTTTTGATTATCTCTCAGATGTTACGACCAGTTGCCAAAGCTCAAAGCTTCAAAAATTTCAGAAATTTTCCTTTGCGTCGAGAACTTCATAGGAATCCAATTTAACAGATTCCATAAGAAGCATGAAATTTCCGTCAAATTCTCTTTGATAATCGCATCCATTAGGCGCTTCTTTGGTTTTATTACTTTAATCAAGTTATGTTATTTTGTCGCGATATGAAATTTTTCAAGCATGAAAACACTTGTTGGACAACAAGGATAAAATTTAATCTCATTATGATGATTTACACGCCTACAAAGGAACAGGTGAAGGACAAAATTTTAAATTTGTATACTACTGTATTTTGTATCCTGCAAAATTAAATTTTAAATTTTTAGAAATTCTTGTTAAATCAGTGGCCATTTTCATTATGTTAAGTATTTGTATGTTTGTTCCCTGACGAAATAATGTATTATAATATATAAAAATCACTTTTGAAATAAAATACATGTGCCAACCAATCTTTTACAAATTGGCTACCTTAATCTTTTTATATCTATCAAAAGACAACTGTTTTCATGATGTTTCTGTATAAGCATAGATTGTCTTTCCCGCCATGATATGCATAGATTTGGTGATAACTACAACTACTCATATCGTAAAATATAAAAGTGAAACTAGTTTTTGTTGTAGTCAATTATAAAAATTCCTATTGAAATAAACGGATTTTTAGGTGAATATGGTTGATTTGTCAATCACCAAAAAAGTATAGCTTTTATAAATTGTACCAAATTTCATCACAATTGCTCTTGCAATTGAATTATTAAACACCATTTAAAGTTTTTCTTACCAAATTTGCAGGTGTATACTCCTTAGTGTCCACATTCATTTTCAACGTCAATAATCTCAATAGCACTAATAGAAATTTTATGACTTGAATTTTGTAAATTTATGACTTGTTCATTGTAAAATGAACGTAATTACTTTAAGTGAAAGCCATTTTTAAAAATGGATGTTGGGTGTACAGAAAAGTATATACATACATATCTAGGTCTCTCAAAGTAGACAATAATAGCAAAATTCTAGTCTATAATAATCCTTCATTAAACGTACTATACCTGGCACGAGGTACACATATAAATATTAATTTAAAAAAAGGAAAGAATTTTACTCTTTGATTGAAAGAGAAAAATCACAAGATTCTAATCGTAAATTGAATTTCAAATTTTGTTGCAATGTAAATCATGAAATATTGAATATATGGAAATTTCGTTTGTATGGAAGTATCACAGCGATGTTATTAAAAGCATCAATTAAAAATATTCCATGTGCCAGCTGTGCGAAAAACTTAAAAGTGAATATGAATGACCACAGCGTGTATGTTTTATAGCAAATCTCAAATGGGCGGAATATCAGTGCCTATAAAATAAAATGCCTGGTAATAAAAAAAATTAATTTCGTAAATTGATTTTACGTTTATGCAGTGTCGGTAAACAACATTTGGTGGCAATCAAGCAGGAGAATTCGATTGACCAGGAGTTTTCCAATATCAACGCATGAAACATTCAAGTCAAAAGTTGCCAGAGAAAAATTGCCATTGAATATCATGCACCTGTATTGATTATAAATACCTGCAGGCGAAATAGTTCGGTAAATTCGGCAGCAAAGTAAGAGCACACTGCCGGGCAATAGATCGTGATTACATGTGAGCCACCTTGTTTTTGCAGCATGCAAAATTTGGACAGGGTCGATTCGGTTTAATAAGATTTAATGAATTCTCGTTGTTGCCGTCATTATACAAACACATTTCTGACCAAAATTCGCGGCCATGAACCGTCCGTATAATTTTGTGTGCAGAAACTGCTACCGACCGCACGGCCTGGATAGTCCGATTGTGGGTCTCCGTCCAGCAGCTACATCTGCCGTGATTTATAATAATTGTTCCATTGCGACTGCCGGCCCAGTGGTCTCTAACGAGTTCACTTATCACCTGATTTATACTCTGTGATTTATTCGCGGCACGAAATGTTGGTGTGACCGTCCTGCTTTTTAACAAACAGCTTCAAGGGATTCGGAAGGTTTCGAGGGGGCGGACACGTCACAGCAAGTAAAAGAAATGGGCCAGAATAGGGTTACAAGGACTCCAGAGCTCTCACCCTGGCTGAGCCCTGTTTACTGGCTGATCCAAATGCATTTTCCACAAGAAAAATTTACGGCTGCATTTCACGTTTTTCTGCCTTTTCCGAGTTTCTTTCACCACCCTGTAGTATAGCGCCCTTGGGAACAATCGATCGCTTGTCGAGTGCGTATCCTACAGGACTGAATATTTTGCTTTCGGTGCCGCCTCCAGTCCAACTACGCCCTTCAACGTTATTCCAAAGGGTCTGGTCATCGGAACAGTCCGTGTCCATGTTAAAAGGATCGGCATTTCTTTTTTCGTTTTTTTTCCCAAAAAATAAAAACACCAGCCTCGGATCGTCTGTGGAAAACCCACTTTTTCTCGGCACTTTAATCCTGGCTAACAACTTGCAAGTACCTTTTCCTGCCGAGTAAACCAGGGATATGAAAATTTATTCATGGCCCAGTTTTCCGAGATATGCTAGGCCATTTTTTGCCGCCCTCTGCTAAGACAGCAAGCTGTGGAGATCGCGGCCGTCGCGCCGCGTCTGGTAATAACGACATTTTCGAAAAAAAGCCCTAGGTCCGTGTCATTCCACATTTTCCTGCCAGAGCAAGACCATTCCACACGAAGGCAAAATATTACGATTTACGACACTTTCCGTGTTGTGTTCTTTAATAAAACTTTTTTCCGCGGAAGTTGCCGAGGTTATTTAACTACTACATTTGCTGGGCGTCTGGGACCTGACGACGCCGCGCCGTCGTACCTTCCGTTCCTCAGGCTTTCATAAATTAAGTTTCATATTTCATATATTTCTATGGTTAATTTCCTGCGCACGCGGCAGAGTTAGTCAGTCGCGAAGGCTTCGCAACAAAGACCGCGCGATATTTTCACCGCAACAGTAGACGCGCGGTAATTACTTTCTTGTGTAAACTTTAGCCGGCAGCAGCGCGAACGCGCGGAAACGAATTGACCTTCTTGTGTTCACCACGGAACATTTCCGCCATTATATATGGACGTATAAAGAAAGAAGACTATTTCGCGCCGCCGAGCGGCTGTTATTAAATCGCGATAAAGAGCCTTACCTCCGCGAATGCTTAAAACAAAAATTACAATAGAAAAAGTGCAAGTCCTCATCTGGGTCGCGGGCACTATTTAAAATATGAGTCCCAAGTGGCGAGAATATTACCAGAGAGTGCTTTGGAGAGACCCAGTCCTGGGCAATATCCAAGAAGTGCTCGAACTGCGAAGGGTTGCGGGTCTAGGTCTAATCGCAAATTTTCCAATATAAATAATGCAAATGTGGAAATCTGTGTCGCGTTTATCTGGCGCCTCTGCCGTCGTGATTGTGTGCCGCACGATTGGTGAACTATTTTAGGAGGAATTAAATTTAGGTCGCAGGAATACAACTTTGTTGAGACAAGTGTTAAGGAGTGTTGCTGCAAGTGCTGTTCGCTTACTATCTTGACAAGAGCTATGGAGATCATTTGTCCCTTAGAAATTTCAAATTTTATAGCCTAACTTGATCCACCTTGCCGCAGAAGCAATGAGAAATGGGAAGAACTTAGTTTCCATAGTTTAGAGAAGAATGTATATAACCGGGTTCTTGTAGCACGGATTGAGATTCATATCAATTTTCTACTTTATAGTTGCCGATAATTCAGACGTCAATGGTGTTTATGATTCATTAATTTAAACTGTTAAAATCTAGATACATTCAAATTTTCTAATTTTGTAATATTGTAAATGTAGTTAGCCCGTCCTGCGGATTCCTAGCATTTAGCATGATTATAAAAATTGGGCTTAAAAAAACTCGTACTTTACCTTAAGTACCTTCTTTATCGTCTAAAATAACCATAAATAAATATAGAGATATGTACTATTGATTTTTTGCTAAATTAATATTCCTACAGAATGGTATTTAACATTAGACTGTTGAACTTATTTTAATTATACAAGCAAACGGATCTTATTACTTACATACGTCTTTTCTTATATGGAACTAATTAAATACGATAATTACGCTAATATTTGTATGTTTTACATTCAGGAATAAGAATCCAATTAAAAGTAAATTGATAATAATGATTAAAATAATATATTTTAGGGCATATGCCCGCATTTGCTACCTGGGACAGCATAAAGGATCTTTGCCCGGAGGTGCCCATCATATCCTTATATAGTACGCGTTGACAGTGTTAGTGTGTTCCACCAGACGAGCAGAAGGCAGCTAAATGGCATGTTATTCAAGACTCTACCTTGTTATACGTTCACCAATCTATGAAAACGTTGCCAGGTAACTCGGCTGTAGCACTTGAGTAAATTTCTTGCATAAATAAAATCAAGTTGGCGTAGAAGGCAAAACGATAGCGTATTTTTCTCCGTCGCGAGCCATTTGCATTTCTGATGAGGGAAGAAGGTCTTCTTTCAAAGTTTGTGACGAACGTTCTTTCGTTTTGGCACAAAATTAATGTCTTTGGTTTTATCCAGTCCTGGATGGTTCCAGTCCCACCATCTGTGGTGGAAAGGTCCTAGCTGAATGCATTTTCCTTATCTCCACAGATCCCGTGCACAGTCGGTAAACATTGCTCAGCAGTCTTCCTCGTAATTTGTATGTTAAATTCCTTTGAAGGACTTCCAAACAACGGCAAAAGAAGACAAAGTAGAATACTTTTTCAGGATTCCCTGGAACTCCCGGAGTGGAAGACGAACGACACCAATTGGCTTGTTTTTATTAAATTCTTTGCATTTCAATCTCGACCGCATTTCTAATTTTCACAACTCTCTCGTAGTTCTAGACGTAGTTCGCAGGTATTTGAATTATGTATAATTTTTCTGGTGAGTTGCTTCAGAATACCGAACAAAACAAACTGGCAAATTCAATCAGCGGCAGTGATTCGGTTAATCTCTGCGGCTTAGCGCGGGAACGGAATGCCCCTATCTTGTTGGATTAATGTTGCTAATTCTACTGTCGGGAACTCGACGCCTACCCCTGTGCGCAGGGAGTCAATAGCGACACGGATGCGGCTGGGAAGGTCTACCGAAGTGGCTTTTGGTCCAAACAACATAATCGCTGTGCATTTATAATGGCGATTTACTTTAATAATGGCAACGCCGAATAGCGGGCAAACAGTGGCTTACACCGGATCACCGCGCATAAATCATGCGGCCGAAACATGAATAATTAATTAGAAACATTAAGGAGCTTTGAATAATTTCGCACGTATTAACACAAGCGCTAATTGAAGGCTCTGCGGGCTATTTATTATCGGGCATGTCGCACTAATTACACTTGTATTGTGCGATCGCCAAACATATAGCCTTATTAATGTCGCCCGAATAAATCACATTCGAATTTTATTTATAACTTCCCCTTTTGTTTTGTTTCAGTTTCGGTACATCGCCCCCCCGCCTCAGCTGAACTAATTAACCAAAGATTTATTACTATTACTCGCATGCCAATCGAGTTGATGGTGCAAATATTGAAATTTTGATTAATGAATGTTTCTTCGGTGTTATCTAAAACGAAACACTCTTACCAATTTCCTGGTCGAAATGATATCATAAACCTTTCTATATGTGTAAAAAATCCTCATTGAATTATAGTGGTGTCGTTGTAAGGAAAGCAGAAATTAAAATTGAATATGTGTAGTAGGATTGAATTGCGTAATATGAGATACAAGTCCTGATGCCTTATTCTAAAGCTACTGGGCCGAACGACCTAAATTTGATGCATAATCTGAAGGAGCTTTAGTGAAATTGGAAAAATTTGATATGAAACATATCTTTAACTTATCAATTAGGAAAAATAAATATGAATAAATATCATAGAGTACGAACAGGCCCACGATTGTTAGCATCGTCTAGTTTGGTACTAATCATATTTAGTTTATGTTTTAATATGCGTTCTAGAAAACACTTACACTAGTGGTTGAAAAATAAAGTTATATTTTGAGAGTGTTTGAAGTATTTTTTTTTTTTTAATATCAGTAAGAAATATTTGTAAAGTGTCCGCAAATTATTTATGGAATATTTGGAAGGATGATTCACAATATTATGTTCATTTTAGATAGTTTTTAAAGAATTTTAAAATGATAAATGTTTCGAAAGCGCAGTAACAGTGTGTAATGTTCAAAAACTATTTTGGCCGTTAGTTTTTTTTATTTAATAACTATTTCATGGTTTATTACCTTTAATATTGTGCGTTTGATCCTCATATTGAATTTTCTTAGTATGCAATGAGCTCTTTATAACTCTTGACTATTTGTAAAAATCACACAATAATATTTTTTAATATCTATTTACTCCTCTACTTGCGAGTATTTCTTAAATCTTCAGGTTATCTAGTATTTTACCTCAATATTTTTTCGTTGACTTTTAGAATCAAATCTCATTCCCACACAAACCTTGCATGCATCATATGAACCTTTATGTACTTTTTATTTAGAAGTTTTTGCTATTTTGCCAAGTCGGGAATAATAACATTAAATACTTAAGAATTCTTTCAATTTTTATAATAAATATGAATTTATTAATTACGTCCCTTCAGAAAAATCTATAGCAAGTAATTTTGTCGACGTTGGTGTAAGACGATAGTACCTTGATTACGTTCATTTTGAAAATTAGTGCCCTTTAACGTTAATTTCTGAAGTTGAGAAGAAACTCATTGGACTAAGTATTCTAAGTGAAGTTGCACCATGTGCTCGGACATCAAACTTGGCCTCACTAATCTGGAAACTTTTGGGGTAATTAAATATTGTTTCTCCTGTAATCTTCCCTTAGAAGGAACGACTGGTTAGCTACACAAATTAAATTTAAAATGCAAACATTCCATCCGAAGTCCGGTTTTATATCTTCACTAGGGCTCAATCATTTCCATGTCGCCCAGAATGGATTTCATAAATTAAGATGTCAAATGCGGAGGCAGGAGAAACCAAAGAAATGAAATCCCGACAGCCCGACCACCATTAAGTTTGAAACGAAATATTCCCGGCCAAGCGGTATTCCTACAATTTATTATGTCGCTATTCCATTTCTGCCTTTATGCTCCCGACTGATCCTGTGACTTTGAGGTAGCCCTCTCCTACGGGACGGGGCTTTTGCTGGAAAAATGAACTCCCTAAAACTTGTGCAGATCCGGATATCCTTATTATTAAAAATTCAAATCGGCAGGAACAAATTAAAAGTGGTGAAGCTCCAACGGCTGCTGGGCAGTGGTGCAGTGATAGAGAACTTTTCGAAATGAAGCAAAAGAACTTCGTCCCTGTCTGGTTATGAAACTTGGGAGCGAAGTTGCACCGGGCTCAGGACGTCATCCTGGACGTTTCGGATCTGAACAAACGAGCACTCCCTAGCTGATTGTTGGCGGCAAATATTTAGAAAAACAGTCGTCAAGTTGACTTTCCAGGGGCAGCATGGGTAGTGGCAATTAGGACAGTTGTTTCCGACTTGGATCCGACGATCTTTTTCACTGATGTGGCAAAAACTTTAAAGCCCCATGAAGGGTATAACCCCGGTCAGACTATTCTTCTCCCATCCACCTCCCATCCATCCTTAAGGTCCCAGTTACACCCGACCATTTCAGTCGCCCCATTTAAAACGCGCTCGTTTGGAGGGGTAGCTAAGTTTCTTTCATTGGTCTCTCTGTTTCTTTCAGGAGTAAAGGAAATTATCCCATTAGACGTCCGCAGGAGCCGTCATCTACGTAACGTCCACCGGAGCGCCACCGCGAATGCTCATTTTGGCCACGGACCGCAGAGATAAACTCGCCTAGATTAGCATCCCCTTATCTTCTCCGCAGCTCAGTCCCGTGAAGAAAATCGCAAGCACCAGGACAAATGTCCGCCGTCGAATTAAAGACCTCAGTTTCCGTTATGGACTTCCGCCAGAGACAGGTATGTAATTAACTCATTTCCTCCGCTTCGGTCTCACCGTTAATTAATTAATCAAAGACCGATTCCGTCGACTGTTGCTACGTTGTCGGCGCGTAAGGTAATCAAGTGGGACTCGGGCGGTTTTCTTTAATCGAACAAGAGACGCATTTTAATAACGCGCCACGCGCTTCGCCTGGTAATTTAATGCGAAGTGAATTAATTTCCATTCTCAGTAATTTGCAATTGTTGCTTCTTAGAAAATTGGAAACGACAAAGCCCTGACGACTTTCGAGATAGTAACCCTTAAAATGTGAATGTGCGAAAATGACTAAGGTGTAGTTGAGAAATTATCGCCCTAAATTAATCATCTTTTCAAGGAGAAAGTGCGTAATTGTAAAAGAAAGTGGTTTTATAGCTAAAGTTTTATAGGTCGAAGAAAGTCAATCTTTTATCACTTTGAAAGTAATCAGAACAAATTATAAAAGCAGTAAAAAAATCATCCTGGCGCTTTGCAGATTAAAAATGACAAAGTACGTCTTTTCAGCCACAAAATTAATACTTAAAAAATTATAGCCTCTAAATCTCTCCTGAAGATAAAGCATCCGTTTAAAGAAGGAAATCTAAATTGTATTTTATTATAAAAAATCCGTGAAATTGTTAACTTCTTTTATTTAGAAACCAACGAAATAATTATATGCAAAATTAATTAAAAATTATTAATAACTTGAATTTAAACATCACTTCGGTGTTATCACGAAAATTGTTGTAAATAAATAAAGTATAAAAAATGGGTTTGTCGGGCCGTTTAAGAATTTATAACGCTTAATTTTCTTTTGAAAATTTTTGATTAATGTCTTTACATTTATTCTGAATCAAACCTTTCTGGCATCTTCGATCTTGGGACGAAACTATCGCTACATTTTTCATATTTATTATATTCCAACCAAAAGAATTACGATCCAAAATGAACTGCATCAAAGTTACACAATTTACTTTTATTTTTACATTTCTTATGTCTTCCATTAATAAAGGCCAACTTATCGTTAAATATTTATAACACATAAATGGAAAAAATTATGACAAATGTACGATATAACGACAGTGATCGACATACTTTTCTTTAATCCTGAGAAGTGATGCATGATAATTTATTGTAGGATTTTTTCCGTAGATTGAAAAAGGTGAAGCGAAAATGCTTCATCACATCCGGTTTTGTGAGAGAAACAAATTTAAAAATTTAAAAACCGGCTTTATCTGCTGCATAATGAAATAAAAAATAAACAAATTCAGTGCGACAGAAAGTTGATTGATGGCTCAAATTATAGCTCAAACTTTGAACTATTATTTTATAAGAACCTTTAAGTTTCTCACTAATATAATGGATAAAATATTAGCAAGATTTTTGATTCGCTTTAGAGCGAAGGTCTATCCAACATGTTTTTTGAGAAGAATAAGCGACAACATTGGAAAACCATTTTGCCAAAAAACCGTCTAAGGACGGCTTCAGTACTTAGCGTAGATACTCAAAATTTCTCCAACTAATTTAGCGAACTTTAACCAGTCCCTTTTGAGAAAACTTTATTAAAACTGAATACAAAGAATATGCACATAACAAAAAAATTAGCATTAAAAACATTAGCATTCTGATTTCAGTGATTGGTTGACAATTTCATAAATCGGATTTGCGAACATAAAATTAATTAAAGGAAGTTTTTTTCCTTCTTAAAAAGTATCTAGCCGCTTAGGGTTAATTTCAAATTTTTCCTTTAATATTAAAATCAACTATTAGAAGATCTGAAGATACGGTCAGGGTTACACAACATATCTATAATTTTATTTTTACTTTCAATATCCACACAAACCTGCAAAGCGTATTTAATTAAAGATTGCTGGTATTTCGTTTTTTCTGGGGACTATGATTGGATTACCAGCCAAAATTAATTACCAATCCTCCTTTAAAGGAATAACAAGTAAAAAGCAGCGTTTTTCTTAAAATCTCTATATTTAAGACGCCATGTTGAGCTTTTAATTGGAATTTTATTTTATTTTTTTATAAAATTTACACGCTGAAGAATATCTATCCCCATTTTTAGGTTTTTAGGCAAATGTAAAACCTATAAAAGGTTTACATTTATTGCATATTTAATCATTTTCATCCAGTTTAAAAAAATTCATATTATTAAATTGCACAAAAAATAGAATGTTGACCAGAGTGAAATTAGAGAGGGCAACGCACAAAGTTCTCTTTATATCGAACAGTCCACAAATTCGAACATTGAAACTACGTTACTTGAGACCAAGGCTGAAAGTACCTGCTCTCTGAAAAAGAAAGAATAAAATTAAAATTTAAAATAATATTTGCCACCTCTATATCTGCACTCACATTTTCGCATAGTTGACATCCGATCGGACTTCCTAACTTTTGAACAAGGGAATCGATGGTCGTCATTGTCAGGGCAATGCTAACAACCATGGGAATTACGATGGCTGTACCGTAGGTAAAATTGCGAGTCCTTAAATAGTAATAGACGACTGGTGGTATTATCGCAGCGGATGAAATCACCAGTTTAGATATCAACTGATATTGAAAGAACTCCTTTATCGCGGTAATGGTCCTCACATTCGACTGACGCAGTTCGATAAGTCGATCAATCCGATTTTCGAAATCATTAGTTTTTCTATTTAGTTTACAAAGATGCTTTTGTTCTTGTCGTTTGAGTCAGGAATTGTGCCGTTGAGTAGCAGAAAAAAATCACAGGTAATGGACGTTCGTTAAGGTACACACGTACAAGAAACCATTGGTTAAAAAAAATGAGCTATTCGATCACACGATATCAAATTAAGATATACAGTGCTCACAATGCAATGTTACAAACTTAAGGGTAGGACTAACAATCTTGATTATCAGCACACTCACGGAAAATAACTCTAACGCATTCGGAATTTGTGTAGATTATTCCGATATATCATTGATCATTTTAATCAGTTCTTTTCGCTTCATTAAAAAGTGTATGAGAGTTCCAGCGCACACCATAGGTCCAATAACACCTAAAAGCTCATAGACGAATAGATCCAAATTCAGTAGAGGATTTATCCAAAACGGACTGTATCTGAACATGTAAGAAGAATAAAACATAGCTAAAGAGGAAAATGTCTGAACGGTTGAAAATCGACTTGCACGGAATTTTTTCGATTTTTGATCATTTTGAAAGGGGCAAAATTCAAAAATTTTACAATTTATATAAAATAAACGAAGAACTAGGAAAACAAGCCGGTTGCCGTTGCTGAACATATTTCAAAACTATAGACAATTCATCAGTGAAATGCCCGTTAATAATTAACTTAATGTTTGCGGTCAGGCTGTGCTTTCACTGAAATAACACCAATCAAAAGTAAATTAACGAAATTAAGCAACATTCAAAATAGTGTTTAAAGACTGCAATGAAAATTTTGTCTTTTAAATGTGATTAAAAAACTATCTAAACCGCAGTGAATTTTCTTTAGGAGTATAAAAAAGATGAATCAGTTTAATTATTTGTGAAATGAGACACATTTACCTTTAAAAATTTTAAAATGAGATTAAGAACAGGGTTTTTTTGTTATTCTTTTAAAGCATGGTGTAATTCCTTTCAGAATGTTTTTCCAAATAATTATTACAATATTTGAAAAATGTCGTGTAGAAAGTTTGAAAGTATTAGTGAAATTATTTATCCGCAGTTTTACCAAATCCTTTTTTCAAATAAAGCAGTGTTCATTAACTGGGGTAGGGGTGAAGCCAATGATTGTTTATCAATATTTAATCAATATTTAATCAATACAATTTAATCAATATTTAATCAATACGCCTTAATTGAAATCGTGCAATTCTAATTACATAACGCGTTGATAATAAATATATACAAATAAATCCATATAAAAAAGTAAACAAGTATTTTAATTAATTGCAAAAATAAGAGTACGTAAAAATGTAATGCAATTTTCGCATTTGTCTCGCTGTGTAAATAGAAATTCTTCCGCATTTCTTCACGCTAAAACCGTGCAGTTCAAATTGCCGTGTAAATCTATAGCTAAATATATTTATTTATCTACTAATTAATTAAAGCTATTACAACCATTGGGTTAAATCGCGACACCATTAAATTGAGTACTAGAATTCATGTTTAAACGAAGCTGTTGTCAAGTTCAGTTGCTATTTATAGGTCATATCACTCACTTGGTCATTATTTGATATCTGTAAGAATTTTCTTTGAACCAACTGGAAATTCTCGAAGACTATTTTAGAGATGCTGCGTGTTGTGGAAAGGCAGTAATAAATAATAAAACTAGATTTCTCCGAACTAACTATTCCCAACCTTTTAATTAATTATCCTCTGATGGATTGTACTAAAATGGGAATTTTAGTGTTCAATTACAGAAAAACGCAATTATAGCTCGATGGATTTTTGATTATTTATTGGTCCATACCTTTGCCACAAAATTCTTATTCGATAACTTCTAATGCTCACCGTAAGTATGCCCAAATGTGAGGGTCACCCTGCGGCTGGATGGTGTATACGAGTCTTTCTATTTGTTTTTTTTTTTTTTTGTTGGAAGAAAAGCTTCTCAAAATTATTTCATTGCGTAGCAGAGAATTTTTAAAGTTGTTTTTTAATTACTTTAAGTTATATTTCTAACTATTACGAATATTTCATAATTATAATTAAAAAAATCGTCTGACCTGCGGTAGTTACTGTCCCTCTGAGTGCGTATTTCAAACTTCGATATATAAATTACAGCAAAAATGTTAGGCACAACACTTAGGAAAGTAATGTTTCAAAAAATTTTCGACTTTTACACTGCACCCATGAAGACCTAGAGCCCCAGAGTTTACTGTAAATATCCACTCCATGTCCATATTTAAAGAAATAAAGTAAAATTCAACTCCTTAAAAACTGTTTAATAGAACAATATTTGAAGACAATTTATCTTCATATTCTAACAATAGAATTAGGGCAAAAAAGATAGTTTAACGTATATTTTAATTTGCCGCATAGGCTATCTAACAGTCTAATTACCTTCAAAATCTGTTTAACGGTTTTATCAGGATATAGAAACAAACGCACTGATAAAGAGATAACGAAATGCGTCCAATTGTGGCTTAGTGGGCTTTCTGCGGCGCAATGCGAACTTCTAGCAGTCGCAGTTTCAATCTGTAATCACTTTGCGCTTTTTCACATACCACAAACAGACGAAACGCAGCTCTTAATATGCAGAAATTAAAACAATACCCACATAATTTTATGCCTTATATTCGATTTTCCTATGTTCATGCGCACTTTGCTGGTAAGCCCTATCGATTTTTGAGATTCCCTTGTTTGCAAGAAGATTTATATAAGATTTTGGAATATTGCGATATTGCCTAGTTTTGACTCAATTTCCTCGAAGGAAACTGGAGAGATCTAATTGAAACCGCGTTTGGAAATATGTCCAATATTTTATATCATTTCATGTCTATTAGATTTAGCACGAGAACTACTAAACATAATGGAGTTTAAGTTTTATTCTATACTTTTGTTCGTCTATTTATTTATGCGCTGAACGGATTAAATTTTCGTTTTTAGATATTTAAGGTACATCTCGGGGAAATTTGAACACATTTCTGTAATGTTGAGTGCTTTCAATTAACCACGGAATGCGTTTGAGAAAAACAAAATTTATAAAGCGTTTAGGAAAACAATAAACTTTTGATAGGGAATTTGGGGCAGATAACAGAGCTCCCCGTAAACTAATTTATTTCTTTATCTACTACTGTAGTTTCTTTATAAATGATACCTTTTCATATTAAAACTAAGACTCTAAGGCATAATTCAAGACGGCGACAAAATTGGGTAAATACTATTATATCTTCATTGCTTCTTAGTCGCTGCGGCGTTTTATTACTACGATTTTTACTGTCTTTAACAATTTTTCGATATCTTAAATACCTATACCTTTTTTTAAATGTTTTTAAATGTGGAAATAAAAAAAATAATGTTTAATAATTAGGAATAATCGCTAGTACTAAGAGAAGTTCTTTACTCCACTAACACCAACTCCTGCCTTCAACGAGTGGCCTTTGAAACCTCCCTTGTTTATTTGAATGCAATTCGATGCACGGGACACCAACTTAATCATAATTAGACTTTCATTAAACAAAATAGTTCTAATCTGCACGTCTTCTGCAGTGGAAAGAAAACTAAAACGATTGCATTTCTTCAAACGAAGAGGGAGGAAATGAGGGCACCCTAATGGAAAATTATTCCATTGCTCCCGCTAGGCTTTTGAGAAAATCTTCTTTATTTTAATGAGTCGCATCGCGCTTTTTAATCCTTAAATTCTTTCCTGCCGGACGGCGCTTGAGGCGGCTCCTTATACGCGTCAGCTCGAAGAGCTCTTTTAACGACCATTGCATTCGCTCATTAATTGCCCTCTGTCAGGTGCATTCAATTAGGACTCGAAATCCATGTCAACAATTATTTTCGATTTAATGCAACCCTTGAGGAGCTATCGTCAATGAAATTTGCTGCAGCACTAGCAAAATTTGAAACCCGATATCACCGACGATTGCCATTTTGGGGGGCAGCTCTCGCGAATAAAATACCTTGCAAAAGTTACGCGCACACAACACAGCAAATGTTTACAAGATCCCACCCCCGCCCTGGTATAGAACCACAATCATTGTGCCGCTCCACCGCCCCGCATGGTCCTGCCGCAAATTAGTCGTCGATATGGCGATCGCGAATAAATGTAAATTGGTTGCGAATAGATGCGTCCACCCGCAATTATGCGGTCGCGGCACCTCCTTTTTTCATAGACTCAACAGGCAACTGTTTGGGGGCGGGGATGAGGAGGTACGGGGCAGCAGTGCGCTATTGTTCCAACGCAACTAATTTTCCAGGATGTTGCGGCACATTCGCGGCTGTTTTATAGGCGATAGGCAGTCTGCACGACAGGCACAGGTGTGACGACACTTCAGAGTTGTTTTATTGGTTTCCTCTGGCTTACGCGGTGCGGGGTGCGGAGCGGGAAAAATGCACAAATCGAGGCAATAAATATCAGATTCGTTTGATTTTGTCGCGAATGCATCAGCGGGGATGAGATGAGCTGCTGGTTTTAATTAAATTTTGAAAAACTAAATAAGCGACCCGCAATCGACGGCACTTGATCATGTTTATTCGCCAATAGTGGAATTTTTTCATTGACTTGCTTGTTATTGCGGCTTCCGGTGATCCCTGCATTCCGTCGTAATGACAAACATATCGAAAAGAATTAATAAATAAAATACCTGAAAAAAGCGTGGCTACATGAAACTCATACCCCATCAATTCAGACTCAAGTGTGCATTACTTCTAATTATTTTTGCCCCACGAACCGATTCTTAACCCTTCCGAATTAAAATCGTCGGATGAAAATTGAACAGTCACCTGGGTGTGCGTCTGTCTCTAAAGTCTGGCATAGTTGTAGGCAGTAATGGCCCCGACTGGTGCGGAAGATTCGTCCTGCGAGGTCATTTTATAATATTGATAAACAAAACCGTTAAAGGTGCGAGAACGCAGAACTAACATCTCTTAGCTCACGCCTGAGATTTATAGAGTAAATTTGGAGTGAAGAATGAGGAGCTTGGAGATGGTTAAACGAAAAGTAGGTAGAGAAATAGAACAAATAAAATAAAATGTCGTAAAATATTAAATATAAAAAAATATAAAAATAGTTATGGTTCTTTAAGCATTAGCAGAATTTCAGTCCAAAACTAGTCTTCATTTTACTTGAGGCCTTAGCTTTCTACGGGTTCGTGGTGCCTATTATTTGCTTTCTTCTGTTCTCACTCAAAGGCAGATGGACTCCCCAGTCCACTAGACTCGTAGAATACATGGGTTAAGCTAGGAAATCAGCTCTAGTCGCTATTCACTGTGCACTCCGACTGTGAAGAGAGATAGTGCAACTTTAGTAAATCACAAAGTTCAATTGCTGAATTTTTACGTTGTTCTAACACGAGCCATCACGAAACCGGGTTCATTTGACCGGATCGGGCTGGAAGAAATCAAAAGATGTTAAACCGCATCGAACTAAATTGAAGACACTGCCAAGAATTTAAGAGTAGTACTCGAGGTATACTTTAATATGAAACTTATTGTTAGACAAAACTTGTTGAGAAATTAATTTTTTTACGAAATATGTTGGCCACCGCTTTTTAAGAGACGGCCTATTCTGGGATCGAAAACTTCGATTTTTATAAGATCGAAGTATGGAACGTATCAGACATGAATAAGTGGAAAATTTTTGTAACAAACAGACAAACTTTTCGAAACGTATCGCATTTTTCGTTTTTGGAATTGTGTGCGAAACAATTTTATGCATTATGGAAACAAATTGCATTTAACTGATAAAGTTCAAAAGTAAAATCTGAATTTACGTTTACTAAAATCTTTCCGCGACTATTAGAATTTGTAGTTTTCCTAATTGGTGTTATGCTAGAAACGATTTTAATAATCGCAGTATCAAGCGAAAAAAGTCTCATTAAGAAATTTGTGCACATTTTGATTTGTTCTCTTATTAAAACTCGTCTAAATCTGAACCGTTTTAAACATTGGCGGTGGATACAAAAGATGCGTTGTAGACGAACTGCACCGTGAAGAGTAGACGTGTTTTAATATCAACAAATGAAATAAATCGAGGAAAGTAACCGAACGAAATGTTCAGAGAATTTATTTGAAGATTTATGAGTACTCACACGTGCGATAAAACATAAAATCGAACTGAATAGCGGGGGTCAGATGACTTCGACGCAATATTTAATTATCTGCTCGTTTGATTTTATGCCTTTTATTGATTGAGATTGCATGTAAAGGAAATATTAAAATAAAATAATAAAAGAGTGATTTTCAACTTTTAGTGCTTTTCGAATTCTTCAAAATAGAACTAAAGTTTTTTTCTGGGAAAGCCTCTTACCGAATTTGGCTTCCATGCAGTAAGCTTTTAGCCGAGACACACTTGAATTTCGGACTCGGTTTGACATCAGTCCACGACAAGTCCTAATTCAAATGCAACGCGGCGTTCAACTTAGCCGAGGCACAATATCGGCGTAAACTGAGTTGAGAGCGCCATCTGGAAGTGAGGTTTCGAAGACAGCTAAATCTCCGCAAGATTCTGTCATGCCACTCAACTTCCACTCCGAAAACATGGTTTCCTCTCCGAAACAAGAAGCCCCTTTTGGTCCGATCGGCAGCACCGTCGCACGAAGAGGGGCACTCGCAAGGAAGTTGACGTCACTCGCCCGGCGGAATTTCCTTTCGACCAGTTCAGCTGATTTTTATCGTAAACCCGAAAGTCGTTACTTTTTATTTAGTGCCTTTTATTTTGTTACCGTCCCTTTTTCTATTACCACCGTTGTCCGTTCCTGCGTCCGCCATCCCAGCCAGTTCCAGACATGAAAACCTACTCCGAGTTCTACCGCAACGTCTCCATCAACGCCGAGCTGAACCATGAGTGGGAGCGACTCAATGCGGAAATCTGGGTATGTCCTGCTTCCTTAACTCTTTCCTGCTATTCCCATAATCCTAGGATTTGTTTCGATTCTTCCTGAGTGTAATCTTGACACAAAATTGCAAAATGCATCATCCGACGATTGACAAGCATTTCTTCGGGAAAGCTTTCCTTCGATGTGCCCTTGCAGAAAGCTCTTTTTGCAGACGCTCCCAAATTCAGTCCACGGAAATTAAATTAAATTTTGTTGTAAAACCGACTGAATTTTTGAATATTCAATAGGCATTCCAACTGAAGTCTTAAATTACTAATAGAGCACATGATAAAAAAAATGAAACGACTCTGGTCAGAATAAAAACAATTTTATTCCATCTTAGTTTCGAATTTTACGATGTTGCTATTTACAAAAAAAAAGCCGTATTTTATCATTCACATTGTCTGAAGTATTTACGAAAGCCGTTTTTATAAGTGAACCATTATAAAATTCAAGATCATGCTTACTGCGAAGCAAGTTCTTTCTTTTCTTCGGCTAAGGCAAGGGGGCCCAACCTTTGGGTTGCTTGAAACCCCACTGAAAAATGCAGAATTATTTTGGGTGGTACTTCCAACCACTAACAATACGACTCGATATCCCCTGCTGCAGTATTAACATCGTAAAAAGCAAATTTCTGTGATAGAGATTAAGTTTGATTACAAAATAAAAATAGGACATGAGCTAGCGGCATTTATTTAACATTTGAGAAACTCATGTATTAAAATTTGGTCCTATGAAAGAAGTTGCAATTTGTAGTGAATTCCCAAGGAGCCCATCAGATATTGAGGTCCTAATAATACTCCTAGTGTGCTTCATTCACAAATGAAAGCACTAACAAAAAACAGGGACCTGAATAAAATATGATTGCAAAGCGGGGGATGTTTGGCTAGGGAAGATGGGATTCATAAAAGACCAGTCAAGAGATCTGATAAAAATTTGCTTTGAATAGAATGTCGGGCTGCAGTTCTATGCATTCCGTTTCAAAATTACGAGATATATCTCCAGCGAAAAGGGAAGTTGCATCTTGCAATTCACCACTGATTTTTACTAACTGTATCTTGGTATATCCGCGGGCAAAAGCACAAAATGAAAAATAGAGCCTAGTTAGAAATAAAATGTTCTGCACAGATACGATGTCAAAATCAAGAAGCCACAACTTAGTACCTTTCGACTATGCTTTTTAAGGAATGCTATTCGACGAGTTTACTTCGGCTGACCTGAGCATATGAAATGCATTATAGCAAAAGCCTGCTCCATATTTCGAAAACGATGACTGCAGGAGTTCTTCAATGTTGCACTTTTTCAAAACCTTTACTTTCCGCTGCAAGCCAGGTGCAGGCAACATGCATTAGAATTTAAACAATAATAATCATAAAAAACCACTTTTTCGTAATTTCTTGAAAATATTTGGATAATAAAGCAGTGTTCTAACGCTTTATTTCTCATAAAAGCGTCATCTTGTTTCTTTAATTAGAATCCGCGCATGGGTTCGCGTCGACAGCTCAACAAATAAAATGATAAAACTATACCTCTCGGATATACAATCCTAGGCTTTCTAGATCTTTTGTTGTAAAAAAATCATTCTGTTAACTTATTCTAATCCTTCTTATTTTGGACGCGGATCGTGTATCACGAGTCTCGCTTGATTTTAGAAGGCAACTGATCAACCCGTCGCGGTCTTACCTCCAAATAAGAACATGGAACCCCACGCGGGAAATCTTTTACTGTTTATCAATTACTTGCGATTTCACTTCATAAAAATTTATGGACATATAAAAAGGCCTTCTTTACAAGATCCAATTATTTACTTATCTAAAATTAACGTTTCACTTGGAAAAAAATTAAAAAAAAATTCTATTGAAGAAATCGATGGGGTCTTTTGGACCCCCAGTGACCGCAACGGGTTAAAAGTGATGTTTTATAGTCTACCCTAAACGGTTAATGAATTTAAATACAAATGTTTCAGTGTTCGTTAAATCTAACAGGAAAAGAAGAAAGACATTATCAGTGATTTGAAATTATATTGTTATAAGCAACTCACTTTTAATTTTTGTCCTTGTCCCCATAAATTGATTCAAGAGAAATAGATCTTGCTTAATTAGTAAACTAATTTGTTTACCCAAGTACCAACGAATGTAGAGTGAAAATTAGAAATCACGACTTTTTTGGGGGTTATATATTTTTGATAAATACTCTAGTACTAAAGGGAATTAGCTCCTACTAAGAAAAAAAAAGTAATTGAAATTTCGACCGGTAAAAACAAATCTTTTGTATGCAAGGAAAAGTCACATAGAAATAAAATCACACGATGCAAGTATAAAGTGCAAGTGTAGTACCTCTTCTACTCAAGACGTTTAATACTAGGAGGAAAAAAATGAGTTCAAGTCTTAGCACAAGACCACACCAAACCCGTCAAATTGGGGGGTTATACATTTTCCCTCCTAATTAAAAATCGTATTTATTTTAACATTAATGAATATTTTAGTAACGAATATCGTGTAAATTTCGTATTTAAAAAATAAATAAATTTAAAAATAAGATTCAAAAGAGCTTTCTTTGAATTTGTGTTATTTTCTTATGGTAGAAGAAAACAGATCGTTCGGTTGTCCTAGTGTTAAATCCCATAAATAAAGTATATAATTAAAAATAATAACATGAAAACGTGGTAACTTTGGATAATTTATTACCTCACGTGCATTTAAAAAACGCTATTAAACTAATTGTTGAATATCGAGAAGTCTTATTCTTGTTCATTTTCGCTTTCACTAGCATTACTTTGAAAATAATGAGTTTAAAATGTAGCAAAAATTAAAAACAACGACTCTGGCCTTCGAACTACTTCAAAGTTTAATTTCAGAGTAAAAATACGTTCCTTTCAAAATAAGACCAACGATATTGTTGGACATGTAACTGAATCCGCTGTTTAATTTCTCTTTATCATTCCTATACCCTGCTAGTGTACCTATCTGCGAGAAAAAAGGGTTCTTTTAGCAGAAAAAAGTTTACTAGACTTTCTGAAACAGCTTCGAAATTGAAAGTTATTCCGATAACTTTGGAACGCAGAAACAGCTGATGGCTTTTTGCTTAGTAACTAGTGCATCCATTGATTAGGACATACGGTGATGCACAGGTCGTACTGCGTTCTGAAACCGTCGTTGCCGTGTGGGCTTATTTTGTGGGCTAATTCGTTCTTAATGGCTAGAAATGCAGCTTTGATTACTGAAAGCCTTAGATATCCAGAACTGATCCAGATTGAATGACGGCCGGCAGAATGTGGAAGCGTAACACTGCCAGACCGAGCCGACAGAAAACCTCGGAACTCGCCTGAACTGGCACACTGCTTTCCGGATGGATCCCAGAGGCTAAGTCAAAGTGAAATCAAGATTAGTTTCTAAAAAGAATCGAGAGCCGGCAGCAGGAGAAAAATTCATTGGCTCTACGCCGTTCAGTCCCGAGGCGGGTGGTGCTGGAGGTTGGATATCTGCTCCGTTCAAAGGCTGCAGACCGGGATTTCTATTTGTCCTCCTTTTGAACATGTGGTAGTTATGCAAATGTGCCGCTTCAGGGGGGATTTCTAGGACAGTGCAAAGTGCTAAAAGACTTCTATGACATATCCCATCCTTTGAGTTGTACATCGGAACATGTCTCCCGAAGGTGATGTCCGACGCCTTTGTGGCAGGCAATGCATACTACTACTTATTGGGCACATCGAAATGATATCACTGATCATTGTTCACTTACACCACTGCGTTCCATAGCTCATTAAATTATCTCAACAAGTGGCACCTTTGTTTAACCAGATTTCTAGCAGTTTAAAGAAATTGACAATGTTAATTCATTTTAATTTCTCACTATCAATAATTATGATATATATTTTCCTTTCTAATTTTGCGGTACTTGTAAGGACCTTCATTAATTATAATTTAATTAAGTTCTATTTCGTTTAGCAACTATAATTTTGTGTCCTTCTATCAAAATATCAATCCGTAATGAGTTCATAAGTTTTATTCTAATCAAAATCTAAAATTCCTGATCTGCTGTAGGGATGGGCACAGCAACCCGAAGTGTCTTCGAAACAGTGCAAAAAGGGTCTCAACACTTAGTCAGATTTTCAGACATGAATAATACATTTAAGCCCCTTTCGGATGGTATTCGCCGATGACGCCTTATAATTAAATTTGATATCCTTTCACAATTCGAAGAGAAGAAACTTATTTGGAACTGCATTAAAGAAAGCCTCTAGTCCTTTTAGTTACCTCTCAAGGGCTTTTCCCGGGAGCTCTATCCTGTTCCGGCTGGAGCTCGAAAGGGTCTCGAAATCTTATCCGTACAATTCGATTAGAATTTGTTTTGTTATCTGCTAATAAACTGTGAAAAAGGTTCTTTTGTCATCCGGAGGGAATAATTCTTTTATATGGGTCTTTGCACGAGAAAAATATTCAAGAAAAAACCAAGGTTACGTCTCCTATGACTCGATGAACTGCAAATGGCAGTGAGCAATAAAAGGGTTATCGAATCCCCTCTAATAAATTATTTATGACTTTACACCTTCTGTGAGACAACTACTGACTAAAATCTTCGAGGAGATCACGTTTTAATACTGACACCTGATTATTCGGAAAATGCTCGTCGCTGTTGTATGCATTGCTGATAATCTTACGGAGCATGGTTACAAAACCAATTCCAAAAAGTATACCATACTTTAGAAATGTCAAAAGCCACAAAGTAAAACTTGGCGAAAATAAAGAATTAAACGTAAACAAAAAGCAATTGCATAAAAACAAAGGCTGTTTTATCTTTATTTCAACACGGAACACCGCTGGTAATTGTGGCTTAAGTACGAGCATGGTCATATGCAAAAATTTCGTATAATTTTTTATAAAACGTTCTTTAAAACTCATTATCTCCTTCCGAAACAAACTTTTCCATTCAGAAAAAATTTCTTTGAAATGCAAAACTTTAGCTCTCCGCGAGTGATGCACTGTGTTTAAGACGCAGGTCGAGTCGTTCCTTAACAACTCTTCCTTTATGAGACAAAATTACTTTCAGTCATTTTAACTTTTCACTAAGGAAATTTTTTCAACAATGAACAAAAAATAAATTGGAATTGGAATTGTCGTGAAAACAAGATCATTAAATCATAATCAGAGTATTCACAGGAATTGTTTTCAAATCGTAATATCGTTAAATAAATTTTTATCAAAATGGGATCATTTGAGAACAGTTGTTAAGTTTTTTTCAAAGAAAGTTAAGCTGGATACAAATTAAAAAATAAGTTATTAGAAATAGTCAATGAGGGTTCATTTACTCTGGCTTGCAAGCTTTTGATTAGTTTCGTATTTTTTTGTAGACCTTTATGCGAACATCGAAACCAAATGAAAAACAATCAATTCAAAATACTGACTTCACTGAAAAAAATCAATCAGAATTTTAGCCAAAAGCTATTCAGGTGTATTAGGAATAGACCAGCTGCTTCGTCTTCTATTATTTATTTACTTAATTTAGTCATAGCTTTTAATGTCATTTGTGTTTAATTAACGTGAGGTCTCTTACTATTTCCACAAAAACAATTTAATTCACTAAAGCACACGTAAGTAGGCTTAAAATATTTGTTTCTTTTTAAATCTACATTAGTGGTTCTTATACAATTATTCGATTAACATGCATAGTTGACTTTATTTTCTTTCTTACTTTACAACTGAATTATTCAAAAAGTTGAATTTCGAATTTAGAAGATGATTTCCGGGTGCGGAAAAAGAGGCATGGTTATGTAGCACCATGAGGTGCTACGTAAAAATTTATAAAGAGTCAGGTCCTTCAAATTCAGTGTTGTCCTCAAGATTTCGAAAAAATCACCAAAAGAAATTAAAAAAAGATTGTTGATGATGAGTTCTAAATGGAACGAAAATTATCAGCATAGAATTAACTAAGGTAGTCTTGAGACGTATAGAGGATGATCGTTGATACACAGTTTTCGGTGGGTTTTAACCATTTGAAATAGATGTAGACTACCAGAAACACTAAATTACTTTGATAATTAGTTAATGAAGAGCTATGCATTTCTAAGACAGCTTGGTTTTGAAAAATGTCGTACAACAACTATTTAAAGATGATTAAATGTCATATAACTTAAAAAGTAATAATGCGACGTCAACATTTATACAGATAGTATAAATGGTACGGAGCACTTAGCAGTCAAACTCGCACTGGAGTGGTATTTTAAGGTCTTTGTTATATTTAGACAGTTGTGCGTTTGATAATATGGAATTTAAATGAGTAAAGTAATTCTGAGTACTCCTTAGACCCAACTGCTACGTAAAACTTCACAAGACGTATTATTTCGCCAGCAAGAAGACGACATCCAGACGTTCTTCAACTTACAAGATGTGCAAAATTCATCAAGTCTTAATTTTTCGTTTTTTTGTTTTTAGGAACTAACTCCTAAATTCTGTCGAGCAGTCACTTGTAACCTTCCACAATAAATTGTGGCTGAAACGACAGCAAAATGCCGAGTAACACTTAAATAAGAAGCCTGTAACTTTATCTTGCTCGACGAAACATCTTAACTTCTCATTAAACTTCTAATTGATCTCCGTCTTGAGGAGTTGCTTCGCCCTTCGACCTCGTCCCGATGAATAGGACGGTTCCAAGTCGAAAGTTAACGGTTCCTCGGCTCACAAAGCTCCATTTTAAATAGCTGCACGAAGAAAATCTCCTGGTTGCACGCTGATAGCCCCTACTGCTAACCTGCTTCCTAAATAATCCAACACACCTGAAAGCCTTAGGTGAATTTCGTTGAGGAGCTGAGGTGTGAACAAAAACGCTTTTAAGAAAATTCTGCAGCGCTAGAACGACGTTAATAGGAACCGAGTAAATACTTCTTCTTCTTCTTCTCAGGAAATCCTTTGAAGCTTCCCCATTTGCTCTAAGGGGATAGTACCAAGTCCGGCAGGGATGAGCGGGACGTGATTATGCTTAAGAATTGCACACTTTGACAACGAAAGTGTTGCGATCACGAAATAGCTCCTGCTGCAAGGTGCCCGGAAAGGCGACAGGTGCTACCGTGCTTCTCAGAAAAAGATGCAAGTTCCTTGTTCTCGCAGAACTAAGGACCAAAGTCCTTCTAACCAAGGAACATTTTTTTATATTAACCTGCTGAGGAAAAAAGAGATTTATTATTTCATTGTTGCAACTTGCAGCAGGGTTGCAGTTAAATGGATTTAACAGGACGCTCTCCTGTCCATGGTCTAGTGCACCAATTCATGTGAATCAGACAAATCTTCTTTGATTAATTTGTTTCTCTTCGCATCCCACTTTTCTGGCACAATCAGGGAAATGACACGGTCTACAATTCAAAACCAAGCACGATTCAGATATACGATAAGTGTGCACATCTCTCACACCTGACTGCATCTAGAATCCAGGTCAGCCGGGGAAGTGTCCCGGTGAGGAGTACTGCCTACATCCTACATGCTCCGTTTTCAACACAATAGGTGAATTTGGTGTAATTAAGGTTTCAATATTTCAGGCCACTCCGTAATGGACGCATACTTATGCCCAGGTTAAGTTGATAATGGAGGCCTTGAATGTGGATAGACTACATGAGCTGCAGCGCGTCGTCGTCTGCCTGCAGCAAGGTCCCGTCGATGTTCGGGCTATGCCACAAGTAGGAAACTTCGCCATATGTGGATCCACATCGCACACTTGTGGCGAACGAGTCGAATATTAAAGTGAGCGCCTGAATATTAGCACATATGAACGGACCACGGGGTGCAGACCATGTAGTTTTCGAAGTGAACAATAATTGGAGACTTCAAGTAGGGAATAATTAATTTTAAATAACCCAGCCCGAACATGAACGTGCCACCATAACCATATAGAGTCGCTTTCCGAGACTCTGGCAATATTTGGCCATTCGGAAACCCAGATGCTGATTTATTGTCTAAAACTCTTTCTGGACGCAAATAGGTGCAATTTAGATTTACGGTCAGTACTGAAAATTTATTAGTTGTTCTTGTGCACTTTTCTGCACCCGATTGTGGTACTTTATAAAACAGCAAGGACAGCTAATGAATGTGCGGCTACATTTATGGGGTATCGATGAAAATTTGGAAAATGTATTGAAATAACACCAAACATGGCTTTTTAGAAATATACACTTTATATGAAAGTGAGATATCCCGGATATATGGCCTTTACAGATTTATTTTCTGTCATTATTGGTTAATTATATTAATAAATTAGTTCATCCCTGGTAATTGCTAGAAAATTTTAGTGCAATCATTTACCATTTATTTGACGCCTAGTAAATCTATAACTAGGAAGGCTAAGAGCTCAGCTTTAGCTGCGATGTTCTAGTTGAAAAGAATGTACGATGTAAAAATATATGTATTTATGGATGATATCTTGCTAATATTTATTTTTTCGTAATTAAAAAGTGTTAAATAAAATTAAAGAAAAAAACTCCGATTAGGTATAGAATAAAAAAATTCATATAGTAACGTGGGCGCAAACATTTGCAAAAATATCAACAAATTAAAATATAACCTACCTATACGCATTTTTTATCATTGGTACCTAGGTGGCACCAGTTGGTTGTCGCTGACGTCATTATAAGAAGTATGCTCTGAAAAAACGATATTAAAGTTTGTATACCTGCCTGGGAGCTTTACTCCCACTAAGTTAGATAGTAAATAGATCTTCTCAAGAAATACGTGCTTTAAGTTTTAACAATCGAAAGGAATGCCCTGTGGGTGCTTGTTGCTAGATTTTATTTTTTCGGACATCCATACTTACATATACTGAAGAACAGGTTTAAAATTGCCAATATATTTTTATATTTCTAAGTTGGTCTAGCATGGTCAATCTGAAAAATCCTCTTTGAATGCGGCAAGCTGTTACGGTTGTGATTTAGACGCAAGAAACCAACAGATTTTTAATCTGACGATTTGTTCTGCTGGCGATAAACAATTATTGACTCTAACATAAAAATATCTGTACAGTTATTTAAAAGTCAATAAACTTGTATGTAGTTTCTATTTTATAGTAAAAAGTTCTTTTAAAAATTCAAAAGAGCAACATAAAAGTCAGACTTCTGTCCGTTTATACGAAATGTTTCCCACCACTTGACCTAAATTTAGAAAAGACGAAACAGGAATGACTGTTAGCGCCCGAAAGCAAAATCAATTTCTCTTCGGGCTTCTAGGCTTGTTTAGTGTAACGTCGTCGTTATTTAGCCCCTGCGAAGGTTGTTCCTTTATGTCCGAGCAGGAGCGGCGGTTGCCCTCCGACTCGCTGGCTCCCGGGCGTTAGAACGCCTTAATCCCTGCTCGGACAGCTGGCGTTGAGTTTGTCACCTCGGAAAAACAAGTGCCTCAAGATCTTGCAAATTAGCACTTCCCTTCTTGCCGCACACTGCCCCGCTTCAAGTTCCGCCCGCCACTCTGTTTCCCGATTTTTGGCACCGTTCTAGGGCAACCAGGGCCGATTCGGGCTGACTAGTTAAACCCAGAAAAGCCTATTTAGAAAGCCAGCGCTGTCAAGTGAATTGGCACTTTGGCACCACTCCAAGGAATTCCCAAATTCCCTGGCGCTTCTTTGCCACGGCTTCGACTCGATTTTTCACTTTGCATTTGCAGATGAACTAAGGCATAGAGAGTTTATCTGGTCTGGCTTGGTCTGGTCTTGTCTGGTCTGGTTGGACCATGGCACAATTGCACAACTAGACGTCCACAGGATTCTCATTTCAACAGAGAAGGAGAGGACCAGGGCGACCACCCGCGCGCCATAAGTGTCCCGGGAGGAGACTAGTTCCTGGCCTTGCGTCTAGGTCCAATGTCATTTTTGGACGGGAATAAATTGTTTTTTCAATTTCCCATCAGTTTCCGGTAATGGTCACTTGGGCCGGACTCACTTCATAGACTTCGCTTCGAGTCGATGCTTTACAGGAACTTTTTGAGCAAAAATTGAAAATTTCATAAATTTGCCGTCTGTAGGACGGCAGCAGTCCAATGTCCAACAGGATGGGTACTCCTTGGTTGCGCGGACGTTGGAGGCTACTCCGCGTTTTCGAAATAAAATTTCAAGCTGACTGCGGGGGTCGACTGGCCATAAAAAAAAATTCCGTGCAGATTTATTAGTGGAATTCCAGGAAAATTTGTTTTCAGATGTCTATACTGCAAAATGTATTTGAAATGATACCACTGCCTTTAGGAGCAGACCTCTGGACTCCAGAACCTTTCAGCCATCATAAATTGTATTGGTTAAAAACTATCTAGACAATCACTACACATGTATGTATGCATAGTTCGCATATATTCTTGAAGAAATTTTACGGACTCAGAATATAGATCAAAACCCTCTTTATCAGATCTAATTAAGTCGACTTCACTGAGATTACCTCTAATCGAAAATCTCCTGAAGCGTTCCTTGTGCAGTTTGCAGAACCGCGCGCGAAATGCATTCCTCGTTCCGCGCTACTTTCAGGTAATTCTCGGAACACCTTGTGGAAAGTAATCTCCTTTGATGGTACCATTCTTGAAAGTGTTCATATCGCGCTTCTTTAATAACTGTATGAATTTTCCAGAACCTTCTGTGCGCCTCTATACCCGTGCAAAGCAGAAAAAATAACGGAAAAAGAATCCTGGATATCAAGATAAAAGCATACGATAAGTATAAGTGTCGCTTACGCTCCAGCGCTATTATCCACTCAAATTTGCAAAGGGTAGCGCGTCGCAATTTGCAATTCTGAATAAATTGTTTGCTGGGGTCGAACCCGGCGTCGACACCGAAAGGGCTGCTCCCGAACGGGAGAGCAATAACGACGTTAACACACACGTCATCATTTTCGTGAGAGGACTTCACGATTGAATTCCCGGACTGATGAAAAGAGCGCTCTTAATTGGATTTGCATTTTTTTAAATTTTTTTTCCCATCAAAGTACAAATCCCATTCCTCAGTAGTCTCTTCCACCTTGGACGCTGAAATTGTCCGGGGGGAAAAGTGAGGACTCACCTCAGGTGTGCAGTGCGGGTTTTGATTTGAGTTTGTGAGTGCTCCCTGAATTCCTTAAGGAGTCCTTCTAGGGATCGTAAGTTCTGTAAACGGTTAAATAAAGCCGCAACAAAGTGGTTGTGAAGAATCCAGTCCTTCTCCTCGTTGAAAGCCTCTGCCCAACCCTAGATCTACTTCGAGGGTTTAAAATCAATTTGTTGTTTGTCATCGCACCTGAGTACCCCAGAGTTCCGTCTACCTGTTGAGTTGCGTCAATGGACTCGTTTGTATTTAGTACGTACTCCAGGATCTCTGTTGCGATTAAAATTTTTCGAATTCTCTCCAAGCCTTCGCACTCATTTGGAAGTAGTACAAATTGCGTTTATAACACTCTGTCCCCGGGGCTCCCCGGAATCCAAATGCAGGTTTTGATTAATGCGAGTCTCATAAGAAAGATTAGAGGATCTCCTCCTGCACATAATATTGAACCATCATCAATTTTCCCTGGGTGGAGTACGAACCCGGCGACAATGAATAATGCCCTCGAACAGCACGTGCTACCCAGACCCAGATATAAAACTGGGCGTTCAGACCCCGTAGAATCTCGGGGAAGCCTGCAGTAATTCAACTAAAACATTCACAGAGCAAATACCGACGGGCTTCTGGCATCGGGAAGATTTAACGACGACGATGCCAGAAAGTGGAAACTCTTCGTACGCCACCGTACGATGCTCGTAAATCCTGTGGGAGCTTCGCTTTTCTGGAAGATCACCTTTGTCATCCTAGTTCTCATAACTTGCCTGTTACGGGAGTGCAAAGTAATACTTACCCGCCGTCTAATTTGAATTCTGGTAGACTTAGGGTTCTCGCACGTTGGCTACCCTACACCAAGCAGTTCACCTGGGCATGGGGCTTGAGGGCTTTAGGGCGTTCCACCTTTCTTTTGTTTTGTGCAACCAGCTTACACATGAGTTGAATTCTGTAGAAATATAAGGCTCCTGTTTTTTGAACTCCTTGATAGTTTAGTAGAACACACCGACATTCAATGCACGCTGATAGTATCGCTGGTCAGACTACAGGATAGTCATGCAAAATATCAACACGAGGATATTTCTGAAAATTGGTCCCTGTGAACCCGGGGGCAAATGACTAAAGTTAGGGATTTGAATGGCTTATCTGGGACTAAGTTTGCGATTCGGTTGAACGTTAGTTTTTATTGGTACTAATGGTGTTCCCAGTAGGCACCCTGCCGCACCTGCTTGCACTGTGACTATTTAATCCACATTGAAGACTTGTGGTGAACGTATAAAACATGTAACTTTAAAGATTTTGTCCATAATGATAAATTAAGGATTTATTTATGTATTTTCCAACGTTGTAAAAAAAATTAATTCATGCCTAGTCAATTTCAAATTCAACGTATGATCCTATGAATCTATGGTATGCACATTGGATTCACATCCCTAGCTGGTGATAAAGACTGTATTGAAATTGGATGCAGCAATACCTAGCTGCTCTTGGACGCCACAGAATGCAAAATATCTCAATATTCAAAATGTAGATAATTCACTTTTGCAATGCGACATTAAGTAATCTCACGTTTCAGAGGAGTGATGTACACGGCCCAATATTGAATTCTGTTTCTATATGCTACAAATAAGCTTATATAGACTTGTACGTGACACTGGTTCGCTTTACTATGTAAGGGAAAATGGGCAAATTCAATATTTGCTTAGAATTGATTTTTATTCTGTGCCATTAAGCAAACATAGTGTATTTGATAGGTATTATGTACTTTCGTTTTTTTACAGAAACAACTACACTGCATTACCAGACTGGACTTTTTCATATCACTTAAAGTACTAGACGGTTTTCTTTAAAGCTTTATCTCATAAGATTTATAAATATTAAAAATGAAACAAGTGACTTTCTAAAAAATCGCTCAGCCATACAATTTTATTCTCGAGAGCAAAAAATTCTACACATGTTTTCAACCCTCCACTTCAACTTTTGATCCTCCAAAGGACAAGATTAACCCAATTTTGAATGGTAAAAGGGTTCAAGAAAAACTATAGACCTGTTAAATTATCTTCTGAATGCCACGTCGTTAATTAAACATCTGGTACAAATTGCAGTAATCCCAATAGAACGTACTCAGTAAAATTTTGAGCCAATTTGGATTCGAACTAGAGTTCCGTCGCTATTTGTGTTTTATTTTGATTTCAGTTCTCCTCCTTTGCTGAGCTGAGTCGGCTTATTAAACAAGGTGCCTAGAATGAGTTCTTATCTTAATTCAAAATTCGCAATGGAATTGTAGATGTACGGTCAATTGTTATTTAAATTCATATCTTTTTTTGTTTGGTTCAGCTAATTATTTCGCAGGTTGTTTTAATTCTCCTACTATTTTGCTAGAAATAGCTTTAATACAAAATTTATTTAAACTTAGTACAAACATGCACATTGGTGAAAAAAATGAAATTTCAGTTTTTTGTGCGTTCGATATTTCGAAAATGAAACGTAGCCCATTATAAAATTCGTTTCTTTTATCAAGTACAAGTGTAATAACATAAAATAACCCTCACAATTAAACAAAACCCCATTTTGTCCTATACCCCGAAAAGAGTTTGCTGTTAAGGTCATCTAAGGTCACAATTGTGTCCACACAATTACCTTGAAGAAAACTATAAAACGGACGATTGATAAGTTTTCGACCTAAAACAATTGTTAATAACACTAATTATGAAAAATACTAGAAGCGCACCTGACCAACATTATGAATAAAATTTTTGTTTGAGTTTACGTACAAGACAAGACACTTAAAGACGTTGGGCTTCAAATAATTTTTCTGTCCACTCTAAAACCTGCTCTAGCCTCCAAAGAGGAGTCAAGTCTTAATAACCAACTACAAGGACAATGAATTGAAATCCGTCGTAGAGATGGTCTTGTTCGTTTGATGTCCATCCTTGGTTTCGTGTTTTAGTCATTTTTAGTTTTAGAAAAAATAAAAGAACATATCGACGAATTTCTCGTTTACCATACAAAGCACGATAATTGTACTTGCACATTGTACATAGAGTTTTACGCCGCTATGTTAATTTTATAGATTTCTTAAGCGCGTCGGATTCTCTGAAAATAATTCGAAAGTTCATCTCAAAATTCGTCAAGTTTCTCTGCTTTTTTCCAAAAGCTTAATATTGGATGTATTTTTCATTCCTGCCGGATAACGAATTCTCTAAAATAAAAAGGACCAACCCAATTTACAAAGCATACAACAGAAACTATGTCCGATGTTGTGTGGCATATGTCGTCTGATGGCAACCGCATTATCTGGCCAAGGACCACAAGTATAAGGAGATAAGGAGGCCCAGGGCGTTGGGAAAAGCAAGGCCCCCATAATGCAATAAAAACTAGCTCGTGTCCCTCAAGGGATCCAGGACTAAGGTCCACATACCAAGGCACGCCAGCAAAAAGATTTCCCTCGCCCGAAACTATTTTCACCTGTGTAATCTGGCAATGATCTGATATGACAACGGATCTGGAGAAGCCCGGGGTGTTCCGTCCGCAAGGTGAAAGGGCCTTGAAGAGTTATTTATCGCGCTATAAAGGGCTCTACTTTTTGCTGCGGCCGACCGACGCGGCGGGGTATGGGTAGCATTAATCTCTGATCCCGCCGCAGCGGGGAACGCCATAAATGCGGCCGGGGCGTTCTGCAATGTCGCCACTACCTCGCAAATGTTTCGTGTTTGTGTTCCCTGTGCTGAGTCTTTTGTCCTTCGGAAGACTCCACACACATCCTGCCGAGACGAACTTTTTGTCATTTCATCTTGCTGGGTGCCGCCCGCGTTCTGTCCCCGCAAGCCTGGCAACCTTTCCTTCGCCATGTTCTATACTCCCTCGCATGATAAGTCACACTCGTCCCCCATGGGTGTCCGTCTCATCCACCTCGACGTCGGCTAGCGTTCCAAGGACTAGAGGAGGAAACGACACACTGCTCATAGCGAAACACACCCCAACGAACGCCCTGCTCAAGCGGACGCTGCTCTGAAGGGTCCTGGCTGACAGGACGTCGTAAGGGATAAGGGATAAATAGGGTTACCATAATTCAAAGAAGTGAAAACACTAGATTAGAGGGGTGATGCGGTTGCAGGCTAAGTTGTGCTCCTCAGTGGGGGATTTTCATCTTCTAATTGCAGGAACACAGATTACATCACGACATTTTACAACAGCAAACAAAATTAACATATTTCATCTTTATGCATTTAAGAGAAATAAAATTAATCAACTACAGACTGAACGCCCTCAACGAAAAGTGTGCATCTAGCGCTTTAACTAACCCTTAAACGTTAAATGCGATGGTGTTTGTAAGAGGGAAACAAAAATTTTTGGTATAGTGCTTATGAAGAAAATTCTTCATTTATATAATTAACCTCAGACATAAATAGCCTTAAGTTTCTACCTGCATTTTTTTAATTAGCAGAATTACTGTTGGTAAAAAATCTTAAAGATGTAAACAAACATGAAATTACAATCGCCGAAAAATTTCTATTTCTTGAAGACTGTGTTAGTGTTTTTTTCGTGATGTACTTCAAGGAAATGAGTGCGAAAGAACAATACAAAAAGCATGATATTTTGAAGTAATCTTAAAATTTCCAACTAAAAAGTATTCTTAAAAGATCACTAAATGGAAAGGAATTTTTAAAATTGTGTCAATATTTATTTTGTTGCTATAGGTAGAAAATTTTGTCTAAAGCCATAAACGGGTTTCAAATGTTGTTCTGCAACACCCTGTGAAATTTGATAGCGCTGAACGTAATTTTGTAACTTAAAATTTCAGCTTTTCAGAAAGATTGTATTTTACAAAAAGCAGAGTGCGGTGGTTCATCGATGCTGGCAAGAAGGACTCTTTTTAGAAAGTTCTATAAAAAGGATGTGACTTCGAATGGTAACCCTAGACGGGACGCTGTCGCTGCCCCTTCTTTTCCGACCGCAACAAAGCGATAGGTCCCATGAGCCTGTGAATTTTGCGGGGGTGCTGCGTGCTTATGGCACAGGAGCTTGAGAGCACCCCAAGTTGGCCATGACTTTGCATCTCAGCCACCCATCCCCGTCCTTCTGCCCCGTCGCCGTTCCACTGATGCGCTTAGGCCAGGTGCCGCCTGTCGCCCCGCGAAGGCGCTTAATTAAAACTGGCGAAGGGCAGGACGGCCTGATTTGCAAATTGCTGCCGCGGCACGGGGAGGTCCCATTGACAGCGACACCTATTCTCGCCTGTCAATTAATTCGAAGGACAAAAGCTTGGGACTGATTAAAATTCCAGAATCGTGCGGTCCTGACCGCTAGGCTCACATGGAAACAGCTCTCCTGTACCCGAAGTCGGGAAAATTAAGAAGAAAACGAATTCCGCCCGGTCCCAGAACCCCCCGAATTTTACGTTCGCCGCCTGCCGCTCGTCGGGATGTCGGTCAGGTGTGCAGGTCGAGTCATCCCACCTCCGATTCTCGTGTGCACGGTGGCGCGCAGCGCACTTCCACGAAGGTATTTCAATTTGTCTGCCGCTCGTAGTTTTCGCCATCCCTCACGTGAGGGTGCATTTCCTTGTCGCCCACGACTGGAGGGGGTTTTCGGTTATGGAGATTCGCCAGGTAGCAGATTCCGCAGGACTTTCAAAAATGTGGAGACGGGTTGGCGTTACTTTGGAGATCTTTTCGGTTAACGGTTCAAATTTCAGCAAATGTTCGATCCCAAAAAATAATTTTAATTTTGAATGGTTTTCCACGAATTCGCAGTTCCAGCCATTTCCCAACGCATTATCCGCGGTGCGCATGCTCAGGGCGAGAAACTGAGAAAATCTCGAAAAGGTGGATCCCATTATACCTTAGAAGTGCGCGGGGCGAACTCACGACAGGGGCTAAAACAAGGAAGACGTTCGCAGCAAAATAAATGTTGCGGAAACGTTGCAGATGACCGCTGCAACACAATCTCGCACGGCGCAAACGCTGCAACATGCTGCAGACGTACACGCCAAGAAGAACAACGGGTAAATTTTTTGGCGGCCCCGATTTCCTGCAAACGCCGTTTCCACACATGCACAGCATATACCCGTTCTTCTTCTTCTTTCACGTATAGGCGCACACACTGGATCCGGTGGGCACTCACGCACAGCAATTCGCTGCGATTCCGCGACCATTTGACGTTTGCAGACATTTGCAGGAATTTGTAAAGCGCTGGAATCAATATGGAAGATGTAGACAGCGCTAGTGAGTGAGATAATGGCCTTTGCTGCTCCTAGTTAAACATATCACTGTTCCTTTCCCTCTTGCTTCTTTCGCTGGGGGTGTGTCACTGTGTGCGTTGCCGCTTTTTATTGCACATTTTCAGCAATTGTCGCCGGCAGTGGAAAAGAGAGGAGCAGAGCGGCTCGGTCGTCTGCTGCCCGAACGCCGTCAGTCAGTTTGTCGCAGTGCTGTGAATTCCCAAGAAATCGTACGACGCACACGGTCCGAGAAGTGTCTCCTGCAGGCGCACCGCAGAATTTTTATTAAAGCTGGTAAAAATGTTCAGGTTCTGCTGCGGCTGTTGAGTGTTTTCAAAATAATAACAAAGTGGGAAGCTTGGTCGCCGCTGCTGGTCGGATTTGTGCACGGGAAAAGTGAAGAAGTGTTTACCTGTGACGGTCGGATCGAGTGTGTATTCTTCTTGAACCGGTTTTCGCACGCACAGCACAGCAACGTTTTATTTTTAGTCCTTTTCCAGTTGTGACGCTTGTCAAAATTTTTCCCTGTCTGCCGCCAACGGTGCGAAAATGACGTGATGAAGTCCTTTCGCAGTGCGACTAGCGGAATGGTGGAAAATTCTGACAAGTGCGAACAGCACATTGGCTAGAGCCAGGGACCGCGGCATCTACAGGCTCCCCTGGCCACGAGATAAATCCGCGGCCGATGCAGCCCAGACGTGATTTCCCTGGCTCCCTTCACCGTCATCTTGAGTTCTGTCTGACAACAGCCGTGCATTTTCCTCCCGCAAACCCGCTGGTGTCGACGGCGCGTTAGTCCAATCGAGTCCTGGTGCATTCCTGGATCTCTGTTTTCCTTGATTTATCGGAAAACTTGGCCAGGAGTGCCTGCCTTCGTCCCTCCTCTGGCCAAGCCGTCCAGCAGCGACCCAAAATTTCCCCGTCCCAGTGTTGTGCGATTTTTCGGTGGTTTTGTGCTGTGCCGAAGCAGGAATTTCACCGTTGCCTTAGCCGCATCTTTCTTGTGTTTCAGAAGCAGTCAAAGAAGATAGGAGAAGTTAATAAGATTGAGAAAAGATACGCGAGTGCCAAAGTCTAAATTTCTTCTCTAGTGTGGCGACTCTGAGTCGAGTTCAAGTGGCTGGCGTAGTGTGGTCCACGCGAGTGTCCCGAAAACAAAGTTAAATCTGAGCAACGAAAAAGAGAAGAGTTTCATCCTCGTTGTCGTCGTCGCCCCCCGCAGTCGGTTCTGGGTCTGTTTTTCTGTTTCCTTCCCCCCGAGTGTAGCAAAAAGCCGTCAAGCTGTGGGGCTCAGGAGCTTTCTTCCTTCCTCCGCAAGGAATGTACTACCCGGTGAGTAACCCCCTCCTTCGTCTATGCGCAGATTAATCCGCGGATTTTGCAGAAATCTTCCTGAATTCCTTAATTGCTCGGCCAGGGTCGCGATCGTCCGATCCCCTGCCACTGCCGTCCCCGCTGTCGTAGTCAAGGCACATCGGGCAAACGTCAAAAATCACCCCCTTTGCTCCATGTTGAAATAGCGAGTCGTTCCCCGCAAATGTCAATTGAATGCGCTTTTCAAACACAAACATGTGGCGCGTGTGGGTAGTGGTGTGTGCGACTCGTCGAATTAATGCTTGGCGTGCATGTACACGGTTGCTCCGCACGCACACAATCGAAGCTGGTTCCCCCAGAAATTTTGACTTCGACGCAGTTGGTCGCCGAGTCGACGACGATGTCTGAAGAACAGGAAGAAGAAGAACGAGATGCGATGCGAGCTGAGAAGAACACAAAAAGTTCTGGCGGGGTCGGTGCGGGCGATCGGTGGACGAGAATTGGGGGACTGCCAGACTTGCCATGCTGTGTGAACGCTTGTTTGGCTAGTCTTTCCCTTGGGCCGAGGGGCGGCCGGTCTCGGCTGCACGCTGCATTCGGCGATCTGCTGCTGCCGGTTGGCGCTCTTGGGCGAACGTGACTCTCGCGGAATTTAAATATATTTATTTCGCAAAGGTCGGCGGCGCGATTTATGCAGCGCTGTTTCGTAACCCCTTCCGGTCCCCGCTCGACCGGAACAATTACTGAGTTACGCCTGATTTATTTGACGATATTATGCACAGTTGCTCTATTTCTTTTTGGCCATTGAAAAGGAGCAGTGAGCAAACGAGGCGAATTTTGATTTGTCGCTCCTCTGTAATGCGATCATCTATTCTCCCGGTCCCAAAGGCGTGCACCCACTGGATTTCTATTCAATTCCTGGTCCTTGGCAACAAGAATCTTGGGAAAAATAAGATGAGTTATGAGCACCACGATTTCAGTTTCCAATTTTGCAAAATGTGTCAACTGCAACATTTTGTCAACTTACTTTACGAATGGCATTTTAAGCCCGGCCATGACAAATGGCGGTTATTCTAGTTTAAAGTGCCAATAGCAGTTGGATTTGAATACATTCGAAAAGCAAGAAATTGTTCCCATTTCTTTATTATAAAGGAAACTGTCAGGCGAATTCTCATATGTTGCTCCATAGGACAGTAAAGAGGGTTTTGGGGTTTCTTCTGGGAAGTTGAAGGTTTCGTGTTCAAATCCCTTTGCCGGAAACCTTTTTGAGGAGTTCTACAAGACTGTTTAACATTTTGAATTTCTTTCCTTTGGTTCAAGGCGAGACAAAATTCTTCTACACCGTAAACTTCTATACGCAATTATTCTCTTAATTGTAATATTCAAGCGAAGCGGGTTTTCAAGTCTTAAAAGTATAATTTTTTTAATATACAGTGCATTAAAAAACACAACAAACTTTTACTGGTTTATATGCCGCGCTCTAATTAGCTTAGTTCAAGATTAAACTGAAACTAAACATTGTAAGAAAAATTTCGTAGCACTGCATATTTCAGTATTTTCTCACATTCCGCTAAATGGCATATCATTTAAAAGGATATTAAACTTATTTCTCTAGAAATTTACATGGTTTTTAGATATTGTTAAAAAATTATTGACTAAGTTGTCTAAACAGGAAAATAGAGAACGTTTTTTTAGGAATACAGGAAAACATAAAAAAACTTGTCCAACAGAAGCTTTTCTGATAAAGTAGTAAAATACACAAACAAACGAAGTTCAAAAAATACGGTTAAACTTTCTTAAGATTTCGTTACCTTAGTAATATACCAAAAATTCGGTTCTTGAGATAATTAAGGGTATAGATGTCGATAGATAGCAAACAAATAGACAAACACTACATAATTGTATAGGCTATATTCCAATTTTGTCTCAGAGCTATTCCACCAAAATTTAGTCAGTAATTATTGTGTCCAATAATGCAATAGACTAATAAACAAAAATATAGTCATGTCCTCGAAAACTTGGGAGGTCTCCAAGTTACGTGAAAAGACGCCATCCCAATTTGTTCAGTACGTTCAGTAAAGCGCAATGCAAATTTGGAAAGTATTCCCTTCGAAATAAGAGGAAAATCATTAAAATTTGTGAACCTACAAAACTACGCACGAACATACATTAAAACACACAAATGAATTGAAAACTTCCTTTTTTGACGCCATAAGAAGTAATTAGTTCATTACAAATAGATTCTATTAATTATATGAAATAAATACTGATGCGAATTTCCTCTACATGATTAAGCCAAAAACAATTAATTAAAACAGTGTTTAATAAAATTAATTTGAATTTTTGCGGGTTGAAGGGCAAAGAAGTTATGGAGAAAGTCTAAATTCCAGATTCAAAAACCATAAGCCAAAAATTGGATCGTACTAATCGACAAAATTTCAAAATTATCTTCCAGTCTTCAGCGCCTTCGTATAGTTCGTATCCATCTACGTAAATTGAGGTTTGTTTATGTGAAACGTTTAATTCGCCAGATGTCATTTTTCTAGATCTAGCTGATTGCTGACTATCGCATGGAATGGATTGGAATGACGTAATTCCGTTTGCTGGGAAAAGGAGACCTGAATTTGCTTGAAGTTGAAAAAATGAGAAAAAATTGTTGGCAATATCGAGGTTAACATTATTACTAGCAAAGAGCATTTAAACAATTTTCTTTGGGATTTTAAGTTATATTAAATTAATTTCATTTCTCCCGGATGAGTGTAATAATACTTCATGGTATAAATTATTTGGATTAGATTAAAAGCTTCGAAAACTTTATTTTCACAATGCAGAAGTTTCATTTTTTTATTTCCTAAATACTCCCGGTGAGGAAGGAAAAGCGCCAAGTTTATTCATTAAAAACTCAAAAGACGAACATGTTTTCATTTTTGTTTTGTTTTGAAAAGTTCCTTAATTGCAATAAAACATTCATTTCACAACGATAAAGTGTAATATTGTTCCGAGAGACGGAAAGAAAAGCGAACACAGAGCTACCCGCAGCACATCTCCTTAACCCGTAAACTCGAGCAGTGTTCACTTAGTCAAAGAATGAGAACTTCTTGAAAAATTACTTCCTACCTAAGAAGAAACCTTTTTTCACGATTGTTTTTCAACCGACGCAAGATCGTGGCAAAAATGAGGGAAAAGTAATTACCAACATTTTCCCTCCATTACTACACACAGGCCAGGCCCGGCTTCCAGATGCTCAAGGCGTGGACGAGGGGTCCGGGGAAGGGGAGCAAAAAGAAAAAACCAACATATTAAGACACCCGCATGTTCCTCATTACGACCGCCTCCAACGCCAATTGTTTTAATTCAACGCTCGTGAAGACGTTCCTCGTTTGTTATCTGGTTCGGAGGCCGATTGGCAGATTCGAGCCGTTCGACGCGGGGCTCGAAGGGGACTTTGAAACCCACTGGCAGGACGAGACGTCTTGATTTATTCCGGGAATCACGGAGGGGCATCCCGCAGAGTTGCGAAGACGGAAGACTTTCCGATATCTTACCGATTGCTAGATCTCCCCACGCACGCACATGGACCCTTATGGGTTGCTAAAGTGGGGGTAATCAAATGAATTGATCTACTGCAGACGGCCTTAGTATTGTGGTTTGTTTTGGAAATTGGGAACCATCGCAATATATCCTGGACTTGTCCAGGAATCACTTTACCTTGTTTCCCTGGCCTGACAAAGTTTGGTCCTTTTGAAATTTACTTCTCCTATCCAAACTGTGTGCCATTTGTCGTGCACATTACAAAAAAAGAAAAACAAACAAAATTCTCAGACTTTGATTTATTTATTAATTCATTATTTACGTAAATGCAATTAGCTTGAGTAATTACGAGCCTATGCCATTTACTGACGGAACAATATTAAGAAGTAACATAATAAAAGAATAAAAATCAACACAAAGGATCTTACCCTTAGATCCCTGACTATTTTTTCGTATAGGCCGAAATATTATGTTCTTATTTGATGCCAGAAACATAGGTACACTTAATAGCGTGGATTATCACGTATTCATGTAAAAAGTGATATACAGAGGACCCGCTCTAATCCGACAAACATTCTGCAGGACACTGTTGGATTATTGAATTTTCCGGAGTATAGAGTACTGCTCCTTCGTAGGCGAGCACCTTGGCATCGGTCAAATAGATTGAGATTACACGGACGCGCGGCCGGCAAGATGGAACTTGCCACTGACAAGTTACAACCTACGTAAAAATTTAGACCTCTGTTTCGTAGTGATTGACGTGTCGGTCTACAAGGGGCGTTGGATTAGACGGCGGCCGGATTACAGCGGGTCCACTGTTATTTGAAATTTATACAAAACGCCAACTCTTAGCTGCAATACATAAATTAATGAACAGATCTTAGGAGTCTGTAAAACAGAGTACAAAAGTAAAAGAAATCTAACCTATTCGATTTTTTTGCTATCGTGTTCATAAAAGTTAAAGCGCCTTACTCCCCTTTATCGTTATGATATATTTTCAAAAGTTCAGCTAGGGCAATTAACGAAACACTTTAGAACGGATGTACGGGTACGAAGGGAGTCCTTAGGGTAAGATCTCATTGTATGTCCGGATTGCATTAGATTTCCTCCGAGACTACTAAATCAAATATTAAATTTGTCATAATTATGAAGAATGCTTACCTGAAATTAGTGTAGGAGTTGGAATTATGAAGAAAATTATTTTTATCTATTTTACGTTTTACAATGAGTGATAATAAAAGAATTTTTTTAATTGGGTTTTGGGTGGGATGTTGTAAAAGTCTCCTTTTCACATTCCAAAATAGAAGCTTTTATTTTTCGTTGTCTTCTTACTCATAAAGGGTTTAATAGTAATACTTGATTATCACCAAATTTATTTTAGATTAGCGAAATAATCTCGAATTTATATTCTTTACTATAAAATATTGTCCTTTGAATAATAAAATGAGTAACATGGAAAAATATTTGAAAAATATAAATTATTAGTATGCTAGTTACACACGTAAAAGCAAACATAACACTGTATAACTACTTTATTCCGTATAATAGTAGAAGACAGTTAATGAATGCAAAATTATTTAATATAATTATCAAATCAATATTATTTTTATAACACTGAAATGAAACAAATACGGACATGTAAAAGACCGCATGTCGTATGTACGCGACTCATTTTAGTAAAAGGAAAGTAATTATATAATGAAGGTTAAACAAAACAATAAAGTTTCGAATCCAAACGATATAATTTATTATTATTATTTTTTTTTTCATTAACAATTTGAAAGCATTCACCAACACACAGTCCAATGGGTAATCCTTTATTTGTCTTACAAATTCCTCAGGAATAAAAAGTTTCTTTCCGCAGCTTCTTAGTGCTACATACACGGCATCTTATTCTTTTATCCAATTTTTTAGGAAAACGGTCTGATGTATCGTTAAATGGAAGCACATTTATTATGCTAAACTCTACGTAATTCAGTTTAGTGGAATGAGCTCTGTTATATAACCAGCAAGCATTCCAAATTGTAATATCCCTTACATGAAAAAATAATTTGATATACCATCGTAACATCTTTTAAGGAGAAGGATAGTAGGAGATCACTTGAACTAATCTGTCAATATCCAACATATTGCAATTATAGTCTACAATAGCAGAAGGCCTATTTACTAATTTTCCATTATTAGACTTAACTTCTCTGAATGTGATGCATTATTTTTAGTTGATGTTGTCAAAACATCTCGTTTGTCTTTCCATTTCTGCACTAATATATTATTAATTCCTAGCAAAACTAGATTCTCCTGTTTTTTTTAGGTTATGGTCAAGTACAAGTTTTAGGTTTGCCTTTACGATTTTTCCTAAGTGTTCCAACAACGTGTGTCTGGTTTTCATAAAGCGAAGCGGCTAATTGCACACTGTTATAGTAGTTGTCCATGTAAACTGTGTGCCTTGTTCTCAAATAATTTTGTAACACACAACACTATAAGCATGATCATTTCGTGAATAACCGTTTCTTTTCCGCAGTACATAAAAAAATTTAAAACGAAACATTAGGAGTACACAATTCGTAGATCTTTAATCCGAATTTAGCTTTTTTGAGTGGAATATATTGCCTAAGTAGTAAACGGCCTCGCCACAACAGTAAAGCTTCGTCTAAAGATAAGTTTTCTCCAGGATAATAAACCTTTTGAATATTTGTAATCACATGATTTAACATCTGAAATATTTTATGAAGGCGATTGGCTTTATTAGATGTTCCATCGTAAAATCTTAGGCAACGAAGTATACTTTTGAATCGATTTCTGCACATACTTTGTCCAAATAAAGGGTGATAATGCAGTATACCATTACTCCAATACGTCCTGAGAGTAGGCATACGAATATTTCCTATCATAATACATAATCCTAAAAACTTCTTCATTTCGTCTATTGTAACGTATTTCCAATTTTTTAAATTGGATTCACTTGAAATATATGCCGTTTCTAATAATATTTTAGGGTGGGCGTTTGTCCATTCCACAATTTTTTCAAATAGATCATTATCAAATAATAATAAAAAAGCATCTAAAGTTGTGCTATTTGGCAATAAATTCACTTTTAATCCTTCTGGGGCGATAAAATCGTGTAATGCAGGATCTGCATCTACTTCTGTCTACTGCGAATTACTTTGAGAAACATTGATACTGCCACCGTTAGCATTATATGAATTATCTTCACAACGTTCATCTTCAATCTTCTTAATATCTTAGTTATATCTTCTTCCCTTGAATATATAACACGCCTCTTCTTCATTGAGGGTTTCTTACAAAGGGTTGACATTTTGTAAACGCAAAAAATGTGTTCTATGGAACACAACACTTAAAAAAATATAAAAAACTAATTCCACATGTCTAGAAAATGTAATTATCTTCAGATCAAGAACATTCTGCATGTATTTTATTGTTTTATAACCTATTAAATCTGTTTCTGCGAAAAAATAATGCAACACCTTATCATAAACTGATAAAGTAGACTCGACGCAGATTTGCGGGGCCGGGCTGGTAGCGAATGTGAAAACACAGAGCACAGAACTCTCGACGTGCGAGTTACACTCGTGATTTGTTTTTCTTCTTTGAAAACTTCGTATAGCCTTTAGAAATTTAGAAGTTCTAAGTTTTCGATTGGCGAAAGATCTTTAAAATCACTAAATTAGTTCGGAGATTATCGTGAACAAACTTACAATTTTACAAACATTTTTTTTATAATACTAGTTCAGATAAATTAAAGGGTTAAAATTTGTTTTTTTTTTTTCAGTGAAGAATATGCAATATTTCTAAATAAGTGTATTTCAATGCCTTGTCTAATTTGGGAAAGAAATGTTTAAATCTTTGTAACATTATGAAACAAAAATTAGACTGTCATTGGTAACAAAAATTGAATTTCTACAACGATTAAAATTATTCGTAATCCATTAAAACAGTTGGGTTTATTAAATACTGAAATAAATGTTAATTATTTTATTAAAATAAGTGTTCTAATTAAGTGAATGTGTTAACTTGCAAATTGCCTGAGTGGTTTTTTAGATTATGCAACAGTTTAGTAAGTGCTTTTATTTACAAATTGTTTTTTTAGCGAATATACAACATTATTAAATTCTCTTTATGGTTTTTTATGTGAAACTCTTTTGTCTGAAATTTGTGTGTGAGAATTTTCATTTAAATGCAAATCGCTTTATAATCACACCTGATGGTGCAACAAATATGCGGCCATTTACACCTGGTACTTTTTAACATAAGCTTCCTCTGCTTAAATTCAGTCCTGGAATATGTCACTTAATGGGAGAGGACATTTGAAGCGAATAAGACTCGTGCATGTAGAACAGGAAATTGTCCCAATTTCATCAGGTTTTTTTTTTTTCTACAACACATGCAACTAAATAAGTGCTAAAAGAAAAGGCCATTTCATTCAGGTGGGATATGGGATGGTTTCCAACAAAACTTGTCAGCCTCTGTAATTGCTTGCGAGTCAAATTGTTGACCGAAAGACTGTGTAGTTTCTTGGCAAAGGTCTCCTGTCAAGAGCATTTAACTCCTTTCTATTAGCAGTAAAAACCCCGACCAGCAGAGGTAGGTTCTTTTTTTGTCCATTTAACGACCCACTGCCGGGCAGGCAATGTTGTTGAAATTTGGTAGAAAACTCGTCTCTGTTCTACGACCGGTTCACTAAAGCGCTTAGCTGTGGGCCTTTGTAAACACCTCACCGGGACTCGGGAGCAGCCGGGTCCAATTGAGCGGGAATATTGAAATCCTGCCGGAATTTCCGATTATATTGGCGAATCAGTCTAAATGGCGAAATTGAGCTTCCGGCACAATAAAAAGAAGTCGTATTCAAAAACTCAGCAAGTCGGAGATCAGGCTGATAAAAAAAGCAAGCTGTCCACACCCTCGTTGGGAATAAGGTGAAATGAGGTGAGAAAGACGAGGTGTATGAATTGGACCGATGGACAATAAAGGCAGGTTGCGTAACAAGTTCCTGATGGAAAAAGGATCACGTCCCTAATGAAACTGGCGCCGAAATCTTTAACGTTCACCTACCGGTTAATGTTTTCGCTTTTCCACCTGGGTGGAGCAAATTGTGATAAGCTAAGGACATTTTGGGCATTTTAGCTTCGAAGCACTTGGCCAAGTACCTCGGGAGTTCCTTTAGGGCAGGACATAACGACGGTGACGAAGGAACTGACAACGGTCCTGAAGTGGTCTCCATTTTCGGGCCCCCAGATATATTACACGACGAAAGGTGATATAACGACCATATACCGGTCGGGAGTAATTTATGTTCAAACATACTTGCTCGCTGTCCACTCACCTGTTGGTGACCATATTGGCCTCTGGCACGGTACTGGTGGTGTAAAAACCTCGCCTTCCGTGCAATTAGTTTTCATTAACCGCTATGGGCTATCCATTAAACGAAAGTGGAAAAATACTCGCACAATTAGGGTTTGAAACGGCTTTCCTTGTCCAGGTAGGTCTATTGCACGTTTTTCTCAATTTACAGGATTTAAGCGACTCGTTAATTCTCATTTTGTTCTGCTCGAGATTTTCCGCATTAACTCTTTTTCGAGGAATATCCTATCTTAGGATGCAGTCGTCATGGATTGTTAATCCCGATTTCGTGAGTCCAATTCCATATAATACAGGGGAATACCATCCCTTGGTTGGCATAGGCCTTCTAACTGCTTTAAACCATCATAATGTGGCGGGTTATCAGTGGAACACTACGGGTTATTTCTTATTTAATGTGGCTCGATCGTTAAAAAGCCATCGTACTGCCCGTAGAACGAAGGGTTTCTTTTTTCGACTCTGAAAGTGTTTAAAATCCACTTGAACCGTGCCGAGGAGCCACTCATTTCATTTTATTTTAGCTGGTACGCTCGTACGCGCGCAGTTCTTTCTGCTGTGAACATGAAACGTGAAATGGAACTGAGCTTCACATTTGAGTGGAAATGCAAATTTTCATTGCAAATAAACCAGGGGTACAAAGTAGCAGTAGCAGGAGCAGAATGGCGGCACTCGAAATGGTAAATAGTGTCGCAACTGTTTCCCTCGGCTCTTTGTCTGTCTAGAACGTGGTCAAACAATGAGTTTGCTTCATCTCCCGCCTTACGTGAGTGGTTTTCAGAATACACCAGAAAGAGTGAATTTTGTATTTTGTAAAAACGTGCCGAGCTTTTCAAGTACATGCCCAAGAACTTTCAGTGGTTGTCTGATAGTTTCCTGTTTTCTTCAATCTATAGATTTTTCTTTCGTATTAAATGTCCAACTTTGTATAGAGCATTTTTAACATTTCTAGATGGTAGTCACATTTAGCCAAATAAAAAAGAGATTTTCAAATTCTTGTTTACATAGATCCTTTATTGCTCTGGAATCTTGGGATTGGGTGTAAGTTTGTGTGGAGGTTGAGGACTATGCTACACAATAGTGATCGGAGGTAGAACCTAGGTTATGTTTGGAAATCAATTTAAAGAAACCGAATGAATAACTTAATAATTATAATCAATAACAAGTGTCAATGTAAAACAAATATTAATACTTAGCAAAGTCACGGGGAATCCTGCCGATGGTAGGGTCTAGACAGAGTCTGATTTTTCAACGAAAAGATTCAGTTTTTTTTGTAAATTGATAGTTTTAGCTAAGACGTGTCTGGCTAGTTTTGGTTCATGAAAAACATCGCTTTACACCGTTTTAGAAAACCATTTGTTTGATTGTTTGTTCTATTATTTCTAAATCGAGAAAAATAAAAAGAAATAAAATTAAAAATTATACAAGAAATTTACGGTAAGATAATCCCTTGAATAAAATTTAAATTTCATGTCCTTACATACCTAAATGGTATCCAAAATCTAGAATTTCATATCACGTGGTTTTTGAGATTTAGTTCTAAGCAAAACTAAATTCGATCCTCTACTTTATTTCCAAAATTAGTAAAATAATAATTTCGAAAAGTTACTGGTACCAGCAGTTAAGGATTCTCCTTCCATTTAAAATAGGTGCTTTGACAAAATTTAGGTCCATTTTTTAAAATTATGTTTTCCAGATTGGTTGAGACGATTTTGGGAAAATAACCCGTTTTTAAATAAATTTTTTGCTATGGTCTAACGAAGATTTATTCTCATTTCATTCTTTATTTTAATTATTTTTAATATCTTCAAATCCTAGGATGCGAAAGAAGTGAACAGAGGTTTTTAAACTCTCCTATTAAAATAAATGAAAACGTGTTTCACCATTGCATATTATAAAATTATTCATGTGCAAACAAGTTAGTTTTTTACGAAAACAAAATAAAATTAATTCTTTTAAAAAATAACTAACACTTTCCATCTTTTTATTCGTTTTACAAGATTTTTTGCCAATTACTTTAGACTCAAATAAATCTTTTATTTCCTATTTTTGTCTTAATCAATGGTCATTATAAACCTTAAACTTACTGCACTTATTTTTTGTACTTGTATTTTATCGTGAAATAGACACAGTAAGAAATGTAACGATCGATGTTATTGTTTCTAGGAGATATTCCAACAAATGCGGTTCCGCCTTAGAAAAATCTTCCAAAATGTATTAGACACTAGACCTGTACCTTTATGCGGACTTTTTTTTATTTATAATTAGCATGACAACATAATTCCAGCTGAGGATCCGAAAAATGCTATAACACTGCAGCGAACATTGAAGCGAACAGCTTTTTTTAATTAATTTCTGGTTGGCTTTTCGAGCACAGGAGAGAAAAAAACGCAGCAAGGGGAAAAAATGAAATACTTCAATAAAAGGCCTCTTGATCTGTTGCCAGAGTTTCAATTTAAGCACGTCTACGGCAGAAAAGCAGTTTATGGTTCGTAATTTTGGAAGCCTTGGAAAAATCTTTCATTTTGAAAATTAAAAAAGAAGAAGTACTTCAGTACGTCGGTAGCTTGCGTAGTGTCATATGTGCTCCTCTAATGATCATAGTCGACCTATCAACCCATCAAAATCCAGCTGTGCCTGAAAAGAATATCACTTCCATTGTGGCTTGGTGCTGGGGGGAGTCTTTAGACACATGTAGTGGGTAGAACTCAAGAAGACCTCAAGAGCCGGAAGAACTCAAATAAAAGAAGGAATCATTTGTGTGAAATATCAGGCGGTCGAGGAAGGAAGGAATATATGTGGAAACTGTGGCGAGTGCATCCATCCAAACTTGGAGAGCATCATTAATACATGGAAAAAGCAGCGGAGTGCGCCGCCGTCTGATTAAATTCTTTGGAAGTTTCAAGGGTGCGAATGTTCGGGGCTTGTAAAGAGAAGTGCATATTAGCGACGAGTGATGGCCTCTCTGGTCCTTGCTTTGTGCACCCATCCAATAGAACCAATGGAAAAATCACAATGTCGTATTAGCTCGCGAACGAGAACTTTACCCACGCTCCAAGGAACCCATTGTTTTCATCCCCGAACTCTCGGCAGAGCATTACCTGTAAGCAACGTTAAACGTTCCAGAAATTACAACTTAATCCCAGGGAAGTGCAGCTTTAAGGGCCCCATGCACTTCGACTGAAAGCCCTCGTAAATTACGTATTTCAATTTTCAGTCGTTTACACCCTTGTTTGCGTAATTAGGGAGCACCCTGCGGCAGTGTAGGTGCATACTTTTGGCCGTTGTACCATTTATTAAACAATTTTAATTTATCCCATATTTCGGGAACGATAACGAATCGGTTCAACTTGGCGTAACACGAAAAAGTGTCGGCATGCTCAAATTTTTCCGGCATTGTTTTGTTAACCTCCAGGGTATTTTCATTTTACGCGCAAAAATTTTCAAGCATCGGGTGCTGGTCGAATTTTGTTTTAATTGGTTTCAACTTTAATAGACGAGCGGCGGCATTAAGAGCGAATATTTCATTGAATTAAAATATATAAATTGATTTATGAAGTTTTGCGGAAGTCTTATGCTCTATTATATTTTGGTTCTGTGTGTAGGGTGGGTGATACTCGGTCCAGTTTAGGTATGATAACACCCTTGCACCGTATGCCAACGCCAACAATACGAACAACAAAAGTGAACTAAAACTCAGCGTAATGAATCTAATTACTTGCTTCAACACGTTATCAATGGTATTATTGGTGTCACCCTTTATAAGGATAGATGACGTCCTCTTAGGGGTGGACCGCTCCTCCCAACTACTAAACGTTTGTAATTTGCACAAAATTTAAAGGTTTTTAAATTGTACGCAAATAAACAATGAACTGTTTGTTCCGTGTAATTCCACATGAACAGGCTTTAAAGTTCAAATTCAATCCTTTTTAAATCAAATTGAATGATTTAAAGTTTATATTAATTGCTTTTATTTGCTTGTTAAATCCTAATGAAAAAATGAATGATGCATTTCTCTTTTTTTGTAGTTCTTTTGAAATTACACTTGGAAGGTTAAATATGTAAAATTTTATTATTGCATTTAAATTATTTTATTGCTACAAAGGTTTTATAATAGCCCGAAAGCACCGATAATCAATTTTGCAATCTTGAGGACTTACGACTTATTTTATGGTTGCTACAAATATTTTTTTTAAATAGATAATATAATAATAAATAAAATAGTAGGATTATAGTGAAAATTTAATTACATTGCATTTCCAGTAAGTCATGAAAATTAATACTATTGCGAGTTAATATTGGAATTGGTAACAGTGCATATACATATTTAGTTTAAAACTACAATGCACTAATGACCCAAAACTGCATATCCAATTAATTTAGAGTCTAAAATCCCCATTCTAAGAAAAAAAGTTCGAACGATAACAAACCTGATGCTTGTGTTAAGATGCTTCAAAAATGATAACCTCCTGTAGATTGGGCAGAGCTAAGGGAACCAATCACAACAACGGTGTACCACAGACACATAACAATGTTTAGCAAGCGACTGAATTAATTTCGTGAAAATATCTATTTCGTTCCTTTACCTTGATACCTTCCAGTAAGGTTACGACAAACCAGGAAATAATTGAACCACAAGCGCCCCTTTTTGGTCGGCCCACTGAATTACACTATCCGCCAAAAGCCTTTGGCGTTCGGCCCTGGTTTCTGGCCATACCCCAGGTTCAATATATAAAGAGAAAGAAATTTCCCGGGAAGATGAAGTTCGAAAAAAATTCTCCATGACATTTTCCGCTTCCTTAATAAATAAAAGGGAAAAGAAATTCACTCAGCGACAAAGGGATGAGGGAAAACATTACATCGTTTCTTCCTACCCAATTTCCTCCGGCGTCACGTTCTTGTGTTTTTCTACATTTTTGACAATACTCGGGGGAAGTTTCCTTTCGGGTTATTCCATAAATTCTGGAGACACAATCACAGGCAGGGACGACGGTCACGAAGTGTTCCCGTTCGCTGCAAAACATGGAGCCAAGACCGGGATCGGGCGGTCCGACAAAGACAGATGAAATGCATCCCAGGCTGGAGCCGGACCATTGCCCGCAGCGTCAATTACTTACCACCGGTGGTTTAGCTCTTGACGTCAAAGTAGTCTGCCAGGGCTCTGGTTGGGGTACTCATGCGAAAATTACAGCGGACCTTCATAAATAGCAGGATGCGTCCACTTAAGGGGGTGTAGAGCTGTTGCAATTTTTGCGAATCGAATTCAATTGACTGATCTCTGCAGGTTCGCGGTGGGTATTCAAATGCAGATAAATTCCATATGCGTGTATGCAGTTTCAACTGCATAGCGGCATGACCGCATCTGGGCTTATTAGCGCTCGTAAAGTGATAATTCACCCCGTCCGCTCCTCCCTCTTTTATTTCAGAGTCTACAATTGGCATCAATTGATAGCGGACATAATTGGCAAGTTTTTCCGCGATGCGAGGAATGTCGTAAACCACATTACATGCGTCCATTTCTAATCCAGTGTGATCATTTGTTGAAAAAATTAACGGTAAAAATACTTGCAGTCGAACGTTTTTCGCGGAGCAATTATAAATTTCAACTTTTATCGAGAGTCATAAAATTTTCCTCTGACACGTAATAAAACGTGTAATGAGAGAAGTTTTCGTATACTAAAATGATTGTGGATTTTTTTATTTTCAAACTTAGCTTGAAGGAAAATATTTCGTAGAGAAAATGTTAGAAAAGCTTCAAAAAGTTAATCCAAGAGGCACAAAAAATCTCAAAACAAACTGCACTTGGAGAATTTATTTTATGCCACTACTGGACTGACAGTCACTACTCTAAGACACATAACAAGAACTAGTTTTTAATGTAGTAACTTTTTGGGGAAAAAAGCAAATATAAATTTTCAATCGAAATTTGTATCTGTTTCTGTTAGTGCGTCTGTTTCTGTTAATGCAACCTTGCAAAATTATAGCTTAAGTAAGAATAAAAATGTTATTCAGAAGGAAATCTTCTAGATTATGTTTTCTTATTAAAAGTCACTTAGAATTCAAATATCTTTTCACATGTTTAATGCGATACCTTTTTAAAATATTAATTGGTTGCGATACTAGTACATAGCCCTTTTACTGAGCGTTCCACTTATTAAGGAATTCTTAGAACTCTGGACTTATCTAAGTGCTCATTAGCCCAGTTTGTAGAGTAAAAATCGACAAACGAAGCGTCTCTAGCTCAAATTCCGGTCACCTTTTTGTATGTACTATGAGAAAGGTATTAGCGAAAAGGAATGTTTTAATTTCGCACTGTAACGAGCGTTAGAAATTTGAAATTTCACGGTAATGCACCAATCAACCAGCACGATAAAACAAAATTTTCTGAGCCGAAACAGAAGAGAAAACATTACAAAAGTACTTTGTTCTCTGAAGACACTTTTTCGTTTCCTAAAAACCTAAAATCTATTTTTGACCAGACTGGATTTACACATGTGGGTGTACAGTGCAGGCCTAAAGATTTCTGGGTATTCGACAGACCGCATAGGGAGTGTTGCTCGTACGTACGAGTACAAGGCGTACGAGTAGCCTTCATATTTTATGTACTGCATCAAATTCTCGTCTCCCCATCATAAAGTTATTTTAAGAGTAAATCCTTTTGCCTCCATTCCAAGAAGCTTATGCTTAAACTAATTAAGCAAAAAACCTTAAGACGTCGAAAGATATTACCTGGGACATTCGTCCTCCATCTTGAAAAGATTCTTACCAAGCTGCGATGAGACCCTGTGGGGTGAGGGGCATGTCGTTTCCCTTAAAATTTCTTTTAATGAGGCAAAGCTCAAGAACTTGACTTTCTTGTTCACTTATTGTTAATTGTTACTTAAGAAATGCTGTCCAGGACAATGGAAGTCGCGGAAGGCGGGGACGTAATCAGCGAACGGAATGATGTACAAGTGCCTGACAGTCCTAGAAACATAGAGTAAATTATTTTGCTTTGTAGTGCAAATCCAAACGAGAACAGCTGGTGCGTCTTAGAATCTGTTTCTATCATTTTACTTCACCTTCTTTCCCAGCGCCATGTCTCTGGCTCCGAAAGAATCACCCTGTAATTGCGTCTGGGAATGCATTACGCTCGGACAAGACAGCCGTGCTATGCTTTTGAAGGGTGTGGATTGTTTCATAAGATGCAGTTTCTATACGAGGCGATGACGTGCTGTCTGGGGAATTGTTTTCATAAACGACTCTTCTCATCTTGATTCGCTTAAGCAAGTTTAAAACTCTGAATCACGTTTCCGTTGATACTCGTCTCGGGCAAGACCAGGCTTTGTGCCGTTTTCATGTGAATCCAACAATAAAAGTCGATAGGGAACATACAAATTAAGAGGAGCTAGCATTTCTTAATAATTGGCCAAAATATTACCTCATTAATACGCTCATGTCGACATGACTCACCGGTGGGTCACAAAATGCCTATTTATTCACTTTATTCATTTATCACTAGATTAGACTCACTTTAATGAATGATTAATGTAATTTTATTTTAGTAAAGAGATATAAAAACGTAGTCAGTTCTCTCGCATAGTCCAATCTTAACTTTAGATGCAGTAAATGTACGTTCCGCTCACTTTAGTTTTTCTGCGTTTAGCATTGAATAACGTTTCCTTAACCTAATAAAAGACAAGATTTGTCCAAAAATGGCTCTTGCTTGCATTACAAACAGAAAACATTTTAGTTGACCTGAATAGAGTACCTACTCCTTTTCTCGACATCCATCTCTTAAGAGGAAGGCTATGTTGGCGGTGGCATAGCCCACCCGAGTGTGGCTCCTCTAGAACCCATTCTGGGTTCACTTTATGAACCCTCGGCAGGTGTGAAGGCACTTACGCGGTGGCCTGGCTACTTGCGTGCACCTCTCGGGCTCTTGGCTTGTCCTCTATGAACTCTCTGTCTCGCAATTAGTTGCCTTACTTAACGTCGAGTTGGCACGAATTCCAGGGCTTAGAGTGCTCGGGGTGCTTCCAGCGCTCGCCGGGAGAGTCAGCCCCCATCTAGAACAACGTCTCGGTCAAGTGGCCTGATGTCGGCCTAAAAGCGGCTTTCCTTTAGACACAGAAAGTGCAGAAGAGACCCCCCAGGCACCACTGACCAGGTGGTTGCCCCGGTTGCTTTCCTAGTTCACCTGAACAGGTTAGCGGCCAGATATGGCTGATGAACGGCTACGGACTTTTTCTGGTCTTTATATTTTGGCCGCCGACTGATGACCACTTGCGTGTCCAACTCACATGCTAGAGTTGCTTGCGAGTGGTACTCGTGCCTAGTCAGCCGCTTTTAGTTCCTCGAAGACCAGTCGATGTGCTTATTTACTCACTTGCTGCGCAGTTAGTCAAGGTCAGCTTCAAAGAAATTCATCGTTACGGCATACACGCGTTTTTTGGTCCTATCGGGAAATAGTTATTTCGTGACGGCACTAAACTTCGATTCGGGCACGATTTACTGCACGGATGAGATTGTGGCGATGAAGATAGCTTTGCGTTAAGGCGAAAATTTATTTATGTAAAAATAATTTGGCAAATTTGTCGAACTTCCGGTTCAGGTGCTCATATGTAAGATGATATCGCTTCAAAGAGGAAAGGGCTTATTAGAACGGAAGTTTCTAATAAATAGGGTTTCTGGCGAGAAAACGGGATCACATTTAATTTGATGAGGAAGCACATATGCAAATTGTTTCTATCCAGTTAAAAAGGAGTTGGAAACTAATTTTCGTGAAAAGGTACAGAATTATTCAGAGGAGCAAACATTTTTCTAATTTGTTTTTGTGCGAATGTATTAAAGAACTACAACTTTTGGGTAACAGTGAAAATAAACAATGCATGGGAAATAATTTGGAGATCGTTGTTTTAATTATTACATATCTAAAAATTTGAATAATATTGTAAAATTAAAGAAAATGGATCTATCTTGGAACTTTTCTACCTGTCTTACTGACTTTCAGATCTTGCATCTTTAAATTACGTTGCCTTAAACGAATTTAATAAATCTTAATTTTCACAGAGTTCGTTCGTTTATAATTCACTTGTGATTCATAAGATGAATTTGCTACTATTCAAATATTTGATCTACTATTCCTATATTTGATCTTATATGTGATCGCATGATTCTGAAATGTGTAACTGGGATTTTATTTAACTGATTCAAATAGAACAAATACAGATCGCTTCTTTATTTTTAAGATTAAAATTGTATTAAAAAAAACAAATTGAGCAATGAACGTTCGTTCGACCATAGTTTTTTACTCCAAGACACACTATGACTAGGGTAAAATTTAGGTCATGTTGTAAGTTGAGCTTCGAGTAACATATGAGTGAAAGCCCGTCGAAATCTGTTCAACAACTTTGAAATGGTGCGCGAACAAACGGACAAACAAAATTCTAAAAAAATAAATTTAAATTTAAATTGCGAGTAACATTCCAACCGATCTTTGGAAAATTCTATAATATGCATTCTTATGCTGATAAAAAATTACAAGATACAGAATTTTCACAATATTGTTATTATTATTATTTTTTTGAAGCAACATAAGTTTCTTTTAATAATCCCATTCCTTAAAGAAGACCAGGTCGTGTCTTTAAGCTGTGTAGTTTTTGCTAAAGAACAGTGGGTTTCGTGGAAAATTGCTTAAATCGATTTCGGTTTTTGCCCGCTCTCCTCCTGACCTCGATTAAGACTTCTGACTTTGCCAAAATTTAGGCCGCACTAAAAATGATGGAATACTTCGCTGAGAACTTTAATTTGTAAAAGATTCCAGAATAAATAATTTTTGTGTGCAGCAGGGAGAAATTTATAACAATTAAGAGAAATTGATAGCCCCAACGGGCTTGTTTAATTCAAATATCTCTTTTTGATACTTTCAATGCTTCTAGAAAATTGAACATCTGAAATGATCCTCTCCTTTTCTTTCTTTTCAGGTAAGTGCTACCATCCATCATTTCAATGGCTTCGAAATGTTCCTTCTGAGGGATATCAACTCTAATTCGTTACCTAATGTACCTCCGAAAGGGTAATATCAATTTTCGCCTTCACTTTCAATTATTTTGCCTGCGTTATCAATTATGGCCATGACCTTCATTGGGTCGAGCGGGAGAAGCCATTTAAGGAAGCCGCGGTTTTATCGAACTCACCTCCGCATTTAATCATCAGATTATGCACCGAAAAAAAGTCCCAGACGCGTCTGAAGGTTACCTTAACCAATCCATTGTTCTGCCACCTTAGATGCCCGCTGCGTGGTTATGGGGCCTTTGATTTGTTAGGAGCTCGCTGGTTAACTAATTAAGTTCTTAACGCATACCTTGAATTGTTCGTGTTTCGGCGTAATCCAGCGATAATCGCCCAGGTAATTATGGATTCCTATTCCATAAAGTTTGTGCATCTGGTGGGAGTGTTTGGTGCTGTACTTCCGGACCAGCAGCAGCAGTTGACAGCGTCTTGGGAGAAGCACCGATTGTCGTAAATTACGTTCCTGTGGGAATTGCTATGTGAAACGGATTAAAAGTAGATTACGAGACGACTCCCAGTTTCTTTAGAAGCCAGAAGACACCCGTCTTGTTTGAGTTGTCTTTATCGCTTCGGAGCTGTTCCAAACAATTACGGCAGCCGTACTGTGCAGGTGAGACGCCCTACCTGCTTCGAAGATGCGGACGGGAGCGCACCTCAGGGGGGAAGGCGACGAGGTTTGCACCACCGACTTCGATGTCCTCGAAGTGTCAGGTTTGCTCACGAGCGAGCACATGAACTTTGTCAAGTCAAAAGGCAAATATTTGCCTCGGGAAAACACGGGCGCCGTGGGGAGCTGCTCTTGTTGTCACCAAATCTCCCCTTTATTCTTATTCTTGGTAAGGCAATCGTCTTGAGGCGAATACCTCTCGATTGTTGTGGCCATGAAATCCAAAGTGGCGCAAGCGAGTGAACAGCAGAAAAGAAAAGGCGACGATTTGTGCTTTAAGAAAGCGAAGAGACAAAGTAGCACGGCGTGGCATTGTCTGGGGAACTCGAGCACGCGAAGAAAAGACGTGGCACGACCAGGGTGTGCGGTAAAGGTGGTATAGGTCTTGAACCGGCATTTGCTGGCTAATAAGAAAATTTCCCTTTCAATGAGCACTTGAACACGACAAAGAGGTTCAGAGAAACGATCTTTAAGACCACAGTGCCGAAATCTCCCAACGGCCTACCCAATAGCCCCGCAGCACTATTCAGCAGGAGTGTCTTAAAGTCGACGTCGACGACGACGACGATGACGACGAAGTCTTCAGACAACCGTCTTTTCACGGGGAATCAAAGTTGCGGTAGCTTGTGAAACGAGCATGCCATCACGAGAAATTAAAGAGACCTACTGCCTTGCGGGAACGGCGATAAGTGTTTAATAATAATTGATCAATCAATGGGAGTCGATCCGAAACGTGCTCACGCTAATTAAACGCTGATGCAACTTGTGTGCACCTGGCCTGGAAGTTCAAGCACTTTATGTCACACTAAGTGATTTTGATGAATCGCGTGATTGGTGCGGGGATGGGCGGGAACGAGGGGGCAATGACAATTATTTTTAGAAGTGAATCACTCTACCGTGTAAATCCATCATAGCAAGGCTAGAAATTAGTCGAGGCGATTAGACTGATTATGCTGGGCCTTCTTTTTGCTATTGAAGGTGCTCTTCCGTCTGCCAAAAATTTTGCAGGAAATGCAGAGGCGTGGCAAATATGATGCAAACCTTCTGATCACCTCTTCGATTTGAATACAGTCAATTGTTCTCGTGATTCGGTTAATATTAGTTCGGAAAATGTGTCAAGGTTAAGCGAAGTGAGCGTCAGCACTAAAAGCAGTTGTGACTCAAGCCTTGGAAAGAAAGCCATTTCGAGAGAACAGAATTCTTGTCGGCAAACACTCATGGTAGTTATACCACATATCTCAAAACTCAAGTTGCATACAGGTACAATATGCTAAAATAAATCGCGATACTTGGCAAGGAGCCCAACCAAAACCAATCGATAGTCTGTCCTTCAATAGTTGCGAGCACTTAGCCAAATTGGGAATTTATCGTCGAAAGCAGTGGCATCAGTGATCTTAAAACTTCCAAATGTACTTCTTTTATGATTTTGTAGGTGCATATACTTAAAATAACTAAGAACACAAATAAAAGATTAAAGACAAGTTCAGTAGAAATTCCCATGGAGTTTGCGTAAAATTGGAATTATAAAAAAGGAGATTTTTTCTTCAAATTTCCTTGCTTTTATTTATGTTCAAAGTAGAAAAGCGAGTCGGAATAAATTTTTCTAGAATCGCATTTTAGGCATTGAGGAATTATGTTAACAGTTTTTGATAATCAATCATTCAAAGTAACGCTACTATTTCTTGAAAGTAGTGGCTGAAGTCTTTGTTTTTTGGCTGGGAAATTCTTATTGTACTGTTATTCTCAATCTAGCAATTTTCGCAAGTGAGGTGTAAGGTGTAAGACACCAGATGACTAGAAAGAAGTTTCCGCAAAAGAACTCGTTCGCGGAAAATATTATATTAATGTGTTCACCGTTTTTTCACAAGACAAAATATCGGAACACCTTAAAAAAGGAAAATTTGGATTTCTGAAAATATTCGGCGTACTACTTTTGATAAAAAAGATCGGTTATATTGAATATACTCATAATTTTTATTTAGGCTTATTTGGTTTTATTAATTAAACTTATGTTTACCTATAATTAAAACTACGATTACATGCGAAGTACGGTGAAAATCGCATTTTGAATACTCCACAGTTAGAAGGCAGCAAACACCGAGACATCATATCTCAATACCAAATGCTGCTAATACAAACTTTATATGATTAATTTTGAATTGACCACTGTTGCGATTAATCAATAGATAATTCCAGCAGGAGATTTAATTATCTGAAAAAAATTTCTAGTGTGTCAAACAAAACCCTAAAAATTTTATGTTCTGCCTTTCGAAATTGCCTCAACCTCTTGACACGTAAGAATACTACCGTAAAGTTAGTTCTTTTACCGTTAGATGTATTTTTTTACCCATTTATTGCCTATAAGTTTTTTTTATGTTTCCTAAGATAGCGTTTGTATATACTGGGTCGCGGCTAATTTCGCAAAATAAACGGGTTCTCTCTGTTATTTATGGCTCGTAAATATTTAATCAGACCCGGTGAAGTAACCGTCCAGTTAGCCGGGACCCCACCCTCGTTTGTATTATTATTCGTATTACTCGAAAATAATTGCGATAAATTTCGGGCTAAGCGCCGACAGGAGGAAATTGCCCTCGAAGTGTGGAAATTGTCGCTGGCTGTTGCGGCCGACCCCGCCCTGTGTTTGTTTACGACTGTACTCCCAAGAAAGCGCGTCGCTTTAATATTCTTATCATTGTCTTTTGCGAGAGCCCTACATCCGCAATTAAGTGACAAATTATTGGTAAATTGCGTGCTGAGTGCCATAAACAAAAGTTTCTAATTCCGCCCATATCGAGCATACAAACAAAAAGTGTGAGCGCCACGGGTCGCGGGGGTGGGGGTGGATCTCGATTCGTGAAATTTGCTAAAATCTGAAGAGAATTAATTTAGTTCGGGTGGCGACGGCTACTCTCCATTTTGCATGTAAATAAATACACCCGAATGTAGCGAAGGTGTGTCGCAGTCATCGTCTACCTGGTTTATACCTGTCTGGCCTGTGCCTCCACCCACAATCAGCGCGCCAGTTAATTACGAGAGAGAGAGAGAGCGCGATTGCTTTACCGTAAGACTTACGACTTAAAGCTTGCAGAAACAATAGCCCGACTTGCCCTGGTTGTCGCCTTCTACGCGATTCATTCATGAATTGATTTTTACCTTTGCAGGTAGCGACTGGTGTCGTTTGTTCTTTCCATAATTAAATAATTCAAACGACTGCGTATTTGAACCGTTCGAGGCTTGAGAATCTTTAAGAATTCTTAAAATCTTTTTAGTGCAAAATTGGCACCTGCTTGAAATACCTGGTTGCCCGTAACATTCCCGTAAGATAAATTGGCCAGATAGAAGCTGGCAGCATTGTTTAGATTTTTATCGCGGAAAACGGGCGGTATTTTCATTTAAAGATCGTCAGACGAAGATTTCGTTAAATTTAAGAGTCCCCCGGCATTTGGACAAATTCGCGGAGGTGTTTCGCGCACGCTTTACATCTCTTGCGCAACACAACAGGCAACTTGACGCATGTGAGTCAAACTTGACGAGAGTGTAGTCTGGTCTAGACGGCACTATTCCCGCTAGATTTATTGCGTTATTAATCTAACATGGTAGATCTGCAGATATGTAGGTAGAAGTACCGCTTTTCGCGTTCTGATGAAATCAGTTTCCTCATACGTGCGAGGTGCAGTCTCCCGATATTAAATTTTTTGGAAAGTTGCCCATAGTACTCAGAGATATTATTTTCTCAGAAATGTTTGACGAATTTACGCAAGTCTTGTCGCCGGGGTCATTATCACTAGCAAACACCTCAAATTCCATTTTACATAGATATTTTTGTAATTTTATGTGTTTTAAATTTTAATGATTACAACATTCAGAAAATTAAAGTTAGAAAAGTTATTTTTTTATGTTTGTATTTTTGCGATTTTATCGAAAACACGAATCGAAATTCGATTGAGACTTTTTTATAAATTTTGGATAATTTGCCCATATTGGAGCCTTACAGTTTTTCTCGAATTTTTTGAAAACTTGTACGTCTATAATTTTATTTAAATCGCTTATAACCCTGGAAGTTTTTCATTTTTCACTTATATATACAATTAATTTCTTCTAGATTATATTTTATTAAAATTATTATGATCCTGAATATTGCATATGTAGTTATAAAATTATCCAGTTTATCCAGATTCTGGATATATCATTTCTAGTGCAATCTGTGCGCAATTCCAGGAATTGTGGATTCGATTTTCACTTAGGCTTAAACGTCGCCTTCTCGCTATGTAACCCCCTTAGGTAAACCGAAAAGTATTTCAACAAAAAATAACACACTAACAAAGACAGACTTTTATATTTTCTTACAAATTACGAATTTTAAAGAGAACTTTACTAAGGTCATTTGCCTTTCTTAAAATTCTTAGGAACGTATCATTTTCTAATTTGTCTCTTCTCGGCTGTTAGCGTTCGTTAGCAAAAGAAAAGCTAATAGTTCCATTCATCTTCAAAATAAATCCAAAGGTGTGAACGATCTTAGATTGTCTGCGTCAAGTGTCTCCGATTTGACATGCACTGAATTCCTAAGCAATATGCCACTCAATAAATTTAACACGAAAAATATTGCTGAATATTTCCCTCATGTCGAAGTGTTAAATCCACAAAATGAACAAATTTCTTACCACAATCTAGTCGGAAAGATGACGGTGGAATTCTCATTGCCAAGAGACGGTTCTTTGGTGCTAATTAGTCGAGGTAGATACCTGTGGAAAAAGTCACAAGAAAACCTATAGTGAATTAATCTACGAACGTGCGAATGACCCTCAGTTCGATTCTCTTATAGTTTTTTAAGCACTCAAGTGTTCTATCAGAAATAATCTTAGGTCTGTCTATTTTTATATCTGAAATTATTTTGTTGCGCGAAAATGCGCTAACGTTACATTCGCGCCCACGAAATTGGATTTTGAACAGATTGTTGCGAGACCAGTGGAGCGAACGTCCCAGTTCGGACGAACTCATGGCGGACACGGCTGTGAAAAATTAGCGAGAAAGTGGCAAGTTCAAGGCGATGACCATCGAGGTGCAAATACGAGATATAAATGTAAAAAAAAACCCACATATACACCTGAAAACTATCAGGTGGCGGTACGCAAACAAAGTCATTCAATGATTGACCGACCAGGTGAAACAGGTGGGGCCAAGTGGGGGTAGCCGTTAGGCGTGAAGCCGCGTGTGAACTGGAGCGCCGTAAAATTATAAAAGAAAAAAATCCCTCCGACTCCAACCATAGCCGACCGGTGTGCCTGATAGCACATTTAGTCTGCTGACAAAGGGTTTCGATTGCCCGATTATAACAGCCCTACCTGTTCGGGTAGGAGTCTGATTTGCATGCCCGGGGGCAATTTATGACCCGATGGCGCGATATAAATTCTGAAAAAATCATTGCCCGCAGAACCTCCTCGAAGAGCGTGGATTAAACCCAACTCGGAGTAGATGAGATGAGGTCTTACCTTTGGCTCCTTTGACTGGAACTTCCGTAAGTCCTTGCAGATCATTTTAAGCGCTTTTGATGTCGTCCCCCACTTTGAATATTTGGCACTGAAGCCGCGCGTTCTGAATCAGTGCCTGTAGGCAAGGATCCCCTGTTGAATTATTTATGGAATCACTTTGCATGACCGGGAATTCAGGGAACTACAGGCTCCGGGATAAACCACCATACCTTTCTGCTTCATTGTTCTTTCGCGTTACATCTCGGCCTCCATTTAGAAAAGAGAAATTATTTTCTTTTTCCATTCGGAAAATCATCAAGGGTCTGAAGCTCATAGCTTACAAGAAATATCTTTCCTTAAGATGCAGCCGCTTCTGTCCCTGACTCTCCTAGCCATCCAGGCTTTTGGCCCAAAGGGAAAGTTGCGAATTTTAAGAAACCTTTCGCAAACTTCCCAGCTTCGTCTCCGTCCTGGGAAATTTGATTAAGTACGTCGGGGCATTTTAATGAAATTATATTTTCACCATCATCACGCCTTGATGGATTTCTTCAGAAGTTGGCAAGTTTCCGCCGACGTCACTACTGCCTCCGCGGAGGAATCTCCTACGACCAACTTTGTTTTTCAACTCGTTGAGGAAAAGAAGGCGATGTGCCAGAGGTGATTTCTAGCGCCTTTCCACCTTTCTTATTCCCTCTCCACAATCGGAAGTCAAGTGCAGCTGGCGAAGAGTCTATATGCGACCTCAGCACCGTCTCGCTCTATTACTAACTGGGTGTACATCCGCCAAAGACGACTCTTCAGACTTAATTCCACCACCTAACATATGTAAAATGAGCCCGTCTTAAGTGGATTGTAAAATTTCTGAATAATGTCGGAGGAATCTTCGGTCTTATCGTTTCCATTTCGCTCCTTACAACTCCTCCTGACTTCTGTTGCACACTTTAATGAAGTGCGTCCTTTGCTGCTCCCGGAGAACTTTCCGGGCATCATCTTCCCAGAAGAGTTTTATCGCTACAAAATCGTAAGATGGTAAGGTGCTTCTGGTGCTACTAACATTTTTACTGCTGGTATATATCATATGGCTCATAGGGACTGTTTCTGGGCAATGAGCGGAGCAGATGTCCTTGGTTTCATAGTTCCCTTTATTCCTTGCAGCTACTCCCGGGGGAGCACTTTAACTTAACAAACCATTGCACATGAAAAGTACTGGGTGGATTTGAACACTAGTCAAGAGTTAAAGATTTCAAGAAGTTAGTCAAAGATCGAATTTGGGAACTTCAAGTAAATGAAGTTGAAGAAATGGGAATAAGAGGGCAAACCGCAATAAAGTATTGGGGATTCTGAGTCATACTTCACCAACGTTAGAAATCTTGACTTCTAAAAAACTTTTCGAATTCGGTAAATTTTCGTTTTATCAAAGAATTTAATTGGCTTTCAGTTCAAAAATTACAAGTTTGAGAATTCTATAGTTGATGGTGTTGATAAAAATGTTGATTTATAATTAATAATTAAATGCCTGTAGTCGTGTAGTTAATTAGGAAAGTAATTGATTTTCACCGTTGAATAGTTCCCATTATGATGCCTATTTGAGCATTTTATTCCTCAGCATTAGGCACAGCACAGATCTAAAGTTCAAAGCAAGTGAGCACGACGAGCTATAAACGGCTGAAAAGTTCTAAGCTTAGATTAATGATACGTAGATCATACATGACAAAAGTCTGGTGTAATTAGCTTTACTACACTTTGCCTAATTGAATCCTGTTCGTTATTCACATCTGACTTATTGACGCAATTATAAAACTTTGCAAACGTGTCGGCTCGTGTTGTAAGACACACCGTCGGGAAAAGGGACTCAAGCAAGAAAATCGATTATCCGCTCCACACCTGGTTTTAATAAATTCTTGTTGCTTAGTTGTTCGAAAGAGGATTTTAAACCAAGAAACAGCACTTCGTCTGCAGTTGGAGAAAAATGATTCTTTAAAATGCTTGCTATAAAAATCAAATTAACAAAGGTATGCTTTATCATTCTAATCCCGCTGTAATTAAGAATGAAATGGTGATTTCTGCCATTTCCTTTCCATCAATGCCGAAATGTAGAGTTAGTCTCCCGAATAGTCCCGGTCCCGATTGGGACGAGCTTTTTATGTCACAATTCATAAAATCGGCGATAATTTGCCTTGGGACAAAAATGGATCATTAAAAACTGAAGGTGCTTGGCGAGGAACACAAGTTGTCAATTTACAAAAGTTCCGAACGCAATAAAATCCCATTCCCCGGGAGTTAACGACTCGGCAACGGTCATAGCATCGTCTCCTGGAAAGTATGGAGCGGGGTGCTAGAGTTGCTTGTCCATTTGTCAGAGGTAATAATCCATGGCGGCGGCGGCAGAGCGGGAAAAACGGAATAAATAACATTTACAAGAGTGCGACTCATCCGGGTCCCGGGATTTCTGAATATTTCAGAGATCTCGTTTAAGGGGTAATTTCCGCCCGGATCCACCCGCAATGAATAATAATTCTGGCGGATTCGAGAGCTAATGATGGTCTGGTCGTTAACTTGCCAAGCCAACTGGCGAGTGTACCCTGAACAGCGGTTTTGAAAATGTGCGCCTGGCAGTCCCGGCACAAAACCGGCGTTTCAGTCCTGGAGCCGGTCGGGCTGCAAAGGAAATTCCCGGCTCTGGGCTGAATATCCGGCAAAACATGGCGGAATGCCGGAGAACTACTAAAGTGCTAATGTCCTGCGAAAGATGGAGCCACTGCCAGGAGAGGGCAAGGATTGCGGGGGCGTTGCTCTACATCAAAACAAATAACACGAGGACATTATGAGCTTAGATGGGAGCTCGTTAAGCATGCATAAGCATAATAGGACGAGGAAATGGTGGGGGAGCACACCCCGCCCATTTCCCCAGATCCCTCAGAGCCCCAGGGTCGTAGATCTTCATTAGACCGACTACGAACAGCATCCAGAAGTCGGGATTCGACTCCCGGACGACTCCCTGTCTGTGTCTGTCTGTTTTCAATTTGGGCTTGTTGAAATTTTCGTTTTTCCGTCCACACATGCTCGACTTTAATTAAAATTTCATTCCAGCAGTACCGGGCTGCTGTGCACCTTCCCTCCACTACGTCTGCCCGCCTGACATACCGGCTGACGGCCAGAAGCAGAGGAGAGCGTAGGGCACTACACGTTCATTCGCATTAAGCCACTTTTGTTATAAATCAGACAACTGCTTTTAATTACAAAAACTCCAGCGAAAGCGCCGTAATCTTTCCACGCGAAGGTGCCTCTTTTCCGCGTACTGATGAACGGTGTCTGATGCAAAGCGACCTCGTGGTGTTCATAAAAGTAGAATCCTCAGATTGACTCGATTTTTTCAATCCTGTCCTTAACATTTTGTTTATATTCATTACGCAATTTCAATGCAAATCCTGTTTTCACATTGAAAATAATTTTGAAAAAGGAACATGCTTGTTAAATCGGTTTATCCAATTCCAGAATTGTTGCTGTTGCAGAATTGTTCGCCACTACAATTTTTCGACTTAGCAACTTGACTGCAATGAAAATAAATTTTACTAAATGCTTGCTACTGTTACAGTTACATTAAAGATCTATTTCAAATTTCAGTCATAAAAATTGTCCGTCTGTTTTGTTTATTTGTTCATCTATCCTAGGCGAAGGTGCTGGCAGGAGTAAGTAAGAGTATTTAACACCTTTCACTAAACTCAGCAAAACTTTTGTCACTGCAGCAGCTGTAGCAACAAAATGTACTAAATGCAGTAAAAGAAACTGCAACGTGCCGTAAAATCAGCCAAGCATTCTAAGATTTATCATTAATTGTCTATTACCGCGTAATAACCCTTCTGTTTTACTACTAATTTTAATACCAGTGTAAAGCTAAGGCATACTATTGGAGTATTAAGGGAAAAAATATAAAACTACGTTGAGGAAGGAGACGATGTTTGAACATGCGTTCACTAAAACGGCGTGAAGCAATCCCGGGTACATCAAATAAACAATTAACGTCTGTTGTTTTTTAATGCGGGAATTCACTCCGCTCACTGCAAAGGCCTAGTAAAAGCTAGAAAAAGGCGTCAAGGCGAAAACGATACACCAAACTTCGAATAGGTAACTTATTGCACTTTAACATTTGCATTAACCAATCTGTCGTTTCACGATCAATTAATATTATTTAAAAAGTGTTATAAATGCTTAACAGAATTATGGAAGATATAAAATCGATTACTTTACAGCAAAGCTAGCAATTCCAATTTGTAAAGAACCAAGTAAAATTGGCTATTGCAAATTCAATTAATTTTATTAAAACACCTGGGCTTTTTTATCGGAAATGTACCTCCGGTTGAGATAAATTTCGCTATTGTTTATTAATAAATTTTCCAGCTCTGCGTTTTCCATATAAAATATTCTTTTGTTTTTACATATTTATTTAGACGATACAGTTTTAAGTTTACAAAGCACGAAGAGAAAACTATATTAAAAGATGTCTATGAAAATGTGGGTTGATTTTGGTAGCAGCGCAGTTTCACAGTTTGTTTGGCTCATATTCGGGTGCTTTGACTATGGGTTAATTTTCAATCTAGTTTTTCTATATTTTTTTTCCTTATTAGCAATCTACATCCAAATCCCTTTTAAAACTTTCTGATAGCCATTCGCATACAAAATATCTGTTAGCATTCGTTAATTAAATAGTGAATAATTTAGAGTACGGTCATTTTATGTATTTAGCAGTATTTTTTCTTTTCGATGCACGATCGAAGGTGAAGTAAATCAGTGCGTTAGAATAACGATTTGGGGAAACAACCAGCATTTCATTTAATTGCGCAATTTTAACCGGATTGCTGCATTTACCAAATGTGTGTTGGTTTTAACGACGATGAAAATGTTACCTATTTCATGAATTATAAAAAAAATATATTACCTTTAAAAACATCAAAATTAAAATATCTTGCAATATCTGCTGTAATACCTGTCGGCAATATGCAAAAGGCAAGGTTTTGAGAAATGAATTTTTAAATTTTCCTGAAACATTAAATGGACCACAGGCACTAAAAGCAGGAGGCCATACCTCAATAATTTATTAACCCAAATGAATCGCTGTAAATCAGTAAATTGACAAAGTAAATTCGAATTTAGTGTAGTGCGCCTGTTAGCGATTATCTCGAGGCCCATAATTGCATCGATTACGATTGAATAACCCTTTTAATTCGGTAATAAATGTTATTTAGCTGCTAATGCTTGCCTGGCGGATGGGCTTATCGCACCCATTAATCTCGAGTTATTCTAAAGATTTCGACGTTGCCGACGCGTCGTCCAGGTGGAAACTGTTTGCGGACCGACACAATTTATTTGACTACGGATGGGCTGGTACGCCGTCCACAATCCACAATCAACAATCTACTACGATCCGGAGTAGAGAGGTGGAGCGTCGCCAACAACTGGCGGCCATGTAGCTGAATTAGAACCAATATCGGGGCTTTGTTCCGACAGCCGTTGGAACAACCCGGGACGATTAATCGCCCGCCCGAGCCCCATAATAATCTTCATCATCACAAATGTCAGTGTCTTGTTATCAAATCCATGTTTTCTTGCATTAATTTACCCATTCGGTCGAGAAGCAGGTAGAGGAGCGGGTAGGCTGGGTTCGGGCATTTGCCATGAATCACCTGGGTGGTAGATTTGGTTAAGCACCTGGGTGGTGGACTTAACCAAACACCGGTTAGGGCATTGTGGGCTTCGCGCGTGAATTTCAATGAGCAATTACTACCGAGAATCTGATCTCGGGCACATTTCGGAATGTCTAGAAATACATAGGTACCATGAAATCAGTCAAAAGACTTATGCCTTTAATTTTTCGCACGATTGGACCCGATTGTTTTACCTTGTAAGATTTTACTACGCTAAGGAAGATCAAAAGGGGACATCAGAGTCGTTAGCAAACACGAGGGTTTCCATGGAACATGGTATTAAACTTTTTTCGAAATTAATGGGTTAACGTGAACTGCTAACATTGAAACTATTTGAGATGTGAAATGGTGATGAAATCTGATTAGTGCTAAGCGTTTAAAGCCCCAAAATAATGCCTTGTTCAACTTAATGTAAATATCAGCATCCCTTGTAAAGGTTGAATTGCTCTGCGCAACGACTCGTGACCACATCAAATGTTAACAGAAAGCGCGACGTTTCGGTAAGGACCTTTTTGATCCATTTTTTCTAATCTTCGACGGATTCAATGGCCTTAAAGATTTTATAGTTTAGTATGCAAGAGGGGTAGTTTTTTTATTATTAATCTGCAATATACAAGTGAATCCAACGTACTTATGTTGGACTGACAAGGTTATAAATATGGGTCTGGTAATAAGACAACTCTACTTAACTTGAGTATTGAAGTAAGTATAAGTCGACGATGTAAGGTTTAAAGACAAGAATTGATCATTTTGAACAATCATTAAGTTCATTTTGACGTCCATACCTTGATCATTTTCCACAGCAATCTTAACTCCAATTTCATAATTATTTCTAACTCAAAAGTACGAAATTGATAAACAGTTGCTCAATGTAGCTCAAAAATTGAAAGATTAATCAGGAGAGTAGGGAATTTCTGGCTGTTGGGACTTTTAAGATGAAAATAACTTCACCGCATGATTGCGGTCGTTTCTTTTCACTGGGCTTCTTTGGAACTTTAGCCTTCCATTGAACTATTCAATCGCGCCATAAATCCTTCAGGACGGCTGACCTACGGTCTGTAAATTTTCCAGGACGAGCTAACTCGGTCCTAGCCCTTCAGAACAAACTTGCAAAGTTACGAAAGGGCGGAGGGAACTTGGATGCAACTTTTTGGTGTTTCGAACTCGAATAAAACGCGGTCCAGGATGAAAGGTCGCAAGACCTTTTCAGTGCGGACAGGGATTGTGCGTCCGCGAATCGAACGCCGCGAAACACTAGCAATGCCCCCAGAAGACGAGCTGGAAAAAATTTCTGATTTATTCAAAGAAATTGAATTTCTCGCAGGGACGCACTGCTGCCTTTGGCATTCTTCCTCCGAACCCGTGCGGATCCGGTGCAGGGGAAGATGGACCCGGGAACGGGAGTCAGACATGGAAATTTAATTTTCCGGAGTATACGAAAGGGAAATCTGGTCGGTGCTCGGAAGGAGGCAAACGAAATGAAAATTGCTAAAGAAGCGCAAAAGGATTCTCCTGAGCAAGGACAACATTCGGATTCGAGTTCCGGTTAAGGGATGTTTTCCTTTCTGATGCTTTTTGCGTGCCAAGGAACTTTCATCTCTGCTCCGGACACCCGTGTGTCTCACGCTTTAGCTGCTCCCTGTATGATTTACACACATTTAACTTCGTTACACGTATGCTGGCGTGACGCGGGGACGAAGTCCCTCCAGGTAGCGAATGTTGTGAATGCCTCACACGTCTTCCTGTGCACCATGGCAGGTGAACTCATGTGAGTGCAGCTCGTTCAGGAAACATTTCGTCCTGTAAAGCGCATAGCCGCCAGGTGGCTGGAAATCCTTCCTTGTCAATTACTTAGGAAAATTACATCGGAAAATTAAGTGTCAGCCCCCACAGCATAATAAGGAAAAGTTTTTCCTGCAGATTTCAGTTTAGCCGAAGCGGGCGTGCATCACATACATCAAAATCCGCCGTCTCTGGTTTATTGAAACTTTTCTTACCTCGCATTTGATTAACTGCGGGGGAAAAGTTGTACACAAATTTTGATTTAAAATTTTCTATAGTGCTGATAAACTTTAAGCTGAGATTACACGCTTATTGAAATTGTGTTTACTTTACTCTTCTAAAATACGAAGAGGTATTAATAGATGGATTTAGTAATTGTAAAGTAATTGCCTTGAAGGGAGCGTTCCTTTTTCTCATTTTGCTGCTATATAATTCCAATTTATAATAAAAGAATTAACACTATTTAATTATAAACATAAATGAGTATTCAAACAAAAAAATCGTAGCTAAAGAGTTAACAAGCAAAGTTAAATACCTTCCAATTCATTTGGGGTGTGTAAGAAATTTGATGTCTCTTTGAATTGTGAGGTTCTTTGTCCATTGTATTAAAGTCGTCTTCCAATAATTTAATACAAGCACGCCTCAAATGGAATTGTGTGTTGTTTAGTATTTTTTTTTTTTTTGAATCGAAGATTGCTTTAAACCTGTTTGTACATTCTTTGCTCACCAATGAAATCGTTTAAAAATCGGTTTCTAGGAGTAGAACTGGGCCTTAAAGAATAAAGTGGTTTAAATCTAAGATTTAATTTCTATCTTGTCCCGCTATAACATAAAAACCACTGAATCAATTTTTATGCAATTTTAATTCTTTTTATTAATTAAAAGGGGATCTTTCGCGGAGGGTGTTGAGCAGCGACGATTAATTGCTTTTAAATTCCATTATCTATCCTTAAATGTTAACCATAGGTTCCTTTTGTTCTCTTAACAGGAGTAGGTCAAAAACTTTCTCATCGTAAAAATCTCTCCATCTTCAAAATTAACTGAAAACGATTTGAGGAACGAGAAAAGTCTGACATTCTGTTACTACCATCGAATTGACCATTACAAGTTCTAATTGCAATTAATTAAGTTGGATCGGTTGTGATAAATCACTTCTTACCTATAGTAAAATGTGGCATCTCACGGTCGCAATTTTGGATTTTTCGAAAAAAATAGGTTCGATAATTTCATAAAATATACGAAATGTGTGCACATAGCACTTCGTTTTTATTTCCTATTCTTCTATCGCTTAAGTTTGTAAATTATGTAATATAATGATAACGCAACAAGACAGACATTAGGCGTGATTGAACTCTCGTCTAATCTTGAATGAAATCAAATAATACACCAAAAATGCTGAACTTTATGAAAGTTGCAAATAAACGCTGATTGATTGCACTCAAAAAGATTATTTTCTCAAAAACTCTCAAGATAAACAAATTATTGTTTTCACAATATTGTGAAAAAACAAAAACCTTTTTTGTGCGACTCCTTGACAAAAGTTCTATTTATTTTGAAATAGAAAAGTTCTAATCAATAAGCAAAATTTAATCAAGTGAAAAACGCAACCACAGCCCCACGTGGAATTCTTCCATTAGCAACAGGATAACCTGTCACCTCTGGCTTAAATCAAAAATCATTTTCGTCCTTCGAGCGTACTAATGGTGCTCGCGAATGCAGAGGGTGACTAATAATTCTTGTTCAGTGTCAAATTACCGTCAAAAATTCTTATACCCCTCGTTGGAAATGGAAAATTTCGAAATTAGCCTGTTAATGTGGAGAATTCCGAATAGCTTCGGAGAATGTTAATTAAAAATGCCAAGTTCCCCTCCTTGTTGAGCGCCCGCGAAAGCTAAAAAACCTTTGATGGTAATAGGCAGCCACCCGGGGATCAGGTTGAACCCTGTTCGATTCGTGGGTGCCCGATGTCGAGCGGTAATGAAATATAAAAAATTTTCTTTTCTTTGCAGGTAAGCACCTCTACGACAAAAGGCATAAAAAAGAAATAAATATTTCAACTGGTAAGTCACGCAAAGCACACCCCATAAAAGGGTCTTGCGTAAGCGTCTCGAGCGTCATCTACGCACAAAAGGGGCCGGGCTCCTTCGAGCGTGGTGGCCTTTGGGGCGAGGCATCCTTCCGAACGGACGGAGGCGATTACATAATGCCCACACATCAGGGCAGATTTTATCGTTATTATGCGAACCAATATGTTCCTTTACGAGTCACTTCGGATTCTCGCAGGATGATAATTTTCCGCATGAATCTCCCGGCTCCCCATTTGACACTAAGATGGCAGAGAGCTCCAGTTTTAAGGCGATCACAGTTGCTATTTACCGTGATTTCCCAAATTCCCCAATGAATCTTGTAATCCCGTTGGGGTTATTACAGGGTCAGCTGGATACTTGGTCCGGCGATAAATTCTTCCCCGATGGGATTCTGATCCCCGAAGGAGCGTTCGTCGACCCGACGACGAGAACTCTTGATTTCGCTCGACCGGTTCGAGACTGCCCTTTCGGGTTGCAGTTACTGAATCGACAAATGGCCGCATTATCTCCGCGCGCAATGGATCCAACCCCGAGTTCAATTAAATATTGAATTTGGATTCATATTTTGCGGATCACCAACCCATGGCCGCCCGGGCAACAATGGCCATGGAACTCTACAATGACGCGGCGAACAGGAACGCGCAGTTTTTTTTTGCTTCTGTTGTAACCGTACTCATTGTTTTTAGCGGGAATGCATTGCGGGACTCTGATATAAAAACAATAGTGAAAAACTAGCCGGCTGCGAGCATCGGTTAATTGAGGCAGCTGTTGAGCGTCCTCCGTAAGCCGTTTTTATTGGCCACTGAAAACGACGATGAATGTTAATTGCTTCACGGCGTGGAACTTGGAATAGCCTGGCGCGAGGACCACGGAAAAGGAAATCAATTCCGGTGCAGTCTAGAAGAAATTTACATTCCTGAGAATAGCCCACTACACTCGAGCGAAGCTGTCCACTTAACTACACGTACTACCTCTGGCCTTCTTTCCACTTCTTGCGAAATACCAAAAGGGGCTATTCAAGCAGAATCACAAAGATGGTTTTTTTTTTTGAAAATGCAGTTTTATTAATATTTTCCAATTCCTTTTAAATTTAGCCGGATGAGCCTTGAGACTTATTTTTATCTAAACATGTCTGCCTATGTAAAGTAGTAAAGCTACTGAAATTCAGGCTGAATTTGATTAAAAATGCAGATAGAAAGATGGATGGAAGGTAATCAACTGATGATAGTGGTAACTAGCACAAAAGCAAAAATTGCTTCTGACACGGTACACTAAAAACAACCAAAAAGCGTTTGAATCGAGTCTCTCAAGGAATGTGATCAAGTCAACTAAGTGCCAATAGTTAAAAGGAAACGTTTGGACGTAACTAGAACTACTTGGTTTCAAATCCCTTCGCGTATCAATAGTCAGACATTAGACATTGTGCGCGGTAAAAATCTTTAAGCTTAATTAGCTAAAGGTAAATTTAAAAGTTGCAATGAATTGTTGTTTAAACTGACAAGTTCAAATCTTAAGGCTTAGGTAATTAAAATAACCTTCAATTTTATCAACAGCAGTATTAAAATATCAGACATTGCAGTTGGCGATTTTCTCAATTTTGAGAAGAGTTCCTTCCCCGAAGACACAACGTTCAGTACCTTTCGAAAATAGGTCTCGATGTATTTTTTAAAGGTCTCTGATTCTGCAAAGTTTTATGAAATTCAGTCATCTTCGGGTCGAAGCCTTCTCTTGTTAGAACAGGCAGGCCCCAAAATAGATACGTTCAAAATTTTCTATTATTTTGTGTGTGGTTTTCTTACAAACACCTGAACGGACTTTAATAGTAGTATATTTTCATTGCTAACCGTTAAGCCGACATAGATTATAAGCTATAAATGCTTGCCTGTATGCTTGCATTTTATCTGTTTGTTATGTTGTTAGTCGAAATTATAGCTTGAATTCCATCATCACTTTTACATAAATTAAATAAAAAAAAAAAAAAACTACATATAAATTTTCACCTGCTTACTTTATTATGCCAAAATTTGTAGTGGCCTTTAAAGAAATGGTCTTTAATTCTTAGATCAAAAATTACTTGCACCCAGGTTTCTTAATGACGGTAGTGAGCAAGGTTCGGAAACGCACGCTCATGTGCGTATGTATAAAGCGTTTGAATAAATTCCTGAGGGCCTGCATTTGAGCGAGTGCGCTCGTATCACACGCCGCACACGTGCGGTTGCGATGAGCGGTTCCTATCGCACATGTTCACACATGGGTTGATTAAACGACTCATGAGATGTTAGAAAAGAACTAAAGAGATCCAAACAGTTGATTTCTGTGAGTGACCAAAAATTAAATAATGGTCCTTGTTTCAAATTTGAATATTAACAAATATTTATCGTGTGACAGTGGCCGTGATAAGTTTGCATGTTTATTCGCGGACGCAATATGATTTCAAATAATGTAAATACATGTAACATTTTTATTAATAAATTTTTTCCCCTGTGAAATTTCCTTTTTTTACAATAACCTAAGCCTTTTTCGTTGGCTAGATCTCAAAAAGTGCACAAAATTCTATGAAGTACAAATATGTCCATTGAAAAGGCAGATTATGTCATTTAAGAAATTCTCATGAATATTATTGTAAAATCATGAATATTATTTGTAAAATCATAAGAATTTGATGTGCTTTAATCGCACAAGAACGTGTGCGCTTTAATCGCACATTTTTTAAGAAATAAAACGAATATTTTTCTTTTCTTGCCTATGTTTTAATTGATTGCATTAAATTATTACTATTTTTTTACGTAAATTACGTTGAGGGATTTCAATTCCAGTGCTTCATAAGATGCGACATTAAATCACTCACTTAATTATGTGACTTCAGTGAATCTGGTGGATTCAATGTGGCTAATGGTTTCAGGCTAATGAAAGACGCACTTGACGCTGATGTAATTAGCCTTAATGGCTTAAGTCCTCAATTTGAGTCGTTATTCGCTCACCATGCCTGACGACAGCGGATTTGTCGAAATTCCATGATTTTACAAATAATAATAATTTCCCCATTTCCATTTTCCACCGAAACTGTACGACTGCAGCTCGGCACGCTGGAGAGTTCTCGAAATTCCTGAAATCCACCGACGTGACATTAATTTCAAGTTTCAAGTCCTCTTTAATGAAAGTCCCCAGCCTGGTCCGCGATCCTCGGCCGTGTATCCGAGGGCATTTTTAATTCAAATTCATTGAGTTCCGCGGGACTGCACAGACCCCGACAAGATCCGACAAAGACGGAGCCCATCTGCACAAAACATTTCTCCGACCGAACTTTCCGATTCCGGCGGCTGTTTCCCAGTTCCAGCAGCTTTTTTGCCAGGTCTCTCCCGTCTCCCCGGCCTGACAGCGGCGCCCTAATTCGCAGCACTTTACAACTTCAAACTTGCGAAAATATTTCCGAGAAGTTTTCCGGGAACCGCCCGGCAAAAAATAAAAATAAAAACGAGAAGAAAATCCGGAAGAAAAAAAAACTTATATTTCACGCCGAGGTGGGTTTGGCCAATTGCATCGCATCGTGTCGTCGTTGCCGTCACTTCTGTGAGTTTACCGCCCGGAATGGCACCCGATCCAATTTTGGTGCATTTCCTGAGAAAAAAGCCGGCGAGGGATTCTAGCTGGAACAATGGCAACGGCGGACGGCTTAAGACTGAAATATCGCATCATCCTCAGAAGACAAAGGGCAATCCGCCAGACGATGTAGACAGACAGACAAACAGACGCAGTTCGTTGCCGTTCTACGGCGGTAATCTCTTCCGACATAAAGTCGCTTGCAATGCTCCGCCTGTTAAATATTGACAAAGGCCGGGGGCCGGGGGTTCGATAAATCCACGTGCAATCAGATGTCGACGAGATGCGAGTAGTATTCTAAATTGGCTCAAGCCGTCACACGGCCTCTGCTCCGAACCTGCGTTGCGCGGTCCAGCTCTCATGCAGCCGACATTTGTCGGAATTAAAAGCTTCCGGTCAATTTGAGTTAATTCCCCGCCATGTGGAAAATGTGGAAGATATGGATGGAGTTATTAATTTGATGGATGTGACTTACGTACGTGGAGCCTCCACGGCCCCAGCCTGTTTGCCGCTGCGGATTCCTTTGGTTAGCGGCTGACAAGCCGATTCATATCCTCGAAAACATGTCGCATCACGAAGGTATAGGACCTGCACGACAAATCCACTTTAGTCCAAGGACGTAACTAGATAAATTATTCGATTAAGCCTAGTTTTTGTTCGAGCAGCATGGGGAATGGAAACAAATCTGCCTAGAGTGGAAAAGACAGATTCTAATTTTTGTTTCGCAATCACTGTCTATTAGTCTGTCCATTCCGGAATGGTTGATTTTTCCCACGCACAGTTTGGTGTCGCGAAGTAAATTCGGGGTATGTATCACATTGAGGTAATATCTGGGCGCACAGAGAAATGGGAATTGGTAGAATGTACGTTTTTTAGCGTTGACTAATTTTTGTGGCACAAGTAATGTGAAAATGGGATGCACTACAAAATAGACTACATCGAAAAGAGCGGCGAATTTTCTGATCTCCAGAAATTTAGGAGGTCTTATGAAGGGCGTAAAAACCTTAATAAATTCTGCGAACCAGGGGGTAAAAACTGTGCAACGTATCATAAAGGTAGTTTTTAAATATACGTTTTCCAGAAACACTGAGGACGTAATAGAGTGGGAAAAAGTATGAATTTACGTTTATATTTAAAATTTTATATTTACGTTTCGTAAAGCACAGAAATTCGTTAAGGTCCTTTGAAGCAGGTGAGTACAGGAGAAAAATCGTTACTGTGGGAAAGTTGCAAACAGTTTTAGATTGTCTGAGAAATTTGGATGATGGTTTTTTTTTTGGAATAGTAGTACACACACTTCTAAGAATTATTATTGGCTTTGTTAGGAAATAAAGTGAGAAAAATGTTTATATTTCGTCACTATCGTTATCGTTAATTTATATTTACTATAGTCTTTCCTTAGTTCGGCACTCAGCTTGGTCAGCTTGGTCAGCTTGGTACGGAGTTCCAATGAATTCAGATAGTACGCCTTTATGGTCCATTTGTTTGTCTGAATTATGGCTCATTTGATACCTCAACCCAAGGGTGGATTTGGCGAACCACAGACCGATTCTAACAGTCCTATAAATTCCGCAATTACTTTCAGTCATATATCAGATAAATTTCCATGTCATGGTGTATGAATGCGTTGATACTGCGATCCTGACTACTTTATGAGGTACAATGCTCTTCTGGCTGACCCTCGAGCTCTGGGTAATAAAAAACGATCATTATATTCCCGCAGATATGGAATTGTGCAGCATAGGACAGGAATAGAAACATCAAAACGAATTATGAGTCCTCTACGAGCCAAAATTTAAACAATCTAAACAAAATCCAATTTGCCCATATGCTGGGCGGCATATCCATCTGATCAAATTGTTGATTGTGGTCCGGGGGACCGGAGGGGTTAAACCTCAATGCAAATAGACCGTCATAAATTGAGAGCAATTCTGGCGGGATATCTGATTACGAGAGGCATAAATATCGCCAGATTAGCTCCTGAGCGACGGCGGGCAGCGACGGGCAGTAGTGTTTCCATCAAAATACCGGGACGTTGTCGAGCACAATGAATCCGACCGAACGGTACGGGTGCCTGTTGGTTCGAGTGATTTGATAAATTCTGGACGATTATTTAATCCGGGCCCGATGACAACGCTAAAGAAACAAGAGGCGATCCCAGTTTATTCCCAGATGGATTCCCGCACTTAACCCGGTCATGCATCAATTTATCCTTCCGACAATGTCCCGGGTGTTATGCCCTCAGACGCATCCCAGGAATTACTGTCGGGAATCGTCTACTGGTGCTGCGCATTTAGGATGAGGGCCCCAGTCCTGAGGTTGTGTGGTGCGTCTCTAAACAAGCAATTCCAGCCAAGAAGGCGCATCCTCGTGGTGGATGGATTGTTATAGAATGACATGCGGCGAGTGGAAGTGGATGTCAACATCAATAATTGCACGATCGAGCTAATGGAGATTTGTGGCTGGATTAGCTTCCAGAAATTTCTAATCTGCTGCTAAACACCGGGATAGGTTGCTCAATCGACTGCACTAATTGTGGTTTATGTGACAGCGTTTGTTAGAATAGAAGACCGATGAACTTGTCACGGACGTATCTTGGGAATAAGAGAAAGTGTGTGGTTTTAGCCTACATCATTACACGTCACGTTAACCAGTTCACACGTTGTGAGATAACCATATATCCTTCTCAAGCCAAAATTGAAAGTATATTCTATTTATAACGTTCATGGCCATGTGTAATCCGAAAGATATTTTAATTTTATTGACCCTTTTGCTCGCACGACTTGAACCATGTCCAAATCCATGTCCATGTCAGCAAACAGTGAGTCAACGTTAAAATCCCCATGCCACATGACTTAGATTAGTGATAATGGAGTTAGATCATGAAATTCATGTACAATACATTTACACCTTTTTTTTTACGTGGTTTTTTTTTACACGTTTTACTTACTGTTACACGGTTTGTAACCCGTTATACTTAACACAGTTACGAAAGCCGACAAATTCACTCATCATTTCATTGAAAATGATCCCAATATACAAGGAAGTGCGCGATTCCAAAGGAATTTGAAGAGTTGCATGGCTTGCTGCCAGGAATTGTTAAAGGAAAAAAAGAAGCGACGGTGAATAAATGTCTTTTAAAAAAAAAAAAATTTTTTTCTTTACATTTTTATCAACATATTTATTTAATTTTATGAATATACTTTGAAATATATTTATTAAATAAAACATTTTGATTGAATACATCTTTATGTTTTAAATTGGTTTTTGCGTACTTTGCCTTAGTTTAACACAAGTTTTCTACTTTTCTGCAAACCTGTTTTCACTCGTTATATTTTGTTTATGTGGTTCCTTTTTTTACACGGTACGCATCTACCGCGTAAAAAGAGACCGAGGTGTGTACACTATAGTTTTTGGAAATAACAATGATTATATTTGTTCAGCCGTAATATTTTTCCACACCGATTCTTTACAAGTTACTCTACGTCACATGTTTCATAAAAATGCAGTGTGCTTTTAGACATACAAACATTTCATTATTTTGGGATACTTAAGACACGTGGAGTTTTCATCAATCTTTTTAATTTTTACGTTTTGTCTTTTTTATTGCGAAATTGGTCACCTTTAAATGGCGTATTGTTTCAGAAATTGGTTCCCAAATTGTTTTCAGGAACTATGATAAAGATTTTATTACGTGATGTGAGTGGTATTGCTTCTATTCTCCTTAAAAGGTTGTCTGCACATGTGGACTTAAAACGTAGGCTATAGATTTTTGTACTTTAGTCATCTTACCTGTCTCTCAGTTTGTCTGATTGTTGTTCCATCAAGTAGGGGGACATGGATATTGGTGAACGATATTTTGTTGACTAGCCTTTTGACCAACCTAAAATATAAATAACGTACCTCACCACATTCAATAGTAACAAAAACAATGCTTGCAAATTGGAAACTATTCAGGGACGAGGCTGCGGAATTTACTTTCTCTGTTTTTGAAAATAAACTCATGTCCGATATTAAAAAAAAGTTAATTATTTTTCATTCATTCAATTCTGTTGTAATTTTTTTTTTATACGTCCTATGTTTACCACTTTTCAATAAGGATTTGGAGACTCTAATTTTTCAACTTAATTGCCCAAAACTTATGACGTCGGAGGATTTTTTTGAGCTGTCCCAAAAAGTTGCAAAATAATTTCCATGGAAATCCATCTTAGACAGCCCCAGTCGCCAAAGAAAAGAAGAACGTCGACAATATCAGATTGAGCGCTACGCTTTGTCCAGGATGCTCGTGCCCAGAATATCAATCGCGAGATTTTCCATTTAAATTGGCCGCTTACCTTAAAACCTATCAAGTCATAGGAAATCACATTTATACCGAATCTTGACTTCTCTGCCGCCTGTCGTCTCGGGGCCCCGTATGGCGGTACAAATTGCTTCTTCGCCTTGGGAGCGCAGACATTTTTCTTATGTTTAGAAGGCCCCCCCGCCACCCATGCCCCAATCGCCGCGTGAATTATATATGCATACGTGACGGCGTGAATAATAATTCGCTGTTCGACACATGTGGGAGTCCCGGTCTAAGGCGTCTTTAATTTTTGTAACACGTACAGCAACTCGATTGATCCTCGATTTGGAGGTATAATATCGTCCTCTCGGTTGTGTAAGTTCATTGTCATGTGCGGGACTTAAAATTTATTTCCTATGCGGGATGCCGCTAGAATTACAACACCGAACGCAGCCTCTCGCTTTCGCGTTATGGCACGCATTAAACGTGTCGGCACAAATGGCGACTTAAGATGTTTCGAAACAGCTCCCAAGGAGACATTAAACACATTTGGTGGCTCTATAACCTGCAAACTTTGCATATTCCGGCGATAATATTTTTTTTTTCACGTCAAGCGCTTTGTACACGGTTTAATGACGCGCTTGACGAGAACTCATCGCGCGACAACTTGAAATATTATAGGGACCCTCAAGGAGGAGTAAAAGGGAAAATTTCTTCAAGTTAATTTCAGCAAGATGACTCTTGCAATTTCCCTCTCTGAATCAGCAATTAATTCCGCTCTTTTTGTTAGAGGGGGGACTAGCTGTAATTAATTTATCCATGAGAGGCTTAAAATCCGACGTTGCTGCTTGTTGTATATCGGCGAGGAAATTTACACATAAATCTCCCCCGTCGCCGCCGGGGACGAATCATACAGGAAACGGGAAGATCAATGATCTTCCATCTCGCATCGTTCGGTGTACCTTCGCAGGAACCCTGCGCATCTGCTTCCCGCCGCACTTTGCATCTGGTTTGTTTCACTCTCGGCAGCGATGTACCAATCTGGGAAACATCCATGTTTTCCGCAATGAATTTGTTTCTTTAAGATTCCTCAAGTGAATCATCGCGCCGTTACCAGCCCAGAAACGGGTGAGGCCTCCTGGCCTGGCCTGGCGAGATGTATTTTGAAGTCATGGAGCCATAAACGTACCTCGGATTGCTATCCGGACGCATGTTGTCTTGCACAGCGCACCATCTTTATTTATTTTTTTCTCCCCTCAGGCTAATTTTAGAGGTCTTGTGAGGCGTTCGAACGAATTAGTGACACATATGGAGCACATGTGCACGCCGAGTGCCTGGCATTTTCGTCGCCGTCTTGATTTTCTTTTTCACTTTCGTTCCAATTGAAGAAGACGAAGAAGCGATTCCAGAAACCCAGAACACAAAGAGTTTTATTTCAAAGGGAATTATTATTGCACTTTTTGCTGAAAGCACTCAGACGAGACGAGTTCGAGTAACGAGGTAGCGATCAGAGCACGCTTGGGTTCACAAATATAATTTTCATTTTATTTCCGTTGTTAGATTAACCTTCGGGAAATTATGAATTTATTTTTAAATGGTCCCAGTGTAGCAACTATTTCCAACTAAAGTAATTCTGGTTCCATCGTATTATCGACTTTTTCTCTATACCTAATGGCATCCCGAAGGACTCAATTTTAGGACCTTCGTTCTTTTTTGTGGTTGAAAATTGAGCGGGTTTCCTTATAAATGAAACAATTTATTTTCAATATATTTTAGGATTACTTGCAATCAATCAAGATCTGTCCGACAGATTTTTAAATGATAAACAAGCTAATCGGCGTTTTCAGAATTTTTATGAGTCTGTTTTTCTGTTTTGTCTGGGTTAAACCTCAAAATCGGTCGCACCGCTACTGATGATTTTTTGAAGCGCTTACAGAAGTTATCAAGCGCTATAATAGACTGTTTCATTTCCTTATCTCGAAGGGTCATGGAAATATATCGAAGAAAGTCCTATATTTAGCAATATCTCTTTATTAGTATAATCTCAGAAATTGTTGAACTTGTACTAGCAATATTTTTACGATGTAGAGGCTATCTAAGACTACAAAATAACCTTTCAATATTTCAAAGGGTTGCGAAAATGTTTCATGCAGAATACGCTAGCACCCTACGCCTTAGAGTGCACAGTTTACGTAGGCTTTTTGAAATATTTATTTTATATATTTTAAAATGAAAACAACACTTTGACATTATTTTGCATTGGGATTTGCGTAAAACCTACTGAATTGGTTTTTATAGCGTTTTCGTTGTTGCATAATTTACGAATTCTGCCCGAGCGAAAATGTGGGCAAAAATAAATAAGATACAAGCAGATATTGCATCTATTCATGACCGTGAGATTACTTGTGAGATACGCAATATCACCCACTTCAATTTAGAACAATAAGCTAATTAATTGATTTATTAAGCATGCATATGACGGTGATGTGGACGTAGGCGAGTAGACATTAAACCTGTGTGTGCTGCTGCTATTCTTTCATCGATAGATCTCAAAATAAAATCTTCGTTTATGCGGAAGTGTGTCTACCATTCTCGGAAGATTGTCCCGTGTCATCCAGAACAAACCGAAGTCACCTGATAGTTGCTAAAACTCACTAGCCACATTTGCCGTAATTACGAAGTTTCACGATTCCGGAATTTGTACGTTTTAACTAACAAATCCTGGTGTACTAGCAAGGGGGTAGCTAACTTGCTGCCGTGCAGATTCATCACATTCCAGAGCCTTGAACCCTGAATCATGAATGAACCTCGTCACTTCTATTATTATCTCGCCTGAGATACGACAGGTGAGCGCAACCGGGGGTATGGGGACATATATGAATAAATAGGGTCATGTTTTTACGATTGCAGTTCCAGGCGTACACCTGTGCAGCACGATGTGCATTGCAAAGCAAGTTACTTATTGAAGGCCAGTCTAGTACAGAATACACCGGTCGGACGAAATAAGTACCTGTTCTCTTCCTGGGCCTGGTCAACCATGGCAGCCTTTGCCCACTGTCCCCGTTTTTTGCATCCCGAAATACACAAATAGACTGCGATTGCATTAGTAATGACTTGCAGTCGGCCAGAAAGCAAACCAATTTCTGCTTTTTCTGCGCTGGCAACGTCCATCGTAAAGTTTAGTTATTTCTAGCAATCCGAAGCAGTTACTGACACCAATTCGATCTGGGCTGGTGCTGGGCGGCAGCCCTTCATGCAGTTAAAAGTGCTCCTACGGACTCCCGTAAAGGATACGGGGGGGCAGTGGCATTAAAAGACGAAAAAAATGTGGGAAATGCTTCAAATGTATTCGAGTTTATTCAGGTACCTATTTTGAAAGTCAATGCACACATCGGTATTTATAAAAGTTAAGTGAGAAAGTTATGCATAAAATTGGTACGTAAGAAAGACAAATAAACACACAGAACTTTTTTGATTACTCGATTTTTTAAATGTTGTAAAATATAATCAAGTCACTACAGATTTTATGCTAAAAATAGGAACATCGTCGTTTTCCTAGCATGCTCAGTGCTTTGCTAATACATTTAATAATTCCCATGCGTTAAAGCGTCATAACAATTTGAAATATAAACTTGCATGCAAAGTTTGCATTCCATTCATGTCATGTGCCACACATGGCTTCTTCCAGTTCTGACGTACTGAACGTGTTAGAGTTTTTGGCGTCGCTTTCAGTTAATAATCCGTCTAAGCTAGGTTTGGGATAAGAATTTCAAAAGGTGCCAGAACAGCGGTATATGGAAATGCTGAAGTATCGCTTGTTTGACATTAATTTTTTTCATTCTTTACGTCGGTACTTATTAAAATTCCAATCCGAATGCCGAATTCGGGTGCCCGCAGTGTGCCCCAAAGGCAGGCAACACTGCTTCGGGGTTGTTTTTGAAGATTTCATCAGCACACTTTCGACTCGTCTAAGCACTGGGAAAATATATCACGAGCGATAAGTAAAAATTGGTGTTCATTTTTCCAGCTTTCCTCTTCTGGAACCTGTCACAAGTCTAAGACTGTCAAGGGTTGGTAGGGTTTTCGGAAGGATTCTTTGGATTTCGACAGCGTGGTGCCGCCAAGGTTATTTGTAGGCCTCGAGCGGGCCATTCTCCATGAACCATCACAGGTGGAATATAGACAGCCTTTCATCGACTCATTTGTTCCACTTGACAAAATCAGCATGCGGTGGGTTTGGCTACGGTCTTCGTTTTAGAAATGCTCTGGGGGTTCTTAGAGCACCAGGGGATGGGAAGCAACCGATGCCGTTCGATATTTCACTTGAAAAATGTTCCTTACGAGTATTCCGCCTGAAGGAATGCGTGCAGGAATTGTGCTAGTTCATCATTACGAGTCTATTGGGAGGTGTCGTGTACAACTCTCGCTGGTGTCCCATTTCTTCGTCGTTCTCCTAGGAATAAGGAAATAAGAATAGGTGTATTACACGTTTACCTGCAACGCGCACTATACTGCGACACAGGCGCCCGGGGCGGGGAAGCACTAGCGCGTCGATTATGTATTATCTCGGCACCAGAAAACGCGCAATCATTTCTGGAATTTTTACATCAAAAGTGCTCCCAATACTTGCGGAATCATTTTTAGAATGGCGATGAAAAACTCGGAGCGTTCCGTGGCGAGTATTATTTGATACACACAAAGGGGCGCATTGTACGGCAACCGGTGGCGTGGAAGGAAGGAGGACACCGAAATTCCATGATTTCAGAATAGAGCAGAGTCCGGGACTCTTTTGTCGGGCGAAGTCGATGGGATGGCGGTGCTGCCGCACTGCCAGGCTCTTCCATCCTTCCTTCCGCTCGTCTTATGAAGGATGTGCTGCTTAAGGATGTGGACCAGAAACGATCTTATTTCATGGCGTTTTGAGACTTTCGTTTTGCTTATTTTTCCATTTCATGCTATATCTCCTGAGAAATTATGATGATGGCCAAGACGAAATATTTACTGTAATTCGGTCAACGAGCTTTGTGTGGTCGTGGCACATTAAGGGTCTTCAGATGCTTACGATGAGCGAACAAGAGTACCATGAAAAATCGAACCATCACCATAATAACATTAGAGGAATTTATTACCTGCGCCACTTGACGAAGTTCTCATCGAGAATTGTTGAAAGTGGTTTCATTTCTAATTAACTGCATTAAAGTTGAGGATTGGAGTATGTTACCGAGGCGATTTGGTAGTTATTGGGATAGAAAAACTAGAATTTGTTTGAAATCCAAATTATGTAAGAATCGAAGAAACCTAATTCATTGGCAAAAAAAAAACGATCAATTATAAAATACATAATTTTGCCGTATGATGTCGCTTCATTGAAAAATGTTGAAAAATTCCGACAATGGCTTTGACTAAAAGAGTTTTTATTTGTATAATCTTTAAAAAAGCCACTTTTGAGGAAATATATTTGAAATGAACAATATGCTATTATTTATTTTTGAAAAAGATTCATGATAAAACAAATTTATAAATGGAAAAAACAAAAATCGGATAAATTTTCCGCAAAAGTAGGAATAAAGTTATTGAAAAAATAGCCTTTCATTCAATTAATCTTAAAGCTATGAAAAAGCAGGGCTTTCTCCGGAACTTTTTCGTAGATAAACAAAAATGTAACCAAAATCCATCCATTAGCCTAATTGTGATGTACTGAGAAACAGCCGAGTACAAAAGAAAAAAAATGTTTATAGATTGTATTTTAAGTATTTTATTAGCAATGAATGAACACTTATGGAAGCGATTGTATTGTTACAAATTGTAAATTGAAGCACTTAAAATTTGTTCGAATATTGGACATGAAAAACCGATTTTCTTCTTCAATTTTCCGCACAGTAGATAGGACTTTGTGCTTTTAGAATTTAAAATTGCGTTGTGCATGCCTTTGTAAAGGTCAGTCCTGATTTCGTGACGATATCAAATGGCATAGGTAACCGGTAAGCGTTTGCATTTTCCTGCCTATAGGCAGATGTGTTTCCACCACTCGTCGGCATCGAGAATTCCACAGCTAGACAAAATTGACGCCGTGTTTGTAAAAACCGGCCGGAACCGGCTTTACATAAATTCCGAATTAAAATACCCATAAAGACGCATCAAAACAAGCTGACCAGATGCCAGCAGGGCGAGTGGACTCCGGCGGCTGTGGTGCAGCCGTGCCACTGCAGCCGACGAATGTTAACTGCTAATTGGCTGCATAATATAACTCGCGACGACCCGCCATCTTCGCCACATCCACTTATTCCCTACTTTAATAATCCTTGCCTTTAAGTTTGTCCATTAAATTTGAACAATTCGCGCGGAAAAGATGTTCTGGCAACTTTCACCGCATTCGCGGTTTTCACCACCTCATTTTGAGAATTGCACCCGTTGCACGCACCTTCGTGCATACATCGAAGGCGGGATTGGAGAGCAATAAGCAACTTGTACGGCAGTCGGATGCACTTCACATTAGCACCCGGGCATAAATTTTGTTTGTTTAGACATCTATGTGCACAGAAATCGCAGAATGCCAAATGTGCGCCAGAACTATTTTAGCTGTCCGCCATTTAAAAAGTTATGAATATTTAAAATCCCTGCAAACATAATTTCTGAAATTTTTACAGTCCCATATAAAAACGAGAGTACCGAACGCCTCGGGGTATTTTTAAAAATCGTAGAAGAAACGGTTGCTCGGCAGGCCCACGTGGCCTTGTGCTTATCGTGGAAATCTCCTTGACAGAAGCCAGCGGCAAAGTCTATTTCGGATTGTCTTGGAAAAACAAACTTGGCACCCTCTTGCCGTTCTCCGCGGTGCTTATTAGAATACCCGATCGATAAATTGGATTTTAACGAAGTTGGTTTCAGGGTCCGCGGAATCCGCGAATCAGATAGTGCGATACGCAGCGCTCCATTCAATTGACCGACAATGATTCACCCCAGTCATTTTTATAGCCCATTGTACGCGGTCTCGCGATTCGCACACCTCGTCCACAATAAATAGAAAACAGAGCTGTGAACCTGTCAGAGGTATGCCAGGTAGATCCATCTCGTGTTTTATTTGCGACTATGGGTTTATTCATCTCGTACGACCACGAACGTGTGTTGCCATTATTCCTCGGCCAACAGCCGCAAAATTAAGACAAATTCTCCGAACGTCGAGCCTTTGAGGTTTTTTGATTAATTGGCAGGCAATGAAAACAAGAGTGACGTGAAATCGACCAACGACGACGGCTCGTTCCTGCGTGCTCGCGTGAACGATACATTTTAAAGTGCACATCACGACCGCATACGATGAGAATGAACTTTTTCTGAACAGACCGTTTACCTCTTCACAACCTTGAACCTGCTGGTACCCAGGGTGACTTAGCAAGATTCCAACGATTCTAATTCGAAATCGAGAAGGTGAGAGAAAGTAAAAAAAGTCTGTTGATAAAGACATAATGTACTTTAGAACTAGGTCTATTTTGTAAAATTGTGAAAATCGCAAGTTTCCCGTATCACTTTGGTATAGACATATTTTGGCTTCTAGAACTCTTCTGAGATTATACTGTAGAATCAGTTTTTAAAGTCAAATAAAAATTTTTTTTTATATTGTTAAGTCTGTTAAAAATGTAAATCCATGATTTTTATTCTTTTGTTGTTATTAATTCTGTACAGATTGATTCTTCGTTCCTTCGTTCTTTCAGCAAATGTGGTATGACATCAGAACTAATTTAGAGTCTATATCATGTGTGATGAATCAGCGTTGATGTTTCCTTCAATTTTCATTCATTCCCCCTATAATCGGCTTTGTAAAAATATTTAAAAAAAATTAAAACTACAAATTTTTTATCTGCACTTTCTGATTTGAATTAATTTAACTTGATTTAACTGCAAAATATAAAACGGACAAATTTTATTTCGAAAGTAAATACATCAGACCCCTTATTATTAATAACGTTCTATTAGCATTGTCAACCGTGCTCCAAAAGACAAAACATAAATCGACTATATCCAGTCTTATTGGCATTATCATATCAAAATTCGAATCTTGTCTTATTATTTTATATGAATTGTGGACATGAACACATACCGGTCTTAGAAATTATCTACTGCTACTTAAAACAAAACAATTGAAAATATAATATTAGACAAGTATTATTTGTCCAAGACCTTATTTGAATTGCATCAGTGTATTTCATCTTTCACGTAAACTGTGAGAAGCGTCGCTTGTAAAATACAAGCATAAGACAAAGTCATAAAATCTTACATATCTTCAGAGATATTCACCACGGCCAAATGATTGATTTCTTCTTGAAAATGTGAAAAGTGCCACGTTTCTACGCACTTGAGCACAGGCTAGAGATGAAACAACATTAAGTTGGGAAATTTTATAATACAAGTGTAGTAGGTTTTCAGACCATCGAACGTTTCTTTCGTACTTTTTAGTAGTGTATCTTCTCCAATCTACTTTCTTTGTAAAATTAATACGTTCGCAGTCTAAATAAAAAACCACGCGATGTAAGCATGTTTGAAAGTATGAAATTTATTCTTGAAATTTCGGAATCTTCTTCCTCGCATATCACTTTTTATCGAAAATTTGTAAACTTACGAAAATGTATTAAAAGTTATGCATATTTAAGTTTACAATTAAAACATTCTCCCTTATCTGGTGCACACGTGGGTGATCTACACAATAATAATTATATGGTTCTAGAGATGCTGACAGCGCTTTTATTTAGTTATTTAGTTTTAGTTTTAGTACATTTTTATTCATGTAAGTAGCTATTCGTGAATCTTAAGCAAATGTAGACGTGTTATCTTTATTGATGCTAAAGTGATGCATAATAAAATATAAATAAACGGCCGGAAATTGCGCGAAAGGTCGAGCAATTAGTGTTAAACGAATTTCTGCGAACACCTCATATGCATCCATAAAACCCCTCCACTCGTTGAGGCCAAAAGACGGGCCTTAGGAGAGATCGTCAAGTCGATTCCACGTCGGTTACACCTCACGAAAGACTTAATTAATGCGAATTCCAGACGGCCAAGATGTGTAGCGGTGCCATCGCGTTCGCAGACACTGTTAACTGCTCATTAATTTTCATGTAACATATCCCGTTTCGACTGGGGCTGCGCGGCCCGGGGGCTGGCAACATCCTCCACACATGGGCCTGTAAAATCAACAGGCAACAATCCGGCGTTCTCCAGCTTCGGAGTTACGCGGCCTGCCTGCTCGGCCAATGAAATCGACCTTAATTGATTCAATTAGGCGCGGCCACCCCCTCGCGCGCCTCCCCGAGAAGTTTAAACGCGGTTCTCATCGCGAAGAAGAACCGCGTCGCAGATTCCGAGGCGTGGAGCTGGGTGCGCATGCCCGCGGGGAGCAGCCGGAATTGAATCCAATTACGGCGGAGTAAATGTTGATTCAGCCGCCTCAGCCTCCCGCGGACTCATCTGCATCTCCGCCGTGGATTCCTAGCCCGAGTGAAGGCCGACACTTGTTTTCTTGCGGGGAGGGAGCTGGGGCGTGCGTCACGACTGGTTTTCCGCCGCGGGCATGCGGCGACCATGTGGCAAGGAAATTTGCCCGGGACAACTTTTGAATTTTAATACTCGACGTCGGTAGGAGAAATCGAGATTTTCACACGTCGTGGACCTCGCATCGGTACCATAAACGCCTGAGATGACAGGTGTGTGCGCCCGCCTCCCCAGAAACTATGAGATGAAAACATCTTGACCTTCAAGTTGGGAAAAATCATTAATTGATGCACGTTTTCGTTATTTATGGGAACTGCGATTGTACGACTGATACGGGCCGGGTCTGCCGCGAAATGTCAGAGACCAAGACCAGACTAGTTTTCCAGCTCCGTAGGGAAACTTCGCGCTAGCGGCGTGCTGTGATTTTTCGCCCGAGTTCCGCTACATACATGCAAGACTTTATTCAAATTTTTCCCAATGTGGAAAAAAGAAAATCCAGCAGACTGGCCACTTCAACTTGAGCGATTTCTTGTACGAATCGCGGTAATGACTCCTCGCATTGTTTGGCGTTTTCTTGGGCGAGGCACCTTCAGCTCCACTTGTACGGCTCCATAGAGTCCGAGTACACTGGAGCTAATTACCATTTTTGGCAATCGATGGCCATCACTTGTTTACTTGGCACCAATCTTCAGACGCTTCATGGAGTTTTTTCAATCAACCTGCCCGGCAGGTTTTCACTAAAGGAAATCCGTGCGGCGCATGAAAACTACTAGCGCGCGAATCGAACCAGCCACGCGGTGCATTCCTTCGCGCCATCGCGACCCGAGTTCGTTAACTTGCAATTCGGCGCTTTGCTCCATTACACTACACTCCAAGGTACTGCAAATATTCGAGCCATTTTCTCGCTGCACTTAGCCTTAGTAAATTTCCGACACTTTGCCTTAAAAGGTTTGACAGATATTTTTGTATTCCTAGAATGCAGACACATCACTTTCCATCATATTTGCTTTAATAGGAAAAAGAAAAGGTGCTCTTCGCATATTTAGAAATTTAATCAAACGTTTTGGTTGTGAAATTACTGGCCTATATTCAACAAACAACAAAAAGAAACCATGTGGATACATGTTGACATTCGAATGTAAAACGTGCAATACCATTAGATACTAAAAGAGTGGAATATCGTTTAAACTAGATTCGCATTTTGCGAGATACGTAGCATATGAGTGACGTGAAGAGGAGCCTTGACTCCGCCACCAATCACTTGCACTTAGGTGTGCTAAACGTTGATAAAAATAGTAGCTAATAACGTTAAATTTTATGTCTCTAACACTGTGAGCAATTTACCATAATTGAAGAAAAAATATCATATCAAGTTTTAGAATTTTATCATTAATTTCTACCGGAAATTTGTTCTGAGTCCTAGCAAAACTCTTTTTAAATTAAAAGATAAGGAATATTTAACAAAAAAGAGAAAATAAAATTATTAGTTTTTATGTGAACTGGATTGAATGTGCTTATTACAGAAAACTTTAATGAAATTGCAATTTGTACTGTAAAATGTATAGTTTTTGTTTTATACTTTTAAGAAGAATATCCCTTAAATCCCCGCTGTAAGGCTAAATTAATTTTTTAGACATAATGTGCTATTTTGTACTATAGCGTTATATTGAAAATAAATCGTCGGCGAAATAATTTTTAATCATTAAAGCGTCCTCAATCCCATTTAATAAAATTAACTGATTAGGATTAATTAATTAATCCTATTTAATAAAATGAAAATTATTGCCGACTATTCTGAAATAAACAACAATTTCCCGCAACATGGAGAAATTCTTTTGAATGAAAGTTTGTCAAATAGTAATTTTACAAAAATTTAAAATTGGCGTTATACGTAGGAAACAAAGTTTAATTTTTCTCAAAGTCTTCTAGATTGACTTCAGAACTTAAAGTGTTCAGTGAATATTTTTACTTTTACAAGAATTAGATATCCTCGAGAAAATATATAAATTCAACTGTTTACTGACCTGAATGCATTTAGCAATGTACTTTCAAAGATGTATCAATAAAATATATTTTATAAAAATCGATTTTCACCCCCACAAAAGTGTACCTACAACTCTTTGACAAATTAATAAAGTCAACGTTTTGTTTGTAGATTTGTGTACTCAGTTGCCTTCCTTAGGTAGAAAATTAAGCAAATAAAAATTCACCTGACGTTCTGTTAATTCAAATATTTAAATTCCTGAGAAAAAACAATTTTCTTCGCTACCTTCACGTCAGCGAGAATTAAAATTTCATGCCTTTATGGTTATAAGTTCAAATTTTTCGCTTTAATAAAGTTCAACACATTGCTGTCATCTAGAGTATACGTTTTTATTTAAAACGACGATGGGTCCTCTCAATATTCGGTCAGATCGACCTGTGCCAACGTGAGTATGAAAAATTACAACTGTTTTATGGATTCCTATAAAAGTATGTGCACTTTAATTAAAATTCCACCCTTGCCCCCTGGATGCGAGCAACCGAAAAAACCGTGTTAATTCCAGAGACCATTCGCTGCGACTCCTCCAACGCTGAATACATACGAGTTCGTCATTTCGAAATCGCTTGGCGAGCCATAAATCCTTCGCCGGGTACGCACTTTATCGCGGACACAATCAGAACAGCCGGCCGCGAGCATAAATATGTGATGTGATTTTTTGGAAAACAGCGAATTTTTCCTTGCGCCTCCATCAATTTTTAATTTCGACGCAATTCATTTTCGTCATCTTGATCCACTTCTCTCCTCAAATCTCCGCGCGTCCCGCTCGAAAGCGCGAAATTTATGTCCGGGCGCGAAATGAAAACGCTGTCACGTTCGCAACCGCTTCTGTTGACTCTTCTCAAGTGGCGGTTTGATTTATGCTGGACAGCAGCGGCCGAGCGGCCGAAAGGGTGGAAATTTTGAGAAGTCACAGAAAAATGAGAAATGGCAATTATCGTCCGGTCGCTGGGAGTGGCAACACTAATTCGCATTTGTGTCGATTATTGCGACAATTTGTTCGCCGTCGGAATGCGGAAATCTGTCGATTTGCTGCCATTTGGTCAATCGAGGCTACGATCCCGATCGACGGGATATGACCCGCTCTCGGGATTCGGCATGTGCTTCTTGCAAGGTGATTTCTCAAATCGAAAAAAGAATTGGCAGGGAAAAGTTTCAATTGAAAGTGGGAAAAGCCGTGCGAGACCAGAGTACGTGATCCCGGTGGGCACTTTGGAATTGAAGGGATCGATTTTGATGCAGGTTGCTCGGGTGGGGGAGGAGAGTCCATGTGCATTTACGAAAACGAATATTTCATTCTCTGGGTGATACGTGACAGGTGTGGTAAAGCGCAGATGAATGGCAGCTAAATTTCAGCAAAGTTTGTGCTGATTAAGTACGAACAGGTCGATGCAGAAATGGAATGAACTCCAAATTGCATTAGGTAGATTGAAGTGCACGTCTGGTCTCAAAAAATGCGGGTAAATTTGAAATTTTGAATGGATAACTAGTTCTTGTCTGTATTTTGAATTAGGACACGTTGCGACGCAAAAGGCCCTGTCCTATTTAATGAACTATAGTCCAAAAAACGGAAGGTAATCAAATCTTGCAGTGAACGGCTTAGGTGGTTAGTATATAAAGAAAGTTCGGTATAACTAGCTTTAGAGTAATTATACTATAAATACCACTTCGTATATCGTTGGGCAAGTGTTCATAATGTTAAAGATCCAACCGTAAAAGAGCATAATAACGATATTTTCTGCTCTGTAAACATCGCTGTAAGTTTGTTTAAAGGAAAGCCTTTATAAATAATCTGCCCACACATGTATTTAAATTGATTCTACGTATTTATATGAATAAAGAATTTATAGAAATACAAGACGCACATGTGTTTGCTTCTGTATAGAAGATTAATTAAAAAATTAAATTTCAAAGGCAGAATGCGTTTTATAGAGGAAAACATACGCACTATACAAGCTTTTATGAATATGTCTATGAATAGTAAAGTCGGTGTTCGAGAATTTTTTATTTAAACAGGCCAGCAATTTTTCTGTAGATCTCGACTCCGGAAATGAAAATGTTGGTTTTCAAAAAAGAAGAATTAGTTAAGTATAAAGAACTCGTCTTCTTAAGACTTTCTTAATGCCACAGAAAATCGGTTTATTGATCAAGCGAAATTTGGGCTTTAAAAAATCTAAACATTTATTTAACAGGCAAGAAAAAACATTATTCAGTTAAGTCATGCATATTAAAATGCGTTATCAGATAAATTTTACTCTTACTTCAATTATAAAAATTTGACATACTTCGTACTACATGAGCCTTATATTCAATGTCTTTGATGTTTTATGGTTTTTTAACCCTTTCGCTACGGGCGATTTCTAAGGCACGGCACTCGCGCTGAACGAGCCGCCGCGCCAAAAACCTTACCCACGTCGTGTTGCACCTCGATACTACAGTACAATACGCGGCATCTTTTGCAGAGCGACTATAATCGCCCGCAGTAGCTAAAGGGTTAAATGCCTTTGAAAATGATTAAGGAAAACATTCAATACAACTTTTAACTTATTTATGATTTCTAAATTTTTTATTTTACAAAAGGTTATGAGAGACCTTTTCGATAAAGTGTTTGGGGAAATATTGGTAATGATGATTACATATGATGAAGTTTTCTTCCTTAACATGTTAAAGATTAATTTCATTGAAAGTTCAAAGTGTGTAGACGGTTGTTTTTGCTAGGTAACATAGTGCCATTGAATTTGCCACTAAAAGTCGTTACTGTATGGCATACTTCCGATCATGTTTTAAAAGTTGTGTAATATTTTTCCCTTTAGATTTAATTAGAGAACCGCCTTCGGAATAGCTTTCAAAAGTAGTTGCTTTAAAGAATTGCATAAAAACGGCTAAATGGTGCATAATTTATGAAAATTAGCCTTAAGACACCATTCGCTTTAGGCAAAATGAACAAAATCAAATTTCACTTGCATCTCTCCAATTGATTGCTTGCAAATTTATTCTGCTCCCCACCCTCGTTGCCATCGTTTCGTCCTAATTGAACCCTGAAATTGGGCAGTAAAATGGTCGTCGTGATAACCCGTTTACAACCACATCACCATTGCGAACGTCATGAAAAACGCTTAAAATAAATTTCATTACAGTAATTTTGCAAAAAATGCTAACTTCACTGAATCCATAAAAATCCAATTCGCGAAATGAAGGAATCTGCCGCTTTCGCGAAGCAGCACCAGTCCTGACGCACCACATTGTGCAAAAGAGCTGCCAGAATCATCCGTCTGCCCCCTTCCCCGTCCGACTTCCACCAATTAAATCCATCATGCGGAGCGACGAGGACGATTTCAATTTAAAATTAATTAATCAGGGATTTTCGGATGTAGCACCCTTTTAATTATAATCGCGAAGTTTATATTTCATTAAAATTCGCGTCGCAAACGTGATAGTCAACACTCCTTGGTTCCACGGGACGGCGGCTTTTCAAAGGACTGTTCGCTCCCTCCTTTAGAATCCTTTTCCGCCGGCCCTCCGATGCATCCACGAGTTAACTTGTTGGGCATGCAATTTTAATTATCTGCGGATTCGTTATCACCCTTAATTGGACTACCCAACGGCTGATGGGGACTGATAGGGTGCATTTTTCCATCTGCGAGATAAAAGGGCGGCAATTTGTCCACGTTACTGTCATTTGCTTTCTGTAAGAATACCCTTTTTTTATATGTGTCGCGGAATTAAAATGAAAAAATACGTACTGTAAATGACGCTCATTCGAACGGACTAGCACCCACGAAGGACTAGTACCTTTGGGGGCGTACGAATTTTATGGGGATTATATTTCATGTAGTATCGCGCGTTTTCGATCTGGCGATATCGATCTAGACAATTCGGTTGCTGTTCTAGCGCTTAGTTATTTACCTTAAATTTACTTTACCAAGCAATTCGGCGAATTTTCCGTGTTTTAGAACTTCTTGTTATTACGAAGTTACCGGTGAAGACTAATAAAACATGAAAATGTAAATTCGCTCTTTTGTGCAACAGAGAAACAATTGGGCTGCCTCAATTATCTTCTATGCCCCAAGGATATTCCCATGAGTCATCCTTGAGGGCAGGTTCCCACCGTTTTACCTGGAAGGTAAAATACACGTAGGTTTGTTCAGAAATATGACGCCTCCGTCACCGCACGGCTCGTGCTGTAGAGCAACAGTACCGATTGACCTTTAGCGTAGGAGCCGTCAGATAGCGCAAGGTAAGGTCTGGCACCTGGCACGCTAAACTTTGGACACATATTGATTTTGATTTGGTTCGGGAATTATGCAAATCCAATTACCAATTCACCATCCGTCCCAACCGATGACGGCCCGAGACTTGCGATTACTTTTATTGACCAATTAGGATTCCATTAACACCATGAGCGCGGCACCGTGAGACTGTCATGCACGGCGAACGTCTTGGGACCGTCTTAGCCGGCGGCAAGCGTGGCTTAATCAAGGAAAGACGCCTTAGTGACGACGGCGGGTGCCAGCTCGGGGCCAAGGATCTCTAATTTCTTAATGCACCCTGCATGCGAGTGGCATCGACTTGGGCCCGGATCACACGAACGGCTCGGCTTCACACGCCATATAACAACTTGAGTATGGTGAGGACACGAGCAGGACACAAATGAGCCACTTAAGTCAATGGTGCAATTTGATATCCGGCAAGCCTGTTCGTGGGAACACATGTCCAGAATTTCGGGGGATATATTCGAAATAGGGTTATTCAGGATTTTACATGGCAATCAGGGGCGAATTACAGGCCACTTAGGCATTCGCCAATGGCGGCTTATCGAAATTTAATTAAGTTGTGCAAATGAGCTGTGCGCTCTAAGGGATGGGAATTGGAAGCCGATTTGCATGTCAATTTCAAATTCCATATGAATTTCGAAAGCGTATTGATCAAATTGTCTATCGGATTACTACTGTTGGGGAATTAGACACCTTCACAAATTATTTATTAAGCAAATTGTAAGCTATATCAAGTGTAACGTGTTAACACCATAGGTTTTCAATAGGTCAGAACTTGATTGAAGGTGCCTGCATTGAAGTTGATAAGAGCAGTTATTAAAGTAGAGAAATTAAATTTTGAATGACTGGTCATAAACGTTGTGACATGAATTTAATAGACTTCGAACAGCTTTGGCAGTTGAAATTTCCAGAAATATTCAATGTGCTATTCTAGTTTATAACACTAAAGACATCTATTTTATTTACATTTTCTTTTTCACGTTTATCTTTAAAAATATACAGTGAAATATCTCTTATTATTATCACTTAAGTGGAATTCAGTGATTACAGTGAACTGCATTTACGCACAGTACACAATATCAACTTACAAATGTTTAATTTAAAAAAATATTAAGTTATTTCATATACATGTTATATTTAATTGTTTTTGAATGCATAAGGGAATAAACAAGTAATTGTCATTATATTGTATTTTTTAAAAAACTTTTACAAAAGCGATCCAGTTTTCCTGAATAGGATATGGGCCATTTTACTAGAATGTTTCCTCCATTAACCTAAAAGCAGCAACTTAAAAGATTTTAACTCATATAGAGATGATGAAGAGGGTTTATTTTGTGGATTCAACTATCCTAAAAGTCTAAGGAGTAACAAGTTTACTGTAAGTTGATGATTAAAAGGAATTAGTTCTCCTTTCTAGTTCGTAACAAAGCCTTATATTGCTTTTTAAACCTTAAAACTAATGACAAAGTCTAGGGCAAAATGGATAAGAAGAAAGTTGTAGCTTAGAATGAGTTTTAAAGTTCTTGAAGACATAAAAAAATCTGAGCGCGTAGGTTAACTGGCTATAAAACTTAACAGCTCATGAGTTTCGGCTATTTTCTGTGTTGTGAGACACCATAATCAAAGGCCCTTATATAGGTTTAACGAAAACGTCCATAGGGCGTTTATAGTCCAATAAACCCCATCATCCTGATGTTTTTCCCCGGGATTTGCTGTTCAAATGGGAAGCACGAGGGCACACCGTTGTGGAATTTTCGACTTTTTAGACATCAAATAATGGTAATCCCTGTATTGTCGCAGAAATTGATTGATAGCTGGCCACATTTCCACCACGTGTATGCATATATCGAACTTTTTCCGGATGCACGTAGACGCAATTTGCTAGTTGCCGGTTATCGCGGCGTAATCAACAGAACTGTTTTAGCATACAAAACCCACAAAACTCAACCGAATGCAAAAGCGTGCCTTAATTCAAACCCAACTAAGGATATCCAATCAATCGGGAGTAACTTCCGATTTCCGCCGCCTCGTGCTAACCCATGAATATCAAAAACCAAAAACCCGCAAAAGACAATGTAGAACCCGTGCGGGGAGGCAAATCTAACCACGTTATGATTACACAAGGAAAAGGGGAAGGTACACATCCGGGTCCACTATGCCGTGAAATTGATCCAATTGCTTAACAATGGCGACAAATTTATGCACAATTCACCAATCGATCTGCATTCGATAATATCCGTGCGCCTATGTCGAACGTGCAGTTTATCGGAAAGCCACGAGATATTCATCTTAATTGGGTTGATAATCTGCACCCTCATCCTGTCGTATCTACCATCCAGCATCCCTGTAGATGACGTGAAACTAGGCCATTTCAGATCGCCTCCGCACACCCAGCCTTGGCGGGACTAGTGATGAATGCGCCGCGGCCGCGATTGCACCGATGGCAGGAAATGAGGTCAAGCCATACTTGAACTTGCGTTCTAGGATCTAATTGATTGGATGATTGGAGTTATCCCCATTCCCGCTTTTGGGGTGACGCGTGGTCGAATGCAAATTTTGCATATTGCCATTTGCATATTGCGAAGGTTCTCAAGATTCCTGGAACGGATTAAGAACGCGATTCAGGAGGCCATTGGTGTCGAAAGTGGGAGGAAATCTTATTAAGGCGCAAATAATAATGAAAAGGAAGCAGACCTGCACTTGTTGCACTAGCATCCTTTTGTTGCTCCAGATGTGCAAGAGCTCTTTTTAAAAGAGATGCCAGAGATTTCGCATTCTTTTGAAAAAAGGAAGTCTACTGAAGATGCAGTTGCTGCGTACACTGCTTTGGCTTCTCCATCCTGTAGCGCATTAGACTGACCTACATATCTTGGGGGCTTAAAATCTCAAAGGCGAGGGAAAGAAAAATTTGCATCGTAATACAGTTATTTGAATCCTTTATTTATCATCTAGATATCCTAGAGGTTCTTGTTTCATGTTTTTCATCGGATTGATTTAACATAAGATCCCTGGGACTTGGCAGAAACATGATAAGAGAAACGCCACATCAGCCATTGTGCGTTTCTGTTCAATTGGAAATTAGGGTAAATTATCCTATTCAAAGTTAACGAAATGTTCACTCCCACTGATTTGAAATGTCGAACCATATTTTTTATTTTTGCTTCTTTTTTGCTACATCCGAGATAAAGAAAATACAGAACTCCATATCCAAGTACGCTATAAAATTCCAATATTATACATTCACAATACCCTGCAAATCTACAGGGTATCATGAAATTTTAATAGAACCATGTTTCAATAAAAATGTCACAATGCGTTAAAATCGAAACAACTATTTCTTGCGAAAAATCCGAAAAAATGTTTGTTTTCCCGGATAGTTGAATGGGATTGTATCTGATTGTTGATTAGGTCAACCTAAAATATAAATTATTTGTTTTTGTCTATTTGACTCTGTCTGAACATTTGTTACTCTCTTACGTCAATCCTATTGGACGGATTTTGACGGAACTTTCAGTGAAAAATCACTCGATGCAAATTGTTCATCCGATATTATTAAAAAACCGAATCACTGGTGGAGCTGATTTTCTCAGTAATCGTTTATGGCCTAAGTAGAGAAACCGTAATCGAGAATCAATTCAGCTCACATTTAGTTCGTATAATATATTTAATTTCATTTTTATGTCTTCATTGAATTAATAAAATAAAACTTAATTGTAGGGGTGAAATTTCACCCATGATACAATTAACGTGACTTTTTTAGATGATACCTTTTAAGGGTTAAGTATTCCAAAAGCCAATTAGAAGCATAAGCTAAAATTCTTTGTTTATAACTTTTGCTTATTGTGGATGAGATAGTATAATGTAGCATTTATTAGTATATAACTTTTTCTTTATAATATACGTTAAAATAAAAGTCAATTTCTCAAATAAAGTTTTGTAGTCTTCTCGAAGATAGTCGTAGGGTACATGGGAATTGTTTAAAAGAAGAGTATAAAACATTCTCGTCAAATTTTTCTACTATTTGTTTCCTTGAAAATATATCCAATATGGTAGAAATAAAAGCAAGTTAAACAGAAGCAAGTGTTAATATTATCAAGTGAGTTTCAGAACGAAATTTTCACTCCAGTCGATCCACGTAGACCAGCAGAAACATGCACCAAACCTGTAGAATACAAACATCGTCTGCTTCCTTCCTTTCGCTAATTTACACTATGTGCTCCAGGAGATTGAAGACGTGCATTGCCGGGATCTAAAACACTATCGCACGTCCACCGGCCCAGTGCAATTGGCAGTAAACTTTTAATTGCCAACTAGCTGACTCATGAGCCACCCTGTACTGCGTGCCCTGGGCATGAAATACAGAGGAATTAAACATGACCGCAAAGTCCAGTCTGCAGAGTTCCAGTTGAACATAGAGGAAGAGCATAAAATGTCGGAAAAAAGGATAAAAAACTCCAAGGTCCCTGAAGGTGATGTTTTATCTTAATCTGCTTCACCAGCTCTGCGGATTATTTCCCGACTGTCCGAATTCTTCTTTACATTTTTTATAGACAATCCGAAGTCGCAACATTTCCAACTCAATAAATCAAAACTTTGGGATATTTTCCAGCATAGAGTTTTCCTGAAAAGAGCGATATAAGTTTATGGAACGAGTGGGAAGCGTCTGCCCTATATGACCCGAAAAAAACCGCAGAAGGTCTAATTGGATCTTAACGAAGTTTAAAGGGGGCCCTTGGAACTTCTTGCTCTGATTAGTTTTCTCAAAGCGGGGCAAAAATTAGGTCGTTAAAAATAGCCCACTCTTGGCACCTAACGAACTCTGGACCTCGGCAACGATCTGCAATTACCTAATTACCTGAAGTTGCCCGTCAGGTGAACGCTCCCTATGCTCAGACTGCAGGATTCCGTAGGTCCTGAAAAGGTTCTTCCTGCTTGAAGGTGTGCAAACAAACGGATTAGGATTATGGGAATTTTAATGAACGAAACCCACCAGGGCAAATTAAGACCCTCACCTGTCCGCTTGAATTCTGCCGCAGCGCCACTCTGTGGTTCTTAGGTAGGCTGGGTCTAAGTCGATTGCGGTTATATTGGTTAAGCAGCTTATAATTGATTCACATTAGTAAGCAGCCTCGAAACTGAGCGCTCTGAGGATTATCATCCACCACCGGGTGATTCTAAAAATCAAATGAACGATCCCCAACCCCTCCTACTGCTCCAAAACGACCAGTGAGAGGGAGAGGGCAGGCTCTGGTAGTGGGTAGGTTTGCCTTTGTGTTCGCCACATTTTTCTGTATCGACGCCGAAGCCTGAAGGATTTTAGGGCAAACTTTATTGGACCATTAATGAGAGAGCAAAGTGAGTTTCTGCAAAGTTTAGCAAAAAAATTAATAGGCAGGAAGTTAATTTGCGCTCAGTTCTTGTTTTGTGCTGTGTTGTTTTCGCTCTTAATGGCCCCAGCTATTTCGGAACTGTAATCTGATTGGCCATTCAAATTTATCGGCAGCCCTCGAACCACCCTGGTGGTGCCCTTTACACAATCGACCATTACCAGCGCCAACACTTTTGTGTCCGGTGAACTGCTCCGAAAAATTTCTATTATTTCCAAAAGTGAAGTGGGAGTCTCTGGAGTGAACGCTCCAGGAAGCTTTTAAGGGGCTTAGACTTTGCACAAAAGTAAGCGCATTTATTTTGGCATTAGTGCTCTTTAGGTTCGCAAAACAAAGGAGGATTCACCATGAGCCCTAATTAGCTGATTACGAATTCTTGTCCACGACTATATTCGGTCTGTTGAAGTCTCCTTCCCTTTTGCTTTGGTAGACATGCATGTCAACGTTTAGGCTGATGGCCTCTACTTTTGCCTTTGACCACTTTTCCTACAGGATTTAGGGCGATTGAAGCGAATGTGAATGTGGATATGTTTTTGACTGAAAAAACTGGAGGCTTTTTACGAAAATCCACGAAAACGTATTATTTTTACCTCCTCATATTTCGACAAGAGAGTTAGTAATTTGTTGAAGTGACTTTGTATGTTTGGATAGATAGATTTAAATGGAATAGATAGAGACCAACTGAGACCCAGCTAGAGCATTCCACTAGCTGGTTTCTGTCATCTGCTACTGACCACGTCCATATGGCTCCATAGCTACCCCTTAATGAAATATAACTTAAATCCCTATCAGTAAATAATATCCCAAAACTTGCTTATTAACTCCAAAAATCACTTTAATAATCTCGTGCGTACTCGGAGTTTTACTTAATATTTCTTAATTAAAAAAACACTCTCCCTCAGAGGTTTTATTTTGTCTGCTATAATTGCTCTAATTTACCACCTCACTTGCCGAACTCTCAAGGTAATACATTCTGAGCTCATTCATCTAGGGCTCCTCCAAGGCAAGTGTGGCATTAGAGTCCTCACGCAAATAATAATTTCCCGCATCCAGGATCATATCACGTACGTCCTGATCCCATTACGGGAGTTTATGCGGACTTTGCCAGTATCCAATTCCAAGCACCCAAAATTCATTAGGCCCATCAATATTGCTGCAAAAATTAATGAAAGACCAAGACAAAGGAGAGGAAAGTGAAGGAAAATTAGTTTCTGAAAGTAAGATGTTTGTTTGCCGGAGGATACGATGAGAAAATCACCTCATCGGTTACAGGGAGCAGATATCTTCTTTATTGAGGGCGCCTCGTAAAAATTATGGCGAGCACTTAAGGAAATAAGGAGCGAAGCGGCCAATGATGGAAATCGTGTATCGCGAAGAGTAATAAATAGGGGTAATCTCATATGAGTTGGATATATGAGTCGGTTATATAATCCAGAGAAATTGATTTCTGGCCAAAGTCCAAAGCATCGGTCAGTGGCATTAGTAATTCTGTAGCTGACCAAACGAACTCAGCCCAAGATTTTCATAGGTCCGTGAAATTAATTTTCTGAGAAATATGCAAATTAAAACCAATGAAGATGAATTAAACACGGCAGGAATATCAGTCTTGAGTCTCTTCTTGGAACAAAGATATTCCCGGGTCGCCAAGAAATTTCAGGGGCCGTCGTAGAATTCATAACGAAGAACAACCGCGAAAAGGTTTTAACCGAAAGTTAGCAAGCTTGTTACTCATGTTAGTCACGTAATTGGAGAATTTTTAAGTTTTCCCATCATGCGCAACATTTCAAATTCCACTCAAGGCGGTTTGCGATACCCGCATAATTTGCATCCCTTAAGGATACTGCCATCAATCATTCCTGTCAAATGAGAATAATATTATTAAATAAAGCAGCTTCTACTAACGAGGATCATAGGAAACGAAGATGTTTACAGTAGTTATAGTAGGAAGTTTAAATAATTATAGGTAGACTAATCTTTTAGAACGTACATCGCTAGGCCAGTGATTTCTAATTTGTATGCCAAGAAAGTTTAGTGTAATCAATTTTATTATGCTTGGAATAATTGACTGTAAGTATTATTTCTGCGTAACTAACGCATCTTTTTCAATTACATCGTAAATTTTAATAATTTATATAAATAAATTCAAATCGGTAGTGATGTCTAAAAGGTCATACAGCCAAATATCAAGAAGATGTATTTGCTAATACTCGTGCTTCATCCGCAAGAAGCATTAAAAAAAATCAAATAAAACAAACGTAAAAAAGCAAAGTTATATACGTGCCATTTCTCGTACGTTGTACATTATTGTTCCATGTGTCACGTTTCATGTGTCACGTTTCGTATGTCACGTTAATCGGGATAAAAACTGCGCCAAATTCATATCGATCGAGTTCGCAGTTATTGACTAACTTATACATGAACAGAGTTTCGCATTTATAAAATTACTTAGATTAGATTTTTGCGGAAAACAATTTGTTCCTTTCGTAGGTTAAAGATATCTTGCCGCTGCTAGCCCAGATCTAGAAGAAAGAGAAACTGCTGAGAAATCGCAAATTGTAGAGCAAATAACCCCCTGTGCTCAGAAAAAAAAATTAATGTCCTTGCCCGGAAGGAAGCTGCAAGCAATTCTTATCACTTTATCTAATTAGTCTTCTGAGGATCCAACCCGGTGCAAAACCTGGAGTTGGAAGTTTTTACCCTGGTCTGCACCCGGTGCCGGAGGGGGATTCATGGAACAGTCGGGAAATAAATTGCGCTCCGCCCCTGACCACTAATCGCAGCAGTGCTAAGCAGAATTTGTGCATGCCAGGGAAGGGATTTGCGAGCGATTCGGTAATCTGAAATCAATGAGCTAAGCACGAAGGTGTAATTAATGCAGGCGCTACTGTCGCCCAGAGGAGTTTCCGGACGGCGGCCCTTTTTGTGCATGCTGGGCCTGGTTGGTGCTAACGTCGGCGAAGTGAAGGACCTTTTCTAAGGTGCGTGAATTTTGATTTTCATGCTGGAGTTTTTTAAGGCAAAGAATTCTAGGGTTCAATGGCAAATGAAAACCTTTCTCCTTGAACCCTCGAGAAGTGAATATGCTGTAAACTGAATGGGATGAATTATCCTAATTTCCAATTGAAAGGATCCACACAATGTTAGATGTTAAAGATTCGAGTATGGCCTATTAAAAGTCAATCCGTTTCAATGACGAGATTTAAAACTCAACTTTTAAACCAGCTCAGTTATTGTGAAATTAAGACATGCTCCTGCAGACTTTATAAAGCTCTTGAAAACCAGTTTTCTTAAAGTTTTATCAATACATAACTGGGATTTAACCTTATTTCGAATAAGAGCCAACATGGTGCTCGCATTTCCTCTAGTAAGGAATATGAGAGACTTTAAAGGAGCTTTCCCTTGAGTCGTGTGCAAATTCCGTGGCGATGGCGAGAAGACCATCTGAAACGACCTCTGTGGCACACCATTAAAAAGTGACATGGATTCCAAGATAGAGTTCTACGCTTACATAGTTTGACTCTGGAAGATTATGAGTTTAATAGTTGTTGATCAAAAGTTTATGTAGCCCTCGAGCTGCGAAGCAGATAGCAGAAGCCCTGGTCTCCAGAGTTTTGTTTCAAGTCGGGAAGAACGATAACTGTCCAGGTATCATTTTCGAAAACTTTATGATGTAACTTTTAATAGCGTTGATGTACAGATAAGGCTTCGGCAAAAGCGATTCCTTGTTTATGATATTCTGCAAGGTGCATTTGATTGCTTTTAAAAGCCAAACTGATGCTTGTGCTTCTATTTATCGTCGTTTATATGGGACTGTTCTTTCTGTTGGCGGACATGTGGATTTTTGAACAATAGATAAATACAACACGATATTACAACATAAAACCATGCTATTCTTAGCGAAACAAAATAATTTTAACAAAAGTATTCTTATGGAATCATTCTATGTCATAATTCATCTAAACTTGAATTTCGCTGTTACATCGCTTCTACTTAATCCTCCACGTTTATCGAGGGAATCCAATTCTTTCAATTGTTAACATTAACTTTATATTAAATTACTATTTATAAATCAATAATTCATATTTACTACACGGACGGAAATTTTATAATTCTTTCCAAAAGAGGGTCTATATTATATCACTTATTTGATGACTGATAATTGCAGAACAGGTACAAAATCCTGTGTTCATATAACGCTCTGTTCATTTTAAAACTCTGCTCTCAAAAATGCTTTTAGATAATTTAATTTCACAATATAATCAATATCCTTCGTACTTATGCAAATTTTCGATATTTCAATTGCATAAAAATGTTTTCAAAATACACCGTGTTATCGATGAAAGACAATCACGAGTTTCAACGAATTTCAGCAAGAATCCTCATCTATTTTCGAAAGTCTATTTCGCTAAATCTCTAAGATTAATGAATGCGATTAGCGCGAGAAAAATGTGTCGTTTGAGCGAACCAAACAAGCGCTAGCCAATAAATATCTAGTGAAAAAATGTCGACAAGTGTCCGGCCATAACGAGCGCGGAAAGAGCCGACACATGGCGCCACGTAAGCGGGCATCGAATGTGCTCTTGATTGGACAATGGCCACCTTAGGTGGGCCGCGTAATTAGTCGTCTTGACCAGTATCAGGATCGGCCGCGGACATTCCTGGAGGAGTCTAATTGCCGCCTCACCCGCGAAGGTGCGGCGATATGTCTAATTTCAGAAGGCCCTGCCACGACACTCGACATAATTCTGCGGGGACTACAGCGTGAATCCTTGACTCTGAAGCGATACCCCAATCCCCAATCCTCCTTACTTGTCCCCACGTATCCCGAAATATCCCGATGTGTCCCAAAGCCTGAAAAAGTGCTAGGAGCGGGCAAATTCTGCAAATTGTTGGCTCGGCATCAATCTGATTATGGCTTTACATATACTTGGCCGCCATATCATTCGCTGGCAAACTGTCACCCGTACAGACTGCTGTTTACCATTGATATAACTTCCCGACCGGGAGCACGTCCCGGGACGAGCACAATCCGCAGGGTCCCCAGGGATGCGATAGTGCCTCACCTTAATGCATTTGATTGCATCTGACACAGGGGAAAATCCCTGCCAAAACTATTTTCAGACAGCGGAGCGGAGTCGTCTCGCGTGTGTAAAATAACAGCAAGAAAAAAAGATAAGTAAATAAAAATAATGTTTAATTAATTTATCTCCTCTCTCCGGAGGTGAAAGCCGCTGCTGCTGCTGCTGCTGGCTTCGCTGGGTATGGCACGCCGCTAAAGTCGCGATTGTGTTTGTTTTGTGAGTGTGACGCACAAACAAGGGCGCGCGTCACAAGCCCATAAGGGCAAAATTAATTACCTACATAAAGTTAAAATAATATTTGGATTATTCTGAAGACAGCAAAGAAGCGCCGAATCGCGCGACTGCATCGCACTCGACGTTTGACATGTTTGCTCAAGTGTTACACGTCTCCTGTAATACGCGAGACAAATCGCTCAGGTGCACCAGGTCCGTAATCCGATTTGATTAAATGCCGCCAGCAGGAAGAGAAATTGAAGATGTCCCGATTGCTTCACCGTGTAGCGACACCTTACAAGACATTTATTTCAAGTAAATTATTTTTGCAATTGGGCCTGCACGATTGCTCAATTGGCGGCAATTTGTTTTGTAATGCAAGCGGTCACCGGGAATTTTCTGTGAAATTATGGGCGCTCTAAATTTCATTAACGAATTTCATAGTTTTGGCGCAATATCAACACAGCTATTGCTGGGATGGTAAATGACTTACTAATAATAAAAAAGGAGTAATTGGTAGGCGGGACGTTATTAATTTTCCCTACCCTTGAAAGTTAATGTAAGATAATTAGACATTTTCGATATAAAGTAGTTCTCCCAAAATTTTAAAAATACAAGTGCATAGAATCAGTATTTCTCTTTACGCGGATTGTATTTATACACATATATAGCGTAAAAGGAGGTCTAGTTGAATTGCAAAGTAGAAACAAAATGACATATGTCGAATGCTGCACTCTGTCTTCAGGATTTCACACCCGAATGATACAACTTTTGTCAGTTAAAACCTTAACCCTTGTTACCACAAAGAGCAAGAGAAGTGTTGCTCAATTTATGTCTTCTAGCAGAAATGTAATGCAATAAATGAAGAAAATATGTCTTTTTATTTACAGTGCCACCTTCTGTTTGATTAGCTAATCGATATTAGAATTTTTCTCTATAATAATTAAATTGTTCATTATTTTGCTCTTGGTTTAATATTACTTAATTACAAAACACTCAAGACGCACTATAGACTGCGATTAAAAATAATATAGATAAAACTAGTGAAATCAAATTGCGAGTATTGGCACTGAGGACTGTAGTTTCAACTTTATCCTTTGCATTTCAAGGATTTTTAGCTTATTAATATTACACGTGAAAATTATATTTTCAGGTACTGTATGTAGACATTTCAAATTTTGCTATGGAATCTCCAAGGCGCGATCCTAAGTCTCAATTGTCCTTAATTTAAATCGTAAAGGTATGCATTGTCCGAGGAAATAGATTCTTGAATTTAGATATTATGCCAAAAACAACTAAAAGTATACCATTTTAGTAGGCCTATGTTCTTAAAATGCTTTAGCCCAAGGAGATTGTTGGTCTACGCCATACTGTGTTTCTTCATTCCGTTGACATTGCTGATACGTACACTAGCAAAGTTTGCGCAGGACATTCTCGTGCCTGCAACCAAATCCAGGGTATTACTAAAATGAACAGAAGGACGGGACCGTAATCCATACGAGCGGGGGTCGTTCAGTAGTCCGGACCGCCTATCGGTGTCAGAGCGCTACATTACGCGCTAAGCAGCATAAAGAGAGGCATAGAAATTTATCGCTAGAATTGGAAATTAATTGCCTCCAGATGGCTCACAATTTGTCCCGACTGGAGTCCCTTTATTCCGTTCATTGTTAGGGAGCGATGTCAACCATGACAAGCTTGATTTTACCCGAACACCTCTTCCAGATACAGTTCCTCAATCTCCACTCGCAGCATCAGTCGGTCATGTCGCTTAGTTGGCTCTATTGCTCCGATCCCGGATAAGTAAATTTGCTTAACGAAACATCTTCCCCAACGTCTCCTTGGATAGCATCTCAGGCTATCCACCCGCACGTCTTGTACTCACTCATTGCGTCTTGCTGCGATTTATATCCCGAATCTGTGCAGTTTACCAAGGAGTAGAATGGGTCAACTGCCCGCGGCGACCCAAGCATTTTGCCGTCGATTACTCTTGTAGGGACAGCTCGACGATACGCAGCGGGTCGATCTTTATGTTAATTGAAAAGTCCCTAAAAGGAAGTCGTTACACTGCTGGGATAATTTTCTTGCGGTTCTCCATCAGGGATAGGAGAATGAGTTCCGTTATGGCGCGGAAAATGCCTGAAGCTTCGGAAAAATATTCATCGCTTATCTGTGCGAACAAGCAAAGACCCATCCATAAATTGTTAGCTTTGCGCCGAATTTATGATTGAAGACATTCTCGGGGAAGTCGGGGGAGTCCTTAAAGATTGCTGCGGCAAAGGGCAGCTATCGGCAACAGTCGGCTTATTTATTAATTATCGCCAGCCACTCGCCCTAATTCGCCCCAATGAGTTGCGCAACCCCTGCACAGCACACTCGCTGAACACACAACATATCGCCGGGAAAGAATCTTTTTTTCATATTTTCGGAATTTATATTAAAAGTTAGGGACGAGCTCCTGCAGCAATTCGAAATTAGATCCTTCTGTTGAACGCGAGCGATTTGTCCCTTTTGGAGCGAGCTCACCTCAGAATGGGCTTTCACTAGGTAGATCAGGTAAATAAATTCCAATTCACTTTGTTACGGAAATAGCACCAAAACCGTCAGCCTGCATAAAGCTGTTGAGCTTGGTTTAATTCGCGGATGAAATTCCCAAGGGCTAAAAATCGATACTTTTATGGCAGCTATGGGCAATTTTGCTCACCTCACCTAAGAAAAAAATGATTAAACTTTCGGTAGATGAAGCTATAAACACTTTTGGTGACAAAAAATGTATAAAAATTGTTCTAGCAAATTTAAAAATTATCTTTAAAATGTTGACAGTAGTAGATGAATAAATTTCAGTTGGGGGGAACCCGCGTCAAAAGAAGGTATTTAAAATTAAAGGTGTTATATTAAAGCAGTCGTCGATAAAAGAATTAACAAAAAGGGCGCAGTTGTTAGTGAAGTTAAAGAAACTACTACTAACTTCTACTTTACAATTTGCTCAGAAACAATTCGATACAGAAAGTTGAAGTTTGGAGTTGTTGTAGGGAATAAATGCAATTACAGGTGTAAAATTATCTCAAATCATTATTCCTCCTCACAATTTGAAAATATATCGCTCAGAAAATCCTGAAAAAATGAAATGATGACGAGATTTGGATTTAACAAATCTCTTCAAGTGTTATGTCTAAATTAATACACAGTTAATCCGCGCGGAGGTTGGGTCCCAGAAATATCACGCGTTATAGAAATCGTGTTATATGAGGTTCAGATGTGTTATCTCCGTAAAGTACTCTTTTAATGACATAGACAACAATGAAATTCGACAAAAACGTGCTTTATTCATTCAAGATTTTATTTATTTAAGAAATACATAACAAGATTATAATTTAGATGGAATTTTAACATATGCGCAGATATTTAAGCCGCGTGGTAAACCTTGTAATATTACGTTATATCGAAACCCCGACCGCGTTACACGAAGGCAGGAGAAATTAATGAGCCGCGTTGTAAAAGTACCGCGTTATACGAGGGTTACCTGGGTATATACAAAAGGCCAGCGCTGGATGCCAGAACCCTAATTTCTTTAATTTGGAGTCTGGTATTTCAAAGTACTAAAATTGATTGCGTATTTTTTCCTTTTCGGTTTCGAAAACAAAATAAATTATGCTGGGATGCAGACATGTGTGGGTATTGATTTATTTTGTACAAGATTCGATTTGAAGAAGTTTACCGAATTTTAAACCTTGGTGAAAACAGGGTGGGGGTAAAGGGGAAACAGAACACTGTGTCAGTGGGAATCTTTCAGATGTTATTAAAGAAATAATTATTCAATTACGTATTTTTATGATTAGTTTATTGATCGGTTAACTATTTTAAACATTCTCATATTTTTAAAGTAAATTGAAGTTCACCTAAGCGTGACTCGTGGCAGTCCAGCAATAACGCTGCAGATTTTCAATTAAACTGAGCGATTTAATACCTGAAATGGAATATTTTAATGTAATACAGGGTGGCTCTGCAACTAAACAATAGTCTTTTTTTCTTTCATTTCAGCACATGGTACAGGCGGGTGTGGGGCCATTTCCTGGGGCCCCGGGATTTCCCCCGGCTCCAGCTGTTAATGCTGCAGAGGCCCTCCAGGTGGCAGTAGCTGTCAAGAGCGAAGTATCGCAATTAAAGCCAGATGGGGCTCCCCCCCCTCCGACATCAGCAGCTCAGGTGTACATGCACAAAAAGGTAAGTAATAGTTCCGGCTGTATCCAGCTCCCCACTCTTCCCCCACCCCGTAGATGCTTGAATTATTAATAGAATTAAAGGCTAAGCGGAGCAGAATGCATGTGGGGATTTGATTTGTAAATTTAAATTGCCTAACCTAAAGACCAGCAGAGTTCCGTCACTTGTGGGTGTTTGCACTTGCATGGGTTAAGAAATTTATTGCTATGCAACATGGAGTCCAATTTATTTTACGTTTCTGGTGGATATCGGACGGCTTTAAAATGCAAAAGTATATATTTAAAAATAAGGAGAGTCTAGCGATCCTCCCGCTTTTCGTACTGATTCGTTTCATTTCACGACTTTGTTGCGTTGGTAACCTTGTTTTATGCATGACTAGCGGGCGTATGTTATTCCCTAAAATTGCATTTTGTAAAAAACAGAAAGAAAAAATTAAAAAATAGTTGTTTCGCTCGGAACCTGGGAGCTAAAAAATAGCTACACGGAAACGCCATTTTCTCAACCCAACCGCCTGGCGGAAGTATTTCGTTGTTTCTGGGTATGGACGTTCTGTAGAGAGGGACGTGGTTTTTACACAGCTGGGGAATTTGCAATTAATTTTATTTGATTTTATTCGACCTTTTCGTGGGTTTTTATCTTTAGCCTTTACATACGTGATGTTCCTTTCCCCGTTTGTTCTTAATGCGAATTGTCTTTAGAGTACGGTTTCAATTAACATTATATTACGAGGTCCTTTTTTTAACTAGAGATGTCAACGTATTAATCTTCTCGGATCCAGTATAGGATTATGAACTAGAACTAGCAATTAAATATCTTTAAACTTTTTAAACACTGACGTTTCTTTTTTACATTTTAATTTTTACTAAGATTTGTAAAGGTCTTCAATATGAAGAATATCTCAATGTCCCAGTTTTTTGAAACGAGTGGTCTAGTGTGTCGATTGAGAAAAATTCTTAAATTGTATAGGCTGGAAAATGTGCCTGTACAAGCACTTTTCGAAATTCACAGATTCAATGAAATTAAAAGACTTTAAACAGCATTGCGTAAGAACCAACACTCAAGCAGGATTTCTTGAAACCATATGCTTCAATCTTGTGTTCACAATATTCCAAGTCCCATCCAACCAAGTCTGTTCAAACTTTCTACATTATGTCGTTTTACGCTAAACATTCTTAGTTTAAATATAGTAACAATACCTTTTACCTTTTATGCCTTGTACTCAATACAAAAAAAACTAAACGCCCAAATATGCCCCTAATGAAATGAAAATACACGCAGGAAATAAAATCATAAGATTATTTTTTTAACCAAGTTATTTGAAATATTTTTAGTTCTCACGATATAGAATGCTAGGACAATCTTTCTATCGGACGTAATTAAATGCAATCGTCCGGTAATTGATATCTGTAAGTGTAAATTTACATTTACTTATAGTTTTGCTGCTAGTAAAAACGTGTAATTATAAAACCTTTTCGCGCCAAATTTATATAAAAGTAGTTAAAAATTGTACGTGCATGTCGTTGTTCTTTGTGCGTTTCGAAATTTAACAATATTTAAAATTTAATATTTAAAATAAAAACAATTTCTGAACCCAGGGAAAATCCTTACCGCTTATCACTAAGAGGTTCAACGCGAAGGTTTAGTAATTTGAAAAAAATAAAAATATAATAAGCAGTAAGTAACTTTACAATCCATTGCTACAAAATTCTTTTCCACAAGTTCGAGTCCAATATTGTTTCTCTTAACTTGCATAAAATTCATGGGGGAATTTGCAAGTTATCTAATATTTTCAATTGTAATTAAACTTTTTATTTCCTATTTGTGGCAAGTTTTGTAGACGAATAATAATAAAAAACAATGAGGTTATTTTATTTAGTGTTATTGTTCTCAGATTAAAATTGCAGTCAATTCTTAACTTGGTCCAAATCTCTGGTGTTAGATCGAATTAGCATCAATTTGATAATGAAAATTTCCATATTTTCTGATTTGAAAATGAACCAAAGTTGCTGAATTTCCTTATTATCAAGTTAAAGTTGTCAAACTCCTATTTCGACAACTTCATGGTAAAACTCATCTTTTAGCATAAGACCCAATACCCTAGCAAACTACCTTTTCTCTACTGCGTATTTTCCCTTTTGGAACGTTTTTCAGGGAGAAAAGCCAACTTTTCCAGATATCAACCTGTCTCAATGACCCTCGGGAAAACCACTCTAGTAGTTTTCGATCCCTAACTACTTCAAGCCCACTTTAATCCTATAAGAAAGGTCGTAAATGGGCCTGCTAAATGAGTCGGATTACAGAAGTCTCTTTGACATTTTTCTGCTATCCTTTCAGTTTAGGTTTATGTTGTATAGAAATTTCTTCCAAAAATGAGGCGCTTCATTTAAACATTATTTTCCATTAAGTCTGCTTTAAATCTGTATTCTAGTAAAAAGAACAAATGTAAAAAACATTTTGATTCATTTGTAAAAATGAATGCTTACCCGTAGCACTTGCCCTAGGTTATCTCGAAAATGATAAGATATAAATTAGTAAGTACGCAAATTTCAATAACAACTAAACCAAGGAAGATTTTAGTCGGCTTAGTTACAACACAACACAATATAATACTGTTGTTTAAGTAAAGTCGCGGTAAAGTACGTAATGAAGATGTATCTAAAATTTGAGGGCGATCTTCATTTATCTTCTATAAAAACTCCCATACTATTCTTGCAAAACAAAACAGCTTGCATATAATGCTTAGTCATCAGAAATTACGAAATAGATCTCTTCTGCCATCTGGAGCTGGAGATTTTAAGAAGCAGGCATTTACGAAGAAAAGATGTGTCAAGTAAATATGAATTGAGCCTTAATATAATAAAATAGAGCGGCTTAATTTCCTCCCAATACTTCAGGACGCGAGTAATTAAGAGCGATTGATTTTTCTTCCTCTGTTCTGTCCAACTAAAAATACATATCTTTCAGCAAACCTATGCCAGGCATGTGCAATTAGAATGTCTAATACAATTACGGCCTAATTGGCCGGGCATCCTATAATTGTTATGCTTTAATTGATTAAATTATGCACAATTTCGAAATCGATTCGACGACACATTGACGATATAACGATTCAATTCTATGCGATGACTTTACATGTTGTTGCCATGATGAATCGCATTAATTTTTCAAAATCGAAGTCATCTCAAAAGTAAGCTAATGTACAAACTTGGACTCGATTCGTTATTCGAAAAATTGAGAAATACGTGTCAACACTTGCGACGATAACGAAAATTTATGTTTATTCGAGGAATCGAGCTGCCACAATAAGATACCGCGATGGTGATGAAAATAACTTTTACATATTAAATGATAAAAAAGAATCGTTAGATTTATCACTTTTACCCCCTGGCAAGAAAGAGCACTCCGTCTGAAGACGCCTGGAGAATTTCAATTTTCCTCGGGCACTTGTGAGTTCAGTAGTCGCTCGAGACATAGCCTCCCGGAGATAATGCACTGAAAAAGTCACTTAAAGGTTATCGATTCGCTCTTATCAGACGCGTTTCCTCATCGGAGCAAAAGTAAAAGTGGATTCGATTCTTTACTTGATTTTCGAATGTAATTGATTTCTTAAAAAAAAACGTTGTTGCTAACGAATTTTTGCAACTTTTTTGCCCTTCCTTTCAATTAGATTCAAATTCTGAATTTAGATCTGTAATTCCTAGGAACTAGAACTTTTACCAGAAGTTAATGGACCACTTTTTTATTGATTAGCCGCAATTACCAATCAGCACACAATTAATGATGCAGAAGAGTTTAAAAATTTTAATAAGTAAGGTAATATTCATTCAGAACCACAAGAGATTAAGATCTGAATCTTTGTTTACGGTTTAAGCATAATCAGAGCAATATTACAGACTCGGAATGTGAACTAGGGTCGCCGTTTATTCAACTGATCCCTTGACTATCTAACCTTTATATCAGTAAACTTTGTAAAGCACTGAAATATGATTGAGTACAATTCTGTGAATTCTACGAATGCATAAATAAAATTCTGCATTAAAACATTCAAACATTTTTTGTTGTCATGTGCTCCCTCCACAATGACTTTTATATTTAAATTTTCGCTTAAGATGCAATGAATTTTACCAAAAATAAAGTCGATATAAATTTGCTCGTTAGAGAATGTATTCAGGTATAAAATAAAATAAGCAAGCGACTAGAATATGTGAAATATTTCCTGTCACGGAAAAACATCATATCCTTCCTGTATATCATGACACCCATCTCAAAGTTATTTGGACAAAGGTTGGATGAAATATCATCACACATGCATACACACAGGTGAAAAATATCAAAAGTCATTTCTTTCAATCATACGCTTATCACTAAATCGATTGATCGGAAATTTTGTAAGTAGACAAGTGTGGTTCCTAATGTGGATATAGCCCGCCCATGTATGCCTATCTGTGTGTCCCGTCATTCTTCTGTTTATTAGTTTAATATGCTAGCTAATATTAGTCAATCTGATGTTACCAAAGTTCTACTATTGGATGTCTCGTAGGTCGACTTGAAATATGCACTGTATTTGTGTATATTATTTAGTAAATACTACTTTAAATACGTTACTGACAAAGAATTTTCTTATTTTGCTTTAATTTTAGTTTTAACACTATCCACATGTTAACAATCAATCAATAAAGAAAATCTCAGGGAACATTGCTAATACTTATATAATTATAATGTGTGGTATAATTTTAGCACCCGTATTGACTTTGAAAAGGTTATAAAACATAAAAATTTGAATAATATGTGCGAATTCGAATGTAAATTATGGACGATACAAAATTTAAACCAAAATTATTCAAACACCTTGAAACAGGTGCTGTAGTCTCAATTGTACAACTGGATTGAATCTATGGTCTTGTATTGGTCGTCTCTGATATAAAACGAAAAGGTTTTGCTGCATTTTCGAAATGTTTAGATGGGCTATAAAAACACAACTAATTACATTACAGTAAAAGTTTTTATTTTGTTGGTTTGTTTGTGGCTGTGTGTTACGTCCTTGCGGCGTTTTGTACCTATAGAATTTCATCGTCTTTTTGGAATGTGTCACGACTTTTTTTGGTTTTTTTTTTAGAAGAATAGAAGAAAAATAACCTTCGAAGTCATGGAGCCTCACAGTGGCTTAAATAAGAAGCTCCTTTTTATGATTGTAGTGTCTCACTTTTCATATTTTTGCGTAAAAACTAGCTGGTAAATCGTAGCTATAAATTAATTAAAAGTAATAATAATATTAAAACAGCATGCATGCGTCTTATGTACGTAACCGCCATCGCTACTGGTTTTCCGAGTTGCAGCACGAATGGGCGGTGTCCAGTCCACCCGTATACTCGTCCTCAGTATTCTAGCACTGTAACACTTTTCAAGTTACGCTTTAATTCATGTTGGGCATTTTGGTTTTTTTTTTTATGTTTTAAATGTGTGGTGATGTGTTGGTTAAGAGCAGTCAATACAAACATATTTAAGCACTGAGCAGACAGCAAATAACTTACGAGCATATTTAATTTCTCTATTGAAGCAGACAAATCAACAACAGACAGGTGGACAATTCAGTCCCCCGGTGCTGGGGGCCCAGCAGCCAGGTGTTGTACCAACATCAGGACAATCTACACTTCCGTTGCCCCTGCCGGTTGGTAGTGGCATCACAAATGGAATTGAACAACAGACAGTTAGCATAGTGAGTGATTCCATCGGATTTAGTTAAATCAAACCAAGAAAACCAAAAAATATATTTATATATATTATCTTTTCCTTTTGTTACGTTTGCTCTGTCAATATCTTGCCGCTTTTAAGTTTCTTTCAATGTCGCAAAATTAGTGGTCTCACGTTTCGACACTAATTTTCTATCGTTTATTGCAAAAAACTTTTTAGCATGCACTTAAGCAGTTAAGAGTTAAAAACGCATGATGTGGGTGAATTAAGTTATGGGTTCTTCTAGATTTTTAAGATATTTTATAATTTAATATCGTCGACTAAATTGCCGTTTGGAATGCTAACAGGTATTTACATTTTAGTGCTAAAAAGAGCAATATCCTCCATATATTGGACATGTATAGTTTATAGTTAATATGAGAAAAACTACAAGTAATCCTAGAACAATCTAGAGGTCAGTGTGATACTGGGGTCGTCGCTTATAAACAATTGACGCTTATGCTAATCGGTGCACTAAGTAGATTCAACGTTACTTATTTAAGTTAGACATTTTGATGGATTGCCTATACCTACTAATTCATCCATTTCTGAAATGTCATGTAGAGATATAAAAGCGTGAATTATTTATGACAATGTGAAGAGAAAATGTAACGCTTGGGGTAATCCGCGTAAGCCATGGTTGAATGAAATAAAGAATGAAGGAAAGTTTGCAATGCATATATTATAGAATAATAAAAGAGTATATACCGCATATTCTAGGCTTCCATCTAGCAATCAATCAATTAATGATGACGCACACTTTTTTGTTACCCCTAAAAAATAAAGGAAATTTACGTGGAAATTTGTCAACAAGTTTATAAATTGTTTGCATTCTGTGCCTAGGTGATTTTTTCATTCAACACGAACTTAAAGTTAGTAAAGGTTGCTTTTTATCGCATTTTTCAGAGTAAACTAATTTTTATTTGCGATGATTTTTCACAATAAAAGTGTTTGGGGAGACTTCTATCCCATCCATGATCGAGTTGAGACTAAGCTATCAAAATTTGACGTCGCATTAAGCAAAAGAAATCTAATAGTTACAAAAAAGTTCAATTTGCAGATGAAACAAAAAAGAAGTGTCAATTAATTAAAAAATATCTTTCATTAAGAATTAGCAAGAAAAGATGCATGCTTATTCCAAAAATCCTATTCTTTTCGGAATCACTAATTGTAACCAAAACGTTTTTGTGAAGGATTCCAATATATGATTGATGTTACAATCAACTTTTCACCTTTTCTTTAAGAAAACACAAAATTTTAAAACTATAGAAACGTGAAAAATTAAGTTCTTTTCTTTGTGAGGAAGAAAAGATGAAAATATTTATAGAAAATTTTAATACAAACGCAAAATGATTCCTATAAGTTTGTCTTTCAATAAGTTGTCAATTGAAAGATCTGAAAAACTTTGTGTACACGTAGTGAAGCTATGCTAATTTTGTTAGGTTGTAGTCACTTTTCTATTTGTTATCTACCAATGGCTTATAATTTAACTTAAAATATAAGCTACTTTTTTTTTATCTGCCTGTCCGTATGTTTTTTACTTAATCATGTCAAAGCTTCCGGAAAATCATTATTAAATAATGCTCTTGTGTACATTCCTTAAAGTCAAACGATAAAAAGTATACCCTAAAAAGCTATGAACGATATACAAATTGACGTCCGTTGTAAAAGTACCTACGAATTCACATTCAATGCGTGTTGATTTTGCTCTAAAAATTAATATTAAAGACTTGACGTGACATGGAAAAGCGTATGGGCGTTTTGCCTTTGTGCTTTCTAAATTTTACTAGTTATAGAATGTATAAATTAAAAATCATGCGCTATTTATGTAAAATAGGTGATGGATTTTATAACAAGTTTGATAGTTATAAAGTCAAACCTCTCCAGAAATAATCGTCCGTGCACTGTAAATAAAGGAAATACGAAAGATGTCCACAAATTTTAGATCCGTTCTGATGAACTTCGATCAACAGAAAATTTCTCCCGTAATTTGTGAAAGATAAACATAGTTCTGACGAATTGTACTTTAACAACATAATTACGTACTATTTGTTTAAAAATTGAAATTAGAAGTAAAATCGCCATTGAGTTCCTTCGTTAGAGATACGTCGATATGGAAAGTCAAGTTATGAACGAATTTAGTGCGCAGTTTCTCTTTATGTTGCTTTGACTTAAGCAGTGCCATTGAAAATAAATTTTCCCAAGGGAAGTTAACAATTTTTATTATGAGATTGTTTAATTTAAATGCAAATTAAATTGCTTTTTGTTGTATTCTGCAAATATAATTTTAGCAAACGGCTTCAAGAAATTACGCCTTATTAAAGGAAAAGTCAAAAATTTTAATTGCTAAAAGCAAAAAAGACACGCCCTCATCAAAAATTGCGCAATTTACAAAAAAGGGGTTAGCTTGGTTTCACGCTGCGATCTACGACAATTGTAAAGTAATTGTAAAATGTCCTTTTGCCACTCATGTGACTTCACCTTTAGTGCACTAAAATACAGCGTGTGGCTTTATAGCTTATATCTTTAATTTTTTAAACTATTCGTAAATGGGCTACCTTCTAACTAAATCTAAGTGCCAGTAATTTTTTATTAAAGCAATGGCGATAAAATGTTAGCCGTAATAATGTCCAAAATTCGAGTTATACTCAAAAGCAAATTTGAATCCAGTGTTGTGCAAATTAAGAGCACGTGGTTTTTGCGCACATCCGTACAGAAGAGGATGGCACGGCGACAAAGCCAATTACAAAAGGTGCGGGGAGCACGAAAGCGGCTTAAATAAAACATGCAGAATTTTTGCTTGTTTCTGGAACGTAAATAATCCGAAATTACACGTAAAGTCATCGGAGGGTAATTATGGCTCTCGTTAATGCACATCCCCGCGTACCAGGGCTTTATCTCCTTCCGTGCCCTCCTTCGGCTAACGATGCTAATTTGCATGTTTCGAGGATCATAGGCGGGCGGATCCAGCTCAAGGAACCTCCCACGCTTTAAGAAGCACTTCTACGGTATAATTATGGCCCGCCAGAAAGGAGATGGGGTAGTCCTTTATTCCCTGTTTTGTTTCACGCCAGAAGAAAAATTGCAGAAATGTGAAACAGAAAAAAAACAGAGGCGGAACACATCTCGTGATGGGCCGAAATGGATTTTCCTTATAATTTTCTGCTCCGCACCATTTCATTCATGAAACTTTGTAAGAATCGTGTAGGATTATTAGGCAGCCAGGTGGGGAAATGAAGCGGTAAAGAATTTACTTTGCAGCTAATCGAATGGAAACATAAGAAAATTTCATTAGCTCATTCCCAGCTGCGGTGCCCGAATTACAACCTTATAATCCATCTGAGTGATAAGCACACAACACGTCTTCACCTTAGTAAACATATGTGAAGGGGATACGTGGGAGAATTTCTCTTCGCGGTGCTCCCCAGGTGAACCTCCGGCTCATTGAGGTACTGAGCCATCGAACAGGGTCAAGTATCGATTTTTTTAGCACACGCTCTGTGGATCTCACCGAATTTGCCAAGATGTTCGGTTGACTATTAGCTCAAGTGAATGGGCGCTGAACTCCATTTTGTGACGGTATTTTGACATTTTCGCTGAATGGCTCCGATGAATGCTCTGAGCCTTTCGGAGAAACCGTCTTGAGTTATGGGCCGATTCGTCTTACTGATGGAAAGTTTTCGAATAAAACGACAGCTATTTCGTCGTGCCTTCATAGCAAACGCTACAACTTGCACATATTTATTTCATTTCATGCATCACTAGTGCAATACTCAAAAATGTTAGGGAATTTATCATTTATTAGGCTTTAGGTTTGATTTCCTGACGGAAAAATATCGGCAAAGATTATATTAAATTAGGAAATTGTGTTTTCCAGTTTAAAATATTAATACTGTGTATATCACTATAAATTTATTTAAAAAAGGCCAGCATTCGTTAAATACTTACTAAATAATTCACTTAGAAATTGTCCCTGAATATATTTTTATAAGTAATTATTATTTTATCAAAATATATTTTAATAGTTTAACTTATTTAAATAAAATCTGGTCTTGCTAAAATCATTCATAAACTTTCATCGATTTACTTTTAGGAATGTAGTCTATTTAAAACTTGGTCTTAAAATTCATAGCTATAGACTTAGTAACAAAATATTAGCGAAGATATTTCTAAAAGTTGCAAATTTTCCCAAAGAAATTTCTAGATTACAAGAAATCCCAAAAAATGTTCCACTACTAGTTTTCAGTTACTACAACCGGACATCCTAAATCTGAGCATTTTGTCTGCCTATTTGTTACCTTATTATACAAGGTCTATGGAATGGATATTAAAGAAATTTTTGCGACTTAAGATAGAGGGAAATGTGTATATAACGCCTTGACGGAATTAGAACTCTTGCAAAATACTATAAGACTGTAGTTATGTGCTTTCTAAGAGTCTTATTGCCAGAGCCCGGGGAATGTTATTTTCCTGATCTCCTTGTTGATTGTACGTTTTTGTATTTAAAACATTAATTTATTTACAAAAAATAAAAAAATAAATCAATTAAATTACAATAAATGCGAACTTCTGAAGCTTTCTAATAAAAGCGAAACATTCTAACAATTCTGAATTCATTCGTTTAATCAATTGCTATTACTAATCAAATTCTCCAGAAGAGTGGTACACCTCGCAAGGTGATCAAACTATAAGTTATCTTCATTAAATCAATCCTTTCGTAATGGAATTAATGCGTTCGATGAAGTTTGTTATCGAGCTTCAAAAACCATGTCAGGCAAATTCCAATTAGTTCAATGAATTGGAAACTTTCCTGCAGTGGCAGCGAATAAGGCTGCAATTGCTAAAGGGGCAGGGTTCACCCGCTCTGCTTCATGTTTTTGGTCCTCGTCGTCGCAGGGCCGAGGAACAAGGGACAAGACAACAGAATCAAAACTTTTCCCATCGATTTCGTTTAAATTTTCACGCAAATTCAGGCATTCAAAATTAGTAGAAAGTTCATCTTGCCAAAGATTACGACTCGAATTACTGAGGTTGACTACAGCGAATGTGGAAAGTCGACTATGCCTTGCAGTTCGAAATTGCTAAGAGGAAGCGGGGTAGTTCTGAATGCTGAATATCGGCGCCAATCCAACGCATAATAAATTAGAAAACTTATCTATTTGATAGAATCTTACAAGGTAAAAAAATATCGGACTATTATTGCAAACTTCTTGAATAGTCATAGTCAAACGCGCTGTCTCAATAATAATATACCTTATTTTCGTTCAAGTTACATACCTATAATCCTATTGTACATCACACAAGTACTAATTTTTCGATAATTTCTCCCAATAGATCTAAGTACTGATGGTTGTACATCTCATATGTATAAATTTCTAAATTTTAGCAATAGTTTGTGAGTTGTAGTCCGCCAAAAGATATAGAAGCGTGGTTAAGTATATCTCCTTGATGGTCCTCATGTAAATCTGTCGTAAGTCTCAAATTGTATCCGCTGAAAAAATCGCAGCCGTTCAGTTTTTATTACTTTCCTGTTATATCGCGATCAACACACAATAAAATTATGCGTAACATGGAAATAAAATCTTGAGAAAGTTTTGTGCTTAATAAAATTTATTATTGTATATTTTAATAAATTCTTTCATAACTTTTGCTAACAAATTCGGAAGAATTTATTGATTCTTGAATTTCTGTTTTTCTGTTTTTCTTTTATTTGTATCTACTAAGCTTGTACTCGAAATTTTAACATAGAGAGGAATTTCTAGGAAATGTTATGCTGAACGAAAAGATACATTTCATTTCATCATCGGTCGTCTAATATTTACGATTAAATTTTACAACAACAACAAAAAAAAAACGACTAAGATAGCTAACCCTATCGAACATTTTTAAAAATTAAATTAAATAGCTGCGTTTTTGCAGTACGGACTTTTTTTAACATTGAATGGACTATACACATCCTACGATATCTCAATGTAATCGATGACGTTAAGAAATATTAGATATAAGTACCTCTCGGAAAGGATTATGTGAATCTTTTGACCAAACTTCTACATTTATACAAGAAATCTATAAACAAGTTTACTACCACCCTAGAGATATTGATTTTAGAGTTTTGTACGATAAATCAATTCCCCCGTCAGAACGCTGGCCGCCATAAAAGTTCGGCTATGATAAAGATAAGTCATTCATACGAAGATAAAACGCTTCAGATTTGGATTCTGGGTCAATTCCATAAAAAAACATTATCAGATTAAAAATTTTATGCAAGAACCATAGATGAGCCTGTTTTTAAGAGTCAAATGTCTATTACAGACAGGCTGGTTGCGAGATGGGTTCCGGTCGACAATCTCTAGCACAATGCACTAGTGCAATAGTGCACAATGCAAAAGTGCATTGATAAAATTCATGCATGCAATTTTTGGACAGATTTTTTTTTTGGAAAAATAAAATTCACACCCCGTATAGCGTTACATATTCATATGCAAACGAGAGATTATTAAACTCGTAAAATATTTTGATTGGAAGGTCCAGGAATAGCATTTGAATTTTACGAGGCCGTAAAAGCGCTCGTAAATCAAGCGGCATGAACCAGATTTTACAATGGGAAATTAGCATGTTTAGCACGCCTCCGATGCGGGTGGGTCTTTAAAGCATTTTAATTTAAATTCGCATGAAATCGACATGCCGTACCCGACCTGATTGACTTTGATGGTCTGCCGGGTAAAAGAACCCGATTTTAGCAGCCTCCTTCTGCCCGATGCGGCACGTCCTGATTGTAAAATTCGAAAACAGTTTGACCAAGAAGTTCTTTTAACTAAAATCAATTTGTTCCTTGACTAGGGTAGTAAATGGGGAGAAACGTGTGGCAAAGGAGCGCTTGGTTTCTCTAACAATTCGGGAAAAAGCGCTGTAAGGTCCCTTTGTACTTTTGTTGACGAATGCTCAGCAGAAGTTTGACTGCGAGCTGATTGCTCGGAGATTCTGTTAAAAAAATCAATTTTAGAAAAGTAGACTTCCCTAGAACTTTACTTTCGCAATTTCATTATAAAGGTCAATATTAACTCTGAGAACGCAGTTGTTTGAGTCGCCGGAGGACAACGGCAGTAGAAGACCGCTGCCAAGGAGGTTCACTTGTTTGACTCCTCATCTTAGGGAGTGAATTCTTAGCGCGCCACTTATTGGGATTCTGGGCACGTCACCAACATGTACGATGATAATTTTCATTGTCTTACTCTCGTTCGCCTTCTTTGGCCACCGACTGTTGTTATAAAAGAGCCCTCCCCTCCTTCAAAGGAATTCATCGGGATGAATGGAGTTGGAGATTTCCGAGCATCTCTCACTCCTTAAAGGCAGTTCGCTAAGAAAAACAACGTTTCTTAGGACGATATGGCTGTTTCGTTGTGCTTGATTGATTGCAGGGGATCGAGGAAGCCATTTCTTCTTCTTAGGGTACAGTGGCTTACAGAAATCTCGAGGTGCGCCAAAAAGTCGCGCAACGTTCTCTGCTCATTCCCTTCTAGCAGTGATGGAACTGCTTCCACAATGGGGATCACTTTCATTAGGGGTATCCAGGATCTTTTTCTAAAGAACAAATGTCGAGCACTGGATTTCCATAGACCACCCGCATTATTCTTCGCTGGCGAGGTAGACTTTCCAGCGTTGTCCCAAAGGACTTGTCGCCTTTTAAAGAGATTTCGTGTGCGTTCAAGCGTAACACGGTGTGCAATCTGCAATGGTTTTCGTCTCCTTCAGGTGCCTTCACAGAGCTTATCCATTTGGTAACAGCACGGTTGGATGTTTTATTGTTCACCTGCAGACGACACCTTCTTGCCGGCTGAGTTACCCCGAAGGCTGTTGCTCTTCATCTATTGAGGGAATATCGTAGTAATATTTTAGCAATAGCGTCTCGTAACAAGGAGCTCCGAACAAAAATTTGCGACAGCATTATGTACCCAAGTATTTTAGCGAATGGTATTAAGAACCTTCTAATATTTTTCCTTATATACTTTGAAGAATTTGGAATTTTTTATTTGAAAAACTATTACTTTTCTTGCAAAATTCATCAATTCACAGAAATGCGTTGAGTTGTGATACGAGTGTATATCTTAACTAAGTTATTAATTTTAAACAATGTTAAGCCCCCACGTTCTCCAGTTTTTCGTAAGTAATAACATTCGTGTTTATTAAATTTTATAAGGGAATTTAAGTTTATAGAAATTCATAAGTTGCAAACTATAAAAAACATTATTTTGTAGTTATTTCACAAGCAAAGTATTTTAGTGAAAATCTTTTGCTTTTTTTAAACATATTTTATTTTATATCATTGTGGTATTAAGTTACATAATCATTTTAAAAGTTTCTAACTCCTCTGTGTTGTAGAGCGCGAGGCTAGTCAGACTACAAACACACACTATAGGCGTTAAGTAGTAAATTACAACCAAATTGATCGGCTTCTTCAGAAATAATGGGAACAAAACATACCATTAATGTGTTTATATATTGGCAGTCACTTAACAGTGCCTAAGGGTACCTCAGGGTACCTGAAAAAAGAACATAATAATTTCCGTTAATATCTCCAAAATAACTCGAACCGCACAAGTCCTCGATTGTATCCCTTTGTCGACATGCCAAAGCGCTGTGTATACCCTGGCTTGGACAAAAAGTGCCTGTCATGTTACAGGGAACTTGATAAACTTATTACTACTTTAATCCAGCGCTATACGCCGCAACTGAAAACCGGCTCAATTAATCATGGTGGGGTAATTAAACGATGCGGGGCGGAGGGCTTTGATCGCGCACCTCATCCCCCCAGTTGTCCAGTGATGGCAACATAAATCAGTTAGCCTTTTAAGCTTGTTTAAAACAGGACTTCCATTAGCGTGTTCTGCTGCATCCATATTATTGGAATTAAAATAAATCATTTCCATGAATGCAAATGTGCTACATTCACAAAATAACGAAATAACCAAAAACCGGATGGGGGAGTTCACGCTAAAAAAGCGGCGTTGTTATTGTTCGTAGGAAATCTTTAATTAAAAATGATAATTCAATATCGAACGCAACTCTCTGTAATTAGCACAAAAGCTCGGACTGTATTACCTGAATGAAACTCAGTATATCGAAATATTACGAATAAATTGGCGCGCCCACCGGACCGCAGCTCCACGATTCTCCAAAGACCAGTTTTACCTGTGCCACGTTTTAGTTTTCGATTTCATGGACTCCAGACGGGCGTTGTTCTTTCTATTCAGTGCCCCTCCTGCTAAATCCCCCGGTCCCAAATCTGAATCCTTGCCAAATATCCTCTTGCGGAATGTAAATATTGAAGAGAGCGAGCTGATCCAAAAATAGAAGGGAAAACTGCTCCGATTATAGAGGCTTAATTCCTAGAACACTGTAAGGACAGAGGGACGTTAAGGAGGCCCTTTGTGGTTCTTTTGGGTGTTTTTTTTTTCGTAAACATATGAGTCTAAGGATTCGTTTTTCTGAATAAATAATGCCATTCTCCTATTATTGCGGCATAAGGCGCCTTTGGAGCCTGTCGAGGCGCAGATTAATGGCTTGCCGATATTAAAAACTTAATACTGAACATAGCATCGCACAGGAATGTTTTGTAGTTTCGAAACTTTTAATGGTTCGAAAAGTTTTTATATGCCAAAAAATATTTGCATAAATCTCACTCAAGTCTGCATGTAATTTACGCAACATTAAATTTTTAGTATGGCTTCTAAATTGAGCAGTTGTTTTCGCCTGTCTATCTCATTCAAGGTGTGTAAGTCTTATAAGATAGCCTCATATTTTTAACCAATCTATATTAATCTATATTTCAAGATTGCTATTCTGGTTTTAATTAAAAGAAGAACACTGGAGAACTTCCATTAAAACATTACAGCCAAACTTTTGAAACTGGTTAAAAGTTTCGGATTTATGCGAAAGGCATAAATGCCAGAAAAAAAAGGAATGAACACCCACCAAAAGTTTTATGATTAGTCCCTAAACTGGGAAACATTGTTTTCACTTCATTCCTCCCTTACAGGAGAGTACAACAATGCAAAATTAATGTTTCTATGGGAGCATACTGCGTATAATACCTGTCTATCTCGGGCCACTTAATTAAAAGCCCTTGTGGAACATCCATTACATATTTTATCGAGCAAACCAAACTGTAAACTTTTCACTTTTACTCGTCCTTATTTATTTCCAAAAAAAAAAAAATTTCGAAAATGAGAAAAACTAAAACATCCCCCAGAAAAAAGGCAGGGATCCCGCAGATAATTTCTTGGGCGAAACAGGAGGCGTTGACGATTTCTGGGCTGCCAAGCAAAAGAAAAGTTAAGAAGCAATTTATCTTTCTGATAAATGTTTGCCCCGACACATCAGAGCACTTACCAAAGGAAAAAATCTATCCAGGTCCACTTATTATTGATACTTTCCGTGAAGCGGGTTGTAGGTTACCCCATACCACCACCCCTCAAAAGTGCGAATTTATCGCAAGGACTGGTGAATTATCGCTGTTTTGGGCGAATTCATCTTTGATACAAGCTCCTCCAGTTAATGGATCGTAACCTATTCCTGAGAAAAGAACTAACCTAAGTGAAGATTATAGTGTCGATTGCAGCCACTGCTGACATGGTCAAGCCTTTTCATTTTTCACGATTGGTGGTCAAATTTACTTTCGAAGCGGACGTTTTTCTTTTTTCATGGAAAAAATTAAAAATTAATAGTTGCAGGAGATTTGATCTGTTTTGCGAACGTTTAAAACGATTTAATTAATCAAAATAAATATCGTGATCAGTGGATTTTTGTAGGAGCGTAAAAGCTATAAACCAGCTGTCCTTTCTTAATCAAGAGAAAATTTGGGACACATCTTCAAAAATAAATTTTGCATATGAGCGTATTGGCAAAAAATAAATATATCAATTAAGATCGAAATTCAGTACTACCGGAAAACACTTTTTATGTACAAGGAAACTAGGACTGAAATTTTATATTTAGCCAGGATGAGAATTGTTTCGAGTTTTAGGTTTTTAATAAGAATTGTGAATAAAATCAAGAATCTATCGAAAAGCAGATCGAGTAATGACATAAAAACACTTTCTAAAATAAGCAAAGATGTGTGTGATGAAACTTCGGCATTTCAAAATTCTTATTGATTTGAAATTTTTGATTGAATATTTAAAATGTCTATTAGGTCCAACATAAAAATGTTTGATAATTTTACATTTATCTCGAAAAAATTCCTTAATGTTGTCTACTATTTATTATTTATTAAAAGCAAACGATTAGTAATAAAAAAAAGTAAAATCTTGAGTTGTTTATTTGTAATTTTTACGATTTCTCAATCAAATACTAAACATTTTATTTATGAAATAAAAACAATTTGCGCAGAATACAAAATTAACTCTATCTGCAAAATCAGACCTTTGAATTTTCTCGATCTCTTGAGTTTCAAATTATCGAAATTTCACCGTAATTAACGTGATTTAATAACAGTAGAGGGATAAATGTTCAATTTAAAATAATTATATTATTATATTTTTTTAAGTGAGCGTAAAAACATGTTTTGTTTTAAATTAAAAATACGAGATCGATTTAGGTTTTATATTTATTTCTTATCAATTAGCTAAAAATATTCATCGCAGTTCGAATACAAATCCTTGCATTAGATTTATATGAATTAATATAATCGTAATTAATTAGCGTCTACTACTTTTCAATAGTGCTTAAAACTCTAATTAAACGTTAACATATCAGAGATCGTGAGATAATCAAAACGCTTCACAAATGCTGCTTTCAAACAGCGAATTAAATAAATTATGGAAATGTCATTCGTTCATTTGTAGGTAACAATATTAAGATAATCTTGTGGTAGCGATAATCTCTCCAATTAATTTAATGAGTTAACGATCATAGCATTTAATGACAGCGTGATATTTGAGCATGCCTTCCGTAATATTCATGTGATTAAAACACGATATATGCAGAAATCATATACAATTTGTTCGGTTCATGTGATAAGGGCCGGCAGCTTTTGACGGGCATGTTGTAATTGTTACTAGTGTATTTGTAAGTCAGACTGAAATTGAAAATGACTATAATTCATTCATATCTTTTGTATAGATTGACTAAAATAAATTGATTGATACAAAAGCCACTTTTAGTGAAGGCCATTTTGAAAAGGATTCACAAATAATTGTGCAATATGTGGTTTTTATAGCTTTCTTTTAACTACATAAAGATTTAAGGATTGGACATAATTAAAGAATAATCGATACTTGTTGCAGGTTACGTGGTCATATGCGATGCCAAAGTTGATTAAAAGCTAACAAACACGCAGTTTGATATTGTATTCATTTTATTACTTAAAACAGATGCGAATCGGTACTTGGAGAGCTTTAACTGACATCTACTAGTGCAATTCTCTGCATTGTCAAAGAACTGGTGAGATCTAGCCAGATCGACCTACCTAGAATATATATCAAGCTTAAGCTACGATATGGAGAGACAAAATTTCGTCTCACAATTCTACGGAAATACCGAGATGACGTCATCGACGGCCAACAGAAACGTTTTAAGTTTTGTTTTAAATAGCCAGTTACTCTGTTTCAAACTTTAGAAGCAATTCAATCGCTCTAGAGCTCACAGGCACGCTCGTAGCCGAAAGTCTAGGCTTACTAAGCATTCCCTTCTCTAACTTGACAAGTAACATGTAAGTTGCAATTCGTTTTACCTTCAGATGGTGGTGCTGAAAAATAAATCTTTTAGCAGCATCGTGCTGGAGCTGTAATTTGTTCTTTTTTCCCGCTGCTAGTGAAGCGAAATTCCCACATAAAATACTTGCTTTGAATAGTAGTATAGCATTTAGTTTCCCAAGTAGCAAAATCTAGATTTTAAGTTCATGCAGTCAAAGGCGGAAACAAGATCAGGACAAGAAACGATGGCCATCAATCCTCGCTGCTTTCTCAAAGATTAATGAGGTGTGCATCAGCCAAGTACGAGCTAAGTGCAAATTTTTTCTAGCTCATCCGCTAGCCACAAATGGTAACTGCTAAATCTTGGGCTGGAATCAAGAAGAAGACGAGGAAGACAGTGTAAAGTCACCTGAAAGAAAAACTTCTTCCATTAGCGGGACACACAAGGATGAATGATCCCGCTGAGCTGCAGATTCATCTTGCATTCATCAAGATATATTCCCGCGAGCCCTGGGAGAGCTCGTTTATTGTTTTTTATGGCTTTAATAATTTTAAGTCCCTTTCGGGCCAATGAGTTTGTCCAACTTGGTCTCGCCAAAATTAATAGGGAAAAATCACGTTGGGGCTTAAGTTCTCTGGGAACCAAATGGAACCGTGGGGTGTAGGCACAAGGTCATTTTCGCGGCACGGGGCAAGTTTTATTCAAATTAAAAAGTTAATTAAAATGGTAAAGACAATTTTATCTTGCAGTCGACTAAAAAGGCAATTAATCCTCGAACAAAGCCATTTATCTATCACGCGGCAAACTTACTGAAAGGGTAAATAGGGAGCTCTTGAGTGCGCTGGTGGGGATAACGAGGGATTGCGCGACCTTGAGTTGTCTTTCGGGTAATTTGTCATTGGTCAGTGATAGGCTGAGCATCTCCACCACGCATATTTTTCTGCCATATTGGTCAATAGAAAGTAATTAACGACCGCGTTTTAAGACCAGGTCCTTAAGGACCGGAAAAGGAGCTGTTAATGCACGTGTTTCCGTTTGTCTTCTCCTGTCGTTGAATTCTTCTTCCCAAACTGAAACATCAAAAGAAGCGTGCAAATTCAGAAGAGAAATAGAAACAAAGAAACTCAACTTCCTGCGATGTCCTTTCTGAAGACAGCCGCTTAAGACAGAGTGAAGAGCGTCTGCTTGCCGCTGGCAGTTTTTGATTGCTTTTCGACTAAGAAGGTTTTCGCATTGAGACAGGTTTTCAGAAGATGGAAGACGGTAGATGAGAGAACCAGTGAGAACCAGCAAAAAGACGTCCCTTGCTTAGTCAGCTTCAGCCGGCGAATCTTCGGCTAATTTGTAATTTATTACGCAGCTGAGACGAGCATAAGCTTATCCATCAGTTATTTATCAGAAGGTGTTATCGTCTATTTAATGTTCTTAAACTCATGAATTATGAAAGGATGAAATGGATGAGGAATATTGGGCTCTCGAAAAACCGAGAGCTCTTCAAAGTGCCCCTGTGGAAAGGATCCTCTAGATCTTCTGATGAAGAAAAATTTTTCCTCTCCGAGAAAATCGGCGAGTTTCAAATTGTTTTATAACTTTAAACGATTCTCACGCGAGAAGGGGATTCCACTTTGTTCAAGGATTAAGTAGAATAAATATAGCTTGAAGGTATCCGAGTTTTGTTGCAAAGCAAGGAAAGGATTCTGAAGTCATCTCGTTTCGGAACGAACCTGCAACTAGCATATGAGAAATATCGTGGGGCCATGAAGACCTCCTGCCTATTTGCAATGTGTTTTTTCTTACATTTTTGTTTGTTATTATTTCTTTTCAATTTTAACGATCTAATTACGAAAAATGCCCTGTGAGGCGACCGCTTTGAGGCATTCATTTGAATATACCCACTCTTTTGGTCCTCGACGACAAGTTGTGGCGCAGAGAACTGAGACTGCTGGCCGATGGTGCTGAAAACTGCTTATTAAAAATATAAGAGCGATTACGGTATCGCAGAATTCTCTGTTTGAACAGACGCAATACACGTAAGTAAACAAGCGCTAAGTGAAATAATAAAAATGAGGCCTCGAGGTGCACAAGAAGTGACCTTCTTCCTTCAGAAGAACGAAAAGAGACTCCATGTCAAATCATAAAAAATAAGAAAGTCTTATTCTGCAGAAATGTTTTCAGATCGTTTGTAAACAATTATTTTTTTAATGAGGAAAATTTCAGCTTATAGGCTCTCTCAAATTATAAAACGGACTCAGGCGAAAATTTTAATTTGAATATGCTTAAAAACATAAATTGCATTTTGAAATTAATTTACTGAAAATTATTTTGAAATAAGTTCGTAGGGATCTGCTCTCAACAAGACAGTTTCAGTATGCATATAAAAATTGAAATGTAGACGAAAATCTCATGTTTCTAAAAGCCAAGTTGGTAATTTATTTTTACCTCGAAACCATGAAAATCATGTAACTCGCCAAACATAGCTTAAACATTTTAAGAACGTGTTTTTTTTAAGATCTTTGCATTTATTCGGTTTAGCCAAATGCTATCAGGTACAGTTTGACTTTAAATACTTTTCGCGAATTTATCATTTCCATTGAAACAATCAATGGAAGTATTATTCGATTAAAATTAGCTTTGAGAGAATAATAAATTCATGAAATGTAAACAACTTTCCAAAGAAACGCAATAAAATTGATCATGCAAGTTATTTGTAGAACTCCAAATATTTAGATCACGAGTATTTTTTAGAAATATGTTCTGAATTTATATAGATCATAAAATTGTGAGTGTTAACGTCCTTTTGCCCTTATTTAATTTAAAGAATGATTTATCGTCTATACTTACAATGAAATTATAATAGAGATTATGTGCTAATATTAAAATATTTCCGAGAATTAATTTAATATTGTCTATTTATAATTGGCAGATATCAAAGAGCATTTTTTGTTTATCCGTTCCGAGGTAATATGGAAACGCCAGAGTAAACTAAAGTAGATGTCACCTTAATGCTATAATTGAAAGCGAAGCGTAATTTGCGTTCCATGTTTAAGACGTTGTCTTTCTTAGAAATTAGACAAATTTTATCAGGATGTAGGAAAGCAAAGCATGGGGGATGGGAGCTGAGGTTTATTTTGCACTTTGTTATGAAGTACAAATAAATGTATTTCCTGGAAACATCGCTATTTAGTCTGCAAAGCCGCGGGATAATATTTTTATAAGGCATGTTTTTTTTTTTCTTAGTTTTTACCATATGAAAACCAATAAAAACACCAAAATTTTAAGATATTTCATAAAATATATACTAAATCATAAATCTATCTATGATCTATTTCATGAACATTAATTACAGTATATAGCAATCCACAAATTGCTTATGAAAAATAGTGCGCAGATTTTTTTTGTATCTTTTTGGAATTATATTTTCAAAAGAACTGTAAAGAATATTCTTATTATTTATGATTTTATGCACCTTTTGCTTAAACTGTTTTACTTGCGTGGTGCATATTACGCGATCACCTTTAAGAGCCTGTAATTTTGTTACATTTAGAAATATAAAAAAATCTCATTGAGGTATACCTTCCAAACCATAAAGTTAATACACTAAGCATAGTACCCCTTTGGTGAGAGTTAGTAGTCGCCAGCGACGTCTTCTGACGTCTATGGCTGAACTTGTGTAGTAATATAAGGCCAGAAGGGTTCAAATCGACTAAAGTTGTTGGAATTGGCACAGGTAGGAAATTCCGGGATATGGTCGGTATTTCAAAGTGCCAGGGGTCGTACTTGATTCACCCCCTGTGCAAATGGAATCTGGCGGCGTCTCTGCATGCATGCATGCTCTGCTCTTATTTTACGTATCGATTTCGGTTTAGAACGATTTTATTTTATTCGACTTCTTCCTCAAACTCGGCTCAGTCCGATTTATTACAGCAAACTGAACCGGAGACTACATCCGGACAGCAGACAGTCAGTGGCGTAGCCGGCGGTGGAGGGGGCATAACGCCAAACAGTGGCGGCGGCAGCACGGTCGTCACTAACAACAGCAGCATAGGAATTGTCGGAAGTAGTATTAGTAGCAGTGGCGTAAATAGTAGCACAACAACGACATCATCGATCGTCAACCCAACTGCCACATCAGCCGAATGCAGTGCGTCGCCAATTGTCGGAGGTCTTCCATCCATCGCATCCTCAAGCACCGTAGCATCACAGACGACCTCTCAGGTGATCGCCGGCCTCGGAGCCAGCGGAATCGTGACGTCAGCGGTCACAACAACCCCTGCATCAACCCTGGCGTCATCTCTAGTCCCATCTGACCAGAAGAATCAACCAAAGCGACTTCACGTATCAAATATCCCATTCAGGTTTAGAGATCCAGACTTAAGGGCCATGTTTGGTGTAAGTGTCCTGTTAATAAGGAGGTCCATTTATTTCTTATGTGTGATTTTCTTTCTTCTTCTTCTTGCAGCAATTTGGTACAATACTCGATGTAGAAATAATATTCAATGAACGTGGGAGCAAGGTATGTACTCTTGTTTGCGATGTTAATAGACTAGAACATGCTCAATACTAGGTTTATGCGTCTGTCCGTCTGTCTGTCCTCCAAATAATGACTTAGAATAAAGTCCGTCTTGCATAAGTTTATTTGTAGCTAGGATTGAAAGCAAGATTTTGAAAAATTTGCACTAATATTTTTGGAATCTATTCAAGTAAGTACATTTGTAATTATTTCAGAAACTTGCTTTCCGAGTACAAGCGTAAATTAGATGTAGGGCCAGTTTAAATAAGACGCGAAAAGATCTAAGTAGGAGGTCACTTCTTAGGATTAACAATTATTAAAATATTATTAACGTATATACATTCATGCGACGCCAGCTTCCCCGATTAAATGTAAACTATTGATAAATCGAACGCCGTCACGCCCATAATGAATGTATATATATTTTTAATCTTTTAAATTTTAAATAAAAATAAAATATTAAACTACGTTTCGCTTGAAAACAATTTGCAATGAAAAATATCATATATAACTCAAAAAAAAACAAAAACGTTCGCGTAGCACTAGTTCCGCGCAGGAGAACGTTCGCCCAGCAGGAGAGATACAGAATCGCGCGTTCACAGGTAGACTATGCGCCAGGAAAACAGTAGGGACTAGGGATAAGGTTTCATTTAGTCTCGTAGGTAGTAACTTTTTGTCCGTTTTAGTTGAATTGAGTTCAGTATAAATTTTTCAGTTTGCTCTTTTATTTGTATTTAAATCCTCGACTGTTTTTTCGGTTTGATTTCCACCTTTTTAAACAAAACTTATTATTTTGCCAATGAAGAATGTCATAGGGAAGTATGTAGTATTTATCTATTAAACATGGCCATGAATGAGTAATATACATATTATTGCATTTGAAAGTTGTTTCGATTGTTTTTTAACAAACATCTTTTTGTATTTTTATATAATTTTATTGCGGCAACATTACAATTATTAATTATTAATACATACGCCAGAATGCTATGCAAGTGTATACCAGGTTTACTATATATATATATATAGCTAAAAACATTTATGGAATTTTGTGAATTTTGTCAGCAAACATTTTTTAAATTGCTTGCCATAATTTAATAGACTTAAGTAACGACGGTCACTTCATTGCATGCGTCCTTCGTTAATGATTATTGGTACAATTTTTTATATTTTTCCGGAGTTTCTAGATTTTTGAAAACGTTTTGCCATACTTCCCCTGTTCTGTCTATAAGTTTTTTGTATACAATCCCCATATTTTAAAAAATGATCTTTTGGGGCAAATATATTTGTTATCCTATTTGACCCTCAGATAATTGATAGGACTTCATGTATTTTTTTTATTCTTTTGAATATTCATAAATTTTCTAATGCAAATTGTGCAAAAGACCAAGGTAAAAATAACAGCATACTCAAGGTGAAATTGATCCTATCAATTTAGGATTTCTTATTTATTTTTCATTAGCTTTTAAATACAACATACATTAATAATATTACATAGGAATTCAGAAGAAAACGAAAGAAAGTTAAAGATATTTATCGAAATAATGATAAGTCAATATTTTCTATCGGTCTTATTTTCGCGTCAGCTTAAAAAACAATTCCTCCAGAAAAAATATTTTTGAAACCAAAATTAGTGCATCCTTTTAATTAAGAAACTGTTTTTTTTTTTAAATAAATTAGTATGTCAGAAAAGAAATGCTAATTTGTATTTGCGCTAGCTTCGTTATAGGTTCCTTAGAACGCAATGAATGCTCCAGTTCATCTCTTGGTTTTTTGACAATCATTTAACCAATTAAATTCCTCATGTAAGTTTCTAAGGTCACTTTTAAAGTTATAGTTAAGTAAAGTATTCAGGATGCTGGCAGTAATCATTCTTTTGAGATTTGAAGCATATCCTGATGATTGATTTAATTAAATCCCTGGTAGCAACTATAAATTTATTCAATCAATTACATCTAATTTTATAAATCCAATAAATTCAAATACATTTTTATAGAAATTGAGAAATTGGGGGACTTAAAAAGTTCAGTTACCGACATAGCACCAGAAAATTATACTTGTTAATTGCAATAGATTTGAAGTTAATCCCATTGAAGTACCGATTGAAGGCGATCAGTATGGCAAAACGATAAAAAATCTAAAATTAAGTCACAAAATTCTACGTGTCAGTCCGAAGTCCTGTACCGTCTATATAAATTCTCTAACTTTTGTTAATGCATTAAATTAAAAATTGCGATGTTTCTTTAGCGATTTAATAATATATCCGTAATTGTCATATTCCCAAATGCATCAAGTTCCGCCAGTGGAAAAGTGCGTAAATGTTACTATTGTTTCCTCTGACTGCAACATAGGAGTAAAGAAGAAGCATTGTGTGCTTGTTTCCATAATAAATGAGTCGAGATGTGTAAAATATCCAGTTGATTTGTTGGCGAGGTTAGCGTTTCCTTTCCGTTACTATATATTTTTATACACTTTGATATTAAGTTTTCTTACATTTTCCTACATACTTCTAGTTGTGCTTCTTGTACAAAGCTTTAAACAGTGCACCCAAACAAAACATCAAACATGTTCGTTTTATATGCGTTTTTAAACGTTTTATAGTTTCACTAAACGTCAGTGATTGTGCATTTAAATTGAGATTTCCGTTTTCTTTGGACACTACTCCTTTTGAGATTCGTTATATTTGTTTTACCTATTCCATACACAATTTCACTAAGTTCCCTTAGAAGCGTTCTTGAAAGCATCGAAGCTAGACAACGTTTTCTAGCAACAAGCTTCCACGCTTCTGTGAATAATTTGCATCCGATGTAAAAGAACGTAGCTGAAATTTCTTATTTAAATGCATACGACGTATAATTGCAAAAGTTTTTAGTTTTTTCTTTTTTTACTTTAATTCCTAAACGTTCAGATGAACTACTTTGAGTAGATTATGTCCTTAAGGTGGAAATGCCGCTCGATTTACATTTTAACAATTTTTTGCTGCTGATTGCCGTTGTTGTGCTGAATTTGATGTTTCGTCTTTTTATTAAATTAAAGCAAAATGAATTTAAAAGTAAAAGTAGTTAAATGGACGTTTTCCAATAATTATTTTTTTATAAAAGCTAACTTTAACTGGTAAGAGGTCAATTATATTTACACGTACAAAATACGAGAGGGAATTCGCTAAACATCGTAAATTTTCAGCTCCCGTTTCATTTGATTTTATATGAAGAAATAAAATTCGATTAGTCGGCTTTAGAATTTTGTGTATTTAAGTAAAAATCTGCTACAAGTTTGAGACATTCTTTATAATATTAATTCGTAGTAAAAAGATTATTAAGAAAAATTAATTCACTCAGTAAAGTGTTGATGTATGCTTTCCAAAGTGTGAAAACTTGTAAAAGTTCTTAAAAATTAAATACAGAAGGTAAGTCTGTGTATTACGGCCATCGGAGGTTATAACAATTTTAGTAATTTCCTTGTTGCTTAGATAAGTTTGCGTTATGCATAATTCTGCGGAATGCATTAGATCAATGCTATTACAAATGTTAGCCCATGTCATGTCACGTATCCTGTTTTAAACTTTAATTCGACGGTCGCATTGCGCTTCTAGTGCGAAGCCAAAATCTGATAGAAGAAGTAGGCAATTGAATTTTTAAGGTACCGGATTGTAAAATTCTACCATACTCGGATGTAACTGAAGTAAAATATGTCCAGTGATAAAATGGGATTTTTTATGAAAAGAAAATCACTAGTCTTGTATTGGTTGCGGTTCAATTTGTCCGCCTGTAGTACTTTTAATAAATTGTGTACATGGATAATTCTTGTTATTTATAATTATCATAATATTATATACTCTAAGTCCGTAGCGAGCCAACGTTATTATCGTCGACACTTTTAGAAATAAACAGTGAAGAGCTCTTTTATTGAGTGCTTAAAGATTTTCCCTAATTCTCACAATTACCTTCGTTAACAACAATTTTTCAAAGTAGATGCAATAATAATGAGGACCATGAGATACATATTTATTAATTCTATTTTTAAATCTTCTACATCGTTCTATTGACTTTTAAGGGCTACAAAAAACCCGTTCAAAGTCATTGATCAAATTCCTATGGATTTCCCAACTCACCTTTACACTAGAGTTTTGCAATATGTCGGTATCTGGCGACAACCCTTTTCACCCACAAAATGGGTCACAAGGCACGTTCCTCAAGACCTTCGCCAAATTATTCGCATTGAACCCGCCATTCTTTATTTTACGTCTTGTCGGCCGTGCTTTGTGCCAGGTATACCTAATGGTAATTAAAACCATCAACAGGCAAAACCCCTCTCTAAAGACTAGTTGACATGTTCTAAGGACGACAAACACTTTAATCCACCTAAATTATGCAAATGTGTCACCCTTCTCCCTCACTTAGATAAAATCTGCTCGATAGGACTAATCAATGCAGGAAACGGTGCTTCTTTCCCTTCTTGCAGGGCTGTTACTTCCAAACATTTCCGTGGTTCCTTTATGAATTAAATTATCGAAAAGAGGAAGGTAACAAAACGAATTAAAGATTTAAGGAAATGAGTTTTCTCCCAAGACAAGGGATGAAAAGGGAAAAGAAATCCGTTCCCCATCTTACGGACAAATTCCAGGACTGATTTCCGTTCGCTTCCTAAGTAAATTGCGTTAGTCGAAATGGATTGAAAAATCAATTGCAATCGATGGTTGGGAGAGACTTACGCGACTGGAGTAAACCCGAAAGGGAACACGCCCCGTCGCGATAAAATCACTGGAAAATTAAAATATTCATTGGGGAAGGTTTTGTCTAAAAAACGACAATTTTCCGCCGAAGAGCTCCCTGTAGAAAATGCCAGTGATCGAACTGAATTTGTTGCACCTAAATCCGTCACAGTTGGTGCAAATATACGTGAGGATCTGTCGGACGAGGGCGCCAAATAATTGTGCTACAAATTTAAATTTATTTCCGTGGTATTTTCGCTCCAGGCGGATAAATTTAAACGGATTAATTCGCTTTGTGTGTATCAACACATTTAACAACATTCCCTAGTAATTTGGTTTTCAAGGAAAATTGAATTAGGGCCGGCAAAATGATTGCTTTGAAATGATGACCATAACGTGTACTTATTAATGGCGATATCGGATTAATTGCACTCATTCAAATTACATCAATGAAGTTGTTCTTGTGGTGACAAAATTCAATTTTTATCTGATTAAATGAAAAAAAGAAAATCGACATGCATAACTGGGGTATGGAAAATCATATTTCCACTTCTACTTCCTTTTGAAAATTAATAATTTTTTAATAAAATCTCGACTACTATGACCTGCTAAATGTGTCTATAGTTAAGATCAAACAATTTGTGTAGAAAACCATTTAAAACTACTTTTAAAATTTATAGAGATAGCAAAAATTAAAGTAAAAAATGAATGAGCAGAGTCAAAAACAGGGTAGACGTTTTATAAACATATTAGGGATTACTATAAAGGGATCGTTTTGTGTTATAGTTCCGAAATTCGGTTCATTTTCGTCAATATAAGTGACGTCTTAGTCTGGGAATGTCTGATATTAAATTACATCGCCAAATTTTAACAGAATTGTTTTGGAATTACATACTATCCAAAAGAATCGATTTTTAAAAAAATATTGAATGAGAACGAAAGCACTCATTAAGGCAGAATTATTAATCCGACGTAATAATAGGGATGATGCGAAAACTGAAATCTTCAAATAAATTAAATAAACTACAACTTGGTATTCTATTTTTATTTCAGTACTAAAATAAAGCCTTGCTATACTTTAAACCTACGATTCTCCAAGCCAATCTACGTATAAATATATGAGATCTAAAGTAATCTACGACCACTTTAACTTCTTTCTGCCGTAGTCCAAAATCCAGAAGTGCATTTTTAAATCTGCATGCATTAAGGCATAGATTAGCTGGCAAATTTTTGAAAGCTTGCACATAAAATTCGTAGAATATCTTTTTATATGCAAACTTATGCAAAGTTCATTAGTGCTATGAAAGATGTAGTGGCTTAAATGGTTGAAAAAAACTAAAATCCACTTTACATCGGGCAGCCATTCAGAGCTACCTAGTAAATCCTTTAATTGAAAGTTAACTTAGCAGAAGCACTGCCTGTTTGAGGCCACATGAAATGCGGATTAAATGGATTCAAAAATCCGTAATATCCGAAATGCGAGACTTCGCAGTAATCTGGGAAATATGTAAGAAATTTCTCCTGGAAGCCGTGCAAAGTCCTATCCACATGACTCGGGCAGTTTTTGTTCCATTCCCAGTCAGTCGCGGAAAAACTTCTTCGTAAGTGCATTAAAGTTTACCAGTGCATAAGAAAGTCATATTTTATCATGGAATCTGCCAGAATGTGCCATGAAACTTTGCTAGTTCTTTGGAAACATGTTAAAGCTTAATTTTGCAAGAGAACGATTCCTTTTTTCAAAAAAAAAAAAAACAATCGAGTGAACTCACAAAAAGTACAATATTCCGTGATAAGAAGCAGTTCAGCTGCATCTTAAGCAAGTTCGCCGCCACTATTACCAATCTTGCGTTGTGGGAAGATCTAATCCTTGAGGAATATGCTTCTGTCTGGTGTGCATTCCATCGACCCACAAGTCCCCACAGAGCAAGAACAACCGGACCGAATTCAGGATCAGGAGTTATCTTCAGGCTCGTTCTGTGGTGCTTCCAGGTTTTATTGTCTGTCGATATAAAGGCTTAGCGTCACACAAAAGCGGAGACAAATTCGGAACGCCGGAAGAGCAATCCTGCTGTACACGTATCGATGAATTACCTCGGAACGGAAGGACGACTGTTGTCATTTTTAACTTTCGAAGGACCTACCAGAAGCCCGACGCCCGGGGGAACTGGTCTGAAGACCGAAAAGATTTTGTCGTTTTACCCATAGGCGGAAACTTTTGCCGACAAAAAGTATGATAAATGGGCTCGGTAGAATTCTAGCAATTGTTAAACGTCGTCCGTGCAAGGCCTTCGGAGCACACACGTTTCACAATTCAAGTGAAACAAGCACACAGTTGTCGATTTTAGCGACAGGCTTTATAGACTTTGCAGTTGAAACACAAGTTTTTCCAAGTGTTTTGGAGAAGCCACGGAAGATGTTTAGATCACTCTATAACGTCCTGATTCAAGTCATTTAAAGTTGATGCAAAAAGTGATATTGACTTTTTTTATTCTATTCAGAGGAGTATTGATTCATTTAGTTCACTTCAAGTATGAAAATGTTTACACTATCTAAAATTCGATTCAACTTCCACCTAAATGTGTGTCATTCAGAGTTCATTTAATATAACAAAATAATTTTTTTTTTATTTTTGTTTAAGAGATATCAGCCAAAGTATGTCCCTCTTATCTTCGAAAATTTTAGAGTGGAAAATCCAATAATTTTCTTACTATAGACGCTCACATTCGAAATGTTTACACAGTAATTTTTTACCTACGAAAGTAGTATGCACTTTAGGTATATCCTATATTTTTACTTTGTGAGTTTATTGGTGGGTTTTGCATCACATTTGGCATCAAATTCATAATTTTTTGGCATATAAATTATTATTCTGGTTCATTCGAATTAAATAATAGTTTAGACGGGAATATTCTGTTAAAAATAACATCACATTATAAAAGGATTCATATAACAAATAAATGTACTCTTGCACGCATGAATCGCTATTAATAATTTATAAAAAAAACCTATGATCTGTTGATCAAATATTTACCATTTTTTTTCTAACTAACGCGAACTAATTTCGCGTTTTATATGTTTTAAGACATTAAGTCAAACAAAAATAAATCACAGACGCAGAAAACTTGTTTACTAAAAGTGCAAATAAATCAGAAGTGTGTCTGTTGTTCTTGTGACATAAAAATATAATCCTCACCTTCTTATCGTTTAAATTCTTTTAAAATCTGTCCATAAATATTAAGAAATTGAGAACCATAATAAGCGTAGGCTTCGTAGCAGGTATACGAATCTTTAAACATGGTGTATAAAAAAGTTATAATGTAATCATACGCATTAAGTCTTGAAAGATAGCTGCAAATTAAATAAATAATATTAACTTTCAATCAGAAGAAGAATGTCTCAAACTATTTTACTTGAACAAGCAGAACAATACCAACTCTAGACGAAAGTTATTATTTTCATAACGAACTCAATAATCTAGATAAATGAATGAAAAACAAAAAAAGATAATATTTTTAATTTTGTATTCGCTAAGAGAACACCACACGTTAGCAATTCACTCACAAACTTGATAACCTCACAACAACTACTAGTCGCAATTAGTGTGTGCTGCAATTCACGAGAATCACCAGAAAAGTATCATAAGACATTTGCGATAGAATTTTGCATTGTAAAAAGAACGAAAGACGAATGTTGCCAGCAATTCCAGGATAACAGCTTAATTTGGCGTAGACTAGCGTAAGGAAGGTACATTCACAAACGCTTTGAGAACTAGACCTAATTGGACTCACTGTATTAATGCTAAGCCGTTTAGCCTTAAAAGTTTTGTTTGTAAATTTTTTGACGGTATGATAAGCTTACGTTCCATTATTGTTATTAGATAACCCGAAAGTAATTACTTCTTAACCGAGAGCTGGACTGAGTTCCCTTAGTAATTGTAATGTTAACTGAGGACTTGCGATGTTCGTAACATACAGAGAACAGAGGCAGTGAACTTACGAATCAGTGATTGCTCGTATTAATAGTTCCTAGCAGGCGAATGAGATAAGCAGAGCAGATAATCTAGCGTTTGGCAGACTTAATCTGACGACATGAAGTGAAATAATGATTTATATACATATATATAATATTTTTTGTTGCACGTTGTTTTTGAGCGGAGGCTGTTTTTTAATGCATGTTTCTTGTTCTGTCCTTGCATGTAGGGATTCGGTTTTGTAACATTCGCTAATAGTAGCGATGCGGAGCGAGCACGCGAACGTCTTCACGGCACTGTGGTTGAGGGACGCAAGATTGAGGTGTGCATGATTAATTTATTTACTATTTTTTTATTTATTTCATTTACTTTTGTTACAACAAAATAATTACCGAACGATATTTACTATTTAAACATATAAGTAATTGGGCGCCCAGCGCCAACATATGTCGCTGTATTTTGATCTGAACTGGAAGTGATCAGTTGCCTTACGTTGCGTTACGTTACGTTTACTATTATGCATACGTATGAATCCTGATATAGTCGGCTACCCCTCCTCTGATAAGCGAGGTGTGTTTGTTAAAGTTTTTATTCGGGAATGTCTTAATAAGCTCTTTATTTTTACTTAGCTCTTTTTTTTAAATTATTTTCAACGATCCCTAGGTCTTGTTTTTAACGTAACCCTTAATTGTGTTCTTTTTTTTTATTTTCTGTAGCATTTCTGCTCTTTACCAGGGGATTTAGCGAATTTTCCTAACAATTTCACCTACAGTATTTAATTGACCCCAATTGTTTTTTACTCTGACCCCAAATTGATGATAATTTATGGAATGATTTAACTGAATTTATTTTTATTAGCTAGGGTTAATTTTTGAAAGACCATGAAAATAAAATTTGAAACAAAAACTTCATCCCTAATTCGTATGTAGCGAAAAGTTTCAAAATATTCATTGCTAAAAAATCGAAAACGTTCTTTACTGTCCATAAAATACCTAAGATATTTTCAGCTTTTATTTTACTATAAAAAAATGAAGAAAAATAAAATCAACATATTATTGCAGGTAAATGTACATGACAAGCAATGCCAAGGCTGACTTTTAAAACTGTAGGAAAAGCAATGAATGACGAGGTGATGAATTTTATTTTCAATGAATTTTCTTACTGTCTATGCCCCAGTTTGTAAAAATGCATTCAATGCCACTTATAGGATAAATCGGCCTACAATTAAATTTTGAGTTTTTCTGTATGCTAGCATTGAACGCGCAGACATAGGACATTGTAATATGCTCCAATAAATCTGCATGAAATTAGAAGTCCAAAGATATTTTTTATACCGCAACCAGAAAAGTGAATTGTCTAAATTTAGTGCTTCAAAAGCTGAGGCTAATTGTCCTAAATTATGATCTACATTAAATTTTCATACAAATATTCCAATTTGACCTTTGAATTTCTAATATTGTCTGGAATTTCATGCTGTAGTTAATAATGCGATTTGTTTAACAACAAAGCTGCCATAGAACCTTTAATTTTAGCCCAGAAAATTCAGAGAATTCAATCACTTCTTTATTGTTATAGATCTGACCCTGCATTTAAGGAAGCTCTTTATGTTTGTAAAATTTATATCCTTTCTCATCGGGGAACTTTTGTGAGCCCATTGTGTTGCTGCCAGTCAACAGAGGTATCAGGTTCCACGTTTAATGCTCCTTCCATTATCGCGATTTTATCAGTTTGTTTGCGAACCACTCATTAGTTCGTGCCGACATTGTTGGGCTGAAAAGTAATTTTGGTTCTTTCCGCTTTATTTATGGCTGTGAAAGCCCCTGGTTCACTTAATCCCTACACGTTTTACAGCTGATGGAAAACTTTACCTGAACACCTGCACCCACATCAACAGTAGGCTTTCCAGTGTTAATCAAAACAAGATTTTCCAATAATCCCACAGCATACTCCCTCTGACGGCGACTCCAAACAATGGAATCAAACCGCACAACAAAACTGCTTAAAACATAGTCATGGCGATAAACTTCGTCATATTCCCCATTCGTTGGTTTTGGTTCCGAAATTCCCGGGGAATTTAGTTATTATCATCCCAATCCCTAGTCGACGAACAGCCCATCCCGCTAGAAAAAGCAGCCTTGACTCGATTCCGGATAAAACTGGGTAATGAATCATTTGGAGAGATGCATCCCGCATCTTGCATCACCCTCCACCAGCATTCTGCACGAGACTTTTCAATTATCCCAGAATTAACTTGCAGATCCTTAAAAGCTTCTTATTAAGTTTGTGACATACGTACAGGAACCTTATGAACACAGATTCTCGCGTGCCATGGCCTGTGCTCCTTACTTCGGGTTTTTTTCATTTTATTCATATTCTCTTTATTAATTTCCTAGAAAGAATATTTCCTATTGTTCATACCTACTTTTATTTGTTGCGAGGGAGTCGAGCTAAAAAACGTTCTCATTGTGTGTAGGTCAGATTCTTTGTTATGTAGCTTAGCTACAGTCCCCTTTTATAAATGTTATTTTGTTGTATAAGCGGGCTATCTGCCCTTGGTTAGTTAAAAACCAAAAAAAAATTCTTTCTGTCCTCCTACATCGAGGCAAAAAGCTTATGGAATCGATTTTGTAAGGTAGGTGAAAACAAACTGCTTAATAATCACAATTCTCAAAAAATAAATTTTGCTCGATGTGCTCTACATTTCTGCGTTTATATTTCAGTTTAAATACAATTGAATCAAAAACATACGGTAAACAACTGTGATAATTGCCTGTTTAACTCAAGCGGATTTTTTTTAACCTAATTGCATTTCTGTTATTTCAAATCGATAAGGCAAACAAACCTTTTCACGCTGTTCCTTCCAAAAAGCATATTCAAATGTAATGTTTATGAAACACAAATATCTGGGATGTATTTTGAAGATACTTCAGTCAATAAAAAATCCAAGGCTAGAATTTGTTTTCCTTCTAATACTTTTAGTATTAATGTTTTTAATTTTTAATTTAGCGCCATTGCTGCTTGTTTATTCATTACGAAAATCTTTTACATTCATATTGATACAAAAGCAACGCTTTTATTTTCAATTCATTATTGATCTTATTCATGTTATTATCCTTGAATTAACCCCATTTTGATTTTGCTTATCCCATGCTAACCTGTCGTACCTTATCGCTATTAAATCTCTTTGATGTATTTCGGGGCGCTCACCGGCTTTGAAACTCTAAACCTTTGGGTTACGTCTAGCAAATGGGTTAAAAAATTCTAAAATGTTGTTGCCATTAAACAATAAAAATAGGAACATTATGAGCCTGCATTAAAATCCCTGCTGCTCTTACTGTTTTTTTTTTCAAATTCAGTTTTCGGCCCTATTTTATTCTTTCAGCTCTTCGTAACCATCTAATACTGAACAGACAATGCGATAATTATTTTATAAATAAATCGCCCTTGTTTATGAATTCTTCCACATCGTACGATTTTTCATCCACAATGTTTAAAATATCCTAACCATCGAAATAAATTTAAACATTTAATTCATAAATTTAAACAAATATTTAGACAGTAATAATCAAAGTGATTTAGGATAACCCATCTAGTGTTTTGAAAAATCTCATAATATTTCTTTCTACTTTAATATATTTGTTTTTTCATGTTTTAAATATAGACCACTGTAAGCTACTTAAGATTCAAATTAATCATTTTTATTTTTAAGTCACCACGAAATTAAGAAGCAGGAAATTGCTCGTCTCTTATCAATTAAACAAGGGCCATTCCCGCTTCCCCGTAAATATGAAACCAACAACTTTGTTGACTTGATGAAAATCCTCCGAGTTGGAAACTTTTAAAATTTGCACCTTCAGAGGGGGCCTAGGTGTCACTCGTGTGACAAAAACTATTTCTCCCTGAGAAATCACCTTGCTCTAGCACAAATCTGTGTCAGCAGTTCAGCATGGCGAAATGTTGCCTCTCTGGCTTTATAAATCGAAATATTCTTCTTGTCGTTTGTGCAGGGATATCCACACAGACGGTGAGATTAATTTGTTGTTGCTGCACTGCCCCGGTGGTGCATGCCCGAGTGTGAGGTGAGGCACCGGTGTTCGTCACCCATGTGTGTGCGACTCTATAGAAAACAGCTCCAAACATAATTCCTTGCAAATTTATGCCGGAAAGTTTGCTTGTTCTAAATTTTACAGGTTGTCGCCTTAATTTGATGCAGGAAGACCAGTTGTGGTCGACTGTGAATTTTTTTTATTTTATTTTCTATTTTTATTTAATCCTGGATAAACTATTTTTTTTTTTAAATATTAAGCAAATTTTAAACTCATGCAATTTTTTATCTTGACTCTTAAGCATAGCTAAAAACATGTACAACTCTAATCCACGGGGGAATACACATAGCAACAAGAGTACAACAGTTTTGAGACTACTATGAAATTGCTATGGGGACTAGGAGACTACAGAAAAATTATTCACACTGCTGCAATTAGCCATGACCTGGTAGCAGGATACTTGAGTGCTTTCTTGTTGAGAACATTCATATTCAAGTTTCAGGCTTTTGACTTGCTGCTTATATACTAGAAATAACACAGTCTAACAAGTCACATATATACAACTAAATAGGTCGAAATATTAGTTTTCCGAAATACAAAATTTTCAAAACGCGTATTTCCGAAACAGGGCATATTTGGTCCGGATACCTTAAACACTAGTGAACCGATTTGACTAAAGATTTAAGTAATTATTCTTTATGCAGTTCAACATAACTACTTTCTAGCCAAAATTTGTATGCCAGCAAAATTAGTAAAACAAAACTTGTTACCAATTCACTTGATTTAAACTTGATTTTCAACGATTTTGAAAAGTTTTCGTTTTTAATATCGAATCCGCTACTATATTTCCAAACTTCTTACTATAGGTTTAAAATTTATTGTAGTTCAAGTTGTCGAAAAATAGGTGCTTTAAATAAGGACTCTTTGTCTCATTAAAGCAATGTTTGGATAATTTATGAATAATTTTTGTTTTCAAACTTTTTTGGAATTAATTTTACATACGAAACATATGGCATCGAGGTACGATAAGATCTATTACCTATTCTATTAAAAATAATCAAGTGAAATGAGTTTTAAAATCAGTTCACTACTGTCTTAAATTACATAGAACAACAAACAAGCTCCATTTTGGAATATATAGGCCTAAATGTTAAGTGGTGTCCCCTTACCTCGTCAAGAACCTGTATCAAATTTAATTTTCTTTTAGATGTAAAAAATGTTGAAGGAAATTGACAATGGAAGTTTCTAAGAATATTGAAACTTGAAGATATTTTTGAAATGTTTATTCGTCAGATTCTTTTGACGTAATATTAAGGTAAGCACCTACAACTTGATCAATTCAAATTGAAAAAGATCCATCTTCAGGGTTATTTTAGCGAATTAAATTGTTTAAAAGATGTAACAACAAAATCGATTTGTACAGCCCGTTGAAACCAGCATGATTAATACAACATTTTCGTACAATAGTTTCCATTATAGATTTTGAAAATATTAAACACATTAAAGAGAAATCCTTTGAAACCTTGATATTTTAAATAATATCTCATAGTCAAAATAGATCAGAATCAACATAAAAATAATAACGTACGAGATTGTATCAAAAAGCTGTTGTAGTGGAGACATTAATCAGTGTTGGGGAATTTTTACTTATCCTAGTCTATTATTTGTGCCTCTAAGAATACATGTTGGGTTTCATCTTACTTGATTCATTAACCTCTGAAATGTCTCTGCAGTATATAAACTTGGGATTTATACCCCTAATAAGACAAAGAATAGAACTAAGTACGTAACCGCTCTCTTCTATTAACTTTTTGATTCACCCCTGTTTTAGTTTTCGTTAAAACAAAGGATGACTATATTCGTTTACTGAATATATCTACAACGTATACACAATTTTTAATTAGATTTTCTATGATATAAAATATAAATATAAAAACTTTGGTAAGTAATTTAACCGTCACTTTGGAAGGTAATAATTCATTGCAATTAAAAAGAAAGTATTCCCATAAAATAAAATTGCATGTAACCAAGAGGCTTCAACTTTTATAGGCCGTGTCGTGTCTACCTTTTTTGGGCTGGTGTTTGATTCCTACCGTCGTCGTGCTGTTTTACTTCCAACGCTCCACATTAAAGCAATATCGTGAAGTAAAAATAATTAAAAAAGAAAATCCTTTAATACTTTGCAACATTTGCAACTTTATTTTGTAATATTTATATGAATGGTTTCCAAGCTTTAGAGTACTAGTGTATTTCCATCGCTTTCGCATGAGTATCTTTTGTTATGAATATAATTCCCCATAAAGTAGATGATGCACCTTTTCTAGTCCTTCATAAAAGCCAAAATAAAAAAAAAATGAGAAACTTTGTAAGATATGGGACGTAGGTTATTGTGAATAATAATAAGTAACTTTGCTTTAAACCGATTGTCCTCACGTACATCTGCTGTACTTACATATGACAGCTCGACTCTCTGTTTCCTCTCGTAATTTACCAGATTATTTACTTGTATTGATTTTTTTCTATTTATATATATTTACACTAAACATCGCTCATTCATTTTGTTCACATAAAACCAGTCAATAAAATCATCGCTTCTATGTAACTTGCTAAGTTGGTAGCACTGTTTGACTTTTTGTATTTTTATAATACGTGTATTTCTCAGCAATTCGAACGCAGTACTGACAGAAAATACAGCAAAGGACTTGCAGCTAAGAATGGTTTGATATTTAGCGAGGAGAAATTTTGTAGTTTAAGCACATGTTGATTAGCTGTTGATTTACTTTACGGTAAACATTTTTTTTTTATACTTTCTAACCTGCAACTGTTTCTAAACGCTAAACCAAGACATTTTCTTTAGTTGTTTACTTATCATTTTACTTTACTTTAATTATTTTTTTTTTATTAACTTGACTTTTGTAACGAATGTGCTTGCCCTCAGTAAAGTAATTTGTAAGGCCAGTAAAGATCGAGCAAAGTATGCAAAGCTTACACCTTATTTTTCGGGAAAAAGATAGCAATGCTGCGATACTAATATCTAATTTTTCAGAAATTGAGGTTTAAATAGTGTAAACAGACGTAGAGATTAAGCACCAAGCAAATATATATAGAGTCCGCATATAGCGGCCGATATTAATCTAGTTACTATGATTTTTCTTTTCATTTTAATTTTATTTCATCAGCAAAGAATTTTTTATTATTATCTATACAGTGCATACCAAAACTTGGTACAGTGTGTCTATCTTAATAATCTTACTGTACTACTTGACTCATACACGTGAACTTATCGGCATTTATCCCTTTGCCAGTTGGTTCAATTGGAAAGGTAAGATATTTATATATCACAAAAATTCAAATATCTAATCCACTTTAATTGGGAGATCACGAATAGTTCAACTTTTAATTGAATGGTTGGTGTTTCTTTTTTTTATTATTAAATATTTAGTCCGAGCAAAAATTTTTCACTTGATATTTTAGTAATTGAATATTTAGTAATGAATGTTTCGCTGAGCAATTATTTTGCTACATTTATTTCAAAATATATATATTTACATATATGAAAATACTTCTTGAATGACAATTTCTGAAATGGTTTTTCTCTTAAATAAATAAACGTTACAAGATACCAATTGAACGTGATTGTGAAATTATAAAAGCAACGACTATGTTATTACATTCGCTTAGTTAGAATAAACACTATCAAACGAAATTCTAAAAACGGGGAATTCGATCGTTAGTTCTTATTGGTATCTTATCCTTTATCGATTTCTCCAACTTTATTCTTCAGACTTTTTCTTGGCATAAAAACCGAACCTTGACATTGCCATAAAGATAACAAAGTCGTTGCTCTCAAATTTTCAATAACACTCTCAAATTGATGGATCTGATAAGTAATAAAATCTAGAAGGGAAACTGCACCTTTTCCCGTCTCAACATTTCAGACCAATTTGAAAAATTTCAATAAACAATAACCCACAGAAAACGTTTGAAAACGAGTAAAAACAATTCTCAATATGTTCCATTATTTGGGGACTCTTCCCGTATTATTCGAAGGCTATATAAATGTCTGTCCTAGTGGCTTTGAAACGTGGTCCAAAGAATGCAGGAAATCTAATTTGGTCAAACAATACCTCGCGGGGCGGCCTTCGCATAGCCAGAGAGATATGAAGAGGTCTAAGTCTCTGCGGGCCCTGCTGAATGACACTGTAATTTTCAATTTAGCTCAGTTATTGGTTCAGAGGTTTGCGCCAACATAAATTGAAATAAAATCAAATATAAATTGAGGCAAACCGGGAGCCATGAGGGTCCAGCAGGAGTGTCGGCTTGATGATACACCTAAGCTGATTAATGCAGGACGTCTGCTCCTACGGCCACTCTGGACTAATCGAAAAAATTAAATCGCTTTGTCTAAATTGATTGAAGTTCGTCGATAATTGCCAGCGCGCTGCTGCATGTTTTTGTGAGCTGAATTGATTCAATCAGCGGTCTGGCGGGAATTGATTGAACCGACTACTGGCGCTCCTAATGTATTTGGTTGGATTCCATTTCGAAATGAAATACCCAGGGCACCAGAGCTACTGTACTCGGTCTCTGTGCAGATAAATCCAGCTGCTCTTACAATATATGCCCATTCCTTTTTTCGAACCTTAAATTTCATTTCAATCTATGAAGGCCGTTTTTTTTTTGGCAGAGCTTCTATTTTCGGAGTCTATTTAAAGCTTGCATTGCTTTATATTTTTAATTCAAAAGTAATTTATTTCTTTGGCTGCTCTAGAAATTTCATCACCTTCTCGGGTGTTTAACGAAACTCCACAATGGATCGAGGATACGATTTATGCTAAAAATAAAACTCAATATTGAATTCTAGAAATGAATTTAACAACCAACGATTGAAATGTCGTCCTCTTACGCCGGCATGCCTTTTCTGAAAGGTATCCAAGCAGCTATGCGGCCTACCCTCTTTCGTACTTATAACAAAATCGATAGGTTTCCCGTTTTACAAGAAACTTTCTTTTAAAGCCTTTTGTTAACGGAAAATCTTTCCGATTTGCAATACCTTTTAGTCACAAAATCTTAAGGGAGTTGACAGCGTCCCAAGTAACTTTTTCATAAAAAGGAACCTTAATGGGGCAGTTGCGCAGAACAAATTTCTTTGACACTCAAGTCAAATAATTTAATCAGATTAAGAGTCTCCTCATCACGGATTTTAAACCCTTCCATAAAACATCGTCCCTATATAATTCATAATATGAAAGAAAGTTGCTCTTCTGGGATAAAGGAGTTATGACTGAATATCGGAAGCTTTCTAGAAAAAAGCTTAGTGGCAGAAAATAAGTGGCAGAATTTGTGCACTTTACTAAAGCCTTTGATGTCATCAATACTGGGAAATGGAAATTTAGTGAATAATCATTGTGTGCTCGTTGTCTGTAATTAGACCAATACTATTTACTTATACTTCCAATATAAATCTTTAACTAATTCTATTTTTTTTACATATAAAGACTATAAATTTTACTCAAGTCTCAAGTCAAGTATTTAACCATCTGCGTGTATAAATTTTTCGAGTAGTACAAACTCAAATTCATCTTTTGTTCATTTTTAAAATATTCATTACACATTAGATAACCTGAAAACTTGACTCCTCTTGACGATTTCAAACTACGCAATACGAAAACCGTGGCTGCTTTGTTCGTAAAAACCATCATTTCCTTTAACGAAATCATGTAGAATACTTGTTAATTGTAAAGGAAATTTTAAAAGTTTGACAAAATAATTATATAATTATAATATTATATATTATAATTGTTTTAACAAAGTACCTGATAGACAAAATTCGCTTTTATTTATATTTGGGGTCTACAGAAAAACCCTATTGATAACATTCTTTATTGTTTGTTTTTTACAAAAACAATATACCAGAATAATACAGCGGTGGCTTTTAATCAAAGACCTGTTCGAATTAAGTTAGTCCACATATTCTGTATGATTTTAATTAAATAAAACATGAACAGCTATGCAACGAACACCAAATAATTGCTGCCGGTTTAAATTGATTAATTTGCTTTGTAATTTTTATATTAAGCAAAACATGTAAATGAACTAAAAGTGTTTACGAAAAATTGAATGGAGCCTCTTTCACTACGCATTATTAATAAATTAATCGATCCAGGTCAATTTATTAGCACATTAATTTCTAACGTATGCAAATTAATCTGTGATATTAATGGTCATTTATAGCCAACTAATTAAATATAAAATCAAGATAGAATTTCTAATTAGTCTTGGAGACGTGCGAAAGCTACACGGATTCGCATTAAATTTTGATATGTAATCAAAACATTTGTTTTCCTGTATGTAAATAAAACGAAAATAAATTTACAAAACTTAATCTGGCTTAAAGAATTCTTGCAAATAAAAACATTCCGCTGCCAACTCCTTTGACCCAAATTTTTCCGATTATGAAATCATCTAATTTGTAACTTCAAGAAGTTCCTTTTGAAATCTATCACCAGTCATTAGTTTTCCTTTTTATGATCGCAATATTCGAGTTTTCTTCATCTACGTAGGAGCTGTAATATTCTGGATATTGTTTCCTCCTAATGCTTCACAATAATGAAAATCGAGAAAACAAAATTTGATGAAGTGATAAACTTCACCAGATTATCATATAAAGTACTACTCCTGCGTTAAAAAAATATATAGTCGCAGTTTATTATTGGAAGGAGGGAAGAATACAGCGGTAAATGAAAAGAAAGGGCAGCTGCAGGGATAAAGCTGGAAAATATTTCACGAGGAAAAACGGAATTGTTTCCAAAGAAATAACCATTCTGTGGCAGAAATGGGGTAATCTAAGGATTTGTTGTATTTTAGGACACAGGCCCCTCTCTTTTCTCGTTAACTAGTCCGAGAAAATACCCATTTTTAAACTTTTGAGCTGACACTGTTGTAAATTCCCGATTCTTATTTAACTTTGGACTCAGAAAAAAGTATACATGCATGAGGCACATGCGTGCTTGTTATTACCAACATTATGCAGGAGGAAATGGAAAATTATTTAAGGACATTTTAAGGAAGAAAAAATTACAGGCGAATAGCCGTTCTTCACGCTGGCTATGTAAGGGGCGATCGAAAAATACTGCGACTGTTTTATTCATAGTATTTCGTATTTTACTCGTATATGAATCTACACGTCGTTTACTAGAACCCGAATCAGAAAAAGGTGCATCATTTACTTACTACAGCTTCTCTCGTTTTACACGAAGCATTAAAATAAAACAATTTACAAAAATAAAATTATAAATTTTGATATCTCGTACAAACAAAAGGGACTAAACGATCGTTTGTCAATTTATCAACAATTTTTTTAGTTCTTATATCACTTTTATGGGCTGAGAATTTTTAAGTTATGATTTCTCACAAAATCAATTTTTTTTATCCAAATTCGATATGATTCCACGGCTGATAGTCTATAATAGGACAATGGAAACAAATCGTCTAGAAGAAATTTTATATTTTTATTTGAGAAGAATCGCAAAATCATCTACCATAATATTCGTCGGCATAAATTTTAAATTTCAGTGCTATTCTTAACGAATATTTATGTCTGCCATGAATAAATGAGAAAAAGCAATATTTTTTAGCGCCCTTTACATTTGAGAGAAAAATGTTTTTGATCAAAAGAAATGTTCAGCCAAGATTTCCTTCTGCATGAATGATATTAATCATCGGTAATTTTTTTATTATCATTTCATTATTTTTATAAAACTAATACAACTTTACTAGAACATGAACTAATATTTCGTTTTTTTCTTCCCTAATTAAACAAAATCAGGTGAATAATGCAACAGCTCGTGTTCAAACAAAGAAGGCTACACCTACAGTTCCAAGTGGTAAGTTTTTTTTCTTAAATGGCATAATGAATCATCCAATTAGTCTTAGTTGTAACTCGACAAAATATTCGTATTTAAGTGTTTTTAGTGATTTTAATCTGTATAGATTCAATTAGAAATAGATACTAAGATAGATATCTCTAGATATGTGATAAATTAGAATACACAATATTTGATAAAAAAGATTATAAGAAAATACACTTACTTAGGGGTCTAAGTTACATCATAGCGTTGTAGCAAATGAGCTTGTTGGGAATTCTCCCAAATTTTTTTAAAAGCATATTTTTCGCCAGGAGAATTAAATATATTATATTGCTTCTTTTCTGTCAAGATTGTTCTTTAAATTTGTTTCTCTGAATTTCCGACTCTTCCACCCTTCAGGGAGTCAGATGTGAACTAAAAACTGTATGATTGATTTCTTCAACGTCCCTTCTCCCCATGTCTTGCAATTCGTGCTGGCAAAGATTTTCAGACAGACATGGGGGCCTTTTATGTTTACAAAGTTCCTTTAATATCCAATTAAATGTCGTTGACCTAATGACCTTTATTCAGCGCATTTATTGCGACTGCAAGCACCTAAGGCTTAAAACTTTGTAGTCGTTTTTCGTGTCCATTTAACGGTGCTTAATTTAGTAAAGTCTGTTATACCTTTTGCTACAATCTTCAGCGACTTTATCATTAATTTATTTATCGAAAAGTTCAACTATTCTCCGTCTGTTGCCATTTAATCCAAAAGTTGTCAATTGGAAGAACTATCAAGTGCTCATCCAATTATTGCTTCCATTAAGCTAAACTAAGTAGACTGGAATTGTCGAATAATTAATCTTCTCAAATTTAAATTTCATTTGATCTTACTTAGCAATATTGAAATCCAAGAAATATATTCTCACGCTTCGTCCCTTTACGCCCATTCCCGCCGCACTTAGAGCGGGTTTTGTCATTTCAGGAATTTGCAATTGAAATTCCGTCAAATTCGGATGACATGATCTATCTATCCCTATTCGGTGTTCCCGGGTCCCGACAGAATGTATCCCGAGGGGCCAATTGTAAGAACCGATAACATTTCAGCGCTCAGCAAATGTTTACCTGAGCAACTTCGCCCGGCGACCCTCGACTACGTCGGGTGAAGTCAAACTTGAAGAATATTTCCCTAGCTCGCGGATTTCCACTATTCTCTTGTCCGCAATTTATAAGGAACACTCTAGAGATGTTCTCGCAAATGTTCAATTGCAAACAGTTATTCTTGCCAAATTTACATATACTAAGACGGCGATGGGGATTCCCTCTGACTCCGGCAATTTCTCAAGATGTTACAGACGAATTGTTGCGGGAGTGGATGGAGTCGCTTGTCTTTGGTGACAGTGATGGACTGCAATTTTGCTTTATACCAATAAGATAAATGTCAACAAAGATAAGAAACTGCTCCCAATGCGAAAATGTTCTCAGACTCGAGACCCATTGTTTTCTTACGTTAAGTCGTATTTCCTCCTTATTCTTTCATCAGAGAATTTTCTTGATTTATCACCGTACCGTGTCAGTGGTCGTCTTCGCGTGCAAAAACACACAGTCTCTTTTAAATAGGCGCCGTTTACACTTCGCTTGAATTGAAACATTTTTCAACTTTCTGAAGACATCGTCAACGTTGAAAGGCCGTGAAATTTTCAATTTGTATAAATATTGGAGCATGAACGCATTCACTGGCGAATGAGACAATATAAAGGGGATTCCTACAGGAAGCACAGCTTGTACAGGAATTTATTACGCGTTCATAAAAACGCTTTTGCACGCGGCTACTCCAGACTTCTGTCTACTGCTTTCAGTCCAGAGAAAACAAAATAGTTTCCTTTCCTACTCGTAGTATAAAAGTATCCAAGTGGATACTTCAGAAATAATTTCATACGCGTGTGTGTGTTGCACGAGTCATACGGGCCGAGTTGGGCAATAAAATCTTCGAAAATGTACTCGCTATAGTGTTCAGAGAAAAGTGCATTTTTGTAAAAGTCATTTCGAGTGCACCAGTTCGAAATTTTGATTATCCTTCGAGATTTATCTTGGAACGATAGCTTTCCCACTATTCAGAGATTACCTATAAACATATCAGAAGAATGTTTGTCTTTCAGAACGATCTTCAATTGTTCTTAATCGAAAGTAGACAACAGACTCATAGGTACCGAAAGTTTTGCAATTTTCTTAGTTTTGAACTTTAAATATTCTATTTGTGTACTGTTATATCTGTTTTCTAATTAATTATAAACCATTATAACAATGAGCTACAAGAATACTGGTCTATAATTAAAGATATAAATTACTAGTTGTATTTAGGTTAGATATTTAAAAGAAAGACAATTATTTTCAGGAGGACTTCAATGTAACTTCTCGACGAACTTTTGTTTTCAACATTCCTTTTATTAAAATCGATTTGGAGTCCTAGTACTTGTACATTTAGCGGGAAGTGTTTGTGATAAAATCAAAACGAAAGTAATAAATCAAAAAAAAGTTGTAGGATAGAAATGTAGCAGTCATAAATGTCTAAAATCGTTGCATCATTGCAATGGATGATAGGGAATACTTTCATTAAATTAAAATGTTTGACTTTGATCTTTTGTGGTAACAAGTTGCTGAAGTGCCCACTTGAAAATTCACATAGAATTTGATTAGTGTGGAAGTGGATTGCGTACTTACTTTTTGAGTGCTTGCCCTTAGTTTAGTAGTAAGTGGGTACTTCTTTTAATTATAGCAATTTTACGATAGCTATTTTTGCTACCTTTCTGTCGACACCAATTCTCTATTTGAATATTCTTTAGTAAACCGATACGATTTCCCAGAAGTGAGTCACACTATATGCAATTGAAATTTACAAATGTACGACGAATAGGAGGTAGTTTTATTCTGGCTATATTAGAATAAAAGACATGTACGGTTTTAAGAGGAATTGCAACTTTAAAACTTTAAACGAATTGCTTTTTGTACCATATTTTTCCCTGTTTTCTTACTTTCAATTTTAGATCAAGCATGAAACAAAGCTATTGTATTGTTGAAAAACAAGCTATTTAACTTCTTCTGATTGTCCTCATAATTATTTTTGAGGCAAAATTATTATTTTTATATCAGAAATGTTCCATAACATGGAGGCGATTCAAAAGAAAAATTATCCTAATTTTGAAATGCAATTTAAACCATTCTAAAGAAGAACATTGTCCTTTTGTTGAACATGTTTCAATTGTCAAAACTTTCCTAAAATGACCCATTAGGAGTGATGATTGCTTAAAATTCTTTTGATAAAAATAATCTATTCTCTAATTTTTTTCCTGTTTACTTACTTAAATGACCCTAAAAAGGAGAAATGACTATACTATTAGCCGCACGAAAAATTTGACCAAGAACCTTCCTAATGCTAATCTATAATTGAACATTTTTCTGGCTCAGCCAAAATTGACATATCGATTTCGATTTCACAAAACCGTCCTTTTTAAGAAATTATGTTTGTTAAGAGCAAACAAAAGTGACTGTAGCTGACAGTCCCTAATCGATTAAGAAGTCCAATAGGCACACTCTTAATATATTTAATGATTTGGAAAATCACAACTGATTGAGGGTTTTATCCGAAAATAAAATATCTACCTATTTCGATAATCTTGTTCCTTTCTTTTTTCAAAATAAATGAACTTTTGTGTATTCAGTACTTGGACTTTTTATGAAAATAAAATTAATGTAGATGATTATTTCTAACACAAAACGACGTTTAACTTTACTATTTGCTGATTCAAGGCAAGATTAACGCTAAAGAGATATCGCTTTCCCAACAAGCTCGACAGTAGGATATTACGACCAGGATAAGCTTAGTAAGAATAATTGTAACGCTTTTTGCAGCGCAAAATATTCTGTTTAGCTTCAGCATTTATTTGTAAAAGACTACACAAATTAAATATAGAGCTTAGAAGCGACGGCTTATTTAAATTTGCCAAGAAAGTGGTAAGGTGGCCGTCATGTCTTGAAATTGGGTGGTGCACCTTACTAGAGTCGTTGGAGCGAATTTAATTAATGCCGACATAATTAAGTTTTGTAGGGTACGTTGACATAAATCAGTGCTAACAGTGTTATTTATATTAACAATTTTTTTAATTAATTTTGTTTCTATGGGTTCATCATCAGTTTGTCTGACTAAAGAAGGTGCCGTTGCGGCTCCAGCTCTGGGTGAGCTCCATTTATTTATTTTGATTTTAACTTTTCTGTTATGTTAAATGTATCACCCTGTCCTAGCATATTCGTACATATATATATAAAGTTAGTCCCAGCAGAATATATTTACGTGCTGCATAACACTAGACGAGTCTTGTCTACCTTTTCTTGCTCTCGGTCCAATCATAATAAAGTAGTGCATCGTTCAGTGAATGACATGAATATTTATAATTTCCAAAAATTAGAGAAAGAATCGTTAGAATATGTGTAAATTGCTTCTATAAGGTGTCTGCACAGTGCAGTTCTATCAGCCTCATAGACGCAATTACGCGCTATTGTTTGCATTTAGCTGCATATTTAATGTTTTATAACAAGCGAACTTTCTGAATGTGGTTTGTGGGCTAAATGACAATGTTTCTGCTTAAGACCAATAATCCAGTTAAACACTAACAATCCAGCTTGAATGCACCCAATGTTTACATTTGTGAGAGCCTGATTAGAAGTTTTCTAGGGTAACCAGAAGCCGTGTATTGCTTGTCCTTGCTTTGCATACGTAAACTTGCTCTTCCGATTACATTTATCTTCCAAAGTACTTTAGGCTAAACTGGCGAGGTATATGATAGAACTTACAAAGCCATCTTGATTAAGTATGATGCATATTTCATCTGGGAAAATGTTTTATTTCCACCCTAGGTCTGCAAATGTAAAATGCATTAATTATTCATTAACGAGTTTTATTTGCGTAAAGAGCTAGGTACCAGATGCTAGAAAGTGTTCAGAAAGAGCTCACTGAATATGGGAAGTCAAGTAGAAATGCAATTCAATTTCATTTTGCCCATTTGCATGATCCGGGTATGGAAATTGCCGTGATATTAAGATCTTCAGTTATTTCATTCATTTTATATTCTATAATGTAAAGTTTGATATACTCAATCTTCGTGCGTTTAAACGAAAACCATCTTTTTATTTATTTATTTATTTAAGAAAGGAAGAGAAAATTTTTAAAAGTAAAGAAACTTGTAGCCATAGAAAAGACATCTAATAAAAGTACGAACACATATTCAAACTATCTGCTTTTTCATAAGAACGGAAAAAATTTAAAAGTATTAAAGTAGTGCATCCAAACAAGTCCACAAAATTCTTGTTTAACTCTAAATAGGTTTTCAGATTTTTGCCATCTAGTCCTCTATAAGGACTATAAGTTTGAGGTAAAATACAGCCAAACGTTCGTTTTCTTCGAGGCTGTGATAAGAAATTATAGATAGTTGTAATCGTATATCTTTTTAAAAAAACAAAAAGTAGACTTTTTTTCAAATTTAAATAAAAATGTATGCTTATATTTTATCCCTTTGCAAAAAGCTCTTTGATATTTAAATAATTCTGTTCAAAGTAGATGTTTTTTTTTTATATAAAATAAAAAGGAGGATGAACTTTTGTGTTTAAAATTCAAAGTTTGTTTTTACTGAATTTTTAAGTGTAAAAAGATATTTTCATTCAGTCTGGATACCTAAAGTTAAAAGTGGAGAGACAGTTAAAGCCGAATCAAAGTCGAAGTATTCTTTATTACACAGATAACCGGCTCAATCGCAACCAACTTTTATAAGTACAGTAAAACCCCGATTGGTCTAATTGCTGTCGAAAATGGTCCATTTAATCGAATGTACAGAAAGCAATATTCTGAATATTAAAAAAGGAGGTTATTAAAAAAGTGCATATTCAAACGTGTTGGACAATCGAAAATCAGGATAGTTAAGTTCTGAATAATCGGGGTTCTATTGTATACAGAGTTAATTTTTTCGATGTAATTTTATAATTTTATTAACATAGAAATAATAATACGGTAGTTGATTATTTTATCTAGCAATCATCCTGTCTAGAAAAGACAGGAGACTTTCTAAAGATTTTATTTTAATGCAGATAGAAGCATATAATAATTTATTTTTGAATTTTTTTGTTAGTAATTTTCAATAAAATGCGCCATTTCCTATTCTGTATTTCAAATGCATTTTTGGATTAGTAGTGTGTAGATTTTTAATAGCATTAATAGAACACTGGTTTACTTACTACAGCGTCATTTGAAAATTGATTAGATAGGAATTCATCAGAAAAGTTAACATACTCTTCCGTCAAATAATGTATAGATTATTTTTCATCTTTCCTTGTCTCCTAGCTTTATAGAATACTGATGGCTCGAATTATTAAAAGAAACATCTGTCAATATTAGACCGTTCTACCGACACTGCTTAAATTAGTTTTAGAAATTATAGTACGCAAGCAGTTTTCCGATTTCCCACCCAACAATTGTTGCCCTTTGCATGAGCAAAATCTCGGCTTACTGTTGCCTCTAGTGACCTGGCCTCTGATTGGCCGGACTTGTGGAAAGGCGCATGTGCATTGTCAACCTACTTACTGTGCGTGAACGGTCCTCTGCATCTTGTAAAATTGCCTATTCTAGTGGTGTTATGGCAGTTTACTTTCCGACATAATTCTTAATGTGCTTTTGTGACCCGATTTAGACTGAATTAAAAATTAACACTGTAATTGCTGATATTCGATTTGTTTTGTACTAAAATGTTGCTTTTTTCTCGTTTGCAGTTTGCGTTCAGTGGCCCGAAGGTAAGGTCTTTAACAGCTTGCTTAACAGCGGTTTAAAGCGGAATCGAAAAAACTATTGAAATGAGACTGTTTAGTATTTCTTTGTGGGTTTCTATTTGATATAAGTGTTTTGCAGAAGAGCGGTTTTGTTCTTGTCTTTAGTTGGCAGACAGTACATTTTAAAAGTTTTAACCTTAGGACTCATTTGTTATTTAAACATTTTGCAGATAAAAATTGTACTATTTCATACTGTTCATTACTTTCTTTAATTTTTGGAAATATTGCCGTTTTTTATTACTTTTCGTTTCATTCTGTTGCACAAATCAAATTCAAATTTATTTTTGGAAACTATAGCATCTATTTGATCGAATAAATTTTATAATTTCCGTTGATCATCATCGTTTACTTTGTTAGCCGTGTTATGTTCCTTAGCATCCGAGACGTAAATACAACTTGCTTAACTTTTAAGATTTTGTACGTTAACCGATATCATTGTCATGAACATTTCACTAATTTATCTTTGAATTGTTGCTGTAGTTTGTGATGAGAAATATTATTTATGAAAATGGTGAATCCGTCAGGTTACCGGTTACCAGTCACGTGGCCATTTCTCGGTGCTGTCGGCACCTCAACACTAAACCCAACAGCTCCGGCTGCCACACAACTAGCTCCGACAACGCCACTAGTCCTAGCTCCCCGCGCCACACAAAGACGGAGGTATTTAAAATTGCTGCATAGAGTTAAAAATATTCTAACAGATATACCTAGGCTACTTACCTACGATTAAGATTTACTTAAGACATACTTACCGTTTGCCTTTTTACACGTTCAAGTTCATTTGTGGCGAATGTCGATGCATCCCTGTCTGTCGAATGTCGAAATGCTTCTGCCCGTCTTCGATCATTATTATTAACTTAATCAGATCGCCCTGCATCTTAGTGTTTGCATTGTGGGATGTAACTAACTCAGTGCACGCTATACTATAACTATAATATAATCGGAATGTTGCTATAATTAACTCGGTTAATGCATCCTGTACGCATACGTAGATTCATTATTGTCTCCTGTGAGTTTTATTTGGATTTATTTTTCACTAATTTTGAAATCGCAGTGATTGTATGTTGCACGAACATAGTGTTTTGCCAGTATCCTAGGTGACCAAGCATTTTACATCTTAGCTACTCTACTATATTCTAAAACGGCAAACAACACGTCTACCACTGTAAATACGATACCTATACCGAAGCCGATTGCTGAGGGATACGCAAGTTTTATTTTCGTCTAAGCCACGTTTCGTTAATCAATCAGTTTAATTTCTGTGAATGCTTCATGGTTTTCTACTGTGGTTAGTTAGAGGCAAATTTGTTAATTTAATACACCAAAAAGCCGCGATCCATCTAGCTAAATAATTCACGTTTAGTGGCAGGAGTTTAATTAATATTATATTTTCTAGTGGAATGCGTATGTATGATTTGCAGATTCCGACGTACTTTTATTGCCGACGTGCAGCCAATAGGCTTTTTTTTTTAATTAAATCATCGCGGTGCCATGATTTTAAGAACCTTTTTTAAACGTTTAATTAAAATCATCTCTTGCGGAACAGCATAATTTTAATAACTTGCTAATTGGAGCACGTTCTCAGGTGGCCGCTTCCTTGTTGCACAATTGCACTGGGAATAATGCATACATTAACGACGACACAATACCGCCATTGAATGTCGAATATTGTTGCATTTAATAGAGCCCTATGGAACATGAAAATCTCTTCAATGTAAGGCTTGCTAGTTGAACTATTATGCAAAATGTAGGTACCACAATTTCGAACACGATTTGTACCTCGGCTTCAGTGATTTCGTCCTTTATTCGAATATTTAAACAATACACAATTATTTGTTGTGTTCTGTTTTAAATTTCAAATCAAACAAAGGAAAAACAGGAATTTTGATCTATGATAAAAATGATAATTGATAAATTACATCAAATATTCATTATTCCCGTATGTATATGAGACCTATAATATGAATAATATTTTTGTAAAGAAACACATAAGAATTTATTCTAGAAAGACTCCATCATCAACGATAACTCTTTTCGATTATAAAAATAAACAAAAATAAAAGCACAATTTTGTCGTAGGCTATTTTTAAAATGGTCGTTAAAAAAGAAGATGCTGTTAAAAATTAAAAATGTAATTTTTAAAGTAAATGTTGGTTTTTGTCATAAGAAAATAATGGAGTATTATAAAAACAAAGGGTTATAACAAAATTAAAATCAATTCAGAAATGTTTAAGATAGCGTTGGTACCGATTTCAGAAACAGAGTTTTAAGAAAACAGCAATGAGGTTTTAACGTACTAACGACTTACTATAAACTTTACAGTTTTGGGGATTTGAAAATTAAAACTTTTTGAAAATATATAGTTTTCGGAAGATAGAAGTTATGCATACTATACGTTGTCGGGTGGAAAAAAATTGTATGTTTAAGAATTTGTCTATGGAACTAAATTCTTTTTCTTTCAAACTTGAATTTTTTCACTTTTATTTTAAACAATATTTAATTTATTTCTTGTTTAAAGAAGATATAAATTAATAATACTAAAGGCAATTGATAGTTGAAAGTCGTAGTTTGCGAAAATGCATTGAAATCTGTTCGAATTCATTGTTAAAATATTTCGCAAAGTTTAACATTTTGATTCAAGTTAAAAGATCAATTGTTTAGTAGAATATATTCCTAAACAAAAGCAAGCGTTAAAAGACTATACGGGGAATGGCCGTAGTCGAGACCGGGTCAGAATTTATTATTGCTTTAATTCAGTAAAAAAAAACCATTTGAAATGGTAACTACTTTTCTAGGGCAGTTTTAAATAATCTTAGAACTGGCGGTTTTTATAAATTTTAAAAGATTAACAATGACGCACAGTACTTATTTTAGAGTATTATATATACTAACGTAGGTAAGGGTGGACTATCCTCCATACAGAGATATACCTCTTTTTATTGCTCACGTTCTGGTGCTAAAACCACTTTCATTCAGAAATATTAAATTCAGTCAGCAGGTACGTGGAAACAGGTATTTAACTAAATTTTCCTAAAGGGGTCGTTATAAAAATTGTCCCATGAGACAATTTATGTGGCGTGGCTCCTAATGAAAATAGGCATTTTCATTTTTTAAGGTGCACAAAAGTACACACACCCTGCCCCCGCAAACACAGTTTCTTATTAAATTCTTCAACAAGAACTTTAATTACATTTTCCTGCAGGCATAAGCGGCGTTTTCGTTGTGATTAATTAATTTCTGTTTGCAGAGGCCAACTCGGATGGCGCCTTTGTCAGTGAAAATAATTAAGAAGAACGAGAGTAATTTATTTATTGCTTTTTTGGTGATGTATGTTTTTCCGGACGCTGTGAAATTCTTTACACTAATAGCAAAACTCTGGCGGAAAGTGAGCGATTTGAAGGGAATAATGGATTTAAGGGTTGAGGCAATATTTGTACTCTGATTAATGCCAGTCATTTATTATTATTGTCTGTAGGACTAGTACATTGCGCCATGCTGCAGTACTAACAACGGAGTAAATTAATGGACGGAGTAAAATTAAATTTTCGGCGTGTCATTAAGTTATTAAATTTTATACTTAGAAGGTTTTATAACATAAAATACTATTCCCACACTACTGGAAATCAATTACGCATTCAGTACACTATTAATAATACAATACCGTCTTCTGGTCCAGTGGCGCATCAAAAGGAGAAGCCAAAGAAAAAGGAAAGAAGAACACAGAAAATTAGGAAAAATTTCTTCTTTGTAAACCAAAAGATCTATGAAATCAGAAATGGATTTTATTGTTCACATTTTAGAGGGACCAAGGTACACTAAAAGTATTTTTATCCGTGCGACTCCTCACAAAATTAAATCCTGAGTGCGCCACTGCTTCTGCCACTTCTGCCAGTGAAGTTTAAACGAGAATTAACAATTTTAAAAATAACTACGCCAGGCCTTAATTAACCACAACAACCTAAAGAATACTTAAAACACATTTAATTCTAGCTGTTTAAGAAAATAAAACAAAGTTTTCGTTTAGAACACACCAGGCAACACGTAAAAAGTGTGCAAGCTTTTTCTGTTCCTATCTCATTCATTCATTTCAGAAGTCACAGTGTTTGTCTGACACATTCACAACTCTAATTACTTTTTTACTTTTCTGTAGACTTTTACTTTTAGTTTTAAGTATGCTTTTACGTTTTGTTATGATCCTTTAATTTAATTGTTAATTTTGTTAATGTTGTAAATAATACTTGCGAAATGTTCGATAAAGTCTCGAAAAAGTTGGAATCAAAATTGCGACACTTGTGCTCTTTTGTGTTGATCATATATGAATTTTTTTTAAATTATATGTAACAGGCGATTACTTTAGTTTTTTTAGTTTTATGTGGGCTATTTTTGAATAATTGCTACTTTTGTAAAAGAAACTATACTAAGAATGCTAAAGCAGCGAACAAACAGTGTGGAACTAAAGAAATTGTAGCTTAGCACGTTTTCATTATTTTTATAGTTTAAAGAAAATGGGATTGTATTTTTTTGGGACATTGGTTTTGTTTTTGTTGGAAACGTTAAATTAGTTAAGTAAAATTTAAAGTATTTCTTTTTTTTATTTCGAAAGCTTTGGGCAATTGTTTAATTTGTGTTCCACAAAACAAAAAGGATAACTTCTAACGAAATTCTGTCCAAAGTAAAATTTTTATTTCAATGAATTAAAGCAATCTTTACGTCGTTGAAATTTTGTCGTAGTGTAACAACGCCTCAGAAAAAAAAATTTTGCCTCATTTTTAACGATATCGAAAAACGTGTATTGATTAACGTTCAAAGTTCACGGGACTTCTCCAGAAATTGCCAGAAATAGAATCCCGAGGGATTCAACTTTTGTTTTTCGCAACACTTCGTGAAGTTAAGGCGGTGCGTATATCAAATCCAAATGAATAATAAAATAGCCTCGGCATGTGTGGAGAAGTGATTGCGGTTGAACTCGCTGAAATTTTTATAAGCCGTTTTCAAGATGTGTGCAGACAAAAGTCAGTAATTGGATAAATTTATACTTTAGATTTTTTTGTTCAATTAGAATTGATTGTTGGTTATTTTCGGCGGATTTTTTATTTTGAATTTGCATGTAATCATTTGACTGTACAAAAATCTTACAGTAAATGGAAATTCATAGTAGATATTAAATTTAGGCATTGTTTATACAGCGAAATATTTTTACACCTATTAAGTGCAACAAGTCTAACATTTTGTAAGAAATCTGTAAACATGAGACTAGAGGCTTCAACAAGTTGTGATATTACGACAAAAAGTTTTGAAATTTTCTTTCTAAGTTCTATTGATGTACACGACAAAACGAATCAAATTGACAAAAAATTCATAATACATTTAAAATTAAAAATTATTTATTTATTTTTATTATGAATTAACTAACAGCATGCAATTTTCTTTTCTTTTTTATCTCACACGCACGACTCCTAAACAAACAAAAAAAAATATTGAAACCTCATGTGAAATCGCAACAATCGCTCTGTCGTCTTCTGCTGAATGAATTTTAACTTGACCGACTCACGAACGTATCGAAATTAATGTTTCGAAACGAATTATTTTGAAATTTAACGCAAAATTTGAAAATTGCATTTAATTAAAAATAAAAACATGAAAAAAATATAAATGCTAAAATAAACACAGCCGCAGCACTACGTGGAGTTGCCATACAAAGAGGACGAGCGAGGGCTGCATTTCCTGCAGCTGCTGCAGCCGCTGCTGCCTTTGCTAGGCTACCGGCACCTTTGGCTGCAGCAGCAAATGCAGCTAATGCTTTGCATGGATATACGCCGTAAGTAATTAATACAGAATGTTTCTAAAATATAGTTTAATCGAAAAGTAAATTTATTTCCCCCCTTCCAAACGCCTATAGTTTAAGTTTTCCTTTCAGTAGTTGGATGCGCCAACAAGTTATAGGTTTAATACTCGCGGGGACTATTTTTGATCGTCTATGATTATCCCAATGGTTGCACGAAATCCGATTTCCAAAAATCAAACTAGTTTTTGAGTTATTTCTGTTTTATTGGCTATCAAAAATAGTCCCCGTTTTAATAAAAAACCAAATGTTGTGTTTTGTTTGTGCAAAGTGTAAAAAGTGTTAAATTTTTCTAAGCGTAATGCATAAATATCGACTTTGTTCTACAAAGTCCTCATGACCATTAAAAGTAGCATTTACATATAAATATATTGGAATCTTAGAAATATTTCTCAGAAACATGATACTTATAAAACTTTCCCTGTAAATAATTTCTTTGGAGAGAGTTGAGTTAATTTAACGAATTGTTTACCTTGTTCTAAACTTACGCCAACAGCACTCACTCTCTGGTATCCTTCTGTGCTGAGCATTTGCATGGAATTATTAATTACGAGAGAATTAATTTATTAACGACAGCAAACGACACTTTGTGCATGAAAATGTTTAATTTTAAAGCGGATAGCTTTCACTACTAATCAACTCTAATTTCATTAAATTTCCTTTAAAACGTATTTTTAATGTTAAGAAAAATTCTTATCGAGAAAAAATGGAGAAATTAGAAGAAGTCTTAACGTGTCGCCTAAGACGTGTAAGCCCCTACGATGTGACGAAAAATCCGCCGCCTCCGTGAAATGTTTACTTTGTCGCCGTCACTCTTCCATCAATTTAATGTTTTGATTAGATCACTTTATTTGAAAATTGACAAATTCTTGATCCACCGAAAAAAGCTCCTACACCTGCGACAGTAAGTTATCAAATCACTTCCTCTTCCCCTCTCAAATTAGCCTTCCTCCACCGCCATCTGTTTAATTCCTTACCCCTGCCCCACGTGGTGGCGGCGGCTTCACGGTTTCACGGCTTCGGGTTAATTGAAGTGTGAAAGCTCCCTTGTGCTCGATGTTATCGCCAAAAACAGAAACATGCTTTTTGGCAATTTTACGCTCGAATTGTAAATTGGAAATTTCTTCTACTTTCGCCAATTTTTTGAGATCCCTGACAGATTTTGCCTGTCGCCCTTAAATCAAAGGTTTGTCCATCGGAGGCGCATCACGAGAGATTTGTTACTACTCAGGAGCTCTTGACAATTGCTCTTTACTTTTTTTTATTGAACCTTTTTTTTAAAAAAAAACATCAACCGAAGAATGTAAAGGGTATTTGTTCGATATTCGCGATTATATAATCTTTCTGGCAAGCAAATGCTGCACTAAAAATCGAATAAGCCAGCTGTCTTATTTTTCTGAATTATTGAAAACATAAAAAATGGAACGAATCGCATTTTATGCTACAATTTTAGTACAAAAAGACCTATATCACTCCTCTTTTTGATCGACTTGTTAGCTAAATTATGTATGTGGAACTTTTCTTACTATACCAAATATTTAAGGCATATAAACATTTTCCGAAAAATGTATTATTTTTATGTAATCAGTATTAAACTCTTATTTCAATTCATACAAACCTTCCACGTCTTAAATTATTACCCTTTTCGGAATGTATTAAATAGTTTCTGTTAATTAGTTCTTGAATTTGTAGATAATGGAATGAGTAGAATTATTGAATATTGCCTATCAAAATATGTTACCTCTTAATCATTTTCGAAATCCTTTTAAAAAAGTATGTTTGGAAATTTTTTAAAAAAGACTTGTATAAAATAAAAAGAAACTTCATAAATTTTGTTCATGTTTCCATGTTTCTCGTCGACTTGGAAACACGATGTTATTAGAGCAAAAAAAAAATTCTAATTAATACTTTAGATTTTCAAAACTCTTTTATTGTAAATCGAAAACCACACAGAATTTCGTTTTTAAATTTTCACATATTACTTTAGAAAGTCCATACGTTTTGAAATTGGAAAGGAGACAAATTAGAATTTTCCGTGATCTTAAGCCAAAATGATTACCCTTAACTCGTCTTTAAAAAATTATTCGTATTTCAAAATTTTTGGGAAACATTTAAAGTAATAAAGAAATCGGTTGAAAAGAAAATTAAGAAATTATAATTGTCATAAGTTGTAATAAAAATTTCCGCGGTCTTCTTCAAAATTCACCCATTTGACATGGTTGGGATGTTTTTCTAGAACATCCCATTTTTTCATACCTTCAGACATTCTCAAATATTTATTTTGTAAAACCTGCGAAGAAAAAGTTAACTAAAGTCGAAGGTATTTCTTGAAGAAATTCCACGTGCAGACATTTCTGAGCCACTCTTTAGACTTCTCTTATTATTTCTATGAAAAGATCACCGCGATAGCAATTTTAAGGATCTCAGCTTTCTCCCGCCGGTGTGCAAATACCAGCACCGCCAGCATTCAAACATTGTCGTCCCCGAGTAAGACGTGTCATCCATCATTTCGGCGATAAGAAAACTTCAGGGAGGAGGGAAAATTTGAGGACGCAATTGTGTCACTTCTTCCTCAAATGCAAATGCCATACCGTCTCAAAAGACGTATTTTATCTCGTCTGTTCGTGCTGAGCGTAAAAAGCTTTTAAAGTATCAAATTAAAAACTTCGCGGAATTGCAAAACGCGTCATATCTCTGGGGGACCGCGTCGAGAAGCTGCAAGATTCGGTTGTTGGTTGTAAAGTGTAAAAGTGAATTTACCTTAGTTGCGCCGGGGATATTTACGCAGATACAATGGCAGGGGCGTTCCCAATGAACAAAGTGCAGGATGCACTGGCAGGAAAAAGGTGCACAGTACTTGCTTCGTCCTGCTGCAATTAAGGCTCTTCCTGCAGCGCCTACGAAATATTAGCACAAGAAATGCAATTACGACCGTGGTGTCAGTTCGTCGGCTCAAATAGACTTCCTCCGCTTCTCCGCAGGTGAAATTAGATTTTTTAAAGATGGCAAGAAGCCTCCATCAACGGCAGGGTTGTCCTGAGGCTCCCTAATCTACACGATTTGATATAGGGCGCGTCAAACGAGCAAAGTCAACCAGCTCCTGAAAATCATAAAACTTCTACCGGCCAAGTGCAGCCAAGTGGCAAAGGCAAAATCTGTCAAGCTATTAAAATTGTATAAACGAAATCTATTTGTAAACACGACGAACTTTATCCAATTTGCTAATTTTTTGTAACTTTTCCTGTCTCTCTCCCAGTAGCGTCTACTACGATCCCTTCTTAGCAGCTGCAGCAGCCACGGCCGATCCAAATTACCGCTTCCAGGTAAGCAAAATTCATATTGTAATATCTCCCGCGGGTAAGTAGGGTGTGAAAGTTACCTCAAGGATTTTAATTAAAAGTTTGCTTTAGCTTCTCCTCTTCGTTCTCTTCTCTTTGTATTGGGTGGAAGTTGTTTCGCTAACATTTCTGTTGCTTCAAAATTCTGGACAAGAAATAAGTTCATTCTTACAATTATTTTATTCAGCAAGATGTAGCTGATCGCTGCATGTGAATTTTTCGCAATTATATTACTTAATTTTTGCTTGTAACTTATGATTATTTTCAATATATTATATATATCTTTGAACGATAGAATACTTGCTTCAATTACACGTACTTCCAGGGATTAAATAAAAACTTGAATAACTTTATCAAATTCAATAATAAAATTTGATGAAGAAGAAAAATTAATTTGAAAATAATGACATTGAAATTTTGATAACATTAGTCATTTAGACTCACTAGGAATAATATCAAAAGTTATGATTAGTATGGAATACTCCTCATAAGAGTTGCGCTTATTATTAGTGGCCTTTTTTACTAAATTAGCTGAATAAAATTTGGATAAAGAAATGCAAATTTATTTTAATTAAGCAATGTCTTAAGACAGACGCTTTATGTTCGAAGAGCTTTTTTTTAATTAATTGAATATGAAGAAAAAGTTGTGCGTTTGATATAATATATGTGTATTTCTTGAACAAATGTACCATACAACAATAAACAATAATTTGAAGAATTCCGCGACCATTTTGCTGCCACCTTGTTCTTTCAATATTCTTGAACAATTCTATTTATATAATATTTAGTTATATTCTTTGTTGGTTATTTGAAATCAATAGATTTCTCTAAATGTTTGGCGGATTCAAATCTTAACCGTTTTGTATTTTCAATATAAAGATTTTCATTATTTTATTTAAAATATAATCTCTAAAAATAAATCTCTGGGAGTAGGTGAGTATTGATATACATTAGAAAGTACTAGAAGCGCTTACTGAACATTTGCATCTTTTTGTAACGATATAATAAGATTTAAGGACTTGTGCATGCGTTTGTGTAGTATTTACAGAGTTTTGTGTGTAAAATTGTACAACTGTACAATATCCTCTTATTGTATGAGGCCTCCGACGACACAGACTTGTCGAACCTTTATTTTCCATAGCTTGAAGGGGTGCTTTGGTTGGTTTCACGAGAATGCATTGGTTGGTGGTTGACGCATTGTTTTGCCATAGGATGTTTAAAAAAGTGTGCACCGATTGGAATATAAAATGGATAAGACTACGATTAAGCAGATATTGTAAATATTCCATGATTTTATTTCTCTTTTTCAGGCAGCGAAGCCAGTGACGGAAGTTCCAGCGCAACCGGCCATTTTAAATGTACTGTCAAGTGAACATTTTAAATATTTTCTCAAATTCTTTTTATTTACCTCCTTCTTTCCATTCTGTTTCGACAACTTCATGATTATATTATATATTTTTTTAGATTATTGTGAACATACGTATTAATATGCCTCTGTTTTTTATTTACTGTCTGTCTGTCCATATTGCCATAGAGTACTATGTAATGGGTGCTGGGATAACCCCATGCCTAGCAGATACTTTAATAACTAAATTCGTTTTGTTCATACTTCTCATACATCATAGTTAGTTGGTTGGTTGATTTTTGGTGATATTTTGGATTTTTGGTTTGTTTTTCGCTATAAGGACACAAAAATGTGAAGTAACATTTTTTGTATATAAATTTCGTTGTCTGTAATTATTTTTCTTTTATAATAGTTTTGCACGTGTGTACGTATGTAGTTTTTTTCGTATAAAGTATTTCTAAAAAAAAAACACATGAAAACGAAAATTGCATTAAAAACTACGATGTGAGATTTTATCAAGGTTTCGTACGATTTTAATATATAAACTTTTTTTATCTATCTATTTGTTTTTTTTTTATTTTATTAAAAGTTTTGTGTAGATTTTTAAAAAGACTGCAAAATAGCGTAAAATGCAAGTATTACTAAATATAGCATTATTCTTAGATGATTACAAAGAAACCCAAGTTAGTATTTATTTATACAAAATATTTGCCTTCTTAGTATTTATTTATTTCATCTCCATAGAATACCAGCCTTTTATACGAAGATGTGATTATAACTCGTGACACTAAAGATACAGCACTTTAATCGCAATAATCATCGGAGTTAATTGGGTAAACCAATTATCCTCCAGAATGCTAAATCTCAGATGTCTTAGCTAGAAGTGATTGCCTGTGTAGAAAGATTCATCACCCATCGGGCTCATATACCAAATTCAGCCCTAATGTATTTCGTATACACCATACCGTTGATATGAGGACTTTAGCAAATTGCTAACTAAATTTGTGTAGAAGCACGTAACCTCCTCGGTATATAGAGCAGCGTGTCAACGTGCCATCGAAGAGTTTAATGCAATTTTCGTAATATATGACTAATTAATCCTTCGCATGTATTTCCATAAGTAAATTTTGACCTTAACACTCACTTACACTTAATAAAGTAACTTGAAGGCATCACAAAATTTTGGGATCATTCATTCCACATGAAGGGAACTGTTACGTGTAGTTGTAGACACACGTTGTATCAATTTCGAAATTTAATGAATCAAGAGGAATCGAAATAATCCTTAAATTTAACAAAAATGTTTTCAAAATCACAGTGAAAAGATTTTAGAAGCTCTCAATAGAAGAGCTATGGGGGATGTTGAGACTGCCTCTAGTGTTAAATTGATTTTATCCGGTAGATGGCAGGACCAACAGACTAGCATTCAGTTTGTTCTGGTGCAATCCCGCCGTAGGCAAAACAAAAAGAACACAAATACGGGCGGAAACGGCATTTTTCACTGGTGCCATATTAGAGCGAGCAAATATCATAGCCAATATTTATCTGGATGTTGTACACGTTCGAAATGATGCCGCCACAGAAAAGTCGTTGATCTGGAAATTATTGTTTCCCCGTGCATGGTTGAGTGCTTTCAAAATTTCTATGACACGAATATTTCCTGGATTTAACAACATACTCCCTCCTTGGGCCCATGTATCTATTTCCTGCCACTCTAAAGGTATCCAGAAAAAGAGGGATACTTGACTGGGAGCAGCGAATAGCATACGCATAATGTTGCTCCTGCCAGACCCCATTCTCGATATTCGATGTTCGTATGGGAGCATTTAAGTATGCAACTCGAAACCCGTTCGATTTTCAATTTTGCACGCTTGAGTTCCGTGTATGCATGCTCATCGACGAATTCAAATTGACAGAAAATATCTTTGAACTTGTGCTTTCCCGAAATTTTCTATTTTAGATTGAAAACTTTTTTGGAAATTGCCACTTTCCAGCAATTTTTTTCAAAAGTCATGACGGGTAAGATTGTCGGAATTGCCTACACATCTCACTCTAGTAGCGTAGAAAGTATGCATTACACGGGGTATTTATGTGGCGTGCATATCTTATATTTGCAGTACGATGCAAAAGTTAATTCCTGTCTGGTAGTTTAGCACCGATAGAGCAAATTTTAAGATTCCATCTTATATATAGACCATAGCCAACGGGGGATATGCATCGTTATTCCCTGTGATACCGCGTATTTATAAACCGGAATGTTAAATAAGTGATGATTGTGAGCTTGTTGACCCTAAAAAATATCAATCATATCCAAATACAACGTGTTTAAGCAGTTTTTTTAATTTAATATGTTCCTTATATTTAATATTATCACGTTCACTGATCACATATTTAACATATAATCCAACTATGGGGACTTCAAACCAATTTCACTGTCTTGAAAAATATGAACACAAATCCCAAGACTCTAGTTCAGATTTTAAAAAGTTAGATATAATGACCTACCTTGTTGTTGACACCTCGAAATTTATAAAAATGAAAACAACTCCAGATAAGTGGTGTATAAGATGCTTTTTCTCATAGTGCCAAGTATTTTTTAATATCTAATTTACCGGTGAAATCCACCCTCCTTATTATTTGTTCTTTTTAGAGAAATAATTGACTTTCAGTTCTTTTTATTTTGATACCCTCTAAATACGCACATTTTTTGAGTAAATATACATAATACTTTTTTTTTTAAATTAAATACGAACAGAAGTGCGTGAGATTAAACGTCCCATAGAAACCCTTCTTACAGAACTCCCAAATTGCTATAAATCTCGTCTCCAGCCCTGTACATTTATTTATATTTCCGTTAAATCACTTAAGTAAAGCTAAATAAAAATCAAGATGTTTCACAGAAAATTATTGTTGAACAATTCAAATTTCAGCGCCGCACAATGACAACGCTTAACAGTAGTCCACATTCGCTCAACCGTATCCAGGTTCCCCAGAATGTATTGGTAACATTTCATTATGTTTACGTGTGGATATTTTTGAATATTGCACGTTTCAGCTTTGGTGGTTGTTTTTGATTAGATTATTTGCCGCAATTGATTGAGCTCTTGTTTACATGCTCTGTAATCACTTAGTTGAAATTAGACCATCCCCGTCCGCTCCCGATTTATCGTTTTATTAGTCTGCTTAGTTTTATTCATCGCTGTAGAAGTCGAGTAGAACGTAGGATTGCTTCCAATAGATTGCTGATCTAGATAGTAAATATCCATAGCACTACACATGAGAATATTTTAATAGACCATCCGCTTTCTGGTGAATGAAACGCTTATGGTTTTCACTAAGTCACTAAGTTTTTTAAATACTCTTAGGTGAATGTTTAATTGCTTTTTCACTTTAATTTATTTAGGCTTTAACCAAAATATTTATTTTCATTTTATTTTTGAACATTTAATAAACACAATGAATATTCGAATAGAGGGGAAAAACATAAAAATATACACCAACAATTCGTTGCAGTAGTTGGTAACTACTGACGAAATAAATACCATAATTTTACATCTTCATTTTCATTGTTCTAATAAACAAAAATTGCATTATTTTAGTTTTATTATAATGGAAGGATTTTTTTATATTTGAAAAATAGTGCAAATTGTAATGAAATTCAACAGGTACACTTGACCACTAAAACAAAAAATTGCTTAAATAGTAAAAAAGATTTTGTAAAATAAACAAACGAAAAATGGTGTATACAAATTGTATAATGTAAAATAAAAAGAAATTTTAGTATGTATTTATCCTAAGTTGTATCGAATTCGAGGGATTTACATTCATAATGTGAAAGGTATTTAAGAATAGTTCTCTCTTTGTAGTTATGTGATTATATAATCATATGACCTTCTGATCTGACGGTTGTCTTCAAATGTCTTCAAAAAAACGTAGATAAAAACTACATAAACAGCCAGTTCACTCAGTGATATCTAACAAAACCTATTTGTGTTTAAAAGTTGTCAAGAGTTTAAAAAATTTAAGAGCATCCTTCGGATAGTTTCAAAACCGATCCATTATTTTATGAAAAAGTTATAACAAAAACACACAAATTGAAAAATCACGTTTTTACAAATTTGAGAACAAACCATTACATTGCAATTTATTAGTCGATAGAATTAATTATTTCTCTTCAAATGTACTTTAGATCCTTGTTTCCACAAAGTTTCGTTTAATTTTAATCTCTTATTGATAATAATAATGAAAATAAAACAGTAGAATTGTATTTATGAATTTCTCAGCCCGTATACTGCAATAAGATTTTTGTCTCTCAATTTGATTCGACTTCATGCGAGTTTTCAAAAAGTATTCTATTTGTGTTTTCTTATAAAAAAATCATATGAAACTCCGTAATCACCACATCCCTTTATTATATAAGCTTTAAATGCAATGATATTTTGCAATATCCCTGTATATTTATTTCTTCGAATAATCTGAAAGACTCTCTCAGGATTTCAAATCAACCGGGAAATATCGCCAATTAAAAAAATTGGTATAAATATTTGGAATTTTATCTGAATTGCAAAACCAAAAAATATTCAATTTTAAAATTATAGTTAATGGCCTTGTATGAACACATAAATATATTTTTAAGCGAAATATTTTACTATCTAATAAATTGTAAAGCCAGTCTCAGAGTGAGTTATTTCAATGCACATTTCTTCGTAATAAAATAATGCAATTTTTAATTGTTAACTCTTTTGTGTTTAACTAGTATTAAAAGTTTGGTATATATTCTTAACAATATTTTTATATAAACATTTGCTGTGCAAACTGTTTAAGCTTTATAATTGTTGTTGTTTTATACGATAACTGATGAAGTAAGTTGAGCGGTGTAAATATCATAACGCTTACAAATTAAAATTAGTAGTTCTAAAACGTAGTACTTAGTTCTGCATAACCTCCATGTTTAGAAGTGTCCTTCATATCCGTCTACAGTACTGGATCGTATTCATGTTATTTCAAACCCGCTTTGGTAACCCTTTTGCTTCTTACTACCATAGATTGTGTCAACTGTATTAGCCTTGTAAAACCGATTAAAACAGAGAAGGCTCCTCTTACGACTGTTATTACTATTACTATTATTATTTTCCGCCTACTCATCTTTGTGCGTTCTAAGATTCCGAATCGCATGTTCGGTGTGGGAAATTGCTGTTACTGTGTGTTCATTATCTGGTTCATTCCGAAATGTTCATTAGAGTACCCTTACGCCTACCGAAACCGAAAATGTAACAATTCCTTTTTTTCACGGCAATGTTTTCAGGCAACAGCTCCACTGTTGAAAACGCCACTTTCAACTGCTCAACAGGCGTACACAGCGGCAGCCACGTACACCGCCGTGGCGGCAAGGGCTGCGTACGGTGCAGCAGCGGCAGCTCAACCCGCAGTAGCCGGGTATGCCGCAGTTGCCGGGTAAGTTTTGCATCCGCTCCATCTCCCCGAAAATGCATTCCCATCCCTGGCTTTCCATCGGCTCTCCAAATCCCCTCAATGGTCAATAGAGCTTCTTGTCAATAAGGGAGAATTTGCCATTTAAGCTCGTATCATGATAAATTCTCGGACTTAGAGTCGACTTGAATAAGTCCTTCCAAAAGAGAAGAAGGGAATGACCCTTGAATCATTGCCAGCTTTACTTGTGCTAAATCCCCTTTCGGACAGTGATGAAGAAATGTGTAATATTGGATAAAAAAACACATTTTTACAGAATCCGTTCATCTCCTGTGGACTTACGTTTTTAAGATATTTCTTCCACATTTCTCTGACATGGATAAATTTACTTTTTCAACGAAATACCGGATGTTTCTCTTTTTTTAAAAAGAAAGATCAACTTTACTGCATACGTCTTTTAAACTCGCGAATCGTCATTAAAACTCCTTCCTTCCTCAATTTCAGGATGGTAAGAGAAAATTGAAGAAAAAATCCAAAAAAAAATCTTCCTGAATTCAAGAAACGAACAATCCCCCCATTTCCAAAAGCCCCACAAACTTGAAGATACCCGTCCTCTAAAAATGCTAAGGTCAACAATTACATGTTTATAAACGAAAACTTTACGTGCAGGTACGGCAGGGAGTACGCTGATCCTTATTTGGGACATGGAATCGGGCCTGTACCAGGGTATGGGGTAAGTGCCAATTAGTACTTTTTCTGTTATATAATTCAAAAAAACATGTGTAGCTAAATGAAATAACCCCTGGTAGATAAAAATGATTTTCAAGGATCTTACAGGCAATTAGTGTAAAAGTTTCTTTTGGTTTTTTTTAATTAGAGCATAAGCGATTCTGTGCTAGAGAAACTATTGAAATTGTTCATTTTTATTTTAGCACGCTAGTACTAGACTAAAAAAAAATTTCAGAGATTAATAAGCAATTTTAATGGTTACGTATTTTATTTTATTATTTTTATTTTGGAAAAAAAGAATCACTATGGTGGCTCTTAAATATGAATAAACGCGAGGAAAATCTCACATTCTTCAATTTCACAAAAAATGTATATTACCCAATTCGTATTACCAAAAATCGGCTACATTTCTGGAAGAAATCGCTTTTTTCTGGATCCCTCTATGCAACTTAACTTGTCGATTTATAAAGCAAGCAGTTTTTTTACGTTACTGGTAAATTTCCGAAACTTCTCATCTTGGGTGTTTCGTGAAATTGATTAAATTTTGTTATTGAATCATTTCATGAAATTTAACAAATTTTTCGGGCACTTTTGAATTCAACTTCTCTAATTGTGTAATTAAGTGTCTTAAAAAAGAAAAACATTGATAATAATTATTCCGTTACAGCATTTTAATGTCTTTGAAAAATGACTTATTGTAAAGACCACATTTCATATTTTGAGATAAACATACCGACAGAATTCAGAATTAAATAATTCCAAAGATTTTTTGTTTACAAAAATGTTATATGATTTTTTTACATTTTTCAATAGTTTTAAATTTCTAAAATATTTTAGTAAAAGGTATTTTTCGCATATTATCTAAATTTTATTCATTTTCAAAATTTCAAGCTCAACAAATAATCCCTTATCCTAAACACGTATACCTTTTCCGTTCTCGATTTAGCATGATTAGACAAAAATATTTCTCAGGCATATTTTAAAAGTTTCACGTACTCACTAGTTATAAAATCCGGTTTTCTTGATCCGAGAAAAAACAATTTGACCAGAACAACATTTGGCGATTATATTTAAATGGATATTATTTTTATTTTTAGTTCAAACTAATTCAATTATATGAACTTTGCTTAATCTTATTAAAATTATTATTCAAGCTAGTACCATATTTTTTAATTGGAAAATATATAAATAAATTGTTTTAAAGGAAATATTCCGAGACATCTTGCATTTTAAGCTAATTGTGATCTATCTTATAATTTTTCAATAATGGTTCAATTTGACGATTAGCAGGATTCTAAATAAATTTGGAATTTTAGGATTTTTCTTATTAATTTTCCTAACAATTTACAACACTCTTCTTATTCTTATACTCAGCATTTTATGTAAACTAATCACATTCTTTTAACTTTTTAGGCTGCCATGTACCGTGGAGGATACAACAGATTTACGCCATATTAAACGCATAGATATTAAAGAGAATTTTACTGAGGATGATTTTCTATCCCTTTACTCAAAGAAATCAACAAAAATACTAGACACATCCATGACTTGTAGTAGCTGTAGTTAGAAATTCTGCATGAACGCGGACAGGATGAAAGTGAGCTAATATAAGAACTATGAACACAAACCAACCAGCGAGATATACTCATTGAAGCTCAGAAACCAAACCAGTAATAAAACATAAAGCACATGGCACACTCATAAAAAAACAGTGATGGACCTCCTCATCGTCAGCCACCGTCTTTCGACGGCGCCTTCACCATCAGCGGATCAGTAGGTCTCACTCAGAACAATCTCAGCCGTTAATGCCAGATTAAAATGTTTTTAATGTAGTTATATTGCATATGTTTGCGTACACGTAAGTCTCCTTAGTTGGACTAAAGAACAAAGTTAGTGTAATGTGACCCATCACTCGTTCACATTGAAGCAACTATAAATTTCTCCATATAATTGGAAAATAAATGTAATTTTTGAGGAATATTAAGGTAATAAAGATGTATCAATATTTCTGTCTTCGTATTGTTAATTACCGAGCAGAGCTAGGAGCTAGGCTTAGATACTACTGAATACTTGAGTAAACGACTTTTAGTCACTCAGCCCAGAGACAAACACATACAATACACATACACATACATACAATTACACACAATCAGCCGAACAACGCGCAAATTCCAAACCATGTTTGAACAAAATTCTACTTTTTGTATATTTTTGTGTTCCATGTTTGTGATGTTCGAGTCTAATCGAGATTACTAGTTTTGTAAGCATTCCTTTTCTAAACTATTTTATATTTATCTTGAGTACCACAACCTTTTCAACAAATTGCTCAAATCATTTTACTTATCTCAACATTTCCAATGTTAATTTTTTCTGTTCTTGATATAAAAGGAAATATTATTATTATTGCAAAATAATTTAGGGACATTAAAACACTTTATGAATTCATCAAGTATTATTTTCAAGTTTTTTAAAGTACGTGGTATAAATTGTTTTGTAACTTTCCAGTGATTTGAAAAGAAAGGTAAATATTTCAAATTAAAAACATATTTGAAATTGCAAAAAGAAAATAAATATTTTTAAATAATTCTGTGGATTCCAGACAAAAGATGATATTCATTCCAAATCAGGTTCTATTATTTTATTTGCGAATCCAAAATGAACTATTAATCTAATTTTATACAGTTGTGAAACTTTACTTTGTGCAGAATTTTCAAAATAGAATTCAAAAAATGTTTACCTTCAAACTTTTTTCGTTTTTCATCGATTTGTGATTGGCTATGTTGTCCTTATTATTGTTAACAAAGCTATACTCAACGGCCTGCCAACGCTTTGCATTTTAAAGCGAATCACATAGATGTTCAGTTTTAGAGTTCTGTTATCACTCAGTCAGAATCTTATTAGTACTGGAAAACATTTGTTGGCAATATAGAAATAAATAATTGCGATAGTTAACAAAGAAGTTCCTTCCTTCCTTTCTTCCTTCTATCAAGTGTTCCTATCCCAATTTGACCCAAAGAAGATGTAAACCTATTTTATATCTATCTACATTATTTTGTAGCTAACTCAAAACTAATTATATCCACTTTGTCTTGGACCAAAAAATCTTATCAACATAAGCCTGTAGAAAGAGCATATTAAATACCCTTGCAATAAATTCTTAATTCAGTTAACTCAACAGAACCCAATTAATTCTACCTTGTCAAACATATTCGAATTTCATTTATCACACTAATGCTTTTGGGTTACGTTCTGGACAAGAATGTGTCAGTATGTTGTATTTCAGTAAAAAATTAAAATATTTTCTTTTATCCTTCAAAGTTTGTCCTATAAATTAGCATATAATTAATAAATGACTAACAGGCCCAGATTGCAACATTGTCGTTTATATTTTTGAAAGAAAATATAGTGAATGAGTTGCGTTTTGTTTAATATGATGAGTCGTTTAAATTTGGGTTTTCTTTAATATGATAAGGCGCGCATGCTTCTACAAAATGTTTATTCTTAGTATTTATACTACTAAGCCTAGTCTGCCACATCTGAAAATAGAAGCACTGAAAACAGTACGCCACAATACTTTTCCTTATCTGCATAACGGTTTTTCGACTTTAAAGTATTCGATACCATACGAAATCGAAATTTATTAAAGAATTGTTCTGAAAGTTTAAGTGCACTAAAATTGTATACCCTTCAAATAATAAAAATGAAGCCAGTAATTCATGCGATTCTTTGTATGGAATCATCTTTCCAGGGAATTGGCAGTTTAATATTTTTTCGCATTTCAATTCACAGAAAGCCGAAATACTGGAATTCATGTTTTGAACCTAATAAAATTTGACAAAGCAATTTTATTCATCTTTCATTTTTTTCAAATATTTTGTTCCTCATAAAATTTTGGACATATTTTCAACTTTCCCAAAGTATAACTAAATTTTGCTAACTCAAAGAAACTTTCACTTGCATTTTGAAAAGTATCACTTTATTATATTTGTTATATCTCGTTTATTAATTGTCCTATTTTCTAACGTTGGAAATGAAAATTAAAAATACATAAATCGAGCGTTGTTTTATTTGTACTAGTTACTATTTAATTTAAAATATTATGTAGCAAAAAATCTTTAAAAGTAAAAATATACATTGCTCTCTTTTCTAAATTTAAATCATTGTACCTTTTCGAAAAATTTACCATGACATCTATACAAACAAATTTTTACATAAGTTTAAGCTTTTTTATAAATTTTCTTGACAGACAGATCGCAAAAATATACAAAAAAAACAAAAATCACCCTCGAAAGAGACGACACAAAAAAAAAAGTAATTTAAGGTATTTTATAAAAAAATAAGTCAAAGAAAAAAACATTTTACAAAGACCACAAAAACATGAGGAGCTATTAAGGAGAACAAATTGCACAAAAAAAGTTTTTTCAGATATTTTACGCTATCTAACTATAGAAAAATTAAGTGCGCGAGATGAGATTAACTACAACAAGAAAAAAAAACAAAAAACAAAAAAAAAAGAAATTTATAACTTGATGTAGCTTCTGCATCTGTTTGTCTGATGTCGGAAGCTGCATCTTCGTACTCGTATTGTAGGCGAACCAGATCTAAATAAAAGAAAAGAAAACTATAGTACTTTTACTAAACTTATGTACACATATATTTTAAAGGCAAAAACACGCAGAAGATACTCTAGTTTAGTGGTAATGAGTACTTTCGTTTGTAGCGAATAATACGAGAATTGCAGCCAAAGTTTGTTGTTTTTAAGAGTTTCTTTAATTAATATTGTAAAGAAATGGACAAAAGGTGTGTGTATACAATACAGCCCGTAAATATTGATTAAAGAAAAGCCGGGGAGAGGAGAACTCAAATCTAGACTAAGCAGAAACATTTTTGTCTCATTTTGTAGTCCTGTGTAAGAGCACACATCAGACGCTATATCAGTGAGAACCGGAGATTAGTTGTCGCGCAAATTAGTTTTAATTTGGAAAAATTATTACTACACGTAAGAAAGCATATGAACATACAGTGGTAGTGTTTTAAGAGATTCAAATCACATTTCGTAGTCATTTTAAATTTATTGTTATTGTAGCATTGAGGCGTAGGATATCATAAGGCAGCTTTTTTCGTCTTCAATTTATCTTGTTTCATTTCGATACTTCAGTTTTTTCAGTGAATGCAATTTGACGATGGATATTAGCATTTTTCCAATAACTATTAATAAATTTATTTAGCACCGTAATTAAAGAATTTCGAAAATTAAATTTAAAAAATCTGTGGTAAACTCTATTGCTGATGTGAATCCTGCATCTTGATTTTGAAACACTTGTTAAAAATTATATTCAGTATCAATCAAGTGTTTGAAATGAATCTTTCAATACTTAACATATCAAAATTGATCCAGCAATTAGAGGCTACAGACGGGCACAAAAGATTTAGAGTAATGGCTAAAAATACGATGCTTTAAATTGCAAATGTTTAACTGGCTGTTCCCGTCTTGCTTATGATTGTGATTAATCATTAATTAAAATATATATTCAAAACATAAGTATAGCAGAATATTTAAAAAACTGCATCCATCGTCAAGGGCGATCAAATTGATAATAGAACAGGGAACAGAAAAAATTCGCTTACCGCAAGCACAAATTTATGTTGCCAAATAGCTTTTAGTGCATACGTTAAAATTGCATTCAGCAATAACTTAGAGTTAGTTAAATTTTTGGATTAAGTAAGTTTTCCAGTAATTTCGTCTTCTTGCAAAACAAAAAGAAAACAAAAAAAACGTATTCTTTGGATTCGGAGTTCGCGTCGACTGATGATCACTGCAAGAACCCTTATGGAAACATAGCGAACGCTTTTAACTGATACTCTCTAGCACTGTAGGAAGTTGTACTATGTAAGATGAATAAACAAAATGTGCCAAATTGTAAATTGATACAAAAACTTGTTTCCTTCCCTCTGTTTATTGTATTTCTTTCGTTTTATCCGTTTAATTTTGCCTTTTCTTCGTGCGGACATTTTCGGACAGTCTTCATCCCGCGCGGACGGCTTCAAAGACTGCCGCTGCTAGCGAGGAAGAAATCCAGTTGACGTTCAGCGCAGTGTTACACGGTTACATTTTGTTATGATGAGATTATTTACGTATCGCCTAGTTTTACTACAATTTATCTCTTACAGTTTAGTATCATTTAATCCAGTAACGTAGCGAGTAATCTGTATATAATTCCAGAGTGTTCAGACCTGTTATTTTGTATGATTGCAGATTGTTTTAAACTGAATACCAAAAGTATTGGTTATATCAATTTCAATTTGTAAGGTTGTGAACTGTGAGAATAAAATATTCTGAAAATATCAAATTATCTTTTTTTTTTATATACTTTTTGTCGATAAACTTCCCGTTTTCAGTTGAGAAAGTTCACTTTTGTATTTTTTGTCTAATGAAAGGCAGAGGTGAAACACCCTAAGATGCATAACGTCCTTCATTACCATCACCTTCTACCTACTTCTTGATAACCACACAGGTGTATGCAAGTATGTCTTTCAGTTAGTTTTGATCTGCAGCATGTGTTAGAATGATTTAAATAATTTACTATCCATACTCTTCCCAATCTGTGTTAAAAATAAATAAAGTCTTTACCTACCTCGAAACTTGGCCCAAATCACAATAATACTGCATTTGGAAAGATGCGTCCTAGGTTTAGGATGATATTGCAACTTGGCCTTTTCCTTTTTGTTTAGTACCGGGATAAAAATAAGCGATTAGAAATAACTAATGTGTCTTAAATTTAAATCTGTAAACGATTTCATTATATTGCATAAGGTTTTAAGGAAAATAAAGTCAAAAATCGACAATTATGTTTTTTATTAATTTACAGAATCTGTACAGAAATAACAATATGTCTTATGAATTTAAAATATTGTTTACATGGGCACTATAACTGTAAAATGCGAAAATAATATAAAGAAAGTTAACGAACTATTACAAGATTTTGTACAAAAATCTATCCTTTTTAACAAACTTTTTTTTCAATGTTTGAATGTGGTTTTCTTATCAAAAACTTCATGTAAAAAATATTTTCTTGGAAAATCCGTAGTTCAAAAACTCCTTTTAAAATTGTTGCTTATTTGCTTGGCACCAAAATCGCTATTGACCTGTAATGTTCAAAGAAATTGCAGATAAAAAAACAAGTTTCAGGATGATCTTACCAAAGACGCGAAACACCGTTGACATATCCCTCTAAGCTGACCTCCATAAAACCATTACAGAAATTTGGTGCCGGTTTCACTTATTACTTACTACCTACATCCCAGCTGGCATAAATATGGCTTCAGTTTGAATATTCAGCAGTATACTTCCAGTGCTCTACACAAGAAGTAAGTAACACATTTGCTATAGAAACGAGACTTGGTTACTGAAGTAAACTTAGTGGCGCGATCAATAATGTCTTTGGATTGGATTCGATCAGTGAGTAGAGGAGTGTGCGGCGATGTATGATCTGTTTCCGAAACTGAAATGGTCCCAAGCTGGTGGTTGATAAAGAAAGGTGTTGAAAATATTTATGAAAGAAGTGAACGGTTTTTCCACCAAAAACGTGGTAAAATCCAAACTAAGATTCAAAAGTTTTGCACTACTGACCAAGAGAGTGCCCAGCATTTTAAGACGTTTCGTCAGGACTATGTGGAGGACATCATTAAGGAACTTGAGGGAAAGTGCATGAAGAACTACCTCAAAAAGTGGGATTACTACAAGATGTCCAGCACAACACTCACGAAGTAGCTCGAAGATTCCCACGAGATCCAGGTGTCTTCAGCATTTACGATCTTGTTAGTTTGGGGTGAAAGTGTCCTGAAGAAATTCGAAAGATGTCTTTCAGATGCCATACTGTCGTCTGTTCAACAAGTAAGGAATCTCGGTGGCGTGAATACGGTCACTGTCGAAAGTGAATTCGCCTTCCTCTGCAACATCTTAACCAGTGTACGAGAGGCTTGCCATGACTTGCGAGAACCTCTGGAGATTTCCAAATACGTTCTTTATTTCGAAAAGAGGCTCGTTGAGGAGAGTATTTCTTCAGGACAACCGCTTTCTCCAATATGTAATATCGACCGTTCAGCTGCTTGGCCAAGAAAAGACACATTTCCGGAATAAACTTCCTGTAAAGTATTGGGAAAAATTAGAGGAGCTAACAGAAAGGATTCTAAATCCGAATAATGTCGATAACTTTAAAGATGAAATGCACAAAATTTTAGTTAAGAATAAACTTGTGCAGATCGTTTTGATTCTGCAAAGGAATTTCAGAATTGCTGCTGTCTCAAGGATGATATATGAGGAGTAAGTTATTTACGAGGGCATAAAGTTGATCAATGCATTCGACCACACCACTATTCGTTCAGTCCTTTTTCAGAATCTATACCCTCTCCAAAAATCTTGTGGTGATTCCCTTCGACAATGATCAGAGATTTCTCTCTGCCAGCGAAAAGTGCTTGTGGCGACTTGCAAACGCCTGTAAAAACAACGATTTCAGTCAAAAGTACGACGTTAAGTGCCTAGCAGAATACTGTGGAACTGGACTTAGACAAAAAAGGAGCCCTGTTGTAGCCGGGAATTCCATCGATATACAACTTCAACAAATCATTCTTATCTACAAGTACGTCGCAGATAAGCAGACTTTCGTCTCGCATTTAGCGGACTTTATTCTTCGTTTTAACATTGCTCCCGAAAGTGTCGCGATGTTTAAGGGGATATCCAATGTACCTTGGGCAAGCTTGCTGCACCAACTAGTAGCCGAATTGGAGGTATCAACTTGTGTCAACAGGAGATTTCACGAAATCCATAATTTCGGAGAATGGTTCAATATGAAAGTGATGAATAGCGAGTTATGCCGTTCTAAGTTTAATCACACAGAAGTGAAGGAGATAAAACGCCCTACCGAAATATGCAGGACGCATTCGAAGAGTCCAACGATTTCTACGCTAACCACTTTTTCAAGAAGAACCTTTAGTGGCTATTTGGTAATTTCAGTGGAGAACTAATTATGAACTTATCAGGAAGAAGCTACACCATTCACGGCACTACCTACCAAATTACACTAATGCTATTCAACCAAAAGCTGGACTACACAATTCAACAACTTGCTGAAAACACCGGCCTGGAGCAACCCGCACTTCTTCGTGTAGTGGAGACTTTAGTCAAGGCAAATATATTGACCTGGAACGAAGACTATGGACCAGATGCTATAGTTAAAATATTTGAAAGTTTTGAAAATGAATCCGAAATTATTCATTTAGATATAGATTACAGATATTGAGCCGAAAACCATAGAGAAGATTGTGACGGAAAGGGCCAATGAAAAAAGGGCCTATGGCGTCAATCGTACGTTTTATTAAAAGGACAAAAATGGACAGGGACCTATCTTTCGACTTTAAACCCTGCGCAGAAAAAATCAAAACGACCATCGAGAAATTAATTGAAATGTATTACTTGCAGAAAAACGAACAAAACGAACAAGATTGTGAAAATAAATGTATTACTTAGGATTTTTAACTTTAACTACTAACAAATGTTAGTAAAGATTTATTGTAAGGATAATTTTTTTAGTATTTATTAGTGAAAATTCATTATAACCCTTTTATTTATATATTTATAGAGCGTATTTAATATGTACTTAAATATCAATAATTTATTATTACATGTAATGAAAAATGTAATTAAAAATTAATATGTTCAACACAAACTCTAGGAGCTAAAGTATAGCTGAATTATTTATGAATAAATATATGTAAAGTAAGTAAATTTTGTTTCATTCAGAAACAAGAATAATATTCCCATTGTTTCTTTTCACCTACTGGGAATGAGTACACTCTGATTTATTTTATGACTTAGTCTTGTTATCCTAAAATACTCTGAACCATTTTTATGGTATCGTTCTATGAATCAACCCTTTCAGTTTTAAAATTTGAGCGGAGGGTTTTGCAAATTCATCCCGACCTTACGCACACTTAAATGATTAATGCGGCTAGCTTAGTTGCAATTGACTCTTTGGAATAAATGCCGTATATAAAGAACTTTTAGAGTTATTAATCTTTCACTTATGTATATAGGTCTCAAGGTTGACCAAGTAAGGTTGACAAAGATAGCTTGAATTTCTAATATTATTTGAGGGTAACTACACACACGTTTTATTTTGCGTATATTCTAGGAAAAGACTTCAACAAAAATGCTGCTCGGCTCAATTTTCATTTTAAATAATAGTCCTTCCGTTCCTTCATTTTTCTATATTAAAGATGAATTTTACTTTTCTTTGCAATTTTTGAATTATAAAAGCGTGTTTGCTTTTCTGAGAATATTTTTTAATAAGACAGTTTTGATTTCTAGAATCTGTTATTTCAATAAATTGTGATGCACAATTTACATTAATGATATGTTCAAGTATATTTAATTTTTCTGTAAAGTGATAAATGGACACATTTAAATATAAGTTAAGTTCTTTTCTACGTAGTTTACGTATACCAAAAATGTGATCCGAAATTTGTACACACACCAATTGAATGTTAAATATTTATTAATAAGGAAACAAAAAACAAATATACATTGTGCTTTATTTTTAGTATCATCAATTACCTCAAAAATAAACCATTATCAATGTGAGGAAAGTCCCTGGTAATCATCTAAGCTGCCCAGAAAGGGCTCGCTCGATAATCGCCGAGGAAAATGGTGGGTTCGCTTGAGTAATTGGTAAAGAGCGACGAACACCTGTTAGACTTGGAACCCGTATACCTGTCTGCACTCCAGAGTGGCACACATAATTGACTGCAACCCGACGGCTAAAAGGGACAAGAGGGCATTACCCGCCTCAGCAATCGATAATGCGGCCAAAGTGTCCCGAATTTCTTATAAGAGCTGGCGTTATTTACTTCCCTCCCTCCGCCGGGCCGGGGGTCTCTTAACCTATTTATGGAAGGTGCACTTTAGTCGATGGAGCTTTTTATTTCGAGACATAATTAAAAATTAATTAGCCTGCCGACAAGTTACACCGCTTTCAAATATCGGGGACGGTCTTTCCTAGAATTTACGGAAAGCCTGACTTGTGTACGTGAATATTGCTTAGGATGTCTTTAAGTGCAATTTAAAATACTTTGCTCGGAAAAATTCTACAGATTATGAATTGTGTATAATTAAATAATTTTTTAATTAGGACTTATGTAGAGAATAAAAACTGTAGTGGAAGGCGTTGAAAACAAACGACAAATTTCAAATTCATCACGGCCTGTACAACATTTTACACAATGGTCAATAATGCTAACATTCCATACACAACTCTATTCAAAAATTCTTTTGTCCTTCTGTGATTCAGATTATCATACCCAAATCCCTATAAAATTGTGAAGTTTTAATCAAGAAAACAAAAAAATATTTTATCAGAGCTAGGCATTTATTTGTATATTGCATTTGGTTTGTCATTACTAATATTGGACCAATGATGAGCAACCGCAATCGATTCAGTCTGAGATTAAGCTGGCGATTCATAAAAAAGTCCAAGTCGTAATTAACAACGATAAATACAACACAGAAATATAACAACCAGTATTTGTTTAATTCTGTGAGAAGGATCAAACAAACTAATAAATTATGTTGCTTAGAAAGACACGAACACGGTATTTAATAAAAACTCAGGTCAGTTGCCAAATCCAATATTCAAAATATATTTTATTTTCCAAATTAATATTTTTTTTATACTTTCCTGAGTTCAGATTGCAAGAGCGTCGTAGCTCGAATCCACAGACACTGTGCCCCTAGGAGACTAACGAAGGTAAACTGTCCAAATCACAACAAAGAAGTACTTCTGAGCCGCTAGGTCCCCGAGCCTAATGTGAAATATTTCATCATTCCTCTTGCTGTTAAAAGTGCTGTTAAGCCGGAGGAACTGTGCGGAGTAATTAATTTGCACGGCCTTTGCATTGTATTAAATGGAATTATTGATTTTAGTTATAATATATTTATTAATATTTTGTGACGACTAATTTTCAAGAATACCGAATTCAGTAATTATTTGGCCTATATTTAAATATATATTAATCATAAAGCCACCATTTAAGTATATCCATCCCGTTTAATCTCCTTTGCAAATGTTTTTCAACAAAGAAAACTTACTGAGCAAAATTTATTTAAAATGACCGCTGAAGAAATTTTTCCCAAGTCAAAATGTTTGACGTTAGAGCAAAAGTAATAATTCATATTCATATTCAGAATAATATTAAAATACTATGGAACCTCAATGGGGCGATAATAAGAAAAGCTACACATTTTATCAAACAATTGTGAACAATAAAGTAGATTGTCATCCTCATTATCCAAGAGACCTTTTCTTCATAAAGTATATTATAGCTAACCGACCGCCTGAAGATGTCTTAAGGAAATAAAACGTGTCGCGCCCGGTAAATTATAGCAGTAATCAAATGACGAGTTTTTAAAATCGAATTTTCACAATTTTTCTTTAAGATGGTCTGTGGCCAACATCTTTGTTAAATTATTTTTGTAGGACTGCAAAACTCATATTTTGCACCTTGAGTCCATCGTTCATAGTTCAGTCCAAAATCACCGGCTCTTAGGCTTTCTCTGCCTTATCTATAGCAGTGAAAGCTAGGGTGTTTTAGACTATTTGATGCCTTCAAATCTGTTTCTGTTAATACAGTAATATCTTCTTTGTATTTAAGCATGAAATTGATGAATTCTAATGTTTTATTTCGAATGTCCGTGCATTCCAAGTGGTTATGCCTTAACTTTTATTATCCATCATATAGAACACTTAACAGCAATTTGTATAATAACACTGAATTATTCAGATTTAATATTACATCATTTTAGCTGATTTATATCACTAGTAAGGGTAACAATTTTGGTTGAAGAAAATAAAACAAGTGTGTATTTTAAAAATTTAAAACGTAATTGAAAACACACTATACACGCTTATATACCTGCTGGTCGTTAAGATTGACTAAATATTAAAATATTTCGTATATTTTGTGTTTGTGAAGTTGTTGTGTTGTTCAGAAGTATACTAAGTTCATTTTCCCTAGCAATCCTAACTTAACTAAATATATCATTTTCAAATCAACTTCCATATATATATTTAAAAATATACACACATAAACTTTCGTTATTGTGATTTAGATTTGTTTTCTGAGAAAATATATAAAAGACTGGACAATGACTTTTGTAAGAGATTTACTTTTTGTAAGAGATTTTATACACAGATTTTGAATTCCAAGCTAATTCTTTCGAATCTTAGTTATAACTTTCGATTAATATGAGGATATGAGGAGTTGTTAGTAGCGAAATTAAAATCAAATAATATATTTTGGACAAATCACAATTGTGCACGCATAAAATAATAAGGAGAGATTGATTTTTAATCTTTCCTGAGACTTCTGCAGTGACTCTTGAACGGACGAGTGTACACTCTGAAAACCTGGATCTCCACAAATCTCAAACATATACGCATATTTTCAATATTTTCTTCATTTTCTCTAAGAAAATAATTTGCTATGCATTCGATATATTCTTTATCGAACGGAAAAAGCACTTTACAATAATTTCTAGAATCCAAAACTGAGGAAATAATTCATGTAAGTTGTAGCATGTTTCTGGAAATCACACAATTGCGCCTACCTTCGAATCGTATTCAGAAATGGGGTCCATTTTAGTTAAGTCAACAGTTCGAATTTCGTTCCACAATTTTCAGTGGTGGACATCTCCGAAACGTCAAGTTGTACAGAACGACGCCGCGAGAGCGGTGTGAATCCCCATGAGTGTGTGTGTGAAAGCTTCGAGAGCTGTCCGGAGTTAAAGCTCTTGCGCCCGAGCCGCCGAGTTCGTCAGTCGTTTGCGCGATACTTTTCATGGTGGGGTGTTTGGAGCGCGCTGGAAATTTGTTTGTCTGCTGGCTCGCGCGAGGTGCTATTGTTTCTGGTTTTTGCCACAACTGCGGCCTTTTTTAAGCGCCCGATAATTACGTCCTCGGTTCCCACAGCGTCCCGCAAACTCGTGCGAGAACTCCCGCCAGCTGCAGTCTTGGAATGGCTCTGAACTGGCCGAATTCGCCCTAGCGAGTGTGCATCATTCCCGAAATTTGTGTCGTGCTATGCGGGAGGTGAGTTAAGGCAAACTGCACAAGATCAAAGAACGCAGATAAATCGGCCGTCTCGATAGCACCGCAGCGCCGTCTGCTCCCCGCGCCTGTGATACGCGCCCTGTTGGTCTTTATCTGCCCAGTCAAGCCGCGAGTGGAGTGCGCTTATTTGTTTTGCACTGGGGCCCGAGTGTTCCCGGTGATTTGCATAAAATTGATTGGAAAAGGTGCGCGAGGTGTTGTTGGTTTTGGTTCCGCGAAAACAAAGTGAGCACCGCGAAACATGGGGAAGCTCCTCAGTTTACTGGCACGGGATGATTCAAACTGTTGCACGCCGAAGACCTACGATGTATTTTTGGACTTCGAGAACGCAGCACCAACGGAGACTGAGCGGGAAGTCTACGACGAGGTGGAGCGCGTCCTGAAGGAGTCCGAAGCGGTCTTGGATGAAATCCAGTGCTACAAGGTAAGTGCACCCTTGGCGGCTACCAGCTGCATTCCCCGCAGATTGACACCTCCTCTGTTCCGCGCCCTGGCTAGCGCTGCTCCAAAGCGCCAGAAATAGCCATATGCTAATGAGTCATCTTCATCAAGTCAATTTACACAATTCTGAGTGAATTATGCGGTCAGCTCAATACCCTGGGCTGCGCTCTGCGGTCCGACAATTGCCATCGGTCTGCACAGCGCCAGGAGCGGAGCTTGACAGATGTTGTCGGCAAGGCAGTTCTCCAAGGATAACACAGGCAGAGATGCTTCAGAATTTTCCTTTTTCCTTGCGTAAGGTCGTTCACGTGCTTGCGTGCGCACTAGCTGCACGTGCGGCGGCCAGCACTGCCAGCCGGAACAAAAGGAACCCGAACGTCAGCAATTCCATCCTAATCTTTGACCCCGATAAGATTACGCGGAAATTTTATTTGCTGCAAAAGAGCTCACGCCCCGATAGCACGATAACAGCTGCGGCCGCGATTGCTAACAAGGGCTCGCAGCCAGAAGTTACATGAAAATAAATTCCATGTTGTGCCTGTTTATCGTCGCTGAAATCAGCTCTCGAAATAGTACTTTTGCGCGATATTCAAGGTGCTAATCATTAACAACGTCTGGACAATGGGAAGCGAGAGCCAATGCCGTCGGTGACATCGTCGTTTCACACCGAGGTCAGTTTCCATCAATGCTCCCGCGAAGACGTTAAGAAACGGCCTCAGCTCAGACGACAAGCACGAAAACGACGGACCATCGGAAGATGATAACGAACAATTCCAAGCTCGTAGTGTGTCATCCACTGAACTTTGGTTCGTGCAAACAAAACAACGATGCGAAGCCAAAAAGTTGGACAACAAAAAATTTGCCAGGTGGAAGAACCGAGATTCAGCCCGAGCCGGAGTCACTTCAAAGTGCGCGACGAGGTGACTCACTGTGCTTCGAGATTTGATCAGCTCAGCAGTGAATTATACACCAGGTAACGTAGGAATCGGATTTATGTAACTGAGCAAACACTACCGTATGGTACTGGACGTCCACGTCGCCGTTGGGTAGGCGTCAACAAAGCAAGCTCTGTCTATTTTCGGTGGAGAATTTACAGATTTGTCGAAACCTCTGCGCTGCACCTTTAGCATACAAAGCACAAGAAGGTCATTCTCCTCGCTAATTTCATTTAATATTCGACTAATGGGTCAGAGAGCCGCCAAAAGCAGCGTTGAATATTTCTTGTCCTGTGGTACACTGAATTAGGGATTGCGTCATTATTACTTATCTCGAAGAATTTTAATATAACTCTTCCAGTGAATGCATTAAATTTGATATGCCAAAATCCTTTTATTCCATATACTAAATTTTAATTAAACTTTGTAGAAATTCGGTCCTAAGCTTAAGTCTTTAAATTACAAATAAAAGAAATGTATCTTTGTATTAGATGGGAGAAAACCCCGCCATGCATCTTTAATTCTTCTTTAACCACAATACGCACTTGTATGATTTTCAGATTCTTTATAATATTATGCTACGATTAAAATTTCATTTGTTTATTTAAAATTTTACCATATCAAACTCTGTGGGTGTGCCTCTGTTCTTATTGTGTGTTTCCGAAATTACTAAAAATTTATTTTTAAATCCTTAGGTACACTTTGCTGAAAAGTTTTGATTATTCCCTTTTTATTGACTCAATTTTAGAGCCAAAAGAGAAATTAAGAAATGTGTTTATTATTTGTTCATTAACTTATCTCAAATAATTTAATTCAACATATTTTTTTTACAATTCCAAATATCTCTTTCTTTTATATTTCACTTCAATCAGAGAAAAATGCCAAAATATTTAATATTATTTTAAAAGATATTTTAAATATAGTGATTAAAAAGCATGGATTGTATTCATTTTGTAAATTGATCTCCTACTTATTCCACCAACCAGATCTGTTAACAACTTTTTAAAAAGTACTGATTTGCGTTTTTCGCAAAATGAAAGCTACATCAGGTATAGATTTTCTCATACAGTCTCTTAATTTTGATTTAGTGAGTTATATACTTTAAAACAGAATACGTTCAACCCTCTAAGACGGTTGGTTGGTACCGTGTTATTCGATATTCCATACATAAATTTCGTACATAAGTTCCAAATTTAATAATAACTCAAGTACCGTGTTATTCGCGGTAAATAATGCTTATTATCCTACGCAAAATTAACGTACTAAGTATCTTAGACTGCTAATTTCATCCTGTACAAAATTTTATTGAAGAGTCAGTTAAGTATTGCAATAATCGCTGATGTAAGTAGCGATAATGCGATTCTTTTTCTTTTATTGCTATTCTCTGTCAAAGACTTTTGCCAGAATGTGCCCAATTTGGGATCATAAGTATAGATTGTTAATATTTATTAACTTTACGCTCTTTGGTTTCTGAAAATTTTCTATTTATTGCCTTGAAAATATATAACGAAACTTAAAGAAGATAAATAGAATCAGTTACTAAATTTTCTTTTCTATAATTTTAAAGATTGTTAAGAAAAACAATTTCATAAACGTTTTGTGTTAGCCAATTAAATAATCCGCTAGAGCCTAGTATTCAATTTATTCTATTCTAGTGCTAAATTCCCTGAAGTCCTCAATTTTTTAGTGCCCCTAGAAAATGTTATCCCTTTATGTAAAGTATAGTGTCATTCTAGTATCCTTTAAGATGATACATACTTTACACTTTGAATGAGATCTTCATAAGTCTGTAGTTCACATGACCGTTCTCTTGCCAGATATCACATCACCTAAGTTAAAGTAAAGAACCTTCCTGTTTTGAAAACAGTTGATGGTGGTCCCATCGGCTCCAAAATTTTCAGCGTTTACCCTCGAACCTAATTTAAATGCAAGCGACCCAAACTTGGCAAACTTTCCGAAGGAGTTCCAGTCCTTCTCACAACTTACGGTGGCTGTTGCCACCAGACCTAATTCAAGAGACTCAACGCCAAAGTTAGTCGGCTCCTTAAATTTGACTTTTAGGGAAAATAACGGAAAGTGCTCTATCATTAAGTTTAATTGCAGCCGCGAAAAGATAACAGCCACTCATCCGATCCCCAGATAAATTCCCAGTTGCCGTTCCAGGGCGAATGTGTTATTTATCTGGCCGGGGACCCTTGTTCACGCGGTAAGGGGCCCTTGTACCGCGGTCATGTAATGACTCCTATTATGCTAATAATGAATTTCGGCACGGGAGCCCCACCCTTCGGAGATCATAGCCATAGCAAGCAGCCGACTATGGTGCTGCCATTAATCCCACCGACGAACCTTGACCCGAATTCATATTTCGCTCCAGAGTGGGGGTAGACACTACGTGTTGGAGTGGCGGCGGTCCTTTATTGTATGATACTTCTGGGAGGTATATTGCGTAATAATCCCGTAGAACACTACGACTCTTTTATGGTATTCAACGAAACTATCTCCGATCCCGGCACAATGGGTCATAAAATTAATGTTGTGCCAAAATGTATTTTTTTTTTACAAAATTAGACTATATACACATTACGAACTATTTATGGACGACAAAAACTCAAATGCAGTAAAAAAACAATTTTTTAATGTGAATACAAATTACAATATAGAAATAGCTTATAGACGACAAAAATAATCTGTGTTTTTTTTTTAGACTTTGCCTGAATCTAAAATTTTCACAAAAAAACTGTCGTACTGAAATATCTACTGCAGTGCTCCTGAGTAATCTGGAACTCTGAAGCCCGTATCAAAATCTCTTATGGTATGATATAAAACGCTAGCAGAAAACCGCATCACAATCTGCGCAGACAACCCTTAGCCCCATACGCTTATGTGCTCTATTCTCTCCAGTCGGTCATGGGAAGAAGAGATTAGTTTTTAGTCATTAATGTTATAATTATTATAAGGCATAACGATGATAAAACGTAAACCTTTTCATCACGCCTTGGTATGAAATCACGGATCTTTTCTTATTTATTAGAGTTTTTTTTCTTTTTATTTCTCATATTTTTTCCTGTTTACTTTTTACAATTTTGCTCTGCTTCTTATGCTTAATATAGACCCTTCATGAAGAGGAAAAAGTAAAAAGCCTATGACAAGCATAATGTTATTGTGATATATGTACATTATTATATTATGATAAATTATGTCATATATTTTACACAAAGCGTCACTTCACGTGTTTTGTTATGTATTGAAATAAAACAAAGCGGATTATTCCTCGTGTGTAAAGTTGAACATTTGTGAAAACTCCATCTTAATTCATTCAGTAGTTTCCGCGTAATGCACGTACAAACATATAGACAAAAATGGCTAACATCGTCTATGCAACTCCATGAAGTAAGTATACAACTAAATGCGTCCTAGTTACTAGAACTGCTTGAATTACAGTTTCCAAGAGCATTGGTACTAGTTTTGCAATGCATGACTCTTTGTGAAATAAACGTATTACTGTCTTCACAAATTCACTACTTATTACATTTTTCCAGATAAGTTACTTAAATAGTTTTAAGTGTAGAATTGTCAACTTTCCTAGTTGCTTCTTTCCAACACGAAGCATTTTCAGTGAGTCTTTATTTTAATCTGACACTTATAGGTCTTTATATTTTTTGAATTTGGACAAGTAATTGAATTGAGCACAAAAAAGAAAAACAATTATTTTTTAGTACATTTCGCCAACAGTTGTTTTGTCTTACAATCGGTCTAAATCCCTTTCATTCTTCCTACCTCTGGAACCTTTGCAATGTTGGACGTAAAAGGGTTATGTGATATGAATATCTCATCATAACAATTCAATTAACTAATGTGAGTTTATTGTGATCACTTTTTGACTCTATGGTGTGTCACAAGAGATTACACATATATCAGTTTTATCCGGAAAGCCTGTACTCACATTGCTTTAGCATTTTTCATATTTTTCTGTCACACTAGGGTTCGATCCAAATTTAGCACTGACCCTAAGAGGGCACTGCGAACGGATTAAGGGTTTAATCACCAGGGGAACTGTACAAAGGGTTCGAGCGCATCAGCCCGATAATTGCCTTAAGCATTCACCCGCTGAACTGGACGAACTTCTCTCTCGCATTTTTCCCTGCTAATTGACCCGTAGTGGACAAAATGGACAGTGGACAGTGCCGATGGGGCGCACCTGTCCGGGAAGCCCCTTTGCATGGGGTCGCCGACAATAGACGGCCTCGAAATTCGTAATTAGAGAGCCACTCGACTAAATGCAGATCAATTAATGTCTCGAATTGGTGCCGCCAAATCTGGGGGGAAATGCGGGCGGACGTTGCAGATACAATTTCCGGTCGCGTTGTGTGCGCCGCGACTCCACGAATTGTTTAACAACAATTGTAGCGGAAGCGCGCTGTTTAGAGCAGCGTTAAAAATAGCTGACAGTGAAATTATTATTAATTGCCGGTCGGCCAGCCCCGGGAGCGGGTGAGGCGGCCAAGCAAGTTATTCTTTCACGACAGGGACCCGCACTAGCTTTCGATTTTAACTCAGGGCTACCTACCGCCGCGGTGAGTAATCGTCGGCGTGGATTTTCAGCAAGACGAGGTGGTCGAATGGCATCATCACGTGCGGTTTTACTACGAACGAGGTGGAGTAATAAAATCGACAGGTATGGAGCTCGTTCAAGTCGGTTTTCTTTGTTCTAGCTCGAAAGCCCGTCACCGCAGTTGAACTGCAATTTGGTAGCCTTGCGACATGGAGAACTTCTACTCCTAGTCCATAAATCTGAACTGATCATTAAGGAACACAGAAAACTGGATCTTGCGGCGCTACGTGGCTCGTGAGGTGGTAATTTGGCACCTAGCGAAATAAGCCCAGGTCTGTTGGAGGTCTGAGCCTGCATTGGCGAATACTGTGGCAATCTGAAGGCATTTTGCTATTCTGCCTGATGCAGATTGTGGGTCGTAATTGGCACTAAGTCTATACGCTTAGCGAAATTGTTATTGCTCAGAAAGAGAGATAGAGACCGGAATCCAGGGCAGCTAGCAGCGTAATTATAGTCTTTCGCAAAGAGGCAAGGGACTGGCTGCCAGGAAGGCGTTTGTTTTCCTTCAAGGCAGTTTATCGCTGTGGTCTTAAAAGCAGCTTATGCAAATCAGAGAAAGCTATAAATCGTTTCTTATGCTTTATCTAATTTGACTAACACATACAAAGAGAAAATACGTAATTATTATTTTCAAACATACGTAACGTGAGCATTATTGTCATTTGTGAAAAATTTTAGAGTTTTAGGAATAAAGATTTCAATAGAGAACTTAAGAAGAGAAATTACAGTTACATATATTCATGATAAATATTTTTCTTAGGAAAGTTAAAATCATAAACATCAGGTCTGTGGGGAACCCCCGTGCAAAATCCTACATCATTATTATTTACCTACGTACATAATTAATATGTAATCTTAATATTTTTATATGCTATAAATACAATTAATAATTAATCTAAATATTTTTATAAGCTATATATTTGCAAACGATCTTTAACCAAGAGTTATCGCTCTATGAATAAGCGCTGACAAATTATTAGCTGTATTACTTTTTAACGGATTTATAAAAATACGGGCCAATTTGTCTATACGTTTCCTTTTATATATTATTTTTATATAACTTAGTACTATCAATGCTATCACCTATTTGGATTATTTTTTTTTATTTTGAGAAAGTACTTTTTTAAAGACTGGAAAAATTTCACATAACACAAAAAAGTATAGACATAAATTTATATATTTTCGAAGATTTAAAATTATTTCATATTTTGAGAGTCTTATAGGGATGCGGCATGTTTGACAAAAAGTTCAATAATTCCGGAATCTTTTCCGCGAAAATAAACATTCAACGTAAAATCTATTTTCAAATATGTTTATTGACTTTAAAATATTGCGATTGTATTATTTTGAGTAAAATTGTGCCATGGATAGCATTATCACAGCCATTCCAATTGAACGCTAATTCCGAGACTTTCTCCACACATTGCGGAACTGTTACAAATTTTAAGTTTTGGCAAAGTTTCAAGCAAATGGTGCGAAAATTATCCAAAGTTTATTGCAAATCAGTTTGGAAATTATTTCGTGAAAAACACGTTTGTAGTTCTGATATATCTTCAGTAGCGTTGTAGCCGTTCACGGAATTGCTTATATTACTGATATATAAACTCGTACCAAATTTAAAACTAATTGTGCATTATTCTAGAGATTTCAAATATTCATTTATATTTCTTGAATATTTCTTAACTATATCACCACTTAGATTTTTAAGAATGAAATTGCTCTTCTCTGAAAACAATAAGATTTTGGGATTATTATAGTAATTTTACAATGAAGGTGTATAATCCATACCTACTTAGGAGGTATCTAAATCAAAATCCATTTGTTTTATTCTACATTGAAAAAATAAATGGTTATCGATCATTACAAATATAAACAAATAAACATAAAAACGGATAGGAGGGCTTTTCTTTTTTATAGAAGTGGATTATACAAGTTATACAGAGCCTTCGAAAAAAGATATCTTTCTAAATATACTTCGTAATATATTCATTACGAGTTTTTCCTATAGGGTAAGGTTAAAATTATTATTATTATTGTTATTTATTTTTTATTTTTTTTGTAAATGAGCCTGTTAAGCATTTTTATATGTTTTTGCATTAATTTCATTAAGAAACCGATCTTAATTGCAGCCAACTCACATTTTGGATCTTAAATTCGAATTTAAAACCCGTCACATTTTCACATTTCCATTTCCGAGGTTAACGTGCCTAAGATCTGATAAAGATCGCTAATTAACCCACCTTCTGCATAAACGGCGACTGCATTATTCATAACCCGGCCAAATGAGTTCACTTGAAGGATTTTTATCCAGAGGTTCGGAGCAGCATATTTCCATAAATTCCTCGCTAAGACCATAAAGCGTAACAACTAATTATGCGAAGGCGGTCATTCGCGGCCTATACGGGCGCTATAAATAGAGCCGCCGAGCATCTTAAGTGCACGGAACCCGTGCAAGAAACTCTTTAAACTTAAGGAATTCGCTGACCCCAATCTTTTGGCCGAACCCGAACCCCTTGCCGGGTACCGAATACTTGTTCAGCTGCTGCCGGCGGTCGCTAAAACAAAAATATGACGCCTCAGACGCTTCGACGCCGATAAATTGCAAGCAAATAACCAGCAAACGACCGGGCGACATTTGCACCCGATTCCCGATGGTATCGATTCGGTAGCAACTCGACACGAACCTTCTCGAGAAGGAAGACGAACGCCTTAAAGTTTCGCTCACGAGCAAAGGTTGGAGGAATGTCGGTGGAGACCGGGCCTCAGACCGAAAACCAGATGTGCATCGGGTCTCCTTCTTCGGACTAGGCCTCGCACGTCTTTCATATTTGTCCTTCTTAAGTAATGGCGGCATGGAAGCAACACGAAACATAAAAGTTCGGCATGTAATAAAACTTCGGCGGGGGCTTCATAAATGGAGCACATAAAAGGGAAGATTTGACTGAGCTCTGTCTACAGTCGTAGGCGACAATACTCGGACCGGAGATGATAAAATTTTATCCTTTTTTCCCTGATAACGCAGGAGCTGGTGCTCTCAGAGGCGTTTTGAACAACTTCTGCTTCTTGCTGTTTTCATGTAACAAGACTCGAAATGGAGCCTGAAAAAGGCAAAATTAAGCAATTTCCTAGCTAGACTGACTGTTGGTGTGCTGACTCACAATTTGCATTATGTATGAGCAAGAGATCAGGAAGAAGTCGTCGGAATTCTATTTGTCAAGTCCTGAAAATACAATACGGTGTGTGAGTTTATTTTATACTATTTGTACGTAGTTTTTTTTTTTTAAATATCAGTATTTTTAACATACATAAGAATATAAATTGACTCCTTTTCCTTTTGAGTTGCTTTAAATCCGTCTTCAAGTATATTTATAAGAAATAATGAGGTTAACATTTTTGCTCTGAAAGTCTAACCAACATTCAGTCTGTAAGTTAGTTGAGTATACAGAAATATACAACCTGGGTTTACCTCAGAATTATTTAATCTGAAAGCTTCACCAAGATCCGGCTAACAGAAATAGAGGTAATAAGCAAAATTCTAATGTTTCAATTTTGATCTATGAAAAGCATATAAAACAGAACCATCGGACTAAGCCAGTTGTTTCTTGTTTCAAAACGATAGGTAAGAAACAGAAAGACGTATAGACAAATAAAAGGATAAAATTCATTGTCGCTTACGTTTATCTCAAAGTTACCTGGTGCAAGTTTTATTAAGAGTTACTTTAATGTGAGAACAGATATATAAACGGAAAATTCTAATAATGTGACTGAAAGCTGTTAGAAATCATCCAATATATGTAAAAACAGATCGGTCTTAAGACTTAAGCGATGTCTCGAAAATTATAACACTTTTTCAGAGTTATTAAAAAAACTACCAATCTAGAAGTATATGTAGAACCCAAAAAGAACACATTTTTTCAATTATTTATATCAAATAAATATTATTTGCAAATATTCCTAGGTTATTTTTCATGATTGAATTTTAAATATTTAAATACAATTTTTTCTTTCGATAAGCACATAAAAATATTAACAATTCTAACTACATAATTTAAGAGTGCAACTCTCCTACTAAAACACTAAAGATGCGTAATTATAAGAATTATTTTTTCTAAATCCATGCAATCTGCTCCCTAGATCTCGATTTGTTGGTGTTTTAATAATTTAAAACGATTTTTAATTTCATCAATTGATAACACGCTGAAAATTTGAGTTGTCGGGCAATAAGAAAACTATTAATAAAATTATGTTAATATAAGAATTCAAAAAGTTTACTAAAGTATATTTTACAAAATTTTAAACAAATATAAATAAAATCATGCTTCGAAAGAACATGTTTAAACGTGTATAATTGTTTACAAAATATTGGTGAACGAATCTGGAAAACTTTCAGAAATAGTGAGATCCTATCCTACAATACCAAAAGTTTTACAAATTCTACTAATTCCACAAGAAATCGCGGACAAAGGTGCATAAATATCCACGAAAGTGCTCGTGCAAAATTTGGTCTGGCGAATTGACACACGTAAGTATATAGTAAAACAAGTTATTCAAATATTAATACTCACATATGTACTTAACGAACTGAAATGGTTAGAAAAATACCACCGTTTTTTACTGAGATTGACGAGGCCAAAAAATTTTAACGTTTGAAATTTTTCGTTTTCATTTCGACTTTTATTCCACTTCGAAAGTAGTGCAACAAGGCATTAAAATAATTCATAAGAATTGCTTTAAGAGACAAAGGACATTTTAATTAATCATTCGTTTATTAAAACATCTAAATTAGATCATCTGGCAACCTTTTGTCCAAGTGATTAATTTAGAATAAAACTTGCTTGCAGGCAAGTACCTAATGGTGTAAGTATGTCTTCTAAGTACTACGAGCACATTTGGCAGCGTTTCAATTAATAGTTCAATTTTCTATTGCCTTGCTCGCATGAACGAGTTTAAATTGCAATCTAAATATAACATCGATGGAACTTGACACCCACCCGAGAGGTACTCTTACCTATAACTTGCCAACGGTGTGAGAGGTGCCACTCGAAGCCCGAAGGTTGCTCGAGAAGCGAAGGCTTCCTCATTAATGATTTCCATGGTATCGGGCGTCGATGTGATATTGCCTCATTAATATTAATAGTATCCAACAATTTGACGGTCATTATGAACCTCCACCCCGTCATGTAGAAGACCTGGTGAGTTTGCTCTGCCGAGGAGGCTTGACATTCACTTATTCATGGCGCCAGACAGGGTGTCCTGTGGTAGAACTGAGCCGACACTTCTTTCTTTCGCACAAACACCCTGCACTTTGGCACTCCTCAGAAAGAGGGCTTTTGTTACAAGGTGTCATAGAGCTGTTATCTTTCATAAACTTGTCCTTTTCCCAGAGCGAAAACTCAAGTCTAGATGCAGTGTCAGAAACTTTCGACAAGCCGTCTTTCCTAATAAAAACGAGCTCCAAGCGCAAGATGCTGGAATGGTTCATAATGCACTTGTCACCCCGAGATAATTCTTCCTTTCCTCGGTCTAGAGCTGTTGGCTCTCTTGACCCATGATTCACTTCTTGAGATACGAAAGATGAAATTAAATAAGCGCCTACTATAGCGGTCGCTGTGTCAAAGTTGAGTGATTAATTTTACATCGTCATGATAAGTAGAACTAGCTCAGCCGCCAAAAATTTATCTGAAAAGGCACAGCCCGATGCAATTAGTCAGAAATTTCAAGAGGCCTATGTACTCCCCGAGACGACCCGTCTCGGCATCACTTCCCGGAACAGTGAAAAAGGATTAAATGAGTTTGAAATTTAAAGAGGAAATATTTTTCAGACTTCAAAGGAATTGGATTACACGAGAATTAGGTCAAAATGAATTAATCAATACTCAAATGAACCCACTGATAGCTCATGGGATATTTTTATCTGATTCAGTGTCACATGTACGTGGACTGAATGAATGCAATCACAACATTTTGATGACTATCTCTTTTGCGAAAAAGGGTCTAAAAACAATTTCAGATAAAATAAAAGGCTAAAAATACAAGTAAGGCTCAATGATAACTTGAAATAGTTTTAATAATTGGAAAAGACAAACAAGAGAATATGATTGCTTAAAATTATCAAATAATGTACTGATTTTGCGTCAATCAATTTTTCAATTACTATTTATTTGCGTTAAATCAATTCGAATTTTATCATTGTATAAAGTGTCTGTATTCATTCAATTTAACTAAGAATTGTAAAAATATTTTTAAAATTATTTAAATATATTTATTTTTGTACTCCATTGTAGTTCTTTTTTTCTTATAATACTAAACCTGATTTATTAGAGTTCGCTTATTGAATTGACTCTGCTTTTTATTAAAAACCTATAATTAAAAATATTGTATACAATTCCTAAATTTTTAACGAAATTGTACTAAACTTCTATTCAGAAATTATTATAAAAATGGTACTAATTTAATAAAATATTAAATGTTAAAAAGTCGATTTTTTTGGTTCCTTCACCCTTAGTTTGCTTAGTTTTGAGACATGTACGTGTACGTACCTACAGTTTTTGAGATTTACTAACTTTTCAGACAACAATAATAGTGTCATGTATGAATGAAATTTCGCAAAAAGATGTTGAAGCATGATGCGGATAAGTACAAAAGTGATTTCAACGCACGCGATGGTGTCTCACGCGAATAACCCAAAGCATAAATATCACTTGAAATGCCACTCATAAATCCATCTCAATGAAAAAGTGAGTTCTAAATTTTCAAAAATTGGTCGTTCAGGAATTTCATTCACACCATCCGCTCCAGTCATCGCTCTTCACGATAGTAAGCCAACCGAAATCACATCAGCCAGCAGCGGGAACTACTACTTTATTTCGGAAGCATTGCGTCGACTCTCGGCACGTTGTTGCTTCCAGAAAGCGAGATCGTCGATAGCATCGCCAGATAGATGGCACGGCAAGAGCAGACGTTCCTTTGCTGCACCAGATATGGATGAAATCGCGTGGTGGAACACGCCCGCGTATATGTTCAACCGCTTAACGCACGTATGCCCTGCGCTACACATATCCACACATGTGGAAACATTTCCGCGAGTATTTCTGTCGCTGGGCAGATTTATGGCGTCACGACAAGCCAGCGGAAGTTAAATTTGCCGAAGGGCGCCGAGACGCACTGAAATGTTTTCAGTTTTTATGCCTAAAGATAATAATACGATTTAACTTTGATAATTACACGGCCGGGAGACACACCGACCTGAGGTGCACGTATGCAACAAATTTGTTTCTAGCGGGCGTTTACCTTTGTGGCTCCCCGCCTCTGTTGATTCCGCGCCACACGGAGTCATTCCAGGCCGCAGAGGAAACGCGCTTTAACTACCCGGGTCTTGATAGGCGTCCGCCCTTGCAATATGCTCCATGTTTATGTTGGGCCTCATCTCGTGGCGTAATATTACTTTGGCTCGAGAAATCTCGCGAGCCTGTAAAGCACCTCGCTACTATCGTAGGTGGTTGTGAATGGCTGTAACGTAATAACAGCGTTTTCATTTATCTTAAGAAAAATCATACTCGGCTTAAATCTGAAGGCCAAGTAACGCCGTGGTATGAATTATTAAATTTAAGCTTCTGCAACAGTACAATTTGCGGCGAAGTACCTGAACTAGCCAGGTCGAGCCAAGCGTGAGGAACAAAATCTGATACTGAGTGGGATTTTCTGTGGGCAGTTTGGGTTGTTTTTTCAAGCACAGCGATTATATGATAGGCATTATTATATATACGTATATAACAAACAAAAATTTGTGAATGAAATCTTAGCCCACCATGGGGTAGAAATATTATATTCGATTGGAAAGTAAGAAGTTATTTGTGTGTTTGTCTGTTATCACATTTCTCCGAAACGAATTACCAGACTTCGATGCGGTTTTTAATATGAAATATTAGATATTATCCCGAAGAGGGTTCTTACATAGACTCTGCAGTTCCAATTTAACATTTCCTCTAAAATTGGTATGAAGGAGCTTTTAGGGCTAATAGTTCCAAAATAAGAATTATTTCGGTTGTAGGCCTGGCGAAATTGTTTTCAAACTAGCAAAATTAAGCCAAAACAAATTTTTACTCTACTTTTGTAACCATCCTATTAATGAAATTAGCATAGATAAAAGATTTAGTTATATAATCTATTACAATTATTATGACAGTCGAAAACATTTGTTATAAAATTACAACGGATGGGAGTTTTTAGGGTTTCGTACCTCAAAAGGAAAAAACCCGAAGCCTTATAAGATCACTCACGCTTCTGTCCGTCTATCCATCTGTCATAGCCTATCTTCTCAGAAACCATGTAAAACATCTTATTAATGCACATATTTTACACTAGTTAACACTATGATATTCATATGAGAATTAAAGAGGGGTCAAATTAAGCACTCGAATTTTTTTTTTTTAATTTTATATATCATATGGGGTATCATTTAAGAAGGCTTGTTGTGAGGAATATAAAAATATTTTGTTTATAATTTTAAGTAGCATATTTTAAAAGATATTCTAAAAAATATACGAAAATAGAGCACCGCTCTTCCCCATTTCCGAAACTATTAGACCTAGAATTAAAAAAAAAATTAAAAAAATCGGGAAATATAACGCTTTACTTAAAGTTTACACGGAAACTATAACGAAAATACTAGATCTTAGAGATTTCTAGAAATTAATTTTACAAACTTATTATTTTATTTGCAGTGTGCCATACAAAACACTATGGAAAAATATTTTTTCAAACGCATCCATAAGTTTGTATTTTTACAAACAATAGGTTATTGTTAAAAGCTGTTTTGTGACTAATTTTTATTTTGCGATTTTGTTTGATTTCGATGAAATCTTGTACTTTCCTATATAAGTAGCGTAAATAAAAATTATCTGTAGTGATAAATTATATATACATAATTATTAATTACTTAAAATGTAAAGAATGGAGGAGAACGTTCGGAGAAGTAATGTGAAAAAAATATTGTACGGAGTCCTCTGCCCGTGAGTGGAACTCACACTTGGCCGATTTTTAATTATTATCATGGCCTTGATCATGTCAGGTATCATTTGATAACATCTTTCTCGAAGAATTATTCACTTACAGTGCGGAGCAAAAATGTAATTTTCTGGACAATTTTTAAAATTGAAGTAATGTGAAAAAAAAACAAAACATGTCTGAAATATTATATACTGCTTGTTTCTTAAAATACAAAAAAAAAAAAAGATACTATTTCTTTTTATGTTAAATACCATACTTAAAACCAGCCTTTCGGAAACATTTAAAAAAAATAAATGTGCCTGATTTAGTTTTCTGCACACCAAGAATGTTTATTTTTTATATGCTTGGAAAGTTATTCAATTCAGTACAACATTTAAATATTATAATTAATACATAATTACAATTATAATACTAATGTATTGTTTTATACATTTATAAAATTAATTCAAAATATGATTGATGATGTTACCGGCGGTGACCGGCTTTTGTATATAAGAAAGTATTTTTTTTGTTTATCAAATTATGTTCTTATAAAATGACGTACTTACTACAGCAATATGTTTTGCGTATTCGTAATCTATAGGGAATCTTCTTTACAAATCCATATCACCTGCCCAGAGCCAAAATGTTAATAGTGCATCTGTATCGCTGAAATCGGTGCAGTATTTTTTATGACAGTAGGTTACAGGGGCATATATAAATGTTGTTGCATAGAGCATGGGAGTAGGTTTTTCTATCCTATGTTAATTAACTTTCTAAAAGGGGAATTCCAAAATTACCCGAGAGATTTTGTCTTTTCGGAAATACCTCCGATCCGATAAAACTCGCTCTGAAGATTTCTAGCTGACAACTGCGCGCGGATAAGGACGAAGTCTTGTCATAAACAACTTAGAGCGAAAGCATGTGAACAACACGTTCCCAACCCGTAACCATGATCATCATGTGCCTAAATAGCAAAAGAGCCCATTAACTGGATCCAGAGCCAGAGGCAGTGCTCCCGCGGGGCAACAGGGAATTTGCCGGGTATCGATTCCGCCGCGGTGTGACCCAAATTGGGGCTAGCTCTTAAAGCCGCTGTTGTCATGGAACTGTTGGATGCGACTCCAGTTGAAATTCCGATTTAATCCTGTGGCCCGGCTCGGCTGTTTTTTAAACGACTGGGAAAGTGTTTTGGCTCGGGTAATTCTTCAGATCCGCTACGCGCCTTGTCATTATTTAATCACGACTAATAAAAAATGAGTTTCGCTTAAGTCGCGTTGATTTAAATGACCTTTTAAGTTCTTCAATACAAACTCTGAACGGCGAGATGGAAGCACTCTCCCCATTTCGCACTTAAATTAGCGCTAACGCTTATCCGTAGATTGGTCGGAATTGCAAACACGGGGTGGTACGTCAGGTGAAACCGTGGCGTTTTGCAAGCCCCGGTTAGCAACAGGATTTAAAAGCAAACACACGAAAAATAGCTCCTCAAAAGAAACCCGAATTCGCTCTTATAGAGTCTGCCGCTGATAAATTATCACCTGTCGACATGTACTGATCAGGAATACTTTAGCATGTCTATCAAAGCCGCAGCTAGGGTCGCGGCGAGGTGTTGGTTATCGACTAACGCGGAATTACTACATCTGCATGCTTTCCGTCAGCAACGCAGAGTTACCAATTACCGCATGTGGGGCGCGGGGTTCATGACTTCGCAGCGCCGCTTTCTTGCATTACGCACAGTCTGCGGCGGACGACTTCCCAGGCCCCGTCGAACGGTTGATTTACGATCCGTGTTCGCACGAGCCGCGCATCGCGAATGCATCCCGTGGAAGAACAGGGAAGAGCGTAATATCTGGTTCCGTACTAAGGCAATGGGCAACGGCGTCTAATGTGCCATTTCCGGCCGGCCTTTCCTAGTCTTCCTTCAACTCCGGTTGGTCAGTGTCGCTGCCGATGGCCGTACACCATCGTGGCTCATTCAATTGGATGCCGCTGAGAAAGGCTTGTTTCAATCCGCGTCAATAAAGCGCGGCCATGGTGAGATTTAATTAACTCCAGAGATTTTTGTGGATTTCTGCTATTTCCGTTCGAGATGATAAACACAGAGCCTGAATTATGCCCGCTGGCTATTCGCCGCGCGATTGTCCAGCAGCAACGACGTCAGCTTTGACCTTGCTTCGTTTATTATCTTTTTAATCTTCTAGCGCTCTTCTCATCATGGGCAGCTAGGCGAAGAAGAAAACAGTTTAGATTCCTTCCGAGAACGATAGACCGTAAATTCACATTCGCATATTGGAACTTGTCCACTTAAATTCGTGGATTTTGATTTTTGCACTTTAACTGGCTTTATAAAAATCAGCTCCACACACAGTGCTTGTAGTTCTCTGGTGCAACGAAAAATAATCGTAAAACAAACCATTTCATCTATATTTAAATACCTGCAGTCTCAAAAAAAAGCGAAGAAGGAAATGTCAATTCAAAATATAATCACTAGCTCTATTCTTGACCAGTCCACAAAGTCCTATTTATTTCAGTCAAGGCTTGAATTTTAAAGATTATTCTTTCACCCTTAGCTCTTAAAGCCTATCTTGCATCTTAAGCTTCAAACCTTTAGTTGCCTGAGGCATGTACAATTAAAGAGGAATTGTGATTGTGTATGAAACGTATTAAAAACAATATAATTTCAAGGCATATTTATTTCATTTACATACAGAATATGTTTTTAAAAAATATTAATGCGATGCAATGACCAAAAAATAAAATTTTAATTTTCAGGTTTTTCGATTATACGGTGAAACATTCATTTGTGCAATTTTTACGACTTCCTTGACGTAATTACATCTGTATTCTTCCATTTCTATCGAGAACAGCATAGTAGGGCTGTCAAGATGATGTACATCTGGATTTCTATTGAAGGAGAACTACTTTCTTACCCTTACAATGCACAAATATACGAAATAAATACCTTGTTAGAAATTCTATATCATTAGCTATTTCATAGAAATGATATATATATCTACATATATCATTTGTGGATGAATCGAATTATAGTTATGATGAATTTCATTAAATGAAAATTAATGGTAGAAGTAATATGAAACATATAAACATATGTTTATTTATATGTACTCACACATATTAACTAACTACAATTCTGTTTTGACATAAATGTATGCTCTAAAAGCAACGCTCCCAAATAAAAGGGTTTAGGTATATTGGATTTTATTAAATACATTGGAGAAGGATATTTCATAAATAATCATTTACAAAATTATAGCTATTTTTAGAAAAAATGATGGTTTAAAAAGGTTATGCTCTTGCATGCAGCACAATCAAAGAAATTTGTAAAATGTACGAGTAAAATATTTATGAGAAAGACACGTGCTATTAAAAGAGCCTGTTGTATTGAACAAGTACAGATTAAAATGATATATGAGAGAAATCGGCCAAATATTTCACAAGTTTTAGGAAATCAGTTTAAAAAAAATCAAAAGGGATAAATTTTCCAACTTATCATTAGTTTAAAATTTTACGTCCTTTTCAAACAACTAATCTCCAACTACTAATCTCGAAACAAAACAAAATTACTCTATATTTAAATATTAAGATATAAAATAAAACAAAAGTTTCTATTTTATTTTTTTTTAAAATCGCGATGTAATAATATAATCGTCGTTGTCTTATCAAATTCGAGTTTGAATAGATAACGTTATTATTTTTAATAATAATATTAAACCTATTTATACAATTTAAGGCCTCCACATTGCATTCTTATATACTGGAAGACTTCAACAGACTATGCGTTAGACAACGTTTGTGCTACAGTTTTGCTACACAACAGAACAAATCGTGAACACCGTTATGGTTTTCTGTTGATAATATTTAGTCGAACATGACATAGGCCTTGAAATTCTTAATGTTTGCTATAATAGGCATAAAATGAATGAGAAACTCATTTCATTCGTTCGAGCAAGCTATTGCAATCGTTGCTCCCTGTAGCGATTTCTACAGTAGTTATGTAAGGCATAGGAATTCATTGAAGCAATTCGTTATATTGTTGTGGAATTATTTATTGAGATACACGATTAAATCTAAGTCACTCTTCGAGAGCTTCCTTGAAAATCAACTTTCGCTAAGAATGAGTAACTTGTGTATATCTAGCCAGGCTGCAGAGGCAGCCGCTCCTTTCGATTGCAATTTAATTTCGCCAAGCTGAGTCTATATAATTAGTTGAATTTATTGCAATCAGTTTGCAAGTCAACTCTGATTGATGGTGCTCGTTGTTGTGCTCTAAATACAAATAAAGTGCATTTTTGCATTCTTTGCTATTGTTTTATGCATTGTTTTATTTGCATATGATTGGAATAGGAATGAATCATAATATTCGTTGTACACGGTCGTCATATCATCTTCTGCAGCTCCTCTTATTTTTATGGAGTGAAATGTGCTATTCTCGCATGCTAAATAAATATGCTAAAATCCTATGACTTTACATAGGGTGTACGTTTTAAGGGTAGGACAAGGCGTCGTTTTAAAGGAATGTTTAGAAATGTTTGGAGGGAGTTTAGGATGTTTATGTGATGTTTACAAAGACATAGGTATTTTCGGGGTTGTTTGCAATTTATATGCAGAAACATGTACGATTTATTCTTACCTTCCGTTATTCTATATTTATCGACTAAAAGTGTGAGCAGCAGGTATATGTTAAAATAAAACTTACCCAAAAACAGAGTCCAGCACAAGCTGATTCAAATAAAAATTTAATTTGGAGTTAATGAACTTAAAAATTTGCAAACATGAAAAAATTTTATGTTTAATAAACAGAATACACTCAAAAGTGGAATCAGCTTGAAGCACCAGTCACTCGTAATATGATTTGCCGTTTATCCCGAAAATGAGCATATAACTGAGGATGTGGATTTGCAATGCAAATTCACATCATGTGAGTGAAGTACTATAAATCCTGGCTGTCATCGACCTGATAACATATGGTAATTGCTTGCAATTAGATCCGCCCGCATTACAACTGCTTACGTAGAATTAACATTATCAACGCAAATTAACACGGGCCTTGAAGAGAGTATTCACCTGGAACTTGTCCCCACCTGAAAAATGCGTGTTGTGTTGAACACGTGTGGTGGGGGTGTGCTCGCGACAGAACGGAAGGTGTTGCAGGTGTGATGCACCCATGAATGTGAATACATCATAATGTAGCACATAATAAGTTCATTCGTCACAAAGCTCAGAAATTTTGTCACCAGATGCACTCGCTTATATCTGTCGAAACAAGGATGGATGCAAGAAGGTGTCTGAAGGTGTCTGAAAGCCTCCATCATCCCGTAGAAATTCGTAGAGCCGAAGGGTCGAAAGGAGGTTGGAGGACCCTCGGCTGCTTGTTGTACCCGGCTTCTCTGTAATGCTGAAGGCGTCTCGAACAAGGGCAGCTGCTTGCTTTTATTCTTTTCGTCTGGATGTAAAAAAGTCAAATGTTTTTAACATACCTTTCACCAATGGCTGTCGTCTGGGATGCACTCGTCGGATGCTCCGGCATTTACACCTCTCTGTTAGAATAAACAGTCTTCCAAGGTTCCCAGGACATTTTTAGACGTTGTAGGAGTGATGCTCTACTGCAAATAATTGCAATTCCTTTCCCAGGGAAATGTAAGAAACAGATGGAAGCAAAAAGCCAGAAGGCTCATACAAAAGCTTCCTGTCGTGATCTACCCAGGTTCTTGGGTATCCAGATCTTAGTTCCTGTTTTCCCAGAGGAAATTTAAAGGATAAAATTGTCTATCAAACGTAAGCTATACTCGACTAAGCCTAGGCTGGCAACTTTTTGCATATCGTCACTAAAAATCCTCTAAAGTCTAAATTCCGTGAAAATAGATTACTGCCCGCATAAGGCTCCTGATGCAGAGTCTGTCATAGGTATATGGTTTCATCATTCCTTCCAATAAGAAGGTCTCCTTTCTTCGCTTCCTAGGTAAAAGCACTTAGGCCGCAACGAGAAAACAAGTACTTACCCGCTTCTCTGCCCAGTAGGGCTTAGGCTTATGAATTGTTTACGGGTCTGTCTATGAAGCAAATGTGTGGGTTGCCTTTCAGATACGAGGGCTAAACCCTTCTAACACTACCACTCATCGGTACTTAAAGGCACTATTCTAGTGAAATGGGTGGATTGGTTTCCTTTCTTCTCACTCAAGGTGTTTTCATTCTTAATTAGTTGATATTTTGCTGCTGATTTCTTAATATTTCTACTTTTTACGGCGACTATTAAAGGTTACAGCACATATAAAAATTCTATAGGTTCGCATTCCATTTTTATTTCAAAAACATTTCATATATTATACAAATGTTTTTGAAAATTTTGGAAAAATTTTCTCAAATTGAATTAATCGATCAAGGCAACAATTTAATATCTGATGTTTCTGATATCTCTCTTAATCCCTCATCGCGCAACTGGTGATCTGATATTAATTTTATATAACGCTTTTGGCAACAATCGAAAACGTAATAGCAAAATTAAACAAACAAGAATTATCGGCTAATTGATAAACGATAAACTTGTCAAGTTAACTGAATCATTGAATAATAAAATACCTTCTTTATGGAAACTTTGTTACATCAACTTTTTTTAAACATTCGATAACCAACAATTTTCAACAAGTGTTTTGTATTATAAAAAGCACTATTTGAGAAAGAATTTTGCTACAGATTGTCTTTTGTATTTCATTTTTTCGAAATTTTCTAAGATTAAACATTTTCCCTTTTTTGTTTAGATAAAACAAGATTGTTATTACGAATAAAGTCTATTTATTTTAATTGTTTAAGTATATACTAAAATAATTCAGAAATATACTAGGATTTAACTGTTTTAGATAATATAGATGATTAATTTGCTAACATTCAATTTAGTCTATTCATTTATCTTGTTTTGTTAGGGTATCATAAAATGCAGTTTGGATTTACTTTTTACTCTCAAAATATGAAGTAAAAAAGTACTTCAGTATACTAATATGTGATTTCCAAGAAAAAGGCGAGTAAATAAAGAAAGAAATTGATAAATCATATCTTTATTTATTATAATTTCTGTATAAAAAAATGTAAATTTAAATATAAAAATACAATTACAATTTTAAAAGTCCCTGTGGCTATTTCTAGACCTATTTTGCAATACTTACTTGAAATTTCAATTTACCTCCAAGTCTCAAGACATTCGTATTTATTTTTTTTTTAATTCCAAATTCTTAACGTGAAAATTCGTAATCCAATAAAGGGCTACGTATCTTTTAATATTTTTTACATCACATAACATTTTCAATTTGTCCCTTTCTGTTATTATATGTACATGTAGTTCATATCTATTTATTTACTCTCCTTTATCTTCATTAATTATACATTAATTAACATATATTTCTTAATTATTACCTTCAGGGTGCTGGAAAGGAAATACGAGAAGCCATTGCCGATCCATCACCGCAATGTCAAGAGAAGGCGTGGAATGCTGTCCTACCATTAGTCATTAAATTAAAACGATGCTACGAGCATTCATTAGAGCTAGAAAAAATAGTCCCTAAGCTGCTCGGGCAGCTAGTGGGAGGTCGCCTAAATCCCACACAACACCTGGAAACGCAACAAGCACTAGTCAAACAGCTGGCCGAGATTCTCGAATTCGTACTAAAGTTCGACGAGTACAAGGTAAGTGCGATGTACCTGTCTCTACCTTATTTAGGAGAAATTTGCATAGTGATAAAAAACAAGCCTCCATTAAAAGTAGCATTGCTTTATGCGTCAGTATGTCTGTCTCGTAACTAATTCCGCGGGCGTAGACTCGTCTGTTTTGAACGTGCCGCGTGCGCCATGTCGGAAGTAATAGGCTGTTCTACAAAAACACGATCTTCAATGCCTTGAATCACTAAAAGGTCTTGAATGGTATAATCAAGAATATATTGAGAGGTTCATTACTCCCGTGCACTAATGGACGTCTTGGCTGCCGTAAACATGTCGAATAGATTGTACATCTTCGATACTCACATGGACTCCAAAGACAGACAATTTACGTGCTGACCATCCAGCCGCATCCAGATTAGTCTCTAGGGCGAGTCGACGGTAACGAGACCTAATTTGTTATAATGCTCCCTCTCCCTTTACCCCGGTTAGAAAGTCGTTAGAAAGAACGGCGAGGTTTAAGCGAGGGCCCTTAGAAGCCGTCTATTGCCCGAAAATACGTCTCAACAAATTTAGACATGTGCGGCGAAATATTTGGAAAATTGGGAAATTATTCCAGATGGGGCTTCCGAGACGTGGGCTCGAAGGCTGCAGCTAAATGGAACCAGGTTATTGGGCGAGTACTGAAATTGATTTTCTCCCATATGCACAGAGTGGGCGACGTTCGAACACATATGGAGCACACATTATTACTGGGAAATTACGTTATAAGGGCTAAATTATGGACCACACCTGGAGGTTAGTTGCCCGTGTGCTTTGCATATACTGTTCGTATATGATAAGATGATGAGCTCTGTCGATGTCAAAACCACTTAATTTTCCAGAAAGTTGTATGAAATTATATCTTCACTGATCAGATCTTGAAAAAATGTATTTCATAGAGCCCACTTTTTAAATTTCTCATGTTGCTAACATTAGGTTAAAGTAAAATTATAATAAATAAGATTAATACAAAAGTGGGGTTGACGTTGAGTAACAGGTTTATAATTTTCATGCAATAGAAACTATGCCATACTATGCTTTCTTATATCAAAGATTATGTACATATAGATTATCTATTTTAGATTTATTATACTCCTATGTAAGTTTAATAGGCACAAGCATATGTGGTGGACAGTTATAACCACTCAAAATAGTTTAAATATGGTGTCATTTGTGGCTGAAAGTAGAACATTGAGTTGAGTGACGGTAAAAGGAAGGAAGCCTTAAAAAATTACATGTGCAGGTGATATAAAACCTCTTACTAAATAAATCCGAAGAAATTTCTAACTAATCTAGAAATTTGGCAATAGATACAGCAATCTTGATTCTGCATCAATAACTATAACTTGTATTTCCTCACTTTTTTCCAAAACGTTGATCATGAAGTAGCCTTTCTTTTCAGGGTCATCATCAATATATAGTAATGTGGATAACGTTTAGGTCAATCGAAAATTATTGATGGTCAATCGTAGTCAGTAATGTCTCCAAAACCCTTAATCACTGATGTACGTCTGTGAGACGATGAAGCTAAACTATAAGTTGTGTTTTTTATTGACTAAAGACCTGAATTTTCATTCTGTAAACAAACAAACTAAAAACCATCAATTACTGCTAACTATAGACTACGTTTAAAAAAGCATACGTTCATGAGACTTACGTCAATGTGGAGCAAGTAACTACCCGTCAGGTTGAGGGCTAAATTACTGATTATCGAAATTTGAAGAGCAATTTTAACTTATGTAAAATTTTCTGTATATCTTTAAATCTGACAGTGGTCAAATGAAACTAGTAATGGTTAGTAAGTGGTCAGGGTTCGAGTGAACTTCTCCTAAACTTGAATTATAGAAATTCGGAGGCCCGAATATATTACGTTATTATTAACGTATTTTTCATATCTTACGTCCATAATTTACATTTTCGCCCATCTATTACTTTCTATAAATGTCAACCTCGGATCTTTTCTAAATAATTTATATTTTGTTCCTCAAAAACACGTACCAAGGTTTGGTTACTTTAAATAGTTATGAACCAATAAATTTACAAAAATATTTTAGAATCTTACCATAAACTTTTTCCAAACGAAATCAATCAAAAAGCCCTTTATAGAGTAGAGTCGAAATTTAATATCTTCCAAGTTTTCAGTTTTAATTTATCCAACAATTTTTTTATATGAAAAGAAATATTTGTTCTTTCATACATATATCTATATGGTAAAGTTAATACTAGTGCTGATGATGTTATTTCTTTGGATATTTGTTCGTATTTTAATCGATTTGGTGTCTCTTCACTAAGCTCAATAAATCCCCTCAGACCATTTAATAAATTTGGCTCGTAACCATACCAAAGAAGTTTTTGTCATTTAAGGAATTCTGAAGGAATCAGAATAAGTGGTAATCTAAAAATGGAAGGTCCGGTACAGCAAGGAGAAGAATATTCCTACAACTTCCAAGAATTTCTTGTTAACAGACGACGAATGGTAGATCTATCTCCTGTTTAAAAATTCTAAGCATATCTCAGTGGTAGTAGTGACTGGCTCCAGATTATCCATCTAGTTGTCTGTGGTACGGAGCAAATTAATAGTTAGATTTATAGTAATTCTCAGCACGCCCTTCAGATATCAGCAAGCTTATGGTGAGACATTCTGGAATCCAAATAATCAAGATTATTTCACTACACTTACTCCTTCAGAGATTTCGACAAGTAAATTGCAAGAAGTGGAAAGGAATAGTTTTTCGTTAGATGATCTATTAGATTACAAATTGGTCACAATTGCGAATTCAATTATTCGATAAAGATACAAATCTGTGGAATATTTTAAACTTTTTTTAATTTCCATCTAAAAGAAAAGTAATTGATTCAATTTAAACAAAAGATGTTTATCACAAAAAGTAGCATAGAACTTTGATATATTTCCTTTAATGATTACGTTTATTAAAATGAATATAGTTCGTCACATCACATCTTTCTTGAACACTTGCTAAACATTTTTTCCTGAATTTGCAATCTTAGCAAACTTTTTATAATTAATAATAATAGCAGATTTTTATATTTTATTTTATAGTTTCAGTTTAAGTTATTTAGTTCTATTTTAACCATATACAAAATTTAAAATACGGTTTAGAAAATATTCTGAGTAGTATTTTAAATATATTTTCTTAATACCTTTTACACCTACTAATAATGAATTCTTCTACTAGAACAGTAAGGAAAAAGTATGAAATATAAATACACTTTTTATTTCATATATAATGCACATATTTATACAAAAATATTTCAGATAAAGTAAAATATAATTTAAAAAGGAAAAAAAAAACATGTTGAGTGATTTTGTTAAAGCAAACTAATTCGTGTAAAAACTGAATTGGGTGTATATATTAGCACAAGTTTGAGTAATTTACCGGTAAAAAATTTTTAATAGAACATTTTACCCAGTATAATTTTTAACTTTTGTTTGATATTGATTGTAATTGCTAATTAAAAATATACTTCTGGAATCAGTTAGCTTATATTGAAATATTTTGTTCTACACTAGTAAAATTCTTTTATAAATAAAAATAGTGAACGAAATAAATTCATTGAAAGCTGGAGGAATCATCCGCTTACCCTATGTTTTCTTATATATCTTTAAATAAAAAGTAATGATAAACAAACATGGGATCCTTTTCTTATCTCTCTTGATTGCTTATACATTAACTTAATAACTTGATATTAACTAAGCGTAGCTGCCGTAAATTGACACCTGCCCTCAACTTCAATTCCTATTATAACGTCTTAATCTCTTATTCGGCTTTTATATCCATCAATGGATCCCATTTCGGTGTTAGAGACCGTCATACGCAGATAAACGCGACACTGCCGCTCCGGCTGCGACAAGGATTAAAGGATCGACTAAATCCCTTTTATGTCCCTCTTACTTCCAGATGAAAACGCCTGCGATACAGAACGACTTCAGCTACTACCGCCGGATAGTGAGCAGGCAGCGAATCGATAACACTAATCAAATGCTCGTCACCACGGAACTGGCCAACCGAATGTCCCTGTTTTATGCTCATGCCACTCCTATGCTGAAGGTGCTTAGTGAGGCGACCTCCAAGTTCGTGCACGACAACGCCGACGACGTCGAAAACACCACCGAAACCCTAGGAACGATGGCCAAAGTCTGTCTGCGAATGCTAGAGAATCCGTAAGTCACCCCTCGAGATCTTCCCAGGAAGTCGATTTATTTTTATCTGATGCATTTTCTTTTCAGAAAGCTTTTATCACAAATTGAGCGCGAGGAAACGCATTTGCTTGTCCTGCGGGTGATGGTCGGCCTGGTAATCCTGTACGACCACGTCCATCCCGTTGGGGCCTTCGCACGTGGAGCTCATGTCGATGTAAAGGGCTGCGTAAGACTTCTGCAAGCCCAGCCTGCCATAAAAGCCGAACCACTTCTGAATGCTCTAAGGTACACGACGAAGCACCTTAACGAGGAGAACACTCCCAAGAACATCAGGAACCTCCTGGCGGCATAATGGGTCATCTCCTCGTTCCCCGTGCGTCTAGGCCCATGTTTCCGCGTCTTCTGTTCTTCGTTTTTGAATTGTGTATGTTTAGTTTAGTCCCGGAAGACTTTTGTATGTTGTTTTACTGTCGAACACTTTTGCTTAAGTTTTATATAATATATTCTATTAAGCTACCACTAGAGAATTAGAAAAATCAGATATCAATGTAAGACTAGGATAAAAGTACGCGGATAGGTGGTATTTGAAACTAAAGATAAAATACAAAGATTTCTAGTGTAATTTTTAAGGATATTACCTTTATGGAAAGTTGTTTTTATATTTATAAATAAACTAGATATAAAGAGAATTTTTTTAAGCGCAATGCCACACACCGAGGAACAAGCTCTGCAGAGACACCCTACACCTCTACACAGAACAGATAACACTATCTCAGCGATGATTTTTGTCGCTTTTTTCCACCTTATCGCGGTTGCCATTCGATGTGATAAAGTGCAATGTAATGTTAACAGAAACTGCGGATGATACTTTGTCACGCTTTCGTTGCTACTGTCGCAGGAGGCAGTCCGATTCCCAAGGGAAGGCGATTTAATGCAACTTTTATGTTGCAAGTCGCTTTAAAAAATTTATTACATTCTAATAGGTAAATCAGAATGTGGAATTCAGTAAACATGGGTAGGAGAAATTCCATATTGATCAGATAAGAGCTATACATTAACATGATTGTTGAAATCACAACTACTTTGAGTATATAATAGTTGTATCAAACAACTTAAAAATTACTTTACTAAAATCTACTTTACGTAATTACAGAATAATTTTTGCGAATTATTTAACTGTATGTGAAAAATAAACAAATGTATTCAAAGTATATCAAAAATTATTATTGTCCCCAATTTATTTAAAGCCAGTAACAATGAAAGTGTGACAATCACAACAACAACTTTTACACGAAACATCTAAGCAAAACAAATTTTTAAATCTAATTATAATAGAGGTAAAACTAAAACAATTTTTTAAATGCACAAAACTTTTGGAGCAAACAGCCTTTAGCGAGATTTTCGTTTTGGACAAAAAATACGCCAGAAGTGTTCTCTTAAAACAAACGAAGCTATTTAAACTTAGCTTGAGTCCAATATTTGGTTAATCGTTCTTTATGAAAATACTAATATTAGTAATTTTACCATTTTACTCAATTAGTAATGTTAATTAATGTTAAATGCATACATCTGCATTTATTGTTACCAAGTATTAGTGGGAATGTTTTTCATTCAGAATAATTTACGAGGACGAATATTATTTTTACAAAGATGTGTTTTTATGAAATGAATGATTTTGAAAACAATTTTTATTGTCTTATTTTGTTGTTTACTAAAAGAATCAAGAAAAGAGGATTTCGGCGGAAAATACGGGGGTCGTTGCATGCAGTGGGGTTTCCCAATAGTCAACAATGTAAATTTAAACAACATATCCAAAGACACTTGTGTTTTTGAATTTATCAACGCCTAAGAAACTGAATGTTGCTTTGGAGAAAGTGTGTACTAAATAAAATAAGTGTAAGGCCTTTTCCAGATTTACAATTGCTCTTCATTTAATTGATTAAAAGATATATATATATATGTTTTAAATTACTCAAAATCATTTTTTTCTACATTATCTCAAACGAATTAGAAAGTTCAATACGCCAACAGGGAAGATTTCATCGATTACATTGGCTTTGAAATTTACATAAAGTAAAGGGAAAACCAAAAGAGTGGTTGATTTACTAGCGAATAGAGTTCTTCGTCCTTGCACAAAAAACAGATCATGCAGGCTCTAAAATATCTGCTTTAAGGGGGTCTTGTACCGAATTCAGTACTTGGAGTTTTTATTAAGAAAATATTAAAGATAAATATAATAATAATAAATTCTAGCATTTTGACGTAATACAAAATTTTTTTTGGTTGTCACTATAAAAATTAATTGAAAAGCGCATGGTTATAGATTACGTTAGTGGTACCAAGTTGCTACCGGCGCTTACAAGTATAATAAATACTATCGAATTTTTAATCTATAAAGATGTGGACATACACTAGAAAGGAGAAATTAAATTATTTATGGCGTTCAGTCTAATTTTGATCGGTTTTTACTTTGGACTGAATATTCACTCTGTTATACTTTTATATTATAAAAACATCTAATTTGTAATAATTTTACAGTGCAGAGATTTTCCGTGTTTGATATTGAAATTGCTAGTTACAGTTAACTCAAAAAACATGTTATCGAGAATTTCATTTAGTTTCCAGAGTTTGATTTATCTCCCACCATTAAAAAAGTCGATTCCTCTAATCGAACAAGGTATAAAATCCCCTTTGTTGCTGCAAAAGCATAATACTAAAGTCAAAATTTAAAATTTCTGATTCCATTCTTTTTCAAGGACAAAATGTCCTAGAATGTACTAGTCTAAATTAAATGCCCGCGTACATTAGAAACTTTTGGATAAGATAGATGAAAACTACAGAATTTTAAATATTTAGAGCCCACTCCATAACTTCCAGATAAACTTTCAAATAACTAATAAATATTTGCTAGATGAATCTAATTGTTAGACTGTTTTTGTTTCGCCACAGTAATTCTCAGTAAAACTACGATAAACAGAAACATTCCCTATCGTTATAAAATACATTTTAAACATTCAAAAGCTTTTTCTAAATATTTATTACAAAATTCTCTTTCATAAAACAAGTTCTACCCAATTCGCTTGATTCTATGATAGACAATGCTATTAATCGCTTGTGCACTAGTTTTTGTCTAATTTATATACTACAGAAATTCCTAACGAATGAGAGTAATATGTTAAGCACGATCACAAACGGTCCAGCCAATACATAACACAGTTTTCATAAAATACTCCATGTACAGATAGGGCCCATGAACAGTTCTATGGTAATATATAGTCATCTATCAAATAAGTTTCAGATAGTAGTGAATCAGGCTCTCAATATTTTAGACCACCAAACTTCGACCTTCAACATTTTTCAGGTCTTGATTTTTGTGTGGAATTTGTATGTTCTCTGCTCCGAATTTCTTCCCTGTTCCTGTTATAAAGAAAATGAACTTATTGCAACAAATAAACTTTTAATCAGCCTAAGAACTTCGCAATTTTCTAAATTTTGGACTGCAACATCGCCTAAAAATAAAATAATGGTAGACACATTTTCCTTCCAAAGCAATAGTTCAATTATTATAAAAATAAGTGTACATTAAAAAACATTAAAACTGTCACGAAAATTTATTTAAATTGACAACAAAACCATAGGAAAAATGGGAATATGTAAAATTGCAGATTAATACAATTTCGGTCCAAAACGCCACGAAAATGTGATTTAGGAAAAGAGCAAATTCTAAATAAGTTAGGTCGACTACTTAGCGATAATTAAGTTGTTGAACTTGTTCATTTCTTAAAACTGCCGCTAAGAACACGTCTTGAATGAGAACAATGATATATCATGGAGCGAGGTGAGTTGTAAAAAGGAAAACAATTTTAAAAGAGGATTAAACGAAATATGTGAACTAAGTCATTATTGTTTTATTTGTCTAATTGGTTAAGGTGAGAACGGAGAATTTGTCGGTAAGCACGGCGGTATTTTGCGATTACAAAATCAATCCCAGTTTTCGGGGTGTGGTTTGCCAATCGCTCCTATAGACTGGTGCGTCGCTTCCGCTTTTTCCCCTTATCTCAGTTGTTGTTCGGCCTCGGTTTTAAAATAAGTTTCCCTGTGTCGTCACAGCTCATATTGAAGTCCGCCAGAACCAGACGCATCCGTGACGTGATTATTTGCGGCGCTATTACTAATTTGTGGATACCGATTACGAAGAGCATAACTGAAATAAACACTGAGTCATGTAGTCGACATGTTAACACTACCTCCGACTTCTGCTGGTTTATATGTAAAAAGTTATACTTACTTAGTGTTAAAGTGGCGCAAAAAAACACAGGATGATTTAGCAGTGACTCTGTTAAAGGTACAACCGACGTTTTTGGATCACGCAACCAGTACCAGGCTCCTATCGCTGTACATATTGATATTATTGCTAACACAACTGCAATTAGGCGATTTATTAACTAAACTCTTCATTTTATTACAATTATTATTTGTATAAAACATAGTGCTGGTTTAAAATCTCGTATTACTTTTTTGACTTTGTTTTTGTTATATTTTCTAATTTATTCTCTTTATATATGCACTTGCTTATATGAAGTGAGTACAATATCCTCAACAAGTGATAATGCTAAATCAAAGTCACTAGTATCAAAATCTTAATGACGATGTTCACAGTCCAAAAAAACTTTTAATATGTTTTTATTTTTATTTACTACATCAGTTAGTTCTTAAGGACTATAGTTACCTTTACGGGTCTTAGCTTAGTTTATTTTTAATATAAATTTTTTAAAGGATAATCATAAATATCACGTTAGCCCTTTCTCGATGTCTTTGCAAGGTGATAATTTGATAATATTAAAAGGTTGATATAAGGGCCATTTAAAGGGATTTTAAAGAAACTAAAACAGGCTTAATGTTATTATCATGGTAATAGCAGAATCATACTTATCCGAGATACTTAAATTATAGGCCATATAATGGAGAAACAGCTGTTTAAAGATTATAGCATCAACGAATTCAAAAGAATCTTATCTGTAAAATCTAGCATAGAGGAAGCTCAAGAAAAAGGAAGACACGTTTGAATATATAAAATGCTAGTGTTTGCATATCAGCGCTTTTTAAGTTGCAATCATAATTCTGCTCCATTAAAAAGGATAAAAGCACGTGGAGGCGATGTTCTACCAAATATAATACACTAAATATTTAGGACAGCAGTCGTTTTTCATTATTATATAGGAAGTATAAAGAACCTAGAATATTCCTCTCAAATATATGATCTTGTGGAGCTACAAGTATGTCAGTGTCCGTTTAGTAGAACATTTCAAGTTAGATGGATGGTACATAAACAAGCGACAGGTACTTTAATGGCAGACTTTGTTGAGCTACCACTAGCTAGTTAACCTCAAGCCGAAAACCAGGACCACTTACTTCTCCATCGTAATGTTGAAGGCCGATAAGCAGCTACGACTTCAGTCAATCTCCTCTCGAACGCTTTCAAATCTGCAGTTTAAATATAATTTTCAATTTGGACATCATTGAAATGCGTGCTATACCTTCACAAGCTGAAGACTCCATGTCGACCAAATACAATATGCTTTTTCCGAAGATCCCTAAAGGCTAACCAAAATTTTTTAAACTTTAGTTTTTATATCATAATATTATTTGTCTTAAAAAGCACTCAAAATATTGACAAGTTATGTTGCGAATTGTCATTTTGACAGTAGTCCTGGCATTTCCCTCAACAGTGTGGCCATTGCATTTTTCAAAGCTGTTACGAATTTAGGGCGTGTTGTGAAACTCAATCACTTAAAGGCCTTTAAGCAAAAGTGTTGTAAACGTCAGAATTTCTTAACAGAACGTGTACAACTCAGCCTTAAGAAAATTTCGTTAAAGAATTCAGTGCGATTTGATTGCTCTGGATTACCTCAATGCGTATATGTATGTGCGGAAGTTGCTGTCATTTTACTTTGCCGGGTTTCACGAAGCATTTTTCATATTTCGGCCACGTACAGGATCTAATTTTGGATATCCATAGTTTTTACATGATTCTGGTGAAATATGCTATGTAAAAAATATTCAAACAAATCCACCTCCTATTTCGAACATTTGTCAGAAGATGCCTTCACTCTAGTTGATAGGAGATTTTTTCATGATATCTTCCCAGACAATGCATGGTATTTATTCTTTTACTTTCATAGTATACCTTTTAATATTCCTTAGAATTAAGGAACCGATGAAAAAATTCTGTCGTGAAGGCTTTAGTCATCTGTGCAGGCTTCGATTCAAATTATGGCTTTAATCCATTACGACCGAGCGAGCCATTAACATATCGCATTGGTACGTGTTTTTCTATTTCTAGATTAAATTTATTGCAAATAAAATTTAATTGAAGTAATTTTTATAGATTGGGGGTATAACAGGATTAATAGAAAACCCTAGTGGGTGTTGTGGTCGAGCCCGAAGTAGCAAATTTTAAAGATTTGTGGATTTCTTTTCGCCCGGAGGCGACGTCGCCTCTTGTAACTGAAACCCAGTTTCTACCCACAGGCGACGTTGCCTCTGGCCGTTCGTGGCGAAAAATGAATAATGTGAAGTAGCGGCACTCCTTAAGGAGGAAAATTTACCGCTATAAAAATTAAATCGGTGTGCGCAAGAATTTTAGCAGTGTAAAAACTATAAGTAAAAATAGCCGATGTGCGAAAGGAAAGGTACTTGAATCCAATTTTACTCACTCATTTCAAAAACCACATAAGTCAAATTTGTTTCGAAGACTTTTTTCGCTGCGAATGTATCCTTGTAGGTAGCCACAGAGTCTGGGTAAAACCGACGTAATCAGTTTATACGAATTTATTATTATTCATCTTTCGCTTTATACCCCGCTATTCAAACTATAATAGTATAATCGTCGTTCATTGCGTTGCAAGTCACTGACTTAAGTGGCTCTTGTACGCACTCATAACGATGGCAGTCGTGTCTAGGAATCAACCTGATATTAACCTTTTTAATGTCAACTAATTTTTCACAAGTACTCGGAAAATCGATATATCGGCGGTTAACAATTTAACGGTTAATCTTGTCAACCAATTTGTCGATGCAGCAGATAAGCTGTCTGAGATGGATGTGATCACCAATTCCGACTAGCGAATATAAACGCTGAAGCTCTAACAAAAATAAAAACTAATCTCCCGGAATGATGGATGGTTTCAAATTCAAATGTCACCGGGGGGAAACCAGGCCATTAAGCAAAATCTTCGAAGAAAGTGCAGCAAAATATTTTCCAAAAAGTGCAGCAAAGTCTACTGAAGTTTCCAAAAAGTGCAACAAAATCTGCTGCTCTTTTCAAGAAGGCAGCAAAATCTACCACACTTTCCAAGAAGCGCAGCACAATCTGCTGCACTCTCCAAAAAGTGCAGTAAAATCGACTGCAGGTTATAAAATGTGCCGCAAACACCTCGACACTTTCCAAAAAGTGCAGCAAAATCCGCGGAAGTTTTCAAAAAGTCCCGCAAAATCACCTACACTTTACAAGTGCAGCAAAATCCGCTGTAGTTTTCAAAAGTACAGCAAAATCCGCTACGCTCTCCAAAAAGTGCAGCAAAATTCGCTGCAGCTATCAAACAATACAGCATAAATCGCCGCTGTTTTCAAGTTTGCAGCAAAACCCGCTGCATTTCGAATAAGTGCAGGAAAAACCGCTGCAATTCGAATAAGTGCAGCAAAATCCGCTCCGTTTCGAAAAAGTGCAGCAAAACCAATTGTATTTTTCAAAAATTGCAGTATCACCTTCCGCAGTTTAAAAATTCCAGTAAAATCTGCTGCATTTTTTCAAAAAGTGCAGAAAAACCTGCTGCATTTTTCAAAAAGTGCAGCAATACCTGCTGCATCTTTTAATATATGCGGCCAAGGCAAAACCTGCTGCACTTATCAAAAAGTGCAACAAAATTTGCTGCAGTTTTCAAAGTGCAGCGAAACTCGCTGCATTTAAAAAAAGTGTAGCAAAACCCATTGCATTTTTCAAAATGTGCAGCAAAATCCGCTTCATTTCGAAAAAGTGCACCAAAATCTGCTGCATTCTTCATTCTGCTGCAGTGCAGCAAATTCTGGAGGATTTCGTATAGAATTTGGGCAAGAGTACGGTAGATCATTGAGTGCACAGCTCGTACCTTAACCGATTATTATGCTAGTTTTTGGAGGTCGTACAGATAGTCCCTGTATTTGCATTTTTCCAGACGAGTGTCTTTGATCGCACAGTCCAAAGAAATTGTATTCAAGCAAGCGATATTCATACCGTACTCCATTTCAAATGCGTTGTTTCGTTTTTCTCTTCAGGAGGAAGCATATACCGAAGTATGAACAATATGAAGTAGCGACACCTTGTGGAGAGCCCAAAAGTGACAAGGATGCAAATAGCCGAAAGCTCTTAACGAATGGATTGGTAGAGCTTCCAAGCATCCCAAAGCTCTTCCTTCCATAAACGCTGGTGGTTCGAAAGAGAAAGAAATTTCTCAAATGCATTTAAAGGCAACTGTGAAGAGTACAAATATTGTTAGCAATCAGCTGACTTCAATCAAACATCTCAACTACGAATGTCCGAGGTGCATCTTATCAAAACTTTCGCAGAACATTCTCAACTATGATGTAGTTTTAACAACACATTCTCCAGTATGGTGTAGTTTTTCGCAAGCAGCCAATGAAAATTAAGGAACGCGATAGCGAAGAATAACACACATGTAGCACTTGCCAGCCGTTAAATTCAAATATGAAAACATTAAAGGATTTTAATGCAATATCGTTTAGGGTTGTTTTAAAAATTAATAAAAGCATAAACAGTCTCGAAAATCTTAATGAATTTAGGCACTCCCCACCCACCCCTGATCAAATTTTTGTCATATTTGAGTTTTATTTCTTCGATTTACTGTAAATTAACAAATTTACAATGAATGTTTTGTAATTATAAGAGCATTCTAGGCAGATATTTCGCCTAAGCCAACATTCCATAAACGTGATTTAGCAAAATATGTAAGAAGCTGTTGTCAAAAATTATAAATAAACCACCACATGGGAGATACACATGCTATCACTTTTTAACATTTCCTAATTTTAGGGGAAGAGCTTTTGCTAAGTATACCTTTCTTTTTCGCGCATCGACCATTTTTACTTTTGGCTTTTACACTGTCCATGAATAAAATTCTTACGCATTCTTACGATTTAATTTTTATAACGGTAAGTTCTCACTCCTTAAGGAATGTCGCTACTTCATATTATTCATACTTCAGTCACGACCATTACATGCCAACTGCTATAAAAGTTAGTTTTAATCACATTCAGTCAATCTAGTTGACAGCTGGTTGACACGCAGAAAAATTTTTAATTTTACAACACGTACTGGTTTACTACATTTTTCAACAATGGCACTGCCCAAAAATTTTTACATTTTTCTTACAAACTTTCATGCATTTCAAATGAAGTGAGTAAACGAGAGATTTAGTTATAAAACGGAAAACATGCATCAAAAGAACTTGTCATTTTTATCTATTTTTGTGTATTAAAAACGCGGTAAAGATAAAACAATGGAAGCGGTAATTACTTCATCTACTACAATTTAAAAATGAGATAACAAATTCGGATTATTGTATTGTATAAACTCTGCTTTGTAACCGCTCCCTGATTCAAAAATAATCTGACATTCGAGCTCACTGACATTTCTTATAAGTTTGCAAACGGTGCGCTTTGGGTTTGACATACTCTTGTTTTCTATTTTACTAAACTAATTAGTGAATAAGATTCCCGCAAAAGTGTTTCAGTAATTTTTATAATGCTCCTAGCCTTATAATTTACAAAAGAATGCAAAATGCGATTTAGGACCGAGAGTTGCTTATTACTTGTAGTCCTTTCTGCGACAGGTGTGTAAAACAAAAAATTGCACTTTGCTCTGAGTTTACTGAAATTTTTGCAGTGCTATGCAATGCCACATATGCATCGCGTGTAATTGAGCTGAGCGACAAATTCTTGGACGTGCGACAAGACGGCCAATGGCTGGTGATGTTCTACGCGCCTTGGTGCGCATATTGCAAGCGGACAGAGCCTATCTGGGGCCTTGTGGCTCAGGCGCTGCACAACACAAATGTTCGGGTCGCTCGTGTGGACTGCACACGATTTCCTTCTGTAGCTAGAGAATTCAGTATAAGCGGATATCCGACAATAATGTTCATCAAGGGGAACCAGGAATTTGTATACAATGGGGACAGAACCAAGGAGGAACTGCTAGACTATGCTCTACGTATGTCCGGACCGCCGGTCCAGCTGGTCACTAGAGTGGAGAGCATTGATATGCTAAAAGGATCTCACACCATATTCTTCATTTTCGTCGGCCCGCAGGAGGGTGTAGTTTGGGATACATATTACGGGGCTGCCGAAAACTACCAACCCCATGGGTTCTTTTATGCCACGTCCTCGGAGATAGCCAGCCAGCATTTTGATATTGAAAAGGAACCAACTGTTGTTGTTTTCAAAGAGGACAACTACTACTACTATCCCCATGCTCATCGGGCGCATGAAATGGATCCTCTGGAAGTCAACGATACTATTCACCACTGGGTCAATGTCGAGCGCTTTGTAACGTTTCCAAAAATAACCAGATTTAACATTCACCAGCTGCTCAAGACCAAAAAATGGCTTGTGATTGCCGTCGTCGAGGAAAACAAGTTGAATCAAATCGCCACGCATGAAATGGAGTTCAGGGATATGGTGGAGAATGTTATTCGGAAAAATCGTCATAAGTATCATAACCAATTCCAATTTGGTTGGGTATGTCTAGCAAATATAATTTACAAATGTTTATTTATACTCAACCGATGTATTTTCTTTGCAGATTGGAGATCCTGACATTGCTCATTCAATTGTAATGGACACCCTCCCCACGCCCCATTTAATCGTCGTGAACTCCACAACTCAGCATCACCATATTCCAGAGGATGACCCACTTCAAATGACGCCCCAAGCCATCCACATCTTCCTAGAGAGCATCACTAACCAAAGTGCCACAGTCTATGGAGGAAACTCTTTACTGGTCCGTACCTATCGCGCCCTTTTCGAAGCTAAGAAGTCGTTGAAGGAAATGTGGCGTGGTAACCCCGTTCTGACTTCAGTCCTATTTGGACTACCCCTGGGCTTCCTATCACTAATCTTGTACTCGATATTCTGTGGCGATTGCTTGGATGCTCCGGAGGAGGAAGAGGAGGATGCGCATGAAAAAAAGGAATAGAAATTGGGAAATTTTTTGGTTTATGTACTTTTTGAACTGATTTCTTTTTATTTCGTTTAAATTCACTTTTGAAATGTATTTATTTTTAAAGTGTTGTGTGCAAACGCTAGAGACAAGTTGGCCTTGGCTATTTAGATAGGAAGGTAAATGATGCGGAAACTAGAGAAATATTTAAGATCTGTAGGAAATTGTTTCAAGCGTCGAATACTAAGTCAGTGAGCCCTGTTAGCTTCTCCCAGTTGCATTTAAGGAACATTTAGAGTTGACAATCCGAACGCGGATGATGCGAAAAGGACTATAAGTGCAATAATCAGTTTATTTAAATGTTATTTCCTTCTAGTCATTTTGTATGAAACCGAACACTTAATATAAACACTTGCGAACGAAGTTCTGGATGGTGGAGCGTGTGCTCTGTCCAAGGCAGATATAGTACTTGTACCCAAAACATTTCTCTGAGTAAATAGGCAGTGTGCAAAGCGTACAAATAATGTTTTTTTATTTCCTTAATTGTATTAAACATGAGACTAAATTTCATTTGAGAAGAAACATTAATAAAATCAAGTAAAGAAGCGCGTGAAGAAAGTAGATGTGTTTGATCATTGATCACTACCGCTGGAAAGACCTCAGAAGATCTGCATGATTCAGTTTTTGATTAGTCAGCATCCGTAATCTTCGTCATCAGAATCAATGGCAGCTCTCCTTCTGTCGTACTTCACCTTTGAATCCTGATGAGGTATCTGTGCATTGACTTTTTCAAGTAACGAAACTAGCTGGGCGTCATCTAATTTGCCACCTATTTGACCCATCTGTGCCATCTGGATGATCATATTCTCCAGCATTGCTCCCTTCTCAGGTTTACTTAGCTTAAGAGTGTTCACTGAAGGACACATATAAATTAAGAAATCGACTTCAGGTCAATACAACAGCTTACGTCTTCCTCTAGCTTGTTGGTCAAGGATCTGTGCAAGGATTGAATTTTTCGCATCTTCCTGGGCTCGTCTCTTTTCCTCCTGGGCCTTTTTCTGTTCAGGGTTGCTAGCATTCGATCCCTGAAATACAATTTAATATCATTGTGGTCAATTTATGTTTCACATTAAGATATAGAAGCTGACAACAGACTAATAATAGGTAAGCACTTAATCATAGAGGACCCAGGCATTTGATCAAAAGACGAAGCCGGAGTTTTTGAAGCTTCACGAGAATGTCCGGGATCAGTGAACGGCAAGTCCGCTTGATAGCGCTTCTAGCTAACAAAAAAGTTATAAAGAGCCGGTTCAACTCGGATTTCTTCGATTTAACGACCAATGTGTTCTGTAGAGAAAGTAGGCGGCTACTTTCTTCGAAATTATATATTTCGTAAATAAATAATGTCAAAATGCGGAATTTCCCAAAATAGCAATTTTAATTTGATTCCAGCAGACAGTATTGTCCTGGTTTGAGATTTGTGGTCCTACGTACATATTGGGATTGCAGTTGAGCCATACGCTGTCTCCTGATAGATTCAAGTTCTTCATCCATTTTTTAGAAATACGCAAAACCACGAATTTATCGCTAAATTCACAAATGACACCCTAGTGACCGAGAACTGATGACAGTAGTTGGAACGTAACTGAAGATTGTGCGTTTCTAGTTTCAATGTTGGTAACTCTTAGAATTATTGTTTTAAATATTTTGACACATATAATAAAAATTTCTCGATCCCATGTTGGCTTCTCACATTTTTGCAAGTTCACTGTTAGATTATTATTAGTTATTTATATGACAAAGGTTAATTTGTTTTTTGAAAAAATTCGGAAACTACTGGCAAGCCTATTTTTTATTGTACAATTAACAGCAGGCCGGCAAATGTCACTTAGAGTTGTCAATTTCTTCACGTGTTGTTTTTCTTCGGCGGTTTTTTTATTTACGTTGTGCTCTTTTCGATAATTCGTTATAATGAAGATGAAGGACTATTCAGAAGGAGTGACGAAGATTCACAATGTGAGATTCTACAATTTAGCACCCAGATCTATAAATTGTTTCGCGTATAGCAACGAACTCTGTAAACTTGCATTGGCGAGGTTAGTGCTTAAGGCGAACTCGTTTTCACAGCTAAATTGCGTCTTTTTTTCCAGGAGCGATATATCCATAGAAATCTGGGATGTAAGTCGTGCCCCATATCTGGAGAAATGTATCCCTGGGAACCTTAATTTGTCTGTTGAAGATATGGCATGGTCTGGCGAAAGGCTCTTTTCCGTGGGGCTCACTGGGGAAATCATCGAATGGGATCTGTACCGGTTAAAAAGGAAGCGCTCCCAGATGGCAACCGGGAATGCTATCTGGTCCTTAGATGTTAGTAAAAGGCAGGATGCTATCGTATTGGGAACCGAGGAAGGATTTGTTAATATCTTCGATATTTCGGAAGGGGGATTGGTATATAAAACGGTTTTCGATAAACAGGAGGGCAGGATCCTCTGTTGTAAATTTGACTACAGCGGTGATGTAGTGGTCACAGGATCTGTAGACACCATCCGCATTTGGGACACTAAAACTGGACACGCTGTACATAAGATCACTCTTGGAAGACTGCAAGCCAAACGGGAGACGATTGTATGGTGTTTAGAAGTACTGAGAGATCTCACAATAATATCAGGAGATTCTAGGGGTCAGGTCAACGTTTGGGACGGAAAGTTAGGCGTGCAAATTGAATCACACCAAGCCCTTAAAGCCGATGTTCTTACACTGTCGATGAACGAGGACGAAGACGCTTTTGCCTGCGCAGGGATTGATCCGGTGATTCGAATTTACAACTTGACTCACATAAAACGAGAAGATCAAATTTTGAAGAAGTGGGTGCAATGCCTGAAAAGGAACATTCACGACCACGATGTAAAGGCCCTAGTTTGTGTGGGGACTAAGATATTTTCAGGCGGTGCAGATGGTTATTTGGGAGTTTCTTCAATTTCAAAAGAGAAATTACACCAGGAAGTGAGTAAGCATGGTCCGTTCATAAAACCACCTTGTATCTCGGTCTCTCAACACACCAGATGTGTGTTGATGCGTTATACTAACTTTCTTGAACTTTGGCGCCTCGGTACAGCACATAATAAAGTGCAGCTTTCAGAAGATGAAAAGGACAATAGAAAATTGTTCGCGCTGGAAAGAGGGCCTGAGAAGTTATTAGAGCTGAGAAGTAAAAACGACGAGGCAATCATCTCATCAGCTATATCTCCAGATGGTTCTTTACTGCTTTACTCTACTATGAATGTTATAAGGATATTTGCTGTTTCCCACGACTCCGAATCCCAGTCAATAGGTCTTTCTAGAATCAAAGATGTCCCCCATAAGTTCACAGCTAGCAGCAAAATTCTATTTTCATCTGACTCCAAAACATTGTTTCTAGTTAAGCTTTCCAATGAAGTGGACGTCTTCAATAGACATTCAGGCACCGAATTGGACTACATTGAAACTATAGATACTTCTAAGGCCATAAAGGATCTCATCGTTATAGCTAAGATATCGCATGATGGGAAATACTTCGTAGCTGCTGGCACTTGCAAAACAATTGCCGTTTGGGCAAAAAATAAAAAGCAGTGGAAATACTATATGAAGTTGCCAAAGTACCTGTTTCCCACCACAGCAATAGCAATTCATCAGAGCATTCCAAGACTGGTGGCTGCGTTCACGGATGGTAAAATATTTGAGTATGACCTTGAGGAGATGCGCTTCACTTGCTCCACTACAGAGCAATTCGTAGGGAATTCCCATACGCACTGCGTCAAAAACATCGTCCTCGATCCAAGGAATCCTAATGTGATAATTTTGCATAACGACAGCAACCTGTTCGTAATTCGGAAAGGTTCTAACGAAGGTAATCGTGCGCCTGAATCGAAACTGAAAAGATTCGACGACAACGAGGGGGTTGCGCCGCTAAAAAAAGTCTTCGATAAAACTTACGAGGTACTCTTACATTAAAACTGTTTCCGTTCAGGCTTTATATTTTCTTGTGTTGCAGCATTTCGTGCACCTTTCCTGGCTGTCGGAAGAAGAACTGGTTGTTGTTGGAGTCAACCCTGTATCACTTATTGAACAGTTACCTGACGCTCTTCGACAGAAGAAATTTGGGGCTATGTAGAGCATATGCTATGTTTTGTTATACAATGAAGTATTTATTAAGGATAATCTGTTCATTTTCATTTCCTTTTGCAAATAAAATTTCTAAAATTTTAGCAAAATTTTGAATAGTTTCTAAAAATTAAATTAATAATAAAAATGTTCAATTACAAGACATTTCTCTTGTATGTGTTTTCTTAAAAAGGTATTTCAAAATTGGATTTAGTTATTTTAGAGCACGTACATAACCCATGTTTTTTCAGTTAAATATTTGGAGATTCTTAAATGTTTTGTGTATAGCTTTGCTCAAATCAATCGGCCTTCTTTATTTTGAAGAAATAATTCTTTCTATGGTGTATACAGAATAGGGATTTCAGCAATTTGTATACTTACAGCAATTTCTTATGGCTAAAAATTCTTGGAAATTCTAAAATAACATATTTTAGAATTTCCTGACCTATTAGGGTCAGGCTAATCTTGCCAAATGAAAAAAAAAATTTAAGTGCTATTTTTAGAAGTAGTTATAATTTAAGCCTTTTTATAATGCTTCTCTTGTTACACACAATTTTTTTGTAATATTTAAGAGTGTCCATAATATCTTAAACATCGTCTTTTTCTTTTCCAGGCATTTTTTAAAGTTAAGCATCTTGGCTCATTCGATTTAAGAACTAATTTATCAAAAGTTCTAAGTTTCTGGCAGTCTAAAACGAAGAGGTCCTTTCTTCAGTTCCAGTGTCTATACCTGACCTCCGCTGTTGTTCCTAATTGAGCGTAGAGAAACCACTTTGATCCTAGCCGTACACCTCAACGGTCGAATTTGAGAAAAGGGCGTAGAATCTGAGGTGCTTACAGAACTAGACTAGACGTGTAAGTCAACTGAATAAGTTAAGGCGAAGTTTATTACAAGAGTTCGTCGGAATTTCACCGGAAAATAGAGCAGAGCGGTGGAGTAGTGCAGTGGTGAAAAGGAAAAGCGGACTGCGACACAGTCGTGTGCACATCCTTCGATATCGTCGAGCTCAGGAGGTGTGGGACAAGAAAAAAGAAAATGTTTCTGGATCGCATGTGAGGCCGTCTTCTAAAATTGGCGTCGCTGCAGAGGAGTCCCAGACCAAGTTTCCAGGTCCCAACTTGGGCGGCTTTGAACCATGCCATGCTTACGACGTCTCGAGGCCCGACTCGGCACCCTATCTTGTAGTCCCTAAACCTTCCTTCAACCCGACAGACGTGTGTGTTCTGCGCCAACGAGAGGAAGTTTTTAGTTTTGGCAAAGTAATTTGAAAATTTCAAAACTTATGCAACTGAAAAATAACTAAAGTCTCGCAATTGCCAAGTTCTAGGTACTTCTAGTCTGTACTTTCGCGTTCTTGTTTCGAGCGGTGTTGATCTTTCTCGCTGTGTGAACGGCGACCTGCAACCGGCGGACGGCGGAATTTTTTATGGTTGCGAGCACTCGATCGAAGGAACCTAGAGAAAGGGAGAATTTATCGGACCCAAGTTTTATCAACTTCGCTGTAGTTTTATTAAGTGAGAAACTTATCGCTTTCCACGCACGACGGCAGAATTATTGTAAAACTGCGGGCAGATTAAACTTCTGCTGGGCTTTACCGAAAGTTAATTCATTTCGTCTTCCCGAGGACTTCGCACAGGATGGATCCGCACGTGGAAATTGCAATTCTTGGAAAGTTTCTAATCGAATGCTAAACCCTTATGACGTACAGCTAGTACTAGCACTCATTCTCATCCTTTTTCACTATTTTTTGTAGACTTATACCGAAGCAGGACAACGGAAAAAATTCCTTTATTGGAAAAAATTTTCCTTTAGATTTTAGTAAAATCTTATTTCCTAAAATGCTACGAATCTGACACACTGAGAAAAGAAATATTTAGAAACTCCTGTGTATTCAAAACACATACTAATAGTATTTTTTAACACTTTTGCCTTCAAATAAATATTCCACCTTTAACCGAATAAGAAAAGGTTTCCAACTCATTGACCAATAGTTCTTGGAAAAGGGCGTAAAATAAATTCAAACCCATTTTTCCGATTGAATTTTTAATATTACTAAAAAAGCACATAAATATATTCTCGCTTTTTTTTCTTCCAATCAGTTAGAATTGGGTATATCACGTATGCGTAAAACATATCCTTCCGTTCAACTAGGCTATGATTACATTAAACATTAGTATTATTAATGAGCTTTATTATCACTTATTCATTAAGATTTACATGTGTATCAAAAAATAACCTTATGCTTTTGAAAGTAAACGAAGTTGTCACCGTAGGATAAGCACTTAATGAAGCTTCGATATTATGTGATACTAATAATGTGTCGCAAATTCACTGCGAGCAACCTCCAAGAAGGACAACGCGAATCGGACGGTGTATAAATATTGTAATTATATTGATTTTATTTGGTGGACTGATGTTTGCGGAAACTGCCTTTATCTTAATTGCCTAGGTTATTCTAATGCACAGCGAAGGACGTACTGAAAGTTGGCTCGCAATTTGCGAAAGTAAGGGCGAATCGATTTTCTGCCTGACTTCGAGCAAAGCGAGCATTAAGCCTGGGAACGGGTCATGGATCCGTTCAATTTCCTCGGCCATCCATGCCGCAGTAATGCGTTGTGATTAATGGCCAATCCATCATGCCGTCATTATTTGAAGGACCGGCACGCAACCCAGTCGGGCTACGAAAATTGGAAAAATTCCCCCGGAAAGGAGCCAGTAGCAGCATTCAATAAAATGAACCCGCCGCCGCCGCCGGGACAGCCCCTGCGAATCTGTGGATACCGGAAATTCTTCAACAAATTGAAAACTCAATTAGCCTCGCAGTCGTAGGAGCACTCAAAAAGGAGAAGCTCGCAGAACATGCAAACTGCATGTCAATTCCGCAGCTATTGCTGCTCCCGAAACGGAGGAGGAGTTTTTTCGTGCTGTGGAGGAGCTCGTGCTACGGCGCCCTTGCGGAACACCCGCTGCCCGGAGTACGTGAAATCAAATTGAAATACTTCCACTAAATGATTGAGGAACGGAACAACAGTCGGACCCGGGGCAGGACGCGAGCCCGCGCCCGCGGCCTTTTTTGGACATATTCGGTCCTTGAACGCGCGCCGTCCGTCGAGGCCGCCCCCATGCAAATAAGTTGCCGGCGTTATAACCGCGCTGCACGCCCGCAATTAAATCATGAGAATCTTCATTTAAGGTTCCGTGCTAGACGGGAATTGGCAAAATTTATGAGACGAGGCCAGTTTTCATGAAGTTCATAATTAAGAGCTAACCCATTTCATTCGATCTGATGTACTTCCATCGATTCCCGTCCAGTTTCGCAGCACTATCCAGAGGCATCTACTTTTCAAACTTTTTTAGTAGCTTGGTTAGCTTAGCCGACGCTTATTTTTTTTTTTTAAATTTGTGTGTTCTACTTGTTAATTCCTTTCCTCAACATTTGTTGTTATTTTGATGTTTGTTCTCAAATCAGTGACGGGTGGATAAAACTTATTCTATTAATTTTATATTATTTATTTTCTTGCTTTAGGACTCCTTTCGGGCCTGATTCTTCTCAATTCTTATATGAAGCGATTTTTTCCAGACAGAAACAAGATACAAAGGGTCGAAGAAAGAGTCAGAATAACATTTCTAGAGAGTCCCGATATGCTTAATATTTTCTCTGAAATTACAACATTTAAAGTGTATAAAACATCTTTTAACTGTTTTTCCTTAAAAGTACAGACTAGATGTGAAACAGTAGAAGAGGGAATTTTTCCTTGCATTGCGGATTCAGCTTTTAACCTTAAAGTTTTCGACAAAAAAGTTTGAAATTATTAAAAATTCAGTTTTAGACAATGATTAACAATTTATGCAACATATTTAATAACTGAATTTAAAAGAATAAGTTAAAAACATATTTCGGAATCTTTCAAACTTATTCTGCTGAAATATTTTATGTGAGGGAGCAATTCCATTTTCAAAGTCGCTGTATGCAGAAAAAAGGGTCAATCACTATTTAACTTGATAGAAATGCAAAATTACAAGGCTTAAAGATTTGTGGTAGTATTTAGTATATTTTTTCTACATAGCATTCATTAATCAAATTTAGTAGAATGTATAAAGGGCGCATAGGAAAAATATTATATTATATTATAGATCGCATCGAAATTGAATTTCTGTAGATGCAGATGACGAAGTATATTTAAATAAGGTTTCGGTATTGGAAAATAATATTGTAACCTATTTACAGGTTATAGTGCTGCTAAGGGGAAATGAAAGGGTGATCGGTCCCAAATCACACTTTTGAGAGCGTGAGATTCATTCATATATCCTATCGGTCAGTATCATTAATCTGAATAACGAATAATAACTACAATTTTCTGGATTATCTATTTGTGGATTACCGCTTTCTGTTGCTCGCATTTCTTATTATACAGTACCAATTTTTCGATTTAATTTAATAGCGCTTAAATTGTCTATGGTCTTTAGAAACATTTAAAAAACATAAAACATCAATAACACAGTGAATTTTTGCAGGGCATATTTACAATGGAGGGCACCACAATTAAAATATCATAATAGGAAGCCATCTTAAGAATTTGAAAACATCTCTGAAACAATTCCCAACCGATCCAATCTTTTAATGACAAAGTCATAACAAAAGTACTAAAATTTAAATTACGAATTTTCTGCTTTTTTTGCAAGAGATTGTCACGATTGCTATACGATAATATAAACCTAGAATTTCAAATGTTGGCTTCTGGAAAGTTTCTGTTAATTTAGTTTGAAAACACTGCTTGTATAAAACTTATATAAATCCGATCTTACCTCATCCTCTTCAACGAATTTCACCCCGTTGAAATTTGCAAGGTAGCCAAAGCTCATGAAAATCTCCAGAGACAACTCCCTTGATCTACTGAAATTGTGCAAGGGCACAAGGATGTATCAGAAAGCTCATGGCCAACGTCATTTAAGCGACTATGCGACACAAATTACTATAAATACTAAGCACAAGGTGTAACAGAATGGTTTAATAATAGCTCCTGACACTGAATAACTTTCTTCAAAAAACCATATAAGAATCGAAGCGAAAAATTACAACATCCCATTTAAAACGGCTCGCCCAGTTGGTGAATTAGTGTGGGAGGTTGAAATGTTAAAAATTTAAATTTGTTGATTTTCATTTAGGAGATAAAACCTAACCTTTTTAATTAAAAAAATTTAATAAAATTTTATTATCTGATTCTTTTTTTTTTCATTACTTAATTTCTTTATTTCAGGAACCTTTTGGGTTTCGACGTTATAGGTATTCAATATGTTTAAAAAAGTGTTCTTTGTGCGCTTGATTTTTGTATTTTATTATTTCTGAGACACTTAAAAATCTTTTTTGTAAAATTGCATTAAAGTGAGGTTAGTGATTTTTAAATTAAATCCGACAAAATTTTAAAGAATTTCTCCTTGCAAAATTGCAAGATTAAAAAAATATAGTCGAAAATAAAATTACTTCTTGGAAATTATAATACTCCTTAAATTATGGAGCGTCAAAAAATACCCAGTTTTAAGGCTCTTTCCGTCTAATCGTTGTTGGTTTACCATAAATAGCAACACCCCTCCGTCTTACTGTGCAACTATTTGATGGAGTAAAAGATTATTCAGTGTTTGTTTTTAATTTAACATTTCCGCCGAACGGGCAAACAGTGGCGAAAAACTTTGACCTGTCCGCGGATCGCTTTCCGTAAATTAGTCGGCGCAATTATGGCGTATTTTATTTTTAATAAGCGGAAGGCGAATTTCAAGGATGAAATGAAATATGACATCTTTATTTTTCATTCATTAAGCTGGAAGGATTATTATGAGAACTTGCACCCCTTCGTTGGGACACAGAAGTGCCACATTGAGATGGCACGTCGGGGAGAGGTGATGCCGCTGGGATATATCACGCTATCCCATATTCCTGTAATATCCACTTTTGGCTCCAGTTGACGTCTTGGAAATTACTTCGGCCCCTGGGGTTGTATCTCGCCCGCATCCGGGACATCGCCGGCAAGGTACCCGGGATAGGGCACCACTCAGTCAGTTTGTGTTCCATAATTATGTCGTCACGACATTCCTACTTTTGCTCTTGTACCTCCTGCCAACATCGTCTTTATCGCAGTGCTCACAACGTTGCTCATTTTCCTTTTTCGGTGGTTAAGCCAGGATTCAAAAGGATCCTTTTTTATGAAATTACTGCGATGCTACAAGTTAATAGACGTCCAGACGACGGAGTCCCCGTCCCTCCGGTGTCCCGAGGGTCTTCGTAGGCGCACAACGCGCGCATTGTTGGCTCAGAAAAGTTTATTTTTGATCCATCGCCGGCGGATAGGACAAATGTGCGCAGCCAGGACGGAGGCTCGCACAAAAGTGAACTTTGTCTGGCGTGAAAACTCTGTTCGAATTTTCATTTAAATGAAAAGCCCTTTTTGTCCGGCGCTGTTCTGGAAGCCCTTTTCCAACCATCGCCGAGCTCGTTCTTCTTGTTCATGTGTTCTATGTTCAAAGTTCACAAACAATTTTTGCGGCCCTTTCCGAGGAAGTTTTCACCAAAGTTGCTTTGATGCCGGCCAAGTGTACGGAGAAGGGTTCGTAACTTTGTGTTATCACACGAAAAGGTATTCCCCGGCGGTCAATATCTAAACCGGTTAAGCGCTCAGCCACATACCTTCATATTTTCATTTTGTTTGGGCGAGACTTCAAGAATATATTTTAGCAACAGTTTGGAAAGGAATATTTATTACTTTACGTATGCATGATGCATGGACATCACCATAGTTGTTATCAGTTTTTATTCCCTAAATACTTAGATATTCCCTTGAAATTCGACTTACCGAAACCACGTTTTCTGCTTTCTATGCAACTTAATATAATATGTATCATTTTCCAGCATCAAGCTTTTTAGGTTTTAATAAATTCTTTTCTTTAGTTCTATGTATTAGTTATACTTCCAAAACAAATTTGTCCTTACCTAGTAAAAAGAAAGCCATTATTTTGAGATTATTAACACAATTGATACGATAAATTATATAAAGTATAAATATTTTACAGAGTGTGGTCAGAAGCTCAATCTTCCAAGTCATTATTCTTTTTTATAAGTTTAGTAAGTGTGCAATCTCTTATCATTTTAAACAGTCCCTAAAAATTGTGCTTCCTTAAAATCAAAATAAATGACTGAAATATTTGAACAAATAAATGAGGCATACTTTTAAATTAACTCTTGTAAGTAGCACAAGTTATATTAGTACGTTCGAATTTCGAAGTTTCTCCTTACTTGCAATTTTTTGTCAACTTCATTTAGAAAATAGCTGGACTAAAAATATAACTTTTTAAAAAGAAGAAAGTAATACGTTTATTAAATTAAATAAAAGCATGAAGTTAAAATCTGCAAACACAAAAAATGACATATGTATAGGGCGAAAAAGGGAGATGTACGGAAAAATCCTTGGGATCAATTTTTCGATTACCTTCCCTCACAACTTAGCGCTTTATTCTGCGATGAAAGCAGTAAAATTTTCCAAGCTGTATGGCAAGCTAGTCAGATAATTCAAGTCATCCAACAATTGGAGATGCAATTCGACGCTGAAGGCGACACAAATCAATATAAGAAACGACTAAGATAAATCTCTCATTGAGGCATAAATCTCGTGCACTTTCTATTGTCGAATCGGCTGCGGCAGACTCCCATTGTCCTCATAGAGTCTTCCTTGGCCCTGTAAATTTGACAGCCGCCTTGGCTGGGAACACCTAGACGTTAGACATTTCCTCTCGATTTTAATCTCTTGTAGTTTTATTACTACTGATTTTGTCGAGCTTTGAACGCCGTAAATTTTCTTGATTTGTGGCTGCTAGTTGTAGCTACTCCTTCATAGCCGATGTACATCCCACAGATGTGTCAACAAGGTTAATCTGAAATTAGTAGACTCGTGTTTTCATAACAGATAAAATAAATATAATTTTCTTAATATTGTAGTAGAATAATATTTAAAACGTTATAATAATCTAGTGGTGCAAAGGAAAGACATTTTTTGGATTTTTTTAAAGAAAAGGAACTTTTTCTTTTAAAATTAAATTTTTCAAAAATTTAAATAAAAAATGTAAAACATAATTGTTGACAATTTAAAACAAAAAGTATGTATGACAATACAAGATAATGTTAAGAATTAAAAAAAGAAATAGAACAGAATTTATTTTAAATTTTTCGTTATGAATTTTTAATTTATTTGTTCAAGTCAATTGTTGGTAGGCTTAACCTTCTAGTGAAACTTTAAAGGTCATCATAGCAGACTTATTTAGCATAATACTTCGAGCTTTAAAAGTGTATATCTTTTAAGTTTTCTCATTTGAATTTAATTAATTAATTGTTTATTCTTCCAGAAAACCCAATCGACGTTTTCAGTTCGCCATGCCAAACAAAAAGTTTCGTATAATCTGTAATTACTTCAACTAAACAGAAATGAAAAAATAATTGTTGCGGTTAGCAAAAATCTTTACAACTCTTTATGAATGTTTGAGACTTAGAATTCATACTATTCCTACCCTTTTTAAGAATAAGAGATTGCTATGCATAAGGTACATGAGAGACATATGTAGTCTATATATTGGTTAAAATTCAAATCCATTCAGAACCTATTGCGCAAACAAACACAACAAAAATAAAATGAGAGGAAAAATACACTTAAAATCTGCTTGGCCCTGATAAAGATAAACAAACGTCATCAAAAATGCCGAAAAATATCTTACCTATTTGCATTCAAAACGAAATCATAGATGCAAATTTAACTTTACTATGAAACTATCTTTAAAATAGTCAATTACACAAACAAAAGTCTTTAGATTTTTCCCTTTTTTCAAAAATTCATTAAAAATATAAAGATATGGATACTCAAAATAAAGTCACCTTAAAATTTAAATTTTTAAATTAAAAACAGGTATCAGAATTTAAGGACAGTGGGTGTTAAAAGTCTAACTTTTTCCCTTACTCTACAGTGAAAACCAAAGATTATTTTATGCTTTTTGAAGTGTAATCAATCGGAATGTGAATTTCTTGTGCCTTGTGAAATATTGATTTTGCTAAGTAGGTATTTCCAACGTTTTATAAATAAGATTCTGAAATACTCTCTCGAGTTAAGAAAGGCAGCCGTCCACAAATCGTGCGTGAATCTCCGTGTTATTTCTCAAAGAAGACGCATTAAAGCGTCCTCTTTAAAGGCAGCCCGCAATTGGCACTTGCTAGAACAAACCGCAGTTCGTAAAGTACTGGGTCAATCCTCGCAACGAGTCCTTCAGAAAGAAGCTTAGAAAAAATAACGTCGTCAAGTGGGTTGTACCAAAGAGTCCCTTAAAGTAAATTTTGACACAAGAAAGCGAGGGTGCGACGTGGGCGCTGTCTACGGATTCGCAGTGGCAAATGTTGCAGCGACACAATGCCGTGCGGGGATGACCTTACGTCGATATTGCTGCACCATCAGTCCATATTAGGCGAAAGCGATTTTCAATTGTGGAAGAGCAAAAGTGAACCCACCGGGATCGAAAAGGGGTCCGGGACGTGCATAATTGTAAAAGGTGTCTGCTACTCCTTTAGTCCTTTCCCTTTGCATTGTCTGGCACTCAGACAGTGTGGACGGTCGAGACGGTTGGCTGGCCAATTTTAAAGTTTCACCTTTTCTGCTGGGGCTTGCCTCCCCTAGGGCTCTGCTCGGAGTCTGTGGCCGATATCATGGCAACGCAACCTCGGCACTTTCGTTCTGCTCGCAAAACTGGAGAGTGATCCCAGCCGAAATAAAAAAAATATTACCTCGGCTATGGCTGCGTTACTACGCGCATGAAATATTAGAAACGACTGAGCTCTTTACCGTCGCAAATTGTGTTGACTTATTTAAAGCGATATAAAAGGAGATTTAAGCGACTCGGGAATGTTTGCATTGAGAAACGCTTGCCGAGGCATGTTCCCGAGAATGAGGTGGGATCTACGAAATATACAATATACGACATATTTGCAAATAAAATGTTTTGTAATGTATAATACGTTCAAATAAGCGAAGATATCTGGCGTATACGGGCTGGATTGAGGATTTTTCCTCTGACTACATTTTCTTTGAAAAGTGGGTATTACCACAAAAAATGGAGAAAGTGAGAATTATCACAAGCGTATCCAACCAATCGGAGCAATTGCTAATTGCATTTTTGCACCAATTTTGGAAAGGAAACAATGCTTTGGAAACCCATAGATCTTGGTTAATTAAATATCATAATTATTAAGTATTTATGATAATCTACATATATTTTAGACATATAGTTACAAACAGGGAAATAAGCTATTGGTATTCTATCTTAGGTAATGATATGCTGATAATTTTGATAATTTTCATTCAATCTAGACCTCATCCACAATATTATTGTTTTTTTTTTAAATTCCCTGAATGATAATGTAAGAGAAATGTGTTTTTGGATTTATATTTTAATAACATTATATTAAATCGTCCCCTAAAATCTACAAATTGACACATGTAAAGGCTATGTTAGAAAATATAAGAAATGGACAGTAATTCAGAATGAACATATAAAAATAGCGTTAAAAGGGTTTTGCTATATTTTACTCAGTATTGCAACAAAAATGGTTTAACTACTTGATTTATTATATTAGACTGATATGGGTGAACTTTTATAATTTTAAATGATTTAAAAAATTGAGAATTTTGGAAATGATTTAAAAAATTGTTAATAGTGAAATCTAAAGACAGCAAGCAGAACTATTTATAGTTTGATGGTTGTAATGAATTCTTTTCTCTTGATGATCATAGTTAGAAAATAATTGCAGTAAAATCGTAGAAAAGTAGAACTTAACAATGGTTTCATAAAATAGGAAATGGTCAATCTTAGTAATAAAAATATTAAGTTCAAAAGATATTAGAATAAATAAGCAAATTGTCTGTATGAATAATTGTTTCAAAATATGTTTGTAATTTATTTGTAATTACATAAGTTAAAATAAAAATCCATATTATGTACAATGTTTCAATAAGCTAACTTACTTTAGTGATAATACAACAACAGTTTGGTACGAGCCTAGAGCGGACCAAATGCTTTTTAAGATTTTCTAAATATTACACTTTAACTATGTTGGCTTTACCATATTCCATGATAGGTGCTATTTCAACCTAGCTTTTAGTTATTTTGAATAAAATTTTTACTTCAGTGTGGAAATTAATCGGTTAATCAATAGCTAACAGCAATTGCTAATTATAATGACACGGCTGCTAGGCCCAATGCTTTTCTAGGAATCGATTTTGCACAGTCAAAGCCCTTCCATTGAAGCCGACACGAAAATCGGATAAACACCACCTTCTCATTTGCTGCAATTGCATTCACGTTTCGAATCGAGTTTAATTTACGGTTTTAAATGTTTAAATCTGTGTTGGAATGTACACATTCGAAGCATTTTACATTTTTAGAGGTTTGGTTTTGAAAGAGACTTTGTCCTTTAATCTCTTAAAAAGCATTAATGGCTTAAGGGCCTATTGTTTTTATGGAAAAAAGTTAAATGGAAATTCTTATTATCTACATACCTGGGGACGAAAACTGCTCTCATACTTTAAGAATTTTTGCCTTCTGATAACAATCAAATGATCCTTTAACAACAATTATGAATTCTTTACTTGGTTTTTGAAAAGTTAATACAACGCTTTGTTTTTATTTCAAAGAAAAGTATTAAAAAACAACAAAACGAAATAAGGCGGTGTTAATCAAAATTTTAAAACTAAATCATTGCAACAAAATTGAAAATATACTACTTCAATTTATAAATGGTTATAATCAATTTCTTCCGCGAGTAGTTTTATATATTTATGGAAAATTAGTTCGAGTTAGTATTTAGAATATTTATAATATTTTTCACTAAAAATCTACATAATTAATTTTATACTTTTCAAATTCGTACTGTACAAGTAAATCTTAAAAAACGGCCTATAAGCTTTCCCGAGCAAATTTTTGCCGTTCGAAATTATTTATATTATTTTTAGTAATACTACTGCAGATACCCCGAATACTTTAAGAATTACAATCCACTTCTGAAATGTTACAATAAGAAATAAGTGCAAATTAAAAATGTTAAATTTTTTTTTTGCTTGACTAGAGAATTTTATTCGTCCAGCGAAGAAAACTATTGTTTTCAAATCCAGCACAGTAATTGGCACTTTTTAATTTAAGCTGTTTGGAATTATTGTCACTATTTGTTTTTTAATAAAACTTAACAATATCTATGAATGGCTAGATGGCTTGGATGATCAAAATAGTCTAGACATGACTTGTGTTATTGGTTTTTAAATAATCTAAATACAGAAGGCTTGGGAAAGGCAAATATTATTTTTCTAATTAATTCTTGATTGCGTTACTGCTACTATCAGTAGATTTTTCGCAAGTTGAATACAATTAATGTTGATTTTTATGAAATTTTTTCCTGGTCCCCTTTCTTTTCACTTAAATATTGCAATAGATAACGTCCAAAATGTTTTTATAAAAGGCCATTTTCCGGTCAAGAAACAATAAAATTCTGATTTTATATTTTTATTAGTAGGCGATAGGAGAAAAGGTACTGTCCGTTGTCAACAGAACATAGACGTTTTTTGCGTTTATGTATTCATAATCTGAATATTTAGATAATATACCATAACTCGTTTTTTCGGAAAATGCAATTCATTGAAACGATACTTTTCATTTTGATACCAAAACAAAGTTTACAAAGTGGTGCTTTCTGATGTACTTGTTTTCTTTCTTGATCCTTATTACTATGATTTCACTTACTCTGCTTATAAATTGAGATCTTATTTTAATTAAATTGCAACAGTAAGATTGCACGTTTTTTTATACGCAGAAAGAACAGTATGTTCTTTGAATGCGATAAGCCTCCTATTTTAAGACCGTGCCTAGTTTCAATAGGAAAAATAATTGAAAATCGGTATAAAAGACATTCCCGTATTTGTAATTTGCCGTCCTGTAGGATTAAGCTTACGTTTAACGAGCAGAGAGTGCATTTTAGTTCTGGCTGCAGTCGTCGCCGCCACGTAGGGATTTCTGTTTGCCACAAAATCTGGGAAAGGAGTGATAACGAAATTAACTACCAATCCGGTCTGCATTTCATTGTGTCCTAAGCCCGAGCTGTGACACCCACCGTTGCAGTTCCGATTTAGTGGACATGCTGCATTCGAAGCCCCGCATGCACTCCCCGGGGTCCTGGCGGTGTCGGTCAGCGCGGCAGGATGAAGGGCGGAGGGATGTGGAGCCAGTAGAGGAGCTGGAGCCAGCTCTCTCTCTGTTAACTAAAGGATTACACTAACTGCATCTGCCCACTGACTACACCAACACATCCGCATGCGGGGGAACACAATCGAAATTCGAGCGGAAAGTAACATGGTCTGGTCTGGTCTGTGTCGGTTATTTAGATATTGGTCCTGTCTAGACGTTACGTCATCGTCAATGCCGCTCAACCCATTGGTTCATTTAAAAATCCGTGACCCACCCACACCGCCGACGCCGCCATCGCCGACCTTTGTGCTAGCACGCTCCATTCAACTGTGTGTCAGTGTGTGCACTCGGAATATGAGTTTGCATGATGCATCCTGTGGCCCGAAGTTGGAGCTTGCGATTTACCACCGCCCACCTCCTCTTATCTGGAGCCGCGGCGAAGAAGGTTATTTGAAGGGCGAAGGAGTCGTCCACGAACAAGAAGATGACGACTGACTGTGAAGAAGAAGAAGTGAAGAAGGTGCAGGGGCCCGCCCGCTCGGCAAGTCACTAGTCGACTTGTTTATGCTCGCTTGCAAGTAGCAGAGATTGAGTGGGTAGCAACCACCGCGGCTGCCATTGAGACGTGCCATCCCGAGTCCTGAGCAACTGAAGACGTCCCTTTGTCACTGCGCCCCTTTAGACTTCAGTCTGTTTCTTGGAAACAGCTCTTTCCTCGACATCCGCTTTCTTACTACTGCACGGGCCACAGTAGAAAATGTAGATTGTGGAAGGCGAATGCGAAACTAGTTGATGTCTATTTTAAGTTTACCTGAGCATGAACCGTGCTCCTCAGGCTTTTCAGAGGTTTCAGTCGTCGTCTTCGTCTTCGAATTTGTCACGGGCGACGGGCAAGGGGTGGGTGGGTCGGTGTAGGCTGCCAATCCAGCACCCGCTTTAAGATAATAAACAGTGGTTCGAAAGAAGGTAGTGAATTTGCAACGCCGTCTGCAGACTGTAACGTATTTCTCCCTATCGACCCACCTACCCCAGCGCTTCCGCAGGCTGGCTCTGTCGAAGTTTTGCCAATTGGAGCGACAGACAGCTATGCATTATCTGCAGGCATCGTCTGATTTGCCTGGCCCCGGCCCCCTCCTGCCCCACCTGGAACTCCATACGTGGAGCAACCTGACACTGGTGCACAAAGGATCTTCCAAATGTAATTCATAATGCGATTAAAATTGCCGCCGGAGCGGCGAAAACGTGATAAGGTGCCCCGGCACGTGCAGTGTCATCTCCATGTACTAACAACAGTTGGCAAATCAGTGCCAGACTTGTGTGCTGCAACATTCTACCGAAAGGTGGGCCTCCGCTGCCTGCGGCGTCTGACGGAGTTTGTGCGACTGTTTTTCGAGTAACTGGCGGTGCTAAAAGGACAAACATTAACTAGGAGATTATATTACTAAAGTCATTATTATACTGAAAATGAGGATCACAGTGCCACTCACGATGGAGTGTACTTATCTCCAGATTTTTGCAAACTTTTGAAATTTTATTTGCACGAAATGAATTTTCAATTTTGCAGAGTCTCATGACCCGTTTTTATTAGAATTTGTTATTTCGTAATTTTAAACAGAGTTGTATGAAAAAAGGTTGAAAAAATTAAACTTTATTTTTCGACTTTTAGGAAACAGAAACCACAAATAGTTTGCAGTGAAAAATGTTAAGTAAGACTTTAAAATGGGTTCTTTTTCAAAAATTCACTTCACTTACCTTGTGCACATTTTCCGGAAATTACTTGACTTGACTTATGACTATTTGCCTATCTATTTGTGCATTCGCTTACTAAAACGAATTAAGTTCTAGTTCATAATTTTTGTAGCATGGCTCTCTTAATACGATTCCTGGAAGATAATAAACATAAATAAATACTAGCTGCATTATAACGTTATCTAAGGTCACCAAAGACTAGCCCACTACCTGCTCTGTAAACTATATAGACCATTTTCTGTTCTAAATGGTTGCCAAGAAGAAAAAAAACTCGGAACACCGTAAGTTAGAATAACTTCTTATTTCGTATATGCCCATATACGCCAATATCGAAAGAATTATTTAGTTTTAGTATTTTTAACCTCACGTCATTTTTCAAAAGGTTTTACTGAAAGAATTTTGGTATATAAATTCTCAAATAATTCTTTTATGAGGTTTGCCGAACTACTGTATGGTTATAAAATGTCGTTTGCCATATACTAAATATGTAGTACCATACAATTCAAAATAGTCCACATTTTTTGAATTGTTTTATTCGGCGCTAACATTTCGTATATTTCATTCAAAATTTATTTTTCCAATTTTGAATTTCTGTTCTTATTATGAGACGTGGAGGGATTTGTTTGTATGCGCTCTTTTCGCCTTAGTCGCGTGGAATGTTTGAGTCTGTTCAGTATACAAACATCTTTGCTGATTCAGATTGCAGATTGTGGAGTGCACTTTTCTAGACCCAATCTGTTGCACCATTCAATCGTTGTTTATGCACAACGTGGAAAATGTGCCTGAACGCATTGTGTCTATTTTTACGTTGCAACAAAGTGAGAGTGAGCTGCAGTGCAGTTGCGGAGTACTCACGTTTGATCTTTGATCGCCTGCAATTCTTAAGTTGTCACGATTTAAATTAGACTAGGGTTTGTCGCTGCTAGGAATTTTTGCAGCCGCTCCTCTCACCGATCCGAGCTGGTAACGCAGCGGTTGAGCGGTAGCGTCAAGCTGTCTACGCAAAATTATTTTCTCCCAGCGTCTATTTGGGGAGCCTCCACCGAAGACTGAAGCTCGCCTGTTTTGTTGTTGACCCGCAGCGCAGTCGGATCGGTGGTGGACCGATAAGATCACCGAGATCCCAGAATGATTCATCCTACTTAGCGTATTGGAAATCTGTTGAAATAGCGCGAAATTTGCAGCTCTAATCGCGCAGAATGAGTACAAAGTGTTGGCATGTATTCACTAATTTTAGCTAGTTCAGGTTAAACTTAGCCTCTAGCTGCGATTCTGTCACCAATTGTATGCCACAATAGTGACGACTGATCCGGGAAGTTTTGACTTCAACTACTTGGGAGGTCGCTTTTATTTTGCACGCTTGTAATTCTAGTTTTTAATTATATTACATAAATATTAAATACGCAGCATGTGGTGTAGCGGATTTTATAAAATTATTAAAATCATTGTGAGAATAGGAAAAGATATTTTAAATTAAAAAGTCTGTAATGAATATCAAAATTTCCTCGAAAAGTTTTTTTTAACAAAATTTTGAGATATTTTGTGTCCAGATAGAACTTTTAAATATCTAATACTTTTTTAAGAAGTAACATTTAAAAAAAAACTCCGAAACTTTTAAAAATTCCGCCTCGATTTTGCGGAGAATATTCTTTTGTTATTCATAAATTTAGGAATTATGAACAAAACTACAAACTGGGAAAGGGAAAAAAATTGAAAAGTTATTGGGACAACCAATCTGTATTAAAGATTGTAGTTTATATATCAACATTTATTGAAGTCAAACTTGCTTAAAAGAGATTGTTTGGGATTTAAACGAATTTAGATTAATTTTTATGAGTTTTAGAAAATGCTAGATTTTCAAGATATATTTAGTTATGCATGGCATGTATTGCAAAATTACATATGACATAATCACATACGATTCGCGAAACTTGTGTTACTTGTCATGTGACATAATGTTTGGAAAAAATGATTATTCGGTTAAAGATATGCGTTTTGCGGACGTCGATTGCTAAATAAATACGTAAATAAATAACAAAAATATGTAAAATAACAATTAAAGAAATAAATATTAGCAGAGGAGTTTTCCATTAATTGGGAAACACAAAAAGAAATATTTAAAAGAACAACAAATTTAGTTAAAACTAAAACTTTTGTGTAATCCGGCATCGAAAAATAATTTGTTATTTCAAATCCATGATATGCCCTAGCATATCAATCCAAACGAATATAATAGTACACGGCGCTAAAATTTGTTCTAGTGTAAATGGATAGACCGACAGATATTTTAAGGTGCTTAATACCCTTTAATAAGGAAGTCTAAATATAACCAAATTGAATGGCATATGAATGGTATCTGTAAGTAAAAATAAATCATCAACAATGAAATTCATTCCTTTTCAAAATAAATTGTCGTATACTTTTAAAATAAACTGTTGATTTTCAAGATAAGTAATTAAATGTTGAATATTTAACACTTAAAGTGTGTTTGCTTACGATTTGTACGTATATAATATTAATTAGAATTTTAAATTTGGGTATGGTACTCTGACCATCGACTGTAATTGTGTAGATTTTGAAAATCCAGAGCGATGATTGTTTTTCAAAAGGGAATTTCTGAGCGTCTCCCTTCCACCTCCCTCCCCAGACTAATATAAGGTTCTGTATTAAGTGCACTCTTCTGATTACGAGTCTAATTCATGAGCAATGTTAATTTTTGGAGGTAGAAAAGTTTCGTTGTACGAATGACGATGAGCCGTGCTTCCTCCTGTAGCCCCGTCAAACCAGATCCGCAGAAACAAAGATTGTTTAGCTCGGAAGAGGGCACAAAGGGCTATTCAGGATTCTTCTCTCTCAGCACCTTTAATTCACTTTTTGTACTTTGTACTGTTTTGCTGTATGAGTTGTTTACAGTCTACAGGCGCATTGTAGAAATGCACGGCGGCTCACGCAAGGGTGGCTCCATCCAGCCCGTGCAGGCTGCGACATAGTTATTACATATCGGAAACAAAAGTACCAACAATGCGATATTGAAACAAAGCGCAACAGTGCGCAGAGTTGTGACCCGGAGGATGGGGCGTCGGGAGGACTCGGAGGTATCTTTTTATTTGACGGTGGTTGTAACTGGTAGCGATGACTAAAAACAGCATCAGGAAGACAGGGAGAGCAAGCCGAACGCAGCCGGGCTTCGTTAGGGGATAGGGCATAGGGCGGTACATAGCAGAGCAGCCCCATCGGCCCGGACTTTACCAGAACCGGAGCTGAAGCCCTAACGGTGGCTGCACAAGAGTATAGAACGAAAGGATTTGCAGTCGGCAGTCCAGACGGCAGGAGTGACAGAGGCGGAGGTGGCGGGCCGTGCCGTCTAGACTATGGCTAGACGATGCAAACCACTGCACACAGGCTCACACTCGATTGTCGGCAATTTCAGCCAAAATTTTCGTGTATAATATTCGCCTGCAGGACTAGTCGGTGGTGACTATGCATGGAGGCAGGGATAAGGAACACTACTGTCGGTTCGGGTTCCAGGGGACATGAATTGCAGCAGTTCTGGAATCAAATGCGAACACCCAGCATGGAGTGCACCCGGTGTTGGATCTAAGTGGCATTGGGTGCTCTGGTGCTTTAGAGTGCTCCAACTCCAAGACGTATTCTTACAGCTGGGAACCTCAACAGTTTCATCCCGATCCCAGTTTAGTCTTCTGTTCGAAAAACTTATCCAGCCGGGTTTTGCATTCTGGCCTCGGGTCTCATTCCTGCACTAGCTGATTTAACTACTTCGAATGCATCTGCAGGGAATCGAGGAACCCATCGGCACACACAGGTGCGAACGCTTAATCCACCCCTGTGTGAAAACGATTGCAGTTTCAGCTATGGCGGGCGAGCAATCTCGGTACATTTTCGTCGCTCTATTCCTGTGACGCTGAATTGTCTGGGCGCGCTTACGACGACGCTTACGACGATACGACACCGAATTATAAAAGAAATCAAGATGGAGGATGAAATTTCAGGCCCCCGGCATTATTAAATTAAATGAATTGCTCGTTTCGGGTTCGAGTTTAATGGATTTTCTTATTTAAATCTGCCGACTCGAATAATGGCCACGCGGCAGATTTACCTCATTAGTGCTGGCATAATGAAGACAGATCTGGACTGGAGCGCATGGAAACAAAAATAAATAAATAAATAAATACAAAATGCGCTATTATTTACGTTTTGAATGCCTCTATTTGTGTTAGTTTAAATGTGGCATTTATTTTGTTTTTTCTGCAAACAGCGGAAATTACTATCTTGAAAGCAATCCCCAGATTCGGGTATATTAACATTTTAACATTTTGATTAAATTTAAAATAAATTACTTGTTTTTGAGTTGTTAAGCTCTTATCTTGTTTCTTCTTCATGACTTTTGTACTTAATTTCACTGATTAATATAATTTAATATTTGTTATTCTTAACTGGTTTAAGAACGAAAATGAATTATCAATACTTTTGCTCGATATTCATAAATCCTGAAGGTTGACAGGGTGAGTGAAGATATGGATAAAGCTGGGATCTACTTCTACAAATAACTCAACTCAACTCAACTCAAATTTTTGAAACGGACTTTTCGTGAGCTACAGATTTTTCAGTTGCCTGCGGCGGTTAACCTATTTAAGGGTCGCTTAAGCGGGATTCTCCTACATGAAAAAGAAAATATGTTTATGATAAAAGAAGATATTAAAATGAGCATTTCTAACTCACATTAAACCCCAAAATGAAAGCAATATTGATTTTATTCTCTATAAATGTTGATGCATTATATTATCTCTTAAATACAAATTTGAAAACGTTCTTCTCATAGTTCTACGCGAAACTTTAAATAACTATTAAGATTTTTCGAAAAAAGTTATGCTAAATGTTACTAGTTTTTGCAGAGTTTTCACTTCCTTCAAATTCTGGCGTATTAATTGAAAAAATTTCGATGTTCATAATTTTGGTGATTAAGAAATGGGATTAAAAACGTAATTAAAAAATCTACGCAACTACGTAGATCTTTGATGATCTTTCTGAAACTTTCTTTAATAAATTGGTGACGCCAATAAAGATTTTATGTACATTACTAGAATCTTATCTGCTTCACTATTACTCAATATCTAAATACAGGGCTTTTATTTTTTTAAGTAATTAAATCTCGTAAAGTTTTAGCCGAATTTTTATTATTTTTGTCTGTTTTATCTGTTTTTACATCAAATCAACTAATGAACATACTTAAGAAAGTGTCAAGAGATGCATGTACTGGAAAGCTATCTTTTGCAAAATAAAATCTTTAATTAGAGTTTATTAAAGGCGAAAAATCAAAAGAACGAAATCATTTCAGCAGAAAATACACCCGCTTCAAAATAGAGGATCTATAGAGTATACAAATTATGCTTAAATATTCAAAAGGATGTTTGAATCTTAGACCTCAGTTGTCTCAGAAAAGTTTCAGTCAGATTGGTAAAATAGTTCGATTAGTAGATTAGTAGTAGTAGATAGGCAAATAGTCAAAATATAACTTGTAGTTTAGGTTGGTCTAATACATAGCTAAGATAAGAAGGCCTAAGTTATAAGGAAAGATTTTCATCTAGGTTGATTAACTTGTTCTTGTCATATGAAGGGAACCTTCATTTTTCAATTCGGTTATAAAGTGATGCTTTTTGTTTGTACAAATATGTTCGTTTGCTAAAGACAGTTTTATAGCGAATTGAAACTAAAATAGATATAAATTATCGCTTAAGTACTTACACTGCGTTAGTAGAATCTACTTTTAATGAGAAGGTAGAATCTATTCGGCGAAACCATTTGTCGAAAATGTGTGACCTTAACTCTACTTCTTTGACAAATGCCATTTCACGACTAAAACACTGCTTTCGTAAATGGATTGACTATGAACAATCAGCGTCGAAGTAAGGCGGTTATTACCTTTAGCAAAAAGCCGTTCATTAGGCGGGCAGACAGCCAGACAGATAGATAGACGTAGTTTTGCGATATCTTTTGGCTGTAATTAAGCCAGACGATTTTGCATGTGCCGTGTCTGTAGAACAGTTCGTCTAAGTCTGTTAAAAAAGCCCATAACTTGTCACTGCAGTTCATCAAGAGCCAGCGGCAATTTCTATTGAACATCTCGCTAACAATAACAACCTTTCTGAACAGCCGTGATGCCTACGATAGGGAAGCGCCGCTCTGGAGGCTGGAGTGGTATTCCAGATTCCCTTTGGCAAGCTACAAGGAAAATGCGTCCCGGTTTCATGTTTCCCGACAGGTCAATTGCCTAAGGTAGAGATCAAAGGCGGTGTTGCGCGGGTCCGGGCGGGGCTTCAAGATGCATGCTATAAACTCCACATAAAGAGATTTATTAGAGGTAATAAATGTTTCGTCTGTGTCTCGCTGCTATCAAAAGCATTTTTAATTAAAGTGAATTTTTAATTAGCCACAAGGAGTTTGTTTTGTTCTTATTGTCGCTTTGTTCGCCCCTGGCTTTATCTCCTTTACTTGCGGGCTGGATCCGGGTCCGGGGCCGGGGCCAGGGCCACTCCTTTTTGCTTTTATCGCGACGGAAGACGAAACACGAGCAAGAGTAATAGTACTCAGTTTTTCACAGTAAGCTGATAAATTGTGAGCAGATAACCGCTGACGGAAGAAACTTTTAAGTGCTAGCCGACTTAATTTTCTGTGTATCGTGGCTGCTTTTCATCTCAAGAAAGTTGTCCTTGTCAGCAATTGTTCGGTGTCTTTGATCTTATTATTTTGACGAAGCAGCAGCGGCACTACTTAATGTACTAGTTTATCTGTAAGTGTGCCATAAGATGGAACAAACTCGAACACAGCAAATAATACAGAGTAATACAATGCAGACGTTCGCTAAAGAACACACATTTTTCTATAGAAAAAATTTGACCGTTCTGAAGCTTTTGGTAGTTCAAAAATTTGCCTTTTCCTCGTAACTCAAGTAATTTACAATATTTTTAATAGATCATATTTAATATTAAGCCTACCGAGTTAAGATGTCTCATTTATTCCACAGGTTGAATTTAATTTAACATCACTATAAATGTACGAAAGGAGGAAAAATATTTATATTTGTTATAATATTTATATTACTTCCATAAAAACAAAACTTCTTCTTAAAAACACTCCATTCGACCGGCCATAGACGATTCACTCTATTTTATGCATGTGTATTTTGGATTTTATTACAACTAAAATTTAATATTCATTCTATAACACTATTATAAAATATTCGCAGAATGCAATAGAAATTTCAAACCATTTTAAAAGACTTCTCAATTTTGAATTTACTACTTTATCAAGACTTAAGTGCACTTAATTTTGTTTTTACACGGTAGGTAGGTTCCCGGGAAAAGCGTGTAAAAAGCAAAACCGTTCAAAAAATGACATTGCGTACGTAGAAAAATAGGGGATTGGTTCCATTTCATCGAAACCTGTAAAAAATAGTTAAAATAAGAGAATATATACATAAAACTTTCTGAAGAGTCTTGATAAAAAGCCAAATTTGATTTGTATGTTCATTCATGCACAGGTTATTTCATAAAAACGAAAGGTAATTCATGCGAAGAAAACTAAGAGCAAATTTTTTGTTTGTTGATAAGAGCCTTGAGTGTACACACATATTGGACTGGCCTAAGTATATCTAGAAAATTAGGGTTAATGGAAATATTTTTACTAATCGACATATCAATGTCTCGTCTCGGTAGTTGTCAGATTAATTTGATAGTTATTTTTCGTAAAGGAACTGAAGACATCAATTCAGTAAGGCTTCATTTTATTTTTGTTTCATGCAACAGACAGAACATTAGTAAATAATTCAGTTTTCTTAATTTTATTTGACAAATAAATTATACACTAAATTAATGTATCCTAAAAATTAGGTATCATTTTGTAGCTAAGGCTGTAGCTAAAATCAAGCCTCTAAGATAACTAGTTTAGACATAATGACGAAATTTGTGGACGAGGTCATAGCTTAAATATGCTTAAAGCTATATTCTTTGGGTATTTAACAGAGGTTCACCTGGATTTTTTAAACAATTTTATACAGAATATGTTAAAGGATTAAAATGCACCACCTCAAGTCAACGAAAACTCAGGGAAACAAGTGATGAAAATTCATACCTGGGAGGGGCTCCGTCGGTGTCTGGCGATTGCAATAAATCGCTTATAGAACGCCCTTCGGCAGTCGTTTTGATCCAATGTCCTCTGGTTTAATGTGTGAACTTTCGCAACGAATTCCGATGATTTGTGAACGGTAGGACTTTCTATTAAAACTGCCTTGTCTGATGGCTTATGGTCCCTGGAGTAGCCTCGTCTGTCAGATCGGAAGAAGCACTAAACAATTACTTTGACTGGCAATTGTACCATTAAATATTAAAGGGAAAAGTTCCATCCCAGTGCGGCGTTCAGGTGGATGCTCCTCGAAGGCAGTAAATTTTCCATTTCCCACATGGGGAGCGCCATTACCGCACTTTATAACAATATGCTGCTGCTGCTAAAGTGCATTTCTGCTTAATAAATTTCCCTCGTACTGCACCGTCGTCTTGCGGAGGTCCGGGTCCTCTCCTAAAATGCAACTAGCTCGAGAGATGTCCTTTGAACGACCTTCAAAGCACGGTTGCACAGTGGAGCCCTTAAAGTTGGATGCCACCCTACCATTGCTACTGCAGCTCTGGCTTTAGTTGGGTCGTTTTCACGTTTTAGGGTTGCAACTTTTTTTCCATTTGAAACTTTATGGCTGGCGCAAATGCACTTCTTCGATTGGGACGGGTCCGGTCGCTGCAGAAAGTCAAATCCACCCCTTCGTCACCTCGACGGGTGCTAGAAGGCGTTAAGCCGGTGCACCCGAAACTATTTGGTGACATTGAAGTGACATTTGTTAGACTCAGCGAGAAGCCTAGCCTCCCTGGCTGGGGCTTCGTGCGCTTAATGCAGCCCCAGCCTCGGCCCCAGAGCCACCCTCGTCATCGGAACCCTGACGGGAGTGGCTAGTGCATTCCCCGAACGGCAAGAAGAGTTTGAGCGATTTTTCTAGTCGAGCGAAATGCATTTCTTGAACTCCGGCCCTGTCTGTCTTGAGCGGTCATTTGCCGGTCATGAACGCTTCAAAGACGAGCTCTTGCGTTCACTTGATAAGTGGAGAGGAGTTAAATGTGCAGTTCCACCCGCCGCAGTCGGCGAATTGGAGTTACTCGAGATACCACCACGTTAGGTTGCTCCCATCCTGGCGGGCGGCCTGCTGCTCCTGGTCGGGTGTGGGACCGACCCTTTGTCCTACATGGGAGCCCTGAAGGACGAACCGAACACTCCCGCTCCTCTGTCCCCGATGCACTTATTAGTGAACGCTGGTGCTGATTAAAACGATTTTATGCACGACTTTGACTTTACTTCGTCCTCCGAGTCCTTTTTCTCTTCTCGCGGTGATTTTCGTTGATGCAAATTCAAACCACCGCTGCGGAGAAAATACCGCGATAATCGATGATCTCTAAATTATTCCCTCTTCGGTCCGGGTGAGTGCATTCAACCCGGTGAACCTCCATGCTGCTCGTACCGCCCCTACGGCGACTCAGTGCATCACCCTTGAGAGGCCCCGGGAACACTTTTTGGGTCAGGCCTAGAAGCTAGCTAAGAAAAAGTGCGGACCGAGGAACGGGGATTTGACCAGATGGTACGCGCCAACCCGAACCCGCTCCATTGCACTGCATGCTCTGCAAATCCTTCTGCAAGTGCACTATATTTTGGGAACGGATGCAGGAAAAAATCCCGTCCGTGGCTGCGCCTTGCTTCTTTGAAATTTATGCATTTTATGTATGACCGCAGTTGTGACCGCAGATGGGCCCTCACAGGGCTATAACTTCCCAAGTGGTTTCTCTTATTCGAGGGAATAAATTTCGTGGTAGACACGGTAGACACCAAATTTCTAATTTCTTAATAAAGCGCAACTTCTTCAAAGGGTCGGATACAAAATTCAGTAGAACAGGGTGGGGTAAATGCAATTCAGAATAGAAGTATAAATTTCACATACTATTACTTACCAATTAGTTTTTTAAATTAAAATCTTACATAAGGCACAGTTTGTTAGCCGATCCTACCAGGAGAAGTTTTCATTAAATAACTTACCTGTTAGAGACTACTTTTGCTTTTACCCCACGAGCTCCCTAAGAGAGAAACCGTAACTCTGCATTTCCTTCAGACCATACTTATGTGAATTTTCATTTAAAAACAATATTATTGTTATTAGACTATACATGCAAAGATAGAGTGGAAAAGCATTGCATGGTAATTCATGGGCGGAAACTATTTCTTTGGTAAATTCGAAAGAAAGGAATCAATTTTTGCAATGTATGGTTAAGTTAAGCGTGTCCGCTTTTGTGTTTTCTTTCCGGTAATAAGCCCTTTGCGACTTAGTCTTCCAATCATCATATCTTATATAATATAATGTTTTTTTTTATAAATAGAGGAAAACAGCTCAGCTTAACGATAGCCATAACATTTACGAAAATTTTGATAATACCTTTTATTATCGAAATATTAATGTTCAATATTTAGGCGGACCACCCTCTACTTCTAAAAATCCTCCAACTTGTCAGTTTTTTTAAATTTTACATTAATTTTTGGTGGATACATAAATATCATCAATAAATACTTTAAGGAAATTTACAAAGACGATTTTATTTGGTTTATTTTGGATACTACTTAGGTTCCGAATTGAATTAGATATACCTTTGAAACAACTAAGTGTAAACTACAATATGTACTTTAAAAAATATGTCATGCTGTTAAAAGGTTTCTATTTAAAGAAAGAAAAGGGGTAATTCGGGTTCACGGCCCTTGTGGCTTATTTAATATAGAAAAGATAATGCTTACATAAATAACTATAATTATATTAATTCGTGTGTGTTTCTTGCATCTACCACTTTCAGGATTCGGAATGCAGTTCATGATACTTCAGAAAGCCGAGAACGTTTTCACAAAATTTATTGCATTCAATAATGAACTAATTTAAATTAGAAAAAAGGCTGTTAAACCAGCAAGAAATTTAAATTTTACAGCAGAAAAACTCTTTTCGGCTGCTTCTGGTTTTCTATGTGTTTTATAGGAAAGGTTTCAAATAAAAATGTGTGATACAAATGAGCTCGAGAGATATTTTGTTTGCACATATTTGAATCGAATATAAACAATTTTTCGGAATTCATAAATTGCTGCTATTTTAAAACCTCTAAGATGCATGCTAACCCTTTGAGTGCCGTGGAGCGCCATCGCGCTCCTCCATGCATATACGAAAAGTGGCAGAAGTTCTATCGTGCTCGTCTCTAATCAGTTACAATAAAGTGGAAAAACAAAATTATAAATGTTTCCCGCACCACTGCAAAAACGCATAAAAAACGTTGGCTTTTTTCTCATGTGTACGGAAAGAATTACTGGCACTCATAGGGTTAAATATCGTTTCAGTTTGTTAAAAATACGTCTTCTGGCATGTCCACGATTTCCTTTATATAAGACTAAATAACTTATATAAGCTTTTAAACATAAAATTTCATGTATTACCTAAATGCATCTATAATAATACTTACATCTTGACCGTTGTAAAAGAGAGCTTGATTGTACAATTCGAAACTTTTAGAACTATTTCAAATTATTTTTATATACAAAATCAGATAATATTTTTGATGGACAACTATTTTATACATAATTAGTATTCATTAAATTGGGGCCCAAAGTTGGTCAAGTGAAAATAAATATCGCTTTTTGCAATTATCAATTGTCTAAGAAAAAGTGCATTTGTTACTAATTCATAAAAATTATTCTGTGGCGTTTGAATCTAATATTTTTCTTTCTTAACATTTTAGAACCAGTTCAGTAAAAGAACTCGATCTGCCTTTTTGTGCCTTGGAGCAAGTATAATAAGGATACAAAGGATAAATAAGAAAGTGTATAAAATAATAATCATGAAATTAAAATAAATATTTAATATTAAAAAATAATTTGAGTGGCTTTTCATGTTTACACATCACATCAAATCTGTAAAAAATGCTAAACATATGAAAAATTTACTGACGCCTTAGTAAATCTATCAAAAAGCACATATCGCTTTTGTTATAAAATTGTGAACAAGATACTGAACAGAGTTTGCGTAGGTTTAAAAATTGGGTTCTAGACAAAGCTTAGATCGTCCAGAATTACAGCAATTATATTTTAAGTATCACAAAGGAGGCGAAAAAGTGTATTTAAATTTAGGCAGCACTATAATCTAAACCTCCTCTTGAGTTTTTAACTTTTTATTTCCTTAAACCAATTTGGGTATCATGTATGATACTCTTTATGTTTTTAGTTAATTCCCACCACATTGTTCTCTGAATGTATCCAAAATCCGCATAAGCTTTTATACCGCTCAACATAAGCGTCCAGGATATTCTGCATTCTTCCCTTGTTAGGCACAACAAGGAAAATTTGGTAATTATCTCCTCGTCCTGATTAAGGGTAAAACCCTCCTTTATTTTCCGAGGTCCTGATGAAATGTGCAGGCAACTGCAGCGTAATTGTAAATCCAATCCTTTGTCTAAAATTAAACATCATTTAGGGCACTACAGATGCCCATCGTACCTGATGATGAAATGCTCCGGCACAGCCTCCTGGCCGGCCTCAAGGGTTGTATCACTAGGGAAAGTCGAACCCCTACCAGTCCGTGTTTTTGCAGCTTCCGTGGCACGTTATGAAATGAATGATGAAGCCGAATCCCAGCCTAGGTCTCATATGTGCAAGCGTAAGTAAACTTAATCCTTTAAGAGGCCTCGGGCGGACTGTTGCCATAAAACAGCGCCATTGCTGCCGCCGCCGCCGTCACCGCCGCTGCTTGCGAGTCGTCCTCGAAAGGTTCACCAGTGGCTGCTGCTCTTTAATCCGAAACTGTTGGAGTGGCGACTTCCTAGTGGCTCCCGTGTAACAACAGGCCTCGCTTTCTTTCAGGAGCTCCACCGTCATGGAGAATGGGGTTAATAAAAGGCAGGTAAGCCGTGCAACAAGTGAATGGACGCTTGGGTTATATTTGACTGCTTGTATTGGCAGGCTGCAGCGCAGGAAGGCAAGAACGGTTTTAAAAACAACAAAATGACCATATTTGACCATGTGTGCTGCAGCCGCACGAAAGAGGCTTACGAAATTGTACTAAGCTACAAGTGCATGGCTAAAGTATCTAACTTCGGTAAGTAGCTTGCATCAGGAAGCATTCTGGAGCGCATTAGAAATAACACAGATGCACCCCAAGGTTAGCATAAAGTGGGAAACTCTCGAGGTGGAATAAAGAATTTCCTCTTTTAGAAACCTCTGTTATAGGAATATGTGCATAGTAAAGTCTTTTGAGAGAAATTTAGATATTAGTTCTAGAGACGTCATTTTATGAGTGGGATCGAACACAAATGTGAAATTCTGTACTAAACTTGTCATAATTAAGGTTTCGTACCAAGAGGTACAAAAGGTGAAACTTCGTCAATCTTTCCATTTGTCCGCATGTCACTGGTAGTCAGAAAGTTTTTTTCTCAACACTACGGACAGGAGGCAACCATATAAAATAGTTATTCAATTTATTTTAACAGAACGCGATTAATAAAAATGTATTGTTTTTTATCTCAGGGATTTGTTTCAAAACATTATCTAATAAAACTTACAAAAGAAATAGGGCGATGCCTCTAACTTTTCGAAAATCAATGAAAATCCGTTGCTAGTTTAATTTAATTATACTGTTGACAAAATAATATCTAATTAATGTAATTTGGTGACAAAATAGTAAAATTTTGCCGAAATGAAGGTCGAAAAATCCGTCCATTAAAATTATTTTTAAGAATAATTTGCTGTGATGACTAAAATTATTTTATAGATTTAAAGACTATTAAAATTTTCGTCTGTCAATCCTTAGAAATCGTACCTGTCATTGAAATTCGATGAAGTCGTTTTTGAAATATCGTAATAAAATATTTTTAAAAAATTATTAATTCAAATGTTTTATATACCTTTAACGTCACCAAAATTGTTCAGATTAATTTTAAATTTTGGTATTTTGTATTTACAAATATTTGTACAAAATTAACTAGCAGATATCTGTACCATATTTTGATCCGTCTCTTGTATCCTCTATTGAATAAAAATTGAATATTGAAAATTATTCGTAATTGCTTAAAATATTTTGATATATCCACTTCAAAATTATTCTTTACAGCCCTTGAGATCTACACATGCTCCAAACGTTCCCTTTTTGTCATTTATGGATCCCTAGAAGTCCTTCTTGTTGTCGAAATGAAAAGCTGTCTTGTATTGGTGCAGCCCTGTGGTCAATTACCTCGAATTGTGGACCAGACAAAGTCCGACAATTTGCGTACCGGGAACAGGGGTTTTCAAGTAGCGTATAGACCTGGGCATCATATTCCATACCGGTCGGCAATATCTGTCTGATTAACCACTAAATACTTTGTGCGTGGTCACTGGATGCCGAAGTATACGGACAGGGGCCAGAGCTTGTCGGCCAATTGGCTAGGCCCCAGACCTGGACTATTTGTACATCTGCCGCCATATCTTTTGAGACATGATAAGTTCTTCGCATAATAGCTAATCATCCAGATCACTGAGTTATGTGTATGGACTTCGCATTTCCGTGCAAGGTCCATTCATCCGAGGACGTGGTGCAGACCGGCATTAGAGCCCCATTGAGGTAGAGGGCACGGCGGGCGCTTCCCATGAAAGGACTGCGATAAAGCACCATCGAATTTATAGCAATAGATAAAACTCTTTCTCGGCCAATATGGGCCCTCTATTTTATGTTTTATGGTTATGGTCCTCCTGTGGCCTCGCCGATGAGCGTCGTCCGTTTATTGGCTCCGGGCCACCACCGTGCAACACGCCGTCCGTCGCAACTGAATTCGGTCGTGTTAAGATATTTTTTATCAGCGCCGACAAAGGTGTCTCGGCAGCGTCGACTTCTTCCCTTAACAACTGTCTTCTGCACTCCCGACGTGGAATGGGAAGAGGACTGGAAAGACTGCAGTCGCCCACAACAGGAACAGTCGCCAGGCAATCCGGCTCGGGCTGCTGCGACTGTGGAATTATTGCGACACATCAACATCGTGATTGCTCCGTCACATGGGCTGCCTAGGCGACTTCCCGGGGAATCGGGATCGGGACTGCCGCCTGTAATCCCGGAGGAACAGGACTCAGCTCGTTTAATTTATATCACGAATTTCTGGATGGGTGGATTTATAGTTCTTGGGATGTGTGGGGTTCGGGGAGTGGGCTTCGGTCCTTGTCCTGCCGGAATGCACTACCGCTCTGCTGCCGTTACTGCTACTACTCCAGCCAGGCGATGCTGCAGTTGTTCATGCCTTTCAGTTTCAATTTGTTGTCTCCAGGATGCATGGAGAGGTAGTGGGACGGGAAGGAGGAGAGTTTCCAGAGGAAACTAAACGCTGCAATAAAACAATCCGCTGCAAGTTTTTGCAACTGACTTGCCGCCGCTGCCGCTGCAGTGGTGGAACTTCTGTTGATGACTGAACCAATTTATCTGTAAATTGGAAAGAAATTGTCAGGAAATGTCGGGAATTCTTACCTTCAAAGAATTCCAAATTGCAAGTGAAAAACTGCGCTTCGAGACGGTTCCATCATGTTTTGTCATTTAAGATATCGCCCCAGGGCTACAGCACAGCTCCTGTGGAGGGTGCGGGGATTGGGTGGCTTTTGGGGCGAGGAATCACTAGCACCGATAGAATGGGACCACTGTGGGTGTCATGTGTTTTTGTGTTCCACGAGACACACCAGACAAAACATACTTTTTCGGTTCGTTAGGGAACTTTTTGTATTTGCTGCATAAAGAAATTCGAACGGGCGATGCTAACATGCTGAGTAGCATTCGAAGAACCCCCGGAGGATATGTGCGATTGATGGATAAGAAGGTGACTGTAAAATGGAAATGATTTCGAGAAAAAACGTCTGGCGAGTTCGGGTAACGATTACTGATTGAACCTCTTAGCGCTGCAGACCGAAATTGAGATTTTTTGAGAGTTACTTGACCCAAGCGACCTTTTATAGCTCCGGGAACTGAAAAGCAATTTCTACTTCGACTTCCCTACAGACAACAAAAATTACACGAAGTTATAATTGAAATATTTCAAATATGTTTCTTGGATTTTGAAATGAGTATTTTTTAAAATGTCTTATAAAAGGCAATGATGACCATCTCTCTTGCAATAAAATTCTGTACTACATGAACTAAAACGACATGGCTTCGGACTGTAAAATAAAAATGAAATGGTGTCATTTAAATAAATAAAATAGACTTTTAATCAACAGTTTGCTACCGACGTGTGGTTCTCGATGTGAATACAGAATTGAGTCTACAGAATTAAAAAATTCTTTAATTGGATAAAATCCTGATTTGATGCATTTTCGTAAAAATTTCCGAAAAGATTAAAAAGAAAATTTTAGAAAAAATACTTATTGACGTCGGCAAAGGGCACTTTCTGTACTCTAGAGTAATATCGTCCCAAGCTGACCATTCACAAACTTAAAACTTACAATTAGTAGCTCTGCAATAAAAGGCGGGTTGTTTACAGTTTACAGTAAGTAAGGAAAAATGTTTTTAAAGATGTTTAAAAACGTTGCTTTTGTCTTTCTGATGCAAAAAATCGCTATCGAATTTAATAACTTTAATGTCCTTTTTCTCATCGAAAACTGCTGTATTTAAATAGAAAAATGTTGTACATCAAAGAAAACAATTCTATACCTCTCAAGTTTTTTTTTATTAGGATAGCTTAAGTTTGCCTCGAAGGCCAACGTGTACAGGCTGAAAGGGAAAAAAAATTCAGACAAAAGACTTTTTTTGGGATACAGCACGCCAGTATGAAAGTCCTGATGAACGTTCTTATTAGTTGTATGTGTCTAAATATTACTCACTACTAGAAGGGTCAGGGCCGTCAAGTTGACAAATAACTTTTATGTGTTTTCACCAATGAACCAATATTTCATGATTTGAATTTCTACTAATTTTGAATAACTTTGAATTTCTTCAAAGTCTACTAGGCTCTAAGTATTAGACGGGCATCACGAATCTTGAAAATATCCTGATACCTGACTTGAAGGATTACTTATGTTATTCTACTGTACTAAGCACCGAAAATACCGGATTTGGTACAAAACCTGGTTGTGCCAAAGTTTATTTGATTTTACTATTATTACTATTCTATTTATTTTTTGTACTTTCGGGTTATCATTGCGGTTAGCTTAGTTATTAAAATTAGGATTGCGAGTAAAATACGAAAGGATTCCACTCATAATATAATATAAGACTTTCTGGGAAACTTCCTCACCCTGCGTCGATGATTTTCACGTTCATCGGAATGCTAATCAAAGGAATCCGAAGAGAAAAAATAATAAATTCCTAAGACAGATTGCTAAATTGTTGTAGGACGCAAGAAGCGATAAATTCTTGTCGTTCTTCAGCAGAAGACATGATATAAAAAGAGCGTAGGAAAATGAATTCTCGTTCGAATGACTAAATTGTAAACAACTGCTCCAGGCCCAAATGGGGAGAGTGGAAATTTATTTTCGCGCATAGGGCCACTGGTGGAAGACCATAGGCCTGTTTCTGTTCTGTCCGATGGCGGTTCGCTTCTGCTCGCGGTTCCATTGCCATATAATTATCTAGCGAAAGATCGCGCCAGCCTCTCCCGTGTCCTGAACGGGACTCGCGTGTATTTTACCATTTTCCGGCTTCATTTGTTTTTATTGTCAAATTTTCATTTTCAATTTTCCCGAGAATTCCCCCAGGAGCGGACGAGCGCGTCGCTTTTTCATTATTTCTCGCGTCCGCGCGTCATATCGCCAGCTAAAGAAAGTCGGCGCGCCCGAGGAGCGCCCGTATGCGCGTAGGTATTTCTGCTTTCATAAAAAAATTTATTAGGAGAACAATTTTAACTGAGCGCGCCAGTGAAAGAGGACCAGCGCTGCCACGGATTTAGTTGAAGCCGAATATTTTGGACTTGCGTAACGTCGAAAACGTCGTTTCTTAACATTTGTGGAATTCGCTGGTTATTTTCAAAATTCCTGAATGTGGCGGCGGCACCCGACCGGGGGCAGCTCCATGGACTGTTCTTATTTTAAGTGCTGTCCATAAACAAACGCGGTATTTTCGATTGCTCCTCAGGGAGCTACTCAGATCCACCTCGGACAATGTGGGATTTTTCACTCAATGAACATTTGACAGTTTAGCTGCGCTAAAAATAGTCGCGAATGTTTTTATTGTGGCACTCGCTTTGATGTCCAAACATTAGTGACACTCTGAAGTGTAAAAGTACTTAGGAATATTTCCGAGAGGCTTTTGGCTAAAACGTGCTATTTTTAAGGGAATTATGTCAGCAGGTAAGTGTATATTTTAGTTCGTTATACTACAACAACTGTCGTTATGAAGCCTACCTGCATTAATTAAAATATTATCACGGATTCTTCATTCACTTCGGAATATGTTACACGTGCATTTTGTGGTTAATTCCTAATGCGTATTCGGGAATAATTCTACAACTATAGAGTGACAAGTGGTCTTCCGAAAGTCTTCTTTCATAGTTCATAATATAAAAGAGCTAGAACAAAAGTTATGATTACAAATATCAGTGATTTACATATTCATTGCGATGTATCCCAAATGTGAACGACAATTAATTGATTCTGTATCAAATTATACGAAAAACGGAAAAAGTAAAATGCGAATTTTAACAATTACTATGTGAAACAGAGCACTTAATTTTAATATGACGAATGTTCTTGTTCGTAGTCATATTAACAAAGCACTGAACATCACCTGCATGCTTCATATTTGAATTTAAATAAAGTTTTAAAACCCTTTAGTATTTTATTTCTCTGTGATCTTTGGAAACCAAGTTACGTTGGTTTGATGTGTGCTTAATAGTGCTTGTCTAATTGCCTTCAGGTTCGCCACTACTATTAAAATTATTTAGGAGTAACTTTTTTTAAAATAAAAATTGAATGGTTTGATTTACAGATTCCCTACTACAATTTTCTTTTGATAAAATCGGTTGAATTTTAGGTGGATTAAATAAAAAAATAAGTGGAAAAAGTGTAAAATTAACACATTTCCTGATATTGAGGAGTGTTAAATGACATTAAGCCAATAAACTACTACTAAAAGCAAACATTAATTTTGAAACTTAATCTTGACCAGGCCCGGACTGGCACTTGGATTCGGCCGCACATGAGTAACCAATCGGCCCATAGGGTATTTGCCCGACTTGCCCTGTGGTCAATCCGGGCCTAACCTTGACTTACTTTAAAGTCCACTTATGGGTCATTCCTGTCCGCTCTGAAATGTACTGCGTCTGTAGTCGTTGTAGTTGCAGTTTTATTAAGCTCTCTGGCCTTAAATTTTTATTGGGCAGAACACTAATTGACTAGAATTACATTCAAAAATTTGGAAAGGAGGTTGAATTCGAGCTGAGTTGAGTTTTATTACCTTTCTTTTATACATTAAAACTAGGCATACAAATTGTTTTTTTAAGATAGTAATAGGATATACGCCGTCTGATGAAACCAAACAATTATAGATATATTACTGTAGGAAATGCTATTAACTATAACCATGACTCTAACAACGTGTCCTCAATTAATTGATTGCTGCATTATATAATTTTCCAAAAACTTAAATACATTGAAAAAGTAGCAGTTTTTTTCATTTTACATCTATTTTAATATCACTATTAAACCTTTGCGGTCCTGTGTTATTTTTATATTATTGACTTTTGCACTTTAATTTGTATTCTATGGCATCGGATGCTTTGAATTAAAATGAAATAGATCTTACTTTGTTTAAATAACCACACTTAAAATTCAATCAATACTTTTCACGTGCAAAGCAATTTACTCTATTTAACGAATTCACTTAATTAGTTGCTAGTACAGAGTAAATGAAATTTATAGTTATGTAGGTATATTACGAAGAAACACGTGGAGCTCTACATAAACTGTTTAAGTAACAATTTTAAGTAAAATTTTGTAAAATATTTTCAAAAGAAAGCAGACAACAATAGATCAGAAATCAGTTTTTGTTGACTTATTGACTGGAAACTGATCAGAGTGTGATAAATAAATGAGATAAAAAAACATGTCTAGCATTTTCCTATGCCTCTCTGGTAGCTGAATTATGTGAGTATGTCCTATATTCCCATATTCGAGATTTCGCTCGGTCTGCAGTCGAAACTCGACACAAGTTTAGGTCGAATGGTAAAAACTAGTTAATTTTAATTAACTCCGCGAATGACAACCATTTGTTATAAATATTTTGCAGGTCCAATCACTCACAGTTGCAGTTTTTCATTAACACTGCACAACTCAGTGACGACCGACGACGGCAGGGCCGGACAGGGCGAGAGGAATTCCCAATAACCGGTCGTTTTCATTATAAAATATGACCGCAGCCGTCAAAGCGAGATATACGCGGCTTAAAATACTGACGGCGTCACAGAATGTCCTTAAACAATAAATTTTTTCATTTTGGCACATCCGATGTCAAAAAGAATAATTTATAGGAAGATGAGGACAGAGTGGGGCTACCGAAATCTCTGCCTGCACTTTTTCATTTTTCAGTCGTGTTGGGCGCGGTCCTGATCTGCACTGCAGTGGTCAGCTCGATGAGCACCTCGGACCTTTGCAGTCAGTCGTCGGCGTGAGGGTCTCTCCAGCTGCTGTCCTGCCGCCGTCCGACGTCCTGCAGATGAAGTCTCTTCCCGTGAAATGAAAGTAAGACGTTTTATGGACGCCATAAATATCCCAGACGCAATCATATTCGCGGCACACAACTTCCAATTAATGCATTTATAATGCAAGGCATGCCACGGCGACGTGAATACAAATTCGGGGCTAAAAAACGCGCGCCCGTCTTAAGCGTTTGGCTGCCTCCCACAGGCACTCGCCTCGCGGACGCGGTCTCGCCTTGAAGACGGTCTTCAAGTGGAAGACCCGCGCCTTGAACCCTTGGGAGCAGCTCTGGGAAGTAACGAACGAAGCAGGAAGGAATGAGTTAAAGAAATGAACTCTTGAAGTTGGAAGATGAAAAATAACAGTCCCAAGTTCCGGCAACGGACGGGGACATCGGTCGGGAGGGGGATATCGGTTAAGACGGGGAGCAAGGTTGAAGTTGAAGTTTGAAAAAAAATATTAAGGAGACGTAGTTTTGCTGAAATTAGTCTCCTGATGTCTGCAATTAAGACGGCCAGGCAACGCCGGAGAAGACACCCGGCGACGAGCCCCAAAGACAGCGCCCGAGGAGCTCAAGCCTGACTGGGCCGTCTCAAGGAAAGGAAGTCCTCCAGGGATAATGATGAGTGCAACACTTTTTATGGCCGCGATAATTGTGAGTTTAAAAATCGCTCGAATTCACAGCGCGGCGGCGACGACGGTGGCTGGGACGCCCTGTAATAACGCGGATCTGTCATCTTCGCAACCAGTGAAGATTTCGAGTTTCTTCTTTTAATTCCGGTTAAGAGCTTCTCCAGGATTCGTATTAATGCGCTACCAGGTAGAGGCCACCCCAAGCAGAAAAGAGTAGTGTAATCTTTGTGGAAACATGCCTTTTCCGGTAAAATGCACTTTTGCACTTTTGTGTGAAAAGTATAAAACGCTACGCGCTTCCGAGCCACCTCAACCAAATGAGGGGGTGTAAGCACAGGTGAGCACTCTCGGCACGCATTCATCACGTAATGACACCCGTGATTTAAACGTATGACATACATAGGGCGCCTTTGTTTTGATTCTCCTACACCTGTGCGGCAATTTGGCGCGGAACGACCTCAATCACCTCGAACGGGCTCTTGCGTATTACGCGCGTGAAGGAAATGAGGTTGCCGCATGTGGGGCATGAAGGTATGAAATGATGCATAAGGCATAAATCTAGCAACAAGTAACGTATTCGAAACACACACGACATCGGCCGTGTTTGCGTGAAATGACTTATCGTTTTCAGGTGAAGGGTTAAGTACTGACGCTGACTCATCACGTCGAAGAGGCTTTACAGAATGATAGTATAAAACTTGCGAAAAAGAACACCTTTAAAAGACTAACCTACTTCGAAGTGCTGATTATTTTATTTCAATGGGAAAATGCAAGTCCTAATCGCATTAAATGTAATTCAGTGACTTAATTTCACCTTGTGTTCGGATCACTCATGATCTTTCAGGTCTTGCATAGCTTAACCCCAACCCGACTAAGATGTTTTCGCTTTTTAAAAGTAACTAAAAACTGTTCTCAAAATATATGTGACTTTACTACTAAAGATAATTCCCCAACTTTTATTTCACGATTTCCTATTTTTGTAATAAAATGAAAATTTCTATTTTGTTTAGGGTAGCTAAGGAAAATAAAACACGACGTTTATTCCCCGCTTCTTTGAAATGGCTATTTATTAAAAATCTCTGTAAATTCTGTGTTTACATTAATGCTTCCTAAATAAAATGAGTATATTTCTTAAAATTGTGGAAACAAACGTTCAGCAAATTAAGCAAGTATTAGCACGTTTTATAAATTCTAGGCATAACTCATATCGATGCATGCATTTTAAATTACAGTTCTAGAATTCGAGAAAGAACTTGAAAGCTTATATTACGATGATTTTAGTTAACGATTTGAGAAGTGGTGGAAATTTTTCAATATGGTTTATTATACACACGCGCTAAGTTTTCAATTGGCACTGACATAATGTTATAAAAATTCGTAATATCGGCTTCCTTAAATTATTGAGAAGTTGAGATTTTAATTGAAATTAAAATTAGGCGTATTGATAATAGTTTCTTCAATAGAAAGTTTTTTAATTTTGTTTTTCAAGTGTTTTGTTTTGTTAAAGCAGTATGCACAAATATATTCTACTGATTTCGGCTTATTATTTTACTCCCAGATATGGCATCTAGCTATATCCCTAGTGTAGTCTTTAGGTTCTAGAATGTACAATGATAAAAATTTGTCTGCTTGTCTGCTTGTATTGTATAATAATACTCGAAAAGTCTGCTATTTTGATTTTATATTATTTATAATAATAAAATTTTCATCGTACAGTGATAGCACCGTCACAATTTCACTTTAAGTATATGTATGTAGACTTAATTTTATTGCCCCATATTCTTGTTTAATTGTCTAATGGTTATATTTGAACTTTTACACTTTTTGTTTTTGAGAAGTCCTATTTATTGTTTTAAAGCATGATTGGAAAACAATTTTATATCAATGGGCTAATAAAGAAGATAAATTCGAAAAACATAGGAGCACATTTACGTTAATTTTGAAGAAGACACTACTCTCGCTTGTCGGGAAATGTACGTTGCTAATCCAACTTGAGTTGGAAAATAAATGTTTTAAGCGTTAGCACAAAGTCTCCTGAGTCACAGAGCATAATTTCTGCGCTCGTGTTATCGTTTCAAACAATTAAATTCCAGACCTATGAATGCGCATAAGATTTATGTTGGAGTTTATTTTTAACCGTGCGCGAAGCCCAACATATTCGCGTATCGCACATTATCCTCTAAGATGTTGTTGATGTGCTGTTGTGTACCATTCCGCGCTTGCCTAAGACCCTCGAAAAACAGCCCGCGGTCCTTGAATGTGTACTGTTTAGGGCAGTCTAATTAAAGTTACAAAACAAGGGCAAAACGCACTTATCGAGCAGTGCATCTAGATGTTCAGTCAAAACAAGACCGAAGTGGATAGAAATGGCTAAAAAACATCGCACTTGGCGGAGATGATGCTTCCTATTTTTGGCGGCTGTTTTCTCCATGTTTACTGAATGTAGTCAAACTCGAGCTCATACTTTTGTATCTGGAAATCAACTGCATCGGGATTAATCCCCGAATGCAGTTCATCCCTTGGCCCAGAGCATTAGGGCTCCTTCCACTGCCCCGTACTGTAACAGCGTCACTCGTCTGTTTCTGTAGATATATTTTTCGTTCGTTTCAGTCGCAATCTAGCCTTAGAACTTAAGACTCTTGTCCTCTTTCAGGTATGTCGGATGGACTGTAGTGCCAGTGTAGAAGAGTCGGTCAAGTTGTGTCGCGAGGACGTGCGAGTGTAGAAGAAGTTGCAAAGGGCGAACGAACAATGCGGTATGTGCTCGTCGCCGCGAAAATGCCCGGAGTTGGAGTGAAGATAGTTTGACCGACTGAGAAGCTCTAAAACCCTACAACGGTGGTGAGTCTTCTGCGGCTGCGCACATGGAAGGTACCCAGCCATTGGGGCCCACCGATTGCTAAAGGATATCGCATTAACGTTTTCTACATTAAGGCGCGGTGGCCCCCACGTATGCAGCCAAAGGCGCCGCGGGGGCCTGCGCGTTCTATGCGCTCGTTTTTACGCTCCTAACCCCCTTGTGTTCGGCTAATTCCCTCGCGGTGCCGTCAACTGGATCGACAACTGCAGTAAATGCGGTTGAAGTGGTGCTCGTCAACAAAACAGCGATAGGATTCAGCGAATGTGAGATATCATCGTCGAAGAAACGCGAAGACGAAGCCAAAGATGTCAGAGACATCAAAGACGCGTCTATCAAACGCTCTCCGACGGTATTAAAATGGTTTGAGGTTAAGGTGAACTATCTAAAGAACGGCGAGCAGAAGAGCGGCTCTTCGATATCCTCGCTACCATGGTACAAAATCGAACGACATCAGTCGCCGAACGACGGAAATATTTCAAAGTTAACCGAAAACGGAGAAGGATTCGTGGCCGGTCGAGTGGAGTTCAGGAATCGGGCAAACGGGTCTTTAAGTGGTAAGGAATCCAAGCAATATGTAAATAGTTCTCAAAATCGCACTTCGTTTTCAATCCCGACTTCTACAACTAAAGGTCTAGGGAGCTTCAGCCACATTACGAAACAGAACCTGTGGAGGAGCGAATATAGTTCATTCGCGAAAGGTGCGCAAGTAGATGTGCTAAATAAGTTAAATGTAAGTGCTAAGTTGAAGGTCAAACGTAGTGAGATTAGTGCTTTAGACGTAGTAGGGTTAGGGCTAAGCGGTAGCAGTCATAGTAGGGCTGTTCAAAGCCACCAAAGGTTTTCTAGCACTAGTGTCAGTGAATTAAGTGCAAATAATCGGAAAGAGTTAAATTTGACGAGTTCCATGGAGAACGCGACAAATGTACACGTAAATTCTACAATTTCTACTTCAGTATCACCAAAGAGCCTAGATAAGGGAAACACATCGGAGGACGAGTCTTTTTTTAAGAAATATGGTGAGTCGTCACTTCATACTTTTTCTTATGACTAAGCTAATGTTACTTGTAAGATAGAAAAAAAAATCAATGGCCTTCAGAAAAATAGTAGTATTGGATTATTTGGGAGATTTCGATACAATTGGATATAACCATGCCATATTCTTGGAAAAAGTACCTAAACTCAAATCTTCAATAGTAGCAATAGCGATCCAAATTCAGATTTAGACTCTATCCTGTTATAACAGATGTTGTTAAAAATATTGGGGGTTACTAGAAACATATTTTGAAACAAAATAATATCAAAAATAACAGGCTTTTAGTTGCTTGGTCTTGACGATTATAGAATTAATTTTTATCGGTTTTCTGTAAATATCTAAGGGATGATGGAGGGCACCATGATATGAAGTAAGGTTTGCAAACGCGCCTTGGAATGGATTGATTTAAAGTCGTACACACACGTTTAGAGTAATGATAGTGTAGTTTTGGTGAACGTTGTTTAGGCTTGCGGAACCCCTACAAGCCCTTAAAATCTTGCTTTGTCCGAAAATTTCAGACTATATCATTGTTACTTTGATAAGCTACCTCTTCAATTTTAGGTTTCTTGTCAATAAAATTTTAGGAAAAACTATAATCAAAACAAAAAGAAAAATTAAAGAAAAAACTTAAATGATTTTGATGTAAGAATAAAGTAATCGCATCGCATTATAAAACTAGAAAAAAATCGTCTGACTTCATCTTTTTATTAAGAATGAGTTAATTTCTAAATCTAAAATTTAAAAATAAATTTTTAAATCGAAAAGTTTAACAAATTAGGACAAATAAAAACTATTTTTCCAACGCGATAAAAGAAAGAGAAAGAATTTTAAGAAAACTCAACCAAACTAATGGACAAAATTGGCTGCACCAATTTCGTCATTTTTGAACCTTTTCGTCGCCATTTCCCATAATTCATATGAATTTTAATATTTCTTGTTAAAACTCTAAATATAGAGACTTATTATTGCATATATTTATAAGTATTCATAATCATAATAGCATGAATGAGCGACTCACTTATTTTAAAGGAACATATTTAACATTTTAACCTTTTGCCGGCCGGTCGGGAAAACGGCTTGAACGTGCATTTGCCGACACTCGCTCGCAAAGGATTTAAGGTAAAGTTTAATCAAACCCTATTTAATAGTAATTTGAAAAAGAATCGAAAGGTAATGTTAATCCTATTAACGACTCAAATATTACTTTTATAGTTTCATTAATTTACTTCAAATTAATTTTCAAAACTAACCCCGAAGAAATCGACGCTGTGGAATAATTTCTTAAACTGTAGCACTTATTTCTTTGGAATATCGAGTATTATTGAAGTATGAATTTAATAAACTGCTTGGATTTCTTATTGCCTGACTACCGTTTCTATGCTGCAACAATTTTCTTTCTGATAATTTCAGATCGGATTAAATGACACAATGGAAAACTAAACCCACTTTTGAAATTTCAAAATATTTTATTTTATAAAGTATAAGAAGATTTTGTTGCAATGGGGTAATATTAGTAATATTCTGACTATGGATTATCTATGCTCCGACGGCGCTTATAGACCCCAGTGATGTCTGGTTTGATGCAAAAATCCCACGGACATCAGAGTGCATATCCAAACAAAAATGTTTTAAAAACCTGCAGAAGTGGGTAAAGAAAATAATTAAGGGATTTAAAAATGCTCGGAGGAATCTACGAAATTATGCAGAACATCAAAATACTGTACGTACTGAAATTAAAATCTTTTGTCCTAAGATCATTCAAATCGACTTGTTAATTAAAATGTTAGGTTTTTTGTATTATTTATAAATTTGCTCCGAATAATCCAGGTAATAGTAGTTCTTCAATGTTTAATTAATTCTAAGAAACGTTTGTTTCATTTGTTTAAATTTATAAATTACTCCGTTGTCTGGAAATGACTCAAAATTTTGTTCGAAATTATTTATCGCCTGCGTGAAGAGCTTTTATTTTATTATTACTTTAAAGACGAGGGACTCATGTCAGGTATAAAAAGAAAACGAGATAACTTAGCGCTCTTTAGAGCTCTGTTTACCTTTCGTAAAACTGGCCAGCATAGTAAATTTTGGGGAGATTACAGTGTGTAATCGGCTTACGGCAATTCGGCCTGATTTATTTCCTTAAATTAACTAATAGCTACTGTAGGCCGCAAGAGCCAATCACTTAAACCAACATTCGGTCGGATTGTCCGCAGTAATCCCCGAAAAAGGACTGCGAAAAAATTACTTTCGGGAAATATTTATCTTCTGCAGTTACCGTCGGAAAGCTCTAACCCAATAACGAATGTCCACTTCCCCGGACGCCCCAGCCGGGTCGCTCGTCTCGTGGGCCCGTAATCGTCAACGAAGACTACTAAGCAGCCAGAAATAATTGCGCCCATAAAACCGCGACCGAACAATAAAATCCGAAAATCCACTTTGCATATCAGCGTGATTTGATAGTAAGTATTAACGCGCACAGCTTAGCAAGTGGAATTTCGCGATTCGAGGATGACGCGCCAACGATTCCGCGCGTCCGAGGCGTCATCCTGCAGAGATCCACTTAAGGAAGAAGCCTCAAGAGGGCGTATTTCGAGACGAGGCAAAAAGTGCCAAAAAGAAAATTTTTTACGGCGAAAATGTCGCATGAAGAATGCAGTTTATGTACGGGGTTGCCCTGGCTCCGGGCTCTGCGCGTCCAAGAATTTTTTCACTTTCAGCGATTTTATTGAGGAGTGAATTACTCCAGGCCCGATTTAGGGGTAAGGCCGGGCCCACAAGGAGTGTCCGCCAGTGTAATCGTAAAAAATTTCAATTTCGTCCGCAATCCGTAGGTTGGCGACGCGATAGCCTCCGTGCAAGACAATAACATACAAAGTTGATAGCTGGGACCCTTTTAAGGTGACAATTTTATAATCGATGGGACTCGTCGTCGTGAATCTTAACGGCTGTTAATGATAACACCGACGGCCATTGTAATGCGTCTGGCGGTAGTAAATTTATCACAAGCGGGAAGCCCAGCCTCGTCAGTTTCGTCTGTCTGGTAAAAAACAACCACCTCTAGTAAAGGCAAACGACAGTTTAATTTTATCTTACCTTGGGCATATTTTTAAAAACTTAGAATATCGAAAATCACCCAACAGAAGGATTCTTAAAATCTTTAGATTTTAACGAACGGATTTAGTAACATCGAACTGAATAAAATTAACTCTAAGTCGTACTGCAGTAAATCCATTAACAAATCGGAAAGAAGATTTAATTGAGTATCATGAATCTGAAAGACCGCAGGGTTGTGACTTTAATAAGTTGTTTTACTTTACCTCATTCAGTTAACAACCTCTGATGATGGAGAGGTAAATCATAGAAGTACACCGAATTTTTAAAGCTTGTTGTTCAGGACCAACAAATCCGAATAATTGGAAAACTAAAATCCGGATAGATGCATCCATGCACTGAATTTTTTTATACAGTTTCACACGGTGTAACTAGAGAAACAAAGGCGTACTTCTACCTAGGAAGCTAAAACAGTTTGTTGTTTATCATAAAAGCGAACTAGGTGCGACTAGACAGATTGGTTTATCTAAAGCTTGTAAAAATCTAGGCTTGATTTGGTTACCGAAGACGACGGTAGCCAATTGGAACTTCTTAGGTTCCTGGAGTTGTTTTTTTAAATAGCCAGTTACTTTGAGTCAGATTGCAGCACAATTCCTTTTATCATTTGCGGGAATCCATAGGTAAAATATCTTCTTGAAAAAGAATGTCAGTTTTATGAAATTAAAGAGGCATTATATCTTCTTTTGATTCATTTAATTAATTTAAGTGTAATGAGAAAAGGGTACCTCTGACAAAGCTAAAAATTTCAATTCCCGGTTTTTGTGCTTTTTGTCACAAAATATTTAGTTTTAAATAGATTTTTAAAACTAATACAAGTACTTTCATCATGCTAACAATTAACGACAATATTTACTAAATTGATTTCTCAGGGATTTTCTGGATTGATTTTAAGTATTAACGTACGCTGCTTACTTTGTCTATTTTTTGCACTGTAATTAGTGCGTAAAAATAGCGCAATTTTGCGAAACTTATGCACAGTACCGAGGGGAAAATTGACTTTTATTCCAGGAATTGAATTTTAAGTATGAATTGATCTTTTGATTTATGGTTTTTGAAAGTGGTCACTATGAAGTTTTGTTTTATTACACTTAACACTCTTAAGTCGACTTTTTATAGTACTCAACGCTGTTTTTAGTCGATAAAGTTTAAAATTTCTAATTTAAACTTTTCATGAAGCGACAGTTTTAAATCTGTGAAATAATGCTTTAATCCGTTCTGATCTCCTTTTTTCGGATACTAAAACATTACCATTGTATGTGTTTCTTCTTGTAGCGTATACTAATGATGGTATAAACTCCAATTTGACATAAAACAGCCAATTTTGTAAAAAATAATGACATAAAAATCCGCGTCCGCCAAGAACACACCCTTTACGCGGAAAGTTAAAAATTGTATGGGCGCGAATGCAGACAACTAGAGGGGGGTTGAAAAGGGTTTTTAAATGTGCAAAATTTTAATAATATTAAGTTGCCTATAATCTTAAAACATCGTCGCTATTTAGTTGCGATGTGTTTTGTACCAATGTGTAGATACGCGAATTTCATTTCTGTTTGTTAATGAATGTACTTTTTAATTAATATAAGTTGCAGTTAAAATTTATGTTATGACTTCTAAATTGAGAAGGGCCGAAAACTGACATTGCATTTGCTTTACGCAAACATCTTTTTATTCTTTCAATCCTAAATGATCGTTTTGGAAAACGAATAACATTTTAAACCAATAGTGCACAAAAAAAATTTCTATTTTGATATATTTTGATAGTTTCCTCTTATTAACAAGCTTTGTAGGAGAGCTCTCGTTGAAATGGATTTTTATGTTTTTGAACATAGGCATTGGGAAATGGAAAACTCGTTTAGTATCCGTTCGCAGTCAAACTACTAATTTGATACCTTGATCAAACTGGGTCTGCCGGGCCCGACGAATTGTAATATGGAACATTTTGGTGTTTTCATAAAAAGTCGGAGTTTTGAAAACAAAACTGAGTCAGGCAAAAGTGTGATCAAATTAAAAAATATATCTTACATTATTGTTTTTAGAAAACTCACCTCTTCTGTAAAAGTGTAAGTGAAAGTTAGTCTTTCAATCGGTTATTTTTTTAAGGATCCTACTTTAAATTAATAACAAATCCACAAGCTGCTCAAATTAAATACCAAAAAGTGACAAGGTACCGAATTTTGTTAAGGATCACAGCAAAAACTTTCACTTTGGTGGAGTTATGGATTCTAAAACTAATTGAAGCTGTGTTGGGAGAATGTAATTTACAGAAATTCATTTACGTCAGCCAGGAAGCGTTTTGCTTTCTTTGGTCGTGTTTGGTGGCACAATCTGCATTTGGCTAGTGTAGTGACTAATGGAGTGACATCATAACTTCTGGACGACGTCGTCAACCCCTTCACCACACGTCGAGTTCAGTCCGTTCCTGAGGACTTTCAAACTCCTTCACAGACTCCTGAGTGCTAAACTCTGGATCGTCCTCTTAGGGTAGCCAGCCAAATTGAGTACGGCAGGAGTGGTAGCTCCAACATTAAGCCAAACAACTTCAGCCTCGGAAGTGGGCAAATAAACACTCTCGCTGTGACATGCGGATTATGAATTGTGGATTGCGGATTATGAAATGCAAATTCGCCCCCCGGGCCGCGCTACCCACCCCGGTCGTACTTAACTTCGTGGGCCCCTTAATCATTAATTTGCGCATTTTTGGGTTCATTTGGCAGACCCTTTTTTGTTTGTTTGTCTGCTCGGCCAATCTGTCTGGCGGCTGCAGCGTGTGAGACGTCCCATATATTCCAAGTACACTGTCAGCCGCCCGTCGCGCCTCCGAATGATGCTCTCTGGAAGCAACCTGTGTGGCGGGTGGTCGTTATTGATGCGGGCAATTCCGCTCATTTCGGTAATTTTCCCTTTCGGTAAATCAATTTCCACCGGCAATAACTTGTAAGGAGCTGTACATCTCGCCTGGCCCCGATCTCAGCAGCAAATCGAGGGGAAATCGAAGACACTGATAAAGAATTATTATGCAGATCCGGGCGGAGCTGGGAGCAGTCATGGACTCCGAGGATGGAGCGAAATTGATTGCAATAATTTTCTAATATTACGCCCAGAATATAAAATTAACCGAAGGACGAAGGTTCTGGCCCTTTTCGTGTCTGTCGAGAAGAAGAAGTGCCACGATTGCGGTCCCCATGTGCACGCCGAGCGTAGCGTCCTCTGTCCTATGTGGGGCGGCGTCGGGATCGGAGCTGCGGCGCTATGTACCATCTTCGGCGGGATTGGTTTGCACTGCTGTCTCCCGAACGAACCCGTTTTTACGATGCACCGACTGGGAGAAAAGCTGTCCAGACCGGATTGTGCATGGAAAAATTATGGTAAGCCCCATTGTAGTGCAGCACGGTTACAGAGGGCTACACTACACCGCCGTGGGGCTCTGTGGGTCTCTGTGGGGCCGGGGCAGAGGCTCCGCCAGTGCACGACTCAAGCTCCTAGCAGCCGGGCAGATCCACTGCACCGAATTTACATTCGCATCTGTAATGTCCTAAAAGGGAATTTGAAAATATATTGGCGGACATTTGAGGGCAGACACAGAGTTACTCGAAAAAGTTGAGGAAAAAACATAAAAGTGAAAAAGAACGAAAAATCTCGTCCGCTGCCGTCTGCCCCGGAGCTGTTCTCGTCGGGACTCGGGACAGAGCTGCACCGAGGCCGTTTCCACATACCACGGCGAGTTCAGCAGGAATAGTAACTCCGGAGTGGCAGATGTGGTCCTCCTTTATGCATAAATGCATAAACAAAATTTGCTGCCTTGTCAAAGGTTTCTCTTCATTTATTTTGTCATTTGTCTCAAAACTGACGTCTTCGGGGACCGGCGGGTTCGGCGGGCAATTTTGATGTCAGCGCGTTTTTGCGACCGCGACGGGGCGCGGTATTTTTAGTGGGGCTCGGCCGTCGCTCGCCGCTCCTTCTTCAACCTGGGAAAAATAATTTCAGACATTTCAGGAAAATTGCAAATGACAGGATTATCCTGCTCACGGTCTCCGTTCCAAAAATTAATAAAACAAGCTCAATCCGTTTCTGCAGATCTTATTGCTGTTTTGAAGATGTTTCTTGTTTTCCTTTTGTGTTTTCTCTTATTCCACTTTGCAGACGACAGATTGAATGATAAAATTGCACAAGTTTCGCTGGCCGCAGTTAGTCGATGACTTTTTTAATTAATTTTGAAGACTCGGGTTCACATTGTCTAGAAGAATTGTCTTTTATTATGACTTTTTAATTTAGACAGGTCTCAAATACAAATGTTTTCACATACATGTGGCCAGTAAAATCGATAGGAAACTTTGGGGCAGAAGGCACTGCAGACAAGTCTGAAAATCTGTAATTTGAATAATATAATTTCGATTTCCAAAATAAATGTGAAGAAATTAATAAGCGATCAAAGCTCATAATATTACTACGGGGCTTGACAAGGAGTCTTATTGTTCGACGTGAATTCCTTGTAATATTAACATGACAATGTCGCGGGGAATATTTATCTTGCTTTCGGAAAGAGTTATAAATCATCTCAACGGGTGCAGGCATTTAAAAAAATATTTTTCACGCGTATTTTGTAATGTCTCCGTTGAAGGTGGTTAACTTCAATATCTCAAACCAAAAGTTAAAAAGCTGCAAAATTGTTCCGATGATAATTCTATAGCATTACTAAAGATACTTACTTCAATGGAAGTGTTAGACACTGAAAATCACTTTTTGTTTTCCATAAACGCTAAAGCCTAATATGAAGCAATAACATATGCACTGAGAAATCTACAAATGTCACATAGCTAAGTGTTACCTGCGAAAGTCTAGTCGAAATTCATGGTAAAGTTTTAAATGATTGCATGAAAAGCATACAAAATTTTCTATCCCAATCCTCAGAAGTATTTAATTTTGAAAGTTCCACTAAAATCCGATCAGCAAACAAACAAATGAGATTTAGTAATGGTTGTACACAAAGATAGATATAAATAAACAGACAAGAATTCATAGCATGTTTTAAAGTTCTGGGGGATTTATCTAACGGTCAGACTTAAATGACAAACTTGAAATATTTATAAGGATTCATAATTTTTTTAAAATTTTATGGAAAACTTGAGAAGTATAGCACAAGCCCAATAGGCGAATCCAACGAGCATTACTTACAAAACGATTTACCTTGTCTTAGCAGTGTGTACTACTGCTAAAATATGGTATAGTATATGAATGAAGTTGCAAAATAATATTATGTGAAATTATAAGAATGTCTCGAACTGTCACTAAATAAATTTCATGTTACATTTTTAGACTTTCACTACTTTGAAACAATGCTTCTTCCGCGGCTAAGAAGTGTCCATCTAAAGCCAAAAGGTGAAAAATACTAAGATCAGTAAGAGAAGCTGTAGTATGAATGTGAGCATGTAATATAATAATAGAAATATCTACAACAATTTTATCTTTACATGTCTAAATATAACCACTAAACTGTTGGCAAATGTCAGCTTCTTTTAAGAAATTGATAAACTTGCAACTAAGTATCACTACTAAAACTTCCTACTTTGTCACACTTAGGGTCAAAATGACCCGAACGGTAATAGTTTTTGCAGTCAAATAAAAACTAATGCAATATTTCAAAAATCTTAGGTGTCTACATTAAGACTACTGCTGAAACTTTTAGTAAGGGTAGGAAGGGCTGGCACTTCTGAATGGACACGTTTAGACACCTGATGTCCTTCCAGGGTTAGAAAAGTATTATCTTTGTAGTGTTTATTGCGTGGTTAATTTTCCTAATAGTATTGAAATATTCCGTGGTTTTTAAAACAAAATTCTGGCCACCGTGATGTTGGCCTAGAGTAGTCTGTTAATTGTCTTACTTAATTTTCGAAAGATCTTATTTTTACGTAAATCTTCCTTATTTATTTATTTCCCAGCTCAGTAGATTTAGTAAGTCAGTAGTGTGATTGAAAAACACGAAAGAGTTTCTAAACTTTATCTAACCATGTCAACAGTCCTTATATTGTCCTTACAAATGTGATTTCACACTCACTAGCACGTTTAGGTTAAGGTTAGTTATGGGGTAAAATTCTGAAAGAATACGAAAATGTTATACAACGATAAGAATTAAAGTTTGATTGTTTTGTAGTTTTAATTTAACTCTAAGTAAATTATTTTTAAGAAGGAAATAAAGTCTATTGCCAAAAAAAGTGCAGGCTGACCGGCAACAGTTGAAATGAGTGCGCAAATATCTTTTTGTTAAGCAACAAGTGAATGAAGACGTTTCTAGCGGGCTCATATCAATGAGCAAAGCAAGTATAGTCGAAATCATATGCCTATCGGACAAGTGAGAAATGGTTTCTGGACGTGGTCTCGAGGAAAATGTCTGACTGCCAAAACTGCGGTCACCTTTTGCCGGCAAACAGCCGAAATTCTGTAAACACGGTCGGCAGTTTCTAGGAAATGAGCACAAAAAGAATGTTTGCCCAAGCCAAGCACAAGCAAAGCAAAGGCAAGAGTCTGTTCTATTGATCACCTCTTCGTCTTCGCGGTCGCTAACTGAGGTGTCCGTGTCTCATAATTTTCCATCCGGGCTTCGAGCCGTGCCAGACACCTTCGACTTGGTCTTATTTCCGCTATTAATAACCAGTCGGATGTCACTTTTTGTTGTCAAACTGGCTACGGCGAAGGTATTTGCATAGCAGACATCTCCGCGAGAATCGAATTTGTCCAAAAATGCTGTCCGCCGAAAAGAATTCATCAAGTTAGTCACCAAGGTGCCCGCGTAGGTTTACGTCTCAGACTCCAATAAACAACTCCCGTCGGACCAGTGGCCTCTGTGTCTCGGCTGAAACTTAGCAACAGACAACGACTAATTTGTAATCGGTGAAGTAATTGGAAAATATTTGCTAAGTAATTAACAATCGCACCGACGTCTTGCCGGAGTCGACTTATCTTGTGAACATGTAGCCAGGCCAGTCGTCTTGTCTTATTGTAAGACGACTGCTCGGTCCGGCCCGGAGGTGCACTCCTCCAGACCGCTGACCCGGACGAAATCAAATTGAGAGATTTACTGCATCCAAATTAAAGTGAGAAATGTCACGATGACCCGTGTGCCTGATCCGGCTATAAATAAATTCGCACAAGATAAATCGTTTCCACAGATTCCGTGTTAAATCCGTGTGACATGCCCTTCCCCGGCCCGGTGCTACTTGACCCGGCCATTGTGTTCGGAGCTCGAATCTTTATGGGGTTCAGACTTGAGACGCCTCGGCCAATCCGCGTGGACGCTTCATTTATCAGCAAAGAAAAGAAGGAATTCGCCTTTGAGATCTTGAGCCCTCAAAATGCAGACGAAGACGAAGACGAGGCTTAGGCAGACCGGCACAGGCGCAATTCGTTTAATTTCTCTTCGTTAATATTAAGTCATGAGGGGCACAATGGAACACCGAGGCCGCCTTTGAGCAGATCTCCCTCGCGGACTCGCAATTGGGCAAAAAATTTGAGCATGAAATTGGATTTTTGATTATAACCGTGAGTTGAATGTTTTGATAAATGAGCAGCTTGGACTCGACTGTGAACGCAGACGCGCCAGTTGAGAATCTGCAGAATGGACTCACTAAGAAGAAACCGAGGTCCATTTTACGATGATGAAAAAAAAGAACAGAAAACGAATTTAATGCACCTTTTAAAGAAGTTCGTTTTGTAGTAAAAGTCACTTTTTCTTTTCACATAAAAAGTTGAATTGCTGCTTTCCAAAAACTGACGTCGTTTTTTTAAAACCCCTCTTCTACCGACTCAGGAATACCATTTCACAAAAAAGAAAACTATTGCGGAATTGACTCGTGGTCAATATGTAACATGTAAATTTTAACAAATTTTATAAAATAAAATATTAGTGTTTGTAGTTTCCCTGTATATCTAAAATTTCTCAATTTTTCGAGAATTTAGATTGAGTACTTTCGAATATAAAGGGAGAATAAATTTATGAATTTTCACGATATTTTTTAGTAAAATATCAGGAACAAGAGTTGCACACAAAATAGTTTTGATTTTCTTAAAGGCACAAATTATATTTACAAATTTACATAATCGAATACAAGGATAAAGTTTTTAACCCCTCCCAAGTTCTTACATTCGAGTCGACAGGCTTTTTACTACGCAAAAATCACACATCTCACTTTATCCAATTCACAGAAATTCGACTATGACAGCCGAACGAAGGGTCCAGGAGAATGTGATCTTCATCTCAATTCATGGAATCCATAAATTGGAAACCAAAATATCTCATCGTCAGGTTGTTAAGAAAAATTTCGTTAAAATTAATTAATAATAAAAAGTTGTACATATACGTAATTATAATACTGTTGAAAGTGGTTTTAAATTTGATTTACGTGGTTTAATTTATTTTATCTCTGCCGAAAAGTGATATGTGACTTCAATAAAAATATTCTTGTAGATCTTAAAATCAAAATAAAAAGTTTTTCCATCACGTTAGATAAAATATTAAACTCAAATAGAAGTTTTATTTTCTAATTTGAAAAATATAAAAATGAGAACAATCAAAAGACAAGACTTAAATTAAATAGTATGGTTCACAACTTACTTTCTTTATAAATTAATTTAAAAAAATGTGAGAAGGAACTGATTGTGTGGCTTTTAGTTGTTTTTAAATACATACAATTTTAGACTTCCACGTAAATTTAAAAATATTAATATTTAGAAAAATTAATCACAGATTCTTGTACGTGAAAGACACAGTTGAGTTAGAGTTTGAGTAAACGAACTCAAATTTTTCTCATAATAGTGGAAATACACTAATATTAAAGTTAGTCAAATAAACTACTAGAGACTATTATTAAAAATAAACTATTACACGACTACTAATTAATCTGTTCATTGCAAATTCAAGAATTCAAGATTTCGTGTACATCGTTTTATAAAACATGCCAATATTTTAATATATCACAAGTGCCATAACTTTTTCCAAAAATTCAAATATCGAATTTTTTAAACGTAAATACAGTAATTGTGCATTTAATGTTATAAGAAGTGTGCAGAATATTGTGTTACATAAAGCCTATTGTCTCATCTTCGAAAGGGATACGCAGCTGTTGTAATCGTAAATTATTATGCTAAACAACACATGCACGTAAATTTTCAGTCGCGTTTTTCTCAAAACGACATTTTTTGTTCTGGCGGGGCTCATAACTTTAGTCAAATCGTAAAAAAATGAGATTTTTTTTCAACCTCTACCATTTTGTCAAAAAAATACAAAATTAAAAAAAGAGTTTACTTAACAGATTAAAATAATGTTTGTGTTTTTTATTTCGGACTACTATTTGGAGATAGCGATTCCGATTTCCATTTGGGAAAACGAAATACTTTATTACGCAGAAATTTCCAATAAAATAGGTTCAAGAGTAGGGTAAAATAGTGATCTAAAATTAAATGGAATAAAATCATGTCTTAGATAGAAGTTATAGTTATGATCTTGAGGACAAATAAGCAATAGTACTTTAAGGTCCAAGGGAACAGTCTTTTTAAACAATAATCCGCGGTCGGGAAGGTAATCATGTTATTTGTGTTGCAGGCTATGCTTTAGAATTAATTAATTATTTAGAATTAATTGTTTTACTCAGACCTCTGATGTTTTGCTTCTAATTTCGTAGTTTTTAGAAAAACCCCTTAAATCATATATCAATTGTTCAGAGTGTACGCAACGATCTTGTTCTGATGGTCACTTAGATAGACGTTGTAAACTTCTGTAGAAGTCATTAATATAGAGGCAAAGTGTGCTAAATATGCGAACCTTAGTCGCATGGAAATCTGATTCGTCTGTAAACGTTAAGGTACAGTGCAGTAAAGTGCTAGGCGCAATAAGATGCAGTATGCCGGAAATTGTGGTTTTTTCCCACGAAAAAACCCTGAAGCTTTCGGCTTTGATTTGCACTAGTTTCTGCCACATATGAGTTCAGCTGGTAATCATAATCGACGGCAATAAACCACACAGCAAAAGTTCTCGAATTCGAATTTCCAAAATCCATTTAGCGCGGCTATAAATGTGGGCCTGATGCCCATTTCCCGGAAATAAAAGTGAAACAGGAAAGTAGGTGAATCCGCTTGAAGACTCATTAATCAGCCGTGTACGAGCACCCACCTCCAGTGAGGTGCTGTGGGAGTCACAGCGGTCGCGCGGCAAATATTGCGCAATATTTACGATTATGCTAATCGCAAGGTGAGACGGGACCCGGCACCTAACGCGCTCCTCAAACACAGACTTTTGTAAATAAGCCATTCAGACAGACTTTTAAAATTGTAAATTGAGATAAGAAAAGGTTCGCACAACTGCACAAACACAAGGACGCGCTAGAGCAGGCGGCGACGGAACCTGTTAGGCGGGAGGCGGTGCGACGCCCGGGAAATCTTACGACGGCAGATGTGTACTTAGCAAATTTTATCTGTCGTGTCAAGGGAAAATGGGAAAGAGTTTGGGAAAGAATGGCAAATATAATACTGGAGGATTACGGAAGGAGATCCAAATTGCACCCGGAGAGGCTCTGATGGCCCCGTTTCGCCAAACCTTGTGCATTACGAGGAGAGCTCGTATTTTTCCCATTTCCCCGATCCTCCTGCCTGCCGGCACACTGGAGTCCTTACAGCATTATGTGTCTCGCTTATTTGGCGGGCGCTAGATTTACTCAGAGCTTTCCTGGAATTTTTAAGGGATCTACTTCGTTACGGATTATGTTTACTGTTTCGAAAGATAAAAATGTGGACAATTTACACCTTCCAGCAAAAATTTTAAATATGATTGCCTCGACTTTGTCTGGAAATGTCTAGATTGGCTATACAAAAGCTCGCATTCTATTGTAATTGAAAACAGCCCTCACAGATAGCGCACAATAAGCCCTGCTGTTGACTAAGAGAATTTAATAAATGGGAGTCAAAATATTATAAAATATTTTTCCGCGAGAAGGCAGACGTAGTTTCCAAACCAAATAGACTTCAATCTCCAGACTACTTACAAATAGAGTAAAAGAGAGTTTGCAAGTAGAGTCAACTAAGTACTATTAGCAGAACAAAACAGCAGCTTCGAAAAAAAGCCAGACTTTAAAAACAAAAACCCTTGAAATCGAGTGTGGGTTAAAGACCGAACTACGATTGATCGTGTGTTAATTCGTTATAAAAAAACTTGGCTATAAGCAAACACCGTGCAGGTATTTAAGCGGTTTTATAGAACATAGTGGTATTTATTACAGCACATACCATACCATACCATTTAAAAACAAGTCTAAAACGCCACGCGCAATAGAATTTTGTTTTATTTGTTTAAAAATTTGAGACAGTTCAGTTCGTCATTAAACTGATCTAATATTGATAGTCCGTCTAGACAGCGTATGGTGAAATTTGTTAATATGACGCACATAAATTTGTTAGCGTGAGATTGCTTCATAAACAAATGAGAATATTCTTGTCTACCTTTTTGATCGTTCACGGAATTTTCGTGAATGAGCTGTTTGACGCAGGTAACTACTAGTTACTTACCTTAAATAAATGGAGCAAAATAGCACGACAAGGTTCGATCGGTTTAAGAAAAACAAACTTACAAATGGAAATATGTGCATCAGACGGTCATGGTCTCGATCGTGGAATACGACCGATCGAACTTCCACGTTTCGAAAATAGATTGTTTTTTCTGGGAAATGTAATTTTAATATTATTTATTTTGTCTTAGTTTGTTAAATTAAAATTAAATAATATTAATTTTCATGTTTGATTTAAATTAGTACTAACTAATCGTTACTTGTAAGATTGTGAAATTGGTTAAGTAGGCTAGTGAACCTAAGTTGCACTGGAAGAAGTTTTTTAAAAATCCATAAATATATTTTAAAACTTGGAATACTTTTTTGGAAATCCTATATTAAAGGTGTTGTTTGTAAATTCGTCATTAAAAAGTTAATTATCACTAGTTTTTTGCTATTTTTACAATCAAGTAAAGTAAATAAATTTTATAATATGAACAATTACACCACTCATGGGAACTATATAGTTTTATTTTATTGGCCTAAACATAAAAGAGTCAAAATAACGATAGGTGTTTTGTATTTTACAGGCCGAAACGAATTTTGATATTGAGCAAGGGCTTTTTGATATTATGTTTTTCATAAATTACAAGCTGGGAATCAAAAATATTACACCTACGGCTAAAGTTTCTTAAAGAAAGCTGCAAGAAAAACCATCTTTCTGAAACATTTTTGAACTTCATAATTATAAAAAACATAAAATGGAAGCTTGAATTTTAAGCCGTAGCATAGAAATGCATTAAGCCATATTTTTCTTCATAATTAAAAGGTTTATTTGCATTTACTTATAATTGAAAGTATAAGTGTTGATTTAAGTTATACGATGCGGTTGTCCGACATGTCCATATTTTTCTACACATTCCGAACAGTAACAAGAAGAACAAAGTTTGTGACGTTTCAATTCTATTTTCCTGTAAATCCTGATCTAATAGAATAAAACCATAAGAAGTCATTTCTAATAATTATCAAGTGACAAAACAAATTATTTGTAGGGCTCCATACCTTAAAAGGGAAGACAGGATTCTTATAGGATTACTCACATATCCGCACATTTCACAGCCGAACTTCTCTGGATTGTATAAAGATATCACATTGGAGTTTGGTGTGGTAATAAAATTTATTAACTTACATACTTTCCAATTGCTTAAACTTAGAAATATATTCCCAGAAATTTTGAGGGGTTAAGTTTGCCCATTTTGGCTTGCTACCAAGAGTTCTTAAATATTACATGCTCATCCGTCTTTGGTACAGAGGTTAGATGATTGTTTGCTAACATTCGGCAGTGTATGGATAGGATTACGATTTCCGGATTTTGAGAAGTCAAAGTCGAAGGAAATTGAAACCATTTTGTATTTCAAAATACACCAGTTTTTAAGCCAGATTTGGATAAGGTTTATCTGGGTGTTCTGAATTGGGATTTTTTATTAATTCTCACCCACGAAAGTCCGCTTCACTTCATTCCTTTTACTAAATATTCGTTCACCTTTAAATAAAATGGCTCTTTGATACTTTGATGCTCGCTCATTTTAAATTTCGTAAAGGAATTTTTTATGAAAGTTATTATATATAATTAATTCGTTACCTGGGAAACAAATGACTAAGAATTACAAAAATATGTTTTGAAATTCAAAAGCAATTAAAAAAGTGTCATTTTTCGATTCATGACCTTTAAGAAACCCTGGTCAAATTCTGGGAATGCGAGACTCGTAATCTTGCCTTATGTGAGGGTGACCTTTGTTTATACCCGCTAATCTCCTTTGTGCTTTTCACTCTATAGGAAGTTCTTTGTGAATCTATTAACTTTTGTTGAAAAGATATTAAATTTCTGTCCTCTTCACTGCGAATTATTGTTCAAAAATATGTTTTCCATCGATTGTAATTTGTGCATCAAACTGTTGCATTGAATGTTGTTGCTTTCGAATGTCTCTCGAGATCATCTAAAATAAAACTTCCACGTCCAAAATCCCTGCTGCTTTTATCCGGCGAACGCAAACTCAATCGATTACCCTCGGGGATGCGGGAAGGGCTACAAATGTCCACAAAGGAGATATTTTTAGTTGCCAAATTTGATAAGCAGTATTAGATAAAGCCCGCCAGGGCGTTCGTAACAGGCCAGCCAAATTCGCATGCAAGCCGTCCAAGCGATCCTAACTGTCCGAATCGTTCAAATCGTCCGAACTGCGTCCGCATGGAACGCGAATGGAGCCGCGGGAGCGTGAAAATCCACCGGCGGTGATTTTCGGAGTTTATTTCGGGCCCTATCAATTTCATCTTACGGGCCATGGCACCTGTTCACTTAGTCATTTACCGCTGGCCGCCTGTTTGTGTACCTTTCGGCCCCCGGCAATAAATAAACAATTCACAGTCTAGCCACTTTGAACCCGACTACCAAAAAGCTTTTAAATCTAAACACCGAGGAAAGTTCGCCGGGCAAAAAACAACTACGACCCGCTCGACTTTGGCAATGACGTCCTTAGCGTGTTTTGCTGCTTTTATTTCGCGCCGTCGCCCCGTCGTCCCGCTCCTCGCCAACGTCCTGGCGAGCTTTACGACAGCCAACTGAGACAAAAAGGCAGGGCAGGACTCGGTGCACGTTCTGCCGTCTGACCTTGACACGTGCTGCCATCTGCTCATCAATAATGTGGTCGGTCTCAGACAGGACGAGATTGCCCTGTGCATTTGTGCCAAAATTTCCCGCCGTCTGCACACTCGCACATGTTTGTATGCAATATACAAGGGTCTGGCTCTGTATGCGGGCCGTCTTAGGGACGGGAGCGGCCACGGCGTTATGGATGAGCCTGGAGCCTGAAACGAGTATTACATAGGAGTGATTAAGTGCATCTCACCACTGGAACAAGGATGGGCTGTGGAAGGACGTCTTTATTGTGTTCTCGACGGGACGTCAGACGCGCCCCAGCTATTTTTTTTACATTTCTTGAAATGTTTGCGAAGATTTGCAAAGACGATGCTCGCAAATGGCTCCACTGTTGAATTTTTAATATTTCCCCTGCTGTGTCAGGTGTCATTAAGTGGAAGGAAAATGGCTCTGTCTAATGAGATATGAACCTGGCAAGTGCTGATTGACAAAATTTCCAGAATTGAATCATTGGTGTACTGAAATATTCATTTAAATAGACCTTCAGGGATATCGATGCCCTTCATTTTACGAGGAAAAAGCTTTCTCAGCTACTTTCGTTTTTGCATGATTGTATGAAATAGTTTCATACGCTTCTATTCTTTTTAGATTAGTTTTGGTCAGGATGATAACAACGAAATTAGGTAAAATTTTAATAGTTAAGCAACATCAAAGCATTCGAAATAATAAAAGACCTATCGCTGTAGCTGCAAGCATAAATAACAAGATGCAAGTAAAAGAAGGTGGTAATCGACAGTATTTCTGGAATTTCATATAAAAATTGCAATTTCTAGCGATATTTGTATAACAATTTCGTTTATTGTTATTGGTTTATTAATAAAAGCCGATAATTGCAGTAAAAATGCAAGGTAAAAATGTTTCCCAGTATTTCATAAATAAACCATCGTACAATTTATAAAAAGAGACAATATTAAAAGCATTTAAAAAATCAACCAAGTGGAACAGAAAAATTCTTAAAAAGTTTTTGAATCATTCGGGGTTCAAACCAGAGTCCTTCCACTGTTTATTTAAAAATTTCAATATTCAACTGAAAAGGAAATATCCCGAAAAAGTCGTGGAAATTAATATAACAATATCACTTAACTCCACCTAGTTTCCACTTGCAGGTACTTCGCAGTTATTCCAGAGCTGATATTTAACAAACATGATTTTTTAGCTCATTCGATATTTAAATTTTCATTCGGAAAATAGCGCAACGCCTCAAATTCAACACAGTTTCAAATGTATGCCTTTTAAAATGATTTTGGTCAGAGACAGACACTGCTGCAAAAGTAATAATAGAAAAAAGTAATGATAATCACTAATATGCTGGATATGATATAATCAATCAATTACAAATTTATGGGTCTGCCGATAGGATTTCGTTCTTAGTGTTTAGTAATTTTCACATCGAATTGTCTAAAAATAAGTACTAGCAAAAACACAGACAGACAATGCAGTGGAATCTTATATTACAGAGGGTTATTCGATTTGCAGACTACCTGCCTTGTAGTGTCCGGCTAAGTTGAAGATCTCACAGCTGCCCTTTCTAGTTTCGCTGAAATGTATTTTCTACTTTTCCTGAATATGTTATCGCCTGGAACAAAACGAACAGCCCGAATAGTCCTGGTCTGCTGTTGCTTTGACCAGAGCAACCCGGTTCGACGTCGAGCTGAACAAGTTGTCCAATTCATGACTTGGAGACAGATATCGTCTTTTTGCTGTCTGCCCCGATATAATATCCTGAAGGTTCATCTTTGGGTTTGGAGTCGTGTCCGTCTCCGGCTAGCCAGAATGGTCATGTAATGTTTATTCCTTTTTGCGAATCCCGCTCGTCCCCCAGCCGCAAGGGGCAAGCCTTAAAGCCGAATGAGTTTTCAAGCGTTTGAAGCCTGGTCATCAATCTTTCGGTACAAAAAGAAAATAAATTTCGCGACTTTTTAACTTCATACAGGGCAAGGAAGAACGAACCTTTTCGATTCGCGATCTTGACGTTTTCCGGACTTTTTGTGCATTGCGTTGCGGTGTCGGGTCGCGGTGCAGCTTATTGATTGGCCTTGATTGTGCGGAGGGCCAGTATAATATAAATTCATTAAGGGCCATCATTATCGTCTCAATGCGCCGCTAAAAATGAAAAGAACAAAATTAGGGCCGCACGATACAACAGAAGAAAAAGGCAAACCGAGGCATACTTCTCGTATGCGTCTTGTTTGTTTGCCTGGTCTACCAGACCGGAGCGAATTCGATTTTCTCCAGCAGCAGTGATAGCATTCCTCTTATTCTTACGTCCCCTCCATTTAGATAAGAAAAAATTCTTACTCCTACTGGAGATCCTCACATTTTGCTGTAGCCGTATCACTTTGCCCTCTTCCTAGTCACATCCGCGATAGCAGTCAAATCTCATTTTGAATTCATATCTGGCCGCACGGGGTGTGTCACCGGCATATACGTCTGTTTGCAAAATCAACAGAAGTCAAGTTTACGGTCTTATTATCCACGTCTTCGTTAATGGTAAAAAAACCCAAGAATGGGATTCCGAATACGGATCCAGGCCCCAAACCCAGATCCGCTAGCGTTTTGACGCATACTTTCTTTAACTGCCAGCCAGATATTAGCTCTGCCACAGCGCATCCGAAGAAGTTAGGGGGCGAGTGGAATAGATCGTTGATAATCCCAACGGCTATGGCGAATCCTTAAGTCCTGGAACCAAGATCCGTCTCGGTGGAAGCATCCTTTCGTCAGAATTGACGTCAAGAAAATCACAAGGAGGAATATCTTTGAAGGAAAAACTCTGTCGGGGCAAACACGTGTCACAAACCACCCTACTGAAATGGATGGAACGGGTACTCGGGTGTACTCTGAAGGTATTCGGGGGTATTTGCTTTGTCATCATCACCGTCTCGGGTGGTAGCTTAAAGCAGTACGCGTCCTATTTCTTCATGTTCCTCTTCTGCTACCCTTGCCAATTGTCTCGGCAAATGTTTAAACGCAAAATTCGTAATCTTCTTGTTCTCGTTCACGGTCGCCCTGAATTAGTCAGCACGAGTGTCCCCCGAGGGCAATAATCGTAAGACGGCCCAGCCCGTCCGGCCCATAAATGTTAGACGAGTTGGATTTTTGTCTACAGCTCCGCTGAATATTTAAAAGCGGTGACACAGCTTTGAGCACCTTCCTTCCTCGCTATCTACGTAATTTGTTTCGAATGGGGAAAACCACCGACAGTCAATAGAGAATTAGATTTTCTCACTCTACTGAAAAATGACGAAAAAATCTAACATTAAGAGGCACTAAACAATTGTAGTACCTACAAAAAATATGCATTTAAGATAATGGCGCTTTACTTACATAGCCCATCCCATCTAACCGATGGTCCACCACATAAAACTTATATATCAGTTGCTGGCCTGGCCATCTTTTAGGTGACAATCGATTGCTGAATAAGCAAATAAAATTTTTAGACCTGCTTTCGATCTGTAAATCAGAAAATCACTGGCTGACAACGAAAAAATAATCAGCTTTTTTAGACTTTTATGGTGTGATTTCGAATTGTAGATAGTGCACTGATTTATCTTCTGTGTCTGCTTTATGCTTTTGCAAAGGTGCTAAATTTACCCGCGGGACTACAGATACAGATATGGGTCCGAATATGTGTCTGCCTACTTAACTTAATGTGCAGAGGTAAGAAAATCGCTATGCTCCTTATATTCCAATGAGGGGTAAGAGGGATGTGACTCCTTTACAGGCATACTAATATTAAAATTGGGTGTTAAAAGCAAAGCTAACGTGTCCTTTATTTCCTGAAAAGTACTCTAAGCAAGTGATTTTATTTGCCAATTTGCATATAATTTTTCGGATACGAGACTATATGTAAAGAATAATTTCTAATACAGCCTTAAAGAAATCAGAAAGAATAATTTTATTTCTTAAATGTGAAAAATAATAAATTTACAATTCGGTACTAACTTCAAATCAGTGTCAAGAAATATTTTAAGCTTCTAGTAAATTATGAAATTAGTTGTTTTTTAGTTAAAATTATGTTTCTGTTTTAATAAAATGTGTATTTCTTGTTTTTGAAAGTAATTTTCTGGCTAGTGGAAATCAACATCTCAGTTGCTTTGTGAACTATAATTTCCAATTTCGTACTATTCGCATTTGCATATATAGTTTTTGTTTTCGGGCTTAATTTCGAAATTTAGCATAATTAAACGCACTTTTTTAAATTTTACGTCCAATTGCACTTTCTTAAGAATAGGATCTGAAGATGATTATTGTTAATTTACTAAAATTTCCCAAATTACAAATTACTGCATTCTGATATGAGCCAGAATAATTAAATCTTGCTTAATTGTCGAGGGATGAACTAATTTTTTTAATATTGCTTATTTAACTTTTTATAGCAAGATTACAAAATAACAAAACGCACTTGTCACCAAAAAGAGTTTGACAAGAAGTTCATTAGTAGTTCAAATTTTGCTACTATTATTAATTATAATTCTAATACTTACGATTTACTTAAAACTTTAATTTCGGCAAACAAATACGATAAGATTTTTTATATAGTTTTTTTTTAATCATCCTCATTAACAGTAATTTTTTTCAGAAAATCAGAATCATAGAAAATTAAACAGACGTTTAAAAACCAAAAGCAAAACTATTTAATTACAATAAAACTCCATATGACTAATCACATTAGACTTTGTATTTGGTGTATTTAAATAAACGAGCACTTTAGCAACTCCAAGGTTTATGAAGTGTATGGTGATAGTAATAATGGACAGAAAAAGGTTGTTTTTATGGACACGAATGATGCACTAGACGCCCATTAAATAAATATGTAGGCCTAATTCGTTCTCGAAGCCAAAAATCAATAACTGCAAGAAGGATACCCGAAAAGACAATTCAAGATTTGGTATCTTACAGAATAGACATTGGTTTCCCTAATTGCGACCTTTCACGATCGTTTGGAAAAAGTAATTTGCCTTGTTTTGTAGCGATTTTACACGACAGGCGTTGCAAACGCTCCTTTTTTTACTCCATTCGCATCATGCGACTAATTGTTGTAATTGTTGTTAATATATCCAATTATAATAATCTTCCAAGATGTGATTTGTAAAGGACAAATGTGAATGCACGCATATGCGGCCTGATGCTATTGACCAGGCACAAACGATGCAGACGAGGGGTTAATTAAGGAAATTGTCGCAGATGTGTCTAACATCCTCTTTCGATATCAGTAAGCTGCTAGAAAAAGAGGTAATTATTTTAAAGCTATGGTCCCTATAGCCCGTAAAAGATTAGCGTTGCAATTGTTTCTCATACTGGATATTGCGTTGCTGGAATTGCAGTTCTAGCAAAGGATCAATATCCACGACAGTGTGGAGCATCAGCCGGAAATTGCTAGCAATCCCGGTGTTTTTCTCGGGCTCCGTCGTCATCGCCAGATGAAAGCCCAGTCCCCAGTGACCCGTCATTGCTTATATCGACTTCGATCCAATTACCCTGGCACCCTAGCCGTCGTCGATTGCGGTCTATGAGCAAACCCTGCCTGCTCGGGAGCCGGGACAGGGAGCCGTGAATCCAATTTCGTTAGTGCCGAGGCACATCCCATTAGTACCTTGTGATTTTATTAAATGAGACAGAAGGAAGGCGAGCTGGAGAGATGCGATTGACACCGGGCGCCCACTCTATAATTAGGAAAATTAAGCGCCAATACCCCGGTGATGACGCTCCTTGTCGTGCACAGGGGCTGCAGGGCTACACTGGAGGTGTCAACGGATGTAGATTTGGGTGCGAGGGTTACGGGAGGATTAGGCCGGCGCTATATATGGTTTTGTCGAAAAGTTGCGTTAATGCGATTCAAATTAGACGTTATGTCGTAGAGCTCGTCGCGCGTTGTCGGTGTCGACACGCATTGCCGTAATGTGGTTACGTAAGGCATAATAACCAAAGTAATGACAAACTTCCTTTTTCGATGACAGTGCGGCAAAGCTGCTGCGGGCTGCGGGGAGCTGCTAAGGCTAAGTCACCCATGAGTGTAATGTGCACGTAGTACGTCGTATATGCTCCCAAGAAGAGCATTTCCAAGAACGAGGCTTTTGATGTTATACCTTAATTACATGGTTGTCAAGGGAATACACTTTTCCAGGCCAGCTGTGGCTGGTGCTATGAATAGACTTCCTGCAAGTGTGCCCGCATTTGAGTGCACTCAACTAGTAAAATCTAGGCCAGTACCTCTTGAGCAAGTGCTCAGACTGCAACCTAGAGGATTTTTTTTGTTTAAGCTGAAGGCACGTTTTAGGAGCTCTAGTTATGTGGGAAGTGTGTTGCCAGGTTAACTCCTCTCGAATTTTCTCAGCTGCCGATTAAATACGTTTGTTCTTCGGCGCTCCTACCGCTCTGGGGCTAAACCTGGGGCCTATAATGGCCACAGACTAAACAGCAGCACTTTAACGAGCTCCAACTCTGCTGTTTTAACAAGTGCAGTCCAATGCAGCTAGACGTGATTTAAAAGTGCCTTGGTCTTTGCCACTGTTTTCCCGGGGGTTCCCCGGCTGTTCGGAGCAGCCCCAGAATAGAAGCAGCTCAACGTTCTGGAGCTTTATCAATCGAACAATAAACATTCTTGGAAGACTGTCAAGTGTTAAGCATAGACTTGATGGAAAATTTCCAGGCAAGCCCAAGCTAACCTCTTTTCTAGGGCAGCCTTCGGGGAACTGTTTAAAAATGAATTTCATTTCACAATGCGCCAAAGAATTACGAAAAAAAAACGTTTATTCATGTCTGACTGCGATTAAGGAAAAGTCACGAGATTCACGCAATAACAGACAATGTTGCAATCTTTGCCAGAAAGTGCGAAATTAAATGTGATGTGTAAAAAAGGGGGCGGCCGGGCCTTGTCAAAAGGCAACGTGCAATTAAGAATAGTGATGGTCTAAATTAGAAATTCAAATATGTCAGTAAATCAGGTAAGACAGGTGCTTAGTTAGGTTATTCCGAAAGCGATCATGATCGGAAACTTGTGCAGAAACCGCAAACAATGTTAAAGGAGGAGGGTGCCAGTCCAAGCACATCTCGCACTAGGTTTTTCTACCAGCAGGCCGTTTTATTTTCTCATGGTTCTTGTATGTTGTAATGTGCTTATCAGTAAGTGTTAATACGGTAATCTTGCTCACATGTTTTAAAAGAAATTTCCTAAGAGTCATTCGAAGTACGGAGAACTTCCTGCCCGATTTTAATTTTGTGTTGCAATGGTGTCACTCAATTTTTGTACGGTTCGTTGTGCAGGGCTAATATATCATCACCATCATAGAGACAATAAAATTAAAAAGGGGTACGTTCCATCACACTGGCTTTCTCACTCAACTGCAGACCATGACGACTGAACTCGAATAATGCGCCTAATGTTCAGGAAGTATACAATACAACATTTGGATAAATATATTTGCAAATTCATTTCGAACTTATAAAATAGGCATTAATACCTGGAGGACCACAAGTTTTTCTCTTTGCACTGAAAGAAAAACCTTGGTAAAATCAAGGAAAAACGTTTGATTTTGCCCCAAATAAGGAAATTAGGAAAGGTTATATTAAACAAGAGGAAATTGTTAAAAATTTACAACTTGCGTGGTTATTTTTCCTATAAAATAGTTAAAATATTGCAAAATTATATTACTATTGCGCTAGTAAACCTATTGTTTTTCCTCACATTTTCATAGTTAAGAAACAATTCTACTGTGAGACAAGAATTCCTTATTTATTTCAAATAAAATAAATAAGATTTATTTAAAATGAATGTGCTTGTTCAACTATTTTACTTTGTTTGGATTAAAAGTTTTGTCATTATTTAAATCGACTACAATATTGCATGTACTTGTAATTGCACTTTTACTATGAAAAATAATTAATTTAAATAAATTTCTTTCTTTCAGTGTGATAATGTTTTTTCTATTCTTATTACATTCTCTCTCTCTCATTGTTTGTTTGCTAAGTCCGTTTTAAATATCAACCAAATAAATTAGAAAATTTGGTCACTATCTTATCTAATTAAATTATTGGAATTCAAATTACTTTTTAGTAAAAATAAAACAATTCCTTATTCTTACCCGACTATAGAGCGTTATTGTTAAGGGGGACATGGGGACATTTGATATGCATGCATGAGCTCGTTCGATCCATTGCAGGCTCAAAACAACTTGATCGAGTCAAACAAATGAGCCATGAGTTGATTTTGATTTTGCTTTTTCTCAATTTTTTTACTGCGTTCAGGCCTTACTTTTGAAAAGTTCACTTCTAATTCCTATAATTATTTAAAAGTGATGCACTATTTTAGAAGGGTTAATAGTGCCTGTGATTCTAACAATTTGTTCTGCTTTTTAATAAAAAAAATATAACTCTTTGCTTTAGAGATAGACGAACATTTAAAAAAAATTGGTTTTCAGTTCTTATGAATTCTCATGAAGTGTAACATCTTAAAAAGTTTCTCTGAAAATTCTAACTTAATGGTGACACAAATTGTTGGTGACATGGAATAATAATTACATAATTTTTTTATAAACAGCAATTAGATTTGAAATTTGTTTAATCGATGAAAGGAAAACTTTATCTACTTTGCAGGGGCTTACAAAAAATTAATACTTAAGAAGGAAACTTCATTTTCATTTCATAATTTCTTTTAAATTCTTTGATTGAGCACAATATTTTCTTATTTTTAATGAAATTTGCACACAATATTTCTCAAATTGTGTGTAATCATTAAGGAAAACTCTTTTCAAAAAGTTACATAGAGCTTTTGAATAAGGGGTTAAGCCGGAAACTTAGTCGTAGAGACGCTGCTTTCTTTATCTAGAAATAAGTTGCGTTACAAGTCTTTAGAGCACACTAATTTTCTATGGTCCCTTGTTTACTCGATACCTGCGAAAGTAGCAACATTTTCTGTAACAAGTTCCAAATGATTTTCTTCCGAACTCCAGATTCGACCAATCCTTGGATACGAACTTTGAAAAAAAAAATACTTTTTTGGATATATCTACAAATAGAATGTACTAGTAAAAACTAGAATCTAAGAATTTTGAGACATTGAAGAGCTGTAAGCCATGAGTGCGTTATTTGAAGTGAATCTATGATGCTATGTCTACTAAAAACAATTCCTAAAATCTCACCTAACGGTAATGTTGTCCTATTGCACAGTTTTCATAATAATGGAATAATCAATGAATATGTCTTTTATCCTATGACATTTTCGTCTAAGTTTAAATCTATGGTTGTTGTTAGAAGACTGCCTACTATTTTCATACAAAATGAATTTCTGTAAGAAGATTTTTGGTTTTTAAATAACCGAGCTACAGAAAAGATCCAAAGCCAAAAGTTTTCTTCGTAAAGCTCCCCGAATTCGAAAGATAAAAAAAAGAGACCACCCGCCTTTCTTCACGAATAAACAGCAAATATTACATCAGAAGAGGTGAGGCGACCAGCAAGTGGCAACGGCGGCGACGAAGGCGAACGCATGTTATGTCTAAGCATCCCAAACAAAACCAGAGACATTCTGAATGCGCTGTTTGCCAAAGTCTGAGTAAACAAAGTCTGGCCCAAAGAGGCATAAAAAGCTGAAAATCTACAAAATTAAAAATTAATAAACAGCACATTGTGGCTGCCGGCTTGATTAAGCCTTCCGCAGTCTAGACTGTAGATGCAGCCTCTAGACTCTAGACGACACGTTTAAGGCATGCACGGTGAGCCAGAATCGAATTCGGAGCCGCAGATGAAGTAAGCGGCTGAGCACTGACGCACACCGTCTACAGTCTAGACACTGAAGGTAGGTCAACCTGACAAGCTCTCTAATAAATCGATGGTGGTGTCAACGTCGTCAGGTGGAGGCAACGAACAAAAATCGAGATTCTGTTGAATGTAGGTCAAATGGTAATTTAACGGGGCGGAATTCCAGCTCCACATTTTAATGAGGAAATTAATATTACCTGGGGTAGCTGTGCACCGTGCAGGTGATCGCCCATTCCGAGTTAGCGGAAAAATGTTTTCATTTTGATTTTGATTACTTAATTGGTTCGACTTGATATGGATAAAATCGTACCGACATGTGATGGAAGGTGGGACGTCTGGTTTTTTGGACCAAAGGCGTCTACCGAAGTGTGGAGAGAGGAGAGAATCACATACCTCTGACGGCGGCCGTTGCTATAATTTTCCATTTTCAGGCAAGTCAAGTTGATGTCGGAATACTTTGGAAAGATTTAGTGGCATTCATTTTCCTCTCTTTATAAAGAGTGGTTTTAAAATATAGTAGGTATTTTTTATTTGGGAGGTTTTTGCGGGAGATGCATAATACTACTTTTAACTTTGTGTAGCTTAGAAGCTTATATTTCGTAGTCTTCAACTGAGTAAGTAAAAAATTTAAACTTCACATCTAAAGATATCTAAAGTAAACAGCAAGTAATAGTCTTAACTGAAATCTTCAGGAGATAGTTTTTATTTTTCGGTTTTTATTAAACGTTTATAGAATATATACGAAGAGAAATATTAGCCCCTTATCCCATATTTCATATATTAATTAAATATTCTATAGTGCCAGATAGGCATTGTACAAAAACGCACCCACCCAGAGTGTGGCAGTCTTCAGCTAGTGGTCGATTCCTTGGGTAAATTTGTAAGAGAAACTACCAGAGTATTGATCCTTTGGTATTTTTTGTCACCTAAGATAACATTGAAGTAGCGATTCCTTGGTTTATTTCTATGTTATTGCACAAACTCTCATAGAATCGTCATCGGAATGTTGGTCCTTTAGCTTTACTTGGCACTGTACAAAGAATCTTTAAAGTTAATAAATCTTTTCTTCAGCGTCATAATTCAAAGTGTTGAAATGTGATTTTCGACACCTAAGCTTATTTTGGAATAAACATAAATTTTACAGATAAGTTTAGAAATAATTTGTATATACGAATCTGCTAAAGTTCTGCTATGCACATAAGTGAAGGTCGTTTGGAAGAAGCACATTGTAATTTCAATGCAATTCAAGAAGCGTAATATAAAATAATACCATATGAATATTGAGTGGTATATTTCATAATAAAATATGCAATAACAAAACTTTCTTAAATTTTCATATAAATTTCGTCTAGATACTTATAAACATAGCTATGCTATCCGACGGAATTTTAAGCCAACGCAAGGAGACCCCGCCGAAATTTTTATTTTGGAATATTACGACAGTAAGCAAGCTTTCTTGTTTGAGGCCAAATTTAATTTTATCTTCATAAACATATGTTGTCCGCAGACCTGAATGAGGTGCCTGGGTCTACTATGCAGATAAGCACCACAATATTCTTAAATTAACATACCTCAGGTTAGTCAGTTCAAAACCACATATTTTGTACTTTTATTTGCGGTCTGTAAAGTTTTGTTTACTTTGGCCGCTTCATTGATTTTATTTCACCTAGTAAAACCTTAAAGTACCTCTGCTTTCATAATCTCTAGGAATCCACGACTAAAAATTTGTTAATGCTTGTTTTTAATGTAAGTACATTTCCACGTGTATTGTTTCTTCGGTGAGCTTGGGTAATATTTGCCAAATTCTGGTATGTATTAAGTTGTGTTGCTGTATTTTATAACAAAAATCATCTTCGAATATGAAACAATAACTCGTTTCAGAATTTTAGAGAAAAACTTAATATTTAGTCAGCTGTTAAACGTTGTATTTTATATAAAAAATAAATAAATTGTTACGAATCATCTCTATCTATATCTAGTCAGAATTTTAATAGTTCCTTTAAAATATTTTGAGATTGATCGAACTCCCGCACGTCTTCATTAATCGCACGGTATCACACTGTTCCCATACAGCTCACATAATCTGAAAATCGTCAAAAATCAATAATTTCTAACTTTATCCCTTGTCTAGCCCTTAAGCAGAGGCGCCAGCCCTACAAGCGTATTTTCGAAACCACTCGTTATTGGCGGCATTAAGCGGAGAGCCCGGTGTAAGTCGGGATCATCACAATCAATCAAACTAATTGAAAATAATAACTTGCGTGACAACAGAGCGACTCTGGCTGGCACAAGGCAGTGCCGACTTCCTCTACGATTGAATCGCTCCCCCGCCCGGCGTCGCACAGAAGTCCTATAAATAAAGGATACGTCGATAGGCGCATTTATTGTGTCGGCAGTTTTTTGTCGAGCGCAGACATTAAAAAACGAAAATAAGATGAAGAAGAAGGGTGACGACGTCCACTACATACAAGGGCGCTTGTGATCCAATGGAGGCTGCGGAGGCTGCAAATAATAAGGGACTGGCATCCTTCGGCGCCTCAATCCACCATCCAGAAGTTGGACGAATAAACGTTGGTCTTCACGCAGACAGGACTTCACCACAAATTTCACCACAATCTCCTGCCGACGATCAAGGATGAATATAAATATTCTCCTGTCCCCACGATTAGTAACAAAAACAAGGGCGGCTGGCGCGCACTGGATCCACACATGTGGTTGTGGGCCTGTCGACCGACCTTTCGCCGGGAGCCTCTTTTTCTGTCGTCTTTCTGGTATTTTTTCAGGAAATTGTGGAACAATATTTCAAGGTATCTGATTATCTATATTGGAAGCTCTTTAGAAGCCTTTATCCAGCAGGCGTCGACTGTTCTGCTCCAGCTTCGCCACAGACGCCGTCGCACCCGCCGCTCTGCTTCGTTACTGCACGCCAGGAAGGAAAAAGAAGTGGATGGTGTGAGGCTGCGGTGCTGGACCAGCCTGCAGTCATCGAAATTCGAACAAAATTGCCATGTTCCTAGATTCCGCTCTGTGGGCTCCTCCGTGGCTTCCATGTGTTTTCCATGGGCTCTTCTAACTGCCCGCCTCCGGCGGGTGGAACTCAGCAGTCTGGAGAAGCACAAAAACAAATGTCTGCTGGAGTTGTCCCAGCATCGGAGATTGTTTTCTCCGAGAAAAAAAAAAGACATGGTGGCCCGGTTTTTTCTTCGTTATTCGCCTCCTCGGCGAGGACAAAGGCGCTATATGCCAAATTCGATTTAAATTTCTGCGGGAAATTTCCTTTTACTCCCTGTAATAAAACAATTTCAAGGCGAAGAAATCGAGGATTAAATGGTCCTGGCGCGCTCGGCTAGTGAATAATTTATTGTTGGCCTCAAGCCGGAGGGATTGATCCAAACCCAATCCCACTCTGTCTGCGATGTTTTATGGCTCCCGGTTGTAAAACCGTTGTAGAGATACATGACGAACTCGTTTGCCATTATTGCCAAAATGATTGACGACCTGACCCTGATGTCGAGGAATTTCATCGTTGAGTTGTTCTCCAAGTAATTTGATCATCCCGAAGAGAAGAAAACTCCAAAATATAATCGATCAGTTGTTTTTATGGGGCACTTTCTGCTGAGTGAATTCGAAGTGAACTTCTCACTTTTGGAAATTGCTTGCTAATGGAATACAATCGAAATCGCTGAGAAATGATGGACTCTTATATGAAATATAAATCAACTGCCTTTTACTTCCAGTAGATGCCATGACTTCGTGTATGTTTTGTTTATTTATGATTCTGCAATTTTGCCAACTTTTATCTTGGGAAGAAAATAATAGTACATAATACGACAGTTGATGAATGATTGAAAATAAAACAGTTCTGTACGCAGTCAAGGTAATAGGTAATCAATATATTAAATCGGTGCTATATTTAAAGCCAGGTCTATGCTATGTTATGATGCTCGCATAATAAAGAAGCTCTGATTTGGGAAACCCAAGAATATATTTAACTGAACGAAATAATGTACATCCCACTTTAAATGCTCATTATAGCTATGGAACTGAAAATCTTAAATTTAAATTTAATACGTTGTTAAATAACTATGAAAAAGTTACGCTACATTCCCCAGAATTTGGTTCATTTTAAAAGCAAAAATGTGTCTTAGAATAATAAGCCTTGGTATCTAATTTTTTATATTTGTACGCAACTTTTTGGACAGTTTGTACCTCAAACATTTTGTAAGAATTACATTCCATTCTGTTTAAGGGCGTAGCACTTATTTTAATCACTTTCCAATAGGGTACTACGGCAAATCTTGATACTTGCATAGATGACAATTTATTTTTACAATTTTGAAGAATAATTATTTATAATAGGGATTCCAACAAGGAATTTTGTAAGGGTGAAGGTCTTAAGTTTTTCTCTCTCTCATGCTTTTGTATCAATGTACAGTGTAATCTTTTTATATGATGAAAAATAGCAAGAGCGCGAAAGTTTGAATTTTTCTAAATTTTATCGGCAAGATACATCTTAACGATATTACCTGAAAGAACACGTCAAATTGTGTAAGTTAAGTTTATTACGTGTTTAACATTTTTGTCCTACTTTTGAGCAAAATATAATAAATCTAAAATTGTTTTCTCCACGTTCCGCAGTGATGTGATCAACTACGTATGGGTCGCCCTATATGCTTAAAATACTCTGTACAGTAATTGGTAATAAGATATTTCTATCAATATTACGTTGTTACTTTCGAGAGTGTCACAGTATTGATTTCTGTGAATGGTTAGTTATTATTGTTTAATTATGTATAGTTAATTTGGTTTCATTCACGACCTCTGCTAGCCTAGTTATTTATATAACTAGTTTATAAATTCCCATCAATTTTTATTCAAATATCACGACATGCTCGGACTACAAGTACCGCGTTCTATTCATTCAAGAATATTTAATATTAAGTTATAGACCACAGAGCTACCTCTTCAATTCCACGTAGACGAGCCAATTCGACAACTTCGTCGACCGCACGCAATGCCGCTGAAAGTAATGGACAAAAATTCGCGGAGATTTCGCGGTCTGCTCCTTTTGCCGCGTCGCTTGCCAAATTCCTCGCTGTCCCTGTGATTCAATAAACAAACAATTTCACAAGCTCTGGCTACTTACTGGGTGGCTAATTTTATCCGCGTCAAAGTAATCATTTAGTCACCGGTTGTAAACATTGCAAAAATACGACTCCCCGTCTCGGCCGAGTTGCCAGGATTCCGCCTATTCAGTCTGCTGTTCGTCTAGTGGGAAATTTTACCTAGCTGCGAAAACTAAAGGTGGCATTTCGCGAGGTTAAAGTAACATCTGCTCCTCTTTTCATTCGGAAGACGACTTCTATGCATCGCACTGGGATATTGGGGCATCTCATAGAGGCTCGCGGGGCTTGCATAATCTGCAGAAAGTTCGGCTGCTTACGTGCAAATTAGCGAAAAAGTCGGCTGTTTGTTTGCGTCTGGTGATGTGTTAGCCCAAGTTGCCAGCAGACGTATTCAAGGTGTGCCAAACGAAATTTATTTTTATACCGAACAAATTGTCCGTGTCGGATCGCATAAAATATATTTTAAGTACTAAGTGTAAAACGCTGCTCGTCTTTGTTGCCTTTCTCATTTCTTTGTCTGACCATTACAGAAAAATTTCTTAAACTAAATTCCTCTTGATAACATGCATATGATTGGATTTTCGTATTACCATCTTTTTAAAGGCAGTAGTAAAAATGTAAAGTAAAACAAGAGTATGATCTCAATAAAATAATTTGTTATTTCTTCCCTCACTCTCAAAATTTTTCTTTATTTTATAAATTCAATTTCATTTTTCATTCTCTGTAATTATAATTTCGAAAAATGCTTTAAAAAAATAAATATTTGCTATAAGGTTTGTCATTATGATAAGTATTATTAAAAAAAATATGCACATAAGGTAAAGTGACTAAATGGCTAAAATAAATCAGTTTAAGATCCAAAGGGCAGAAAAAATGTGAAATATTATACGACGATACTTTCATAATTCCTCCAAGTTTTATACAAGTCGATTATTTTTTTAGTTATTCTTGGCATAGATCGGGAACAAAACTAGATTTTGAAGGAATATATACGTAACTTCAAGTATCATTTTTGATTTTTTGGAAAATTTTTTAAAGAGGTTTATTTAAAAATCATTGCCGATAAAAAGTTGCAAAAAATTCATTTTGACTTTTTGATCCGAAAGATAAAAATATCCTCCTAAAAAAATGATCAGTCGTTCATTCTACTAGAGAATAATAATTTATAAAAATATTGTTTAAAATGATAATTTTGGCTTCATAAAGCTACAAGCAGGTAGACAAACAAAAATTATATAACCATACACTAAGTTAACCTTTATGCTGCTTGGTAGTTTAAATTATTCAAAAATCCTCCTACAGTTTTGAAGTGAAGTAATAACGAACAAATTCAGAGACAAGCAAGTAGACAAAAACTATAACCTCTGTTTTAAATTTATCCGTGAGTTTTTAAAACTGGAATTTTATCTTGCTAAAATAATAGGCGAAAAACGAACAATAAAATATAATCTGCGTAAACACAACGTGAAAAAGCAGCTTAGCAAGTTGTCTGGGATCAAGTGGGACACACCCAGAAGACCACAATTGCGTTACAATTTTAATATGTGTAATTTGTAAATAGCGTACTTTACGTGAATGAAAATATTAAGATTCTTTCTGTAGACTTATACCTGCAGTATTTAGCGATGCTATGGCGTGGTGGAACATTTCAGCAAATAGAGAGTCCTTCAGAAATTTAAAGAAATTGCGAACCAGCTCAATTGGCCCCCGAGCGACCTGAACCGCACTCACCGTACTAGGAGCAAAACAGACGTGGCGATGGCTGAAGACGTCTCTCGAGTAATTGAATTCCGTCCGCAGTTATTTTTACGAGACTTATCGCCGCTCGTATCGAGCGCTCGAGCGAGTGCAACATTGTCGGAGATGTTTACCTTTGGCGAGGGCACGCGGTTCAAATGCAGGCGCGATTGTCGCGAACGTGCTATTTCTGCGGTGTTCGGGATTGGATGCGCGCCGCTGCCGCATTTATAAATTTGTCAGCCCCGGGCGACCGCCGCACCGCCGCCGCCTGCGTCTTTTGTTCCGGTTTTGGGTGCAGACTTGACGGTGCTGCGATTTTTCAGATACGGGTAAATTAAACATTTCGCTTGTTAAAATTATCACAGGCTAGCGAACAAGACATTCATCGCAGACACGTCTCGAATTAAATTTAATTACTGCGCAGAGCGACAAAGTTGCAATCGTTGGTGCGCAGAGGAGGTGAGGGGCGCCTGGAGGAGCTCCACTTCCTCAGGTGACTAATGTTAATTAAACGATAATATCCACTACTTGTTTGCTAGTTCTTTTAATTAGAGGCTTCCTTCGCGCCGGGGCTATTCAGAGTGCATTAACAAGCCGGAGCTGAGTCGAGCGGGTGGGAAATAATTTGGTTTAATCATGTCTAGACGGAGCGATGATTTTTACAGCCGATGGAGTAGAACCTGTCACGGTTTGCGGCTAAGCCGTTATGCAACCACCGCCACATTGCCGGCCTTCAGACCCGGTGGTTTGTAGGTCATTACCGAACTCACTGTCATCTATGGGCCATTGATGGAATTGTTACAGCGGGGGTGGCATATTAATTCGCAGGTCACATGCATCCTTGTCGCAGCAAGCACTTGGTGATGGACGTTCCTACGACGGCTCCGATATCCAATTATCTCGCGGCTCCGATGGAGAGCAGAACTCGCGAATGCAAGTGGTCCTCGATGCAGGCGCGAGATTTATTCGAAAGGAGTCATAATTCAAGAGCTTTTCGGTTTTCAGCGTTTTTACGTTTTTGCCTCTACTGTTAAAGTTGTTTGCCTTAAATGCAAATTCTGCAGCCAAGTGGTACGCCCGGCTCTGTCGCATTTGCAGAATATTTTCACTTTTAAGAGTTGAAATTGTTGCGATAGCCGACCAAGAAGTTTGTAAATGAGCTCGCAAGGAATGCGAGGCTTGCCGTCAAGTGGACTCGAGCAGCAAAAGAAAAAACTGTAACTAGCAAATTTTTTTACGAAAATCACAATTTAGCTCTCTAACTGCAGCGAGTATTATTTCTCCGTTGCGAGATAAACAACTTCTCGTGAATACCGCAAGGTAATATTCTTGGTCTTCATTAAGAAGCTGCATGAACTAAAATAGAACTAACAATTTTGGATGAAAATATGAAAATTTTAAATTAACTTGCAATTCCCATTTTCCTGCGTGGTTAATACATAAGATATTTATTTCTCAAATATATAATCCGTGAAAAGAACGCTATTTGTTCGTGGACTTAGAAAAATGTTTTGTAACAAGTCTCATGTGCATATATAGAACTTATTACAGGGTTTTTGGAAGAAGAGCTACAGGTTTTAACCAATTTTTTACATTTTCTTCCATATCAAAATTGGGTAAAACGGCACACTTGTCATATCAACTCGGAATCTGCCTGTCTAGTTATCACCGTCATCTTTGGTATTAAATGTTTCTTTAAAGTAATATAGAATTCGTTTTTTGGTCGTTTCTGAGCACAAGTTCGTTGAAATTTTTTTTTTTTTTAAAAAGATTAAATCACGTTTAATTCAACATTTCAACTACAATCAGTCAGATAAAATTAGCACTTGAATAATTCTCTTCAGTTTAAACGATTCTTTTTTATATTATACCTACCATATTTTAATCTATTTAAAGACATTATTGTACTATAAATCGGCGGCCTAAAGATTCTTTATAAATTTATTTTTAATATCTTAAAGATAAAACAAATATCGTAAAAATAAAAGCAATTTCATGAAAATCCAAATTAAAATTTTGACAAAAGCACTTACTCCTAAAGCGATTTAAAGGATAAAACAAAATTTTGCGAAAACTCTTATATCACCCAAAAGTATGTACTTTAATTTAAAGCCATTCAAATCTGTTAAATTCCAAGTTAATAACGCTGAATGGTTTTTCCCTGATATAGAAAAAAATGTGGTGAGATAAAAGAGCGCGTAGGTACGCTAATTGATATACAAATAAATACAAAATGTGTACGCACAAAATTCATAGGATGCGCTTCGCTTTTCTGGTTTCCAGCGCGTACACCTGTTGTGCTGGCATAGACCGAAGGGATCTGATGAATCTCGTTGAAAAAATAAAGACGTAGCGTTGTAGCGAACCCCAAAAGGAGCATTATGCCTTGAAAAGGGGGAAACAAAAATAAAACACAAAAGATAATACCCGTCTCTGGAGGAGAAATACCTTCTGTAGATTCCGTCGGGAGTACGTCCCAGACAAGTGGCCTTCGCATTACTTGTTATTGTTTCAGCTCCAGACGGCTTAGAATTTAAATTTTAATATTCAGGCCCACCTCGTTCCGTCTGCTGTCGTCGCTTTTCATAAAAATTCCATATCCCCCGGGTCGGATCGCCCGGTTGGAGTGCGTGAACCAGCCCAATTCTAGCCTGGCCCGGATTTGCTCGTAAACAACCTTTCTGAATTTCGGTGAATTTTGCAATAATGAAAGTGCACAAAAATAGAGAGCACAGGTATGTGGCGCTTTTATGAAGTCTGCCCTCCGTCTAGACTCGGAATTGTCTGCTTAAGTGGAATAACGAAAGCTTCGGTGATTTCAATGTCAATGAGCACTTGCACGACTTCCTTTGTGCGCGCGGGCAGCCGTTTATTTTTAGACCGCGGCCCATGTGCGCCAAGGTGGGCCCGCATATTCCGCTGATTTAGAAGACATCAAAGGCAGAGTCACTCCACTTCCTGTATTTTGATTATTGTCTACGGCTTACGTCTCGCTCTTTAGCCAGGAACAATCAGTTCTCCACAATTGCAGATAAATTCCCAAAAATTAATACAAATCTACAAGCATGATAAAACTGCAGGGGTATGATTTCTATACTTTGAAAATATTTAAGAAGAAATATTTTGTGAAACTACTTAAACCTATTTAATAGAAGCCCAAAACAAAATTTTTGAAATTATCATGCGATTTGTCTCTCTTTGCGTTCAAAATCCTACTATTGTGATGAAATTTCAATTTTAAGCATGAACTGCAATGAGTTACCCCATGAGGATTGACACAAGTTTTTTATTCATAAACCCATTCTGTTGGGTATCAAGTGAAATCTTATTAAATGTACATTTCAGCAATATAAAGTTTATTGGAATTTATAAAATTAGTTAGAACAGGATTTTCAAAGTCTATTAGTGCAAATGAGTAAGTTAAATTCTTACCTGTCATTAAGGATTTGTTGGCGCAACGTATAGTATATTCGATTTAAGATTATTTTTATAATTTTGAATTTTGTTTCAATTCCTTCTATCAACGACCTCGTGGAAGTATTAAGTTTCTCTTTTTATTTTTTACTAGTGACCCAATTATAAACATGTTCGAGGCTATTTTGACTCCTGTTTTCTATAAAACATGAAATCCAGGCACACGAAGTCACGGGCAAAACTAGTTACGGTATGAAGATACGCACATACAGATCTTTTTTCATAATTCCATATTACGGCGTTAGAATCTTGGGGAACTTCATATTTTTCCTCATTTTTTATGTAAAAGTGTTAGCTTCGTATGAGAAAGTAAGCAAGACTTAAGAAAGTGATCAGTAGAAAGAAATAGTGCACAAATTAGCAATTTAGAATGTGATAATAGAAGTTATATAACATATAATTTCGATCTCAAAGTATATTGCTTGCATTTCTGTCCGTTTGTCTGTCACCACATTTTTTCTCACACTATATTTGATTTAAAGGACTGAGGTTTTCATCTCTATAAGCAATACAACAAAAGCATAGGCATAAAAAAACGTGACACTTATTTCGACTTTTATAGCTTATAGATTTCTAGAAATTAAATTTTAACACTTATCGTGAAATAATGCGAAAAAAAATGGTACGGAACCCTCTATTCGCAAGTAGAACTCGCATTTGGCCGGTTTTATTTTGATAAATGTAAGCACTTTCAAAAATAACCTTTTAAAGTTTGACTACAAAATTGCATATACCTAGCAATTTAAAGACTTTTATTAGTTATACTTTTATTATAACTTACAATTTTAAATTATATAAGTATTAAAAAGTAAATAAAGACTAAAACTTTAACAATTTATTTTAGACACTCTTTCCAATAATTCGAATTATACACATAACTTCAACTTCTAATTTTTATATTATAGAAATGAAATTTTAATAAAGTGAACAATTTTGAGGTATTAACTTTAAATCAAAGCCGTTTTGAAATTTATATGCTTTAATACGTAGTTAACTATACTACCACAAAAAAATCAAAAATATATATTTTTTTAATTATTTTAAATGTGTTTACCTGTTTCTCATTTTTATTTTGAAATTCATAGGGTTTTATCACACATAAAGCAGTAAATTACAGCACAACTTCGTATAACATAACAAATGTAGTAAAATGCCATTACTTTCCAGGATGAAGTAGTTAGAAACTTTGTAATTCGTATTAGTATGTCACTATATAATAGGGATGTGAGGTAGACTATCAATTGTACTTTACCGGCATGCCTACGCGTACTCTGCGTTTGCATGAATCATTTCCAATGTAGGCTCCATTGATCCTGTAAACATAAACTACGTGGACAACAACATTTTTCAGATTTTTTCTCTATTATATTAAGATCATTCTGTACCATTTTATGCCTTTTAAATAGCTTTTTATATCAAAATTTGCTTTGAAGAAGTTTCTTAATATAAAATAAAACGAGTTATGGCATTTCGCTTTTGTTTTTTCATATTATGAATATAATATTATTTAAAAAATGTAAACCAAAAATATAGATGAATAGCTAATTGGATTTTCATTATGTTTTAAGTTCAAATAAAATAATTAACAAAATAAAAACTACGCGTAAAGTTAATTTGATGGGCTTTAAGTCTTGGAATAAAATTAATAATTAATTGTGTTCAGTATTCATTACACAGATTTGAATTAATTATTTTATGAGTGCAATACACGTGCAGTAACTTTCTGAAACGATCAAAATCTAGATGATTCCGAATGGACGAATGAACCAAGGACCAATTCGAAAATACTCCTTCGATTTTAGCTTATAACGAAGGTATTTTTTCTAATTTCAGAGCCAGAGATGAGAAAGCTGGATGGTGAATGTGAACCATACACCAAAATTCTATTGGATCAACAATATATTTTTCAAATAATGTTTTGAAGATACCATTCTTTCTTCGAAATTGATGGTAACTCAGGATTCTCTAAAAGAAAGTCGTCAACTTTATCTTTGCAAATTCGTGGTACTGGGTGTGCAAATAATGCGCGCACAATGCATGAATATTAAGTGCCATTTTTTTTTCTGTTTTCTAGTTTATTATGTAACTTGAGAAATTTATATGGAAATTCAAGGCAAAGCCATAGTTGAGCAAAGTTAATCAAAAACTTGATGATATCCTTCCATCCAAAAATGCATCATAAAAATATGTATAAATAAAATAAAATGGATATTCTGCACAAGACCGCTGTAAGAAGCTCTGTACGAGCCCACGCTCCGTGCTAGAACTCTTGACGGAATAACGCAACATATTCTAGAGACGTACGTTATGTCTACATAGCCTACACGTAGTCTTCATAGATTTCGTATGCGCGTTGTCTACACCTGCACGTAGCCTATCGTTGTTTACATCTACATGCCCATATAATAGCCAGTGTCCTGATTTGAGTGACATGTATAGCAACATGATACATGCAGTTATAATATTTTTCGTGTACTAGCCTAAGGACGTAAAAGAAAGCTCAAAAATGCTGAAAATTTAAGTATTTTATATTGATCGTATTTCACAACAGTAGAATGACAATCTCGCAAGGAACCTACTTTAGACGCTGTTTCACTATATTTAGATTCTAGATAATAACTACGACTTCGCTAAAATGTATTTCACTTACATGTGTGATATGTACAAAGATTTATTCGTTATTTCGTAAAAATTGTTTAAAATGGCAGTTTTGTTTTTCTAATCTTTACAAGATCGGAAATTTCATAAATATAGTATACATGATTTTCGTTTAATACCTAATACATAGTCTACGAGAAGCTACAGCGGAAAATATTCCTAAAAGACCTTATGCACTAAGCATGCAGAAATTCTTTTCAGTGGGAATTGAAGCAAAATTTACAATTCTACGATTGCGCCTAATTAACGTAACACCCATTAAGTAATTTGAAATTCCAGGCCGGTAGCAAATGTCGCAAAGAATAATTTGATTAGACAAGTTTTAATTTAAAAGCAGACTTCTGCGCCCCTTGGCACCTTGAAGAAAGAGGAAACCTTTTCTAGACGACGTCGCCGCCACCGCTAGTGTAAGAAGTCTACGATTTAGTGGAAATCTGTTCGACGGCATTGCCGGGTTGTCGTCGTCGAGGTTCCAGCAGCTGCAACAAAGTGTTTGTCTGTTTGTTTATACCTCAATGGTGAGATTAAGTGGACAATCGACAGACATGAATGCTAATTCCTGCTATGTCTGGGTGTCCCATCCCGGATCGTCGTGATTCCCCCTATCCTTCCAGTACCGCCATCAAATCCCTGTCAATCTCCTCCCGTCACGACTTGAACTGGATTGAACTCTGATTTAAATGCCACAAATTTTGTAGCAGTGCAGTGTCTAGATTGGCGCACGTGAGGACAGTTTAGAGTTTAGAGACTAGAGGCCGTTCTGTCCAAGGTGGTGCTGAGGGCTGCTGGCCTGTCAGCAAAGGGCGGTCGTCCTGCGGTAATGGCAGCCTTAATAGCACAACAATAAACTGCCTGTGGAATAAAAGGCAGGATCAGAATTGTCGGGATGGTGGTGAAGGAGAGTACAAACATCGGCCGGTAATGGACTGCGAACCGGTCGGTAATCGCAAATATTCAAAGTAATAGCGGCCGGCGGCGGCGAGCCGCCTTGCCCCGGCAACACCAAAAGTTAATTTCACGACGTGTTCGAACAATCAGCAGCGTCGGCCGCGGCGGCAGCTGGAGGTAGGCTTCCAGACGGTTAGGAACAGAACAGGATTGGGGTCTGGGAACAGCAGCAAGGCGACAGGCGAACGTTCTGCCGGGCAAGGAGGCAAGATGACGATGGCAATCACGTTGCAATCAGTTTAATCGGCTTAAGAGCGAATAAAATTTAATTTTTTGCAGGCCGCGTGCAGCGTCACATCCAGACGACATAGTAGTACGTACCTGTCTGGCTGGCCACTGGTCAGCGCTCGTCCTCCGTTGATTAAAGTGCGTTCCAGAGTCGCGCTCGGCCGCCGCCACCCAGCCCGTCTACTGGTCGGGTACAATCCGCCGCCGTGTAAATTGGTGACGGGCAGCTATTGTTGCTCTCGTTGTAGCCGACGCTGCCGTTTAACTGCACTTTAGCATCAGTGGGCTGCAGGAGGAGGTGCCCCCAATGCTCCCAGTTCCCATATCCCGTCCGGCCACTGGTCACTGGCGCAAATGGGCCCACGTCAGAGGTGTCTTCGTATGCGCATAATTAAAATCCCCCGCCCTTTGACTGGAGGCAGTGTGGTTGCAGTTGACACAATGGTGGATGTCCAGCAGCAGGAGCAGTAGCAGCGGCGGCAGCCGTGTGTTTGTCCAGCTGAAATGGTAATTGCCGGACAATAAAATGCAATGGGGGCATAGGCAGGAGCACCAGTGGTAGCAGGAGCCGGAGGTCGGCGAAAATGAAAAACTGCAAAAAATTTCCAATTCCGTCGGCTACTGTTTTTGCCCGGGTACTAAATCAGGGCGCCTCGAATTAATTCTCCGCCGCTCAACAAATGACGACATTGCCCGGATTAAGGGCCGCCGCCGCCGCCGAACCATTCGAAATGAATTAGTTATGGATGCTCTTAAGGGCGCCCCGTTTCACGGCTCGGATCCGTCCGTCGGATGACACGTAACAGCTTTTAAAATGTTGTAATATTTAATTATGTTCATTTGTGGCCCTATACTTGCCCGGAGACATTACTTATTCAATTCCTACGAATGTTGTTAAAACGGCTCGGTACGGTTCCGATTTTTATTAAAAAATAAATCCTATTAATTCGGTGCACTTAAATGTCTTCCTGCAAGAGGTACAATGGGAAACATTTTGGTACTACTATTCAACATCTTTGGGCTTTTGAGTTCCGTTCACAAATCCGCGGTTGGAATTGAAGGAAAGTACTTTAGTTATGCAATGGCAAAGCAAACACAACACTGAATATAGTAACTATAAATATCCCATGCTTTTGTTGCTGACCCTTCATGTTTCCATCAGAACCTCTCTTGCAATAAAATTCGCAAACTGGTTCATTTTCTAAACTGAATTAATGCAGGGTGTCCCAGAAACAGCTTCGGGATTTTCGAAAAATCAGCACCTTTTTTAACAAAGATCGCTACTTTGTTACAAATTTCCATTGGATTCACTTGAAATTTGAGTTTCCAGGAATATTTTTAAAGAAGAAGAGTTACTCAACAGATATTAATATTTTTGTATAAAATGTATTCAATTTTCAATAGAGTGCTATAATAAAAAATACCGATGATATCCATACATAAAGTCGCAAAAATTTCCTTAATTGCTATACGTTTAAAACGCATAAAACTGAACTGATTGTTTTTTACTTTTAATAGTAATAGTTTTGCACTTATTTAAAAATTACAAATCAAAAGTGTTAAAGAAATTGCCAGGCAATTACATAGTTTTTTTTAGTATTTCAATTAAGTCTTAACTTACGTCTGAAAGAATAAATTTCTCATTAAGTAAAAGAGCAAATGTTAAGTCGACGATACAAACAACTAGTCCTTACGAGTATGAGCGTTTAAAATTAATAATGCGCCCAACAGAGTGTTTAGTAACAAAAAATACATTAATCTGCAGAAATAATAAGAACCATCAGCGCTTTCTGTACGATGCTCTGGTTCTGGTCTGCTCGAGGAAGGTGGCTTTAAGAAAAACTACACCAGTAGCCGAAAAACTCGTCTTTCTCTTCCGCAAGCTTAACTTCGTCTGTGAGTTGCTTTTTTATTCCTTGACTTGTGCACTAAATCGCTGTCTTCCATTTGCAGTCAAGTGTACAGAGCCGCCCCAGGAACAGACCCGGGAACGACGGGAACCAAGAGAACCAGAACATCCGTGGATAGTGGCAGGATAGGGATTTCCATTGCAGGCTACAGGAGCTGCCCAGAGCCCGCATATCCCAATCCTGGGTCTCGGGAAATTCGGCAAAAGAAAACCAGCAAAAGTTGCAGACACATTAACAGACCTTTAGAGCTTAAGGAGAAAGCACGTAAAATATTCCAGGAAAGCGGACATAAATTATATTCCTCTGGTTTCAGCAATTTATCATATTTGCTGGATAAGGCCGAGGCCGGCTGGTGGCTCATCCGTAGGGCTGACTGGCCTGCAAGGTGCCGCCGGAGCAGAACTAACGTCCGTGTTTAGAGAATCCAATAAATATGGCAGTGGTCCAGATCCCGCTCATAGTCCAACGCACAACTTTGAGGATATTTTGCCCATCCAGAGCATAAGCAAAGAACAACTACTTGGATTCGATGCTTTACGAAAACGGTAGCGGTCAATTTTACTTTGCTGTGTTGGACTTGCCAACCTTTTACCGGTTCTCCGGTACTCCTGCGGTCCGCGCTACCCAGACATGGGACCACTGCTTTCACCCGAGGCTCCTGCACCAGACGACGAAGACGGGCTTAAGAAAGGCAGGCCGCGAATAAATCTCGCCATGACATTTTTCTTCTTCCAGACAAAAATAAATTGAGCAAGTGCATTGCATAAACATAGAACGCAAACGCAACCGCAGGTCGACTCGGAGGCTGGAGAACCAGTTGGACCAGTTATTGTACAGAACCCCGACGGATATCGAACCTTTCCCGCTGGGTTAATGACTCTGTCCGTATGTTCCCGCCAAATGTCTGTATGTCTGTACAATCAAGATAAAAAAGGGCGTTGTTACAAAATTGCTACAATTGCACCTTGCGTCCGGTCCGCTTACAAAGAAGCAACAACAAGCCGCGCTCCAGACTGGCATAAAAAACCTCACTTTAAACTGGAATCGATTTTTCTGTAAAACTAGATCTTGGCATGGCGGGCTTTTTGCTCGTTTTATCTGTCTGGACATAAAACTTTTTACTTGTTTCGTGCGCGCCAGAATACCTTAAAGTACTTGCGCGCCCCGGATGGGGCATACTCGTCGTCGCCGCTGCAAGAAAAAGCCAAAACGAAAAATATAGCGACAACAACAACTATACAAAAAAATTGCAAAATCCCCGACAAGCAAAAGAATGGAAAATCTCTAGACGAGCAAAAAAAGATAGGCGGCAGGTGCTCGCTGCAATTGTCCCTATTGGGTGCGAAATTAATAACTTCCTCCACCTCATCGTCTAAGAAAGCACTACAGTGCCCTCTCCGCGAATTTTATCTACTTTGTTAAAATAACCAGCGGTAAATGCGCGCCGTGCAAGTCGTCCCTGCCCCCGATTCACATACGCTGCCTCGGCTAAACCAAGTCAGCCGTGAAGAGATTCAACAATTTCTCTTGGAGCACTTGCGGCCACAATACGTCGACGTGCTGGAATTACGGGTTTGATGATCACGATTTCTGCTCCGATCGCAATTATCGGGCGAATTTTCATGATTAATAAACCTAATCAAGCCTGAAGAGAACCCTTGTTAATTTTTGTAAGCCACATGCTCATGTAGGGCAATAAATCGTTTGGTCTTAAGGTTCTAGGTTGGAGAACGAACATAAATTTGAAATAATAATATATCTAATCAAATTAAACCTTTAAATGTACAACTATTGATAAATTCTTTATTTATGTTTAACGTAGCCTTCAATTGCAATATCTCTTGAATCTTACCATTTTCGTCTTGGGATCTAAGATTAAGTACATCAAAAACATTCAAAATCGGTTCAATAATTTCATAATCTTAGGAAAGATCGTGAAACATGAATAAATTCATCTTGGGTTCGTTAAGATTCGTTCCGATTTAAGAAAGAACATGGATCTAAACTTCTAAACAAATTCCAACAAAGATTCTTCTGTACAATGAACAAATTTATTAAAATCATAGTCAAATATTGATACGAAGTCCGACATCGAGTAAACAATTTTTTTCTAAAACTTATGCGTAAATAGCATTCGAGTAAGAGGTAATACTAACTCCATGCATTTCCATTCTTAAAATTATCTTAAATTACGAATTCTCTTCCAACTTCGACTTTATTTTAGTCGCGTTAAAGTGAATAAAGATAAACACATAAAAAAAAATTACTTTTCCTACCCCAATTCGCGTAAAAAGGCGTTTAGGTGTAGTTTAGATGATGTAAAAGACTTTAGAGCCCACAACTAATGTGGCAAAAGTGGAGACAGTAAGTCCTTCTGCGATGTTTAATAGCAAAGTTGGTTGTTCGTATAAGAAAAGTAAAGTAGAAAAATCATTACAAAATACACGGTGACACCAAGGAAAGTGAAGTGGACCGAGGTCAAATGAAGAAGAGTGTCAATAGAGGAATCTTAGGAGTAGTCACCGATTGAGACCTGTATATATGTTTGTACAGGGTTCTACATTTTGCTGGGGTATTTTAAGAATGTTAAAATCATGTGGAGTTATTAAATATTAAACTCTATTAACTGACTGTACAAACGCAAGTGTTTGAAAATGTGTACATCAAAGGAGCACATTTGTGGGCATTTCCTTAAGTTCCATAACAAATTTCACGGAACGTATTTGTCCAGTGTGGACGAGCAGCAAACTCAAACAGTTGCGATTGAATTTGTATCATTTGTAAATGCGTTCGCTGATTTGCGAGCAAACGCAAACGAATTTGCAGGTGTGTACGTTTCCCCAATCGAATGTGTTTCGTGTTTCAATGAGTTAAATAGAGAATGAGATATTATTTATAAAATTTGCTTGTTTATAATTTTCTTTTCACAATTTTTTTTCAAAATAAATATTTCACTACGACCGAACTTTTATATCGCTTCCTTTGGACTTCTTTAAGCCGTAATGACTACTTTTTAATCGAGTTATTTACATATTTTTTGACCTCATATTAGGAATTTCGTATCAGCAATTTTGAATTTCGATTTTGTTTTTGAAAAGTACAAAGTTGGGATTGTATGATCAATTAACAAAAAGTTTAAATATTCGCGAAAAACATGAAGATTCATTCGATAAATAAGAATTATTTGTTTAAATAATTAATTAATTATTAGCAATATTTTCTTAATGTAAAAGCTCGCATCTAAATGACCATAGTCTTTGCATCAAATTCTAGCGCACAAATTATCACATTTGTTTGCGCTTGAAATTGCGTGCACATTTGATAAATTTATTCATTTTTGAACAAACATTTGCAGCGTGTGTAGCGTACACACTGCTTTTTATAAAAATTTGGTTCTATTATGTTTGCGGCAAAAGTTTGTTGGATTGCGTTTGCAGGAACGTACAAATTTATCACAAGCACTCGCAAACGAACAAACAAATTTGCCGCGCATGTGGCTCTAGATGGAAAACTGAGAAACAGCAACAAATCGCTTTGTTTGCCTTTGCAAATGTACGGGCGTACACATTGAAAAAAATATGATTTCAAACGCATGCGTTTACTTTTGTTTGCCCAGTGTGTACCTATCTTAAAAGGAATAATAAATATAATATTCAAAAAATGGTTTTAATTTTAAAGACCGAAAAAAAATCAAAAACCATATCTGATTTATTCTTTTAATCGAAGAAATTAATATTAAAAGTTAATTCCTATTTTCCTATTTTCAAAGCAATAATTACATAGCGATTTATAAATTTTCAGAATTCTCGAGTTATGGAAGTAAAGGTAGTACTGTTCAAACAATTTTCAAGTTCATTTTTATGTACAAATGTGGAAGATAATAATTATTTTTACTCCTTGAATACACTAAAATGAAATATTAAGAAAAGTCCTATAAAAGACCATCTAGAACGATTAAGTTTCTACTTTGAAACAGTGAAGATTAGGTGCACAATCGTATATAATATGCGGTAATTTATCTGCTCTTCAGTTTTACTAAACTTTGAGTTAGGTTTCTTAAGCACTATGCTTTAACAGCATAATTTCGCTGGCTTAATAGAAAATTACTGACAATAATCAGTAATTACTTGGTTCGGTAGACCATTGAGCAACTAGAAAATAACTCGACGTATTTCCAATAAAAATTAAGCTTATGAATCTTAAGCGGCGGAACTGCATTCGAAATTCTTCCTAGAAGAATCCCTCGTTCAGAATAAACATGGCTATTTTTCGTCCGCTCTATTTCTGTTCTTAGTCTGTTTACAAACAACGCGGCGCATCGCTCGCGGGCAAGATAACTTATTTTTACATTTGCGCGAAAGCAAGTGTTTTTAATTATGGCCCATCGTTAGAGACAGAACGTCTTCGAGTGTCTTCTTGTTTCGACTAGGATGAAAGAACATGAGTCTCTAGAAAACTTGGCCGACCGTATGTTTGCGTAATATTTCACGTTTACCGGGACTAGAGACTATGGCCGGGGTCCAAACGCAGTGCAATTTTGCCCTCCGCTGGAGCTGAGATTTTGTCAGCAGATCGTTTGTCATCTGCAGCACATTAACGCTTGGTCCACACGGGATGCTGACGTGCTTTGAGTTAATCATCGGTAGTGTGTGGCCTGGCGGAAACCTGCGTAATGTGATGTCAAAGGGGGAGAAATACTCAGTGCGACAGATATCCGTGTGCGCACTAGCACGGCACCAGGCTAGACAAGATATCCACGGAGACTCCACCGCCGAAGCCGACTAGAGCAGCACCCATAATTTCCCAGTCGTCCACGATTTACAAATTCCAACGATGTGCGCCGGGTAATTCACTGGCTTAAAGTAAATCACCTTAACGACTCCCGTGTCATGTACTGCAATAAAGTGCCCTGGGATCACCTCGGAGCGCGGAGCGCGCGCAATGCACAGAGAACTGGTGCTCCTGGAGCGGCCAGTGTCTACAATGTCTACCTTGTTGCGCTAAAATAGAACAGATCTACCACATCTGTTATTTATGAAAACTGTCTCAAGTTTTCTCCCAAGAAAAATGTCCGCCAATGACGTCTTGTATGAGTTTTTCGTGCAAACGAGGTACTAATGAGAACAATAAATTTCATCGACGGACGCAGCCCGACGACGGTGGTGAAGTAATTTCACGCCGTGACAGTACTTGGAGCTTTAATTTATGTCGCCAAGTTACGTATTGCCGCCGTCCGTGACGGCATGACTTCGACTCACCGTCGTCGTTAGTTTCGTGTATTTTTGCGCACATTTTGAAAAATTCCTTAATTGCTCCAGCGGGACTGCCTGGAATTCACATAGTAGTGTTTTCTGGGCCGCTGGTTCTCTCGGCGCTGTCGTGTGCGCAAATGAAAGCATTTTCGCTTCAAATGGCTATTTGCCATGGTTTTAAGAAGGGAAGGAAGGTACTCTGTTTGAGATAGGCAAATATGACTGCCTTTCCGCTTTCTAGAAAACGGTTGACCCTAATCCCCAATCCCTGAACCCCATTCCACTCCCAGTCCATGCTCCCGGTATGATTTCACATTCTTTCCATCGTCATCCCCGCCGTCGTCTCCCCTTCCAAGGATCCCGAGGCAACTTCCAGCTACTACTGGATCTGTCTTTTCGGGATGCCATGTCTACCGGGAGCCCCAAGGAGCGCCTGGTGTGAACTCCGAATGGCATTTCGAATGCAAAATGAAATTGTATGAAAATCGGGGGCTGCAGTTATTAATACGAGCGCCCCTAGGTGGTAGCAGTGGCAGTGGTGTGCATCGCCGTGCCGCTGGCAGGCAGGCAGGCAGCACGTAGGTGCCACAGTGCCTGGGCTCTTCCTTTCCAATGTGGATCAGCAAAATTGTTGATATATAGCACGGCACGAGTACCCTGCCATGTATCCTGCTCATTGTTTGTGTGCCTAAGAGCAGTGCACTGAATTTTCCATCGTCTAGACTGGGGGCAAACAAGGAGGAAAGTGCATTGGCACAAGATGTACACCAAGGAATACCTCGTCGTCGAAGAATGGAAACCATTGTGAGCCCCGTCGTCGTCGCGCCACGCTCTAAGTAGTCTTCCTTTGAGCAGACTCCACAGCTCGAGGTACGTAATTCCTTCAAAAAAGAACGAGAAAAAAAATTCGTGGAAATCACGAGCTTTGGTGGCTTTGGCTCGCAAGATCATTAGCTCGCAGTTCGATGATAATTTAAGTGCCACCAATAATCTGATTAAGATCGCTCTCGACTTTGCCCGGCCAAAGTGGTGGTGGAGACGCCATGTCGGTGCACGGCTCAGTCCTTAGGTGTACCCTCCACAAAGCCGCGAGCAAGGATGCCGACGACTCTCCTACCACGAGAGCGCCAGCTCCTTGTTGAACAGAATGCTCCACTTATCGTCGGGCCGCTTTATCCTGTTTCACCCCACCTTAGCCGTTTTCCCTAAATGTAATCAGTCTCGCTTATCCGCCGTTTTTTTCGCGAGTCATTAAGGACTAGAGCGTTTTATCAATACCGCGACTTCGCACGTCACGGCAAATGCGTCCGCACAATTTTAGGTGCGCTTCATGGCAACAACGCGGCACGCACTCGCGCTTAAGAGCTTTCAGTTAAAGTAAGACGAGGTTCTGTTTGCGACAGATTACCGCCAGACACATGTGTGACAATTCTTGCTAAATGGAGAAAGAACCAAAGTGCTCGTTTATCTCTGGGGTAAATGTTTTAGGAGCAATTCCTCCCACTACCAGCCAGAGATGTGCTTTTATGCAATAGCAATTAATTATAAGGGCTTTGATAAACAAAGATTCGCCCATCTTTTGTGTAAAATTATTTCAATATATCAAATTCCCAAGGATAATCAATACGTTTAAGTTTGGATCTATCACGATTCAATCAAAATTAGAAAGTAGCCCAACTACGAATTTTCTTTTAAGTATAGCCAAAATATTCTCTGCACTGAACTTATAATTGCATGGAGAAGCAATTCCGGAAATCCTTTTATTTTTTAAACGAAAACATTTCTTTGCATTTTACATGGGTTTCAGCTATCGAAATTTGAGTAGTAGTTACAATGTCTGAAAGTATCATGGCGGTGAGATTGAAACTAGTTTTCTTTATAAATTGTAGAATAAATTCTCCTCAATGCCAGAATTACTCTAATTAAAGGTCATGCACGAAAATTGAAATTAATCCACTAAAAGGAGACTTTCACTATAATGATGATGAAACTCCTTGCCATGAGTTTCACGAGGCAGTGTGATAAAAGTTAACTCTGTAGATGGTCGCCTGGAGTTCTTCAGAGAACAAATAAACTTTCATTTTAGTTTTAGTGAAGTTTCAAATTGAAAGTTTTAGATGTGATAAGGGAACAGTTGAAAAAGAGAAACGCAAGCACATGAACGCACCACGTAAGATTATCATACTTTTATCAATAGTTAAAGCTTTTATTGCCTGAGTTTAGTTTATAGCAAAGACGGCACACATTTACTAAAAATTCTAATATTAAATCCTATCACAATTTAACAGTGAGTTATTAACCAGTCACTTTAGCACAACTTCAGCTAAATGTACATGTAAAAAATTTAGGAAAAAATAAACTGTTTTCAAAAGTTTTACGTGATGGATTAATTTGGATTCCAAAATTGATGCCTATCAAGATTCAATAATCAAACACAGATTGTCCCGTTTCAATGTTAGTAAATAATAAAAATATTATAATAGCAAGCTGTTCGTCCTGTAGAACTCAGCTAAAAAGGTTATCACGGTAGAAACGTTAACATTTCATTTACATTTCATTCAAATTTACTCCCCTATTTTAACTCAATTTTTTTATTGTTGCCACAGCGATAAAAAATTCGTCTTCTATGAATCAAATTTTCAAAAGTGTCTGTTGGAAAACATCCTCCGCGCAAATGAGGAGATTTTTGTTAATCGGCATTGCTTTGAAGGCAGCATCGTTTGATACTCGCCTACACTTGCTTCAAATGGATGTGTCGAGATTCCTAAAGGAATATGCAAGCATTTGCCTGATAAATAAAAGCAACAAGCATCCTCCACCCAGTAATTGAGTAAAGGGTAGCAGTTGCAGTTAATTACTTCAAACTTAACTGCTTTGGTCATGTGCTTTGCAATTGTAAAATAGACCAAGGGCTGGAAATAGAACTAGCGTCTCATAAAATATAAAGCAAGGGGTTCCAGGACATCCCTAAGAGGTTGTACGTGATGCGCCTTCAGTAGAAGAATTCTAAGATCCATGTAGAATAACCCAGCGTTCGTAACTACTTTACTCGCCAGCATTTGCCCGTCAATGTACTAAATGGCCCTCGCGAGCTCTGCAAGATCCTTGAAATGTCGACGATGAGCCAGAACGGGACGGGACCGTGTGAGACAGTTTTCCAGTTTGAAACATCTGAAAATGTTTTGGCAGGGAACACGGCGGGTAAACTGTTCCGGCTCTCGAAATCCTGGCAGCCCATTGAACTAGTTTTAGACGGCACTAGACGACGCTAGACAGTGGAGACGAAGACGGAGACGCTCCAAATTTGCATGCAGGGAAGAAGCAGTGCCCCGACTGCCTTCCTTCTTCCTTCTAGCGCAGGATGTCCTGCAAATCATTTATGAGCCGGGTAGAGGGTATTTCCAGAAGCTGGTGCAAACAATTTTTATTGCGTCAAGGAACTTTCCAGCGATAAAAAATTCATGTCTAACCTACTTGGCTCAACGACCGAAGGAAACAAGGTTAGAGAGAGCGGGAGGCGGAGGGACGTCCGTGGAACTGGGGGTCCGACAGCGTCCATAAATTTCTGCAGTGGCAACCCCCATTCATTGTCTGTTGACCCAGTTTGTCGCGGATTAAATTGGTCCAGCGCAAGGAACACAATTGACTCGCCAGTGGCCAAGACCGGCCCAACCGTCCGTGTAGGAAATGGTGACCAGTGGGCCGCTCGATGGATGCTGGGCGCTGGACCCGTAGCAGCACACATGGCTGGGACAGGCAACGAGTCCCAGTCCCAATACGATCCACAATCGCCGAAGCTCTGGCACGGATGATATGGTTTCATTCGGGATGATGAACTGCTGCAAATTTTATTCAATTAGCTCGCTTGGAACGGCCGGACGAGGCGCGGGTCGCGGAACGCGGTACGGCGGGACTACCGGGCGGCCACATGTAATTCGGCCCATGGGCCATTACAGGGACGCAGACGTGCACGTTAAAAATGCGAATCCGGTGAGGCGGCGATCAGACTGCGCTGGATAGGAGCCGCACGGGTATGGACCCACCACTGCCGTCGCCGCGCGGCTGGGAAGCAGCTTGCAGGTCATTTGGAGCCACGCCATTAAATCAAAGAGTGGTGCGATAAATAAATTCAAATAAATGGCGGCGCGATCTGTGGACCAATTGAGGCCAATGGTGTCGTCTGGTCATTAAATTTTGCGTTTTTGTTGTCATTGCCGGGCTGGCCATTGCGTTGCGCCACTTGGTCGCTGCTCCATCACCGGCCCTGCTGCGTACGTGTAGTGTACTATGCCGTCCAGCGTCGCTCATTCCACGGCCATGACGCACTCGTGAGCTCCACGCCCCTACCCCGGTCATCCTGGTCCTGTTGGCGGATGCATCAGCGGGCAATTTATTCCGGGCCAATGCGACTATATGCAGCACGCAGATGGCCAAAAATTACACTCCGACAAGGCTGGCCGAGGCGCAGAGGTGGGAACAAAGTGGATAATTTGCATCGTCAAAAATTAATTAATCGCAAATTGGCCAAACAATGAAAAAAATAATCAAATTGCAATTTATAGGCAAACCCGCGGCGCCGTACCGCACCATCGACGGAAGTTGCTCAAATTTCTCGCTCATCGGTGCCATATTCCGTCGAAGCTGGAGTTGCTTCACACACGCTGGACCGATATAGATCTCGAAGAAGATGTGCTTAACGTGCTCACACTACACTTGGAGCGAGCAAGTCAAAAACTTAATTTTGAGAGTTTCAGTAAAGTTGTTAACCCAAAAATAACTCTAAACTTGCCTACATAGAAATAAATCTAAATAGAATTCTAGGCTAAAATCAATGTCACTAGGTTTTTGCTCCTGCTGTGTTGATTCAGAAATTTTAGATACACTTTTTGTCTTCTTGATAGTTGCTAGTTGGCTCGTTTTGACGTCAGTGTATGGCATTTTTAAAACGGGTCTGCCTGTTCGCTTATCAGTCAAAAATTACTGCATAGTTTTTGATAGGATCTTCACTGTGACCTAAAATGTCTTTTGAGGAAAGTTTCGCGAAATGTTTCATCTCGAAACATCACATAACACATAATTTATGAAAAAAGTCGAACATGTAAAAATATATAGACTTATAAATTAAAAGATCTGAAATTTGACATAAAACTAAAAGATATGGTATTAGGCATTGGTTCTGTCTTTAAATAGAATAGTTCTGTTTCCAATTGGCAAGTGCCAAGTAAGAATTTTGCATTTTTTCAGTTTGGTTTTGAAAAATTTCTTTGGTCCGACAAAAACTAATTTCTTTCTTAGCCAAATTAATCCCTATGCGCAGATTTTAGGACTTGCGATTCTTTGGTCTTTTGTCCTCAAACAAAATTTAGAAAAATTGATTATGCATTCATGTCACATATATGCAAAACTGGAATTTTTACTCATTAAGATAGATATTTCCTTTCGAAAGAATAGAATTTTAAGCGTGATTCAACGTCACCTTTTAGCCAGGACGAATAAAGGGATTTTAAATTTAATATTGCAGCAATACCTGTGCAAAGACTTCCGTGCCATTGGCTTTTGCGCTCTATACTCTGTAGGAAGTGATCAGCACTCTGAACTGTCGTAAACTTTAGTGCTAAGTAGTTAGAACATCCATTTCAGAAAAATCATAATTGGAAAGTTTGCAAAGTTTAAAGCGTTGCAAGGAGCGCACTTTTGCCGCCGCGTGGATAAGCCAGAAAGGGAATTTTCCGATATTCCGCAGGTTCGAAGTTCGCAGCGCTCAGTTCACCTTTCATAAGCGGAGGATAAATAAAAGATGAAATCACTACCAAGAGCAAATCCACTAAGGCGGCGATGATGAAGTTGGGAACTCATTAGAAGTTTGAACTGACAGAAGCAATCAGCGCAACAATAACAACTTGGACTGCACAGGAATTCGAAGTGCCGCAGGGCGGGGTTCTGGGTGGTAAGCTGTTTATTAAATTGTTCGGAAGAGACGCCAGGCTGGTGCGCGGGGGGTGGGTGTTAGAGTGGCGAATTGGCACCGCCGAGGGAGGAATGCAATCTAGTCGCAGTAACTTTAATGGAATTCGCAGCTAGTCAGGTCGGGTCTCGGGACTCGGGGTTTATTTCCAGGCAAATGGCAAATATTCACTCAAGTGGATGATGCATTCAGGCGGCGCACTGCAGCGCATCGGGACAATTTTATCAGTTCTAGTTTCTAGGTGAGCCCGGCCGCGTCTCCGCGCCGCACTGTACAATGCGCCAGGTTACGGTGCCGTTGTAACCCTTTCGGCCGGGTTCATTAACTCCGAAGGTGACTCCCGCTCCCGTCAGCGCAAATTTATTGCTTCCACGACCGAATGTGATGTTGTCTTCGACTTATAAACAAATTGCGCCTTCTCGCCGCCTTGCATCTGTTGCTCCGACAAAGCCCCATCTGGCGGGGTTCTTTAATAATAGATCATCGCTGGATGGCTGCACCGGTCGAGGCTGCTCAGGCCGCCGATGGGTTGTAGGACGAGCGTGCTCGGCCCTCGGTGCGCCTGTGACAAGCTGTCACTTCACTCGTTCCCGGGCAAACAAGTCATTAAATTGCTATTAAAGCTGGATGGGTCGAACGGACAGGATGGGTTGGATTTTTTCTTGAGGAGCTCCGTCGAGTGCCGACAGGAAGCCTACGCCGAAATAAATCGAGAGCCGATAACGGGTAGTCGCCCATTCTGTCCGAGCTGCTGTTGACCTCAGCGGCTCCCGACTTCAAACCTCTCCGCAGACCCGCTCCACGCATTTGCGGTCCCCTTGGCACCGACTGCATTTCAGATTGCTCACTGGCTCGGAAAAGGCAACGAGCGTCCCGTCGATGCAACTGCAACTGCAGCTTCCGTGTTTGGGTTTGTTAATTCTGATGCGATGATTAATAGGTGTAGAATTGGAAAGATTTACAGAGCCATTAGAATTGTTGCTTGGCCGCCACCGCTGAGGTCGCCAATGTCGCGGTAGTGGCTCTGAGATTTCATGCCGCCGCACCGCACCGCTCTGCGGCATCGCAGCAAATGTTTTACGGCTTTTGATCTCATGGAAGAGGAGCGCTCGTCGCTACCGTGCACCGTTCAAAAGAATGAGTGATTATTATGAATGCCATTTATCACCCCTTCCCACACTAACTGTATTTTAATGGCTCACTAGAGGTGTTCTTGCGGGTTAATGCGACAACTGAAACTTACTTGTGCGCTTAAGAAGTTTCTCTAAGTTAAAGCGCACTGAGATTTGCCCAATTCTGTGAAACTCAGCCGAAATTTTAATAACCTCTGAGAACGATCTACAAAAAACACAGCAACAGATCATTTGTCACTTATAAATGAATTCTGCCCATTTACTGGTGATGCGATCAGTCGTGGTCAGGAATTGAATCTGAAATTAAGACAAAATATGCAAATTTTGTATAGACATTTTTCTTTTCAAATTTGGCATTCGTATTTAGCACTGTTTTTCTGAAGCAATTAAATAAATAGATAAAATTCTAATTCGCCTGTCTTAAAGCTAAATCCTTTACTTCTCCATAAACTGGACTAGTACTATCAATTTCAACTCATTATTTAATAAGAAACGAAAAATTGAAAATACCTTTTCAAAATTATAGACTTGTTTTGTTGGATCACAACAAAAATCTACTTCATAAATTCTTAGTAAAGCTATTTAAAAATGTACTCGCGAAATTTTGTAATGAAATTCGAATTATTTAATAAGAATCAGAATGAGAGTGCGTCACAAAAAATAAAGGCATAGTTTCATAAAAAGGTGTACTTTAAAAATTCGTGTACATAATAAAGAAAAACTAATAGACTTAGCAACTTCTTTCTACCAAAATTTATTTGCTTTATGTGAAACCCTTATCCATGAACAAAGTGATTTTAAAAACGTCAGTGATAATGAAAATGATTTTTTTACACCTACAACCCTGAACTTCATATGTTGAATTTTTTCTATTAAATTATTAAAATACGACTCAATACTGAAGGCATTTTTCGCAAGAAAATACTAAAATGTTTTTAAAAACGTATTTTGGGTAAAACCCTCCAAGAGGAGAGTTGTGATTTCCGTACCTTTGTATGAACGTATGAATATTCTCCTATTCCCTGCAGAAGCTAAGCTACTTATTCAATTATAAAAAAATTGATTTGTCTTGATTTTTGTGCGTCTGCTACAGAAGTTTTAAAAAAATCCAGGCAGTAAGACGTCATTTTATAGATGACAATTTTTCATTAAAACTTCCCATGGTGGGTACCGAATTGAAATACTTCAAGGAGCAATTTAAAAAGAATGTAACACATTTATAAAAAGTTATATAACTTATTTGGTACCGACCTCTTTGTTATAATTCAAACTATAATTTTTAATAAGTGTGCATACGGTTTCATTGTTTTTTTTTTCTAACAAACTTGAACCTTAATATAAACGCAATGTTTTAAAATTGTGCACCCTCTGTTTTAATTTCATTTGTTTTTCAAAACAACTACTCATTTGAGTACTTTCATATTAAAATAAAACGTTTTGAGCTGTTCCCTACAAATTATTTCGCTCCTCCTCCTAAAAGAATTACTACAGAAAAATTGATAACTCCTAACCAATAATTGATCCGCAGCACACTCATTCTAAAAAAAATCAACGGTATCAAAAATGCTTAGATAGCGCCCAGAGTACAGACGCATGCCACGGAATTTGTGGAAAATTTGGAAAGAATTCTAGACAACAGACGCAACTTAGTTATTTAATTAGCACAGTTTACAGTCTCTGAACCTCTGTGTAACTTACGTAAAATCGTCGGAAGATTTTGAGTGACTTCACTAGACACTTTAACAACATTTGAGAATTGAGTTTGCTGATGATCTAATGTTTTCCGTCCTTTGGGGAGGGAAATTTAAAACACTCTATGAATTCGGATGAAAGTGGTTTGGGACACTTTTCCAAGTTAATTCGGTTCACTGTTTTCAGCGCTTCTCAGTTTAATATTTGAAAATTGAAAAGAAAGAATTTATATGAAAAATAGCAAAACGTGGTTTCTGCTGACAGCATTGTGGCACTTTGTATAATATTTTAATGAGCTAGAATTTATGGGAATCCTTTTTTCCATAAAATGCTGACCATTAACAATTCAGAGATATCAAAAGCAAAGTCTGCACTTAAAACATTAAAAATCGTTTATACAATGATTATTAATTTGATGATAATTTTGCAATAAAAGTAGACAGCATCAGCCGTGGATAAGACACAGTAACAACTAATGTTATTATTATGTCTAGGGTCTATAAAATAAATCCTTCTAAAAATAAAGACATAAATAATTATAAAAATTTATAATTGCAAAAGAATGAACTAGAAGCGAAAAAGCTGTTTCATAATTTCTAAACTGATTACTTCAAACTCGAGACTTGAGTCAAACAGAAGACTTCAGAGGGGACCCCATTGTGACAGATCCAAAAAAAAGCTGTTCTCCAACCTTTTTTGATAACTTAATTAATTGTTTGGGATTTGGGGAAAGGTATGTTGACGTGGATATATTGGACTTACTTTATACAATCTTTTATTTAAAAAAAATTAGAAATCAAGAAAGTTATTACATTATATTTGACACTCTGCATAGAAATTGTGGTGGGATCGCTATCTCCAGAGTGGTTGGCCCACAAACAATTATTGTTTTAAATATAATTTTACAATTATTTTTTTTAATATTAAATTTCTTTTCTTTTTTTCAATTTTTACACAAAATTACGGACGTTGAAAAAAAATTTTTCCTCTATTTAGGGGGCGCAAAAAATACTAAATTTTAAATTAAGATAAAACGCTACGGTGAACGATAGCCATTCCGATTGCCAAAATTTCTTATATGAATTTTTAGAATCGAGCAATTATAACTAAAATTCTCAGCCCCGCCAGATCAAACATAGGCGTTTTGAGAAAAACGCGATTGGAAGTGCAAATACAAGTACGTTGTTGTGTTTTCCGAGTTTTAACCTAAAAATGTACATACATGACCTTAAAAGCACGTATTTTTGCAATATGCAAAAAAATCTATTTTTCATACCCATCACAGTGGAATCTCCAGAAACCTCCAGATTTTCTGTATTCTATAAGATAACTCCAATTCTATACAACACTTAAGTGCATTATTGCGAAAATTATATCCTTATGAATCTACTATTTTGCCTTTTACAAAAAATAAAAAACACATATTATGTAAATTTTTGAAATTCTTAATAAATTATTATATTATTGTTCAATTATTTTAGTAATTATAGTAAGAGGAAAGTTTATTTGTGGGGTTGTACGCTTTAATCTTTGGAAAGAAGATTTATTTCATCAATGTAAAGCTTACACCTTCCGCAGTAACATAAACAGTACACTTTTTAGAAAAGAAACCAACCAGTGATGATAAAGCTAAAACAAGTCACGCTGATTTCGTACTGATTCTAATTGGACATTTTTCTTATTTTAATCTCAAAATTTATATAGCCTAGTAGAAATTGCTAGTATCAATTAGTTACTTATAAAATATGTAAATAGTGTGGGTAATTTTCCATAATGCAGTTTGCTTGGGCGCAAATTTGGTAAATAGAAATAATGATAAGAAAAAAATTCGTTATAAATTCTTATGTCTAACGCTGCTATTTAGTAATTTAGCTGATCGATTTCAACATCCTCTCAAAAACGTTTTTTTGTTATTAAGGATGTCGTAAATTCTTGAGATCATTGTTTGGCCTTTGGATTTTGTGCCGGAACTGTTTCTACATCTATGGTAAAATTGCTCGAAATTTCCAAATGGGGGCTAGCAACTGTCCAGTTCGACTTCCGAAATGGTTGTTTTATCAACGAGAAAGAACCGTCGCGACGGATCAGTTGGACGATATTGGGTCAAGAGTCGGTTGCGTCATCAGAACCGCTCAATCATGCGCTACTTAATTTAGCGACTAAAGCGAATTCCGCACCTCCCAGGGTCACGACGCTAATTCATGCAAATCCTCGAAGATAGATCGACCGGACTTATGGACGGATCACGTGAGGTGACGTCGCAGTCGCTCATTTGCAGTCCTCAAATGTGCGACTCACTTTCCTCCGGTGCAATGGGCGGCTCAGGCCGCTTGCGTTGCAACTTTTATCAATTCCGAAGACTGGCCGGCAAGTGCATGGTGTGCGAATCACGGAGTCATTCCGTGATTATTAAAAATACTCGCGAACAATCACAGAAGTGCATTTGTTTGAAATGCCGGGAATTATATTATTCCTTGTTATTTTGCTGCGGCTGTTAGAAGCAAGTCATTAGAGTAATTGCTCTGCAATTAATTCCTCAATGCTATTGCGTCACTCGTGCTTTCTTTCTGCATTACTGAAGCAAATCAAACGTGGCTCATCATTTTCGTTTGGCAGGCAGTGGGCATAGAGCAGGGTAATTAAAGTTCATATATAAACTAGTCATGTGCCAATCGCGCTGATAAAATATCTACTATTGAAAGTTCCTTGTTGTCTTCTAAATCTAACTATGATACCAATCCCATCAAATACAAACGATTTTGCTTTTTGAGTTCGTTCTCTCTTATCTTTTTTGCTAATTGGAGATATGGTCTGCAAGGCTTTCTAAACCATTAGAAAATGTATACAAAAATTATTCCTTTTAATGTCACATCTGTGATTTCTTTTAAACATTCTTGAATTCTGTAGAATAAAAATGGCCTTTATTTTAATAATACAAAATGTCGGCGCCATTGTGGAACCAGGAAATTTGTGTTTTGACTAGTTTCCTTCTCGCCGTCTATGCGGTCCGAAAGTGAGTCAACCTTGAAGAGAACTCCAGGTAAAACTTGTTAAGACAAAATAAAGCAGGGAAGAATGCATCGCTATACAAAACGCGTAGATATCATTTCCTTAGTGCGACATGAACTGTGCTTTACATATTTAATAATTAGTTATTTAGATTTTAATTGCTTAAAATCTTTAAACTTCCTCTTTTATATTATGTCTTTAACCGACTATTGATAATATCCACAATTTAGAAACGAATTTAGATGTAAATACTGACATTTTTATTGGATAAATAAATAAACATAAATCTTGGAGATAAATTAAACATTTTGTGAATTTCGCAGAAGTTTTGTTTGGCAACTTAAATGGATTCTCTCCTTGTTTTCTTGGTTACTTCAAATAAAAGTAACAATGCAGATAATTTTGTTTTTAGTTTTCTATGAAAGGTTTGTACTATTGGATTTTATCTGAAAGCTAAATATTAGGACTTGAAGAATAGTTTTGTAGAAAAAAGGCTAAAGCCTAATAAGTTAAAATAGACTTAAGATGATTTAAAATTTTCCACTCTGACGTTGAATCACGTTATTATTATTAGGTAAATAAAAAATATATGATCATGAAACAATTTAAAAACACAGTCCGAGCTTTAAACAATGATACATACACCAAACATTATTAAGGTGTATGTGTGACACTTTGTGTTTGATCAAAATAATGTCAAATATATGCACACTTGTATTTACATTTTTACAATTTGTACCTAATTTCATTTAGAATTAGAAACAGTGAAAGTGTATTATGATTATAAAAGTTGGACCCTTAGTTCCAATGCTAAAATTTATCCACTTTTTCAATGTTTTCATAATTCGTATAGCACATGTAATAAGTAAAAAACAGGATAATTCATGCATATATAGTTAAAAAAAAATGTGCTCTTTCAGAATTCGCGATTTCTATTAATAAATCTTAACAATGTTTTTAAATTTTGAAATATTGTACCAGCTTTGAAACTACCAAACCGATTCTATTTTTCTTAGAATTTGCGAAATCTATCTAAAAAATTGACATGCATCCAATTAAAATTTGCTATCATTAGTATGCATTGTTGTAAGTCTATTAAGCAGTTGCTAAACGTTTATTAACGAGTTGATATGCTTACTGAATCTTTAATATATCTTTGGATATGACTATCAACTTGACCAACCTTTTTGCACTGTTCAGGAATATAATTTGTTTTTTTATCATAAGACTTAACACTTGTGGAAATATAAATATAAAACCTACACAACCAACCAAGAAAAAATCGTATTTAAACTTGAACTTATATTCAAAATATATAAAATGTTTTTACGTTATGACAACTTGAATTTATCTTTTAGTTAAAAACTTAGTAAACATTAGACATTGCTGGGATAATGAGTTTATAAGAGAAAATAGTCCTTTTATAGCATTTTAACAAAACATCAGTATATATGGACAGAACGAACACAAAGGTACAAAGTTTAAGTAGTGGTCCTAGAATATGAAATAACGTCTAAACCCGCAAAATTCCGGCCAATTATTTTAAATGCTAAACTAAATATCACAAGCACATTGGTAAAATATAAACGATTTCTGTCTATCGAATTTTCTATATTAAATTAGTGCAATAAAATCTATCCCTATCTGACTCGTGGTGTACTAAGTAAAATCAAATGATGTATATTCCTCTAAAAGTGATAAGCTTTCCATATAAACAGATAAAATTCTTGAAACGGTTAATTAGATTCTAAAATTATTGTGGACAAGCAAACAAGAAATTTAAGCTACTAGTACACATAAATATTTGTTGTTGAAGTTATGATTTTGCCACTTTGCGTTTGCTCTTGCAATGTGGTATTTACACATGCAAATTTCTAGCTGCTTAAATTTTCCCCAGTTCACCTTGCCTCAGGTGAGACACTATTTGAGAAAAGCCTCTAAGGCCTGCGACAAACGTTTGCCTCGTGTAATCGCGGTTGAGGTGTCGAGCAAATAAATCTTATTCTCGCGGCAGTGACAGGTGACGCAACCGCCAATTATCATTCTACTGACATTACATAATTAGACCATAGCTGATGTCTGTGGTGGTCAGACCTTGCACGCAAAATATTCCGACTAGGTGCTTTGGGCGGCCAGTCCCAGGTAAGCCATCGGGGCTTAGGCTGAGGTCGGGGACGCACTTTACGTAACTTAGACAGCTACTGTCTGGATGGAGCGCGTCTCATCTGCCGACCCGAATGACATCAATCAGTCTGCTGGGCAGGCGGGCGATGCGGCGCGATGGGGCAAATCGAATCAACGCCCCAATTACACTGCCCGGCCAATTAAATTTTACTGCCGTAAAGCGACGGCCAGCGACGGAGCGCGCGGCCCGCCGGGTGGGTTTAGTTGTCGTCTGGTCAAAAGCCAGAAAAAGAAAAGGCCACGGCGAGAAAGTCGCGCTAGTGACATCAGTCTGGTCTGGTCTGGAAAGGAGACAGACGCACGTGCCGTCCAAAGACCACTTGCAGCGGTAACCTCGCCGTCTTCTGCGCTTTTTTTTGTTCGTCTTAAGGCTGACTGAGTCAATTTGCTTGTCACGAAAAAATCAGAGCTAGAACGATGCAATCGGCCCGATGATCGCATGTCGCAAGTTTCGCAACCAATCCACCCGCCAGACGCTAAAAAATCTCATCTCGTTTTTCTCCCCCATTTAGCTTATCTGAATCCCAAAAAAAAGCGGTCGCGTTTTGCAATATTTTTTCATCAGTCAATCCGGTTTGCGACATTTTTTCGCCGACTGGTCTCAGAAAACGTGAGAAATTAAAAAAAAATTCAATTATCACGCCCTCTGTTATTTTGCGCGCTTATCGCGGGAAAGTTTGGATCTTATTGACTTCATGGAAATACACAGCCAGCCGTTTTTCTTATCAATAGCTGCAATTTTTCCAGCCTCTAGACGGCTATCAGCTAATTGCACTTTAGCTGAAATAACAATTTCTTTTGAAGTCGAAATTTTCATATCTCGCGAAGATCTCACAGGGAACAAAAGCAACTGCGATTTATTTTTGAAAAATATTAAAAGTATTATATAAATCTAAAACGTAAGGTTAACTAAATCACGATAACTCTCAGTTCAATCAATTAATTCCACAGAAATAGTACAAAAGTTCATTAACACTAGTAAATATTATTAATATTTGATAATTGATAACAAAAGCCCATTTTCCAATACTAAAATTGATAACAAACATATTTCAACAAAATTGAGCAACAATTCCTGATTTTATCAAAATGTTTTTGTTTAAATCTTTTTCACTTTGACAAAATTAGAAATGTTTCTAATTAGAAATTGCACTGACGCAAAGTCGTTAGTAAAGTAGATTTTCTTAATTTTTCTTTCCTGCATTGATATCGCATTAAGTTCATAGATTAATGAAATAATTCACAAATTGCTGCTCATTTGGTAACTTCTTCACAATTCCGAGATTTTTGGGATATAAACGGCTTTATGACTGAAGCAATGACTGTAACAATTCTGGAAATTCCGGCGCAAAATGCAAAACGTGTTGGGAATTTTTGTGGTTTTTACATAAAATTAACAGAACTGCAATATTATAAATTTGATGTGTCACATAAGATAAAAGCTTGATTTATTATTTATTCCTGTTTTTCAGAGAAAATTAAAATTCAACAAATATTTACAACAATAACAATAGGCAATGAAACATTTTATAATAGGTTTTTACATTTTTTCATTTATTCTTTACCATAGATTTCTACAAAAAATTATAAACAAATTCATACTTTTACAGGGAAACAACGTCAAATTTATTTTTAATCCAAAAAAAGAAAGAAATATAAAATTTGCTCAGTATTTTCTAGAGTGGAAACTAGAGGTCTGAGGTACGAAAAATGGCAAGAGTGATAGTTGAAAATAACAAAAGTGCAACTACACTCGCATGAAAAGTGTTCCGTACGCTACTAACAAAAGACATTTTTAGTTTACATACTTTTAATTAAAATCTTTGAATTCAAAATTTATTTCTTTTCTTTTTTAATAACATTTTGCCTTATATGTCTTATTTTTATATATATTTTTTTCAAATCATAGACTTACTTTATACATTTTTACATTCTAAAAGTCGGCGTAAACATAGACAATGGGCCTATAAATAAATAGTGAAATAGTTATTTCAGCCTAGTCCACATTTTTCTAGTGAAATACTCCATTTATTCCAGGTTTATTTCGAAATCATTAAAAGTCAGTCGGTTTTGAGAGCTTTCGATTCATTAAATATTACGTCTAGTGTACAACATTAGCTTTACTGATGTTTGTTTTAGTATAGTTTTCTAGAAAACTAGTAAATAACTAGAGAAGAATCCTTCTAGTGGTAATTTCCTTGAAGCGCATTTTGATGTGAATATTCATTTTTTTCTAATTGGAATATTAAAATGCCTTCGTTTTGATTAAATAAAAGTAATCATCTCAGGTAAGTAGACCTTGTAAGACAAAGCTATATCGTTTACAACTTGATGTAGTTCTAAGCTGGGAGAAGATTTGGCTGTTACAACAGGGCAACAGATGGTAACGATCGATGCAACTTAAACGTTAAACAAAAGAGTAACTAAAAACTTTTGGTCGAAAGAACAAAAATTATTAATCGGTAAAAGAAAATAATGAAAATTTACGTACAATTATACGAAATTTGCCTTTGGTGGGAACTTCTGTCGTTCGACATATTTTTCCTCAATCACGATCGAATGAATAAGAAATCAAAAGTTGGCGATAATTCCAAAACTTGCCGCATGGTAGCAGCACTGCCGACTCGCAAGTGTAGCAATTCCTTCCCAAGCCGAGAAAGAAGAACTCGATGAAAAGACGAAAAGATTCTCGCACAAGTAGAAGACAATTATCGTTAACTTTTGCTTTGCATTCGAAGAAGTGAGTTGCGATAGGACTGCATAGGTAGAGCTCCAGCTCGATGGCGTTCCAGCGAATATCTGCGAGTTGGTACCACTGTTGCCCTGTAGCTTGATCTGGTATTCCCGACGGCTTTTATCCATCCGTCCTTGTCCTAACGGCCAGGTGGAACATGTCGAATCTCAGAAGTTTCCTTCTAAAAGTAACTTTCGGAAATTTAAAACGTAAGTTTCCTTTGTTTTCCTTACTAATTAGTAATTTTTGTTTCTTTCAGGTGGCCATTATGATTTCATTAATTTTCGTTATTGAAACTATTTTTCAGGTGAGTCAACCTTTTATTTACTTTTCTTGTTACTCACAGAGCCTCTCTCAACTTTCATTGAACACAATGGGCCCCGACGCGAGTGTGTAGGCAAATCAAAGAGCGCCAAAGGTGCGCTGCAGGAATAGAATTAGAAAGAAAGTTCTTCTGGTCTCGACATCAAAGCGAGTTTCCCTTTGCAAATATTAAAAGGGATATCCTTTCATGTTGACGATCCCTGGCTCGTGCAATCAAAACTCATAAAACGTCTGCTACCAGAAACCGTCAAAGTTTTAATTATTTCACATTTTTAATTTTCTTCGTCCTTTCATAGCCCTAGTACTCGGCTGCCTTTGTTGTCTCTCGAAACTCCTGGAGAAAGGTTCCTCTCTTCACTTTGTCCGCGTCTTTGGGAGCGACAATAACTTAAGGGTACTGTCTTAGAGTCACTCGTCTTCCATCGTTTAAATATTTATTTTTTCCATTTCAATTACTAACACTTTTTATTTTCGAGCGAGTTCTCCTACCTTTCCAACTTTCTCCAACTTTTATCTCTGGGAATTGTTCATTTATCTTTGCGATTATTTTCGAATCTCTGACCGGCTTTTATTTTAAGGTAGGAAACGATTTTAGCAGGATTTATAAACAGCAGACAGACTTCTTCAAAATTTCTATTTATCTAAAGTGAATCCAGTGACAGATTTTGCTGCCTACATTAACTTAACATTCTGCCTACTAAATTTTGCCATTTGTATAGATCATATTTGGGACAATTATAGCAGTAGTATAAATCGAAGTCACCTTTACACGATTAAAAGACTGGCTTTTACAAGAAATACGTCTGGAAGATTTAACCACTGCTATTTTGTATATTTATCTATAATATTAGAATCTAAGACGATGCCAAGTTTGCTTTTCTTTTTTGTGCAGCCTTCAAGCATAAATTCTGGGACAAACTAAGTCATATAAAATTATTACCTTATCTAGTTTCAATTAGGCAAATCGGATTATAAAATTTTCAACTAAATCTCAAAACCCTCTACGAGCGTAGATGTGCAAAGTGGCAAATTCCCTTTCATCAGTTAATTCAGCCATTCAAAGCGGAGTCTAGTTCTACTTCAAACGCAAAGTGGAAGTAAGATATTTGGAACTTTTGTGTTGTGACGACTTTAATACCCTGTCACCTTTTCATCTTATAATTGTTATTTATAATTAAAAATCTTTTTTTTAGACATCTGACTCCGTTCCGGCGATATAATTTCCCGTAGTTCGTTAAAATTAAGGCTTTCTGTTTTAAGTGTTCTGTACCATAGAGGTACAAAGGAGGAACCCTTATGATGAGGCTTTGGTGACCGTTTGTCTGTGTCACAGCTGTTTATACCCTAAATTTAACATCGCTTCAGTAGTTCTAGAATTCAAACCCGATAAGATCACAATCTAACAAATTTTCCTTTTCCCTGTGTAAGTTCTAGAAAGCCGACTTCCATGTTCAAATCTTATAATGTGTAAAATTTGTATGTACTATACTTAATTAAAAACAAATCTATGGGAATGAAACTCAAGTCGTCATTAAACAGAAATTAAATTTGAATTTCAATCAAATAGGAACACTTGTTCTTTTGTTCGACTGCGTGTTTTTCTATATCGGTTACTTGTTTAGGATGCAATAGCTCCGAGCCAAATAAATTTTCCATTACCAATTTCTGCATTTTTCAATAAATATTGAAATTTTCACGTGGAAAAATTGACTAGCGGCGTTTATATTCGTCGCGCAGGAGAGCCCACCTCAACATCGTGGTTCCGTCCAGTGCGGCGGTGAACGGAAAATCGCAAAATTTTTTTGAAATGCGGCTTGATCGAGAATATTTTTGTCAAAAAAATTGTTTATTTTAGCTGCCAAGGCATTTTTAAATCGATACTTGGCATTCGAAAGAGGCTCGCGTGTCGGCGGTATCGCAAACGTCCAAATAAACTCGGAAACATGCGGCGGAGACTTTCAGACAACAGAGCAAGACTCGGCTCGGTGGAAGGACAGGGCAGGACAGTCATCCTCAGGGGGATCAAATTTCTGTTCGATTTTCAAAAGCCTCTTGGCGACAGCGGCGGCGAGCTGAGCCCGCTCGGGTCTGAGGTTCTGTTTACGTGCATGTGCCCGGTGCAGCCGTGCAAGCGGCGGCGGCCCTCCCCTAGGACTGGTATTACTTTCCGATGGCGAGGAGTTATCGAGCGAACGCTTCACCCTTCTCACAGGGAACAACAGCTTGCTGTTGCCGGGCGGGGACGGGACTCTGGCCGCCGGAGTCCCATCGGTGCTTTCTTTGACTGTTCCGAAGTCCCCGGGTCCCGGCCGCAACCCGTCCCCTACAGGGCCAATCAGGCCAGCGTCGATTTCACCGCCGTCGCAGCGCTCCTGAACTATTGGGGCGCATAGTTCAACGAGACTCGACTCGAGACAGGAAGACGCGAAGTGCACTCAAAGGAAACCGGTGTAGCTGCCCCTGCGATGACATTCGCACTCAAATGCATTTCAAATACTCCCTTGCTGCCGGTCTGCATAATTATTTTTATGCACTTTCCGTCGCTTTTTCCCTTTTCCCCTAGGAATCCGCGCGACCTAGCGTCGCGCACGAAATGCGCCAGGCCCGGTTCGCTTATTCGCTAACCGCCGGCGAGCAGGAAGCAGGAAGTCGACTAGACCGGGGGTAGTCAGCTGTCATCTCGATTTCCAACTAGCCTGCTTATGGCGAATCAAAAAAATGCATTCATTTCGGATTCAGCGACGTTTTTTAGCCCGCTAATGCGATACGAGCAAGCCCATCGCCAAATTAATATAAAAAGGTCGCGGAGTGTTTTGTTACCCGCACGGACGCCAATCAATCTTCAGCTTTAGTCGCTGTTTTCGCGGCGCATTTACTTAACAAGCGAACAGCTCTTAACGCAATATACGCTATCACTTCCGTCGCGGCCTGTTGCATCGATAAAAGTCGTAAATCAAAATTGTGGAATATTTTCAGTCTCCAGCGGGGAGCATTTTCGAAACGACGACCCCCCAAGGTCACTGTGAGACACGATTCCGTCTCCCGCTTCATCCCGCTGACACGGCGCTAATAAAAGTGATATTTCAAATAACTGCTTTTAATGAGCTTAATCCCACAGACTGCGGTAATTACTCTCCTTTCTCGACGGCTGCTGCTGCTGCTTCTTGCATCAGTCTTCTTGTCTAGCCATAATTGTGTCCATTAGATAGAAAATTAACCCCCTTCCGCGACAGCTCCGATGGCGCCCGCCTTCAAGATGCCCGGACGCTTAAGTGATAAAAGTTTCGGTTCGATCTTTTTACAAAATTAATCTTGCGCTCCGACTCCGGCTAAGTGAAATTCTAAATTATTCATTCAGCGCCGGTTTTATTGTGCTGCACTTAATGACTCGGTTGAAAAAATACTCGGAGCCCTTGAATTTAGCCAGAGCCCTACTTATTTACGTCTTAAGGACTTAAGGAACGAATGGCGGCGCTTTATTAACTGGCAAATTAACGTTTTTCTCTATTTCAAGCTCTTTCTTAATCGCACACTTAATTTAAGTGTAAAAGTCGGAAATCAAAAATGCTAAGGTGTAACATGTTTTGCATCCCGTACTGAAACTAGGGCTGGCCTTTCCAATACTCCACTATTAGTAGTAATTTTTAACTATCTCTGTTTCTGTTTCATTTTGCCAAAATGTGGTGATAAAATAGTGTAATATGCAATTTCCTTTAAAGTTTTTGTGCACTTTGAACACGCAAAAATTAAATTTAAAAATAGATTAAAAGGTCCTTTTATATTTTATTTTTATTTTTGTTTTCATTTCTTTCACCTATTCAAAATGCAAACTTTCGTACGGTCTTATTGCTTTTATTAATTATTTTTATAATATTGATTATAATATTGAAAACACGAGCAATTTAATTTTATTTTGCAATCGTAATCTTGTGCCTTGACCGTAATCAAATTCCTGGAAGTGCCTACTACGTGCTGTTTGTCAAGATTTTTGAACGAACGGTTAGAGGCTCAAAACTGGCGAAGGATATAAATAAACAAGGAATGTCGTATGAATTGAATTGACCTACTCAAAGGTATCACATTCAGTGTTTTCTTGGAATCTTGATTTTCGTCAGCCTTCGGATTGACTAAAGACACGATCATGTAAGATTTCGTTGTAAAAGATGAAAAAGTTAAGAAATCTTAAGGCTCACACATGTTAAGGGACGGGTGGATGAATATGACGGGATTGACGAGATTTCTATTTCTATAAAATAACACCGCATAAATTTGGAACCGTTTATCTAGATTTTAAAACATGTTAGAATATAATTAGATTACACATTCAGAAAAATGAAATCGAAAAGAATTTTTTAATGAAGTAGATCTCTATTCCTAAGTAACTGTGTTTAATCTCCAGCTTTAAATAAATAAAGAGTAATTTTTCGAAAGAACTTTCCATTTGTAAGATATTTTTAGAAAGTGCATAATTCTGTGGAAAGAAATTACTTAAAACATTTTTTTTGTGTGATCAAAGTGTGTTTAAACATTTCTGATCTGATTTTTGGTGTATTGTTAGTTTAATTTGAAGACTTGATAATTTTAAATTGAAGATTGCAAGGCCTTTAAATTCCATCGAAATTCGAAATAGAGATAAAAATGGGAATAGGTTTTTTAAAAAATCTCCCTTGAAATAGTAGATTTTAGTAAGTGAAATCACGTCAATCTTTTACAGGTGCTGATAAATAAAATAATCTTTTGAAATTTAGACAGTTTATTCCAAGTTAAAAAAAAAGTAATTATTAATTAAAAGTGCTGTAGTATTGATATGTAAAATATTTTAGGCGTTTTCATAGAAAACATGTTAAAGCAGAGTTTTTAGATTTAGTATTTATTTATTTAATACAATTCATCAAAATCATGACTGCTTACAATAGGAATCAATTAAGATTAAAAGAACCAGACATTGATGTTGTGGGCTTATGTAGACCATAATTCGTGCGATGCTTGGGTAGCCCGAAAAAATCAAAATTCGTCAAGGAGTGTGATGGAATTGAGAAAACTCATTATCAAGTTCAACAACGATATGAGACGTGCAATCAAAAGTGTCCTTGGCATGGGTTATATGTAGCTTTTCTGAGCCAGAAAATGAGTTTCCATGACCATTTGCGATGTAAGAAAATTAGTGTACCGTCATTTTTGACACAAATGTTTGAAAGAAACACTTGCTCATGCGTTGTCTATTGTACTCATCAGTAAAGTCGCATTGTATTCTTAATTAAAAGTCACATTGTATTCTTAATTAGCGTTGTCTAAACATTAGTCATAGATGTTATTAGAAGATTCAATTCATTTCGCAAATAGTTTTTAAAGTTTCGGTTTATTTTTACATATTTATATGTATTTGTTTAAAATGCTGATCAAACAAAAATTTTTAAATTCAGCAGGCCTTTTTAGGACTCCATACGAAAACAAAAGGACTATTTAAGGTTGTCCATCTGCTTGTCTATACCTCTGTCCACAAATAGGCGAACAAATATCACAGAAAAAATCATTCATTTTAGGGAAGTCAAAGTGTGTTGATGAGAAAAATCTCATAATATGAGGTATTGTTTAAAAGGCTTATATTCCGTATCTTTCAATAGTATTGTTATCGTTTAAGAGATCAACCAAAATCTAGAAAATGAAGTATTCTCCTCTTATCTCCGACGATTTTAAGTCGAAAGTTTCGCAAATTCCCGATATAAGGTCTAATAAAGATTATAGGGAAAATTCATAATTATAATATCCAAGAACAGTAACCTATTATCAAAAAAATAAATATGATAGTATAATGCATACAATGAATACAAAATTATTGTTTCACTGTAAATATTAAATATATTTTTCAATAATTCTATTAAAGATACGGAACTCTCAGCGCGCGAGTTACATTCACGTTTCGTTGTGAATTTCATTATCAAAAACAATGACGAAGAATTGTTCAAAGTTCAAATAGTTTGTTTTAATATCCCAGAATTTAATTTTATCACTTTCAGAGAAACAATCTACAAAGCCTAAACCGGCACGTTTGCAAACAAACAAACTATTGAATGCATATATGTGAAATTTACAATACGCCCTCCGAAGGATCCGATGCACATTCTTTGTATTAAGGCTAGACATTTTCGGCATTACGCTCGTACGGAGATTTTAGGTATAGTAATTCTACGTAACCTTTTTGAATGCCACACAAACCTGTGCTTGAAGAAGAACGCCCTGAGAGGATGCAGGGGTGCAGCTGAAGGAGACCATTGTCTGCAGTCGACATTGTAAAATTAACAGGGATGCAGAAATTAATATCCGGAATGAAATTCAGTATGATTTGGGGAAGTTTGTACCTGTAAACCGACAATGATCCCTTTTTGACCACTCGGTACGTTCCCACATAATTTCAAATGTGACACCTAATGCTATCCAGAGGCAGTGGCTCTGAATAACCCGGGACACATAAGAGGCGCCATGACGTCCCATATAAGCCACAATATGTAATTAAATTTTTGCCAGGTAATTAAATTGAGATATGTCCTTGCTGGCATCTACTCACAAAGCTCACCCCCATCCGCCGGCCGTAAATCCTTTTATTGTGTCTGCTGGCCGGTGATACTGTCGTTAATGCACTATGATGACGCTGTCATCGACAACGAGGCCGGGTCATATATGGATTCTGCCGATGCTTATCTAGTCATTGTTCCAAAAATTTTATTGAAATTAACTTTGTGTGGGTGGATGTAATGAGCGTGCAAATGAATCATGTGCTCCCTGCCGCCCTCCAGATAATTGTCGAATTGATAAAATTTTGCATAATTGATGAATCGTTCACAAATCAATTTTACCAGCCGCCTTGCTTTGTCTGATGAAAACTGCATTAAATAAAGGGTCTAAACAATCAATCGAATTTTAAGTGCAGTATCCCAAAATGGTCTTCTTTATGCACTAGAAAGAAAAAGGCATTGGTCATCAAGTCATCAAGTCATTAATTCAGTTCATTCTGACCTCAAATTACAGGATTTTATTTAATACTATCAGGCTAAGCCTAACTAGAATAGCATCGGAAAAGTAAAATTGTGGAATGGGATTTCTATGAGAATAGAAGTTCAAGCCAGAATGAACCCCTTAACCCAACATAATTTCAACTCTGAAGGATCTTTACCGCCGATGGTGGTGACAGCAATTTACTTGGTTAATTATCTATTTCTTCACTAATTCATTAATAATAGAATGTATGTTCTGTAAAGTTCATAGTTTATCACGAAGTGAAGAAACACGAATTGTAAAATTGTATGTAGTAAATTAGACACATATACGCGCGTTATTGACACATTTTCTTAATGTACTTGTACTTTTAAAGGCTAAAACTGTATGTGGCTAAAAGTTAAGGAATATGCCCATCAAAAGTTTTGAAAGAATCGATTTTCTCGTTAGTATTTTAATTCTATAGAGGTAAATGGATTAATGTCTGAGCGACCAGCAGCGGTTGAAACTTTAGGTAGACGGGTTTTTTCGAAACGACTTTTCTTAGGCAGCCACGTGAGCAAGTGAAATTAATTCATATTTTTAGTTTTTAGAAATTATTTTTAAACTTGTGTAAAAATTCACCATTTTTTGTATTAGTATGTAGAAAATTTAAATGTTTAGCCGATTAACTTATATAAACTCCATCAAACGTTGTATAAGGTGTAGTTCCTGTGTTAAGTTTCAATTTTAGTATTGATAAACAAAACGATGCAGACTTCATTTGAAAGAGTGAAAAGAATGACCATAAATTAGCTGATCACATCTCGGTAGAGATCTTTTAATTATACCTGTGCTGGCTATTTGGTTGTAAATTAGAAATACGGAGTAGTAAAAATTTTAAACTTAACATTGCTTACGATTTTTAATTCTTCTTAGCATCCAAGCTTCAGGTACCAGGAATACACCCTTTTTTATAGCACACACTGAACAAAAAGTAGTGATAACAAGGAAGTCATGTGGCGGTAGCCTTTTGTATGTCTTCGATTAATATTTTAATCAAAATGCTTACCTTTTTGCACTACTTTCTATTGCACATAACCTTGGCTTTCACTACTTCCGAAAAACAATGAATTCAGTTTTCATATTTTACAAATCAATGCCTTTTAAATGAAGTCTAGTCAATATGCTTTGTCTTTCCTTAAAAAAGCAAGGTGTAATGAGGTTAATAAATTTTTAATATGACATAATTGCAATTGCTTTTTTGGTGTAATAAAAATGAGTTATTTAATTGGATATGCACGAAATAAATAATAGTTAGTTGTTCATATTTAGAAATACGAAAAATGACTGGTTAGACTTTTCTTTCTGAATTAAACTCACATACATTCCAAACATTGAAAATATGTCTATAAAAGGGAAATTTTAAAATTGCTTAAAATCTTGAATCTATTATACATGTTTATTTATCGAACTAATTAAATTATTTAAAAAAAGTTTTTTATTCTTAAAAATTCCATCACTTTATAATTTTTTACCTTCTAGAATTTATTTTTGTTTCTGTTATACTAAAGCATTTTTTAAGCAAAAAATTTGCTTTAGCTTGGGAAGCAAATCAATCCACATCTAACGTTTTCCATGGACATTCACTTGTACTTATAAGCCACTGAAAATGAAAATTTTATGAAAATTTAAAATGAAAATTTTATAGTAAATTATGGTAAAAGTATGAATACGAACACTGATAATTCTTGTTCATCAGTCTTTAAAAAATCTTAAATTTCTCTACCCCTTTCAAAAACAAATGTAACACATGGTCCGTACAAATTAAAAAAAATGCCTTGTTGTTTATTAGGCGAAGAAATTCGAGTTTAAAGTAGTAGAACATCCAACGAGTGAAATTGTGGCCGTGGCTAGATCTGAATGAGGCCGTGTATTTCTTCTAGAAGCCCCTATCTGCTTGCTTTGGGCTCGGCGACGTCGGGCCTATCTCGTGCTAATCAATTGTGAGGGCAAGTGAACGAAACGAAAAGCGATACGCGCCGCGTCTATCTCGAGTCAGCGGATGTTATCGCTGATATCTCTCTGTGGACTCGCACCCGCGGCCGCCGCCGCCGTGAGAAAATCGACGCGGGCAGGAAGCGAAACCCAACACCGCTCGCTGGCCAATTAAAAGAGCTTTGAATTCGAATCAAATGCAAATAGCTTCCGGGCAATTACCGCGCCACTGAGCGCCTCCGCCGACGTCAGGTTCAACGAAACATTATCACTCGACTCCATCTGCAGGTGCTCAAAATAACTGTCATCTCGTACTCATCGCACCGCGGTTTGAGCCGCGTTTTGCACTGATTCCCCGTGCCGAGCGTTGCAACGTCATCTGGAGTCAATTGGCTGCGGCGAGTTCTTCCTCCTCTTTGCGGACTGAGCGCCCCTAGCGACCCGCGCGGTGTTAGCTGCTCTTTTTGCTTCCCATGCTACGGAAACTCTTTTACATTTTTATTTTTTGGTGGTTAAACCGTCATTGTTTCATGAAATTAATTTGCAGTCAAAAGGCCTTTCACGAGGTCAATGTCGTGGGCACCTGTGCATCTTTGGCTAACGCCTTTTTTGGTACCTACTTCACGCCCTCGTGAAGACCTGATCTAGGAAACCATTTTCCTGCCTGGGATGCATCCACTGATTGCCATCAAGGAATCACCATGTAAATAAAAAGATTTTCACAATTCACAACTCAAAATGTATTTTTATCAAATAAGCAAAACAATTACAATACCCTTAACAAAAACTTAACAAAAGAACAGATCCCACGCTTTCTGTTTAAAATGTACGTTCGATATAAAATTCATGAACACCAATAAATTTATACTTTTAAGGAAATAACGTTACTCAAATAAATGATTCACTAGTTTCAAAATTCAATAATTTTTAAGGCCTCAATACCAGTTTTTAGCAGAAGCCCATGGAGAGTTTCTTTTTATACAACATGGCTTTGGTTTACTGCGTCTTCTAAGAAAACAAATTTGCTCCTTCAAATCCAGAATTGCACACCTCATCATGTGCATCTACAAATTTTCCAAAATACGTGCTTTCCACAATTATTAAATACAATTATAGTTCAGTGATTGTCAAAGGTGGTGATGCTCGGATGTTGATTCCGAAGGTCCTATTGTCCATAAGTCAGAAATTAGTAGAAACAACATCATAACAAGATGATAATAGCAAACAATTTAAATTATTCTGATGGGTTGGTGATGTCTACTTCACTACTTTTCATGTTTTTTAAATGTAATTCATTTAATTCAAATCATTTTCCTAATGTCTAAATTTCATTTGTCCTGCAGAAAGCGCCTTAATTACGCGCAGTGTGTAAAACTGTTTAGTTTTCGGAAACCAGATGAGCGGACTGATCAAAAACTCGTTAACTACTCGCAATGAGCGGCGATGTTTTTACAGTTATAATACTTACGGCTTATATGTAGTACATATATCACCAGTATCACACTAAAATAAACAAAATATAACAACATACCGCACATCGGACCTCTTTCAAGGTGTGAAATTGATCACGTAATTGCTTACAAATGACCAAAAAGAAGAATTGTTGTTTAAAAGTTTTACTATACGTAGAAACTAAACAACCCCTTATAAAATTAACGGCAATAGTAGCATAAATATTGCAAATCGTGCCAACACTTCCTAACTGAAATATGTAAGGTCCATACTAAAAGTGAAAGTTCATAATACTGGTGCCAAAAATAATAGAGTACAATTCTCGATCACAGTATCTTATGACCAATTCAAATTACGATACTTTCGATGACCTGTTTCTGGTTGTACTCTTGGTGCAGTGTTCAGAATTACTGAGTGAAATGCCAATTGTATGTTACGAAACTTTCGTCTCCTTCTGTTTTTTTTATATTCGTCACGTATGATAAACATACGAGCATTTCCTACCCGGCCTTCTGAGTTTGTCATCAAACTGAAAATAATTTTACGACAGTGCATCGTTCGCTTTCACGGTAATGATCCGACGTGCCAGCCAAAACGGAGACGATCGTCAAAATTTCTGGTCTGGATATTATTGCCGAATATTCTAGGGGAGCTCAGGGTAGACGAAGGCTGCCACTACGTGTCTCATCACAAAGGCTGTAAAATGTCTAAAATGGAGCACATGTGCTGTAGCGTAGGTAGGCACACCTAAAAGTAAAAGTCGTCTGAGAAAACACTCAGTTCCTAATCTGAAAATTCTAGACGATGATAGCCATGTCATTTAAATGTGTATTCTTTGTTTTCATCGAAAATATTAAAATTAATTTATATAGCTATAAACCTGAAATATTTTACACTTTCGTGTTAGCACTCCTACTTGATTATCATTCTATTCTGGGCCTCTTGATAAACATCTAGGAAATTTTCCAATTTTTCAATCTATAAGTGTGGACATGCTTCCAATTAGGGTAAAACGAAGTTTCTATCCATTTCGCAAGACGTTAGCTAACTCGAACGCTGCTCGACTAATTCGCATTCTGCGAACGTGCTGTTTTGTTGAACTTTTTGGAGGGTTTTTGTCGCCGTGATAACAACAATGACCGAGCCACTAAATTCGGAGATTTTAACTGTTTTGAATGTTCGCAACAAAATCGTTCTGCTCCAGAGCTAGTCAAAAGTTGATGCAAAAAGTCACGACGCTAGCCAGTTCGGTGCCAAAATCACGTACCCTTTCCACAGCATCGTGACTGCTGGCTCAAGAACACCCAAGTAAACTTAATAATGGCATGGCGTGCCGAATAAATTTCAGCATGTCGTTTTTTCTTAGCACCCTGTATAAGGCACTTGCCTATATCGGAGCACTGATTTGAAATTCTAATTCTAGATCCCAGTGGGCCTACCACAATTTCGCCTCTATTACGCCGCTGCCCGTGCCCTGCGGTGCAATTTCGGGGGCTTATTTCGCGTATTTACATTCAAAGAGCACTGCCTAGTGACTTTCGAAATATCATACTTCTGGGGACGGCATGTCAGTTGTTCTGATGTGCCCTGGGTCGGGAAATGCTAAACAGAATGCTTGATGCCAACACGCGCTCGACTTCATAAAATAAAAAAAATTTCAGGTGGTGCGATTCTAAAAACTACAATCGTGGCAGAAATCAAGTGTGAAAACTCAGGTTTGGGCACCTTTTGCACACAAAATAACACGTAGGTTTATCGTGAATGGAGACTTGTACAGAATGGTAAACGTCCTAAACATCTTATCCAAATCACGAAAATTATAGGACGCAATTTTCTGTTAAGGGATGAATTGGTGTGGATTTCCATTGTATTGAGTTCAGTTTAGTGGGGTTTTAGGAAAAATGTAGTACGTAGGATAGCGATTTTCTTGACTCCAGGATTTTAATCCTGGATATTATAAAATTCGAATTGGAAACAACGATAAATTGTATTTTAACGATACGGTAAAACTTTGATTTTTCGAATCCCAAAGGAGCGACAAAAAAATTAAAAGGTTGATATAGTGACTAACATAAGTTAGATAATACCGCAGATTAAAAGAGAGTCCAGATAATCAATCAAGTTGGCGACCCTCTATAAAAAAAAGGTTAATATGTTCATATAAATGACTTGCTAATTTTGAATCTTTTTAAATTGGTTACGTCGAAGTAGTACTTAAAAATTTAAAAATATAATGAAAAAAATTGTGGCAATTTCGAAAACTTCAGTCATCAGAATAGTTTCGAATTACTAATAAATTACTAATAATATTATTGCCGAGATTTAGTTTAAATACACCTAAGCCTCTTTATACGCAAATCCAGAGTTAAATTTTTTTTACAGGATTTTTAACGCGACCAAACTAAAGTCAAAAGGAATCCGTAATTTAAGAAAATTTTAAGAATCGAAATGCTTGGAGTTAGTAATTCTTTTTACGAGAATTCCATTTACGCGTGCTTTTAGGAACTCGTCTACTGCGTAAAAGGTTTAGGTGTAATATTTTATGAAAAATTATGCTCTTCTCAAAATGTCCTAATCCAACTATTCACTCCTCGTAGTGTAACGCGATTTAAATGAAAGTTTCAATATAAGGATTTTGACACGGAAAATCGATTTTAATAAAAGATGCTTTGTGGGGAATTTAAGGATTAAAGTAAATGTAGTTGGATTAATGAGTGTGCTAGGATTTTAGGAATCAAATTTGGCACAAGAATTCGAGGAATCAAAGCTTGTACGAATCTAGATGAATTGAATTCATGTCCTTATTCTAATTATTTATTTATTCAACTTAACACAAACTACTTCTAGTATAAAAACAAGCCCCGATGGACAGCGCTAGTCGGAAAAGTAGATTTCGCTGTTTGGTTTTCATCAGATTGAAGTTGTAGAGCTAGATTAGCCCTATCCAACGATTTATCACATGTACATATTTAATTTAAAACTAAATTTTGAGAATATTTTTAATGCTTTAAACAGCCGCCATTGTGAAACCAATTAGCCGATTTAAGCCATTTATGAACCTAACCAAACGACCTCCAGTTCGACCATATACGCATGTAAACATTTGAACACATAGTATTTTTGAGGTCTACAGACTAGTGGGCACATTTTTCTATCGAAAATTATCTAAATAACTAAAAGCTAATATAAAATATAAGAATAGGAAAAAAATAGGAAAAATTTTTAGAGATGAGCTGATTTTAAATACCTAATTGTTATTTTTACTTAATGTAAGCTCTGTTCTCCCTTTATAAAATATTTAAGAATTCAGATTTACTGTCATCAAAAAACGACTAATATATTTCTTGAAAGAAAATTGAAAAATTTAATTTTTGGTTTTTTTTTTTGAGAATTTCAAAAGAAGATTACTTTACTTTAACACGGAGGAAATCATTTTCAATCAAGTCTACTAATTAGGATACATCAAATATTCGTGAGAACTATTGTCTACACTTTTCTCAGAGCATATACAAATGTTTTCCGTACTTGAAATAAAACCAGATGTTTTATTTTCATTTATATCAAAAAAACCTTCTAGGTTCATTTCTGGTCTCTATGTTCAGATATTTCTATTTTTCATTTCCACTATTTTTACGACAAAAATTCGAAGCAATTTGCAGTCTTAAAAATTGCAATTATATTCGTCTGAATTATTATTATCATTATTCAAGAAATACCAACAATTAATATTTTAAATATCTTTTAAAATGAGCAATTCCTTAGTTCGAAAAAAACAGCAATTTATTCCTTCGTGTAAAATCGTTTAGAAAAATATCACTTACTTGCAACTGGTCTGCGAGTTTGCTCTATCTCCTACAACTTACAAAACAAAATTTCTAAAACGAGCGCAACGTTTGTTTGCAAGACTTGATGTTGGAACCATTCACATTGACCCTCCTCGAAAACATCAAGGGTTTTATCAGGATAGTCCAACCAAAATAGTTTTGCTCGTTAGAGGAATAAATCAAGACGGCAAGCAGAAGTTGCATAGTCCGGCGATCCCCGTTGTAATTTAACGTCTCATCGAAACCAGTAAGAAGCTCGTCACTTTTTCAAGACATGTAGCGGCCATGTGGCGGGTGACTGTCTTGTTTTCGCAATCGGCTGAATTTACTTGTCGTGGCTTTTGTTCGTCTTATTTGATAAAATCTCTCGACTTCTTGATAAAATAGTCTGCCATTGAGAAGACCCGAACAAGAGGAGCGAAAGGAAGTAAACATCATTCACAGAAGGAATTCGATTAAAGAGTCTGCTGCACTCGACAGATAGCCACTGCTGTCGCGTCGGCTCTGTCGTTCCTGGCGGGGCTGCCGCGGCTGCTCCTGCTACGATCGGTGCAGTTGTCCAGAGATGCAAAAGCAAGGTCATGCAAAGGTTATCGTCGACTGACGTCAAGAGACAGACAGACATGCGTCGTCGCCTCGGTTCATCTTAAAAAGGGCAGCAATCAGCAGATCGCCGGCAACAAGAGCCGATCTTGTTTTTCCAGCTGCATTCGCGATCGGGATGCAGGCCGTCGTTAAGGCTGCTTTTGTTGCAACTTTTTCTCGTCCGCAATTATGATGCGTGTGCGTATTCCACAAACAATGCCCGCGCATGTTCCCAATGAGAGCCGGCCGATCGTCCGACTCAAGTCTCGATACAGAGATCCAGACATAACATGCCCGCGAACATAGATCGAGACGGGACGCTTTTTAGACTTGCCCTTTTTGTTTTCGGGCCAAATTGACGGCTGAGTGTACCCTTCTGCCAGATCAAGAGCGGGCCCTTTACACTCCGCGGACTGAGGCCTATCCAGATCTGGGACTGGAATATGCAAAGTAGCCAAGTGGATTCCACCATTCCGGCGGGCTACAATATGGGATCTAGACTCTGGGGTGTTGTGTCTGGCCGTTCGGGATCGATTCATATTCTCTGTTTGTTCGGAGCATTTCCGCGACGCGACGCTTGCCCACCATTCGCGGCACATAATGCCTTGACAGGTTTAAGCGGTTTCTGCCTGCACGCGGTAGTTGCAATTAGCGCGAAATATCAATTAGACAAGTAGGCGAATGGTCAGTTAATTTGTACTAGCCGCCCACGGCGCAAATCCCGGCACCGTGATGACTGCGATCATTGCTCCTATTCATTAGATAGCGAGCAAGCACCGCTGGAATGCCGAAATACGCGCAGTCTATGCCCGTGGTTGGCCTTAAATATTCATGAATTCATACAAATCGTTGATAAATTGCCGTACAATTTGTACTACGAATTGAATTTTTATTTGCATTTAACTATTTTTGCAAGGTTTTACGCGAACGCAGCGTTTGTTTACACTTAAAGTTCTATCGTAATATTAGAATTTCTTTAAAGTTGTAAACTGAAGGTTTGTGATTCAAAATATCAAAGAACTTCTAGTGATAAAACAGTGAAAAATGACATAGGAAAGAATACACATGACCTCAGCTAATTAAGTAAATAAGGTAAATGGGTACAATAATTTAAAACGTGATCTATTACTTATACTTTATTCCAATAAAAACCTTTTTTTAAAACGCCATTATTTATAGTCTCGTATAAGTCACTAAAAATCGACCCCTAATCTAATTTCTCTTAAATAGTCTTTTCAGAATTGGAACTTCTGTATCTATAGGTCATTATATCAAGCAATACACAATTCCAATAGACAAATTACAAATCTACAATTAAAAATAAATACATAAAGCGGTTTATTACAAGAAAAGTTACTCGAATATCTACAAAAAGAAAAGCCTCTTTCTAGAATTTTTTGACAGTTTCGGATTGGAATGTTGTTGTATAAAGTTATGAAATAGATCAAATTAATGATTGTATCTTACGCTATAGCATAGAAATGCAGTGAACTATGAACAAAAGAGTTTTCGGTATTCGAATTAGCACTTATCAACGAAAAGTCCCACAAAGCGCGTTAATGTTTTTTTAAGTTGTTCACATTTTACGATTGTACTTTAATGTTCTTTTCATGTTCGTGTAAACATTGTTCTAAATTTATAAAACATATCAATATTTGTCTACACATTCTGAAAACTAACAAAATAATCAGTTTTTGGGTTTCAATCTAACTTTTTTTTTTTAAAAAGCATAAATAGCAGAACAAAATTCACAAATTCGAAATTAGGTTCACTACTTTAAAATCGCCTAGTTTCATCTCGTTGTCAATAAAGGTAAACTTTTGTCGCGTCAATTTTCTATACCGAATTAGAATTTAAAAATAGAATATTTAAGGGCTGAATTTTAGAAGTTTTCACAAATATTGCAAATGGCACAAATATATTATTTTTTTAATTTGTTTAAAAGTGTTATTAAGGGTCGGTTTGTATTTTCAAAAGTCGCGTGTTTTCAATGATTGGCCATGCCAGTAACTATTAATTTATTCATTCCACAAAATCAATCAATCAAAACAGTGAATTACTAATAAATAGTTTATATTTTCCCTGGAAATCGTATATAAAACAGATTCGAAATATTTTAAAAAAAATTTTTGATTAATGCAAATATTCATCCTAAAATGCTTCGGGCACACCCTCACGTTTATCTGAACCTAACTGAAGTCATACATACGTAATTTTGTTTGGTGACTAGAATTCCATTTTTATTATTATTATAATTCTAATTCAGGCATTTAAAGAATAATAAGCCAAAAATTAAAATTTTCCTACTAAGGTTTTATACTACTGAATTCTAACCAAACTCAAGGTAAATTGAAAAAGCTGAGCTAGGGTTTGATTTTATATCATGTCTTTTTATTTAGATTAGTCATGCTTCTGTTTTTAATTAAAATTATATTATATGGCCAGTTGTGATGACCCTACTTCAAAATTATGTAAAAAAAGTGTCACGAGGTGCTCTGTGATTCATAACAAAAATCACAAAATTAAAAATCGGCTAACGCATAAGAAAACAACAATCGCGTAAAGTAACCGGGGTGCTAAATTGGTCGATTACTACTTGTTTTACCCAAATTCAAACCAATTTTTGAAAACCCTAAATACATAAACAAAATTATACAGGACAAAAAGACACGCTACTATCGAACACTCATTCCAATAACTTTATTAAAATATGCGCCCGTAGAACTTCGTAGCATGACCAGGTCAAATTTACAAGATATTTTTGTATTTCAAATAAATCCTACCCGTTGCGTGAAAATTAAAGTTTCCATATTTCAAAATCGCGAATTTCGATATTCTTTTTCGCAATTCTCCCGCTGCGCAGAATTTTAAAGGAGGTCTTAAATATCATACTAATTAGCGCCTCGAACGGAAGACTTTTAAACCCTGCTAACTTTAGAATGTAATTTGTAAGTAACACAAAAATTGGCGACAAACCGAGTTCTGCCCACTGGCCACATTTAAGACGATGTCGTTCCCATAGCCGCAGCCATAAATTCCCATCGAAGGGGAAGGATTTTTATCAATGCTGGACGGATAAAAATTATATTGGGACTTGAAAAACGTCGTTAACATTGATCACACCGACAGTTATGGTGAATTATTTTACTGCGGGTGGCCGGCGAATGGTTTCTGCTTGCTCATTAACCGGACCTGGACGGCTCCGGCCAGACAAGGGACAAATCAACGCGGCCGAGAGATAGCCATTGTCGGCAAACGGCAAAAACTTCACGCTGTTTGAAATTCAGTCGATAGCTGCAAAATTTAAGACCGGACATCAATTACACGTGATGTACACGTCTGCAGCGTTTTTTCAGGTTTCCCGTGGACTGCAGAGCGCAGATAGGGGGATCTGTCTTTGCTTCCCGGTTATTTCGGTGCAAGTCGGACATATTTTCCGCTTTTATCTTTGACTGCATTCTACCCGGTCTGGCTAGGGCTATTTGCCCTAAGCACCAGCCGCGAGCCCTACGTTCTGGCTATAAGGGCCCTATCGGGCTGTTGGCATAGTGGCTTCGTTTGGATCACTATAGGCTGTGTAAATTCTGATTTACAAATGCCGCCACCACACCACTTTAGTAAGCATGTAAGCACTTAAAGGATCACACCACATTACAGGTTTAAAATTTAACACACTGTTGTATTATATACAAAATATTTTGTAGTATCACTGCTCATAGTAGAAATTGCAAATAATTTATTATAACATTAATTAAAAAGAAATCAAGGATGACAGAGTTAATAGTCATCTCGCAAAACCACGGCAAGTGTATAGGACGATTCGCCTATGGTTCAGTTTAAAAGAAGTCGTTATGTTCTTGTTACTTCTTGTTCCGATTTTTTACACTTACTTCGGCTCCATAAATTGGAAAATATGTGCCAAACTTTAGAGGCTGTTTCCCGAAAAGTATGATTTTCAATGGGATTCCGTACACAATTTCTGCACGCATGTCTCTGCCACCTGAACTTAAATTATGCCAACAAATATTTTTATTATAATAATTAATAATTAGTTTGAAATGTTAAAATTTCTGAATTTTTCTATTTGTCGGATTCCGTACCCAAAAGATCAAAAAGGTACGCCTATGTTGAGAATCCGGCGTCTGTCTGCCTGTCTGTCTGTAAGTCATGGGCGTTTTTCTCAGTAACTACTATTGCTATCGACTTTAAATTTGGCACAATTGTTGAAGTTATTTGCCCGCATCTATTCCCGTTGAAAAAATTTCAGAAATATTTTTATTAAATGAAATAGGGGACAAATTGAGAACACGAACAGACTTTTTATTGATTTATATACCGCGTAGGGAAAATAAATATGAAAGCTCTTGCTTTAATAATACCAAAAAACTGTTTGTTTTTAATTTTAAGCCAGATTAGTTTTTGACTTATACCCAACAATTCACGAAAAAATTCGCGAGTGCAAGGTGGAAACCCTTGGCTACATGATGAACAAAACATTCTTAAATATAGTTGAAATATAAATAACTATAATAATAAAGGCACGAACGATTTCTACGAAAAAACAATTTTATGTTATTCCCGATCTGAAATTTCTGGACCATATCTTGCGCTTGCCGTCTGTCTTCAGATTCTTCTTGAGTCGATTTTTCCAGCATTCTAGCATATTTATATTAGGAATACATTAGATAGGAATTTAAGAAACGAGCCAACCTAAAGGAAAATAAAAGGAAAACTACTACACGGCATCGGATGTCTCATTAACAACGTAATTTGGCTTATTTGGGAAAGTTTTGAATTAGTGTTAGTTAAATTTTATTGAGTAACAAAAAATTGTTAAGACAAATGTTATATAATTTTAATAATAATTATAATTAATTAATTTTACGAATTGTATTATTTTATAATATAAATAATTTTACGAATTAAGAAACGAGAATATTAACCAATGTTATGCATTTTTATTCTTAAAATTTTAAACTATAAAATAAAACAAAAATCTAATTCAAAGGCCCAGTTCTCAGTTTTAGTACACTTTCCTTTTATTTAATGTTTAACAATCATAAATCGTAAAGTATTTACTGTAGAATACTTTGTATGCTATCACAAGTGTTTTTCACTTACCTGCGTTTTATTTTTATTAATGACCGTATGGCCAAAGGTCAAGCGTTTGGAAACAGCCACTCAAAAATTTCTCTATGACAAAGTTTACAGAAATTCATTTCTTCTAAAGATTCGAGTTTTGTCTTCTCCGTTCATAGTTCGACATGACTATGGAATGTTGCAATACGTTGCGCCACCCTCCAAGCTTAGTAATCGCTGTTTATAACGCTAAACAGCTGATTAGCCGCTTCTACGATACTTTGCTAAAAATAGAACCGGTCAAGTGACCGCAACCCGAGCCCCACGTAACCAGCAAGTCTACGTGCCGCCACCGCCGTCGGTTAGGTGGCACGTAAAGAATAATTCACGGAAACCGCACTGAATCATGCCCCACTAATTATTTGTCATTGCGCAGACCGCAGTCGCAATTGCCAGAATAGCCGTCGCCCGAGCCGCGGGATTTGTCCTTTAATTGCACCGGAGCCGCCCATGACTGGCCCAGACAGTAATCACTGATAAGAGGAATTTTTATGCGATTACGAGCGCGCAACTGGATCACGCAGCGCGAGCAGACAAAGAACCCGATCATTTCGTGTCTCGCCGATAGCCGCGAATCCAGACGGGGCCCTGATAAACTGCAATGGAGAAACAATCCCGTTTGGGGCTTCTTATCATGCACATGCCGCCCGCCCCTTGCGACACGGAGCGACGCAACTTCTAGAGGAATTTCTGTTGCAGACAGAGATAAGCGTCCCATGGCGGTTGGATGGTGGTATTGTTTTTAAATTCCAGTTCCATCCACATCCGCTCCATTGTAGTCACTATCTTAACTATTTCCAGCACGGGGCCACGAACCCAACTACTTCCAGGAGGCTCTGAGCAAAAGAGGTAATACCACCTCGACAGCGCCTCTGTGCCGAGCCAGATCTTGAGTCGTCTAGAAGTTCTCGAATTTGATTGCTTAACTTTTATCCACTTTCAAGGATGCTCATGCGGGAATAATTTTTCCCTTGTTCTCCTTTATTAGCACTTTCGCGCCGATGAGTCCATTGTTCGGGTACGCCAACAATAGACACAGCCTTCCAAGTCTAATAGGAAATTCTTCACCTAAGCTCTCAGCTTGTTAACATAGTCATCATTGTCAGCGCTCGCCACCCTGCAGCAGCATCCAGAGCTAGGACCAAGCAGAGGCCGGTACCGTGGTTATCATCGTTGTAGAGTCGCGGCTGCATCGAACCGCCCCGGGCCCACTCCCCGACGTGCAATTTATTGGGGCATGGAGATTTTCTGGTTAGTTGAAGGACATCCCTCAAGAGCTCTCGAGGGTTATTTTCTCCAGATTTTTTTACTCTGTGCCTGAAACTCATGCAGAATTCATCCTTGTAAGCCCGTCGTCGCAAGATGTTGGTGTCTCGCCGTTACCACCGCCGCCTGCGATTGAATTTCCCTTGTCCTCAATCGAGAGATGCTTTTTCGTCGTCTTGTGCTGCAAGGTGGATATTGTTGAGACGGTCGCTCCCTCCTAAAGGTCTTCTTGCTAAAAATAAAGAAAGGTCTGTGCCTGCAGCCTCCGAGGTATTTAAGTTTCTCGCATGTCAAGCTGCTCCGATCGGACGTAATTGGATTTCGCTCCTCGGCCCGGACTTGAATTGCAACTCTTTAAATCGCCGCACACACTGCACTCCGCGCCCAGAGCACCATTGACGTTAATTTAGCCAGGTCGGCACATGGGACGGAGACGGGCGGTTTTCGGTTACCAATTATGCGCGCGTATTACGTATAGCAAATAACGGGGAATCTATTTCATTTTCATAATACCTGAAACCGACACGTCCGCACACAAAGCACGTGTCTACTAAGGCAAGATGCTCTGGCCGGACGGTAATTCTTTAAAAAATTGAATTTGTTTTATGGAAATCTCTTCTACAATGTTTTCGAAACTACTCACAAGCACTATTTTATAGCCTTCTCAATATGGACGTATTCTACAGCAACCCTGGAATAAAAGAATGACCCTTAATTTGGACTGTCCCAAAATCGTCTATATTTTTGGCCAATCCGAACATCCATGTCCGTCAGTGTGAAAATTTTGTTAAACCACGTGCTACAATACGTGACTCAGTCCTAATAACTTTGTACTCTTGTATCCCTAAAGCCACCCGTAAACTAAATTTAAAATGTTTTCCACTTAATTCTAGACGAATCACGATTACGTTATTGGTCATACGTTTCATATATTTCGAGATCGAATGTATCTTTTACAAAAATAGTACAAATCGTATAATAGCGATTAATAAAGTAACTAGTTCTAGCCCATGACTTCACAATCAGAATCTATGGCGTAACAGGCATTAGAACAGGCATTAGGTCTTATAGAATTTTCAAAAAATTAGTTCTCGCGACCCCTTTCGAATTTATTGTTTGTCTCTCGGTTTGTAAACCGGAACTGAACTGAATTATATGGAGTTTTCATTAATATGCTACCGAGCATGGGAACTGTTTGCTCATTCATTAAATCAATCAAAATATTTTCCACTTTTACACACAAATGAGGGTGTTTTTTGACATTTTTTCAAAAATCAAAAATTCAGGCGGATATATTTTGAATGCAGAGAGATTTGAGAAACATTCAATTTTGACAAAGTGCAAGAGGGGAATGGGAAGGTTTTTGCAGTCTTAAATAATAATCGACGTTAAGTAGAACGCAAATACACCGAAACCACTTTTTACGCGAATTCAATTCAGTTACACGGAATATGAAAAATAATTGTTTTACGTGATTTTTATTCACTTTATCGCGAACTAAAATCAGTTAAGAAACATTGTGTAATTTAAGCAAATCTAAGAATAAAAATACGTGGAGACAGTATTTCCTTTCACGCGATTTCTATTTACGCGTATTTTTTAGGAACGTATATATCGCTTAAGAGAGGTTTAGGTCAAGTTCACTTTTTTAGGAGAATTCTGTATATTTGTAAAATAGATTCAACCTCAGGGAGTGGGTCTTGACCCGCCTTCTGGATCCGTGCGCATGCAAATCCACATAAACATGCATTGATCTTTAAATTCGCAGCACGAAATGGAAAACCTTCCATGAACACCCGGAAGGGTTTTTTTGGAAGAATTACGCTCTTTCACTGCGTGTCTTAATTCATGCTATTGTACGCAATATGCGCGATCTTACACGCACTTATAGGGTACTTATTTCATAACCCAATTCTGTGGTGTGTGTGGTGTGGAATGAAAAAGAATTTTAAATTTCCTTTAAAAAAACCTTTACTGGATACATGTAAAATGCATGTCAGAGAAGTAGTCAGGAAGGTTTCGCCATATGGGGTATTTACAAAGTGTTTGTTGGGGAAATCTGCTTTTAGAGAAGTGAGGAACTTTCATTGTTTAGGCTTTTAAATAGAAAACTACTTTGCCATCAAAGTCAATTAAAAATGTTTTTTTATATGTCTATTACTCCATCTTTATAACTTCCTAGTCATTGTTGCTTTCTACGGTACTGAAAAATATATATATATGACTTTTTTCCACAGAGATTATCGTATAAAATCTTAAGCAAAATGGAACGACAGACGATTAATTCATTTTAAAAATTACACTTTGAAACGATTGAGTCACTTCCAGCGAAGACATTTTGGATACTTCACTTGCAGTTAAAAATTCGTAGATACGCGTCGTTTCCTAATCGGAGAACGGGAAGATGTGTGGAAATTACCGAATTACGTAGGTACGCGTATTTAACAACGCAAGGTGGAAAGGTATTTCGTATTTGATAAAATATATTAATTGTTTAAAGATAAAAGACGTGCTCCGTGATAAATCTCTTTTTAACGTACTAGAAGGTCTTCATAGGTTATTTTGTTATGTATTTTATTACTTTTTGTACCTAATTTTAAATTGCTACTCACGATTAAGTTCCTTAAAGTCCAAATGTAAATTGTTTTGTTTGCAGTTTCACGTAACCGAAACACCTGTCTGTTTAGAAAGTTACAGAGGAGACATTCCTACGCATAAAATAAATAGGTGTCAGCGTTTTATTCCCGGGAGACGTTTGTATAATAGCCGATAAAATATATTTCATTCGGCGGCCGTTAAAATAGACAGTCTTCCCTGTCGCTTCCATGTCCACCTGGCAAAAAAATCCGCTCGAGGCTGTCGCGGATTAGCCTAAGCAGTACTTTCGCTACAGTGCACCGTCGTCTTTGCGCTGATGGCTGACTCGTCTGAGCGCGGCGGTCTCGGCGGTCGCGGCAGTTAGTCATAGCAATAAATAGCCGCAATCAATGTCGCGGCATTCTCCAGCGGCGTGCATTTCGAGTGTATCCACGCCGTCTAGACTCTTTAATTACCTGGAATAATTACGAGAGACAGCGGAATGAAAATGTAAAAAATGTCTCACCTTCCACAAGGGCAGGCTGTGTCACTTATCGATACCAACGCCACCGCCAACGACAGGACAGGTCGGCTTGCATTACTCACGCATAATTAGTGAAGCGAGAGGGGCTCAGGGTGACTTCGCTTTTGCGACGTTGACAACGACGACGTCGGCACTGCACATGTTCTGGAGGATTTCTCCCTCGGGCGGTTCTCTGAAGACCTGCTAAATTGTTTTGTGACAAGTTAACCGCCAATGCTCCTTTTCCTTCGTACCGCATGCCCGATACGGGGCGGATGCCTGCCTCGAGTCGGCCGAGCCCATCCCAAGATAAAGCGTGGATTCCTTTTACGCAGCAAAGGAATATTTTCATCCCGCCGAAAGTGAGAGTAGCACGAAGGAGACGTAACCAACAAGGGTTCTTCTGGAACCCCAGTGCGGGGTCCAAGGTTGGGGATACGGATTCCGCCATCCGAAATTCCGAAGACTAGATCCTTCCCATTCAGTTTTATGCTGCTGCGAGACAGCCGACGTAAACATCATTCGCAATGATTGCCGGGGTTTGCAGGGTGCCGGGCGGACGACTATACCCCGAAAATATTATCCCTTCCATCAGTGGTGGATTTGTGCCGGCGCCCCGGACTACCCTCAACGTCTGTGGCGTCTGGTGCTACTCGAGGGCTCTGCTTGCATCAGACGCATGTAGAGCGATCAATTACGCATACCCTCTGAAGCCATAGTCGCTGCATGCTAAATGTATCACTTGTTCCAGGGAGGTGCCGGGGTGCTGCTATTCCGGACGCACGGCTATGGATTCCCGCCCCTGGTGGACCGGAGCGGAGTCCTCGTCGACGCCGTTGGTGTGCTGCAGCTATCGCACACCGATGACGCATCATCTGGCATTCGTACTACATGTGACCTTGAAATATTTCAGAAGTTGCATGGGGTGGCCTCATTCCAGTGCAAACGAACACCTCGGCGCACACACGTGCACGTACCAACACCGGGCCGGCCAGACAGACGAGCAGGGGCGGCGTGGGGCTCTGGCCGGAATGCATTTTAGCCAGCGACGGTACCGTTTTAATAAACAACTGCGACCGTGCTGTGAGAGTGTGCGACGACTGTCGTCGCTAGTGTTAGTCTGGTGGCGGTCTGGGCCTCGCTAGCTTGGTGTGGTGTAGGGGACGCAGGACTGGGGGGTCGGATGCACAAGTGCACTGAGCACGGCACTGGGGTTGGGACAGCCTCGGCGAGTCTACGTCGATTGTGGACAGACCCGGCCACTCGTTGGGGTGCCAAGCGGTTTTGCCTGTGTTGTGCTGAGTTCACTAAGTCGCAAGTGTCTCTCGCTGCCGGCTTCGCCTGTGTAGGTGCGTGCCGTCTCCGCAAGACGTTAAATTAAGGCATTCATCAAAAACGAAGGCAAGGAAGCCACCAGAACGACCCAACTTTCTTAGCAAGCTTGAGCGCACAGGTTTTTCTAGACCGCCTGCCCATCGGCGCCCCTGCCGAGGACACATTTGGCCCAGAACGCACTACCATACTGATTTCCCTGCTGACTCCCCACGGATTGGGAATTTCCGGTCGGTAAAATGTGGAACGAGTCCAAGTCCCAAGAAGTCCTAAATGCGGTCCAAAGAAGAAAAACAGGCAAGAAAACTTTCTCCCCTGGAACAAGTGTTAGTGGTTACGTGCCACCCTAAAAGTTACGCCACCAGCTGCCTCCCCGCTCGACTCACGCCAGACTGCGGCTTGTTTGCACTTCAATGTCAGGCGTTCCGTAGGATTTGGGATCGACAGGACACACGTCCTTCTTCGATTCGTGCGGCGACTATTACGCCAAGGATGCCGCCCCGTGGGCGTGGGTCCGTAAGAATTTTCCAGGCGAAAAATCATATTGAAACGGGCGAGTTTATTTGCGGGTACGTCGCACAAATTTCACGCACAGTTGCCTTTCACCGTGGGCACTCTTCCTAGGAATTTTTCCCGTCCGAACACAGAACCGCCTTCGAAGTTTTCATGCCTGGGGATATAACAACACCAGTTTGAAACTGACGAAATATGCTTTCCAAAATTTGCTTCTAATAAAAAGTTTGTATTCACATCAGCAAAATTCCTGTTAAAGATACGAAACTCACATTCACTTTTTAGGTACAAAATAAAAACAAATTTCAAGGAATAAACACGCTTAGTCCGCATATTGGACTTGTGTTTGTTTACCTTTGTTTATTAACGAACAACTTTTGCGTTATTTATTTTGTTCACGGGTTTCAAAAAAGTGACTTCATTTTTGTTGAAAAAGGTTTTAGGTCAGATGATCCCAAAATCACAAACTTCGATCGATTTACCAAGTTACAAGCGTCTTGGACTAGCGGAAAATTGCAAACATAAACAAAGGTTGTTAAAAAAATCGACTATTAACGGTTCGCGCAGTTCCCATGGAAAATTTCAATTCAGTGCCTCCTTTAGAGATTTGATTTTAGTGACAACTGAAATTGCTCTTAATTCCAACTGGAATTACTAATTATTTGCCTGTGCAATATTAATTAGACTAATTGGAATGGTGCGAGAAATCGGTACTCCAAAACTCACCGGCAGTCGTCCTGAAGATCTTTGTAATTTAGCTTTTAGTTTTTAAATTTTCGAATTGCAGTTTTCTTGATAAATAGATAAGAGACCATCTGTAAAATAAAATCGAAAAATTTCGAAGAAGTTGATATTAGCTTGAATTATTTTTTTGACTACTTTTTCTTACTTAGTCAAAAAACAAATGTAAGTTTAGTACTTTTGTAGGTTTACCATATCAATAGAAGGTCAAAAATGATCCATACATAAAAACGCCGAAAAGTCGTTATTTTAGTTACTCAGTCCTAAGGGCGACCATATGGGCAATTAAACACAGAACTCGTTCAAGCTTCAGCGACCAATGGAAGTCGTTAAAAAGCCCATAAGGGAGAAATCGAAAGGGCTTCAGAGATAAGCGAAAAGACGTAAAAATGTCAAAGTAATGCGAAAAAGCCATAAAAATGAGGGGATCGCATGCGGCCGGCGAATCAATCCGAAAGTGTGGGAAATTTTGTTCCGAAAGTCATCTAACCTCGCGGGCCCGCACGCAACCAGCGACGCTCGCACGGGGTCGTTTTTTCCGTTTTTTTGTCGCGCCAAACGTCCACTTTCAAGGGCATATCCTTGAAATTACTCGCCTCAATTACTCCTTATGGTCGGCTAATGAGCTCGGTGTCGCCCTCCTGTTGTCAGGCCACAACCCGGCCGGCTAGACGCACTGTCTCGAGCACGGGGCATGCATCGGTAATTCACGCATCGCCACCGAGCGGCTGCAACCTTCGCGCAACTAACTGCATTTGACGCACACATGTACGCACGCATAAAAATAAACACAATGGCTGCAGTCGCCGCACCGAGCAGAATGAAATGTCGAGGCCACATTTCCATAAATTGCAGGCGCGCGAGATGAGGAGGCTTTTGTGAGCGCATAAACGCAAAACGCGCGCATAATAAGAGATAAGTGAAAAATTAAGGCCCGTACGCTTTACAATCAAACAATGTCCCGTCAGCTGCAACAAGAAATCCACGGGAGTGACAGTTCAGCGCATTTGATGTGATTTCCTTATTTGCAGTTGTCCACGGAGCGGTCGCGACGGGTCCGCGCTCGAGCCACATGCACTACGTCAGTCAGACGTGGACTAGGAGGACGACAGTGCGGGTGGGGAAGACGCAGTGAACGCCTGGGGAAGAGAAACCGCAATCCGCAAGAAAGTTGGTCCTCCGCGGTCTTCTCGCCGAGCGCGTCAGCAGACCCTGGGCCGCGGCCCATGGTGCGTCAGACACGGCGCACTGTAATCTATGGACGGATCCGCGCCATTCTCGCGCAACGCGCCGCATCTTCCGTGTCTTTCTCGCGCTGGCCACATGTTAATGACTTTGAATCGCATAGACGACCCGCAATTGCAGAAAGTATTTTATTACTAGACAACGTCTGTGCATACATAAATAAATTAAAGAAATGAAATTTATTGGCGGCTTAATAAATTCACGGCGTACGTGCCACAACGAGGCCTTTGCATACCACCGCAGTGCATTGTTCACGCTTCGGTTGCTCCCCGACTACCCCCATAACCCCGTGCGAGAAAAACCTTTGGACGTCATTTAATTAGCGAATCAGGAAAGAAAGCCGCCGCCACCGTAGCTGCCTTTCCATCTTATGCGCGCACCGCAATGTCGCTAATACGCAAAGCTCGCAAACCCGTCGGCATGGTTGCGGCAATTGCCAACCCGCAGGGGACTGAATAGCTACAAATTTGAAATTGGCCGCGATTCCAGAGGGGCTGCCGAGGCGTCGACGGGACCAGGACGGAGTCGTCTACTCGCCCGTATCGATCGACGCAGACAGCTTGTGTTTCGTGCGATTCGCGAACAATAGAGCGGCCATTGAGTGGGCCGTGACGGAACTGATATTTTACATTCGCGGGCTATACCATGTACATCGGCTCGGATTACCCGACTGAACGCAGCGCGCTGCCACTACGCGCTAGTTTTGTTTCTATGCACCTTGCAGTCTGAGGCCTCTCACGCGCAAGGTCACCGGTCTAAGTTTCCAGGCCGTCCGACTTGCGCGAGTTGCCACACAATCTCAGGTAGCTTCGGATTTCTAGCGCACAAACGTTCGGCGGGGATGGATAACTACCTTGTGAACTTCCTCTCTTCGCTCTAGAATGCCGAAAAATTCGAGTCATCGACCGATCTTGGCCCCCTATCTGTATTTTGCATTGCAGGTTTGCTTTAGATCGTGTGAAGGATATTGAACTGAGGGGTGTGGAGAAGCGCCAATTAATCACCGTTCCATGATATAATAACATTTTCTTAGCAACTTAGAAATTTGAAGATGCACTTTAAGGACATTGTAGAAACTCTCGCACAGGAAGGGGGTCATAATTGATAATTGATTTTAAAATAGATGTTAAAAGATCTCTTATGGTTATAAAATTCCGCTTTTAGAAATATAAATATATTTATGTTAATAATGAAACTTAAAAAAATCCATACCTTCCTGCAGTATGGTTAAAGAAGCAAACAAAAATTTTTATCATTATTAACCTATGAACTATGAAATAGCCCTCCCTCAGTCATGTTTTCACTTGTTAATTGTCTCTGTGGGTTTCGCTTTTAATGCTTTGCTTTTTGTCAAGCTCTACAATAAATTTTTTGCAGGCTTCCTTTCTGTCGAACATAATGCAACACATTACTATTTATCTATTCTGACTAATAAACCAATATATGTTTACTTCTAGATTATTAATCTGCACAAACAGCAGAACGTGATCGAAATACGTCGAATAGTTTCAAACCAACCCGAAACGTGCAAACGAATAATCAACAAAACTTGTAAAAATTACAGTTTTAGCTTATACTAACTGTAAATAGATGGTACTGATATAATTTTTGAGAACAATTGCCTTCAAAAAGGGGCAGAAAATTCCAAATGGACTTGATTGAGGATCGAAGTGCTTAATTGCGGTTGTTATAATTATAAGATGAAATAAGAGATAACTATTGACCCTTGTCACCAACAAAGGGGAAGGACTTGTTTTCGTTCAATTAATTCCATCACTCCCAACTGAGCGTCCTGTGAGGATCAATTTGTTTGAAGAAACGGAGAAAACGGTGATTAGACCCCGCAGGCTCTGACTCCCTACTAATTCCCAATGAGCCGAGCTAATTCCATACTTACTAACAGGAAAGCCCCTCGTTAACAAGTGAATCCGCAGAAGGCGAAAAGGAGGAGAGCGATGAAAAATTCACGCATTCCTAACTGATCGCCCTCCGCCTGCTGAAAACAGAAAAGCTCCGTCCGGATCATCATTTGCCCGCGTAAATTACTCCTTCCTGCCGATGGTGCTCCCAGTTAAATAAGACAACAGACATTTTCACTATGCAGTCGCCGCAGGGCTCCGGAGTTATTACTTCTCTCTGCAAACAATTGCACTCCCGCTGAATTTAAATTAAAATTGTGATGGAGACCGCACAAAATAAGAAAAAAGAAGTAAATAAATAAAAAGAGTAATGCCAGAAAAAAGACATTGAGGCAAAAAATTGGAAAAACCCGCGTCCCAGTATTGCAGGAGCTTTTTATTTGTTTCGCAGATGGCGCGTCGCACGGCTCGAAGATGCTGCGTGCTCCACCAGTTGCACGCTGCTTTCATATTCCCTACGCTCCCGTTCACCACACTCCACCCAGGGTCGGAAATTGCACAAACTTATTCCCTTTAACTTTTGTACATGATTGGAATTCGTGTAACTTTCACTTGCCTCCAGAGTTCTGAACATCGTCTACTTCGAGACTGCGGGGACCGTTCATTTCGGGACCCTGTGACGGAAACTTTTCAATCATTAATGTTTTAAAATTTCACTCCGGGTTCATAGCCCAAGGAGTCTACCAAGAGACAAACGTCGCGAGGAGCCCCAAACAAGATGCAAATTCGATTGAATAGCTGAGCGACTTTGCTCAGTTGCAAATTTCCCTTTTTTTTCCATGCGCAAAAAAAAACGCGCAACTCGGCGAGTCCTTTTTCGCGTTAAAAGAGAAAACTGAATTTCCCCCACTTTCCTCTTGACAACACTTTTAAAACACGTTGAATTGCTTATATGCGCGGCTGCAGCAAAAACCCAATCGATTTCCTGTGGGTCTGTCGGGATACTGGGGCTGCCCAATCACAAGACGAGAGTCTGCAATAATGGCAGCACTGGAGGACCGAGGGCTGAAGAGACACTTGTAGAAAGGCACGATCAAATCCAATCCGTGATTTCCCCTCACCCGTGGAGTGGTCCTGTTCTGGGTTCTGCTGGGTTGTGTCACAAAGGTTTTGCGTCCCGGTCCAGTCCGGGAATATGTCGTACGATCACGGCGCATAGTTGCTTCCTGCCCCTGACGACTAGATCTAAGCAACTGTGCAATTTACATGAGCATTATCTCGTCTATTCGTTTGTTTTGTCTTTTTGGCGTGTCCGTCCCGCCGGTACAACAGACGCTGCTGTTGCTGGTGGTGCCGAGAGCCCTTCGATTCCATCGGGGGAACGGCTAACTTCCAGGCTGCAGTATTATTACTAACAACATGAAGTGGGGTTATGTTTTATTTATATAAACTTTACAATTATATGAGCTCGCTTCACGCTACGGTATCTGTCTGGCATGTCCATCTGATGTGCTGCCCTGTTGTTCTCACGTATGTTGCCGGGATGCAGTGCTGGTGATGCCGTACCAGTACTGGACCATGAGCACATTATAGCTGCAGCTGAATATGCCAATCGCCGGCCTTCCTCTTACCGGACAGTTCTTGATGCTCTTTTACCCTTTTTTACCCATTTTCTGATAACACTTGGTGATGCGACGTAAGAGCATTTACCACCACCACCACCACCACCACCATCGCCATCGCCACACTATGCTGTGGGGCCGGAGCGCCGCTCGCACTCGGACAACGCCGGACCAGCAAACCAACCCGACGAGCCCCGTCGAAGTGCTGGAAGTGCCGCAAAGAGAGACAAGGTCCCACTGGGAAAAGCAACAACAAAGAGCAAAAAAGCAAAAAAGCAAAAAATTTGTTTATGGTTAAAACATCCTCGAAGTACAGTAGCCGTAGAGGACTGCATGTTACATGCTTTGGTCATCAAAGTTTTGGTCTTATTTGCTGATGCTACTGGCGGTGCTGGTACTTTGCGTCCAGCCAGAATCCATTTATAAGTCGCGGCCGCACTTAATGGATGGATGCTCTGACTAGCGTAAACGTTCCGAGAGTTAAATTATTCGAAGGAGGGTTTCGCATTTCAGCATATGTGACGAACACTTGACAGCTTAAATTCGTCACTGGAATGGCTTTTGGACAGCAACAAAGGCGAATATCCATGCCTGTCGTAGGCCACCATAGGCTAGGTGAAAGCCACTTCTTAGACGGAGGAAAAGTACTATAAATACGAAATCAATAGGCAAAAACGTTCAAGCAGACGGTGGGAAACCCGTCTATATCTGTCGACGATCTGTAGACCTTAGACTTACAAAGCAATACAAATTTTATGTTTAAAGCGAAGCGTGCAACATAGTTTTGAAGAGATTTAAACCTTTACTAGAATTAATGAAGCAATACTCACTCGGGAAAATTGCATGCCGAGAAGGGAAGAAAATTTAAGGTGGTATTTTGTTGTCCACATATTTTTCTATAACGTGAAAGTTTTTCGTAATGAATATTAAAAAATAAGAGACCAATTAAACAACAGCTTTGTGCAATGAGTTTTGACTAGATGAATTCTAATATAGTAATTTACGAGTTTACTAGAGATATTTAAAAACGTAACACTAAATCTGATATTTTGAACAAGATGGAAGCTTTCACGATTTAGTGAATTTTACTGAGTTCGTGATTTTAAAAAAAAACCCTAGAATAAATGTATTTTCCATTAAAAGAAAAAGTGGATTCAACTCTATAACGAGTTTAAATTTAGAAAAATTTGATTTCATTTTTACGCACCTATTAGAAAAATGTTACCTTGTCTACAGAAGAAATATTTGGAATACCAAAATATAACTTAATATTACAAAAATGCCTTGTTTTCTTCTGTGATAGCGCATACCTAAATTCTACTATTTTTACTGTAACATATAATTGATCTCCCCAGAATATCGGTATAAAGACTGGCTACAGACCTATTCTTGATCCTCGTCCTACATTTAGCCAGCGGTTTTATACACAAACAAAATTTACAACGTTACCTGTTCTTTTCCGATGTTCAAATATGTAATGATTGATTTACAACAAAAAATGTTTGCCCTATTCTACAAAAATTATAAAAAATAGACATCTTACAAAATATATAAGATTTCAGCGAGGTATTGTTATTTTCCTAGTTCTGCATTCCACTTCCTAGATTTTTAATGTATACAACCAATCTCACTTAATATGTTACATTACAACAAGTAATGGCCTATTAATATTAATGATGAATATTCGGCGAGCAAAAAATCGTCATGCTGTACAACAGTGAAAACACAACTGAAGTTCGTAATATCTGCACCACTCTAGAAGGAATAGACAAGTTATTTTAGACTGACGACTGTACTGACACAATTAATGGAAATAATAACGTTGTGCGATAATGGCTCTGTGGCAATTTTATTATAACTATGGATTCAACATTGTTCACCTTTTGGAGGAAATCTGTAACAAATTTTTGTCGCAACAGTCGCCCCTTTGACCATGCGACGGAATGCGTTTCGGTTGTTAGGAAGTTCTGGCAAATTAGAGGTAACAGCCCGCCACCGGTCAATCAAAGTAATTACACGTTTCGGCGGCACGAAAAACACGAAAATGTGCCTGCCGCTCCCCTCGCCCGCGCAGCGGCGAGTACTTGTCGACGGGCTCGAAGCGTTTACATTTTGCACCTCGATGTGAGCCCCAGAGATGACGACCCTCTCATTTTCCAGAAGTAATATTTATCAGAGCGGTGCAGAATTTTTTCAGCAGAAACCGGAGCTGCTCGCTTCCTAAGAAAGCGAACAAAACGCCTCAAGAGCTCCTTCTGATTGCAAGTAAATTTGCCATCCACAATTGTGCCGAGGCAGTGCATATAGGATGAGTCCGCGGAAATTTCAACGACTGTCTACGGTCTGAGCGGCGGCAGCAGGCGGCAGGCGGCATCGGCGAAATGTCGTTGTACTTGGTCGATGCTGCTGCTGGTGGCTTCTTCGCCTTCGTCTTCTGGGACTCCCGCCGTTGCAACTCCACCTCGGCCTGCAGCCCAGTCTTCACCTTTTTTGTTGCCAATTTGTTTGTTTGTGCTACCGATTTTGTTGTTGCCGCTGAGAGCCGATGCCGACTCGCTACCGGTTTTTATTTGGCTGCCGCCGTCAAGATACGTTGAACCCGCGACGCCAAAGCCAGTCAACTAGAGTCAATTTAGGGCGCGACAGCGTACTCAGGAAAGTACGAGCAGAAGAGCCCCATAACAAGAGACAGGCAGCGGTGGCGGCGAGCGAGCGACGGCGGCAGCTTTGCAGCCCGCGGCGGTGCACTAAAAATTTTCTGTCTGAATACACCTCCTGTGCTGGAACGAAGCATCTTGTCAAGGTAAAGGAGGGAAAATCATTTTCCTCCAACCTGTTGTCGTTGCCGCCGCCATAGCCAAGCTCCAAGCCGGATTTCTTTTCTAATAGCCTGAAGTAGGACGGCGGTCTCAATGAGCATCGATCGCAAACGCGATTCGTGCTAACGACCTCAGGTGATTGAGTGATAGCCCAAATGGTCGTTCGTGCGTACTTAATATTCACTAGCTGGCTAGCTTCGCATGCGCTCATTAGGCAAGCGTTAGGTAGTCGTAGTCGCAGGTAACCTGCATAATTCGCATAGACCATGGCTGTCTGCGCTACGGCAGGCTCCAAGAAGTATCCGCGGGCGGTAGCAACTAAGCAACTGGTTGGCTCGCAGCCCCAATAATCATCATAGTCAAGATTGTGAACTGTGTTTTTTTCTAGATAATCTCTGCTGCGCTCCTCCGTCCGATTTTCCTGGCCGCACCTTAATTTCCATTCAAATATTGCACCCGATTGCAATGACTATTGATCGGCTAACAGCGAGCACCTCCATCTCTAGCCCGTAATGTCAAGGTAAGATTAAGAATCGCGCTGCCAGCCACGGTTCGCGAATCGCCGCGATTTGCGCGGCATATATTACTCCGCTCAAGGACGCCACCAGATCACATGTTGCTCACTCGATCTGGGCACGGTCGATTTCCTCTATTATCGGCCTAGGTGCGCTTCCACTTCCACTTCACGACTCGACGTCGAACGTCGTCGCTGTTATGCAATTAGCCTGCGGTTATGCAACTCCATTGTGCTGCTCATAGGCCATAAAAATTGCATTTTACGACTCCGGCGGTACCTGGGAGATGGCAAGTAGTCGCTGGCAACGGCGAGCAACATGCCCGCTGCATTTTTATGTGCAAATTAATTCAATTAACTATTGCAAAAGGCCTGACGCCACCATTCACCTGCAGCGCATGCAAGTGCTAAAATGAGCGCGGCTAGTGATAAATCGGCGCTGAGAAGCATTCACCGGCGAAATCCATGATTTTCAATGGATCACGTTAGCACACAAACGAACTGTACTGCACTTCAAGGACGCTGCATTGCGTGCGCTGCGCCTGGTTACCGAAATTAGCCACTTGATAAAGACTTACTAAAAAGATACTTAGATAATTGAGCCTTTAGTAATCGTCATTGGCCACTCTCTCGTATGGGTCGCAAGTTGTTTCAACAACGAACGTAAGACTGGACTCTTCGTCGGACTTGGACAAATAGCTTAGCTTAGAGTGCCCGCTGAACTAAATTTCAGTGATCTTCTCAATGGGTGGGTTACAAAATTTAATTGAAGTTATTACTTGGAAAAGTTAAATGCTGTTTCGGTCTAAATTATAACATAGTTTACAAAGGAGTCGGTATGTGAGAAGAAAGCTACCATCAAGAAACGTTTAAAAGACTACATACAGGTTATAAGAACATTGTACACACGAATGCACTAATTCGCCCATGGACCATAAGAGAAACACTAAAGATTTATTATAGTTAAAGAAAGTACAATGATTTAATAATAGTTTTCTATAGATTTGGATTCGAGGACCAGAAAATTAAATAAATAAGGAATTGGAAAGGAATTTTATGTTTTCAATTCGAAATACAACTACTATTCTAGTCTAACTGCACTTTAACTGGCGCAACTCTGTAGTTTGAAAAATTTGCCAGAAAACAGATTTCTTGAAGTTTGTAAATTTTTATTTATGATTATTTGGCCTCAAAGAAGGTCAAACTCTAAATACTCTCTAATAAACCGAGTTTAAACTTTGTGTGCACCTTTAGCACACATGTTGCTACCATCTAAAAAAAGATAAGATATTTAATACTCATAGGCCATATCTAAAAAAACTATTGGTGTATATACAAATTGTAGTGTCTGTCTGTACATTCGTACTTTTGCTTTGATATTAAGAGGAATAGTGAATTATACGATGCAGGGAAAAAATCCACCATTTATGTAATCTTTGTCTGTCCGTTTGTCTATTTGTCTGTCTGTATATTTGGGACAAGTTGGCGTCGAAACGGTAACTACTAATAAAATAGAGATTTAGAGAAGTAACGTGAACTTTTACCAAACTCTGATAACTGGGAACGGAGACAGAGCGGGAGATCTTGCTAACTGATTTGGCGAATTTTGTAAAGTTAATACTTAATTTTAAAGATGTCTGTTTGCTGGAATATAACGTATCGTGTTGTTTTTAGTGTTTCGTACATAACATACGAAGTAATATTAGGTAATCTGTTAATATATATTTTAGACAAAACAAAAATAACAAATAATCCCAATTTAATCCTACCCAAGTCGCGGACGCTCGCTAGTTTAATATAAATTAATCTGAATTACACAGAATAAAGTCAGTACACAGAATCTGTCATGTATTAACTACAATAGTACCAAAAATTTGGTATTAGTGTCTTGTAGTTTTGTTGTATTTCTGAGTGTTTAGAAGCTTCAGATAAAATTCGTATCATCTTCATATACCATATTTAAGCCCAGTAACAATAGTTGACACGACAACAAGTAAGAAATAGTGAACTCATTGTAACATGCTGTGCTTCTAGCTGACACAGTCCAAATTGTTAGTAACTTCTGAACATATGTTTGACGAAAACCCCTCCTGATCGTTTAATAATTTCTTTTACCAAAGTCCACATTTGTGTGATAGCTAAAACTGTTAGAAGAATTAATGGGTGAGGAAAACATTCATATTACTAGAAAAAGGGAATACTTGTATTATTGGACTTCAGTCCGAAGAATCAGTTCGGAACTTCGTCACTTTACTGCACCTAACTTTACCTAAATAAGCTGAATGAAAATCTTCTATGCGTAAAATTTTTAATCTATTAAAGGAAAATATACATTTTCCCAAATTTCCGCGGAAAAATACTAGATAATATTAAAAGTCTGTTTTTTATCATGAATTTAATATTCAACAAGTGATAATTCTTTACATACTTGTACTTTTACTTTTCAAACAAATGTTTGCATAATTGTTATATACCAATTTCTTTCAATTCCGAATTTAAGACTTTTATCATGATTTCAACATATCATTTGTACTATTCCAATTAATCCAAGACAACTTTTATATGTAAAAAATATTATTGCATACAATTCTATCACATCTAAATACAGTCGCATTTCTAAGATACTCAAAAACTGTATCAAAAATTGCCAGTTTTTTTTGTCAAAACGATATTCTAACGAGTATAGTCGTTACGATGAAGTAAATTTAGAGCACTAAAACTATCGTGCAAAACGTTTCTGAATATATTTTTAATTTTTATAATCAACTAATAGATGTAAGTACTATAGCAGTAGTAATATATTTATTAATGATTGCATGAAAACCGGAGTATATATCAATTAGTTCTTTTAATTTAGTTTTTAGAAAAAAACAATTTATTTTGAAACACAACTTTCCAAAATTTTGATGCGTTGTTATAAGAAGTGTGTATTTTATTCTGGAGGTATAATATTTTCATTTATAAACAAAAATTATTGCAAAATATATAAAAATGTTCACAAAGTTATATCGTTTTAAAAAAATGCTGCGAAATTACTTTTTCCACTTTTTGTAATTTGAGAACTAAAACTTTCAACCCTTTTCTTTTTCACAAATTTAATTACGATGTGTCATAAATCTTTAAAACATACCAAGATTCCATCTTCTTCTGTATGTTCATTTTCACTACCACAAATGTTACTTTTAAGGTCTACTTAATTTAATCCCTAATAATACTACAACAAAAACATAAAATCGGCTTTTGAAGTCAAAAACGAATTTGATTCCAAGTACTGGGAAACTTTGCCTTCGATATTTTTTTATTTAGCCTTTTCCGTTATAGACATGGAATAAAATAAAAAAATATGTGGCGTTATAGTAAGTATTTTGTTTCATATTTCCTCCTTATTTAGTGTGAGGCTCCTTTCTTCTGACGGTTATACTTAATCCATGTATTAGACTCTCAAATCCCTTTATCCAGTTTTTGTCAGACAAGTGTTTACTTAAATTCTAGACCTACAATGACTAGAGGCAGCAACCACTTTCAGCTATAATTGGACATTCGGTTGGATTAGGCTTAAAGCTTAACCACTTCAAAACTCTAATCCTACCCACCTTAATAGGAGGTATCTGTCCTTCATCTGTACAACCGACAGCGCACGGACCCACAAAACATTACTTCTAGTTGTTGACCTATTGCAACAAGATTCTTTACGATTACGAAACGTTTGAAGCAAACACTTTTCGGCCAGCATGGACAAGCAGTTTCAGTTCGACTGCCTTTCAGGGAGATCAATTTCAACTGCAATTCGTGCACCGGCTGCGCTGTTTCGTTTTTGCTCTTTAATTCGCACCAGCCTCGAGTCCTACTTGACGGCGATTTCTCACAGTTTTGTCGATAGTACCTTAAAAAGTGATTGTACGCGGCCATACCGTTTGTCGAGCAGAAGAAGTCAGCACGGCTGTTTCCCAACCGTTGACCTTTTTGGAAAGACGAACACCAGGCGTCGCGTCGCGGCCGTTGTGCAGCACCACGCGCGCTGTCGACCAAACCAACCCGCAACGGCCCGTCCGTAGTAAACACCTTTCACCGTTTTCACCTTGAATTGTCTCTCCGTCTGTCTGCCGCAATGAAGATATCATTTCGACTTGCAAGCAACCAGACAATTTTCCGTTTGCAACAAGACTTTCGGATTTTTAAAGCAGACAAGGCCTGACAGCATGACATCCGGGCCATAATCGAAAGAGGAGCTGCTGCTAGCTGCACAGCGGCGACTGGGCGTCCCGCGTTCGCTGGAGCCTAGCCTTAGCATTGTCCGGGACCGGAGCCCGCATCAGCAGCAACGGTCTCCGGCGAAGTCTGTCTTGGGCACATTTCCATATTTTGCAAGGTGACAGACAGACAGGTAGGCCTCCTCTGCTTATTAACAGCTCTGCCGAGGCGAGTTTTTAGTGAACTCTAGTCGTCATCATCTGCAGCTAGGAGCCGTTGCATACGGGAGTTGCCCGAGAGGTTTTGCATGCATAGCCAATTTATGCATGTCGGCCGGGACCTGGGCTTCTCGAATAGGAAAAAGTCTCGACTATGGCGGTGGCGTTGCACTGGTGTCGCGCGACCGGGCCTCCTGAGCCCCAGAGGACCGTGGTCCGGGCCCTCGGCCAGTCGCCAGTTATCGCCACCACTCCCTTTTATCTATCAATTGCAGCCTGAGCACACCGCCTCGTTGCGCGCATGGCCCCAGTTCTGATAACGATGTGGTCTTGTCAAAAGGGCGACTTATCGTGTGGTGTGCACTGTACACCCAGAGCCCCCATTCTGCGCGAATGACCGCGCCATAAGAACACTAGCGCTCCGCCACCGTTGCTGCCGAGTGCAGTCGGGGTTGTGTGCAAAGTGCACATAAACAACTCAAAAACCAATAAAGACGGCGGCTGGGGCTGCTTGCAATGCAACGAGACTGACTGGCTCTAATTTAGCTCGTGCGGCGCGTCCTTCAGCTTTTTCAGCGGACTAGCTTCTCCCCGACGGTGGCGAGCACCTCGTTTTGTTTTTATGGTCACGATCATACAGGCTGACGTCCTGCTGACACGAAGGATCGAGATGTGCAGCGTCTTAAGGAGCTCACCCGCATCCCCTGCCTCCATTACACCTGCGGTGCCATCTACACTTGCACCACAGAAATATCCTCCTGGCCAGAACACAGACTCTGTTCGCACTAATCCTTTGCATTCATGTGATGACTGCAAGACGGGCTCGGACTCATGAATATTCATAAGGCCGCAGGCTTGAATGACATTATAGCACCAGGCAAAATAAATTAAACCAGGCGCTCCATCCGGGCTCCGGGCTAGGGGGAGGAGTGGTCTCACCTGCAATGAGTCGCTGAGCCAGCTTGCCGGGAATGTCTTAAGGTGAACTAATTGAACCAACTGATTTTTAGTACAAGTACCTTGATAACGGCTCTGCTACAGCCGCCAGAATCGCGACCATAAAAATTCAATCAATATTAACAGCGAAATTGAATCGCATTTTGTTTTAAACTGCTCGTTTGCATTAATTTCTTAGGTTTAATAGGATTATTAATTAAAGACCAGAGCCCTCTATTCTGAGCTTCTTAACGCTAGGTACTGCAATGGCCCTGAAATGTATTGGGATTCCACGAATCCTAATCATTACTAGGTCGAAGTGGAAGAAACCGTCATGTGGATTCTTGCTGTAATTATGATAAGTTCGTGCATAAAGTAACTCCTAGGCGCGTACGTACTGCACAGAGGTCATTCAAGGACATCTCCGCAGGTCCGATTGCATTTAATATCCACTGTACACTGCAGCGTCCACAACGCTCTCAAGGTTTTCTTCATGACATACCTTTAACGTGATCGTGTAGCTCCGCTGTAGGGTTTCTAATGTTACAAATTATAATTACAACTTTTGACCCGATGATATAAAATTTTATATCTTTTTATGCCAAATGGACTCTAAGAAAGCCTACGACAATACAAGCAGACAAATACTAGGCTTTTTCCATAAGTGCTCCTTTCATTTGGAATTGCTGCGGTACACCGAAAAGTTAAAATTGTTTAATTGCCTTCTTTTTAATTTCCTAATAAATGCTGACCGGCAATCTCAGAGTACTTGTATATAAGAAGACTAGACTAGACTAGAACTGGACTAGATAACCAGTTAATTACTTAGTTAATGGTGTGAAAATCATGAACGTTGTCTTTAAAGATTTACATTAATCACTATCTAGCAAGGAACTTTTGGTAGGGTCGTTCAATATCACAGGGTGCGATGATAGAGTACCTGCTTATAGTGCACTTTAGGGGCAATCTTCCACGCTGAACATTGTGAACGAGCCATTGTCGAAGTGGACGATTTCCCACACTCGAGGGCACTTGTCTGCGGCGCGGAACCAGAATAACAATGAGCAAACCTACTTTCTTTCGACTTCGGCCGAAATTTAATTATTGAAGGGGAGGATCCCCGAAGTGGCTCTCCGCCTAAGTTTTAGCGGACCAAGGCTGGCCGGGGGGCTGTCTGGTCGGTTGCACTTGTTCATCCCTGACCCGGAAAGACTGAAACGAAGTGGTTACAAACTTTTTACAGATTTTCGAAAGGCGGCTAGGTTTTGGATTCTGTGGTATGACGCGGCAGTGGCAGTGGAAGAAGTAGTGGAAAATAAAAAGGTGCCCCGAACCTGCCGTGACTAAGGAGCCAGCTGTATAGGCGTGGAGGTGTGCGGGAAAGATACGACACAGAATAAGTAGGATACCCAGCGAAGAAGGAAACGTTTAGGGTGTAACGTTACACTGCGTCTGCTGTCTGGTCTCGTCTGGGCTGAGTCGGGCCCGAGCCTTGTCTGGGCCTTAAGTCAAGTTTGAACCGCGCCGGTAGAAATTGTTTTTGTTGCCCGAGCCACATTTAGGCTCCGCGGTTCCTAAGACTCGTCGCCCGTTGCTGTTCGGGGCCCAGTGGCTGTCAGTGATGCTGTTCCCCATGTCCGCCGCTGTAGTCCATGAGCCACTACCCCGGTGTGGTCGAGACTCATGCTGGCACCGGTCGACGTGTTTTATTTCTTCCTGCCTTCTCACCACCTTCCACTCACCGCATCGCTTTCTTATTTTTCATCTTTTGGCTTTAATCGAACATTCTTGTCTGGACAAGGGCTTCTAATTTTAATCTGCACGAGGCCATCAAAAATTGGAATACGACGCGTAGTCCCGTATACTATCCGGCAAAGCGACCAAAAAGTGGCCAGACACAGATCCAAGGCCACGGCGAAATTATATCCAAGGATAATGACGAAATAATTGCGATCAGGTGGTGGTGGGAGCCCAGGCAGGTGATTAAAGAGTCGTGAGAGCTACAGTGTTGATGAATCCCAGACACCCCGGGCAGGTGCTGAAGCCGATGTTGTCCCCCGACCTCCTTTGCTCAGGGTCGCGCTCCAATGGTAGCACTCGCAAATTAGTGCTATTCCCGGAATGCTGAAATGGCTGGGTGTGCCAAGCCCAGCAGTTTGGACATTTTGCTTCTTGTAGGGATTGCAACATATTCCTGGAAACATGGTCGCAGTGTGACAAATTTACATGAGGATCTTCCGTCTCGATCACGGCTTTTGGAGAGAAATCCAATGTTCCCTCAAGAGCAGGGGCACCAGCAATACAGACTGGGCCGAGCACGGCGTTGCCGCCATAGGGGCTCGTTGATCTGCCGCAATGGGCATATGGCGAATTAGCTAAATGCTTTTCCGGATACGAACGAAGGGCCAAACAAAAATTGCAGCCTCCAGCGGCAGTTCTGCTTTTTTCCGTGCTCAATGAGCTGCGGCCTTACCTACTCTTGCGGATGTGGCCTTACCAACTCGACGGTTACAGCCTTAAAGTTATTGTTGCTAGCCGGGCCCAGCGTCCGCGAGTCCTTTGTTGGCTCAGTCGGCGGCGCGGTGTTCCTCTTCCGTGCCCTTGTGCACCGTAATTGCCCGACGATGATTGGGTTTAGATCTTGCTGCAAATGTCACAAAGAGACCGCTGCACTCATGGCCGGGGGTAAAATTAAGTGGCCGCCGTGGAACTCAATTGCACCGATGATTACCGCGGCGCGCCTTTACTCATGGCAATTTCTTCTTGCTTCCCGATCCCGGCTGCACAGCGCACAAGGCACGGCTCGCTCCGAAATTGGCATTTTCATCAAATTGCGCTTTTTACCAGATTTTTCGTTTTTTGGATACTACGGACTACCAGACTGCGGCCGAGGAAATTGACTGGGAACTGGGAACAGGTACTGATGTCCCGAGGAGTACTGCCTTTTGTGCTTTCTTTTCAACGAAAGCCACGTAATTGCTCAGGCAATTAGGTATGAGTGAAAAGTTCTTCTTCTTCGTCTTTATTTCGAAGAATTACTGGGACTAAGCTGCTCGAGAAGTCATAAAGCTGTGGAAGCGTAATAAAGCCTTAAGTGCTCTTCACGGATTGAGGTGTCTCAAAAACCTTTGAATTAATGAATTTAATTTAAAAATATTCTCCATTCTCATCCTCAACTTAAAAGCCAACTTCGCCCTATATGTAGTTGTAAAGTCATCAATTAAATTTTGGCTATTTCTGCATTTTACTTTTTCAACTTTAGAAATTCTAAATCCTTAACCTTAGCCATCGTTAATTATAGCGACATTAGAACTATTCCTTGCCTAGGTAAGATGAAAAAGGAAATATGATTCGCGAAGCCCCCATAGAAATTGTGTAAAGGCTTTCCTAAACATTTAGCCTGTTGCGATCGCAGATATCTCTGCTGTTTTGGCCAATAAAATTTACAACACCTCTCGATCATAAAGTAGCAATTAGTACTCTAAGTACGTATTAAAGATCAATGCCGCCATAGTGGGCAAAGGGTTAAACTAAAAGTATGAATATAGTATAACTACACTATTAGAAAAGATATTGTCTTGACCACAGCTCCAGTTGTTGGTGAAAATATTTGTTGCTTTATTGTTCGATCAGAGATGAATTACATAACAAACTTCGGACCAAGCATTGAATTCGTAAAATCGTAATTCATGACATTTTCTTATTTCCAATTCTTGTTGCAGAAGTTCTTCCTCTGAAGGTAAGTCTAATAGAATATTGAATTTTAATTTACACACGAGGGTACCCGTGGTTTAGGTGTTTAAACTGAATTTTGCTCTGTATTTGATTTAACCCTAAATGCAGTTCGCTTCCGGTGGAAATACCTCGACGGCCCACGATTCCAAAAACTAATCTCACATCGATTAAAGCATCGCCTTGACTGACACCTTTGCCAGCTTATCTAGCCATAATTTGGCAGACAGGGCAAGGGTGGCGCAGGCACGGGCAATCAGGATGTTTCCCAATCCCTGGTGCTGCTCTTCTCGCAAATTGACGTTTCTTTTTAATTGCGTCTGCAGCCACCACCAGAGACAGCCTAAACCACGCCACAGAAGAAAGCAAAAAGAACGAAAAGTAACACAACAAAAACTTTTTCTGTTTCTCTTGGACTCCTAAACCAGAAAAAATCGTCTTGCTCACAAACACCGTGCCATCGCTTCTTGGGCCTCCCGTGTGTACCGTTCGCATGAATGCCGCCGAGAATCGCGGAATCGCAAGGAATGAATAAGAAATCGTCACGAAGAGGAACATGAAAAAGCGGCCAACAATGAAGCTGTATGCGAGATACCACTGGGGCGGTCTGCATGTGTGGGGATGCTTCTGTTTCTCGCACGCTTTCGCGATTTAGCCGATTCCACACTGGCAGTCGAGTGGTGCTCTCAGCAGTCTCAGGTGGTTCAGATAAGAGTAGGACTGCCAGTGTATGCGAACTAGGCCACTTTATCTTCTCTCGATGTCCTTGCACTAACGGCGGAAGGATTTGCGCATTTCGTACATGCAACTATACCTCCCGCAGTGGCGTTGGTGTGTGGTGCTGGTGACTCATCAAAGACTATATGCGTGCTATAAACGTCAGAACCAATTGCATCTATTACAGCCTTAGCTTCTGCGAGCGAATCGCTGCGGCCGCATGTGGTCGTTCTCAAAGCCGGAGGTGTTGCAAGTAACAACGCACATGTGACTGTTACATCTCACGCACACGGCAGGACCGACAACACATCTTTAGGTGTTTGTGATGTTCGTGCGGTATCATTTTAATTCCATTGGTGTGCTTCTCTAGGCTCAAGAATATCCTTTTCCGAGGGAAGTTTTTCTCGTTACGATAAAAATGGCTGCCAGCAACTGTAGGAAGTAGGAGGCTCAAAAGAATAGCCAGGAATTATTCGTTGGCCAGCTAATTAATTTATAGTGCATTATTTGGCAATAAAATTTGCAGTACTTTGTACAAAAATTTTAGGAGTTACTGCTATGAAGAGTGCGATTAAGTATATCTTTCTTCTCTAGCGTAAATCGTTGGCGATTGATATTGGTTAAACTATCCTTGCATTTAGTGACAATCCAGGCCCTGGATTTTGCAATCTCAACTTGATCGATATCAAGCGCTGCAAGAAAAAGAATCTGTTATAATAGTCATTAATTGCGTTATCGAAAGGAAGTGTTGATTGCCGGTGTTTCTTATGATTCCCAACGCATTCTGTGTGTGATACCAAGAAGCCTAAACTACGATAACTAACATTTGGCGTAGCTGTTTTTTCAGTATTCCTGAACAAGTGATGCTTGCGCAAGGTTTCACACTTCCAGTTGCTTCAATTTTAAAGAAAATAGATTTATTTAGCGCAGTTTGTGCTATGCGTAACGGCTAACTACTTAGTTTGATAGAGTTAAGTGGTGTCGTTGCGCTATGTTGAATATCCTTAGGTACATTCAGCTCGTTTTAAGAAATAGTAACTAGTTCCACCAGTAGGAAAACATTACTGGATCGAGCCGAAATAGTTAAATCCGCCCTTACTTTCCTCCATTCGTGGACTACCCCACTGATCGCTGCGGTGAATTGTAGTTATGCACATCTCCTGCTCCTCAATTAGCTCTACATTCGGAACGAAGGTCGCGTGATGTTCTTCCCAGAAGGCAAAAGTGCCAGCCGGAGAAATTCCCAGAACAAGGTTGTGCGAAGACGCTGCCATCACTGTCGGTGCATCGTCGTGGTCATGAGTGCGGGCCTGCCATGGCTGCTGATCTGACGTCCATGTAGTGTGGATGACGCTCTCGCTCCATCCCAGTGCACTGTCGTCCGCACGTGAAGAGCACACCCGGCCCCAGCTCACACCTCGGTCCCCTGTCAGTCGACTGGCTCCGGCCTAGACGCCGTCGACCGGCCAAGGCAGGGGCCGGGCGGCGCGTCGCACAGCACGGCACGGCACGGACATCAACTTGTTTCGCCTTGGTGGAAATGTACGCCGCTTCCTCCCCAACACAGGGCCGTGCGCCAGCCGTAGCGAGCCGTGGCCGCAGCCAAGATTTGGAGCTTTCGCCGAGCGCAGCGTTGGTTCAGTCGCTCGGCGGACATCGGACCGAGCATTTACAGAAGTTCGAAACTCTCCCTTCGTAGAGAATCCGTCAAATCCCACTCTAGCATTAGATAATTTTAAATATCATTCCTAAGATATTCTACTCAGATCAGATGTACATTTGATTTTATTTTTCTACATTATTTATAACTGTGTGTCTGTGCGCGTGACTGGGCCGCGACCCGTGAACCGTCTGCGGCTCGAAGCTAACCTCTGTATTCGGAGCACTACAGAATCCGTGCATGTCGGTTAATAGTGTCAAAAAAACTTAGTGTCTAGTGGCAAAGTAATTTATCGATGCGAGAAATAAATGAATTCTGCGCCCGTTTGTCTATTGTCAAAGCCCGCACACGGACCGCTTTCTCATTGAAGAAGAAATTGCCCTGCCCCTGCCCCTCAGTCACGATACCGAGTCAAATCACAGCTGCATCGCGAGCACTGAAAAGTAGGAAAACTCGAGCCGCGATATGAAATTGTTCGCTAATGTGGTTATGCCATTGAAATAGAAGTTATTTTTTCTGTACGGAAAAAATTATTTATATTATCTCGCCAGTGATTCGCCGTTCCGGTCGCTGCCGCCACTGTCGCAGGGGGGAGCGCCGCAAGATGTGACATCGGTCGGGTTCAGTGATTTATTTTTCTCGTGATTTTTGCTGGGTGTTTGGCCAGCAGGAAGTATTCGATAGCAGCAAGGATAAAGATCCTGAGCCGCGACTCGCGCTGTGATGTTCCGCGACCGGGAAGCGTAGTCAGTCGCGCCTAGTGGTTGGAAAAATCGTTCATTCAAACAGAATAGTGGAATAGTGGCTTTGCAGAAGCAGCGGAACAGCGAATTACGCCGCCGCTTCCCCGTTTCCGCCCGTTAACCGGGACAGCTGTGGACGACAGAGCTAGTCTCGCTGCCTGCACATTGTAAGTGATAAATTATTTTTATAAATATTGCATTAATTAGCACTGGGCAGAGGGAAATTTATGGTCGCACTTATTTATTTAATTGCTGACACCGGTGCTCCTGACGCACACAGCGGCGGTATTTCGGGACGCCAGGAATCGCTAAGTGTTCTCGGGTGCTCCTGGGGGGAGAATTATCGGCTTCTGGCGGGGGCTAAACGGGCAGGAATGTTAATAATCCCGGCCGCGTCCGAAACCCAAGATGAGTTACTTCATATCGATTATTCCCCTAGTGTGGAGGGATAGTGGTCCCACTGCACAGAACACGGCTGACGCAACTTGTTGGAAAAAACCGAGTCTGACGTTTCGCTTCATTTCGAACAACTCGCCACTAGACGTTCGAAAGGTCCATTCAGATGGCCAAAGAGAAACTACTAGCATGCCTTAGGACCACACGGGCGATTTATTTGACTCTGATCAACCCACGCAAGTCCATGATGTGCCGCTTATTTATTTTCTGTCTTTGCTGACTAAACCGCACTTTTAAGTTCCGACTGCGTTTTGGTTAAAATTAGTATGAAATCAGAAGATAATGTAAAGAAAATTCCCTGGATTGTTCTCTTCGTGAGATCGGTGACTTCCCGTTTGATCAGCTGTGAAATTTGTTACATGTAGCGTGTGGCATAAACAGGATTTAAAAGTAATATTAGTTACAGTTCAGACATGCTCCTTTAAGTCACTAATTGGCGGTGATGAAGTACACATCAAAATCCACGTTCCTCAGTGTAGAAAAACTACCTACAATAGTGATATCAAACTCTTTTAACTAGTATAGCAAATAGAAGAAAAAATTTGAATATTATGCGTACTGTAAGACCCGTCTTCTATTGTGAGACAGCATTAAAGTCATAGTTAAGATTCACCAAGATTTTGTTCCTTAATTGTGTTGTCTGTATGAAAAATACAGAAATCCATAAATTAATCTTACTTCTCCACAAAGAATTTTTATTTTTGTTTACTTACTTGATGTTCAACATTTTTTTTGTAGAGCTTTAAATATTTATAATTGTTACTTCTTATCAGAATTTCACTCATAAGCTGGCAATTTTGAACTTTGATTCTGATTATGAGCTCATGTTCGTGCAAAACTGATAACATTAAATTTCTTTAGCCTTTTTTTGTTTCTACAATCGATGCTTTAGTAATTTGAAGTGTTTTGCAAATGTTTAACGTAAATATTCTCGGCATGTTCAAAAGAATTAAATTTATTATCTTTCCACGGCCAAAAATAAAAGAGTAGCTAAAACAATGTTTCAATGTCGATATTAAAAGTCTAGACAAATTGTCGGGCATATTTTAGAAATCAGGAAAAAAGAAATTCTTTGTTTTCGATTTAGAGAAGTATTTTTATAATTGTATAAACATGTCCGATGCGATTATTTGTGAAAGATTCAAACATTAGCCCTTTTACCGAGTAGAAATGTTAAGAGTTACGTTTCTGTGAACAAATCTCCTCCCTTTAACTCCGCTGGATCAACATCACAGTCTATTTTGTAAGAATAGAAGAATTCTGAGGTGAGAGGGAGTTTTCACAGAACTAGAAAAATTGGTGAAATTTAAGTTAGTTCAATCGATCAACCCTTAAATAGTAGATATAACTTTGAGCACAGTAAAGAGCCTATAATAACAGCAAAATTTTAACACGTTAAACAATTAAGATGCCTTAAGAAAATGGAGAAAAGTAGCGTAGTTTCTTGTCATTGTTTTTTCTAAGGTTTTTTTCGGAGTTCTTTTCATTCCCAAAAACGCAAATGTCTAGGCTTTTGTTAGTGCCTCTAGACGATTTTTCAATTACTTTTGGGTTAATAAATGTATTTTAATCTACTTTATTATCGTCAGAGATTTCGTGATAAATTTGGTTTATTTTCGTAGAACAAACGAATGTTGTGAAGCTTATGATGGATTTTTAAAATTCTATTAATAAAGCACAGCTCTTCAAAAATTTAACTTTTAACTCTATAAAAGTTGTATATTTACAGTTAAATGCAATCTTTTTCTTATAAAAGTGACAAAGTGTAGTGAACAATTATGAGCATTCCTAAGAAAAAAGTATGGTGTATTATGCGATAAAAGGTACAGACCAACATTGAGCGAGAAACAATTTCTCTACGAACTTGAAACAAGAAATATTTAATCAGCTGTTTTCGATAAAACTGGATTTGGAAAATTAAAATCCTTATTTTTTGTGAATGTGTAAAGTACAAAAGTAGTAATTTTATCATTATTCAAATCATTAACAGAAATACGCCCCTTTAAAAAATATTTTCTAAAAATGTGTCATGTAGTTTTTCGAGTTTTATGCGTTTATTTGAGCTGAATCTTGAATTGATGAAAACTATTGTTATTTTTTCACAAATTTTGAAAAAGCATGGTATTTCAAAACTGTTTTTCTTCAAGTAGTCGGAAAATAATAGTGTGACAATGGAAATATTCACGTAGAGGATTGTGGCTATTACTTCGCTTTTTGAGAATATTTAAACTAATCAATCCAATCAACGTAATAAGTAAATAGAGAAAGCAATACATTCATTAAAAAAATCCAGATAAAAAAGACAGAAGAGAGGGAATTTCGGCTCGACCCATTCTGAGAGATTAACGTGCTTCAATAGTCTTTAGAAAAATCGTTAGTGTTGGTTAAGATTAAGTCTGCATTTAGTTAATTTGATTAATAAATCTTACACGCAACTACCAGAGGAATAAAAAATAACTACTTTTAGTCAAACGCTTTTTAACCCTTTCGGTGCGATCATCTTTTCCGCCGTGACAATTTATACAGAACGAGTATAGTTGGCCGCCGTAGGGACAGAGTTAAGGCATGAGGCGTACTTGTGCAATGAGGAGGCAATTCACCTACCTCCCTTTGTTACCTTGTGAAGGTTTGTTTAAGACCCTTCCAATATACTCTTTGGTGAACTAAATCAAATTAATTTCAAAAAATAAAAGTGCTCTTACATCGCTCGTAATATGCTTTAAGTAAAAACATTCGTATTAAGCGAACAAATTCAAATTCCACGGATGACTTCGCATGTTTTTTAATGTCTTCTCATAACCCCACTAACTTCAGTTTGTGGAATTCGCGTGTCTATTCTCGACCAGTGACTAAACGACATGTCAGAGATTAGAAAATTCTACCAAAATAAACTTGGAACAATAACAGAATTAAAAATACTTGAGTACCCACAAGCTTTGACTGTATTTTTAACACGGCTAGTTATTTTGATATCAAAACGAAAAGACGGAAAAAAAACGAAACGTAATGGGAGCCGCATCAGTCCGCGGAAGTTCGGAGACAAACAGCCGAAGCAAACAGTCATAACTCCCAACAAATGTGGGCCACGAACGCATTACTGTCTGGGAAAATCGCAATCAAATTGGCATTTACAGCTTAATAAAACTCTTCTCAGGGGATAGATTCGAGCACGTGTTCCGTGCTTTATAGAAAAAAAAAGAAAAAAAATTAATGAAAACAAATCACGGCCCATTAGTCGCGTGGTGGTGATAAAAGTGCCTTCGATGCGATGACGACACTCCCACTGATAACAACCCATTGTAAGTCCAGTAGGGGTGACTCCTTGAAGAAGACCCAAGAAAATTGTAACAAGTCTCGGGCGTTTCTCCCGGTGTTATTGTGCGGTCGCCATTATCATCAGCTCCAATCTAATACCCGTACCCGGCGCGCCCGTGGCCGGCAGGTCGAGCGGAGTGGAACCGCGCAAGAAACGAGGTCAAAAGTGTATCAGGTCTAGCGCTGCACAGAAAAACTTGTAGACTAAACTCGAGGCGAGTCAGCTGATAAAATATCTTGAGAAGCTCTCAAGGAGACGAGTGGGATAAAGTAGGAGGATTTGCTAGGGCAAAATAAGTATCCCGGGCTAACGACTGCCACATCGGAGCAATGGGTAGGCGAGAGGGCAGGTGGGAATGTGTTTGTAGAGGCGACTAAACTTCGGCGCTAATTCATCAATATGCCGTCAAGCCCGAAAGGGCAAAACTCCTTGCAGCCGCCAGTCGCGCCGACATCTACGCCATCCACGATCCACTCTAGAAGTTGCTGAATCAGGGAAGCCACGATGCAGTTTTTCCTTTTCCTTTATATTTCGCGTCGGGCTAGGTAATTCGTCTTCTTTGATGGCTTGTTTACCGATCCGAGTTGTTAGGCCCTTCTGATTTAATTATCTGCAGAAGCCGATGGCCTCCTAGCCCTGCGCACAGAGCCTCACAGAGGGGCTCGTAAAGCACAAGAAAACAGAGTCAGAACTGAAGCCAGTCACGTGCTCCATGGGACTAGGGGCAGGAGATTCGGAATTTACATAAATTTGAAATCATCAACTGTGCGAGCCATGTAGGGGCAGAAATTGCTCCAAGTGGATGGGCGACATCCGTATGTAAGGATAGCCCGGTGGTTGGTAGATCCCCCTTCCAATTTTTGATCCATCTCGGCTCGACTATGCCGGGCCAAGGATATACAAGTGTATGAGTGTATGTACATATATAGTATATACGTAAATAAGAGATGTTATCTCAAGGAACGACGCGATAGTTGCAGACGATGACGCCGAATTTGTGGAGTATTGTCAGGAATTTGTCCAGTATTACCCATCACAATAGTCTGCCAATTAAGCGCTATTCCAACAATGATAAGAAATTGCTAAGACTGAGAAAACGACCCGAGAAGAGCCAATGTATTTCATAAACTAGCACTTATCGAAAGCGTGCGAAATTTGCCGCCTTTTTTTGTAATAAATTTTAATTGTTCAGAGGAATTTGGGTCAACCGTACTTGCGTGTTATTTTTGAAGTGCGAAAATTATTTTGGCGCGCATTCTTAGTTTTATTTATAACTTGGATTTCTCTGGGCACACAGCTGTGACATTGATATTTCCTTCAAAGTAAGAATTCGACAGGCTGGGAAACGTCGACTTTCCATAAATGCGAGCGTGTCCTTCATTCAGTTCAATAATCCAAGTTAAGCATTTTTCCGAAAACTTTTGTATACAAAAGAGATCTTTTGTGTAACAATTTTAATCTCCTTAATAGCAGTTTAAATAGAAAAATTTAAATAGTTTAACCGGCTACGAAAAGGATAAGGCCTGTCTATATGTATGTGGAGAAATTTGACGTATTCGACCTGGGGTGATATTGACACCACTTTTAATTATTCAGTAATGAGTTTAATGGGGGTTATAGTGTTTTTTCACAATTTTTGCACATACGTTCAAGTCCAAATAGATACCTATTTTTTGGCGACAAAGCAAAAATTCAAATATTGTTGGAATTTATTAGTAATTTATTGTCTAAAGTATCCTTTAGCTTGCCTCCTAAGGATATGCAAAGGAGGTGTAATATAAACTAACAAACAGACAGACATACGCCGTATTTTATAACTATCGAGATATTTTTGGTTCATTTGTTTTCTATTCAGCATTTTAAAATTCTGAAATTGTACTAATAATATTTCATTATTAAAAAAAGGATATTTTGTATTATCAGTGAGAATATTTCAATTATTTATTAAAAGCAAATGTGAAAAACATTTTGTTCATTAGTTAATTTTTATTCATCTTTATAAATTTCTGTTATATATATAAGCTTAATAGTACTTTAAAAACAAAATCTAACAATCACTTTTATATTGACGAAAAAAGAAAAGCCATACTATTGCTACTATTTTTAAATGTCAACATGTTGCACGCATCAATTTTGAAATACAGTAAAAAATTATCACAAAATTGCGTTGTTATGAATTAAAATAGTATGTTTAAATCCATCCAAAGACTTCGTTAATTATAGAAAGTCTAAAATTGTTGGCTTATCATGATCATTTTTTTTATGTCTATACAATTATAGAAAATTCCATGATACACCTAGTACTTATGAATGTATTATGAATGAGAGAATGAAGTAGACCTTTGATTAATATTTATTTCAGTAGGAAACGATTTCTGCGGCTTTCGTCTATCAGAAAGCGATTTATTTAATCAATTTAAGGTAGATATTTTGGCGTTGTTATGTCTGCTGTCTGTAGCTTTATCGCTTTATTGAAAAACAGTCGCCGTGCCGTGGCAACAATCAGCCGGCTTACAACCGCGACATTTTCGAACGATTGTAGAATAAACGTCGTAGTAAGTACTTCATCTGGTGTGCGAACGGGCGCGGCACGCAACTCACGCGTCAGATGGCGATTATCTTATCACTTTCCATTCCTGCGTGAATTAACCCTCCAGCGATATCAAATCACGGCCGACTGAACATCAAGTTTCAAAGCAATCAGGTGCAGATGCACTTGGAAAAGTCCTTGCCAGTAGCCGTTCCAGGAATTTAGACGCTATCTTTTCGTTGCCTCGGCTTGTGGTAAACTAAAATTAAAAGTGCCATGAATTTTCGACGTTTTTTTTTTAATATAAGATATAAAAATATGTTCCTCTTAAAATTAACGAATCGCGTCACGTTGATTATTCTTTTCAGAGAGATTTTGGCTAGACTAGCCTAGACGAGACTAGACAAAAAACCCCGGGAAATGAATGAGTCTAAATTGCAAGAAACGCGAAGGCATCAGCGCGTCATGGCAACAATCGTGGTGTCCAAGCTTTTGTGTGCACAATTAGCACAAATAAAATAAATAATCGAATTAGAGGCTTGTGTGGCTCAGTAAGACGCAAGTAGCAACTTGAAGTCTTCTTATTTGACGCTCTTGTCGCCTTCGTTTTTTTTTCTTCAAACTATTTAAAGTGTGGCGAGATATTTTTGTAGGGTGTGTATTTGCGCGGCATTTTCATATAATTGATAACTTTGCTGTTGAGCTTCAGACGGGATGTTGCTTTTATTGTTTTTATTTTTTGAAAATTGATAATAATTGCCATCTGTGGAAATTTTCTTGCTGATTTTAATTTTTTCCTCGCGCTACGATTGATATGCCTACTCGCAAGCGTTGTAGTAAAAATACTCAAAATACCAATCGCCCAAGTATTCATAAATTCTGAAATAAGCTCACGTTCATCATTCAAAATAAAATCTATGTTATGATTATACAGAAGAGAAAGTTTATATGTTCCCTAAGTTAATTCAGGATAATGTGGGACTTGGGTAGTAATAACGGCTACAGTTTGTTGCTCAACATCTAGACGCCTTTTAGTTTGACACGTGTCGTCCAACGATGTTTCAGTGTTTTGGGCGTTTAAAAAGCACGATCTTTTGATTTTTTTTCGAAATTCTTTATTCCGAAGCACGCAGTTTGTCTCACCGAGCTATTTTTTATGTTTGCAAATAAAAAGTAGACAAGTACTGGAATATACTGTAATTAAAACTCTCTGTCGATAAAATTAAATTTATGGTTGGAACGCTATCTCTCTGTATAGTGTCATTTACTTATCTCAAACGCCACTTTTTTATTTATAAATTCATGTTGGCGAATCGAATATTATAAGTCAAAACATAGTAAAGCAAAAGAAATATTTTTGTCTTGAAAATCGAAGAAATTGAACGTATTTTCAAATTTTAAGATGTCAAATTCAAAACATGTACGTTAGACTAAGTGGAGACACAAGACCTTTGAGTGTTTAATTCTCAACCAGGTGCCATAAATGGCTTGGAAAAAACTAATTTTGTGTCGTTGTACGTAGCATTTTTGCATTGTGCATTGAGATGAACCAAAGTATTAAATTGTAATAATTCAATCGTTCTTAAGATTACGGCTATCAAATAAACAGACTCGAAAATGTGGAAAGGAGCTCTTGTAATATCCCTCAAACCCTTAGAACGAGTCAATTTTTTTCTTTATTTTTTTATGTTAGAGACGCCTCTTAAGTTTTTTTTAGAATTAATATACTTAATACTAAATTTTTTCGTTGTTAATATGGCTTCCGTATTTATCCAATAAAACTGCTGAAGACAAAGGAAGTGAAGGGTACATGAAGAATGATCAAACGTCTTCATAGTGGCACGCATCACTCTACTTCTTTTTCTTTGTGACTTTCCGTAAAATGTTTATACCTTGAAAAGTTGAGTGAACTTGCGAGCACACCGGTACAAAAGATGCATGCGGTTCTTGGGCTGTTTTCTTTTGTTTAACGCAGTCGAGATGGTTAGAAGACGGAGGAGGAGGAAGGAGGAGGTGGCTGCCGCCATCGTTGTGTAGTAGTAGTGTGAGGGAACTATGCAAGTTCAATAGCCGGACCCCTTCGATTTCCATTTCCGTGAGTAAATGACACTCCGGGCACACATGCGGTCAAGAATAATAGGAATAATTATCTATTCAAAGGCCTCAACATCCACACGATGACGGCAATGTGAATGGGCCGTTGGGCCGCTGCCGCCTGTGAAAAGGTAAATTAGATGCCGCCCCCTAGTTATGCACGGTCAACGACTCGCCGACCTCTTTTTTCACCCCACGATTCGCTGAAGTCACTGGAGAAGAAGAAGAGGCAGAAGCAGGCAGCAGATGTGGTAATTACAGAAGGGCCATCGTCTATAAATCTTCCGATTGCGTAATCATTTCAGGCCGCTCTAATAAGACGTCCATGTGCGCTTAGAAGTTGTGCTCGCAGCCGATTGCTGCGCCTTGCTACTTTGGGTTCGGGTCAGAAAACCTTTCCTTGGTTTTTTGTTCAAAAAATCTGAAGGGGCCGTGGGGCGCGGCTTCAGCGGGTCCGCGCGAGAAGCGCGTATATCCGGGATGCGGATTTATGACGGCCAAGCTTCGGAGAAGCCATCGTAAATCAAGCTAAGGCATCTGCGCGGTCTTCTTACTAATTTAAAGTTAGAAGACGCTTTCTTACCACTTTGACAAGGAAACGTGTCCAGTAACACCTTCATAACTTTGCCGTGGCTGCGAGGAAATGCCGGGGATGGCACTCAGGCTGGCAAATCGACTATAATTGGCGGGAAGAAGCCCAGACATCGCTGCGTCATTATAATGGCGGATTTTCTTAAGCGGAATTAGTCCTTTAATAGGCGGATTACTTGGGGTAATGCGAGTCCAAAGACGCACCGTCGTAATTCCGGATACAGCGTACCGCGCGCGGATGCCGCAGCTATATCTGCTCGCGTTTCTCCGCAAGTAGGCCAGCGCGTTCGCGCGGTACTTGTTTATCTTGTGAATGAGTCTCCCGATCGGCCGCGGTGCCGTGTCGTGGGATCGCTACGATCTACGGAATGTGCCAAGAAAATGCAGATTTTTTATCACCAGTGGTGCTCTTCGCCGTCGTCGTCACTACTACTACCTTCGCGACCACCGCCAGCCCACTAACTCTTGCACGTAAGTCGCCGCAAAGCAAAATCCGACTCCACTAAACCGTTGCGAGGAGCTGGGTCAAAATATCTTAGATTGTGTTTGGTCTTAAGATTAAGAAGACAAACAGCAATTGATGTAATTTTAAATGAGTGACAGCCGCACGGATGGCGACGACACTTCTCTCAAGGGAAGACGCGTCGCAGCAACAGCAGCGACTCCTCCCGGGCTCGTTGTCCCGTCCCGTCTCTCCGGGGCCACGCCGGGAAGATCGGATGGACGTTGTGCGTATCTTTAGCACAATTTAATTTAAAACAAATTCTATTTCGGTATACAAAACATAAAAATATTTTTAGACCCACACGGAATACCAACACGTTGCTCGGAGTGAAAACAACTCGCGGGCCGTGAGTAATTTCTCGATTTTATATATGTCAGGCGCGCGGCGAGGCGAAAGATGCCGCGCCCGCGGCCCAGGCCATGGGAACCATTGGGAATATCTCTGGGATGTAAACAAAATCCCTTCGGGAAAGGGATGGGGAAGACTCTGGATGGAGCTGCTAAGATAGGCCCCGCATCAGATCTACCAAGTCCCGCTCGCCGTATAAACAGATACCGCTGCGACTTCACCGAGATATTTCGTTAATCTAGAGACGCTAGCGTTCGTCTTCACACTTCAGCTGATGGACGTTCTGAGAGGCTCGGAGCGCGACGGGGCCTTCTGGATACGAGACCCAGAACTGTTATGCCAGGAATCTACGGAATGTGATGTTTATAATCTCGGGGATTGGAAGAGTTTTTGCCTTTGAACTGTGCTCGGCTCGTTGTGAGGATGGGAATATGCTGTCGTTTCTTCTTTTGGTCTTGCAGCCAGTCTCAGCTAGTTTAGAGATCTTTTGAAGAAGTTCGACCCGCGGAGGCTCTGAATGCGCGCGATGATGAAATTTTCGTACATCATGCGATTGGCCTTGGTCAGGTATTTCGTATGAAATAGTGAATTATTTATATTTTTCAATCTGCTCCCGATGGACTTGCGTTCGCTAGTGGTGGTGTCGCCGGAATTTATTCACATGCTTCGAACGTGTTTGAGAAGTCCGAGTTTCTTATTTTTTGTCAGGTCAATTAATATTCTCTTCACGTATGCAGACATGATCCAAATTTATACTGGACTCCTCAATTGTTTAAGGTTTGTTTGTAGAAATAAACTGCAAACGTTTGGAATAAGTTATTTAACGTAGTAGTATTAGAACTGTTCTTTTGCAATGTGTGAAAACAATGACAGATTCAAATAGATACACCCATCCCTCGATTTACACGGTTTTCAAATTTAAGAAAAAATATATGTATTTTCTCTTTTTTCGATTATTATACATAAGTGTACACTGAACGCGATCGTTTCACAAACTTAATTACAACACAGATCCAGATATTGAAAGAACCTTGACGTCTCAGAAAACAATAAAAAATATGCTCAGTCTATAAGAAGAAATTTAAAAACGCGTCAGTTAAAGTAAACAAATTTTGATCACTAAATTCGTAACATAAACAGAAATCTACTATCATTATCGAACTCGGAAAAAGCCAGTAGTTAACTTCGTGAAGTGATAGCTATGACGAAATGACATCAATCCTACTGGATTGAATTTCTTTCAGGGACTCTTAACCAAAGAAAAAACAAATCCTGCTTTTTGTAATAAAACCTCTGGCGACAAATAAAGATTGGTTTTAATTTTCTCTGCTTTTATTTCTTATGGATAATTTTTAATTTATTTTTAAGTTTTTAATTTAATAGCACGAAAAATGTGTCTTTGATCCGATTTACACGGTTAAAGTTTCAGTTGAACCTATCCTACTTTTTTGTATGCATACTGTGTACCATTTTACACGATTTCGATTTGCACGATTTTTCGTGGAACGCATCTGCCGTGTAAATCGACGGACGGGTGTCTAAATACGATATAAAAATATTTTCGGTCACATGTTCATGTTACAGTCATTTGTCATACTTCGGTGGTATAACATATTGAAATACAATTTATAATATTAACGCAAGCAAAGAATTTATAATTACGAATCGTTTCAAAAGTAAGCCTGTTTTTACGGTAGAATGAAACTAGGAGTTGTAGAGCTTTACAGAAATGGAAATCATATGGAAATATGAAAATGCATACTCTGCATTTTTTTCCAATGGAGGGCCTACCTCTACCCAACCTCACGTTTTAATTAACTAAAGATAGAAATTGTCTGTTAAATGTGCTTACGGCACAAATGAGGTCTATTCAAAATTGGCTATTGACATGACTAAAAGTTGTTCAGAATTGACCAAACAGGATATTTTTTTGTTGTATTCAGAGAAATGGAAAATATTCTAACCATATAGAAAAAAAATTAGAAATTTTTGAACATGTAAATAGACATTTTTGAACAGGTACTCCTCAAATGTTATGCAATTAAAATACGAATATAAAATTTATTTTTCAGCAGGATGATACGTACCCCAGTTTACTCTGAGGTTACTCAGTTTTATTGAAATTCCCAAATGGACAGATAGACTAAAAAATTGTAGAACTTTTTGTTTTGGCATCAACTTACATTGGATAAACTAAAGTAATATTATTTTCGTATAAGAGGGTGATGTTCTGTTTATAATAAGCGTTTTTAAAATAAATGTCTGATTAAAATGTTTAATTTTTATAAACCGACAGCAAGTTCGATCAGACTTTGAATTGAGCACTACTTTCATCATCATAATTTGCACATCTTTCCAAAATACGTTCGATAATAAAGCGAACCTTGCTATAATATGAAATCGACAATGATAAATCCTATCATGACTCGGTCGATTTTACCGATGCACTGCAGCGGCACTTTGGACCGAAAGATAGGCGTTCCGCGGATTTTCCCGTTTGTAACTCATAGAAGTTCCATTCGTGTGTGGTTATCGAAGAAAAAACCGATTAATTTCGAGTCAGTTTGTGCCCTAAATACACAAGGAGCGCGGAGGTGATGGGAAACCGCCAGATGTCCGGCAGCTTTACGGAATCCAATTTCGGTCTGTGGAGGTAAAGTTCGCTGGTACCGTCTAACGTGTGATAACGTAATCCGGCAGTGACGGGTGGGATATCGCGCGCAGAATTAATTCAAAAACAAAGGAAACGGGCGAAGACGACCCCGCAGCCGTCGGGGGTGTACTCAAAGTGAAATTCAAAATTAATCCCGCAAGAGGCACGACGAGGGAGTCATGAATTTTGCAGCTATAAAAAGTCACAAATGCTTATTGGACTTAAAGCAGCCGTTCAGGTACACTCCTGTCCAGTTCTGATACGAGGAAAAATTGATTGCAAATGATTTCCACAAGATGTTCCCGGGGGAGCTGGCTATATAAAAAACGAGAATAAATAAATAAATGAAATCGAAAACGAAAATATATTGGGGGAAATTTTTTGCGCCAGATTTTTTATTGTTCTTTTCTTCTGCACACTCGTTGGGGGTATTGGTCGGAATCTGGCGGCAATATTTTTCTGTTTAGTCTGGCTGCCAGTGATTTTGTAACATATCGACAACATCCCCTGGACGCGAAAGAGATTCGCCACGTGGGCCGTGACTTCGCATAGCATTGAGCTCTAGCCGCGATGAATAGAAGTGGAAATCTGCTTTGTGTCGTTCGATTAATGCAAGAACTCTAAAATGGACCGCGGCACGGTTCTGCATCGCGCGGCACGGACTTGTTTGGCCCGGGGCTGTTCCGTGGACTCGCCACTGCCTCTCGCGGTCCGCTTTTGGCGTGCAGAATCCGCCAAGGTCGCCAGATGCAAAGCGCTCGTGCTTCGGTGGCTGCGATGTTTTCTTCTTTTTTTCACACCGCGAGCGTGTGTGTCTTTTTTCCTGTCACTAGAATTTCTATCAATCGGGACACTCTGACCGACTTAACGCGGATGCAAATGGTGCGGACGGACCCGATTCGGGGAATGCTAATCCCAAGGACGTCATCTTGCGCAAGGAGCGCGCTTTTCATTGATGGACACGTCCAAATGTATGCGACACGTGCCGTCCTCGTTCGTTCACCGAGCGAAGTTTTTTGGGATCTCGCAAATTCCCAAATGCCTCTTTGCAATTCAAGTGGAAGGAGCCGAACTTCCCTCGGAACGACGATAAGTTCCCAGTCATTCCTCGAGCAGATTTCGGAATATACGCCATCGTGCATAAATACACAAATTGGCAAACGTGTTTTACTTGTAAATCGACCCATATTACTTTCCTGATCCAGGGCCTCTTTGGCGGGGTGGTACTTTTGTTTTCTGGTAAAGAATTTCGGAAAGCCTTGAAACTGTCTGAACTGAGTGGGGGTTCAAAGAGGTTGCGTGCGTCCCTTGAAATACTGTAGGTGTGTAAACCATAGATCCTTACCTTATTGTCAACAGTGGAGAAAAGTACTAAGGCTGTGAAAGGAATTCAATTTATCGGTTTTTTTTTATTGAATTGAAGGACGATATTCTGAAACAAAGTTGAAAAATGGGATGATTTCCAGAATAATGAAATATATGCCCCTTTTGTAGTAAAATAAATTCTCGTTAAAAGCTTTTTTGACAAAATCGTTATTTCCATACTTCAGTCCGTTTTAGGGTATTCATTTTTAGCCCGCATCCTTATTTGATAAAATTAAGCTTTTATGGCTTCATTCTCTTTTCATCGATTTGCTAGTATCTTAGCTAATTAAAATTTTCCGAAAGTAATTTTTAAAGCATTTAATTTTTAATTTTACTCGGAAGTAGGTGAGACCGGAAATTGCTTTCTTGCCTTGCCTAACAAAATTCGCATTTAAACTAAATACATAAATAAATGAAATTTCTATGCATAAGTAAAGAAGCCTTTTGGCAATGAAAATGATGATGAACAAATTATAAAAAATGTAGTGAACGACTTTGTCTGGTAAGAAATTCTAAACAAATTTGAAAAGTTTTAACATTCATGTCTTCGTACCTTGGAAAATGTCGATTGATAAAAAACACCATGCGGGTCTGACTTGCAAGTTAATTACCAGTTTTGTATTTAATGAATTTCGTCATTTGTAGTTTGAATTGACTCAAAATTAGCATTTAGATTTCTTAAAAATCGTCGGTTGCCAATTTGTAAGCAAAATTCAGAAATTGCAAATAGTGACGAATGAATTTCACTTTATAAATTTCTTCGTTGTTGCATCATGAAAATGTAAATATAATTTTTTAATTCGCTTGTAGACATGTCTAGATTAGTCGAAAATTTGTAGCCCGCATTGATGACTATAGCCTACAATTTAAGAAACCTTTGGATAGTCTTATGGACATGTACTAAGTATGTAAAATGGTAACTGAACTGCTCATGCTTACTCTTACTCTACTAAAGAATTCTCCTCATAAAGATTTCCTAGAATTTCTTAGATCACATCTTCCTGAAACCCAAACCAACATTAGGTTTATTTGTTCAAGTTCCGATGTGATTCCTAAATAGAAACTTTTAAACAAAACGCCAAGGCTCATTAGTCTGATCGGATTTAAAGGAAATTCGACTATGATGAGATTGAAAAGGCATATTAGGACATTTGCGCGCAAAGGTAGGAGATTAATAGACTTCTAAATTGTTATTTGATAAATGATAGCTGTTTACACGTGAAATGCTATGAAAATTTTAGTATAATTTGCGTTACAAAGGTTCCCTGAATTTAAAGGGATTAATATAAATAATCACTAATAGAACTAGACGGCCGCCATTTGAAATTCCGGAGATATTATTTATTTATAAGTGGAGCTGAGAAAAATAACCTTGTACATTGTACATTGTACATTGTGCTTCCTAACATGAATGTAATTATGAGTATAACTAAAAACAAGAGATATCTAATCTGCGAAAACTGAAAAATTTACGTTAAATGTTAATCTTCTTCTGTCATGTGACTCATACCTAAATTGGAATAGCCACTGCTTGCTTAGACCTTACAACCGAAATTTTTGAGTATTCACTTGAGAACTTAATTTTAGTTCTTAAAACATATTTGCATGTTTCAAAATAATGCTTTTCACTTTTCTAATTTGATTCATTTCTCTTTCTAGGTAAGTTTGGTATTTTCCCCCAATTGTTGTAAGTACTTCCACCCTTTGTCATGTAAACGCTGAAACGGAAAGTCATTTTAATTTCATGTTGCGTAGAAAACGGCCTGATAAAATCAGCAAATATTTTTTGTATCCCATTAAATTCTTCCATCTTTAATTTCCCTCCCAAACAATTCTTGCCCATTGAGAAGCAAAGCAGCCATAGTTCTGCTCCAGGCTCTGGGGTTCACCCAACTCTGGTGCCTCTCCACCGGGAGCTTCAGCTGTGCATGTGCACCCTGCACCTATATATCCATGAACCAGGAAGTTTCATATTTGTAGACAGGCTTTAAGCAGATAGTGCGGATAATCTTTAAATAAGGGCAGATCCACTCCGTCGTCTGCTCCTCATCTGGAAGTCGCCGCGGGTCTTGCCTTGCCGCCCGTTCGTCATCGTATTTCACTTTAATTTACGGAGAGTCGCCCGGGGAGCGTCGTCACTGCCGCGGGCTCGTTTACATAACTATTTATCTAACCGCGACGGAATTAGCCGTAATTCGTAATCTTATCAGCGAGCACACGGTCGTACATGGGCCGGCGCGGCCCCGATGCAACAACGCGAAACCGCGCGCTGCACTGGCGAAAACGCGAAAAAATCGGCCTGCTCTCATACTCTCCGTGCCTTTCCGTCCCGCTCCGGGCCCTAAGTGCGGATGGCGGAAAGTTGCAAAATTAATTTCTGCCGGCACTGCCCAGTCGGACGATAAGGGAAATCTGCGGCCCCGCTCCCCGCCGCGCGCGCTTTCGTTGATCTTGCCAACAGCACGGAGTTGGCGCTCGGGTCGTCGTCGTCGTCGGGTGGCTTTCTTCTCGCCTTTCTCCGTACCCTCTCGCCCTCCGCCCCCCGCGCGAACTGAAGGCATAAAAAATTTACATTTTCCTTATTCCGCAGAGGCGCACACAGCCTCCGCGAAGAAAAACTTTTCGTCTTCGAACGGGAACGCCGCGAGCATATTAAGTGGAGACAAGACGAAGGCATCCCCACAGCCTCCAGAGGCGCTTTCCACCGTTGGGACGCGCACACAGGCGCACCGGCGAATGGTGGAAAGTCGTCATCGTTGTCGGTTGCTAGCCGCGCGATGCGATGCGACGATGATGGCAAGTAGAGAAAATTTCCGCCGCTTCTGGCCGAGGGGGCTGGGGCGCGGTGCGGCGGACAGAGTTACAAAAGAATCCACTCGTGCCCGACGACACTTTTCTGATGAAAATTTCCAACCCATACAACGGCCCACAAAAAGGGGTCACTCTCGAGCAGCGCGGTGGTGGTGGTGCATTTCCCGTCTTCGTGTACCGTGCCGTGCCAGAGTGTGTGTGTGTGTGTGCGACACTATGGGAAATCGATAAATGGGACGTGGGAAAAGTACGGACGTGGTTTTCCTTTTTCAGCAGAAATTTTGTAATCAGCGACGGGCGTCTCTGTGTGCGCCGCTGAATGCTTTTCCCATATATGAAGGACCTCTCGGACGGGGCGCTGTGCGGTCCGAGGTGGTGGACTGGGACTGGGTGCGGAAAATGGATTTTGTCAGCGAACCGAGTTTCCACAAATCTTTCTCGGCTGCTGTCCATTGTGCCGCCCCCCACTCGGGGCCCCGTCCATGTGCAGAGCTATTTTCGTTTGAGGCGGATTGTTAAAGAAGCTTGTGAATCGAATCACAAATTGCAAATTTTTTGTTTAGTAACTATTTCCGCGTGAATATAATGCAATTGGCCCCTCCCAAGGGCAAACATCTTCAGTTTACTTACTGCACGTTTTATTTTAAAGGCTATTCCAGGGCCCTTTTTCAGATCAGGCGAGTAACACCGGCGGAAGGAGTTTTCAGGCCTTTCATGACCTTCAAGTAAAAAGGAATTGTTGGTCTCTGGGATGAAGGACCAGCCAAAAGTTTTCTTTTTGTGCCCCTTTGGCAGTGCCAGCAGCCCGTTCCCTTGAAGTTACATTAAAAGAAGGAGGAGAAGAAAATGTCGAGCAAGTGAACGACCCTAATTAGTTACACTTTTGAACTTGGAAAGTTACTCTTTACTGCAAAAGTGGTAATCTTAGAAGTAACCTTGACTATGAATCTTGGCTTCTTGCTCACGATCTTTGTGCCTATGCGATGAGTTCGACATTGTGATGACTCCGGCAGCGAATGTTTTTAGAAAATGCTAAGAAGGTTTAGAAAAATCTTCCATGAGAACGTATAGAAGCACACGTGAAAAGCATGTCTCGTTCTAATGAAAGCTTGTTTGGGATGGATCCACTCCCTTGAAGGCGGAAGGGTTAAAAAAAGTACAGTTTATAGATGCTATAAAGAATATAGCGCTTGATTTGTTTTGCCATGGATACTCATAGGGAATTGAATTACACACACCACAATTTGCATGAGGCAACTAACTAACTAGGTGAGAATGCCTGGTGGAATTAGTAACCTATATGTTTATTCCTTTCCTTGTTATAACCTAAACGGATTTACAGATTGTGTTAAATCCAGTGCCAAACAAATTTACTGGCTTTCGCAAAATATCAATGGTAGTTATGAAGATTTAATTATTTCCTTCGGAATTACAACTAAAGAATATTTTACAAGGCAGGCCATGTCCCACATCACTATATTTACCCATAAATTATGATAGCCTGATCGCGTAATTAGCATCCTTTGACCATAATTAAATTCAACTAGGATGACTCAGTGATGGAATCTACCCAAATTTCCGAAGACGTTCCACTCTTTTGCGACATGAATTGACTTATAGTGGTAAAGTGTATTTACGCGAAACTTCGCACGGGCATGTATTTACGAAAAATATTTTTGATTGAAATGAAAACATGCCTACCTTTACTATCATTGCGTTCTACACTGCATGTCTCTACAGTACGGCGGGCTGATTTCTGTAAACAAGTTGTGCATTAACTTGTTTTCAATATTCATGTTTATTATTGTACGTGCCAAAACATCGCTATAATTATCGCTATGGTGTAGTAATCGCTTTGAAAATTTTACAACTTTGTTTACAACAAATTGTCACGTGATAATTTGAATTTCGGTAAGTACTTGTTTTAAACTTATAACTTCCAAAAATATTTCCGATTTTCTTAATTAAGATTTATGTAAAGTTGTTAATTACTAATGAACATCGATATCTTAGAAACCGGTGTGGAATGAATGAAATTCTTCACAAACAGTTCGTTGTGTTTCCATTTTAGATTTTTTTATTATAACGTAAAGGTGGGTGAATTGTTTCTACAAAAGTTTACAATTTACAATTGAATAAAATTTATTTCCCATTTAAAACATACATTCTTTTATTGTAAAAAATCATTTTTTTCTGTGCTTATGTTTTTCTTCTAAAAGATTAATGAAAGGGTGTAGTCAACCTTAGCTTTGCTTAACTTACATAACCTGAGTGTAGAAGGTAGGAATTTGCCCTCCAACGCAGATTACAATCTAATCAAGCTAAAATGTAAGTTCGAGTCGGCTGTAGTAAAAAGAAAGTGCAGGGCTCTAATGCAGAAAAACCGAAGGCCACCTTCGTCAGCAGGCGGCAACAAAGCCAGACGATTGAATTAACATAAATCACGTAACACTTACCGCATACGGAGCAGCCGGCGGCCGTTCTACTGTCGTGGAAATCGCAAAGCAAATTAGCGAGTACTGTCTGAAATGAATTTCTCACCTGTGCAAAGGTACGAGCTCCATTCGCTATCAAGGCGAAAAACAACTGCAGCAAAAAGTCATGATCATGCGATTCGTCGCACTAAGGCACGATCTATGCCCCAATGACGTGATTCCAATAAAACCGCAATTCGTGAGGCGGCTAAGTGCATTTCAATCGTTTCCATAATTTCCCCCCAATTAATTATTGCAGCTGCCATCCGCGCCGTTGGCCGAGCCCGAGAGGCTCTAGCTTCAGTTCTAATCAATGGCCGCCTTCGAACGTCTTCGCGCTGCAACAAAGTATCACAAAGTGAGCGTGACACGGCAGGCCACTGTGCGACAAAGCGACTCGGTGGCATGCAATTAATTTATCTGATCGAAGCCGCTTGATTGAAACAATAATTCGAGGCCACAGCGTGGGGCGGGAGTGGTACTGCGGGTCAGACGCGGGTGTTATATAACAGCAAACCTTATTCGTTCTGGCGGACGACCGAGGCACTGATGCAACTCGGTTTCACATGAGTCCCCGGCGATCCACTGTCGCTTCCGCAACTGTAGTGAGAACAATCATATTACAACGAGCAACTCACGACACCCGACAGAGTAAACAAGTCTCGTCCACGCGGCTCCCGTTGATGCTGACTTATCAGGCAAGGATCGTTTTTCACCGGTGGAAATGTTTAGGCTACGTCAGACCTGAACGGACTCCTCAGTTTCTGTTTGGAAACATTCAACACCCTGCCTCAGCCTAGGTACACCTAATCGGGCTGCCTTCAGACCTGACCTAGTACATTTCTTTCTAAATGATTCCGATTGCCTGAACAGTAGTTACTCTTCAAGGTCTCCTCGAAACATTACCCCTCTGAGTCATTTGAACTTGTTAGATCACTGCGAAATGTAAACAATGAAGTCAATATTTGAAAAAGTATTATTAGAGGGGGAATAGAGAAGTACTTCCTTTGTAAAAATTATCGAATAACTACAACAAATTCTCTACTTAATAAAAAAATAAGTGAACGCTATAGGGATAAGTAATTTTTTCGTTTGTAGATGGAAAACCATTATTAGTAGATGGGTTTTTTTCAAAATATTTGTCTGTTCTGTTTTTTCTTTAAAAATTGAATAGCATTTCAAAAAACCTATACTACAATTTCACCTGCAAAAACATATTTCCGATCTGTTTTGTATTTGACTTCTTTTGTCTTGTATCATGTCGATCGATATGAAGGTGTATTTTAGAGCGAAAACTGGGCTGTGTTCACGTCAAATTTTATATCGATTTAATAGTTAAGACGTTATAGGATAGCAGAAAAAGGAGTATAATTTATTAGAAGTAAGATTTGTCAGTTTGTCTACGTAATTGTTTTGTTGTTATTTTATCACGTATCTTTTCGATTTTTACGAAACCTATAGAGTTAGTAAGCTCATAAATCTATTTAATTACACTACCATTACATTCTTCCCGAATCATTAAGATAAAATATCTAATAAAATCAAATTGAATAACAATGCTAGGATCTCTTATAAAACGTGGCCTAGATCGTAAAATCCTGGAATCAGTTCCAAATTATGCGGAAGCAAATAAATAACGATATTTCTTTTGATTTCGAAAGAATAAAATAGAGCATTCAATGTATAGGCATGATCCTTGAATAATTTGAAAATATATAATATGATTTTAGAGCGAAGGAATAGGGCCAAAATGGCATCAAGAGCTAGCTTTTTCAAAATTAGAAATGACAAACTTTTCATTCTACCTGTTGTGTTTGTCTATCTATCGCGGATGAGGTCGTAGGAACTGTCTGGTAGTGAAATTCGAGTTGAGAAATCAAACCTTTCTACTATATTTGGAAAACTTGTTTAAAATTGTTGATGGTATCAAGCAGTAAAATGATGTCACATAATGTGAGATACCACTTCTTGCGATCCAGCGGCCTCTCAAGCCACAATCTGCGAAAGAAAAAAAAATATTCGCAACAAGTTATTCATTTTCCTGGTAAGTCTTATTGCTGAAAAAGAGGGCCAATAAGTAATTACGAGAATCACAGCGGGTCGCCGAGTGTCCGCTGCCGCCATTGCAAATGGCTGTGAAGGACTTTGAGTCACGTTTGTGTCAGTCGTGACTGGCCGTGCCGCTGAGTGCGACACTCGCGATTTGTCAATCACTCCGAATGAAATCACAAGTCATCAGACGGCGATCTCTGATCAGATAGCGGTCAACGGAGAAAAGGAATTTATTGTGACAATTATCGCATGCACCGCCGCCGCTACGGCCTCTCGGGCAGCTTGCATTTTATGCAAAGAGATTCGCGAGGTCACCGCGGAGTGTAACCCATTTCCATGGTCCGCTGCATCGCTGAATGGCGACGGTGCCGGTCTATTTCTGTCCATCTCAATGTGTAGCTCCAATAAAACGTGAAAGTTTTTTTTTTTTTTTTTGTTATAAATAATATGTCACCAGAAGTGGTCCTTGACATTGGTCGATGCCATTGAACCGTGACGACAAATTGACCCAGCGGTATATGTGCAATGATGACGACCAGCTCCCGCCCGGCCACGGCTTCGCTTTGCATGCACTTCCAAATCCAACTACCCTTGATCACTTAATGTCGGTAAAGTGGTTTTTAGTGATAATGCAGAAATGATGTCAACAACCAGTCACCACCAAATAGGAAGGAGACTCCGCGTGCGTTCCATTCGCAGCGTAACGAGCTACAATTTTCCACCGTTTATTCACTTGCGGTGACGCTTTTATTGTTTTGAGTGGGTGGTTATAGTCATCTCATCGCAACTCATCAAGATCAGCTCTGGTTTGTTTTTGTTTATTTCGGTGCTTGTCCGTTTGGCGACATCGACATCCCCCTGCCTCGTTTGGAGTGATTAAGTGTGATGATTATGCCATGATATTTTCATCGATGTGGCGCAGTGCAAAAGCATCATAACATCACGAACTCTAGAAAATTAAGTATGTGGATGCGGCATCTCAATAAATTTCCGATGACTTAGTTCCTGTTCAGGGCCACGTATGCGACCATCCGTCTCGTGCAGATTGACCACAAAATGAACTTGTCCCAGCATCCATACTCGCTTATTGACCTACAGAAATCCATTGGGAACGCTGCTTGCTAACAGACAGCCGGCGTGATCTAATCATTTGCCTTTCCTATTTGCGCAGGCATAAAACCCCAGCACCCTCTATATGAGTATTGAATTAAGACAATTTGCAGCCGGCCGCTGTTTGCTCGCCGTCCGGTTCATTTGTGGCCGCAACGCGAACAACAAATTCATAACTTGCTCCCGCTGAATGCTGCCGGAAAACCGCAAGATGAAAACTGTGCGCGCCTCCTCTAATTTATTTACTTATTTTTTTCGCCGTCCGACGAAAGAGAAGAAAAAAATTCAGTCAGTGGCCAGAGAATTAGAATTCTCCAAATGCCAGGGATTAATTTTATTCTTTTCAAGACGTGACCCATTTTCATGGGCCTTTCTTGTCGATGGCGATTCTTATTTATTTTATGGAAAGTGAAATATTTCGCATTCCGTTGGACAGGTCGGAGTTATATTTTCGATAAATGCGTATCTCTTAGGATTTCAGCTCCGTGGGCTGTTCTCAATTGGACTACAGATATAATTATACGTAATTCCTTGTACGACCATACTAGCAATAGCATACAAAGCTCTTATTGTATAATTAAATATAGCCGAAGGTCTATTAAATTGCAAGCAATTAAATATCGTATTGATTGGAATTTTCCTAAAACAAGGACCAATCAGGTCTTAATCACATAAGAATATTCTCGTTACTTTCCAAGTAAAATATTGGAGCAGACATGTAAGAAAAAAATTTAGCTTAAATTAGTCTTACCTGTTGCTCAAACCTTTGGATAAAACGTGCTATTTTATTATTGTTGAAAGCTGTGCGGAATCCACTTAAATTAAATAGTTATATTATAGTTGTTTTGATGATACAGAACAGATTTTGAAAATGTTGCTTATTTATTTACGAATCGGCTGAAAATACTAAAGCGATTTTGATAGAATTTTTACTAATCGGTTTAAACCTACTTGAGATATATCATATAATTATTATATTTGTCCGCCCACTTTTTTACATGCCTGTGTATTCATTACAACAAAATTCTTAGGCGGAGAAATTGCCTATTTGAAATTGCAATCGGTAGGTAAGAGGAATGAATTTAAATCTAATGACAAATTGTAGCATAAGTAGAGAGGCTGTGGTTCAATCTCGGATTTCTGTTTTACCCAAATATTCCTTGATAGGCTTCCGTGAAGTTTTCCTGTTATTTATAACAAAAATATTTTTCAGTGTCAATTAAAGTGGGTCTTTGCTATTTTCTTTGTTATACTGTCTGTTATCGACTGGGCTGTACACACAAAAAAGTGAATTTTCAATAAGATGTGCTCAAAATTAGTTCAGCATTTACCGCGAACGCTCGTTTTATCACTTGTAACTTTGAAAAATCGGTTTTGTTGCTGTCCAGTAAAGTAAAAAAATCTACCTGAAATATGCATATATGATATATTTTCCTAAACCTACTTCCAATAGAGAAAATAATCAATGATAAAATAAACAGTGAGAAAGGGCATATGGGAAAGTTTTTTTTTTTTAAACTTTGATCAATAAGGTTATAAAAATAATCACCCAAAAAAAAGAAGTGATTTGTAATAATGCAAAGTAATAAAAGAATAGCATTATTGTAGAACTTTTGTTTTGAAGAGAATAAGGACTCTATTTAAATTGTTACTTTAAACATTTCTGTTGCATCTAATCTGGGTGTTATCAAGACGATTATAGAAAAATATAGAATTAAATTCATTAAAACTTTATTAAACTATCTAGCCTTTAGTTTTGTATTTCCATTTTCGCTTTAGGAGCGATGATAATTTCTGATAATTTTTGATTTATTAATATAGACATTATTTTGGAATGAAGTTATTTCAACTTGATGTGAATCAAATTAGGTCTAAATAAAATGTGCAATTTCTCGCCGATGTTGTTTCCATAGAATTTTCTCTTACTTTGAAAGGTACTGAACAGGGTCTCCATGTGTATATAAATAAAATGGGGTATGATTTCACTGTCTTTTATAGTAGTTCTTAGTATAAATTCCTAGGTAATCGTGCTGTTTCAAAAATAAATATGCACTTTCTGAAATACTGTATATTCGGGCCGTTATCTCAAAATAACAAATTACATTGGTTATTCAGTGGAAATAACCCTCCAGTCAAGTCATCAACGAATTGCAATCGTTCCACAGTATATAGAAGGAGACAATTAATTTTCTTTACTTAATTATGCTGTACTCTTGAAGCGTTCCTTACTAGACTGCCTGAAAACGTAGCAGGTCACAACAATAGCAGCTCCGTCTTTCACATTTCATTCGTCTGCATCCAATTTGAACGGCTGTACATTCAAACGATGATCTGTGTTGTGTCGACAACTTGCAACAATGTTGAAGACCGAAACAACATTGAAATCGCTCTTGAAAAAGAGATTTATTACAGAAATAGTTGCAAAAACTCCAGACGGGTCGGCTGTCGTTTGGGGATGATGGTATAGTTCAAAGGAGCCAAGGTATCTGATTTACATAAGGGCATAAATCAAGAAAGACATTCAACCAACATGGACACAATCAACATGGTGGCGAAATTTATAATCTAATAACTTACAAAGTTGTTTTTAATTGCCAGCCGCTAAAAGGCAATTAAATTTATAAAGCCGGCACTTTTACGGCCGCTTAAATGCCGAAACTCGGGTATACGTTCCGCCCGGGCCATGAAATAGATATTTAAATCTTTATCTGGGTGGCGGCGTACGCGCCTCGAATGGCTCCCGGCTGCAGAATGAACGGATCCGCGTTTGGCGCGCCGATGTGGTAATCTAATTTTGGACAACGATATCAAAATGCGGTGAATGTTTACTCGTCCGAGGCCCAGGGGGCTGTTACACTTTTGACAACTGGACAGTTCGCACCACGCCAAACGACAGTATAATAATGCACGCTGGGATTTCTAGGCAGCCAGCATGACGTGTGATTATTAGTAAAATTAGAAGATAGGTTTGTCTACCGTCGGGTCCCTGCATGACACAGTAAAACAACAACCAGGCAATATCTAAACTATGAATTATTTGCAGTGTTGACTTTATTTTGTTGTTCCATCGGTTAGAAAAACACTATATAAATCACGTCGACAAACTTTTATTATGGCTTTAGAAGAGTAGTGTGAAAAATCCTTGGCCTGAATAAGAATAGTTTTTGAGAGCCTTTCTTCCGTATTAGCACGAAATTGTGTCTTCATATACTCCGACTAACTAACTTTTTTATATCGTTATATTTATACGTAGTATCTGTGAACACAATAAGTGTATGTTGCAACATTGATCCCAATTTGAAGTGAATTTGTTTTTTTCTTTAATTTCAATTTCACTGAACGATGATTTGGCTTGATTTGTTTTAGGAAACGATAGTATGAAATTTTCCCAAAGAAAAGATCTGCTTACTTTGTATTTTTGATTTTTTGAAATACTGTCATATATAATTTTGAATTTTATGTTAAATTAAATAACTTTGTGAACAGTCCGTGTAATCGGAAAGTTAACGACTTACTTTTTAATTTTCTACTTCATATTTCTCTTTATTCGTACAATACCTACAGTTTTCCTTCGGTGGTGCTTCGCACGACTATGTATATATAAATCTCTGTCTATTACTACTTTTAAAGTTGGTAATTGTATTCTCTGGTGAACATAGTACAAAAATTGCGCTCAGTATTATTACTAATCAAGTTAATACTATATAAACACTAATAAAGCTCTTTTCTCTTCTTTTTTCTAAATTTCATTTATTTCCTCGTTCTTAGATATCGCGCTAAGATGATAAGAACTCCAGATTGCTCGTTTCAATTCGACTATAGATCAGTAAACAAATTATTGAAATACATGAGTATGAAAAACATACTCATTTAGTCATTCTGGAACGGAGAGAGAAATAGAGACAGAGATAAACTTAATTTTACATTCTATCAATTAACATAAATCATATTATTAATTATACTTTTTCGAAAATATGAAATAATGTGATCATTTAAAATCCATTTTTTGCTCTGGGCAGCTTTGCAAATTATGATTTCATCAACGCAACCGCATAGTACACCGTTTCCCTAATTTCCTTGCCAGTTCGTCATAATTTAGCCATTCACTCACCTCCGGCCATCAACTCGCCGTGCTGCAAAATGAAATCACTATCCCCGCAGGAGGTGAATGCAACTATTAAGTATAATTGCAATAACATTTCATAGGCCTTCTCGCGAAAACAATTTGATCGCGGCGCAATCAAAATATTAAGACAGGGTCATCACCTTTGCGCTCCGCAAACAGAGCCAGTTCAAGGTCCAGTTCAGCCTCCCTCCTTTGGTCTTATGCACGACCAGTTGTGCTAAGCATTTTTGAGATTGCTCAAATTTTTCACCACTCCCGAAAATAAACGTGTCACCCAAAAAGAAAATAACTAAATAAATATCAACGTCTTTTTAGAAAGGCCTTGGAAGCATTCTATGCTGCTGTACGCAATCCTCCTCATGTCATATTTTGTGAAATGTGTTGATTCAACGGTAGCCAAGCCGTTGTCGCTTTGCGCGCGAGGTACTGCGCCAAATAAGTTTTTTTTTCCTTTCTTTAAAGAAGCCCCAAGTGCTCTTCACCGGCGGTACCGTTCGTGACCAATCGAGGCTGATTATATAAATCACTAATTTCCCCGCGACTCTTGCGGCCAGAGTTCATTGTCACTGCTGCACCTCGACGATTTTTTGCGCTCATTTCCGATGTGATTTACCTTATTTTATAGCTTCCCCGGAGAAAACTCCTTTTGACCCCTTTGTTCACGGAGGCTATTTTTTTGCGGTCAAGGGAATCGAAGAACTTCTTCACAGACAGTACGGCTACCTTTGCCGCCAAGTTTCCTCTTGAAGCTTGGGGCTTGTATTCAATGTGGATCTTCCTTCTTCACATCTACTCCAAATCTATTTTGGATTCTAATTAAAGTCGAGGATTAGAACTCCTCAACGTTTGACATCTGTTCGGACTGGTCTGGAGCAGGGGAGGGCGCTGAGGCGAGTGGAAACAATCGTCACATTTGACTGGTGACACGTTTTATTAGCAAGGGGTGGAGGTTTTTCTCTTCGGACTGCGCACGTTTCATATCCGTTCGCGAGATGACATCGCTCCATCGTTTAAATGATTTCGCGACACGCATCTGGCGAGATATTTTTGATTTCGTGATAGTGTTCATCCACACATTGAACGAATTAAATATTTTTCAAATATAAATTAGGTCGGTATGTGACAACCGAAGACAAATACATATCACGGAATTCCACTTTGTGCCCTGATTTTGAGTAAGAGTTCTTTAGGTTTTATTTAAGTAAAAATCTTTGGAAGAGACAAGCTATAAGAAGTATAAAGTAATTTTAACGCTTTGAAAATACACGAATACTTTTAAATATTTAAAAGACATAGTTGAATTCATCAATGAAGAAGTATTTATCCAATTTTCGTGTGGACCTAAATTAATGATAATGTTTATATTTAAACATTCTAGAGTTTTAGTTTTAAAGGAGTTTTACAAACAGATAAAGTCCTAATATGGTGTTCAAAGCCCTTGAAGTCTTAATTACTTAAGAAAAAAATTTGCCTTCATTCTTTTCTCAAGGCAGATTACAAGACGACGGAGAACAGACAAAATTTCAGCAGTGGGAAGTATAAGTGATACCCCCAATTAATTTAAAAAATCCCTCATACTCATTCGGTAGTTCCAGACAAAGTGGTGAATAAATCAGAGAATTAAGCGATGAGCCTGAAAAAGTAGGATATTTTTCATAATTATAAAAAAAAACATTAATGAATCGATTTTCCAAGAACTTATATGGAACTACTTGTGAAGCAGCTCTTCTCAAACCAAAAAAATATAGTAAAAAATATACAGACGAATCTTGTCCTTTTTAAATCGCTTAAGAAGTTAGTTAAAAGGCCAAAACAAGGGAAACAATTTTTTCTGTAAAACAAATATGAACGAACTAGAAAAACTAAAAAAAAATGTACTTATATGGACATAGAAGCTAAACCGCAAAGGATTAAAGGAGAGGTAGGCAATTACTGCGATTTCTTAAAAAAACATCCATATACACTACTCTTGCCTCCTAAACTGGTTTCATCTGTGAAATACTTTTGATTTCTTTTACTTTTTTATTTTTATTTTTATTCTATAAAAATCTGATGTTCATAAATCTGTGGGGTACGCCTATTAATTTCCATAATTTCAAGTTCATTGCTACTTACATTTACGAGTTGTTTAAATTCTTCATGGACGGATACATTTATGAAATATAATAATGTATCACGGAATGAATAAAAAAGCATCAGAAAAAACCAGCGGCCAGAGCCAAGAATTCTTCTTGAACAGTTCCTGTTGATGCCTAGATTGATAAATTTAAAAGAATTTCACGCGGAGCTTTTGAAATATATTTTTTTCTGTTTTAATTATTGTAGCACATGGTGCCATATTTTCGAGAAATTAATATTTTATTGTATTAATTTGTTAATTTGCAGTAAATTTTCTTGTTATGACATGTGAAAAGGGGGCGAGCATTTTTTTAATATTCAGAATATATTTAATATTTTTGGCGACGGTTTTGCGCAATAATTTTATGTAGATAAAATATTCTCTTGGAATTGTAAATTGGACTCAAAATTATTTATTATGATGGGAGATTTATTAAAAATTTTAAATTTTCATAGATAGGGGGATTTGTATTTTATTTCAATCAATTCTTATTTCATAAATTGTATTCTGGATCTTAGGAATGTGTGACTGATAGTGTTTCTCTAATTGTTTTTCTCTCAATTTCAGGATACATAGTATTAGCCGCTGCTATATCGCTCACGGGAGCAGTTACAATTACTTTGGTTGTAGTATTACGTTGCTTGAGAGCAACACGGCGAGCCACAGGGGCTCTGGCATTACCAATACCACTCTTGCCAGAAGATCGTACTCCTTTAAACGCGGAGCCGGAACACCCTGTACCCGTAAGTATTTGAAACTAATTAGTAATATTTTATAACAAGTCTAATATTAAATGAGACTATAAACGCCAAAGTAATTGCTATAAAGTTAAATTCTAACCTGTGACCTCAACTGTTGCTTTAAAAGAAGATAAGCATATATCAATATAAAATACTAATAAATAAACTTTAGTTATGTCCGTACTTAACTAGTCGCAGTTCGAACTAAATAATGTTTTCTTCGACCTTTAACTATCGGATTAGTCACTGAGCCTAGAAGTGACTGAAAATATATTACTCATTGACTTCAACTGTTAATCAATCCTTAGTGTGACTAATCCTAGGCCTTTGACCATAAAATACGAGCTGGTTATTTTGAAAATGATTTAAGAAAGTTTTTTAGAAAAATTCATTTCATATTATTTTGAGTTTTTGATCATGTAACAAATTGATCCAACATTTCCACTCAAGTCAACTTTTAAAGAAGATTTCACCCATGTAAGTTCGATGCTCTCATTATTAAGAAGTTTCTGTTTTAACTTAATTTAATAGATTTATTCAGTAAATATAACAAAAATTACCACCCGAAGTTTAAAATAGTGCTGCAAATACTCGTCAACGTCTGGTTAGTATGATAAGAATCTGGAGCAGAACAATTTACACTGTGTTCTTATTTCTTTCTGAATATGATGCAATGTTATTTTATTAATTCATTTACGCTGTATTAGGTTCAAAAATATTTCTGGAATATCAAACAATAAGAAAAGTAAAAAAGCAATTAAATATCTTAAACAGCACAATCAGTAACTGTACAAAAACAACGTTTATTACAATATTAGAAACTAAAACACAATTTTATTTAGTTGTCTTCTTCATATTCAGTATTTACTTAGCAACTAAAACCAAGTGAAAAAACTAGATGTTCACGTATTACCCTTTCCAATTGCCTTGCTTCACTTATTGCTTCTTCAATCCACGGTCTCAGCTCCGATACCTTTGCAAACATATGAATACGCTCGTCAGCATTGCTGATGACGCCCACTAGAACAACGCCGTTCCCCCGTCGTACAATCGCTGGACCACCAGAATCACCAAAATACAGTTGCATATCAGGGAAATTGGGAATTGCACATAGTCGACTCGGAGCACGACATAGCGAATTGTCGATTGTTGCTTTTGCATATCTCAAAATATCAGTTCCGCCCCAACCACTTGCTTCAATCTCTTCTCCATCGAAGTCATCATCGACTTCCGCAAGTTGAACTACTGTGAGATTTGTAAGGTCCAGTGGTTTTTCCAAAGTAATAAGCGCTATGTCGTATAAATAACCATCGTAATTTCTGTGGATTTTTATGGAAAATACATTTCGACTTTGTCCACTTCGATCGTGTCTATTCAACACACCGGCTTTGACGGCCACTTTCCTAGGATCAATGTCCGGCGTGCAATGGGCTGCGGTTAGAATATAACGATCAGAAAGAATAGTCCCTCCACAGAAGTGGTTGCAGTTAAACCCAGCGTATGATTGAAGACTAACTTGGTATCTAAAAAGATGCGCTCTATCCTCTTCAACAGGTGGTCCGATGGCTCTCCGGAATCTGGTCCGATTATTTTCTCGTTTGTGTATAGTCTTACATATTGTCAATGCAATAAAAACTGCGAAAAATCCAATGAAATTAATTGGGAACATTTTGCAAACTGACAAACTCGCAATTTGTTTGTAGGCTTTTATATGTTCAAAATCTACTTACAAGTCGCTCATTCGACAATTGTGCTAATACAAGTGCAAGCAACAGACCGGATAAGATACTCACACGAGCGCTTTTCGAATTTGCTAAGCCATTGCAATTAATCATCAATTAATCATAAATCATCTATAGACTAATGTAATCATAAAAGTAGCCCTTAAGATGAACGTTGGTTGACTAGTGCATGTGGATTTGTCTTTTGCAGAACCTTTACCGATTAAAACGTTGCATCCTGCATTTATTTATAACAGTAAAAATATATAGGTAGGACGTCTCTGGACGTAATGTATTCTCTGTGTACTAAAATCCAAATTCGCTGCATAGTGTGGTTGCCTGATTTTTTTATTTTTGTGTAAATTCAATAATTTAAGTGTTCAACAGGTAGAAACGTTCACGGTACCATGCTGCTTATACAACAATTACGTATATGTCAAAAAGCCAACTAAATTAATTATAAACAGAAGTGTTAATAATTCACTCTACGTCGGCCAGTCTTACATTCAGGCAAGTAATAAAAATGCTAATAATTTAAAAAAAATGTTGAACACCTTCTCAGTAAAATTAATGTCAAAAATTCGCACTGTAATTGATACTGATTTTAATTTCCTATGAGTTTTAGAAGAAGACCTTTCATATACCACCCGTAGATTTCTTCGAGGTTCATAATGTGCATAGATCTACACTTTTAAGAATTATTCAGTAATATTTGAAAATTTTGAAAATACTACTCTCTTACAAAGTTATAGCAATAAATGTAACCGCGCGTCAAGGAGTCACCTTCACCTACCAAAAACTTCAAGTGTGTTTTTCTCGAAACTTAGTTTTTTGACTATTCAGCCAGTTTTCAATATTTTTTAATCTGTTCTTTTAAACTTTTGTAATGAATGACTCTACAAATTCTTGTTCCATTTCTTTAAAGTTTTTGTTCAACAATTTTGTATATACAATTAAATTTTCCTTTGCCATTGCAAGTGTTTTTGAACTTGGTCCATGGTTATCATAAGTTTCTTTAATGTATCTCGACGTTCAATGTCTGCTGCCAATAATCGACGTCGGATTGTATGCAATGATACCTGAATGTCCTTTTTGGCCAGTTTTTATTGCCCTTGGCAGAATGTGAGTATCGGATTAGATTTAAACAGTAATCTAATTACTTCATCCGTTGTTTCTGTACTTGATCGGGTTTTCCCTCGCCCAGGTAATTCGCCTATATTCTCGGTGTCCTTATACCCCCTCACCCTCTTCTTCAGGAATGTTACAGACGTTTTTGTATAACGAACTATTTGCTTGACGGTAATTTTTGGTCCTGTCAGGTGTTTTGCTAGGAACCAAATTTCAAAACGCTTTGTTTCTGTGAGATATGTTTTTGTGAAGCCGACTGTAACTACAGCGTTACTTTGCAAGATTAGTTTTGATTTTTGCAAATCTAATTATTTTGGCGGCGGACGGGGAGACGTAAATTGTTTATTATTTTATTTTTTTTATAATTTAATAATCAATTAAAAATGCCTAACCAGCATCATCACTTAGTTTTTACAAAACAACCTTCAAAATAATTTCTCTAATTTATCTATTTTCTAGTGCCCGCGGGGGTATGTAACCGCTTAAATCGAATTTTATTTGAAAACAAGACGATTCTTAAAAGTAAATGAGGAAATTATTTTTATGGTAACATATTTTTATAGTTTTCAGCTCACAAATCTCGTATTCCAGGCTTAGTAATGAGTTTGGCTTTCACTTAAAATTTACTCTTCCTTATTTTCATTCAGAAAATGTGGATATAAGAAATCTTAGTGAATTTCAAAATACCTGGCAAACAATGTTTTAAATATCACGAATTATATCCTGTCAATTGCTGAGTTGGAAGTATTTCTTGTGTCGTGAAGTACTGTTTAATTTTGAATTAATCAACTCTAGAGAATGTTGTGAATGAACACCTGGAATTGCAAATCACATTCAACCCCATATATGACCGCCGGGATTAGCCGGCTACTTAATATTGTAACCCGAACGTTGGCTAAGTTCCTTGACCCCATCATATATGTTTGCAATGACGAATTACGCAGCTGATCCAAATTTGGAGATAGCAATCAAATTAGTTTCTATCTTATTTGGCGCCGACGAGGCTACGTGCCAAAGAAGGAAATAATGCTAAAAATGTAGCGAAATGAAAAAGATGGGAAATCGAACATAATAGGCAAAATGCTTAAATGTTCGGCGATTCACCTCTCATGTTCCATGCTTCAAACCAAATTCCGAATCACGGCAAAAAAAACCACTGCGACCTTATTTAACCGCAGGAATTATAAATGAAGTTGCCGAAATAGGAATTTGCTCTAATTTTGCTATTTAACATTTCTGTTCATCGAGGTTTCGAAATAAGTTGTATTTGATTTCTTGTTAAAATTTTAAAGTTGAGATTTTTCGCAGAGGTGGTTAACCTTTAACTACATTCTTGGGGTCAAAACTGACTGTACGAAAAATACTTTTGAAGCTTATGAAGTTAAGTCTTTTTACTCATTTCAATAAAAAATAAAATATCTGTATTTCTATAAGATTAAAATTTTACATCCTGCAGCTTGTTTTTTGGATAAATTAATCCTTACTTATGAAGCAATTAACTTTAAATTCGGGGTCAGAAATGACCCGTGAGATGTAACTTGATTAATTAACTTGAGTATAGCTAAAGACTAGCATAGTACATATTACCTATCTGACCGAACCAATCGAACCTCTGTTTAGAAATCCCAGTTCTTATTGCGAGTCGTGGGTAGATTGGCGTTTGTTGGTCGTTTGTTCAAAAGCTAATTACACCGTCGGCACAAAGACATATACCGGATAGTATCCCGCGGCGCCAAGGCGTCCGCTGCAAGGTTCTAATCTTCAGGCTGTCTTCATCAGTTCTTGCCCCAGGCCAGTGGTCACTCAAAGAGCTGGGCCCAGTTGAGATGTTTGTGCAGAACCGGCTGTGCTCGCGCCTTACCGCCTGGGACTTTGGCACGTGTAGCCCCACGATTAATTCGCCTTCTGGCTGCTCGGGTCAATATCAAGATTCCTTGGAGCCAAGCCGGCGTTCCTCGCGAGATCGCGGCGGTCGGCGTAATCGCTGATCGCCACAACGATCGCCAAGAAGACCCCAGGCCCATCGCAGTGTCCGAGAGGAAGAAGAAGATGCGCGGAGCTGCAGGCAGGAGGCGACATTTGCAAGTCACCAAAAAATTGTTTGTCCAAAAAGTTTGGATGGACACGCGGTCGAGGGGCGTTCATTTAAATAGCGTTCGTTTGGCGCGGTCTCAATTTTGATAAATGGTCGTGGGGTTATTGGGCTGTCTAGCACATTTCATCCAAATCGGCAATCGACTTTAGTTTCTGCTGCGCGCGGAGAACCGCCCGGAAAATTGGGTCAATGTGGCGCTGCTGTCTGCCATTGTATCGATTTTCAGCAGTTTCACTTTTCGCCTGCCGCGGTGATATTTTTTATTGCTAAAACCTCTCAGAAGCGGGCTTGGGATTCAGGTCAACCGGCAATGGAACGATAACACTATAGATCACAAAAATATTAAAACTCACTGGAAGAAGCATTATTGATTACCGTTTTATGGCGAAACTTTTTTTTTTATGTTTTCAAGAGAAATTTGATGAAACTGCGATATTTTGGAGTATATTCAATTTAGTCAAGGCAAGGTCTTGATAAGCTTAGATTGCTTTTAAACTGCGGCGGTTAGATGATCTGGGAAGCCCTCTACAAATCATAACTAAGGCCAGCAGCAATTTGCTTTTTCGTATTTCGTGTTATTGAATTTCAAATTTGAAAGTAAGATATAAGATTAACGCTTGAACGTTCAAGCGTTCTTTAAATCCAACAACAATGAAAAGAAAACTGCTCCTGTTGCTCTCCGCCCCCAGAAGATCTTCCATTAACATGTCTGCATCTAAGTTGCCGCTGGTGGCTGCATAAAAATAATATCGCGGAAATCTGAACAAGAAAGACATTCTCGTCCTGTGGAGATCCTTATTAAAGTCCCTAAGCAAACATGGTACCTCTACAAATGATACCTTCTCCTCTACACAATGAACTCTTACGTAAAAGCGTAAAACCTTACGCATCATTTTCAGATTTACACTTAAAAGTGCGTAACCCTTTGTCATGATGCGCCCATTGCCCCGTTCCTCATCTGCCGACGGCTCTTCAATTTACATACTCGCATTTCTTCCAGGTATCAAGGGATTATTTTTTTCGCGCACATCAGCCCATAAGGCCGCGACTCGCCCGCCGGGTCGCATATCAGCGATTGTTCCGGAATAGGTCTTAGAACAGGAATAGGAATTTAAAGAAACTTTTGCCTCTTGTTGTTGACGGAGCTCCACTTACGGGTGGCGAAGACGCGACAGCCAGAATCCTATAAATTTAGCGGCATAATTACTCCCGTTCTAACTTTATTACATTTCATATGGGAGATTAATTTAATTGCATTTACGTGTTGTGCTTTGGGGGTTTCCAAGGCACCTTCAGATTAAATATGCTTTTTGAGAATATTTGCACTGTCGAGTTCGAGTTTAAAGTGCGAAGGTTCGTGGAAAATTTCCATACAGGCAATTACTATGTAAATTTGAATCTATATGGGGTGCCTATGCATAATTTCTGCCGAGTATAATCAAAATTATTAAATGCCAGCAATTAATCCCGACTTGCCGGGATGAAATAACATCTCTCTCTCATCATGGAACTAGATACACTCTGAATGATGTTACGCAATTCAGAACCCTTGCTTCCTAATGACCCGGCGCTTAATTACCTGACTTGGTATAAAATTTTGGAAAGCGCATATCCTTCATCCTCTGCTGTAGTTCTGTTACATCTAGTTAGCTTCGACTCTCTTATTTCGAACTGCACAAGTAACCTTTATCTAAATCATCGACTCATATTCGTTTACGGGAGATATCTGGAGGGATTCGTGAATTAAGTTTATTTAATTACTAAGAGCCTTCTAAAAATTCTCATAATTTTCTGGCTTTTGAAATTGATGAATTTGTCTAGAAGTGTTGAATTGCACAATTATTTTAATTGTCCATAAAGATGCCTCCCTACTACATAAATGTTCGGATCTGACTTATACTAATTTTGGTTTACATAACTTATTTAGTGGCGAAGACTGTATAAGTAAATTAAATAGGCCTTTACGATACCTCATTTGATATTTCGTAAGGAGAATTTCATGGCACATTACATTGGAAATTTGTGTTAAATAGCATCAAGCATCCTTTTCTATAGCGTACAATTACACTCTGGTGATAAACTAAAACAATATTTTATACAATTTTTGAAGTATTTCAGGGACTGCGAAATCGTTCTCTTTCGTATTTTGGAAACGCAGCAATATTTTTGCAGGCTCATAGCAATAGAAATTTCAGTTTACATTATTTCTTCTCTCTTATTACCTGGCTCTTTCAAATTGAAGTATTCTTAATGCTCCACACTTATTAGAAAAAGGGGTTACTTATGGAGTTTTCCTACTCGACAACTGTAATTAGCAATGGATGAGTTTTAGGGCTTTTGAAGTAGGAAATTCAATTGAATAAGAAAGTTGAATTTTGCCAAAACATTTGTAATAGTTCGGTAGAAAATTCTTTTGTAGAGCGTGAATATTAAGAATGCCAACTTATAGGGAAAATGTTTAAAATTGATGCATTTTGAACCTCAAGAACGCTTGTGGGTTTAATCTGACCGCAATCCTTTTGACCTAAAATTTCTTCAATTCGTGTGTATTGGGCGGTCGAATGCCCTGGGTGAATTTTTCCCCATATTTGCCGTGCAGGCCCTAAAATGTACTAACTCTCTTTTTTTTTATCGTTTTTGAAGTGAATATTGAACTTTGATGCGTAAATCGTTTGATGATTCGATAACTAACAAGACAGAAACAAATATATTCTAGTAGTTCATCGACTTTTATCCATTTCTACTGCATTTTAGTCGGCAATGCACGTAAAGTTGCACAGTATTTTGCAGTTCTAACAGTAGTAGTCTCTAGTTTTTACACTGCATTTTAATCTGATTATGAGATGTACTTTGCCAAATATTGAAAGTTGTAACTGCTACACATTTTAAAAATTGCAATTAAAAAAAATACTAAATGTACTTTTTTCCTACGAATTTCTTCTTCATAATAACCATTTGGTTTAAAAAATGATCAAACATCAAACTATAACCATTAAGAAGAGAGAAAAAAATGCTTTGAAAAGGTTTTTCGCGGTTTTCTAGATTTCTAAATCGTCTTTTTTCACTTACTGCCTTTTAAGGCCTCCATGTCAGATATTTAGTCTTTGATTGGCTGCGGAGGAGTGTGCAGCAACACTTAAATGAAAACGCCAAACTTGTACATGCTTCCTTTTGTATTTCTCAAAGTCATTATTTGTTTGTTGATAACGACTATCATTTTTATCGAAAGATTTTTAATTCTTTCGGCCTTGGCAAGTACTGGGACCGATGCTAGGACTTTTCTATTTTAACACATTGTTGACCGGTCACGATATAACTCGTCTTTCCATTCCCAAAAGTTGTTAACCGGTCACGAGTTAGCTCATGCATTAATTATTTCCATTTATGAAATTCAGGGCTATTCCAATGTTTTATTGCAAAAGTTTGTTTCGTCGTGTTTAAAAGTGTCCGTTTTTTTATAAGAATTTTGTACTGCAAGAATTGCAGCCATAACGCATCCTGACGGCGAAGGATTTTCGAATGAATTATACGCGGATGATTTATCTGATTGTCCGAGTAATTTTAAAATAAATTGTAGTCATTCGGAAAGTGATAGTCCATCAGAAGACAGTTATGAATCTTATATTAGACCAGCAAAACGGCAAAAGGTGAATGTAAGTGATTTTGAATAAGATTGGATTGAAGATGATGAAGGTGATGCTCCAATGCTCCATTAGTGAAGTAACGGATTTATTTTTCGATAATGATTTTTTTGATTTGGTTGTTTCTCAAAAAAATTTACACCGCTGCCAAATGAAACAATTTCACAAAAGCACTGCTGAAACTTTATCATGGACAGAAGTTATCACTAGCGATACGAGGAAGTATCTCGGATTATTGATATTTATGGGATAAACTAAAAAATCACATTGGAGAGATCAACTGGTCAACGAACCCTTTGGCTGAAGCACCAATCTTCCCTAAAAAACTATGAGCGGAATGAGGTTCGAACAAATTCCCACATTTTTTCATCTCAGCGATTGCTACACAGCTTATCATACGAAAAAAAAAATATTAAAAGTTAAATAAAATATGTCCAAAGTTTCATTTCACCTCATTATGTATAAATAAAGTTTATTGAAGGCTACTTAGCTTGTTTCACTTCCACACTCAGTTACGAAACAACAGCCGGTCACAAGAGATAGCTTCTGGGTCAAATTGCCGGTGAACAATGTGTTAATATTCTAATAATCCGTGAATTCTCATATTTCACTCTAGTCCTTTAAATGAGTTTTACTTTTGCTTTCATGGTATTAGCGTACACTATACACCTTAGTGTACGAAAAGTCAATTTACCGAGTCCGAGAAAATATGTACTAGGGAATGTTTTGTCAAAACTAAATAACTCGCTGGCCTAAATTTTAAATTTAGGCTCCCTTCTAGAATAATTTGCTCCGGAGATGTTATACAAACGAAAAATCGCATTTACCGAATTATTTGTCCGTAGCCCAAGAAGCCTCAAGCAATCCCGAGTTCTGCACTGTTCTGGAGCTCGGCTGGTTCGAATGTCGTTTCTTTCCCGCCTACTTTCGCCGCCGCAGTCCAGTGTACGTCTGTCTTATATTTTCTTTACAATTTAAATTCCTCAGAAGTGCTTCGGTGGATTTTTTCTCCGGCAAACAATTGATTTACTGCAATAAATCGGCTCAGGTTTCAATAGAAAAAGAGCCCGAAGAGCCCGTAGGAGCCTTCTGGCCGCCTCAATTCTCAAGAAATTTCCGTTATTTCTATAACGAATTGAGTTCACCCCCGCTCCGGTCGCATTCGTGGGGCTGAATTGAAATATTTTTGCCTCATTAAAGAATATCGGATTTAGGGATGCAATTATGGAACGCACTGCACCGCACTGTGCCTTGCCGTCCCTCGTCTACATTAGACGTTTTCGCTGAACTCCCTTAACCCCGGCGCTGGATGAGTGTTGACGGGCTAGAAAAAGGGCATTCGTTGTGCAGTGAATAATTCATTAAAAAATCTCAAGAGTTATGGAATAGAAGAAAAGCGTCCGCATTCGCTCTTTTGTGCGTGCACCAAACGCGTATCAAACGCACTTCCACTCTCCTTGGGTCGCAGCAGCAGCTCCGGCGAGGGGACTCCTCCTTCCGTACCTCGACCATAGGGCTGTGCATGCAGTAAATGGCGGATCCCAACCCCGGTTCCCGATCCCCCTATCCTAAGAACGGTAACAATATGAGATCTGCAAATAGCATCGTCTTTTTTGTTTGTGCCACATCCTCTTCAGATAAAGTGCACACACACGTACGTCTGCTCGCAACGAACGCACCGTCGTCGTATCCTTCTTGGCGTTTTATTATTCATCGTCGCCTTCAATAATGATGAAAGCCGGGGGGAGTCCCCGGTCCATACTTCTGGTCCCGAGCCGGCGCTGCTGCAAGTGTGAATATGTTTGCATTTATGTAAGTCGCCTCGTAATCGCCCCGAATGCACACACGGCTGCATTACCGACGACGGCTACCGGCTGCTGCCTACCCTCTCGTTCGAAGTCGCTCGACTTAGCGCCCTGTGCCGTGCGACCCGGTAACGGGACGCAGGACGATCCTGCATAACCTCTAAATGACATTCAATAAGCACAGCGCTCCCGGGTAACTGACTAGCAACTAGATCTCGCCCTCTTTGAAGTCTTGGAATAATCTTTTGCGTTTTGACTTCGGATGGCGGTTGGCAACGGCTGCATCTTTTAATCAAAAGTGTCGAACTGGAAGGCTGTCTAGTGCCGCGCCGGCAGTCTAATTCCCACAGGATTAATTCCTTTATGGCTGCACAAAAGAAGGACTGCTTCAGTCAAAGGGCTCCAGCCTTAAATTGCTGTAATTAGCAAATGAATCTCTGCTTGCTAGTTCAAGAAGGCTCAGCCGGGAGAAGGTTGGGTATGTGCGCCACCTCGCACTTCCGCCACGATAACGGTCCCTTCGTTTGTCTCTCCCGAGTCTCTGTTTTCGTACCCTGCGGGCATCGCTCTAGTCCTGGCCAATCCACCGGAGGCAAATAGAATCAGTGGGATTAAATGCGATAAAAAGCCGCGGCCAAAACTTCGCTCCATCCCCTTTCCGAACACATTCGGTTTTGGCCACTCGTAACGGTCCTTTTGGAGCCCGATGCGAGAAGAGCTTTTTGTATTGCGCAATTCTCTGGGACAAGTGTCGAGCTTTTTTCACCTACTAACACATTTGCACGATTGAGGCGTTTTCCCTGAAAAACTTCGCCTGTAGTAGGAGAGACTTGCAGAGAGCCCGATCGTCAATGTGACCGTGTTGGCAGTGGTGGTAGTGGTAGTCTCTTTTCTAGTTCCGAGGTGGCGCGCTATAACGGATAACGGGCCTCCAACTCCGCGCCCGTACATAGTTACTGTAAATAAGGGATGGATGGCGGAAGCGAGCGAGGGTTGGCACACCCCACGCCTTCATTCCGTTTATTCTGCTGACGTATGTTTGACCTAGTCTGACGCTATGTAGCCACTTACGGGTTGAGTTCGCTGCGGTTCAACTCATACGCCAGGGACAACCCTGTGTCCGGAACCCCCGGGTTCCCTCGGCTGCCTCGGTAAATGCCTGCTTTTCGGCCCGGTCCTCTCGCCGTCCATTTTACTATGTCGACTCGGACCCGTAAGTGGGTAAATAGCAGCCGGGCCCGAAGCCGGTGTTCGCAAACCCGCTGTTTTCGCGTCCAGTCGATTCCGCTGCGTATGCGAACCCGTACATAACCTGGCGAGGGAAACGACTTTCCAATTCATTGACTTTCTTTGCCTCCAAATTGAAAGAGGAAGAACATTGCTCGCAAATACCCTCCCCTTCCCATTTGGCCCTTCTGGCACTGAATTGGCTCGGAAAGAGAATCGACAGCTCTGCCCTACTCCGTCCCCAAATGCTCTTCGCTGCTTTGGCACTAGTTTTCGCCCTTCAGGGACGCAACAGGCTCACCTCGTAATTTTATTGCACCCAGACGAAAAATTGGATTTTATATCGCGTCTGGAACTTTTATAGTTATTACGTATGCGGGCGCAATAAATGGAGAAGGTATAAAATAAATTTCCAACAGACAATAGCCGTTCTTCGTTCGTGCAAGTATCCCAAAGGGTTGAATGCTAATGAGCTGGAAGCTGCCAAAGGTACGGTCCGATTTTGAGTCCTGCCAGGTTTACGACGTCCCACCGTCCTTACACAATTAAGCACACTACAATTTTCTACCCTGCACGTAGTTAGACTCTGTGAATTTTGAAGATGCAAAATAGGTGCGATTTTTAATGTAAATTCAGTGGTTTTTGGTAAAGTGATATCTCAAAATGACCGAAGCAAATCAGGGAAATGTAAGGGATGACAAAGTAAAAGGATCAATATTCTTGAACTGGACACTTTCTCAGGAAATGTCTGTTTGCATCCAAATACTGGAAATGAAAACGTCGGACTTGTTCAAAACGATATGATGCTGATTGTCGATGATGGTCGGTCTCTACTGTAGTTTTTTAAGTTAAATTTTTTGTTGAAAATGTTCACTCGTGATTTCCAAAGTCGACATTCTCTAAAAATTTTTAAAAGGACTAAAAATAAACTTGTATTTTCCTTCGAAAGTAGTACAAAATTTCGAAAACAACATACACATAATTAAAACAAATAATTCACAGATAAAATTGAAATTATTAGAAATTTCTAGGCCATTAATTAGCAGCAAAACTCTTATCAGAATATAAATTTTTCTGCATAAAGAATAATTAAACAAATGAACAGACAGACAGATAAGAAAGACAATGAACGGATGTCGTAGTAGCCTAGATCTAGATGTTGAATTTATCTCGGAAAATATGGTATTTTTTAATACGACTTTTCTTGACTCGACTCGATCGTTTCAGTCTGGTTTGATTTTGTTCGATTTCAACCTTTAGAAGATCTGAATCAACCACTAATAGATCCCTACAGAACGCGACTAGAAAATTTAAGATAGGTGCTTTAAGCTTCAATGTTGTAATTGTCGATTAATATATTATTTATCAAAATTGGAATATCTATTTTCGTTGTTTGAAGAAAGAAGTGTGTTTTTTGAATTCAATTGAAACTTATGTGTTTAAGATATAAACCTCCAGATGATAAAATGACTTAAGGATAAAGCTTAAAACCCTTAACATTCTTAAGTTTATCTGAGAAACAGCCAAAAATGTAGATGCTCGTAATTTATTACCTGCTCCCGTTTCTCACGAAATGTTACGAAATTAAATCCAAACAGATTTACTTGGCTACATTTGTATATTTATTTGTTTTTGTTTTTGAGATATTTTATTATATAGATCTTGGCTATAGATTTTAGCACGGAATCATTAACCGCACAAACGAACAGGTAAATGAATGGAGGAAACATAGCCTATCAAAAGAGCTAATACTAAAAGCTTAAAGAAAACACCTTCAGTACTTTTCGCGTGATAATAAGCACAAACGAGCTCTAGAATCTGATGCCTTTGACATAGGATTTCCAAAAAAATGTTGATTTCACAAATGCAACCGTCGAAAAGTTCTAGTACATCTACACATTCTTACACAGCCATTCATTTTGAAAGTGACACTAGTCACTTATTGTATTTAGAAAATTCTATTTCGTATATTTTTAGCTTCTACATATTGAAAAAGGCCAAATAATACGAAATATATTTGTTTCTTCAAAATAAACGGCTCAATTAATGGCTATAACGTAGAGAAGAAAAAACCAATTAGCAAAATAAAGATCAACAATTGGATTTCGAATAAAACAGAATGTTATTTTAAAAAGCAATTTTGTTTTATCTCTGATCCTTGGTATAAATAAAAATATTCCTTCGATATCTTCCAGTCCAAGAGGAGTCGTTGCCTTTGCCCAGCAATTTTACATTCATCTGCATGTCCGTAGTTATAGGATAGGTGCAGAAGATGGGCCTAAGTCATTGGCACTGCAGCGCTGCAGGGAAAGTTTTTAGGGCAATAGCCAATCGAGCCGCCGTTTGTACAGCAAATTGGCAAATTGAGGAGTATGTTGCCAAAATCAATTTGCGAACGACGGCAATCTAATCTGTATCTTATCCTCTCGAACGTGATTTCCGGGAACTCAAAGGGGCTAGCAATATGTAAATGTGAGCTGGAACAGTAACATGGAAGATCCCCGAAATCTCTTTGAACTCCAAAAGAGCCAGGGAAGCGAACAGAGGCGTTGAACTTCGAAAACGAAGGTGCTGTCCAGTGGTCGACCGGAAGCAGTTGAGTTGCTGCTGTTGCACCAGGGTCCTCCATTGGTCTCTCCGGCTGAGTGCATTTAAAATCAGAATCGGCAGACAATTAAGATTTGATTGTCCGACAATTCTACTGCTGCTGTGGGGCGGGCGGGAAATACGCGGGGCTGGCGACTGTCGATGTCAACTGTCGCGCCTCCTAAGGAGATAAATATTTACCTTGGCTTCGGCAGTCTAGACGAGGCAGTTGGTCGGCTAAAGCTTGCGCATCTATGAGGCGGCATCCATTGGAGTGCGGGTCAATGACCAGACTATCGGCTGACGGCTAGACTCCGGGTCGGCCGACGGCCACCGCAGGCCAAATCAGGTTAAAGTACTCTGGGGCTCCGTGAGGCCCCCCGAGCCCCTTTCACGGCGTGTGTATATGTTCCGGCCGCTTAATCTGCGTGCCGGGGGTCGCCATTCGCTACAGTGAATTTTTCACTGCCACAAGCAGAAAATGTCAAGAGCGTCAGAGCTCGGAGCCGGAGTCTACAGCCCAGAGCTGAGCCTACAGCTGCGACCGAAGCCGAACATTCACATGTCCTCCTCGTCATTTTTCTGTCGTGTTGCACGTCAATTACTGCGGGATGGAGGACCAAGGGGGCTTAGAAGTGGATGAGCTTAAATGACCCAAGAGCTCCTCTCAATTTCTTCCAGACTTCGAGTCCGCGCCTCTGAGGCTAATGGCCAAATGAGCAGCTATTAATTTCAGCAAGCACTTTAAGGGCTTTTTTGGTTTGCTGTCTCTTAGTTGGGCTGCTGGGGTCTTTTGTGGCATATTTCAGTGATTCTGATGGAGAGCTATTCAACAACGACCCCAGAGAATGTGTGGAACTCCAGACGGCTTGGCTGTCTGGAACAACAAGAAGAAGGAGGCGACTAAAAGGTCTAGTCTCTAAGAAATATGATTGAGATCGGGACTTTACCCACGCTTTTAGCTCATCCTCTAACAGGTAGTGCGAAAACAGACCGAGTGTAGGAGAGGAAAATCACAAGCCCATCTGCTTTCTATTCCGGACGAGGTAAGTGGCAATAACTCTCGATAAATGCCTTCCTCTAGTTTGGCTTAATTGGACCATACTTCCCAGAGTGCTGCAGCACTTAATAATTGCCCAATGGCGTCTGTTTAATGCCGACCAGCTATCCCATTCCCTAGATTGGTTTAGTGGTTCAATCTTGGAACACATTCCTGTCGTAATTTGTATCCTGTTGCTCGGCAACCGCGCGCTTTTCCTCATGGCCAACTCAACTCTTACATGTTCTACAATGAGCAACCAAATTGATTACAACAATTGACGGGCTAATATGGGCGCAGTAATGCGTTTGTTAAATCTTTTTTTGCCCAGCAGTTTTTTAGAAAATGTTTTATTTCTCCCATACGATTGTTGTGGCCGCGATTCACTCTCCACTGGCCAACGCTGAGCGACCGCGACCACGTCTTAGCTCGGAGCGAGAACCACAAAGGAGTGCATTCGGTTTTAGTAGAGCTAGAATATAAGAGAAGGGTTAATTCAAATTTAATTACGAATAACGTCCAGCACTCGCCCGTCGTCTACCGACGGCTGAGCTCATCGAAAGAGGTAAGTCGATTGCAGGGTACATTAAAAATAGTCGCGACTTGCGGTGCAATCACGAATCCCATAAATACCCGTGACTGCGAATATTGCCCGCTGACCGGTCGGATGGCCGAAGCTGACGACGAGCCATGCCCTCATCGGATCGCACAGGCCGTAAGTCGGCCACCGAGTAATTTATTAATGATAATTGGTAATACAATAACAATAACCATAAACATGCCAACATTATGAGACTTCGCGTAGACGATATTATATTCAAATTGGCCTTTTGTGCTCGCAGCCAAAGTTTATTGTGGCCACTTGAGACGGTACGAGTACCGTTGGTCGCGTCCAAAACAGACCAACGTCGGACCTGGTTATGGATAGAAATTAACTTCAACTGGACTGGACGATGGACGTCCAGCGAATTACGAAGTAGATCCGTGGGGTACCCAGACATTATTCAACATTCATGGAGCACCCACCACACCTCTCCATCCTCCATATACACAAATTCCACATACGCTCAAGGAGCGACTTGCATCATCCAGCCCAGGCAACTTTTGCATACTAAGCAATTATTGATGTTAATAAATTTATCAAGTGAACACCTGTCACATGCAGTCGAGCCCCGAAAGAGACCTGTTCACTGTCCACGTTCGGACGTTCCGAACAAAAGAAGTTTCAAGGGAGAGTTTTCAGTTTGACCCAAGGCGGATTTCAATTGTTTACAGAATCACAAAAGATTCACAGATGTGTATATACCTGTTTTGCGGTTTCAAAATGCGAAATATTTTCACGTAAAACTGTTCTGTCGTATAAGTTCAACAGAATGGAATGTACAAGTCAATGAGTTTGGATAATTGAGGTGATTCACAGGGTTTTAACCATTTCTGACCTAGATTATGGAAACTTCACCAATACGGGACAACGACTAAAAAATAATTGGAATTTATTAGTAGGTTTTGACTAAAGGAGCACGAAAAAGAACAATGTTGGCATTAACACAGCAAACATTTTATTTTTAGAGAATTCTCATCAGAAGGGTTCTAAAACAAATGGGAGAGAATCCGATGTTTCTGAATACCTTATCAGTGGGTTCGACCCACTCTTGACCGCTGTGTTTTTCATAAACTCACAGTCGACGTCCAACCCTAAAGCCGAATCGTCTTTGGAATTGGCGGTGATTCGGCTGTAACTTTGATATGTGTAATCAGTCGCGTGACTCAAAGTTTTGTCTATTTTCGAAACAACAGATGAACATTCATAGCTACTGCGCATGATATTTACATTTTTTACACAAAAAAAAAAAATGATTTTCAATATGATAAAAGGGTGACAACCAGATTTATATTTTCAGTTTGTGCTATCTTGAACAGATGACCTCCAATTCCATGGGTCGTTCATCCACATTCAATTCGAAAATATGATAAAGATGCTGATTAAGTGATGTGTAAGAATAACATACAAGTGCGTGTTCTCAATGTGTACATGGCGTGATATTGAGTTGGGAAACTAACAGAAGTCATAAAGATCTCGCAACTTCCATTAAAATCAAACCTTAATGCTGATATAAAAATAATTTATTTGTTTTCATTATGGTTTCCTTTTATTTATTTCATCGCCTTAAGGGTTTAGTTTTAATGGAATTCGTTGAATGAGGATAGGACTTTCACCAGCACTTGAATAAAGTATCAAGTAAAGTACGTTTACTTATTTAGTTGAAAAATATCAAAAAGTGATTTTTAAGGATTTAAAATCTTGAGTCCATAAATCAAATTAGCATTTAGCACACAGGTATTTGAGGATTGCACTTTTTAATATGAAGAAACTGATATTTTCCTAAAAAGGGTCCTAAAAAATCCATGATCTGTAAGTATACCAAGAATTAACTTAATCTTGCTGGACATGCCCGAACATGAGTGAAATGCTTCTGCGTATTAAATTGTGTAAACAAATTTACTAATAAACAAACCAAAAGTTTAAAAGTAACGTTTACGTTTTTTGTTATTATTAATTTATAGCAACATTTTTACTTAAATGTACTTTTTGAAAGAAAAACATTTACCTATTTCTTTCATGTATCATCCTTAAATTTGGGATCACATAAAACATGTAAATATCTCTTAATTGCTTCTCTGTCCTCTAAACAACAGCTCTTTTAGTCAATTGCCACCTCCCTTTCTTAGTCCAAGAACCCGTGTACTGCGATCTCGAAAAACCCCGAATATTAATTTTGAAATAAATAAGATCATCCACCATGATATTACCTAAAATATTAATAAAACAAAAAGTCCAGTACAGCAGAAACATTTTATACAATGTTTAATTAAACACATACAATTTTGAATAAAAGAGTTTATGCCATTTGCAACTTAAGAACGGTAGTATTTTTTTACCTTATGGGTATATAATGCCATCTCATAACTAAAGAAGAATTTATTAAATATTAAAATTTGTTTGCCTTTTGACAGACGTCCTTGGAAGGTCAAAATATGTGAAAATATCGTCTTCTCTCAGTTAACTTGCTAAAATTAGATTTCGTCCCGAACATGCTAAAATTCTCACTTACTTAGTAATAAAAAATGTTTTTTACATAATCTACGATGAGAAAAATTATCTTTTTATACTCTAAATATAATTGCCCTCTGAAAAAATTCAGCAAAATCGTAGCCTTGCTTTTTGTTATCAATAAATTTGATTATCTTCTATATTAATTTATTGTTTCAAATCATTTACAGTGATCTCCACATATCCTGGATATCTGACTCCTATGTCAGTCTATTAATCTAAGGGCTTCTCTTTTCGATCAACCTATGCAGGGTTAAATGTACTTTTTTTTTCTAATTTGGCGCAGCGTTTGAAATCATCTACATATCTTTCGTCTAGATCGCAATCATAATGGAAATAATTGTCGTAAAACGCGTTTTACTGCTTTTTGTTTTGTTTTCCATTTCCGATCTTAGAATATAAAGCGCGCACTCTAGCCGCCTCTTTTTGTATTCTTCGAAAAGTAAGGCGGAATCTGATAAAAGCTCAGACAGTTGCATAACCGCTTTCGATCAGTATGTTTGCTTTTCCACCTTCCGTCTGGTCGCAGCAGGAATCAGCGACGGTTCTAATCAGTATTTGCATTCGCGACATGATCAGCTGACGGACAAAGCACACATTTTGCATTTTTATCAAGAACTGAATTATGAAATGATGGTAATGCAGGAACTGTGTCTGCGTCTGGGGCTGGAGTTCGGGCAGAGCTCCAACTGTGTCCACAGAGCCCATCTCAAGTAAGTAGTTTGCGTTACCCGACGGTAACACGCACGCGGTATGTGGCACTGGAGTAGCCACTGCGCCGCCGTTCAGTTCCGCCAAGCTAGACAAATCTGTCTGTCTTGGAGCTAGTCGAGGGAAACCCCGTTAATTGAAAAGACCTAATTACGGCGCAAACTCGTTTGATAGAGCCAGTGAACAATTACCGTCTGCGGCCGCCGCCGCCGCCGCTATCGCAAGCTTAAACATATTTTTTCACACGAGTCGCGATTACCGCGTTACTTTACCCGCGTACCGCGGAAAGCTTACTCGCGATCAGTACGGTGACCAGGCTGCGTTCAGTCCAAGTATGTCGTCGGTCGACTGTTGTGGCTTGTCTGCTTCTTTCTCCGCAAAATTTGCACCGTCGTCGTCGGTGTGAAAAAAGGAAACTTATCGGACTGCTTTCACGCTATCTGATTAGGTCTAGTCTGTCTCCGCGATAGTAGTCATAGTCGTCGTCGAGTAGACATTGTCTGGCTATCGATTTTTGCTTCCGTTTATATGGTGTTTTATCGTCTGGTTAGTGCCCTTTATGCGTGCGAAAGTAGACTAAGTTGAAAAAAAGCAGCCACCAACTCTGGCCATTATCGCGATTGCTTCAACTTCTATCTTCAAGTGCTTGAATCATACATAAGACATTAAAGTGGCTCGACGGCACGATTCCGTCTTCAAGACTTGCTTCTTCGTCGACTACGCGAATAAACCGCTGATAGCGACAGAAACTCATTACGTCGCGTGCTAATAGGACGTGCTCGAGACTAGCATTTGGTGATCGCGACTTGATCCGTGGTCGTCGACTACCTTTTCTCTAGATTTGAATCCCAAAAGATAATTTGATTTGGTGCAATGTTAGTCTCATTTCTTTTCTAATTTCTTTAAATGTCTGCATTTTTGTTGTAATCCACTTTGACTAATATAGGAATGTTATTTTGTATTTTTCAGATGCTATCGGTACAGTCTGCCGGCTGCGCGGGAATGGAGCGGCTCGGCGTTCCGGCCCGCACATCTCTGAGTTCGCCGCCAGACGACAGGTAAGTTTAGATGATCTCAAGATCGTCTAACGAACTCCCAATAGGTAATGGACCTTTGTCGGTATTTTACAGAGGTCACATTAGTCGGAGGATGCGCGTCGACGCAATACAGGCTCGTGATATTTTAGTACGAGATGCAACTATACTTAGTGATAGACAAGTTAGGAGTAGTCATTATCACCGAGGTGGCTGTGGTAATAATCGGGGAATTGATAGTTGTGTAGGCGGCCATACAGAAGTTATTCGGTGTCCGCACCATGTTCCATTGCCAGATAGTGAATGGGGGCAGGATAGAGATTTACAAATAAGGACACGATATCAGGTAAGTGGTCACTATCACTCTAACGGTTAGCCGATCATGCTTGACTAACGATTATTGCACCTTTTCTCATTTACAGCAAGCAGAAATCACCCGATCCTACATCAAGCCACCTCCAAACAAAACTGTTTTAGACGTTCCAGAACAATCATATAATTTATTTTCATCATCTTCGTTTTCGTCGTCTTCACTAGCCTCGGCAGCAACATCGTGCAATTTAGGACCTAATTATAGTAGCCAACATTCTAACCAGCATCATCCCCAGCCGCCGCCGCACCAACAGCAGCAGCACCATCACCCGCAGCAGCAGAAGTCAAAGCCGAACGTTATCACAAAATTCTTCTCGAGGAAGAGCAGTCCAAAATCGCCGTCGTCGTCAGTATCGTCTTCGTCGTCGTCCACAACCGCGTCAAACTCCTCGTCGTCATCATCGTCGCTCTGCTCATCGCCCGCACTTCCAATTTCAACGGCATCAGCTTTAACTACAACTAATTGTAATTTAGGAACAAGTATAGGACCATCGTTATCAACGTTATCGACGTTATCAGGGATATCCACGACCACGGCATTGACGGGCTGCACCACATCACTTGTCACTGGTGTAACGGTACCGGCGAATCATAACCTCAACAACCATAACCATACAACGACAGCGGCTGCCACCAGTGGCAGTGGCACTAATCATTTCCATCAGAACCAGTTAGTTGGTAGTACAAATACAAATCATAGCTTATCTCCGGCGGCGGTGGGCCTTCAGACGGGCCCCGCCACCATCTGTAATATATCGACGGCATCACTGGCCTCAGCCTCATCGGTGTCCTCGTCCTCGTCGTCATCGACGTCATCATCCATGGGGTCGCTGTCGTCACCGTCGGCCGACTGCTGCTACACGCAGGCGACAAGCGTGCGGCCGCGCACCCCCGCAGCGGCAACCGGCCCCGCGACAACACCAACTGATGGTGCCAGTAACAGCAATCAACAACACCCGCTGCCACGTGATCATGTTTGACAACATACAAACGTAGTGATATTTAGCTGAAATGATTTAAGCGAATTTTCTGTTGCGCTCATGGTCATCGTCGTTGCCGCGGACCGCGAATCGTATAAAGACAACTTCATGTATCGTCAGTTCACTTTATCAGTTTTATTTTATTATTTTTACAGTAATTCGTAAATAAAACAAATAATGGTCCTATTAATGTAAACTATCTATTTATAACAGTTTTAAGGATCGACCACGTTCGCTCCCTCTCTCACTCTCTGTCTCTTTCTCTCTCTATTGCAACGGGACCGCCACGGCCTGGACTAAATCGCCGTCCTTCCAACTGGGATCTCGCAGAATCCGCAATCCGCTCCGTCTGTCTTCTGTTGACTCAGGTGCTGCGGGACTCCTGTATTTGGTGATTTCTCCCCGTTTACAAACGAGAGGTTGTTGACACTCCATAGCACAGTTTCCATTCGCGTGGAACAACCTGTTGCAAATTGTGTTACTCATTGGCCGCCGCATTGTGATTGCGATTTTATTTTTCCAGTTTTACCAGAACTCCAAATTTAAGGTATGAATACTTCTAGTACGCTAATATTTACTTGTTTGTTTTTAAACTCATCGAAGTCAACCACATTTCGCGAAGGAGCGCGCCAAGTGGACATTGGTGTGTTCGTTGCGAACCGAAAACCTTTGTCTTAGCTGACAGAAACATGAGAACACATTCATTGAAATTCAACAGTTTCAGTTTCTCCAATATAACAACAAACCTCACTCGCAAGCTTAAAGACTGTAAGGTCTAGAGTCACCGCCATTTTTTAGCAAATTATTCTCTCTATGAGTCATACTCTAATTTCCTTCTTGATGAACAGACTTTGAAGCATATCAATTAGATTTTTGAAGCATTTTTATTTCGAATATTTATAAAGTGACGCAACAGTTAATTGATCCGGTCAATTCTAGTGCTGAGCTCAGACAATAATTCTTCAATAAAGTCCTGATATTTTTTGTACTCCTTCAGCTTTTATTTTTATTTATCAACGAAATTTTCTGCACTACTTTTTGGAAGATTTCCCCTTTAATTTAACAATATAAGAAAGTTTTACGAAAAACAAACAACAAAAGGGCCAATAAAGACTAAAATTAATTAAGAACATATTCCGGTCAAACAGACAGAAAATATTTCATTAATTTTTGAAGAAGTGCACATAAAATTAAAAATAAAAGAATGTTCTTTTCATTAAAAGTGGTTATCTTGAAGATAGGAATTCCTGGAGACTGCGAATGTACGGTGTAAGTGATTTGGCCACTATAACAAATCTGAGAAAATTGAAGTCTTAAAGTCTTTACGTGGTTTAGAAAAAAACCGTGAAACAAAGAATCTGAAGTTCGTCTTGTTCTTAAAAAGTTTTCACTCAGAAAGACTAAAAAATATATTAATAAAACAATGCTATGTTTTAAAACCAAGTTTCCCTATTTTTTCCCCCTACATGAGAAGTAATTATCGTATAAAGGTCTGAAATAAAAAAAAATTATGAACCACTAATGGAAGTAACTGGAACAAGAATCACTGCCGAAGCTTTAAAAATTTGCTCTACGAGGCATTTGTAGATTCACTACTCAGTTCTTGCGCAAGAAATCATGTGTTTTCTGCACTTTAAGCAGATTCGTTCCAAAAAGTATTATTTTTGTATCTCTTTAAATGTCCCATCCATTTTTTTAATACATTTTAAAATGTGTAAGTAAATGCATGCAAGAAAAATTTATTTTCGAAATATTGTCGCTCGGAATGTCGAATGTGTAAGATTCACGGTTGCGCGTCTGTTAGGGAAAAACAATGTTAGATATCGAGCCAATTTGTGTATGCCTGTGAGTCAGTAAATGTTTAAGAATAACAGAAAAGCACTAGATTTTATATACCAACCTGTACGCGCCATTTCTGGAAAGTCTTCCGTTTATTTCAGAATTAACGCCTTTATGACTTGTGTCAGTTGTGGCATCAGGCATGAAAATAAATATGATATTTCTTATACGTTTTTCTATTTAATTTTAAAGCTATAGGTAGACGTAGATTAGTAGAAAATTCCTTTCGTATTCGCTTTTAGCCCTGCTTGAACTTTTGAGAATTCTATGAAATAGGCTGCAACAGAAAGGTCTGCTCTGCATTAATTTTCAGGAAAACACGATAGACATAGACCGGACGATGACACCAGCGAAACGGACTAAGAACTATTTATTCTTTTGATTTTGTTGTTTTTTAAGTTTTTTTTTTTGCGATGTCTTGTTCCTTGGTTTAATTTTATTAAAGAAGTATAATAAAGAAGACTGGGACATTTTTTACGTTGTGTTTTGTGTAGCGATTATTTTTTTAGGTTCCGACTTACAGAGATGAAAACTGTAGGTATGTGCAAAATTCAAAAGATTTAGATTTGGATTAAACATTACTATCTATTTCCAAAGAGTGGTAATATTCTAATTCCGGAAGTATCTTACGCATAAAAAATCAAGTGGTTGCCCGGACGTGCATTTAATTACTTTTGATAAATTGTGACGCGCCCGATCAACGGTCATTTCTCAAAATAGGCAAATAATCTTATCGCGTCACGACTTATTTTATTAAACTGCTGAAAATTATTAAGTTTGCTGTAATAAGCTTATTCCGATGTTAATTTTTCTTTCCAAAAATTCTTGAATTTTTACTAATATGAAATTTCAGTGTTCTGCAATTTTTTAAGTAAGTAAATAGAATCCTTTTTATTGCTTATAATAGAAAAAAGGGTCTTATTCTGATGAAAATTGTCTCTAACTATGAAAAAACACCATACACTAAAAATCGGAACAGAGCCAAAATTTTGAAACGGTATTATTCGTGATACAAGCAATAGATTGGTACATAAATACCATCTTATAGAGATCAAGTCCAAAAACAGGTTCGTTATGATTTCAAAATTTGTTGAAAACAATCTCAAGGCACTGCTGAAGAATAAGACAAATTAAAAGAAAAAAAGTCGATTTTATTTTCGTTTTTATTCTTTTATTTTTAAGTTTTGTATTTTTTCTCAAATAGTTATTAGCATTTATTACACCCTTATTTTATACTGTTGCACATGGTTTCTAAAGCTATTACTGAAAAAACAGCAAGTTCTAATTTCTTAAAGTACATTCTATACACATTTTACATAGGACTCAAAACTGTCAGGATCATTTCGACGTATTTTTACAGTAAAATTTCCCCTCCCTTTATTGCTAAAATCATTTCCCGTAAAACAGGACTAAACAAATTCCAATTTAACGTGTGACCGAAGCTCCTCGCGTTCTTCTTCCTCCTGCAGCTTGTTGAGGGTGATCACCATCTGTTCCCTGAAGTGCCTTTTGCTTCTCTTCGAAAGCTGCTTGTAGTCAACGAGCAGGCTTTTGAAGAACATAGAATCCGCATCCTCGACCTCTTCGCGATCACAAACCACCTCATACCTGGGCGCTGGACCTTGGTCTGGTGTTGTGGGCTGAGATTTAGTCGGCACCGAAGCTTGAGTTGTTACAACACTAACTGAAGAAGAGGAACACTCGTTTGTCGTTATGGTCGCATTGGACGTGTCCGAGGTATCCTCCGATATGTGAACTGAAGGCTCCCGTTTCGGGTATAATACCCCATCGTACGACAGATTCGTGGCCGGTTCATATTTTTGGTAAAAGGATGTAGGCTGTGGGATGAAGCCAGAAGCAAGATAATTGCTGAACATACTCTTTTTGCCCATGAGTCTATTTTGTGCCATATGCTTTTCTAAGAACGACATTGCATCGGCCATGTACCAAGTTTTTCTCCTCTTATTCCGAATATTAAATGGAGTTCCCCTTTCTTGGCGAAGGTGTCTACCGTACGCACATCGTAGATTAGCCCATTTGGCTCTGCAATCAGCAACTGCGGAAAATTTACTTGGTTAGTGTCGAACTCGAATTGTAACGATAATGTAAAGATACAGGTTTTTTATAAGTCCCAGTACATTTTTTTTTCAATAATGTTTCATAAAGTTATGCTACATACATTTAGTTTTTTTTTCTCAAGGATATTCCGTCTTTACTTTACACTAAGATCAGATCCATAACCACTAGGAATGCTTGTAATTTCGCCCTGTTCGCCCCCGGGTCTTTGTTGCAGCCTTGTAACTTCCTCAATTTAACCTTTTAAAGTTTAATTTCACGCTTTTTCAATTACTTGCCGATATAAAATCATGTGTAAATTTCTATTTTCAATACGAATCAAATAGTAAAGAATTTATAAAACCAAAAGAGAAAGAAATAAAGGACCCTAAGGTAGAAATTGAGTCCGGAAATCTTAAGACGTTATTGAGTTCTTTTAGAGCCATGGGAACCTAGGATAATGCGCTTAATTTGTAGAAACGGCATAGAAATAGAAAATTTGTCTTTTAAAACCTGAGTTTAAGAAATATTGTATTTTTAATTCTTAGTGTAAAATTTAATTAAGGGAAATTACAAAAGTATGCAGTCGTAATTCATTTGCAAGAATGTTTATATTTAAAAGAAATATCACATGCTGGTATTTTTAAACTATCTTCGCGTAAAATTTTGAATCTCTTAGTTCTGTTTTAACTCCTGTGATTTTACTCAGTTCGATAATTAAGCAAACACAGCCATTGGCTTTAGAATGAACTTTAAATTCTAAATTACAATTAAAATTTAAATAACGGAGTATTCATAAAGCTAGTCAGTTCCATCCTCCACTCCACTCCATTCATAATCACTACGTACAATTACGTCCGTTTTACGTTTTAAGTATGATTTTTTTCCTGATACTAATCGGAGATGATACGACTGACTGCCTAAACCTTTTTCCTTTCTTTTGTAACGACTTCCCAATCCCGTCCCGTGCATAAGGACGACTTCCTTAGACCCTGCCGAGCATGCCTATCCCGAATGCTTTCCCAACTCGTTCCGCATTGAAGAAGTGCCCTAAAAAAGGCGCCGTAATGCCAGCAGACAGACAAACAAACAGACACATCTGGAACCACTTCTCTCGTCTTTAATGCCCCGCAAGATTGACATTGACATGACATCTTGAAATGAGAAATTCGAACGAAAATGCGCCTTCGGTGTCTCGGAAAGTTTTTAGGTCGCATCGGAAGGGTAGACCCTGCCGGATTTGTAATGAAATTCGAGTGTAAATGGATTGATTCACCGCAAATTGTTATATGAATAATAAACGACAACGCTTTCAGTTTTACCTGAGCAGTTCATGATGGCGGCTATCTCGTTCCACAGTTCCTCGATGACCACCTTGCTCGAGTGATCCCTGAGCGTGTGATCGTAGAGCGCAGGACGCTGCTTCACCAGTTCAATCAGCTGCTCCGCGTCGCAGTACTCCTCCAACGGCACTTGCATGTCCACCTCCGATTTGAACATTACAAACGGGCGATTCGAAATTAGAATTTGAATAGAGAAATTATTCACAAAATCGCGAATTCACCGACGCAGTGTGCGACCACTGCTGTTGTCCGGGCGAGTCTGGCGGAAGAAGAAATGTCTGTACGCGGCAGTCTCGTCGGGTGCCGCCATCAAAACACGTTTTTTCGTCGGGCCTTGTCTGTCTGATAGCAGTTCACCACAGCACACTACAACAGATTGTGTCTGTTTGCGGCAAACAAGTGAGCTTTCCGTGTATTTACACAACTGTGATACGAGCGGAGCTGCCGGTGTGTGCGTGAGCACATACGCACCGGCCTCCGTGCGCGCGTCTGCTGGCAACTGGCAAGACACGACCAGACCGAATGTTGTGTTTGGTGGCGTCGTGTCTGGCGCTCGCTCCCTTCCACGTCAAACTCGGGCGGTCGGGTCGGGGAATGCGATGCCTTGTGTGCGGGCAGACAGAGCAGACGTACATACAGTTCATCTGTCCGTTTGCAGCGGACATAACGGGTCGGTGTGCGGCTGTGTTGGGCCGGGCGAACTTTTCGAAAAAATTAAATTTAGCACGCTCGAAATGCGACCTTCGAGTTTGCCCCCGAAAAGCTCGGATGGGAACGATGCTTTAAGTGGCAGAGTTGAGCAGAAAAAAATGCTTAAAAATATTAACGTAATTTAACGGAAGCACTCTAAAGATTCGCTCGTGTAGAATTTCCGTCGATAGTACAATTTCGAAAGCCGACACGCCATTTACAAAACAGATAAAAAGGTCACTTTGCACTTCATTTTCTCCCAGTTGTTTGGGAGAAATGAAAATGAAAACAGAAAAATCGTTTTCCGAAGTATTTAAAAATGCTATGGGACATTAAAGCTTTTAAATAGGCGACACGCGTGATCTTGAAAGTGGTTCCTTAGATGAAATTTTGCTGAAATGTCCTTAAGATTTTATATAAAAACATGCTTTTTAAAGAAGGAAAAAACTAAAAATTGTTACTAAACAAATCAATTAAAACTTAAGTATTTTTTTTATTGTTATCATCTTAAAGGCTCCTTACTTTTATCAAAAATGTGCTAATCATATCTTCAACATGTAATTCTTCCATTGAAATCAGTAATTTAAAAAATACTAATTATTTTTGAAATATCACTAATTAAATTTTGCATTCAAGCGGTGGCGGTGATGTCGCTGCGATGGGTGACACCCGGGGACGTATTGAAGTGATAACACTCGCTGCTTATTCCAACACCAACAATGAGAAAAAATGCCAACAGTCCGCATAAGGAATCGAATAATTTGTCGGTTTACAAAAAAATGAGTCTTATTCATTTAAGGATGTCACCCTAAAACTTTACTACCATTGGGAGTAACCAAATACAAAAATAAAACAGGGACCAATTTTACTTCATTTTCGTTAATGTACCAGCGTCAAGAGTAAATATTATTAAATAAATAATATTAAGAAACAGAGTTTTGAAGCTGCCCTTGGAAAGTTTTGAATTTTATTAACTTTACCAACTTTTAAAAGAGAGAACTGATCGAAGTCCAATGAGGTCGAAGTAGAATTTTTCCAAGTGCAGACTTCTCAAAAAACTGCCGTAATCATCGTTGGATGAAAATGTTATGCAATTTGAATTCATTGAATTTCACACTCCTGCAGAGGGCAGAAGAATTTGTGGGGAAAATTCGATTTAAATAAATCAGGGATTTCCCTGATAATTCAGAGGGACATAGACAATCAGCGCCGAGATTTACAGCGGTACAATTCGAATAAATGCCGATTGGAAGACGGGCCTTAGGTTTACAACGAATTACAGGAAAATAAGTCCTTTGCAATTTTTCTAATTACCAGAAGGTTAGCGGATGAAGATTCATTTTTCATAATTTTACTAACATTTCTGGTATCCACTATCGGCGATAGAGAAACTACTTGAGCTAACAAACGGGTAATTAAATTAAAAAGACTTAAATAGCGATTATATGGAATATTCGGCGGCTTTAGTGAATACTTTGGTGTATTGTAACTAGGGGAGGCATCCGAAGCGGTGCTCTAAATATTTCAACATTTCTGCGTCGTAGATAAGGAGTAATTCCATTCTTATCATTTCACTAGCAGTTTCGTTATATCCACATCTACCTAAGATAGATAAGTGTGACTTCTGCGTTTTATATTATTCGTTTCAAAAAATTCCCATAAAACCATTTTTGTTATTGGAAAATTATTAATTCATTGTACTGAAAATAAAAAAAACAAAAAAAGTCGATCCTTAAAACTTTCCTGAAACTTCATGTACATTCTACAAAGCAACCAACTACAATACATAAAAAAAGTTAATAAAAGTAAGAAAAAAAACGTAAAAGTAATACAAGAGCCCACATACTTGCACCATACTTTGCTTATCGTGTTCCAGAACTATAAACAATAAAAAGAAAAGAAAGAAACGAAGATTCTTAACCGATCTCAGCCCATGCAATAGACAAGAAGCGTAGAAAGTTCGGAAGCAGGAGCAAATCCAGCAATGAGCGTCCACAAACCGTGGACCGAATTAAGTAAATTAATAGATGAATAAGAGAAATGGAATATATATTATATGGATAGAGCATTTATGTAAATTAATTAAGAACGAACGAAAGGTTACAGCAGAGCAACTAAGTAAATTATTTGAAATGTTTATTTTTTACACTACGGGCTACCCGAGTTTTAAGCAAATTCAGATGGATATATCTATATATACAATAAATAATAACACATGTATAAAGTAAGGGAGAAAGTTAATAAGAGACAAATTCTAAAGTCGTTCTCACACGCCTAACTGTGGAACCTTTGTTCTAAATCTATTTGTGCATAGAAATCTCATTTTAAGTTCACTTCGCCAAGTCCAGACTGGCCTTAGTTCCCTATATGATTTCGTCGTAGACGTCGCGTCGTTAGCAGTTGCAATTGTGTTCGAGTGATTTTCGATCCAAGGAGGAGACAACCGGAGCCAAATTGTTTGTTAATCCTTTTCGTTTGAACAAACCTAAAGTAAAGATACAAATACTGTCGACTGAATATGATAATTCCGATAACACTTGTAAAAGTAAAGTAAACCAATAACAAATCGAACAAACATTAGGTAGTAAAGCGAGCTGTCGCCAGACATGGCCCTGCTCCATAAGAAGTATTATCGTAAGAGTAGATATGTAAAAATTTGGTTTTTTAAACGTGTACATTATTATTTAACTACACAGCGAGTAAGTGAAGAATCAAATCTAAGGTAAATTAATTAAAGGGGGAGCATATATTGTACCGATGGTAATTGAAACACACACACATACACACAAATTTAGTGAAATTTTTTTAAAAGATAAGAAAGGAAATATTGTTGTTAATTTAATTTAAATAGATTTTTCGATACCGTAAAGAATATATTGAATAAAGAGAAATTAACCGGGCAGATGAATTTGATTAGTCATTTAAATAAATTAATGCAATTCGTAAATTAGTGGATACCACTGAGATCACTGAATGGGGTATATTTGCGACATGTGGAACAATACAACTAAACGTGGAAACACACAAAGAAAAATGCTAAGTAAATAAATTGAAATATAAATAAATAAATGAACATTTTTGTCTTTTATTCCTAATCCCTATCGTTGAATTAATTCAAGTACAGGTCATCGGCCTTATGGACAGTTGCATAATGTACAATTTCTTTTCTTCTATAGCAGGATTTGTATGCAAATAAAACTTTCCAGTTGAACCATCATCAAAGAAAAGAGGGTTAAATAACCACATCATGCAATCTTATATTTATAGGTCGTAGTACGTTTCAAAAAGTGTTAAAGCCTTCTATGGTGATTTTCTCTTCGCGTAAACCAGTTGGATATTGAATTCTTTTGGAAGTAAAAGTCATAGCTGACCATTTATTTTCCGTCTAGAGTAAAGTTCTCGAATCGAAGAAAGGCTTTTTCTATAACGACATAGTTCAAAAACTTTTAACAAAACGGCATTAGATAGTATCTTATCAGTCTTTTATATCACGTACCTTGCAAATAATTTATTATTATGACAATTTTATCTGTTCGACTTGTCTAACAAGTGTTTTATCTATGACATTGTAACTTTTAAATTAATCTCAGTATATCCTTATCGACGTATATGCGAATATTTCCTTTTCTTTGTATTCAATAAACAATGTTTATTCATTTTTCGATATATATTTATATTAAGATAGATTGTTTTTAAAGATTTAACACTTGATATTCGAATTTTATAGACTTTTTTCCGTAAAGTTCAAACGACAAAATCATTTAATTTTGCAGGAAGATTTGTCTTATAACATCAGAATAAAAGACATTTTTTATGCATTTGTAAATATTAATTTCATAGAAAATTAGTTTTGTCGACTGTGAACTTACAAACTGTTGTTAATGTTGATTTTTAGCCTACTAACTAGTCTAAATAGAAGAGCTGCTAAATCAATTAGGTTGAATTTACTTCGAAGTATTGCCATCAAGAAAATATGCAAGTCAACCAAAAGTTAACTATTAGTATATCCTGCCACAATTAAAAATGTTAATTATCGTATTCATTTTAAACCACACTTTGAAAATTCGATGGTATTTGAATGTTCTAGCCGTTTCCTCCACTATTTCAAAACTTTCAAGTTCCTTTCAAAGTGGGAATCAAACCTACATACTTCTTAGGGATGATTCAGTATTCTATTAGAATTCTCTAATTTCCTATTCAATTTAATCTGCATAGTGGAATAACTGCATAAGGTTCGCTGATAATGATTTAAATCTCATTTGTTTTAGGTTTAAATAAGTCTATAATGGTAATTAAACAAATCACAAATACTTACTTTCATTTCTTATATGTTAATAATTCTTCTTCTTCTGTACGATCTAGTAAGTCATCTAAAGAGTAAGGAAAAACCCTAATTCAGTGAGGATGTGTTTTCTACAAAATATTTCGGTAAAGTTAGATTATTTTATTCTTATTCCAGTTATTTACGGAAATTCTGTAATTTTGTTTGTGTTTTAAGACTACGAAAATGATAATAAAAGCTTTAACATTTGTAAAAAATATTTTTACGTAATTTTTAGTTGCAGATTTCAGAATACGAAATTTATGAGAAAAAATCCTATTAAAATTATATATCACTTGTACCGGGAGATAAGGAGGTAGAGTTGATTTTTACCAGCAACGCAAAACAAACTTAGCAATAAAACACTTCATCACAAACGTTAGTTAAAGCTTTTTATTGCAAAGATTTTAAAAAGTATACGCAGAGGTTAAATTAAGTAAAGGTATGCTATTATTATTTTTGGAACGAAGGTTTTTTGGAGAATTACAGTAGTACACTCAAAAAATAAAATATCGACGGTCTTAGTTTCTATAACTGATTTAAGCGTATAATTTTAGTGTGAGATGACCCACATTAAAACGAAATAGCTTAAGAAATGATCCGTATTTTTGTTAATTTGTTTGATTTTTTAATTGATTTTGGTAACCTTAATTTACAAATATCTTTTAAGTATTAATTTATTTTATCAAATTAATAACGCGAAAAACGTGGTGTGGGGCCCAGTCGCCTGGTTACTCGAAATTAATTCAAATAAATTTCCTCACAGAGTCCCGAGATGGCAATGATATCCCTTATTAGGGCGAAAAAGTAAATTGTCTACGGAAATTGAATAAAAAGTAATTACGGGCTAGCAAAGAGCTGAGTTAGGATTCGGCAGCGTGTTTTCGGTTATTTGTTCAGGCCCAACATTGCTGGTACCCAATGTGACCCGATGCGGCCCCTTGCGTTGCCCATTCCCGGATAAGGTTGCGAGAAACCTTAATGAAAACCCAATTAGGCTTTGAGATGAATTTTAAATTGACCTGCAATCACTGGGCTTGACCAGATTACCGCAGCTGGACTGGAAGGGCTTTATTAGTGGCTCAGAGTCATATGACTGTTGCTACGTCCAAGCATAAGGTCAAAAGGTCATCGGAAAATGAAACAATAAAATCTCTAATTAGCAAAAGGTAATGGAAAAGCTGCGAAACTCGCAATTAAGCGAGGGCCTACTACGGCACGGCGACCGAATGAATGTGAAAGGGTCTCAAATTTCAATGGCAGCTTTGCAGAAAAGAGGCAAGTGGCACTTTGTGTCTGAATTAGTAATTATTTCGAGCTTAGTAATTTACGTGTTGAAGGGTTCAAGTAAACTGAACTAAAAATGAAATGTGGCTGAACCGGAGATCTGTACAGTACTTAATACTTAAGGCTCACCTTAGTTTGATATATGTAGGTACATATTTCAAATACACCCCCACATAAACTTCGAAGTTTCCTAGATTTTGGGATCACTTTTTTTCCGCGGAATGCCACATAATTCTTGTATCTATAATGAACGCTTTTATGAAAAGGTCAAGATATGCTTTAGGTTACAATTTAAGATCACGTTTTAAGTTATCACTATTTCAATATCATTATCATTAGGGTTTCATTAAAGCGTACGGAAACTCAACATTTGTTTTTGTTGATCACTAGAGAAAGTTAAATTTTAAATCATATATCAGCTACGAAGGCTAGAATATTGACTCTTTTGGCTTCTACATCTACGTACTGTGCTTACTGTAAGTATTTGAAGCCAAAAATGTCTATAGAAAACTCAATGACTGCTTATGCGAGTATAGTATCTTAGTGGACGCAATTTAATAAAATTTGTGGAGACCTATCTTACTTCCAAAGCGATCATTGGGTTAGTACGTAACAACAACGATTTGACTTGTGATTTTAAAATAGAGACCTGGGTATAGTTTCATTTAAATAAAAATTTAAACGCTGTTATCTCTGAGAGTGTTTCAGCAAAACACACAACAATCTAAGTCGAAATTGGCACGAGTGGTGACACAAATCTTTAGAACACACCAAGTCTCGGCTTCTCTCGTTTTTCTTCATCTTTTCTATTAATTGTGTGTACGTTATTATTCCTTAAAGGATCAATCTACTGATAATCTCTGTATAACGCGATACGAGACTTAGACACGGTTTTAAACTAATACTCTTTAAAAATTAGGAATGTCCCTGTACATTCACAAAAAACTTAAAGTATGAGAACATTTCTAATATAAAAGAAGAACACTTTTGATGCTCTAATCAACACAGTTTTAATTATAATAGTAGTTAGAATTTTTATTTTTAGAATCTATAATCATTTTATACTAGTTTTTTGTTTCATACGGACTTGCATAGTATTGCAAATTTACAGGAGCTACCTGTAAAAGCATAACTAGACTTTTACTTGACATTGTTAAGATATTTCAAAGAATCAAATGAAGTAAGTATTCATATTTTGATTCATTAGATGAGATCGATAAGACATTCTCATTTCAAAACAAGAACATCAACACTTTCGTTCGTATATCAACAGACGTTTGTGGACGTCTCATTCTATACCATTCCACGGATACCTTTGAATCAAAAAATCCTGAAATAGTTGGAACAAAAATATCCTTTTTCTGGTTCAAGAAAATTATCGATCGTTTTAAAAATCTGTGATTAAGTGGTATCCCGGATACGAATATCTGTTTTTTTTTCAAATTTGATATGCACTTTGTATAAAAGCTATTTTTCTGAACAAACGATTGTTTTAATGCATACTTTTACGATTGCAAGAATGGGCGACCTTTTTATCAAAAATCAATCATACAACCGCTATAACTTGATATGATGATATGAATATTTTTCAAATTCCTTTATTTAAAGGTAAGATTAAATACTATATTTAAAATAAATCTGTTTGATTTTTTCATTTAAGATCCTCCAGTAAGACAGGTCCGCGCAAATATTTGTAGTATATAGAGGATTCCAAAAAAAAACATCTTTTGAGATTTCCTAAGAACTAAGAATATACCCTTAGAGTTTTTCAAACTGAAAAATTTGAAAATCGAACCGAAATAGTGAAAATTAAGTTGATGTTTTTAGTCTTTTATTTCTTCAATAAGCCTTTAACATAACCCGCATCGACATACAAAAGAAATCTTGTTTAATTGGCTGCGAAATAGACGACGGCGAAAGCAATTATAATAATTTGTGAACAAAGAGGGACTATGGAATTTTTCGCAGTCTTCAAAACAAAAAAAAATGTATACATGGAATTCGCTTGATGGGTCATAAGTATCCTTAAGTGCCAAAAGCAGTAGATTACTTAAGAAGAGGCGGCCTTAATCAAAACTGCCCGATCCTACTGTCTGGCTTAGTGGCTTTAGAAATCCAGCAGGGCCGGGGCATCATCATAACAATTTTTCGCATATTAATTTTCTTGGAGGACTCCCAAACGCTAGCCTTAATTTGATATTCTCCTAACAGCAGCATCCAAAGGAGTTCAAATAATTTATCTCGCGGTATTCAACGGAGCTTAAAAGAAAATTTGGCAAGATCCTCGGAAAAATATTTTCCTAGCCAAGGAAACTGAACAACAGACGACCTTGAGTTACTCGGAGCTCCTCTGACGCAGCATGCCCTGAACTGGAGGCCGGAATTCCCATTTCATCCTTTGAGCACTCCCCCCGCGACTACATCTGAAGAATAAAGTTGACTCGAAATGCATGCAAAATGCAGCAGCCAGACAGACAGACAGGGCTGTTCGCATGCAGCGTCACGGGAACCGGAGACGTCTACTGCCAGCATGAGCCATCCTGAGTAGGTGAGGAATTTTATTTTCGGCTTCTACTTCTGCTTTATTTGTCCTTTGTTAACCGAGCCAGTAAGGAAGGGCAGCGCGCGGCGGTGAACTCTTCAAGGGTGAATTCCGGGAAAGACGGTGCTGCCTTAGCGCAAAGGGTTCCCAGCGAAATTCTATTTGTATCAAATACCTTCGCCGAGCCTTCGCCAACCTCTGTCCTTTATTCGCACTCAATGGTTGATGGTGCACTTGTCGTCTGGCTACGAGTGTTGAGTGTTCTGCCAGACCCACTCAGACGGCGGATGGCTTTTTTATTTTCCTCTATCATCTTTTAATTCGTTATATTTCGAGTGCATTGTAGGTGCATAAGCTGCGGGCCTGCTAAATTGATGACGGCTCGGGCGCTCCTCCGCCTACCCCTGCCCCTGAGGCTCTTCCGGGAAGACGTTAAGGAAATTCGGAGAAATTGAAACCAGAAGAAATTGCTCGGATGCCCTTGAGTGCAGTCTGAGAAGGAGGTCCGCAGGTAGGTTAGGTGTGCTCGAAGAAATTTTATAATGTGGTCTGTACTGCAGAACATTTTTTGAATCCGTATCAATAGACTGCTTCCACAACGCTCCCTCCATTCTCCTCCTGAGTCGGCTGCATTTGTAGTGCATTATTTTCATTGTTTCATTGGAATGTACAACAAAGTTTGCTGTAAGATATCTGATAAAAGTTATAAGATGTTACGACAGCCACAGAAACTTACAAATCTACTGAGGGAGATAAACATTCGAGAAAATGGTAATTTGTGTTCAGAAGTAAAATTCTACAGTGAGAAAAAATATAAAATAACATGGAAATTCAATACCGTACATTTTGTATGTCCGTGAAAATTGCACTAAGTTCATTTTTATATTATTTATCAAATAGAACAGTTTTTGAACGTTTCCCCTTCGTACTTTTTTAAATCGTATATGACCTCAAGTTGGATCCATAATGTTTCTTGATAAGAATTTTAACAATTTCTCAACGATTGTAATACAAAAAATACGAATCAAAATACAAGACATATTTCTTTTAAATCGGACATTTCCAACATTTTTTAAAAATTACAATTTTTTCTGCTGAAATTACAATTTTTTTGCTGTCTTATGGAATTATTACTTATCTTAATAAGGACTAAATTATAACCAATTTCGCTTATTTATTTTTTCAGCTTTTAAGCAATACGAATTAGACAAGTTTCCAAATGTATGTTAAGTTAACATTTAATTTTCATTTAAAATAGACAATTTGTTCTTCAGCCCTGTACAGTCTACAGTCCAAAAGTTTATGAACGTAGAATCTTTAAAGAGCCGCCTGTACCGTGAATTGTATATTAATTATTTCAAGTAATTTTAGATAATTTTAACCCGTGCATCTAAGATTTACAAAACTGCCCCAAAACTGGTCGTAAGAAAAAATTACATCAACCTTTTTGTTGTTTTAATTGGATCGTGCGTATCGTCGTATGCGGCCAGACAAATATGAATAATGGCGAAAGGTGAAAAATCGTTGAGAAATTTTTTCACAAGTTCCATGACACGTGTACTGCCAAAAAAACAATCATTTTATTGCTAATGTTACACGTTTTATGACAACTTTTATACAACACTTATAAATCCATATAACTTTTGTCTTAATAATCGAAAAATACCCGTGAATTGTAGACCCAGAAAATTTGTTTTTCTAACTCATTTACTATGAACCACTAGGCGGCCAGAAAATGAGCTTCACGTCAAAATGCATTGATGTGAAACGTGTTTTAATTAGTTTGTTTAGTTCAAAGCAAGATTACTTTTTCGCACAGCTTTTTGTTTTAATTAAGCTCTATAGTATCAAGGACAAAGTGGTGGGACTACGTCTTTTTTGGAGACGTACTGAAGCATTGGGTTAAAAGTAGATCCAGGAAATTTCTAGTAATAACCGTACACATCAGCAAAGTGACGGGCTAACTTTACATTTTATCATGTATAGAGAATGTATAATAGATTCTCCCAAAATGAACTGAATATAATTTTTGACCCTGGACTCTACAACGATTTACCTCGTGTACCTAGTTGCATGAAACTGAATTGAATCAATTTACGAAGTACCTGTCCTTTACGAATTGAAAGCCTCTGTAATACATAAAACATGAACATACCTACTCATCATTATACAAAGGGCACTTACTTAGCTCAATAAATCTTGTGTCTGGTCAGAGCAGGCATTGGGGAAAGTGTAAAATTTGAAGGGAGGAAGACGCGGCACGGCGGGCGGGCGACGGAGGTATCCAATAACTCAGTCTAGACAGAATCTCAGCGCGAGACGATAATTACTTGAAGTTTATCCGAAAACGAGAAACAATACCTACGGAGGCTCTGCAGACTTTAGAGTAAGCGGGCTAACGTGAACATCGTGAAAACACAAAGTTTGCCCGAAACTTTTAAAAGCAACACACGCGCCAGCCAGAGCACCTTCAAATAACCTTCCACAATTTCTTGTATTTCCCTTTATGGTATTGTGTAATCCCTTAAAGGGCAGAAGACTAACCCTAATGCACTCTGATCCCAGCACGTGCACGAGAAATCTTTTGATCCAGACTTTTGGGCTAGACTTGCTCTTGCTTCATAGCGCTACAACCGTCCAGAATACATACGCACCGTGAGGGTGGATACAGGTTTTGCGACGTCCCTGTCTCCCTTCGTCCCTGCGCCAATTTCTAAAAATTCCGGCCAGATGGGGGACGAAAGAATGGAATCATGAAGGCTTCCACATTTGTACACTTCCACGGAAACGTGAAAGGATTAGGTGAAATCCTTCATGGCAGTCCATGATGTAACAGCCCAGCCTCGGGACTCCCTGCAGATTAGAATGTTGTTCGATAAACATGACCTGGCTCTCTGGGCGCTGAGGGCTGTTTACTTCTCGGCAAAGGCTTCTTCCTCTGTTGGACCTTTCCCCACCCAACCAGTCACTCGTCCACCCACCTTAGTCACCCACTCGCCCACCCGTTCGCCCAGAGTTAGAGGCCCGTTGGCCGGAATGGTGTAGTTTTTGGCAGTACATGTAGCACGTATGTGCTGGACGATCTGCTGTAAGGGCCTATTCCGTCGAAAAGGACGAACGTGAAATAGGCCTTATTGCTATTTTTATTGGACGCCGGGCAGGGCCTATTTGGATCTCCACTTACACCCCTCCCTGGATTCATTGCATCATAAACTGTGCAAGAAATTAGAGTTCTGGTTCGACTTGGTACACTACCGCTCATGAGCGCAAATTTTGGAATAGTTCATAGTTTCATCAAAGAAGTCCCTTTTTACATATATTTACATTGTTTATTATATTTGTTTATTACAAAGTCCAAAATTAACCAAAGTTTTAGAAGACATGATATAAGAAAATTTTGTTTACATTATTATATCTCAAAGAATTGTTCTAAGCGGTTAGACCACCATTAAATTTTTAAAAAATCGTCTTTTTTTGCTCTGTCTTATAATTTAGATATTAAAGAATAATTTGAGAGGTTGAATACGTAAAAAATCCATAAATTACGTGAGTTACAGCGACTTCAAGTAAATACGGTAGAGGAGAGACCCGCTCCGCTGTTAATTTTTGCCTTTTGCGCAAACCAAAAATTGTTGCTCAATTTGCGCAAACCAAAAGCATACATGCCAATATAAAATATGATAATATCATTTATCATTGAAGAATTATCTGTTAAAAGATATCTTGTTTAACCTACTAAGGTTGCTGACCAACTAGGGAAATTTATGTTGTACAATGTGTCCAATTTGCAAGATGACAAATGTCCAACTAATAAAGGTACATACGTACTTGAAATGATTGAAGTATACAAATCTATCCAATGTGAGGTGTCTACTTCTTAAAGGTCTCCTACATAGCAGTTTGGTATTAAAACAAAATAAGAAATATTAAAAACATTTTTTTCTAATTAAGCTGAATTGTGATTCTTTCACAAAAGTTATTGTATCATCCACATCGGAACATAAAATTATTAATATAATAATTCAAATAAACAATTTGGAACTTAGAGTGATTTAATAAACTCTAAGCAAATTTTAAGGTATACTAGTGACTTTCTCGCAATAAAAAATAGGCCTATGCAACGTTGAAAGGCTTTTTGTTCAATTCCCAATTCGAAGTGTTTACTGTGTTTAAGGAATTTGTTGGAGAACTAATAATCCTTCGTAAGTAGAGGACAAACCGTCCCTAAATGATTTAGTTTTACTATATTAAAAAAATATTATCCACAATGTACCATAGTATTTCGGAAAATTCCCTTACTCTTACGCTACTAACTTTTAGAATTTCATTATTTTATATTATTCACATTTATTTATATGGTAAATAAGTCAAGGTTAGTTATTGGCTGGAGTAAATGCATTGAAAAGGCTGACTCTTATAGAAAACGGCTGCTGCCTAAATATTCCTGAACAGTAGTGTATGAATGCACAGAAGTCTAAAAGAAATATGGTTGTCTGCCTCCCGGTCCCCACCTCCGAGAGGGTTTAATATCTTTCGGGGTAGTTTCGATACCCTGAAAACCTTAATTATTACCGACTTCCTGCAAGCTGCATCGCTGTTTACTTACTGGCGCGCCCGCCCAGTGGGGCAAATGGGCCACTAAAAAGAGAATTTAAAAAGGCACCGGAAATCAAACCGCTGCAAGTTCGGCCAGGATTCCACAAATTCCCAGAACTTCCCTTCCGTTTATTTGTTGTAAAATCCAGCCATTTCAGCTGGGAGCGCACAAACAAAAATTTATAGCTCCGCCGCCATATGTGCGCTCCGCCGGCTCCTTCCTTTGCAGCGGGTCTCCCGGCTACTCCAGGCTGCTCTCCACGAAGCCAAACAGGATGCGATTTCACCATTATTTCCCTGGAACGAAACAATTTTTGTTTACACCCGATCCGGTCGAGTCTGAATCCTGTGATCAGCTCCCACAGGCGGTCGCTTCGGGTGCTTGCTTGTTTGGCCGGTCCAGGGGATGAGCCCGACGTGTCCTGGGTAGGGTTTCCGTACAAACTCATAGATGGCCGCTGGGGCGTTCGGTTCATTGGATTTTCATAAATGTAATTGCACAGCAACAAGTCGAACGAACGCACCCCCCAAGCAGCCCTTCCAGGAAGAGCGTCGTCTTTAAGCATCTCGAAATGTAGGTCAAGTAAACATGTCGGTTTTAACGAGAAAAATGCCGAGTGTCGTATTTATGCGAAGATTGGATTGCGTGCAAATAGGATTCAAAAAGGGGAACGACTTTTATGTGTGGAGGGTGCGTTAGCGTTCTCTGAAAGCAGAAAAAGTCCCGTCCCATAAAACGCAAGAAAATGCCAGAGCCTCCCCTGCCTTCGGAGCACTCTTGAATAGCTGTGTCAAGAAGCGCTCCCTATTTCATGGTGCTTGATGTCGGGAGATGGAGGGGGATGCCCTGGGATGCCAGGCCACCTCCTCAGTCCTCTTGCTCGCATTGACAGAGGCGTATTATTCCAATGAGGATACGTATCGCAAATTATTCGACAAATGCGTGCAGGATCCCCTGCGTTCAGTCTAATGGCAAGAACAACGTGAACTCGAGAATGAGCTGCAGATGCTGCTCGGACGGGGGGATGGGGCAGTTCTTGTCGAGAACAATGCGCCGCATTTTTCCTCAAGGAAATGCTCATCAAGGGGTCTTCTGAGATGCACGCTCTGAATGACGTCATCTGATCTATCGCCACAAACCAGAACCATGGTAGAGCTGCTTGCTCCTGCTTTTAATATTAAAAGGCTGAAATAAGAGAAACCCTGAAACCCTACCTTACTCGTTTTATCGATTCACTGGAGGAATAGAAATGCAGTAAGGCACAAAGTTCTCCTTACTTACTTCGGAGCAGTTGTTAAGGCATTGGAGGGTTTAAGCAGTCCGCACAACAAAAACTCAAAGAAACAATCAAGGCTTTTTGATCGCATTCCTTGCGGCCTTGAGGTTTTATAATAGAACAAGAGCCAAAACCAAAGATTGGCAATTGGATTTCAGTTAACCATAATCGAAAATCACTGTGCTGGCTCGAACTTTTGAGTTAAGATTATCAAACATTGTTAAAACTTTGGTACGATAAGCGACCGAAAAAATAAGTTAAAGTAGGATTCCGATTAAAAAAAGTTTTCTGCATTAACACCCTAATCCAATAGGAATATATGCTTTACTATTTCTCGCAGAATATTTTTCACGCTATTTTTATGCGGTAAATACGTTGCTTGAAAAACCACGCAGAATTTTCGATGGCAAAATTGGGAATGTGTTGCTGAAAGCCCAGATAAGATAAATAAAAAACTTAAAAAAGGTGATAAAACTATATGCGATTAGGTTTAAGAAATATGAATTCATATCTACAATAAATACGTTTACACTTACAGTAAACACTTAAGTCAAAATCATACGGACTTCTCCTACTAAATCACATTAATTGAAATAATTTTATAAGGGAAAAATTGCGAGGCTTTTACCTGCAAGTTGCAAGTTACCTGCCGCAATCCAGTTGAGAAGGAGACTCTTTCTCACTTTTTGTGCCACTGCCCGGCACTAGCTGGGGCTAAATACCGGGCCTTAGGGAAGCATTTCTTTGAAAGTATCGAATTCTTATCCAACTCCAAAATCGTAGAGATTGTTCTCTTCCTGAACTCCACGGGTTGGCTCTGATTTTGGCGTTCATTATATACGACAATAATACTTAGGGGATTTTTTTCGTGATATCAAAACGGCGCGACTTAGCGCTAATTGAACTCCCAGCCTGGGGCGAGTTACTACAGTAACTAACTAACTAACTATATAAATAAGTTTTGCACTTACAAGCTTTATAAAAGTTATAGGACTTTTGGGTATGAAAAAACAACCTATCAAGATTTTATGTCTTGTAGAATTTACTTTTTTATCGATTTACTAAAAACTTCTTCTTTTTGTTTTCAAAGAGATTATAATGATCAAAGTTGGCACTATGACTATAGAGATAAAAGTAAACCAATCGGGCTGAGTTGGATTTATTACTAACCAAATTTTTACCTCGATTTCCATGAAAATCTACTAAGTACTTTCTTACAGATAGTCATTTTATCTCCTGAACGCAAACACCACTCAATTTCTTCATTTCAGTGATCAGTGATTCAGTGATGAAGTTGCGTTCTCGTTGAGATCCATACGCAGCCGAAGTGAATTCACTTCGTACTTCTCTGTGAAAAGTATTCACGTGACACCAACTTAATAAATGTGCATTTCCGTGGGACGTGTGTCCTGTTCGGGTTTCATTCAAACTCGAAACGTGGTTATATACGAGCACTGTACAACAAGTCATATTCACTTTTCCTTTCAGAGCTAGTAAGCCAATCTAGTCAGGGAGTTCTGTTTAATAATTCTCTTCTACGAGTCTGGAGCGAGAAATTAATATTTGACGCGAAGTTTAAAGTTAAAACGCCCGAAAAGTTTTGCAATTAAATCGGCGGTCTGCAGAATATTAAATTCGCTAAATGCACCTCTGAACTGCACCTCTATTGTGCTGCTCGAACAGGAGTTAATTATCGCTTTATCTTCCCTATTAACGAGTGAATACCGACACGAAGTCTGGCTGAAATCGTCGCACTAGTACCTCCGGTTCCCGAGTCTTAATTCACGACTCCCGATTCCAGTTCCGAATCTGACTATACCGGCATTAGGTTAGTTGAATCAGGAGCTGTTGGCACTGCATTCCAGAAGCTGAACCATCTTAATTCAATTGAAGGAAACTTTGTTGTCTGTCTTCTGATTCATAGAATTACCAACTTTCTATTTTCTCTCATCGTCTGTTTCACTGTGGCGAAAGTTTAATTACATGAAAATTTCCAGCCATTCAAACTGGCTTAATGAATAGAAAAGCAAACTCGAGACTATGACAGAGAACTAATTAACGAAGGACTTTTATATCTTCGGGTAGCAAGAGACAACGAACAACTGGGAAAACATGTAAATTTTCTGGGCAAATAAAATTCCCGGGGGCCTGACTTGCTGCAGGACCAGAAATATGTAAATATCAACACGACAAGAAGCACAGATTTCTGGGCTTTCACGTTGTAAGTGAAAGTTGCGGGCGTACTGTGGTTGGACGGAAACGGAGTTTCCTACTGGAATTAAGAACTGTTTAGCCTTGCAAAATGGTCTCTAAGTACGTCGAGAATGATGCAAATTTGCATGTGCAACAAAACCAAAAGCAGAATTTTCATCATATGCGTAAATATACATACGAACTAAGCTTCAATATATAAGCAATAGGTTAATTTTGATAAATATCTTTCTAACTTACTAACTTATATGTAACTTTGAGCTTTTGTGGTTGTTTTATCAAAATTCAATTAAAGGATTTCTGCCACATTATTATTAATAGCAGTAGGACTAACTACTGATTTTGTCAACCATATTTTTCCTGGATCTATCAGAATCCTACTCTATAGTCGTGAAAACGGTGTGGAGGCTTTATTATAGTAATGAGATCATAATAAAAATACAGAAGATACTTAAGGTCTTCGCTGTCCCTACTCGAACTGTATAACAAAATATTACTTTTAAATTATTTAAAACCCTAATAAGATGTTTCACATTTTCGAGATCTTTGCGTTTGCGGAGGCAGTTATGGCGTAATATTGAATCAGACGAATCAGGCGACATTCTGGTAATGGGCCCAGTCATCGTCGAAGTCTATCCTAGTCGTAAACCAGTAGTATATAAACAAAATGTTTATCTATGTAAATCAAAAGTTGGTGAAAAAACCAAAGCATACGCAAAGATAAGTACCCCTAAACGCCTTTTTATGCGAATTAGGATATGAAAAATGATTTATTTTAAGCGATATTTGTTCACTCTATCACGATCAAACTAGAGTCAAAGTTAAGTTAAAAATTTGCAATCTAAGAAAATTTTAAGAATTGAAATGCCTGCAGTCAGGTGTTCCTTTCACTCGAATTCTATTTACGTGTATTTTTTTAGGAACATCTGTATGGAGTAAAAATAGGTTTAGTGGTGTACCAAACACCAAGAGCTTTATAATTTTAAATATAGATAATTATTTTCACAATTACAAAAACTAACGCCTGGTGCCTGTTCGTCTATTTGTCACAGCTTTTTGCTATAGAAAGTAAAATTAAAAACAAAAATTTTGGTTAAAAATAATTAATAATTAACTGAACACAATCATAAACAAATTTAAAATTTAAATTCAATACTTTAAGACGAATTTTGAGGATTAACTTCACGTATGCAAGTCCAATATGATTTTCACTATGAATTTCACTTTTGCGATATATTTCTCACGAAATTGTTTTCATTTACGTTTAATTTCCTTATTTTGTTTAAATCTACCGACTGAAAGTGACTAATAATATTAAAATTTATAGCTACTTTTTTAATATGTACATAATACAAGATTACGAAATTAATCCATACTTTAAGTAGATTCCAATTTCTACAACAATATTACTGTACAAAAATTGGTAGATTCTGTTATTGTCCAACAATTATTCAGTTTCCATTTCGATTTTATCTTAAAATAATAAAGGAACAATTAGAACGATACAAATCATAACCAATCGCATAGGCATAGTTCTCTTTTTCTATCTCAATATTGTACTCGAAAATAAATGAAAAGTATAAACATTCATTAACATAACTTATTTGACCAGGAAGGTAACATAAACCTTCAAACGTCTAACTTGCAACTCCATGCAATCGTCTGGCCAATCCCCACGGGCGGGTTCAGCAACAAGTCACAGAGCTAAGTACGCCATGGTCATAAATCTCCAGAAATTGTACTTTTTCGAAAACAAATTCTCACCGACTGATAAATCCCTCTACCGCTGCATCCACTGTCTGAACTGCGGTCCCCAGTCCCGGTCCCGTTCCCGGACCGATTTCTTATTTCTTCCTACCAACTCGAAGTGAAGTCTACCGGCAGAAGCTTCGGTGCTCAAATGACGACGATGGCGAGGCGACGTCGTCGTCTCCTCTGTTGTCGTAATCATCGTCGTTTGTCGCTACTGTCTAGCCGTCTGCGATCGATCCGAAGGGCTGTTCTCTTTCCCCCGCCCCCGCGAGCCCGCCGAGCACCCGAATCCTTCGAGCCTTGCTCTGAGCTCCTGCAGTCCTAACGTTCTGACCCACACCTACGTGGAATATCTAAAAAGGAGCAGAAAGAGCCACTTTCTAAACATGTGCTGTAATCATCGTCTACTTGCTATACGCCTGGTGACCGGGACCAGGGGGCTCGCTTTGAGAAGCACCCTGTGCACCCTGTGCAAAGGCAAAAATGCAACAAAGTGGGGCGCGCGGGATGCTCGAGTCCCGAGCTGACTAAATGCGTGTTGCCCAGAGCACTTCACCGAAATCTGCATATTAAAAAATCATTATGCTCTCACAACAAACACGGGTGTATCCCCTCGCACCAGTCCTCCCCGCAGGATTCTCCTGACCGAGAGACTTGCGCCAAAACCCTGAAACCCTGCCGGCGAATGAAATATGGAAAAAGGACATTTGGCGGGACTCCGGCGTAATGATGTTACACAATCTCGAACAAGAGCAAAACAGAGGATTTAATCCGACCGGGGTCCGGGGGTCTAGATTCTTGAAGGTCTGGGGTTCCGGGCAGCTCTGGCGGCGGGCAACCACTTTTCCGTCTAGGTCTCGGCTTGAGGTGGCCCCACATGCAGCTCCTTAATTATTCGTTACTTGTAATTCAATTCTGCAGAGCAAACCGTTCGTTATTCCCGGCCGGGTATTGGCTGCAGGCTCCAGGCTCCGGAATCGGGACGCTGGATCTAGATCAGGATCTGGAAGTAATGTGTCCGCTCTGTCTTCATAATGTCCTCCCGACAGGGGGCAGACGACAGTGGGTGGGCACGACGATTGAAAAAAATTTTCAATTTGACTTTTTAACTTTCGTTACATTTGCCGGGACGTATGAGTCCGAGTTCTTGCTCGGCCAGCAGAGAGCACTAGTGCTACACCATGGTCGAGTGTGGATTGTGGAACATCCGGTGGAGCATTTTCGGGGGAACTACCGACACTGGTGCTAAGTCTAGGTGGCCTAAGTCTATAGTTATGATCATTCAATTGGTGTCCAGATACATTTTATCTGGGCTGCGGCTGTCTGCATAGAAGTTTTAATTAAATTTTAGTCTCGCCCTGTTGCCACTAGGAAGTATTAGATGCAGTGCCGGCAGAGAGGAGGAGGAATCCTATTAGATTCCTAATAGGGTTTCATAGAACATTATTTAGTTAAGGAGTCTCCGTTTGTGTCTGATCCAAGGGTAGGAGTTCAAGCCGGCGTCGGTTCTCGAAAATTAGATAAGTTTGGTAAGGAGGAACGTCGGTGCACGGAAAGGCTCCTGCTGAGAGGTTTTCAAGATAATTGAAAAGGCGATTGTGTTATTGGCTTGCTTTAAAGAGCAATTTAAATTTGTGGTTGTTAATCGAGAAAATTCCCGTCAACCTACCTTCCTTAGGGACAAGACCATTAAATCCTTTTGTGATGTTAATCGTTGCTTAATGCATTCAGCCATGCAGCTTTGAAGAGAAACCAACTTTTAGTAATAAATAGTTAATAGATGCGCTGTTGTTACTCAGTCACATATTCATGTGAAAATGTACGTTTTTTGTGAACATTTGTGAAATAATGTGTGAAAATAATGTGACTTATATTGTCCGTTTCTTTTCTATCCATACAATACAAGATATGCGCTAATAATCTGAATTTTATTTAACTGTGGCCTGCAGTTTCGAATTCCTTTCGAATTAATTGACGTTTACAAACTTTTGTTTCACTCACCTGTTAATTGCCTTTCCGCCTCTGATTACTTTGCGAATTTCAAGAAATTACACATTACTTGCAGCACAAAAATAAAATCTATAATTTCTAAAACTCAAGCATAGCTCGAAAATTTTTAATTTTACTTTATTTTTTTTCCTTTGGGAAGCTAATAGAGACTTGGGTGGGTTGGTTGCAAGATATAGAACCACTCATGCATGTGATCTGTTCCCGACTATGCCCCCTCCGAAATGCACTCCCAACTTAAAGAATTTGCGATTTGCATGTGAAATTAGTTTATTTTGAGCGGGGCGAGGAAGTTCCTCCTTGATGATGATAATTTCTAGAGCGGAGCGCAAATTAAAACGGAAAACAAAATTCTAAAATTTCCACAAATGCTTCTTATTATCATAGTTTTACACGCCTCCACTCAGCTCAAAAATTCTTGGATGGGTTCCATCTTTTTAGTCCCACATTCAGACGTCAGCTTCAGCTTCGGATCCCTCGTCCGTTGCGTCCTTTGCGTCCTCGACGAGCGACAGTGGCAAAAGCGCCAAGTCATCTCCACCAGTGCCAGAGGCAAGAAAAATGTCGACATGCAAATGTCGGGCTGAATTTTATTAGACATAAACCGGAATCCCTAAATCCCTTAGACTGGGGTTCTTGTTAAATTCAATTTTTTCCTGTCTCAATAGCATTACGTAAGACTGTAAGAGCCCTGCTGCCGGCTCTGGAGCACATTGCATGCTGCATACCAGAGATAGGGCCAGTAAGTTCCGTGCCTGTGGCATGTTTTCCCGGCCGTGCATGCTCCATACTGGGACTCCGGGTTTTCGGTAGTTCGGGCTCTACGACCCGCCCGGACACACACGACAGGGTAGCCCGAGTCCCGATCCCGACATCCGATCTCGACTTCCCTGCACGAGGACAAGTAACCACGAAATTCAGGATTCTTTTCTGCTCTAGGACTCTAGGATGCAGCTAGACTGCAAGCAGCGAACCCAGTTGCCATGCTGACTGGGTGGGAATCGGAATTTGAATTAACTATAAAGCCTTACAACACTACATTGTTTGAGAATTAAACTCTACTGGCTGAATAGTTTCTGGCAAAGGTGGTGGTCTGGACAGCGCCTGTACGTCCAGCCCGGTACCCTTGGACTGACCAAAATTTATGGTGAAAAGGGCATGTATGAAATTTCTGCAAAAGGCCAAGAATTCCCAGCCTTGCTGTGCTCTGCTTACATCGAAGCGATATTCCGACAATGGAAACCACTCTAAAGCGATTGTAAATCCTTGTAATTGAATTTTTGCTGCGAGCGACGATTTTCAAGGGCTTTCGGGCTGACCATTCTGTTTTGAAATTCTGCGACTTTCTGAACTCGAAAACAACTTTCGAATTACATGTGTGCTGTGCTCAGCAGAGCTGAACAAACTTCTGGATTTTTGTCTTGTTTGTCTTCATTAAGTACTTGCTGTACACCAATTATCAATAATTCAATTAACTAAGCTCACAGTTTAGTTTCTAACATTCGAGTGATGTACTATTGAACTTCCTTCCGGTCGGAATGAGCCAGATTTATCTTTGCAGGCATCTATTTATAGTTTATTCAGTTTGCTTTGTCTTTTGCTAGTACATCAGTAATCAGGAAATAAATTAATTCTAAAAGTAACGTACAACGACATTGAATGAAATTAATTTTAGCTTAACTAAAATTACAAAAAAAAGTTTTTACGCCTTCCTGTTTTCAGCCCTGTAACTTTCTTAAACTTAGAAATTTCGAAAAATTCTTTCGCAGGCACAATTTCAAAACTATTGTATAAACTATAAATCTGTAAATAAATATATGGATTTTTAAACCGCATCAGACTTAATAGCACCGAATATTAAATGATATAAAGCTGTGCACTTGGCGGACACCGATTTTTATGTCATTACTTTTCACAAAATTGTCCTCTTTGTGTCTAATTTGAGTTTATATAATTATTGATATAAATATATCATGCGTTTGAGTATAAGCAAAAAATTAACACTTGGCGGTTTTATGCTGTGTGTGCGTGCACATGCAATGAGAATGTTTTAGTATCAGAAGAAAAGGGTTAAACAGACGACGACGATTTGTATTGGATGTTGAACATTCGAGTAATTTATATTACTTTTTACGATAAATGCGGCCACTTTCAAAATATAAATTCTATTTTCGCTAAATTTTATACAGTGTACATTTTTGGAAATAAAAGTTTATATTGTAAAATGGAAATGTATATTTTATTATATTTTGTGACTTCACCTTCACGACGTTTCAGTGTCGTTTTTATAATAGTTTCTAACGTATTTTTTTTAAAGACCTGTCTTCAAAATTTAATACAACTGCGTTATTCGTAGACAGACAGCAACGCTTATCACAATGATTTCAAAAGATATCAGCCTCTAATTTCTAAACTCCCCACCATAGTTTCTTCTTCATTTAGACCTAGTTTGCCATATTATTCTCAATATTTGTATTACTGACATTTTAGTTGGTAAATAACTACTAAATGTGTACAAATTAGATATTGCGATAAATGAATTTCGTAGATTTTTTAAAATTTATTACTTATTAAATAAATTCCTAAATGATAGAACCGTTTCATTAAGGATCAATTACTAAAACCTAGCTCTTAAGTCCTACGGTTGAAATATTAGTTAGGAAATTGACGTAATATAAATTCTTTTAATATTCTATATTTATTTACTCTACTTCCTCGCAAATATAAAGTCAAAATGGATTTTTTTTTGCAGAGCTCACTCAATTGCAAGAAGGGCTGGAAAAGTATAGCTTATATGTAGTAAACTTGTTTAAATCAGGTTTATTGTTTCTTGTACCTTCTGCCATAGCAAGAGAGTGAAAATAGTGATTTATTTGCGATTTGATTTATTGGATAAAAACGTCACGAATATCTTTTTATGAATACACAAATATTTTTATAATAATAATAGCTAAGCCACATCAAGTTTAGATTCTTGTGTTATTCACAAATTCAAGATTCAAAATTGTAGCGTGAAAGAAATTAACTAAATTTACATAAATAAGGCCTGTCGTTTTGAAAGGAGCAATTTAAAGGGAAGTGTTGATCACAAAAAAGAATGATTTTCATTCTAAAACTTAATTAAATATATACAGGTTGCCTTCAGGTTATGTCTATGGAAATTTTTATTTCAAAAATATATCAATTATAATTATTATAATACAAATGTCAGGATGGAACCCAATGGAAAATTTTCATCGCATGGAGCGGAGTAATTTTTTTGGTTTTACTGACTCAAAAGTAAAAGATCAAGTTCTTAAATTTCAAAAATTCAAAATCTCTTAAATTTCAGAAATGTAACTATCGTCAAGAACAGTTGTTTTTTCAATTTTTGGTTAAAAGTAAATTATTCGCGTTTTTTGAGACTTTTTTGTAATGAAGTTACTTTAGAAAATAGAAATTTAAAAAAAAAAAAACAACCTTACCCCTTATCCATAACTACAACAATTAATCAAAATTGGAAAAAAATTAATTAAAGTGTTAGTCTTCGACTAATGCTAGCTCAAAAAGAGCGGTTTTGAAGAAATCGTAATTGAAATGCCATCGGTCGGTGTCTAATGGGTAATTTTCGGGATAATGTAAAAAAACGATGTTTTTGAGTGAGCGCGAGTTGACCTCTGTTAGTAATTTTCCAAATGAGGTGCTGCACGATCCCTTTGTTCTCTTCACATTTTATGAATATGGTCCGTTTAGGAGTTGAAGTGAAGGGGTGAAAAATATTCGTAAAACGAACCCTCATCGAAAACAAGACTTACTTGTCCAAGGAATTTAAAAAAGAAAATTATTGTAAATACTCCAGAAGTAGTTGGTTTCGATTCTGTTGGCTCACGTTGTGTTATGTAAGCATTACTAGAATTTATTTTAAACATAATCATTTTAACAGTTTTCGTACGAGAATACAAGCAATCATTTTGAAGTGAGACCAGGAAGGGTAAAACAAATGTGACTTCTCCAAGTACCATGGCGATGGAGGGTCCGTGTGTTGGCAACCCTGTTGTGTTGTACACTGCACTCCTTAGCCAAACAACCTCAGCAAGTTTGATCGATAAAAGTTCAGAAACCGTCTACGTGCGGAGTGCTGGAGATTGTGCGTCGCGTAAACTACTTGCTTAAGATTTAATTAGGTGAACAATTTTACCTTGAACCTTGCCTTCCAGAAATGGATCCAACAAAGCAACTTGGCAAAATGTTAGTGGTGAGCTTATTTAGCGAGCTAAAACTCGTACGGACAAGACTGCAGTCATTCTGAAATTCTCAAGCTAGTTTCGATGGGCTGCGGCCTCCCTGCAAGTTGTAAGTAATTAAACAGAACTTACCTCCGGACGGGAGGATACCCGGACCCGGCCCCAAACCCAGAATCCCCGGAAATTCAAAATTCTGATGGGCACTCATATGTGTTCGAAATCGAATCCAATCAACTGGCGGAGGAGTAGGGAAAAAATTGGCAGCCCGTACAAAGCGAATTAAAACTCAATCAGGGTCTTGTTGGGAAATCAATGCTCATCCACGGGACGCGCCGGGCGGGCAGACTGGCTCTGTCGGTCCGTGCGGGGCACTTCGGTCTGCTTGATGAAAATTCAATTGAATTTTGCTGCAAGAACTTACTGCACGGAGCGCCGCCAGACAGAGCTGGAGCCGGAGCCGGGATGTGTGCCACGGCGCAAAAACTCACTTTGAGCAACTTTGATATTTTGAAGGATTCTGATTTATCCGGTCTGCTGGGTATTTAAGTTGACTTTTATGAAGTATGTACAGTACAGTGTCCATGTGGTGCACGTACCGCCCGCGGGACCCCCTGTGTCCGCTGAGCTCCAGCTGCAAATTTTTCGGTTGAGCGTTAATTGAAAAAGGCGCATCAGTTGACATCGCGGCTTCGAGGCAAAAAGCGCGACGGCCAGTTGCTTTTTAATTAACCGAAGTGTGGAGCACTCAATCTGTGTCCCGACCGTTGGAGCCTCGTAGCTCGAAGATGAACCGGGGTAAAGATGTTTTCAGAAGCCCTGGGCGCCGGAGTCCGGACTGCTTTTTCTCGTTATCTCAGTTCAAAAGCGCAAAAGTAAGTCGGTGTGGAGTCTGGAGTCCCGGTGAGTACTCCTCTATATATGAGTTAATTTGCAAGGCATTAACAACACCAGCAGGATAAAGAGCGGAAGGAGGAACGTAGCTTCCCGGTGCACTCCATCATGGGCTTAAATTAATTATCTCGGGAAAAACACGTAGAACTTTATAAATAGCGCCTAGAGCTCCTAAGACAGATTACAAAAGTTGGACCACCAGCTCCGGCAGTTGGAGTGATGCTAAACATGTCGTACGGAGTTCCGGCAAACTTCGGAAACAATTGAAAGTTACTGTGAGTAGTTTTTTCGAAATTTCGCAGTTCGATTAAAAAGTAAAAGGAGAGCCCCGGACGAAAAGTTTTTCGCCCCTGCGGAACTTGTCTGGGTCCTGAAGACGACCAGCACTGCGATCAAAACCCAGGAACCTGCTGGTCGTCTTCTTGCACAAGCCGCACTATGTCCAACTGACTCCTCTGGGTTAACTTTATTTGAAACTAACCGGAAAGCCCTTTCTCCTTTACTATGCTTAAACAACCGAAGAAGTTTGTCTGATTGTTTTTCCCGTCTGCATGCATGTGAGTGCACCGCGGTGCACAGATACTTCCTTCCGCTCTGGGATTCGGGAATCGGGAGCCGGGTACGGGCACAAGAAAAACGAAGAACTTTTCTTCGGAACTTTTCCACATTCAGAAATTGAGTTTCGGCCATTCCTTTTTTGCTCATTTGATGAATTTTTAGGCGAAATTGCAAATTTATGGAGTCGCCAAAGTTTAAAAAGGTTGTTTGGATGCGATTATCTCAGTAAAATGTACCGCTTCGCTATTGTCCTTAAGCGCGCCCGAACACCTTGATTGGACGTTCAATTTTCATAAATTGTCTGCGATAACAGCCCGGCCAAGTAACGTCTAGCCCGCCGCTTGCTTCTTTCAGGCGGTAGGAGTTCCTAGAAGCCAGACAATCTTTTGGTCCCTACTTTGGATTTATCGTTATGTGAAAATGTTTGTCTTCCAACTTAAGACGTTGGTAATTTCATGAAAACAAACAGCGCACTCTTTGGGGGTTTTGAAAACCAGTTGATGATGGAGTATCTATCTTATGGAATAAGACATTCCAAATTAATCCAAAGAGCACAACAAGTATTAAGTCTTACAATTAACACATAGGCTAATATTTTAAGTAGACGTTACGTACAACATCAAATCTCAAGTATTAATTTTAGAATTAACATGATAATTTTCATTTAAGTTTCATTCACGTTAATCTCAAGGTATGCGTCTTCAAAACGCAATAACATTTATATAAAGTCATATTTCACAAATTTGTACATCTGTAAATATGTGTTTATCAGAATTTCAGTAAAATTGACTGGGAACTAAATAATTTAGTGTCAGCATGACATGATTCAATTTGATATTGCTGGTAAAGGAGGAAGTTGTTTGGTAGAATGGGACCTTTCCCAGATTCCAATGCTGGAAGATTTGCAAATTTTATTTTTACGCTTTAATTTACTCATTTCCATAAAATTCATAAAAGAAAATCAGGGGAAGTATATGAACAAAGTAAATAAATAATAGGTGTAAACATTTAAATCGAAAATCCGAAAAGAAGAATAAATCTAGAAAAATCACCTCTGGAAGGTAATAAAATTTACAGAGCCCAAAGATAAACATTTGAAATATTAAAGTAGATTTCAGTAAGAAATACAGAAATTGTAGAGTAATTAAGCTTTTATATTTCATACCTATAGCACAGAGAAATCTAAGCAAATTTTATAAAGCAATGGTCCTAATTTTTTTATAGAGCAATGGTCCTAATTTTTTTATAGAGAGTAAATATAACCAACATTTTATGTGAATGTAATATAAATATAGTTATATAGTCAAATATTGCTCCAGCTCTAATAATAGTAGTTTTTTGTCCATTAAATATAAATAGAGGTTAATTACGCATTTATCTAATTCTAAAGGCTGGTTTTACGCATTTCGTTTAAAGAAATTTTTAATTTTATTCTTTTGGATAATACCCAAAGAAGCTACTTAGAAGCTATTTATTTTATTATATAAGTTGAATCAGCACATAATACGGTGGCTAACAAATTCATCCTCTTGTTAACGAAGATATTTCTCATTTTGTAGACCATCACACACCATATATAACACATTTCCATTAGTAAACTTACTTAAATGAAAAAACACGTTTACATTCCTGGATGTATGAAGATTTTTATAACTTTTCATTGATGGTGGTGTGTTGGTCATGACAAATTTTTGTTAAATACAATGCAAATGTAGCATTAAAAATTAATACTACAAACTTATTTTGTTTTATGAGCTTATTAACCGTAAATATTTGCTTAAGATCGAACTGGTACCAAACCTCCTGCTGCGAACTCCCATTCGAAATTGCCAAACTGAAAATATAAGAAAAATTATAGTAATGAAATACCATGGGATATTAGGGGCAAACAATGGAGAGGAGGACATTATTTCAGGTCACCATCGCCCTTATCTACAAAGCGCTTAACCCTGTGGATTTTCAAAAATAAAGTGCATTTCGAGCTCGAGGAGGGCATATATCACGGACTAATCCGCATTCCACGAAGTGAGAAAACTTTGTTAATTTATCACTTCACTTAGCTACCGTCCCACAGGCTCTATATTTTCCATATTTAGTCCTGGTGGCTGGTGCTTCTCCTCGGTGGCGAAATCTCCGGCTCAGCACTGGCAGATAAGGGCCGGGAGCATTCCTTGCAGCGCCGCCGGGTCAGATGATTGCAAACGAATTTAGCGACGGCAACATAAGCAGACTCGTAAAAAATGGCTGCATTCTTTTTAATCTTATTTCCGAATGAATACGACAATCTGAGGAGCCATAGAAGATGAATAATTGTTGTTCGGGTTCAGAGCCGGGAATAGTGCAGCGGGCGGGGTACCCGCTTCCGTATGAAACAACGGGGGCGGAATAACCACTTCAGGCTTCGGCCCGACCAGAATTCAGGCAGCTAAAAATTGCACTTCTCGCATTGTGCACTTGGGTTTGGGCAGCCTGCAAACAGAAAACAATAAGAGTAGACGAACTGGCAGGCTAGTGCCGGTGCCACACTATGGCCTGGGTCCTATACGGAAAGGTGCCTCTGCTGTGTGTATGTCACAGTTTTAAAATAAACGCTCATAGGGTACTCCCGCCGCAATTTACCTACCTCTGACGCGGCCCTCCTGGCGCTCCTGGCGCTCCTTTTCTCAGGGGCACTATATATTTTTAGCTGCAGACGGGGGGCGAAAATTGTAAAAAGATAAATTATGGGGCACGTGAAGGGCCTCGTGTGCAGACGAACCTGCTCACGTAATTACTCACTTTTTAGTGCATGTAAATTACGCCGTAAATTTTACTTCCCCGCCCCGAGAAATTTCTGCTTGACCTCACACCTTAATTCATTAAGTAGCAATGGGCCCAGATGTTGTCCGGCACAAATAAATAACGCAGTCATAACATCGATGGATTCAGTTTAATTGGCTCTATCAAAAAACTTAAATCATGTTCTACGCGTGTTACACATCCCAAGAATGCTATCAAAATCGTATTGAACTCCTCTCACACGATTTTGTAATTTTGATGAATGTCAGGTGTTTAAGGTGATTGTTTATTATTCTTTTAGATTCATATATTCTTCATGTTTTCGTCCCATAAAATTGCAAAGGACCAAAATACGGAACCCCGGACAGGTACTGGTATATTATATTAAAGTGTCTATGGACAGAATCTAGAATTGGAAAATAGATTTTAAACAAAAATCGTCGAGAAATTAGTTCTGTCTATTTTGTATCCATATCGGAGCAAATGTGATATCACTGAATATAGTATAAGGTCTACCTTCTGGTGTGTTTTATTGTCTCAACAAATCATTATCAGGATGTCCTATATATATAAGTTGAACTAAATGTGTCGCCTTCACGCACGATTTCACCCTTCTTGGTCTTTTACATTAGCACCACTTATAATTTTTGTGGCGTTATGACTGCTCAAAACCCTTTCTTGTTATTGGTATGCTTTACCTGCTTCTTATTAAGTGACTTTCAATTAATAACTTTGTTTGACTACTATTATTTCACTTATTTTCCGGATCGTTTCATCTGTAGCCGCGAACAGGTTGACCAGGAGGTGGCGGCCAGACACAAGTTTGCCAAAACCTGGAGTAAGTTAGCCGATCCAGAGCTCAACCGATTCTACAGCCAAAAGTTCGTAAATGAGCAGATTCGGAAGAACAACACGCAAGGTAAACTTCCAGGACGGTTTCCCTCTTGCCAATTACCCCGTGTCCCATCCTGCTACTTTTGCCTCCAACAAGAACGGCACAGATTTACACGACCATCAAAATTTGCACTGCCCTTCTGTGCAAATTTTCCAAACCAGATCCAGATTCCAATCCCAACTATTGAGGTCCCCTTCCCACTGTGTCCACATGACTTGACGCATTCATCTGCTTGCAGAGTGGCGCCCTTATCAGTACACGGGCCAGGGGGACTCATATTTCGTTTCAAAGGACATGTATAATTCATTAGTGGCAACCTGTCGGTGTGGGCGATCGAAATCTGAAGGGCACGTAATTAAATGTCTGCAGAAGGTGAAAAACAAATATTTGGACCCCGACGACGATGAGTGCAGCGCCGCCGAGGGGGAAGGACGAAGTGGCAGTCGCGTACACGATGGTGGCGGCAGGATCGGCGGTGATTATGGCAAGGATGGCACCAAGAAAAGCGGAAATGCTTCTTCCAGCGGGTGCCCATTTTTCATCGGAAAAGTTCCCCAGACGTCAAGCGGTAATTAATTTCATGCTTCAGCCGCGTTTTTGTTTGCCATCCGTGATGAACGGGTAGTCTTCCCGGTTTCCTGTAGGAATCCAGGAATACAGCTCGTTCAGCGACAACTCGATGTGAATTCGGTCGACTTTGCATTTTTGGTACTGGTTCTAGGTCTCGTCCGAGCGGTACTGCCCGGCTCCGGTGCGAATGGTATCCCGATCTGCGCCACCAAACAATCATCCGAGAACCGCTAGAATCCCCGAAACCCAGAAACCCTTCAGAATCCCCAGATGAACCACTCGTACCCGCAGGATATGTAACTTTGTTCATCTCGAGCCGGAAACCGGGCGCTTTTGATTTATGTTGTTATTGCTCCTATTCGCAAAAACGACTGCTCCATTACTCGTCCCATTAAGTTCAAATTTCTGCTTTTGAACTTCTCGACGTTTAAGAAAATTTGTGTTTGTTTTCCAGGGATGATTGGGTCGGTGCCGAGTCGCTACGAGCAGTGGGAACGGTCCACTTGGTATATCTCCCCGATCAACACGATGCCTGGACCCAGGATACGCGACCGGCCCTACCACAGCATTTATATCGGATAAGCTCAAGATCAACCACCGGACATGGCTTGGGTGAAGTGCACGTCTCTCGAAATTTCTTGCTCTATTATTCCGGACCAATAAAACGTAACCCCTCCAAAAGAAATATAATAATTTGTAGTGTGTCGAACACAAAATTGATGTAGATTAAGCGAAATTAGATTCATCAAAAGAAAATCTTTATGGAATAAAGTAACATAGAAAAACACGAATCTTCGTCTGCCGCAAGGTGCAGCATATGTGGACTTATTGAAAAATGTATGGCATTAGTGTAAGACTACCGGGGGTAGGTTTGCAGGGGTGTAGACTGACGACCAATGCTACTAACCGTTGAAATCATCGAAACTGCTTATTAGACTTATACCCTGGAAATTAATTCTATTCAATAGTTTGTATATTTAATAAGCTCTTAACATTTGAAACATTGTTTTCGTTCTTGCAACTTAATTTGTTTTATATCGAAGTAATTATTTGCGTTATATTTAAATAATACATTTTATAAAAGGGGTCAGAGATTTGAGCCAACAGTAAATTTGCCATGCAAAAACTTTGCGATTGATGAACATTTAAGTTACGGGGAAGTAAATTAATAAATTATCTTTAATGCAAAACTATTCGATTTAAACTTAAGAAATATTTACTATTTTCAGTTCACAACAAAGTTTTCTTCAATAATTGGTTCTCTTTAGCTATAGATCTTAACTCTGCATCCAAATACTGAACAAAGTTTTTGGGTTAATTGGGTTAGGTAATATTAAAATAATATTAAATATTTTTTAGTGTATCAACCTTTGGTTTAGTGCACTATTCCTGCAATTGCAACTTTTAACAACATTGCATCTCTCTAGTTTACCTCAAGCCTCGAATTACACATCATACCCAAACATAAACTACGCATGAGTTTAATTTGATCCTTACTAATTTGCATATGGTTGATATATTAAAACATTAAGATTTCTTAAAATGTTTCATATTATAATAAAAAAATTATATTTGTACTACAAATTCAATAGCCTTTAAAATAAAATTGTAGTTAGATTTTTTTACGCACTTATACAGTTTATCACGAACAGAAAGTGAATAATACAATTGTACTTTTTTAACTATAATGAGCCTGCTAAAAGCAAACAATGGTTTATAAATTCATGAAATGTCGAGGATTAATGGCTTTCAAATTAAATTTGTTATTTAAAATCGTAAATACTTAGTAATATTACTTTCACAAAGTTGATTTTGGAATTTAAATTTAACGATCTTTAAATCATTAACATTTGGAAAGATATAAATGTGCACATCACAATTAAAGTTCATCAATGGAAGGAAGCAACCGAAAATTGGAACGATAGCTGTGACGAGGAACAAGGAATGATGGTATCAGTTGCATTTCGCGCTGGATTGCACACAACTCACCCGCACTTATATTGAAAAAGACAATTAAATTTTTAATTTTAGCAATAAATATACAAAACAAAGATTTAAAAAATGTTTTATTTTCAAATGTTTTATCGTAATTTAGGAGACTCCCCATGCAAAGCGGTTTTTTGCTTTTTGTACATTCCCCACATGCCGGTGTCTGATCCTTACTTGGCCGGCATATGGCCCGTATCTGACCCACATTCAGCCCACATCTATTGTAAATTTTTTATTGTATATATCTTCGAAATAATCCTTAGTCCGCAGCTAAAATTAATTAAAATCCTCAGACCATTGAAATATCAAAGTTGTGAAAAGTTATTGTAGTCAGCTTGCTCGAGCAGCGACTTAAGTCGAATTTAGTTCACTTACTTATTCGACTTAAGACCATTTTAGTCAAGCTTAAATTGTAATGAACTTGAACTCAGGCAGAATGATGCTCTAAAAAGTTTCGTTGAATTAAAATATTCTGCTCTCGGGCGGTTGGCTTTAAGTGAATTAAAATAATGTGAGTCATGAGACTTTTTTGTTTCACAGGGAGTTAGTGGAAAGGTGCAGTTTTCTGAAGGGTGCGCCAAGCCCAATTTTGATGTCTGAAATTATGAATATATGCCCTAATATTTGTTGGCGTCGTTTTAACCCCAAGTCTAGTTTGAAGGTTAATCCAATCCGTTTCAATTTGTGATAACTTTTTATGTTGGAAATTTTCTACCGGAATGTATTTTTTAAGCTCTCCGAAGACCCTTCCCAGACTCCATGCATTTGCGACAGGTTCCACGAGCTTAAAGCACACCACACCCGAGACAACTTTCCAAATTTAATTTCAGATCGTTGTGCTGAGTAGGGCGTCGTAAATGACACGTAACTGAAAAATTGAACAAAACACTGTTTTCCTAAATGTACTATAATTAATAATTTATATTTTCGGGATTGTTTTTAAAGCCGTTTAATTGGACGCCCTTCATGATTGGTTTTGAAGAGAACATATTTTGTATTATTTTGTATTAAAAATGTCAGGACCGAAATGCTGGACCTTATTATCTTTACAGGCAACGCGATTTCAATATTACGCGGTTTTCAAATTGTATTTGGAAATTTATTTTACGATTTCTGTATACGCGAAAGCCTGGAAACCAGAGGACGGGTTTGCTTTGGGATTGTTTTATTCGTACATATTTGGTGTTTTATTTGAGGAAAAGAATATTTGGAAATCAACCTCTCACTTTGTGAAGTGAGTACTTAACGCGGAGTTTTGTGAAACGCAACCTGCACGTTGTATGAGAGTTACCTGCCTGCATTATAAGAAACAAAAATTATAACTTTTCGAAATAAAAATTGTTGCTCCAAGGAAAATTTTTGACCGTTTATTGAGCATTTAAAAGCTATGTTTTTTCTTAAACTACTTATGAGTAACTATGGTACAGCAAACAAATTTTCGCAACATTTCAAGGGAAATTAAAAACTGGAGAAATTTTGAAAAACATTTTGTGGTTTTGTTCAAACTGTAGTCCAGTCTGTCGATTACAATATTAGTGAGTAAAAGGCAACGGATCTGCGTCACGCCGTGGAAACAACTTTTGCGTTTTAAAGGGTTGAAAGGACATCTTTTGAAAATATTGCGGGTTAGACTAATACTAAATTAAATGTGCTGGTTTAGAGCACTTTGTAAAAAAATATTACAATTTAATTAACTTTAAGGACTTCTTCCTAAAAACTTATGTTTAAATGTTTTATTTTTTTTTAAATAAACTTAATTGTCTTTTATTTATAGCTTCACACTTAACCAGGACTATAGCGAAATTACCACAACTTGACCCGTTTATTTTGAAAGTGGTATAAGTCCATTTTTAAAAACAATTTTATTTCATGTTATTTTGGCCTCTTTTGATATGTGAAAGCTAAAAATTCGTGAAATCGCAATTTTTTAAGAAATGGACTTAATCCACTTTTAAAAAAAACAGTCCATGTAATAAATATTGGACTTATCGATTTGTGGAAAGTAGGATAAGTTTCTCCAGTATTTTCAAGTTTATCTAAAAAAAAAATCTAGAACAATAATTTTGTGGAATCTCTAGCAAAGTTACGATTTTTAGTAAAAAATTCCCTTTAGAAAAAATTAAGAATGAAGTAAGAAATTTTGAGAGATGCTGTTCAGCTTTTGTTTATCGTTTATACAATAGAAATATTTTTTTGTAAACGGGGGATTCAAAAAGGTTCAAAGGGGTTCGAAAGGGTTCAAGATAACGACGTTCTTATTTGCTAATTATAGATTTAGTAAAGAACGTCCCCATCTTTTTAATTAAATTTTAATGAAGAGATTGTTTATTTTGTTTTATTACTATTATTATTATTTTTTGTTAATTGTTTTAATTTAATTCGAACTATAAAAAGTAATATTAAGAATAAAACAGCAAACATCCACTATAAACAAAGGTAGAAGATTTATTGATCCAACATGATTGATTAGGAAGTATACAAGAAGTGGCTGTGGTTTAGTATCCTTGGATTGAACACGAGTATACAATTCTATAAATTGCTTAAATACCTTTAGATTAATAGGTAGAAAAAAATGCTAAAAATATGTGTTTTTAGATATATAAATTTGTGTAGATGTCATTTATATAAATATACTCAAATTAATATACAACGTACAAACTTTTACATTTATGGCATTAATTTTCTTTAATTTGTATTTCTGTATTGAAAGGACGAAGAACATTAGGACAATTTTAAAGAAAACAGATTTCAAAATCAACAATTCTATAAAAATTAATTCAACAAGAACGATTAAAAAATTACATAAACATATAGAAAGTACCTTACCAAACAAATGTTCTACTAAGTAGCTGCTTTCAATAAAACGTAATATTCTATCTCTGAACTAAGTTTAAACATTTCAAAAAAAGGTAATTATATTATAACACAGGCAAAATTCAAACAATACAAAGTAATAGTATGTAGTTGCAACGGTATACGTGTATTGCTTCATTGGTTCAACATTTCATTGGTAAGTTTATGCTATATTATGGCGAAAGGTTTGAAGATTGTTACCTTTGTACTGAGTATATTAGATTTCCTCTAAACAGTGCCGACAAGCTATGTTTACTTTTTAAGTTAAGGCCAAATAATATCGTGTTTACAACGTTTGTGTACAAGTAGACTCTGACAATTGATTTTCTTACAATTATTAGATGGTGTCATGACCGCTTTCTGCGCCGCTTCAACCACTACAGGTATAATATTCAAGGAACGGCCATGCAGATACACAAATTATGGTTTTCAAAACTTACAAAATTACAAAAGTATTGGTAGACATAGCATCGTTTTACTTCTAAGAATAAATATCACAACAAAAACATCTTGGACATGTGAACTGAAAATCCTCCATCGGCGTCATGACGTGACAACTTTAATGGGACTTGTCGTAGGTATCCTTATGCCCGTAACCTGTGACGTAGCCAGAGGCGTCCACTACGTCCTTTCGACCTGCCATGCCTTTTCCTTTGCCAGAAGAGGCGTCGAAACGTTCCTTATGAGAACCAGTGTACTTCTTCACATCTGTTAACCGTTCCACAGTCGAGGCCGCTTTTCCAGGCTGGAATATTTTAAAATCAATATGTGAAGATTGTTTATAAATAAATAATGTATGTAACTCTAAACTTCTTCAGGGTAGAAAAACTTCTTAGAAAATATGCTTGAAAGGCAGTCAAAATGAAGTACTGGATACAAAAGCGAGTAATGTGAATTAAATACATGTGCCTGTCTTTAATAGGGGAGAATGCCTAGAAAAGTCACCGCGTCAATATCATAAGTGTTCTTGATGTGGAGAGGTCTGCTTATTCACTTAAATATAGATTAAATGCGCATTACACGTTGTCTCTCCTCATACTTTTCTGAGACTGGGAATGTCATGGATAGGTCATCTAGTCTAGCGCTTCTATTGCATGCAATTTTCTCTTTTAAAGAAATATTGTGATTAAAAAACTTACTTTTGCCATTTACACTTTAAGGCTGGGAAATGAGTAATACTATTTTATCTTTTATGTAGTATAAATAATTTATAATTGCTATATAAATAATATAATACTCATGAAGAGCCTTTAAACCTTTCAAAGTTACAAAATGAAATGTTGTATGTGTAGTATTGTAGTGATTTCTGGGGAATAAATAGTATACAAAATGTAATGAAATAATATTGAATGTTGATTATTGCTGATACTTCATCCAAATTTTTAATGCAGAACTAAATTTTCTAAGTTACCGCATGTTAAAAAATTGGCTCAAATTATCGTTATATGTATATGATTTCTATTGGCAATTGTTATAATATTACATGTAATCCTGAGAGCCTCTATTATAACTCAAACTTAGTCGATAGAAAATAAAAGCACATGTTCATTTTCACGTAAAAACATATTACCCGATTGATCAGTAATCTCAAAAAAAAAAAAACTGGAATGGACAATTTGATTTTTAGGGGTCAACCTAATTTACTCACTTAAAAGAATAATTTTTTAAGTTTCATAAAATGATAGTAAACCTATTCCAGAACACATTTGTAAGGTATGACGGGAGATTTTTAACTGCGACAAATTAATACCTATTTGTTTATGATTTTGTGTTTTAATTTAGAAAATATGAAACAATATCCTTTTTGTGTTATTCAACAAGAAACTTATTGGAACATGGTTAATATGGCTTAAAAGTAACTAAAATTCATGACCATAGGAAATGTTTTAAAATTACTTAAGTTGGCAATATGTAGTATTATTTTATAAGCCCTTAAGAGAGGACTAAGTTCTTAACTATTTCGAAGACATAAAATCTTACCGATAGTTGTGATGACACTCCAGGTGGACCACAATTAGCCATTTTATTTCTAATTTCAGCTAGTTCCACCTTTTTAGTATTTGCGAGATCCTCAAGGAATTTACAGTATTCGTCATAAGTAACTTTAAGGGATTTTAATTTTTTAAAATGAATAGCAGTGTCAGTAGTGGTAATCTTCTTATCGATGACCTTTGCTTGCTTCATCCATTTATCACTTTGCGACAATGTTATATGCTTCCCATCTGATTTGGTATCACCAAATTTGGAGAATGCTTTGAAACTCTCACGGAAATTTCCTCCACCTTGTGGTTCTGGTGTTTTAGGTTCTGGCGTCTTACAATCTTCTAATGCCATTTGGGCAACTTCTGCAACTGGAACAGACCCATTCGCCTCGTTTTCAGACATTATTACAGATCTGAAATATGAAAAAGGACTCTTTTAACAATATTTTTGAATGGGAGATGAAAAGACAAGTAATTATTTTTAATGTAGTAAAACGTCTTACCTATGGACGGCAACGTGGGCGTACATAGTTATTATCTCAATGAAGAAGAGTAACGAATCTAATTTTTATATTCTTTTATTGTCTTTTTCTTAATACGATTTTGGCTTTAAATGCGAAATAAATGCCAAAACTTAAAAAGAACAAAATAAATGTTAACATTTTTAAGTTTCAAACCCATTTTATTATATAGTCAACAAAACTTATGTCATTTTTATTTAAAGTGGTAGATCTTCAACAAGTACCAATTCGAATTAACGTGACTCGAAATCGCGTTGAAATGTTTTTCCCGTATATTTTGATTTCAATTTTTTCGTACTAAATCTGACAATTAACAAATCCAACTTACTTTCAGCCTAGTGGACTTCAGTAGTCTCGACGGTAGAAAAATATAGGAGAGTATTACATATGTATATTACTTTACAAATCTAAACGTACATAGTAAAGTACAGTAAATAGCACAATGGAATAGTAACTCTACAACTTGTCTACAACTATTCCACTTATAAATTTATTACAGTAGAATAAAATAATAGCCATGCAAATTGACCTCAGTTCTTCAAATGGCCATATGATAAAAGTGAATTCTATTCTACCAAATTATAGATTTTGCCTAGACAGTTATTCTACTTAATTTCGTACGTGGCTTGAACGACAAATGTGCCAAAACATTCTATCACTTACTATCCTTATATAAACTGGGCTTTATCCACACTTTACTCCTTAAAATACCTACAAGCCTTGATCACAAATAAACCCGTTTATATTCTAACTCCCATTAGTTTAAAAACTATTAATTTTCGAAAATGAAATTGATAGATTTGCATTATCCTGGATAATTATAATTTATCTCTCTATATGAAAAATTGCGTATGTCAGTTTTTCATGACATCCGATATAACAAATATATACAATAGCTGGTTATTTCAGCGGGTATTCCGAAGAATACCAGAAAATCATATAAGTACTGTGTGGTTTCTGATGTAAACTAATTTAAGATCGATGAAAATCAATGAAATTATTTTAAAATTTCCTTAAAACGTCTTGGCAAAATTTTGTGAATTCAAAGACAATGCAAAAAGAACGTTAGCTATGCTTAAAACACTATAAAATTCAACACACTTTACAATATAATTCATACGAAAACAACTAAGCTCAGGTAGCTCACGTAATCACTCATATACGAGGAAGGCAAAACATATTTGACTAGTGCTCTGAGAAGGTATATTAAACATATCGCAGTCGAGTATCTGACGAGGAGCACAGATGAAAAAATTTTAAACGTATGCAGCCTATCGAAATCGAATAAAGGTGCAGAGGAAGTCATTCACAATTAGCACGTAGTGTACATTTTATACATATGAGTCCGGGCAAACAAAAACTTCACACATCGAATACTGGCTTAGGTAATGAACACTAGTGATAATTCCTAGAGTCAACTAGTGTGCCCTCCACTTGTTGCGACATCCCGCTTACTTGAAAAATCATAATCTTCCGCTGACCAGTAGCCGTCTTTTCTAGGAATTAACTGCCGCCCCGAACACGTACTGAGTGTTCTGTTCTGAGTTAAAATTCGACCGTAAAAACCATGATGTAAGAAGCTAGGCTTCTACGTCTTCAGATGCTTTTGAGCTTTCGCAATAGGCAAATATCACAGTCTTAAATAAGCCGTCCAAACTTAAGGAGGAGAGCAGAGAGCGGTTTTTTATCGTTAGCTATGAAACATTCAAAATAAACCCATAAAATGCTTCGTCGCGAATAATTGACGGTATTTCTAATGTAAAGTCAAGGTGAATAAACAAAAGTCAGTATATAAGTGTGAAAACACTAACATTAATTCAGGTGGCAGACAATTTCCTTATTTTCGTGTTTATGCCTTAAAATTAAACGAAACGGAAGTTATTCTATGATTAGAATGCGCGCTAAGAAATGGCTATTTTTACCACTTCTAAATTTTCTTGGCTTTTTGAATTCTCAGGAAAAGTTTATATTAAACTAAACCGAAAACAGCCTCTATATTAATTTTACCGCTACCGCGTGTTTACAATACATGACAAAGATTTTCTTATCAGCCCAACAGGCAATTTCTTTATCAAAAGAATTTGCTGATATATTTAGTAATCATAGAAGGCAGAGCATATTTGATAACGCACTGTCTGATAAAGTGGCTAAAGTATTATTTTATAATGTCTTTTGTGATAAAAATTAAATTATCACTTATTGTGAATAAAATGTACGTACGTTATTAAAAGTTTTATTGAAAGAATCGAGCTTGCGGTTAAGATCCGTCATCAACTTCTATTTAATGTTTTTTTCTCGCAAGAAAGCTTGGGTTGTTCGTAATTTCACTTAAACTTTTAGAATATAGACATGTTAAAAGTCATGCAATTAGTCATATTCCTAATTCATGAGGGCCTAAAAATATATTCATATATTTTTAGAATTTCATAGCCTGTCTGTTTGTCCGTCTGTTCATATGTTGTAGATTTCTTACTTTGTCTATTTTTTATAACTTTATAATTTTCCTCAAATTTTCTATCCGTACGATGTAAAAATTGAAAATAATATGTTTCCGTAGGTACTTCGATATTTATCAATTATAACTGTTTAAAATCTAACTTCTTACGTTTTGAATTGATTTTTAACGACAAAAGTCGTGTATCGTTTAAACTAAAGAAATAAGTAAAAGAATCCTGAAGTTTGAAAGAAATTTAGGGTATTCTACTCCTACAACAGCTGCAGTATCTTAAGTGAACGTGTTTTCGATAAAGACTTGAGAATACAAAGAACGAAAAACACCACTATACTTTACTTTTTGATAAAATGTTATATGCAAAAAAATATTATCAGAATTCGTAGGATCTAATTGTAAAATTTAAATTAGATAGACTTAGACTTAGACTCATATAAAATAAAACCCCCTTTAAAAAGTCTTTATGTTATTGATTTTCATCGTAGTTATATAAACGAGAAACACAATATATTTAATCATAGTTTTTCTAATGACTCAAATTACACAAAGCGGCTACATCAATTACCAATTAGGAGGCGATTAAAGCAAATATTCGATTCGCTATCGTATATTTTTTTCTGTATTAACCAAATCCGACATGGTGAAATAAAAGAACGTCAGATGAGATCAGAGCAGCTGAATTGAATGGTTTGTGAAATGTAAGCAAAAGTTAAAAATATCTAAGCTCACTTCACTATGGCTATGCTAATTACCATAGAAAATCTAACTGATGGCAAACACGCCACATTTCTGACGTAGAATTAAAAAAAAACATTTTTCTATATTAAATATATGCTAATTAACAAAACAAGAGCCCCACTTGAAGGCCTAAATAAAATTATTATTTTTTTAAACAACATTATTTACTATATCTGAATGGTCTAATACAGAAGCATTCCGAATGACGTGGTATCACATTGCGGTGGTGACCCACATCATGGGTCACATGCAGCTAGAGAAATACGTTGCCGCTGAGCCATGTGAAGAGCGTTGGGTGATATACCAGCTGAAGAAATAATGTGGTCTAACAATGGATAATTCAACTGATGACCCATTGAAAACGCGAGCAGACAATGTGAATATTTACATCTAAATCGCAAGCATGGACTGTCACTGACAGTTTTTTTTTATTGAAAAAAAATCGATTAATTTTATATGAAGTAATAATAATTGGAATTATATAAATTATCCTTCGACTTATATGGCTTTTGACTTGTATAAGATGCTGCTTTTATTTGTAAGTAAATGTAACACTAAATTGATTTAATAAATAAAGAAGCGAAGCGACATTTACACGATCAAATAACTTTAATAAAGCACGGTATAGTTCATTAAGTATATGTAACAATGTTTTTTACTTTTTCCCTCAAAGAATCTAGAATTTGAAAAGAAAAATTGAAATGAACTAAACTTTACAATGGATCCATTCAATTTTCATTGATTTCATTGTAAGTTATTGGAACCGAAGAACGACACTGTAAGGAAATCATAGATTATTTAATACCAATTGTTAAATCTTCCAAAAATATTTCAGCTTTAAATAAAACTTATTTTTACTATCAATTCAATATTTTTCTAAATCAGAGCATAAGTTTCAAGTTTAGTTTTCCTAGAAAACAGGGGATTTCTTGTGCATTAAAAGTAGTTTTCTTGCAATGACATGTAATTGAAATGTTAATTTGAAGCCTTTGAGGAGACTCTATAGGTGTATTTATATAGTACTTTTCACTTAATATTTGAAGAAATCAAGGCTCTTATTTCTCAAACATACAAAAAGTATTCTATTGCAATCACATATAATTGACGCGCCAACATATTCTCAATCAATTCCGTGTGAAATGAAATTAGACTATACGATACCACATGGTTATGGTTGGTGGTGTAAGTAGAGCATCCCCATTACAACCGTCTTTAGTGTTTTATCGATATAACAATGCTTTTTCGCACCAAGTATATTTTAGATTATGGCGCCATTGAACCTTGCATGCACGTCTATAGTTGCAAATTAGATATGCTTACTTTTCGTTTACTTTTAGCATTGACATGAATATCAAATTTTAACTACGTAGATCCGAAAAAATGTTATATTTACCTGATGCCGGTCCATATGCTGTGTATTCTTGATAAAGTCAATAAACAAAGAATCGATTCATAAAAACAAAGTTATCAGAATATTAAGAAAAACTATTTGAGCTGTCTTAATAAAATTAATTAGTACATCAACTGGTTTTAGCAAATAATCTTTTGCTTTAAGAAAAAAAGTAGTGTGCTAGTGAGAATAAATTTCTGCTAATTATCAACACTGTTGACCTTCAGAGCATGCAGGCATGTAATAAATTTTAGCCTTTTAAATAACAGAGCTGCACACATAACGTTAGTAACTTGTGATAAGCGCGAAACCCTGAACACACGAAAAACAATCTTCAACGGCATGATGTAAGATATTCAAAAATAATTTCCAGATCATGTCATACTCGTACCAGCTGTGCAAGACTTTTCATCAGAGAAATTTCCGATAGAATTCCTTTGAATTAATTCAGTGGTTTGGAGCATACAGGCAAAATTTTGAATTTATGTTATCAATTATAATCGGAAATCTTTCAATGGGGTATTTTATTGATAACATACGCGGTTATAAAATTCGTTTGTGTTTTAATGCAATAAAAAATTTCTGTTTTTTCGTGTCTATGAGCTAGAAAATTGTAACATCTTCGTTTTACAACGAAGCACTCTTCAGTTAAGTGCACTATTTGTTATTTGATTCTACAAGAGGTAGTTCCTAGTTCCCTGTTCCTTATTTACTAGACGACAGGGCAGACACTACATTCCCTAAACAGTGACCATTGCGCAGGCTCCTATTGATCCCAGCTTCCGGCCATAGCGATGAAAACAAGCGTCATCTCAATTTTAGGCATGGGTGCAGTTCACTGCTCTTATTACTAGATTCACACGAAGAACAAGTAAAGTCGTTTCAGATTTACGATGCCCTTGAATCAAAAGTTTTTACGGAGCTAGCAAGTACGAAGATTCTAGCGTACTAATATTAATTTAAAGAACAAATCACGTTTCACTTTAATAAGGAATTCAAAGGAAATATTAATTGTGGCAAAGTACTTAATATAAACTACTATTTCTGGCCTCTCGTCTGAGAATACTATACCTTTATAGAACCTCTGGGAGCGATGAAAGTAACTTCTGTACACTATGTACTTCGAAAGTAAACAAGACCACGAATCAAAATCACTTTCCTTTCGACGAAGCCTCGCGCGACCAGAATTAAACCCAACGAAAGTGTAGTCCGAACGCGACTAAACGACGACTGAGAGTTAGTTCGCCAAAACGAAGCGCGTGACCCCCGCACGACGCCACCCCAATAAACGACTTGTCTAGCGCCGAAGAAATTTGAGCACCTCGACAAGTTTTTGTTGCGGATGAAAAGACGACCGATAACTTGGCAAGATATCCAAGGGAACTTTGCCAATTTCTACTTACAAGAACTAGAAGACACGTTAGAGAACTCAATGGAGAAAGTTTCCAATTCGACGCGACGGCTTCAGTACTGCTGATGGTGTCGGGTTGTAGGTGCGATTCCCGGTTAAAACGAACGCCTTCTGAGCTCATCTATCCAACCCTGTGAGGAAGCCAAAGCTCCTCGTCCACTTGATCTAAATGCGCGTTTTCAAAGTACCCGAGCTTTCTTGGCTTCATTCAAAGCAGCTGAGTATGTTATGTTTACATTGAATTGAATGGTATGTATAGTTTACATAAAGCAGACCAAATCTGTTCTACGGCTGTCTAAAACCCATGAGCACCAGCTTTCCCCTTGTTCGCCGACGGGTTCATAAATGATGTCATATTGGAGGAACTGGATTCGCCCGCTATGATATGATATCACACTTAATTTTTAGAATTTGTAGGATATGCTTAGGTCCAGGTAATAGAGAGCTACTAGAGAACAACTATCATGCTACACAACTGGAACTGAATAGCCACTGAACGCATTACATCATTCGCTTGTTTTATTTTGGGTGACCTTAGACCTTGAGTGGAACGAACGTGAAATGATACCATATGCAAAGTGAGTTTCTATTTGCTCATCAACGGAAAGGTTACGTCGTGCGTTTTAAAGAAAATATTGTTACTGTGTTAATTGAAGCAATGTCGATTTCTGATCACCGTAATTGTTTTTTTCTCAAATTATTGTATTAAATTTACAGTTTCTAATTAGAGGTGTAAATTTAATTAAAGGTCATAGTCAAGCAATGTTACAACTGTTCTTACAATAGTGATATCAACCATGGATTTTTCTAAGCCCCTCGAAAAGCAATGGGCACTGTTACACAAAATGTTTATTTTGCTACTACTAAATGCGACTTTTTAGTTACACACTTGATATTGAGTTGAAAGAAAATAATTGTAGTTACTTTTTTAAAGTTTATTAATAGAAAAACTCTTTTTAAAGTGGTTAACATTAATTTTCACTATCCGTTTTACTATCAGTCAAATTAAAGTTAATGACTTCTTTAATGTTACGAAATAAGATATTGAAATTTTTGAACAATTCTCTAAGAAATATTCTTCAGTTATTTTTACACATGCTCTATCTTTAAAAGTACTAAGTATTTTGAAATTTTTAAATCAAGTTCCTTTAGCAATATGCATGAAGTATTAAGTTAGAAATTTGTTTGCCTTTTGAAACTTAAAGTGTATGGTTTTAAGAAGCAAACAAATTTGTAATTGTGCTTATAATAATTCCAATCTTACACCTTGTCAATCATTAAAGTGCTTTTGACCAGACATTGGACAAGTTAGTTTCGTATATTTAAAAAATGACACGTGTGTTTCTGACATTTTAAATTATGCATATATGTTACGAATTTCTTTTAGAAATTTTCGAGATTCTATTTTCAAGATTTCAAGAGTAAAGATCACTGTCGAATAAAATTATTTTATAGCAAGTTAATTGCATTAAATTGATCAGAAATTGTATAAGTAACGTAAATTTTATGTCTCTAAAGGAAGAACCTCAAAATTGTTTTCTTACTCTTGGAAATGAAAATTATGATCATTTTTAAATCTTTTTAAACATTCGCCTTTCTCTAAAGTGTTTATGCCTCATCAAGTCCGAAAAATACAGACAACACGCAATCCTCTAGTTATAACTAAGACAACATTAGCTAACAATTTTTAAATATCTCCGGAAAAATATTTGCAGATTACTATTAAAAATTAAATAAAAGAAGTAATTTATGCAACATGAAAATTTATTTTTTTATTAACCGTGGATCGCCGTGAAACATCAACATTCTATAATTTATAAAACAATCGGAGCGGATAGGTATCTAGTGTTGGCGAGGAGCGCAGAGGGACCCTGCACACTGTACGCGAACCCACGGGGTAGCTCGGCTGTCTTCACAACCGATAGAAGAGACGTTGCGGGTGCGATGGGAAGGGTCCGAACCGCGGCGGCCGCGACGGGAACGGCTCGGACGGCCGGGATGATGGCGGCTGCGGGATTGCTGATGATTGTGCTGGTAGAGATGGCGGCGGCATTGCGGAGCTCGGCCTCCTTCTTGGCGGCCAGGTGTTCAGCTTTAGCCCTGGAGACTTCAGGAGTGTCCTGAATTTGTTGCGGCAAGAGCTCCGCTGACTTCACAAGGGCTGATTTTGATTCTTCAGGAGCGGGCCTTCGAATTTTTGCTTCATTGAGGGCGGCGAGATGGGCCTGCTTTGCAAGCAGGACTTCGGGAGTGTCAGATACTGGCTGTGGAGAAACAAGTGGAGCCTCCTTTGGAGCCTTAGGAAGATTGGTGGCAGCCACCCGGAATCCATTTAAGTTGTCAGCCGTGTAGTCAACGGACTGCAATTTTCCTTCAGCGTCGACATAGCTGTAAGATCCTGCTGTTATTCCATCGAATGTCCTGATCTCCTGTTTAGCAGACAGTCCATCACTGTATCCATATGAATATTGGCCAAGTTCGTCCTGGGCGTGGAATTGAGACTGAAGAGCTGTTGGGATAGCAAAGCCGGCTCGGGAGACGGGAATAGTCAAGAGACTTCCCGATGGGTTAGCGAGGGCGACAGCTAAAACAGCTGAGAAGACCACGAAGATTTTCATTTTCTTACGTTTCACGAACCTCGAAGTGCTGCTAGTGTATGAACTAGTATTCACCGCTGAGGGAACTACGTCTTGATGGATGTCCAGATCGGCTTTTATATCAAACCGAACAGCGGGATCGCGAGTAAATGAAGAAAATACGAAAAATAAAGATCCTTGGTGACTGGACGTACTCCTCTTAGGTTTTAATTGCCACCGATCCCGCTTCCACTTTGCCCTACTGGACCAATCACGACTTTATGTTTTATGGAGTGTACACCTGAAAATAAATGAAAACCAGCCGGTAACTTGGCAGACGAAACAGGATCCTCTTCTTCATCACCTTCGTTGTGCACTTCGACGAGGTGGCGTCTTCACACAACTCTCAAGGTGATGGGAGGCCAAGGATCCTCTTTTGTGAAGTATCGAACTTGTTTCAGACGAATCGAATCAGAGCACTTTAAGTGTTCGCAAAGCCGCTTAACTGTCTGATGGTGAGTGCGACCTTGTAACCGGTACATTTCAGATGAGCACTGATGCATTACGTGCATTTTAACTGAATTATCTGCAGAGTCACTCGGCCAGCAGGTGACCGAAACGATGCGCGGCACTCCGCAATCTCCAGCAACAAGTTTTTACAGCGGCCACCGCGATTACGTCGCAGGGAGTTACTCACTTAATTAATGGCCATTCTATGGTCGCGGATATTCTCAGTACAGGAAAGCCCTGCACGGGAATCCGTTACGGTCCCGTACAAGTTAATTAATACATTTTAAACTCACCTGAGGGCCTTTGATGCCCTACCAGTATTGTAATAAAAACCCAGTCAATTTTTGTAAGAAATATGTAAACAAAAGCATTATGGCGAAGGCATTTTAAAGGTCTTTTGAACAGAACTTAGCTGAAAGAAGATCTAGATCTCCTTCGAAAGTAGATCTTTGTTGAGCGTAAAGATGAATTTAACTCTTAGACGTCTTAACTCTCAATTAGGCCTGTAAATTAGATAAAATTCAGATTTAATGTTTTGTTTGCTTATGTGACTCTATGCACATCTAACATTGTAATTATTTTATTATTATTTCAAAAATGCTTTTGCTTTAAATACGTCTCTTTTGAACTTATAATAAAACCTAAAGAAATAATAATACATGATTTAAAAACATTTATTCACATATTATTGCCATATTGTTCATTTACGAGTAATCTATTCTATAACTTTGTTAGAATTCTGTTTGGCAAAACATGCAACATTAAGTAAAACGTGTGAAAATGCCGCGTAAGGGTTAATCGCGTATAAAAAAGACTGCGTAAAGGGAAACTTAGACGCATTGTTTTTAAACGATTAAATGCTACTAAATAAATGTTTATAAATACTCATGTAAAAAATATAACGTGAACTCATGAATACGCATAGCTGATATGAAATCTAGAACCGAAAGCAGCAGCTTAAAATCTGAGAAACCCTAGGATGTACCATCTCTTTACTAAACTTAAAACAAAAAGAAAATCGCTTGCATGATGCAAGACTTGGCTGGTGCCGGCTCATGAAACAGTTTTTCTTTTTAAGTATGCATTTAATTGTTTTTTTGTTATGACCATAAACATTTAATTGTGATTATTTCTCAGGTTCCCCTTCAAGGAATTATCCTGTTGTGAAAGTTTCAAAAATGGTCGGCTTTTTCGTTTTTCAAAAATATATGAAGAGTTTTAGAATTCATTTACAAAAGGCGGCTTGCAAATATCTAAAACTTTAAACTTGTTTCTTTGGTTTTCTTAATTAATAAATTAATGATTATAATTGATGAATGAAGTTGTTATTTAAAACTCATATTCAGAGAAAACAGATAGTTATCGCCCGAATTACAATTTGTTGATAATGTGTTTTATTTAAAAAACGTAAATACTAATTGCGCAAATTCAAGGCCAAAAACATAAACAAAACTCGATTTGCTTTTTAAATTAAGTAATTAACACTGGAAAAAAATAATCAAATAATCAATATAAATATATTCTCTTTTTTCTTCTTGGACCAATCAATGTTTTACCTTTTTCCCATGGTTAAGTATAAAATCGTTAAAGAGGTGCTGTCGGTTAATAATTCGAGAATCTTATTTTATTTCTTTTAATTGTTTTCAAAAATTATTTTATTCCAATGATTCCAGGCTAAAAAATCTCGATATTATTATTTTTCATGATAATCGTTTTTTAAAACGACTTCTTTGTTTGAGAAAAATTATTAATATTTATTATTTTGAACATATTTCGAATACAGAAACTAAGGAAAAATAATATTTTAAGTATTTTTCATTTCTTCTAAATAAAGTAATAAACATCCACTAATGAAAAGAATTCGTTAATTATTTATCATAAAATTTGTATAGTAATAATAATTAAATGTATGTTGTATAGTAATAAAAGTTAAATAAATTAAATAATATTCTCACTTTTTTCAACTCGGGGATACATATCCGAGGGGATAAAAGCCATTTTTTAGACTTAACTTTTTTTTTACATTTTTCTCTTTAATTATTCCATTTTTCATAAATGAATTCAAGTAAGGTGGAAAATATGAATGCTATATCCACTTAATTAAAACTACTTTCTTTAAAACGAGTTCTTTCGCAAACAGTAAAATCAATTACCAGTGATGAAATACGCTTTCCGTAAATATTTATTTACCTAGAATATTTGGAAATTGTGAAACTAAACAATAGTATAACAATCCCCAACAAAGCTAGACAAATTCCACTTGCCAATATACCTACAGTATAAAAGACCGCCTACTCGAAATATTCAAGCAGTTAGTTTCTTTGCATCGTTTGGATTACAGCAATATGAAGTACATTACAATAGTAATTGTCACCTTAATAGGCTCCGTCCTCGGAAGCAATTTTCATTACCTGAAGCCGATCGTGCCGCTGACCATTAAACCTGTTGAGCCAGTGATTGCCACACCGAATTTTAGTCGGATTCATATTCAAAATAATCGAGGTGATTACCACTATGGGTACCACGATGGATTTTCAGCAAAACACGAAACGAAAACCCCTGATGGAGTTGTTCGAGGATTCTATACCTACGTAGATGCAAACGGTGCCAAGCAGAAGGTACAATACACCGCAGATGCTGTAAATGGATTCCAAGTACTAGGAATGAATGCACAGAAACGAGTAACACTACCGTCTAGTACCCCGAAATCTCAGTCATATTTCTAATTCTTAGGACTGTATAGAAAAAAAGCGACTAGCACTTTTTTCAGCCATTTTCATATCGTTGAACCGATGAATGGACACAAGCTAAATATTTTTGTCAGTATATCTGCCTACCCTTTGTTTCTTTATCAAGGGATAATTATGGAACATAATTGTACGAGGGGTGCCATTTATGTATCCGACAAAAAATATATATAAATAAATATTTATCATTAAATCATGGTTTTATTGTTTTTCAAAATATTCTCCGCTATGATCAATACACTTTTGCATGCGGGCGAACCATTGTTTTTGGGGGTTTGGCTCATTTTGGAAAACCCATAAAGTCGACTGCTGTTTACTTCCGGGCTCATACGCACAGGTCCAAGATTCTTCAGATATTATAAACGGCTTTTGACACATCACGATTCACGAGCCATTTCGAGAACGCTCACAAATCCTTTTCACGGTTAAATGTTCATGTGAAATCATGTGTATGCTTAATATACCAATGCCCGGGTATGCCTCAATCTCACGGTATGTCACATGACGATCTTGCAGTATCGGTTCAGGCACAGCATCGATGTTTTCTGGCACAACAACCCAGCGAACGACGATCACGATTGAATTCACTAAACTAGTGAACACAGCGGTTGGTGTTGTTGGTTCTTCATCGCTAGAAGCCGAAGTGACGATCGATGCACTGTTCTTGAGATGATCCACGTCGCAAGTTGTAGTAAATCATCGCACGAAAATTCTACGGGACAGTTTCATAGAATGGGAGCGGCAAACAACAATTTTTTTTGAAGTTATCACATTTGATAACATTAGGTTGTTACCTGTTTTGGAAAAAGTACTATACGTATATAACCAATCGTTATTTGGTAAACAGCCCGTTTTAAGCTCAAATACAGTTAGGCAAAACTCACATAAAATTGAGTCGAATCGAGCCAAATTGAGCTTGTTTTAAGCGATTAAGCTGTGTCGAACGAAGCTTAATCATGTCGAGTTTTATCAAATCTAGCAGAGCCGAGCCAACTCGAATCGATCGAATCAAATCAAATCTAGTTAAGACAAGTTGAATCGAATCGGATCCGATTGAATCCAGCCGAATCAAATGGGGCCAATCGAGTCAAATCGAATTAAGCGAATGCAACCCCAATCAAATTGAACCGATCAGAATTGAAGCGATCATGCTAAATCGCTGGAATTGGGTCAAATTAAGCATTCAAGCCAAATCGAAATGAGTTGGGTTGATTCAAGTTTACTGCGCTACCAGATCAAGAAGATCGATCAATAAGCTCGATACTGTTATTTTCCTGATTAGTTTTATTGACCCGATTACTGGAAGGGCAAAATTCTCAGAACAGACCTTCATGGCTACCACTCAACGCCTATTGGTATTTTACAATAAAGAACTATATGTATATATGGCACATACATATATGTGTTTAATTATATTATATATTGTAGTATATAATTCTAAAAATTTTTTGCGCTGTGTACTCTATGTATGTATGGTGCCAAGGAAATCAAAATCATACGTAAGTGTGGAAAAATAAGTATAATAAGTTACTTTTTCTGGAAAATAACACTGGTCTACAAGATTTTAACTAAACGTTAGTACTAAGTAAGCACTAACTGACGTAATTTTGTATCAGAGATTAATTTGTTTGTATTTCTGAATTATCTATGAAATATAACACTAAAAAGCAAGTGAAAAATTACCTTGATTAGTTAATGTTGCTCTAAAAGTGCTTTTGATTTTAATTCCTTCTATAAGATAGGTCGCCTTTTACGTTTTTATTGGCCCTTATTCGAGTGATCTAGACAATTATCTGTTGCTAGCGCTGTACCTAGAAATGTTGTATCTAAATCTTCAATATTCATGGCTTTGGAAAAGTGTAATCAAATTTTCTCGAAATTGTGACTGGAAATTTAATTAAAAATAGTTCGAGGATAAAAGATTCAAAGTCATCGATTCAAGAAATGGCTATTTCATGAAGTTTTAAAAATTGTGTTTTTCAGAAAGGATATTTCTTTCAAGTGGTGAGGTCTGTAGAATATGAACTTAAATAGTTACGAGGTGCTAATCTCATAGAATTGCTTATTTTTTCTAAATGAATCATTTTGAAGGTCTAGAAATGAAATTAAAACATTTTATAGAATCGAATGTCTGATCTTGCTATAAGTTTTATCCCTGATAGAAAAACGACTAATTAAAAGAAAATTAGCGAATTTATTTATCTTTTACTCAATATAGAACTTATGAATTACGATAACTATTAAAAAAGTCTACATTTATATGAGTGAACATCTTGCTTTCCGTGTTTCTTTCTTGCTATATGCTCACAAATTTGGGACTTTTGTAATTTGGATACGCTTGAGAGTCGAGCACGTTTTTGTTTGATTCAATGAATGAATGAATATTAAGCGTATTTTAATTTTCTGGTGATTTAATTTGACGAAAACAATAGCAATAGGCATAAAATAGTCTTCCAATGTTCTATGTTACAAACATGTTTCACGTTTCAACGTCTATAACGCATCTCTTAAAGTTAATCAAACGAATTTCATATCTGCTATTATTACTTGCTTTTTTATAGTCTTGAAAAGAAGACATGCGTGTTTTCCACTTTGTTTTTAAGATTTTGCTATCTTTGATCTCTCATTTAAAATTCATTATAGCAGTCGGGTCAAAACGCTGGTATCGCCTTTCGTTTTATTGTGATGCAAAATAGTTTTTGTCGTTAAACAGCACTGGCAGGCTTTAAGTTTAAACCTTGATTAAACTTGGTAAATTATTCTCGAAGAGGTTGCTTATAATTGTAAAACTTTATTTTTTTCCTTCATCAAACCTAGCACTCATATCCAGTCTACGGGTAAAAGAAAAAGTTTATTCTTCTTAGATTTGATAAGAGCTGTAGAAGTAGTCAGCACAGTTTCATGAATTTATTGTTACGATCTGTCCTTTTAACTAATGCTTATCTAGAGTGATTGAGTGCATTTCCTTTGTAAATCCCATGATTTACCTTAATCCTCTCGTAAAGTTATTCGATAAAATTGATGTTCCCCTGCGCTTTACTGGACGCTGTAAATTTTATTAGTTTTGCGTTTAAGAGCGCATTTGATTTTACAGTACCATTCTTCGGAGAATAACCCTTGGTCCACGTAATCAAATAATCTGAGAAAATGCACTGCAAGTCAATATTTCCATCCGATTCCTGTGCATAAAACCGAGGTCCCTGATTTATGCGAAAGGTACCGCCCGCTTGTAAATCACGAAATTAAGCTCTCGAACGCTTTGCCCACACAAGCGGACAAGGGAATAATTCCTAAAATGTAAATAAAGTCCTTAAACTAACTCCACCTTCGTTATGATCAACGAATGATTAATGCATCGGGTGTCGATGAGCTTCAATTGTTACATTTTTTGTGCATACGAGGAGTACAAATTGCCGCCGCGCGACAGTCACATCGGATGAATTAACAAAAAATATATTTGTTCAGATTTAATTTTGACGCGGAAATTGCATTTAAATTTATGGCTTTCGGCAAATTAAAAGCAAATAAAATGGAGCAGGACAATAAGTTTGCGTGCACGTTCAGGTGGACGTTTTTAATTAGCACCGACAGGGGTATTGGCATTTGAATTTTAATGGTTTCACGCGGCATGTTAATGAACGCATGTCTACGCACGAAATCATTGGTGACAAAATTTTAAATTGTGCAGGCATGCAAAAAGTTTTGCCTTGTAATGGTCATAAGCAGAGATTTTAAAAATCAATAGTGCAGGTTTTTTAATTGTACTGCAATGATTTTTAAATAATTTTTCGTTAAAGTGTTACACTAATTTTGAGGGAAATTTTTAATTTTGTATGCAATTGTGGACTTCGGATAATAAAAAATTTAAAAATTTGTTTAAAAATAGGTAAACATGTAAACAAATAGCAAATGTAATTTAGAAGGTCTATGCAGCCATCGAGATTGCGAGAAGTCTCATATAAGACAATTTCGAGAAAAGTTCTCCATGCAATAAGTTGAGATTGTTCGTATTGTCTTGAATTTGGAGTCCGAAGGGAGTTATTGGACTCTTTAGAGTATTAGGGCATTTGTAGGATAGGTACACGTCATATATCAATAAAAGTAAATTGGCATACGAAATTGGATGGGCCTTAAGGTGATGTGAATTCTGGTTCATAGAGACGGAAAATTGAAATTGTATGTTGTTATATTTTAAATAATATTTCATTTAAAATAAAAAAACCTCCGAAGATCTCGCAACACACTGCATCAGTGGTACGCCTTGTCATATTTAGTAAAAGTTTATGGGCAAATATGGATGAAAAATAATTAATAGGTAAGGGTTTGCGAAAGTACTTACATTTTTATGTCGTTAGGCTTAACGGTGTAACTTCAAAGAACAACAATGCAGGACTGTCGAAAAGTTTAACCCTTTGCACTCGGAATGCCAGTACTGCTGGCATGAGCATTTATTCCGGCAACTCGAAATGCAGACACTGTTGTATTTTTTCAACTAAAAAGTTATCCTAAGTTTGTCGTGATAAAATATATTTATCATTATCGAGTTTGTGGAAGGAAATGTGAAAATAATCCCCGGGTGCAAAGGGTTAAGACCACCGTCGATGATGCAAATAAGGGTAGTTGTCCCCCCGTAAATTCAAGAAATTTAACGGTTTTTCTTTTTGTATTCTGTTGAAAACTTTTCAGATCTTTTGATGTTTGCATTTGAATGCAGTCTGACTTAATAATAATATTACATTGTGTGAAATTTTTGTTCTAAAATTGTTGTCACTTATTGTTGAAAATGGGAAGAGAATCTGTTGAAGGCAACATTTATTGGCAGGTATAACCACAATACACCATTTTCCCAGCCTTCATATTTACAAATACACCATTCAAAGGTTATTGGTTTGGCACAAAGATTTTGGGAATCAACAAAACTTGTGTTCATAACACAATTCAAAGAAAATGGTACTGTTGACCCCAGAAAATGCACGGGACGGAAGAAGGAAACCTTCTCGATATATGAGAAATAATGTGGAGACCTTGTGCGAGAACAATGGAACTATAAGCAGCGGTGAATTTGTCATTCAGCTTGAAAGAATGGTAAAAGTTGCTATTGCTCCGTCAATCTTAGCCGCTAGGCATTTCTTTATCAGGGAACTTTTAGAAACAGAGCAGCTATAGAAAAGATACGACTGGGAAATGCAAATATCCGTTAGAGAAGGGAATGGTGTCTCAATCACAACGATTGGACTATTGATCAGTGGAAGAAGGTGGTGTTTAACGAGGAAAGCTCGTTTCAACTCTGTCCAAATGGGTAAATTCGCGTGTGGAGACAGCCCAGTAAGTCCTTAAGAAGTCACCAAGTGATTTCCATTTACGATAACTCTCGAATGCAACGAACAAGTGAAATTCAGAGCAAATCTGGATAACAAACTTACATTTATATGGAAAGCATTATCTATTATAGATTATAATAAAAATATGCAAAGTACTGAGATGTGACGAAAAACATTGAGTGTTTTATCTTGCATTTAGAAAAACTAGAAAATTTTCGAAAAAGCAGTACGTTCTATCTTAAATTGTGTCTTATTTAATTCATATTTTTTTCCCAAAGATAAAGAAGCCCGCAACAGACACCCACATTTCTTGAAAGAATTACCGAAACTTGGCTGATTTCCTGAAATTATGTACCATTTACATCAATTTTTAGATAGCATAGATAGAAATTAGTTTCCAAATTTACCATATTTTGCTGACGAAGTTTCTATTTGTTCATAAAGAGTGTTTAAATTTGGAACTAAAGTCCTGATATTTTGAAAATAAAACGATGAAAAAATTGTCATCTTCCTACTTTTGTCTTAGACTGAAACCTATGAGAAAGCAATCATAAATTTTTGAACGACGGAAATCTTATACTTTTCAGTTTTCTTGAGCGTTATACAATTTTCTTCCAATTATTTTTCTTTTTTAATGCCATATAAAAAAGACTAAAAATATTTGTAATAAGAAAGATCAACGAATATACGATTTAGAACAAAAATTAGTGGCGTCTTTTCCTTTAGAATGTATTTTTAGATCTTTGTTTGAAATAAAAACATAAAAGTTCAGTATTTGTTAAATTAATGGAATAAATATAAACTCATGCAATTTTTATTGTTTTCTTAATTTAATTAAAAGTTCTTATTGTGCATGATTTAAAAACCAACTTAAAAATTGCTATGGTCAATAAACTTTTCAATGAAGCACAATAATTGCGTCTTCGTTGTTTATAAAATGATACCTTATGTGCTGAGTGGATTCTGAACATTATTTGATGTTATTAATTATACATCCCTATGAAATATGTATTTTTTGAATTTGATTATTATTTCCGGATTTGTTGTTTCGCTTTTGTCTGCTAAAATTTCTGGGGGTGGCATTAAAGGAACCTTTTTGCGAATTTATAAAAATATAGCGATACTGTGCAAGAGTATTGTAAATAATATTTAAATAAATACCCACTAAAAGCTCCATAATCTAAATTACTATCCTTTAAAAAATCCCGTCTAAAGTGACATAGCCCTTTCAGTTTCTTTGATTATATTTTCTTTTGTTTTTATTCATTTAAAAATTAGAAATTAATTTTGCATGAATTTTAAGAAATAAAGTTTTACACATTTTTAATCTAGCAATGAAAAAAAGTATCATTTTGTACACATGTGAGTCAGTGGGATTTTTTGTTGCATCTGCTCTTTAGATTGTAAAGTCAAACACTAAAATGTTCAATCACTAAGAGAGCAAATAGTATTAAAGGTTACTTTTTGGTGAAGAAAAAATCGTTCCCTTTTTATACCATAACGAACTGAAGTCATTTTATTCATCACAGCAAATGTAGATGTTGTCCGACCTATGCGAACGGCAGACACTTGAAATCGCGAAAATACTGCTCGGAAATGCATCCTCCCGAAAATAGCGAATTTAGAATTCCGAGTCCGCAGTTGGCTCGCTAGAGGGAAACTTAGGGTGAACGAAATATGTCCTTAAACACTAGAAATAAGAATTGGTTTTCGTACAGTTTGCATTGTCCCTTTCACGTATTCAGTTATCTGAGAAAATTACCGGCTGTACTACATTCGGATTCTCCACGCTAAAGGCGACTTTCGGAACAGAGCTTTAAGAACCCTTTTCTAGGTTCTCGTTACATACGTACATTACACACCCAGTGCTTGTGGTTAGGACAGCAAAACTAATTTTATTTTCTTACGTTCCTTATTCAGGAGTTTCCCTGGTATCGACTGGGGTGAACCTTTCCCGAACAAAATTCAGTTGGCTTCATTGGCTTGATTGCAGAGATGTTGGATTATGTAAGATAAAAATTGAGTACTTTGGCAAAATATCTAACAGTTTGCTTCTTTGCCAAAAGTGTAAACCAAACTTATTTTAGAGTTGTTTTCATTAAATTTCTAGAAATGGTAACTAAAACATCAGGCATTACGACAGATAATAAGCATAATTAACCCTCACTTCCAACACATATTTTGAGCGATCATTAAAAAATTGAACACAAATTATGAAAAGTTGGACGTACATTCTACTTTTAGGAAAGTTATATAATATATGTTAAATATTTCAGATAAAGGGATAATTATGTAATACGTTCAGAGAGTAATATATTTAAAATGAAATATAAAAGTCGTTGAAGTAGAGTTTGTTTCAATTAATTCGAAAAAGCTACAAGAGAGTGCTTCAGAAAAAATAAGAAAAATAAAATAAGATAAATAAAAGAAAAGAGATGTTGTGAAAAGTGAATTAAAAATGATTTCAAAAAACGACGCATTGACAATAAAGAAATACAAAAAATGCCCTTTTCTCGTGAAGACGAAACGAGTAGTGCATTTTCTTAGAAGTACGGATATCATAAAAAGTTGTCGCAAACTGCTTAAATGTTTGCAAAATTCTGAAATAAAGCGAATTTTCTAATTCTATGTAATTATCTATTTGGAACTTTACAAATGTAAAATCTAGAAACCACTAGAATTTGCGAGAATCTAACAAACTCGAACGAATTCACTAAACAGCGAGAACGTCTGTTTCACGGAATTGCAGAATTGTTACAGGGAGAAATTTTGAACAGGAGACAAATGACCAATGTGATGGGAATAAGAACAAAGTCAAAATTTTCATTAAATCGAATTTACCTTTTTCTTAAAGTGTAAAGTTCTAAGAGTAATCTAAGTCATATTTCATTTAAAAGTTTACGAAAGGAGCTATAGTATGGTCCAAAAATATATCACACGTAGAAGTAAAAATTATTTTACTTTTCATTTTACTCCAAAAAATACAAAAGTACATATCTGGAAAATTATTTGATTAAATCAATTCATATATAGAACGCATTTCTATATACAGATAACCCTCGTATAACGCGGTGGATACGTTCCATAAAAATTCCGTATTAAATAAATCACGCTGTAATCACCTCTCGTACAAAATGGGGTTACGTTCCAGAAATCTCTTTCCTCAAATAAAATACCAAATGTGCATTAGATAACTAAAAAGCAAACTTTATTTTTTGAAATCAACAAAACTAAAAATTAGCATAACGTGTCAAAAATTGTCTTATTAAATTTTTATTGTTTTTGAAAAAGTGAAGATCAGATGAAATTTCTTCGGCATAACTTTCGTCTTGCAGTAAAGCTCTAGTTGTTGGTTAGACCTTCCGATTCTTCCACTAGCTTCCAAGCTTTCGTGTTATACGAGGTAAAATTACATCTCATACCAAAACCGCTGCATAAAAATCCGCGTTAATCAAGAATTTCCCATAATTTGTAAACTGCGTTAAACAAGTGTCATAGTGGTATTACAATTATGTAGTTTTTAACTTCGATTCTTATCTTTGATAACGCGTTTTTTCATACCGAATGTCATTTGCACAAAAATGTTCTGCTTTTGACAATGCTGTTTAATGTTAATTAATTAACAAAAACATAAATAATGACTTGTTTAAAGAAAAGCCCTGGTGAGAGCTAGAGCTATTTAATATTGATATTTCCTAAAATTAGGAATATATGATAATACATCTAATCTTGGGTACAATAGTTGCACAAAAAAAAATTAACGATTTTATGGGAATTTGGAAGTTACCCTTAAAAATTGCCCTCTTTGCTTAAATTCAAATTGGCATATCCGTCTAAACAGTCAAATCTTCCATTTGTTTTCGGAATTCCGTAAATGAGGGTCTTCGCGACTCGTGGCTCGTGGGCTTCAGTAGATCTTGTGACACAGATGTCGGAACTTAGTTACTCTGGAGTAGGATGCTATGAGCATTTTTCCGCAAAGAAAGTTTTCCCCAAAATTTATTTCCTTAATAATACAATCCAGACTCTACAGCAGTAGTTGAATAGTTTCCTTCCACCGCTTCTTGCAGCAGTACACAAATTTTCATCTAAGCCATATTTCAATTTGATTGTTGAACACCTCCTTTCGAAAATGTTTCACGTTTTATTGATGTCTTATAACTTTTTAAATATGCACTTTATGTACCAATTAAAAACACCTACCTCTACTCTTCCAGGAGAAAGCCGCGAAAAATACTTTAAACGTTTTAGAAATTATCTTATGGCAGTTAGAAAGGACGAAAATAGGAATTTTATAGAGATTTAAGTTATGGTATTTATTAAGGTTTTTTTTTTATATAGTACATTTATAAATTAATGCTATTAGAATATTCTGTATAAATTTTGTCAGAAAATAATTATATTTAATGAAGTTGTCACGACTTCCGAAGGTCTTTTTAGCGTTCGCGTTGCGAGGTGGCCACTTCTGTCCGGAAGAGGATTATCGAAAACAAAAAATGTTTAGTTAGTTTGATAGTTAATCTATTGATAATTCACGCTATTTGGAAAAGGAACATTTTTTAAGGCAATGGTAGAAGCTCAAAGTGAAATGATCGATTTTAAGTGTTTAAGCAGTGTAGTGCTCATAAGGTTTAATTGAAATTCTAGTGTTTAGGATCCTCAGCGAATCTTTCTAGCATATCTTTTTCCAATTTGTATCTAGCATTAGATCTAGGGGCGGCAAGTGCCCCCTTGATCTCACCCTGGCTACATTCATAACCGAATGAATAGCTGTATTCACCTTAGGTGTATAAATTCGTTCAACAACCGGATGATTACAAATATCTTACCTGTCTTAAGTGGTAAAGTGGTTACATAGTTGCTTTATGATAATGGAGTTGGATTTTGTCAAACCTGTCAGTAATTCTAATCCTTTAGGGTCATCCATTTATTGTATAGGTTCAAAAAGGGTTTTGTAATGAAAAAAGCTTTTTTTGGAAACAGAAGAATATTTGACTTAATATTTTGTTTTGTTTACAAGCATATGAAACGTTAAATCATTAAAAAAGTAGGAAGTTATTTGAAAGAAATAGGGGTTCAACAATCGGCTTTATTTAAAGTGAGTATTTCTCTGTAACATTTAATACAGAGTTCTCCTGCTTGGGGTGCCATCCCTGTGCGTTTTCCAAAACCAAGTTTTCAGAAATTCCATAAATTTTTGCTCTTGAACGTGTGTACGGTTTGTAGTTTGATATGGTTAAGTATTAATTAGCCGATCAGTTTGCATCATTTCCCAAATTCGATTGTGGATATTGCAATTTTCGTAGCGACAAATTACAGCGTTATTCAGACAAGGGTTTTGTGAAATTATACATTAACTAGCCATTTTCGTCGAGAGAAATTTCGAATTGGGTGTCAGAGAGGGTTGATACGCTTAGGTCGGCTATTACCAGGCCTAGTTCTGGGTTCTCGGCCGAATAAATATTGATAGAGCGCCGGAAATTACATGTTTACCCGTCATAAGGAAATGATAAAGACCATGGCAACTCCAACTGGGAATGACGGCCATTATTTTCCCAGTAAAGCCTTCTGGCCTAGTCGCTATTCACTTCATCTGCCAGAGCAGGATCATATGGCAGATTCTGTAAAAAGGCAGAAGGGTCTCCCCAAGGGCTTAGGTTTATCTAGTGAATTGGGGCTGCGCGATAACATCTTCTCCAGCTCCATTGATTGACACATTACACAAATTATGTCCACAATTGGTGCATTTTGCATGAGATAGTTCCTTTACACGAGTGGATTTGAATAATGAAGCCCACCCTTTCCCAGTCTCTACAAATTAAGAGTCGATTTCATTGGTGGACTTTACCTAATCAATAGATGGCAGCCCCCGATTTAACTTCAATTAGTCGAAATGACTTCATTATGTAATAGGGATTACCTAGCGGGTGTTTAGTAGTCCGTGACGTGAAATACTGTGCACTATTCTGCATGTCACGGCTTTATGTTATAAGCCTGTCCTGTTTTAGAGGAACACTCATGATAGTACTCTGAATCCACTAAGAGGATAAAGTGGTTTGGTCTTTTAATTCCAGGTAAAAGTGTGTGCACTGCAAGAGGGGCCTATTGTGGATTAATTACAATGCCATCCCCTAACAAGCCTAAATTAAACTGACAACGAAATTTTTTAATTTCATTATTTTTAAGCTAAGGTGAAATTGTGGTGTTCACTAGAAATCAGTCCGTACAAGCCGTGCAAAGCGATATAAAGTTGATTTTTCCTTAAACGAATTTTCGTGTAGATTTTAGACCGTGTATTTTGAGCCAAACAATTTTCTTGTTGAATAACTTGGCTAACAAACGAAATTTATATGTAAATAGTGATGCAACAAATCATGAAGCTTTTTGTTCACAAAATATAAACATAAAAATGTAAGCTTGGTATAAAAAATATTAACTTTATCAGACTTTAACAATCATACACAATTAATTAAATTCCGCCAGTTTTAATGGGGTGAGTCCAATTATTAATTATATAGAAAATAAAAACTGAAGCAGCATTTGTTCACATTTTAGCGATGATAAAAAGGAAGTACAATTAAATCGCTTTTTATTATTAGAATTCGGGATTACGGGACTTGGAATATGAAATGTAATGTTTTTTACGCGATTTTTATTCACCCTAACGTGACCAAACTAAAATTAAAGTTAGGAGAAAATTCCTTATTTACGAAAATTTCAAGAATAAAAATGCATTCTCATTGCAACTTAGAAAATTCATTTATTAGAAATTCTCCGAATTACGTAACTACGCCTTAAAAATTAAATTTGAATTTGATGTTTGACCGCACGTGAAATGCGCGTGACTCGCACGAGAAGTATTGCGTATTGTGAATATATACATTTAATTGGTAGATAATATAATATAATATAATATAATATAATATAATATAATATTATATAATATAATATAATATAATATTGGTAAAAATCTACATCCACCTGATTGTATAAGGACACACTTCGTCAGAGGATTAAGTAATAATTTGGATTTTATACAATAATTTTATTAACTTTGATATTATTGCTTATTAGTAACATACATTTATGTTTCAATAAAAAAATCTTTTATGTCGATTGTCTCAGAAAACAAACGTGTAAACATTTTTAAACAAACGTGTAAACATTCTGAAACTAATTCTATCGTATTAAAATAATTAATAGTTACAAACCTAAGGAAAAAATATGACAAGGAGGAAATTAATACCTCTTTTTGAAGATAATATAAAAAACTCCATTACTTCATAGCGCAAATGGAATTAAAAATATAAAAACCCTAGTCGTGCAATAAGTATTAAGATCCGATTTTACTGAGGCAAAATCTGCGACATGTAGCATACCACAAGTTATGCGGCTAAAATCATTCTGCAAACTTCATGTCGCATGTCAATCGACTTTGCAAGTACAATAAACATAGATTATTTATTTGGCACTAACCCCCGATTTTTAGGGTCTATAGGGTATGGGAAGTTACTAATGACTTCAGCAATCGGGAAAGCTCGAAATAAAATTGCTTTTTTAATTAATCTTTGTGCTTTATGTTTCTATTGCAATAACTACAATTCTTTAAAAATTATATGAAGTTACATTCGACATTGGACTCTGTGCAAAGAAATGTGATATCGACTCAGACTGACATGGGGCATAGAATTGTTAGTGTTAATTAAATATTTAATTGTAATAGTCGCGCTTTTTGCCATTTCATATAAGGGAGAATCATTGGTTCAAGAAAAATTCAAAGCATCACGTATCCTTTTCATCTATCATCACATTAGCAGAACTTAATGGTCAGCATTTAAACGGCCATGTTTTCATATAAGCCTTCTAAATCTCATGTAGTGTGTAGATCATTATTACCTTTCGAGGGTAATTTTGCTCCAGGAGTATCCCTTATATGTTATTAAACTAAGGGTGCAGCAGCAGTTTTGTACCAATATTAAGGAAATTACACAACGAAACACGGACGAAATGAGGATTTATTTGAAATGTTAGAACACGGGTCATCTCCGTATCGTATATCGTACAAAGAGGTTATCTGAATGTATGTTCCAATATTTTTGACACTTTTTCTTAAAGTCCATTTTAATTCTGTCGTTTATTTCAATTCAGGCATCCAATCACAATATGTAAGGCTATACTTAATAAGTTTGTTATCGTGGCAAAATGCGAAGGATTCCCACATATTATGAATATTAATAAAATTAGTAAAGGACTTACTATGATAATATATGTAAAGATTGATTGATTTTACACCTCTTGATAGCAACTTGACCACCAATGTAGTCTTCAGGCATCTTTTGGGACATAGTCACAGAGTAAGGCTGCATTGTTTGTTGCATTATTGTATTTGTTCCAATCTCAAAAATGATAACAGTTTCTAGACGAAGTATTTGTAGGAGCAATGACTGACTGAGTAACATATTCAATGTTTTATATTTGAAAATATTTTAAAAACTGCATTAGTCACAGAAATAAAACAGGCAAGATGTTAAACTTTCGATATGCATTTAAAAAACAACTTTTAGATAAAATGTTTTTGTATTAGTACAATATTTCCAAACTTGGAGCAACGTAGGACAACTTTACGGTAGCTTTGATTACATAGCTTTTTCTCAAAGTGATTGTGATTCGAATTCTTGCGAAATCAAGGAATCGATTCACTATGATGGTCTTTACGCAGAAACGATAGTTTCGGAGGAAACTGCAATGAATTACTTGAAACAAACTTAATTTACTCAGAAATTTTTCAAGAAAACGAACCTCTCCAGGCTTTTGCGATTCTAATTTTCTTCAATTTTTAAGGTTTTACAAAAGACGACAATGAAAAAACAAATGCGAACTCTTTCTTTAGGAAATTGTATAATTATATTAATAGGTTATATATGTATACATTATATTATCCTTTTGACTGTTTGAGCTTCAGTTGGAGTCGTTCTTCTTGTAAAGAGGTATATGCTTGGTATACGCTTTGCCTTGTGTTTGTATGTATTTTATTTTCTAAATTTATGAGTCTCCAGGGTCTCAAAGATCTTATATACTTGTTTTGAGTGTTTGTACGTTCCTTATTCTTCTCTACTATGTGGATTTTGTTTTGAAAAATATGCTACGAGTCTCCGAGAATCTATTTGTTTTTATTACACGATTTGCTAAATTTGTTTTTTTTCTTTTAATTTATGTAAGCCATTTGAATTTATTTAGTATTTTTTATAATACCATTCATGGCTATAGATTGTAAGTTCTTGACAAAAGGCTCTCAAAAAAGGGGTACAACTAAAAATCATTATTATCATTATTCTTGAGACGGAACTTGCTTTATTTGAGAACTAGTGAAATACCGTCCAAAGCGAGAGATGCAAATTACCAATGTAAACCAACAGTCTTTAAGTTTAAGGAGTTGTTCGCAAGAGCACAACGGAAATGATTTACACTGCATCCGACAGTTTGCGAATACATCGCTGATATGATTTGTTTTACCTCGAGTTACCACTGGCGGGGATTTGGATCGGAATATACACATATCCTGCAAGTGTGCACGTATCCTAAGCCGCATGGCAGAATGAGTTTCATTTCCGTGTGCATCACCACGTACCTATCGCTATCAGGGATGAAATTCAACAGGTAAGGTTTTGTGCCGCCATAAAAAGATATGCAGCGGCATTTGGAATTACCTTACTTAGTTGAACGTGGAGGTGCATTAAGTTTGCGGGAATCAAGAATGCAAGCATCCTCCGGCTACCTTAGGAAGGGTAAACTTTCCGACAATCCGGTGAAGCCTTTGCAGGTACTTTGCTATAATTTTAAGACGTCTAAAGTTTCAGAAACTTGCACTTTTCTGCTAAATTAAAAAGACGTCAGACATTGTAAGCAAGCATGAAAGTAGGTCGTTGTAGGAGGTTGAAGTTAATTAAGTGCCTGGAGGAAATGATGCTTCAATCAGACGTCTTTTTATATACTTTCATTATGCGGTTTTTAACTCACCTTTTTGCTTATAGATCTAAAAATATACGTTGGTCCAATTAGGCTTTGATTAATATAACATCATTTTAGGGTTCCTTAGCAGCTATTTGAATTGTCGCCTTGAAATTTGGAATACGCGTCGTTGTAGGATTTATACGTACTATGATAAATATAGTGGGAGGCAAGTATAGTATTTCTATTAAAAGGTTTTATAAATTTTGGGGGCTCAAAGTTCAAAGTTCAATCGTCATTTTTATCATAACAAGTTTGCTTTGAAATAACTCGGCTTAAGTGTTGTGAGACTATTCTCGCTTAAATATTTTATGTGTAATTTTGTAAGGTGCGTGTTATGGAGGGATGGATATGTTGGATAAAGCTACACCGCTCTTCAATGAGATTTTAAATATTTGCAGACTACGAGAAAATTACACTCGTCGTACTTCCTCTCCTAGCCTTAGTCTTCCCTTAAGGCTTTTCTCGTGTAACAAATATTGTAGGCAATTTTTATGTTGTTTCGTGTATGAGTCTGAATCCTCGGAACATTACGAATGCTGTCTTTGTGTGTTGTGCCAAAATATTGTAAATATTTTAGTGAATGATGTTTCTAGGAATATTTTCTCTATCAAGCAGGTGCGTTGGGACAATACTACAGAAAGTGTATTCCGTCGAGGTCAACAAGCCAAGCTTGTCATACATATAATCTGAATCCCTATGTAAGATCAATGAATGACATGCAGAATTTGAACGTATTTGGTCTTAAATCCTTCAAAGGTGACATAATTGTCTCGATATTAAAAATGTAATTTTTTTGTTAAATTGATTGTAATATGAAATATATTTTTCGTGTCTTTAATAAGATTAATATCAGGAATTTTCGTTTGTAAATTTACTTCATCGTCTTCGTTTAGAGTCAGCACTTATTAAATAAGTCACTGAATGAAAGGGATTCAAGGAATTCAGAACTACTTTTTCTTGGGAGTAGTTGGTCACATATGAAATACTATGCTTTAGAGCATGTTTCGTTTATAGTCCCATAAAAGTACCACAATAGTACCCTAAACTCTCAATTTTAATTGATTTATACAAAACTTAGTGTAAGAAAAAACAAAATACAAATTGGACATGGACTTTAAGGGCTCTTTAGTGTTGCTGGAAACGAGTTGGTTTGTATATATGTATGTAGTATTAATTGCCAAAATTTAAAAATCAAAGATGACAGGAAAGAAACACGTAGGAAAATCAAACCTCTCGCTAAGGAAGTTCACAGGGCCTCCTACATACAATTCATTTCCTATGAATAATAATAAGATTTTAGGTCAGATATGAATACCTTTACTAAGCAGTAAATATGTTAATAATTATTTCATGAATTAAAAATGTTATCCCTTTCTGTGGATGGGCAGCAAAATCGAATTTAATTTAATATACTGCCTTATCAGCTGTCTGTCAATAAAAATCCTATGGGAATTTGTATTTTTAGCAAACAATAAAAATAATAAGTAAGACGCGATCAAAAACGAATTAAAATTCATTTAGAGTCAACCTGTAATCTTCATTATTCTCCATAGCATATCTGCTAATATAAAAATCTAAAGTCAACTTCGTTTATATTTAAATTTACTAACTTAGTTAATTCGATGTCACTGTATTCCACTGATCACTAGTTTTGCCTATTCACTTTAAGGCCTTTAAACAATTGTTTGTACTTTAACGCCTTTGACCAATAGAAAACTGTAAGCTCACTTGGATGCTCTCAATTTGTTCTAGAAATTATAAATCCCTCTCTTCAATTTTTAACCGGCGTGGTGTGCGGATCGCTGCGCTTAGTAAAAATTTTCAGTAATAAAAATCAAACTACTTAAATTCTAAAAGCGCGTTTTTACTTTAATACTAATCGCTATTTAACAAAATTAAAATAAAAACCGAAGTAACTGAAAGGGTACTAAGTTAGGAATTGAAATTGAGTCTTTTAAATCGTTATCAATTCTCAGCTTAAATGATTTATTTTTTTTATAGTGTTCATGTTCAAGTAGGAACTCGCCCCTAAACTACTAACAGAGAACTGATGTTTAAAATATAACTCAGTAGATAAAAACACAATAATAACAATATTTCAAAAAATTTGTGCAGTATCATATAAAAAGAATTAACTAAATTTAGAAAAAGCAGGTGTTAAATAATTTGACATTTTCTGTTAATTTTTCTTAAATTATTCTTGCCAGTATTTTAGTTTCGTTGGCAAAGCTTCCAGCTGTATTTTTTCCTTGAGTTCCAGAAGAACGTTTACATAAATAATTTTAATATCCTAGGAAAATCTTGAGGAAGAAAATTTGAAATTTTTAATTGACAATATTGTTCCTTTACACTTCCATTTGGTTTTACTTTTCCAGCTTTAGTAGTTTAGTAAATATGAGTTTAAAAAACAGTCATTCATTGACAATTTTTTTATATATCTTAAGGACGCGACAATCCAGGTATATTCACTACTTATCACGTAGTGATGGTATAACATCGGTACGGTAGGTTCGTGTTGGGTGCACATTCGCCATGTGAGTACGGCTAGTACCTTTGTTAAGAATAATTTGATTGAAAATACCACCCCACTGTCGTTCAGAAATAACAAACCGTAAGTTAATTGCGGTATCGTGATTATAATAATTGTTTAAACCCCTAGCTACCTCAAAGGTCTATCCCGGTGAAACTTAAAATGGAGATTAGTTTCTTTGATTTAAAGGCGCAGTGGAGAAATTCCGAGGGGTCCCGTATTAGGTTTGTAGTGCTCCTTCGCCACAAAGAGATTTGCAGGAGGGGTTTATTACGACTGTTATTACTTGAACCCTTTGCTTAGTCCACATTTATCTATTCAGTTAAGACTATCCCGCGGAGTACACAATCTGAAGGATGCCATTAATTTAAGTTCTTAAAGAATTCCATTACTGAATGAATTTCTTGGTCTCTAGTTTTATCAGAATTCCAAAATGTTATCACTTTAATTGGGATATCACGTGCACTTTCTCAGAATCTCTAATTCGCATGTTTGTTTATAAATACACATAGGGTACTTTGTTTATTTGAATAAAACAACAATTTTATTGAAATTCCATAGAGCAAAAGACGTTCGACGTTGCAGTGTTCCTCTGATAAATATCCTAAATTTGAAAGTTTGCGACCCAAAATCACAGTACGTTAAAATAATTGCCCAGCCATGTAAGACTTTGTGTAATACAAACCGTCTTGTAGTATACTTAACATGCATATACGTTAACGTTAGGAAATCGTAGGTCTCCAGCTTTATTCAAATTATGAGGCGTGAAAACGAGAACCTTCTCAGCAGCATCTAAGGTGCTAAGTTCGTAACTTCTTGTTTCTAGCATTTGCTTGATTGCAAACCCTTTCTGCTTGAACAGAAGAAAAACGCCGCTGTGTTGGCCTTCTTTCTGCTCTAGCCGTATATGCTTCTGAATAAACAATAAATAATTTCCTCGTGAGTTGCACTTCGCCCAAGCGTCTCGTGACTAAATTTTTATTAAAATCAAGTTTACCAAAGTAACAGGATTTGCGTGGCAGCTCAGCGAAGTTTCTTTGACTGCGCATTGGTACGTTAAGTTATTCTTAATGAATTAGCTAAGCTTTCCAGAAAATTGAAATAGTTCAGTTTAGGAAAATTGCAAACTTTCCGCTTTTGACTTGGACGCTTAACCAGAGTGGTCCTATCCTTAGCAAAATTAATTCCTTTTCGAATCCAGAGAATGCTGAAACAAAGACATTTCATATTAAAATTATAGAACTTTTCTTACCCGTTGAAGGATATTGTCGCATTCTATGCTAATGCGAACTCACTACTTTTTCTTATATGCAACAGAGCATGAATAAGTTCGGAATTGTTTCAAAAAGTGCACCCATAATTTGAAAGAAACTGTTTTAATAGCCAAAGTTTCAACAGAATTTGTAAGTGGGCCCTTTGGCTCTCCAATTTCAAATAATGTACGGCAATAGCCCTGCGACTTCGCTGGAGTCCATTCCTTGAGTATTTTACAACGCAAAAGTTGTCCAATTGTACCTTCAGTTTTTGCTAAGTTTGATTCTTCTAACAGATTCCATCTGTAATAAAATACAATTACCTTAAATAATATCATAAATGTTAAATGTGTTCGATTATATTTATTATTTACATATTAATAATAAACTTTCCTATTTACCATTAAAACAATGTTTTTATAAATGTAGTGTACTGCGAAAATCATAATATTTTAATATGATAAAATACAATTTTAGTTATTATTACTGTTCTACAAATTTCCAAAAAAAACATGGCAAGGAATTTTAGAAGGGTAAGTAGAAGTAAAAGCGTAGATAAACTGTCTGATAAGATTTGTTCAGTAGTTAAGAAGTGAAAGTTGGTCAAAAAACTGTTGAAAAGTTTTGACTGGCCTTGGTACTACATGTGTAAAAATAAGAATTCTATTAATGGATGGACTATGCAGTAGTTTTTGCGTGGTACATAATCATAATAGAGAATATAATCAACGTATGCAGGCACTCCAGAGCCTATACAGCTCGCATTTGTCTCGGAATGGCTATCTTCTTTTCCCAAGTACCGAGAATCCGTAGAGTTCGCGATGACTATGTCTTGGTAGTCATCTGAGAGACGTTTAAGCGTTGTGTAAAATATTAATCTATTTTTCAATATAAATAAAATTAGAGTGTTTTCCTGTCTATTGATGATTCCTTGATGGCCTTATTAGGGGCTGTCCAAGGTTACAGAATTTGTTTCATCTTTGCATCTCTAAAGGTGCGATCGGTTCGAAAAGTCTCGTTCGGGTAGTTCCTGACCCTGGGTGTGCATTTGACCCAGCACGTGCTCGAATCAAGTTCAAACTTCTTTATTATGTAAAAAAAGCAACTTATCACAATATCCCACGGAAGTTAATCCTCCTCCGTCCCCACCGTGACGATTGCCCCTGCACAGTTTACAGATGAGGTATTTTTAGGTATAGTTGGGTTCATTTACGGCACGTGAAGCACGAGTAACCTCTGATTATAAGCGCTATCGACCACATCGAGCGATGACGTTGACAGGTATGAGACTGGTGTGCCTGCAGTTTGTCAGGGTGTAATAATTGTATGAACTAGTTGCACCCAACAGGAGCCCACTGCATGCACTCGCTGTGGAGTCTTCCTTGTTGTGCTTCTGGCCTAACTCAGTTAGCTGAAATTAGATCAGTACTTTACCGTGAATGGCCTATATGCTGTAATAGGCTTTACATGCCAAACGAGGCGATTTAAGAGATTACTTCAAGAATATGGAATATCCTTTTGATTGTACTCGTATTAAGTAAATCACTCTATGAAAAAGCTCCTAAAATCAGTTTCGATTATTGTAAATAGATTTGATTGAAAATATGATAAGTAGGAAAACTAAAATTTTTATAATTGGGATGGATTTCTACTTTGTTGGTAACACAATTCACAATTTTAAGAACTTTTCTTTTTAAAATCTGCTAAAGTTAGACTAATTTAATTTGGTTCCTGTTTTTTGTTTGTGAAAAATGCAATCTTAATTATTCGAGTTTAACAAGTACAGAAAAGTACACAACTGAAAATGGGATTTGGAAAAATTGCTCAATAAGGGCACTGAAGAAAATTTCCACCGTCTTGAAAAAATGTTTTCGAGAAATATGCGTTCAAATTTTTGGCACGGTTCTAAACTGTTTTAGCTTTTGCCTGGCCTTAATGTTGTTAATTTTATAGATTTGGATTTAAAATTTTTATTTAATATTTCCATTTATTTCGAAAGTCTCATTAGTAAATTTAAACAAAAAGAAAGCAACTCTATTTCACATGCTTTTATTTTCTGCATAAATAAAAGCCAAAATAGAATGAAATAAATTTTTTCTTTAAAACCTGACTTATGCCTCTTCCAAAACGGGTCATATGCACATCCCATCCTCAATTTACACAGCAGATTGGTTCCCCCAAAAATGCCGTACTGTATAAGGTGCAATTTTACCTCATACAAAGCCTGGAAGCCATTGGAAGTATCGGAAGGTCCAACCAAAAACTAATGTTTTATCGAAAAAAAGACGAAAGAGATTTCATCTAAGTTCATCAGCCCACTCAACGAATAGTTCGCTTTTAAAGAAATGTACATTTATTAAGATATTTTTTGACACGAGATGATGAAATTAAGCCAGTTTATGTATGTACATTATGCCAATTTTGAATTTCGCTAACTTTTTAAAATAAATTTTACTTTTTAGTTATCTTATAATATACATATTTGCTATTTTATGTGAGGAAACAAATTACTGATACGTTATGTACCTCTCATTTCGTGTGAGAGGTAAGTTTCGCATAACGCGATTTACTTAATACGGAATTTTTATGGAATGTCAGCTCCGCGTTATACGAAGGTTCCCTGTTCCTGTTACGTTTACAAAAAAAAGTGTGCTAGTCAAGCCGTCAACAAATGGTTCAAAGTGTGAGTCATTTCCCCACGACGAGTATACTCGTTAATCACAACTAACAGGTTAATAATACCAACGTTTTGCCACTTTTTAGTTTCAAAGTTCAAAAATATTTTGAAAACTATTTCAAAGTGTTTTCGATGAAAAGATCTTTTTCATTTCTTTTTTATTTTTTTATAGTCATAATTAAAACATTTTGCCTTATTTCAGAATTAATGCAAGTAATTTTCAAAAAATATTTGACCATTCATTCATATCCATATTACGCCTAGCTTTCGTTTTACACGGCAGATATGTTCCAACGAAAACCGTGTACAAATCTTTAAAAAACCATGCAAGATGAAAAAAAAGCTAAATGTTATTCTAAAAGACCGTACAACAAAAGCAATAATGAAAACCCATACTATATGAATTCTACGAAATACAATTCACAAATATTTAATGACGAGCATGCAGTTTACTCAATTTAACCAGAAAAATGCAAAATGCGACTTTATTATTATTAAACTTCGGATATTCCCCCAATTGTATTTTATTTTTGAATGTACATATACAGAGTGGGTAATTTAGTTTTAATATGTAGGGATTTTATGTAAGACACCATAAAAACCTGAAATATTTTTTTTAATTATAAAATTATTTTGGAATCCGTGTTAGGACAAATAATTCGTGCAAGAAATGAGTCCTTTTTTCTTCTTTGTGGATCGCATTATTTCAAAATCGAGTAAAAATGATCATGTCAGAAAAGAATTGGGTGTATGCAATTGGCAGTATGAAATTTCCTCTGTCTTCCTGCTTTTGTTTAAGTCCACGACGTGGAAATATTTCAAGAAGTTCATTCTGGCATCATAATCTCCGTAAAGAAATATGAAGGCCTGCAAATTCAGATAAAGCAAGTCATTATAGTAAATTAAGTATATGTTCTGCAGAAGCTGTTTATGCTAGAGAAATTAGCATTAAAAAAAGCACTTATGCAAAACAGTCCTGTTTGCAAGTAGACGAATGATGGCGTTAAGGCTGTAAACTGAGCTCTAAGGAAGCATATTTGAATATTATAGATCTAAAAAACTGTCTTCTGATTTCTTTCCATAGAAAACGTTGCTTTCTGTGACTTAGCTGCGGTTGTTAGAACATAAAGTAGTAATTTATTAAAGATGTCGATATGAAACGACAAAGTGTTATGCATTATAAATATGCAGATATTACGCGTTTTAAGTTATTAATATGATAAATGTGCATATCTAATGAACTTATACAGGACGGCCCGAAAATTTACTAGATCATTTCAAATTAAAATGAGTCTTTTATAATATTTCTTTTTCTTTTTCAAATTTTTTCTTTCAGATTGTTAATTATTATCAAGGAAACGAACGATTAAGCAATGAGCAAATTAATGTTATATAGAAAATAAGAATGTAAAAAAAATAAAAAGGTTATTCCATTCAAAAAGGCCTAGCGGCAATGGCGTTAACTGCAATAACAATAAAAGACCGGTCAAGTGAGTGTTGGAGCATGCGTAAATTAGGGTTGCGTAGTCATTTAAATAATCATATCAACTAAACTAATAAGCTCGGTCGTCCAGTAACTTCAATCTGACAGTTTCCTCGGATAGTTCCAAAACTAATAAAGTTGGATTACTCGAAATCATTTTATTTGAAAGTAATCATCAAACCCTGTTTTTAAGATTTTTCCTAGATTGTTAAGTAATCTTGTTTGGAAATGGGAGGGGCACCACATTGCAAATGGAACCTCAACTTCATTTTAAAATACATTCTTAATGATGCTTCACACAATGAGGTCCGCGAAAAAAGAGCTTTTATCTTTGTTTTTTACTAATTACATTCGAAAAAGAAAACACTTTTTTGGCTACATATAATTGAGATCTCTATTTGAAATTTCATGTACATGGTTCTAAAACTGAAGACACTGTAAGTTGTGATCGATTGACAGACACGGACGACTAGACAATCGGACATGATGAAAAACGCAAAAAAGATCTGATTTTATCAGCATATTTAAATCACAAACTCCGAAATCACCAAAATAATTGGTTTTAATAAATTCACTCCATCAATGGCTCTTTCCCCTTTTTAGGGTTCTGTATCTCGAAAGGAAAAAAACGGAACCCTTTTAAGATCACTCACACGTCTGTCCGTTTGTTCGTCTGTCCATCAACAAGAATTTAAGACATTTTTTTGGAAAATATATGTATATAGTTTTTTGAATTTGAAATATGCTTGTTATGAGGAAACTATATTTTTCATAATTTTGAATAGTATATTTAAAAAGATATTCTGAAAAGTATGCAAAACATAGAGCCCCCCCTCAATTATTCCTGAAACTACTGAATCTAAAAATTTTAAAAATTAGTGACATAACGTCTTATTTAAAATTTACAGGAAAATTATAAGAAAAATCCTAGGACTTATAGATTTCTAGAAATTAATTTTAGGAACTTATCATTTTATTATTTTAAAAATTAAAAATTATATTCCCAAACGCATTATAAGTTTGTATTTCCATAAATCATAGGTTATTCTTAAAAAGCTTTGATACGGAACCCTTCGTGCGTGAGTCGAACTCCCTTTGGCCGGTTCTTTTTTTATAAATTATTCTTACTGGATCCAGCGAGTTGTTGTTGCTAATTGCAATCTAGCAAAGAGATAATAATTCTAGAAATCGTATATTTCCACTTTGTTTCAGCTTCATAGGCATTTTACAATTCTGGGATGCCCTAAGATATACAAACTGCGCAGTAAATGTTAATGACTTATAAAATAGTCTTGACATTATAACATTCATATAAAAAGGTGTTCTTGAGGTACGAAACCAATTGAGTTAATCTTGTGTCAAAGATCCAAAAACCCATTGAAATTCAGGATGTTATTCAAATTCCAGTCCTTTTTGGATGCAAAGTCGTTTAATTTTAAGCTTGAACAGTTTATACAAAATACCATTCCTAAAACTAAAGATTAGAATATAAAAAAGGTCTAGTTGATTAGACACATTAGATCGATTTTGAAAAAAGCCATTTTTATGAGATATTATCAGTTTTCTAAAGCAGGTGACCTTACTTATTCATTCTCTTCGACTTCAAAAGGCCGTTTTGGTCCTCCTTCGAGCCAAGCACAACACCATTGATAACAATAAATCAGAACATTTTCTACCCAAAGTGCTTTTATTTTAATTCCCAGGGGATAAGATTAGGTATCTTTATGCTAATAAAAGCTGTTGTCCTTGACCCCGCGAATTGCGGATGGTTAGGAGGAGAGGTCGGATCTCGTGGCTGGTAAGTCGTCTTCTCCTTCTTGATATATCGGTAATTAAAATAAGGAAGACAATGCTTGTCAGTGCTAAGATTTATTAAAAGTTTGCCAGAAAACCAGATGTTGTTGCCTTCAAGTTGTGCGGCATTAGTTGCTCTGCTTAAGTAATTGTTTAAAAGCTTGCTTTTAACGTCTGTCACCTGCAAGGATTTAGTTCTCCACATTAAACACACTGGGATGACAATTCATGCTTTCTACTCCTTGTTGTTTATATAAAATTCTGTTTGATGTTTTTGCTAATGTTTATAGGAAAACTTTTCTATTGTCGATTATCATTCGAATTGTTGTTTGCATTTTAGTGAGAGTTAATGTAGATACACATTTACACAAATATTTAGAAAACATTTTTCAAGTAGTGAGGGAAATTTTACAATTGTTTTCTTTTTAACATTACTCTTAACAGTCGAATTATTTTTATTATTGAGAATCGTTTGAAGTATGATTCAAACTTTATTGTTCATTCTCCCGTAGCCAATTAAGAACTGCATGTCGTGAAAAATTTATTGGACGCATTTTCTAAATAGTTATTGGGATGTAGAATCTGTTCATTATATGTTTTAAAATAGGCACATATCTTTCAATTTTTATGTATGTTATGTTATATACCTACCTATACCTTGTGTGTTACATGTGATGCCTTAAGTATCGTAATACTTTGCGTCATTATATCGTCTGTTCTCTTTTATGTTCATGTTATGTACAGTAACGATCCGTGTCACTAAGTATTAATCTAAAGCATATTTACCAGTGTTATTTTTAACAAAATATTATATCAATAACATTAACGAATAAAACATTACTACAGATTTTTTTACAACGATTTTTGTGACTTCTTACCCCATGTCTTGACTGGTTGCCACAATGATTAGAGAAAATTGTCACAAAATAAATGTAGCATTTTGTTCAAGGGGAAAAAAACGAAAAATAGTGAATTAACTACTTAAATTACATTTGAGATAAGTTTTGAAAAATCTACCGAAATAAAATTTTTTAGTATATTTATCCGATGAAAACAATTTCACGTAAATTTACTCTGAGCGCGTCAAAACAGATGAGCGCAAGTCCTCCTCGTACGACAAACCGTAGGGAACATAGGCGAAGTGGGAATGAGGTGACGTGCCTACGCCTTGTGAGGACTTCTTCGTATATCACTGCCTGAAATTACTTTTCTGTTATAACCATTGTGACAACCTACCCGAGTGACTACCATACCCGTTCGTCCTTACAATTAAAAATCGAATCGTTGGTTTAAACTTTGTCCTTCTACTAACACCAACAATTGTTGGATTGGAAACAAAAATGCTATTTCCAGTTTAAATAAATTTGATATTATTAGGCTATATTTAAACATTCTGCATTAATTAATTAATTAATTAATTAAAATTATCAGGATAAGTGGAAAGCTGTGCAAGGTGTATGACGAGTAAATAAATCTAATCTTATGTTATCCAATTTCAAACCTAAAACGTAAATTGTAATACTTTTCACTGAAAATCTGTAAGACTTTCATTCCATTAAAATTTAATGCAAAATTGATATCATCAGCATTAGCAGTGGTGATACAACTTACTTTGCTGCATGTACATGTGTGGAATTCTCTGTGGATCTTTAACACTATCAATAGTCACTTAGTCATAGTCCAAATATGACCTAACTAGCATTGATCGCTCAGTGATAGCACAAATTAAATTTTACTTTCACTAACTGGTCAGTGATAATGCGAGCATCACAGAACTATCGTTGATTCTTCACTGACGTAGTCCAAATAAGGCTACTGTAGAAAGTGTAGTCAAAATCCTATTTTCTGCTTCTGGAATTTCCTGGAGCATGTAGTTGAATTTTATTAAACTTTCTACAGTGATATGATGTGAGTGGTGTTTGCACTCTCACTGAAAAGTGAGTAATAGTGAAGATACGTTTGTACTATTATTCGTAGTGCTAGTGGTGTGATGCATTATCACTGACGAGTTAGTGAAAGTGAAATGCCGTTTGCTCTGAATGATTAGTGATAGTGAGACTGGACTGGAATAAATGCCGAAATGTTAAGAAACGCATACAACAAATATAAATATATAGTAAATTGTTTAGATGTATTGTAATTATTTTATTCATGTTTAGGTTCTCTGAAATTTCCTCACTATATGTTTGTAGTGTAGATATAGTTAATATTTTTTTAGTTACATTATGCAATTTGAAAGAAGATATTTATTTAAAATCATTTACATTATCTGAGAATATTTTGTATTGTTATTGTTCACTCAATATGGCCCATATCTCAAAAATTCAAGATTTCGTATAATTGTAAATACATGTGGTGAAAAAGTTTTAAATGATGAGTTTTATTGTTCGATTCGCAATAATTATCTTTCATTATTTTGGCATTCCACGTGTCATGTATCATATGAACTATCGAAATAAAACTTGTCTTAGAACAGTTTTTGGATATTAAGCTATAGTTTAATGAGAACCCTATTTAAATCTGTATTTGTAAATTTGTAGTCTTCAAAATTCCTTGCTTGCAAAATACTCTTAACTTATAGATTTGTTGGCTCTTATAGATTAATTTTATGTAGATTATATTTTGTTATAAAAAATATATATAAAGAAGATTTTACTCTGCATACGCATATGTTTTACATTTTGGGACCCTAATAAAACAATCTAAATTTCCGAGCTCATGCTCTGACTTTAATATTCTCGTTAAAAATAAAAATATCTTATTTTGTACATACGTCTGTGATCACTGATCAGTAATAATAATTTCATTTTATTTTTATTTGTTTGATCATAGAATAAAATTCAAAACACGTCTTCACCTTTTTAGTCAGCGCATAAGTCCGACAAATCCTAAGATTGAAAAACCTCTGTATTGATTCCTTAAATAAATAAATCAAAAGCTAAGTTTTTGATCTAAGCTTCTCATTTTTATTTAACTTTTGAGTTTTTGTGATATTGTTTAATTTAGTTTTTTTTTCCCAGTTCTGTGTTTGGCTATATATTGTTTGTTAGGATTTCTGAAAAAATCTTTTTTCCATTTTGTTAGATTTATTTTAATATATTTTACCCCTTCTTAAGACATTTGGAGTTATTTTCCGATTTGTTCACAGTTTACAATAAATTTTTCAGTTTTCAATTTCAGTTTTTCCACTTTCCTATTTTAAGTTTCCTAATGCTATTTTGAAAGTTTCTTTTGCTGATTGGACCGATTTTTGCCGTTCTTAATTGATTACTTCTCAAGATTTGATTTCTTTTTATAAACAAGTTTTCTGAAGTATGTTTTTAATTTAAAATATACCATTTATTCAAGAATGTAAACTAAAACGAATGTATAATAATTCTTAAGGAAAAATTTATATATTTAACTCATATCATTTTAAAGTTATTTCATTTTTCAAATTATAAAACTAAAAATATATGATGAGGAATTGGTGATATGCAACAACTAGCATGTAACCTATTGCTGATATTTTAAAAAGTGGTTCTGAAACTTCTTATACAGTTTATAGTTTAGAATAGAGTTAAATTTTATAGTTTAGAGTTTAAAAAGCAATGGTGCTGCAGCCTCATTGAAATATCTGAAATCAGGACAAGCTAGTGTTCTAAAAAGAGTACTACTTCCCTGTTTTAATTTCAAGTTCGGTGTGTCAAGGACACCATTTTAAATAAAGAAAAGAAAGGTCCGCAAGAGTTTCGACTAAGTATCAGATCATGTGCCACAATATCACGAAAATGAGTTATGGATGAGTGCAGTTTTCAGAGCACCCTCTCCCGTTTCAAGAACTCGTAAGGAAATTAGGGATGGAAATTTCGTCGTTCGAAAACAACGAACTACATAACTTGTCAGATCCAGCCAACTTCCGACGAAATTCCAAACTACCATAATTAACTAGTTACAAGGTATTGAGAAAGAAGAATCTAAGTAGTTAAATAACTTAAACAAATTATTTGTTTAGCTGAACCAAAATTGTTGTTACTTTTAAGAAATGAGCAATTTCCATATTACGACATAAAAATGTCGTTATATTTTTCCCAATGGTGGTCTATAGACTCAAAAATGTTGTGCCATTATCGATTAATTTTTCCTTTAATTAAAAAAAATGTTCTACCTCCGTAGAGTATACCTTTTATATTTCGACTTTTAGCAAAATTTACTGAATTGTAGGCAATATTTTTATATTTTTATATGTGAAAACCTTTTCAAAGAATTATATTCAAGTTTAAAAACTGTGATGCAAAAAATTTCAAATCTTATTTTCCTGGAAAATCTGAGTTTTTAAATTGGCTAAGATTATTTGATACCTACAGTACTAAAAAAAATTGAAGAGGTTTGTTTAAGCCCATTGTTATAGTCTTAAACTTAATTATTTACAAAATTACAAAAACGTTTAAGTTTTCGAAACAGTTTGCTAATCGAAGTGGTTGATATTCTATTATCTCGCTACTAAAATTTATGAAATGTCTTATATATGCTCTAAGAAATGGGCATAACCGATTTTTTAGGATGCTTGTTAGCAGAAAAATCGATTGTCAAATTCATTCATCCGGTTTTCTTCTCCATTGTACTTTAAATTTGATTTATTACTATCAGAGGAGAGGAGACAGACGTCCCATCCTTCAACTTGAATATATTTCGAGGAGGACTATTAAATGAATGCCTACGACATTTCATAAATCAATAAAATAATTTATAGATTATATTCTAAATTACTTTGTCATAAAGAATATCATTAATCTTATTCTTTTTTCACTTTTCAAGCCCAGAACCTCCTGTTAAAGATGTTTTTAAAGTTTTGGAAAATAAATTGCTGCGATTTGAACTCGAACTAGATACCTTGTTTCTCATTGAATGTAGAATTTCTGCTCGAAACTAGTTAGCAATAGTAGTTCTTTCACGTGCTTCAAGTTTACATTTTATGCGTACAAAAACTCTTCACATTGCTTCAAGTAAAAATGTGTCTATTCTTTCTGAAACATGATTTTTCATTTTAGTAAGTCCTAGGAAGAAGGTAGCTATGTACGTTTATGTAACTTATATTCGGAAATTCTATGTTTTTCATCTATAAATCGGTTTCTGAAGGTAAAATATTTTGATAAAGGTTTAAAGTTCAAAAACCTTTGAATAACTTTTTAATTGCTGTGCGTGTACTCCTATAAATAATTTGTGTCATAATCCATGAAACTTTTAAAATCCAATTGAAATGTGTCCCTTCTTTTAGAAAATATACTTGCATTATTTCTTGCTATAGTTAACCTGTAAAGTAATTATGTAAAAGGAAGTCATTTAAAAAAGGTAAATATAGAATTTATTTTGAAGAATATACTTGATTATTTTTTATAATAAATCCTACTTGAACGAATTGGAAAACTATTCTTGTGGAGCTGTACTGTAAGTGCTCTAAATGTTTTCTTTTTTTAAATTCTTTCTATAAGGATGCATACTTAATTAATGTTAATGAAATTATTATTATTCTTGAATTTAGCGAAAAATGACTGTGACAGGTAGACGAATGGATGAATGAAACGAGTGGAACAAATAGGCGCAAGTTCTAAGAAGTAATCGAAATTATGATTTTCCTTTATCATTTCAAAGCCTTTTATAACAAATAATTTTAAACTCTAGTGACGAAAACCTTTCCACTATTGCCTATAATGTAGGCAATAAGTGCTTACTAAGCATTACATTACCATTTTTTATCGATTAAACTTGTACTTAAAATTTAAAGATTACAATTATAAGAATAATAATAAATTTTCATAAGTAAGACATTAAAATTATCGTATTACTTCATAAAAGACGAGACTCTAGCTTTTGAGTTTGTTGCGCAATTTCTGGGATCTATTGAACCAAATGAAAAGAGGTGTGATTAAAATGGAAAGTTTAAACATTTTGGAGGTGGGCTATAATCTCGCTTGGCCGTCCCGAAATTAAACTTTAAATGGCTGAGCCTAAGCCTGCCCTTATATAAAGGGACTAAGAATTTAGGCACTATTTTACTTTGAGCCTCACATAATTGTCGCCTTATGTTGTATATACACTACCAACAAAAATACAAATTGTATAAAAAATACCGGTAAATTGCAACATACTATAGTTATAGCTCTAGCTGTTTGAAGGAGATTTTCAAAGTTGAGTATTAGTCAAAGTTTATGGCGCGGAATAGAAAAATTTACATAGAGAGCGTTTTAAAAAGTATTTCTGAGTAGCCCCAATATTTTCTTTAGAAAATTTAGACAAACAAGTGTAGGCATCATGCAGAGCAATTTTCTGAAACAACTTCCGATAAAAGTGGAAGACGCGTTTGGATCTACATATAAGTGTTTATTTTCTTTTTTTTCTCTTTACAATATGCTCCCTAAGTAAGCGACCACTTGGTAAACCCAACACACAGGCTCATATCGAAATCGTAAAAGGCTTCGTAGCAATGAAATTGTTACGCACATATTTTCCCTGCTTGTAATTATATTCCCAATTTTAATTCTCCTAACCCAATTCAGGAAAGACAGCAGCCCCTAAATAAATGTAAACAAAAATTGTAGTGAGCCAATAGCACTGATTTCATGGCACAAAACCCTAAGGCCTAGGAGCACAAAGCAAATGCCTCGGATAAAACCTACTACGCTCGCAAGCTTATTAGTCAATAACAGATCTTGTTGGTGGATTAAGAGGTATTCCAGATTCCACATACAAGCCAGCTGTTCTCTTGCCACTAGCCTTTCTAGCTCAATTAATTAAAGGTGATGAATTTATCTATTCCATTTGATGAAAGGCACTTACAATTAGTTTAAATAAATTAAGTCAGCTGTTCAAATAAACTTTACAGGACGAAGTGAAATTGGCTGCCTTCCTTAAACTTTTATAGGTTCTTGAAGGCACATCCTTTTCCAAACAGACTTCAGAGGAGTTCGCAAAAATTCTACCAAAGTGGAACATTTCGGCACAGCAGCACATTTCCTTGCACATGAGACTTTAAAGGAAATTGAATCCCTTTTCGGATGCGTTTTTGCCTCGTCTGTTCCTCAGAGTTTGTACAGCATTTTGTATTTAGGCGAAAATTTGCATTTAAATTTAAATTCACAGCTCCTTCTGCAACCAACACCGCCGTACTTGGATGTAATTTACGAAAGTAATAATCTTGAATGTGATGCACAGGGTCGACCTTGATTACTCAACTGCTTATATTTATTCACGCTGAAATTATTTAGGTGCACTGATTTACAAATTTCATTTATGTTTAGTTTCTCACATTTGGCAAACAAGTTGACAAGTTCTACCTCAAATTTTGTTTTTGCTTAAAATTACTAACTTTCGAAGAGAACATTCAAATGCATATACCTCTGTGAATAGCGATGGTAATATGGAAATCTTGGAGTTTTTGAATGATAAAAAGGCATTAAATTATGGTAAAATAAGAAAAAAATAAATAGAAAACATAAACTTCCTGGTAGTGAATTGCTTTCCAGTCTTTTATCTGTTATGTGGTTTTGTGTTTGGTATCGTAGGTTGCCATTTAAATGCTGTTGCTAGGCGCTATCTAACGTATACATCGTAAAGTTCACATTGTGGACGGTATTCGTACTCAGAACGTTTTGTCATACCAACGCTATTCGTGCTGTTTACAGTGACTTGAAAAATTCGTCCCAGTCAGAAAATGGAATTAACTCGTGAGAACTTCCGTGCGATGACTTACTACGACTTTCGACGTGGATCATCTCAAGAACAGTGCATCGATCGTCACTTCGGCTTCTAACGATGAAGAACCAACAACACCAACTGCTGCTTATCAGTTTAGTGAATTCAATCGTGACCGTCGTTCGCTGGGTTGTTGTGCCAGAAAATATCGATGCTGTGCCTGAACTGATACTCCGAGATGGTCATGTGACATACCGTGAGATTGAGACATCCCTGAATATTAGAATGTCAAGCATACACAAGATTTCACACGAACATTTAGCCGTCAAAAAGATTTGTGCGCGTTTGATTCCGCAAGATGAGCCGAATCTAACAAAAGTTGTTCGTACAAGGAAAAATTGTCGCCTTTTTTTGAGATTCAAAAAAAAATGGTTCAAACGTATGCAAAAGTGTATCGATCATAGCGAAGAATATTTTGAAAAGCAATAAAGCCATGATTTAGTGATAAATATTTGTTTATATATATTTATTTTCGGATACATAAGTAGCACCCCTCGTATAACGCATCGTTACTTAAAAGACGGGAATAGTGCTAAAGGGAAGCTTTTAACTACTCAAGGCCTTTACTAAACTGATTAACCCATAGAGATATGATTACTTCTTGAGTTCTGTTCTCTGGCATCATATTTCTTCGCAAAGATGTTATCACTTTTTTCGAGTCTTTAGTAACATACCATATTTAACATTTTACAGTGTATAGGAAAATTCTAGTAATGTGCTCATGTCTTAATGAAAGTTAGTTATTTAAAAAAAAGTTTAAGAGAATCAGTTCAGTAGATATTTTAGATATGTCGATATATTAAAGATATTAAAAAAAATGATACATCCCAGGAACCACTCGTACGCATTTAGTATATGTTTAAAGTTTATTTTAGAGCTATCTTACACTTAATGTCATTAAATTGTGCATAGATTTGCTTCATTGTACAATTTCGGGACAAACATAAATCCGCTAAAGACCTCCGCGAGTTAGGAGAAAGATATATGGTTCCACAATTCAAACAAGGGAAGTATCACAAAAGTAGTTTAATTTAATTACAGGTTTAATAGTTTTTCGTGAGCAGCCTTGAATATTTTATATAAGTAAAAATGTGTAGTGATACACTAAATAAGAAATTGAAATTAACACTGAAAATTAAACTAATTTTTGCTTGGTGTATATAAGAAACCGTTGAAAATGTTTCTGGGTGGCAAGAACGTGTTGTAGTGAATTAGTGGCAAAGTGATTCAGATGATACCTACTCAGATGAATCAAACTGGATTATCCACCGCCGGTAGAAAAACCGAAATTATTTTCACCTAAAATTGATATACAATTAAGGATTGGAAATAGCCTCCATTTTTTCTCCTTTCTTCTGGAATACTCTGTCCATGGGTCTTTTCGAATTTTTCATAAATATTCTTAATTTGCAAGTAGAATTGTTTTGTAATCGATTTTTATGCGTGTGGGCGGGCGCCAAAGTAAAACGAATCACCAACTTGACAAACAAGTGAAATCCAGCTTAGAAATTGGGAGAGTAGAAATGAATTATTAATAACTGAAATAGTGCGGCTTTTGGTCCATCTATACTCGTACTATGCACAGATAAAATAGTCGACCGAACGCTGGAATGCGCAATTTAACAATTTAATTTTAAAACTACTCCATAAAGTCATAGCTTGATTATGCCGCAATTATTTTAATAATCTTTGACGAAGAAACGAGTTATGGCATGTTATCATTATACACTAGTATTTTAAAAAATTTATTGGGGCCATATTTAAGAATGTCGGAATTTTATCGTTTTTTAGTATAAAAATATCCTTAAATGTTGGTGATCTAAAAAAAAATTGAAAAAAAAAAAAATTTGAGGTTGCTAAGTTTATTAAGAACTTATTCTGGTGAAAACAAGTCAATTTTCTCTTTGTATTTTTTAAATTCATGGATTCTTAAGAATACCCTGTGAAGCTTTTATTCGAAAATTCCAAGACCTTTTGTTTCGCCTTTATCGGAACTTTTTCTAACTGATGCCGGTGATAGAAAGAAAATTAACTAATCCATCAGCCTAAAATTTTGAGGCGTCATTCTGTGCACTATTGGCTTTGTTTCTAATAGAAGTAGATTTGTCTTTTATTTTGATTTTTTACATATAAAAACTAGAATTTGAAACTTGCAAATTTCATGTTTTGATTGCCATGACATGGCATCGTAACTGATTAAGGATGTTTTTTTCTGTTAAAATTAATAAATACGTAATCCGGAGCGAGAAGGAATTTCGAGAACATATATTAAATAATTGAAAATTTCTCACATATGAATTGTTACGTTCTTTTAAATAATAATTTAATGTTCTTTCAAAAATTCCATAATTCTACGTACCGCGCGAAACATCTGACACTGCGCTTTATAGAATTGTGTCGCCACGAATTCGCACCTCCCGTGTCACTCGCAGGTCAATCAATCAATCAATCAATCAATCAAATTAGGACAATGTGTTTTGTTGACCTAGCGTCCGTCGGGTTGAACTAGATCCGCGGCAACCTGCACTGGACAACTTTCGTTTTAACTTAAGAAGTTATATTAGTTTAGTCCACCCAGGTCGAGGGTAGATCGAGCACGATAGCTTCAAGTAGAATTTAATTAAAATTTACAGAAAAGTCCGTGAGATTTTTCGCGTCATTGGTAAGGAACGTAACGGAATTATTTCTTTTAAATTCAGATAAATTATTATTATTTGTTTTAAAAACATATAAATGACATAATTAGTTGAAAAGATTGGAAATTATAATTGAAAATTAACCTGCTATGGACATCTTGACTAGAATGAGCTTATGTGCTGTATATTCTGAATGTGTTTTAATAAAAAAGTAGGTCAGGGATTCCCCTTCATATATAAAGGGTTTCTTTTTAAAAATGCTATAAAAAAAACCAGTTCAATATTTTTCAAAGTTTGTTGATTTATTGAAAACAGTAAACCTTTCGATTAGGTGTGGATTTAAATTTCATTTAAATGGCTGCCTCGGCTGGCTTGGCAGTAGCCCATTTTGTCAACCCAATTTTGCAGTACATTTTCGACGGCTGGGTCCTACTTCACGAATAGCTCGATCAATTTTGTGCTTAAGTGCCTGGATCATTTCTGGATTGTCAGAAATAACTCCAACGGCGTCAAATCAGCGGCAGGCGCAAGTGTCGCACTCAATTTGGAAATAAATTTTCAGTATTTCCCAACACTGTTCAATAGTAAATTTATTCATTTTGTACCGCGGAGATATGTATGTATGTATTTATTGCCGAAATGTAATTTTGAATCATCTGGAAATTTTAGTATATTTCTACTTATTGTACCCTGAACCTTAAAACACTATTAGTTAAAGCGTTTATATACATGTGCACACAGACCGAAATAAAGCAAAAACGCTTTGGGTATTTCTTTTATTCAAGTTCAAAGATGGACTAAATCCGTAAACAAGGTTTGAAGTTATTGTATTGCAAATTTAAAAAAAAATATCATTTAAATTATTAAGAAACTGCGAAATCTACCTTTCTGATGAGCGTTATTATTGACGGTTTTTTTTCCATTCCAAACGCTTGGTCTTCAAGAATTTTTTCCAAAAAGTAAGTTTTAATGTTTACGAATGGTGCCATGAACTTACAAATAATATAAGCAGATTTATAAAACCATCAAAAGAGCAATAGTGAAAACTTGTGCAGAAATGTAAATTGACTAAAGATATCTAAAAATCTATGCTATTTGTAAATTTTAGTTGCTCAGTTTTTAATTTATTATAATAAATTGGAACAAGTTAGTTTTACGTTTGCTTTACTGGGAGAAAATGGTAAATATTCAATGAATATTTTAGAATACAGTTTTCCAGTAAACGCGTTTAAAATTCTATTCCAAAATTAGCGCAGGCACTAAATTAATTATATACTACCATATTCGGAGATCTTTGTAACTTTTCAAATTTCTAAAATTATTACATTTAAAACACAACATAAATAAACTATAAAAGATTTTGCTTTACTTTATTTATGTAAGTGCCTCCCTAATTTCGTGGTTATCACAAAAGGTATAACCAGATTGAAAGTTCATACTATGAATTAAAAATAAGTTGACGAAAGTTCAAAGAAGATTTTGCATTTATGTCCTTTGTTTTGATCATGTTTAGATGAACGTAACATGATTTTAATTTTTTTTAAATTAATTTTAAAATATATTAAACATAAGCGAATATTTTTTTGCGCTTTTGTTTTATTTAAAATGAATAGTGAAAAGTTTTAGCAAATACCACAATTTTATAGAAATAATGTAGACAAGTTAAAAGAAAAGATTTGGAATATTATGAGCAACTAATTGAGAGAATAATTTAATTCGTTTTCAATTGTTTGGTCAGTCAGTGGCAATAAAGTGCTTTATGTGTAAATATCCCGAGGGGAAAAATAATTTTATTATAAGCCTAAAAAATCTCTACCCCTTTGATCTACAAGCTTGCCGACTGGAAAAAAACTAAAATTTATGGCTACAAGATCTGAGGCCATCACTATGAGGTTCAATTTGGAGATTAAGCAAATCTCTAATTCTAATCTTTATTTAATCCTACAAGTCTTAGTAAAATTTTACACACTTACGAAGACAAGCTTTACGTTCCAAAGAATTCCTAACATTTTCTTAAGATTCAAATTTTTTTATTTTCAAGAACTAATGCACTTAAGCAATGCAAACCTTGTAAGAATTTATTCCAATTCTTCATTGTTTATTGGATGAGCTATACGCAAATTATTTTACGCACTTATTGCTTCGCATAAGCATCTATTTGCAAAATAGTATTCGCTTCATAATTTGTCAAGATAGTGTAAGTAAAAATATGTTTAAGTCGTACATGGACTTCGATATCACCATAAACAGTAAAAGTTTGTTGCCATGGACTTTTACATCCTGCTGAACCTTTAGATGAGGATTTGTTTTTGAACAGGACGTTCGAATTTTGTTTTGAACAGGACGTAGAGTTGGTGAAGTTTATAAGCTCCAATTTAAACCTAAACCTGTCATAATCGGCATTGTAGGTTCAAAATTGATTTTAAATATGGGCCTCTGGGATCTCAATTCAGGTCATGAAGTTATTTTTTCGCCTTGGGATAGTGTAAATTTGTTAATTTTCTGCTTGAATTTGATATCATTACTACACTAAACAGTACACTGTTTTTAATGGACAGCCAGTTTTACAATCATCACTGGTGGACATCTAATTGTAATTTGATTTGTGGACAAAAATTGTCAATTATATTGTTTCGGTTACAGTCATTACGATTCTCTTTATCCACAATACCGTGACTTTATTAAAAATTCGGTTTTTATAATTGCCACGGAAAATTTATGCATAGAATAAATTAAAAGAAAAAAAATTTGATTGCACCCGTCTCATCAAACTTTGACCGTAACATACCCGTGCAAAATTTAATTGTGTGCTTTAATAATGAAGGTAGTATTCTGTTGCTATTGCTAAGTAAAAATAATTTAAGTGCTTCTATAATCATTAAATATACTAAACGTATTGGGATAACAAAAATGAAAACCAATATAAATCCCTCTATTTAAGGAAACTACAGCAAAAATGGTTTGGGGCTGGTATGAGGCATAAAAGGCATAATTATAAGGTCTAAGCAGGAACCGAACTCAAAAGATCTGGGAGGATGAATAAGTTGAACTACCACTGGTCCAGGTAGGTCTTTCGGAAAACATCACCTATAGGTACAATTTTCTAATCAATTTCCTGTACAGAAATAAAAATATAACGATTATTTTGAATTTTTTCTTGTTATACACGATATCGCTATATACCTCCCTTCTAAATTGATTTTTGCCTTAAGGCACTGAAAGAAACACTTTTATATGAACTTAGAGAAGTGTGAAAAGATTTCCATACGAATTTTTGATACGTCCAAATAAATATAAGTAAAGTAAGCACTCATTGCTCTGTTCCCCGATATAGAGAATACGATAAAGGTTAACGTTGCAGAAGCTCTCAAAAACTTCTCTACAAAAAAATTAGTTTTAGTTTTTTACCCAATTATTGCTATCAGAGTAAAAGCCCCAGAAGTTAAATGCAAAATTAGGAACATGGGGTCACTCGTGGAGTTTCATTTTGAAAATTTGAGGGGTTATTAAAGAGCAGTCAAGAAAAGTAGAAGTATGAAGAGACCACATTACTTTATCATACTTTTATCAATAGATAGTCACAGGTGCGAACTAACATTTTTGAATCCAGATATTAACTCTGATATTTACCTATTATTAGTAAACTTTCCGAAACGATCTAGACGCTAGTGGGCGTGCAGTAGCAACCAAAAGTAAAAAAATTTTGATAACCAGAAACAGTCAGGTATCCCTTGAAATCCAAGACCTAGATTATACTTCTGAAGTAAATTTTAATCAAATGCACTTTAGTTTGAAGAACTAATTAAAAATTTATCATGGTTTTAAAATAATATTTTAATTTTCTGTGTAGGTTTATAGAAGCGTTCATTTCTCGCAGTCAGATTTCGTGTTGGGTAAGTATTTACGCCTAAGTGGAAATATCAAATATCATATATATTTTTGCTTCTGTATAATAAATGTGAAGTTTTAAATATTTTGTAATCGAAAAACAGAGTTATTGTAAAAAAAAAAAACAATTCTATGCAGATTTATTAAATATTAACGAAACTGATAACGCCGAAACGCTACTTGATTTTTTTCAGAGAACTTAAACGGATCTAAAAAATATCATCACGTTTTCTCAATCTTTTAAAATAGTTAACATGAGTTGAGAAATAAAACTACGAGTGAAGGGAAAGACTGTAGTACTCTTTTACTAATAATTGTTAAGGCATTTTACACCGTAAAAGTTATTACACAGCAATAGTAAAATGTATGGCAGTTTTCTAAAAGCTGTAGTAATATTTATTGCAGTGGAAAGGACTAAAAATCCTTTATTAAGCCTTATTGAATTTTTAGTGTAGCTCATACGATTTTTTTCTGCATGTGTGGCAGTAAAAAGCAAATTCCAGAACTGGTTCTTTTCCGGAATTGCATGGGACAATTTAAGAAATACAAGCATTTGAATACCAAACTTCTCAATGTATCGTGAAATTTAACGAAAGTAAGTGTTTATTGGTTTGTATATACCCTCCAAAATGCAAATTTAGATCGTGGGAAACATTTAAAATGCTTTACGCCGCAGCTAAAATCCTGTAGAGAAGGTTTGAAAAATCTACGTGCAACGACGAACGTAACTATTTCAGCGCCAGTAAAATCGCAATCAAAGTTGATGACATGCAAGCACTTGCAGAAGCAGGGTTGCTTTTATGTCTCATAAATTTAACAATATTCCAGTACTTGCGAACTACCTGCGTCGAGGAATGTACTATCACCTGTGTTGCTCAGCAAAACAATTACACTGTGCAATTGAGAGGGATATAATGTTCATATAAGAAAGGTTGACTTTTAGGTTGGCAATTTTATCAGTGGATTTATCGAAATAAATTTTAGTAAAACTATTACTTGCTTGCATTTAGCTTACCGAATTTTATTTATGCATTCCTGAAAATGAATATACACATTCTTCCATAGGTTCTGGATGGCTGAAATTTTAATATACGTTTCGTTTGCAGGTAAAACTATTCAGGAAAGTTTAGTTATTTCGCTAACCTTGTGAGATTCGCAAATGAAAAATCCTCTTTTACATATTACAAATCTAAAGGAGTCTTGAATGCAGTAATGTTCGATTGAGTATGATTGAGAGTTCGAGGCGAATGTTCCATAATATTAACTGAATGAAAAATAGGAGATATTGCCCTCTCATATTAAGAAAGTAGAGGTATCTAGTATGGTATCTGGTAAACAATAGGGAAAAGGCCTAGCTGCCAAAACGAAGTAGAGCCGGGCTGATTTGCCAGACTAAGGACAGAAAAATTGCTTTAATTTAGTTCTAGTCTTAGAACCTTTTTCTTTCCTCTTAAATTTATTCTAAGAAACAATAACAAGATCTATTGTATAAACATAAAAATTAATTTATTTTAAGAAATACGCCTAATATGTATGGAATTTAAATTTTAACTACTAAATAATTTCCCTTTTGTGTGTTTTTGTATTAGAATTTAAAAATTGTGTTTCTTTCATAACATGTGTATATATTTTTTTGATGAAATTTTCAAAATTTTACCTTCTTTCTTGAATAGAAATTAAATAACTATGGAACATAGCACAAATTCTTAATTCCATTTTGGCATTTACACCAAAATGGAATTTTAGGTTTTGGTTTCTGAAAAGTTGGTTTCTTATTTTTTGCATATTTATCTTACGGTTTTATAGTTCTTTTCTTTTCCTTACCAGTTTAACAGTCAAAAAAATATTTTATTTTATTTAATTTGATTGTATCTAATTAACTTTTGAATTTTTACAAGTTTCAAATCGCAATCATGAAAATCCTTTTTCACAGATTATTTAAAGTAAAGATTTTTATTTTTATTTTTTGTGCCATTTCCTAAAATCTTAAGTCTATAAGTAAATTTTGTAAACAAGGAAAAAATCAATTTTTTTAGCACAGGGAATAATAAAATTATTTCTCGTAATCTGCTGGAAAAATAAAGCTTAAAATTTGAAACTTTATTTATTACCCGAGTGTTATTTAAATTATCGTGTAATAGTAATCATTATTTCTGTTTATTTTGTATGAAATAGTGAACAACTTTTATTTTTCCAATTAAAACAATGAAAACCCCTGCTTGAGTCTTACTTATTGTACTTATTTATAATCATTATCATTAGTTTTTCAAATTTTACAACCTTGCATACACTTTAATTGGTAGAATTCAACATTTAATGCTCTTCTACCCTCGCTCCCCTCTTCCTCCTTAAGTTTATTTTTAGTACAAACGACTCTAGCAAAGTGAATATCATTAGCCTGTTTCTATTAAACTTAATGTTGAATTTTACAATAGAGGATATAGAAATAGAAGGTGAATTATTCAATAATTTAAATATAAATGATAATGATTAAAAATAAGTGGAAAAAAATATAGTGATCGCGATTTTTTGTCTGGTCTTTGCTTCATAACTTCAGTTGTTCCCTTATTTTTTCTAATCTGAGAATTCATGGGAGGTACCACACAAAAGAGAAAAGTGTCGGTTTTTTCAAGTTGGTTTGCCGGCTTTCCGGACTACTTACCATCCTTATGCATGTAAAAAGTTATACATTTCATTTTCTCAAACATGATTTCAACATTTTTACTTTTATTTTCATATAATAAATAAACTCAACAATATACCACAAGTAATTACCCTATTATTGATCGACAATTGGGGAAAATGAACTATTGAGAGATCACATGGACATAGTCAAAAGCTTAAAACTTTCCGAAGGAAATATTGATTCATAGGTGAACTATAGACTTTGGTAGTCATGCACGTGTTGTATTAATATTTATAGTGTGAGTTAAACTACTTTCACGAGAGTAGTATTCGAAAGCGACCATACCAAACACAAAATTCTATACTGAATTTATGGACTACGCCGCTGTATTTTCCTAATGAGACCGAGGGAGTGAAATAACATTTGCCGGGGTATCAACGAATTAATTAGACTCTGGAATCAATCGATAAATTAGTCGTCACAACTACAAGGGTGATCAAACTCATCCGGTTCGATTAGTCCAAAGGTTGCCGGGATTCAATTTACAGGGACCAATCAATCTCAAGTTACTGCCGTAACGCAATTCCGCGTCGTGAAATTGATGGTAGCATTCACCTGAGGCTCGTTAAAAATTACTTTGCCTCTGTGAAAATTTCACATTTTAAGTTTCCTCCTGGAACTTTCCGTAGTCGGTGTTGTAGAAACGATATCGTGGTTTATTAGCGAAAACCAACAGGGTGTAGAGTTCCGAGTTTGTCTCCAGTCTACAACACCGAGGCTATAGAAGGTTTGTTTTGGGTTACGACACCTTCTCGGTATCAAAATGTTAAAAATGGGGAGTTCATAAACAATTTTAATTGGGTCATCAGAGAGGTTTTCTGACACTTTTTCGCTTATTTAACACAAATGTATAAATACATATCGACTGATAACGCCAGTTTTTACGCCCCATCGCCATTGCCATCGCCATCGCCATCGCCATCACCATGGCCATTTATTTCTGCTTTAGTAAAACGACTTAGTTAAAAGTCGAATGACTTTGATGATCGAATGGCTTTTTGTTTATATCATTCGAACTTTTAACTTTTAAGTAATTTTCAAATCTTGAAATTGTGCATCTAGTCGAATGTATTTTTTTGTCCAAATTGGCAATATGCCAGTTAATGAACTATGAAATTAAATCGGACATAATGACCTCAAAAGACCTCGAAAGAAGTCTACTTTATATCCTTGGTTAATTAAACTGTATACACAGAAAAATGCTATAAACCATTACTTTATGCACATATTTCTGTATAAATAAATATATGCAGTAATAGTATTTAAAAGCTGTTCAAGGGTTCATACTTAAGACTTAAGTGAGTTCAAGATTTTTGAAGTATTTATCAACGATTGATACATCGATGTCTTTGTCAGAACGAACAAAATGTTGCGTAAAATTGATTATGCTTGAAATTAAAAGTGTGATTTATGCAGTCGAAAGAAAGCATATGGGACAATCTTTAATGAAATTTGACTTATTCAACAATTTCTTTCTTAACATTGTGATTAGAAATTCTAGGAATGTTTTATTGCTAAAATGTCCAGATATAGAGGGAATACGAAGCTATGTTTTGTATCTTCTCTAGAAGGTAAACTTTTAAATTAGGGCCACTACAAAATCAAGTATTGCTTATTTATGTAAAACATTCGTGGAATTGTTAACTATACAAGAATTAATTAACTCTTTGTTTATAGACGCTGGTTTACTGGATTCCATGTGGTATTTCTGGAGAACCCATTTAGTGACTTCTGGAAAAAGCAATCCACTGAATCCTACAAAAAAATGCGGCATCCATTTCAGTTAATTCGGTCTGTTCTTAAAAACAGTTTAAAAGACTTCGGGCCCGTGTACCAAATTGATTCTAGCGAAAATAAATTCCCACTATTATTTCTTCATTTTAAATCCAATAGAAAGTTCAAAGGGAGCGCACGTGTTACAAGGAATATTTTAAGGAATGTTTGTACATGATTAAGCACTAGGGTGCAGACTAGTGCACATGAAGTGCTTGATAACAGCTTTCTAGAAATCCTTTCACCTCCCCTACTGTATAATCACGATTTCCTAAAGTAAGTGTCACAGGATTGACAAGAACAATAATCTAGAGCAGTGTGTCCCAAGCTTTTTTGCGCCATGCCCCACATAAGCCTTTCTAGAATCCTCCTATGTAACATGTACATAAGTTTTAATATTCAAACACACTTGTTATATAGAAATATTCTTTCCTTTTTAACACAAGAAAACTAATATTTTTTGCCACCTGAGAACATTATAACGCTTCTTATACTTTCAAGAAAATCTCATGTTATCCCCGACTTCGCCCGCGAGGATCCAAAGCAAATAAACAAAGTATGCCATGCATTGAAAATTAGCGAATTCCCGATATTATGCTTTCAATCCATGGCATGCTTTCTTTGTTTAGTATTTAATTTGTATATAAATTTAAATTTGGCTTTAGAAGTAACTCAACTCCCATACAAACCTTCATCTCCTATTTTACCCCCCTTACACTTCGGTCTCTTTTTACGTGGTAGATGCATACCGTGTAAAAAAAAAATAGTGCAAAAAAGACCGCGTAAAATAAAGAAACCGTGCAAAAATAGACCGCGTAAAATAAAGAAACCGCGTAGAAAAGGAACCAGATGAACAAAATATACCGAGTGGAAACAGAATTGCAGAAAAGTAAAATAAGTAAAAAAATGTGTGTTAAACTAAGGCAAAGTACACAAAAAGCAATTTAAAATACAAAGATGCATTCAAAGAAGATATTTTATTTAATAAACATATTTCAAAGTATATTAATAAAATTAAATTAGTATGTTGATAAAAATATAAAAAAAATATTTTTTTTAAAAAACAGTCAACATTTATTCACTGTCGCTGTCTTGTATACGACGAATTCTTTTCCTTTGAACTGGAACAAAATCAGTTTCATCGTTCGAAATATTTCCTGTCGTTTCCTTTTCGTATATTGAAAATGGTTAGAATATTTATATTATTTAGTTCTTTTAACAAACGATTCCTTTGGAATCGCGCACTTCGTTGTATATTGGGATCATTTATAATGAAATGATGAGTCAATTTGTCAGCCATTTCCAGTCCCTCTCGCAACAAACTTGCAGAGAATGAGATGTCCTCTTAATTATTTTTACTTTTGCCACAATCAGGAACGTCTAGGGCTACTTTAATTAACTCCTCGTCATCAAGCACAGAATCAGTCACAATTTCACCAATATCTTCAAATGCTGTCTTCAAAGCCCTCTCCAACTGCATTTGCCAAACTAATGATACTACGATATTCGGTTGTACCGACAAAGTTACAAATATCAAAACATTCATCAAGCAGCACAGACAGGCCTTTCTCCTCAAGCTCTCATATGAGACGACAAAGATTTTATCTCAATATTAATGAGTTAGGTTTTATTACTTTATTATCGTTGAGGAGTAGGACTGTCTGTGCTATCCCTGAAGCTGCACTAATTACGCTAGATGTCTACAACAAGTCATAAATACATTAATATGGTATTAATCCAGTTTCATAGATTGCAAAACGGAATTTTCCCGGATTGTGTATCTACCTACATAAAAAATTATTTTTATTTCCTTATGATAAATTACGAGTACGCTTTCGTAACTGTGTTAAGTACAACGTGTTACAAACCGTGTAACAGTAAGTAAAACGTGTAAAAAAACGCGTAATAGTTAATCGCGTAAAAGATATTTAGGCGTATATATTTTAGTTAAATCACAGTAGACGGCTGCTTTTAGATTTTGGACGAGTCCATATTCGAATTGTCCCCCTTAACAAAAATGTTATTTACCAGTTTTTTCTTTTTTGTTACGATTATAACCTTCTATCATAATTTTGCGTATTTATAAGTATATAAGTTTCCACAACAATGATAAAAGACACATCTCTAGGTAAGGTGTACTTTTTATGCTATAGCAATTTTACGTAATTAATAATTTCGCGCATTTTAAGTTGTGCAGCGAGACGCCCGTATGTGTAAAAAAATTACGTTTGTAATTCAAATCAACGAATCAATTGCAATTTTTTGTTCCTGAAGAAGGGCAAACAAAGAGCTTTTAAAAAATATACATTTTAGAATATTCGTTTTAAATTGTTTTTGTTTTTATTTCTATACTGTCATAAATTTATCTTTATATGGTATACTTTTTATGAATGAAATAAACCTTGTTTCTTAACAACGAATAAAAATGTACATTTTTTAGAAACGCGCAGCGCAGCGCTTGATGTTTTGCCATAATTGCTTAATTTTACAGCACAAAAATTGTACTCTGTTTTCGTCGAGTATACTCGCCTTCGTTGGAAAATAATTAAGGCAGAGAAAGCTTTTCGAAACAAAATAAAACAGTTAAAGGGTTAAAGGCGCTTAAAGTTTTACAAAATCTGTAGTTAAATAGAAATGATTTAAATTCGTATAATTTTTGTACCTTTGTGCCTACATTTTTGTTAATTGTTCTTCATGATCCTTGTTGCTTTTGTTATTCTTGTGATGTTATCACCTTGTTTTCGATTTGTTTTTAAAATTGCGGAAGACGAAATATTAGGCTGTGATTTTAAATAAGAAATCTCTCTTGGCTTTTCACAACATCCACTATAATTAATTGTATTTAAATTGAAGGGATATAATCCATATGCTCTGAAACCACTTTCAATAGATTCCTTTTTAATGGGACTTTTCACCATTTGTGGAATCACCGTGGAATTAACTTTATTCTATTTCAATTGCAAAATTCTAGTGCAGGAATGCTATTTCTAGAGAACTAATGAAGCAAAGCAATTTACGATTTTAGGAAGAAACTTTGCTCCCACTTAGTTCGAAGTTGGGGTGAAAGTTATGTACTAAAGGTGATTGTTTCAAAATTTAAAAAAGCAGCTTGTTTCGTTCTCGTACTGACACCTTACAAATATTTGGAGGAATTATTGTTTCGCTTTAAAAATTCGTAATATCGTGTTAAATAATTTATTTTATGGCAAACAATTTGTACAAATAATTGAAGAAAATTACACACTTTACAGCAAAGACTGAAAATAATCATTATCTTCTAAATATTTTATATAAAATTCAACTGACAAGAAAACTGAATATTCGGTTATAGTGACCTGTCCCTAATCTCATAATCAACAAAAGTTCTAAAATATAATCGATAATTTATTGATAAAAAAGCATGTTTTTCTTACAACAAAAAGCCTCAGGCTCCAGAATGCAACATTTGATGATTGAAAACTGTGAAAGGTTTTCGTTGTTGTGAGAGATTTTCTGAAGCTTGAGCGATCTTCTCGAGAATGACTTGTCTAATCTGGATGAAATCCTTCACGAAACTGAAATAACCCTAGAGAACGTTTAAGCATGTTACGACAATTAAAATAAATAAAAATAGTGTACATGTAACCCTCGTGTAATGCGGTACTGTTTAGCATGGTTTACAAATTGTGAGGAATTCTTCGTTAATGCGGACATTTATTACGCAGTTTCTGTATACGGTGCAATTTTACCTCGTATAACACGAAAGCCTGGAAGCTAGTGGAAGTGGAACCAACAACTAGGGCTTTATCGAAAGACGAAAGAAGCTGGAGGTCTGTGGATAGACAGCAGAATTTGTTCAAAACTGAAAGTATATCTGCGCCATGATTTGATTTGAACAGTGCTTTTCCAATCAGGAAATAGGTAAATCAACACGAAAATGGAATTAATACCACTTTTCGCGCTTGAACAACGTTGGAAAATATTGAAAACTTATTTCCAAAGTGAGTTGCCGAAACAGTGCGAATTTTGAAAAGAAATTTCGGTCGATATAATCCATCGCAAGTTCGTGAGATTGGCGTTTTAATTGGTAGCACAAGTCATCCTTGTGTTTGTCCTATGCACTCAGCCGAGAATATTGCTGCTGTTTCCGAAAGTGTGCCCCTAAACCCGGGAATCCGAACTCGCCGCAGATCTTAGCAATTAAACATGAGCCACACTAGCCTGAGGAGAATTTTGCATACACACTTCGGATTTATTCCCCTACAAGGTCTAAGGTCTTCAGGAAGTGAAGCAAAATGACCACTTCGTTATCGCTTTTCTGTTTGGGCTTTAAATTGGGGTTGAAATTGACGTCGATTTTGCTACACAAAATCATCTTTTCGGATGAGACGTATTTTCATCCCAGCGGGTACAAGCAAAATTGCCATATTTGGGGCTCGGAAAACCCATACGTAGTCTTAGGGAAGGCACTGCATCCTCAGCGTATAATTGTTTGGTGTGGTTTTTGAAGTGGTGGCATTATTGGTCTATTTTTCTTTGAAGATGAAGATGGCAACAATGTTACGGTCAACGGAGAGCGCTACAGATGATAACCGATTGTTTTTGGCCAGAAATTCAGAAATTGGACTTGGGCGAGCTTGGTTCCAGCAGAATGGCGCTACGTGCAACACAAGCCGTCCAACAATCAATCTTTTGCGCACTAAATTTAAAAATGGCGTACTCAGCCGTTCTGTGAGGTTGCTTGACCTCCATAGAGCTAGGATTTGACGCCGTTGACTTTGCGGGATCGATGTGATGATGATAGGCACGTAAGTATTGATGTAGCTATTCGTGAAAATGTACTGCAAAATTGGGTTGATAAAATGGACTACTGCCAAGCCAACCGACGCAGCTATTTGAATGAAATTACTTTCCATAACTAATCAGCAGATTTACTCTTTTAATAAATCAACAAACTTTGAAAAACATAACATATTTATTTTATTTTTAAAAAGAAGCCATCCGATGGCCCACCCTTTATTTTGTATGGATCTGAATTATGTGAAAGGTTGCTCTAAGTTAGGAAAAATGACAAAATTATGAGTAAAGCCTCATAATATTTCGATAAAAGTACAAGATAAACCGAAAATATATTACGTCAGGAAAAGCGGACATGTACCTACTATTGGTTATACTATTTAAATTTTTTTAGAGTGAAAATATTTCAATGATTTATCTGCATTGAATTTTGGCTGTTCCAAAGTTACTCCGCTTAGGTTTTGACGTCAGTAGAGTTCACACTTGAACTTCCTACAATAATTGTTTTTCCAAATTTATTGTAGTCTTTTTCCTGGAAATAAGAGAACTTACCAACACTATTACGTATTGGAAAACACCACTAAATTAGAATACCAAAAAACTTGTCAAATGTGTGCCAGCTACGATAATAAGTAAAGTAAAAGTGGAGAATTTGTTAATTTCCAAATATTTTAATATTTTAGTTTTGCGTCTCAACAATTTTCGGTAAGCTCCAAAAAATTGTCAGTATATGGCACAATGCATTATAGCAATTCATATAATCAAAATAAGTGGAAATAATTTAACAGGCGCAATTAGCTACTAATCTTAAGAAACTTTCAAGCCAAAGTTGTTTTAAAACTGCCGTTGAAGTCTAAAAATAAATCCAATTTATAATATTTTGAATGAAATACATGTACTTTCAAAATATTAAATTTTTTTAATCTTTCTAGAGCCTAGTTTTCAAAAGAACTTGTTGTTGGTTTTATTACATTTAAGACATCAAGGACAATTACTTTTACAAAAAATGAATGATGTTTTGGTAGACTTTACGTCGTTATATAATAAATTATTTAGACAGATAAAGTTTTCCAGAAAATTGCACATAATGTATGTAGAAAAATTTCCCACGTAATTGAATTCAGTAGGTAGACTAGTTATTTATTCCAGAACACTTCTATTATATCAAACAACAAGAAAAAAAAAATAAAATAAAAATTAGGAATCCATCGTCACAAAAATATTTTGTAACTTTCATTGAAGATTTATTTAATTAGCATTGGTATGTGATATTGAAAAAGAAAGTATTTTATTGACAAAAGCAGATAACGTCGAGCATATAGACAAAGTCTAATTCTGAAAAGGTCGTCAGTTACCAGCATCCATTCATTGTTAACCACTGAACATTAAAAAGGATGTACATTTAATAAAGTTAAAGCAAAGTAATTGAGAATTATTCAGCTACAAATATATTTTTTTACCATCCATTCCGAAAGTAGGGATTCCTTGAATTTCTGAATTACTAATCGAATCCGACGAATAACTTCGCATTCACAATGGAACAAAAATCCTACGATGAACGGAGGTGGAGAAATGGAACCGGAGCATAACTTGATTTTTTGTGGGAAGCTTTCTTCTTGTATTTGGCCAGTAGTACTGTGTTATTTCTCTTTTCAAGTGGTATTAGGTCTACAAAAGGTTAATACTTCGACTAAATGAAGGTAGAGTAAATTCAAATTTGCTAGTCACTTCTTGTTCCATTAACGCGATTGGATGCCACTTAAATCAGCTTTTTCTATTTCTGTGGTGGTCTTTCAATTCTGTAGGAGATAAAATCGCAAATCAATTTAACGCTTTGGAAGTGCACTCCCACTTCAATTGAAAGTTCTTTGTCCAGCTGATGAAGGACAAAGATGGAAAAATAAAAGTTATTTCCTGGTAACATGATGAAAGCCTTTTATGTGTACGTTTTCGGTCAATTAAACCTTATGGAACTTGGCTTCCAAAACTTTTATGTTTACAATAGCTAAGGAAGAAATTCCCTTAGCTGGGGGACGCGCAGTACCATTTTACACAACCACGAGCCTGAATCAATGATTTCATTTCGACCATCTCATCATCCTTCATTGTACGCTGTGGTGCGCTGTGATATTATGAATTCAAAATACCTTTCTCTACCTACCTCATTGTCTTGAATACAAGAGCCCCGAAGGGCACATGCGGTTGAAAATCATAGCAATACCTTTTTTTTAGGGAAGCTACACGAAGAACGAGTTTGGTGTGCAGTTTAGATTACGATCTAAGAGGAAACCACTTTTCTGTGACACCTGAAGCAAACTGCTCGTATCTTATGGACAATTGCAGGTGGTTTGCCAAGTCTACAGTTGAATTATATCCGGAAATATTAAAGTATTGTCTATAACGTGCGGGGTAACAGACCCAAACTGCTAATATTGCCATTGGACTCGTTTCAAATTATATAATTAAGTCACTATGATTCAAGTTATGATAGAAAGCCACCATTTAGAATGATTATAATGACATGTTCCACAGTTATTTACTAATAATACGACCAGTGGTACTGAACTCTTGGCAGATAAAATTTGAACTTGTACGGTTTGTTATTTAAAAACTGAACATAGAGTAGTAGCATTAAAATTATAAATTTGATGAGAAAATAAAAATCGTAAATAAATTTACATACATATCGTCCATATAAATTTAGATAATAAATTAATGTATATTTTTCTAATTTTTGATGGTTGTTTGAGTAAAACACTAAGCTTATGAAAGAAGCTTCTTACAATTTTTTATATCTTAGAACAATTTTTGTTTCTTTAAAATAGAAAAAATTCGGTTTTATCCCAAATTTTACTTGTGTTTTTATAGAAGTATGAGTTTAACTTAAGATAATATTTTAAATTTATAAATATAATTTTATCTTAAAAATTTCTAAATATATCTCAACGTTCATTATTTTGACTTTAAATTGTTGAAATTTTTATTTATGTACTTAGCTATGATTGAACAAATAACAAAATTATGACTGACTCGCATGTTAACATGCTTCTAAATTAAAAAATTAGCTGAAGAATCGCATCACTAATTTTCGAGAATAATCACTTTAATAACATTTTAAACTTTATTAAGAGTATTTACTTTTTAAACCAAACGTGTAGAAGGTACCACTCTAGTTTTTACATGTGTTAATCTTAGAACCCCAGGATTTCAAGGCATTGTTGAATATTCAATTAATAATTCCGTTTAGGGTCATTTAATAATTGCGAAGTAAGGTATGATAATTTGTTTGTGTAAACCTATACCTTAGATTCGCATTGTAATGGACACACTAGTTCTGATGAATTTTATAACTTCTTGTTTATCATTTTCATTTTGTCTCTATAAGTACTTTAATTTCTATAACAAAGTAATAATTATTTTTTTCTTAAGAATTGCTTAAAACGTAAAAATGAAAATCGTCGATTTAACGAGAATGCCCTTATAGATAAACATAGACTCTACATTTTCGAATAGCCGCATCTTAGTCCGCATATGAACCAGTCGAACCTTAAATAGCATCCCATTTTATAATTCATCTATTGTAAGGGAATCTCTTTTTCCCAGTATTACGAATTTCCCTTCAATTTTCCCTGGGGCAAAATACCCCTTCGAAAGTTCGAGTGAAAGCTCGGAATCACATGTTTTTGTACCGAACGGACCACGTGCGTTCACGAACGTTCACGCATGCTTTTCACCAGTTGATCCAAATCCTGCCAGGAACTTGGACAAGACTGAGGACGCTTTGCAAGGATGCCGGACTATAGTTCAGTTCCTTCCAAGTCGTCAAGGCTCATGTACACATCTACCGCGGCGACCGTTCGCGAGTCAATTTATCAGCGAATATCGCGAGTACTCAAATTAAGTTTAGCATAAAAAAAGAAAAATTCTGTGACCAAGTGAGTGTGAGAAAGAGATTTGACGGTGTAACTGTGCTGTAATTTGAAATGTTTTCGATTCCCAATTTGTGATAATTTGGGGTGGCTATTTATATATTTATTATATTATTTATTCATCCGTGAGCAGGTGTGCGCGGTTTAAAAATAATCAACCACTTTTTCCCCATTTGAAATTCGCGTTCTAAATTCGGTTCTTGACGGGGCTTAGCCCAAAAACTAAGCGAACAAATAACGAAAAAATCGACATTGCTGTGTTTACCATCTGTGCAAGATTCCATATCTAAAATTTTACCTTAAATGTGTTTTGGTGATACAGGGACAGTGAAACAAACCCTACACTAGTAGAAGTTTTCAGCCAAGTACAGGTAGGTTTCCGATTTTTTTTTAAATTCGTTTGATCCCAATGTACATATATTTATTGAAAATTGATCAATTAAAAAAATAAAAAAAAAAATAAGAAATCACATATATATACTCTATCGACTAATTGAAATCGATAACTTCTAATGGCAGAGTCAATTGGGAAAGCAGATTTCGAAATTTCTTTATATAGTGTTAATGACTTTTTTTAAATATTGATATATAACTTTAAAGCAAGTGAACCAATTTGGTATATCTTTGGATTTGGCCGAGATGTAGACACAAAATGCTTTTGTGTCAATATGAATTTCGTTACATTCAAAGTATAAAGTTACATTCCATATAAAGTCCATACAAAGTCCAGAGATCACAATTTGTTACGAAAGTGGGAATCTTGTCTAAAGATTATGATAAATGAAATCTACTTTAAAATATGCCTACTTAAAGCAGAACAGGTAGCCAAAACAAAAGGAAATATGTCCTTATTAGCAAAGGTACACAAGAATCGGAAGTAATAGGAAAACAGTTTGGTAGGTTAGAGGATGAAAGAATTTATTTAAAAGAAGTTCAAGAAAAATTAGTGACCAATTATTTACGAATATGATTTATATTAATTTCAAATAAATGAATAGATTTTCGTACAATTTTTACCACTTACGAAGTTATCAACATTAGACATTTTATATATAACTTTAATAATAAGTTTAAACATAAACATTAAAAATCTAGTGATGTGACCGTGTGAATAACAATAAAAATCTTAATTAACTTTTGAAATATTGACTTTTTGAATGTGAAGGTGTAGCAGTGCCGTACCTACTTAGTTATTAAAGAGATAAAGGTACGGAAAGGTATATACTTTTTGGAAATTAAGTATTGAGTTCATGAAGGCTATAGAAGAAGAAGTCAAGAATGTATTTATTTATATAGAAGTCAAGAATGTATTTATTTATGCTACCTTGCTATTGGGATATAATGAAAGCTTTAAACTTCCAAATTATCAGATCAACAAAAGAGCATTTTCAAAACTTGGTCAGCTAGAATAAAAAATATATTCTTGCATAAAGCAATGAGAAATGCATTTATATACAAATCCGCGATCTCACACCCGTTGTTTTCCTCAGGTAGTAAAACGTAAAAATAACTAATGGAATAAAAAGTAAAAAGTCGAAATCTGATTATGAAATCAACTTAAGCCGTAAACTTGAAGAAAAAAGTACATACTATCGAAGATTTTATGAAAAGGGTGTGTTTATGTAAGAAATATGCAAACATACTTTGCATCCCAACCCAGAACGTGTCCAAAAATTTAGTCTTTATTTAGAATAGGTGTGCTATTTTATGACCTTTACAATATTGCACCCACAAATTTCCGCAGTGTTAATAACTCTCTTCACTGCAGAGTGCACGCTGACCTGCACTGATGAATCGTTTCGTGGCACACTTCTATAAAGGAAAAGGTTGATACTGCTTGCTGTTGGAATACTTATCTGAGCTTAATAAAGACATAAAACCCAAATCTCAATTTCAAAGCAGCCAGTTTTATGAAATACAATTTTAAATAGAGATTTTGTAATATCAGCCTATTTAGATACCAGTTTTACTTTAGATACCACTTCTGATAGTTTGTACAAAATAATGATATAGCTAACATAGTATTCCAAGTTTGTACCTTTGACCTGAAAATTCGCGCTATAAGATAGTGTTCGTTCAAATGCCTTTGACCAGGTATTAGTCGCTTCTTTTTGAGGGCCAGGATCGGGCGTGAATGTACTGCAAATGTTACAAAGATTACAAACATTATCAAGAATACGAACAAAAGAAGCAATGGCAAATGCAACTTTTGTCCTATGTATCACATCACGCATCATGTGTCACATCGCGTGCTACATGTGTGAGTTGTTTTATTGTTGTTATTATTATGTTTTATTATTGAGCAACGTGTTTGGTAAAATACGACATGTATCACGTATCGGATGTCATATCACGTTTCATCATACTGTGTAATGTGTCGTTTATCTTATGCTATTAGGATAGGTGTTATTATTTTATGTGGTTTGTATTACACGTCACGTATCGAGTATCATATGTCACGTGTCGGAATAAAAAGTACGTTAAGATAACCTGCACTCTATAAGTTATGCAACGTGAAGATTTCTTTGTGAAACAGTCAAAAACAAATCAACGAAACTTTCCTCTTTACTTTTTTTGCAGAAAATATTCAAGGAATCGTATCGATATTTAACTTATGTTTTGTCTAAATTAAAGCATGTGCAGAAACCATAAAGAATAAATAAATTCGACTACTATTATTTTAGTTCTGGATGCCAAATAACGAATAATCTAAAACGGAAAAATGACACAAAAGACAGTCAGCTCTTGCAACGAGTTTATCTGTAAAAAAGGATTTTTAATTTTTTCTTGCATATGTGTCATTTAAATAAAACTTTAACTAAAATCATATTTTCTCAAGATACTACTTCTAAAATGTGCATCTTTGCATTCAAAAAAGCACACTGCTTTTATTAAACGTTTCGTAGGATGGAGTCAATGACCCCAAACTTGGCCGAAGATTGTGTTGCTCTAGACTAGCTAGATAAATATGCAGGAAACAAATCCGATAGCATTAAGCGACGTGTGGTCGATTTCCTTAACTTGTGTTTCCGATCATTGGACCCTTCTAATGCATCTTTATCGTTACTTCAACTGAAAATTTGTAGATTTTTGTATTTCTTGAATCCTTGAGTGATTGGATCCCGATTGGATCTCTAGCCTAAAAGTCCATTGATGTATAATGAAATTATTTATCCGTTCGCTTTTGTCTCGTCCGTGAATTTACAAATATTTTAACGTGTTTGGTGAATCCATAGACTACAGTACTATATCACTTAACACGTTCAATTCATATAAGTTCTATATAGAACAATTTGCGGCTTAACAGTGCATGCAGAAAATTGAGAATTAATTGTCATGTAAAACTAAAAGGCGTGTTTATGATCTTGAGTAGAAACTGGGGAGATTCAATAAATGTCATGCCAGTTGTACCATAGCAGGCAAAAACACAAAACCAGTGAGCATTAACCCACAGTACCCCGGAAATGTAGTCGATATCTAATTTCCTTATGCAAATACATTGAGTCTAGTTTGATTAGGATTAGGCCATTGGGGAGAGATTTGGAACTGTTTATTTGGTAATCAGTGCTTCTAAGGCTTTTTGTACTGCTTAGGCAGACTCTGAAAGACACGTCGCAAATCGTATGGTATAAATTAGACATTTTTGTTTTTCGAATGTTATTGGTCATCAGTTGGGCAGGACGAGACCTGCATTATCCTGCTCGGATTATGTTGATAAATGATAAGTGGTTTTCGTGACTGACACTAAACCGTAATCAGTCGAGACGAAAACGAGTGCCTCCATATTTATATGTGCTATTCGGAAACGTGTTCCAGTCGAAAAACTGCTCTGAATTATTGCGTCAGGTTAACAAATAGAGGGTAAAGCAGAACCAATTCGAGTTACAGTCGTCGGCTTCGTGCTGGTATATCGATAACTCCGTCTGGTGGTGGTCGGCTGCTTCATTACTGTGCGTCAGTCGTAATAGCCACTCCACTAAGTCTAATAAATTTCTAGTGACAATATAACGAGACAAGCTGAAAGGGCTTCTGGTTCTTAGAAAATCTTCAGGCAAGCAAAGTGGAATGAAGAGCCTTTCTGCCGGTGTTAGAAATTTTAAAGCTACCGGCTTTAATATTCCTTTTTGTGAAATTATATACTTTTCCTTTTTATCAATTTCACTCAGAGAAATTATTCAAAGAATTTGTGCTTTTGTCGACTTTACTACAGATAACCCTCCTACAGTACGATAAATAGATTCCTAGAAAACCCCCCGAGTTATGCCAAACCGTGTAATATGAGACCCAGAGCAAGCAAATATTTTTTTTCAAATCTATTCACGAAAATTCGCTTTTATTAAAGATATTAACACGTGAATATCACAAGACTCTTCATCCCAACATTTCCTTCCCTATCACTGCTCGGTACAAACAAACGTAAACGTTTTTTGTTTGAGTGATATCACCTTCACACTCGGAATCGTTTAAAAAAGTTGGAATTTTGGTTTATTTGCTGGTCTTCACAAGATACATTTCCTGGTATGGAAATTTTGCAACTTATGTGCCCATAGTGTGTAATTTAATTTTCTAAATCTATACGTATATGTTAAATAATAGATAAATAGTGTTAGACGAGAATTTCCGCAATTTTCTTATCGGTTAAGAATGAAGCCGTGCCTACGAGAGCTACCTGTACATTATCGGGAAAAAAGTTGTGAGACTATGCGAAATACAGGTGTAATATGTGAAATTATTTAAATAAATAAGCCGACCGATACAATTTTTAACTGAGGTTTAGGCCTAGTACTATATTTTCATTCATTGGAAAAACGTCCAGAAATTTTGTTATGCCTCATACCAGTATAATGCTTCGTTTATTTTTGGGGTTGATGGACCATAATTGGTAAAACGATAGTAATGTTTTCCCGTAATGCTCATGTAAATAGAAGTGGTCATAGTAACCCTTTCGGACCTGAGTTATTTTTATTTATAAAATATAAAACGAAATATTATATTATATAAGTATTTGTGTATGATCGATTTAAAGCCTTTTTGAATAAATACGTATATATACATATAATGTATAGAATAGAAATAAAAGGGTTAATAAAGCGCACAGAGTGAAAATAAATAAAACTGAACTTTCTTGGGAAATTGAGCAGACGACGTTTTACATTAAAAAAAGTTTAGCGAAGTAATATTTCGAGTTTTAAGTCATTTAGCTATGGTTCGAATTTTAAACTATTATTTCCGAGAAATACTTTTGATAGTAATAGCATATGAAGTCCGTATGAAAAGAACATAGTAGGTTAAATTTATAAACTGGTTGTAGGAGAGGAGAAGAGTTTTTATGAGAAAATTGAAGGGTTATTGTACTTGAATAGCAGATTAAAAGTTAAATCATTAAACTTATAAAACTTCTATCAAAATTGGCATACACGATAACTCAACAATTTTTTGATCGGTTTTACTAAAACTTTGTACTCATTTTGTGTGAACCTCGGAAAGTTTGTAAATTTTTCATAAAAGATATTTTATACTATCGATCAAAAGTCTAAAATTTGGTGGAAAATTCGAAATTATTTTGCGAGAAGCTACCATTGCAGAACGTTTTGCTTTTTTTGACTTTTTCGAGGTTCACCTACGAATTATGATTGTTTTCAATATAAGGAAAATTTAATTCTTTTTTCCGACCAATACAACGGACGTTAGAGTGTAAGCCACTTTGCGTCTCACGCTTAATATTTTCCTGCAGTAATCGCCATAGCTCCGCCATTTTTGATTTATTTTTTGACATAAAATTATATTTTTCAACGGGAATATAGAGCTAAACAATATGCGAAATTTCAAAAGAATTGAGTTATTCATTATTTTCGAAAAAATTCCTAATTTGTGGTCAGATGTTTACATTCTATGTAGTGTCCCTCCTTAAATGCTTATCAAAACGTGTTTATTTATTTTTTTTATTATTAATTTTAGAGCAGCCTAATAATAAAATATTTTCCAATCGTGATAACTGACAAAGCTTTTATTAATTAAATGCAATAAGTGAAACCACTCCTTCTCAATCTATTAAAGCGTTTCACTAATCGAAAGCATTTTTGGCGTTCTTTTGCTTGCTTCAAAATGAGGAAAACATCCTGCGAGAGGTTTAGATCAAGTTTGCACGCACTTCATCCAATATACTCATAACTTTAGGGAAGAATGCTTATAGGAATAATGTTCAAATAGTATGCATTGAAATTGAGAATAGAAAAATTATATGATTTTAATTTCCTTGTCATGTAGTACACCATTCTAAAAAAATATACAGCGCCAAAAATTTTTAAAAACATAGATTACATTATACAGTATAATTAAATACACATATGTATATATGTATATATACATAGAGAGTTCTTTACTGTAAATTACTAATAGGTCTATTCCGAGAATTTTGAAACCATTTCTTTTGCCATACTTAATTACATTAAGATGAAACTACTTTCACATGGAAAAAAATCCAAAAATGTTTAATAATAACATTATTTTTGAAATACATGTTAAATAAACATTATGGTACTTTTTCCAAAACAGATAACAATCCAATTATGCCAAATGTGATAACTTCAAAAAAAAAATATTGTTTGCCGCTTCCATCCTCTGAAGTTGTCCCCTAAAATTGAAAATCAGATTTTTCATATTTGTCATTGGCCCACAGCTTTCTGCCACAACGAACTCAATTGAACTTTCTATGTCAAAGGGCTTCCAACAGACTCCAATTTTTGCCAATTTTGTTTAGTACAGAGCACCCAAAATCATCCATGTCAGAATAATTCTATGACAAAATTGCAAAGCCTAAGCGCCGTGTTGTAAGACCATGCGTTGTTCATGATTCCTGAAAAGGATTTAATTTCCACGGCGACTGTGAAACTGCGCTTTTGATTAGGACTGATATCTAAGAAAACATGCTGATGGAAATTTGTTTGAGGAATTTCCTGGATAAATAAATATTTTTTGAAGTGAAACTTCTTTTGTCGCGGTAAAATTATTGTTAATAATACTTGCCGTGTTGAGAAATGGAAGCATCACGAAAAGTGTAACGAATTGGGTGGTATTGTCAGAAAAAAGGAGAAGAGAAATATCGAATGCCCCACTCTTTATCCGCTCTCTCTCTCTCTCATGCTTCGTGCCCCTTCTCTCGGACAAAAGTCAGTGAGGCGACACCACAGTGTTTCATTTTTCTTAACGCCCAAAAGTATAGTAGTCATATCAGAAACGTTGAAATTCAATTGAGTAATTAGTGTAATTAGTATTGAGAGAGACAAAAGGCGTCGAAAAATGCAACTCCCGCTTTTGTGCGTTCACCGATCAGACTCAATTGACTGATAATTCAGTCTACACAGGAACCGTCTACAAGTAACAATGCATCAACGAGTACCGTGGATCATTCTCCCAACACAAATCAACCGTATAGCAATTTCAGAGAAAATCAAAGCGCACGTAAAGAATTCAATAAGAATTTTTTCGATAATCAATTTGGATTCGCGTGCGGCATTTGCGACCGTCTATGATCAAAAATGATTTAAAAAATATATCAGAGACACATCAGTAACTTGTACGTACTGATTTTTCAGAAGGTGATCGCAATAATCTTGTGCCTTGTAAATCCTGTATATAATAGAGTTCATACCCGAAATATGAGTGGCATATACACCAGAGAGTACAGCTTTATTAAATAAAAATTAAGGTCAATGATACTGATTGGTGATTTTAATGTAAACTTCACCAAACCAGAAGCACAACCACTGATCGACTTCTTACAACAACGGCAAGATCTGAAACAACGATTGACACAGTATTTTGTAGATATTTAGATAAATTCAAATATCAAACTTTTACATCTTATTTTAATTATCATAAACTTATCATTTCATTTTTAGATTTTAGTGAAGAAATGGATACAAGTGAATAAATGTATATTTCCAACTAATGAATTCATATAGTTCAATTATTCGTTTACCCTACAAATTTCCCATTCCTCTAACCTTGAAGTTTCACTTCAAACGCGCGCGGCAACCACGTACGCAATTTTTCGTATAGAGGGGTTAATGAGATAATGTTTGAGTAGCGACCCCATAAATTGAATTGCAATATAATCCAGAACACAGTGGTTCTTTCAGCCTTTCATTTAATGAACGCAGGGATTTCTCGAATAAAACCTCAATTCTTTAGTTCAGGATACAAAGCGAAACGCACCGAAGAATTTGCATAACATAGCAATTCTTTGTATAAAGTCGATTTGCATAGTTTCCTGCGAAGCAAGTGGAAAAATATTCTTGACAATTATACTGCGTATGATATAAAAGTGAAATCAGGAAGGCATCGATAAATTCCCCCCAGGTTATTTGTTTTTCTAACCTTCTCCCGGTTATTGCTCGAAGCCCTTTGCGTGTTATTCTTATAAAACCTGACAAACACTAAAGGCATTTACTGATAATCTCGTGTCTGAAATTGCATCCGTCATGGGAATCTTGTGAATATGAAACGTCCTTAAAATTATTTCAGCAAAAATCATCAAGTACAAACACGCTTTAGTTTATTTTCAACTGTCTTTTCTTTTAATCGTTTTCTCAAAACGCTGTAGCAAATCGGGAGCAGACTTCAATCTGGGATAGATCCACACTAGTGGGGGAATCACTTTTATTACGCGAAGTGCTCTTTTGTTTGATACACGAATACTCCATTTAAGGAAGGTCGCATGTTTCTCGAAGCAGTTTAAGAATCGAGGCATGCAATTCCCTCCTTCTCCCATGACTTACAAAATTGTCCATAACCAGTCTTTATAGGCCCAAATTGAATATTGCGTGTTTTTCTGGTGCTGCTTTAATATGCAGTAGTCTGGCAGGCCCCGAGATTTTCGGTAGGTTTTGCACAAATTCATGATTATTGTAAAACTCCGTACATTCTACCTCATTCAAGTGAATTTTCTAAAATGGGGCAGTCGAAGGAATTCCTTACATTACCACCCTGTTTTACATAAACATTCATAAAAGTTGATATTTATGTTAAAAAAGGGATGGCAGAACCAGAAACCTGAATAATTTTGGATTTTCGTTTAAATTCTGTGTGAGATTACGTGCTTTGAACAATTATGTAAATAAAATCTACCATAATCGCCGAAGGGTGTTCTTTTAATGAAGGATTTGTATTTTTGTTAAATTTCGAAATAAAAATTGTTCAATTTTCCATTATTACCTATTTTAAAATGCACATCTCAAGAGTAAATAATTTAAATATTAAGTTAAGCTTTAGTGAAGAGTTTGAACCAGTTGTTGTACCCATATTACAAAGCATTACTTTTACAGACAGTTACAATATTTTAAAGTAACAAAAATTTTAAAAAAATTATATTGGAAAAAGTCCATAAACATTTTTAAACTCTTTAGTTGTTATCCAGATTTTGCTAAATCTTTAAATTATACTTTAAATGTAGTTTATTTTTCTAATAAAATAATGCACATCAAGGATAGCTTGTGGTAAGTACGTGACTATCTATCGATGACTAAGCAATTTTATAAGGAACGTGTTGGCATCATAAAACGTTTCCAGAGGGAACAAAGAATTATTGAGAGCATAAAATGTTAAACCTACTCATTCAATAAACCATTATCTTATCTTGAATCATCGAAACAGTATCCAAGATGCCCGTCCATTCTTCTTCACCTTTTACCTTGTGGCTTTCGAAAGTCCAAAGATTGTTATGTTTAGAATACCGAAGAGACCACAAGATAGCTGGCTTCCCTAAATAACTTTTCCCATTTCATTGCAGCATCCTTGTTTCTCATGGGCTATAAATTTTAATTGAATAAAGACGTTCGTAGTCCTGAATAAACACAACAATCGTGTAAGAAGCACAATGCGGGGAGAATTTTGAATTTCAGGAAAAAAACGTGAATTGATTTGTGAGTTTGGCAAGCACCAGAACCTTTCAATCGAGTCTAGTAATAAAGGCACAAAGGTGTATATCACAACCGCCATAACATAGCACTCTAATTGGATCACATATGACAATGGTACTTTGTGTCGAGTACGGTAACATCCTGTGAACTCTGCAATTGTAGTTTTTACCTTTATGAATTACGAATTGAATAATTTTCACTACTTCAATGAGAAATGTGGGCAAAAAGTGGCTTATGTACCACTCGTGATTTTATCCCCTAATATTTTGTATAAATTTGAATTTTAAAACCCACACATCGGCCAAAAGTTGAAGGTACAATTTGGGTATTTTGGTAAATTTCAATTCAGCTAGCAATTAGACTGAACCCACAATGCCAGCACGATTTTCAATTGCAGAAACATCCAGACTGCAGAACTGCTATCAAGCGATTAGAATACAATTTAAAATGGGACTGTCGATGGTTTCCCATTTAGACTATTGATTTAGGATCCAGGTAATATTTCATTTGTGCCTGTTACTAGCGCTGAATAAAATATTTACAATTATTATTTATTATTTGATTTATCTATTTTTACAATGTGTCTAGGAAATTGATATAATCTTAGTTTTGTATAAAAATAAATTTTTGTTCCCCAATAGTAACCGGTTAAAAATTGTCGCTCAAAAAAATATGCTTTAATTTTTATGGGAAAACGTAAAACATAGAATTGGATACATTCACAACTTAAACTTAAATATGTATAGGGTTTGCAACACTTCTTTTCTAAAACTAAATATGCACTTTTTCAGTATATACAAGCGATCCGTTTAAGCGCTTTACCAAATTTACTTTAATTTGTTGTTATTGTTTCGTAATAGTAATTCCACAATATCGTTAAAAAATTAAATCTTGTCTGGAAGGTACTTTAAAAATTGCCTGAAGCTAAAACGAAGAGCGTAGGATGCTTGGTGACCTAACCACGGTGTTGATAAATTCTGTGATGCTTTTTGTTGGCTGCCAAAATGAAATTGTATGTCACTTTGAAAAGTCTTTAAAATATTAAAAATAATTGTTTTGTCTGCGACTGTCGGGATACTCAACATTTTCAAATTATAAAATCCATGGTTTGATTTTAATGTTCCAAGTTGAATTGTTCAAGTTGTGCAATACTTACGTTGTAATCTGTAGTTTAAATTATAATAAATCTGTAATGACGCCAAATTCTTCTAGTTCTTTTCTTTTTTCTAACGCCATTTCATCATGTCTGTATGGAAAAAATATAATTCTTACGCTACTAAAGAAGGTTGGTACTTCTTAAATTAATCTGTAACTATGGCAAGGGGTCTTACTTTATTCAAGCAATTAGAAATTCCAAGTCATGTACAATCGATACATTTTTAAAACATGTCGATTTTCTAGTCTTCTATAGCGTACTTTATGAGAATTGCCTTATGTATAAAGCATTATTCAATCTAATTTTCTTGCGAAAAACATCGTTAATTATGGTTAAGGCGCCATACCTGAAAAAATATACTAAATAAAAGATTTGGTACTTTGATTTTATAGACAAAATTTTTTTTATAAACAATTAAAATTTTAATCAAAGCGTACTAATTGAGCGACGGATAATCAAAATAATCAAAAATAAGTTTTTAAAAGAAAGCGTTTGAGAAACTGTGGACGTATGTATTTGCTTAATTCATCACTTTGGAACCAAGCCAAATTAATAAAAAGCTAGTAATATTATAGTTAAACTTTATTGTCTTTATAGCTCTCTTAATTGAAATAGTAGTTGTAAAACAGAGTACGACTTACGAGCTAAAAATGAAGAATTTTATGTAAATGTCAGTTGGATATAGAAAAGAAAAGAGTTAAGAGCAGCAGTTCACTATAACGATAATGCTCATGCCTTTTTATTTTACAAATATCGGTACGAAATTTGGTATTGAGCTAAATTATGCTATCAGAAGAAAGTCAATAGTTTTGCTCCAAAAGAAGGCCGCGAACGGTTGCGTAATGGTTTAGTATCAAGGTGTTAATCAGAACATGCCATATAAATATTAATTTGATACATTTCTTGCTAAGGTACTTTGCTCTCAGGTGCATCTCTTATGAATGAAATCGGTTTGAAAAACGAGCGCATGCCCTCACTAGCAGATAAGCTACAACACAAGGCAGGCGGGTGTACTTTTCACACAATATTTTCCTTCGATTATAAAAATACGTTTAAGATGTGATTTGTACACGAGATCACTTTATTATGGACGTTCAGGAAATTGTTGCATACTAAAAAAGATTTTAGCTGGATTTAATCATGAAAGATATACACTCAAAATTTCGGAAGACGTTAAGGTACAGCAATAGAAGGGGTTATCAATCTTAAATAGGGGAAATGTTTATACCTGATTTTCATAAAAAATGTCTAAACCCAGAGTAAAGTAAAAGAAAATTTTCTACTCTACCGCTTCAGTTCTCAAATTATCTGACTTAATAAAAAAGCATGATTTTATAAATTTTCCAATAAATTAACTTAACTACCAAAGAAAAGATTTTTTTATTTACATATTTTAATTACGCTTGTCGGAAAGCACGGCCGTGTGCAAGGCGACGGTTTGAAGCCCAATTTAGGATTAAGGCCGCGTGAACAACTGTAATAACTTACGTGTGCTTAAATTATTCATATATTTAGAACTTGTCAGGTAATGAAATGCACATCTCCAAGGCAGGTAGTAGATAGCTACAACCATTGCCTGGCATCACTGTGGCTTTCGGATTTGTCGCTGAATGAAACCTTGGTACGTGTTTTAACGCGAATATGTTTCGTGGGATAATTCATTATTATGACTGGTATGTTTATTACTATTATTATTATAACTTTATATTCGTATGTATTACTCATTTGTTTATTTGTTGTTTAAAGTAATTTGTACCAATTTTCGATATTGTGAAATTTAATGAAGCTGTAGCGAATTTCCTTCTGAAAATTTTAAAATTTTAAAAATGTAAATTTTATAATTGAAATTAATTGTTTCTACATAATTTAAAGATTTAAGCTTAATTTAATTAATATGAATGTTTGTTGGGTACTCAATTACGCCAAAACAGCTGAACTGTTTTCGATGAAATTCTGGATTGAAATATGATACTTTTTATTCCGGGGGAAGGATTCTAATAGAACATATTAAACAATAGGACTGTGTATGCTTGCAACTTATTGTCTACTATTCTAGGACTCTAAAAATGCGAAGAATATCACGTACTAACACTTGAAAATCAATTAAAGAAGTTAAAATTCTATACCGTCTTATTAAACTAAAAATCAACAATTCACAAGCGTCTTTTAGTCAATACAAGTAGTGAAGAACATTAAGTATATCCAATCTGAATTATTTTAGATGTTTCTGAACAATGATTTTTGTCATAAGAGTTTTCTTAAATTCTCTTGTATGCGTTTACAGCTCATTTCTACTTCTTATCTTTCTCGGTGAAATAAGAATTTTTTCATATTCGACAACTTTAACAATCTTATTTTTAAGGTTTATTTTATTTTAGAGGTTTCGGAATTTTGAAAGTGACTAAAAAATTACTTTAACTTGTAATATGTACGAGACACCTTTATAGATAAAATTCAGGTGCACCACTCTAAATTGAACATTATGACGTGATAAAGTTATACTTTCACAAAACTTTTATTGGACAGCCTCACAAAAACAACTTCCCAAGTTTTGCTTCTATCATCGAATGAAGGAATAATAAGAAACTACCTATCAGAAGCAGGAATTCCGTCAACCGGTCTCAAAAAATACTTACTCCCGCGCTTCCAAAAGCAAAAAGAAAACGTGTTTGGAGTTGAGACTGGCGAAGATGTTGACTACTAATTTTTCAAAATTATTGCATTTGAATTGAAATTTCACTAAGCATATTTTGAAGCCAGCAGATATTTAAAGTTTGGGAAAGTTTTTATCTGTTGAATTATGTTTTATATCACTCGGGAAATCTGATTTCCCTGGTCTTGCTAGTCGGCATTGCTTATTTCAATTGCTCCGAAAATAAAAAGTACTTTTGAGCATTTTTGAAAATAACAAACTTTGTGGAAGTTCAAAATTAAGTCGTGGCATGATCCAATTATGTTCCTTGAATAAATAGTTGGACAGGTAAATGGACACTAAAACAGCTCGGAATGTGTTTTCAGAGAAAATGGACTTTAATAAACGAGCTTTTGTGGGTTTGCATGGGAACATGTAGGTTCCGGCGAGCAATGGCCATTATGTAGAATTGTGACTATTCTGATGTGATATCTAGAGCCACATTGTCCCTTGCACTTACGAACCCTCTTTACCTTCAACAAAATCCAGTTGCAGGGTTTCCTCTGACCTTCCCAGTCATAAGAATAGAGAGCAAATGTCTTTGCTGAATGCTTCAAATGCCTAAGCCACTGAATTTATTGGAAGTGACTTTGCACAGTGCTGTGATTTGAGGTGACGTTGCAATTAAATGGACTGTTTTTCGTTGGCGCAAATTCGTTTTGATAGAAATAAATTAATCTGTCCAAATAATGCTTTCTATTGTTCAATTTATTATATCTATGTTTTACTACAATAAAACTCAATATGACAATAAAGGAAAATATTAAAGTTTCCGAGATATAATGCCGTTCTTAAGTATAACAAGATTCAAACACAAAAATTACATCGACCACTTGTAAGTATAAATATTTTAACTTTTGGAATTTGTTGTTAACGTGTTATAAAACAAGCCAACTTTTCAAATTATTTTGCAGCTAAAACAAGTATGGTACAGGTAAGCTTTAAATTTTAATATCATGTTTACAAAATATGGTAAAATTTTGAAATTATAGTATCTCCACTAGTCCCCGTACTGAAATCGGTCTGAAAAAAATTACCAGGAAAATCGTAGAATCCTCAACAAAGTTTCTTGTATCATTAACTTGCGTGGATAAAGGCCTTTTCATTGAAACAGCTGAAATTAGTTACTTTTCGCTTTTGGTGGAGCTTTTTATAGAACATGACGTGAACATTTGGTTGCACAGTAGTGCATCGCCAAGTTCCAAATGATACTACCGGACACTGCATCCCTTACCCGAAGCGGTTCTAGGTAATTCTGGCATACCTAAGATTTAGAAGATACAAAGATACAACAAGATTGGTTTTTAGCATTTGAGGATATGAGCACCTAGCTATAATGTGTTCCAAGTTTCAAGTTCTTATCTTTAATGGATCCCGAGATATATGATATCAAAAATCGTCAATTTCGTAACATACTTACTGACACCCGAAATCTATAGGTCACTTCTAGAAGCGCTAGGAACTTGAAATTTGGTATGTATGTCATGTTAAGGGTACTAATGGGGAAATCTTAATATTATTGACTAGAAAGGTAGATAAAGGTAGATAAAGTTAGTAAGGCAGTTATCATAAAAGTATCGTTCAAGGGTGGTCCATAGAACCAAATCGCAAAGGTTTGTTTTCTGAAACTGTGTTAATGTCGTAAAAGAGCATGCAGTTACATTTCAAGAACAACGAGAGTTGACTATACGATCGTTGAGACTGATCGGTATCAAAAATATCAAGAGTGGTTTTATTTCCAAATGACAAGAAGATTTATACGTGTTTCCGTCGCTTCTAAAAAGAGGAAATGTCATTAAGTGTATTAATAAGATTTCAGCAGGAAACCCTAAATTGTGCTGTTCTTTGTTCAGTTAATGAGAAACCAACCTTTTCTTTTCTAAAGGGTCCACTTCGTTACTTTTTTCTGTTGGTATGAAAAATCCGACGCTCTTAGAAATGGTAGCATTAAATAATTTCCCGCGACATTTTGTGTTAAAAAAACAGAAAGTAATATTTCAATACTAAGACTCAATTATTGACGTAAAGCCTGGTACTCTCCGGAATTTGGCAAGTTTCTGATTCTTGTAAGCGAAGCGTACCCGAACAAATATAAAAAGAATTAATTAAAAGCAAAATCCTTTGCGATAGCCTTGAAAACTATTATGCAAATTAATTAGCAGATTAAACACCTGCACCTTGCCCACCTAACACAAGCCCAAACATCTAAACTTTTTTCGACTTCATTTAACTAACTAATGGAATGAAAATCACCTACCTGTCTGGAAAGTTAGGTAATCTTTGAGGAAAAAGTCTCCTTTCACGGATTTGTTGGATCTTCTTGTGGCCCCCGAAAAAGCAAATTTGCATACGGAGTCATTACGAAGTTTTACTTTTTCGGAAAGGAGGTTATCGATTTTTATCTGAAATATACGTAGATTGAGATAGCGTGCCTTGACTAACAAAAATCCTTTCTGCATACAAAGATTCATGTCAAAGACAAGTACAATTTGCGAAACAACACATTTTTTGTTCTTGGATGTAGAAATGGACTCAAGTTTTCGGCATCTAAGCTACTATGTCTAATTTTTTCCACATGCCTTCAAGGAACCCCGCAGTGGGAATATTTTCGGGTCTGTTGATTTACACCCTTTTCTTGTTAAGCAACCTCCGGCAGGGAGTATTTCTGGCAAACAACCAGGAAATCACGGAGAGCATTATAGAAATTAATTTTTCCCAAGTTAAAGTAAGACGCTTCGAAGAATTCTAGATCCATTTGGCACTGGCCGCCAATGAGGCTACGGTGCGGGTTAGAGGTAGAGGTCTTGACCGGAACCTAACCTCAGAGGACTTTAAGTAGAAGAAAGGTGTTATTGCTTTATATAAATCTTACGGAACCCTTTTATAGCCGGTTATTTCCGAGGAAATACATAAATAAATCTAATGCAATAATTAAAAGGTAAGGATTTTTGTTTGCTGTGCAAATTTTTGTTACTTTCCTTTATTTATTAATGGAATTCAAACGATCTAAAGAAATATACACAAATAAATAAATGTGAAGAAATTATGATAGTTGGGTTTGCAGAAAATTGTGTAGGTAAAAAATATGAATGCATCAACGTAATAAAAATTTGCATATATTAACACACCCTTTGAAAAGACGAATATACATAAATAAGCAATTTGTTGCCTAGTGGAATATTAAAAACAAAATTTGTTCTTGAATATTTTGAATAACACACACAACCTCATTTGCGAGAGAGAAAAGTACATAAAGTCGTACCTGGATAGTCAAAGTTGGATAGAAATTCACTCAACTCTTTTGACGTAACTCACGTAACGCTTTAATAAATAAACCGCGGGCCGAGAATAATCATTACCTTCCAAATTTCTTGTATAAAAATTAGCTATGAATAAAAATAGGATACTCAAATCCTAAGTTCTTACTCAGGAATTATGATTAAAGTTGATTATTTCCCACTCAAAAAGAATAATCACGACTTATTATTTGGAATTATCATGATTTGTGTTTTAATTTTTCAGTAGCTTCCATCGTATTTTTACGCTTTTCTGCTGGTAGAATTAGAAATTTAATGCATCCCCTTAACCCCTTCACCCACACTAAATTTCTCCTAATCTCAGAGAGCTCAAAAAGGTGTCAGCCTATAGAATTCAACAACAATTAGCGACTGAAAGTTGTGGAAGCTTTTTGAAAAACCTTGAACTCACATGCTGATGAAAATTTTTGAAGGTTACTGAACAGTTTTAAATGCACATAAGTTTTGTTGAAAGCTGTTGGAAATTTTTGAATGATGTTGACCCGTGTTGAATGTAGTTGAATATTGTGGAACACTATTATACATTATGGCACATTATTGCAGGCTTTGAACATGGTTGAATTCTGTAGAAAAAAAACTGTCTCATGGCCTAGTATACAAGATAATTTCAATTCTGTACAACAATACACGTGAAACGTGTACAATAATAAATCTCTTATTAGTTTTTATGGTAACTGGCTTGCAATTTTTGTAGAATTTGTATTGACATAAAATGTTAATATAGCGAAAGTGTTACGAATTTTAATATTTGGATTTTTCGTGGTTATATTTAAACTTTCAGTTTTAAAGCTTAAAGATAATTCAAGATTTGCCTTATTAACTTAACTTTCAATATTAGATATAATTTTTGAAAAGTTCGTCAAAATATATTACCTGAGATATAACACGAAGTTTAGAATGAACGTTTGAAACAGTTAGGTTTTCGGCACAAAAATTAGTAAATATGTTAGTAGTCTAAGGAAAAGGGTACTAAAGACACAAACGCACGGCATAAAAACACATCACATGACGTGTCATGAATGACACAAAGAGAAAACATCAAACAGAATTTAGAAAAAGGAAAATATTCGATAAAAGTATAGCATGAACGGGTATATTCATTCGTTTGTTCATTTATTGTTTATATTGGGGAATGTACATAAAGATTACAATATTTTTCAGATAAACTCAAAACTAGTAAGTAAAATAACACTTTCTAGAACGAACAACAAGTCTGAAAGTAATTGTTTTTATATCCCATAGCCTTGGAGAGTCTAAACATGTATTTGATAAATGTGGCTATTAAAAATTGTCGCCTGTTCTTATGTATACATATCGTATTTATTATAAGTTCCATATGTATGAGTCTTATATTGACATGATTTCTTGAACCTTAATTAAAATACCTCATATAATAACCTAATGACCTTTGAAATTGTAGACTTTTCCAATATTTTATCATATTGGATTTTAAGACCATAAATCATAATTTAGATTTGCCTATGACTAGTAAAGCGTATTACGAAATGGGAAACTATTTCATAATTCTAAACAGGGAACGAATGAATTATTCGTAGAAACATATTCACTTTTCTCTATAAATGGCCATAAATCTTAGATGCCAATCACTTTTTAGGTGTATAACCAAATGAGGGTTTCATCGCCCTCATTCAGTGGTCACATCTTGTGGTAGTCAATTGAGTCCTTGTGATGACATATGGTACACACATAGAAACGTGCACTTTATAGGCCACGATTGTCAACAGCTTTTAGTCAATAAGTGCTCATAATTTAAGGGACTTGCATGGCTGGAAAGGGGTAGATATTGATAAAATTCTCTTTGAAAATTTTGTCATGTGCACATAACATACTGGAAATAAATTCATAAATTCAATGCCAATGCCATTTCTCTGGTGAGCTGGGAATGTAATCTGGAGAGCATGCAAAGACGCATGATGCACATTGAAAAATTCAACAAGATGTAAGGCGTCTGAAGCGCACGTGTTGGGCATATTAAAAACGTTATTACACAGCTTATTAAATTGTGATGCATCGGCAACGAAATGCCGGGGTACAGTGTCAAGAAGGAAAATATTTCTAATATTGATAGTCGGAAAAATGTCTCATTCTTTGAATTTTTTGTTTTGCTTGCAAAAATATATAATTTTATAAGAAAAAAATAGACGAGGACTAGTTCAGTACTTAGTTCAAAACAATCGATTTGATATTTTTTCATAGTTTACCTACCTTTCTACCCCCCAAAAAAAGTTTACCTAATTACCTAAATGTTGCCGAAGTTTAGAAATCAATATGAATTTCAAAGTAGTATCGTCCGTCTAGTGTCAACTATCACTAACAAAAACTGGCGATTTTGGGGAAACAGTTCTAAGACTTGTAAGGCTTGTCCAAAGGTAGATTTGTTGCCGACTTTTGATTGTCACAAAATCTCAAAACCAAATGTAACATAAAGTCCACTGACAGAGGAAAAATGTTAAATAAATTTTGCCAAAAAGATAAAACTGAGGCTTTAAGGAATATTTGTACATGTATGTGTATTAGCATGAGGCCTTAGTGATATGACTTTTGCATTGACTTGTATCTCTTTTAAATACTTTTGTAATTTTTTTTCCTTTCCTATCTTACTTTTGAAGGTGGTTTTCTTCTTAGTTAAAGGGCTTTAATTGTTTGTTTTTGCTAAACACAAGTCCAAATCTTCACTGTTAGGTCTTTAAGAGACACTTCTTGTATGAGAGTGCTCTGTTAAGAAGAAAAGAAAAGTAATAAGGAAGGGATCTGAAATAAATAGAAAAAAAAGGTAAAATAAGTCCTTTACAAGAGAATGCTGACGAGCCCAAAGAAAGGCCTTCCAAAATGTGAAATTATATCAGCAGTAGATTAGCATTCGATCGATACTTGGCAAAGTCTTCTTAGGTCTCGCGAAAGTAGCTGTCTTGAAAGGGCGATTGTATATTATTCATAGATAAGTCAAGGTCTTAAAAGATATTCTTTTGTCAGATTTGAAGTTAGCCAAATAATAAATAGGCTCTACGATAAATTGAACTTGACAAAAAATTGCGAAGTTTTCGGCTTTACTGCTTAGGGTTTCGTAACAATTGTAGAGGATTATTGAAGTGATATGAATGTCATTGATTTTTGAGAAATGCTGTTGTCTATACTTGGATTTCATAGTTCAATATCATCCTTCATTTTTTAAGTCGATTTGAAAATTTAGTAATATGATTCAAACTTCCCTGAGTCCTTTTCAGGTGTGTGCAGTAATTTTTGAGGAATATGAATCTTGGTAAAACATATAAAATTTAAGCAACATAATTAAATCTTTTCGAAATTTACCTGACTTCCTTAAAGAATATGTGTCGAGAAAATAACAAGGAAAGGAAAGAACAGAGGATACTTTATGATCTATAATTTAAATTTAATTCAGAGCTATTCTATTCTTTTCAACATTTGGTGTTTTCTAGATTTCTCCGAGCAATATTTTGTAAGATCGTGGGTAGGGTAGCGAATGTGAAAAGATCGAAGAGAAAATGATAAAAATGTTTGAGCTGCACTTTAACGTTTTAATTTGATGCCTAACACAAAGGAAATTATTTCCTCCTACTGATGACCAAAGAAAATTGTTTCATTCTATTCTAATACCCAAAAACATCCCGAAAATCAAAACAACTCCTCATTATTTATGTCTGTAATTAGGTTAAAATTTATTAAAAAATATCTGCAGATGTGCTTAACTTCAATTTTCTATGTAAAACAGTTTCTGAGAAAAACGATTGTGACAGACACAGACACAGACACTGATTACTCCATAAGTTTAAATTTTTCCAATTGAAACCCTACCACAGGAACTAAATTGAATCGCTAAAAAATTAGCAAAAATTTCGAATAAGACTAATAAATAAAATGCTAAGTTGTAGTGAAGGAAATATAAGTAAGATAATCTTTTTTACAGATGATTTTCATATTTTTAACATTTGGGAAAACACCGAATCGAATACAAACGCTACGGTCTAAAAGTCAAAAAAGCTGCTTTATACACGTATTACAAAATTTCTTATTGCAAGGCATCAAGCAAGCTGACACTGACGCAGTGCGTTCTTTATAAGACGTACAGGTTAAGCCTAGTGGGCTATTTTTCTTCCATCCATTCAAAGTTAGTTTTAAAGCTTATGTGAGCAGCTCTATCCAGCAAAAATTAAATCATCCATAATTTTACTGTGTATTACAGTAGCTTAACATGACTCTCCATAACCCCCTAATTCGCAAAGTTCCTTTTTGAACGATGGCTTAACGCTTTATACATTTTTATATACTTTAAAATTAGATAAAGTTAAGCAAGTATATCCACCTCGTGGGAAAATTCGTTTTTCAGTAAAATATTTTGTGAAGAAAATTTTCAGTGAGAGAGAATTGGAAGACATAGATACAGATAAGAATGATTAATAGGAACTATGCCTATCGGGCTTTATTATTAAAATGGCTGTTCCTAAGGATAAACAACCCTTTTCTTAGACGCACCACAGTTCGAATAAGTCATTTTATAGCACATATGGAAACGATTAACTCGTTGCTCTTAATATACTTAGTATATGATCAGATTAAATAGACTTGTACGAATTAATTAATTTTGTTTCAACAATGTACTTTTCTATCTGAACTAAGCACCTACGAGTAAGAACTTGATTGATAGCTTTGGTGAAAGATTTTAGGTAAAATCTGCCAGTATTGGACTCACGAGTGTAACACAGACGTCGATACGGCCATAGCAGCAAAACGAAAAGAGTTTGCCATCAAATAATAAATTTGTCAGAAAATAAGATTGAAAATCTAAAAATGTTCTAGATTCTAGAAGAGAGAATGTTACAAAAAAAAAAAAAAACAAACAAACACATAAAAAGTAACTTCTGGTAAGCTTTACGCGAACAACAAGAAATCTTACGTGTTTGGTTTTATGTTCCAGACAAGAAATATTTCTATCAATTTTTTTTAAGTCGTAACCCTCTGCTGGAAAGCTCAAAAGATGTTAAATCAATTATTCTAAATTGTCCATTGAAATTTACGTGCCTTACCACACAACGGACGGCTATGTCCATTAAAAGAACTCGGTGAATTAATGAGAGGAAACTGCTAAGCGTCTCGTCTTCTTTTTAAAATCTTTTTAAGGGTACATTAAACGGTACTGCTAATGGTCTAATGGTCGCTATAAGCCTTTCCCTTATCGAGAAAACTCCGATTAATGAAGCATATTCGGAGAACAGGAGCGGAGTGGAACTGTTTCTGGTGCTTCCATTTAATCGCTCCGGCCAGTATCTCTTCGGACTCGCTTCCTTTAGAAAATCGCTTCGAAAAGTTATGAGCGCTTTCCTAATTTTCGAACACACCAGGGCTTCAGGAATTTCAGGTTTAGCAAGAAGATTCGCAGTGGCTTTAAGGAAGGTCTGGTCTTGCAATGAAAATAAATATCCGTGAAATTCTGCAATAATTGTAATGATTATAGCACATCTACTTTTATTTACTTCAACCGGCTTACTGAGGAATTTAGCCATTTGCACATATAACCTAGCAGGTGAAAAATTTGATAGACGAAAAAAACTTGCTCAGAAGAGATAATTTCGGAAATATTAAAATACTTACACATGAGAAAGAAGAACATAATTCACAAATTTTATATAAATTTATTTGTGCGTTTCATGTATAAAATTTAATAGCAAATAGTTTCTTGTCGTGGTAATAAAACGACTATTTTGCTAGTTTGACTCCATGCAAGCATGCAACGGACACATCTAGGTCAAGCTAACTTGGTGCCTACGTACTAATACGAGTAGGGCAATATTAAAACATGTGTTAAATTGCATGTTAATAATTGTTATGAAGCCATTTAAAAATTTAAATTAAAATAGTTACGAGTTCTAATACCAAAAACTTTGTTTCAATTGCCGGCATGATCTGAGGAAGGTTAAATACTAAATACTAATATTAAGTTTAAGTTTATACTTTTACTTTGTTTAAGACGAGACAACATGTAATATACGTATGTTTCTGTAAAACAGGTTTAATCTTATACAAGGTATTTGGTAGATGGACAAACTGGACATATGTTGATGTTGTTTAATTTTATGGAAAAGCCGACAATAATGTTTTTTCAGGCCCAATCTGTTCATAAATTTCCGAACGCAAATGTGTCTAGCAACATATAGAAATAAATAATGTCAACGTATTTTTCGTTTATATATCACCATCGTTAATAAGTTAATAAGCGACACCTTTAAAGTGAAATACAATTCTACTTTAATTAAAATAATTACAACTTCACTAGAGAAATCTCATCCATGTATCGGACCTTACCCTGAAACTAGTTAATCATACAGAGAAATTTGTAAAATAATTTCAATTCTGAGAGCTTTTCAATTTGTTTCAATGAATATTCGAAAAAGCGATTTACTTTAAATGGAGTTCTTGCGCGTAGATTAGAAATAATAAAAAGTTATTAATGTAAACGATGACTTTAAGCAGGTATTATCAATAGTAAGGAAACAATATCATGGAAAAATGAAGAGATAGAAAGCTGTATAATATCGTCTATGTAGATCTTTTCTCAATTCAAAATTCAAAATAGTGTGAGAAAGTAGTGAACCGATTTTATAAATTACGTCACCTTTCAAAAGTCTACAACTTTCGAAATAACGTCGATAATATATGAAAATTTTTAGGAAAAATTTCTGCGTTTTGTTTCTTACACTGATTTCACTGATTTAAATCGTAGTAGTGGAAGTAATGCCGCAATTGGTTCAATGGATATAAATGGACAATATCGGATATCTAGAAATGATGCTATGATATAAAAGATCCCTCTAATTTTATGATATAATATTTGTAAATAACGAGCTGGACATATTTAATGCAATGTTTTTATTCAAAGCAATATTTACATCAAAGATAAGCAAACTAACTTCACTCTTTCATACGAGTGAAAGTTAATCTTATAGTAAAACTGAAAAAGCTTACAATTAAAAGTCTCAAAATAAAAGTAATTAACATCTAAAAATGAAATAGGTTTATATAAAGGTCTTCATTCAGTTTTTGTTTTCCGCAAAATGCAGTTGATTTTCTGGTTATATAATTTTTATTTCACGATGGTTCGGACAAAGCTCGTTAAAAGTAAATTCTGAAATAGCTTACCTTTAATCTTGCCTCTTGCCTCTAAAGGAAAGTCTCAAAGAGATTTTTTTCTCTGGCTGCTGACTGCACATCTCGACATCTGAACTTATCCTTATAAACAAAGCAGTTGTTGCTGAAAGGCGCTTTATTATTACAGGGCTAAAAAGAGTTCCATACCATCAGCGGAACGCCCTAAACGAGTACTCAGTACGAGTATCCTCGCTTGTTCACATTGGATAATAAGTTTAAAAGCAGAGAGCTCGTTACATAAATAAGGTCTCACTGGGAAGTTGTAGTACAACTTCGAAGACGTCGACCATTAAGACGTCGGGAGAAAGGCGTTGTTATGATATAATGGCCTTTTATTGTCTAGCTCCTTAGTTGCAAAGTGCAGTATTAAAGGGAAACAACTCCAACACTTACAAAATTTCTTGTTGAAATAGATTTCCTCCTTAACTTTGATTGCATTTCTCAGGCCAAGTTAGAAGGAAGTGGAAAGTTTTGCTTTTAAGAAGAAATTAGACGAATAATCAGGCGACCCCCGAGGATGAAAATATTTCATCTTCCTTCCAGTTGCGGTTTGGATGCAGCTGACCGGAATAGCAGCATACACCGCTCCCGGATTTCCACGGAGCAGCCGACGGCGAACTATATTTCATAAAGTAATTCAATTGACATAAGCTTCTATGGCAAGACCTCCTCGCGTTCCTGTGTCCGTCCTTCCTTAAATTGATTTTACTCCGGCTAACATTTACTGCTCGCCGGGATATCCAAGGGATTTTAAAAGCAGCATTCGTCTTGCAGAGGAACTGCAAAAAGGAATATCTGATTACAAAGCCCTACCAGCCTGACGGGAAGCAATTCGCTATTTTATATAACACATTCTAGATTTTAATTAGCTAAGGAAACTCATAGCTGCACTTCAATATTCCTTGGCAACGTGCAGGAGGTGGAGCACTTGATTGATTAAATAACTTTATCAGTTTTGATATAGTTCAGGATTAGGATCCCCGAGCAAAATCCAAGTTCCAATAATTTAATTAAGTTAACAGAAGTTTCTAACTGGAATAACTTTATTAAAACGAAGCCCCCAGCGATAACAGAAATGACGACCTAAGCTCATCGAAAGTACATCTTCGCGGTGGCTAGCAATGTTTAGCAATTTGTTTTAAATTATCCACAATCTTGGGATGATGGAGATGGAAGAACCAGACCTTCATAATTCCTGATAATACCAGCTCGCAATGAATTTCTATACATAAAACACTTTTAACGTTTGTTACTTGTAATGAATCACCAGTGTCTGAGGAAGGATATAATTGGAAACTATTATAATTTACTTTTGCGGTTATAAAATGAGTTTCTACGCTATAAATGGAAATTTATTGACTGTAGCGTAAAATGTTACAAATAGTAAACTTCTTGGTATTTGCTGAGGAATGCGATTTACAATTGCGTAATTAAAATTTGATTTATAAACTTACGTATTGGAAACTTAGTGTAACGCGGATTTATAAAACAGAATTACTATATTCACAGTATAAATTCAGACACATATAATTTTAATGTTGGAGATCGATAGACTTTATATTAACTGCCCAACCTGGAGGAATTCTTTCATCTTAAAGTCACATATTTCGATCTAAAATTATATTTTGCTTTATCCACTTTCTACAAGTTCTTATTTAACTTCAAAACTAACACTAATTTCACGCAATCCGACTAATTCTTAAATATTTAATAATAATGAAATTTTGCGCTCTTTTAAACGCATATAAACCTATTTTATGTGGGATTTAATTCGCAGCAAAGCTTATGCCACCTTCAAAATAAATAGTTTATTTATAAAAATGAAGTGTATGACTGTGATTTCAGAGAGGAAACTTACATTAGAACTGACTTGCTTATTTTGGCGATGCATAAGTATAATTACCATTTTTTAGAATATTTTTCTATTTGTGTCTGTTTACTCTAGTTAATTTTTAAAAACCACTCGGTTAGCGCCGATCCTTTGAAGAGCTTATAAGAAATTGTCAAAAGCTACAGCACAGACTTCCGTTTCATTTTCGTATCTCTAGGAGTTGTACAAATCTCGTGAGCTTTTCATGTTGCAAGTTTGTACATGGTAACCTTAGTAAGTATTGAACTGGTTTAAGAAATTTTTTTCTGCATAACCCCTTGAATATCGATAAAAGAAACTTTAAAAATATCAAAATCATATCATTGGAAATTAAAAACTAAATTTCCTTGAGACGAACTGTGTAAAGGATTAAAAAGTGAAGTGGAACAATCCAACCCGCCATAAATTCCTGCAAAAGAGAAGGTGTTATAAACTACTTAAGGCAAATATTGCTCCCTTTATTGTCCTTCTCGATTCAAAATCGGTGTTAGTTTCCTTGCTCACAGATTACGAATATGTAGGCAAATTTTACAAGGTACAAAGGAGGACTGGAAGTTGTTTTAACTTATTACAGGATGCCATGTCAATAGAAAGCATCATTAAAACAGTTAATATTCTTGAAATAAGTCACAGTCATGTTGGAACATAAGTAATGTCCCAAACCTAAATACAGATTCAGAAAAAAAGTATTGCTTGTGTACACCAAATGCCACATGATTTCCAAATAATACTTAATACTTTTAATATCTTTTAACAATACCCTCTAATTTAATTAATTGTAGTTCTTTTTTTAAATAAAATTCTTAGTCGTTACTATGCACAATTTATTGGGAAGAAAATATTAGACAGGTCTACAAAATTCTACTTGCTTTTGGGTACTGGCATAAAAAAGGCAATTTTGCATAACTAACATGTTCTTAATACGAATCTGCAAAAACTTAATCATACCCCGTGTAATCTTTTTAAGAAAAATAAATCACAAACGTAGCTTTTGCTACTTTTCAAAATTATTATTTAGGAGAATACTGATATGCTTCTTAAATTCAAAACATTGTTTACATACATACGTAGATTGTTAAGTATAGCTGTGAAAAACTTGCAAAGGATGTTAGTGTATTTTGTAGAAAGAATTTTGTCATATATGTATAAGCTCGAAAGCTCCACTTTCACGCTCTTTCTTTGGTTGTTCAGGATTCCAGACATAGAAAACTTCTCAAAATGTAATTTATTATGCTTTTACACTTTGACTTAAGACACAAGTTTAGATTTGTACTATTTCTGGATTTGCACAACATCCCATTAAGTTTTTAAAGCTGTTCATAGTCTTGAAAAAACAGGGTTCCTTTCATGTTGAATGCTGTTTTATAAAAAAATACCACGTAACTAAATTTTCGTTTTTTAAGTTTTAAATACAGATTTATTTTATATTTACACATAATCCTTATAAGTAACAGGAAAAATGCTTAAACTTATTTTATTATGTAATTTGAGTCTATAAATCCTTCACCGATATGCTAATACTAAAATTATCTTTTCTAAATTTTATTTTTCAAAATTTTCATTGTTTAATTCTAAACACTGTTGGCCTGTGTTATTATTGAATAAAAAAATTTTAGAACAAAAAAGAATTTACGCTGAATATTTTCAACGAACCCATAGTCACATGCTGTCTTCAAAAGAGTAATATTTTTAAATAATTAAAATTTCAAATTTCTGCCTAAATTATGTTTGTTTGTTTGTATTTGTTACGTTATTTTTTATGCTTTAAGTAGCTTATTTTCTAGAAAGCTTTTATTAAACGCTTTTAATTGACTTTAAATTGAAAGTTTACGATTTCATTCGATTTTACTAATATTCCAACACTAATTCCTAAACAAACTCTCATGTAAGAATATAACGATTCCCGTGCAAGCGATTCATTTACTTTCATACTGCAGTGCTGCTTAAAATGTAAGTTATAGTATTTTGCCTGTTTGTCTGTCACATTATTTGTTTGTTAATTTAAAGATGCAGCAAAATTATAATTAAATAGTCGTGATTAATTATGACCTTTCTGGTTCAGTCACTAGTAGCTTCTAGCTGAAAGAATAGGTGTATTTTTCTTATTCCGTACTAAACAATAACATTTAAACAAAACATCTGAATGTTACTTTTTATGCTGCTCGTAGAATGTACAAGCCACCTTTGCATTTAGCGTTCATATTCATTTACGAGTATGCATAAAACTTTAGAGTGTAGAGTGAAGATGGGTGAATTTTTAAATGTAAAGACAAAATATAATTGATTTAAAAAAATTCATTTTTCGAATCGGTTTAATTGTCTTGAAAATTAGAACTAAAGGGTGCGTTTCAGCACTTTAACGAATTGATTTTGTACTGCTTTCATAAGTGTTGGAAAAATATTTAGTTTTAACCGACTTCACTCATTTCTGACCCTAGCCTTTTACTAAATATTTGAGATTATTTATTTAACTATCCTAGGACCTATGACTTTTCTGGCATATTTTTAAAATTAATTCTCATTCAGTCTTTTCGTTAATTCTATTCTGGGTGCAATATTGTAAAAATTTCAATTCAATTGGATGAATAGTTCCATAAGCCTACTGTGAAAGATTTCTGAAAACGTGATTTAGGTAAACTTATTTGTCCTTATACAACAGTAAAATTAGAATTTGATTTTTGAGAAATTTCCTTATGTGAAAAATTGGAAAATTATAAAATTTTGGTTTAAATTTTGAAAATATTGAACTTGAAGACTAAAGTTTATGTGATGGTAAAGGTTCATATGTCTACTTTGAATTATCTCATTTGCATATCTTAAACTATTATATCACGCGGATTCCACTGAAGAATTGTACTACATGCAACTACATTTTGGCCATTGGTTATTTTACTACATTGTTGGCATCTAATAAAAAGGCCCCACGGAGTATACCCATAACATGTACGCATAATACTCAGTGACAGCCCCTGAAAAAAAGCGATTTTCATTAAAATCCAGGTCACGGCACATGTGACCGTTCGCCTGATGCTCAAGAGGCTTGAATATATGAAGTGATACAATTCCCTCTGGTTGGCTTCGATACAGGAAATTTGAAAAGCTACGCAAAGGTAAGATCCTTTTAGATACCTGTTGCTGTCATATAAAATATCTCTGATATACAAAGCTACACGTGCCAATATGATTCCCATGAGATAATATTTTAGCTAGGACCGCATAGTATGTTTTCACGTATGCATTAGCCAGTGTATTCTCCTGGTATATGTCCATCGTTACAAAGAAAGTTTTAAATGCATACACGTACTAATTACGTATCACAGGATTTAGGATTATCTGAAGTGTTATAGGCATTTCATATTATCATTTATTCATTTTATTCGTTTATTATCTTATTGAATAAGAGGTAATAAATTATTTTCTGTAACTAACCATTTTTGCAATTAGAGGACGACCTTAATACGTGATAAATGTGTTTGGACTCAATATATTAATTCATCCATAATGATATTTATACAGTTAAGTAGGTTTCTTGGAATTGAAAGTCTACTTTGTTATACTCTGCTAGAAAGATCGATAGGTTGTTAAATGTACATGACATCCGAAGTTGAACTGTTTTTGGAGCTATTTTTTCTTAGAAGATCTCTTGCTTGAAAAAGGATATCTTGCTAACTTGCATATATTCCATATTACAGATATAGTTATAACAACAAAATATTTCACTTGAATTTTTGGAAGCCATGGAATTTGGAATTTGGTTTTCTACACCAAAAAATTCAATTGTATTCCTCCGGGTTACCATTCGAAAAAGCTTTTTATAAAACTATCAAAAGTATTTTCCCCCGGAATTTATGAAACATGATCATCGGCATTTTTTTCCAAATATGTTTTGATTACTAAATCTCTCCAGAACAAGTAAAAGGTACCCGTTTTGAAGCAAATGATTGCATGTAAACGAAAATTATATCGTTTGAGGTTTTTTTGGCGGAAATTCCAGAATAATTTTTTTCAGAAAGATATAAATAGTATATCAATATTTAAATAGTATAATCGTACCAGCAGAACGATGTTAACAAGTATAAACTTAGAAACTTCAACTTTCATTCACCTGTTTTTCACCATACACTCGTCTATTGTAGGACTATAAATAAACGAGGACTCGATTTAAATGAATTTACTACTTTAATTGATTGGATTGGAAACCAAGATTGAATTAATTCAACAATTAATCAACATTGTGTTGGAGCTGACAGCTTTCCATGCACAGCAAGGCACATAAATACTTGCGATAGTAAGAAGTCCTTGCATATAAGGAATATTTAATAAAACAATTTAGTATTTAATAAAGAAAACGAATGTACGTTTTATTTTTTTTTTTTTTATTTTTTACACTTGAAACAAATTTTACTCTGTTTCTGTTTGCTGAAAGGTTTTACTTTTTAATTTATGAGAGTTACACAGCGTAAAGAATCCACTGAATAGGAGAACCATCTTCTTTACTTTTGAACTTTTGATTCCCTCAGGTTCTTAAAGTAATTTGAAAATGCTCTAACATCAAAGTTTAAAATTTCCCAGTGGATTTTTCCTTCTAAAGAAGAAAGAAGTTTATTGAGTATTTTATCAGCTCTGTTCCACCACTTAATTTTTCCTAATAGTAATATTGTATCAGTTTCTTAGAGATCGATCGGTCTTTATAAGGGTTTCTTCCCTTTGCGGCTTATTCCTTCGTAAATCAGATTTTCCTATCTCGTTAGATACAGAACTACGGATGGAGTTCTAGTTGTCCAGTACTAGCCTTTACTCAGGATTGTTTACTTATTTACTTTCGACATTTTTATATTTCTAAGAGTAAATCTTCAGATGAAAATCTCCGTCTCATCTGATAATCAATTTACTGATATTGTTTTTGTAACATTTCTTGATTATTAAAAGAAAATTTGGTTGTTGTACTTCAAATATCTTCCCCCATCAGCTTTCCACTTTGGAAATTATTCCCTATTACGAAGAATGGCTAAAGACTTTTTCTTTTCAGTTTGCCGAAATTAGTTCAATTGAATTTGTGAAGTTCCAAATCTGCAGATTTTGTAGTCACTTAAAAAAGCGGAAGGCTTTAAGTTTTATCGGCTTGCAAATAGTCCTAATCAATTCGTCCTTGGTAGAGTAGCGAGAGAAATGGTCCATTTCGAGAATCTGGCCAGAGACCGGCAAACAACCCTTTCATTATCCGAAAAATTTTTGGGATCTCAGGGACGCGAAAGCATTTCGCCTTAATATTGTGACGTCCACAAGTTTAGTAATCTGTAGAATAAATCCGGTCAAATTCTAAGATGTTCTGGCGACAATAAAGCATTAAACGGTGCTTAATGGTTGGGTGACCCGGTATTCCGGGGATATGGCTCATTTTTGCGATAATTAGCAATCTACTTTAGATTGAATTAATCATCGCCTTGACATTTTGTAATCCCCGTCAAAATAACCTTAGGCTTGAAATATTGCGATCCACTCGAATTTTAGTAGGGAAACTGAAGATTCTACCCTTTGGAAAATTCGATCGCTTCCCCCTTACAAGAAGCATAGGAGAACTAATTCAATTGCTATTGATTTCGCTCCAGTTCAAACTTCGATTAAAATTAATTATCATTTTCTAAAGGCAAACTAATTTTTTTATAATACTTATTGACACGTCATGCTTTAAGAAGAGCATTGAACAAGAATGAATAAGAAAATAATTTTTTAATTTAAAGAGAAATTGGAACCAAGAAAATAAAAGTTCATTAAATATTAATTAGCGATGAATTGTTTAAAATTGTTAGTTGAATGGAAATAAGCTATGAATAGTTAACCTGGATTAAAAATATAGGAAAAGAATTGGGATGTGTTAAAAATAAACACAAATGATTGATTTAATCTTCCACCCATTCTCGAATGCTATTCTTTTTGACACCAAAAAATAAAAAAAAATATTTAAAAACCCGACGGTGGTCTCGCATTAACTTGAGATATTTGAACACAGCTTAAGACGCTCCGGGCTTCTCTCGACGCGGCAAGAAGGTTTAGTTTACGTCATTGTTATATAATACTATTTTATTTATGACTTTATATTAGCCATAGCAGCCGGAACCGAAATTCGCTATTACCTAGCTATGACGAAGCTAAAAAAGGGTAACTTATTTATGGGGTTGTAAACTGAAGCGCCGTTAGATGGCGTTAATTAAATCGATCCCCAAACTTAATTATTTCTTAAACGTGCGACTTTTATAACCTTCATATTCATTTTTAAGTGGTCGATAATGAATATTTGATTTTAGACCTTGAATCCCTTTGGGGCTTATTAATTGCAAATTCACTGACTTCATATTGTACGGAAATTCTTTATTTTTCATGCATCTAACAAACATTTTGATTCTTGATCTTTTGAACTCTTTTTACTTAAAGGGTTTAACACTCGCAATGGTTTAAAGAGAACTAAACCAAATTGTATTGAACGCTTATTGATTGATCCCACAGGTTGAGCGGGATAAAATAAACATTTATATTTAGCTTGGTAGGTCTAAAACGAAACCTGGAAAAGAAGGTATCTCTTTTAGTATCAAATTTCATTTCTTTGCCTGGCCCATTCATGCGTATGGATGATTCATAATAAATCAGCATAAGTTCATTTTACGTATCTAATTTCGAAATGAAATATGTTGATTCCTAGTATTATGAAATATTAGGCAAGAATTTAATTTCATACTTTCATATTATTGCAAAATGGCCTGATTTATCAGAAAACCAAGCTTTCTCTTTGAAAAATCAACATGAATCTGTGGTTAATAAAAAAAGTACTCCATTGGCTTAATCAACATATCACAATCAAATTAACAAAATACTTACTCAATGAAGCCAATGGAGTATTTATCTAAATAGAAATAAAATAAGTGTACGATTCGCTAAAAGGGCCAGTTAGTGTTTAACTTTAATGAAGGTAAGAAAAGATACGAGTGTTTTTTGGTCTGAAACCATAAAGACTAGAAATAAATTCTGCTATTGCGAGGCTGGGTAGAAAAACTTTCGAATTATTAATGCAGTTTCTGATCCCGGTAGTATTCTTAAGTTGTATATGATTCCAGGAGATGGAAACAGGTGTCAAATACCGCAAATAAAAACTGGAGAACCCATTCCAACAACACTGCTTCATGGAAAATTTCTCCTTCCTCTCACGATGGCAACATGTTAAATTTGATGTTATAGGAAATTAAAAGCGGAATAAATGAAACGTATCCATATTTAACATTTTCTTCATAATTTTGCTATTAGGTATTATTGTATTAAGACGACATGTCATTATCCCCTTGAATGCCCCTTCGCTGATGAGGATGGTTGGAATTGGACTCATCTTATGAATATTAAACTTGGAGAACAATTGAAAAAAGTTGATATAAATTCTAAAGACAGCGACCATTATTAGTAACATATCAAAACGAAACAGTAAAACGAACAGTAAAAATGTTTTCAACCAATATTTTACTAATAATATTATACTTCTTTTGCGCCAACGCGGAGCAACCTGTGCCACCAGATATTACCTTAAAGGATAGGAGCAACATAGATTTCTAATTAAATCTACCCAATAATGAGTCACTGGAAGTTGAATTATCTTGTGGGCTTATGACATATTCTAATAATAGCATCACTGTCAACGACAAAGAGAAATCAAGAATACATCATCATCATCATGATCATGATCATCATCATCATCATCATCATCAGCATCGTTTCCATTAAAACTGTTGAAGCCTATCGAAGGTTTCAGGCAAGGCTTAATCTAAAAAGAAATTAAAATTGCTGGATATATAGAGAGGCATTTCAAACCCGAATTCAATTTCATAGTTTCCAATTTTCCATGTATTACTATTTCCAATGCAGGGTCTGCAGATACTAAAAGTAGAACTTTGTTCATTTGTTGCAAAAGAATATTTTTTATGCTTTATTGGAGTACCTGTTGCTTCTAATTTTGGGAAAGGTACTTTTGGTGTTAGTTACAGATAGTCGAGTTCATCGATTTCCGTCTTTGTTTCAATTTTTATACTATCGCTTGGTTCGAGTATTCTTTTGAAACAAGTACTTTAAAAGAATTTGTAATTGATTTGAACATTTTTCTTAACTGACCTTCCATTTCCATCTTCCCGAACTTAATAGGTTCAAATTTTTTTCGTATCGTATTTCTAGTTTTTATGAGGTCTTTCAACAATTTCTTCCCTTGTATCAAAACAGATGTTTCGGTATATGTGTATAAGTTTGGCATGGATAAAAGCAATCATTAGTCATTATTAAACCCTACGCAAAAGTATGCATGCACATTCTCTTACTTACCATCAGCTACATCATCACAAATAAAAGCAGAAGTTCGTTTAGCTTCGCCTGAAGGTATAACATCACTATTTCCTTAGGAGAGGGTATAATATCCCAACCCAGATATGGGACCAACTATTTCTTTCAAATATTTGCATTTTGACTGATGTAGTGATTTCGAGTAGAGATGGTTGTTTTCAAACTTTATACCATTATCATGCTACGAAAGACCAATCATGAGATTAGTTTTACCATAATTAGAATGTCCTGCTATAATTGCTCCTACGGTATTAGGGAGCAATGGGCTATGTCTATATTTCGACCTTTTAGATTTCATATCAATATTTCTTATTATATTTCTTATTAACATGTTGTATGCATGTGGTTAATGTTGTTTAACGAAACTCATTGTATACCTAATATTAGGTATTATAAAACGGACAAATTTTTATATCAGTCTTAATATAACCGTCGTTCAGTATAGCACAGGAAAAGTTACACTTGAATTTACATATTGAATTATTATTAAGTTGTAATTTAAACAAATGCTGCTCTTTAATCGTCATGACAGTCACTCTAACGTTGAGTGGAAATTCATCTGTATGAACAGCTGTCTATCATTCACCTGTAAAACTTAATACCAGATATGCTTGCGTATTAATTGATTTCCAAACATTTAATTCTATTCCTAATGTTGATGTAAAAAATAATTTGCTTTATGTCGATGATGTAATTATACAACTCTTAGGATAAATTCACCATTGAGAATATTGCGGACGTCATAAGAGGAGAGGTAAATACAACCGATTTTAAAAGTAAATGTGAAATTAAGTGCACGTATCGAGTAAATTTTTTCAGACCAAATTCATTAGGAGCATTATTAGGATTTAGTTCGCGAGTGTTGGAGCCTAATAAATGAATCTGATTTACCAGTGGATATAATGAAAGTTATTATTAGTGAATGTTAATACGAGTGAAATGTAACATCGCATCAGGATTATTTCTTAATAATATACCAGTGTATACTCTACACGAATTTTATGCTGATGTAAGTCCTGAAAAATTCATCATATTACTTTTTGAGATGTAGAGAAAAATTAACGCTACTAAAAACTATTGAATTGGTCGATCACTTCAAGTTCTATTACATACTTGGAATTTATATGAATATCCATTCTATCTATAGCATCTGAACTTTCGTGGACAATCAAAGTATCCACTCAGTTAGAAAAGCCTAGATATGATATTCTAGCTCTGCAAAAAATCGAAAAATTGATGTAAATTCGGTCACAGTAATCTTACCGATGTTGAAGTATATTTAAATTCGGAATCGTAGCCTTATGATCATTTAAATTTGAAATTTGATCGGAGCGATTTGCGAATAACAAAAATAAATAGACTTGCTTGTATGAATTTACTCGAATCGAGGAATCGAAGCTCTACTGTGTCGATATTGTTTAGGAATATTATTTTTGATAGAGGCAAATGCAATTCTTCATTTAAAAGGATAACATTTATATCACCTTCAAATTGAGTAAGATTTTTTATATACAGATTACACTCGTAGCCTGAAAAATTGTAAAAAAGATGGAGAAAGATTTTGGTATTGATTACTTTAGGTTGCAATTGCAGGCCCACGTTATTTGCCAGGCAAATGGCAATGGTCAGTCACTCTATCGCTACCTAGGTCTAAACTACAGATATGACAATAGTCACTTGCAGATTGTACCTGTCGTTCTTCATTTGTTAGAGATTTCATTGGTTTCGGCTTACTTATATATTCATTAGAAAATTATTTTACATCATCAATTACTGATTTTACAAGGAGATTTATGTATTCTGAATATGAAGGATTTATGTATTCTGAATATGTCTAAATAACTATCAAAAGAACATTTTACATAATAAGCATATATACAGAGAGTATGCCTTTGTAGTGTAACCATTCATGAATGCTGTTGATTTGAAGGACAGGTGTCCAGATCCTCAAAATTGCATTCAAAGTCCGCATAAGTGTGTTGCTCAGGTGATGGTAATGTTGTAATAAGTTTGTTGCACCCATCCTTATATAAAGCTAGAATATATAAATTTGGTCCTTGCTGGGGGATATTTGAGCACGAGTCAATCTATACAAAAATTTCCGATGAATGAATGAATTGAATTTTCTACTAATATTGATTTACCACACTTGTAGCCTAGATATATTTTTTATCCAGGCATAATGGTTATAAGAAGCAAATTTATATGTCGAGTCTTTTCCTCCTTAGTAGCACTATTTCACAGCAGTTACACTCGTTTCTTTATATTCAAACGCATTTAAACCGGATGAAAAATTCATCTCTTCGATAAGCTTAATATGAGACAGTTCTGGAGGAAATTGTAGCTTTCCAAATTATACTTTTATTTTATTTTTTAATACAACTCTTTTTACACCAACATTTCGTTCGGACGTTCATTGTAGGCATTCACTGGATAAAATGTGGAAATACTTGCCTACTTAAAGCAGTACTCATCTTCATTTTGCACATTTATTGACGCGTTTTTGAATCGTAAATCTTTTGGTGGAGGAAGATACTGAGATCTTCTTAATGGTCTGTGCTGATTAATGTTGATTTTAATTGCTCAGATTCTTATGTGACCATTCGCTGTTTCTTTCTTGAAATTCGTCCATCTTATATACAATTTGATCAATCATTTCGTTATAAATCTTCGATATATCTTCTTTAATAAATACTACTTTCATTTTTGTCTGAAAAGACTTAATCGGTGACAAAATTTTCAACCCTTCTTTCCTCGCTAATTTTAATTGTTTTTATGTATTCGCAAAAAATGCTATATTGGATTTATAGGAATCATGTTTTTCTGTTAACATCTCGAATGCATTTAACAATACTTTCTCAGATGCCTTAAAAAATTCGTTAGGATTTAAAACGGATTCATCTTCATTTAAAATCATAAAAGTTTCAATTTTTTTATTGAAGGAATTTTTTATGTTTCTCAAATTCGCGATCTCACAAGGTTAAGCAGCTTTATTTTTATGTTTATTGCTGCGAAGATGATACTTCCATTCTTGTAAAGGTGGAAATTTCACACACATCGCAATATTTAAATGTCTCTTCAGATATTTTGGAAGTGCTGGCGCTTTGCAAGTCCTCTATGGAGATATCCATTCCCATGTTCAATCCTGCCACATTAATAAGGTTTCTGGGTTCCTTCCTTTCCATATGAGCAACACTCATATGCTTCTACAACCTCTCTAAATTTTTAAACACCCCTCCACACACTTCACTAAGCTGATGGTCCCAAGAATATTTTAAGCATGTTTGCGCGAGAAAATAATTTCTTACATAAACAGCAAATGAAATTCATTCTAAATATTTTACACTTTGAATTTACACACAACTTGATAATCAAAACTAAGCTATTACTACCGAACTAAACTTCCTCTTCCAAGCTGCCCAGTAAGAAAATTTCCAGATGTTAGGAATATCATTTTTTTGACGCCATCAATTCCTCAAAACCACATAATTCATTCATAAAAATAAAAGGCGAACAATGGTCTGCCATTACAAAGGCATACAACGACTCTGTAAAGTCACTCCAAGATCACCCTTGAAAAAGTTCACTGGTCGTACGCATAGGCATGGGGTGGTCGAATTTTTAGTAAAAGATGGAAACAGTTGTGCACTCGGCTTACGGCGGCCATCTGAAGGGATAACGAGCTCGGCTTTGCCGAGGTCGGCTCAGACAGAGCTTTGGCACATCGCTCCTTTTCTCGCTTTTTAACTATTGCTCTCTTTCGAAGGGTTTAAGAATCGACCTAATTGGATGGGTCAGCTAATAACGCTTCCAGTCGGTCAACGGGAACGTACGACCGTTGTACGGTCATCAAATAGCCGTAATGAAATTTTGTAAGACCGAGTTTTTCCGCCAAACGGATCGTGATTGACCGGTGTACGCCCGACCAAAATATTTAAACGGTGTCCGTTGTACGACTGTGGTACAACCCAAACTATTTGTCATTTCTCCGCATACGATAATACAATTTAACTCTGTAACAACTCAAGAACCTTATCATCCGCACGACTATCTTATCCAGACCCACCTATCACCACGGGACATTGACCGATCCTACGACAAAAATTATCTCATATCATCAAACGCGCACACGCTGTCTACTTCGGTATTTCTGCCTTTTCACTCCATACAAAGTTTTCTTCTCGGTGCATTTTATCCCAAAAAAAAGTTTTTTATCTGAAGTTTTTTGCATTGATTTTGCGTTGGGCCAAAACCCTGATACCCCTGAACTAACGATGCAAGTGAAAATGATGCGAAGAAATGCTTCCTCCAAAGGTAACCGGCCTTCCTGTTAAAAACATATTATTGAAGAAATCATGCTTTATTCGCACTCATATCTCATTGTTTGCAGCATGAACAAATCAACTAAATCTTTTGCTCTCAGATTTAACTTCAAGATGATGCCTACCTCTTAGGTCTGTAAGGCATAATAATGGTAAAAATCTGATTGAGATCCATCCAGTATTTTCATCCCGCCGTGGATAAATAAAAATGTTTAATATTTCAGTATTTTCGTTGTACAGTCATGATTCAACACAAAATATTTTGAGAGTAACATACTTTCACGAATAAGTAGAAGATAAATAAATTGTACGTAGGTAGCTATTTATTTATCTGGAACTGGAAAAAATGGTCTTGTTAGGCGCCACCTAGCAACGACCATCCATCGTAGTGTTTGATATTGTGGACGGTATTCGTGCTCAGAACGTTTTGTCGTACGGACGCTATTCGTGTTGTTTACAGTGACCTGAAAATTTCGTCTCAGTCAAAAAATGGAATTAACTCGTGAGAATTGTCGTGCGATGATTTACTGCGACTTTCGATGTCGATTATCTCACCAACATCGATGCATCGATCAAGCCACTTCGGCTTTTAGCGATGAAGCCAACCGCTGTATATCACTGGTTTGGTGAATACAATCATGGCCGTCGTTCGCTCACGGACGAATTTAAAGAAGGTTGTCCAAAATCTGTTGTTGTTTCAGAAAACAAGAATGGCAAACATACACAAGATTTTACATGACCATTTAGCCATAAAGAAGATTTTTGCGCATTGGATTTATGTCGATTGGTGCAAAGAAATGCTCAAAAAGTATAATCGTGGCGTGTCAAAAGCCGTTTATAATATCTGAAGAATCTTGGACCTGTGCGTATGAGCCCGGAAGTACAGCAGTCGACTGTAGGGGTTTTCCAAGATGAGCCAAACCCAACAAAAGTTGTTCGTACAAGAAAAAATTGTCGCCTTTTTTTGAGATTCAAAGAAAAAAATGGTTCAAACGTATGCAAAAGTGTATCTATCATAACGGAGAATATTTTGAAAAACAATAAAGCCATGATTTAGTGATAAATATTTCTTTATATACATTTTTTTCCGGATACATAAATAGCACCCCTTGTATTAATATTAATTAGTGTGGGATGTAAGAAGTTTTCAAGTCTCAAGAGAGAATCGATAATGCTTTCGCTAAGCGTCAGTCTTAAAATGATCAATGCCATTATTTTGCTTTTTATATTATCATTTTTATTTTGTTTATTTTATTATGAAAAAATTGATATTGATGAAAAGCTAGCCAATTAAAACAAACCAACAGCATTATTGGCTGACATTTCTTCACGGTGAAAGCGCTTTTAATAAATTATACATGCCTTCTTGTGTTTCCGATTCGGTTGAGTTATTCTTAATTGATTCAATCACATTCAGTCAGAAATTTAATTATAACTGACAAACGAATTTTTTAAATAATGCCGAGGGGAAATAAAAGTAAATGTAGGAGATGCGAACTAAAAGGACCAAGGATGAAATTAAATTTCATTCTATACTCTTTGAAGCGAGTTCCCCGAATCAAACTTCAGATAGGACATTTTTTTGACGACAGTACATGAAACGTTCTCCTCAACAACTTTCGTTTCCTACGAAATCATCTCAAGTACATGTTTTAAAGTCGAAACTACCCTTAAGGGTGGAACTATTTGCATTCCCAGGTCATGCCGACTCTACACGTTAAACTGCAATTCTTCAGCACAACGAAATGTTATAGGAAAAAAAGTAAACACTCTCTCTTTAGTTGAAGCTTGCCATTCGGAATAAATGATATTGTGAACAAATATTAAATTTTTCCGAATTTTTTCTTAGTTTTTCGAGGAGGGAAAAAGATTTTCTAGTTGGTTGAAGGAAAGTAAATCACCTTTTTTCGGGGCGTAACCTTGACAGGGTCTAAATTACTTCTGTGAATTTAGTAGAAAAAACAAACCGCCAGGGGTAAAATCAAAGCTTACCATTCGAAATATTATTTTTTGTAGCAAATTGTCCAGTGTCGTTGATTTCTGGAAAAAACCATTCATCCCTGTTGGACATTTAGGCACTTGAAAGACAAAAGGAATTTTTCATAGGAAAATGCAAAGAAGTGGTTGAATATTCATTTGATATTTGAAGGGCCGCGAACCAGACACGACTATTCCACAAGCGCAAGAGAATTTCAAGAGAATTGAAAAGTAGATTGTAATACTCGTTACATTCGAGAAGTTAACATGTTGGAAAAATATTTACACTACACTAAATAAAAACAGGAAGAATTTTCTTACAATTACGAAAGTTGTAAAAGAATATTTATTTCTGGCGAAACTTTAAAACCGTAAAATGTTTTACATGGTCGTTTAGTCAAAGGGTTAGTCACGTCTGCTTAGGGTCTTTATAAACATTTTTTTCAGAATACTTGAAATAAAATTAGAGATAAATAATTTTAAAATCATTGAAATAGCTTAAAGTAATAATAGAACTGCGCAATTAGGTAAAAACGAGTTTTTATTTGATCCTCACCCTCAGATTCAAGAAATTCAGTCATATGCGCAGTTTCTGCGCTACTGCCTAGAACACAGGACCTTTTGATAAGAGATCGATGCTATAAATCATAAAATGACCTAATAAATGATTACCTGGAATGCTGTTTTCATGTTCTGATATTCAGGATCGCTTTCGCAATTATTGTGAGAGAAATAATTTTCTGAAATGTTTACTATAGTTTCAGATAAACTTCCCTTTTTCTATAAAAAGAAATATTTGTCCTGTTCAGTTACAACCATCAAACGCATGTGGAAGTTGTTCGTAATCTAGAAATTCGCGTGGCTAATTATGGTTTGGTTCTACCAAAAATGTTTGTATGCCAAAGTTAGTTTCTAGTTATCAAGATTCAAAAGATTGATATTAATACAGTCCTAAACAATACTTTACGCATTTTTTTAAATTTCGTGGGTTAGTCTCCCCTGGTTCTTCATTTCATCTCTGTTGGCCTTGTTGTGTCAAAATGCTTTATTTTCACCATCCCTCTATAGCTGTTCGTGTGTTGCTTATTTTCTAGAACTATTTTAATTTCGGAAGGAATTCAAGTATGGGGTGGTCTAGATTGAAGCCTTAACAATGTTTTGTGAAGGCGGAAGAAGGAATTTATAAAAACAATTTATGAGCATTTCGAGAGATATCATATAATCCCAATGTATACAAATAAATTTATAAATCCTCATTTGTCTAGTTTGCAATGATTTATCTCTAGCGTACAGTACTTCATTACAATAATGTAATCTATTTGAAAGCTACGATTCTGGTGCAGATTATAAATCTCAAATAAAACATTAAATTCTTCTGCTGTGAACAGGATTTTGTGGATGAATATTTGCGTTGATAAATAGATCAATTCAAAATTATTTCGTCAATATATATTTGCATTTAAATAAAAAATAAATTGAATATTAATTAACTAGTGTATTCACCTAATCGAAATTAAATACTTCAATTACAAATTTGAATTATATCATGATGAAACATTTGTACTAGTGTTACAAAATTACAAAAATAATAGCATTAAAATAGTAATGTTTGGAATATTAGTTAGAATTGATCTTTATTTTGATTAATTTATTGCCTATTATTAAAAAAAATAAATAAACACATAAATTTTAATGTACGCTGGTGTATTAAATCTATCAAACGTTAAAATAAGTGGCAATAATTTCTAAACTACGAATTTATACATTATTTTGACTTCCACGGCATCCTTTTTCTTTGATTTCATCTTCAGATCACCAAAATCAAGACACCCGATGTATTCTGCTAAAATACGCTAACTTTTACTTATTTGTTTCTTTTTTAAGTTTGATTTAATGGAAAATATTGTTGTTAAAATTCTGCCTTTGAGTTTTATTTTTTCGTATCGCAAAAGACATGCAAAAATTGTTCCAAACTGCTTAAAATTTTGCAAAGTTCGAAATGAAGTCATAGAAAAGTGAGAAAACGCAGTAAGAAATTTTTAAAGGAAGCTGCTTTTAGGCAATTTACATACATGCAAATATACAAGTGGGAAGGCACTGCTGCCTTCGGAGAATTTTGTAGAACTGGAAATGTTTCTTAAATTGTCATCTTACTCCTTTAGAGTGATTGAAAAATGTTCACCATGAAGGAACATCTGACATCAGCCACGGGGTTATAAGATGAATAATGCATCACAATTCGGCGAGGATTTAAATAGGTGTAAGGTGCTCGAGATTCCGAAGGTATCCGGGCGAAATTCTATTTACTTGCTTGCTTGAAATATGCATGAGATGCTTGTGTCACAAATTCTCTCTTTATCGTATTAGTCTATCACCCAGAGTAACATGCATGATCACTACTGAGTAGCTTCTTCTTCTTCTTCAAGGAAGAGAATAGGCGTTTTAATAATCCACACCCAATTTGCGATGGCACCACTTCAAAATACACGCTAATTATTTAACATGAGTTAATGAGAGCATTTTAGGGGTCGGAGGAGTAGGTCACTCAAATTTGTTTTAACAGAAGTCAGGAAAATAAAACAATAAACCATATTAAAATTCATATCAACATCTTATAATCTAGTGTATATATTTATAAAAAATTTACTACAAAAAATAAAATATAATTTAAGTGATCGCGTTAAATCAAATAAAATCGTGTAAAAAATACATTTTTTCGAATTCGTCCCAAACTAAACAATTCGTGTGAAAGTAGAAAAATAGTGCGTGTTAAATCAAATTCCTGTAAAAACAGAATTGAGTACACATGTGTATACGTTCATGGTTTTTAGGGTTCCATACTTTAAAAGAGAAAAAACGGAACCCTTATACGATCATTCACGTGTCTGTCCGTCTGTCCGTTTGTCCGTTTGTCCGTCTGGCACAGGCGATTTTCTCAAAAACCATGCGACATAGAATCTTAAAATTTGGTATAATAATACATTTTATTAACCCACATAGTTTGCACTAATTAACGCTATAAAATATTCAAATTAGAATTAAAGTGGGACAAAAGTAAGTATTCTAAATTTGGTTTTTTTGTTTTTATTTTATTTTATTTTTTAATTTTACTCATGTGGGGTATCATTTAAAAGGTCTTGTTTTTAGGAATACAAAATTTTTTCTTTTATAATTTTAAATAGCATATTAAAACAGATATCCTAAATTATATGCGGTTTTGTTCAGTGAGAAAACTTGAGATGAAATTAAGTGTTGCCTAAATAATCAAAGAATATTTCTTTTAATTCACGACTTGATTTATTGAAATTCTGCTCTATTCAGAAACTCTACAGTCGCAATTAATACTTTTTCTCTCGCTTAATTTGAACTTGGAAAATAGATCTCATGTAATTATTTCCTTTAAGAAAATTTTTTTAGAAACACCGTTTTATGAGAGCACAATTTTTCGAATACAATTTATTTCAAATTAGCCAATGCCAGCGGCTTCATTTTCGAAAAAGTATTTTAATCTAGTCAAAGATTTCCCAGTGTGCCATGGGTTGCGTGCCACATCACCTGTCGTGTGTGCTGTACATGTACCATACACTTAAAGTCGTGCAATTTATTTTTAAACCTTGCTTTAGACTACTCACAAAGTTAATAATTATTGTGCTGAAAACTAAACAAGAGATTCCAAAACTAAACATGACTATTTCCAGTTTAAATGCATTTGACATTACGTACGTTTCAGACAATGTACGTATTTTTACACCTTACTTAAAGTTTCATTTAAATGACTATTCGAAAACATTTAGAGCTAAAAGTAGTTAGCGTGATGTCTAATTTTTTGAACGCAAACCTTTCACCTGTGCCATGTGTCGTCACGTATCATATGATATGTTCGTTTGTCATGTGTAACAAAGTCATGTTTCATTATTTATGTTTTGTACCTATGTGCCTATTTCATGTGATATGTTAAAAATGACATTGGTCATATATTGTTATGTATGCCGTACGCGTCATGCAGCACATCTAACGTGTCGTATGACGTAATAACAAGAAACCCAGATGTTGATCCGAACACTGTAAAACTAAAACACCCATTAAATCCATTTACTACAGTGTGTGGAGATAAATAGATAAAAAACAAGAAAAAGACAGACATGTGCCTCATGCTGCATTAGTTTCATAATATGTTCAGATTTGTTTTTAGTATCAAAGTGTCTAATCTATTGACTAAAATTCTTTTATATTAAATAAAGCTGAATTGAATCATTTTTAAAGGTCTGAAAAGACTTCAAGGAAACTGCCTTATCATCTTTAGGCCGTCTAACTCTCGTTCACTTTAAGACTTTGAAAGACGGTTTGTAAATAGATGGTCATTTTAGCCCAAAGGAATTCACCCCAATCTAGTGAAAGTATGCAAATGAGATCTTTCACCTGAGACTGGGAACGTCGCGTTTGGTTGCATTGCTTCCAGCTTTCATCGAATGCAACTAATGATGGAGCTAATGGCACTTGCACAATTTGTGCCAACACTAATTGTAATTCCCGATGGAAAGTTCAAGGTTCATTTCGGCGACCGGGATGATATATCATTAGACGAAATGGTGTTAATCGCCTCTTAATTACTTCTGTCAGAAGGCGATTTATGTCCCCCTGGGCTGGCGGAAATGACAATCCTATTCAAACGCGTTCTCCTGGCGTACTCCTGAATTATTGGTACGTGACAGTAATGAGCACGGGGAACAAATGGTAAACAGCGCGCAAATTTTATTGACGGAGGAGGCAATTGTAAACAGTGAAATGTTGCTGTGAAGAATTCCTTAGCCGTCTTCCCCCCGTGCCCCGGTGAGCTCAGCCGCACTTACGGGGTGAGACAGTGACGGGGCCAGAGCCCTAGTGCGATAGCATCGCAGGCCTTCTTCAATGTACCTTAAAATTTGTTTGGGCTTCCATCAGGCAAAGTAAACATAATTATTTCCTTCTGTTGGATAAATAAAACATAACTTCAAAGTGGACTGGTAAAAACTGTTCTGATTTCGTTAACTTGAAAACCGATTTCCCTTTTCCAGACCCCGGTGTTGTTATAGTAACAATGGGACTAGTTCACGTCTGGCCCTAATGCTTCACGCTTAAGTTCTTTTTAAGTAGAAGCCAATTAATATCAATCTCAATTCCAAAACAGGCTAATTAAGTACACTTTTCTTTGAAGTGTTATTGCTTTTCAGCACTAAGATGACAAATATGGTCGAGGAATTCCGTACTCTAAAGATTCTTTTGTTTTTCAAATGATTAGTCTTGATTGCGAGGCGCACATTTTTTAAAAATCCCTCTGACAGGATAAGACACTTAAAATAGAATTTTAATTGGAGAATATACACTTCAGATGTTTAGTTCATTATCTAAATTAGATATTGTGTTTGTCCACCTGGTTGATCAGATATAGAGAAATATATATTACTGATCTAACTTTTTTTAATAAAAAATGCTCCTAAAACTGAGTCAAGTAAAATTAGGTAATAAATTATAGAGACCTTTTTCCACTTTGCTCAAATTGAATCGTTTGGTAAAACTCACGGTTAGAGTAGGGTAGGGTGGGGTATGTTGAGCAGCGTTTCACTTATAGTATCGTAGTTCCTAATAGATGCATCCGATTTATTTGATATCTAGCCTAGTGGACAGGACATTTATTCCATCAGAGACGTATCCAAACAAATTTCCTTTTTTTGACCTAGTTTTCGAGAAAAAAGTGACGAATGTCCGAACTGCTCATCTTGCTCTGTTGGTGGTTTAAGTTGAGCGAGGTAATGAGTAAACCGAATGAAGATATAAATATAATAAAATATCGGTTATTAAAAACAATATAAACCTTTGAAACGTCAACACATCGAAATGAAAAAAAAAAACAAATCAAATTTAGTTTTATGCTATTTTCTTCTTTAAATTTAACTCTTGAACTATATCTAGTGACAATTGGTTGACCTTTAAGTAACATGAGACCTAAAAATCACGAAATAGAGATCACAATATGACATGCAAATAAAAATGAAAGAAAAAACAAATTAATTATCCAGCCCAACTAGCCTCGTCCCGAATTTTGGAAAAAAATTTAAGTTATGAGAAGAAACCGGCTAAATGCGAGTTCGACTCGCGCATAGAGAGTTCCGCATCATAACTTTTTCGCATTACCTCTTCAAATCTCTCTTCTTCTGTCCCAAGATGGCTTTTTAACCAACACCTGTGATTTGTCAAAGTACAAACTGATGATGCGTTTGGGAAAATAATTTTGCATAATGTTTTGTATCTATAAATCTATGAGACCTAGGATTTCCGTTATAGTTTTCCTGTAAATTTCACGTAAGACGTTATAGTCCTTGGTTTATTTAAAACTTTGAGTAGTTTTAGTAGTTTTGTAAATCAAGGGTGAGAATGCCCTCTTTTTGCATACTTTTCAGAATACCGTTTTAAGTATTCTATTTAAAATTATGAAAAAAGTACTTTTGCATTCTTCATAACAAGCCTTTTGTCTCTCATCTTGCTTTTGTCTTTGTGATTCTAATATTAATGGCCATTTAAAACAGTAATATCAGGAAAGCTGATATCGAAAATTCTATGTAGATCAGATGGCAGTTTTTACATGAAATGTTATCCCTTTTGACTAGGTGCCACATGAATTTAGAGAGCGAGCACTTCAAAAGTTATAGCAGTCTTATGAAAGCGTTAGAAAATTACATTATTTTCATAAAAACCAGCGGCCACTTGTACATAAAAATTCGCGCCACCGGCATAGTGTTAAATAATATATAAAAAGATAAAAACTCCATGTATTTAATTATTTTTATAATTCTTATATGAGTATTTTAAAGTCTTAACTAGTGCAAAATATGCGGGTTAATAAAACGCATTACTATGCCAAATTTCCAATTTCTATGTCACATGGTTTCTGAAAAAATCGGCTCTGACAGATGGACAGGCGCGTGAGTGATCTTGTAAGGGTTTAGTTTTTTCCTTTTCAGGTATGGAACCCTAAAAAATAGTTACTCTTAGATTTAAATAAATATTAAAATTCGAAAGCCTATCGAATTTACTAATTATCAGCACTTACCTCGCTACCGTTGTATAATTCTGCATAAAGCAAGGAGAAAAATATTTTACAACGCTGTTTACTTTCCACTATAAAAAAAAACACAAATGGTCCATGTCAATTACTCAATCGCCGTGCGTGATGAATTCCCCTCCCTACCTCTCTTTCCATTGTTTGAAGTTCTATCATACAATGCGTAGGTTTAGAGATATTTCGAAACAAAGCAAGGGCCCAACTGGCTCCTATGCTCAACAAGCCCCGTTGTATATAACATCGTCACACATGCCGCCCAACGTGACCCGACCTGCACGCGCAGAGCTTAGGCACCTGACCAGAATCACGTGTCAAAGAACCATACTTCATTTGGTGAAAACAATACTGCTATGTCTTTACATCTAATTTCACAATCTATGAAAGATCCCAACATTGATAAGCAATTAAGTAATAATTAATCATTATTACTACTTTTAAACCATTAATAATCTTTAAGCTTGATTAAGGTTATTTCTACAATATTTAAATTAAGATGAGGTTTAAATAAGAAACACTGACTAAAATTGATTTTACCCGTTGCTGAAAAATAAACTCGACGCTTGTATTTCATATTCGCAATCATTTGCATTTATTATTCTTTATATTTTAATTTTCTTAACATTTTTCCTATATTAGTAGAATTCAAAATTTAATGCTTTTCTTTTTACAATTTTCTTACGACCCAAACTTTCTTCTATTCTTAATGGAACCCAGCAATATTGAAATCGACGGGAAGGTTTGGCACTAGAATAAATATCTCAGTTTTTTGTTTCTTTTCGTTTATTTTGCAAATATAAAAGGGCTTTCCCAAGAGTTTATCTTTATCGCACTAGTCATTAAAAGTCATGGTGAAGGATATCCATCTTCATCGTGAAAGGATCCTGCAAGAAGTTGATGGTGTTAAGATACATTCACTCTCTGAGATCTTGGCACCTCGGGCTCACGTCCTCATTCGGGTAGATTTATTCGTATTTTAATTTCTTAAGATTCAAGTCGATATGGCACCAAGGTGAAATGCAAGGAAATTGTGCTGCTAAAATACTTCAAGACTTCTATTATTAAAATAACCCCGAGTTTTATCCAAAAAAAGTGCTGTAAGCTAAAAGCCTGTTTTTATTTTTATATCGTTCGTCCATTTATTATTATAGAACACTTTGTAATAACTTTCAAAGAATAGACATTGTTGTAATTATGTTATGGTTGCAACTAACAAAGTCTTCTGTTATAGTCGTCGAATATGAGCCCAACATGTTAAAGTTATCACATACAGACCTTATGCATGGTTATCTTGAATCTATTTTATAGACATACCATAAACATGGGATTATAGCGAGCAAATACACAACGATGGTTGTTACATTACAATTCAGTTAAGCTCAAAGAGTGCTTATCAATAAAGTTGCAGATTGGTAGACATTTTAGGAAAACATAATTATTGTTGCCACAATTATACCATAAAAAAGTTTAACCAAGTACAACCAACTTTAATTAGTAAAATTATGTAAAAATCTGCCGAAACTAAAGACAGTAACTATATGAACACTAGAGTTAAGGATGCTCATCCTCTATTTACTAATTACAGTCATTTCCAGAGAAATAATTTTAACTCAATTTAATTGAAATATTTATTATTAAAAATTTCAATGAACGCATTTTTCACATATAAACTCTGTCTTTGAGATACCTTTCATCATACATTTTTTTTACGTTTAGCCCAAAGATTTGTAGATGTAAGAGCTACAAACTTATATCTAAGAAAGTAAATTGCTTAAATTGACTCCGCAAATCTAGTGTTAGTAATGCTAAAAGAAATATACATTTTTCTGACAATAATATTTTTCTCTGTTGCAAACTGGCTTGGAAACGGCTGGGATAGCTATGCCATAACAATTAACATTACCAATTAATAATCAATAATAATTATTAATAATTTTTAAATCATTAAACTTACCAAACAAATGAACTTGACAGACATGTGAGGACAGTCGTGGTTGTAAAAATTTTTGTTTTGTGACGGCATCGACTCCAAAAAATTGATTAAATTCCTTGCCTCAAGGTACTTTATTCGTTGATTATTTTATTCATTTCATTTTTTTTGAAGTCGTCTTCTTTTCTTTATAATTTTTTTTCTATTTGTCGACTTTTTTTAAGGGCCTAAATTACTTAAAAGTACGGATAGGTCTAAATCGTTATTCAGTACAACAAATACGAACTTTTTAGCTATCACTGTTGCTTAGACAATGCAGTTATTACCTGAAGTGTATAAGTGTGTTTTTATAATTGTCAGATTTATTAATTATTATTATTATATTAATCATTAGGTTTTATTAAAAAAATGAAAGGCTATATAAAAGAATATAATTCCTTCCTTCTAAAATAACATTAGAGTGGAACAAAGGTTATATCAAAATTGTTTGAATAAATAAATAATCTTCAATAGTGCATTATTTTCACTTCGTTTCAGCTCGCACTAAACATCTTTTTTCGCGTTTTTAAAGGTACTGATTCTTCTATTACCACTCTCCCTACATGTCTTTATTTACGTTATTTTAATTTTTTATATCTTTTAGGACATTCACCGTGTTTGTATTCTAAAATATGTGATGACAAATTAACTAGACCTCAATAAGCCAAACTAAAGGATCTATTTAGTTAATGACTTAATAAGTCTTCTTGAAAGTTAAAGCAATTAAGAGAATGATTTTCTATTGCATTTAAAAAAAAATGAAAATAGTCAACAACCCTAATTCTAAAATCTCATCCCTAAAATTTGGAGATAGGATTAAATGAAACCATGTCAAAGTAGAAAATGATGGATCCTCTCTGTTTTAAAGCTTTAGCTTGACCAACCTTTGGGAATCAATTTGATTCCCATCAATCAAAAGAGACAGATGACCTTGGTAGGCAGTTACACCTCTCTTCATGCATATTCGAGCAAAAATCAAAATAATTCATGCCATCAATGATTCATGTTCGACACATCGGAATTAAAAGGACGCTCAGGAGTGCAAAATTCTGGAATTTCAATGGCAATGTGGCATTTTGCTTGATCTGTGAGTGACTGCCGTAATTATTCCTTATCATTTGGCTAAGCAGTCGTATGTCACGACGGAAGTCCTGTATGAACAATTTCCGCGCTAACATTGTTAGCGGCTAATTTGTAGGAAAATGCAATGCGATATAAAATTAACGTCAGTACGTGTTTACGGTGAACTTTGATAAATTGACGTCGTTTACATAAATTGCCTCTTTGGGAAATTATACCGAGGACATGTATCTCATGCTTAACGTTTAATTGAATGAAAGCGGCCAGAGCGAACAATACAACGTTCTAATTCCCATGTAGGATGTGCATAGAAAGTGCATGAGGACTATCTTGAAGTGTGGGAGTAATTCTTCCGGATTAGAGCATTTAATCATTCGGTCTGTTATATTCATATAGTCGCCCAAGAATGAATAAATCTAATGCTCCAACATGATATTTGGGGATATACCTAACTTAATTAAATCATTTAGTTATGAAATTTCTATTTACCACTTTAATCCATTAGGATAAAACAATGTAACATATTCTATTATACTCTAGTGCAGAAATTACTCCGGAGTAGATCAATATTTAGTTAAAGTATGTGTCAGCATTTAATCTCAATTTGGATAAACGTCTACTACCAATCCACAATGACGGTTATTATTGTACCTAATTGATCTGCACTTTTCAATAGAGTAAATTTGTAGAATCAGATAACCTGACGGGTAAACCAAGAGTAGGTTAAATGTGTGCTTCTTGTAATAATTTTACACAAAGCACTTCAAAGTGCCTAGAAGCATCCTTGAAACTTAAGACCCCACCACCATGGAGAATTTTTCCTTGAAGTGAACTTCCTCCTCTGGTGCGTATTGAGCACGCACCTAGAAAAGGAGTTAGTTTATTACTTCTGGCACAAATTGCTAGAAAGACAACTTTCCAAAACTTTGTGTTTGCAAGACTGTAACTTGTCACTTGCGTGCTCGAAGTGCTAACGGCTTGAAGGCTAAGTGGAAAATTAAACAAATTCCTTGAGCAACAAACGTGCAATGTCCCCCAATGGGGAGACGCGCAGGGAACGAAATTATTGAGATAAAAGGAACGCATCACATATTTGGAAGGAAATCTCATTAATTCTCTATTGATGTTGAGGGTGCAAGTTAAATTATGTTGAACGTACTCAAAGGAGCTTTCACTCGTATAAGATTCCTGGGATTATATGTCTTCATAGCGGATAATGTTCATATCAACAAGTTTTTGATTCGTCTTAAAGGAAACACTTTAAACTTAATTAATGCCTTAAGAATTCTGTCTTCTTACAATCAAAATTAATATGTTCTGAATCTAAATAAGAAGCAAATGAACACTCTACTGTCGCAGATGATTTCATATTTATTAAAATGCAGACCGACTTAAACTTAAATAAAACTTATGTAAATAATTATTGACAGTTCATACTTCTGAGACTTAAACACACTTCCCATTAGTAAAATAAAAACATGCGGCAACTGGACAAAGATTTGTGCAGTCTTCACCATAATTGAAGTAAAAAAAAATCATCAAACTTTTTACAACAGCGGGGTACGGGAGGACCAATTTGTATAAGATTTAAAGCTTTTGAATACGAATGGATCAACTGAAAGGAAACTAGACTCAGGTTGAAAGGTCCACAACGCAAGGTCGCCATTAACATTTTATTCCTCCGCAATGCCAGAAGGTTCCTTAGAATATCCGAGCTATTCGAAATGGGGAAAATTCTTCCATTCATTAAATATTTCACAATTTCTCTGCAGTATTTTTAAAAAAAAAACGGACCATTTTTGATATTTAGATCATCATTACTTTGTTGAATCGTTTAAATAAGAAGACTAAAAGTTTGCAAAAGCTAAGGTAATAATAACAGCAAACTAAAAATGACAAATTAAAGGTAAAATAATGAAATATATGCTGTACATATTTTAATTAAAATGCAGTTAACCACAGCTCGAGTTGAGCTCCTAGATTTTTTTAATTGCAAGTCCAGAATTTCCAAATTTTCCTACAATTCTAATAAATTTAAGTCTACTGTTCTATAAAAAAACATATTTTCAGAAAATAACACAACTAAGTTCTACTAACAACAAAACTAATTCTATTAGAAGCATCTAGAAAATTTAATCAAGTCTTATAAAGGGTTTTACAATAGCTATGTCCGAAATTTGATAGCATATTGCTGAGACGTTTCAGGTGGAAGCGCTGTCATTCTTCGACGTTTGTGTTGTCCCATAGCCACCATTTTACCATGGAGTGCTACACTGTGCAACAACGCGTCTAAATTGTTAAAACTTATTATAAAATTTCGTGTTCTGTTCGCCAAACCTTTCGCGAGTTACGAAATATTTAGGGCCGAAATAATTGTCCAACTGAGCGATTAATTCAACGAATTATCGCGAAATTTGACCAAAGCGGTTCGGTTGCTGGTCGAGCAGTTCCTGTACGACGCATAAACGCGCGGTCAAGGACAATATTGTTGCTGTTGCTGAAAGTGTGACTGAAGACCCAAACCTCTTGATTCCTCGTCGAGCACAAGCAGTTGGCCTTTCTGCAACCTCAACTTGGCGAATTTTACGGAAAGACTTGGGCATGCATCCGTATAAGATCCAATTGACGCAAGAACTGAAGTTCCTAGACCACCTAGCTCGTCGTACGTTCGTTGATTGGGCTCCGGAGCAGTTGGAAGCGGACACAAATTTTGGCGAAAAAATCATTTCCAGTGATGAAGCACATTTTTGGTCAAACGGCTTCGTGAATAAGCAAAATTGCCGTATTTGGGGAGAGAGTGATCCACAGCAATATCAAGAGTCTCCATTGCATCCGGAGAAACTTACTGCTTGGTGTGGATTTTGGTCAGGCGGCGTCATTGGGCCGTAGATCTTCCGAAACGAGAATGGCCAGACGGTGACTGTCAATGGCGACCGGTATCGGGCCATGATAACTGACTTTTTGTGGCCTCAATTGGATGACATGGACGTGGACGACATGTGGTTCTAACAAGACGGCGCAACGTGTCACACATCGGACGTTACATTGGAGTTGTTGCAAGAAAAATTTCCAGAACGCGTTATTTCCAGAAGAGGCGATGTGGAATGGCCGGCAAGATTGTGCAATTTAACGCCCTTAGACTTTTTTCTCTGGTGCTACGTGGGCATATGGCAACAAACCAACAACAATTGACCAACTGGAGAACAACATCATTTAAACCATTGGTGAGGTCCAGCCCGACGTATGCAAGAGCCATACAAAATTGGACCTCTCGGATCGAGTCCTGTAAACGAAGCCACGGAGACCGTTTGAATGATGTCATTTTTGAAATATAATGGTATTGAATGTACTTTAATACGCAATAAAGGCTTCCGTCATATATTGCACATAACTCTTTATATTCAGTTCTAGAGTTTAGACATGCTTAATGAAAAATCCTGTATAAGATAGAAAAATGGTAGATGAAGAGTATCTAGTGAAAACAAGATTAATTCTAGTCATGTTTTTCAAAATTCAATTATATGTTTGTAACTGAAATTAAATTTATTTAGAAAGACTGATAGATATTCTAGAAATAATAAACTATTATTTTTTTTAATTTGAATTAAATTATATTTTCTCCTTGTTTATTATATTAACATATCAAATAAGCCTTATTTCTCTATTCGATCTTTATTTGGCTCCCGCCGAAACTTTTTTATTGTACCTTCTTTTTCACCCAAATATTATTTAAATGTCCGCAGATATTTTTGCCTTTTATAACTTGGATATAAACTGAATAATAGCGACAATACTTTGAGTATTTTACTGCTTAGTTATGGTCATTTTTATATATTGACAATGTTCGGATTTACAATCGTTGGAGTGAGATTGGACGTGCGGTATGGCACATAATTTAAGTTTCACAATTTCAAACCAAAGCATCAACATTTTTTCTAATTGAGAATGTTCTCACTATCGCCTAAACTAGAATAATTTAAAAGGAGCCTCTCAAAATCGAAAAAGAACAGTGATATGAACAAAAATGTCGGTTGTTATCCATTTTTTGTTTTGAACGGCTAAACAAATATAAATAAGTCATAAACCATTACGACTGAAGTTCGACCTATGTGTTCATAAAAATCGGTGCGTGAGTTTTCAATCGTCTCCACCTGTTTTCAATGGCTTAGAGAAAAATGCCTTTAAAATAGACGCATTTGTTCGATTTCAAGAGCTCGCAATTTCTATAATGTTCTATTTTCAGGAAAAGATTCTATTATTGTTATAGATTTAAGTCCTTAAAGTAAGAGCCAAAAGATCTAGCTTTTTAATACTAAAATACATTAAAATAATCTTTTAACTTAATATTTAGGCTTTAGTTTGCAAGACGATTCCAAAAAATAATCATAAGCCTGGTAATTATGTTTTTACTTTTTCACAATAGTTTAGAGTCTAAAATTTTATCTAGGTTGCATATTTTCAATTCCTGTAAATAAATATTTCAAGCATTTTTAAAAGCTGAGAAATAGCTTATTATACTCTTTCAAAAATCTTGAATGATCGAAAGCTACATGAAACCTCATTGTAAAATTGTATATGGGTATAAAATACTTTTTCGGAAATAAAATACTTGTCATCTAATTAAACCAAAAATACGTAATCAAAAACAGCAATCTGTACATAGGTATTTATTTTCGACAATTATTGATATTTTTGTATGTTGGTTTTTTAGTAAAATTAATATATTCAATTTAATTTAAGAAGTCTCGAAATTAATGGCTTTTAATATATTTTTACAAATTTACAAAACGCGTCTATAGTTCAGGAATGAAGTAATATATCCGCTTTATTTGGAATATTTTGGATGAAGACCAAACTTTTCGATCTCTGTGGCAAGTTTCCGTACTTTACTTACAGTTTTAAGGAAAGCTACTAATGCATAAATATCTACACTAAGTTCAAAATTAATTAGGTCATTTAAGCCTTTTGGAGAACTTGTTTCGTTCACTATATTATGCAACATACGGTGGGATGGGGGAAAATTAGCATTTCTGCAAACAAACTTCTTTACCCAGACCCCGAAAACTTTGTGGAATAATAAATACGAAAATTATGCTCCATACCTGGGCCTTAATTGAAACTAAAGCTATTGCGTTCGATAGTTGTGGCACAGTAAAAATCCCTCAAGTGTTTTGTAGTCTATTCGCACTTTTCCGATAGCTACTCTGAAGAGGAAAATGTGTCAGATGCGAATTTTAAAGTAATGAAATTTTACGATGTTAATTTAGAATGAAATTACGGGGAGATCTTTGATGTAGAAGTGTTCTGGAAGTAGCTGACAAGTCTGGCACTTACTCACTAAGCTTTTATCTAGCAGACGAGACTGTTCTAAAGAGAGTTGTTTAACAACACTATCAGAACCGATTACGGTGCTCTCGAAATTTTTGAATAAAATTCTTCGTTAAAATATCTCCTCAAAGTTCTGAATTACGTTTGGGTTTTTTAAAATATCTTTAGAAAAAGCGTTAAATCCTTAGAGCTTTTAGGCAATGATTTATTACTTTAAGCTATTTAAACCCTATGTATTTCACGCAAAAGTTTACTTCTTTTTTCTTGAAAAAAAAGAGACCAATTTAATAAAATACTCAGTTATTCATCTGTATAATTTTTATTTTAATTGTAGCCGGTGTGAAATGACAAGAGTAATTATCCCGCAATTCCCGCTGAACTGTTCAAGCGCGCAGGCAGGTAAAGTTCAAACGAAATCGTTCAAATGCTCAGTAGTGAAGAGTATAAGTAAACAAAATGAACTAAATAAGTCATGTCGTCTAATTCTGGAGAGCAAATTGGTGTTGTAAAACACATACACATATTAAAATGAAAGAAAACATCTATACGAAAGCAGCCACGAAAATAGGGCTTATAAAGTGATTATTAAAAATACTATCCAGATTTATGTAATTTACCAAACGAACTAAAAATCAAAATCTTAGGCATGATCTTCGATCGTAGACTCTCCTGGAAACCACAAATAGAATACACTAAAACAAACCGCATGGAAGCAATGAACATCCTGAGATACATCGGTAACAACAAGTCGGGTACAAATCGGAAAACGTTCCTTAGGCTCTATAAATCATTCATTCTCTCATTTATTGATTATGGATCAATCAACAACTACGTCACTATATCCCCATTAAAAGAACTTGACACCTTTCAAAATGCAGTAATGCGAATTGCCACTGGTGCATTCAGAACTAGTCCAACAGAAAGCCTTCATACCGAAGCGGGAGTCTTACTATCGGAACTACAAAAATGAGAAATAAAATACTGGGAAAATACTGTGACCACAAAACAAGGTCAATAATCACTTCTATGATAAAAAAATCACATAACACATCTAGGAACTACAAATTGAAGAATTATTCGACCCAATCAAAGAAAACGCCTACTACCGAATTCTTCCATGGAAGAGCAAAAAACCAGAAATCATCAAAAAACTCAGCTTATCCTGAAGCTTTCACTGCAATCGAAACGATCAATCGTTTACGAACACGTAAATTTTACGAAACTTCGCAATCCTAACCCCCCAAGAAATAAAAAAATAGCACCTGAGGAAAGGCAGTAGTATTTTTACAGCAGAAATAAACGCTCTCCTTGTTGCAATTAAATATATCCAAGTATGCTATGAATCTAACTGGCTTATATTCAGCGCCATAGAATCAATAGCTTCAGGTATTCATTCAAATTCTATGTATAAGCGAAATAAGGAACTAAATGAATCAAATTTATGTGAATTCCAGGTAATGAAATAGCGGACAAAGCCGCAAAAGAATCAGTCTCTGAAAACGTTACTGACTTTTATGGAAACACTGCTTAAGACCAAAACAATGTTATAAAAAACTGCATCAATGCTAAATGGGAACAAGAATGAATTAAAAAGAATACTGAGTTAGTTAAAATTAAAAAAGCTACTAAGGAATGGGAAACGTCGAATCGAGACTCCAGATCTCAAAAAACGATCTTAATTCGCGTACGGATCTGCCACACTAAATTGACTCACAACTTTCAACAAAGCTCCAATACATGGCTGCGACCTCTGCCGTGGAACACATCCTGGCCATATGACCAAACTACCAAAACGAGGCTAGCCTCCAAAGCAACTCTTTGGACTCCTTCGCTTCTTAGAATTAACAGGGCTCGATAAATATTAAAGGCTCAACCAATCAAAATGTAATAAAGTATAGCAATAAATCGAATACGAAGGAGGATCCATATAATCGAAATGGTTGCGATACTCTTAAAACATAAATTAAAAAAAGTAGTTGTACGATTTTTGCGCTGGTTTCCGATATTTGTTTTAAATATTTAAAAATAATATAAAATTTACATACTTATTCTCAAATTTTTATAATTATTTTATATTTTATATTTATTTTATTTCTGGTTTTCTTATTTATTCATTTGTTTGCTAAAAATTGTTCTTTTGTGTGATGGCCCCAAAGAACACTTTAAGTCTAGATCTCCCTCGATTCTCAGAACTCCCAAAATATTGTCGTAACGCTGCATACGGAATCGAAATCTATTTTGCAAATTAAATAAAATATTTAGCAGGGAGGAATAAAAATATTCATGAAATGAGTATTACTAATTTATTAGCAAGAAAATGTTCAGCTCTTTTCTGGTTATATTCCTTGAAAATCAATTGAAAATATAATATAATCTAATTCTGATGATTCTATTTCCGTAACTTTTTACGAGTGCCTATTTTTATTTATTTTTGTAGATACGAGTAAAAACATAGCATATTTTTTCAAAGGTTTTTCAAAATAAAGCCCTGTCGAAGAGGTAGATTTCGCTCTTTGGTTTTCATCAGGTTAAAGTTGTTGGTTGCCGATTTAAGGCATTTACACACTTAACCGAGAAATAGACCCAAAATAAACCAAAATATATTTATATATCGGTGATATTGTCCTATAAAGTCATCCAACTTCAACATTATTCATATTTAAAACCGTGAGTTAAGAAAAATGAAACTCGCCCACTACTACAGAGGCTGTAGATTTAATCCAACTTGTATCTCTTAATTAATTTTTAAAACTTCCTTTTTTAAATTTTCACGTGCAGTTCTAAGAGTATTATCAGATTAAATATTAGATCAATATCATTATTCTTCACGCTATAGTTTAAATACTCCCTACATAAATTCTCAATTAGTTAATTTTCAAGGTTTTCCTTCAATATTGTTGTAATTCTCATTTTATTTATATGAAAATTTCAAGATTCATCATCTTGCTCTGATTAAGTGAGCCCCCTTTGTTTGCGTCCTAAAGAAATATTAACATGGAGGATGTGAATGGGGTGGCTCACCCCGATATAATGGCACAGCACATAAAGTGAGTACATTTTTTCGACATTTATGGCTAAGTGGATTTGGACAGCTTTCACATGGAATACGATTTCATTTTCGCCTTGCCGAAGACTTCTTTGTACCGGCACTCGACCATTGTACCGCTGAAAATTGTTCTAGTCCGCGCGAAACTCCACCTAATTGGAAAAGTTGTCTACGTTCTACAAAGGTAGATAGAATTTCGATTGATGAAACAGAAACTAAGTATTGATTGATGAAAACTGTTAAAGTTTCTGAGGGTGGACGAATGACTTCTACATACAAAAAGTTTGTTAATCCCATGCCAACATTTCAGCAATTTGAACTTCGACTTGGAGTTCGTGATTCAGCGGATCGGATTCTAAACATATTGTAGAAGAGGATTGCATTGGCTCTTACTACTTCATGGGTTATTCTTTATGCATGTGAACTAGGGCTTGTAAAGGGTCGGGTAACGACACCCAAAGTGCTTGCTTCCACTATCTCATATTAGTTGAAATACAGGGACAACGAGATTATTTCGTTGACAAATTTTTCAGTTAAATGCGATAATGTCGACCTAAATCACTTTGATCCTCTTTCCAAGCAACAAGTTCGCGACAATAGCGAAACTCTTAAAAAGTTTAAAATTGCCATTTTGGCGCTGTTGCTTCTTGCAAAACTTTTCACCCTTTGAGCAGAGGAAATTCATAACTCTGTCGACGTACGTGTTTTGTGGAATCATTAATCATCCGTGCCTCACTTTCAATTTATCACATGCTTTAGAAAAAAATATAGAGCAAATTTTAACTGCTTTGGCTTACTCAATATAATTTTGTACTTGTGTACTTATCTTAGACTAAAGAAATTTTAGCTTGTATAGCGAGATACTTTGGGATTTAACTTATTATAAATAAGTAAAACGATACTTCACTTGGTAGTTGTTGTATATGAATATTAATTTATTAATTTGATTTAATATTAAATTAAAGCAAAAACTGAAACAAACTTCAAAATATTCCAATGTTTATAATCGACCATTTGGGTTATCTGTTTTAAAAATATAAATTGGATTATATTTCTATAATATTTTAACCTACCTATACCGAGAAAAAATTTGTATAAATAATGCAGCTGAGAAAAATACGCAAAATTTTTTGGCATATGTTTGCATGGATTCTTTTTTTTTAACCTAGCAAGATTTAAGTATACGAATGTCTTGGGTTGTTTAAAAAAAACTAATCTTTTGCCTTAAACTGTGAGTGTAATTGACCTCCTGTTTCTTGCAATTGTCTTAACGTTTGATGTCACTGGCCATCCTAATTTACATTTTATTATATTTTTGCGGAAGCAAATACAAAGTCATTTTCGATTAGCGTACACATGTAAGATGTTTTATTATGCTTTCTTAAACTTATTGCGGAGTTTGTGGTAGTGTTATAGGAAGCCAAGTGTAAAACGTTTGAAATAATACAAGAACATAATTAATCGGCAATATGCACTATAGTTCCAGTACTACGTCATTAAACTTAGCCAGATACAGTAAAACCCCGCTTAACGCGGAGGATACGTTCCAATAAAATCCAACACTAAATGAAACAGCGTTAAACAAGCTCATTTTAACACGTAAATAAGTTTTTTTGTTTTATTTTGTAACATTTATTGTTAAATAGTTTTTTATTACATGAATTATAGACTTTTTTATTGCTAATATCGATTTTTATTCATACCTGCATTTTAGTTTCCAGCGAAATGTTTTTTTCTTGTTTCACTTTCTTTTTCTTTGCAATCACCCATTGTAAAACTAAAAATTGCCGTATTTACCACAATAAAATAAAATGTTAAGCTTATATCTATATACACACCATAGCGTTAATAACCGATCATAAATCATCTATGACGCAGCAAACATGCGTTTTTATTGGTATGATACGCACCGCGAGACTGCATGCGAGTATAAAAGCAATAAAAACGTGCGCGTTTTCGGGGAATCCCAATACTACTGCAAAATAGTGAAACAGTGTTAACCGGTGCAGCGTTAAGCGGGGTCGTACTGACCCTTTGAAATAAATTGAAAAAAGCGTAAAATAAGTTGCTATTTTTTTATATACTTTATATATGCTTTATTATGGCTTTCATGAATTTGAGTTAGTTCTACATAAGTTAACGAAACATTTTAGTCACGTAATATCGTTTATTACAGGTCTACGACGATTATGATTATTTCAAAATGTTATGTTTTTGTAAAAAATAAACAATTTTTTTTTCAAATCGAGTAGACTAGTAAAAAATTATGCGTGTACATACGTAAAAAAATATAAAAACGAGGGTATAACCTTTAATTGAAATCGGTTCAAAGTACCCGCTTACGCCCGTATTTGATAAGGGAAATGATGCCAAAAGTTAGATTTAGACGTCTAGCCATTATTTTTGTTAACATTTACCTAGTACTCTGATACCAGGCTGGGTATTAAAGGGGTGTTGTAAAGAGCTTCTGATAAAACGATTTGAGATATGCGTACGACGTGTACACTCTGTGGAATACATCCATGCTTTTGGGTTTTTCATTTTTCTATGAAATTTGCTTGTTAACTATGCTTTTCTTATTTTTATATGAATTTACATTGAATTTAGTTGTATGTTGTGTTTCTCTCTCATTATTTTAGAGTTCCACTTTCGTGTAATGAGTCCAAGCAATTTAAAATTGTATTCGCATTCATAACTCTAATTTCTGTTGTATACTTTTACTATGAATCGTACAGCTTACCAACTTGAACACCAAATCCTCTTCTATTCGGGCTGTTTTCAGCATGTCTACTTGATATGTGAAAGGCTGCTGGTGGCAAGAAGTGAATTATTTTTCATAATTTTTCCCAAACATTTCTCTTTATATGATGTGGCTACTAAAATTGTACTTCACATCCCATTAATCATGCATTTCATTCTAATCTACACTCATTATGTGGATAACACGTGATTAAACGATGAAACCCATATTAAACGTGATACTCATAAAATTTGTTCATTGAAAGGAGTGGGTGCTAATTAGCTTCTTTTCCTGGAATCATAAAGGGCTCTATGGAGTGCGTTTGGTAGGAAACGTGGCTACCCACTGCTACTTGACGATTTCTCTTTCTCAAAAGGAGTTTTTCTGTATTTCCACGAGTACATAAATAACAAATTCATATTCAACATGAATCAAATGAGATGTATAAGATTTTCCTTGGATAAAGAATGCAAATAACATCCCAATTTCTTCTGTTTTTGAGATCTTATTCCAGAACACCAGCAATTCTTTAATTAAGAGCGGTTCCCACTCGGATGTTTGTCACATAGCAAGAATTTCTCAAATACAAGTAAAGAACTACTTTTTTTTAACTTTGCTCGGAAGAGCACTTTTGTTTCTTTGCGAAAATGAAATATTTCCGAGGAAGCTCCAAGTCGAATTTATATAAATGTTTTTTTTTTTTTCACTCATTCGCTAAGGCAGCCGCAGCACTTGCTTTAAGGTTTCGCTCATACATAAAATTTGGAAGAAAGATACATTTTTCGGGATTAATGTTAAAATGTAGACCTTGCTCAAAGAGGATAAAATCCATATTCTGAATATACCAAGAAGGTAATCAGCTTATCAGTGAAACTTTTATAACTTTTCTTTGCCTGCACGGTTCGCCCCGCCAAAGGAGTCAGCTAGATTTGTCCCGAATTATGTATTTATTCATCCGAAAGCATGTATTGACAAGGGACAAGGTCCCGACCATTTTTACATGTTTGTTAAGAAGACCCTACCTGTACGAACTGCCTCTATGCTCGCCCCGCTGGGGTGGAACACAAGTAGGTTACTTGTTCCATATTTGTAGGTTGTTGTACAAGAGTTCTTTCCGGCTGACCTCTCTCGGCAAAATATTATTTCTTTTATTTTCTCTGACCGTACTTGCTAAAGGACAGCAGTGAATACTTTGATACCCACACAATGGAGTGATCCGCAAGTAAAAATGAACGTAGATGTAACTTTTCAGAGTAATGAGGATATTTCCTCTCTTTGCAGGGATACGGTTTGATGAGGATGCCAGACGTACAATTGCTGCAGTATGGACGTGATAATTTAAGGTGAGTCGATATGCATCCACTTTTCCAAAATATATCAAGTAAAGCGTACAAGAGTGATACTTAAGCTTTATTAAAAAATGTGTTCTTTTTTCTAAAGAACATCGAAATTACTTTCATATTCCTACGACATTAAGAACTTAATAAAAATTACCACGTAACGATGATAGCAAAGAAATAGAAACTAAAATTATCTTGAGAACATATTTTAAGATTTTGTTAAAATAAATAATAAGCTATCGTTATTCGCTTTTCCAAGGAAAAACCTAAAGCAAAATTTGCTAAAAGACAGAAAGAAAAAACAGAAAAATTTAAATTTACGGTGGTATTTAACCACCTTTATGATAATCAAATAGCCATAGCAAAGAAAAATATGTTGGCTTCGTTTTTCTTGATTTGAGTTCTTCATCCTTACTGAGCTAAGTTAGGTTTTTTAGTCAAATAGTTGGATTTTTTTACGCATGTGATGGGTTTCAAAAGTCACAAAATTTTAACTTAAGAAAATAAATAAGGAACTGTTACTACTTCATTCATAATCTCACCAAATTTTAAATTGATACGCGATTGCGTTATAAATATGCGAGTTCAATTGCAACTTTATTGATTAAACAATCAGAAATATCGGTTTTCACGAAAATGTTTTATATTTTTATAATTATTGGTTCTATGTAAAGAAAAAGAAAAGAAACATCGGACGGTATGTTGCTAGTGAAACTATTTTAGTTTTACTATTAAAAACAATAAAATTCTTTTTACTTTAAAAAGGTGTAATTGTGTAATCCACATATTTTTCGACATCTGTCATATTGTAAATTTTGTAGGATATTTCTTTTTAGAGTAGATTACATTCAATTAAATCAATTAATAATATTTTGAATTTTGAGCGGCATTAATGGTTCACAAAATCGCAGAGAAAACACATATTAAGTTGTAAAAATTCTTGACAAATGTTCAAATATCATTAAAGTTTTTACTAGAAGAACGGAATTTAAAAAACTTTCCAAAGTAAAGTAATATTATTATTCGGGTACATACGTTAGACTCTGAAAACGTTCATCGAATGGGAAAACTATCCAATAAAATGGGAAATGTATGTAATAATTTCCTTGATAATTCATATATAACGCGTTTTGGCAATGAAAATATACTACAACCAACGTGTTGCGAACTCAAGTTATTAGATTTTTCGAAATATATCCATATGAACAGGATGAATGAAAATATCATGTTTCCCTTAATATGAATTTTATGAATTACATGAAAAAACTAGCAGGTCAAAGTAAGTTTTATTTAAACTTCTCGCCCAAAAAAAGGCAAATTTTAAAATAAAACTTAATTAAAAGTGAATAGTTTAAAGGTTTAAACGTGCAAGAATTGTTTTGTGTTGAAACTATACTTCGAATGACGTAAAATCTAAAGACAATCAATAAATTTTGGATATGTTTTTTGTCAGTTAGAGTCGAGAATTCATATCGAAGATCGTCTTGCTAGGTAAACAGTAAAGTATAGCAAGCCAATATTGATGCCTTTGAGGCAACTGTATGGATCCCTGTTTGGATCCCATCAAAACTGTGCGAAATAGATAGCCAAGGTACAGGCTGTATAACAGCATAATTCATAATAATTCGCCTATCGCTTAAAACCCTACCAGGTAACAAACAAATACACTCATATCTGCCTTTGATTTGCTGATTTTATGATTTTCTACAAACAAGAGATAAAAGCACCGATGAAAAAAAAACAGAATCCTGCGAAGCTTTTGCTTACTTGACAGGAATTTAAAAGGACAATTTGACATTTCAAAATTAATAAAACAAGATAACAAATTTGATCATTTGCGTGCCATGTTGGAAGCCACAAATCGCACACATTTAATGTTTGTTCTCGAAAATTTACATGCAATTCGACCATGAGAAGAAATTTTCATAATGGAATTGTTTAGTCAAAAGCAGGTGATGCTGGTGAGTTCCATTATTTTTATAATGTTTTCATTCAAATGACAAAGTGTTTTAACACACATGAAAAATAGCCAGATTGCAGATTACTGGCCTACAAGTACACGTCGCCATTAGTAAAACTCTATGGTGCTTCCGAACAGATAATGTTTTACAGGTGATGACTTAGATCTTCGTCTTATGAAGTGCCTGTGCTTTTAAGGAGCACTTATCTTACGTGATAAGAAGGGTTAGAGAGAAGGTAGAGACTTGGGGTTTTTTCTTAGTTATAGTACGACCGTGGTTCTGCAAGTTGCTGCCAATTGAATAACAAATGCGCACTAAGATGAAATTTGCAAAAAGACGTTTAGACAAAAGCCTCTTTCAAGCAAACAGTTTGAAAAAAATAATTCAGTTCGTCTGTTAGTATAAAATAATATTTTACACCTAAACATTAAACATTATTTAACCTAAACATAAGAAGGGCAGAGTGTGGCAACTTGTACAAAGGCGAGCTTATCCTTCAAATAAATAATCCATATAGCTGCCAACATTTTTGTAGCTATTAAGAGTTTTTCTTTGTGTAACTCCTCGGGGTACTGGCTACAAGTAAAAGAAAAGCGCTAGAAAACAGTTAGAAAACACCCTCAAGGTAGAAGTAATTGAACAGAACCATTTTCTCTAATTCAAAGAACTGATTACAAGACAGTACCTCTATCTATTTACGAAAAGGGAGAACTTTCACCGAAATGTGAATTGAGTTCCGCAAATTAAAGTGACCATTCGGAAGTAGGTTATTCTTGTAAGCCACTTTGCAAGAGTCTAATATAACTTGCATTTGTATATACGGTCCGCGAATTTCCTGGAACTCTAAATTGCATACTTTACTGGCCTCCGGGTGCACTTGGTAGAACAATAGTGGCCTTAAACCTACTTACGGCGGTCCGTAGCGTATTTGTGGTTAACTTCCCTGAACCCAGGATCCGAGTTTCGCGAAATGTCCATCCAAATGACCAGCCATTTATGAGATTGCCAATAAATTTCGTACAGAGGAAGAACTCCCGGGACAAGTAGGATGTTTTGTATTATCCGCTGGTGGTGGTTTACGCTTCGACCATGATTAGAAAAGTTTCCTCTGTACCCTCTGGACTTCGAACGAGTTAATTGTGTCATTTTATTCGCTAATAATTTAAGCGAAAAACCCAAGAGTAAAACAAATTATCCCGGACTGGGCTAGGATATTTCAGTGTTCTAAATTACTTTTAAAGAGTACCCGTAAAAGCCCACAAGGCTCTTCTTTCGAACTATGGTCCTAAGCACTGAAGGCAGTAAAAAAAATTAACGATGACATAAAAGCGCTATCCGAATTCTACAAACAATTGCTAGGAAAATGACATTAAAGATATTCTTTTGCAGTGGTCATGAAAATGTTTTAAAACGGAAAGGAGCTTTTAGAGGCATTCTCTAATAGAATCGCATATTTGAGGAACTCCATAAGTAAAAATGGCGAATTTTTGCAGGAGAAATAACAAGCTGCCTAAAGCAATTTTCATGAGTATAATAAACTGTCTTCACTTAAAATAAGTTATGTTTTCTGTCCAAAATTATTATCATAACTATTAATTTTCATTGCCTAAAAAAAGATAACTACAAAGTCAGTTGGTTCATTTCGAAAATTCGAATTTTATGAATAAATTATGTAGTTATTTTTAATTACATATATTAAAATTTGAATTGGACTATAACTATTTTTAAGGTATTTTTGACTTATTCCCCATAAGTTCATTTAACCAATTATTGTAATTTATTTATTAGCGGGAAATTTTGAATAGTTTTATACCTACACGTACTTCGGAAATAACTTAAGTCAGTGAGTTTCTCAACGCACCTGACTTATGGTGTTTCTCACTGACTTGTGAAATGATATAACAATAATACAAAATCGGTAAAACCGCAATTTAAAAAAAATCATAGTTTCTAAAATATGCGACTCAATTGTTTCCAACAAAAATATTAGTGTATTATACAGGGTTTCAAAAGAGGAAGGTATCAGTACCATAACCCAAAATTTAGACTATCCTCAAATGATTAGTCCTTCTTTTGATGAAGGGAATGTTAACATGGCTTCGTCTTCAGTTATAATTAAACACAAGGTGGATCTGCCCTATTCATTACCTTCGGATTGCGGCTTAATTGCTAGCAGTAATATTATGTACCTGATAACAAAAATATGCAAGAAATTTAGATTTTGAACGCATTGCAAATTCTGATGGAGTCTTACAGAAACACTTCTATTTGAGACATCAAGCAAAACTCTTCGTAATTGCTTACACTTTTTTCTTAGATCTCGAGAAATGATTTATGATTTCAAGAGAATTTTCTCCGAAGACTTTGACTATCATAATGAAAACTCTCAGCGCGCCTTAGTAATTTTGAAAATTAGTAGTCTTTTGCTCACTGCTTCGCGCACGAACAATGTCAAAATACGCAAAAAGATAAAAAATCTTACTCCATTTTTCACCCCTATAATCTGAGCGGGCGAGCGGTGATGAATCAGTCAGTCGATCAAGATTTTGCCATTTGTACATTAACAGAGATAAAAATAAAAAGTCACACAAGTTTGTAAGATGGTTTGTAATAAAGTTTGATATGATCAAAGATACAGATAAAATTCAAAGAGATATCTCTAAAATATACTCGTTCACAATATGAACACATATTTCTACGAGAAAAGAGTAGGTCAATCAAATTTCGTGCCTTGTCACCTAAATTGAGGAAAAGCAAATCGATTTTTCCTCGCTGTACCTTATTAATTTTGTATAAATTTCAAGCCACTTTGCAGATTTAAAGAAACATAATGCCCTATTATTAATTAGATTACTGTAACTTCAATGTAGGTGGTTTGTACCCTCAGCGTTATTTAAATGTTAGTAGAAGCTATGATGCTTGATTACTGTTTTGTCTACAATATTTAAAATGTTATAAGTTCTTGAAAACAAAAATCTTATATCTGATTTCTTTCCAGTTTGTTGTTTTCAGAAATTAATGTTTTTTATATTAAGGTGAAAATATTTTAAATGTTTAAATGGATATTTCCAATACATATAGGTATTATTTTTAAAATACGTAGGTGTTTGAAATGGTCTAGATAAAAATTTTTTACTTAAGGACAATTTGATAACGACATATTTACGAAAATTTGATTTTCTCCTGTTTTTCCTGAAACAGTGACGTATGTAGAGATACCCCAAAATCAAAGAAATATACTGAATATGAGATCCTAAAATACGAATTGTTGGGGGTTAGTGCATCACGTTTTTTAGTAAAAGTCACGTAAACGGCAAATGTGGTCAAATTAAGATTAGCTTAAAAAAAGTCCTTAAGTTCAGTGAATTTGCTGCTACAAATAGTCGTGGTTTCAACCATCTTTAAATTATTTGCCCTTATACGATGTCTATTAAGGATAGATACGCACTTCTACATTCTCTTCAGCAATATGAAGAGAAAACCATTTGACTTTATGCAGCGCACGGATCTTTCTGTGCTCTCTTCATAGATGCAAATATTGTAATTAAAAAATATAATCAAGGAAATCATCTGGTCTATCTTGGAATCAGCAGTTTATGGCTTTCTTGTATTTATTAACAAAACCAATAGGAAATTACTCTACTTAGTAAATAATATCCTCATATTGGGGAATATATGCGTTAATTGATGCAGATTTCGCTAAATCAACATCAACATCAAGTAGCCTTATTTGGGCATACATGTCCTCGGGCAGCTTTAGATTGGACATCTGGTTATGAATAAGCTTTGCCTTTTGTAATCCGATGATTCGGAAATCCGGTATTCTGATGAGACTTCATTTTGTCGGGTGTTCCATCCTAGTTTCGTAGGTTGCAATTAACAGATAATATCCCTGAAATTCCAATTTAGTGGTCTACTATACGGCCGAACTTAAAACAGTTCAATATTCTGGTTATTACGCAGTACACAGCAGTTGTTAATTATCATCCTTTGTGTACAATGGGTTATCACTTAGGGACAACGTTGCGTAGGAGTTATTATTTATGAATACTTCTGCATCCTACACGAGCCCTTATGTAGTCGTACATAGGCTCCTGCATTGAATTGAAGGATCCTTGTTGTCGACAAGCTACAACAGCCACATGCATATTACGAGTATGTCTCTTAATATGCTCCGCCCGGGATCAATGGGGCGCACTTTCATAGAACTACCTTTATGACCCCTCAGGCATAAAACACGCCAATATTGATATAAAAGCCGTTTAATAAAACTGGAAAATCGAACAGAGCACTAAATTACACTAATTTTTACTTTGCGATTATGCGACAATAGGTACTATTTACAAGCACGGAGGGAATTTGGTTATATAAACATGCGATGAGTTGGTTATTTTAATTAACAAGAAAGGGGTAGGACCACAAAATGACCATTTTACAAAACATAGAAATAAAGCATAACACGATGGCACGATGGCACGATTCTACGGAGCAGAAGTTTACACGACAGCAAACTCATGTATAATTTAGGATTTCGCCTATATGAATTAAAGGTTTTTTAATAAAAAATGAAAACTAGTTTAAAACTAAGTTTCAGAAAGAAATGTTTTATTATTTATTCACCTATTTTAGTTTGAGTACGGATTTAAAAATTTTAAAGAGATAATTGAAATCGGTACCTGAGTAATATCGTAGCAACATTTTTAATATACCCTTGTCGAAACTTCCATCTCTTTGAAATATTTAAATTCAGACCGGTATATATTTTTAAAATTAGTTTATATCTATTAGAGCATCCGTTTTGAATATTTTTGGTGGTTTTTAAATACTAAAATGAGTAATTTAAGAAAATACGCCGTCGTCGATTCTTGAAGAATTTTTTAATTTGTTATCAGAGTTTATAACTTAAAAATTTTTATTTTCTAAATCGGTTAAAAATTCTAATGTTCAGCAGTTATAGCGTAGTGTAGAATTAGAGCAAACAGACAAAGGAAGGAGGTTTTAATAATGTTTCTATACCTGCTTAAAGGTGATCTAGTTGTAAGTTTTATAAATTCAGTAGCTTTGGAGAACATCAGGGAGATAAAATCAGAAGCATAAATATAAATGAACAGACAAAAAATTATATTTATATTTTGCTTCTGAGGTGCCTTAAAATAACCTATCTTCAATTAAATTTTACTTACTGCTTGCGCATTTTCAGAACAAAAAGTAGAAATCCGAGTAATATACTTAAAACCTTTTAAAAAACATTTTTTTATTGTTTCCTTATTCAAATTTTATTGAATGGTTTCATCAAAATCAGTATACTCTTCACTATAAAATTACTGTTTTTCTCTGAAACTTTAAAATTATTGTTTTTCTCTGAATTACTTATAAATATGAGTATATTATTTCAAGAAAAGGAACCATCCAAATCGGTTAGTCTACGAAAAAGTTATTTGTAAATACACGTTAGTATACACAGCAGTGTATTAACACTCTTTAGTTGTATATCTTAGAATGTGTTGAATACAAATTTTAATTTTAATTTTACGAATTGAAGTGTTATTCGTAGTTTTCCGATTTTTAGTTAATAATTCATCATTTTACTTTTCTTCTAATAGAAATTAGATCAATTCTACTATCTGGCAGTGTATTAATTAATTATTTTTAAGAAATAAATTCCATATTTTCAGAATGTTTGTTATTTTCTCATTTTTCCTGAAACTGGAATTTCGCAGACAGATAACCAGGAGCAAATACACTTACACTGAGAAAACACTTTTCTACTTTAACGCCGAATTAATCAATGGGTGAGCATAACTATGAAAGGAGACCACTCTGCTATTTGGGACAGACTAACAAGACTGACCCAAGAATACTGATGAATTCGGACAGATCAGTCCTGAAAGTATGTCTTGATAAAAGGTTCAAAGTCCTCTTCCCAACGAGTGATGCTTGGGAGGAGAATTCTATGATTGCGCTCTTAATGGACAAATCGATTTTGTTTTACAGACGGGTCACTGACAGATAGTTCCGGCGGGATAGGTGTGTATGGCGGAACAGAAAATCTTCAAATCCCTCGGCCCCCACACCTTGAATTATTAAGCTGAGGTTATGGTCATGTGGTTATGTGCCGTCGAAATCTGGGAGAAAAGCATTGAGAGGAATATTGTTCTTATCTATTCCGATAGCCAAGCCGCGCTGAAAGCCTTGGAATATCTCCTAATTGATTCAAAGCTTGTCAGCGAATATCTTGATTCGCTATATCATATCGCTTAAAGAAAGGATGTATCACTTACATGGATTTCTGTGTACTATAACACCGCAGGAAACGACACTGTCGATAAGCTGGCCAAATAGGGATCAAGCTCAAAAATGGTAGGCCCGAACCTTGCGGAGTGTTATCCTCGTTCATCACCCAAATAAAAAAAAATAAACACATAGGGAGTAATTTGCATTCTCATAGGACATTTCAGACTCAACACACACCTTTTTAAACTACAAATGGTCCATTTGCCTTAGTGTGCGAACTTGAACACTTCCAACAGTTGACAACATTTTGACGAACAGTTTCGTCTGTGACATACTTCATATGAAAGTGTCCTCGATTTTTTCGTGAACGAGTAGAAGTCTTTGGAAAAAACATAATCAAGATCGACGAGCTGCAAAAAACTACGCTGTCCAAAATTATGAGCTTTGCTAGTCCAAATTAAACAAGTAGCGGCTTATGAAGGACACTGAGATTAAACATGTTGACAGATCTCCTTCTGAGGTATGTACAATAGAACATATGGTCTAAGTGCAGGGTATGTCGTACCCATCTCACAATCTACAATTTACAACCATCAATTGCAGATAAATATAAAATCCTATATATCTCAAGGATAATATAAAAACACAACACAAATTATTATGATAATGACTAAAACATTATTAGAAAAGAGCTAAAAATATATACAAAATGTGCATACAAAATATTGAGTAATAAAATATTGCAAACTGTTAAAAAAGTGTAAAGCAAGACGGCTTTTCCTTAATTTATGTTATGACTTTAGTTTGTAGGTTATCGAATCGAAAAATTTAGACATTTCTTAAACAGGCTTTTTATACATTGCAAAATATTAAATTCACGAAGATGACAACCTTTTTTATGCCCACACCCTTGTTCAATATAACACTAACTCGTCATTAACTTTTCTTCTTGAGTTTCTAAAAAATTTCCAAAACGTTATTTGGGACTCGTCAATAATGAAAAGGACCAGCCTACATAATAACATTAAAAATGCATTTCCTCTTATAGAAATAAAAGAAGAATTTGGCAAATCACGCATTTCATCCACGTTTAAAATCAGGCTACGTCATAAATGCGATCACATCCTGCTGGACAATATCAGTTCATATATTCAAAGTTTAAATTGGAGTTGGTGATTCGAATGTTCGCATATGAGCCAGAAGAATACGTCGCAAGTATAATCGGAATTCAACATATGAATTAATTTGACATCTTTATAAAAGTTTGAAAAAGGCACAACTCGAAAAACTTTATATTCTGGAAGACTTTTAAATTCGTGAATTAATTGTTATTTTATTGAGCATATTTAATTCCACGGAGATTCAATTTGATTAAAGTCACTCAACAATCCTTGCAAAGTTTCACGCCGCAACTTCTGAACAGGAGCGGATTGCCTAAATAAATAATTCCAATCAAGGTTCCCGTCCGTTGATTCTACCTGCTACAAGGCAGTGGCTACCTACCACCGGGGAGAACTACCGTTATTGAGACTTTCCTCGAAGAAACAATGAAAGTGACACAAAACCTTACTTTGATGGCAACCTGCTACTAACTAAGTGAGTGAAGCAATTTCGCACTTTCGCTGTCCCGATCCTCCTGAAATTAAAGCTACGCATAACCCTCCGAGGTAGGAAATTTCTAATGGAATTCCTCGTCAAAATTCGAGGCACGAACTCGGTAAATTTGATCAACAGGAGGAATATGGCCTTCCTCGGGAATTGAAATTTATTCAGCCTTTAAATAACTACCTCCAGGAGTATATTTAGATCCATGTGTCGTCACCCTTGTGGAAGACGATTTAGGGGGACTGCCACAATTCATCAGGATTCTTTCGTGGCACCCGGAATTATTATAATAGCGGGATACAGGTACGATAAAAAAGTGTACAAATAATGGCTACGTGGGAAACAGTGGGAACAAATTTACGATTCTTTCCTAGGGATTATGTTCTACTGTGAAGAAGTAAAATTGGTGAAGTTGCGCAAAATTAATTGCTTAAAAACCACGTTATACAAATTTATCAATTCTTACTCACTTTACATTATCAATAATGTTTATTGTTATAAAAGTGTTTATGAATGCCGCTTGGGATTTAATTTGTAAAAATCTATTAGTGAGTTTTAGGATGTATTATTAAGTGATGACTTTAATATTGTATTTAAAATGATTAATACTGATACTATGATATTCAATTGCTAGATAAAATAATAGTTAATATAATTTGAATAGCCGACACTGTTTGTTGAGTACTACTGAAATAATGTTATGTAACCTATTGCACGACGGTCCTTCTTGTAGTCGATCCGATTCGAAATAGGTTTCTTATAACAAAATGTCTAGTAAGAATCTTATGAAATAGACTCGACCAGCACAGGCCGTAATCTGTAAGAACAAAAGATTCGTTTGATAAAATTCAGTTACTGAGACGACACAAGATGAGTAGTTTCGTCTTATGCATCTTGTGTGTGCTAACTGCTTAGCAAATACTAACATTACTTAGCTTAGTTATAGAAAACCGCATGGAGGACAAAATATCACTATGTGTAAAAGTATACGGATTATTGAATAAAATATGTTCGTGCTTTTTCCATATATCCCCTGTAAAAATATTTGTAAAAGCTAGATAATTATAATTAATATGATTTTGTGTTCTTACCCACGTACGCACTTTAAATGCGACGTCAGGAAGGCGGTTTGAATTATATTTTTTAAATGCTTAAACATAGACCAAAATACATATTTTCAAATTGTTCCTAGAGTCTTAGTTCTGAAGGTTTCCCCTTTTCTTAAGTAAAATGTTGTCGTATGTTCGTCTTAATATAAATCTTATCTGAAACTACATTCGAACATAAATGCAATGTTTATTTAGAGTTTCTCCCTTGTGAAAAATATAACTTTCGCTTGAAGGGCTCCCATTTTACGCTTGGCAGAATTGTTTACTTAGAAAAAAGCAGACCTCAAATGTTAACTTTTTCAAGTATAAATCAAATCGTCAAAGGAAAGTGGTTTATTTTGCCCGTTTACAATTTGACTAATTTAAATAAAATTCGTGAAGAGCACGAAGAGCCACTAGACGCTGACGGACGAGGCAAAATTTCAAGTGAACTTTGCAATTCGCTGGCAGGAATATTTGTGTTAATGCAAATGTGATGTTTGCGTTGGGTCCTACTCCATCACATAAAATATCCCGATGCTAGTGAAGTTGTAGAATGCTATTTAATAGGAGTTTCACGTCCCCAAGTTGCGGAGTTATGCGGTCCGGGGTAAATGCGATGCATGAAATTTCAATAAACACCAAGCGAATTTTTTCCTCGTAGCCAGGATCATTTTCACGGATGGGAATCGCATACTTAGTACCTACATGCGAACGAAATGCCGGTGTGTGGACCTCAAAGAGAATGTTTCAATTAAAGTAACATTTTCATGCAGCACATCAGCAGATAGCGGGAATCCAAAAGAATTTTATTTTACATTATTAAGTTATTCATTCTACAGATTCCGCGAATTATGTAAATATTTAAAATAATAAATTACCCGTCATTAAATTAATTATCATATTGTAATCATAGGCATCAATACTTGTTACGTTTTCGTTTAAGCACACTTAAAGTACAAGAACAACGTTTATAGTGAACCGAACTTCTATAAACATTGATAGTCGTTTTTATAGTTTTCAGCGAATATGCATTGCCCGTATGTACCTCAAATCGCCAAGGACAATAAATTTAATAATTTTAATTGTCGTAGTGTTCAGCAAGGGTTACAAAGAGGAAAGAAAAATGGACCGACGCTTCTAATAGCTATGATTTTAAAAATTTCAACACTACGCTAATTTAACAAACTTAAGGGAGATGACTTTGACGGTTAAAAATCGATTCAATTATTACTTTTTATTAGGCAACATATTGTGAAAATTGTTTTTGCCAAAAATGACAAAGTTGTAGCACTTTTGAGTATGCGCGGATAGAGCACCTGATACCGGCCGACTGCATTTCATTCACATTTTCCAGAACTATTCATGCTCACGGATACGGGAACTTGAACACTCATATTTCACTTGAAAATATTTTTTATCAATTTCTCTCGTAGCCTCTCGCCAAGCGTAGTCGTTTCAGAATTACCAGTTTTTAAGGTACATTAACAAGAATAAAAGACTTGGAGAAACCTTGTTCTTTTATAATTTTGCAAAAATGAAAAGAAAGAGACCAGTTGTCCTTACAATAACTACATTTCTATAGTTTAGGGGAAAATTAGAATTTTTGACTCCATTAAAGCGAAGATAAAGATATCCTCCGACGAGAGTAAAATTTTCTACTGGCCTCTATTTATATTTTATCTGTATAATAAAACTATACTATATTTCTAAAGAATATATATAAATATTTTCTAGGCTAAAGTAGGCTGTTGTGGCTGCTCCAAGGCACACGTAGGTCAGTTCGCTCATTGTGTTCCCACGCGAAACATTTTTTGCTCGTTCCCTGAATTACCTAAAACCATTTTGATCCTTTGATATATCGCAAGAGGCCTCTGATTTCAGTAGATTGTTATCAAAGTGGGAACTACCAATAGCCTTAGCTGGGAGGAAATGCAGCGGGCTCTCCTCTTCTTCCTTGTCCCGACAGCTTCTCCAAAGCTCGTTGGATGGGATTCAAAGCCTGTGGATCCTGTGATCGCTGTTACTTTGTGGATGTAATCCCTCTTTAGTGAGATTATGCGCTTGGACCGTACTAGATTGAGCATTCTCCAGACCTGCTTAGTGATCACGCACCTCCGTTCTGCTTATCATATTTTGTTGGCATTTTCGGTGAATGCTTCCTAAAGGAATATAAATGAGTGATTAAATTTTGCGTAAGGGAATGATCTAGGTGTGATACAGTCAACAGGCTTGGTCTTACACTTACACGTGCTCAGAATCCTTGGTGTCCGAAATCGGTACGCATCCATGTCTGAGTTGAATTTGATGGCTATGGAAGCCGCAGAGTGTTTACCGAATAGATCTATCGGTGGAGAATGGTATTTAAAGCCTTGAAGGGTGTGGTTGTAAACAATGAAGCTAATCGTTGAACCTTATTTAGAGCATATCGTCGAGCTGCCTTCTCTAAAGCAAGTCCCCAGACATATGCCAGAATAGGTCTGATGACAGGTGTGTAGAGTGAGTAGATCACTTGTGGTTCCATTCCTCAATACTTTTCAATGGCTGTTTTACAGCAGTACCCTTTCTTGGATGTGCCCCTAGCGAAGCTTTTTTATCTAGTATAGGGCTAAGGTATCTCACTTTATCTGTCAGTTTCAGTTAAGCTCCATTCAGGTAGGGTAGTTCAAGCCGGGTATTCCTGAGACTGTGTTGGAAACATCACCCACATGGACCACAACCCAACAACCGGTTCCATTCAGATCCAGGAGATCCACCACTGGGCTTCACAGAAGTGGCGAGATAACCCCACCCTAGGGTGCGGATATGGCTAGTACCTAGGGTCGAGCTTATGATCCTGCTTCTGAGCAGATCTAGTCCTCTTAAGGCTGCCATAATAGCCCACGGTTTGACGTTATTGAAGGTGCCTTCTATATCGAGAAAGGCTGATACGATGTACTCCGTTTGGACCATTGCTTTTTCAATCCGGTCCTGCCCTCCCTATACGCATACTGTTCTTTTGAGAGACTAAAGATGTCTATGGATCTTTTGATGTAGTCTTCCAAGAGCTTTTAGGAGAAAAGAGGACAGACTTTTCGGTCTATAGTCCTTAGGTTTCGTATGACAAGTTTTGCCTCCTTTTAGAATGAATACCACTTTTATCTCCATCCATGATTTTGGTATGTGTTTTAGATATAGGCATGCCTCGAACATGCCTTCTAGCCACGGGATCAACAGTTCAGAAGCCTCTTCGAGTTCCGCCGGGATTATACTATCCATTTATAAATGTGAATGGTTTGAAGCTTCCTACACCTCGTTTTAGCCTTCTTCTGTTAAGGCTAAGGCTATAGGGATTAGCAGCTTTCTTCTGTTGAGGATTTTATGGCTAAGGCCACAGGGATTGAGAATTGTAGTAGATGGTACACTGACGGGCATGGATTGACAGCCCGAAAAGTGAATGTTCACTAGCAGTTCCAAGGCCTCCGAGCTGGAGAATACCCAGTCACCCTACTGATTTAGTAAGAAGCTAGGACCTGTCGGAGCGATCCGTAGGAATTTCCTTGGTTTTGGAGATGTTCCTTATCTCTCCGCAGAACTTCCTTCATGAGCCTCATTTAGCCCTCCTCACAACATTTTAAAATTCTTTTTGGATTTTATTGTATGCTGTCCAATCGTTCGTCCTTTTCATTAGGGTTTCCACCACCTCGTCGAATTCCAGGGGTCTATGGCTGAAAGTCATTCACCTGGTAGCACATTTCGTAGGGCGATGTTATACTTAGTCCCAATCGGTTTTCTTTCTATTTCTTAAACGAATTCTACTTTGGAGTGGGTAATCTGCACCACTTCCATCATGGCTACCGGGTAAGAGTACTTCTACTATTGTCTTCACGGCGTCCTCATCCGAAGACAACAACAGGTCCTCCTGAATGTTGATCTACTCAGGCAATCAGCTTAACTTGCCCCTGATGCCATTCGTCATCACGTTACCGCGGCGGTGCTCCAAGCCTCTTTTCGAGGATGTCCTTATAAACCTACAGCAAACAAACTTCCACCTTCTTCCAGTTAGCCGGTGAGATAGTGCCGTCGATCACAATCAGGATTAGTTTGTCCTTTGCGACATCACTGAAGGATCTTATGACTTTGTGGGTCGGACACTCTTTGGACTTTTTAGCAGCTGACAATTACTTTTCTTTTAAGCGTTGCTCTTTTAGTACTGTAGAGACACCCGCTGCTGAGGTTTTACGATCTACAACAACCTTTGTGGCCCTTTCCAGAGTGTGTATCTCCTTCTCTCTTAGCTCTTCAGCGGAGACGGCGCCAAGTTTGTCCACCAACTTATAATCTGCTCGCCTCTTTCTGTAGGCTTTAAGGGATGGGCTGATATGTCGCAAAAGAGCTTTGATGGAGGCCGTGAAGGCCGACAGCGGTGCTTAGGAGGTGCTCAGTCTTTGTTTGAAGGCCACGGACGAGCTTTTTTGCACCAAGCTTGCGGCGGAAGAGGTGACAACACTGTAACCAGGTTCGGTAGCCGTAGTTGCACCACTACCACTCTTTGAAACACTACTACCACCCTTTGAAGCACCACCATCTCCCCTTGCGACGGAAGTGTGGCACACGTCAGACAGTTGTCTCCGATTGAATCATTGTCCCTAAGCCTCCGCAAAGACACAAGGTGTCTATCACGGGGAGATAAATAAATAAATAGTCTAAGGTAAATACTTTGTTGTCTTGCTTTGCATTTTTATATAATAATATGCTTGGGTAGAAATAAGCCAACATTGCCCACCTTGCTTTATGAAAGGCTTGACGCTTCCAAGGCATATTCTCTTCTAATAAAAAATTGTGTTATATATTCTTGACATTGACGAATATTCCATTTTGCATTCGATATTGTAAAAATAAAAACACGAGTTTACTCTATACTGCTTTTGAATTTGTGTAATGCGTAGACTGAATAATGATGTGAGAAGTACTGTGCATTCCTGCGTGTGGGGCTTCTTTTACGTTCATCGATCTATGGGTTATCTTAATACTTAAATGAAATACTAAGTATATGAAACAAATTTTATTTTCATTGAAACTAATGAAACGTCTACCGCATGTCGTTTTGATTCTTTTTAAATAATTTTGTTATATATTCTAAAAAGTAATTACATTAGTTTTTAGCGCCTTTTTCCAGCTCAGTAAAACAAAATTTAATGCCCTAGATGCAGTAACCTACACCTCGCTTTTTGGAATCCATGCAATTTGAAACTAAAAATAGAAGTTGCAGTTTATGGCACTGCGATAGTTTGCTAAGTTGACCTGAGTTTATTCGTTTGTAGTTGCTTGAAGCACTGCCGATATAAAAATAAAGTTTATTTGCCCTAGGGTTTCACGCCTTCGAATTGGCCACTTCAGATAGCTTCAGGTGTCGGCTTGAAAAACTGCACTAATGTGATGAAAATCCACGGGCAGGAAGGCTGATGGTATATTCAAAAATAATATTACTTTTTCAAAACTCTCCGTATATGAGGACGCAAGCAAGACTAGGCCGGTTCTGATTCATGTGGCCCAGACTGTATTTCATCGCACAGCTTATAAAAAGACACGTCCTAGTTAAGGGACGCCAGTGGAGGAAGTGCTCCCTGCTCCCATTTGCATAGAAAAACTAACAGCCCCCGGCACGGGAGTCACAGGGCAATGATAAATCAAAAAGCATGTTGCTTTTTCTGATCCGTCGAGACCATATTTCAAGGAAAATTGCGGCAGAGACATTTCTTTCTTACAGCTTCTCGGCAGCTGTGACATTCTCGGCGAACGAGAAAAAAATTCGCAAAGGCCATTTGTCAGCGAATTTAAGCAATTAACAGAGAAATGATCACTCTTGACTTTGTATGGTCCTTTCTGCGCCTGCGGCAATGCGGCAACCCCGACGTAAAGCGAAAAATTAACACAATTTATTAATTCAATTAAAGGCATAGTAAGTGCTCGTAAAAATTTGATGCGATAAAAGAGTGTGATGTTTGTATGCATTCTCATATTATGGAGCTTCTATCGCGAAAAAAACCTTATATCAGTTAAATGAATGTTTTTGAGGTGTTGGTGCTTGTTAATATTTCAACTTTTACAACAGTCTTTTAATTTAAGTGTTTTTTTTTTGTAATTATACTTTTTGAAGACGCAAATAATTCAGCATTCGTATTACAAAGAAATAAAATGTAATTACAAATTATTGCACTATATTAATTATAGTAATTTTGATCTATACCAAAGTATAATTTAAGTATTTCATACCAAAATCGCCAAATCAATGAAATCAATATTTGTACTGTATCAATATCAAGTAATTTTCTCATAGAGACGTCCAGCGCCCCCAAACATTGGAGTTCTTATTAAGAAGATATGTTAACTTAAATGAAATAATTCTTGAACATTAATTATTAAACCTTCAAGTAAAAGAAAAAAATTACTATTACTTTACAGCAGCTTAATACTATTTCCTAAACTTTTCACAACGCGAAACAAAAGTGCAACCACACTGTTTTTATCATAACTCCTTAAAAGAACTTGAAATATTCAAAATGGTTCCTTTAATATAGTGTTGTATTTATAGTCTATCGAGTCAATTTTTTTATGGCTTATCAGAATTAAGTATGCGTTTTTCACCAACAATTTTGTTCCTTCGTTGTTTGTAACAATTGTGCAATTAAGTATTTATCGAAAAACTTAAAACAATCCTCGAGTTATCGTGTAGAGTTTGTCGGAAAAAGGAGTTTCGAGAAAAACGCATATACCTTTTCGAGTAAGCATCTAACGAGTACCGGACGCATGGACACATTTATTACTATAACTTTAAAAATATTTTATTTTCTCAAAAGTGTAGAGAACAATAACCAATAACAAACAAATCGATTTTTTGAAAATTATGGACGTTTGTAGTCCCTTAACATAGAAAAATTGTACATATTTGTGCCGAGAGAACAATGTAATACAGCAAAAAAATTTGCAATAATAAATCAAAGGAATAAATTTATACTTATTGTTAATTAAATTTTTCGTTTGATTAATGAATTAATCACAATTCGATTTTTACTTATTTCCAAAACATCACGACATATTTACAATAAAATTTCGTTAGAGCACTAGGGCATAAAAAGTGGAAGAGAAAGCCTTTGAAGCCCACACGGAAGTAAAAATGAAAAAAACATAAATTAGTAATAAATCTCGAGTTCAATGGAAAGAGAAAAGAATAAATATCAATTAAATAATCACTGACAAATTTCACTGTAAATTTATTCCCTTGATTTACTGCTTTGTCGATACCCTTAAGAGACATAAATTATACAGCACTAAAGTGCAAAGGGTTTAAGTACGTTCAACCGCGAAGGATTAAAACTATAGTTGCAGCCTTTGCACTTCGAAACTTTCACGCTTAATGTCCAAGGCTATGTACGAGCACCTAGTTATAGACCAACCGCTTCCGCAACGTGGGCAATTATTTTATCTATTTATTGTAGTGCTAAGTTAAGATGTACCCTCGCTTTTTAAGTTCGGGTATGGAACTCTTGAAGGGAGAGCATAGCTTGCACTAGGTCAATTTCTTTATGCGAAATTAAGTTATTTTATTTGGCAATGCGGGCTTTTGAAATTTAAGAACAAAGGAATTTATAGCTTTGCATTTCAAAGATGTGTTGAGGAAAGGCGGCTTTTATATACATACGTATAAATTTAAGGTTTTCTGGCAAAATGGAAATCCAAAGGTGGAGGGTGTGAAGGGAAAAGACGTAAGCAGAAGCAAGATTTAGGCTATATTCTGCTAATTGAGATTTATTCACCATACTTCTAGATTTTCCGGCAAAATAATAAATCGGAAAAGGGAGAGTTAACTCAATGCCTGCAGGTTTAATTAAAACAAAACTTGGTGGGATAAACTCCGCAAGTCTCCTGAAATTCGTTTCAATATCTTTCGAGAAATGTCCGTACAAAGATACATAAAATATCGGTGGCATATTTTCTTACGTCGGTTAAAAATGCAATAAAATGTAATAATTCAATCAAATCCTTTGTCAATCAATCCTTTATTTCTCGGTAGCAGTTTTTGAAAGCTAGTGAAATTAGTTTGTATATTTTTACGCTAATTTGTATGTATTACTAAATCCATTTTGGTAAAAGCTATGTTAAAACTTATCAAGCAATGAATACTGAAAGTCCAAGACAAACAAAATTCCAAATAGATGTCTAAAGTATAATTTGATATGAAAAACCGTGGGAAAACTATACTTTGCTAAATTGCACTAGCGTAGAATTTATTTTGATTTTAGACATCTACTGAAAAGTTGTGTTTCTTTCGAAATCTTGTTTATCCATAATTTAGCCAAGTAACAAGACTTAGAGGAAAATTACAACGATGTTTTGCAATTGCTATGTTTCCTAATTGGCAACTGTTAATTGCTAACATCCACTTACTAAATAATTGAATTAGCATTGTCATAGTATTAATTTCTGCCACGTTAAAACAACATTTCCTCATTTGGGTTCCATTTATCTTCGGTGGCGGGTGGTACTTAAATTAATCAGAGGCTACTTCGGAACTCGATAGATGCCTTTGCTTGGGTTCATGGCTTCCCTAAGTTGAGCTAAGCAGGCTAAAGTGTGGGTCTTTCCTTATTTACTTCATCAACGGCAACCAATTCCTTTAGCAAATAAGTTCGCTTGATTAATTTCGTGAAACTTCCGTTAAATCGCTGAATGTGTATATTTTTATTTCATATTAAATTTAACTCTTATTTTTAAATTCACAAAATTCTTCCAGATGTAGATTAAAATTAAAATAATTGTCTGAATGTACAATTTATGGAGTTTAAATATCAACATAGTTTCTATTATATCCTATTATTATAGAATATTAAAATTAATAAAATATTGGAGCCCATTTCCCTTACATTTGTTCAGAGGTAATCAAAATGCATGGTGTGTTTTACCCAATTCTCTCAAATGTTTGAAGAATATTTCATTATTATCAAATTTGTAAACTAAAAGGTCATTCGAACGTAGTTTCCTCTCAGATATAGTTTGATAAGCGAAGTTATTTACGTTGGATTATTATTTATATACAAGGCACCTATGTCTGGGTTACCACTTAAAACAAGATTTTTTAGTAATTGTAGTTACCTTTTTATTTCTTTCGTTGTTTTTCTTATTAAAACGATTCTTAAAGTCCCAGACATATGATTTTTAACTTTAACATTTTAGAAATATATATTTTTGTCTGTACTTGAGTAGTTAAGAGGTCAATTAATTGAAAATTTCGCCTTGCAACAATAAAAAAGGAGTTATCTGGTTTTCCTTCCAACTTTTGTGCAAAGTAAGTGTGTATCTTTAGAATTCGAAATTGTAAGAAATCCTTTTAATACCCTTGACATGTTTTTTTTTTTTTTGAATAAATTCGATGTTACTTACTACAGATTCAGAGCTGAAGTTAACTCAAGAAAAGGTTCTTTCAGTTCTGGACTGTTAACGAATTGAAAGGAAAGCAACTACTTGTCTTAATTATTTTTTGCACCATTTTCACTGTCCGCAGCATTGAAATAAATTACGTTTCATTCCTGAACTGATCCGCATAAATCACTTACTAAAACCATTAATGCAATCACTGGACGCCAGTCGTCTTGATGCTATCGGCGACAACCCCTCTCAAAGCAGTAAAATTGCTATTGAGCTCTGTAAATCACCAGCTCACTGGCACTGACCGCCTCTTCCCCAGAGTGCCATAGCACAAAATGCTTAGAAAGGATTTGTTGCAAAACTTCAATCTGGGTAGTAAATTGTTCTATCTTAAGGACAGAGATTTCCGCGGTTGTCCATGGTTTCAAGATGTTTTTTCTCACTTCATGTATCTCACGATATTAAAAGTCTGCTATTACAGAAATTTTTCTAACACTATAGGAAAGTCAAATCTTGATGTAAACATTAAAAGGACCTTACGAAACGTAAAGGAGTTCAACAAAATTTTTTTGAATATTCGAGGCTGTAAAATGTATAAAAAATTTCCCTGTTTCATCTAAGCGTCACGCAGTAAATATTGCATGGATATTTAAGTCAATTAATTACATTATTAAAATTAATTTTGTGAACGTTTACCTCAGTAGTTTCCACAAAGGGGTATGATAATTTTTGGTATGATTTTTTTACGGGGGCTAAATGAAACGTGGCCTAATGTAAATAAAAACGACCGGTAAACAAACATACAAAATTCTTTACATGAAGATGACAATTTAGAGAGGTAATAGAGAATTAAGGGTCAATGGTTACTTAACCTGCATAAATGCTTCTATTGTATAAGTGTGTAATTGAAGAATACTTTCAATTTCGTCAAATTTTCACAGGATATTTTCTCAAACTTTCAAAGAACGGATAAAAGAAAAGACATTTGTGTTCTGCATTTTTAATTTTTTGAATGTCCCTTAAGCGTAGGCATGTATTATTAGACAGAGCTAGTCCCAAAATGTTTTCCTGAAAAATTTCGGTAAAGGCAGATAAAAGTTTTGCATGCAGATTTGTCAACCAAATTGAAAAACTCGTCTGCATACAAAATTCCTACGCAAATGTATGCATAACCTCTTACTACGCTCACCAATTTTTAAGATTCGTCACTTATGTCTTTAAAAGTACCCAGCGTTTGTCCAAGTCTGCTCGATTGATTTGGATCAATTTTTTTTTTATATAAAGTGGGACTATTTCTACCATTTGTAATATGCTTTATATTACTGGAGTTTTGCCTGTTTGTATGTTGGGTTTGCCCCGATTTTACGTTCCATGTTTATATTCTATCTTCAGGTATATTCTTAATTTTATCGAAAACGATTAGATCAATACCCTTTGAACAATTAAAATGTATACTAGTATTTAGTAAAAATAAAACATTAAAACTTCTTTACGAATAGTCAAATCTATTTTGAACAATATGAAATTTTATCCTATTTATGTTATTTGTAAAACCGATTTATTCCAGTTGTAGAGTGTTGTAAAAAGTAACAAAATTATATAAAAACACTAAAGATTGATTACTGTTAAAGAAATAAAAAAATCATCTGTACCTAGAAGTAAAAATTACAACTCATGTTTAAAACTAAGATTATAAAGGGGAAAGTTCTGTTCGTTTGTTTATTTTTCACAATTTGAGACTAAAACGGCTTACCTAACTGATGTGAAATTTCTACAATTGTATTCTCTACAATACTCTAATAAATACAGGACAAAAAAGCCCATAACGCGTAACGTATGTGACATAATGACGTACGACAAACACAAAATGACCGTGACGTGGTGCATGATACACAAAACATCACAAACTGACAATGAGTATATAACCACACGTGAAATTTGACATGTCACTTGACACGCTATGTTACACGTGAATATTTAATGTGATTTTATTGTGAACCAGGTGAAGTTTTCAGTATTTTAGTTACTTTATCATATCCTTTGGCAAAAGTTTCAAGTATAACTCTGTGAAGACATTCTTCGTCATAAAGACGCTCTTTTGTGATAACATTTTTAATAAAAGTATCAATCAGTTGGAGGAATCTGTTTATGAACTTAGTGAAAATCATTCAAAGATATTGGCTTCCCGTAGCACGACTCACATCGCCTTAATGACTTCCATATGCCCGTGCGTCAAGATATTAATTCGATGGATGCTTCTGTGTACGAAAATTTACCAAAGTTCGTTCCACACCATCTTCGCGCATGTGACGCAGTAATGGAAAGTGTCAACAGCAATGCGAGCACTTTGTCCTCCATTGAAGTTCCTGATGGGATAAGGAACACTTGTCTTAGCTAATGTAAAGGAAAAATGACTCTGGCTGTAGTGTCATTGTGAATTGAGCTGCCCTTGTTGTTGGGAGCAGAACAGCACATTCAAATTGAAATTTAACTGCTTTCTTCCACACCAAAGAATGGCTCATTGGGAAATATGCTTCAAGAAATAACACTGAATGTATGGGAGGAATGCAGTATGAGCCATCGAGCTCACTTAGAGGCTGTTATCAAAATGTTACGTGATATTAGGACCTGTGGACGAGAGCAGGTACTATTACATCATGCATGATTTGAGGCAGAGTGACTTTGTGACCCTGTGGGTCAGACTCACAAGAATGAAGCTAAGAACAAATATGAGGGTCTTACCATTCGTGGTTGAGATACAGACCTTGCCAAACAATTTTTGCTAGCAGAAGGTAGAAAAGCTTGGAATTACCATTAATCCGAAGGTTGGCAGAATACGTATAAGTCTTCGCCTACAGTATTTAATTAATGACACGTATATGTACGTTGAAAATTACGAAATGTCTAGATATACATAGTTATGTATGGGTTTTTATGCTGCTCAAGTTAATAATGGGGAAGAAAATAAAAAAATTTGTGGGTACGTATTAAAATTCTATAAACTGGGTTGTAGCAAAATATACAAGAAATAGTGGGGAAAAGACAAGTAAAAGCAGATGAATTATATCACAAATAATATACCAATTCCCAAAAAGGGACTGCAATTTTAAAAAAGTGAAACAAAACAAAACATATTTACTATATAAACACCCGGCTGCTGTTGCTTAGTATTTAAGTATAAGGCTATAACTGCCTATGGATTTATATACGCGATGGTTCTACAAAAACGAAACAAACAACTTTTGAGGTATTTATTATAATTTTTGACATCGGCCGAACAAATAAATTTTATTTGTAAATAAGGTGTAAGACTAACTCCCAAAATTTCAAATAGAAAGGGCGACAGTGTGCATGATTTTAAGGCTTCTAGGAAAATTTCTTCACAACGCAAGTTTCTTAGATTCATTTTATTCCCAGAAGTCGCACATCAAACAAGGTCAGAGTTTTCAGTCAATGCATAAAATAAATCAATTCTCAATTTCTATAATAATAATGATAATAATAATAATAATAATAATAATAATAATAATAATAATAATAACAATAATAATAATAATGATAACAATAATAATGATAATAATAATAATAATAAATATAATTGTTTAAATAAATCAAATCTTAAAAATTGCTCCATAAAATATTATGGTTTACTTAACTGCTGAAATGGTGGAAATTCATTATTAAAACAACAGGTATGTCAATAATACCACTAAATTGTCACCAAGTAACTCTAGGATGTACTTCATAATGTACGACAACATTTTGAACACAGTTTTTATTGTTGTATACAAGCTGGCGGTGATCATTATACATTAATATTTAAAGTTAATTTTAAACTATTCCTCAAAAACTAAAAAAAACAAATTTAACAAACGAAATATTGTTGGATTGTGAATTTAAGAGGCCCTTCCTTCTGCTCATCGGGTGTATTGTAGAGACATATAAAATATGGCCAAAGTGTTTCCCCTCGAAAATAAAATTTACGTATCAACAGATTGAAATTATTATGTTATTTATCTGAGGACCAAAGACTCCAGTTGTTAAGTTTGAAGCACAATTTCTTGTTAAGTGCCGAATCAAATTATAAAAAACCAGATAGTGTTAAAAAAGAATTTGAAAGGAGTACTTAATACGCTTTGAAATAAGGTGCTATTCGACCACCTGTCTTATTTAAAATTCTAGGGCCAAGCCTCAACTTGGTTATGGATTAAAGTGAGTCCGAGTGATTTTTTTGAAAAAGTAAAAGTAGGTCATTTCGCGATCGTTTTACATATTATTTTTCATTATTTTTTTAGTTATACAGCGTAGAATTTTTAATATTAAAAACAGCTCAATTATATATCAACAATATTTGGTCACCTCTACCAACTCTTCGATGATTGCATAAAGCATAGAATTGTAATTAAACTTGAAATGCTTTTGACGGCCACTATAATTCGATTAGAAACCAAAGTTTTTACTAAATTAGCGCATTAAAATTTCAGTGTGGCAATAGATTCAGTGTCGGGCAGTGTTTGGCACTATCATTGTTTCAGAACTGCAGAGGAATATAAAAGCGATGTTCACATGCACATAAGAGCAAAAGCAATAAGTACAACAACATAATTTCAATTGCAAGTCGCTTCCATAATTCAAAACTAGTATTAAATTTGAATGAAGTTCAATTTAAAATATTTTACTACATTGCTTTATTATCAAGGGATTTTTTCCACCAACGTTATTTTGGGATATCCGCATCGGTTCGCAAATTCGCTTTCATCTCCTCCAGTTCTGCATAAACCACATCTTCCTATAGAATCCGAAATGGGGAGCTAAATTTATGTATTAGTCTGCAGCGAGAACTAGGGCACATCGCCATCCAGGGAAATTGGGCGGAAAAATTGCCTTGGCCTGAACTTTTTAAGCACGAATAATCAAATATGGGATAATCAAAATTTTTCTCAGATGACGTCGTGTTGACAATGCTCCAGGAGAGGGTGACAGTCTGACCCTTTAACAGCGTATCGAACAAACACACCCTTTTCGGTGGAAAAATATTTTTTCTCAAAGAAGAACGAATCGTCAGTTCTCAGACATGGATGTATTCGAAATAAATGAAGTTGAAAATTGCACGTTCCCAGTACCACCTGCCCATTTAAGACTATTTCCCAAGATTTACATTTCATGAATTGATTTTAACGTCCCGAAGCTCCGTGGCCCGTTCAAGAAAAGGCACTGCGAGATTGGGGAAATCGATCATTTTTAAACTTGGATATGTGTCGTTTCAACATGAAACCTGCTTCATACAGGGTACCAAGCACGATTCTAGAATCTGTGATAGAAATTATTGCGGAAGTTTCATGAATTTATCTGTAACCCGAAGATGAATGTCGTGCGACACCCGACTTGTTGAACTCCATAGTGTTGCCTTAAAATTTTGAAACCTCTTTTAGCTTTAAAAGGTTTAATGTTAATGTAGTAACATAATATATCATAAATGAAAACGTTTTATTCTTTCTTTACGTGTAAGTGTAAAATTACAAGTAGACACAAAATGTAGCCGTGCTTTACTTTTTGAATAAAAACATGGCGGGTATGTTTAATTTAAAAATGTTTAAGTGCTCGCCCACATGTCTTCCCCCAAACTTCCCGAAAGCTCATCATTTTCTTGGGGAACAGGTCTTTTCGTGGAATACGAGACTGAGGCAAACATCTTTGATGACTTCCTCTTAAGGGAAACGAGAAATGAATTGACTATTTAAAAATGCAATTTAAGAGTTTCAGCTTATTAAACCCGTATTTATGTGAAACTTTCTGATGGTCAGTTTAAAGTGTTAAAGCCTGGTAATTCCTTATTTATTTTTGGTGCTCTTTTCGCTTTCAAGCCAAAGGCAGGAAGTGAAAGAAATGTTCGATGCAAAATATCACTCTCTTTGGCCGTTTTATGAATTTTTTAATTGTTTACGGACTAAGGAAGGTAAAAAGGTACTTCCTGAAAGTTTTATAAAAACATCTGTTTTCTCATGTTCTGCAGCTGCTTTGAAAATCACTGCGCTGAAACAAATTTTTTATTGTTGGGCAAAAGGGCCTTCAGAAAAAGTACGCTTCGGACACCTTGAAAATTTTTAATATTATGTTGAAAGGAATCTAAAAATTCGAATATATGACAGGGTAATTGATTCTTAAAATTTTTTGGGGTCCAATGAATCGTATAATGTATAATTTGTTTGTATCAACAAATTTTATCTTGTGCCGCGGTAAAGTTCATTCCTGATTATCACACGTCATTTTCAGATACAATTTAAAGGTAGAAAAGACATTTCACTTTGTGGTCATAAAAGTAAATAAAAATGAATTATACCTACAAACAAAACTATGAAGTATGACAACTAGTAAATATAAAAAGTTTACTACAAATATTACACATTTTTGAATAAAGATAAAAAATTTAACTATGAGTGTTCGATATAAAGCCCTATTCATAAATATTTCATTCTAGAACTCAAACTAATGAACGTTTTTATATGGTTAAATTCAAATTTCGCTACTATACAAGTACATAATAATATAACAATACCCTCTTTTCAGGTTGTAAGCAACAAAATATTTAAGAAATTAAAACTAATTTTTTTGAAAATATATTCATAACTTTAATTGCGACCAAGTGTAAATTATGTCCAGAACTTTTTATTGGGACTACACAAGTATTAAAAAGAAATACGTACATATGAAAGTACCCTTCAATATCTGCAATTCTATAGCTTCCGTAATTGTAAAATTTATATCTTTCTCGATTGCTAAATTTGCCGGAGAATAAGCACGTATTGTGCCAAAGATTTGAATTGTTTCAAATATCTTAACATCGCTATAGATCAATGTCGACATGAAGAACTCCTGTCGAAGTATGTAGTGCTTCTCTCATAAGTGGAAGGTACACGACATGGTTGTCGATCTTAAGTTCCACAATTGCTGAATTATTCATTTTGTCGACTACACAACGCTAGAGGGAACATCAAAGGGATCCAGGAAGATATGTTTTCATGTCAGATATTTTTTTCACTTTTTTCCGGAGAGCATCTGGTGGCGAGACGTGACAAGTTCAATCCCCCAAGAACCAAGCCACCACCAAAGGGCAAGCTTGGTTCTGAAGAGTTATCGATTGCATCATATGCTACCTCATAGTGGAACTGATGCTGACAACAGACAGACGTACCTGATGTATGGGGTTCATGCATCCGTATGGTCCAACATACATGGCTCAACATTTCGGTCGAAAATGTCGACAAAGGGCCTTCATCAAACCAAACTGACATAGAAGGAACATTAATGAGACTTCCCCGATAGCATCTCTATCACAAGTTATAATACCTTACGTTATTTAATTAGAATATACAGTACTACCTACTATATCCGATCCGACGTACAGATGTTACAGAGTAAATCAGAAGGAGGCTAGAGTTTGTCTATTGTATGCAAATTTCAGGACAGTCATGAAGATGTATATTTTACTTAAATTTGAATTTAACCAAACGGGTGACATCAATTGAAAATTGATTGAAAATTTTCCGCCCCGTGTATTTTCTTGTTATCACGAAACTAATTCAAATTGAGCGAAATGTATCGCAGTTTATTATTATTATTTAAATGTTCTACTCCATTTTACATACTGAAACGTATGGGGGTAAAAATTTTATGCACATTTAAATAGGTTATTATTATCGGATTTTTCTGTTTAAGGGAGTACACCCGTCCCTCAATTTACGCAAAATATCCGTTCCACGTGGATATGATTTATGCGAATAAAAATCGTGTAAATAAAATTTGTAAGCACAAAAAAGATAATTGCGATAAAGTAAAAGTTGGGGGTGTAGTAAAAGTCTTTGAAACACATATGTACATATTTATTACACAAGTATGTAAGTTTTATTCGATTTGGCTATCGCTATTGTAATTTAAATCAATCAACCTGAAATTGTTCGCTACTACAGTGGGGGTGAAGTTGTACACTGACTATAAAATTGTTAATTTTAAAACTTATGGGAAAATATATATCTGACCGCGTAAAACGAGATCGCGTTAATCAATTCCACGTATAAAAGGTGCCGCGTAAAGTGGTAAATTTGTCGTGTAAAAAAAGTGCCGTGTAAATAGTAATAAACCATTCAGGATAAATGTTTAGCAACATGTTCCTTTTAACTATAATTTCTTAGGTTTTCATTAAAAAGTATACTAATAATAGGAGAGTGTTATTAAAAACTACCCTGGTAAGGCGAACTTGTGACTTAATAAACAAATCTGAGCTTTCAAACATTTTTAATACCTAATGGATTTTATCTTTTCTTTTACAGATAATATTTTCGAGTACTAGAACGTTCCTTCGCCAGCGTAGAACTAAACAAAAAAATAGGGGGATAGCTCGTTTCTGTAACTCTCGACTGAATTTTCAATCCACAAAAACAATTTGACGTCATTGCGACGTTAATCGCAACTGAAGTGCTTTTGTAAGCTTGGTGATCAGTTGGGGAAATCTCGATGAAATGAGAATAAAAAATAGAAATAGATAATCTTATTCTAAGAAATATCAACCTTTTGCATTAAAGAGGCGTATTTCAGTCGCCTTTCGGCTGATTGTGAAGACTGAGGCACGTTTCCTGAACTACTTGAAGATATTGGAATAGAAAAGGTTAAATAATTATGAGCTTATGTTTTTTAAAAACTATTGGCTGCATTAATCAAATTAATCGGTTTTCGAAATGAAATAATAATATTAGTTAAAATAATTAAATTGAAGTTAATTGATGAAAAATAATACTGTTGACTAAAATTAATTTAATCCACTTTAAGTCACACATCACAGGTAAAATTCCTAACTGTCAGTATATTAGAAATCGAAAAGCGGCGATTAATCGCCCTAATGCTAATGGCAAAGGTGCGTGTAAAATAAAGAAGAATCAAGTTGGTTACATCCCATAAATGTCAATAATTCCAACCACCACATGCAACTCACCACGCCTTCTCAATTCCCTAATGCAGAAACACTGAAACTGAAAACATTTTCTCCGTTGGAATTTCCGGTAAGAATAGTCGTTTTAATAACGTTGGCCTTTTTTACACTTGAGCCCTAGCACTATTTCAGGACTCCTACAACAATTTTGAATTTTTATTGAGCTTTGGTTTTCTTACAAATTTCGAGGGTTGAAACCAGGTGAAGAGGGTGAGATTTAAGATTTATATGTTGACAGTAGGAGTGCCTATGCTTCATCGAAATCTGTTGAAAACTGTGGACTTGTTTACGATACTTGTACAGACAAATTCACATGCAGAATTTATGCTTTATTGTATAGAACATAATGATTTTCGTTCGCGCGTTGTAAGCAGACTGCATTCGAATTTTGTTATCTCTTCCCGTCTCGCTCCGCTTACACATTCCACCCACCCAATGATGCGCCCTGGATAGGCGTGTGCGCCTGTGCGCTTTTCTGTCTCCACTGAGCGTAGCACAAAAAAACAAAGTTTTCGTCAATTTCTACGTAAACCTTTGGATATTGAAATAAAATAAAGCGCAAATTGGTATCCTAAGTACCCCCCTACAACCTTGCAAAAGTTACATCTTTGTGTGTTCATCCGATTCTGAATTTACCTCAGCGAAGCAGACAGAAGACAGGCAGACAGACAAAAGTTCTAAAAACAGCTTTTTATGCAGCTAGCAGATCTAAATACAGGCATTTCTTACGAAATCGCTGATAAAAAATTTTATGTTTTTTGTATGTATATATTATAATTTGGTCCAGGTGATAAAGATGCTAGTTACAAAAAAAATTAACCTTGATTCAACAATCTTCATTATTTCGTGAGTTGTCATGGGGAAAACTTGAGAAAATTGGGAAACACTCAACAATTTAGATGTCGTTATAAAGCAAGCTAATTGTACCACAAGTTGAATATGTTTTTATATATAATTGGATATACGAGGTGTGCTACTTATGTATCTAGAAATATATGTACAAAAACAAATATTTAACATTAATTCATGGTTTTATTATTTATGAAAATATTCTCCGCTATGATCGATACACTTTTGCATACGTTTGAACCATTTTTTTTTGAATCCCAAAAAACGGCCGACCGCGAATAACTTTTGTTGGGTTTGGCTCATCTTGGAAAACCCCTACAGTGGACTGCTGTTTACTTCCGGGCTCATACGCATAGGTCCAAGATTCCGCAAATATTATAAACGGGTTTTGAAGCATCACGATTGTATTTTTTGAGCATTTCTTTGCACCAATCGATACGAGCCATTTTGAGAACGATTGTCAAATTATGCGAAAATCAAATCTTTTTCATGGCTAAATGTTCATGTGAAATCATGTGTATGCTTAATATACCAATGCCCGGGTATGCCTCAATCTCACGGTATGTCACATGACGATCTTGCAGTATCAGTTCAGGCACAGCATCGATGTTTTCTGGCACAATAACCCAGCGAACGACGATCACGATTGAATTCAGTAAACTAGTGATACACAGCGGCTGGTGTTGTTGGTTATTCATCGCTAGAAGCCGAAGTGACGATCGATGCACTGTTCTTGAGATGATCCACGTCGAAAGTCGTAGTAAATCATCGCAGGACAATTCTCATGAGTTAATTCCATTTTTTGACTGAGTCGAATTTTTCAAGTCACTGTAAACAACACGAATAGCGTCAGAATGACAAAACGTTCTGAGTACGAATACCGTCCACAATGTCAAACATTACGATGCCTGGATGTTGCTAAATAGCCCCTAACAACACCATTTCTTCCAGTTCCGGATAAATAAATGGATTTACTTTAGAAAATTGTTTTTTATTTTGTATTTACATAAATAAAAGTAAGAAACCCTTTATTTAAAATTTTTTCTCTGAAATCAAGCTTTAAGGTATATTTGATTATTTAGCTTGTTTTCGATAACATTCAATTATGTATCATGAGCATAGCTCTAGGTTATAATCCTATTTTCTCTATATCTTATTTTTTGACTTTCTAAAGAAAGGCGCTAGACCTTACGGCCCTAAATAAAACAGCAAAACAAAGCAAATTCGAGCGTTTCAAGTTTCTCAATCCCGCTGTGGAATTCTTACATATTTTCTCTGGGAAGAAAATTGTCCATTTTTTTCGAATTTTGCACATTTTAAGAACTTGGGTTAAGGGTTTTCTATGAATTTATTACCAAGAAGTATCTGCATAGAGAATAGGAAAACAAAAGCTAAAAGGCCTTATGAAATAGTACATTTAAAATGCTAGTGATAAAGCGTGTTGCTCTGAAGATTTGAAATATCGGCTTCATGTCAAATAAATACCAATGAAGTTTCCTACTTTCAAATTAGAAAGTGGGCAATTTCAGTATCATACACTTTATTAACCATTAAGTGTAGTGTAATATGACATTGTTATATTACAATATTTAAAATCACGTGTTTTTATTCAGGTTAGCACAAGCAATACAATTTTTATCAAATTCAATATTTGGAACTAAATTATTTTACCCATTACAGCTTTTTTAAAGAATTTTTCATAAAATATTATAAATATCCAAATATTCAAAATTACATCTGTAAAAGGGAGTGACATTTTTACAAAGTTCCCATAATAAAAATTCCCCCGGATGAATACCGTCCATCAAAAGGAGTAAACCGAGATCTCAAAATATTTATAACATTTAAGAACTAATTTCAGATATCAGAGCAAATATGCTTTGCCATTACAGAAATGGACCATGAGCTGAATCCCGTAAAGCTTTTGAACCTACAACTTTTCTGGCTGATGAACAACTCCTTAAACTTTAAATACCTTGGCCGTCACCTCAACTTGCTTGCTTTGAATTACAACCCGAACGAAAAAGTTCTTTGATTGTTCATCTCTTAAGCAAATAAATCAAAACAGATCGCGAGTCGCGAGTCCGCGCGAGGTTTAATTCTGTTATTGAAATTGATGAGAGTGCTACAGCAATTTCATTAAGCTTGTTTGAATGGAAAATAATTGGAAAAGGCGGGAAAATTAATTTGAGTGTCAATCTTATACTTCGCCTTTGCGGGCTAGGGCCAGATCAGAAAGAATTTCAGTAGGACGATTAGGCAGCGCATTCAACAGGACGACAGGGCCAATCTCATTAATTCAGCTGGAGTATTGCTAGTCAGTTGACTGAACTCCCAGAGGCCTCCAGATTTAAGATTGCATTTAGAAGATTTACTTGAATATTTAAGAAAGTGCTACGTAGCACAACACGTGTCGAACGTGTTCAGGAGAATGGCCCGACTGAACTACTATTACTACCAAAATGAATTTGGAGGATGACGGAGGATGACACTGCTGAGTGAACATTTTCGTCATATGTGTTTAAGAATGTCATATTTTTATAGTGTGCAATTTTTGTATATCTGCACGAGGAAAATATTGGGATGTAGCCCTTGGTCACCTATACTTTACAGCTTATGTCTACGCCATTTCCTAAATACGTTTAATAATTTTTGTATGAAATATTCATCATAATAGCAATAATTAAAGAATATACTTAACTTTCGCTTCAAAACACGTTCTGTTTCCTTTTTGCAGGTTTTTAAGAGGTTAAGGGTGTAACTTTTTAAATGATTTTGGGATTGAATATAAGTTCAATAGAAACATGATCGATGATCGCTAAGATTTCTAATATGTTAAAATTTCCATTCAATGTCCAATAAAAGTTAGATTTAAATTTGGATATTTGAGATCCATTATTAACATTAAGAAGAAGAAACGTACTAATATACACACTTATTTTTAAATTTTTAAATATTTACTTATCTATAATATTTTAAACGATTGAAGTTTATTTTCAGAAAAAATTCATCCTTATGTCTTTAAATCTGATTCTTTTAAAAATTTTTCTTAAGATTTAATTCTCTAATTTAAAAATTTTCGTTCGTATCAATTATTTAAAAGTGTTATGAATTCAAATTGTTTTAAATGAATATATTTTAACTATTTTTTTTTAAACATATCGTAGATGTGATGTACGAGTAGGATGCATAAATTACTTCTAAGATATTTTCAGTTCTTTATAATTCAAATAAAATATTTTACAAAATGACTGATAAATGGAAAATATGCCGATCGGAAAGTGGAATCCGTCGTAAAGATTTTGGTTGTTATTATATTTTTTATCATAATTCCTTTATAAAACTTGTACCACAACTTAAATATCTCCTTGAAGCTGCCATTTATTTGGTCCACTAAATTGGCTCTGTGTGATTTTTGTAATTATTTCTTGTTTTCCCGAAATTACAATTTTTAAAAACAGAAATTAAGAAAGAAGATCCTTATTGGTCGATTCATGGTGTTATTGTAAATAAAGAATCTCTGGTTTCCTTAGATCTGTATTAAAATAATACACTTTTTATCACATAAATTTTGGAGCGAAAAGGAGTCACAGTCACGGGAAAATTTCACTCAAAAATAAACAATGTCAAAAAAAATCTTAGGGCTACTTTTGAAGAAATCATTTCTTAATTCTTTTCAGGTAAGTATCCTAAATTTTGAGGCTAGAGGACATTCAGAAAACCTCTCAGGATATATATGAAATAACTGTAAGTACTAAATTATTATCAAAGTTTCTGGTGGTTTCTCAGATTAGAATATCTTCTGCGATCGCCTGTGCCTTTGCAGTTCCCATTAACTCAAGGATAACATTTTAACATTTATGGCATGGCATAGAATTGTATTATGAAATCTATTTATGTGTATATTTATTTATCCACTGGAATATAAAGCTAAAAGTATTTACTCCGAAAGAACAATCTTGTTCGACATGGGCAGCAGCGAAACTAAACTTAAAGAGACGTTTTCAATTCGAAGTGAAATCTTCTTAGACTTTTCTGAGATTAGGGAGGGAGAAAGGCCGAAGTGTACACAATTTCAAAGAAGTCTTTACCCTCTTTGGTACAGGCCACTAAGAAAGGTTTTTCTAAATGTAAAGAGAAACATATTCAGGCAAATTCGTACATAAAGCCACTATAACTCAATGTTAAGTAAGTATTGAATAATGAAGGAATTTTTGCCGAAATCAAAATGTTTGCTCTCACTGTACGAATAATGAATATTTAATGCACTGCGTGTTCCCAAGCTCGACTAAACGTCAGGATGAAAAACCCAAATTAAATAAACTTCTGTTTCCAACAAGCAGTTTTGTACACTCACTTTCGGCCAATCCTTTTCCTGAATGGTTAGGGACCAACGAAATTTGGTTTTCATGATTTTGTCTGACTGAATGAAATCTGCAGGCATTAAAAAGGGTTACAAAATAAGGCTCGAAGGAATGTCTTCGAAAGCGTGAACCATATCTCAAGTGTGACTTAAAAAAGTATGAAAATCACTGGCGCCACATTGACACTTATTTGTTTCTCAAAGTATTATTATTTGTAGAGAATAATTACAATCAAAAGTTGATTTCTTTGTATAATGTATGTAGGTCTATACTAAACAAAACTTTTCTTTACCGGAAACAAATCTGATAATGGCGGGTACTTTCTAAATATTAAATAAGCAATTTTCTTTTTAATGTAGCTACATAATTTGGCTTCCAAGTACTTTTGGGAAACAATAATTCACTGAGTAGCTCTAAGATGCTGAATAAAATTTCGTATAATGAGGTGTACAAGCTGGCAGTTTATAAATTCGTGTACAAATATTTAAAAGTTCAAGATGACAATCGTATTAGCGGTCGAAATTTTTAACACTGATTTCACCAACTTTGTTGGTGCACATTTCTAGACCATGATCACACTCGTTTACTCTCTTTATAATAATAATCTTTTGACCGACTCACATCAATACTAATATTAGGCGATTTTTGTAGATTATAAATTTCTTTGACTTAAGAGTTAAATAAAACGGGTGCAATATGACGGCGGAAATTTATCATAATAAAATATAATAATTATAATATGTTATAATATGCATCCATTTTTGAGGAGCTAGTACGGCAAAATTTGTAGTACTAAAGCACTAAATAAAGTAAATAACAAAAGAAATTTTAAGAACTATTAGAAATAGATACATTACGTTGCATATCACATATAAAAGCTGGCATTCTAAATAAATTCATAGTAAAAGAAAGTGACTTTTCATTTCTTTCGATCGATTCCATAAAAAATACGAGTATATCTTACATTTAAAATGCAGTAACCCGTAAAATACTAGTTAGACCCATATGAGAAGTCTTCTATATACTTCTAGAAACATGCACAGGCTGACTGTCAAATTCTCATTTAAAAAAAAAAAGAAAATTTAAATAGATACTTTATTGTAAATGGGTACATTTCATGGGTCAGTAAAACAACATTTTCAATTTCGTAAACAGGAACCTATCATAGCACCTTATTTTATTTTTTCCGATTCTTCTAATTGTTTACAATTTCACTTCTTTTTAGGGTTCTGTACCTCAAAAGGAGTAAAGCAAATCTTTACAAGGTCACTCACGTCTCTGTCCGTCTCTCACAGCCAATTTTCTCCGAAATCATGCGACGTAGCAACTTAAAGTCTGGCACACTAGTGCATCTTATTAACCCACATATTTTGCACTAGTTGGCACTTTTAAATATTCATACAAAAATTAAAGGGAGGCCAAACTAAATACTCGAAAATTCTCTTTTCAATTCTGGATAACCTTTTTTTCCATAATTTGAAATAGCAAATTTAAAAGATATTCTGAAGAATATGCGAAAATAGCGTATTCCCCCTTTATTTCTGAAACTACAGCACCTAAAATTTTAAAAAATCAGGAAATATAACGCCTTACTTAAAATTTACAGGAAAACTATAACGAAAATTCTGGATTCTTCGAAATTAATTTTAGAAGCTTATTATTTTATTTGCGATCGAGTGTGATATTAAACACTATGCAAAATTATTTCCCCAAACGCATCATAAATTTGTATTTTCATAAATCATAGGTTATCGTTATATTATGACATTTTGTTTAATTTCGAAATCTTGTACCACTCATATAAATAAGTATCATAAGTAAAAATCACCCATAATAATAAATTAAATATACATAATTAATTATTTAAAATGTGATGGAAATGTTTGTATGCTATATGCATTTGGAAAAAAAATATGGCACGGAACTCTCTGCGCGAGTCCAACTCGCACTTAGCCGATTCTTTTCATACTATAACATTTTTTAAATCCTCTCTTATTATGTGAAAAATACTTTGTGATTTTGATAAATATTCTACCATTCCTAAAATATTTATTTTTAAAAGCTTTGAATTGAAACATCGAAAGATTTGTTTTACCATCCAGTACCAATCAGAACGTTCCAAAATCTGAGGAAATAGAATTTCGAGGCGTTTATTTGTTGTTTAATATACTATTTATAAATACTAATAAAGCATACTTCTTCAGTTTTTAAAGTTTTTCGCTTTTAACCTGAAATTTAAAGTAATAAATGAATGCCCAAAACCTTTAGTTTTTCGCCATACAAATTTTGGAATACGTTGATAACTGAAAATATTGCATTATATAAAGACAATGATAATCAAAAGATCATTGTGGTAGCTACCAAAATTCATTGTTTTGTTTTTTAGTGCAGATATATGTAATCATTTTTTTTCAGAATAAAAGCTTGTGTCTAAAAAGCAATGTTTTTACGGGTATTATATTTCAATTTTATATAATTTAAAGATAAAATCGTCCTCTTCTTTCATGAAGTTCACCCATAATTTGAAGAAATTAAAATACACTTCCTTAGTCTAATTTTTATTTTACTTTAGTTTGAATTTAAATTTAGTATTCAATGAAGAATGTTTGTGATTTCACACGGATAATAGAAAACCCTTTTTCCTAACAATAAATTTCCTCATAAATGTCTCTTATGAAGAATAAACAAAAGGAACGACATCCAAAAGCAGCAAGAATAAGGGATAGCGCGCAAAATCAAATAACACATATCCATTAGAGAACCAATTCTACTGCTTTCACGTATAATAAAAAACAATAATCAGAATTTAGGTTCGTTTCTCCCATCATTTCAGGCCGAAATCCTTGCCCACTTCGACCCAATTCAATCTTTCGTTGTTATTCCTTAAAAGATACCCCAAAGGCCTAGTAAATTGAAATGAAAATTACAATACTATGAAAATCGTGATAATACTTCAGTGGTGAGCGAGGCAATGCTGAAAGGATTTCTTCGGGATTTTGATTATCCTGTTTTCCATTGTCAGATTCTCTTCCATGATCATACGACTATAGAAGAAGTATAGAGGCAGCAGTTTAGAGAAAGTACAATTAATGATCTTACGATGGACGAGCGTTTTCTGTGATTAAATAAACGTGCAATGTTGTGATTTATATGATAAGCCGTTTATAGAGAGGTAGACCTTTTCATATTTCGTATTTTATCATTTGCAGAAAACGAGAAAACAACCAGGGAAAGCGTAAAAGGTTTTTATATCATAAAATATATGTCATTTTTGGGTTAGATCTGCGAGAATCTTGACCAAACATATAAACTATGCTTTGTCTAAAAGTTGTGGTTTTATTATACTTAAGTAACATACATAACATTTCTTATAGTTATTAGAATTGTAATCAGGAAGCACAAAATGATACGAAAATGACCTTTCCAAAACTGAAATAGTCGCATTAAATGTTATTAAGACTGTTTCAGCATTTTATTATAATATTAAAATAAATTCACTATAATATTAAAATAAAATAGGAACAACAACATATAATTTCTCTGGCAGCAGATTTTCTTGAAACACGACGCATTAGAGATGAGACATACTCAGCGAAATAGAAACGCTCCAAAGATAATGAAATTAAGTAGTCAAACTTATTCAGACAGTTGTCGCTCTTCCTAAAGATAAATCTAACGAGACTTTAATAATGCTGCATGTAAAATATGACACGTATCCGAGGGAGCACTCACGGTAAAGTGATTCAGAGCTGTGAGTTTGAGTTCACGAATTTGAAAATAATCCCTCATCCCTTACAACTTAGACTTTTCTACAAACAAACATAAACATGAAACACGTAAGTAGCTTTGAAGCCGCAATCTTGCTCTTGTCAACATAAGTAGTTGCGATGAATTTGGACTTGAATTTATCTCACGATAAAACCGGATATAAGTTATGGTTCACACAGAAAACAAATTCTTAGAATCTCCTTTCTTCGAATAGACACAAATCCTCTGGATGTCAATGTGGGATAAGTCCCGCCTAAGAAGAAGCTATTTTCTTCCAAAGTAGAATCACATTTATAAACATTTTATGGCACCACCTTGCTCTAATAGAAGATAGTAGATAAGCCTGAAACCCTCTAAGGAGTGAGCAATGGCTTTTCACCTGGAAAGACTTGGTTCGCATGCCCTATGAATAATGCAAATTCTGCGTTTTAAATAGGCGAATCCAACTTTATAAACTTCAATCAACGACGCGAATCTGACAATGTTTTTCCTGTCGACTTGGTGAAGGATTTTATTAATGACTTAGGTAAAATTTTCATATGCTATCAAATATAGGGGCACGGCTATCGTCCAATCTTCTACCTGTGAGTATGAGGAAAAGTCTCATTGCTGGAATCTGACAATGTCGTTTCGCCAAAGCCCAATTTGCCTTCATCCAACTGGAGGTGGATATTTATTACGCTTTTAAACGTGATGCTCAACTAAGACAAATTACGGCTGACCAATTTGAATTCCAAATTTCACCTTCACACATCACACTTTTTCTTTTTGACGCGAATTTATTGATGGGTCCGCCAGGCTGAAGCTATTGGACACACCCGGTGATGTGGTTGTTAACATAATAGAGTTTTATTAAGCATTTCGTCTATTACTACATACGCTTTTTCGAGCTGTAAACAGTCTTGTTTCCAAAGGTACGTCCCTGGCAGGATAACGCTTTTTTTCGTAATGAAAATTTATGTATCTCGTTACATGCAAATGGATGCATCGATTTTACCGAAATTAACTTATAAAATAAACTTTTAAAGGGACGAGGAAATTTGTTGGTTGGTACACAAAGCAGGAGATGGAAATGCGTAATAAAAACTGAATTTACATGCGAGTTAACGTCTAACATTGATTTGAATAAATAAGTTTATTCATCAGTTTAATCTTCAATTAACCAAACTTCAGGTGAATGAATAACTTTTTAGAGCTTCATTTCGGTATACATTTATATTCCAAAAATCATCTATAGTCGTGATTAAGACTAAAATAATCGTAAATTTCAGTAAGATAATTACTCAAAAAATATCATTCATAATTCATCATTAAAGAATTAAAAAGAAAAGGTTTCCTTCTCATCAATTTGAGGGTTTCAATTTTAAAGTTAATGAAATTTACAATTTCGAAAAAGAATTATAGAAGATTCCCTGGAATTCGATGAAAACTTTATCTGGTAGATTGTTTTGACTACAACTTTATATACAGTTCCTAGATTTGCTCGTGTGTTTTTACCTGTGATTTATTTCTATCCCTATAGGCTATGTATTTAACTTGGCTTCAAACTTGAATTAAGTAGTTATTGAATATTTTTTTTAAAAGTGCGAATTTGCCATTTTAAATTTTCTCAGGTGAAAAGCAGATATTCAGAAAAATTAGAAAAAAAACCTTATAACACCTTGTTTATTACAATCTTATTTAAGCTCTACGAAGCGAAACTGAATACCAAAATTCAAAATTCAGTTTCGATAGAGGTTTTAGCATTTGGTACTTAAGATACAAACTATAACTAAAGGAAAAGATATAAACATTTCGCTAGTCACTTTTTAGTGACTCATCCTTTAGCATTTCTAGTATTTATTCCTTATTTGGAACATGGGGCACCGCATCAATTTTTAAGTGAAGCCGCCCACCTTCTTGATCATTATTCTGGCGATAGGAAAGCAGGAAAGGTGTCGGTGAGCTTCTTGTGAGTTTAACTAAAAATGAATTCATTTATTATAAAAGTAGTTTTTGGCATTAGTTTTTTCCTAATAAGAATGGGATTTGTAGTAAATAACTCTTAGCAAGACCCCGGTGCTGGTAATTTTTACAGAGATTAGTTTGACGTAATTTGCTCGCTATTTTTGGTTTGCCGTATCGTACTTCTTTGTTGCAAAGTGAAACCTGCATCATGTAAAAACCTTTCAAAAAATACCAGTAGTCTGTGCGAGCAAAAAATCTGGTTGAAATAGGTTGTTGGATTTCCAATATTTGCAGTTTCACTAAATTTCCGACTAGAAGCTCTAGGGAGTAAACAACTTTGTCCAATTAGCTGATTTGTTGATCAAGAAGAGCGAAGCTTGTTGTAGATTGTAGATTTGAGAGGTGGGTATAAGAATCTTTGCACTTAAACCATATAGTCCTTTGTACATATTGTACCGCAGAGGATGATTCGTCCAACCTGTTTAATCTCGTTGTATTTCACACTCCCTTAGTCGTTTAGTTCGCCTAACAAAGCTCATCATTTTGGACAGCGTAGAACTTCCCAGCTTGCCATTACTTAATATGTTTTTTAAGAAAACGTCTATACGTTCTCGGGAGAAACGAACACATTTACACAAAAAGTGTGTGATTGCTTCGTCCTTAGGTCCGCACACAATCCGTGGTGAATGCACCATGGGCCTTCAGGTGCTTATTAATTCTGCAATGTCCTGTTAGGATGCCTATTGCTGCTCCTGTTATAGTTGCCTACTCCTGTTATAGTTGATCATAAACTTCCTTATGTTAATCTTTGTGTTGAGGAAATATTTCGCTTGGGCAGACTGCAAGCCCTATTATTCCACCTTGTTTTGTGCTATGGTATGATCTGTCCATTTGTTAACTATTTGGGTTACGAACGAGGGTGCTAGTTCGCCACAAGGTCCTGGGCTTATCGTGTTAAAGCTGGAAGCTTTTAGAGCGGTATAACTTCACATTAGCATATTTAAATACGGGGAACTCTAGTTTATTGGAAGAATGCATGTGGAGCTAAGGAGTGTATGACGCCATTAAGGTTATTCGGATATTCTAATGCATATTTAATAGCAAACTGCCAGCTCCCCAACTTAAATCATTATGGAAGCATTTTCAAACACATGATACTTTGCAAGGTTTATCAAATGTATGTGCGTACAGATAATGAAAAAATAAATTTTCTTTAAATTAGGTACGATTTTAAAATAAATATTTCTCAAATGAATTTATTTCCTGAATAAACCAACTATTAAATTTGTATATACGTTTATAAAAAAATTGATCGTTATGTGACTTAAAATTTGCCAAAAACCCTTTTTTAAAGGCAAAATTTATCAAAAGGAGTTCCCACTTTATTTTCAAGTTCATTTTGCATACTTTTGTGGTTAGTAAGATCTCTGCAGTCTTAAAGAACAAGCAATAAGAAAACAAAGGGAATAAGAGAAACGACGAAATGGTTAAAGCAACGGGTGCCACATCTTAGTCTTGAAAATCCCATTGAAATGAATTTCCGACTTCATTAATCATTTCACCGTGGGGAAAAAGTTCGTGACAGACTGGGGAATTTCCTCGGAGTAGACACCTTTCGTAAAGCAAACAATTTTATAAACAAGGGATGAAAATTGAAACGGGAACACAACGAACGAGGCGGTGTATTTAAGCTTATGAAAAATGCTTAGCTGTAGACGCTGAAGTCCTCATTAGATGTTTTTGCCCCCATTAGGGGCAAAATGAAAAAACAGACAGACAGAAAATTAACTTTAAACGGAAGTAAATTGCGTTGTTGTTTTCATGCACTAATTCTTTCTTACTTACTTTTGAATAAATTGGTTTATAAGCAAATTTACCCCGATTCAATGATCGAAATAACTTACTTTTCTGGACAAAAGTGTATTCCTAAATGTTTCTTTATGTACCAAATTCATTGTTTTAAATCTTGGCAGAATCAAGAAGAGCTATTTATTTTTGTCGTACTCAAAGCTAAACAATGTCATTCGGTCATTTATGCTACTAAAAGTGATATACAATTCAATTAAATCTACTTTCGTCCTCGAAAGCAAATCTTATATAACATTGGAACATTTTCAATGCATAGATCTAAGTTCTTTATATCTGTGGGGTTCGTTTCACATTTCTGGTTGCCCCGATTGCTTCGGTTCTTTGGCTATGATAAATAAAATCCTTTCGATATACACGTAATTCTTTTTTCTCTGGAATATAAAGGGGCGTTATGCTACACGCTGTAGATGGTTTTTTCAGAGGAGACATGGTCGAACTCATTCCTATAGCATGAAAACTTTAGCCTTGTCACGTTTATTTGCTATTGAAGAAGTAACGAAAATCTTTTTCATTTAGAAGATATTTTTTTCGCTTGGGTAGACAATTATCTTGAGATTACGCGGAAACATATTTCCCCTGGTTTAATTACATTTACAATTGGGACGGCTAAAATTTTGCAGGTGAGCATTTTAATACGGCGGAGCACACTTCAACTCACCCTATTTCCATAGTCAGATATGATATTTCCTATACTGATATGATATTCCTATTTCCATAGTCAGATATGATATTGTCATAAAGCACACTCTCGTAAACCATCACTCTACAGAAAAGTGTTTACATAACAAAAAAATATAATAATAATATCAAAAAAGCGCATTACTACAAAAGTATCAGAAGAGATGAAACATTAGTACATGAAGCTATCTCAATTTTACATCTTTTGGTATTTGCCGAGATATTGACTAAGATTTTTTGCTAAACGACCTAAACTTCAGTTATTCTTAAAGTATTAACAAAGAAATCATTAAAATAAAGAACCGTCATATCAAATATGTGGGATCAGGAGACCTAAAACGGAAAGAAATCCAATATAACTCGTTTTGTACTTACTTACCGTACCTATAACCGATCAAATGATCGAACTGTACTCGAGCGGTTGAGCTACGGACATCTCGCGCGAATTACTCGGGGTCAAAGTCAGTCGATCTACGCTCGCCAAGTAAAGCCACTTAAGTTAAGCTAAGTTAAGCCGGGTAAGCTGCAAAGAAGTTATTGAAAGACCGTGAGAAAGAAGAATCGAATGTGACTAATGCATCATCACTCACGTTCGTGGGTTTTGAAACTTAAAAAAACATTTTAAAATGACAGCAGCTCTAACGTTTTTTGTATTTTTTTTTTGGTTTTTACATAAATAGACCACATCCGTAAAAAATAAATAAATTAATTAATGTTATCATATTCTAAGTAGAACACACTATTTCCACTCGATAATATAATGCAACGTATGTTTGTGAAGATAAATTCATACTACAACTGCTCAATTTCACGACAGAATTTTTATTGAAAAAATTATTGCATTCTTGCATACCAAGAAAATAAACAAATTGATGTTGAACTACAAAAAAAGGAATCATCAAAAAGTTTATAGAATTTTCTTGCTTAAAACTTTAAACGCTTAAGGGAAATTTCACATTTTCCCGCGTTAAACCTAACCAAGAACTTTAAGGTTTCTGTTTTTTGTATTAAATGATTAAACTTAAACAGATTATGGAATTTAATAAAGTGTTTGACTACATTAATTTAGTGGGCCAATTAAGGCATGGTCTTCAAGGAACACTCTTGAAGGATACCTTTTTCATAAAAGTACCTTTTTCATAAAATTAACATTTTCTTTTTAATTTTCTCTTTAAATATGTGAGGAATTTTTCTAGAAATTGTTATACGTACTTACGAAGATTTACAATACAAAAACATGCAAAATGTTGCATTTAAATTCAACTTTACTGAACTGAGATCTTCAATGTTCCGAGGTTTGTATAGCATGAATATTTTATTTATTGACTTGTTACGTGGTCCTAATTAAGGTCCACCTGGGAATGAGTTTCACTGGATTGAAAACAAAATCCAGCCAACTTTTGCTTAGGGAAAATTATGCACTCATAGAACGACAATTGAATATCTTTCGAGTTCGGGTAGACACTCTGATTTATGGATAAAATTGTAGTGAAATACCTGGAGCTTTCACTTGGTGTCCGATCACCTGGGTCATTCAATAGATGTATGAGATGGACACCTAAAAGTCTAAACCTGTCCCTTTTTTGGTCGGTAAATCACAGATGCGATCTGTCGGGAAGGATTTACAGTACAAGGTACTACTCTTAGGTATCTGTAGAAAATTAAATTTTTTTTATCTTCCCACCAGCAAAATAAGACACAATAAGACACATGAGATTGTGAGGTACAACCGTAAGAATTTGTTCATAGGAAAAGCATTCTTTAAGGACTTTAGGGTTTGTGGTAAATTAATGGCTTTTTCACAACTATCTGAACAGTTCCAAAGTTTAAAAACATTTCTCGTGCAATTAGAAAAATTAAATTATATGTATTTTTAATTATTTTGCTCGATACTACTTTAAATTATTTTGGATTCCAGTCGATTACTCCAATGGTTTATTTGATATTTTCTAAGTTTTGCCCACCTTTTGTTTAAATTCAACAATAGGTACTTTCCGAGCAAAAGAGTTCAGTATATTATTCAAAAATTTATGGTGTTGCATTGTATTAGTAACTCAATCTCATATTTTTTTAATGCTCAACAAATTCAATTCTATGCTATCGCCAATTTCTAAAAGAGTAGCTCTTCTGCGAATAATTAATGATGACGCAAGTGCTAGGACTCAAATCAAATTTTACCAATAAAACGAAGTTATAAAAGTTTTGGACGTTGAGACCGATTCGTATTCAGAGGTGTCGAAAAGTTTATCTAGACAAATTTTCTCCAACTAGATTTCACTTGACCCGAATAGAGAGTTTCTGGCCGCAATAGCAGTAATAACCTTCTCAAGACGTTTCTCACGCAGACCTCTAAGACTCCTTAGAAAGCTTTTCACCAATTTTCCCTTGCTAAAGCAGAAATCTCACTAAAAGTTAGCTGCCAGTCTCGCACAGCTCTATTGCCGCGTTAAATTAATTTTCAAGAACATTTTCAGCATCAAGTTAAATAAAGAGTTCTCAAGAATATTTCTGTGAGTAATTCTCACTTCGACGGTATTAAAGACCAAATTGCCGACAAAACCTAAAAAGAGGGCACACAAAAGCAAAAACTTTTCCTCAAGTCTCTGCTAATTTTACTCCCTCGGAAGAAGAAAATGTGTCGGAAAAGGCGAAGCTATTGGCTCACCGCACGACGGCTAATCAAGCAAGAAAATCACCGGAACGACAGCTGAAATTATTTCGCGTCTCTAGCAAATTCGGGCGACCTCCGATAGTTATAGTTCACCTTAATTTCTTGGCGAAATGTTAAAAGACTCGTGATGAAGACTAAATCGTCGCATTGACCTCTAATGTATGGTCGTGATAACTGGGACAGGGTGTCCAGACAGTTATGAGAACTTATGAAACTTTACGATGCACCCTGCTCATGGAACTTCCCCGGAAAGGATTACACCAAGCCACACGTTGGACCTATACGAACACGTGCTTCAAGGTGAGCAGAACTTACTACACGATTCAATTTTGTCTGGCCACAGGTTCCACATGTTCGTCTGAATTTTATAAATAGTGAATCTTTTCCATTCGATTATTTCTTGTTTTTAATTCATTTTTATGCGGGGGGAACTTGCCAGCACATTTCCCTGCTTTCACTCCCTCAATAAGCAGTGGCTCGTGCGCTTTGTGCGCAGTGTAAATTACTATAATTGAATATTCGATTAATTTGATAAAAGTGAGAACTCCAGCCACGTTACATTAAAAACGAAATGTGCAAGTGAAATTTTACACTGTTTTCAATAGAGTCAAAATACCTGTACACGTTCAAAACGAAAATTATGAACTGCTGTCTTGTCAAATAATTAATGAAATTTAGTTGAATGTCTAGATATATCTAAGACGAATATTTACAATTTCCTCGATGATTTGTAAGCTGCATTGTTCTGAAAAGATAAGTCGAATCTGTAGACAGAGAATCATACACACAGATATTAAATTAACTCATTATAATACTTCAAATTATGTTGCTGATACTTACTCCAATAAGTCTAATACTTTTTTAACCATTCTAACCAACTCACAGTTTCCTTTTACATTTCTTTTGTTTACACTGATGAACAAGTTTAATAAAAGTGTTAAAACAACAAAGCTGTAAAGACAATTGCGATCTTATCTCGCGTTTGAGCGCCCGTACCTAAATTTCAAATTTCTAAATACGCATTAGAATAAATAACTACATAAATATTGACTACTTTGTTAGGTTGAGGCTATTTTAACTGGCATAACATAATTGCACATGATTAGTCATAAGGTTCAAACAATTACAAAACTATAATTGTTGACTATAGTTTTATTTAACCCCAAGTATTGCTACTCAGCTCTCGCTTAATTAAACTTTCATTTTAAATAAAATTTATACAAAGTTTTTTATTATTTTGTCCATGTTGGTGTGTACAAAACAATGAAAAGATTATCGTTTACAATAAACCTTCTCGTTTAATTAACTAATCAGTATCCAGTATTTTCTTCTATTGTTATTTATAATTGTTAAGAAATTATAACGCCAGAGTTTATAGAAATATAATTTTTGCAAATTATTTGACTAATTGTCAATTTTACCATAGAAGGGTCTTGTGACAATACTGCAAAACATCAAAATCTCTACAGTTTCTTTCACATGCACGTTGTTTTTTACGTAACCATCAAGCCAAACATTAACAAAAAATTGATTGAACTTTTGTAACAATAACTTACGAATTATGGTCCCCCAAAAATTATAAGGGATTATTTTATTCAAATATAAGGACACGCTCCAATAATCTTAAGCATTAAATTTCCTATATCTCAGCCTTTTAACATTTTCACAATACTCAATCGAGCTCTTTAGAACGATATACCACCGTTTGACATAGAAAATTTCAAGTTAGCGTAGTAGTGGTCCAATTGCAGACACAAAATTTGGGAAGTCTATACGAGAAATTAAATTGTGATTTTAAATGGGGCGGAGAAAGCGGAAGTAATGTTTTGTTTTATTTTAAGGTAAGTTTAGTACCAAATGAAAGCTAATTAAAATACAAGTCGGAGAATATATCATTTGTTTTTTTGTATTTTAATTTACTTTAAAATTAATCTCAAAAGTCTCTTCAAATTCTCTGCTTCTTTGTGTCTCGAAAAAATTATTTAGAGAAATCTCAATAAACCACACGTGATGAGGTCTAAGGTGAACGCAAATAGTCAGCATCGCTCTACTTAAGATCGTTTTCCTTGTTATGCTGCTGGTTCTTTAGTCGCGATCACCGTAACGAAGAATAGTCTGGCGATATTCGCGCTAAAGAATAATGTCACAAGGAGATATTTACGAATATTGTAACTATTTACTTGAAATGGATGCAACAGGGACAAAATGTTAGAAAAATGTAATATAATTTATTGTCAAATACATCTGGTGGTTTTTTTAGCCGAAGAATTTTACTTTTGTAGTAGACATCTTAATAAAGTTAAGTAATCATTTAACTGCGTTGTGCGTAGCAATTTTGTGCTTACAAGAAACCTTAATTCAGGTCAACAAACTCTTTATGCTTGTGCTTTATGCTCTTTATGTCTTTATGTTCGTTTATAGTTTCAAACTTAGCATGAACTTATAAAGTTCCATTATGATATCCGCCTTTTACACTCAGTAAAGAGAAATTCACCTTAAGGTTCTTAGGTTCTTGTTTCTGCCTATTGTTCGATTCAGAAAATTAAAATATTATTGCATTGTATTAAGTAACAATCATTCTCCCGGTAAGACAAACTGCGCCTCTTTGAGAGTTAAAATATTCGACATACAGTCGAGACTTTACTTCAATTATGATTGCTATTTATAAAAGAGCTTTAAAGTGACAAAAGCCTAATCTTAATTGCTTTTGATGGTCATTCTATTTCTTCATATAAGTAATTGACACTTCTTCAATTTATTAAGATTCGAAAAAAGGTGGAATATAAAAAAATATTTTAGTATATTGCTCATTGCACAGAATTACATACTATAGCATTCTACAAACACGAAAACAAATAAAAAATCGCCATCGCCTCTCTCTTATTAAGGTGTTTTGCAATTTTAATAAAATCAGTAAAGCCGTCTGAACTCATAAAATTTTGAATAATACATGAAAGTTAATTTTGATATATCACACAATTGAAAACTCTCAGCTTTTATCATATAGGCGCTTTTTATGGGATTTAACCACCAACCAAAATTAAATTCACAAGGACGGAATGTTGTACACAAAATGTAAAAGAAAATTTGAATAAAAATTCAAATCTGTCCAGTTAACTTTGCGAGTTGATTATTAAGCGAAGAATATACCATCGTCCCACTTTGGCACAACTGCAGAGAGACATCCTATCATGCACAGGTATCACGATAATGTGATAAGATTCACGACGATATCACCGCCTGGCACGTTTAATCAAAGTCTTTGAAGGCAAACTGCTTCCCCGAAGATTGAACTGTGATTACAAATTGTCACGAAACACAGAGTGGGCTCGAAATTATATATCGATTGGTTCTAATGTTTCCCCGAGCCATAGCGTTGAGATGATAACATACCAAAATACACCACCTACCACTTCACGCCAGGACGTGACAAAATTTTGTTTGCCAAAAATAGAGGGAAATATTATTGATAAAAACCACTTTAAAAAGGATGACTTGTAATCGTTATTCAATTCTACGCGGAACCATTGATGAGATATTTCTGAGATGTTTTTGCGTTCATTGCATCTGTTGTGTTGTAGAATGATAAAATAAGTGTTTTACTATTCTACTCAACAAATTTAATAAAGACTTAAGTCCATTCGTTCAAAGATTGGAAAATTTTATTAAAAAAGTACTTTATTTGGATAGGAGTATTATCGCCAAGAAATTAACAAATCTGAGACTTTAAAAATACTATTAAAAATATACATAAGTATATAAGTATATATTCTTCGTTTCAGTACGCTGTTGATTAAATGAACTTTTTAAAAGTTTGGTTTAATTAATCTTAATTTACTTATAAAGCGCATATTAGTGCTGGTTTATATAACTTTATATTTAAATCATTTTATTATCCACTGGATGAATTACAATACCAACTCGAACAAATTATTATTTTTAAACATTTCTTAAAGGACAATGACTGTTCTGTATAGAGGTTTAGATTTTTTATTTTTTTTAGACATCCACAAACAGAAAAAAACAATTCCTAAATATCACAGAAATAGACTTCTCTACACTAGTGAAAAATGTTCAGTCTGAAAAAGAGTTTAGTATTAAGGAAATGCATAAGCCTTTTTGCAAAAAAGGAAGTAAAAACCACTGCTAACATTACTAACAAGTAAGGAGAGAAGGAAGACAATCAGTCTCTAATTTTCTAATCATTCTCTAATCACATTAAAAGTACAAGTGATAAAAATTCGAAAAAGAAAGTGCTGGCTTTTTGTTATTCTTAGCAATTATTTGAATACGAATTTGAAACAAAACACGCAAATTGTTTGTATTACCCTTGGCTCATTATCAAATGAGTTAGGTAGCCAATCTTGTATGTGCAAATGTTTTATTGTAAACAAATGAATTAATTGTATTTATCGTATTTACAAAGCGACTAAATTAGTCCTCTATACCATATCCCCGTTCAGTCATAACAGTCATAACGCAACTAATTAATAATTTAAGTATAAGGTGGCAGATAAGTGCTATTGAGTACTCTATCTCATGCAAAGTAACATTCATCGATTAAAAATTATCAACGCAGTGAACCCGTGTAATCCGAAAAACGTTTTTCTAGGCAGTGTTGGGCTATCGCGCGGTGAAACGGTATTTGCCAGTAACAAGTCACAACTTGCGTGTCGGATTACAAGGGGCTCCGGATTAGACGGGGGCCAGATTATAACGGATCCAGTGTACCTAAATGTTTTACATGCAAAACACCTAAATCCAACTTAATTGATTAATGTGAAAAACCTCATTATTTGCTTTCATTTGAGATTATACCGATTAAGTAAGCTTTTTACATGTTTAATTTTAATTATGTCAAGTTGTATGACTATTTTCTTAAGAGGTATTTACCAAAAGGGAAAATTTTTAACATGTGATTAGCACTTTGAAATTTTTACTGTTCTAATTTTTACTTAAATAACTAAGCACCTACAAATTAATTATATAAAGACGTTATTTTCCTATATTATTAACCATCTCATCATTTAACATTTACAAACTCATATAAACTGATATAGAAAACCCATCTACATATGTAGGCAACTATAAACTCTGAATTTGTGAAATGAATGAACGAATAAATGCAAAATTATTGTTAATAGCATAATTTGAATTGAAAATAATATCATTATAGCAGAGTTTTTTAAACTTTGTTGTACCGGCTTTAATTAATATCAATTAAACTAATTGAACCAAAACAGATTGAAGACAGAACTGTAAAACTAGGGGTGTAAAATCTGTAAGGAAAATACATAATTTAAAATGAAGACCATTCGAACAATCAGCGAATATTTATACAACTTCCCGACAATTAACAGAGGTGGTAATAGTAGTGATTTATACATTTAATAATGTGCCATAACTCGATTCCCAGTGGGAAATCGGATTACGATATTCCCAACAGACGTTGGATCCGAACGAATTTCGATATTACATTTTCGCGGAAATTGTTCCCAGTATATTTTTTTTATGTTATATAATTTGTTCTTTTGACAAAAGCCGGCGTAAAGCTGAACATTTCATTATTTACAGTAAAGGCTCGATATTTAAGCATTTTATTATTGTTATTATTATTATTATTAATATTTTGTAAGCATGCCAATATATACATATCACTATTTTGGGAAGAATTATCTTAAAACTGAAAATCTTTTCCATAGGAAACAAATTCTAATCCTAAGTCCTGAAAAGCCTATAACAAAACTTAGATTGATGTAACTTTCTTAAACTTAGAATAGGTTTTTCACGTAGAGATTAAAGTGCCTAGAGGCCGAAAACTTGAATATATTTTGCATTCATTTAGTTTTATAGCCACACTCGTCGTGATAAAATGCTGAACAATTGGTGACTAAACCTTAGGCTATAAAAAGCACATTGATAGACACTTCATCCTGCATGCATACATATTTTCTGATGTTTTGGAAGCACTTTATATGCAAAATTACGAGCTTCCACTGAGCGGGAAAATAAGTTCGATGTGTCCGCTTTTTTACATGTTTTCCAAATAACTGATTCTCTAGAAAACAATTTTGTATTTTATATCTGTTATAATAATAAACTTTTAATAAATTTTCATTTTGTTTATTTAACTTGGCTTCACATGCTTCACTTTGTAAAGAAAAATGAGCAACTTTCATATTAATTTGGTATTAAACTTATTTCTCGGAAGCATTAATAAATGTTTGTAATATAGTCTTAAAGTTGGTCATAGAAAATTTGTTTATTGTATTATTTCTCAAAGACAATAAGGTAGAGAATTAGGCATTAGAATTTTCACATGGATCCCTTTCTTTTACATTTCTTCTACAACCAAAACCAGCCTTGTGAAACCAAAACAATACTTCATTTGCAAAATCGTTTCGTTGAGTTCTTTTTTTTATTTCATAACTTCTAAGCCTCAATATGCGTCGACATTCCTGATCTAATAAAAGGACTGAAATTCAAATATTACAGAGATTTATTTAGAGTTCCAAAATTTATCCCTGCGTTCTTGAGCACCAACAATGGCCTTGATTTCATAGTAAATGTTCGTTGCTGCTACCTATGCCGAAAGTTCCAACATTGTCTAAAATCTGCGTTATCAATTACACTACAACTATTTTTTCTCAAAGTTATCTCATTAACCTAATCATTTTGGTCAATTTTGAATGCAATACGTGTTGAACAGGAGTGAGAAATATTCAATACTATAGTTTAATATGAATTTACGCTTTTTAATGGTAAACAAGAGCTATAATAATTTTGCTAATTTTATGTTCTAAGATATTTGGAAAAAAGGTTTAAAAAAATTTGCCGTAATAAAACAAGTTACATATTTCGAATTTGCGTTTTATTAAACTTTCACTTGATGCGCAAAACGATAGCCTTAAAACAAAAGCCTTTTGAATTCTTCAAAAACGTCCCCTAAAATCGAAATTTTCTTGAAACATGGCGAATCTGTATTTCCTTTTGTTGAAATGAAGACGTCAAACCATCCAAGCTTAACAATTGTCTTATAACCAAAAAAAATACAATTCAACCATTTTAAGTCATACCTGTAACAATACACTAGAATATATTTAAAAAAGATAAATTAACATTAATTCATTGAATTCGTACAAGAAATCTGAAGACTTTGGCTTGCCAGAAAATTGTGATTTCTCATTTGTCTGCTAAATGTTTGTCTTTAGGGTAATAAATTCCTCGGAGTGAAAACGGTATCAGTAAGCAGGTCGTAAATTTCAAAGGTAATCTCTGCAATCGCACTCAGGACCAACTTCTAACTCAAATGTTCACTAGTTCAATTCTAGACTTTTTTAATGCCTAGGGGTTTGCCAAATTAGTTTGAAATATGTGCAAACATGCGCTAAATAATTTTGAGCTCCAATTAAAAACAAGCATATTTCTTTAACCAAATATGTTTTTTCTTCTTTTACAGATGCCTCGTAGGTGAGGAGGTTAGCGTTAAGGCTATGCCACTATGAGACGTGTCACTAACTAAGAGGACATCCATGAAAATATAAAATATGCAACATGTACACAGTAATGCCAAACGTTAGTGGAGTCATAAACATAACCGAAGAAGGATGTCCTGGAGCAGTAAAAGTCCTACATCCGAGCTACCTGGGTGTCAACCTAGCAGTTCCCGAATGGGAAGCAATCATTACAGCAATTGTACTGTCCATTATTATTATACTGACCATCGTAGGGAATGTCCTTGTAATTTTAAGTGTCTTCACATACAAGCCACTAAGGATTGTCCAGAATTTCTTCATAGTATCATTAGCAGTCGCAGATCTTACGGTGGCCGTTTTGGTGCTTCCGTTTAATGTCGCTTACTCGATTCTGGGCAGGTGGGAATTTGGAATACACTTGTGCAAAATGTGGTTGACATATGATGTTATGTGTTGTACGTCTTCTATACTTAACCTGTGTGCTATAGCGTTAGATAGGTACTGGGCCATTACGGATCCAATAAATTATGCACAAAAACGGACAGTAGGCAGGGTGCTCCTGCTCATAGCCGGCGTCTGGTTGCTGTCCTTAGTGATTAGCTCTCCACCTCTGATCGGATGGAATGACTGGCCCGAGGAGTTCTCGAGCGAATTTCCATGTCAGCTGACGTCCAACCAAGGATATGTAATATACTCATCTCTAGGTTCCTTTTATATTCCTTTAGTTATAATGACAATTGTTTACATCGAAATCTATGTCGCCACAAGACGTCGTCTAAGAGAGCGTGCGAGGGCGTCCAGAATTAATGCTATAACTATCAAAAGTACTACCCAACAGGACCAGGAGTCTGTAAGTAGTGAAACGAATCACAACGAACATCCAAGCAGAGATGAAAGTAAATCCAGCGAAAGATCATCAGCATCTATGAAAAAGAAAATGAGACGACCGAAAATCAAAGACTCCCTTAAGCAGGAGCGGATGAGACATAATTCGGAACGACTCCTACAGCCATCGAAACGAGACGAGTCCGTAATTGATAATCAGGAACATTCCTCAACAAGCGCTAAACCAAACGGAGACGGAGGATTCGCTGGGACTGATAAGAATTCCTCGAAGGGTTTGCCGAAATCTTCCAGTCGGGTATCCTTAAAAAAGTCAGCAGGCGTTGTCCAGTTCATCGAGGAGAAGCAAAAGATCTCCTTATCGAAAGAACGGAGGGCAGCCCGAACCCTTGGAATAATAATGGGAGTATTCGTCGTCTGTTGGCTGCCGTTTTTTCTAATGTATGTCATCCTGCCCTTTTGTCCTTCCTGCTGTCCAACGGACAAACTAATAAACTTCATTACGTGGCTGGGATACATTAATTCGGCCCTCAATCCCATCATCTACACTATATTTAATCTCGACTACCGACGGGCCTTCAAGAAGCTCCTCGGAATTAAACGCTGATGAGACAATTGAGTTGCGACCGTACGAAAGGCTGGAACTTTTATATTGGAGAGTCCGACGTTTGGAGCTAAATAAAAAACTCCAGAGGTTTTTGCGTTTATTGTACAGAAATAGTCTAGGACACTTTCTGGTCCCTCGTCCCTTGGAACACCCTATATAAGAATTGGCTAGTTTTTTACTTTGCTGTAGAACTTAATTTAGCGTAAGTAGGTATTGTTACGTCAATTACTTCTACGCGTCTGTACAGTTTCAACGGCCTGCTTATCACGTTTCTTTGGTAAAATGTCAGTTGCAAAAATCGATTAGTATTATTATGCCACAATTTCAAGATATTTATAATGAAAATGCTAATTTCAAACTGAAAGTTGAGCCGGTTGAAATTTTAACAAGTATTAAATTAAACAAACCAAGTACGGACAGATTCCAAACTTAGAAAACAAAAACATTGCGTGTCAAATAATCGAATTCAAAACCCAGTACTGAAATCTACATATGCATATAAGTTTAAAGCAGGTGAAAACAGTGCCACAATCCCATGCTTCTAAGATAATAAAATGGCAAGAGAGAAAAATTTTCCTTTTATTTGATAGATACTTTAGTTATTTGATTAATTACGGCATTTTATACAGTAATTATTTTGTTCTATTTATACACTCCATTAATCTAATTGAATAACTTTTATATTTCTGAACGCAACATTCCTATTAATTTTTTATTATAGGGAAAAATAAATGATGCTTTCAGAATTTCAGAAAAGTTTTGCTCACAGCAATTTTATTTCATAACCAACCATTTCGTTAATATGCCTTAATTTTGAGGGTTAGACTTTTGTAATTATTGATTGATTAATAATAAATTTAAAGCAATTAGGCTGAAGGAAGATTTGTAAATGAATGGATAAAAAATGATGCAATTAATACATTTATTCAGAGAATCAATAAGCATACTGTAAATACTGTAATCGTTTTCTTTGATCTAATTATAACTAATAACTTGATTTTTCAAAAAAAAGATTAAGTGCGTATTTGATCGTAATCTCCAAATAATTGTTCTAGTTTTAACGTTTACTTAAGTTATTCTTCTTCCAAAAGCTATAATTAGTGGAATGTCTTTAGATTTTTTCAAATTGTATTTTAAGAATATCACTTTGACAAAATTTTGCAGTACTCTTTATAAAGTTTAAAACCTTAATTTTTAAGAAGGTTTCATCAAAATTTGACTGACAATCTTTAACAAGTCATACTTATGTGTATGTTACATTCGACATTCGTATGTAATTTGAACTCTCAGTAGTTTTACCAAGCACCTGCCAATATTATAATAGACTCAATCATTTAGTCCGAAGTCCTTCAAAGTCTATTGTTTTGATTCATTTTAATAACTTTGGGATAGCCAAAGTGTAAAAGATAACGAAACATTCAGAGAATTTAATTTTATAATTATTAAGAAACGAATTTCTATAAAGTTTCAAAGTATGATTTGAAATGGGAGAAGTCTTACTTTTTGTATAGTGGGGGATCTAGGATGTAGAAACTAATGATTTTTTTCTGTTATAATTTTTGAAATTGTTTTCATTAATATAATATATACCCAACTCAAATCCTTTTTACACAGTGTATGAAGTTATATGATAGTATAAAAATTGATTTACAGTCATGCCTTCACCATTTGTAGAAACAGAGCAATATAAACAATAAATTTAGATAATCTGAATAATTTATATCACACTATACTTGGCATAAAAGATCCAACTTTAGTGTCGCTCGGTTCTATGAAGAATTAGTTTGGTTTCACTTTGCTGATTTATAGTCTGTACTCTAGAATATTTTTCTGTCCGAGCCTTAAGAAAAGATTACGACATTAAATTCGAAGATATGATCTATTTATGGCTTTCTCAAAAGCTTCCGTATGGAATCCAAAGGCGCAAAGTAGGGTAAGTCGAGTTCAGGCTAGTAATAATTGAGTATGCATTAAGGTTTTTCTTTTATAGCGACTAAATTGCTTTGGATTGGTCTAATTAATTATTCTCACAAATGTATAATAATCCATATCTGCAGAGATTTCTGATGATTGCAGAATAGGAAAAAACGAGCATAATTATTTCAGCAGCGAATAGATTCAATGCACATACATATATATATATTCACTCCCCAAGCAGATCGGGCCAATTTATTTGCCCTCCATTTCAGATTTCAGTACGTTTCCTCCGTTTCTATTTTTCCTTAAAAATATTGAAATTGCAAAGGTAACCCAATTTTGAAGTCATTCTGCGACTTACAGGTGGGGAACTCAAGTGCACCGAGATGATAATATTTCCCAGCGGAAGTTGTACGGAAATGGTTCCGTCTGTCGTTCTCTTTGCTCACGACCACTGGAAGTAGGTACACGGTGGAAATTGTTCACTTTCCCAAGTGTAGCGTCTTTCGTCCTCTTCTCGTACAGGGGGGTAGTAAAACTGAATTTTAATAAAAGCAACAATAACACTCTCGCTGTTATCTCTAACAATAAATGAGATGTTTTGCGTGATAATTAATTCCTTTTCATTTCCATTCTATGCTCTGCCATCGTCGACGACGTCATAAAAATGGATATTATTTGCATTATTTTTTGAAGAAATAGCCATTTGCAGTTCTGACACTCTAGAGTCTACTCTTTATTTACTTTTATAAAGCTTTTTTACACGAATTTTTTAATGGATTTTCCGTATTTTAATATGTGTTTCCAAACTGTGCAAATACAAAACATCGAGTTTGGCGCACTACCTCCTTTGTAGAGAGTTAGAAATATTTAATGCCAGGAGATTACGCGCCGGATCGGTTAGGCATTTAATGATAATGCTGCTTTCGTAAGCGCCTACCAGCGAAATAGAAAATATTGCTCGTTCCCAAGTTAAAAGAAGAAAATTGAATACTGTATGAAATTATTACGAACCAGAATCCTTGGAAGGAACTGAAAGTGCTTGATTAATAATGATATTTATTAATTGTAGCTTAGCCCATGCTGATGCCGCTCGATCTATTGGAGCAGAAAATTATTTTTGATGAAATCCCAGAACGAGTTCAACCGAAATCGCAGGAATGGATCCAAAGAGCTCAATAACATCTTGTTGCCGTTCATTTATGGTGCAGTGTTTTAGATACCGCCTAAACCCATAAGGGGTTTCGTTCGGAGTTGCCTTTTGCCATTATGAGTCTGGAGCAGCAGAGATACCCTAGAAGATTTATCATCCTCAAACTGTGTGTTCACAAGATACTCCTGTTGTGGTTAAGTTGTTGAGCATTTCAATGTCAACTACGTCCCCATGCCTTTTACGCTTTCATGCAGTTTATTCCGGCATGTTAAAATCCCTTGCCGGTGTTACGTCGTCGGTTCACCGACACCCTTGCGTGCAATTACGGCGATAAGAAGCCGCAGTGGCTACGGTGGATAAGATAATCTAAGTACGTTGCTTGAGGAAGTGTTCCGTAAGTACTTCCGTCGCTGGTATGCTGCTTTTTACTGCATACTTGGCAGGAAAGACGTCCCAGCATAAAGCGCAATGATCGTAATAATCTCGAGACAGCACTTTAACTTCACCTTGTCACTGCAAAGGAGAAGCTACTTTGGCTTGTTGTTCTCTAGGTGCAATTTACGATATGACGCTTTTGCATTGTGATTTTCATTTCAATAAAGCCTACCACTCTGTTGCCGTTGCCCTTTTCCAGACTGGTGCTTGCACGGTAATTGATGAAAATTCAGAAGGATCTAATTTCAAGACTGACTGACAATTAAAGGCGTAATGTAGGCAATAAACTCCACTAGAAATAACATCTACAACTTCAAAAAAAAAAGAATATACAAAATTAAGCAAACTGGATTTTGTTGTGTTGGAAACCATAAGGTTTCGGGGCAGTATGTTGCTACACTTCTATATAACACAAAAATAAATCAAAAGCTACTCTCCCAACTGAACTGTATTACATACTTTTAACGCGGGTGATAAGTTCTGTTAAACAATATTTGTGTTCGATTAAATAAAATTTTATTCCAAAAAGCTGTTTAAAACACTCACAGTTGTACTATTAAACCAACTTTCAATAAAATTATTTTAAAATGAGACCGTGATAGAGTTTCTTCCACGGCTTTCTGAAAAGCCTACTCCTCTCATTTAAAAACTAAAAAAATCGTTATTTAAATAGATAAGTTGCCATAAACAATTGTAAATATAATAATTTTTCAAGTAAAGCATTAAAATTCAAACAATAGCTGGATAACATAAAATTTCACTAAAGAATTTTTAAAACATCTTCCTCTATTTTGAAACACTTCGAACGAGCTTGCCTGTTTTAAAGATAGTACTCTTAAAAACATTAATTTCTCACCTTTTAAAAAGGTATAAAATCCCATAATGAAATTTAGCAACAACCAGAAATTGCCTTTTGTCTTAAATAACCACTGGAACTGGGATTTTATACTTAGGTATTTTATGATGAGCTGTTTACATAAAGTATTTAGATTAGGCATTGAAGAAAGTTGGTTTCTTATATGCGAAAATTATCGAAGGGGAAATTCAAAATTACAGTGCTTTCCGGATATTTTCAATTTATTGATTATGAAAATTCAAAATTACAAAACATGTACGATCTTGAGAATCGCTTTATTCATATTCATGGATTTATAGCATAAAAACCTCTTGTAGTAAAGTTAATCAAATTCTTTGAATAATAATTTATTGATCATCAAACGAAATGAGGCTTCTTTATATCACATTACATACATTGGATATGCATACCACTTCCAATTTCGTCCCTCTAAAAAATGCGCTATTAAAATACAGCACGGTAGACATCCCTTTGGAGAATGTCATGAATATTCGAAGATGATTAAATTTTCTCATTTGTAATTTCAACAATTATTTTTTTTTAAATTAACAAAAGAGCAAACATTTAGAAGTGAAGATCGTGTTCTTTTTTTGTTGCCAAAACAAAAAACGTTAGTATATTCGTTTAAGGAAAATCATTTCTTTAGAACAGTAAAATTTAATAATACTTTGAATACTGCTAGGCTCTAGAAAATCGATTAAGATAAAATTGTGCTCCGCGAAAAATACAAAAAATACATTTAAAGTTTTGAGAATATGTTAAAATGGCTCATGCGAGTTCAATTTGTCTAGGTAGTTCGTTTTTTACACTTGATCACGATTTCTGGGAGCTATGAAACAACTGAATAGTTGAAAAATTAGTAGTGCCTTAAAGTCCTTGCTTTCTCATTGTTTCTGAAATTTGTGGTGTGAAAATAGTAACTTATAAGTGCAGTACAGTCCTCTGCAGTTAGAAATTATATCGTGTCCATCAAATCAATCATACGTTGACCCAAATGCAATTTTTTGTTTCCTCTAAATAGCACATCTTCCAAATTAAACTGAAGTAATTACAATTTCCTTGCATTACTACCTACTTTTTTACATTTTCTTTAATATGTAAGGTAAACAGTTCCAACCAAATTCACGTCTACTTTATTTAAAAATTCCTCACATTACACCGATATTCTGCGTACAAACGAGATTTAAGTCCCCATTGAGAGGACAAAAGAAATCACGTAATACGCTCGTTTAAACTAATTCATTTAATTAAACCCTTTATCTGATTTTTCTGCTATAAATTAATTTAACCGTGAAAGATTTTTTTACAGAATGAAATTTAATCGATTTTCTCTTCTTATTTGTATTCAAATTAATTGAATACGTTTCTGCCCAATTTCATGCAATAATCGCAATATAATTATGCACTAAAATTTTGAACATATAGGGAGAAACTTGTGTAATAGTCGTATCTACTACTTGATTAACAAACAGGCCAACATTTTTGTTTATAAAATAATTCAAACTTCAAGAGAAAAAAAATGTAGCGTTAAAATGAAATACTGAAACCGATCACTTCGAACCACATTTTCAGGTACTTTCGGCCAAATTATACGAAGGTACGTATTTTTATTTACAATTAATATAAACTTTATGGGAATGTTCGCTTGTTTAAATGTTCCTCTGGTTACTGAAACACTTTCATATTTTTACACGGTTCTATTTCACGTCTAATTTTCTCATCGTGATCTTTTATGGGCGTAAAATTTTGTTCTCAAACTCTTGAACAATGATTTGAAAAATTCATCAGTTTTTTCTTCATGTAGTACTTTTTATGGTCAAATTTTATTACTCCAAAGAAAGATCGGATTTTAATTTGGCTAAAGTATATGATTATATAATTTTTTTGTAATAGTTATATATATATTTTTAATTTTAATATCCCTTAGTTTTAAATGCTTATAATTAGTATCAGGCTTGTGGTTTAAAGAGAAGCTCAAGTAGGAAAAACTCCTAGAAAATTTCTTTGGAGTTGGATAAATAAAGCCAAACTTTATTCACCCCATCTTAATTTTTTGGTCGATTTTTTGTCCAAAACATTTCTTAATAGATTAATTTAATCTAAGCACATATAAAATAGGTTTATTTTACATGAGGGCAAGCAAATAAGATGTAATAAAGTAACAATAAAACTTGAGAAAATTATGCGAGATATACTTCTTGCAACTCATTGCCCGGTCATTATCGTCAAATATTAGTTTAGAAAGTTCAACCCCTTTTTGCCTGCAGCAAAGTGGGAACTACTCGTTTCCATTGAAAGATCGGGACTAAGAAATGCCTTGCAGTTTATCTTAAGCAAACAAAACTCCTTCAGCACAAATTACTTAAGTGGAGAGCAAACAGCCAATCTGTCCACCCTGCAGGTCAGTTTGTGTATTTGCGCAATCACATATTTTCCATAATATTCCTGAAGTCCAGGACTCGTCCTCAGTGTTTAAATACGTTTCTATTATGCGATATGTCGACTACAAATCTCGCCGACCTGCTTGAAGAGATCTTAAAAGATCTTCTATTTACTTTTCTTTTCCTCGGGCCATTTCATAATATGATTTGCTGTATTTCACTGCAAGATGAGTAAATGCTCCTTGACAGGAAATCAAATGGGAGGTGACTGCTTGACGCCTGAGGTCTCAAGATACTCACTTTTTTCTTAATAAAATTGTCGTTGTTATGCGCGAATGTTGTGGGTGCTTTTTTAAAGGCCTTTTCATCATCCTGGCGAAAGTCGTACGCATAAAACATCACATATCGAGAATTTGTCCTTCAAACGATTCAATGGCTCTCCGTGATGGCGCCCTGTCTACTTTTAAGAAAACGAACATAATCCAGAATATCCTGATTATAGGAACAAACAGAAAATGTCTCGAAAACACAATTCTGAGAAACGTGTCTTGACTCCTGAGTATAAGAATATTGAAAGATATAAAGGATGTGGTAGCAGGAGTCCGTTCTATTGGTTTATTTATTTGTTGCAATCTGTTAACTCAATTTTACTGTGCTACTCGAAATTTGTATTAAATTTTAGCTGCCTAAAAAAATACTATACAACGGGGTTTATGTCTTCAACAAATGACTGTAATAAATCAATGTTGCTTTGTTTAGGGTAAATTCATATCTCGTTCCCTTCCGGTTAAAGATAATTTGCGGGATTTCAATCAAAATTAAGGTATCTTGTCACACAACGTTGAGATTCAAACTCAGAAAACAAAACACATTCAATACAGGCAAGCATTTTCTAAAATGCATATACAGTGAAATATATTTTATTTTATTGAATAAGATCACCTTTAATAAAGTATCCAACTTAAACACAACCAAGAGGTTACACCACTCTGGATTTGAAATTTCATCAAATTGTTTTTGCTGCTTATGAAGAAGCAGTAGAAAATATGTGACGGAATACATAGTTTTAAAACAATTCATTATATTTTTAATTAGTGTATTATCTGTCAATGGGTATCACAAAAATCTGATTTTTTACAATATAATCAACCTCAACAATATTATTTTTCAGTGGTAAGAAGCATAAAAATCCATAACTAATGGCGGATGTAATATTCTGTTTGGATGCTAATTATAATCCCAAAGTTTCGACTAAGGCATTTGGATTAAGTGTTTTTATTATTTCATATCGAGCTCGGTTAAAGGTATTTATGGACTTTCAAACATAGAACATTTACATTTTCTGAATTCATAATCTTTCAAGCCAGATTTTAATGGAAACCCTTACTATGCGGGTTTTTAGATATACTATATAGAAAATCTTAGATATTTCATAAAAGCAAACAGATTTCGTTGAAATCTGATGATTTCGAGCGTAAGCATACACCAGTCTTTCTATTACAGAGTCAATATTATATCCTTTTGAGCTGCTCTTAGAGCAGGTATACGCCATATAAAAGCAAACTGCCTCGCAGCATTGAATAGCAAAATTATTCTTGAAACTTTGATTTATAAGATAAAATAAAATCTGATTTTTTGGAAATGTTTTTGTTGGGAAATCCCTTGATGTGAAACTAATTTCGATTAAAATTTTTGTAAATACTTTGAGTCATTATAAAATCGAAAATCTGTAAGTTTTATACCTGGGAGTGCCAAAATATTATGGGGAAATGTTTTGAAAGGGTCAATTTGACTTTTGAAGGAAGATTTATTCTGATTAATATGAAGTAATACTAAGGTCTTTCTATCAACAAACATACGATAATCAAAATTGCGTCCCTCTTGTACCAAAATAGAAATTTTAACAAAACATTTGGTGTATTTTTGAAGAACTAAGTTTGCTAATAACGTAAACAAAAAGTACGATATTGTCTTATTATTCACTACCGTTTTTAAGGTACTAACTTGTTCATTTTGATTAGATGCTTATTTGTGTTAGTTTTAGGAGACCGAATAAAAAAAACACTTAGGTCTCGCACTTTGGCTTTTCAAGCACTTTACTTTCATATCACTGCTCGAATTTTGACTCAATTTACTGAGGTTCGCAAGATCCTGAGGACTTATATAGGAATTCACCCCCTTCTAAAACTATCACCAAAAATCCATTATTCATTAAATATCTACGGCACTGTATGGGACAAATTTGGTTGGTCAAAACACACTTATTGTGCACATCGAATGTCAAAATCATAACTTTCTGTTTTCATAGCTGTCGAGTAATGGAAAAACTTTGATTGCACTTTTGCAAAAGAATAAAGTTCTTTTTACTATCGCTAAAAGGTTTCACTCTGCCGTCCTGGTGCCATATATAAAGTATCCTGGAATTCATTTCGTTTAAGACTTTATAATATGACTTTTAACCAAATCAACACATAAGATAATTAATCGCATGGTTGTAGTCCCAAGAACAGGTCAGAGACTTGAATAAAAAAAGGGTATTATGGGCGAAAGAATTATTTCTCCGCTTTTTGACCGGTGCCTCCTTAGAGGGACAAATTGTGCCAAACTTTTCTCCATTCAGCTCCGAATTGCTTTCATTCCTGTTGGAATTCCCAGGGAATTGTAACTTTTCCCAAAACTTTTTTAATACTTGTTGGAATTTCAAAGAGATCCAATTATGTAGACATAGGCCTCCTAATGGTTTGTCCACGAATCCTTAATCACAGGAATATTGACTGGTTACAAAAGACTGGCTACTTTCCACTCAGCCGGAAACTTGAATGCCACCAGTTCCAGTTATGCCCCAAGAAACTTTCTCTGACGATTTTGGCCTCGTTTCTATTACATCTCGGAATAGCGTCTTCTTAATCTTTCCCGTCTTATTTAGCACCAAATGAGCCTCTAGTGTAAATAGGACTTGAAGAGCTTTTAATATTTTATTTAATTTATTGTCGTCTGGCTCTGGCCGGGCCCGGCAGAGAGCGCTGCATTTGTTTTCCAATAGTATAATTGAATCATCCCATTGCAGCTCCGGTCCTGTTCTCTACTGCTCCACCCCCATCGACTCCGCTATGTCGAATATAGGAGACATCGACTATAATAGAATGTTTGGACTAAGTACCTGTTACACGTTAGTTTCGATGGCCCGTGATAATGCGATGTTAATTGAAAATCATCGCTAACGAATAATCAGATAGTTGCGTTCAGACTATCAGCGATGGCCCTCTGGGACGTAACCAGTAATGCAATTGATTGTCGGTGAATCACGCTAATGAAGTACATAATGGAATTATGTTGAAGATGTTCAAGCGCAAAATTGGGTTAGACCAAATGTCTATACACCTATTGGATGACTAAATGGGCCGAGAATATACTGAAAGAAAATAAATTTAAATTATGGGAAAAGTCGACCAATAAGGTGATTTTATGTTTGACACACTGAAAATAAAATTCAAAAGACTAGAACTTCAAAACTAAAGACATAGAAGTACTAAATAGACAACGTGCAAAGTTACAAAATGATCAGATAATAAAAATCCTAAAACCTGGATCAGTACCTCAACATATGGAACTTAAGTAAGGATCAACTGCTACAACAACTGAGTAGAAGCATAGCAAAGGACCACGGTCTTGTAAATATTAAATTCAACCCTTTTCTCAATAATAAGCCATAAAACAAAGGTAATCTATAAGTTATGTTAATATTACCATTAAAACTAAATCCAAGATGGTAAAATATTACGTTGATAAAATGGCATGTTTGCTTAAAATTGAATGCTCGAGCATCTTATGCTTATGTCAAAATCAAATCAAAACCCTTTAACAGTGCAAATTTATACACTCAAAATATTTTCTTAAGAGCTGTTTTTTTTCTTATCACACATATGTTCAGAATAATTTAAATTTATCATAAAAAATATGTAAATAAAATAATCATTTGTCAACCTAAAACTTCATGCAGCAATACTTCTAAGAATGTAACATTAAAAGCATCTGGCATATTACCAAAGATATAAATTGTAAAATTTCATATAAGAGAAAAGTTGGAATATAATCGGATCTCTGGTGTATTATGAGAGCTTAAAATATAGCGCAGATATCAGACAACTTAATTGAAATCCATTGAGTTCTATAAGAGAACGTATTATAAGATCAAAAATGTAAAATGCAGGTGATCTTCCTCTAGGTAATTCTTAGATTATAAGCGCTAATGAAATTCAACAGTTGTTAGAAAAGCCAAATAAATATTTTCTATGTTGTAAAAAAAATTGTTGGCTATGAAAATTTGTTTAGATAAAAGCTGTGTTAACAGAAAATGTGTTATCATTAAATAAAATAAAATGAAAAAGGAAATGACGTAGATTTTAATGTATACGACATCATTCTTTCATAATTTTTAAGAGCTATAGATAAATTTATTCTAATAAAATGAATAGAAGAAACCTACATCTTTTATTTCAAAATATAATTTTACGAAATTTTTTACCTGAATTTTGAGTTGTTTATCCCTAAGGTGGGATTTATATTTCAGTTTGTGTTTTTTTGCTGTATAGAAAGTAATGTATACAGATTTTCACATTGATTTATAAGGTAATACGTATGAGCCAATTTGATGGAAAAAGTACTAAATTATAATATAAAATTACTTGACCAATTTAAAACGAACACATTAATAAATTTTAACCGCGAAATCAATGACTATCAATGCTAAAAGTTGGTCTCAGTGATAGAATGTCATTATGATTAAGTGTGATTTAATACTGGGAGTATACACCTCCGCACAGGCCGCCTTAGGAGCACACGTGGAGTCAAGCTGACCCCAAAACATTTTCAAACTGCTATTTTCCGGCAACTATTTTAGAATCTGTGTTTGTGTGTTTTCCGGTACGATCATCGTTAGTTCGAAAAAACTAGTTTTTATAGTAAAAAAACGTACTGGAATTGGTACTACCTCCAAAAATGAGCTCTTTTCAAAAGTTGTTAGGGTCCTAGTGACCGCCTGTGTACAAAAGTTAAGAAGCACATTATATATGCTTTTGATCTAACCCTTTGTTAAATATGTGTACCTTATTCTAATGCCCAACAAAACAGGATTTTATTGTCGTGCGATTGCAAAAGTAATATAAAACTGAAACAACTCATAAATAAATGAAAAATTCACCAATTATTTTTCTAAAATATTTCCCAAGATAATTTGGCCGTCTATTAAATTTGTTTGTTCAAATATTACAAATTGGTTAAAAATTTGAGTATTAATTTTTATGAAATAAAAGCCGTTTTGAATAACAAAAAACATGAATAACATGAAAAATACATGTTTAAGATTACAATGTTTCCTTCATGAAGAAACGGAGTAAGGATACGTTCTAAAAGCTCGGCTAATTGACGCGTAAAGAAAAGTTTTAAATGGGTTTTTGAATATCAAGGCACTAAGTATATGACATCACACGATGATACCAAAAAATCAGTCTAATATATTCCACATAAAGTACAAGGAAGGAAAAAACGAAGGTACTATTTTGGCTTTCAACTAGGGGTTCAAGCGTAACCTAGGTCAACTCGGTTATAATTAACATTACTTAATAAAAATCAAACTCACCGATTGTTTTCAATAAAGTACGTTCTATAGAGCACTTTACTTGTACGGCGTAAATGGCGTTATTGTTAAAATGTGTGTAAAGTATGGTATTAATTAGTGCGCTTAAGAAGTATCTAATTTTAAGACAATAACCAAGCTCGTACAGGAATTTGTTAGCCAAAGGAAAAACTGAAACATTTATTCATTTCGAAATTCAATAAAGCCTTAAGGTAAAAAAAATATAAATAAATTTCGTGGAACATGGATTAAGCTGAAATTTTTCATTATTTTAAGTCGGATTTTTTTTGCTTTTATGCCTAAACATCAGATGAAAATTTTTTATCTTCCAAACGAATACTGAACTACAAATCGACATTAAATTTTTTCTCAACTTTGCCCGAGGCCTCTGTAAAAAATTGTGAAGTTGAAATTTCGTCGAGATTCCTACGTATGTGTAGATATGACTGCAAATATCACACATTTTTCATTCTAGGAACGATGTCAAATGATTTGATTCCAATATTTCTCTCAAATATTCAATTCGGCTGGAGAACTTTCGCCTGATATTTTAATGCATTTTCCAAGAAAAATATTTTCATCGTTGACCTTTCCTTACATAATGCTAAATGCTAGCATTTTGTAGCAATTATTTAAAATTCCTTTTGCGTGATAATTTGTGTAACGTACATTTCCTGAAGATTTTGTTAAATTAGTGAAAGAAAATGATCGTTTTGTATTTAAAATTTTGAGGTAAAAAACTGGACATGCACTAATATAAAATATTAAGGGATTTAATTTAGAATATTTTTCGTTTGATGCGTATTTGTAAATACTACATGTTTACTACTTACTACATGTTTTTCTTGTAACGTCTAAAGGAGCATACCAATTCCGAAAAAATTCTATAGAGCACGACACAACTGCAAACATATTTCAGAATTCATACGGGCATACCTGTGCTCGAATTTTCTCTCACATTTTCAATGTATATCTTCTAGCGACTGCGAAAATTCCAAATATCCCAGGAGTAGCAGAACGCTTGAGGAATATTTTAAAGTGATTAAATAATTTATGCATTCCCCACATGCCGGATAAGGCATCTTGCTTAATCCGGAAAAAAGGTGTAGTGTACACAAAAACGTCTCTTTCATAAACTTCCCTTACATCTGGGTTACTGCCAGAAAAGTGATATTTACTTTACAACCATTCTAAAACAATTCACCCGCGATGTCAAAGTCAATTTTGGAAATGATTCACAAACGGTGAGGTATGCTGTAATAAAATTGTCTAGTGTTATGAAAATACCCAGGGTGCGTGAAGTAATACATGAGATTTACCATGGAACTGTTTTCAGTTGTGCTGTGGGAGCTAACAAAAATTGCACTAGACAGGGGATGATGATAAGACTGAAAAATTAAGAGAATAAAACCTTTGGAGACTTTCAGGGGACGCTAATATGAAAGTAATACGTGCTAATTTGTTTTGATGCCATTATTAACTGTGATTGAGGTGATTGAAAATTACATTTCGCATTTTTTTAAGAAGTGTCTAAGTCTAATAAGACCTGTTTCAATCTATTTCCTAAAATAAATTCATTTCATAGAGTTTGATCTTTTACGTAATCAAAAAGGGTCAAAACTACTTTGCAAATACACCAAAAATACTTTGTGTATCTTTGAAGAAATTTCTCACAGAACACATCTTAAGAACTTGATTGAGATTTGTAAGACTCTGGATATCGATCACAATCGAGTTGAAAAGGTTTAAAAGAGCCTTTTTTCGGAGCAAATGTACGTTGTACAAGACCTCACCCAAATCTTGCTGGCAACCCTTTCGTAGCTGACACTCGAAAGAATGCATCTCCTCAGCTGTAGTGCAACCAGCCACGTAAATGTAATGCAATGGGGCGGTCTGAATAAGGTAACGTAACAAAAAAACACGAAGACGTTTTTCTGGAGTAAGAAAAACTCCACATGGCGCAGCCGGTAAAAGCGCTGAACTTTTGGAAAGCAACTTAACTCGGGTCGACAGAGAAATCCAATCAAGGAGAGGAAAAAAAAGCGGATTAAACGGATTTTGTGGATTTATTTTAAATGCACCAGTAACTCAAAGTGGAATATTAGAAACCAAAACCTTTGAGCTTCGGTGGAAATTTAAAGTAAAACTAGAAGAAATTTAAAATCCGTTACGAAATTTACACCACTGCAACAAACACAGATCAGGAAGATGAGAAAATATAAGTCGCCAGATTCCTAAGCTGTGCAGGTAACGAAGCAATTGAGCTGCTCAATACTTCCGGAAGGGAATCGAGATACGAGCAAAACAATAATATAGAAATTCGAATGGTGTTGTAATCCACGTGCAAATATAATCTAAGAGAGATACCGGTTTTATACAAGAAACTAGAAAGGAAGAGAGCCCTTCGATCATTTCCTGAAGAACATTTCAACTGGGATTGAAAACTGCTGCTTAGGGGAAGAGAAGGACTCAATTTTGGCATAGATCGGCATAGATCATAATACACAAAGTCAGATTTTGGAGATCTGAAAATGTGTAGAATAGCCGAAATAACGAAGGTGCAGGCCAAAACCATGCGGAAGGAATCTTCAACAGGCTTGGAAAAATGGCAAACTCAAAGCATGTGGTGGATTCACGTTGAAAATCTTAGGCGTAGCCACATGCAAAGTAAAATATAATGGAAAAGTGTTTTCCATAGACTATAGAATTTGCCGTAATAGCCGAGAGCTTAACCTACATACAAAAGACGAGCACTGTATTATACCCCAACTGGATGATTTTAGATACGAATGAATCATTTCACGGTTCTTGATTTAAAGGAGGGTTTTTGACACATCCCACTATCTGAAGAATAAAAAGAAAATTGACGACATTCAGTACTCCTTTTGGGTCGTATCACTATAATGTATTGCCACGATACCTTGATTGATTACCTTGATACCGGTTGCGCCGGAAAAGTTTCAACTACTGAACTCAAAATACTTTGGTTGCTTCGGGTACCTTTGCATCGACGATATTAGTGTGGAGGAAAAAATTTAAGTGAGCATGACAAAAACATGGAGGGGGTTATTAAAAGGGCGAAAGAATACGATTTCAAAGGATGATAAGGTGTTTCCATAGGCTCACAGTTTGGAATTAAAGTGGTGGCATTTATTAAAGCATAATTAAAGGATCAAATTTTCCTTCAGACATTTTTTTCTAAGCTTAGGAGTTCCGAAGCTAGAAATTCCTTTAGGAAAAAAATTCGACAGCCTTTGATGTTTTTATTCATGCTACGCTAACAGAGAAAAACATTTTGTTATATTAAAATACGATTTTAAATTTTTGGGAATTGTTTTTCCCTTGTTGCCCACTTTCCCTTGGAACCTTACTGCAGTATAATATGTATGTGATACACAAAAAACACATATTTCAATTAGACCTCAAAAAGTGGTCAACAAAGTGAAATATATATTCATAAAGTAGCAACCACCTTCACAAAGTTGAAAAAACTATGGGAATGCTCAAATGTTACGTAACCCTTTTTTGGCTATTTTTGAACCCCGCGTAATCTACTACAACACACCGTAACATGTTTAGACTCCCTCTATTTGTGTTACATAACAAAATTATAATATAATTTCGTTTATTCACTCAACTCGTTATAAAGATTTCAGTATTAATAACTAATTAGTAGTATTTAGTAATCAACAAATATTAATAATTATTAGTAAAAAGAATAATTAATTATCCATTAAATATTTGTTTGATTAAAAATTAATTTTTCAATCGTGTGTAATTCAATGTTTCTTCTTTCGTGATAGAAGCTTTGAAGTGGCTAAAAAACATCATCAATCTGATAATGAGAGCATCCTTACTCGTGGTCGAATACAATCTTGCCATGAAAACAGTACTGAACACTTCCATTATGTTCTTTCCAATTTAAAGGAGATCAAAGGATGGTATTGCTCTTTGAAAACCTTTGAAACAACTTATCATTCTTTAATCCTCAAAAGCTACAATATCGGGTCAAGTATTATATTTAGGACACAGATTTTCCTCCGAGTAGCACCAATCAAACATATAAAACGATAGAAAACGATTGCAGATAATTTTAAGCACTCTCAACATTCTACGTCAATTTATTCTTAATTAAGCAGATCTCAGAGCGCCTTTTAGAAATCTTCTGAAAAAACACCACATTTTTGAATGGACACACAAAATTCTTGCTCCCTACATTCGTTTGATCCTGACAAACCATCATCAGTAAAACGGATCAAAAGGCGGCTTGGGCTGTTGCATATAAGTCCGTTCTCTATGCTTCGAGGAGTTTTACAGAAACAGAAATTGGGTAAGAGCTCCTTGTTATTGTATATGTTTGCACAAAGTTTCACGAAATGAAAAGAATGAAAATCAGATTATTGAAGTACAATATTAGGAAAATACCTACACCTAGTCGATCTGCTTTTGCGGAATTCACACCCGGATTAATCGTTCAACTTCGATAATATTAACATAACAAGATAAGAAAAAAAAGATCAGCTAAGGGAAGAAACGGGTAAAGGGCCAAAATCCAAAGAGTGCTTATCTGACGACTTAAAATTCGTTGGGAATATTAAAGACAGAATTTATAGGCTTAGTGTTTTTTGAGAATCGCATTTTTGCTCCGGATAACTTAATTGTTGAAAACTTGCAAACACTGCACGAATCTCATATTGGAATTAGAAAAACGAGGGATAGAGTAAAATCCTTATTATATTCTTATTATATCTATGACGTTGAAAATATTATCAGTAGGTGCACAATATAAATCATACCTGAGTTTCCCTACCAAGCAGGAATCTGTAACATTCTGGAATTTAGAGGTCAAAGCTACTTAGTCGTAATGCACTATTTTTTTCTAAATGGATAGATTTGAAGAAGTTAGTTACCCCATAAATCGGCTAAAGGGGTAATAAATGCATTACAAGAAATTTTACAACGCATGGCATACCTGAGCAGGTAATTTGCGACAATCAACCATCCAATTCGAATGTCAACAATTCGCAAAATCATGGCAGTTTGAAATCGTCTATTCGTCGGAGTGCAGCCAACCAAGTAAATGCAATGCAATGGGGCGGTCTGAATAAAGTAATGTAACAAAATAAGGTTAAGTCGTTTTTCTGAAGTACAAAAAACACCACAATGTAAAGAAGGGGATCTTGTACTTTGAGCATTTTATCTTTAAATCTCATTAGTTGCCTTTGCGATTGTTCAGTTTTTCAGTAAAAGCACTTAGAACTAATTTGATTAGAAAAGAGCTATCGCATAAGTCCAATGCCAAATCTTATGAATTCATATGCACAGATTTTCTCAGAAAATAAAGCTCCCATGAACTTCTTTAATTCGATTGCAATTGATATCCATAATAGAGCCCGATATATGTTCAATAAAATATTCATTTATTTTGCTTTCATCTTCAATTTGGGGAAATCTATCCTTGTACCCGACTGAGTATGCTGCATTATTCTCTTTTTGTGATATTTCGAAAATGTTAAAGTGGATATAAGATAAGTGCTAAGACTTAGAATAAATTTACCATCGCAGTAATCCGATCCGTGTATTTAAATTGATATAGAAATTTTATGGATCAAAGTCAGGATAGGAGAAATAGTAATGTCGTTCGGATTGCTAAATAAAGACGTTCCTTGCAGCCCATTATGGTGAATTTAGATGGAGGTCCTTGCCCTTTTTATATAAAAATAATCTATTTACTTGATTAAAAAAACAAAAATTCGAAAACTCCTTTTAGAAATTTTTAATTTGTTCTGTAGATATATCAAATATGCATCAAAACATTTTTTTTAAAACCTAAAACTTGAAAATTTTCATAAATTAATAATTGGTTATAAAACATGATTTGGCTAGATTTTCCGAATCCTAGTACAGCTCGCTCTTAAAATTAGTGATAATTGCGTAATTTAAAACTATATTACCTTGGTGTTAAGAACACAGTTCTAAAATATTTGAATTTTATGCACTTTTAATACCAATTTGTGTCTAAAATCTGAATCTCAATTTTTTGCTTGCAGTTATTGTTTTAAAAAGAAATCGCATAAAGGACGAATTAATTTTATGAAAATTTGATTGCACTTTGTAAAAATTTGTGCATTTATATCATTTTGTATGTAGCCTTTACTGTAAATTCTAAAGCTATCGAACCTTGAGCCCTTTTATGGGAAACACTGTTAAGGATGATGAACTTATTTTTACCACTCGTAAGAAACTCGTCTTATTTACCCAGAAGAATTTTCAATTTCCCTTGTGTAAAACTCAATTTCTTGCAGTCGAATGACCCACGGCATGGTACAAAATATCGTATTTCTGCGCTCCGTGGTATTTCCCAGTAGGAAATCACGTGGTGCCCCCCAAAACCATTCCTCAGCCAATGCCCATTCTCCGCGAGCAGCCTTCACCGTAGTAGAGGCCGCGGTGTAACATTTTTAATGCTACATGTGTTCAAGAATTTTTTATTGTTGACGTGAAAAATTGTTAATCGGGGACCTATCACTTGAGCAAAGACATTCCATTTCTCCTGATGAATTTTGCTAGTAGGACGTGGAGAGCAATAAGCTAATGGAAGGAAGTTTAAGCATTTTTATTTTTTCATGAGGTGTAAATGGGAAGAACAGATTAATTGCTACTTTTCGCTTGTTTTGGAATAAAGGCAATATGAGAATACATTTGTAAGCCCACTTTATTTACGAAGTTTTCTCCCTTCTTCTGGAGAAATTGAATGTTTTATTAAGTATACAAAAACGCTGCTCTAACAAGAGGGTACTTTTAAACGACGTAAAAATATATATTTGTATACATAGGACATAGCACAAAAGATCTCTATTTAAAATGCTATTTTTAACAAATTAGCATATGCCCATTTTGTATTAATTCTTTGTTTATTAAATATACAAATGCAAAGAAAAGAATTGAATATTATTTCACGTAATGAGAATGTGGCGCTAGTTGTAGAGGTTTCAGTAGTCTGTACGATGTTATATTCAAATTAAGGTCTTCTTGCGCGTTTTGACTTTTTGTTAAGTTGAATGTGATGGTGAATGAATGTAAATGGCCACATATCTTCAAATATTTAGAGATTTATTTTTTATGCTAGAGCAACAATTTTTTTTTCTTCACTTCAAAGCATATAATCTTTCAAGGCGAGCTGGCATTTGTCTTTGGAATTTCAGTGTCGATTTATGTATTGGTTTTAAATACCAAACAAATTGGCTGAAATATTTGGGGTACATCTCTTGCTTTTGCAAAAAATGTGTTCCTGTTGACCTAGCCTGCATATAGGAATAAAACATATTAGAACCTATGAAGAACTACAAATCCTGAAACAAATGATATTTATAAACTAAAAGCGACTTTCCTTAGCCCAAGAAAAATATGAATTAAAAAGACATAACAAGAGTAATAAGCCAAACACATTAATTAAGATTAATTTTAAATTTTTTTAATTCGAAAAGCGAAAATGTTCAAACCTTCGTCAAAAGTTAAAGTCTTGCGATTGCTTCACTAAATTTTCAGTTTGCGTGGTTGGTCCACCATGAAATCGCATCTTGTTTTTAAATATTACTTTGTTTGTTTGTTGTTGATATATTGAAGAGCAAATTAGCAGAAATGTGAACAATGAATTGTAAAATATTCGAATATTCGCAAAGACAGAACTAGCATATAAAATAGAAGATTATAATATATGGTGCCACCTAACACAGTCTACCGGGCAGCAACTAACCGATAATGCAACAATCAAATTACCTTCTACTCTTTATTTTTATTTTATTAAAGGTATCTTCTTTACAGATGTGGCAATCGACAGAAATGTTGTTTCTTTAAAAGTCATGTGTGAATAATGGAGGAGTTAGAACTTTGTATATTTTATCAAATCCGCTACTCAAGCTTTAAGCCATTAGCATTTACAAAATCACCTTAGACTGCTTATTTCTGTGTTATATAAAGAAATAATTAAAAGTTCTTATAATTTCAACGGCATAGTATAAACCATTATCAAATTGTGCTAACATGGATTCAGTTAAAATCAATCCTTTCACTTTGAGAGTCTGTCATTTCTTTAACAAATGTTGTTTTCATAAAGCTTCGATTAATAATTAAACATATTTTTGTTCTCGATAAGCCTGTTCCGGCCAAGAGTGGTCACCGCGGGGCATCATTGCAAAATATGGCTTCGAGAGTCGGCTATAAATTCTTCAAATATTGATATTTTCCAAATTTTTTAACAAAATGTTTTCAGAATATTTTAATAAGATTAATTAATAAATGTACAAAATTGTAAAACAAAATAAATAAATAAATAAAGTACTTGAAAATGAAATCTCAAAATAATTCCTATTTTTGTCCTTTGAAACTGCCCCTAAAACTTTAATAGAAACATAGATCCATAGAACTTTGGCCATGAAATAACCAGAAAAAGATGTGATTGCTCGCGTGGCACAAATTTTCACAACTTCTATTTGAGGTCAAAGAAAACATCGATGATTTATTGCAGGAAGCTATTGAACAGGAAGGAAATAAAAGTAAGCTAACAATGTCAAATAATAACAACAAAGGACACACTCCTCCCATTTAACCTAGATTTGGTGCCTTTTCTTTTCAGGGTTACATATCCAATAGTATGAGAGATGTTCCACAAGGTCAGTCATGTTTTTAGTCTAAGCGACGCACCAAAGGCTGTTTTCAATTAATTATCATAGAAAAAGCGGTTAGATCGCGAACTTTGCATCAACATTTTAAACAGGTATTTTAAATACATTTTTATGAGTCAAAAACCGTATACAGGGATATCACTAATATGACCTCCAACCGTTGCAGATCTTTCAATAATTGTCGTCCAAATAATTCTGGATTATAAGTGTGACGTAATCAGCCTTAATATAGAAGATGGTCTAGTTAAAGGAATTTCTGTTAACATTCTAAGATGAGAGCTTAGCGAACACGAAAATCAAAGATGTGGACTGCTCTAAACTGGGACAAAGGAATTTTTGAGATAATATAAACCATGGTTGTGAGATGCTAATAGCCCGTTGATTTCATGGTTGATTCGAGTAAAACAGAAATAAACTGCACATTGCTCTTAGCAAAACGCTTAGGCAGAGTCCATAGTAGACAAGACAGATTCAGGCAAAAATTCAGACAATAGTCAAAGGTTTATTGAGAATTTCATCGTATTTGTATGTCATTTTCCTAAAAACTTTTCGACCAGAGACCTGTATCAAAACAAATAGCTTAAAGATGTAGGTGAGATAGGTCAGGAATCCAATTATTAATAATATTAATATTGTATACCAAAAGCCGACTTGTTCGTTAGTGCAGAAACACATACTCGTTCCGAAGATCGAAGATCAAAATGTGTCCCTGTATAAAGATGACAAAAATATTTTGTGTTGCAAATCTAATGAAACATTCCGTGTGATCTATGCATGCGACTTGCTTAATGATTGGTGTGTACAAAGATATCGCGATACGTGCAAGCTACTGATAGAAAAATATTATATATACAGAAAATATACGGCATGCTAGAAGTTGTTCTAAAAGAAAGTTCTTGCTTCGTGAGATTTTACAATGCATACCTCGAATGATGTGCTTCGTCCCAAACGTCTATAACTTGGATTTGGGAATGGAGCCAACAGATTATGATACCAGCATTGACATCTTCTGCACAAATTTTGATTTGCATTACGGAGCAACTCAAACTTCGCTGAACCATGAAGTGTAACGAACGCCTGAACAAAACATCAAAACGTTAGTATTATACCTTCCATAGGTGACACGAAATTGACTTTTTAGCGATAAATGAAGGCAACGCACACTAGCTTCTTAAAAAATTTAAGGCAATTGCGTGTAGACGAATACGACACTGGTAAAAGGGTGCTTTCTAAAGCTTCAACTACATTAAATGCGATATGTGCGGACAGAACATGTTTCAAGTACCTCACACCTCTCTCCTTTTCAGCCTATAGAAACAGCTTGTTCTAATCTGTGGCAACGAAAAATGAATAAAGCGCTTGGAAGCCATTGCGAAGGCCGACTTTTAAAACATAAAAATTTTCTTGACGAAATTGGTATAATTATAGGATATGAAGAGAATTACGCGATGAATTTGGAAAATGGGTTCTCTGTGAGAACATACGCTAAGATTGAAAATTTTTCCTTGTTATCTTATACTCTTCAACATCCCATTAATGTGAATGAGAATGATAACGATAAATATTCATAGAGATTCGTTCCTTTCGCCAATCAAATTAAAAATGAATTCCACGTCCATCTCGGTAGAGAGCTTTTTTACCAAGCGGAAAAGTAACTTTGCCACTTCTAGTAGATCGATCAGATATGCCCATTCGAATAAGTTTTTAATCCACTCCACTATTCAAGGAGATTCTGTAGTTCTCCTTGCTTAAATCCTTCGTGCACTTGAACCGTACCTCTGTCATTTTTTTTACTCTGCGAGAAATTATAAATAAGGTGTTGCCTGCTTTTCACAAAAATTTTCACACGAGTAATTAGGATTACGTACGAGTTCTACCCAAGGTTGAGAGCAGAGAATATACTTTGATGAACTTCATCTACCTGGACTATGATTTTTCATGGCCTACCTACATACATCAGATTTTTTCGTGGTGCTTTCAATTCGAAAAAGGTATTGGCGCTTATTTCGTACCGTCGAGTTTAACTGTGAATTAAATTAATTTAGTAGCTACACATTTTCACATGTGTTCTATCTCAGACCTTGTTGCAAAATTTGTAAAAAAAGTCGTTTACGCCCTCTATAAAACTACAAAAAAGATTAACACTCTGGGATACTTTGTTTTATCAAGTAAATCGAAGTTCGACCAGAAAAAGTCGAAAAAAACCTAAATTTCGTTTCATAACTTTGCTAACAACTTGAATATTCTCCAGACATTTCAAAGAAAAACTAAATACAAATTTAGTTCTCTGTTACTAATTAAATAGAGGATGTGTTTTCGTAGAATTGTATTCCAATGTATCAAAAACCATGGCTTTTTGTCAAGCGTTTGTTTTTACTCCATGGCATCTACTAAATATTCATGGTCACAAAATAACATACTTCAAGTTCAATCCGCAATAGAAACATTTATTCATCGGCGAGGTAGATATTAAAGAGTTCTTACATAAAACAGGGAACTGAACTATGTGTAAAACTACAGACCAAACCCCAATTAAAACCTAAACGCGACCCAAAAATAATTGTCACCCTCATAAAGTGTTTCTCAAATCCAGAGTGAAGGCAAGTCATACTCAATTGTTGATCACGTCGTTTATTCTTACAGGGAAATTTCCACCGGTTTAAATGACGTCCCATTCAAGAACTAAACTAAGCATGAGGCCTGTGGAGCAGTAATTAAGGGCATTTCCGTAAAAACATTTGCTCGAGCCTAGACTACTTTGATCTAGTAAATTATGGAGGAAACAATTTTATCGCGTAATATATTTTTTTTCAAAAAATCTCCATATTTCCTACTTATTTATTGGGCAAAGTATGGTTCCTTCCTAAAGTCACCCATATTTTTTACTACAGCAGGCAATAACATGCGCTATATTATTTGCACTTATGTGTTATATAAGGAAATAAGTTAAACCAGTTTTACTTGAAGTTTAGTTTATAAATCCCAATTTATGTTATAAGTATCGATTCAGCAGATCTGAATTTATTTTTTAATGAACACGACCACCTAAAAACGAAGAAAAGTGGAGCTGTGTGAAATTTAATTAAAACATCTTTCGAGATCAAAAGGCTTCTTGTGAAATATAATTATTAATTAAAAGAGTCCTTGTGGCAGACATGACCTTTTTTATCACGTTATAAATCTCTCGTTCATAAATGAAATTTTAAAAGACTTGTTTTTCGTTGATTATCACTAGTGTAGGAAGAGACTACTTTGACTATTTTCTTGCTTCTTATATTCACGTGTTCGTATTTATTTGAAGAATACGATTGCACATTTCTGATATTTAAATAAAGCCATAATGAAATGAATATTCTTGAATCAGTATTTTCACTGTATAAAATGAACTTGTAGAATTTTAAGTTAAATAAAAATTAGAACACAATTTCCAGAAAATTTTACGAAAAGAAAATATAAATAAAAATATATAAGTTAGGTAGGTACTTTGTTCGATGCGTACACGATATGTTTTTGTAGATATTTACGTATATGTCTTTTATGTCGATCTAATAGCTCACATATATACAGTCCTTATTTCATTTAATTATAAATATGGGTATAATTTAAAACCATGTTTTTACAAATATTGCCTTAAAAAGTGAGGGGACATAAAATACATGTAATTAATTTTTATTCTCTACAATTATGTCTTTTACATGGATTTTTAATTCATTTAAAATCAGAGCGAACTTAAACTCCCCTAAAGAACGGACGTTATGTAGTTACCATGACCTGCTGGAATACAAGCCAGAGTAATCAATTACTTTTGTGGGGCATGGCAAAGAAACAATGTCTTAGTATAAAGCAATATGGACTTACATGCGATTAAATCCCTAAATCCACCGAGAGTGTGCTTTACCCTTTATCGCAGCATTGGGGGCTATTTAGAATCCTGTCCACAATGGTCTGTTCCTTCTTTGCTTTCAATTACAATAGCGGCTAACATCCGATGGGGATTAACAACTTCATTATGAAGCTACTCCCACTGGGTAATTTATTGAATTTAACTAGATCGGAAAACGTATAACCAGACCAGCCTTCTGGAAGGAAATCGTTAGGGTTAAATTTAAATTCATATAGGTGTTCGTGATTCCACCAATACGACGTCAGCTCATAAATTACATCCGTGGGACAACGCCGTAGCGGTGATCAATAAGAATTACATGCTCGAACTGTTTACAGTCTAGAATCAGAATTATAGTCAGCTTGCATGCTAGCCTTAGTCGTTTCGAATCTGCTTCCTGCAGTCGCTTATTAAGTGGCAGCGGTCGCGGGTACTAAATCCCGCCGGAACCACGTGAAACTAGTCCCACTTCAGTATAATCAAACTTTGTCAGTGGGTTTGAGTTTCGAGAATCAAATTGCCAATGGCATCTCTAGAGATTTGCGGTCGGCGCCGAGAGATGGGTTGTTTGGACGAAACCTCATACCACGTTTGGTAGTTGCGGTTGAAGCATATTGGGCAGGCCACCAGTGTCTTTAAATTTAGAATTCTCCAGAGATGTGATGTTTAGGTACGGTTAACCGCAAAATACCTTCTACGTAGTTTTCCGGAATATGAGTACTGATAACAAAAGCAGACCTTCAGTTTTCATGAAATGATGATATACAGTGTGGAATGGCTGTGCGAACATTTAAATTTTTATAGTTCTTTATATCACATTTAATTTATATCACGCAAAAATAATTTTACTAGTTCGTTAAATCACAAAAGTAAAAAGTCTCTGAAAAAAAAAAATTCCAATTTTCACGATAAAAGCGACCTTGTATTAAGAAAGGTCAGAGAAACAATTAATGGAAGATTTTAAGATAGAGGAAAATGACGAGGTTAGACAAGTTTATTTCAGAAAGGAGGAAATTTTAATGTCATTAAACCATTAAATTACATGCCTAAAGCATGCAAGTCTGCGAGACAACCAAAAATTACAACCAAAAGCCATGCTTTTGTACCATGAACTTATTGGTTAAAATCAAAACCCATATAATTTTAGAATTATCTTGTTAAAACCCTTTATTTAATATCCATTTCGATGGGTTGAAAATGGAACCAGAAATATTCAATTTAGATGTACCACTCTTGAAAACTAAAATGATTTGCTTAATTAACTTTTTATTAAATAATCGTAAACTGAACTAATAATCAATATGGCACTTAACTTACAAGTCGACAGCCATAATTAGCGATTAGCAATTGGTCTGCGCCAAATGTTCATAACACTAATCGGTCTTTGAAAAATACATTTAGCAATTAGTCAATTCAGTCTTCACCTGAGACAGTATATCATCTCACAAATTGATGGCACATCTCCTGCATATTACGCACCTCGCCCGTCTTTTATCAGAATCGCTTCGCTGCGATTTATACAAAACCATTCTTCATGTTACAACATTTAAAGTAAATTAAACAATTTCCCATTGAGTAAAACCCACTTTACGTTGAAATTAAATAAACCTGCGAGTATTTGTGGATAAAATGAAAATTCTAACAAAGGAAACTTTTCGTTATATTTTTTAGCGACCATTTAATTCTTTGAAAAATTTTATCTATTTATATTAACCTAAGAAATGCGGGCTAGAAAATATGCTCCTTTTCTGTAATATTTGTTTTTTAAATTCCTTCTTTAGTAGTTTGTAATAGAAAGGAGTATATGAGTTGTGATATTTATATTAATGATATTATTGTATTATTTTTGTTTGTTCTCACAGTAATGCTGTTGATTATTAGACTTAATCTTGTAAAAATTTTACTTGGTGTGTGTTTTGGTTCTCATTTTTTGATTATGCGTATTTGTTTTCAAAATGTTATAGAAAAACCAATGAAATCGCTTCTTTCCAATTTTTATGTTATATTTCTTAGGTTAATTTGTATTGAATATATTTTAGGCATTGAGATTATATTGAATTACACAACATTAAATCTTCAAACGATTCACTGCGTAGTATAATTAATTGGCTTTTAGAAACCATTTATCATTAAATAAAATGTATAATATTTTAAGTTTTCGCTTTATTTGGAAGTAGCTTTATTTTATTTCAAAACAATTTCAATCCAATCAATTGGAAATTGATTGATTTAGTTTCAAAATGGTATTGTGTATTTAGAATACGGTTTCATTTAATCACAATTTGCTATACATGATTATTTATCTAGTCCATAAATTAGTGGTCGCTATAATAACAGTCAATATTATTTTAATATGCCTCCACATTACTTATTTTCATATTTAAAGACAATATTTTGGTACTAAATAACATTAATTAGGAAAGATTTTTTTCTTAACTTGGTAATTAGGTATTTATCTCATATCAGGAAATATTTTTCTTCGAATATTAGTAAAAGACAACTTTGAAGAAATGGAATTTTTGATTTAGTCCCATAAACATTAGACAATTAACGAAAGCTGGTGAATGAACACAACATTACTTGTTACTAAAGGGAAAGAAAAGGAGGACTCTTTTACCGAATAAGTGTAATGCAGGTATGATTTGTCCTCTTCGGTGGTGAGAAAATTTTCAAATTTCTAAGCTCAAAAAATTCGACAGTACGGCGCAGATATTTTTTTCGCACAATCTGGCTGATATGTCTGAAAGTTCAATACAAAAAATAATAAGAGATGCTATTTCAAAGCGCGGAAAAGCTCTTTCAAACAATATCAAATTCAATGGCATCAAATCAAGTCCCTTCATAATTACAATTTAGGCCTTTTAAAAAGGAAATAAACACTCTCTCTATATTTCTGACTTTGAACCAGGCAAGCACATTTTGTAAATATTGCTAATTTCATGTTCCTAGCTCAAGGGGTTTCTAAGGAAATCAACAACACATACGTACTGATAGACGGGCATGAACCATCTACGTCTCATGAGAGTTACTCTTCATAAGGAACCATAAAAATTGCAAACTCCTATTTCATTTTTTTTGTAGTATTTTGGTTTAAGCATCTTATTTTGTGCTACACCTTTTATGTAATTAATTTTTAAACATTTTGAAATTGTAAATTAATGAAAACATTAACATTAACTGACTGTGGTATGTTATTTTAAATTCTTTTAATAAAATATTACGATATTATGAGGAAAAGTTTTGCATAGGAGAATAAAAGATAGAAAAGTTAAATTTATAATACTTAATATTTTATAGTATTTATTATACATATTTTTGTGATTTATAAAATATATAAAAAGTTATATAAAACCTAAACACTGTTGAAGTTTATTTGTATATTCTATAATTTTGTTCAATTTAATTTAAGATTAAAGGGGTATTCGATAAAGAAGGGCTCAAATGAGCCGATCTTAGGCTCTTTCTAACTTTGTAAATTTACTTTTAGCTTAAATTTGTACAATATAACACAATAAACGCAATTAAAAGCTTTTGGTGTGGAAGTATTTCGCCTTAAACTAAAACATGAATTAATGAATTATTTGCGAACAAAAACAAAATGTCGGTAGGTGATTAAATTGTTTCCTAAAATATTAGTTCGAAGAAAATTGTACAGATGTACTGCTACACACATGCAGATTAAACTGAATTTTGCTCAATTTTTCTACAAAATTATGGATATGAAACAATTGCAGATATTGCCACTGTGGGAGGAACATACTTACTTGTCCGAATGGAAATCCTCTGTAAAGGCCACCGACGAATGCATACCATTCTGCATAAAGCACGTAGAGGATATCGATTCCGAAAATTTTTTAAGCAGCTACGGCAACTTTTTTCGCGAACTTTAGATAGTAAAGTGTAGCTTTGGTGAATCCAATCTATATCTTTTCCATCGTCCGAAAGTGGTAGCATCAGATATAACTTCGCCTTGGACTGCAATTGAAATCCACCACGACTGCGGGCTCTAAATTTTCCAAGATTGTAATCTTAATGAAAAAACATAGTCCGTAAATTCCGGAAAAATTCTCGCAATTCTAAGAACTTATTTTTCGACTTTTACCTGGATTTCTTTGCAAATCCCGAAATCTTCTCATTAATAAATTCTCCAGACTGAACAAGAAAGAGATAACTCTTCTAATTGAAGGAGGAACTTGGAACGCGTGTGCCATAATTCTCTTGCCCTGACGAGGTGTTGAATTAAAAAATTCCATAAATTGCTATCTTTAGAGGAGCAGTCTTAAAGTTTTCTCGTACAACGTTGCGGTAGGTAGAATAATTTTTATATTTTAAATGGAATTACTGCAAAACGTTTTCGCTTTTAAATTTTTTACACAAGACTGCAATTTATTTAATGAGACATGTTCAAAGTGTTTGCCGTATTTCTGCTTTAATCTGATAATATTCAAGGTGTTTCCTTTATGTGGAAATCGATCCTTTTCATCACAAAAACGACTTGACATGTGTTGAAGATTTTCATGATATTTCCAAAAAATTTTTCATTCGCTTAGCTTTCTCTCCGTGAAATACGATTTGATAAGAAAAATCTTTTCTAGAAGAATTGCTTTCTTCTTAGCACGTCTAACGAGATCTTATTTACAAAACGACTAACGTGTGAATCTTGATGGTGGCTCGATGTGTTCAGAAATTTTTATTTACGCAGCCAGACGTTCTCGTAATCCTGCGTTCAAATATTGGGGTCGTAATAAAAACAGCCGGTGAGGTTTTCGATGCTTGACAAATGCTTAATGCTTGTAGACCACTTCAATACTTCAATTTGCGATTTTTGGTTGTACGTAGGATCCCAGGTTTCATTCTGGGCTCGATCTTAACTTAGATAAGTAATTTTGAATACAAAAAAAAGGATTCAAACCAATTCAAAGTTAGTTTATTTCATTAAATGTTACACATCTTTTAACAAACTTTTCTAATAGCTGTTCATTTGAAAAATAAGTCCTATGTATGCTAAAATTGTAACAAAATTAAAGTCTACTTCAAAAAGAGCGAAAGTAATATTCAAGACAGCATTATTTATAGAAAAACATCTGTAACATTGTATCGAGGTCTACTGCATTTTCTATATAATTATTCGCGTTAGTATGAGCAGAACAAATATCGTAATCATAAATATATTAATAAATCTGTATTTATCATGGGCGAACTTTACAAAGTGCTTAGCCTACTCCTGTGAGGAATGAAGAAAATTTAGGAATCAATAAATTTAAGAATTAATTCCCTAAAACTAATTCTTGATCACATTTTATAGAAATCCAAAAGTAACAAGCACTAATGTAGATAAATTTTAAATTTTTAAATTGTGAGTTGTAAAAGTACAAAACTATGTGAAAATAGGGTAGAGCAGGCTTTGTTGAGTAGCTTTTCGCTTATAGTCCCGTAATTCCTAATTGGCTCAGCAAATTTATTTGATACCTGTACTGACAAAATTTCTAATTTCGATCTAATTTTTGAGAAAATGGCCTTTAAATGGCACATGTCCGGACTGCCCAACTTACCCCATTGGTGGGGTAAACCGAATAAGGAGGATATACTTAAATTTACATAAATATATAATAAAATATCAGTTATTAATCAAATATATAAATTCAAATGTATATTTGAAACCTCAACACTTATCGCAATGAAACTTAAAGCCTTACTTTCTCAACAAAGAAAATCTTACATTTAGTTTTATGTTGTTCTGTTCTTACAATATAATTTTTTAACTATATCTAGTGAGATAAAAATATTACGAAATAGAGATCGTTACTCTTGGGTTTAAATAAGTATTTAAGTTCGAAAGTCAATTAAATTGACTAATTACCAACATATGTTATGCTTTTGCGCGTTGTTAGAAGAAAAATACTGGAAAACTTTTTGATTTTAGCTCTCGGCAGGGGCTATGTGAGACTCTTTCTTGCTTTAAACGATCAACATAAATAAACCGTTCTTGTCGTTCAATCAATCGCAAAACGTCAATTAGCGATGAAGTGATGAATTCTCCTCCCACGTACCTCTTTCCAACATTCGATGTTTCATCGTACAATGCGTAGTTTTTAGACGATAATGGTACAATAATACTAACATTAGTGCAGCTATTGCAGAAACTGGAAATAATTATTTAATTCAAAATCCTACAACATGGCGGAACTTGCAATAGAAAACCTAAATGTTATTAAATTTATAAAGTTTCTCAATATTAAAAGTATTAAACTTGTAAATCAAAGTTATGATTAAAAAATATTACTTTTTGATTTCAAAAATGAAGATTTCTAAATTATGAATTATGACATCTTCTTGGTACAGTTCCAGAACCGTTTCGTTCAGTGACAAAAACAAGATTCAATGGAATATGGAGATTCAGTCGTTCTCTTAGAGACGATAAATTTTATCCCGAGTAGTTTTGTGATATTGTATCATTCGTAGTTGGAGTGCAAATCTCGCTATCGTTTTTAGTGGAGGTCTCCGGAGGTTGTGGATTCGATTCTTACTTTGGTCTACTCTTGGTCTAAGTTTGTTCGCTTAATACCAATTCTAAATTGTGCAGGAAGTAACTTCAAAAAACAATTCTAGGGTTCCAAATTGTTGGAGTGAACGTCTCTGGGGTTCATTACCCTCGTATTGCGGATATGGAGATCACCGCTCACCACGGCATTGAGGTGCCGAAAATCGAGGAGATCGATATGAGGTGATATCTCAGGATAAGTTCGACCACCCCGCTTATGCCATTTTCATGCGCCGGGCTTTCTACTATTAAGCACGAGCATTCCTCTACATAACCGAGTTCAAACAAAAGTTTATAATTGTTTTAAGGAATATTAACGTCCCTAATATACAAATTAAATATTGCCTAAATATATCTTTTAACGAAGAACAACCAAGTGCTTGTACCAATCACCAACCCTTAATTTAAATTAATCACTTGTAATAAATTTCGATCTTCCACGTGCACAAATGGTTCAGGTAAAAGTTATTTGAAACCGAAAACCAAATTGAAAACGCAAAAGGAATAGAAGTTTTGTAAATAAGCATTCTTAAAGGTAACACATAAGGAATGAAAGAAACCTAGGAAACAGTCCTGAATTATTCCCCTTTATATGACTTGCCTTGCGAAAATAAGAGTCCCGGCCTCCTTTCCGGGAGCATGATCTTAAATTCTTTCCCTGATGAGTAAGTAATTTTCCCGAGTGGCACGTTGAAGCTCTGGTGATTTGGTAATTAGAGAACTCGCACCAGATGCGACTTATATAGTATAGAAAGTTCGGATGCTAATGAAAAGGCGGATATAGCTTCGCACCCATTTGGTTACCTTATAACAAAAGGTCATTTGTTTCCCCCGATACCTACTCGTTTCAGTTAATCACTTCAGTGAGAACAAATGCGATTATTTGCTACAGATTTTTCTTCCAACCACAATTAAGCACCTTCTCTTAAAGCGCGAATTTTTCTTGCACAATTTTGGGATTTGCAAATGGTCTCACATTACTCTGGATTACTAAAGATTTTCTCACATAATGCAGTTTCCTGAAGTGTTCTTCATATTAAGGAAGTAAAATTTGTTATTTTATTCTAAATCAAAATATAAAAATTATATTTGAAAACTGTGCACTGGTGTACTTGATCTCCAAAACGTATATTGTCTTATTTATAAAATCTATTCGAATATGCATAAAGACGTGTTTTTGAACTGATAACAGAAAACACTTGTATCACAAATACATACTTAAGATTAAGAGAAGAATTTCTTTGTCAGTTGCAAGAGTATTCTCAAATTCATACGAGTAAGGCAAAAGTTTAAAGGGGGAATATGTGGAAACAAGAGGAAATAGTCTTCATATTTGGAGTTAGTATTTTCATATAACGCAAAATCTTTACTGAATCAAATTAATAATTTTTGTTGTCCTTATAAATTTCTTAGTTATGTACAGTAAAATTTAATGTACGATTATTTATATATTTTTTTCATGTATACGTTGAATAATTTCTGAATGTATAAAATTTATATTTTTTTTTAATGTTTTTAGTTTTATAGTTAAAATGTACTTCACTATATAACACGATACCTACAACGCGTGATATTTCTGGAATCGTCCGCGTTATACGCACGAATGTTAACTTCGTTAGATTGCTTTTGTTTTCAGTCGAATGAATTCTGGAGTACTCTAATGACTGAAACTGTCGTGATGGTGTAAATCATATTGGAAAACTATTTTTTATTGTTACATTTTTGAATAATTATTTTTTTAATAATAAATAATATAATAATTTTTTGTTGAAATATACCATTTTCCACAGCTAAGTGGAATATTTTCTCCCTAAATTTTTCAATTCAATTTCAGATGCCAATTCACTAATTTCAAATTCGCGTGATATTCAAATCTAAGAGCAACCTGTGTTTGATTTTTCGCAAAAGTTCGTAAATAATTAAATTCACGACGGTCGAAAAACATCTTGAATCGACCTCCTGTGATTTGTATGACAATTTTAGGACTTAAAATGATTCAAGATAGACTTGTAACAATTGTTTCGAAAGTTATAGCTCTTCGAAAGGTGATAAGTGAGGTATACTTTAAAAGATAATAACTTATTTCTGGTATTTAATGAAAAATTATTTTTTCGTTCTTTGTTCTTAAATATCCCGAAGTACTGATTTTCCTGCATAGTTTTGTTCAAATGAAATCTATAAAAAATTAACTTTCAAGTTATAATCTCTCTTCAATTAAGTGCAAGTATGAAACTCATGTGCCTTGCGAAATGTCTTTTAAATGAATGTAATCCCATTGGAAATATTTTAAAATTCACTTAATAGTGTTGCATTTAAGTCATGTTTCTACAAAGAAAGGAGAAGTCGATTCTTTGTTCGTGATTCGTTCCAACACATTCCCTCTAAAATACTTCGTTCACGAGCTACACGTAGTTTTATTAATGCTGCGTAATTTTTTTTTTTTATATGTACCCTATGAACCTTATTGATATGTCTATTGAGGACACAGGATGCTACACTCATCCTAATGAATCCTTGAAAGTTTACTTATCCCTTAAGAGTTAGTTACAAAATTTTAAATTTGAAAAACTCAAGTTTTCCGTGAATTTTTCGAAGGAACAATTTTCGGTTATAATCGCGATTTTTTCATTGAGTTTTGATATTAAATAAAAAGAATTTTGGCCTTATAGCATGAATGGCTTACAAAACTCTTTAAATGAAAGTTAGTAGTACATACGCATTCGGCGATAAATGAAAGAATCCATTCCATAGTTCGTATAGAATCGAAAATGATATAATTTATTATTGAGTTGTTTCAACAAAAAGAAAAAAGAAAATAAAACTTCATTGTAATTCATAAATTTAATAACTAGCTAAAATATTAAATCTTTTGAATTCCTAAATTTTGCCCATTTATTTGCAATTTCTTAATTTCTGTCAAAGATCCCCAAATACTAATTCTGATTCAAATCGGGCCAGAAATAGTGAAATTCATTGACCATCCTTGCACTTAAGTCTTATTTTATGATTACACACAAGTATAAAATTACATTGTCATCCGTGATCTGTGAACGTGCCATGTTTGCGCTTAACGTCTTCACAGAAAATGGGCGGAATTAGTGTTACAAGTTTTGCCCTTACGTAGGTTAAAGTAAATAAGACCTTTTAAGAACATAACTATATACAGCGTGTAAGGGAAAACGCAGATCTACTCCTGAATACGATTCCATTAAAAACAATCGTAAAGATTTAGGACTGAATGTGCGTGATATCCTGTTTCCTAGACTCTATTTTGAATTTAGGTCCACTCAACCGAATCGTGTGCGGAAATAAAGTAGAGTTAAAGGGACTTGTAATCGACTTAACAATACTGTAAGGTCTTTTTTATACGGATCATTTTTATGCGATTTTCAAGTTGCGCGGTTTGTATTTTATCCAAAAGTTTCTTGGGCTGACATACACATAGACTTGTTTAGGGAGCTCGCGTATAGACAGCCTCTTCTGATGATGAAGGTGATTTTGAACGCACTTCGCAAACGGTGTGGGCCATTATCAGAGAGAGATATTGATTCAAAAATTTGAAACTATATTAATTTTCAATAAAATAAAATGAATGGAATTTGAATACAAGTTTATTTTAAGCTTTTACATGAATTTCTTTCAGATGTTTGAAGTAATTTACTAAACAACCTACTTTTTTTTAAATTTCTGCAAACTTTCTTATGCGGTTTTAGGTTAATTTTAACTCGTTGTTTTTATTTTATGCGATTTTAGAAAATTACGGAACGTATCCCTACTTTTTCAATGTAAGTAAAGACTTTTTCAATGCAATTCTTTTTTATATGCGCTTCTCTGTACGTATCCACCGCATAAAACGCGACTTTTCAGTCTATCAACAGTCTTGATTTTTGTGTTCTTTACGGAGCTTTTGTGCATTTTTGTTCAAACCGATGGAAGAACTACCTTTGCATAGTTAAAATTTTAGTAATTTAAAAAATATACAGAGTTTCTTCTGAGTTTTGACTGTATGTTAAAAATTAATGCAGATATTTGTAATTATGACTTTAAATATCTTTTACTAAAATAAAAAACCGTTTCTTATAAAAGATATTTTATGTTATAAGGGGCCTCCACAAGTATCTGGTAAACAGAAAATTTAAGGACGAAAATTTAGTTGGGAATTTAGAAATAAATTTAGTAGGAGTTGATAAAAATTGAATTTGTAAACTTTTTGTGCCCTTTGCAAAGTTTATTAAATGTAGATTTCTTAAGAAATCAAACCGAAAAATAATTCCTTTTATACAACTTTTAAAATTAATTTATAAGCCTTATTTATTGCAATATGGCCGAAAAAACATTTTTGTATGGACAGATTTCTAATCTGATATTTACACGCAATATAAATTAGACTTTGCGAAAAAAGTATATTTTGGGAAAATCAGCTTTCCAAATAAAGTTTGCAAAATATATAAGGATAAAAGTGAAAGATTACTTTTGTTCTTAAAAAATTTTCTGATTTTTTTTATCTCTAATGAAACATTGTATCGTTCATTTGATATCAGAATAAAGGTACAGAGCAAGAGACTAATTGATGATTTATTTCTATTTATATCATACTCATATCATTTTGATTTCTAAGAATTTCATACAATTTAGGCTACGAAGAAAACTCTCACATAGTTTGTAAAATTAAACACATGCAGCGACCATATGGAGTAATAATAGTGCTCTTCAAGAAAATTAAAATTCGAGTCAATTGCTATTCACACCTGCGAAATGATTCCACAACTCTTCTTTCATTTACGCATCGTTTCTTTTTTTGTTTTGTAAAATTAAATTCTAAGAAAGTAGAATAAAGTGTTACTCGTTTTCATCACAAAACAAAAGGACCATTAGGACAAGATGAGGTTCTTAATTCGCTCTCGGGCTCTCTCTCTAGCATAAGTAAGGTAGCTAAACCGCTGGAACTTTGCAAACACTGATATGCTTCGGTGAAATTTAGCTAATGAGGTGGAAAACATTGGACCATTCGCTAATAGTTGCATGCAGAAGGGTGCATCTAAGGCACGTCCATGAAATCGGTAGTGTGTACGTTCACTTTCAAAATTATTGCACCCAACATATGTTAACTGCGTAATTGAACAAAATTAGGATGGAGAGAATTTCTGGTTGTAAGTAGTATTTGAAAATATTGAGATAGAAGTTCGAGCTTTGAAATAGAAGCCAATTTAAGATGGAATACTATTTTGAACGTACTTTTGAAATACTTCATTACAATGTGGTACTAAGTTTGTGTATTAGATAAAAAAAAAAACAATCTGCCTGAAATTCGTAGAAATGTACGTAATTGTATCGCGAAAATGCAAATCGTTTCTTTCCTATCACTTCCTCAGATGTTTCGTTGCAGTCACATATCACCCCAGGACAAACCCCATATGACTATCCCAGTTTTTTACAATACTAATATATACTTGTGTGGAGGGACTTAAGGTTTCATGGCTGTTGTAAGAGTCCTGACAATTTCTTTAAAATCCACCATTACAAATAAAACTCGACCTTATTAAAAAAATTTCGAATGCAATGGACAGGAATGGCGATGGATTTTTATACTTAAGAGACAAACTCCCTAGGATCCGCGACGCTAAAATTAGAGAGAGAGAATCTTTATAGGTCTACAGAACTGACGAAGTATGACGTCATTGAGAAAAAACTTAATGATCCCGAAAAAACTGCCTGGAAATGTTTTGTAAATGTCGTAAAAAATTTCTTAAGCAACCACTGAGCAGAAAATTATAAAAATTTATTTGATGAATTTCTGATAACGTACAAAGCTTTGAATTGTAACATGTTCTTTCCCCACGTACCTCAATGCAGTTAGTGATGAGCAAGGCTAGAGATTCCACCAGGATATGAGTCACATGATGATAGCTGATTACTGCTGGACACTCAAGAGGGACCTACCTGACGCTAAGTACCCGTTAAAGTTATAAAAATTCAATATTGTTATACAAGAACTATTATATTAACGTACTTTTCTGAATTTTCATAAAAAATTAATAATACATTACAAATAAATCCGATGTGTCAATTATTTTAAATCTTTGTTAGGAATCCCTAAAACTACAAAAATTAGTTATCACATTCTGTGTAACAAAAGAAGTTTAAATTTTGTAAACCAGATTTATACCTGTTATATTACACTCAAATAGTTAGCAATAATAGACATTTTTTTAGTATATGGGATTCATAAAAAATGCATTCACATCAGACGATAACCTCAGAAGTCTAATTAAAATTCCTTGTCATCTTGAATACTCAATTATATTTTAATCAGCATGCCAAAGAAACGTAGACGTTTATGCAGTACTGATACGAATGATTATGCTCTTTCTGTAAGAAAAGTAATTTTGTGTTGCGGAAATGCTTACGAATAAACTTCTGTTTACCTCCCTTATGAAAGCGTATGAAAGAAGATAATAAAAACCTCACGAGAACGTTTTATGTTGAATTTTATGTATGCATTGAAGGTGAAATGTTATCACATCTTCAACATTTCCGAAAAATAAAAACATGGAGTGTGGCGGACAGGGTGAATTGATAACCTTCAATGAGTACTCATGTTCGCTTGACTTGGCATCTTATCAAGGAATTTTTATAGAATCATAAAAGTATTATGCTTGTAACCCTACCTCAGGTTAATTATAAGATATATTCTCACCTTAGTTCCTCTTGGTTTCCCCAATAAAACGTGGAACCAATCATAGTACTACACTCGAAATACAATATCGCCATATTCATTCCGTGGAGCGAAAACGATTTGATCTGGAGGAAATTAATTGCTTTTCAGACATTACGCTCATTCCATAAGACATTCTACTCCTTAATATCTTTCATGCGTTTTGACTGACTTGGTCAGATAAAGGCTCCTTTCGTGCTTTCAGGAAGGAGCCACAATAATTTATTTTCTGAGTGGTGCCAGTACAAACACAAATGCAAATAAATTGCATAATGTTGAGGAAACTATTGGAAAGGGTGAAAAAGCAAAGTAATAACTAAAAATATGAGAATCAATTGAAGATTTGTAGAGAATTAAATGTGAACCAAATTGCGCTATATAAATTTCATGTTGATGATTGCGCTGGCAAGATAAATGTAAACATGCGAAAGTCAGTAACAATATCCAAGATTTGTTTATCGGGTAAGTGACCCATCCATCCACGTAAACTTGAAAAAATATGATTAGAAGAACGCCTGTTCTTTAAAATAACGAATATTAATAATTATAGACTATCAATCTCAATTCTTTCTTCAAATTACTTATTTCGATGTAATATCTCTGCGAAATTGGGTTATATACGCAAGTTTTGATTAAAATTCTTAATTAAAAATCTTTCTTTAAACCACGGTGGAATCGATTATTTCTAAAGCGCTTTCTGATAAAAAAAAATTTAATAATAATAATAGTAATTGCGTTTGAGGTGAGCATACGACAAAAATATGCTAAAAATGTATACAACTTGGCAATGATAATATAAGACAAAATTTTTAGTTTGTATAATAAAAGAATGAACAAACAATTATTTGTTTTAAAGTGACTAATTGAAATTTTTAAAAATTGATCACATGGTCTCGTTATTAAAATATAAACTTTTCCCTATAGAACTTCCGTCAATAAAATAATGTTATAAATTCGACAATTTATATTTGCAACTATAATTTATATTGATTTTTGACACTGAAAATCTATTAATGCATAATGTTTTCCGAATTTTCCATCAATTAACATATTTATCGAAAAAATGAAAATCGTTAAAGATTTAATTAAAAATGGTGCTCAACACCCATACACTTATTAGTTATTTTAAAAATTCCTTAAACATATATGCTTTGAAATTCGCAGTCTGCAGGAAAAATCCTATGGAACTCGTCTATCATTGACCGAGTGAAGAATTGCATAAATGTTTTGTAATTTTCAGGCTACGCGATAGACACGTTCGTAAAAGATACTCGAATTACTGACTCCATGCATTTGAATTCTTAAAATTTCTTCAGAGTACGGATATTTCCCTAACTTACGTTAAAGTGAATGAAAATCGCAGGAAAATTAAATCTTCATATCGTAATTTACATAAAAGGTGTATTTGGCAGTGAACGCATTTAAGCAGTAATTCGAATTTTTAGACACGAAAGATTTTCAAAATTGTACGAGTTTATCTGATATAAAAAATGAATAATTGTAAAAAGTAATAATTTGTTGTTACTTAAAGTAATATTTGTATAAAATAGTAACTGATTTTTTACTTTTTAAACTTTTAACTTTCTCTCATTTTACCAGCTAGTTTTATAGTGTAGAAAGCACTTTTAATAAAGAATGTAAAAATTGGGAGCTATCCATAATTATAAAGAATTTAGGTGAATTTAGTCTACATTTGTAGAAATAAAAAAAAACTTGTGTATGTGAGCATTGGATAAAATCGCTTATAACAAATTCGGCCTTAAGTTTTTGATAAGGAAACTCTTTTATAAAATGCCACATTACTTTCTTGTACACTTAGGGCAAGTATTTATATTTTAAAGTTATAATATATTCTTATTAATTTATACTACTTATAAAAATCCCAGCAGAATTGACAAAGTCATCAAAAAGAGAATAATTCTAGAAATTTCGTGACTGAAAGCGTGTTCTCCTCAGGAGTTCAATGATTAGGAACGCAAAGGCGATGGAATTGCCGGGTTAGAAGACCAGGACTATAAGGACTTTTTACCTTGATGAAGACCAATCAATTAATTCGCCGGGAATAAATCACGAAATGAGAGAGATATTGTTGTAATCAATTTCCCTCAAAGCGCAAATAGCGCAAACTTTACGGATATTTAACCCTTCGGGGCAACAGACGCTCATTGCTCTTACCCCTATTGTAGTCGGTCACTCCGACCAATCTGTTGATAGCTCAAGCAAGCCCAAGCAGCCGAGCTCCGTCTGTAATGTTGATGTCACAGCAGTGCATAAAGTTGTCGGACCCAATAGGGTCCTTAAGGAGATTTATGCTCCTATTCTTTCAAAGGCGCCCCAACCCAGCGATCGTAAAATTGTAAAAGCTCCTTTCATAAATACAGACTTGAACAAAAATTAAATGCTTCTCGAAAACCATCAAGCTTTTTATTGTTGTCATTTAAAGCAGGAATAATGTCCTGTCCCCGCAGGAATAATGCCCTCTTAAATGACATCTTGCCAAGAATAATAAGTTAAGAAATTTGAGTAAAAGGGCAATTAGGCGCGTCTTTCTTTCAAAAATCAAAACAAAATTGCTTTCCTTACAATTCCTCAAATTATTCGTAAAGAATTTTTCGCATTCTGGATGAACTCATAACTTTCTTTAAATTCCCTGTTATTTCGAAGTTAGCAAAGCTTTTCGCTTTCAAAAATAATTCTGTGCGTATTGATTTTCATTGTCAGCAGTTCAGGCGGAAATTTGTATTTTAAATAAAAAAGACTCATTGGTAACACGTTCCTTTTGAAACATAAAAATTTATATTTCATGTTGAAGCTACATGGATTTTTAAACCAATGTACATTTATGGTATATTCGTTCAATATTCTTTTAGAATAGTTACGAGAATGTATGTGGACTTACACATAATCCTATCAAAAATCTGAAGAGGAGCCTTGTTGGTATCTAAGGGACAAGACCCAGCCATTTCTGAAGAATTGTGTAAAAATATGTTATATTTGCGATTTAGTTTTGACAATTATAAAAGAGTTTATTCAACACTTTAATAATTTTTAAGTTTTTGGCAATTCTATATGTAAAAACCCACTAAGTGGATATATTTGAATCGTCATAATTAATTCAAGCCTTATTTTTTTCGTTTGAATTAATTTATGTACATTTTTTCGTTTTTATTTCATCTTATTAATATTATAATTTTATTTATTATTTTTTTTAATAACTAACTTCTATAAATTTTTCTGCACTTACTAGATCAATCAATACACGTGTACTAGATATTTTGAATTAGAAAATGGGCTTACACAAAATCTAAACGACCTTTCTCAATATTACTTACACTTAGTACAAGTTACATTTCGGAAAATATGAAAGGAAAGTATTTTTGAAAAACTCAATTCTCAAGCATAACCAAATAAGGTTCTTTGTGATTTATTCTAAAAGTCTCACTCTAGATAATACGGAAAAAAATGTTCCAGGTAATTTAATTGACTTTTCTTCCTTTCACTGCTAAAACACAGTAAATAAGGTTACCTGTTCTTAAGCAATATATATTAAATATTGAGCATGGTTTGGGTTTGCAAAGAGATGCAATATTGTGAGTAAAGAATCTAAAGTACCATTTTTTCTTTACTAAGCCGTAAAACCTGCCCTCAGCATATTTTCACATTCAATTTTCGGAGAAAACTCTTTGTTTCCAAGACATCTCTTATCTCCTTCAGTTTCAATTTTCAGTAACTTCACAAGTATCAGACTAAGAGTACAAACTCATTGACCTTCTTCACGTCGTAGATTTTATTCCATGTTGTACAGAAAGTACCTATCCCAGGTGAATTCTCATGTACAAAACTTACTTACTTACTAATAAAAAGTTTTCACAATCCCACCCGATTGCATGGTAAGAATTTCACCCTTTCATACAAGAAAAGACAATTGCAAACAAGAACATTAATTTATTGGTATTATTTATTTCAATAAAAAAACAACAATACCTTAAGTGGTGTGCTTAATAAAGAGAGCCCCTGCCATTTTTTAAATGCGAATACTTTTCCAGCGCCCACTAAAAAGTAGTAGGTTACATGTACTACTTTTTATTCATTATGAATTACGAGAATACCTAACTAGCATGGAGTTACTAATAATAGAAAACAATACTGTTGGAGTTAGAAACTGAATTATTTTAATTTTTGTTATATTATAGTCATTCCATAAATGGCTGTAACTTTTTTAATTAAAATAAATGAAAAGGCACATATACTCTGTTTGATTATTGAAAAGAAAATGGTTATTGTTTGTAATTAATCCTTAAGTGGTATCGTTAATTGTATCGAGGGTATTTATGGCCCCCAATGAAGATTAGCTTCTAGCAGGCCTGTTTTGATAGTGGGACTAGATAGTTCCATGGGAATAGGAAATAGTACATCCATTTTAAGAAATCAACTTGGTTTTATACTATACTTAATTAATTTCGCGATGCTTAGATTCTTAGGAAAACATTAAAAGCTAACCTATGGAGGTATTTCGGCACCATGGTACCAGATAAGTGTTAATAACTAATCACGAATATTATATCTTTGTAAAAAAAGATAATTTTATTGTGTATGAATTTCAAAGCACGAGTTTTCTTTCAAATATAATAATCTTATTTCCATATCAAATAGCATTATATTTAGTTCGATTCTGATAAACTAACAATCATCCCGAAAAAAAATTGTTGGACAAGCACTCCACATATTTTCCCCAATCTCCTTGAAAGTATGCAGTGAGATAGAGAAAATCTTCAGATGAATTTTTATCTTCGTGTATATTTGGAAAATTCTAAACTTCGTTTCGGTCTTATTTACCGTCTCAGAAAACTCTGTGATCCGAGTATTTGTAAGATGGAAGCGCCGAATTTAAAAAAAAAAAATATTTAACAGCGACCGTACGGAAACGTTTTCCCTTTTCGAGTTTTTGGCAAAAAGAAGGGAATCCTGGAGTCAACAAAATGTGGTTAGATAAATAAATGCAATGGTGGAAAATTTACACAGTTACTCACGCGGAAAATTTGAAGACAAGAGACCGAAAGGTTTTCAATATGTTTATTGTAAAAAGTCGAATTGGGGACAATTGATTTTACAATCTTCGTTCTTGTGCGATAGTCAACAGATAGAATTAAAGTCGTATTGCTTTACAATGTTTTGCCTTAAACTCCCTTTTAGGCAAGAAATTGAACAGAATCTTCAATAGAGCATAGCCAAATAGTGTACAATTTCTTGGTTTAATAAATGAAGGAACCAGAGGTAATTTTAATGCTTTAGCATGAAGGCTTTTACCGCGTTTTCATGAAAGCACATAAATATATTTAAATTAGGCATACGCCAGTCTCCGATAACATAAATAATATCAAATACGAGAAGAAACCCATTTGCAATAAATTCTCATCTAAAAACATGCACGGATTGTTCTTGTTTCTATTTTTTACAATGCTAAGAATCAAAATATGCGGAGATTTTAAATAAAATTATATATTTATGAAGATTTAAAATTCTGGTTTGGGTTTGTTCGAACTGTATAAAAGCTATAGAAGCTTTTTATCTTATTTTATTAATAAAAGAAAGCAAATTAGAAAGTTATTTTTTCTAATTTTTTCTTCAATTTACTATGGTTTTTCAAATTGTGATTGGGATTCCATAATTCCTACCTTGATTACATTTAGAAGTAACAATAAGCTTTCATTACATTACAAAAGTTTTCATCTAATTTTATTACTAAATAATACCAAAAGACATTCTTAAAATTAAATACAAATAAAACTTTGAATTACCAAAGCCAAGAAACGAAAATGCGAAAATATTGTTTCATACAATTTTAAGGAACAAATACACCTTGAGTGGTATTTTTAAAAGCTAAACATAAATAATAGATTTATGATTCAAATAATCTTATATTTAGAACATACATGTATAATTAACCGTCTTATGATAATCGATGCTTCATAACAAAAAAGAAAACTAAACAAAATTAACAAAAATAAAACAATACCATTTACGAAAAATTTTCCAAAGTGGGGAATGCCATCCTCTGTGATGCATAGGGATTAGCCCTGCCAGTGTAACGATGTAAAAAGATTATTCTACTTCTAAGAGTGCGCTGCTAAAAAAAACTGTTTTTTGTACTTAAAAAAGTGTATCACCCTTTTATAGAGATTTGAAAGTTTCACTATTATTAAAATAAATTCACTTGCTAACATCCAGCTAAAATAAAGCGAGGTTTTATAACTTTTCACACGTTCTCTGGATCAAGTCTTTAAAAATAAGTTCGCATTAAAAGTAGCATGTCAACAACAGCATAGATCTCATTAACTAGGATACAATTCAAGCTTCAACAACAATTATACTCCAAATAAATTTATTTATTTAGAATTTGCGACTTGCACGTTCCAAGATAGCACATGTAAAACAGCAACTTGAAGCAAAATCACTCTTTTGATTCATGGGATTTTTTATATACAGTTCAGTACAGCAGATTTTAAAGAAGGCAAAATATTTATTTCATGACATTTACTTTTCTCAATTTACCCCACAAATGAGGTCTTACTAGAAATAAGAAACCAAAAAGCTCCGGTGAAAATCCTTTTTCCGTTAATAATCGCGAGCAAGAAGCTTATGCCAGATATCTTTTGAAAATTTTCTTTTTAAGGACACTTATGTCACTAAAAAGCTGTTTAAAGTGGAACTTGTGTGTCGGCCTCTTTGAAATTTCGTCAAAACACATTTTGTCGGGGGAAGCCTTGCGATAAAGTAATCTGATAAAAATTAATTTGCCTTTTCCTCTCTTTTCCGAAAAAATTTAATATCTGAAGAAAAAATGTTATGAGTATGCATCCAAATAAAAATTGATTTAATCATGAAATATTTCTCCAATTAATTAGTCTTCAGCAGTTTTTCTAAAACAGAAACGAGAAAAGCTTTATCCATGCATACATTTTTTTAGATTGGAACGAGTAATTGGAATCTCTTTTAAATGAAATTATAGAAGAATTTATATTGATATATCGTTATTAACATTTAACATTTTTTTAATTCAGCCTGTTCATCAAGCATATTGTGGCTATGCTTTTTTCCAATGGGCAACAGGCCACAGAAAGAAATTTCGTTTTTATTGAATGTTTATAAATATTCAGTACCCCAAAAAAATCGTTTTCATTGTAAATTAAGCGGAATTTAAGCAAACTTTAAACCACGAGCTCTAGGAGCCCCAGATTCATAGAAGGCAGTAATAAGTTAAAACGGGGCTCGAAATCACCCAAGGGTTAAATCAGTGTGATTGGGGGAAGCAAATGAGTTCTACTCGCGCAGATCCCCGTGAGATTTCTTTTTGATTTGGGAATTGTTGACTGCGGAAGGCGAACAAAGCGAAAACCGTGTATTAATGCGTATTTTTCGTAGTGTTTGTTTAAATTCAGATATATCGCGTAATATTGTGTCTAAAATTTATTAAATCAAAGTTACGTCGATCTTATAGTAAACCAGTGTAGATAAACAAAATGTCAATTCCCTGTACATCCTTTTTCAAGGAAGTTCTTGTTCACGTTCACTTTATTTAATGAAAACCTTCCTTTCAAAAGAGTCATAGAATTCACGTCCTAAAAGCAGACTTTTGTCAAAGTGATATTTAATTCAGACTCAGCGTCCTTTTCCCTATCAAAGTGTTTGGTTTTGCATGGTAATTCGCATGAAATCTCCTGCTTCACTCAAGTTTCAAAGTAGCAAATTCTCTAATTATTTGGAATTCAAATGAAATTCACAGTTTTATTCGTAGAATTATTCTGAAACATAAAAGATACAAAAAATGTGTGCCCGTACTCATACAATACAATTATACGGAGACTTTTGATGGCTTTTATTTTACAGAAGCGTTTAATTACGATAACCTACATAAAACACTTTAAACTAGAACCAATTAATTTAGTCGTGCCACTAATTAAATAATTCACATTCATGCGTGTACTCGCTCTGAAAGTTTTCGGAGAAACAAATTGTCTCTGCCGTTTTGCATAACTGGAAAGGACATGTTATTCGCCTCATTGCTGGAGTTGCTAATGAGTTCAGAGGTGGCGAACTTCCCAGTTTCTCATAGCATACAATTCCCAGAAGTTGTCCAATGCTCGAATTCTACAGAAATACATCGTACCATATACAGCATAGAACCATTCTCACGGCGTTCACTGACAAATTTTAGTTGCATTCCAAATCGAGTTCACTAAGCAGAAAATAACCCATAATTTTGGTAATTTCGTAGAACTATGACTTTAGTCTTTATTTGAAAATGTTCATTTCTTCAGGGATAATCCACACAAAATGGATTTATCCCTCAGAAGATTGATTATATGTTCTGTGGAACCTAAATGACTTCATATAAAGAGCTTTTTCCTAAAATAACTTTTAGTTTAAAGATCAAATACATTTTGTAGTTACTTTTCATTGTTTAAAATAAAATAACACATTTTTGGTTGACAAGCTGGCTCATCGATGTTAAAGCGTTATATCAAGACCTTCCAGTCGAACTATTCGAATTTTCATCTCAAAGAACGCTGATACTAATTTAGAAATATGACAAGATTTTCATTTTAAAAACTTGGTAACAACACGACAACGATATCGAATCTAACTACATATTTGTAATTTTACTATATTATCAGAATGTCCACACGGATCACTCGCCATAGGCATTACTCTCACAAGGGCGTTATCCAGGGATGAGTCCGGCTAACTGCGGCGAAAAACATTGCTAATTATTTTGATTCATATTAAAGTCATTGCCCATTAAGTCTTCCTATTTGGTAGTAGTAGAACGAAGAATTTTTGTTTTGCAACAACGATGCGGTGTTTGAAGTATATAGTCGAAATTTTCATCACAGTGATAGCAATTTCCCGCCACCCTAAAAATATTTTCGAAAAATGAATTTTGCGGACAGTAGAAACGAGTTTAACCATTTTGAAATTGTGTGTCTTGTTATTGCCAGTCTGTGTTTGTTTGTATCAAGCAAAGCGATGAATAGACAGAGCCTTTAGTAGTAACCAAGGAGTTGTCTGAGACATCTTTCATTTTAATGGTTCATGAATTATACGAATAGTGCACGATGGCGATATGACATTTGTGATGTGCCACATAAATAATAAATAAATAAAATTGAAATTTTTAAATCGACCGACTGATTTTTGACAAAACTTTTGGAATTTAAAATGCCTTTGAAATAATAAATTTTGTAATAATAATTTCTTAATAAAGTATGTGTAAACAAGTTACAGTTTCTTAAAAATTAACGAAAAGTGGTAGGTAGAGTATACTCTTTAAAATCATAACTTACTTTAGCCTAACCTTATTCAGACGTCAAACGAAAGATGAGATTTTATACTTTAAACTAAAAACCCTAACAGACAAGTCAATAACAAACGACTTCAAAAACTTCAAGAGAGATATTTATTTTAGTCCTTAATCCAGTGTTCGTTTGTTAATAAACTATGCATGTTTCCTATATACATCTTCATTCAGAAAAAATGTTATTTTTAACAGCCTATGGAACCATGGCTTAAAAATTGGAGTATATGCATTACGTTCCGTAAAGTCGTGTTTTAGCGTATACACCAAACGATTCCTTGCAGTTTTGTGATTATCTATAAAATTATAGACCTTAAAAAAATTGTTATTATCAAAAACTTTTTGAGTAGATTAACCTAAAATTTTGTATAGTTGCATTAAGAACGCATATAATAAGCACATAAAATAACAATTTATTGTCTGTAAGAAATTAAAAAATATTATTCAATAAAATATTGGTAGGTTTTCATACAAATTTTAATTAATGTTAAAAAATAGCATTGGAAATGAACGTACTGAGGGTGCTGTACGATCGTGTAAAAAACTCCTTTGCATTTTGTTTAAAGTATCTTTGATATAATTACTTACTGTAACAAATCCTTAATAACTATAGCTTAATAGTGATGACCTGTTCACCTAAATCCACTTGAAACACTAGCCCTCAGACACCCTGAAGACATGGAGTTAATATAAAAACTGAGGTAACAAACAACGAGACAAAATGTGTAAAATCTAATCTCCTAAGCTTAGAAAGGCTTAATATTTCCAAGAATATTTTCAATGTGAAGACTCCTTCATCTTACAAAGTTATAACAGTATAGATATTCAATCCCTTTGGGACTATCTAAGATAAAAGATCAAATACCTAAGGCAGGAAGCAAAAGCTACAAGAGTATTCACTGCGTGGGCAAGAAATTTTATAGAGTTCTCCGCTTATCTTTCCTTCCGACAACAAAATCTGGTTTTGTACCAGAGGAAACAAAGTCATTAGCCCTTTTGAAACCGAACAGAAGTAAAAAATTTCTTCATTGTTATCTATGAAAAATAGATGTTTTCCTTCTTGCAAGTTATCCCAGAAAGATATCAGGGGGACGAGTAGTACAAAACGGCACCGGACCATCCAAAGCATAAGCCAAGATAAGGAGCTGAGAGCAGACTTGCCCCAAGGAGTCTTCATTAAATTTGTATGTGGTGTTTTGTCATAAGAAATTACTTTTACGAGGGCCAACCGCTTTGGACCTATTTACATTAATGCTAATGCTACCCTGCTAATCTTTTCCTTCATTTTAATATCGCATGAATCTCTGCAGACTTTAAGGACGTGACTGCGTGGGAATTGATGGAATTTACGACCCAAAATCAATAACGTATAAGGAAATCCAAAATTGAAAGATGTTACAATACAACTACCTCCAGGTTTATATTTAAGCCTTCATGGCCATTAGATTAAATTAAATTAATTTTAATTGTCCGTTCGGGTATTGTATTAAAACTGCTATACAAAGGGGTACATAATACATTTTCGAATTTAGTGTTTTACTCAACCTAATTAAATAATAATAGTAGTAATTTTCATATGAGGTAGTGATAGGTTGGAGAGCGCTGCACGAAGAATCATAAAATTGGTAATTCCTCCTTTCTTTTAAGAATCCAAAAGCTTCAAAATAATTTAATCCACAATACAACCGGCTATAAAGAAGCAATAACCGCGAATAATTCAACTTTTTTCGCGCAACCTCGCATTCGATCCATCAGAAATTGACGCTTCTTTATTGCTTTCGAATTTTCGGCGTTTAAGGACACCACCGACCCTTATGTCTTCCGCTCGGAAATTGAATTAGTAAATCAAATTCGGCGAAAAGGAGAAGAATTTGCCCAATTTTTGGGGATGCTTTATGCCGCCTAGGCTCTCGTACAGCATGCAAATGACAACTGAAGGAGCCCGAGTCGAACAATTTTGTTCAGGCAATTTGATTTTAGCTTTAAAACGTCTCCTGCTCGCTGAGGGAGTGATGTTTGATCAGCGCCTGTATTTTCTTCAATTTAGATGAACAATTTGATACTTAAACAAAGTTAAAGTAAACATCGCAACGAACGCTTCAAACGTGCTGTTCGCTCTTTCGCGAGGGAAGAGACGTATCTGTGTGTAGGACAAATAACGCGGAGTTAGCTGGTTCGGAAGTCCGATCCACTGGGATTAGAAAGTTAGCCAGAAGTTAGTCATTTCGAGAATCTTGTTTAGTTTGTCATAATGATATCACTCTATCACCATTCTCCAAAGTAGACTTCTTATGAACCTTATGGGATCAAATTTGAGTCATCCATTTCGTCCTGTCTTTCAAGTTTATCCCTCGTTAAAATTCAACATAATACAGAAGGTCAATCAATTCTAGATTGAAAAACATTGTATTGATCCACAATTTCATATTAAGTGCTACACTCAGCGGCGGGGGAAATAGGGTTAAATAATTTATATAACAATTTTTTATTAAAAAGGTTTTTGATAAATTTAAAATATACCTCTAAATATACTTCCCTGTTAAAATATTCAATAAGAAAATTAACAATTTTGATTTTCAAATTTCAGTCACCACTAGAATATGGAAATATGAGTATTTATTAACAAAACATTTTCCTTCTTTATTTGAAAGAAATACTTAAAAATAAATTTCAAAAATTTTTTGAAAATATAGTTCAAAAGTAGTACTTTCGAATAGATTTTCAAAATATTTTGTAGCCAGTAAAATCTATAGAAGACTCAATTTTTGATTGATCTGGGTATGAAGTAAAACTAACAAAAAACAAAAAAATTTCTAACTATGAAAAACCAGTTGCGAAGCAGTTCAATAAACCGTTCTATCTAGAGTATCTCTTCTTATTTGTGTGAGTAAAATAGAAAGCAAAAAACTAATTTGAAAAAATGATCTACATACATAATAGGACTTCATAAAGTATTAGTATAAATAGTTGCCAAATTTGAGTAAGGTCGTGAAAATTTGGAAGATCTTTCATATGGCAAAGCTCAATCTTGATATCAATACATATGAAATTTATTTTTAACAAAAACACACTGTGCATTCTCAATGAAAAGTCTAAATGTGATCTCAAGGAAAATCTGTTCCCAAAATTAAATATGTTTGGATCACTGAACGTATTCTAGAATTTTTATGTGAGTAATTCATTTTTCGACTTTTTGTAGACGTGTAGTAAATGCGACGGACTATTGTATGTGAGGGATATGTTTTAGTTTAAATCACTATCTGAAAAATCAATTCCTGACATCTGGTATTGCCCAGTGTAAAGTTACATGGGACCATGTAATCCAAATGAATGTTAAAAACGTTCATGAAATTTTCACATTAAATATCATTTCTAAATCCATCGTAGATAATAATCTATACATACAATTATTACAAAACTGTAATGAAATCCTGTCTGTTTATTTAAAATTATTTTATTATTTATAAAAACAAATAGTAAAACATAAAAATAACAGATAAGAAATGACATATGTGAAACAATATCGTGGACACTAGTTAGTTTGTTAAATAATTACACCATAAAGACAGAGTATTGCAATATGAAAGTATTTATTTTAAATTATTAACTTGTATTAAATTATACATTATTTTATATTTAAGACAAGAAGAATTAAGAATGCAAAAATATAAAAGCCCGGAATTTACTACGCAACATTCATAAAAGCACTTTAAATAACACCGACAAATTGGCAGCGAAAAGAGTGTAATTTAAAGACTTCAGTAAAAAGCAATTAAAAGTACTATATGTAGTTATACAGTATAAGTAAATGTTGAAAAAGCCGAACCTTTTTGCCAATTTGTCCGGGCTGCATACAGAGTTTCATCTTGTCACGTTATCAGGAATAGAAGTGATCATCTTTCATCAAGGACGTCAAAGGACAAAACCCCTTTGGTGAACGTCATAGTAATTGAATCTTCTCAGATAAAAACTAGCCTTGCATCGAATCATGGGAAAAATGGTGAAAATTTTTCATAAAACGCCTTTTAAGTGTTATTGGCGATAAGCTCTCAGAAAACAAAACATAAACTGCCACCTCTTTTATTAATTGTCTGCAAATAAGCAAAGCCATTGAATCCACCTACTTAAATTCCGCTAATCATTTACCGATAACATTTTGCCTCAATTATGAAGGCGATGAAATGGTTTACTTCCTTCCGTGCAGCACGATTTGTGATTAATCAACAAGCTCTATCCTATAAAAGAATGTTCACATTCCCCATTATTAAAAGATAAACTTCCACTTCCTCCTTAAAAACTGCCGATTATTTTTACTCTAATGAGCAATCTGAAACCTCGAATAGAATATAAAAGTAGAATTAGGGCCAGCTCTGCCAATGCGTAAGGAATGATTTCTACCCTCTGTTTGTAAATTACCTAAAGCTTTTTATCTACCGTGATGATCGATTTATGAATATAAAATCAAGTAAGCACATAAAAGCGTTATAATTAAAGAAAAGTTATTACGAAGTTAACAAACGTCCATTCGATTGTTTAGAATAAAAATTCAATATTTATCTAAATTTTAAATACTTCATGGAGATATTTCCAAAGAATTTACGTAATTTGTGGTAAAGAAGCAACAGTTCAACACAGACAACCCAGTGGGTCTGGGGAAATGAAATTTATTTTAGCAAAATATTTTCAATCGATTGCATTTTCCGATGCCATGAGATTGAAAACAAATCCTGTTGTTTTGCAGTTACTTGACTTACATATAATCCTATAGTCTTACAAGAAAAAGTTGATGCAATAGGATGCAACTGAGTCGTCGAACAATAGAGGACAAGGATTTATCAAAGAAAAAGATTTAATAAAAACATTCTAAATTCTTTGTTCCTTTACTGATGGGTCTATGTGTTTCTTAAATCTTAAATAATTATATAACTTTAAATAGTACAATTCGTTTTGTACAAGATGAAATTATAAGAAACTTAAACGAGAAGACTTTATGTGATAATTTGTATCCACAAATAATGTTCATATCAAATAATAAGGTTTCTTTTTTAGTTTTAATACTGAAATGGCTCTGTTTCCATTTAACCAAAAAGAATAACATGATTAGCCATTGTTCCTCCTAGTTTTCTAAAACCAAAAGATTTCCGTATTCGTTCAACGAATTCCTCACTACCGAGTTCCAACGAAACTAACTTACTCGATTTGAAATCCCACAGCCCCACGAATACATTTAGCTAAAATTTAGGGTTATTTGGTGCAACCCACAATCCAGACTTCTCCACAGGTAAAGTATTCCAAGTCCAGTTGTCTGGTCTAATTCAAAAAATAAATTATTCCCACTGCAAAGTTGCACAGGATGGTCGGCATTTTCCCTCTACTTTTCCCTAATGGTCGGAAAATTTACTGGAAATTGAAAGTCCATTTACGTGTAATTTATTGTAATTTATCCACCAGTGTTGTGCTCTGGAAACTTCATCATTTTAAGTCACTCGCCTCTAGAACATTAAGCGGAATGGGCAGCACGCTGGGAATCATTATTGCTGACGGCTTAAGATTAATGAAGGTCAGGATGACCTGTTTATTCACTAATTTATAGCATTATTTTGGGAACAACGAAGACGTCGAGCAATACACTTATTTATTAAAATAGAAAATTATTTTCAGTAATTCTATGGAGCTTAATTCGTTTGGCCGAAACTGAAGGGATTTTGAACTAGTTATGGCAGAGCTTTATTTTATCGTTTCAAGTAAGGAGTCTTTTAAATTAAGGGAATATACTCATCTTACGAATAAAAGATCGATATTTCCTATTGCCTAACATTATTTAATAACCCATTAGATCAGGATATCAAGTTCTCAAAATATCGACTTGAATCGAAGTTCTAGAACGTGGACCATGAGCCGTCCAAGAAAACGCAGACCTAATCTGGGAACGAAAATTATCGAACATGTCAAGTTTTCATTAGAAATCTGAATCGCGGGCTATATCAAACACAAGTATCAAATGTACAAATCACAAATTATTTTATTATAGCTTAGCAAGTGTAAATATTCATTAATCTAAATATTGAAAAGAAGAAAATTTAATTTTACTTTTATTTTTCATATCAAGTAGAACGATAAAAACCATTAAACTTCAAATAGAATTTAATAAAGCTAAACCATAAAATAAAAATACACAAGATCTGACTACTTTACAGAGACAGTTTGTAGAAGATACGTTTTTCTGAAAGCATCTGAATTAAAACCCTTATTTCGTTCCTTAGCTCATGACACTAAAATGATTTTCTAAACATTTTACAACACAAGTGCATGTACATATGTTACTTTCCTTTTATAAAGGCGTTGCCAGGGTTTTTCTTATTTAATTGGTTAAAGCTCATTTAAAGACCGAAACCAAAATCAAGAAATAAGAACAGAAACATAAAATACAAACCGCTCCTACAATAGGACTTTTATAGTTGGGTACATGTCTTACAATGGAATTTCTGTACTCCTTCATAACATTTTAAGACACTTAAATACTTTAATAAGATTTATTTCCGTTTAATTTAAAGAAAAATTCACCCAGGCTTATATAAACATATATAAATACTAACCTAAGTCATTAATGATATCATTAAAACGAGGCAGTCGTGGCACAATGCTTCTTAAATGCTCCGAAATATTCTAGAATACATTCCCAATTTGCAATACCAAAATCATATCTAAATATGTCTTTTATTTCATTAACCCCTGCATTCAGGTGTGTCGAACATCTTAGCTCCCCTGGGCCGCATTGAGAAAAGAAGCGTTGTTTTGTACCACATATAAAACACATTAACTAAAGCTGATGAAAAAAATGTAGAATATACGGTGTAAATCTTAATGCCACATTATTGGTTATTATTAAAGGACCAATTTTTGTTGTTCTGATTATTATATTATTATTCTTTCACTCCTTTAAATCTATAAATATGTGATTTTAAAATCTTTCATTGCTAAAGAACAAGGTAAATTAAAAATTTATCGCGTATAAATAAAAAGTATGTTAAAATTGTGTTTGTAGTTTCCTTAATTGTGTTTTTAGTCGCAATGTCAATAAGTTCGTTGGGTCGCAAGTTGGACAAGCCTGATTTAATGTATCATATAATGAACTATTTTGCTCAATAATGGCAGCCTCCTTATACCTAGTCAAGTTTAATATCACCACATAAAAAATAATTCCAAAAACTATCATACCACTACATTAAGGCTTCCCCAGAATATTCTACGAAAGATAAGAACATCAGATTTTTTTTTCAAACTCATTTTCTGGAATTCCGCATTTACTTATTTACTCGTTATTATGTTCCCTCAGATTTGCGTCTTCACCTCAACCTGAACAGGATGAATCGAATCCAATGGATGAACTCTGGGCAGATTTTTACTCCTTATTGAAATAACAAGCATTTTACAAAGTCATATTCCTAATAAATAAAAAGAGGAAAATATTTCCTATAGGTATTTTTGCGCAGGATGGCAATATATTCTTCAACTAGGGCAATTTATCTTCCGGTATTTTCTATTGATAACGATTGCAGCATCATGAAAATAATTGGAGCCCAGTACCATTAAAATATTTGTATTAATGTAAGATGATTGGATCTACCGAACTCCACCAGGAAATTAGAAAAGCAAACGTAAGTCGGGATGCCGGAAACAGTGCAGTGTAATTGACAGTCCTCTATCCTCCATAAATTCTCGTTTGAAATCAATGCTACCCCCTAATTAAAAATAGAATCGCTCTGAGATGTAATTAAAGTAGGTTTAAACACACACGTAACTCTAAGAAACCCCGTCCCCCTTTCAAACGCTTCCACACTTCTTTGGGTGGAACTGTTTTATCGACATTTACCTGAGATTTGTTATTGTTTAATCTTCTTGCTAAGGAAACGGTAAATTATTTTCATGTTTCCTATGGGACCGGTAATTGCTTGTCAACCATAGGAACCATAGACTACAAAGAGTTTAAGGAGTCTAAATAAAAAACGAATGAAATACCGCTCAGCATCAGAATTAAATTCTGCTTGTGACCTTCAGCATCAGAAACACCTCTTTCTGTAGATATCTTTTTAGTCAAGCTTAAACCTACGTTTTTCATAAGAAATCAACTTCTTATGGGATTTTGTGCCAAATAAGAAAACAATTCGAAGAAATAAATTAATCTATTTAAGTCATATCGAACAAATTCTGCATTAATATAATTATAAGTTGCATAGACATCGAATCAACTAGTACAATGAGAAAACGTAAACTCGACGACAGCCTCGCATAAATATTCTTTGTTCAAATTCACTGAAGAAAGTAGAAGGCACTAATTTATCTTAAAAAATGGGAGGCCCACAGGAAATTTACATTTATATATATATTTGTAATTATTTAATTTAAAAAACTTGTTTGTGAGAAATTGAAAGCTAAGATTTTCAAAAATAAAATACATGGGACATTTGGGCAAGACTAGATAACGAACATTAGTTTTTCGAAACCGTTTAAAAAAAAAAACGATAGCAAAGGACATCCACCACGTGTAATTTTAACAAACAATTATCGTTTCCTTAATCAGAGTTATTAAGATTTTAAAAAATGAATCGGATCTCTTTTTTTTTTTAAATCAGTTAAAATTTGGCTGATAGAAAGTCAATCAAAAGGCGTTTCGATTTCCACTTGACAAAAAATCAATGATATCATGAAATCCTTTTGTGAATCGTCTTTCAAGGGCAAAAGGAAGCTGCGAAATTAGGTACTTTAGGCCAACTATCTTGGTTAGTATGCACATCCACTTCCAACTAAATTATTTAATTTAGAGAAAACGCTCCGAAATGATTATCGGCAAATAAAAAGCCTAGAAAAATCCACTATTAAACAAGTTAAGGAATCCAATTACCATAGAATCCCTCATATTTAATGAATGACTAGTGAAATTAGTTATAATAAATACATTTAATGATAGTGTAATTTCTGTGTAAATTTTTATTTATTCAGTAAAATCCTCTGAACGTTAAAATAGTGGCTATTCGAGGTGAATTTGTTTTCAATGAAAATTTATATTTCCGTTTACGCTGAAAGATTTATTATTTTCAATTAAAAAATCATTTAGAACAAAAATATTGATTAATATTTATTTATATTTTCCTCATCAGTGGAAAACTCTTATTGATTATTTTCCCGCTTGCATAGGCTTAAATAGCACGACGAATGAACGCGTCTGGCATAGTATTCAGATCGCTGGGATAAAGTAATTCAACGCGACCTACTACAGATTCTTGCACCAAATAAAATTAATTTACGTTATGCTACAGCCTTTTCAGGAACGTAAGTTCTAGGCCAAATAATTTGCATTTCGAATAAAGACGGCCACAAGTGTGGAAACGAAATTTGCACAAGATGACTCAAAACTCTCCTCTGGTAAATTTCTCCATAATTAGTTTCGGGAATTATTTTTTTTAAATATTTGAGGAAGTTATTGTAAACGAGTTATTCAAACTTTAAATGATCTACTGACTTTAGATCTACTCTGTATAAGGTATAACCAAATTTGTAATTGACCTGGAGGGCGAAATATGCGACGGATTGTAATGAATTTTGGTATACGTGTATTCTTGGTCTGTATTTAGTTCCTTGGTTCCCTAAATCGGCTCGAAGACAGACATGTCCGATTAACTAGCACATTAAATGAATTTTGTTACATGATAGAAACCAATAAATGTACGTTTAACTCAAAAATGTGAACCAGGCCCTTATTTTTATTATTTATTTTATTTTTTTATGACGTGTATGCTAAAATTGTTTTCCGGTGAAATTCAATTACACTCTCTTTAGTAAATAATTCTAATTTCAGAAAACCAGAAGATTTGCTGATGAGTCTAGAAACTTTTAAAAACCTTCGATTTTTTTATTATTGTCTGCAATGCTGTCTGCAGTATTGTCCATGTACTTCCACATATTCGATCAACTTCGAATTCGGCTTGCGTGTATAGTTCGCGTGATATTAAACTTTAATACTTGCATGGAAAAAAATTCCAGATGGCGGCTCCAAGATTTCTAGCGGCTTTCAAGACCGTTAAATTCAAATAAAAGTGTCACATTTTTAAAACTTTATTCATAATCTTTACTTGTATACGATGCAAAGGGTTAAAGGAAATTTTACCTAGGAAGGTAAGGATTGTTGAAAAACAGCAAAGACTGCATTTATCACTAACACTTTTATTAAAAAAATGTTATTACTGCAAAAATATATCAAACATCTGATGCAAATATAAAGTAAATCGGATAAACATTATTTCAATTGAATTAAAAATGCTGTTTTGACAAAAACGCGTTAAAAGTTCTTGTGACAAATGTTTTCAAACGCCTTTCACTTAAATGGCTGTAACCGCATTACTGCTGCTGAACACTACGTTCTAAAAACTAACGATTTACACAAAATAATGTGAAATAAAAAAACAAAAAGCAACCCCACAAAAATATAAATAATTAAAATATAATTTTAAAAAAGTGTTTCTTGGTGTCCCAAGTCCAGATGTCGAAGCTTAAGGAGCGTATTCAGGAGTCCAAAACTGGACTTTTTCGTTAAATGAACATACCTCATAAATCAATGATGGCGAACCCAAGACCCCCGGGTCACAAACTGATCCACGTTACGATTTTAAATGACCCAATTCAACATTTTTCCTCCCGAGAGAATATCAAAAAAATAACTTAATAAAATGCATAGACGTGTTTGTAGAAAAGAACAAGAAACTGATAGTCATATCTTGACTTATTCTTTATGAAATTTTGATTGACATTCATCATCTCATTTCAGAATCGATTGTCTAAAAGAGGTGAAAGAGACTTCAAGAAGATTATTAAATATAGAAATAGAGGCAAGAAGAATTGTTTAAAAACAATCAAAATCAAGCCTCGTATTAAATTTGTATTTTGAAGAGTAGTTTTACTTTTTACGAGTATATCTTTTATTGATGTAAAATTTGAATGAACTTTTTTCTTCATTATAAAATCTAATGTTTTACAACTATCCAAATAAAATCTAAATTCATAGTACCTGATTTTATTTTTTTATGTTACACATAATTATGTATGATCTACAGTCAAATTAAAAAAAAAAGATTTGTATAATTGTGACTCACGAGGTTCGCCATCACCATCGATTTTTCGATTTTACCCATTTTGCATGTTTTTCCTCAGAAAACGCTTTATAATTCCAAAACCAAAAAAGCTAGAAAGATTTGGTTCTCGCCCCAAAGAAGAAGTTAGACTTGGGGTTTTTAATTTCGTTTCTTTCGCTATTTTTAACTCAACAGTAGGGCTCTCCTTACAGACTTAGCACGATGCGAAAGTCACGAAATTTGGCGCATTTTGTAAACGTTCAGTGAGCTTTCGTTTTAAAAAATCGTTTTGAACACGCTCCTTAAGTTTCGACATCTGGACTTGGGACACCTTGGGTAATACAAATAAAATAAACCTGCCGCCAAAGCTTTAACCTGCACGTTTTTGGATCTATGTCTGTAACTAAACCCTTCTTTTTTATATGATAGCTATTCTTATTTTAGCCCATAAAAACGTGAAAACAACTTGATTGCCATTGCTAACAGGAAACAGCTTGTGGAAGTACTTGCAACAAGTGCTTCAAGTCAACTTGCTTCCAGAATTTCCTGGAATGTTTTAAAGAAAATTCGTTTGTAAATAAAATAAATTTCCAAATAAAATCCAAGTAGTAAATTGATTCAGCTTAAGCTAAATCCACTTTTTAAAAATACAAAATAAAGTATAAAAAACATTGCAAGATTTCAAAGTTCAAAGTTCATTTTATAAAAGCGTTGTTTTTTTCAAATTTTTTTAATATATATTTGTTTTATTTGCTGTAAACACAGCGTTTCTAGTTGGATTTTATTATGTTCTAGTGAGAAAAAAATATATTTCAGGTAAATTCAAGAAACCATTGCTTAAAGTAGTCAGACTTTAAGTTCACGAAAGTGCGAGAAACGTCGTTCTCGTGACTTCCTCGCACTTCCCTCGTGAGTTTGTTGTAGCTAAGCAATTGTTAAAAGCCAAATCATATTTTCTTTAGAGAGAAATTAATCTTTTGATATTGTTTACAGACCTCTGTTGCCTTACAAACAATCCACGTGGAAGTTTCTGAGGGTAGAAAAATATTTCACAAACATTCTTCGAATCGTGGCGTTCGCGCCATAAGATTTTAGGGAGTATTGTTTCAAATTCTAGGTCATTACAATTTACAAGTTAAGGCGTAAAATACTCGCAGTGGAGAATTTAATTACGACCATCTAAAATTCTTTCGGCTTCAAAAACTTGAGGACCAATTTGATGGCAATTTGGGGAGATTTGATTAATATTCAAGGCACCACTTGACAGTTTTTAAAATTAAAAATCTCGAGAGGCTTCCATTGTTATAACGAAGGGATTCTCATAGATATAAATATTCAAAAAATTACCGGAGTTATGGTAATTTTAAGTAGGCGCGGCCAAAAATAGACCCGCTCCATAGGTAGCTACTGTGCAGGTGGGTACGTACACGTAGATACACAAAAGACCAGAAAAGAGCTTAAAAAGAGTTTGAAGATATTACTACTTCTACAGAAGAATCAATGTATGGTTCAGGCATAGCATATTAAAAGTAATATAAGCAAATCTTTCATTACACTGGCGGGATTCTTCTTTTGTTTTGTGTTCATCTTAAAACTGATTTTTTAAACTGGTGTGTAGTATAAAAAATATAATTTTCAACCGATTGACTTCAAGTTTTCGGGGTTTTGTAAAAATAAATATTGCTTTAGTTATGGTATTTTTTATACCATAATCATCATCATCATCATTGATTGTATTCAAATAGTTATGCTATCATTTGGCTAGGTTCTTGCGATTTTTTAGTAGTCTCCCAAATATACAAAACACACATCCGAGAAAAGCAAAGTTTTCTCGGAAGTCTGATGTAATACAGTGTTAAAATTTTCAGATTTGTAGACTACGGAAAACAATCTATCGAAATCATATATCAATATCATTCGTCCAAAGTTATAGTTGGTGTAGAGCAGCGTTATTTGATTAGTATTTAATGCTCCAGGCAGTAAAGTACGATTAATAAGATGGAGATGGAAATAAAAGTACTACACTTGCCCGAATGGAGCCGCAGGTAAAATTTAGTATTAAGTAAAATATTAAATAGATATTAAATACAAAGCTAACTCGAATTTTATTTTGATTTTTGGTTTTTAGAAACCCAGTCATGCATACTAGGAATTATTATTTTTTTTGTATATTGATTATATAGTCATCATCAGTTGGTAGATTTCAAGTGAAAGAATTAAATGAATAAAGTAAGTATTTTGAAATATTCATTTTTGATTTTATAGTGAGAAACTTAACTTTTAACATATATAAAAGTACTTAAGTACTTAAATATTAGTAATAATAAATAAAAAAAATTCTAATCAGTGGAATACAATTAAATACATTTAGTCAAATAATTTGTAATATTCTTAGCACAATCGTACAGGTACATACGATTTTAATAATAAATTTAGATTGATTGAATCCAACGTAAATTGGTATTAAGCTAACTAATTTCATTTATATTTTGCTAAATTTGCTCTTATTTAAAATTTATATAAAAGTATAATTACATTTAAAGAATTTTGCACTGTTTTGTCTAGTTGTTTCGCTAAATAAGAAAAATCTGTAGAAGAATCTGCATGCAACTTCAGTACAAAACTTTCCGCAAGTAAACGATGATTTAGTGGTCTACTAAGTGCATAAAGGAAGGTGTTACACATCAGCCTCTAAGGTCAGAACCCACATCTATTTTCATTCATTGAGCATACCAAGCGCTGCATCTAACTTGTAAAATAAATTATTTTAAGTGAATGAGCCAATGAATTCTTGGATGGTAATGATGGATCAGACCACGCTGTAAATATTGATTTAAACTTTTAGGTTTGGAGGAATATCAAAACTTTGTGGATTTTTCATCAGCACTTACACAAACCAAAACATTTCCATTTAATTAAATTATTTGTGTATTTGGGTATATTCCAGAATAATAGTGGTAAAAATTTAATCAATAAAACATCATTCGTAAAATACTCAGGCAAAAGAAGGATCAACTTTAACCCCAGACATCCGAATCCGTTCTTTTATATAAAAAAGGTTCTTTGAAAGCACTTAAAAAACCCTCCTTTTCGAGGAATATAAAATACCCCAGTGGACGGAATGTTTCAGCATACATCCGATTCCAACCGAAACCCAGCAAACGAGAAACATATGCAAGGTTCACCCTTGATTTGTCTAGGAAATCTCAAAGGGTTCAATTTAGAGGAATTCATTGTAACATCTGCTTTTAACAACAAAAGAAAAATAACCAACGAACTCCGTTTTGAAGGTTATCAGACAAACATACGGGTTAACATCTTAAAAAATGCTTTTAAATACCTTTAATATTGTCTTATTTTTTCCAAAATGGTCTTACATCCCATAGCTATTAAAATTAATTCAAATAATACTTGTTACAACTTTTCGTCAAATTCAAATCTCAAATATTTGCTAAAATCTTCAGAATTACATTAAAGCCAATTTTTCACATCTTACTTCGCGTAAAGAGGTTTAAATGTATTTATTATTTCACTTTTTACATGATATCCAAATTGGGAATAACTACCCTATTGAGTAAACTTTGCGACTACTTCAGAAATCTATTCAAAATCTTTACAAGGGAGAGCGAAGTTTATACAGACTTATGATATACAGAAAGCTGTTTACTGATCTCAATAGTGCTATTTTAAATCTGCGCTAGGAAAATCACACGCCTTTTAACAGCGATTCACAGTTTCCGATGAATAAAGTTTTTAAATAATTAACAACGCATGAAACGTCCACACCCTTCAATGTTGTACTGAAAAAGGTTTAACATCAACTCTATGTACAATAGAATAAATGCCAGGAGCTTAATTTAAGAAATTGGATTGGCCACCATTTTGGGTTTAATAACACTCCGGAGAATGAAATCGAGTTTTCCTCAAGGCTGCAAGTAAACCATACGGTTGCGGAAGAAGACAATTTGCATATTTCCAGTGTTTGTTCGATACCTGAGGAACTTTTAATTACACCTCGCGAAGAGTGCTCCCTAAGATCGGAAACTGCGGAGCAGCACCTCTTCATAGGTCCGTAGGCAAGTCACTGCTGCTCAAAAATGCTTACTACCGGCTTTTCTATTTTATGTGGAATTCAACCTCGCTCTAGGGCTTCTTGAAGTGCTTTCTATACTCCACCTCTGCAGGCCCTTAAAATGAGCTACCACATAAAAGCCGACGGGCTGGGATCCCAATATAGTTCATTATTTCACCTTCGTTTTCGAAAATTATAACATTGCGTCTTCTTATTGGATTTGAGTGTGTGGTTAGGCAAATTAATTTCACCATACTTGGCGATGCCATTGCCCTACTGCTCCTTGCTTGCCTACGGCAGATGAAATGCATACTTCGCATGATTTGGAATTTATTTTAGTTATTAGGAAAGTTCAATCAAGCCCTATTCATTTTCCAGGTAGGCTTTTATTAAGATCTAAGAAGACGACTTAAACGACGTTATTTCCCCAATGAGCAGTACTAAGCTCGTTCCATATATTCTATAGCAAATTGCTAACGAAGCTCCTTTCCACAATATAGAAAATCTGCCACCTTGCCAAGGCTGGATTGAAAGCACTCCAACTTTCTAAGGCTAAAGGCTGAATCTAGGGCGGAATGTGTCTAGCCCGCCTATTGCCAACAAAGGAACCAAGTTAACTCATTAATTTGCATTTTTACGACCCAGCAATGATCACTTTGAAATAATTTGTAAAAATTGGCTCTAAATGAAGCGTAACGTAGGTTGGAAAATACTGTTTAGACTCCGTCGACGTGCCTTTTAAGGCTACCATAAACGTGGAAGGAAATGGCGACTAAGGGAGTATTATACGTTAAAGAACAAAAAATTGCTTACTTTTGGAAAATGTTTTTTAATATAAAGGCTTTAACTTAATTTTTTTAAATACTAAGTACACATCCCAGGTGGAAACTACAAAAAAAACATTTCTCTATAATTAAACATAAAAACCACCGCGCTAATGAGAACGCTTTTAAAATTCTTGATGTTGACGGTGTAGGTAGACTCGCACTAGTCTGGCGCATATCGGACCAGGCTTGTGGAATTATTGGAAGGTTATCTAAAACACGTATTTAAATTGCATGAACTACTGTGTTACGCTATATTTTTATTGTATGCTTGGCTTCAAATCTGAACCTACAAAATAAACTAAAATAATATTGCAGAATTTTTCTATGCAGAGATTAAAATCATAGAACAGCCTGTAAAAATTTCAAAATATATATTCATTAAAAAATTTCCAGGCTTGTCGAAAAAAAGTTATTTTTATATAAAACTAGCCATGCCCGTATTTTCGTTCGCATGGACCCTAGGTTTTTGTTGCACAGGCTAATGAAATTTTATAGGTATACGACAGCATCTCATAACAAGGTGATCATAATAAAAACAAAAACCAGCTGAAACTGAAACTGAAAAAATTGTGGTATTTAAAATGCTTCTGACTTTTTAGCGACTTTGTGATTTTAATTAATTATTTTTTCAATAGAAATTTTTGGGACAATTCTGGTTATGTGGTCCCCATCATAGGCAATTCCATAAAAATAATATTTCTACATATATTTCCAATGAAACCTCAAAACTAAAACCTTAAACCACACTTTATTTATAATTTTATAAACATAGTAAAATCAGACCTTACTCACAATTACACGATTATTATGCAAATTTTTGAAAACGCTATGTACAAGGTGTAGCAGAATGGTGTAGCGATTCTTCGGGAGGTTAATATGCTCATGACACTGAACAACTCTCGCCGAAAAACAATGCCAAAATCTAAACAAATCTTACAATTAGCATGTGAGGTTGAAATCTTTCCTTAAGAAAATTGTTCAGTTTCATCAGTACGTCTGTCCCCAGTAGAATTACTACACCTGTGGGTTACGACCCACTCTGTAATAAATACCTTCAATGCAGAAGAATCAATTTTTTTCAAAACTTTTAACTATAATATCTCTTAAACGAATAAAACAAAATTTTTGCAAATATACTTTTATGTCTAATTCTTGTGCAGTGCGAATTTTATTAGTCTACTTAGAATTGTTTCAGTGTCAGTGTAATACAAAAACGATTTATATTTTCGTAATATTTATAGATGCAAAAATCTTTTTATGAAAATATTTTCAAAATTCACAAATTCAAAGATGTTACAGGGTTTTAAAGGGTCTCGAGCCAAACGATATCCCAGTTCCATTCAACCTTTAAACTTTTCGTACAGCTTCAGCCCACATTTCTCTATCGTCTAAACCAGAATTGTCCCAAAAATTTGTTTTGAAAAAATAATTAATTAAAATCACAAAGTCGCTAAAAAATTAGAAGCATTTTAAATACCACAATTTTTTCAGTTACAGTTTCAGCTGGTTTTTGTTTTTATTATGATCACCTTGTTATGAGATGCTGTCGTGGAAATTTCGAATAGAGCAGGAGACCCATAAAACTTCTGGCTTTTTCGGTATTGAAAAGAATAATTAAGATATAAACCATTATAACATTTTATATTTGTATTTTACTTATACAGATCTAAATAAATACTATATCTTTCAAAAAAGCCGTACACCTTTTATGATTTTCGAAAATAATTACTTATTTTTCTGTCGTATTCATTAAATTGTTTATATGTGCATGTAGTGTATGTATTAAGAATATCGAAGCCTTTTTGATTTTTGCATATTCAATTGAAGTTCAAAAATATATACAATTAAATAAATTTTTGAAAAATTGACCACTTTGGAATATAAGGGGTCAAATAAGAATTGAATAAAATCTACTTGGCTTTGAGAAATACTATGATTTTTCACCCAGGCGTAAATCTTTCAAATGACTAAGGTTAAATTAAATTTTTCAAAATTCATATTGGGATTTCAATTTTCATTTATTTTTTGGATTCATATGCCGCTTCCTTCTTTATCAACCTCTCAGTTTTAAGAAATTCCTTGAATACTACCCCTGCTCGGTAAGCCGTTTGTTCTACTTCGATTGGCAGCTCTGTCCGGGTTTGATCGGCATTTGTTTTGATTTTAAATCCACAAGCGATGTCAAAGCGCTGTGTTTGGGCTATAGTCTCGTTTGTTTTTGCATTTTAGGTACTTTACAGACGGAGCGTACGGTTGTTAGAAACCTAATTTGTTCCATTTCAGAGCTATTAAACCAAGTACAAAATGACAACCAAAGCAGTGGACGACACTGCAGACGATCTGAAAATCCAACCGCCGAACTCTTCCACCTCGGACGATTCTTTTCTCTCGGATGAGGAGTTAGATTTCCTGAACGAGCGTTACAGATATTCTGATGAGCTGCCCACGTTCGACATCAGATCGATATCGCCGATTGGCCGATCTCCGTCCCCCATCGACAGAGTCTCGTATTTGAGCGACAGCCTCGCTGGGATGTGCCTGAGCCCGTGCAATTCTCCCTGTAAAAAGTCTGAATCAAAAGGCGATGATCCCGACTTAGTTCCTCTAAAGGAGATCAACGCGCAGATAAATTCACCTGCGCAGCAATCTAATAGGAGTCTGGAGACAATTTTTGAAGGAGTGTTTTTAGAGACGCCACCAAAGAAAACGGACTCTTGGCGAATTGATCTAGCCAAAGCAGTAGTTAGGAATACCTTGAACAGCCTAGAGGTGGAGAACATACAAAAACCTGTGTTGAATCCTAAGAGAGCGAAGAGGAGCCTCGGAGCAGTAAGAGATATATATTAGAATTAGAAATGAATATAGTATTATTTGGCTGTTCTATCAATAAAACTTAAGTCGTTTGAATTTGCTTTTGATTTGTTTTAGGAGATATCCGGGTTTCCTATAATAGATTTCAAGGGAATTATGATTGGAGACCTAATACCCCATTAAAAAGTAGTTTCCCTATCTCCATAGTTACAAAATCTTTAAAATTTCTCGACTTTAAAATATAACATTCAACCGCTTGAGTAGAACACACCAAATTCAGAAGAAATCGAAGAGTGAAGTTTAACGTTACTTTTCAAAAATGCTGAAATAAAACACAAACAAGTAAAATATTTCTATACTTCTCAAGAAAAGAGAACTATCTTGAGCATTTTTAGTTAGATTCGAGTCGGCTTTTAGTGTAAATAAGTCCAATAACCAACCCAGCAGAATGTGAGCTTCAATGCAAAATTTATAAATGAATGAAGAATTTTCAGACACGAGATTTTGACTGGATAAAGGCGTCAAACTGAAATAGGGCATTGTGGTCAACTTTACTAATCCGCATAGGTTCAAAAAGTTGAAGAGCTTTCAAATAATTTTTGCTATATTGCATTATATGCGCAATCATTTGAAAGACTTGACTTCCTTGAACACCTCCGAACAATTTCTTTTTAGAATTTATGTATAATTATAATAACATTAAAGTACTCTGTTGGAACCAACTATCAAACTGTGACTACCATGGCCGGGGAACAATTTATGCTTTGGTGATGATTCAAAATGGACTTTAAAAACAAATGCGATTACGATAAACTCTTAAGATAAATTAGAAATATTCAAAAAAATTAGGATTTACTTTCTACACAGCCACAAAAGCCAAAAGAACTAAACAAATGAAGTAATTTGCGGTTTCGATCTGTTTTTCGGATATGGGATTAAGAAGCATTCAAGGAAAATAAATTCAATTGCGCAAAAGTTGACCATATTAAATCATCATAATTTTGTTAAATTTAAAATTATGGTAACTTTCAAAATGTGGTGCTTTAGTTTATTGCTTAATTAGGATTTATATTAATAAAGAGACTTATGGCAACGAACGGAATGTCGGTATCACATATTTGTTAATATTAAAATTTGCAACAAGCACCATTATTTAATTTTTTGTGACACAGAATTCAAGTGTTTAAAACTCTTTAGTCCTTTGTTAACAGCTCATGAGTCGTTTTATCAACTCATGTGCGATACGATCGTGAGCGTGCGTGTCCGAACTTCGTTAAAGTTTTTTTTTTTCCAAGAGTACTAGTATTATTACTGAAAAAGATAATTCATATAGGTTTTAGCTAATACTATGAGTCGGTTTCACCACTTGCTGATAAAAGGGCTGTCCGATAAAAAATAACAGCTAATAACTTGGGCTGGTTGGTCTGGCTGATAAGTTATCCGGCACTTAGCTGCTACTAGATATATTTATCAGAGACCTATGAAGCAGATAGACTACTAGCCACTCTATCAGCAAGCGATTAAACAGGCTCTAGAGGTGCTAGTTCGCGGGTCAAAATTTGTAGTAGGCAATTGTCGACAGATCTAATTTATGGTGGTACTGCACTTACTTAAGAAAGGGTCTAGGATTGGAAAACATTTGAGAGGTTTTGAGCCATAAACTTTAGAATGCCTGCTTTTAAAAGAAAAAAAACACATATCTGCACTACTTTGCACTTCTGCAATTATTGATTAAAATTTCAAATGTTTGAAAATAAAAAAAATTAAGTGAGCACGTTCGAATGCAGCTTTTTTATAAAGTATAAAACACTTTAAAATGAAAACTCACCTGACCACCCAGCCACCTAATTGCCCGCTCTTGCAATGTTAAGTGAACAGTTTTTCCTTATTATTAATTTAGTAAACTCTAAAAAGAACGACATAGTTTCAATATTTTAAACAAATACATTTTAGTCTGTATTTTAAAAATTCTTTTTTAGGGTTGCAGTTTTACAGTATTAAAAAATTTTTACGTTTTGTTGATGAGAATTTGCGGTCAAAAATAGGCTAAGAAAAAATCGCAGCTATTTTTAAATCTTACAATGCCTTCCGCCCGGAGGAATCCAAGACCGCATAAAAGCACGCTTTAATAGGCAGGAATTGAATCGTTCGTCTAAAATAGCGCCTTCAATTTGTCTTATTTCTGTCAGTGAGCATCTATCAGGAGGAAGCCAGCTCAGTAAGCTCCGGGTTTAAGTAATTTTAAAATGCCAACAAATTGTCGTCGAACATGAACAAATAAAAAATTGTCGTTAATTGGCAGTTTAAAACTTCTTAAATTTTTTATGCTTTACAGTGCCTCAATGTGCTATAAAAGACGGAACGCTAAACTGCTAGGACCGCTGGAGTGTCTGCAAAAGTTCCTGGAATGTCGATTGAGTTCTTTAGAAGTTGCTTAACAGCTGATGTAAGATATTAATGAAATTTAATCGATTTGCTTTTTCAGATTACAAAATATTGGAAAAAATTGGGGAGGGATCTTTTTCAGAAGTTTTAAAAGTGCAACATGTTAGCAGTAAGGTAAATTACGCGGCCAAAAGATTGAAGCATATTTATAAAAGGTAATACCTATCCAATTAGTTTTATAAATCTAGTGTAATACTTTTTAACCAATTCACTACCTTCTACGGTTTGACGATTTATACATATGAGCGGCAGACCACGTAACGCAAATCAATGTTTTATACAAACGATTATAAGCATAAGAAAAATATTGTTTTCAAAAAGCAAGCAATCCAAAATCAGGCTGTTAAATACGATATATTTATAAACATGAAAGTATGTAAGTTAAAAACAAAGTTTACTTCCCAGTAATTTAATGTATATTAAATTTTCAGTAAGTAATTCTTTCAGCAGATCAATGTCTTATAAAAATGCACACATCAATGAAACACCTTAAATTTTTTTTTGAAATTGATTCCTACAGAGCCTTTTAACATAAAACATATATAACTCTAATCTATGATTTCGATGCAGGTCTTATATTGCATTTCATGTGACTTCCTACGGGGCTTAACGTAACCTTACTCCTTCAAAATCCATTCCGCCCAAAGTCCGTTGTTATTTGATTTTCACAGAAGGTTTTTTAAATTAGATCCCAGTTGATGTAATTTGAATCATTTTTTACCTATGACGGCGCTATAATGTATTTATTGCGCAAAGATACAACTAGTAGCACTAGTGAGTATATTATCGTTCATTGACGGCTTCAGATTCTAATAACGCACAGGGAAATTTATGCCCATAAATATAATGTTCTTCGTTGGGTAGGAGTAAAGTAAAACGATTATCATATTTACAAATGCTTGCTCTAGATTCAGATTTTAATTTATGAGGCTCCAAGTATCATCAAGAACCCATTTCTTCGTTGATTTTTACTTTCATTACTCAATAATTCTCCTTTATGATCAAGTTATAGCATTAAATCACCGCGAGAAACCGATTAAAGCACCGAAAAAAGCCCAGCGATTACAAAAAATAAAAAAAACGGGCAGGTGTACGATATGAATTCGAATGGATGATTAACCCATAAATATTGCTTGCGAGTACATCTATTTTGTAATAAGCATGATTAGCATGCACAAAATTAAACACAGGTATACTCGTGATTGGTAATAGAAATGTCATAGAACTCGTTCTTACGGAGTTCTCGCAACTTGCTTATCGTGTGCGTTCAAATTTCAATACTGGTCAAGAAAGTGTGCGCAAGTCGAAAAATTAATGGTCTTACATGCCTTGATTAAAAGCTCTTCTCTATTTGAAACAAATAAAGATAAATACGCTCTTAAAACTTCAGCAGAATGACTAGTAAGACATTTTTTCCTTTTAACTAAAAGCCACTATTTTTGTTATGAATGCATAGGTTTCATAATTTAGAGCAAATAACTTTTTTTTAAAAATTCTTCCTATTTATGTAACCCACACGTGGTAGAAAAAAAATTCAGATTTTTCTTCGGTAGTTCTAATTTTAACTATAAAAAGTACCATGATATTAGTTATATTAAAAGATTTGGTGTCGATTTTAAATGTCCAATTTTCTTTTACGGTTACCTTTTTGTGATCTATTTTTGTTTGTAGTATTATTTTCACTGTGTTATATCAATGTCACAAAATAGGCTTACCAAAGCAAAAGATTCCGTGGAAAACATTTAAGATACAGCGATGATGTGCGAACCACGAGTATACTCGTGCAAAGTGGTTAAGCTTAAGATCACCAGAAATGAGATTACTCAAACAATTTTCAGGTTGAAAGTAAATGTTCGCAAAATTGGCTTTTTGGAAACGGTTGGCACAATAACTCCAACAATTTTTAGTGAATAATTTTTTTTCCCAATTTTTAAAATCGCTATAGTCTATTGATACATGTTTTTTGATTTAAGACTAATTTTACAAACTAACTAAAGGTCAACATATTTTAGGAAAATTGTTTAGTTGATTACAAAAGGTCGTAAATTTAGTTTTTTAAAGTAATTGATTTAATTAATCATTAATTTTTAAAAAAAGAACGTATTAACTGTTTTGAAATCCATTTAATTAAGCAACAGTCGCAATGCACACAGTGGAATAGCACTTGTTACAGCAACGGACTAAATAATCACAAAAAAACATAAACATATTTTTCTAAAACATCCGTAATTAACTTTATGCGTACTTAAAAAACTAGTGAAGAATACACAATGTTTGTTTGAAATACCTTTTTGTAATATACCCTTTTTAAATAAAAGGTCTATTTTGGAAACCTTACGGTGTATGTGTACCTGCTGCTTAAGCTTTCTTTTATCATTATGAAGTAAAATAACTTTTCAGCGAAAAAGAAGTGCTATCTTGTCCGGAGATCAGTATGGTCAGTCAGCTCGAGTACCACCCGAATGTCATTGGAATATACGATATTATCTGGTGAGTGTAAGACCACGAACGCCCCGTACAACCCATACCTTTCTACAAATTTTAATTAAAGTGATCCCCTACCGGGTCGAATTACCCTTATCCTTGAGCTGATGGACATGAGCTTATATGATTACATTAAGAACCGGAAGAAGTGTCTTTCCGAATTGAAGGTGAAAAAGTTTCTCTACCAGCTAGTCTGTGGTCTAGAACACCTTCATGCAAATGGTGTATTCCATCGAGACATAAAACCTGAAAATATTCTTATAAAATTGCCGAACCGAAAACAGCAAGCTGGTGGTAAAAGGGTAAGCTGTGCAAGATTTTTTAGAATGAAAAGAATATAATTTTCTTAAGATTGAAGTAGTCCAAATTGCTGACTTGGGATCAGTGTGCAATATGAACAAGGACCAACCGCACACTGCATATATTTCGACCAGATGGTATCGGGCTCCCGAATGCCTCTTGACCTGTGGATACTATGGGCCGAAGATGGACATATGGTCATTGGGTTGCGTATTTTATGAGATGTTGACCCTTTCGCCACTCTTTCCAGGCGACAATGAACTGGATCAGCTCGATAAAATACACGAAATAATTGGAACACCTTCCGAAAGAGTCTTGGGAAGATTTAAAAACCGGTAAGTTGTGAAAATTGAAATTGATTTGTCTAATCGATTATTCTAAAGAGAATCTCCCATAGAACTGTTCAATACACTTTTCCAAAGAAGAAGCCCATTGGACTGTATAATCTTGTGCCATTCTTGAGCGACAATGGACTTGATATTTTAAACAAAACACTGAATTATTTACCAGACATGAGAATTGATGCGGAAAAACTAAGAACGCACGTTTATTTTGAAGATTTAAGGTAATCTTCTAATGAAACGTATACATGATTTCAAGCTTTTCTTCTTAGAGGTATAAAAAGGTCGGGCAGCGAATTTTCATCCACACCATGCTTGACTGTTCCTAACTTAAACACAAGTTCGGCTTCAATTAAAAGTGCAATTAGCAAGGTTCAACAAATTGCATAAATTACAAATTATATATTTATATCAAGCATTTCCCACTTTATAGAAGAGCATAAAAACCTGCATATCCGGCAATGATTGGCACTTCAAAAGCTCTACTAGTTCCACGAAGTCTCTGGATTCCTTCATAAAATCGCAAAAGAAATCAGAATGTTACCAATTGTTAATGAAGAGAAGGGAAAGAGCTTGGGGAATGAATCCAGGTATTCTCCTTTACTCATTCAGAGATTACCTTACTTTGTTTCCACTTAATTTTAGGAGCAGCAAAGACAGCTCTATTGCGAAATATCAGTACTATAAACAAAGTCAGATGAAAAGCCAAATTGGATTGATTGCTCTATATTGTATTTGTTAACATTTATGTCCTCCAACATACTCAAAATTCTTGTATGGAAGGGATTGTATATAGCTCGTTTCTTTATAAATAAAAGTACCTATTGCTTACATTAAGAAACCTCAATAATTAGCATAGGGTAATGTTTAGAAGAAAAAGTAAAACTCACCCCAAGCCATTAAAACGTTTAGATTTGTTTTCGTTTATTTGTAATTCAAGTAAAGAAGACAACACGAAAGATAAAAATTCCTTTTTATTGAAAATACCATTTTCGTTTATCATTTTGTAATATAAAAACGCTTACCATAAAATCGGTAATATGTTGAACTAAGCCTAAAAATTTTTAGAATATTTGGATGCGGAAAAGACCTTCACTTTCAGAAGCCCAGGATTCACTTCACTCCATCTGTAATAAAAAAAAAGGTGAAAATTTCAATAGAGCAATTTAAATCTTATAAGCAAAAATAACTTACTTCAAGTTCCTCTCCTTTAAGCGTGCTTTGACTTTGTTTTTAATGGCAGATATTCCGCCGGCACTATGAAGCCCTCTCCCCGTGATTATAAAAAGGTGCTTGTAACTTCTAGAAACATTCTTCATTTTGTTTATGTGCTTATCAATAAAGATGTCCAGGCATTGCAGAGCTTCAGCCACGTGCAAGTAGTGCAAGTCGATAAAATCAGGGTTGGTTTGGTTCAAATCGTGAACCTCCATAATGCAGTTAGCTGCCCTGTGGTTGTACATCTCAACTTTCTCCTTATGCAAACTTGCTATTTGAGAATAATACACTGCTACGGTTGTGTTTCCTTTTTGAATCGCGTCCTTGGCCTTCATAAAGCATTCCGCTTTTAGCTGGCTATGATGCACCGCTAGATTCCTGCACTCTTCGAAATCCTTCAATACAAGTTTTTTTGCATCCTCGTGTCCAAGAGCTTTCTTTGAAGGACTCAAAGAAACAGTCTCGTCCGTTTTCTCTGGTCTGTTAGCAGCCTGAATTTCTGATATCCTTTGCCTTTCACTTTTAACCTTCTCAATTAATTCGGTTTGCTTAATCCTCATTTGTTCTTCAATATTGCCGGTCAAGGAGTCCTTCAGCACTTCAACTGTGTCCGCGAACCTGTTTCCATGGGCTGCTAAAATCTCTAGCAAAGTATTCTTCTCAACGTTTGGAAAGATTTCGCATAACTTCAGCTGTGTAAGATGCGATGCCAAATCTCGCGGGGTGGAATTTTTCCAGTCATCATGCTCCGTCATATATATACTCCACGCCAAATCCATATCCAAAATTTCCTTATAGTCTTTTGGAGGATTCGGAAATTTTTGATAAGTTTCCGGATCGCCCAATATTTGGGCAAATTCCTCGTCCTCCTTAAGCATTCTTTGCCGCTTTTCTTCGTCCTCATCCAATATCCTCGCTATCTGAGCGTCTTCCTTAATAGAAGTCTGCCTTTGTTCTTCAAGTTGATTATACATTGATTCCATCCAAACAGCATAGATCTGTTTAGCCAGGCTCTTGGGCATAAAGACATTTGTTTTCATTCCTAAGTATTCTGGTGTCTCTTTTGATCCGACGTCAGTGCCGAAGAGTTTCTCCAGTTGTGTAATAAGCTCGTTGCCGAGGTGTATTTCGACCATCTCATTTTCATCCTCTTCGGATGTCCCAGAGGAATGGTCGTCCTCATTATTTGTACTAGGCATGTCACCGTTCTGGGAAGACACAGCATCGATACCTTCGTTTTCAGATGGATGACGAAGGTCTCGAATTTTTCGCACGTGGCTCGAGTAGAATTCGTCACTTAATTTAAATTGATTTTCAATGATTCGTTTTGCTTCTAACATTTCTGTGGAAATTACTTTATCTCTACTCTTACTTGGCTTTTGTTTTCCACCTTTCATACTGCACGGGGAGGAGCTTGCGCTTTCCGGCTCCCTAACAGCACTATTCTCAACTTCTGTTTCATCACAGCGACATTTAAAGAATTCCTCATTATTACAACCTCCGGCTTCTCCTTGATCAACGGATGAATCTTCTTTCATCAGGATATCAACTGCCCACTCCACGTCTCCATTGCATTTCTCAAAAAGGTCCCAAAGGCTATCTATTTGCTTGTTCGGATAAATTTGTCGAATTAGCGCAAATGACTTACTCTCGTTTCTACAACCTAATTTATGTCTTTCAATTTTATTAATTGCTTGCGCAGGAAGTGGCTCCTCTTTGCTTGTACTTACATCCTCAGCTTCCTTTTCTTTTAAAATGCTAAAGATTTTGTTCTCAGCATCGACAGATTTACCCATCATTCTTTGAGGCTTAGATTCTGAAATAGGCGATGTCTTCACAGAATTCTTCTTGATTGTTGCACTCTGATTAGCTTTCCAAAACTCATTACTCTCTTCGTCGTACGATTTCCAATCTACGTCAACCTCTACCTCCTCGAGCATATTCGAGTCGTCTATTTTTTCAGCCTGATTAGTAACCACTTCAGCATTCCTCCGTCTTTTAACCTTTTCCCTTGCAGGCTTGGGTCTATTAAAGTCTGAACTATTATCTGTCTTTGGTGGATCACTCTTTCCTCCTTTACTGGATTCATACTGTTCCCACGACTGAGATGAGTTGTTTATCGATGCTTCTTCTTTAGCCGGGAAGAGCTGCTTTGGTTCCTCTTCGGTGGCATCCATTCGGGTATCTTCACTTAAAATTGCTATAGGGAAAGGTGGATGATGTCGGTATTGGGGAACAGGGAGAGTGTAACGGGAATGGTTAATCTGTAAAATAAATCAAATTAAATAAAGAAGAAAAGAGCACTACCAGGACTTGCCTGAAGCAATTCAGGTACTGTAACAGGCTCATAATTGTTTAGCATTCTTTCGATTGTTTCTTTTGGTACGCCGTGTTCATTTTTCGCAGCCAGCTTCCCTGCAGAGTGAGCCCAGCTGTTATCAGGCTCAACTAACTCTATAAAGTATCCGTACTGTGTAGCGGCTTTAACATAAGGACTCATTTCCCAAATTTTTATGTTTGTATTATCAACAATAATTGGACTCCAACCTTGCGCGGCTTTCTTTCGCACCCGTTTCTGGTTGAATTCATGGGCCTCATGAATCCGCTCATGATTGTAAACATACCTTCCGTGAATATTATAAAAATAATCATCGGAGCTAAAAATGTGATTCCTGTAGTTGCTCTTAACAGTCCTGTCTACAATAGTTCGCGCCAAATAGGACTTTCCGCAGCCGGGAGCACCTCGCATAATTACCATTACCTTGTACCCGGCATTGATGCGGCGTAAAATACTTTCAACCTCTGGAGGTTCAGAAGCCTCGCGCTTTTTGGGTGGATGATTGGAGTTCGTGCTTGAATTTGAGCTGGTCACGAATTCCTTAAAACCCTTCTGCAGAATACTTGAAAAATCGATCGTTGGGTAAGGTGGATTCGTAACGGATGAATTGACCACGGCGCTTTGGCTCCCAGAGAAATTATTATTGGTCTTTGGTATCGCACCCAACGACTTGCTTGGCTGCTGTGAACCAGCATTTATGAAAAAATTTTGAGGCTCCATTTCAGCCTCCTCAACACTCTCAATGACCATATCTTCGTTTCCAAATGGATCTGTTGTACTATAGTTCTCCTGTTGCCTCGATGTACTCTGGTTGGTGTTGTTAGAGCTTCCGACCTCATCCTCGTTAAGTTCAGGACTCATGTAATCTGTATTGCTTTTCACGAGCGGCGACTCATTTTGTACTTCGCTGCCATAGAATTCAAGGTGCTTTATTAAATGATCAATGCAATGATCAACTGAAAATAATACATTTCTATTAATTATACTTCTATATTTTTTTTACTAACTTGAGACACCCTGAACTGATTCTAAAGTCCAGTGTCTGGAGTAAAAGTACAATTCAATGTGGTTTTTTTTGTGCTGTTAGCCCTCACGATTTCATCTAAATAGGGGTTAGTATATAATTGTAAAAAAAGTGCAGCTTTCAGACTTCATACGATTTCTTCAAATGTTACATGGAAACAATTCCTCTAATTCCCCGAAAAGCATCTCTTCCCAACAAAACCCTCCTTTGTGTGTTGGTACAGAATATTATCAATGATATATTATCAAATTATTTTAATTTAATTCTTTTTAATTAACATTTGGTCGTTGAGAGTTTCAGGCGACTTAAATTTTAGTAATACTTGAAGTCATCATTGTGTTAACGGTACATGCATATGATTAAATTTTTCCCAAAAAATCAAGTATTTGATTTTTAAGATATCTACAAGAGCAAACTAAGGTCGAAATTTTAAGTAAAGCAGGGAACCCACGGTGTGTTAAATTCGCATTTATTTCGATATTATTTAAATATCTGTACATGTGCAGTAGCAACAGCAACACCTTTTAAATGTCGACTAAGGCAATGTACACGAAAAAAGTAATTCTAATAATTTTCTTATGGTGTAATAATATTTTTGTTTCCCAATATAATGAAGTCTAGTTGGTCAAAGATCTTGGTTTTCTCCTTTATAACGCTTTTAATAGTTAACCCCAAAAGGGTGTTGCAAAAATGAATAATATTTTGCATTTAAAGCTTTTCTAAATCTATAAGATTTTATTTACTAGAAAGAAGGACCAAGCAACATTATTGAAGAATTAAAAGAAAACAACCGGATGGGGGTATGTAATGCTATTCATTATATCCTTTTTCCTGATAATAAATTTATTTTTCTTTTTCCTTTTTACGGCATATATTTTTTCATTTAGTATTCTCCCGTCGGTTTTTGCATTTGCATTGCATTCGATAACGTACTTCGTTCTGGCAAATCTTTTAACTAGTGTCTTTCGCCGATGCTTGTGTACTTTGACACTAATGAAAATAGGAGTTGCATTGTTGTTTTGGCTTGGTCATGGGTCCAAGCGGATATTGGGTGCTAATCGGATCAGCGATTAGCGAAATATGTGTACATCAGCTGGAACAAGAGGGTTAACTACATTTTAAAGTTAAACGAAATGAATTTTGTATTAATTAAACTAGCATGATAATTTTGTTTTTCGCACTGCGAAATGTAAAATAGGAACCCTAGACTTATTTTTGATTTTGTAATCATAGATTTTTTATGTTAGGATGTAATGTCCAAGGTTGAAATCAAAAAATTTTATAACATGGATGAAGCTTTGAAATTTCTAAAAAATCAAAAAATAACACGCTATATGCATTTGTTAGACCTTTAGTAGGCATATTGCGAAATACCAAAAGCTACAAACTGTATTCTTATTGGCTAGGTAAATAATTCTCAAAAATTGTTAACTTAACTTAGAAAAAATTCCAAAAATCTCGGCCGATCATTTTGAAATTTGAATAAGACTATTGGAGGAACTATTATTAACTTGAAAAAATAAGCTGTAAATTTAAGACTTTGATATTTGAAATATGGAAAAACTTCAATAGGTAGAAACGCTGAAATTATCGATTAAACTAAAGAATCCCATTTTTACGGGTTTCCTGATTTTGATCTGACAGGTTTTCTAGAAACTGCATACATTAAAAAATTTATTACGTCTATCAGAAAGTAATTTCCTAAATTCTCTTTTTAAGAGCTCCATCTGCAAATCCAAATAGTAAAAATAAATAAATATAGCCCAAAATCGTTTGATAAAGCATGGAAAAAATTTCTAGATATGTTTATCGATTGTTGTCACTTTTCGGTTGTTTCTCGCCGGCGTGAGCTCGAACTACACCATCTATTTCTAGTGTTGGTATTGAGTAAATTTGGGATTGCGGAACTTTATCTGCATTTCTTTAACCGTTTTAAACCAAAATCGTGCAAATTGAATAAGCGTGCAAATCGATGCGTAAGTATACCGAAAAACACGATTTTTCCGCTTCGTGTGGCATATTCGTTTAACTAAAAAATTTTTTACCGATCTTCATCGATCGACAAACTTTACTTCCAAAAAAAGTAAAAACAAGCTCCCTCTTCTCAAACTACGGTTGTATACTTTGCAAGGTTACAAGAAATGCTTCAAATCTGAATCAATTTCAGGACGTTAATTGAAAAAACTAATACTAGAATAACTACAGGACTGAAGCTCATTCTGCGACGGTATTAAGCCAAAGCATTGTTGTTCGTATTAATAAAGTTCGTTTGAGCCTTTGTAATTTGCTATAATTACTCAAACTAATGTAAACTGTGATGGAACTAGAGTAGAGCTAGAAAACATTTGTTGATGCTGGCTTGTGGGGAACATGGGATATGGAGGCCCATATTATAAATAAGGATTTGATAAGATCCTTTCAAAATTTGGATGTGTCTGCACAGTTGGCCTCTTAGAAGCTTCGAAAGTAACCTTGGAGGAGTCTTCTTGTCAGGTGAAATCGATCTAAACCCTGTGCGAATTTGGGCGCCTTACGTACCTCTCCAATTGTTGGCGACGCAGACGTTGCTAATCAGTTCGGGCGATGCTACGTCCCCAAACATATCGGTCAGCTGGGCGAGCACGCAGTCTTTGTCCGGCGCTAGCACATCCTCCTGGCAACTGTCCGCGGCAAATTCGGCTTCCTCGATATTTCTGGGCATTTCTTGTGGTCAACGGTCGATGTGGCAGAACAAAACATTTACTTATCACTTCGACACTTCATTGTTATCAAACGCACTTGAGTCTCCAAAAATGCGCCACTTCGCAAACGTCAAACGAGTGGGTTCTGTTAGTTAACGCAAATAACCGTGGGAAACTCCAGCGCGGGAAGGCGACTATCACTTTTGCGGCAACTGGAAGAAGACTGGAAAGTGCATACCTTCCTTCCAATTGCCACAAAGTGACAATCTCTTCTTCTTGCTTGGCCACTTCCCTAGGCAGCCCGCACGAAAGCTCGCATTTCTCCGAACAGTCCTCATGAAAACTCGGAATTGCCTGTCAGAGTCGATTTTGGCATTTCCCTGGACGGTCAATCCCCACAAGAACTTCTAATTTTGTTGAATTACTTTGCGAAAAAGGCTGGGTTTTGTTCTGATCGCGGGTTTAACTTGTGTTACATAGGAATTTGTATAAACTTTTTTGGATTTCTGATTGGTAAGAGTGACTCACACTGGTTTTAGTTTTCCTGAATCTGAGACCCCGAAAGGGCTCTGTTTCCACTATTTCCCGGTTTACTGTGCATTCTATTAGAATACGACGGCAAACTTTAACTTCGTGCAATCAATTTAACTCATTCGTGATTTTTCAATTTTCCCCGAAGTTAGTTTCTCTGTGATGTGAGGAGTAGGCAGACTCGCCGACATAACCTTAAATTAACATCTGTTTGTATCTCGCAGTTTCGCCTGAGATCGTTTCCTTTAGAATTTTCACCGAATTTTACATTTATTTAATATATTTTATGCAGAACGTATTTCTGGAACGACTACAAATTAACAAATATTCTAGATATTGTCCTCGAAGTGCCAATAACGCAAGGAATGTGAGATCTGGTTACACAAAGGACTACAGCAGAACTATTCGGTTTTAAAGGCAACTAGAGACCACTTGGAAATCTCATAGGGCGGTTTGCAATGCCCCGTGGTAAAAGGCGGACTGGGACTAACATGGAAATGGGACCTACAGAAGACGAGCGGCACTCCACCTCAAAACGTCAAAGGAACAACTACTCAAGGTACGTCCAAGACACCTACAGTTTAATAGGGCTCTGCGTGGCCCTTGTTTGCCTGCGTTTTGAATGGTTTGCTGACAACGCAAGAAAAAAAAACTCGGCACTTGTTATTCCCATGTAGATTTTATTGCCAGAGAAATTCTTGCGAGACCTGCATCATTACTCCAAATAATTTGAACATAATAAAAACCATAAAAATCTTTGAAAGATTTGCGTACATCCAAGAAAAAAGATCTTCGCGGCAAGCCGATATTTAATTGTCCAAAGATGAGGAAGCATTGCAGGTGCTTCCACATTATCCAAAGCACGCAGTGCTGTCTATCGAAGCAAATTTTCTTTCTTTATATTTGACTCTTGATTTTTGTACTGCAAATATCTGTGTACAATTTTATGCAGAAGACATTTCTATAATAATTGTTTTAATATTTGACGAGGTCAGATAATTGTCTTGATATCGTTTTCTGTAATGTTGATGAGTTTGTTCAAAGTTGGAATTCTGTTTCCGAACTTAATTCACTTTTCATATTTTATCTCCTTAATCATAAGGTGTTTAGGGTGAGTTGTGTAGACCTGTTCATCATAAAGTCAACGTTAATAATCACTCTCATCCCGAGGTTCGTAATGTAGGGATTTTTTTAATATATTTTATTCAAGATCGCAGTATAAAAAAAATGGAAGTTATTTTCAATTTATTTACATCGTTAAACTGTAGCGCCAAACATGAAATCGAGAAAATCGGTATGATTGTTTATATAAATACACAGGCAATTAGTAGGTTCAAAATTATTACAAGCCTTTTTGTTATTAGCCTAGCAAAGGTATATTATTTATTCTCAAAATGTGAAAATCCGAATTAATACTAATTACAATTGATCTACAAATACCAAAGTTGAATAATTAAGATAAAGTTGGAAACCTGAAGAGTTTGAAAGATTGAGTTGAGGTCGAGCCGAAATGCGCGTTTTCGAAAGTTCGAATTGAATAAGAGTTGAATTTGGATTGAAAGGACAATTTGTTTGTTGTGTCGGATTCAGTGCATCAAAACAACGATTATACTGATTCTTTGTAGATTTGAGAGGTGGGTATAAGTGATCCAGCACTTAGACCATGTTGTGCTTTGTACACACTTCAGAGAATGATCTGTCAACCTGCTTAATCCCGTTGTCCTTCATAAGCTGCTAGCTCCCAGCTCGTCATTGGTTAATATGTTTTTTCCAAAGACGTTCGTGTGTTCGCGGGAGAAAGGAAGACATTTATACAAAAAGTGTGTGACTGCTTTGTCCTCAAGTTCGCATGCGAACAGTGGTGAATGCACCCTAAGAATTTAGGTGCTTATTAAGTCTGCAGTGTCATGCTAGCATGTCTTTTGCTAGAATGATCTCGCTCCTCTTACAGTTGATCAACAACTTACTTATGTTGACATTTTTCTATTTGAGGAAGGTTTTTGCTTGTTTGCATTCTGCCGTATTAGACCACTTTGTGTCGTTCTTCCTCTCCGTTAACTATTTTATTTATGAGCGAGGGTATTATTCCTACAAAAGGTTCCGGGCCTATCATTCTAAAGCTAGATCCTTGCCTTGTCAACTCATCAGCAACTTTATTTCCTTCGATGCTGTGGTGACCAAGGGTCCAGATAATCGATACATTTGTTTGAACTATATCATGTAGCGACGGGATGCATTCGTTGCAGCTTTTAGTGCAGCCTGGCTGTCGGAACAGATAAGTACATTTTTATTTTCAATGTTTTCCTTGGATTTTATCGGCACAGATCGTAATGCTTAAAATTTTGGCTTGGAAGTTTGAAGTATAAGTGCCAAGGGATCTGTAAATGAGTATGATCTCCGTCTCTTCATGCACACTAGTTTCGACAAGACCTTTCAGTGATCCATCTGTGTACTAGGTCGACCTACTTGGGGATTTCCGTCAAGTATTCGTCTCGAACTTCATTCATTGGGAAGATAACCTTGAAATTTTTATCTGGATTAACTTTCAGGATTGACCGGTCTGTGTTCACTAGTACTATAGAATACTCTAGAATCGATCCTTACTAGTTCGTCCCAGGTGGTGTATTATCTCTCTCATTGCAATTATGCAGCCATTAGGCTAACTTCTTCGCCTGTCCTACGATGATATTAGAGCTAATGAGACTACAGCCGTGTATATCCAGTGGAGCACCTTTGGACTTAACCTTTATGTCGTTCCGAAAGTTTTTCGGCATTGCCAGAAAGATGCAATGGCCTTTTGTGTCTTTGATTCAACATGCTTCAACATTTCAGTCTCTTGTCCATTGTTGAGCCTATTGACAAGGTCATCAACAACCAGACACCATAATAGTGGAGATAAGATGCCCCCTGGAGTTTATTGGCTTCTTGGTTTCTGATCTTGGTGGACACGACATGATTTTTTAACATGTTGTTAATCCGCCAAACAACAGTTGAATCAGTGACACAATTCAGCATAGCAGAGCTAGTCGTTTGCAGATTGGTATTGTCAAATCCTCCTCGATCTCTAGAAAGACTTCTAACCAGGGGCTTTTGCTTACCATGGCCTTCTCTATGAAAGTCACAGCTTGATTTAAGCATATTCGATGGATTTTCCTTTCTGATGTGCATGTTGAGCTCATTGGCAGTCGTCCACTATCTTCCAGAGTCGTCATCAAGAAGCTTGTTAATGTGATTGGCCGATATGATTAGTCTGATCAGTCTGCCTCAGAAAGTGAAGTTGAATCGTCTTAATCCAATTTCGTTTCGACCCCCACTTCGACTCGATCTGTGTTTATGCTCAACTCTATCCGACTTTGAATAGAAATTTCACACAAAATGAACCGATTTTTATCTGTTTTGAGCAAAAATGATTAAATATTTCCCATTTCACAAAAACAATTCGTTTTATCTCTTATTTAAAATATGGTATGAATTATTCGTTTCCCATTCCATCAATTCAAAGCAAGTCTTGAATTTCTAAGCAAATACCTTAACACATTCGTGACCGGCACATTTTTTACGTTTCTAATACTGAGTACCGGCGAAAATAATGAAATTCTGAAGCTGGTTGCCGCAAACTTGTATCGTTAAGGCAACGATAAAAATTATAAAATTTGTTTTGAAATATCAATGTAAATATGTGTTGTTTAAAATAAAAAGATTTTCATAATTTGTATATTTGCTTTTTAGGTAGATAATAGACCACTTGTTATTACTACGCTTACTTTATTTAAAATTATATTACATGCATTTTGGGAACAAGTACAAATATGAAAGCACTGAAATATCAAAATACAATCAAACACAACTTGCAATTTTTACCACCTAAATAAAACAATAACGGAACAAATATAAATTATTTTTCTCTCTCCTATGCTTACTTGCTTATTCATTTTATAGGAAATTATAACACATACATATGTTAATGTCGCAGCATTCAGAAACAGAAATTGCGAGATGTGAATTTACGTTAGCGGCAACCAAGAATAGAATTTGAAATGACGTAAATTCACGTCAGCGGCAACCAGGAATGGAATTTGAAATTACGTGAACTCACGTCAGCGGTCGCGAATGTGTTAAAATAAATTAGCAAAGGGTGATGAAACCATCTTACATAGGGTTAGTAACTATAAAAGGGAGTCTACAACTCTCTTAATTTAAGCGTTGTATCAATTCAATGCAATGCAAGACTATTGCTTAAAGACGGTTTCGAGGAAATTCAGTTCTAATAAATAGCACACTGATCAATTGACCTTGAACTAACTTTGCTAATTATGATCAGAGGTTCTCTGCACAAAACAATAACATAGTATAAATGCAATCCTCATTCGAACTTTGTTGTGCGAAAAAAAACAGATGCATAATGTTTCCAAATAACATTTTTTCGCGATCACACGAGCGCAATTGTCCGATGGAACAACATTTAATCGTACTTAATATTGAGTGCGAACTTCGGTCAGGTTCTTTATTAATTTTATATTCGTAGAGAATACGAGAACTCCAAGGGATAATCCAGTGTTAAAGTGTTCCTAGTTTCAAATATCAACACTAATATATTTAACACAATATGCCCCTTCACATGCAATAAAAGCTTTAAAAAAGTCTTCCTCCCACTAGGATGTGTGTTATATTGTGGTATCCCGTATATAATATGGAACACGTTTTCTAAGATAGGTCTTCTTCTACGGTCCTTTTTGCATTTCCTCAAGAAATGCTTTATTATGTTCACAATATTTTTCTTGAAAATTGCAAATAGTGCCTAACATTTCCTGGAAAGTGTGATAAGAGGGAGGGGATACGAGAAATGACTGCATCCTATTTCTTAAAAAATTAATATCGGATCATATTTCAATATCTTACCACATAACTCGCAAAAATTAAAATAAATTGCAAGGAAAAAATCGATCAGAAAGGAAAAATCGGGCAGAAAGGTAATGAAGTAGTCAAAAGAAACTCCAAACTGTTGGCTATTATTTGCATCGGCAGTTATTGTTAAAAGTGTTAATAATATTGAGTTCAAAAAGTACTTGGAATTGTATCCATGCAATAATTTACTGTTTTTCTACAATTTGGTCCAAAGAAAATATAAGCAATATATTTCTTTTATAATGAGCCTGAGCCCTTGTCAATCTAATGCATTTTGAATTTTTGAATAATAGAACTCGAGATATTCTGATTTTTTTATACCCAGTTTGGGCCATCTTTCGGACTTTGAGGAGGGAGTTTTGGCTACTTTTGAAAACAAATTATTGCCTCACATATGGCTATATTTGTGCAAAGTTTGATCCTATTTGGCGTCTTCCCTCGTTAGTATGGATTATCAAAAAATTACCAAACACTTGTACTTCCTATGTTTATTTTTGATTGCAAATAAAACGTGTTCCCAACATTGCGCGGGGCGGAGGGGGAAGGAGTGTGCTTGGTGTCTTTCGTACATGGCATCGACATCCCACTCGAGAGATGTACGGCAAGATATTTATAGCTCAAATTGAAAATTTTGGGAGACCTGTGGACTTGACTTTGTTTCAGATAAAAACTGTGTCACATTAAACACTCACTCACTGTTGGAAATATAGTTTTCCGTTTTCTCGTGAAAATTAAGGAGTTTCGAGCGCTTCTCTGTTGCATGGGTGATGAAAAGTACTACTTAGATCTTTTTAGAGTTTAGATAAATTTTCCGAAAATACATTTCCGAAGTGCTAAGGAGGTCCTTTGCCGCATTATCATTATTTGAGTCTCATAATGTGAAATGTGCTCGTTTTTGGCAACCTTTAAAGCAGTGATTGGCTTTAATTTGCACTCAGATCTATACATAGGGTGTTAGTTCATTGTTTTTTTGTTTTTTTTTTTCAAAATACCAACTGCAAAAAAGTAGTAGTTGTGTATTTTACTGGGGTTATATTTCGGATTCTGAACTTCTGGGAAACCCTGTCGTCTTGCAGCAAAAATTTAATGCGATGTGTGGTATAAAATTATAGAAACAAGTATTTGATTCATTTTTGTATCTATTTTAATATTGTGATAAAATTTTAAGCATTCTTCAGGTAAGAGTTATCCTTTTCTTTTTTTCCTAAGAAAATTTCTCATAGGAAGTTCCCAGAAGTTTGCAGATATTGCTGTGATTTTAATGCAAGGTCAACAATTCTGCGAGACTAAGAGATTTAAAGCTTTTAAATACTAATTTTTTAAAAATACATTTCAAAATAAAAACAAAATTATTCTTTTATTTCCATTTAAGTAATGTTCCGAAATGCCCGGGCGCATCGAAGATAGCGTTGATTTCGCTCTTTGTTATCTGATCAGAATTAAACAAGTAAACAACAAGGTTTTCCGTTTTATATTCTTATCTATTTATTCAGTTAATAAGTAATATTATTTTTTTACAAATAATAGTGCGAAGACTAGTTCGAAGAATATTTTCGAGTAAAATAACATTTTAAATTTCTTTTCACAGCTCTCGACGATATAACAAAACAGAAGATGCATTCAGCTCGAAGAGATGCCTTGCGTGGTTTAGGGAATACACAACAAAAGACGAGCCAGATGTGTTGGGTAGGACTTTTATTTGAATATGATTGAATATGTATTTTATAATTCTAAAGGACCTGATGGAATGGAGAAATTTTGTGAGGACATTGGTGTTGAACCAGAAAATGTCGTCATGTTAGTTTTAGCATATAAAATGGGAGCCCGCCAGATGGGCTTCTTTACTCAATACGAATGGCTGAAAGGGCTAACAGAGCTACAATGTGATTCCGCTGCAAAAGTGCAATCAAAGCTGGAATATTTGAAAAGTCTGTTAAATGATCCGAACACATTTAAAAGCATATACAGATATGCGTACGATTTTGCTAGGGTAATTCGATACACTCTATTAGCATTAGTCGGACTTGTATATAATAAACGTTTCGCTTTTAGGATAAAGATCAGCGCAGTATGGACATAGAAACAGCACGGGCTATGCTGCAATTACTTCTAGGAAAACACTGGCCGCTATACTCACAGTTTGCACAATTTCTCGAGCAGTCAAAGTACAAAGTTATAAACAAGGATCAGTGGTGTAACATCCTCGAATTCTCACGAACCATTAATAATGACTTATCCAACTATGACATCGACGGCGCTTGTAAGTATCCTTCTTGCTTGCAACATAGTTTAAATTTAAAATCTTAATTTTAATAAAATATTTTAGGGCCCGTGATGTTGGATGAGTTTGTGGAATGGTTACGGCAACAACGGAGCACCAGTGCAACAAGCTGAAACTAATATTTGCCCGGAAAAAATCTCAACTAAGTTATTTTGCCGCAAATACAATGGCAAACTCAATAGTAAACAAGTAATTTATTAAAACAAATCGATATGCATTCAAAAAGTAAACAAAACAACTTTCTAACGACATTAGTAATGTACAACAACGCCATATACATAAACGGTCTAACCAAAGTGATCTCGTCTTCTTGAGCATTTTATACGTTGAAGTGAGAGTGACATATTCGACACGAAGGCGACTGAGTACTAATTATAAACAGAACAATAATGGGACTTTTTTATGTAATAGTGTATCGAAAGCTGAGTTGAAAACGAAGCCTTATATATACATTTTGTCGACTGCTGCGTATAGCCTGAGTTTCCTCCGATAAATTGTGGATTTGTAATCGCTTAATAAAATCTGAAGAGTTTTTTGCAACAAACAGATCGCACATTTTTTTCTTCTTTTGTTAAGAGAGATTTTCGTACCGCGACTTAGAACTTAGTGTGTTGTTTTGTGATGGACATTATAAATGTTTCGAGTCACTTATCAAGTAGCCCCTAGAGATCCTGGCCAGAAGTCAAACCTAAATAAAGTAATTGTTTGTGTAGCGACATTGTGTCCATGTACCCTCATTTTGAAACATCTGTAAACATCCCCATTTGTTGTATTAAAATCAAATTTATTCTGGTAAGTTAGATACGTAAAAGTAAAAGCTGTGCTGTTTGCAATAAACGACTCAATTCTTAAATATGTCAATGGACTTTTTATTGTAAATAATTTTTTTGTTGCAACACCTTTTGTTTATAATTTAAATAAGCGGTCCGTAAAACTGGCTACGATTTAATTAGCTGCTAACCTTCTTTTGAGGCTTTCTCATTAGATTACGTCTATATACGGGATTTTGATTCCTCTTTGACTATATCAAGTCGCTAATGCTTAAGATGTTGAGGAGATCTTTGTATTAACTCCACGAAAGCACTAAAACGTCTATTAATATTTTTACGAGTCAACTACTTTTAATCTCTTCCGTAGAACAAATGTTGCTAACATGTAGTGCGCTTTACGGTTAGTTTAGGTTGCAGCTATTCAGCCAGGTGCCAGGTGCCCGGTTCAAAGCTTGCGAAAAGCATGAAAGCTTTCATTGATCAGTAGTAGTAAGGATATCCACGCTTTGGAAAATTTATTGCGAAACTTGAGAATTTAACGATAACAATATTAATAGCAGTACCCTTTCAAAGCAATGTTAATTTGCACCTTTCTTCTACTCTGTTATTCTTATTTGATCCAATAAAAACGATCACTTTAGATGTTTAACTGTTAAAAATGTCGATTGTGCTCTCCCTCGAGATTCTTCCCAGCACCACTGTTAACCGGTGGCATAATTCTCCGCCAGATTCAATAATATGGAAAGAGGGTGGAAACAAGTCTTCCTAGCAAGAGGAATGCGACATTTGCCGGGCAATAAGACGCAACAATGACTACAAAAAATAAGGTTCCAGTGTGTGCTTTTTTTACGTGAAAACTGTATTTATAATTTTTTTAGTGATTAAAAACCAGCGATCAGCATTTTTAAGTTTAGACACAATTCGCTTCCTAAAGATTTTAAAAAGTGATTACGACAAACTCTAGATTTATCTAAGTAATTCAATTCGTTTTATGGATATCGCCTGAAAGAATTATCGTTGGCAACGCAAACGTTGTACGATATCATCCTACTTGTATTAACACTTGTTATGGCAGAGAAGACAACGAATTAATATAATTTTGTATTACGAAAGTATTCTTTATATACTACCGTATATGTATAGATTCATTAATAATAAAATTACAATTGCATTCCTTAGCCCCAAAATAATCATCCGTCGTAATGGAAGGATTAGTGATCAAGGTCAACTTTAAACCTGTTTACGTCAAAACCCCGTTTTAAAACAGCGCTGTATGATTGAATCTATTCTTTTTTTTATATAGAAATTAAGTTTTACTTTTAATTACTGGCCTGAATTGGGCACTTCAATAATTTATTTATGGAATTTGTTAGATAGATTTCTGCAAAAAATTAAAATCTTCTAATACAATGATCTGTTCCCACCACAATTTGGCTAATTCCTCAAGTACGATGTAATAAATAACTCATAAAGACTAAATTTTGTATTTTTTGAAAAAGTGTAATATTTCTTCTGCCTTTTCAAAACCTATTTAAACTCCTCCACACGTTTCCTATTGCCAAATTTATGGACGTGCGGGGAACTGCCCGTTCCTAAGGGAAATGGCAAATACATAAGTACCACTCAAACGCACAAGTACTGCAACCGTCGCGAATGGAAAATAAAAGTTTTGTATAAACACAGAGTCGCGTGGTACTTGAAAATACCAGAGTTCAGTCAAACCTCGCTAATGTGGCGTACATCTTTATGCAAAAGACGAAGCTTTGTTTAAAAAATTTTATTTACAGTACCTATCAGCTTTCATTTTGCTTCTCCGATCTAGAAGCACCTCATGCAGATTGCCCTCTACTTTAGCGGCTTCCAATTCTTTCTTGTCGGTTCTATTGATTTTAATCTTTTTGTCTTGGAACTTTTGGAACTTTTTGCTATGAAAAAACATATTTATAAAACCTCATTCGAAGTAAACTTGTGAAGCAACTTACACGTAATTGATCTCGATCTGCGACAGGTCTCCCTTTTCTTCCGGCGGAGGCTCATCGTCAATTATTTCCCTTGGGGCAGAACTGCGAATGACCGCGATTTCAGCTTCGCCAACTTTCTTCCGCAGAGCAACACAGGCATCGTCCTCGGGATCTATCGACATAAAACAGCCATTTTCGCCGAGTAGAGCCATTTTGCCGTTCTTTAGTGGAATGGAACGATAGAGTAAATTAAGCTTTACATTAATGGTTAAATGGATATCCTCACATCGAAAATGGGCTCCCACTGCTCCATAGTTCCCACGGCATCCGATCTTCCTGTTACCATACCATCCTTTTCCACCTTCAAGTACTTCCCATACCCTGATTTAAAAGCAACTTTGTTTTCGTTTATTGCAAATGCTGTGAATATTTCCTCTGGTGCAGGACCGTCTCCCTCATCGTGAGGCGGTCCCAGCGTAAATAGGCCGTTGTCGAGCGCTTTCACATACGTTCTGTTTCCAAACTGGATAGCGACCGATCCGGTTATATCGTTAATTTTAGTGGCTTTCCACCATCCGCCGTGCTTAAGGGCATCTTCGTCTATGACCGTCCGGGGCTTCTTTTCGCCCTTTTCCTTCTTATCCTTGTGCTTGCGCTTCTTGGATCTAGAAATATTAGAAGTTTAGGCTGTCAAGCAGATGGCAGTCATGCTCACTTTTTTTCGCCTTTTAACACCAGCTTCCCAGTTCTTACGTTTTCATATTCAGACATCCTTCAAGTTTAGAATTAAACGTAAACAAATTCGAACTCTTCTGTTCCACTCAAGTCAAGTCAATTTTTACTTCAGGCCTCCTATAAAACGCTTACATTGGTTATGACAAGTTGACAATTCTGCCTTGAATGACAACAAGCGATGACCTAGAACTGAAGTATGTGCAAGACTAGACGAATGAAATTTCGTACTAGAGCAAGAAATCAGCCGAATCTTCGAACTATTACAAACATTTAACGCGTTGATATCGTGAAGATTTGCACTTTGGTATTTTAATTTCGCTTTCGTTTGTGGAGGGAGAATATTAAGAAAAATAGCTGAAGTATTGAGAATATTCGAGTCGTTTATTATGATCTAACAGATTTACTTTTAACAGTTGGTAAAAGACTCAACACAAAACATGCAGTCGAATGTTACACTTAAAATCCATTAGAGTAAGTTATTATAACAATTTTTATAAACTTAAACTGATCTACAAATTCAGAAGTGGAATTCTAAATCTATATTAACGACGAGGACAGTAAAATGGGAAAATCTGTATTTGGATCAAGCAGCAGAAATTAAAACCGTCTATTTCTAAAAAATTAGCGATCAAAAGGCAAGGCAAGGCTGCTTTTTATCTACTTTCGAGTTTCAATTCAGAACAGATGTTTAATCTATTGACAGTGGAACTATTTTTTGCTACTATATATTAACATTTATAAAAAATCAAATTAAAAAAAACGGTATCCTCAACTCATCAAACATTGTTAAAGGGTTAAAGACGCTTTCGAAAAAATGGATATCGTCTAACTTAGTCGAAATTGAACTGAAGGTTCTAAAAGAGAAAGAATATCACTGTACACTGTTTATTGAGCTAAACATGAACTTAGACTTGAACTTAGACTTAAAACTGAAACTTAAAATAGTCTACACATTCTACACATTGGACTTGGACTAAGTCATTGAAAAAATGTGGTCGTACAGGAGGATTCTAAAAGTATCATTGAGAGACATAGTGAACTGAACTGGAGTGCTCCTAAGCACTGACTGAGCTATGCAGAGGTAATACCAGCTCCTGTTTCTATATTTGATCAGTGGTTCAATGGTTGCAACATTTTTAACTAATATTCACACAGAACTATAGCTGCTTATTCGAAAGCATCATTTGCTTAATTTTTGAAATCATGCTCCGGGTGGTGAGCCTTCGGTTAAAAAAAAAATGATCAGATTTTCGTATTCTTATTTAATTTATCGAGATGTTAAATTTTTATAGTTGGCTGGTTAGGATTTAAATTATGCTTAATGCAAACTGGATCACTAAATTCTAAGTTGGTGACGAATTACACGATTATTTATCTATTTAATTTTATTTCCAAAACTTAATACATTTCAGTAATTCTTTCGAAACAAAGTAAGTAATACTAACAGATTGTATATACAAAGATTCGCTAATTCATCTACGACGCGATACGTGAGTCAGATTCGATCGCTTTGGCCAAACTTTTACAATACTCAATTTAAAATTTTTCTGTAAATGTGACCTCATCATGAGTTACTATTTAGTTCGCATTTTAGTTAAAAATATCGTCCTTCACTCACAGTGAAATAACTAAAAACTCTGTGAATGTATTGACTTTCTCTGTCGTGGCTACGAACTTAGTAATATTATAATGTTTTAATGGAGGTATGCAATGTTCGCGATTTACAATAAACTACCTTATATAGAGTTTTATAAAGAGAGTTTGCCTTGTGGGCTGGTTTGAGGCAACAGTTTTCTTTTAAAATTATAAATCCACCTCTTACCCTTGCGTAACTGATACGAATTTATTTATATGATTTATTTTGAAAGTTGAGAAAACAATGAAATTCAATATGAAATAAAATGAGTCAAAAAATGGAAACATTAATTAATTTTTTACTATAATTTTATATTGGTAGTGATAGTAAGAAACAAATTTAAAAAATTTCTGTATTTATTTAAATATTTTACCAAATAAGCAACATGGGTGAAGTTTCACTGTAAGAAGCGCCAGTAGGATAAATGATTCTTATAAGATATGATAACGAAAGAATTACTTTTTGTATAATATTAGCACATACCTGTGATTTTGATCTTTTTGAGATAAATTATTCATGGGTAAGGTCGTGGGTTTCAGTAAATAATGTAAACGTTTCTTCCCTGAAAATCATATACTGCTTATGAAAGGGTAGGTCTAAGCTATCTCCAAATGTTTTTTTATATGTTCCAATTGCATCAAAAAATTTACAAGAAGTAGACAGCGAACGACTTATGGGCAGAAAGAAATGCATCGATCGATAACCAAGCTACTCAGTCCTACTCTAAATGCTAAGCAAATTTAAAATCTTTATTAAAAAGTCGTTATAAAGAATTCAGACATTTTACAGAATTCCACCTGCTTGTTAACAGATCTAATGATTTAAATGACGATTAAGAATTATTTAAGCGGGTTTCAGTAAATCTATCTTTGTTTCTTTAAATGAAGAAAATAAGTTAACAGAATAGAAAAAAAACACATTTAAAGTTTCCTTAAAATCCATTCATGACCATATTTTTTAAAGATCGTAGAAAAGTGAAGTGTAAACAAAAATTGCTATTTTTTACTCTAAACATCAGAACTTTTTGTTTAAATTGAAATAAGTAGAGTAATAAAATTTTATTCGTTTTTTAATGCTATTTACGAAGTGGACTAAATATAAACTTTAAATTCCCGCGTAAGCGATAATAACCTAAGGTAATAGTGAAACTCCAATCATATCCTACTTACTTTTCGTTAAAAATAAAGGCATCGATGTCTCCCCTCCGTAAGATTAATTGCAGTGACACTTTGAAAATTTTTCTTTATTTGTGGTGCCTCTAATTGCCGAAAATGTTCGGAGAAATGATTCGCTGAAAGGGAAACCAAACTTGCCGAGACGTGATTCAAATTTCAATTACTCCATGGATGTGCTGCCTAAGTAATATTGGTACGAAATGAACCCTAAAGTTAAACTAGATGGATATCGGCCAATGTCACGTCTTGACCTCTTCAGTACGCTGGTGGAATGGCAACGTACGACACTGCGGTTATATAAAATCAGTTTGGATCACAATTACTATCAGTTTCGGCTATCGATCCAAATCAGTACAAGCTTAGCTATTGAACGAAAAAAATGGATAAAAATACTTTGTGCATTTTGGCGGCTATAGTTGCAGCCTGTAGTGCCGAAGCTCCACTATTTCGGCAACAGAAATTAAAAGGTGGATTCCTGAGTCGCTTGGAACAGTCAGCAGGACAGCGGTCATCTGAAACTTCTGGACCATATCCAGCAGCACAACCTGCTTACCCTGCGGCCGGGTATCGTCCTGATATAGCCTTCAACTTGCCTACTGAAAATCGACAAGTGGAACAAGATGCCATTATTCCTGCTCAAACATATGGAGCTCCAGCGCAGCAGTATGGAGCACCTAGGGAACCCACCACTCCTATACCTGACGATGAGTCCTCTGGCGAAGAACCTGAGTCTGAGTTTGAAGCTGTAGATCTCCAAGGGAATCAAGTGCAGCGCATAACTGAGGGAGAAGAAGACAAGACACAGCCCGAACAACTCTACTACGTCCAGCTTCCCAATGGTGTGGTGCAACAAGTTGCTCTCGTTGATCAGCCACAGGTGTTAGCAAACTTGCAATTCCAGTCGCTTGTTCAAGCCGAACCAGTTGCTCTCCTTAGCAACTCGGTGGCAAATGGGAAGTCGTTTTCCTACACATCCCAATATCAGACTTGGTAGTCGACAATCCACCTGCCTGTCCTTACCTTACCTATAGTATTACCTCACACTCATTCATTTCAGATCCATCATTCTCTTAATTTAAATTGCATTTTTCAAACTATTTTTGTGATATACCTACCTACATGTATTTGTTTTTGTTGTGAAGTCAATAAAGTGCGCAAGATAGAAGTTTTTTAATTATTCAATCCTCTACGGATATTTGTGCATTTTCGCAATTTAATTAAGTGGCGACCAAAATGCAAAAATAACTCTTTTTTCTCGCAATGTTCGTCGAACCACTAGAAATAAACTACGAATATGAAACTGAATATTTGACTAAGTACCTGCGGTATTTTTGCTTGAATTCATAAAAATTCATACCCACGGGAGCGACAACTCAGAGGGCTTTTAGCACGTGAATTGCCACGACCAGGGGCAGGCTCTTTATCATTTAAATTGAAAGTGGTCCCTTAAAATACTTTTGATTGTTTCACAGTTGTAGAAGAAAAATACTGGTTTTAATTACCGCCTTTAAATTAATTTTTGGTGAGTTCGCACGCAGGTGTACAAAAGATATGGTGGATTTATATTTGTTTTCTAGTGAAGGGGAAAATATGGTCAAATTAGAACGTTAACTGTACATTAAAATATGAGGCATTTATTAATTAAATTAATGCTTAATGTAGAAGCTAAAAGAAAACAAGAAAGGAGTTTTTTTTAAAAATGGACTTAGGTCACTTTTACAATAAACGGTTCAAATAATAATTTAAGTCTTAAGATATTTTCAAAATATAACTTTTTACAAAACAAAGTACGTCATATGAATTAATTTAAAAGAATATGAATTTCTAATTTATTCATTAGTTAAAACCCCCATAAACTACATATGTATACATTTTCAGTATCGCCGTGGTAAATCTTTTCGTTTAATATCTATCGATAGTACTGGAAGAACACAACATGACGCCAAGCATGCACATAACGACGTTTCTGGCACTGAGACATTTCTAAGTATAAGACTATGCAAGTAGAGAAGTTGATTTCTTGAGGGACCAAAGTGAAAACCCTTTTAAGCTTCATTTTCACAAATTATGTAATCAAACAGAATATGCCCGATTCTATGAGCTATGTATTAAGAAATGTTAAATAAATAAACTGAGTACGTCAAACGAAAATATTAATTTTTGAAAGTTTAGAGGGGAAAAAAATTGAAAAGTGGTGTTTCCTTTAATCTTAGACAATTTTAGAAATACAACACAAATATTTTGGTTTGGTAAGTGCGAGTTTGCTAAAAAAGTTCAAATTGCATATTCTTTGTATCGTATTTATTTAGAAAACTAGGTTTATTCACTTGTTCGTCAGTTCGTACATACGCCGCAACAGAATTTCTTCGTGCGGAATCAAACATATTAAATGATATTAAAAACATGAATGCGAAATCTGAAATACGAAATGACACAAAGTTCCAAGTATGTTATAAGTACATATAACATTTGGTTTTTATATTATTTTAACCCTTTATTTGACACGTTTCAATACTTACATAAGTACTTAAAATATTTATATACTTAAAGGAAGAATATATAAAGAACTAGCCAACCAACCGACTCAACAATTTTACATTAGGTAAATTCCATATGCTATTGGTTACTGCCGCTGCCAAAATTATTATGGAAAGTTTTTTGTTTCTACTTTTAAAGTGCGCTATTTCGAAAATGCTTGATTAAAACTGATAGGTATAATAATACACTCATATAATCATTAAACAGTTTTTGATTTTGTTTTTAATAAATAAAAATAACTAAGCATAAAAACGTATCTACTTTTGAACGTTTCGACCATGAATGATCGCCATCTTTTAAGAATTATATCAACATCTTATAAAGTAGTTTTCCTGCTATTTTTCGAACTATCACTAAAAATAAAAATTTGAAAAGGAGATAATCGCTAGAAAACTATAGCGGCTTGTAAAAAATTTAATAAGTTGTTTTTGTCAAATTTAGTTCGACTTTTAAGTACCTACATATGATAATAAAGAAATATAACTCAATCATTGCAATACTAATGTACTATTAAATAAATCTAATTGGAATTTTTGTATTTGTAAGCTGGTCTGAGTTCCAATTGTTTTAATAAAAATTGTTTGTTTAAAAGTGTTTTGGTCCAAAGTGCTATCCTAATGCAACGAATATCGGCGTCGAAGTTCTGTTGTTCTTTTTGTTTTTCATTTATTCTTGCAATTATGAGACTTAGCACGGAGATAAGTTGACAGTCTAGAGTCCTGGCGTGGTAGTCAAGTTAGACATTGACCTTTTTTTCTTGTCTAATTGCAAGTCGGTTTGTTTTTATTAACTAACTAGTAACTTAGCCTGTTGCGGTCACCAGTTTTTTCAATAGAAATGTTTTTTTATTTTTCAAGTAAAACGTTAATTTTAGATAAAGAAACAATTGGATCTTGTAAAAAAGGCCTTTTATTTGTCCATAAATTTTTATGAGGTGAAATCGCAAGTACTTGATAAACAGTAAAAGATTTCTGGCGTGGGGTTTCACGTTCTTATTTGGAGTTGAACCACAACGGGTTAAAATAACTTATTACATGCTTTTCATTTGATAGAATAAAAAAATTATTCCACATTGTCAATAACAGGAATAAATTGAAAAATAGTATTAGGCTTTAGAAACTTGCAACAAATAAGTGAACCCAGTGTCCAACATTTAGGCACTAGGCATTCCTATATTTATTCCAATAGCAGAAAATGCACGAAAGAACTTTCAAATAACGTACTAATTGAACAGAGTTAAATTTTAACATGAATTATGCAAAGATTATATTTATTATTTCATATTTTAAATTCATGAGATCCTAAGACCCCTATCGTCTTTAATTTGGCACAGAATGTAGTAATATAGAAAAAGAACATGTCTTAAATTTTATGTTTGCAGTGTCGTCGTTGCCCAGCAAATATTATAAATTGAATTAAGTGCTGACTCGTTTCATTTATTTCCCTCTGAATGATCAAATGTGTTCACATGAGAATCTTGAAATGTCTTAAGATTTATATTCAATAAGTCTGAACTAAACCTATGCTTTTTACATTATTTTTATACATATATTGCCACCATACTAATTTTAATACATTACACGCAACGTTCAAGTAGTATTATAATTTTAAATGGTAAGATTTGCATCAAGCCCAAATTGCGTTTAAAGTAATAAATAATTGCAAGATGCCGAATTACAGAAGCTATATTTCTTCAAGGTACTTTATAACAAACAAAATGACCGTAGACATTGAAAATCAAATAGTTACTAAATTTCCAAACGACTAAGCATTGATTCACTTTAATTAGCATTGGGTCAAACTTTGTCAAAAGCAGCACGTAGAGCTTCATTAGTATGCTCCGGAGTATTTCTGTATGGCCATAAACAGCCTAAAAAGGTTCAAGAGAGACGTGCGATTCTTTGTCCACTACTATTTCGAACCGCACTCGATTAGTGGCTTTTTAAAAATTCCTACTGTGCTTATTTATTTTGTTATATCGTTAGAAATGTCGTCATCAGCAAACATAATTGTGGAAACTCCGAAGAGTGAATCATCTTTGGTAAGAAAATCCTCTTGAGCTAATTACAAAATGCTATGAGTCACACGTAATTTATTCGAACACAAAAGAACATAAAGCACAATTAAACATAAATACTCTAACCTAGGAGCTCTCTACTTCAGAGAGGAGTAGGAAAATATTTCAGGTGCTAATCCGTCCGCCAAAATTGGTGGAGGAATAACTGCTGGGACACTCTGGAGATATCTGGAGTCGGGCACTGTGGTCACGTAAGATACTCGGTGAAGAAAACTGCTCGGCACCTGTACAAAGTAAACACCTGTGTCGGGCTGTTCTGGATCCTTTGGAGACCCATCTCCTGTATCCCCTTCGGCCAAGTCGAGAATTTCAGAATCTGGATCGACCTGGATCTGAGTTTGCTTATGGTCTTCAGGCGCCTTAGTCGTTTCAGCTTCTTGCCCAAACGGTTCCTTCGGCGTTGTTGGCTCGGTTGCTTCTTGAATTTTTTCCAGCAATTTTCTGCGAGGCAAATTGTCCCCGTATTGGAATGCCTTATCAGTTTCTATTTCCGGATTCAGTGTTTTAGCTTCCTCTGTAGGACTATCGGTTACAGGAGTGGCAGTAGTAGTCGAGAGATTCTCCTCCTCATCCGCATCTTCTTGTCTACTGGCTAAGTTCTCCGGATTTATTTCACTTTCGGTCTGTAGGTGCCGTGCTCGAACAGAGCAGAGAAGAACCACCGCCAGAAGCAGAACTACAACTTTTATGCTCGACATTTTTTGCAATTCAATTATTCTGCAGAGTTCTTAATGAAAACTGATTCGGTTCCCGGTGGGCACCGTCTTTTTATAGTAAGGAAATGCGGATGTTCTATTGCAGCAATTAGGCGGTACTTGCAGGTTTACCTGCTCGTGGATGAATTTAACTCACGTTCTATCCGGCATTGAACAATGTTTTTCACTTGGTCGGAGTTTAGTGCTCTTTTCGGGTGATTCAAGCTCAGTTTTGAGTGCTTCAAATTTATTCAAGGGTGGAATTTAAGGGCATTTGTAAATGGGACCCATTACACGAGCATATTGATACGGAAATATCGACAGACCGATAGTGGAGCACTACTGAATTATTTTGAACTGATGGTGGGGTAGACGAAAAGCTTTGAGCAGTAGACTACGGCTTATTGTACTCAACTTTAAACGAACTTTTTATAAATAAATGGATCTCATTAGTTCAAATAATTCATTTAATTTATTCAATATGAATATAACATTATGGACTTTTCAATTTTGCACATAAATTAATTATTATTTTTAATTAGATTTAAATTAGATTGAAACGAAATTCTCTTAAAACATTATTTTTCAGCATAGGAAGTCCAGATTTTTCATAAGCAATATAGAAAAAAACAACATTTTATTTTATATTTCATGATAAGACGAATTTCTATGATTTACAAATAACTTTAAAAATTGTGAAAATATTATAACTTTAGTTAGTCCTGCTGTGAAGTTTTCTTAAATCCCATACTTTTATTAATTCATAATGCACGCATTTACGAAAGTTTTGAATGGTTTATGTTTATTTCGGAATCGCACCAATTATGAAAACAAAATAGAAAAAAAACATTGAAGACCAAAAGTAAAATAGAAAAAAAACATTTAAGACAAAAGAAAATTTTTTCAATTTAATCCATTTGACTAAAGTGGTTCTTATTAGTACATTTCCAAATTTCAAGATATTGCAAGTGTAGAGTAACGTTTAAGAAATATAAAATTAGTATTATTCATGATGCCTTTTTAAAATAAGCTTATAGATTTTTAGAGATCTGTGCCAAGAACACGTTAGTACAAGTCTTATATCTTCAGGAAATAATTACCTTCAATAATTAATTGTAAAATCGACTTCGAAGTTAATTTAAATATGGATGGTTAAAACAATCTTTTAGACTGCGAAGTTCGAAACGAGCATATTTTATAACATCAGTTTTTGAAGTGCAAAAGTTCTTTTATAAAAATATTTAAAAAAAAAACTTGCTAATTTTTTTAATTAGTGAAAATATAAACAGGAGCTTGTAGCTTGTTGTGCTTTTATGTCTTAAAAAACAGCTTGTTTCATGATCCTCTAAAATTCTTAGAGTACCTTAAACTATAGCAACATCTCCCTATCGCAGGAGTATATTTATCCTCCCTATTCTAGGAGTATATTTAAATTAAATTCCAAGAATTAACTTCAATAAATTAAGAACTTAAGTTAATATTTTGAATTTCTTTGAAACGCATTCCTTCCTCTTCTTAAATTGGGAGATTGTTGAAGAATTTCTACTAAGCACTACTTGAACAAAATTTTTTATATTCATCGTTTTTTCTAGTACATGGGAGGAGCTTGAGCTTGAGCTTGCAATTACTAGTTTAAGCCACGTTATATAATCGTTTGTTATTAAATAACTACTTTTACTACTTTTAATAATTACTTTTACTTTTTTTTATTAAAGCTTTCGGTGTGTAGAAGTAGTGATAATCCCCGGTAACAAAGGCCTTCTTTTAAATTTAACATTTTTGATACGCATATTATGAAAAGGTAGATTTACCGAAAAACTGTCTTAGATATGTTCTTAATTGTTCTTGAAACGATTCTGCGTTGAGATTTCAAAAATTATATTATAGTTATTTGTAGTATTCCTGATCCGGATATTAAGTAGGTAAAATACGTTGTAATTCATTCACGCACATGTATCTACTTGCCATTCATATGTTCAAATTTTAATCTAAATTAAATCTAAATGTTTAGCAAGAAAAGAAATGTTATCAAATTTTATCAGATCTCGTAATAGACGATTTAGAAGACAGCAAAAGATTTACTGATAACTAATAAGAAACATTTTGTATTGTGTTGTTATGTTATATACATCTATCTTGGAACATCTAGCTTTACTTCTCATTCGAAAGTATACGTTTTATTTATCTTGATCGGTACAAATATATTTTTAATAACCCCATTTGTTTTTTTTTTCGCTAGTCTGAGTTGAAGGTCTCATATTATTGATATCTATGATTTTATTTTCCTTTATTTATTTTCCCGTTTTAGGAATCAAATTTACAAATTATATATCAATACATAACTTGATTAGTTCGAAATAAATTTTATAAATATTTTAGAAAAGGAAAAAAATTTAAATGTCAACATTAAATCATGGTAGTACATAATTCTATATATTTATTTACTATAAAGGGTATCCCAAGTCCAGAAGTTGAAACTCAAGGAGCGTAATTAAGAGGGCAAACCTGAACTTTTTAATTATATGAACATAGCTCCGAAATCCTTTACCTATGGAGATAGACATTATAAGACAAAATAAAACAAAATTATGATATATGACAAATGATGCGGTAAATATTTCCCAATCACCAAAGTTTCGTGTAAAGCCGTAATTATTATAATGATTAAGAAATTCATTTAGTGTATGTTCATATAAATTTAACTTCTTCAAAAACAAATCTGATTACATATTCACTGATCGAGCTCATCACATTCCTACGCACAAGAGCACGATATGAGTTCACTTTTATGTATTTGCCTACTTTTGATCAATCAATAAGTTGTGTTGAGATGATGTAACGAACGGCTGGTAAATAGGTCAGACTGTGAGAACAATTAAAAGATATTAAAACAAAAGAAATGCGCTGAATCATTCAGATGCAAGTTAGAAAGTTTTGACGCTCTTGCCTTCAATATTCTAATTATAGCTCATACGAAAAGTGAATACAAAGTTGATATTAATTGGGCACCATCGATGATTTATAGTAACAACCTTAAGCGCTGACGTACTGAGGTCACCAAGGTACGTTTTGTTTGGACCTCACAATGTCAGCCAAAAATTAGCTTGTCCAAAATTGCTTATGGTTGGTAACTTCAACATGGGGAAGACTATATAATTTCTACAGGCATATTTTATTCTTCAGTTCGGTCTGAGGGTTCATTCTGTAAAGCATTTCTGTAAGGAATATCAATTAAAATGAAAATACTGCATTTGTTTGTTATTGCTGGTGTTCTCATTTTCACAAACGCTGAACCGCCGAGATTTCGCCCGCGGAAATCACGATTTAGGTTTCAGCAAAGATTCCAGCGCCAAGAGCTAGAGAGTACAACTGTAGTAAATAACGCCTCTGATTCAACAACAAATCAACCGGAAGGAGGACCCTACCCAACAGCAGGAGCTCCTTATCCAGTTGCAGGATATCGACCGGGAAGAGCTTTTAATTTACCCACCGAAAGCGATAATTCAACAGACATCCCAACAACAACGGACGCGTCCGATATTGGTCCTTATCCACCATCATCGGGGCCTTATCCACCATCCGGATGGAAGCCAGAAGGTCGACAACTAACCCTTCCAACAGAAGAAGAAGGAACTCAACCTCCTCAAACATACGGACCACCTCAAGAGGCTACAACAACGAAGGCACCTGAAGGGCCGTACTCACCTTCAGGTGGCCGAAAACTAGTTCTTCCGATACAAGGTAGAAACGTGAAGCCTTCTCAGTCTTATGGAGCTCCTTCCAAGAAGTATGGGGCACCTGCGGGAACATATGGGCCTCCTCAAGAGTCTGGAACTGAATCACCTATTGACCCTGATGATGATGCAGTTGCCATCGATGCAGACATCCTGGATGAGGTGGGACAATCGTCAAGGAATAATCAGGGATTTTACTTCATTGCCTTGCCGGATGGTACTGTGCAGAAAGTTTCATACAACAGAACTCCTGGAGGGAAAATTCTCTTAAAAGCAGAGGAGGTTGGACGCAAGGCAGAGGCCCTAGTCTTGGAAAACCAGCCTGCACCGCGAGTGGTTTCTTTCGTGCAGCATTACCAAAGTTGGTAAAGTTATCTTCAAAACTTCTTCTTGTTTCTATCAAAGTAAATTTAATAAAACATTAAAAGGAAGGGGAGCTTCTTAACTTTCAATTCCTGCCAAAAGTCTGTCGGGACTTCTGAATCAGGAAGTCCATGGATTTTTTAGCTACTCCTTTTTTTGGCTGCTTCTGTATGCAGCCTTGCACCTCTGGCGACAACGGTTTCTGAACCCTACCGAAGTGGAACGTTTTTACATTTAAAATCCTGGACATTGTCGCAGCCCGCAGGATCTTATTGCTGTTGGGGTATCTTTGCATGAAATGAACCGAACCTTCGGTATGCCGAACGTGACATTTGCCTAATAGCCTTCGACATACCACCGAGTCCGTGTTGTGTAGTAGAATTTATCCCGGGCCTCATGCACTACACGAAATTTGTGGAGCATGGGCCCGGGTATCCCTTAATTACAAGCCATGAATCTTGGGCGAAAAAGGGAAGTTATTGATGTCGGAATGGACCTACCTCAGCTGGATTTAAGTAGATGAATGCTTACATACAAATTGGGGTTAAGCCAAACAAATAACAATAAAGAAACCTGATCGAAGTTTGTTTTGGAGCTGCCTTCAAAGGGGTCCTTCGGGATCAAAACAATTTTAATTTCAGCTTCACATGCGACCGTTTTGTGGTAATGAATGGGCATGTTTTACCTGAAAGTCCTAATTTGGAAAGATTCTTTTGTTACGCCGGAGAATGGGCTAAATGAAACTAAGTAAGGCAGAAATTTTATTTTGTTTTCAGATTTTTTAGGTTACCTGAAGCATTACGAAATTAAAAGCTACGCGATGCCCTAAGATTTTTTGTGATGTATTAGGAATATTGTTACAATTTTCTCTCACATTTTTATTTCATAATTAATTGGACTTTAATAGAATTTCCAAGATTCAAACTTAAATGTAATACAATAGAATAATGTAATTTAGAAAGTTCTATTTATCATGCTCAGCAACATTTTTCTTTGGATACAATTTATTTTTTCAGTTTCTCATATTTTTATTATGTTATCCACTTTTCGCGGTGTCATAAAAAGCCCCTAAAAACAGATATTTTTCTTTTAACCCCTTATGACGGTGATATCTTAAATTCCAAGGGAAAGCAACTTTCAAGTATATTCCTTCCTACGAGGACAGTGTAAAAGGTGCCGGCTGCTAAACAAATACAATCCGTTGTTCTTGTTTGATGTTATATTTTCGGTCCCCCTATCAAATAACAAGAAGTATATTATATAAATAAAATCTATAAAGTTTTATCGTAAACAGCTGGGATAGATATTTTTTGGGATGTAAATATATAAGTATATGGTGCTTGGGAAAGTGGTATGTTTACTGTTCCAGGATTATATTTGGGCAAATCTGCAAATTGTTCATCTTTCCCATTGTTTTTCCTTCATTCAATTTTATTTTTTTACAGTAGCAGCAGAAACATGAAATCTGTTTCTTATTTTTAGAATAGACATTTTTATAAATAATCATTATCGTGTTGCCGATCCATCTAAAATCCCTTTTTCTTCTTTTTCATCTTATTGCCCTCTGATTCGTGTTAGCTCACGACGCAAATTTGAAACTTAAAAGATTTAAGACATTATACGATGTTGCGATTTCAATGACGTTCAATGAGAGATATCCCTATTGGGTTTTCTTAGGACCTCAGACATTTTCATATGAGCCCCCTATTTTAAAAGTTGACTAAAGACATTTTAAAAAAAATTATTTTATGTTATATTGGCTTTTTTAAAGAATATAAAAGCTAAAATTATGTGAAAGAGTAATATTTTTAAAAAAATGGGCATTAGCTGCTTTAAAAGCAGAATTGTATATATAAATGCGTAGTATAATGTAAATATGTGTGCAATATTCTATCATATCAGTAGAGATCTACTATTAAATGGTTCTATCAGAGGCCTAGAGGTTAGTTTCCACCATGTTTGTAAATCACAGCCACTAAAATTATTGCTTTGGCTTAATTTAATTTTACTTGTAAATATTTTCTATTTGTAAGATGACTTCATGCCCGTGAAAAAAATTTCGAATATTTTTGACAATGGAGAATTTTAATTTTACTGCACCTATTTCAATCAGTTCCATGGTAAGTAAATTTTCAATGTTTTAAAAAGGCAATATCCTTATGTTGAGAGTTTTGAAATTTTGGGAATGTTTGATTGACTTAGCTATTGTTTGACTGTTTTTACCATTAAAGGAAGTAAATTTTAGAAATTTTAAACACTGTGCGGTGTTAAAAACCAATATACTGTTTTTTTGTAAATTTCGGATGAAAATGAAATTATTTCTTAAATGATTTTCAAACTTGTTCAGTCATTAGCATTAATTTATCATTACCATTATCATTTTTTTAAGTTTTGGATTTTGAATGTGTTTATATTTCTACAATTACTTTTTCACTTTTTAACATTAGATTTACTAAGGGGTCATTGTGACCCCAATTGCATTTTATTCTATCACTTGTGGATTCCACAAATAGGAAGACATTTCAAAGTAATTTTCTTAAAATTATGAGATCTTTCTTACATATCCATAACCAAAATACTCATTAATATTAGCAATATATGTGGCCTTCAGTTAAAAGAAAAAGTGTGTACTGAATCTGTAAAGAGTATAAAATAACCTTTACATCTTTAAAAAACATGTATTTCACTCTATATTTAAACATAATAATTGATAATTGAATTTGTCACGAAATCTAAGATGCAACGTCTTCAAAAACACTTTAAAAGACACTGAAGACGGTGTATTTTATAAATATTTATTGTTCTTGTTTTATCGCTGCTATTGTTATTACATCTTACTCTTAAGTACGTGTAAATAATTAGAAAGTTACAATAAAAGCTTAAATTATTAAATTTAATAAGTTTAATTGAAATAGTGTCATCGTTCTTATTTATCTTCCTGCCTTAAGCTGATTTTTTAAAATTTCGCTTTATTTTTTATTTAATATATAAAAAATATTTATAATATGAATTCAAGTATATTCAATATTTTAAAAGAATATAAAAAATTTAAAAAACATATTTTTGTAAATAATTATATCTGAATAATTGCTAAACACTGTCTAAAATGTTTTGCGCATAAACAGAATACTTCGTCTATTTATATTTTAATTGGATACTCAATTTGAGAGGTGGTCAAATTGGTTTGCGTAAATATTGGACAGAACAATGCACGTCCTGATAATTCGGTTTGATAACTTGGTCGCTCGGTAACTTGGTCTATGCACTGCCATTTCAGATTTTGAATATTAAATTCAAGCCATAAATTATAAGCTCGTATTTCATGCGGTAAAACTTGGTGTGAAATAATTAAAAAATAAAAATTCTTCGAATCTTAAGAAATGCCTAAGTACTAAGTTCCTGAAATCCTTAGCCCGAAATAAATTACTTAACCCATGAGGAATGCGTCATCGCCACCTTCTTACCCTGTCTGAAATAATATGGGAGCAACGTATTGAAAGGAAAAGCATAAAAATTTCTACCCCAAAGAAGCCCATTTTTTGCGGACATTATCTCAGCCAGTGACATTCCCCCACTCGGCGACATTCAAAAAGATGATTTGTAGCTGCTTTTGTGCTCGGTTCTCATATAATAAGAGTTGCTCCTTTATTATCCCTCCGAAGGAGTATACTGGGTGTTCTATTTATAGAAAGCATCATTGTCCACATAATTCACGGTTATTGCCTGTCGCCAGCTCTGTCCTATTTGTGTCGGGCGACTGGACTAGTCTATATAACAACGACTATAACTATAACTACAACCTCAGCCACAGGCCATCCCTTATGTGGGTGAAAACCTCAATAAAAATTTTGCGGTTCCTCACATTGAATTCCCTGGCCACATCTAATCAGATCAAATACTCAGTGCAATGTTCGACCATGGAACAAGGATATGGCTATCGAGACTCCTTCTGGAAGTGAGCAATTTAACTTGTTGCAAAAAGACAGATTTTATTGTGAAATGCCATAGTAATTTTAGTTCAGCAAGGGATAAAAATGACACTTATTCGTCTCAAATTTTTACAGTGAAATAAAATCACCGATAATATCCTTATTTTTGTAGACTTTTTTCACGCTCAGTAATTCTTATGATACTATTTGGTTTTTGAATTAAAGCAAATGGCAATTGAATAAATAAAACTATTGGTAGATCTAAACAATCAACTGTAAAGTGCAAACAATATAATTTTTTTATTTTTAGAGGAATCATATAATTAAAATATTTAAAATATCTTCTGAAAACTCCGCATGATAACTTTTGAGAAAAAGTTTTTTTCAAGATTGGACCAACTGGTGGTCGACCGATGGATTGTCTACATGTCGTAAGAACAAAGTTGATATTTTTTACGATGTTAACAAAAAACAAAATTAGATTAAGGGTATATAAATAACACAGTGCCAGTTCCATCAATAATATATCGGACCGCTGACACAAATAGGGTTATTCCTCGAAAAATACATATTTGATTGCATTTGATCTTGCTATTTCATATCTGTTTTATCTGTTATTTTACGATAATTTTATTGGCCTAATACCTCGCCAATATAATACAATAATAAAAGTGATAACATATTTCACTCTATGAAATATTCCAATAAAATATAAAAGAGCACAATAAAGTAGATGGGTTCTGATGAAAACTACGTTATAAAGTATGAAACCTGACGTCCTAACCTTTTAGAGATTTCTATAAAACTTCGGCTTTTATTCACTTTTGTCAAGTTATAGGCCTTAGGTTTGGTCTTAGAACATGCCTATTGTCCTACAATACTTTACACATATTGTCAAATAATGATGTGAGTTGTCTAATTGAAGATGGCGACCATTTTTGAATTCAGTTTAAAATATGTATGCAGAATTTTTAACTACTTTCTTTGGCATCGTGTTTTTTCCTCTAATCTAATCTAATCTATCTGATCTAATTTTCTTCAAAATGAAATTGAATCTCAAAATATATGAATATTGTATTATAATATTAATATATAACATTATATAATAAATATAATAAATATATATACATATATATATATACATAGTAAATTAAACGAAATTGTTTAAACTTAATTTAAAAGTTTTCTTTAGAACTACCTTTTTCACAGCTCCGCCCGCATGGATGTAATGATTCTAATTTAATTAGTGCGAGTTAAAGCGAAAATTCGAGCAAATTCAGACAGGCAAAGGTTAAGAAGTTAGCCCTATGTTTTTATATATTTACATATGTAAGCACACAATATTCATGTACACTCTAAATCTTAAAATTCTTACAGACACATTAAATTCTTTTTAAGGGGAAGCTTGGTTTATAAAATTGAAAACAGTGTTTTTTTTTTAAATTATAGAACGAAATTATGAGAAATTTCAAAATTACAGCCCATAGAATGCAAGCGGACGGAACAGGTAGTCTTTAACCAAAACTTTAAACGCATTTTGCTCAAAACCTTATTTTTCAAACTTGTATACACGATAAAAAGAAACTATTTGACGAATCGACTTGATCCACATTTTTTAAAGATAATTACCATTTATTTTTACGATTTTTTTAATCAAAAATCGAATTTTTAGAATGAGTGCTTTTATCTTTTTCTTTCAGTGTCCCCAAAAAAAATAAATTTTATCCTTGTTTTAAAAATTTTCTTAGTTCAAATGGAATTTAATTTTGTTAAAAATAGTAAAATTTTTTGATTTATTGTTTCAGACAAAAATTACACTCGCCACCGTGCAGAGAGGGGAATAATTTCGGCGGCGAGGCTTCATATATAATTTCATAATAACGCTTTAACAAAATTATTTCACTTTAAATAATCTTTTTTCTTTCTTTTTAAATACACAATAAAACACGTTTAAACAAACAAAATTATTTGTTAATTATTACTTATATGAAAATTTTATAAAAATGAAGTATTTTTTAACATGCTAATCCGGGGCACCTCCTTAACCCTTTGATTTCAAGAAGCGGCTCTCAGTCGCCAGTCCAAGTATCTATGTTTTTGTTTTTTTCCTGTTTTATTTATTTTATGTATATTTTATGTGTATTTTGTGTATAAACGCAATGCTAGCTTGATTTACTTTTGGTGTGACTTACAGCCTATATTTGAATATGAATTGAGTGTGTTACGAAGTAAAAGCGTACAGACAGACTTTACATTTTATAAATAAAAGAGGATTTAAGTAAGCTCTGGATGAATTCATAAACACCTTTTAAAACTTCCAGCACAATTAACTGGATGTTCCGAAAATATGCGGTAACGTATGAAAAGGAAGCGTGAATTATTATTATTTAATTTATTATTATTTTCAATTCAATTGAACATTCAGCCGCAAGATTTTCCAGCCAAAAAGCAGGGCTTACTGGTGATGCCCATTTCCTCTTTAAATCACCTCTAGCAATGTTTCACAAAAACATTGACACTGATGGTAATTTAATTAAATCCACAGCGAACTTTTAATGGCTTCATCTTTAGAATGAAATCGCTTGCCTGGGACCGGGAATTCACTTTTATTGCTCGTAAAAGATCTCTTCAAAATTAGTTGATTAGCATTTGGGTGAAAGGCTTTTTCTTTCTCGGATTAAAGAAGTAGTAACCCTGCGAAAAACGACCACTTTAAAAATTTACGGGAAATTTTTCTTTTTCTGTGGTTTTTCTCTGAACTCTTTTTCAACCAATGTCGTTTCTTATTTCACTAATTTCCGTTAGTTATCTCAAGATTATTATTTGAATTTTTCGCCGGGTTTTATTAAACCACACTCTGTTGGGATGCCTTAAAATAATCATGAGGCCCATGGATGCTGGAGACAACCTTCAGTGCGATGTTTATGATCAAATAAAAAATTTATTACTGGTCGACCCATCAAAATTGCGGATTTATTATTCAAATAACAATTTACGAGCTCGTAACAATTGGGGACGTAAGTTAGTCACATGACTCAAGGAGCCCCAGAATGTTCTGTTCCAGGGTGACATCTATTTTGAGTGGACGATCAGAGTAGCCCAATTACTCATTTCGTATGTATTAAGCTGTAAAAGCGAGGCTATAAAATGAATGGGACTCTATCAAGTTCCCTTCGTTCATTTGTAAAAAAAGTAGTGTAAAATTAGTTTGAAGGATTTGATTATGCAAAATCTTTACTTTGCTACGACAGTTAACGTTTACTTTACACTTGCATAAAGTATTTCACTTTCGTTTGCTACTTCGTATTAAATGAAATTGGATTGAATTTACTTAATGAAAAATTTCCCGGTCAAATTAGTAGGACTGCTGTGGTTTTCTAATAGTTTCATATCTAAATTTATAAGATGGAATTGCTACCTTTATAAGACGGAATTGAATCTCTTCGGACTATATAAAGATAGCTTGAGTTGACGGTCTAGTTCGCATACAAGTACCATAATTTTAACAAAACAAATTTATTGTATATGTGCATATAATTATATATTTAATGTTAAAGCTGTTACGATGTAAGACACGATCGATATTTTGTTTATAGTATGAACATATTGGCAATAAAAATTCTGTTTGAATCAATTTGGTGATACAATACATCTGCATTGAAGGCCCAATCCGATCCGTGTTACCGAGTGCTTCAAAAACTATAATTTTTGTCTGATGTCAGAACAGACATTGAATTTAATGTTAGATGGGTAAAAACAGTAAAAAATTGCATTACGAAATTATGGAAGAAAAATGTTTAATCGTAAATAAATTTAATATCGTTATTTTACAGACACTTGATTTTCATACGTAGTCCACTCTTTCTGAGGCAGAGCATCATGGGCTTCATCCCAAAGTTTTTCACTTGCCCATTTCACTTTTTGCTCTGGTTGTTATAACACCAATAAAGGAAAATGTTCAGCAATTTTTATTGCGCTTTGCAGTTAATTTTACAAGAGATATGTTTGACACCATTTCATATAAGACAATAGTAAAAACATTCACATTTATTCACATTTATTTTTCATTTGATTGTTGTTTCATTGATTTTTTTTTAATGAGCAGCATCATCTGCTCCTATATATTAATGGTGTGAATCGAAATTTGTTTTTAATTACTTCTGATAAGAATTTGGAATTGGTTTAAAAAATAATGATAAAACTGGATCGTCTAGGTCTTTCTGGGCTAGTTTATATTACAATATTGTTGGAGATCACATTTAATTACATCCAATGTAAGTATAAACAGAACCACACAAAAATTCCAAAAATGTTTAAATTTGTAGTAGACGTTTGATTCTAATTAAAGTCCAGCAAAAAGATTAGAAAATTAGAAAAATTTAGAAAATAAAATGCACAAAAAGGCAGCGTTATAGTTCCATATATTACTTTAAGAAGTTTTAAGTTGAACTTCGAAAACTTCATTTAATTTACTTTTATATATTACTTTTATATATATATTTATTTATATATTATATGATTAAAGCTTAAAAGCTATCTCTCCATAAAAGCCTAAGTTGGGTACCTTCCCAGAAAAATATTGGTGCCTTAGGTAATATGGACTATCATTTAAAATGGCTTTTATATATTTTTCCATAATTTTATGCTACTAGGTTTTCGAAAAGTTGTTGAAAATAAATCACTTAAACTACAAACAACCTCTGTCTGCAATCGAATGGAAAAGAACCGGCTCTAAGAAAATACTCATTTTCTTAGCGAAGAAAAACGTTGAACCACTTACAGCTTCCTTAAAAACTGACTCTACACAGCGCAGTGAGTTTAGCAGACCCTTCACTCGAATTGGCAAATAAATATTTTGGACGCTAAGAAGCATTTGACCTTTGTATCAACTGTTGCTTTTTTTAGGATCTTAGAATTAAGATGGTTCTAATATCAAATTTCTAATTTAAACTCTTAATATGTTGTCCGGGTCCCATGTTTAATCGAAGAGAGTTAAAGTATGCTAATTTATCCGAAGTATTACATAAAGGAAAAAGTATTAACTATGTTTAAAGTAACGTGACTACTTACTCACATGCACATAATTCATTGAGTCTGAAATGGTAGACTCCATTGAGTTAAGTAAATTATACAAAAGTATTCAGCTAATTAGAAGTAAGAGTTACTTTTTATACGAAAAGTGTCTTTTTTACCTTTACAGCTGCCCAATATTTTTTGGCTAAAATATTTCAGCATATGAAATACTGAAATATTCTCTTAGGAAAGGTGTCTTGTGGAATAGTAGGTGTATAGACAGCACTAATGTTTCCCTCTCATTGATATCTTTGAAGAAGGAAATATTTTCTTACAACATGTTCCATCGCTGAGCTCTTCATTTCAAAAGACTGCCCAAAGTCTTACACAATATTCCCGAAAGCAATCATTTATCAGGCTCACGTATCCATCTCACAGATGGGAAATTGAAATCTTCCCTGGAACTGCAAAGTAACACGTGAATTCTCATTCATTGAAATTCCTGGTCATGATAACATGTTTTATCTCATTGAGGAGCCTCGACTTCTACACGGCTTCTTAAGTGGGCATACCCAACAACGTCGAAGTTTTCAGAAGAAGAAGAAGAAAAATATAGCGCAGAAGGTAATGTAAAAAAAATATTTTTGCTACAAGCATTCCTCATAGGAGTTCGCCTGGCTTTCATATGCCAATTTTCGTATTTCATAGAATTACAGTATTCAATGGAATCATCAATTTTCGTTAAACAATTTTTGTAATTGACATCGCCAATGGGCGGCTGATAGTACCCCGTCTCCACTTCCTGAAGCTTTCCTTGATATTATACCATTGGGATATATCGAATATTGGAATGGAGTTTGGCCCGCACCAAAGATTCCTGAGTTAAGAAGGATTTTCGAGTAGTTACAGAACCATGATACTCACTCGATTCTAATAGGACGAAACATATTGATTGATTTAAAAGTTTTGTGAATAAATAATAAACCACTGAAAAGAAGTAATCCTTACGATGAGAACTTTCTCCGCAAGGAATTTCCTATGATCCTGAACTACATAACGAAGAAGCCAAAACACGTTTGAGTCCCAAAGTTAAAATTTAATTTGAATTTTTAAGTTTAGTAGTTCTTCTTTCTAAGTATAAGCCAAATATAATTATTTTATTTGCTCTTCTCCCCTCCGCGTATAGTGCGATCATACTCCTACGAATGAAATAACAACGATGAGTCACGTAAAAACAAATGCTATGTAAGTAGAAATCGCACACAAACGAGTCGGGGATTTTCATTTTTGCGGTTGAAGATTTCGCTGGGTAAAAGTATAGTATGAGATTCAAATCTTCTGAATAAAAGCAAATAAATCCATTTTAAATATGAACGTTTGAGCTTACCACTGTTATTAATTTAATAAAATTAAACTACCAGACATTTAATTAACGCCAGGAATATTTGTTGCAAGTGTAGTAGTATTCGGAATTATCTCAACTTAAACAATGCTATGAATAATGAGTTTAACTAATACGATAACCGCGCCCGGCTATCGGCCGGTGGGGTATGAAAGGGAGCCAACAATGTAAAGACCGCAGAGCAAATCCTCGGAAGGTTACAAAATTATTGTGCCATAAAATATTTGCTTGCGCTGGGTTCGTTCAACAGGAATTCCCAAATTATATTCGCCAGCGAGCGGAGGAAATTCCATTAAAATGCTTAGCTACCGCCAAGACTTGATTCCGGTTTTGTTTGGCAACTTTATTTACATTCCGTTTCGACGTTCCAGGCGAAATTAGGAGAGACATTTGCGGATATAGGAATTGTTTCCGTCGGTGGTTTCAATCCAGGATTCCGCCTCGCCATACTAAATGAAAGGAAAAGTGATGAAGTTTTTGCTAACACCATTTTGATGCAAAATATCGCCACTGGCTTGAAGGAAAGGACTTTTATGGCTACCTCGTTGTGTTTCCTTAGGCAAAATTAAAATTGTTTACCGAACCGAAAAAGTTAGAATAAGATGCTCTACTTATTTCAAGAAGGAAAATTCATTTGGCTATAAAGAAATACGAGTGCAAAATAATTTATTCTTTCTTGGTGCGTATATCGGGACCTACGAGAAATTACATAAGCGCACATGCAAAATATCTTCGAAAATAAGTCCTGAATTAGTTTTAGAAGTGATATCTTTTTTTTTTTTAATTTTCTGTGTGTCCATTTCGTGTATTTCGAAAGAAAAAAACAGAATTAATTTGAATGGGGTTTGCACTCCTGTATAAATATAATGACTGACGAGTAGTCTGCGGTATATTTTGTCTCGCTATAACACGCAACACGTGACATATGGCACATGGCCCATATAACAACAATCATTCAACACATGGGAAGCCCGTAGCACGTGAAACATGGTACGTGGCGTAGCATACGGAAAGGTATCATAATTATGCATGACAAATCGAATAATAATTACGCATTACAAGTGATATGACCTGTGGCACATGTCATTATTGACCATAATTTTCAAGATAAAAGATGAAAAAACTAAAAATATGAGACCCTCTCTTTGGACTTTAGACAGCAGAATACGTCATGGTGGTACTCCTGCCACAATACCGAGTTTACTTTCACAACAAAGACATTGTTCGAGAAAAGTGAATCAATTGGATATAAACAAGAATGGATAATACGATCGCGGGATCTGATTGCACATCGCGGCGACATGTGAACAATTCTATATTAAGATTTTTAATTAAGTCTATACATTGCGGCCATATGTGGAGACTTAAATGATAAACTTGGACTGAAAACGAACTTCCAATAAAATGTTTCTTAGTATTATTTACAAAATAAAACACATTTCTTTTAAATGAGTAAGATGGATAACAGGCCAGGAATTAGACATGAACAAAATTTGAATTTTAAAATTGAATTCCTACTTCTTGGTAAGATGCTAACTAACATATTAGAACTACAGTAATTTGGACTTTCTATGTGTTTTCAGAAAATTTAAAAATTAATATTACAACTAAGTATTGCTGTAATTATACAAACATGGTTAAAATTAGTAAATATAAAATACAATAACGAAAATTAATAAAGTTTGGGTTAAGTGCTTCATTGCTTTTAGAATAATATAAAATTCGGACGAAATCTGGCGCTTGTACCTATAAATCTTCATTTGACTTAATGAATGTAGAAATTTCCTTTGATTGTGACCTGGTTCCGGCGACATAATTATGCTAATTCAAAATAAAGTGAGAAGCACCAAAAACATCGTTTTTTGAAAATAAATTACATTACGATGCAAAGCAGCAGAAACCGAGGATCCTGTAAAAATTTCGCCAGATACCTTTCAGCGTCCAAATTTTAATTAAATAAGTGTGAGACGGTAAGCTCATTTTCCCTTTAATTAACGCAATTTTTCTTTTTATTCGGGAGTAGATGTTAATGAAAGACATAGCGTCGTGTCGAACACGACGCCCAAATTCAGTGGAGGGCTGTGTGAATCGCACCTCAGGTATGTGAAACGCGCTTCTGTGTACGAATGGTGGCGGGATTGTGCTGGAATGAACACTGAGTGCCTTCAAGTATGAAATTTATTACACTTGTTTAATCCTAGAGCGGTATATTTGATGGAATAATGTCGTGCAAGTGTCAACAGTCCCGGCCAGTTGCTTTAATAACTTTGAAGTTCTTATCTGTGTAATGAGGGATGTAATCCAGGATTTACGTGAAAGATTAAGACGCTATAGCATCTTGTCTGAGAAAAACAACAAAGAAAAATAATTGGCAGCTTGGAGGCAGTATTAATATAATGAAACTTAATTTACCAGAAAATTCGGGGGGATTTACATATATTCTTTGGAGTTCTCATACTCAACTCATAACTTACTTTTTGGCGTTTTGAGAAATCAGTAATTTAAATTTTGGATCTAGTGAATTTTCCATTGGACCCGCTAATTGAGGATGATACTTTTCTAACTTTGTTAATCTTTAAATACAATTTTATAAATATAAGCTTAAATGTTGTATTATCATTATTATTTTTTTTGAATAATCGATATATTTAAACCACTCAGATGTTTATAGCTTTCTTGAGTTTTTTAACACGGAGATTACATTCTTACAAAATAAGCGTAAAGAGAATTCATGAAAAGGGAACTACTGACTCCATAAAAAGTAAAGGTTAGCTCCAAATCTAAAATATAAAGAAATTATTAAATATAAGCTAAACCATAAACAAGTGTTTTTATTTTATTTATTTACTATTTTTGATCTTTTTCATTTCAAACAAGGATGCATTTCTATTCTTAAAATTTTCTTAAATTATGGTTTAATTCCTAACTTTCACTTCAGTTTGGTCGTATTAAAGTGAATAAAAATTACGTTAAATAAATTATTTTTCATATCCTAATTCGCGTAAAAAGAGGTTTCGTGTACTTGGAACTTAAAGTATATTGTACCGTATAAAGTTTTACAAACTTTGCACAATGTTAACTAAAAAAATAAAAATATGACTTCCAAGCTTGTAGACTTAAATATATTCTAAGAAATATAAAACCCATACTTTGATTCATAAAAATTAAAGCAAATAATCAAGCAAACTGGATTTTCAAATTGTGATGTCAACTTATAAAGTAGGTGCGGAGTACGACCAGGTAGTAAAAGTGTTTCATTTCGAGGGATACCTATTTGTAATTTACATTTCAGTCCTTCTGGGACTTACTTTCCGTTTTTCAAGAATAAATAAGATAAAAAAGATGTATATTTCGAAACAAGTATAGTATAGCTTGCGTCTTCAATTACTTTTCTAAATGTGTGTAGATATGTGGAAATATTTCCTACATTTATATACTCCTTTTAATTCAATCTTTATAAAATAATATAAAAGTCAATAAAAGTCCAGAAAGTGCTAAATAAAAATATTTTTGGAAGGTTACAATTGTAGTAGATAACAGATCAGTTTACAAAACTTTGCAATTCCTTGCACCGAAATTTGCAACATTTACCACTATTAAGTTTTTCAGTTAATACATTTTAATGTATTATCACTTGGATGTATTTAAGCTGGGTTATTCAAAGTGTTAAAATGGATTTTTATTTTATATATGGAGTTATATGGAGCTCTAGGTTACAAATGAAGTAAAAATATTGTTTAAACGTCCTTAAATGAGTATTGTAATTGCAATATTTTCTAAAATTTGGCTTGATCTAAAAAAATATCTGAAGACACCTAAGTTGGTGACGATTGTATTTTCCTTTGATTGAGAAATATTACTGATCAGCTTCGTGGGCTTTCATTACTAAGAATATGAAGTACAAACGGATGTCTACTTCCATTCTCCGATAAAGCTTAAATTAAATTGAAAATTGATTTCAGGCTTAAATGAGCGTACAGGCAAATAAAAACGAAATGCTTTTGTAGAATTTTATATTTCATATAACATTAACAGCTTAAAAGATTATTCTTTACAATATTACAATATTGCAATGCTACAACGTTGAGTGTTATGGACTCTAATCTGCCAGGGAATTGAAACAAAATTAACAAAGTTAAAAACGAGAGATTTAAAATTAATTAAATAAAAAGTACATGCTGCGCATACAGCCCCGCGCGTTGATTTAGCCAAGATTGAACAAAGGTCCATTAAAAAGGCCCACCGCACGGGAGCATCTGGCCTCAATGCTGGTTCCTTCTTCCTCTGTTATAATTTATGAGTAATTTAGCAGGATTAATGAAAAATAGAAAATTGGTAAAACAGGCAATTCTAGGAGGAAATTACGAGTCCTCGCAGGAGTTTGCATTAATTTACACCGATGTTCATAATTTTTATTATGCAGCTAGGCAGCAGGTAGCAAAGTTGCTATTTTCCACATTTATGCAAATGTAGTTAGATGATAAGCTATAAACTGCAAAGATTTATTGTTCTTTGAAGTTACGTTGTAAAAGCTTTCACAATACGGGCACAGCAGGAATAATACTTTCACCACAAGTCGCGCTAAGGTGGTTTCAGGTACTACCTGAAACAAGAAGCTGAGACGTTTATACATACGTCCTTAGTGTTAAAAGTTCATATTTATGAAGTAGAGTATATTTTAAAAATAAACTCTTGTTGTTTGCTATAAAATGTGAGGATACGCTTTTAATAAAGCAAGAAAACGGAGCAGTACAGCTTGTTGAATACACCCGCTAAAGGTACATTTAATACAATGATTTTAATGTTTATGAGGTTTCTGCGACAATTTTCTTATGCTAGAGTTTTCTTGTTACTTTGTTTAGTGGAGCAACATCTATACTTTTAAGTTAACTCATGAGTCATAAAATAATGACTGTCTTGATCATCCAACATTTTTAATACAGTAAACAAATAAATATAAATAAACAGATAAATGGATAGTAAAACAGGCAGAGTAAAAATGTAAGCCGCTACGGCATTAAAGTTACCTTTTCGTAAAGATTCAGACCAATAAACTTAGCTTAATGAACATATTTAGAAGAAAACATATAGAGACAAGAATCATTTTGTATCATTATACAATATTTATAAATTAGGGTAAATAAACATCTATACAAAGTGTAACATTGAAAGCCCGAATAAATCTGATAGAAGCCACGGACTGAACTTTTTTAGAAACACAAAGGGCATACCAAATGGAAGTTGGATACTTAATCATAGCATACGAAACAAAGCAACTCTTCTAAAAAAATTATAAAAGCTGATCGTTTAGTAAATGGTTGGAAACATAAGTTTGTAAAACGTTACTTAAAATATTTTCAAAAGTATTTAGAGAGTACTGAAGATTATTATATATTTATATTTTATATATATTTATACTACTACAGAGTGTAAATTTCCATTTGAGCTCCTACGACTTCTACGGCCTAAGCACGGCTTATTTTCTTTAATTCGTGCCTCATTTTTCTCGAAAATCTTATCATGCAGTGTAAATGATGTTAATATCTAAAATTTCAAGTTATATTATTTTAATCGAAAAATATCTAAATTTTGTTAAAAACTGAAAGTCAAAGAATTCTGCTTGCACTGATTCCTAGCCCTAGGGTATTATAAAAAAAAAAATTCAGCTTTTCAAAAACTTAGCAGCATTTGAGCTTGAGATGCGGCTTTTCCAACTCACTATATTTAAATTATTATTATTACTTATCATTTAAGAAAAATGAACAAATCAAATCTAGAAATTGCCAACAGGTCCTTAATTATTTATTATTCATTTACCTATTTATTACTTTCAAAGGCGCTATGATCTTCATCCACATATCAATTCTGTCTACAGGCTAGTTAAACACTTTCAATAATTTTGACGTTATTATTTTTCATAATTACATCGCGTATACTTCTTTTTGGAGTCTTCAGAAACACTTGCATAGCATAGTCTCTTTAATTGAGAAACTTTGGCAAACGTGGAGTTTCTGTATCTTTCTTTCTTAATTTCAATAAAACAGTTGACAAAAAAATTGCATTAATGCATTTAAATGTACACATGTAGCATATAACATACGTATACGTTATAGTATTAATTTTTTATAAGTGTAAGTTTTTGAGAAATAGGCTGCATAAATGCTAAAATGTTAAAATCTGCACTAAGTTTATTTTAACTGGAAGATTAATTGTGTTAAAGAGACCGGGAATATCAAAATATTGTAGTCATAGCTATACATTTTGCTAAATCCTTTGCTATGGACTCAATTACAGGTTTATAATTCACCTGCTCACAGTCCTCAGGCCCATATGCTCTTCTCTTGGATGAGATTGGCTTCAATTTAACTTTAAAGCACCCTTAGGCATGGAGCACTTCTCGCTGCAAATATATGAAACCCATGTGGTGGTTTATCGAAATTGCTGGTTGGAAGTAATTACTTTACGTAACTCCATTCTTGCTAGTGCTAGCAACATTTTTATAATTCACTTACTTTTCGTTACATATGCTTCTTAAAATATCAACTTTTTATTTCATGTTAATCTCTGATTTAATTAAATGGGGAAAACAGAAAGTAATCTCCATTGGAAATTAGTAATATTTGTATGATAAGTACAAAATTTGTGTATTTATTACAAACGTACCATCAGCGAGTTGATAAATCTACAATTTTTCTGCTTGCAACAATAAAAAATAAACATAGAAACAATTCCTTTTCACACGATTGGAACGCCACAGAATTTTCAGGGTGTTTTTAATCCATTGTTTCCCAAGTGGAAAATCAAAAATCCCTTAAAGCTAAAGGTCATTCTCCAAAGGAGCTCCTTTTCATAATGGAAAAATTCTGGTCCAATGGTTTTAATCTAAAAATTGCAAAAAAGCGAAACCCATCAGCATGTTGATTTCCTGATTCTTGTGAAAATCTTAGATTAATGTCATAATATTTCTGTATTTTCATCAACAAAAATAAATTGAATGCATTGTGAATCCTATGATGCGCGCGATTGTGGAAATAAATTATTGCAAGATTTTATTCACTTTGTCATTATGTGGATTTCAATTATTTAAAAATATTTAGCCTTATTGCTGTGTAACAGGAATTTTCGGAAAATTGTTTGACAATGGTTCGATAGACGCATTTAGTGGTAATAGCGAAAGTAAAATTTAGTCTAGTACGAAGAAATTATAGTTTATACATTTATTCATTTCTAAGAGGTCGGCCATAAGCCATGCAAAATTTTAAAACCCAATTTAGGGCCAAGGTCGCGCACATAGTCGTACTCCATTCATATGAAGTCACCCGACTAATTTGGATATCTTTTTAACTAAGTATCCGATGACGTAATATTCTATTAGCCTATGAAGACAAATTTGAAAAAGAAATAACTCGAAAAATCTTTAATGTGGCCCTTAGTGGACTGATCCTCAAAACCTATTAAGTGCTTTCAGAGGACCTAAAAGCTTGGAAACATAGCTTCTGTTTGAACAGAACATGCAAACAAATCCTTAATGGGTCAAATATGAATAGTTTTGATTAACAAAATTCGACAAAGTTTTCTTCAAATTCCAGTATGACTATTCACTTTTGTATTCATGAAATCCAAAATATGTTTCACATAAAAAAATACTGAACTAATAAATAAATATTACTACTTTTAATCGAATAACCAATTGTTTGACGTTCCATGGTATTGTGGGCACAATTTTTAGTTAAAGGATTTGTAATAAAATCTCTCCTATACCAAAAACAATATTTTTAACATGTTATGATAAAAAACAATTTCAATTAGTAATTTTTACATGGAAAAATAATTTGTGGACATGCAGGCTTATTGTGTCACATAAATTTTCACAATCGGTTTTTAAAAATGTTATCAAAATAATTTCTACAATTATATAAAATTTCCTGCAGCAATGAAAACTCAACTTTCGTGATGTCTAATGTGCTTTTTATGTAAATGAAGATTTCCTTTGATTTCCTAAGAAGACCGGGGAAAGTTTTAGTTTGATAAACGAAAGGTCGCAACATGGAGTTCCGGTCCACAGCCAAAAGAAACCAATGTTTGGTCGTGGTGATTTCTTCGCTTAATGCCCATAGGAGACCTTTTACAAAATACGAAGTCAAAAAGCCTGCAGCCGGGCATTTCCCGCAGTTGTGCCACTTCTTTGTTCGCAATCAAGTTGCAGACGGCTTTAAAGACCTTTGATGCTTCTTGAATGAGTACACTTTGTATTATTAACTAGAGCTTTGGTGGAGTTCTAAATTTTCTCACTTCTACTTCGCCAGAACTCCTCACTTATTCTTTGCAGAGGTTTAAAATTCTATGCACAGACAGACAGAAGCACTTCTAAATTTGTTTAACCTCATTCATCGCGCCGCTGGTGTTTTAATTAACGCAAATAGCAGTCGTGAAAAGTGGGAGGTAATTATTTGTTTAATTTGTTGTGCATGTTGATTTTGTTAACACGAGTTTTAAGTAGCGTTCCTTTTCTGCGAGGAGTACCTGAGTTTGTTATTACAGTGGATGTTGATCTAATCTTGCTCCAAGTTTGATTGCAAGATGATAGTTGCAATTATATCCCTCTGCAGCTGTGTTACGGTATGTCCATTAGTTATCGAAAATTTATCTGAACTACTATACAAAAGCGAAATGATATCCTTGAAATGATTCATCCGAAAGATTACCATAGTAGGTATCAGAAACAGATATAAGCTATAAATTTGTGCTTGCTTATATGTCCTTTATTTATCTATTTTATATTTGATAACTTGTCTATTTATTTGAATGATTGATATTTTAGCAAGTTAAATATATTAAACGTGTTCATATAACAGAGTCATTTAAATATTGCTAAAACAATTTTAACAATTAGTTATAAATCTTTTTGCATTTTAAAAAATATTATGACTCAATACTGTTTCTATTCCGAGAAATTCACTATAAACTTTCTAAACTAAATTCCTCTAGAGCAATGTGTTGGTGATATATCTTTTATCTTAAAAACCGCTCATAGGAAAATGGTTTATATGGAAAGTGTACAGAGTATACAGCGGGACTCCTAGTGAAACAAAAATTATTACTCTCGCTCGGGTGGTAGGTTTGTGGTGATTTGTACCTAGATGTTAGCCAGTATGGACCATTCCTTTCACTACACCTGAAAATCAACCTTTTTTTAAAGATAAAAGATAATGAGTGGCTTTGAACCATTCTGGAGTAGTAATTCACGAAATGAACACTTTATCACCTATTTATTAATAGATCCCATTTAGTTAGAGGCAATGGGTTTTTAGACCTAGACCATATTTTTAGCACATTTTTAGGGTCATAGCTTCCCCTTTTAAAGCTTGCAGTTGGTGTTAATAAGTGTCTTTTATTATATTTACCTATCCCATACCTGCCTGCTTATTGATATTATAAAAAGAAATTGTGAATATGTTTGTATGTAATTAATTTCTCACACTATCGAATCTGTTTTAGTAAGTTTTTCACTGTCGCAAAAGTGATTCAATAATACAAATAAAAAATTAAAAAAAAAACATCACTAAAAAGCTAATTTATTGTATTGTTAGATTCATCACAATGACGCTTACAAAAATCTGCTCGTCACTTTGTTTAAAGAATATTTAATGTTTTTATATTGGGACTTCAACTCTCGTCATGCAGAGAAATACCATTTTGCTGTAAAGAGCACACGTGGAAATCCTTTAAAAGGACCGACAGTTCTCTGTATAAACATTTATCAAGGAGTAAATTTAAATTTTTAAATGTAAAAACGCTTAAAACTCTCGTGTTGCTAACTTTGGTTTATTTGTATTGATATTAATTTTGTAACAATATGTAAATTTTTCAGCCAGTCATACAACAAAAATTAAGACGTTTTGATAAAATGCAGAACGAAAAATAAGTGCTTTTGTCTCGGGAATAAAATTTCAAGTTGTGAAGGAATACTTCCCTTGCTGAGTTGCGGAAATTGTCGTCTTAATGAAATCCAGGACGAAAGAGATTTTTTTATTTGTTGCGGAAGAATAAAATTCCAAGGCCATGACCCGGATAATTGGTTTATGAGATAAACCCCGCATTCCTGTGATACCTTTCTTATTGCAACGACTAAAATATGTACAAACCCTGATAAAGGCATGTAGTGTATCACAGTGCAGAATTGAGCCTTGCAAACCCTAACTTTCTATGCTAGGAGTGGCGAGGTAGGGCGAAGTGAGGCGAGGTGGGACGAGACGAGGCGATCCGAGCGCTGCCAGTGTACTGTCGTGCTTACATGTTCCCGCGTAGTCTCGCCGAAAGGGTACTGCGAACATTAACCGCTCTTGTAGACGACATTTTTGAGTGATACATCATTGGTAATATATCGCTTACTAACGTCATCTACACATTCTTGAAACTGAGTGAGTTGTCACCAATGCAATGTTGGGTAGGTGCCAAGTTTAGCACTGAATGAGAACTCGCAGGAATAGTGTTCCCTACTTAATGATGCCGTACGCACGAGCCTTAAATCATGGCCTCAAATTTTAAGCAACCGTAGGACCGATTAATACCTTTTCTTTGAGTTCTAATTTGAATTCACAGTGAGCAGAAACGTCGTTTAAATCGGTATGAAGGCCAAAAATAAAATTAAAAGCACGGTTTAAGTTCTCTAAGCAATTTAAAACTGGACTGCTAAACAATGGAAACAAATCATTTGGTCTGACAAAACAAAAATAAATCATTTGGGGTCAGCTGGGCTCTTTTGGACGTGGATTGATTCAGAAAAAAGTTTAGACTTGCAGGAAAGAAATGTTTTGAAAACTTTAAAATTTTGTGATTTGGGGTTGTTTAAAGATAAGTTAGGCAAACTTCGGAGAATAAGCGGTACAATGCGAGCAACAGATTGATATAAGATTCCCTATTCCCCAGCTGTGTTAAATTTCGTTGTATGATTCTGGACATTATTTTTATGCAAGACGATGATCCCAAACACAACCCAAGGATCACAATTGGCCATAGAACACCTATGGGCAATTTTGAAAAAAGAATTATAGTACGGAAATCCATACCAGCTCTGAGGATGTATACAACAGGAATGTGATAAAATTAATCAAAATTGTTTGAATAATTTAATTAGCAGTTTGCCAAAGCGCATACAAACAGTGCTTAGATCCAAAGGAGGATATACGAAATACTAGTCAATTATTTTCTTAATCTGAGTTAAAAGCGTGTTCATGTCGGTTAAATAAAATTTTTATTTTACCTAATTTTGTGAAAAGTTTGATTATGTTTATCTTGAAATAGCAGTTATATTGACAATTGTTGAAACACCCACAAAAAGTCACAAACAAATTTAAATTTGAAGTGGTTTTTTTAATTATACCCTTTCCTTTTAATTTCGCGAACAGTTTTTTGGGTGACTACGTATGTGTGCGCATGTACGCACGTATAAAAGCGTGTGTGAAATGTGAATTGCTTAAAATGCAGAGACTAACTCAGCAGGAAATGAGATCATCCTACGATTAATTTTCAAGCTTTCCATACGGAGTTATAGCTCCAGGAGGGCTCCCTTTCCCATTCTTTTAACATTAACGTGTCATTGGAGGCGAGTATTCCCTTTAACCTCTCAACAACACTTCGTAGCGTCTTTGTAAAAGACTTGAGATGGAGCTTTGTCAGAGAGAACTCGTTTCTCTTATCATCATAAAGGATGTACAAATAAACGGTATTCTTATTATCTCGGTAGAGAGTAACAAATGAATTTTCGCTTGTTGTATTCCAAGGAGATAATGATACCGATGCTTCCAAGGAAATTTGGAAATAAAACCTTTAATATGAAATTCAGTTATTTATTAAAATAAAGTAATTTGCATGGAAAAAGTTAAGAATTATTTCGTACTCTTTGTTGTTGATCTATAAGATTTTTTTGCTTTCTGAGATTGTTTTTTTTGATGTCGTTTTCAAATTCATTGCATTCGGGTTCTGAACTTTTAACAGCCTCTGCAAGATATAGACGTTGGTTTGGACGTTGATATTGGGTGAATAGTAATAAATTTAAAATAAACAATTTACCAAAAAAGAAAGTGTTAAAGTGCCGGTAATCCTTTAATGCGTTGCACTTGATTGAAATTCGTCCGAAATGATACTAGAAGAACTATTTTGGGATTTTCCACAAATTCGCTTAATAAGTAATCTTAACATGAAGAAATCAAATTTAACGCTGATTAAATAAAAGAAGTACGTCTGTTCTTTACTTACCACTTGATCGCTATGTTACGTCTTTATAAATTCTTCAACTTTATTAAGACCTGCGATGCTCGTGGCTAGAAAAATTGGTTCTGGTCTTCTTCAAATTGTATTTCTTCTAATTCTATATCCTGAATTTCAAAATTCATATCAGGAATTTTATAATTATCATGCTCATTTAGGGTGCTGATCTATTTTTTGAAAAGACTTCAATCTCCCTTTAAAAGGCGCTTCGACACACTTGCAATGGCTCTTCCAAACTCTCAGTACGAAAATAAGAAACAATTAAAAGCAGACAATCTCATCTTTTCTTTCTTGCTTTATTTTATCTTTGTTTTACAAAAGCATTATATCTTAAACTCCGTGATAGGAATTCAACAGTGTCTCTTCCAAATTTACATAAAAATTTAAGCTTCCTTTTACCTCACTCTCATCTCAGTTATCGACTAATTTGCTGCTGGGAAACTACAACTGAAAAGTAACTTAAACAGTCAAAATTCCGAACTGCAGTTGACGCTTTTTCTCATATTTACATAACTAATTAGAAAAGAATTAACGAGGGGGCGTTGTGCATAATTAATTGCGAAACCGCTGATCATTTTACCATCAAACCACTAACAGAATCTTCAAATGATTACATTTCCCTGAGAAGGCCGGGAATTACTTAAGATGGGAAGGAAGACGGTAAGATCCTGTGGGAGCCAAGTCGGGCTGAGTTCTTATTTTTGTCGACCTTGAGTGCAAAAATCGCCAGGAATTGATTCCAGGCACGTACGCGATCTAAATCTGGGGGAAATGAAGAGACTTATTCAGTGATTCTGGAGCACAAATTTTATTTCCGAATTTCATTGATGCTTTCATTACTCCGTAACAGCGGCACGGAGAGGAGCCGACGAACAAAGGACAAGCCCGGGCACGGTTTCACTTTTTAGTAATCATAATAAACATCTTTCGCTTTCTTTGCCCTGCGGAATTATGTCAAGGAACTCGTGCAGAATTCGTTATTTTCTCGAGGATGTCATCTTCTGCATGGGAAAATTGTTCTACAACGTAATGACATTTACGATATCATTTTCGCTAACTCCAAAATTGGAAAGACGTTTAAATTGGGTTTGACGTCGTGAAAGGGTTGAAATATCAGTTAGAGAATCGCATTCTTCCAACGTTGTAGCTATAAAGATTTTAATATGTCTTCGCAAAGATGTGAAGACCCCCATAAAAGAATGCACCTTATTTGTAAGGGTTCCAAGGACGTTGAAATGCTAATGCAGAAAAACGTTTATGACTATTATTGAACTTTTTATTACTCCAAGGAGCTAATCTTTATAGAATTTTTAAAAATAAAATTGATTTGTAATATCTTAAAATAAGATAATGATGAAAAAGAGTTTTTATCGTGAAGATATAATTTTAAGTATAAAGTTATGAGGAATTTTAATTTTAAACCAAAAAGTTATAGGTATTATTGTTCTACTAATCTAGAACAAGTGTATGGCGAAATCCTTAAAGATTTCTTCTAAAAAGTTTTGAGGGTTTACTTGTTTACCTTCCAAATTTTGCGTTTTTTCAAAACTGTTTTTGGATTTTGCAAACAAACTTTAATCAAACAAAACGCATTTCATGCTTGACTAAGTTCTCCACAGCTTTAATTAGTTAGAATTAAAATCTTGTGTTAATTATTTCGAAATTGTTTGCCGATTAAAGTTCGACAAATGGCATAAAACCAGCTTTATATATTTGACGCCAAATTATTTATATTTGTTGACCTAGATAAGAGTAATAAATTTTAATTTCATAATGGGGAAGTTCAATATTTGATATTCCTGGAAATTGTAAAAACCTTCATTTTGTGTAAGCGATAGTAAATTACAACTACAGCGAATTCAAATGATCGATATGAACTTATATTTCCTTTTCTTTTAAATTATTAGAAAAAATAGATAAAAGACATTTTCTTACGACTCCTAGGATTCAGATAATTTTGTTACAAAACCAGCATAAGTGAAATGATTTTGTATTTAGTATTTGTGCAGTTTTCAATATACATCAAGACAAAAGTTTGTAGTTTTTGTAAAAACAAAAGGAATAAAATAATTTATCATTGATCAAAAAAAAACTATTATATTTTGGTTGTTTACTTTTACTTTTTAAATAGATTATTAGAGAATACTGTTCAGCATCACAATATGTACTGAGAAGGTTATTCAAGCCCTACATCCCTCAAAGCAATGGCACACATAAATACAATACTTAAGAAAGTTTTAAAAGAAATTTTGCTGACAAAACTTGGAAAACAACAGGTAGCGGATAAATTTGCAACAACAATTTCAATCGTTGTTTTGTACAGGTTGAAATTTTAACCGATATCAAAGACTGTATGAATCAAAAGATATGCAATCATCCATCTACGCTTTGCATAAAAATTTGTTTCTTGCAGATGAGACAGGGTTTTATAATCTTTGACAGAGTTACTGAATTTCGATGCAAATTTTTCAAGTTATTCATAAAAGAGAAAAGTGATGCACTTTTTGTTGAAATTCGAAACTTGCGGAGCCCTACGAAGAGCATAATACACAGTCTTCTCTAATATATTTCGGCAGCAATACATAGCCCATGATACTTGAAAACATTTACTGAATTTTTTGAAAGAAACAGGCCGTTTGTCGTCTAAAACTCCTTACACGTGTAGAGCTTTTTTGGCACTTACATTTAAGAATGTTCGCAACTTATGTGGAAACACAAATGCAATGTCTCCAATTATTGCTAAAAGCGTGAAAACTCATACTTGAAATAGTGTTGAGTAGTTACTTTAAAGAGCAGACTGATTGAAATGAAGGAAAACCATCAGTAATTTTTTTATAACACGGCTGCTATATTAAATAAGCGTTTCTTTATATGAAATAATCCTCTGAAAAGGGCACTTTGATTTATTATTTATTATATATTTATATTATTATTCTATATTTTTATTTAATTCCTCTAAAAACAAAATTAAATAAGAAATATTAAAGAATTTTGACAAATTCGGTCTGCAAATTAACTTTCTTATATGCGCAAATTGTTTCTAGCCACGAGTATTTGTATTACTAAACGTCTAATAATGATTATATACACTTTGGGATCATATAATTTTTTCGAAAGTTATATGTGACGTCAATTGATTGAGGCGATTGGTCACGACGAAAGGAAATTTTGGAATTGGTGGCTCGGATTTTTATTACTGATTTCAAGAAAATAGTACGTTTTATATTATTAATTCATTTTAATTTTCCCAAAATATATCTGAGATATTAAAATTTATGAAATAAATTGCAGAAAAAATAAATATAAGTTTATAAATACCTTAAAATGCCAAAGCCACCTTTTCTTTCTATCAAACGACTTCCCTCACCCTGCTTTGAAGTAATTAAAGAAATCGTAAAATGGAATAACTTTGAGATAAAAGCCTGAAGAAGGAATTTGAAAGCAAAGCAGAGGGATACAGTGAGGTAGAAGTTCAAGCTTTGACTGCAATTATAAAAGATAACCAACTCCCCGTCTAGCCATTTGAGCCATAATTTTCTAGTACTTGGTGAACTTTATGAGCAAAGAAATTACTGAAATCTTTTAGCAAGATAGTTTTGGCTGGATTAAACAAATATGAAAAATCACAGGATCCAGGATTGGGTCAAGAAAATGCAGAAACTCAAAAATTCGATGTTTTCTAATCAAAGAGGGAGCAGCACTTTTCAGATATAATAACTTAAAGTATTAAATAAGTTTCCTTTTATTTTTTAAAGATGCATCAGATACAACGTTTGTTAAAAACTATACTTATTTGTTATTCTAATATCTTACACTGGAAATATTGAAGTTGGGATTTTTTTCTAAAATTGACTTTTTAATATTATCTCCATTATTAGCTGTAAGTGCATATATTTAAAGTCTCAGGTAGGTATACCTTACATGCACATATCACAGGCTTTGTGTTGTAGGCATAGCAGTCACTGTAGCAGCTACAGAACTAAGTCGAAGGGAAAAAATTCTTCATTTTAAGCATAGTAGTCTCAGCGAGAAAATGTACTCTATAATACTGAAATAAAAAGCAACACTTAATCGTTATTGATTTTAAAAAACTTTCACCCATATCTTTATCCTAAAAATGAATGAAACCTAGAAAGAACAAAGATAACTGGGTAACAGTACTCGAAATTCTCTGCTTCTAATCACTTCTAGTCACTCATGCCCTATACTTAATCACTTAATAAGAAATATGTAAAAGAAATACAGAACAAGTTTTTTGAACGAGCTCTTCTTCCGAAAACATTTGTAATTAAACTACATCAAAATTTACTTTCGTGCTAATTAAGGTATAAAAGCGTGGAATTGTTTTTTCATCTCAAATTTGTAAATATATATCAAATTTTGGTTGCAAGACTCATCAAGAATTGATAAAGTTTGTAACGTTGAATTTATTTGCTTTGTTCACCAAGTAATCTGTGACCTCAAAATCCTTGAATGCCATTTTTTACACTGTCCTGGATTTATTAATTATATTTATACATAAGCTTAAAATATCGTATGTAATATAATCCAAAAGGTTGTATTGGAAAGAGTAACCTTTTTCGAAGTCTTCGGAAGAGTTGAATTTCATGTGTAACTATTTTGTTTGAATGAAATTAAATTCAATCTAATATAGCGGCCTTTCTCTACTAATTGGAAACTCATCCATACAAGGTGTCCTATGCATGCTTTTTCTTTAAAATGTATTACAAAATATGTGTAACGAAAGGCAACAATAAATTAAACATATATCTTCAAAAATTTGACACATTTTTCCTTATTTTGCGAGTTATGGAGGATTTTGGGGGGACTGTTTTAATGACTGAAAAACATATTTTTCTAGTAAGTAGTATCGTAAATGCCATTATACCTTACGACGAAATCAGTCCTATCGTTGTCCTTAAACTTAAATTATTTCTCATGGACAGGTACAGGTCTTTTCCCTTTTAGGGTCAGATCTAGGTTTCGTAACTTTTCCAATATTTGATCGAAACCTACATCAGAAACATCAGTCTCATTAACTCTAAACGTGTCTCATTAACTCTAACGTGAAAAGTTACAGTTCATCTTCCTCATTGTCTATCTGGCTTATTACACCGATATATCGATATTCTATATTTTTGATGGGAAACTTGACTAACGCGTAATCACCGATGTTATGTTGGCTGACTGAAATTGAACTTGGTCCAGCAACATTCTAGAATTCGGTATTGGACTTACTCTTGCACGGAATATCATATGAAGTTTTTGTCTCTATAATAGAGTCACTAATAGCATTATCTTGCAAGTTGGGATCGGGTCTGGACTCGTTTTCATATTCGGAGTCCGTGTAAGTTTTGATTTCCTTCCTAATTCACGGTTCTTAAATTAACATGCTAGCATTTGTCAACACAAGAGCAGCTCAATATTTTCATTATCAGCTTAACAGGACTACGTTGTAATCCCAAAGGGAATTTTGATAACTTGACTTTTATTTGATGTAATTTGAGGGTACGAGTGAATTTATTTAAATTTGCTGCATTTCTCTGAATATCGTTGGTCATTTCCTGAATGTCGTCGTGGTCAATCGTGATCATAATGATTCCAGAACATCTTTGCTGTATAGTCTCTACAAAAGATTGCAATCTGCCAATGTCATTTCCGGCAACAACGACAGAATCCGCAGTTCTCTTGCATGTAGCTCCAACGCCATCAAAGGCATTGTTCCCGTCATGGGATCAGTCGATGAAATCTGGAGTCTAGAATTGAAAAGATTGTTTTATTCTGGTACTGTGCAACAGGTTCGTCGCTTACGAAATTAATGGGGGCAATTTGGGGTGCCAAAGACTTTAAAATTGGCAAGTGAACCCATGTAGCATCTGACAAAAGTGAAGTATTTTTGGACACTGCGCAATAGGACCGTGCGAATCCTTTCATATAAACTACGGCTGTATGGAGACTTAGCTTAAGTCGAGATCCTCCACAATAATAGGTTTGTATTTTTTGAACGCATTTAGTAGCTTTATATTGATTAATTATATTTCTCTCGTGAACAAGATAATTTTCCAAATTATAATTATAATTTTCTATTAGTTGACGCGGACGAACCGTAAAAGTCCTTTTCAGATATTTTGTTAGAGCCCGTGCTTTTTCGAACTTAGGATTTTGAAATACGTACATATGCATTATCAATAAAAATATATCGTGAAGATATATTACCAATAATTTCTATATCGTTCACATTTATTTTAGAAGAGTATAAATGACTGCATATTTATATTTAACAAATTATATATATAATGATTATAAGTAAAAATCAACAGATTGTTAAATACGGCAAGTATTTGGTCATCTCGAAAATTATTTTGTTCGGAATATGAAAAAACTACGTGGAAAGAAAAACAACCACAGTCATTCTTAGGACATTACGTAAAATACAATATTAATAATAATAAAAGCATGAGGTAATATTTCCCGGTTACATTTCGCTAAAATAGTTTAAGTTATTTTCTTCATTTTAATAACTAAACTTATAAACGGACTTTCTGAATAGTTATTAAAAAATATCTATTTTGTACACTTAAGTTTAATTTAATCTATAACTTTTCGAAATTTTAAACGATATGACATTTATCGTCCGAAAATCACAGTGAGTAAGTGTCGATCGAATCTGTACTTATAACAAGGAAAGGGATTTTGATGGTCAATTTAGGGTGAATTTAAAAATAGGAATAATTTTATTGCATTAATTGTGTACATATCCGAAGCCGATGTCTAAACTCATTTCAGTCAATGTCCCTTAAAAGTAAAATTAAAATGTTTACGTTCTTAAGAAGAGAAGTTCGTTAGTGGTTTGGAGATAAAATCGTCTGTGGTTTAGCAATTAATTATGCGCATGGAGCTTTCGTTAATTCGTTTTTAATTAGTTATGAAAATGCGAAGGGTAAAGCACTAAAAGTGAGAAATATGCAGTTGGAACTTGCTAGTACCGAGGGTACCTGCAGAAATCCTGTTCATACGACAAGGAGCTATTCGGTTACTTCCACTTAAGCAGCTTTTGTGCGCTCACGTGGAGCAGAGTAATTCCACCTTGGCACGGGGTCTAGAACTCCGGAGCTCGGAAACAAATTTCCACACACTACTTGACTACGTTCGTTTCGTTCAGCGCTGTTGAGCAGATTACAATTACAATTGTTGGTGGGTCCGGCAAGTTTGCGGGGGCACCTGAAACCTTCGGAGTATTCGGAACTGAAGAGACCCTCGTAATGAGCTATTTGCATGCACGTTTCGCCGAGGAGTCTCAAAAATTCACCTGGTGCTAATTGGGCTAATGCTAGAGTAGGAGCTAGTGGTAGAATCAGACAGCCCACCCTCCTAAGCGTTCTGTGCTTGTATACCAAAAGAGAATTAGTCGAACACTTGAAATTTTACACGTCTTTATCCATTAATCCTGCCTATTCTAAGGCGGTATAAGTGTTTATTTCGGCAAGGCCTTAGAACAGGACTCGCTCGTTTGTAAATAATTAATTTTCGCTTTGATATGAGTTGCTCCCAGCACACGCTAGGGGAAATTCGCATTTAAAAAAACAAAACCCCCATCGTAGTTGCGTCCGTCGACAAACCCTAGCAACGCATAAGCCTGAAGCTAACGTACCCATACGGGTACAAGGGTTACGGTAGAATGCCTTCATTAACTATATAAGACCAATGACTGGTAACTGCACAATTCGCGCGTCGGTAGCGACGTTTAGAAGTACGTTATCAGGTAGACGATTATCGTTATTATTAATTTTGGAGCAAGTTATTGGAGGCACCACAGTGGAATAACTACGTGGGGCGGGACGGTGTGCTAACGAATTTATTCAGGAGTCAAAATCGAAGTTTAAAGTTTACCGAGATAGTATTCTGTTCAAAATTCGGGTAAATTGTACAACTCACTATTTCATATATTAACGATAACGTACCGAGTGCATGTTGAGCTCTTCGGTTTCCCCTCCATCGTTAACTTATGAAATGCATTCTTCGGGTATGTTGAGAGCATGCGTGGCAATGTCCATGTCTCCACCTGGAATTCTACTACAAAATTGTACACAGAAGATTTAGCATCCCGGCTGGAAATCAGTATTCTGGAGGCTTCCTGGAGCCAAGGATTATTTGTACTGACCGGTTTACTTCCAGACTTTATATTTACGAAAAGTAATCATCTTGATACTTTCTTAGAATTAACCACTGATCATTTTACGTATCTGATATACCCTTTTTCAAACAAATCCTATTACTTGTTATGTACTGTTCATATAATGGAAAATTTGAAACCCCTTGCCAAATATAAATTACTAGTCAGTGAAATATACCCTTGCAGCAAAATGCGTTCATTGAAAAAAATATTTCTTTTGAAATGGGTTGAGACATTTTAATTTATCTCGCATGGGCATACCTCGTGATCATAAATCTCCTTCTCATATTTGGTTCAAGTTTATGGAAATACCTTACCGGCTTCATCCCTTGGGGTTGAATACATAATCTTTTAAATCCCGGCTTATATCTTTAAACACGAGGCACATCTCTCAGGTTGCTCGAAATTTTTCCAATAATATCCCCGCTCGCTGAAAGTTGAAATTTATTAAAACCGGCGAGAGTGGAGTGTACAGGTCTCCAAAAATACCCAAGATGAATAAGCCAAAGCCTTATAATTTGAGCATCACTTCACTTGTAATAAGATGCGTAGAATAAGAAGTTCAATGTCTTTCGTCTGCTTTGTTGGCATGTAGTTATTTTTGAGGCGATATTAATACGCTGAAAAATTTACCCGAACCATAGCTTTTTCCTTGTCCGGAGACAGGAAAAGGAAGCGAACAAAAAGCGCGCTGTTGCAAAATTCAGAACATAAATTTATCCACACTACTATGAGAGCATAATAAAAAAATGTTTACAGTTCAAGGCAAATATACAAAATCATAATGGTTTAGCCGAATGCAGGAATCAATTAAAAAAATTCGAGTGATGACTTTTTCATTATATCATTTTTGCTCCTTTGTTTGAAATAACGACGACAATTCTATTCAGCATTCCGGATCTTAAGATTTTGAGGGCATGTCTTGTTTAAGGTCGTTAACGTTTGAAAAGTGCCGTCCACTTTGATAAACGCATCTTGCTAGAAAGCCCCAGATATTTTCAATCTGATTTAAATCGGGTTTAAATGACCAGTGCGCCATTTTAATAAAGGAATATCTCTTTAGCGGAGTCAGTCAAGAGAATTTCAGCAAACGCCTTGCTGTAAAATCATATTAGTATTTGAATAAATCTTGCTCCGTTGATTCCTCTTCAATTTTTTGTTTGAGCGAGATCTTAGTTTACCCCTGAGTTTTCTTCTTTTCCCAATCTAACTGCCCGAATTTCAGAGAATTCCTTATTACCTTTTCGATTCTATTTAATTTTTTTTGAAATCGCATCTCTTTTTTTGTTTTACTTATAAAACCTTCCATCTAAACTATCACAAAAATAGGTAATCTATATCTCCTGATTTAAATAATGACAATATTTTATTTAAAGATTTCCAAGTATTAGTATATGTTTTCAATTTTGAGATATAATAACATATACATTTTATGATATATGGCTGTATCATGTTTGTGTATTGAATAAACTTAGGAAATTCTGTGCTATCTGTGCCATCAGGTCTTTACAAGAAGTAGACCAATGCAATGCAATCAGAAAAGATACTCAAAAGCAGGTACGGCAAAGGCATTAGACGAGTATGTACATTATCTTATAAAAATAGAAGGCGTGCTTGGTCGCAGGTACGACAGAATGTGAGAAAACAACACTTTATTGTCCAACCTGTGCTATAAACTTCAGTGCTATGTTTACGTTTGAAATAATCATTGTATTATTATAGTTTCTACTTTTTGAGCCCCTAAGGATCTTATGAAGGATGGGTGACAGGATTGTAAAATTATTTGATTTACTGAATCGAACGATTGGTTGAACAAAATGTACTAATGCCGTTGTTATTATCGAATCTGACGAAATAACTTCGATCTTTTTCTAGGCGTATAAAAAAATAAATTCCGAAATTATAAATTGATATACCTGTCCTGTAAAATACGTGTCTGCTTCTTACACAACTAATTTTTTTATATTCTGACTGTTAAAATATATGCGGGCAATTATTTTACAATACCAAAACTCAGCCTTTTATTTTTTTCCAGTCCAGAGAAATTTGACTGTGATACGAGTGTAGGGACGGCAAGGAGGAGTTGATGCATGCGGCAATACAAGACATTTTACTTAATTATTTAAAAGGGCACGTGAAATATAGCTATATTACATATTCCAAACAGAGGCCCACTTTGAGGTTAGATGGAAAACTTTTACATTATTCAAGTGAAATTCCCAGTGGCCAATGAATCAGTTTGCTTACTTTACTGAAAGCCGAAATGTAAAGAGTCATTAAGGCGCCCTTTCATTTCGACTACTTACTGGGAGGTACCGGCAATAAACTACCTCTGTGTTAACAAAACATTGTTTTCTCCACTGATCCCTTGAAAGGAACCTACCGAAAAGGACAAAACAAGTTCATTTGCCCACTCATTATCATTTAAAGGACCTCGTAGATTTACGACGTAATATCACATCCGACGAAAACATACTCGGCAATAAATTTGATTCCTGGCGATATTGGCCCACTGATCGGTCAACCCCTTACGATACGGCAAGAAAGTTCCCTGACTTTTCCACGTTCCCAGTGTCTCCGGTGGTCGAGTCAACACCCACAACATTACGGGTTATGCATTTGAGATTGTAGTATAAAATCTGTGCATTCAAGTGAAAGGAAATGCTTTCGATAACCGAAAATCGATGAGATGCAGGTCAGCCATTTCTTTTTCGTACGTCGGCGAAAATGTAAAATGAAGTTATAGGGTTTTAAAAGTATCTGTGGTGAATATGAAATTGTTGACCACAAAAGGTTTCAAGGTGTTTGAGGAGTAGCAGAGCGCAAAATGGTGCGATATAAAATATTGATGCGACTTTCTGTAATTAAAAAAAAGCCCCGATGGCAGGCACCTGCCGGAGAGATAGAATTCGCTCTTTGATTTTCATCAGGTTAAAATTGTAAAGGTAGATTAACCATATCCAGTGATTTATCACACGTTCACATGTATGTTATCCAAAAAAAATGTTGAAATGCTTTTAAAAATTTTTAACAGCCGCCGTTTCGAAACCAATAAGCCGATTTAAGCTATTTATGAACTTAACCGACTTTAGACTCAAAGTATACGTGTGCCCACTTTCGTTCAGAAATACGGCCTCCAGTTTGTCCACGAATTTCGTTATATCCGATGTATATTTACAGATATACAAACATTTGAACGGATGGTATTTTTGAGGCCTACGGACAAGGTACAGTGAAATTTCTCGAAATCGCGTCCTACGAACGTCCGCAATTGGTTGATTTTTCTTTCGAAATCTAACTAAAAATTAAGCGGTGTAGTACGTTAATTATAAGACTTTCTTTATGCAAAAATAATAAAAACAGTGAATGGAAAATTAAAACATAATAAGATACTCTGCAATTTTTTAAAAATTTAATTAGCAAAGAAATTATTCATTCGGAATAAAAACAAATTAAAAAAAGAAACAACGAGCAGTAAATGTAAGACATATAAATAAGCCAGAATAAGTTATCACAGTTAATTTGAGCTAGGAAGATCAACAGCAATTTTCTGCTAAGCAGCCGTTGTACAATAAACTGATAAGCGGCCAAATAACATTCTTTATAATTAAAAAAAGAGTTTGGAAAAATTTGATATAAAACCAGTGCACTGGACGTTTTCTTCCCTTTGAAAAAAAAAGGTTAAGTTTCAGTCAGCATATTTCCGAATTCTATTGAAACAAAGTTACCTTTGTAGCCGAACTGATAATAATCAACAGCTTATTAAGACGAACAAACCTCTCCATTAATTAGAAGGAAGGACAACGACCTTTTTGAAAAAGATACAAAATGATAAAAAATGCAATTTAAAAGCAATGCTTACAAACAATATCGCATTTAAAAGAGATTGCATAGTACGTCGGCTGGTTTCTTTTTATAAATGCTATGAAGTAAATACTGTTGAATATTTTTCAAAGTTTGTCGATTTATTGAAAATAGTAAATCTCTCGATTAGTTATGGAATATTATTTCATTCAAATGGCTGCCTTGGCTGGCTTGGCAGAAGCCCATCCCGTCAACAAAATTTTACAATACATTTTCGATGATTCGGGGCCCTATTTCATGAATAGCTCGATCAATATTGTGCTTAAGTGCCTGAATCGTTTCTGGATCAATCTTTAGTGGCATCTCCCAAAAAAGTCCAACGGTGTGAAATCGCAGAGCAGGCGAGGCTGGTGTATTATTTCGACCGAAATTTCTTTTCAAAATCCGCACTGTTTCGGCAACACAGCACTCACTTTGGAAACAAGTTTTCAATATTTCCCAACGTTGCTCAAGCTTAAATCTATTTATTTCGTACTGCGGAGATATCATACTGAGTTTTGTCAATTTTCCGGGCGTGAAAGAGTACTACTGCAGTAGTTATCGTATCGGACTTAAAAAAAATTGATGTCCCGAAAATAGTGACCTGAATAAAGGCTTAAAATTTCATGGTTTAAATCAATTTTGTTTTATTTATAAGAAAGTTTTGTTATCCTACCCTTGTTATTTGAGTGAAGTATTATAGAAAAAAATATTAAAGAGAAGCAGATTTTCTACCTTTTAAAAATGTTTGAAGTCCCTTAGCCTCTTATCAATCATTCACACCCACACTGATTCCATGGTCGCAGCTGGGGGAAACACAAATTCAAGGGGACTATTGACGTCATAATTATTTCTAATAGCGTTTAGGGAGCGCACAGATGAGACCTGAGCACGAAACGGAAGTTAATACTAAGGGAATCGCCCCATCGGCAATGAACTAATACTTTTCATTTTCGATAGTGTAATTGCTGCTTTATTTCAAAATTCATGAAAATAAATTAACTCATTTTACTTAATTCTGACTCGTGGGAACTTCTCCACTTTTCTGAGAAATTCCAGTATCTCAGTATAGTGGATGAAAGCTGTGTCCTGGTTGCTTTATCAAATGCCAGTGAGCTAACATTACATCGTAAAATGCTTCTAAAATGTTTATAAATCACTCAATGAAGAACAAAGCATGGGCTCCTCAGAGGGTAGAATCACAAAAGTGAGATTTTATCGTATGTGGGGCTATACTACCTCATCAGCATCCCCAACTCGCACGCAATTTAACGTAACTTAAGAACGAGATTCGCTACAAAAATAATAAGTATAATTATACTCGTAGAATTCATAAAATTTAAGCATTCTTTTTGTTGCTAGCATTGCTCTGCAGTTGCATTTTTATGGCAACATTTTATAAGTTTGAATAGCTTTTCTAGGTCAGCATAAATACTGAGCAGAATGAGCCTCTTAGTTCTCCCTCCCAAAGAGAAGATATCATTAGCCTCGAGTGGGACTGCCGGCTATTTGAGGGGCTTTAAAAAGTCCATCGTGATTCAAACGATACATCTTTTACATTTTAAATAACTTTGCTAGATCTTTGTATCCAGGAGAACTCTACGATGTTCAGTTCTAGTTATTCTGGATAAATAATTCAATAGTCCGACTTCCTTTTGAATTTCAGTGAAATTAGGTCTTTATATTGATATGGAGTACGATTTCGAGAGAAACCAGATAAAAAAATTCAAATACCCTGAGTATCATGATGATAATATTTAATCTTGTCAATTTGTGGCCAAGACTCGAAGCTTGTAGAAATTTTCTCTTACCATTCTTTTCGTAAACGTTGAAGATCGAGATGTTCAAGAGATTTAAATTTATATTTTCAACAATCCCCTTAAAACTATATTTATATTGCATTTAAATTGCATCAATAACAAAATTGGACCATATTTTCGTCGGTTGAAGTAATCTTAACCTGAGTATTTACATCATCACTACTTACGATAACATAAGATCGTACTTTTTCTTATATTGGCTTAGTATTACTTTTATTTTAAATTCAATAATTCCAGATTTAGCCCAAGACACACAGCTATGGGTTTCTACATAACCTGCGCTTAATTCACTCATTAAGATTTTTAATCGATGTTTTTTGTAAAGTGAATGATAAAAGAACTCCGTGCAATGTCTTTTTTCAGAAAGCATTACTCAGGCGTGTAACGGAATTCCTATCTATTTTAGAATGCCCATCATTTATATAATTTCTTCGGTCTGAGTCACAATAAGCAATTACTTCTGTACTACTCTTTAAATATACTTAAAAAGTCTTTAAATAAAATTTACTTTTAATGCCTTTAAGTCTTCGGCAGAAATATCAAATTCCCAGCTTCCCTTGGTATAGAACTTTCTCTAAGTTCTCGGGATCCTCGTCCTGCTCTTTTTCAGCAAATCGCCGTCCAGGCTTTGCTACAGGTTTCCTGCTTGCATTTTGATTTCTTCAGCAATTATTTCACATTCGGTTGCTCTGAGACGCACAAGTTATCTATTTTTGTGGTTATTTTCACCGTCTTAAGTAATATCTGAACGACTCAACGACTGGCAAATAGGTTCATACAACCTCCATATGATCTACATCTTAGTTCTTCTTAGCTGCTGATTAAAGCAAGTACCTGAAGGATGCGCACTTCATCACGGGAGAAATTCTTTCCTTTCTATCTACTCCAATCTACTTCTTACACTACACTACACTGTGCTTTACTTTCATGACTTTGACTTTACCTCCTTTGCGTTTAACTTGCGGGTTAACTATCTCATAGCTTTCATTTTTAATTAAATTTTCTTCTTATAGTCGCGTTTACAGCTTCTGATTTGGCCACAGACTTTCTTCGATTGTCGGAAAGTTGCTAATTTTCTATTTCGATCACCTTCAAAATCTGCGAAGGTGTAAAAGGGCTCTTCCCCTTGCTCTTTAGTACTCCTACACGTGCTTTTTGGTAGATTTTTCTCCTACTTTACTCTGTAGATCTTCTAAACTTGCATTTAACGCCTCTAAAGGCAATTACGTCTTTGAGATTGTTAGGATTAAAAATTATCTTCTTTATAACTTGCAAAATTGCATTTCATACTTTTTGAGTCTAATTGCTTTTATTTTTTATTGGGAACATATACCATCGTTTTACATTCAACAACCTTAGACTTTTTCATAGAGCACGGAATTAAAAAAAAGCATACGGAAATTCAAAAGCAGATTCTTTTGAACATTTCGAGCTTCAAAAGACAATAAAACTACAGGCTTATGAAATACCAAACTCAAAAGATTTTTCCACACATTAAAGCATTTACACGCATGGAAAAATCTTCATGATGTAGAACCTTTTAAGGGTTTTTTAAATAAATATTTTATGGAGAAATTCGTAGTGATCCTTTGAAAATTCTTCGAATTTAAAGTTTATGTGTTTATCCGAATTATACATCGAGTTTATTTGGTCCAATTTGAGTCGGAACTATTTCCTTACACATTTCAGAAAGTAGCAAATAAACAAAATTTCTAACATTTTCTCTGTTTTTAACTCAAAACTTTGAATAAAATTACTGAAAAACTAAATTTATGATTTATAAATATGCAATTTAATAATAAATTTTTAAGGTGTTTGCTTTTAGTTTTTATTTATGTATCTACGTATATTTATTTGTGTATTTATATATTACACCCGCTCCTCGATACATCCGTTCCTCAATTTATGCGGAATACACATTCCACGTGGATTTAATTTACGCGAATAAAAATTGCGTAAATAGAGTTTGTAAGTACAAAAAAAATATTGGAGATAAAAGTTAGTAAAAGTTTATATATTTATTTCACAAGTATGTAAGTTTTATTCGATGCGACTATCGCTACTGCAATTTGAAGCAATCAACCTGAAATTGTTCACTACTACAGCAATTTGGGGTGATGTTGTATACTGACTATAAAATTGTTAATTTTAAAACTTATGGGAAAATATGTATCTGGCCGCGTAAAATGAGATCGCATTAATCAATGCCACGTGAAAGGAGATCGCGTTAATCAATGCCGCGTAAAAAAGTGCCTGAAGATGATTGATTTAGGTAACTTGGGTAATGTCATAACAATTGTAAATGTGGGACTTGGTGAGTAGGCGGAGTTACCATGGTCATGGTCATGGTCATACCATGGTCTGGAAAAGGTATTTAATATAGCATATTGCTTTACGAATGAAAACTAATGATTTTTATATAACTTTTACTGTTAATAGGGGATATTCCGGAAAAAGATTTTCGGTATGAATAATTAAGGTTATATTTAATTACTCTTAAATTCCTATTTTTAAGCACAGAGCCACAAGCGGCTACTTTTGTCCCATTGTTCTCCGACAATCAAATTATTCAATCAATAAAAATTACAAGGCCATTATCGAATTTTTATGATATCGTCGCCACTGAAAAACTTCGATATTGAACCCTTTCTGCTCGCAAACTTCCCTGTAGATTTAAATTAATAATATATCTTGAATTTTATGGACAAAAGAAGAATTAAACATTAGTTTATCAAACGTAAAATTTAATTATAAATCATAAGGTATATTTTATTTTATTTTTTATTTATTACTTTGTTAATAAGCTTAAACGATATAAATTAGAAGCAGTCTGGAAGGCATATCTCGAGTATAAAGGACAACATTACAAGTTTTAAAAGCAGACAATTGCAATTCATTTAATTTGATGGTTGGATAGTTTAAGAACTACGCTGGAATATAAACACATAGAACTAATTTCGTAACTGTTTTCGTAGTCGGTAAACAATTTTTGTTTTTGCTTTTATTTCCACTATTACTTCCTAAATTTGTAAACTACAATTAAGAACAGAACGACGAATCTGACGTAGCCGCAGGCTAAAGTTGGTTATCGTAAAAAAGAGTTATTTTCCTTTTTCTAGAGAAAAATGTTTACTCGATAGAAAGACTTAGCTCTTAACTTGAGATTGAAAACAATTGTGTACGAGTATATTCGTCTGTCTGTGGGGGTAACGTCCAGGATAGCTTTGGTCGTAAATATTTTCAGTCATAAAAAAACTCTTACCTCTGTTCGTTTAAAAAAATATTTGTTCATTTTGTTTATGGCTTAATACACCAAAAGCGCGTAAAACAAATGTTCCCGAAGGCCATGGCTGAGAGCAAATTGGCTATCCAGAATGTTCCTACAAATTAAATTTCCGCTTGCTGGTTGGGAGTGTATAGTCGACATTTTTAAAAGCTACCACTGGCCGGTGCACGGAACAAGGTCGTGGCTTGAAATGCAGAGAACAGCAAATACAGCGAATATACTCACGTCGGGCTCTATTTCTTTTATTTCACCTGCCATCACAGTACGTAAAGAAATATCACCGGAAAAGCAGGAAATATGGGCAGCATGAATCAGCCCCCGCCATGGCCCTGGACCGGACGAGGCGATTTAAGCAAACATGGGCTTCCTATCCCGAACCGATCCGTTCTGCAATTTATGGTTTTTTATTTAGTTATCTGACGCAAATATTTACAATTTCTACATACGGCAAAACTTTCGTTGTTGCCAATTTCAATGATTCCCGATATCGGGACGACACTTGCTTGCGGCATCCGCAGCTCCTCCGAGCAGCTTTTTGTCTTCTGATTCTTACAGCTTTCTTTCGACATTCATAAATTTGCCGCTTTATCACCTACATCTGATTTGTCTAAGTTTTCCCCAGTGTAAAACAAATTCCCTTGACGGAAGCAATGTTCCGAAATTTATAGTTGCCTTCCTATCTGCAAGCGTTTAGTAAGACCGTCCTCGCGTTTTTCCGCCTGTGTGTGCGGAGTCAGGCAATTCGCTTATCGGAATAGTATACGGCTCACGGGTCCCAATTTCGATATTGAACAGATGTTTCTGATTAAAAAGCTTTACTTATTTTAGAAAACATTGCGCACAAACGGAGGGTGACTGTGAACAGAGGCTTGCCTTCGCTGTTTCTGTCTTCGCGAAATACTGAAAGAAATTGCCCACTGGTGCAGAAGCAAAGTGGGAAAATTGAAAAAATTGGAATTTTTGACACGTTGACGATAAAATCGATAGAGTAAAATTGAAGCAGAACTAGAACACACCGTTTGTACAAATTTTGAACTTAATTTCATATGTATCAACGCTTGTATTAATGCTTTGAATGGATCAAAAGGAAAACGGATTTATTGCACTTTTGCGACAGATGACATAGGAAAAATGCAATACCATCATACAAATATGATGAATATGTTTAGATTGGAGCGATTTTATTACACATACTTTGGAAATAAATAAAACTGTGAATTTATATGAAAATCTAAATTGCGAATTGCGAATTTTCCTTCCTCGATTTAAAAAGCCAAAGTTGCTCAATGAACTGTGCTAGACAAACGCAGCCAAAGCGAAAAGTGAAACAGTGAAGTCAAATATTGAACGTAAATACTTGGGGCAGGATAGGAAAATGAACAGAAATGCTTTTTCGTCTCTATTTTCTTAGAATATGGTTTAAAAAGCTAAAAATTTCTTGAACCGTGATAGTAATTTCCCCTTCAGCTTTTATAAATAAGCCAAACTAATTTCGAAACCGACTTAGGCCACATCAATTCTAAACTACAAGTTTTGGCTTTCTTAGTCAACTTGGAATGAGTAACATAGCCCCTTTTTTATTCTACCATCATGTCTTACTTGCGTCTGCGTCGCAAGCAAAGATTGGAATCCTTAAGAAATATTTTACATATAAAACTTTTTTTTAATTTCCTAATCGTACCCCAATTGTCCAAAGCATTCACTGCCAAAATGTAAATAAGATAAGATTCGAACTAACTTGGACTTAATATTGAACTCAAAAAGATTATATTTTTATTCGACTGTACCTAAAAAATTGTGACGCTAAAAATATTTCTTTAATGTATTAATTTCCAATTGATTAAATGTTTGGATTTTTATATTTTTTATTATAACAGGTAGCAGGTGAGTGTTTTGATATTTAAATAAAGAATCAGTAATTAAATACATTTATTTTCTCAAATTAATTTGCTTTTATTAATGTCTCGAGCTTACCTTGTTTAACACTCAACCAGAGCAATTATATTAAGAGCTATATTTTATGTGAATAATAAAAATGCACTAAGACTGATTATTCCTAAAGGCTAGATTCAATTTTTCGAATTGGGATCTGCTTATTTATTTTATTTTTATTTGAAGAGAATATTCATGTTTTGTTTTACTTTAGTACACGCAATAAGAAGATAATCTACAATATATTTAAAAATTCCATAAGATTGTTCCTATATTTTTCTAAGTTTGTTTAATAATTTTTGTTACTAATATAAAGATTTACAATTAAAAGTAAATATCTGAGTTATGATGAGTTTGTTTTTATTTCAAGTTCACTGTGCAATTGGCAGTGGTTCGGTGTATACCTGAGGTAGTAAATAGTGAACCAAAACCGATTTTTTTTTAAAAAAAGTAATATTTGCTTGATTTTATTTTCTGAAGGGTTCAGGTCCTTTTCCATGGACTACAAAGTGGTAAAAAAGCCGGTAATATGTCATTTAAAAATGTTATTTTAGGTTTGATGGTTTCATGACACGAGATATAAAATCAAAAATCATGTAATTCCGAATAATTCCGAATTCACGTAAGTCGAGGTAGCACAACAAGACTGTAATACATTTTTAATTTATAAAATGTTAAAATTTCAAATCATATCTTTTTACCTGTGAAGTTTTGCATTGTCCTTTTTGTAATATTCCTTACAAAATTTTGTAGACTACTTTCGACACTATAAAAAGTATTTATTCATAGTTGTTATATATTGCACTACATTGTTATGGGCAAGAAAATTTATTATGTCATATGTTCTGTAACAGCAGACAAATATTATAGTGATTTCCACACTTCGCACTTCGAAAATTCTTAAATGCACAAATTCTTTTTGAAGTTAAATCTTACTCCTATTTTCGAAAAACACATGTGCTTTTACTGAACATGATTTGAGGAAAAGTTTTAATTAGAAACTTTATGAAATCTGTGAGTGAATTTAGTTAAACTATACATGCTTGATTAAATGATTCTTTAGAGCTAAGTAGCTGTGCTACTATTCTTGATCCTTAATACCTGAACTGTCGTTACTACATTTAAATTTGAAAACAATGGATACAATAGAACTATCTGCGGTGCCTATTTTAAATATTGAGAATTAAATTAGTTACGCCTTATCACTTTTATTAATAAATCATGTACAATCAAGGGAATCAAATTAGCCACAATCAGCAGAAAGCCAAGATTCGTCTCCTGTGGTCGTGTGTTAATTTGCTCAATTTATCACATGTCACAACTACCTTAAGTGCACAGATTTCAGGGCCAATTTATCAAATCATATTCATGTGACTTACTTTGAGCCCGCAAGAGGGTATGTCAGATGTCACACCCCTTCCCCGCATCTCTGACACTGGGATGTCGATGCATTCAATATCCTGATGTTCATGGTTCATTATGCTAAGCATTAGGCTTTGTCGTGCCTGCCCAAAACCATGGAGACATGCAAAACTCATCTACTGGCATATACTCGTACTAGCAAAGCGCTGGAGCAACAATATGACCTTTGTGCACCATTGTTTCCTGCTTAATTCAACTAGAGATGCTGATGATTTCCCGTCGCCCATTCAACAAAGTACCCTACAATCGATCAATAGCACTTTTATAATTTTTTTGCGAGAAATTCTTTTTATTGGCAGATAAATTAATAAACTGCGGTACATTGGTTAAACAATTGAGAAAAATTACAACGAATAATGAAACCGTGATTGAAGCGCAAATTGCTTGTCATGCGAACGGGATTTTTTGCCATTCAACTTCTCCCCGTCGTTCGGGATAAATTGCATTTCCAATAACTATAGTGCTCAATTTGACCACAATTCAAAAGTCTTTCTTCTCAACACTTGTTGCATACTTGCATTATCTTAAAGCAATTTAACACCCGTTCACATGCATTTAATTCGACGTTTTTGTATACTCTACAAACGCGCTAAATATACTTTTAATTGGAAAAACTTTGCTGTTATTCCCAACAGAGCGCATCAGGAGCCAATATTGCATATGTTTCCAAAGAGCTTTGCCCTGGAAGAGAGACTCAATAGATTCGCCTTTTAAGCAGAAAGTCTGTAATTTATTGAGTTTAGAACAGACAGTGAAATTCCCAGGGTGCCTAGATATCTGCTCAAGAAATTACACCAATTTATGACTGAATTCTCCTCTGATTTATTTCCTACTTCGTAGATTCACCATTCCATGGGAACGTGACGAATGCAATTGACTCCTGGGTGAAACTTATTTTCTGCCCTTTAATTGGGCATGATGTTCTCTGCAATTTTACTGACACTTTCACATGCATTTGAAGATTTTATTTGATGCGGGGGTAGAACGATGGTGCACGGGCAAGTGTAAAAATCACGAATTGATTTTTTGTTTATACTATTTCAGACATGGAAACCAATGGCACAAGTATCGATATTTAGTTTCCAATTGAGGTGTACAACTTCTCAGAATGGGTTCAATTTTCTTAGAAATTAAAAACGAATCGTAACATTTTCAGTAACAGTGTTCTTTAAAACCTGTTAAGTAAGTAGAAATTAAAAGTGGTAAAATCAACAAAATAATCAATAATAATAAATAGAAAGAATAATTAGTTTAAACAAAGTAAAAAAGATACAAGTAATGAGCATGGTGGTTCAAAAAAATCAAATCGAGATATCCAAAACCCAGAAGAAATCCTAATTACTGCTTTGAAAAAAGAAATAATTTATACACCTTTGCTTTCGTATAAATTTAAAAAGTGATTTAATTTATCTTTAAAAATACGTACAATGCAAGCTAAACCTGAAGGGATTAGAATGACTGCGTAAGGTACGCAGTCTTGAGCAGGTAAAACTCTAAATCTCAAATCCTATTCCACCAATTCAGTTGTAGTTTCAGTATACATGCCGTCATTAGGCAAAGGGCTTTACGACTATCTAGCGTATTATACAAAAATAAAATAAAAAACAAAAAAGTCCTTTCCTACCAAGAAGTGTTGCTCGCACTAGACTATCCCTTTAAAATATAAAATTACAAATTGCAATAAAACCCTCGAAATAAAATAACACCTAAAGTGCGAGTTGGACTAGCATGAAAATTGTTCCGTACTGTAATTTAATTTGTAAATTCATACTTTTAATTCGTGAAAATATAATCCCTATCCATTTCAAGTAAATAATTAAAAATCGTCAAAAATAAAGCGAAACCTTTGACTTTGTAAAATCTTTGGTGAAGTAATTTAGTCGGCTGCTCCTTTTTAATGATATTCCCTTCATAACCAACGAATCTTCAGTAGAACGTGGCCTGACTAGTAAAACATGAATTAACGAAATGTCATAGAAATTTGATTAATGGCCAAGTTACACCTTAAATTTTAGACTATTATCGCAGAAAAGCTTCCTTTACTTAGCACATTTTAAATTTCATTCAAAAAAACAGCATATTATTTTGTAAGAAGGTAACCCAAATTTTGCGTATTAGCCACTAAACTTTCAGAAGACTTTACAATTTTTATAGACTATTAGGTTAAGATTTTGATCTGTAAGTTGAGTCATGACTCAAGTTTCTATGATATTTTATTCACTTCTTATTTCAATTTTTAACAGAGAAACCAATTTTTAAATGTATTTTACATAAAAGGTCATGGAGCACGTCTTCCAGATTCGAAATCTACGGAAAGAGTCCTATTGAAAACATTAAAAATACAATTAAAAAAGTTTAACCTCTCTTATGCTTAAAAATGTTTCGCGATTTCAGACTATTGTTCTTAAAAACGAGCTCTTTAGATTGTAGCAGAATTATATTTTACAATTCAAGTGGAAAACTCGTCAATAAATGATAGCTTTGTGATTAGCAAGGACTTAGGTAATTCGAGGGGGTAAGTTTACTAATTACAAATTACTCTGCCCGACAAATACCAAAACTTCCTCTACGAAGTGCCTTGTATTGCGGCACTTAACAATATCCCTTTGAAGGTGTAGAATACCTGAGAGGTGTTGAGTTAATCATCACTCAGTAAGTCATACAGCACCTCAGCCTCACCTAATCTAACTGATTCTGCGATGTTCTGCCGGTGCTCCATTATCGCCCAATTTAGACGTTTTATTATAATGTGCCAAGAAGAGTTCTTAATTTTATATGAGCTTGAAAAGGCGTTCTTGAAGACATTCTACGTCTTACTCCTAGAGGTTCCTACTAATCCGAACGTGTGGAGGGAAGGCATAAAATCTATCACTTAAGGACAAGTGCTTTCGACAACTTTCAGACGTCTGCGAGTTAATTCCCCAGGGATGATATCTGTTTGTGGAGAACTCTCTAATGAAGTGAAGATCTTCCTTGAGTGCCGTAATTATAAGTCTAAGACGTTTGCTTCGATCCACCCACAAAGGTCGGGGACGGGGCGTTCCAAAGCAATTCCGAAGACTCATGTAAAACTTTGCGAAACGCAAGAACTCTTTGCGGTCTTCTGGATTATTTCATTTTCAAAGTTGTGTAAATAAGTGGAAAGTAGCGGAACGTTAATAAAATAAGGCCAAAGGGATTTAGGGATACAGAGAGGCAATCAACCGATAACACGCCTGTCATACCTCTAGAACCTTGCGCCCCCCAAAAATAGCTATCGCAGGTTAGTTACGAGTATTAAATTGGAAAGCTCTAAAAGTTAGGGTTTAAACGGCGGTAGTTAGTCGTCCCCTTTAGGTGATGTTGACTTAAACAAGGACGATACCTTATCGAGTTTAACCCTACTCATCTCCAAGCATCACTTGACCCAAAATCTCTCTCCTTTTGTGTTAATAAGAAAAGTTCCTAGTAAAGATATTTCCTTACGGAATATCGAGGACTATCAGCGCCTTCTATGGGGCCTTATCGGTTTTAGGTCAATACTCTTCGAACAAGGATGAGAGCAGTTTGTTACTTCAGCTTTCCACACCACTCTGTGTGTATAATAATTAATGATGTAATTAATTAAGCTCCAATTATCAGATATGTGCTACGTGATGACGATCTTCCGATTCATTCGACTCCTATGGGGAATTGGAGGAGATTTTTTGATTATGCTTAACTCCCTCGATGATGATAATACTTTCCCATCTGAAGAAGCTTAAGACCGTAGTTATGGGATGTTGGAATTACTCTGACATTGATAGTTATTGATTTTCTGATAATAGTTGAATGGGATTAAAAGTGTTTCAGATTGCAGAGCGTTTATCAATCTTCTTTCCTCCTAAAGTATGAAAAATCGTTTCTTGAAATTTATATGTTCATGTGCTACCTTATGAGATTATAATATAGTAAACAGTTGTGTGTGCCTGCTTATTAACTTGGAATCATCATACTTTCTGTCCGTCAATAATTTATTACGTGCCTTTGATTTATTTGCAAACATTCCGTGTATTGCGGAAAAAGAACAGGTTAATCAATTAATTAATCGTTTATAAGCGACTGTGCTGAAACGTATGTGCATCTACGTATTGGGCCAAATCTTTCGAAACTAAAGCGAGGGAAGCGTTTTCCTTTCTCCAAGCACGCACATTCTAAATTAATTCATAAAAATGATTGTTAATCCCTGTTATCAGTAAGATAGATGCATATGATTTTCATTTTTACGAAGAAAGCTCGAAAAGCCTTAGATTTAAATTTTTGGAGCAAATTAGATCCGTATAGAAAATTTTTTATGGACCTTATTAGCATTGCTTTTTTGGGTATTAAAACTTAACTTACAATTCCACAAATCCAACTTTTTCCAGGCGCTTCTTAATTACTTGGTCTCTTTTCTAAACGACACTTTTCCATGTGCTAAAGAACAACCATCTTAATAAAAAATGCTACACCTTCTGGCATCCAGTAAGTATTCAAACTTAAAAATAAAAGCGACTTGAAAGAATCACATAATGGATTAACATTACAAAAGTACATTCCTCTGTCTGTATTTAAATATTTATAAATCGGCACGAAAATTGGATAAATGCTAAATATGCCATTACTGCAATATTACATAGGCTTCAGTTCTAAGACTTTTATTATTTTACTATTTTATTCTATTGTTTTATTATTAGAAGGTATTTAGTTTATTTAGGACTGGAAGTTCCATAGATATAAGCATAAGGATTCTTAGGATTAGGCCATCTTGACCCTGTCTAATCCTGGGACATAGCTTTATGTTGAAATTTAACTTTCCAATTTTTAAACTAAAAATAGACTCAGCACTAAATTTAATAATTAAATAGAATTCAATAATTTGTTTGCAATTTTCTAGATTTTTGTAAAAGAATCCAGACTTATTCTGTTCCAAATTTTAGCCCAAGTAGTTTCAGGAATGTTAGACAACTGGCTAAACAGGACGAACTACAAGTCACTAGTTACTAGTTCGGATGACCGTAACAACGCCTTGAATTCTCACCATTTACCGAAAAAGAAGCCGAAAATATTTACATATCTATTCAATGTACGGATAAGAAGTTGCAGCTTTCGCATTCAGTATTTTAAATAAAAATACAAGTAATGTGTTGCCAAATAGAGAAATTCAGGTGTTTAATTAATCAGAGTCAATAAAATTTTATTGTTTGCAAAAAAAAATCAACGCAAACATCTGGCATCAGCTAATTCATCGAACTTAATTCATTCTATAATAACAACATAATCCGTCTATTCAAAACAGTTCAAATTAGTATGAAAAATTAATGGTGATTTAATTAAAGGCGATAAAGCTGAGGGATAATTGAACCATAAATTCCTGCAAATGGGGACGATTCATTCACGGGGAATCATTAATTAATTAATTAAATAACTTCAAATATTAATATTTTACGTGTGTCCCTTTTGTATTTTCAGTTGAACTACGGGATAGGTAAATAAAGTAAATATCGTGCAGGCAGAGCGCAGCTTTAAGACGGATTAAATGAGCTGGTGTTTTCTTTGGAGGGCAAATTCCAGGTGGAAGTAATTTACCCTGTTTGTTGTGCTATTTCTAAGTATACCCGGAGGACAGGCGTGAAATACACATCCACAGTGGTTTCCAAATTAGCTAAGACACGTACGTATTATATATTTGTAATTTTTGCGTAGATGAATAAAGAAAACGACTACATGATGCTTGAGATAAGAATAGCTTTCATTATTTCACTTTAATAGTAAATAAAAATTTTGGAAAATACCAATTTGTAAACATAAAAATTTATATTTACAAGACACGTGTCTGAATTTTTTAACAAGGTTTTTCTTTTTATTGAATTTTATATACTGAAACACCTTTAGATTTACAAGAATTGAAATAAAATTAAATTAAAAATTGTCTACTTGGATAATGATGTTGATTTTCAATTTTTTTATCTATTTATTAGCAATGCTCATTTAATTTATGTAAATATACCTTTCGTGATAATTATCGCTAAAAAAATATAACAGAACAAACAAAGCTAAATTTAAAACTTTATAATCCAAGCTAAAATTAAAAACCTTATAATCCAATATCCTTGTTTCTGGACATTTTCGAGGCAGGATTCAATATTAAAGAAAGTCTAAATAAATTGTGTCCATTCTATCGCGTCTTTTCGTTAGATTTGATTCATTGTTTGTTCTCGAAAAAGTATACTGAGAGTATAAATACATTATTTAACTATAAATTGCATTGACATTTATAAATCTAGAAAATATTGCTATATTTCTCGCTATTTTTCTAAGATTTCATAATAAAGCAGATTTTAATCATTTTTATAAAATAAATTTCAGTTTAAGATCATTTTGTTTGAATTTTGGTGTCACGTCAAACATTTTGGAATAAAGCATGTTTTGTATAATTTTACAGGGTACAGGCTGAGGAATCTTTTTTCGTTCGTTTCACGTAAAAACGAAGGATCGGTCTCCTTTATAATCGAAACACTCATTTTTCACTCTGTATTTACGACAAGACAATGCATTTTCCCTTATAAATGTTCTTTCGATTTTTGTGGCGAAAATTAAGTAGTATTTGATAAATTTGTATAAAAAAATTGCCTAACAAGCCTATTAAAGTGCCTATGTACTTATAATATGTATTTTTTATGAATTTTTGTATTTTATGTATTTAGAATCGGGTGACAAAACTTTAAAATGATATTTTGTAGCAGCTTGGAAATAGTGTTAAAATTTACTCACATATTGCCTACGACATTTTATTGGATTTGTAAATTAAACATAAATTAACATTTATCGTATATGTAACTTTTAAGTTTGTAGAATGTATGGGTAATGCACTGCTTAATTATTAAAGGCCCTGAATGTTGAAAAAAAAAATAAAAATTTATTTTTGAAATTTTTCAAAAGTTATAATAATATTTAATCAAAATAAAATAATCGATCATTGCAGATCACCGAAATTATTGTTATTGAACAATAGGTATTTTTTTTAGAGGTCCCCGAACTTATAAATCTTTAGGACTTATCGAGTTTATTTTATAAGCTTTCGACGAAAAAGCATCACTGAGGGGAAAGTATTTTATAAATTCGTTAAATAATAAAATAAGTAGATGGAATAATAGTTAAATTAATTCTATAATATAATTTTCTATAATTCTTGCTATCGTGAAGTTAGACTTTATGAAGTAATTGCCTCTCAACATTTCCAATTAAATCTCATGTACCTCGTTTCCATCAAAAGGCACTCACAATGAGAACAAGTGTTCTCTACAATGGCCTTGAAGGAGAAATGTGCCAAGAAACCTTCAAAGAAAGTACCTTTAAGTTTCCATTCATTCGGTCATGGCTGACCGACAAAACCTCTCGAAGTTCCAAAGTAATGGATCACATTACATTATTTCACTCTTATCAGTAGCTAAAGTTAATTCAATGTTTCGAAAGAAATTTCGAGTACTATTGGTAAAATTGTCAAAGAGATTCTTAGTTTGATGCGAACTGGAGAACAAATCAAGAAAATTGAAAGCTTAAATTCTCACTTTGAGAACCAAAATAGTTTGCCCCTTTGTTGCATACGACAGATATCCACACTTAAACTCTAGATTAGATAACTGAACCATGAATTTTAAAAAAATCGAATTTTTTATTATTGGTTATTTTTGAAAATTTGATATGGTTTTGAAGTTATAATAATTAATGCAACCATGCGTGACGTTTTCCGCGTTGTTCGATCCATAACTCGACGATTTTTTAAATTTATTCGATGATTTTTTTTCTGTATAGCTTCACTATTGAATAATTCTGTGATGAAATTCGTACAAGCAATTAAAAAATCCAATTTGTGATGGAAAACACATACACACATAATTTTAGAATATTTACTTTTTAGGAAATTATGATGCAGTGTCAGGCAGCATTTTTGTTCGGCGTTGTGAAAGAGCTTGGGAACAGTATTGAACTGAAAAATAGTAAAGGACCAATGAATAATGTCTAATGCCTTTCCATATCCCCTTTAAAAATTCATCAAAGATGGCAGTTTTTGAGGACGCTGGGTGTATGTCAATTTGAGCAGCTTTTTCACAAATTTAAAAATTAATGCTTTAATTTGGCTGTATAGTGTAGGGCGTAACTTTTTATTGGAGCTTTTGTTATATAAATACAATAGAGAGCCTTAATTACCCGAGCCCGTTTTAACGGAGTTCGCGATTTACCGAGGTGAGGTATAATTTTTATTACCCGCGTTAACTGAGCCTTCACTCGTTAGTGCCCGAGTTATTCGAGCTTATTATAGCACCTACAGATATTTTTGCACAATGATGTAAACAATAGCATATAGTAAAAAAGTGCAATTGATTTTCCTTTTTGTATGATTTGCATAAATATAATGAATAAACGTTCATTTTGTCATAGAAACAGTTTTCCTCCAATTGTAATAAAGGCCGTATTATTAGAGCGTGTCCGAGTTAAGGCCAGTTCACAATAACTCAGTTAATTGAAATCCATCTTTACTTTTGTTTATTTTGCCAAAAATGTGTTTAATACGATATTTTTAATAAAATACAAATTGAAGTAGAAACGGAAACGTTGTCTGGAAATCTGTTAAAAACTATTGTACTTTTAACGTTCCATACACTGGCTTGTATTGTTGTAAATGTACGATAAGTTTAACACTAAAAAGGAACGAGTTCTGCATTATGCGCGATCTATTTCCCTTTCATGCCATTTAAAATTCCTTCGGGTTAAGCGAGGAGCTTTCAACAAATATTTTCACTGAAACACTTTCGACCAAGTGATCTTTCTGTTAATTCTATACTCGAATGCATACAACATCTTGAATGTCAAATATACTCTTCATAAATGATTATGTACGGTGCCAACATTCTGAAACCATTTGGTAGTAAAGTGCAACAATCGGTTCACATTTATGGGGTACAACAAGTGTTGTGTGTACCAAAAGTCCACTCGCACTCGTGTCGTTTTCCGGAGAGTTTTCGAGGGCCCTTGAGCAGGAAGCATATGGGACCAGACCCGTGTCATATGCAGCTAAATGTGAATTTTAATGTCGATACGTTCTGGAAAATGTGATAGTTTTCAACAAATGTTTAATAGTTCTATAGAAAGTTTCTTTCAAGTGTCAATATCACACTTGTCGGTTGAACTGGTGCCCGGGAGCTATTATGGACTTCACATCCGGCTGAGTTATTGACCAACGTATAACTCATTTTCGAGTACCCTCATAGAATGAATAGTACTTTACAATTTCGTAAGCGCGTTGTAATAGTTCCCTGATAGGTACGCCAGAAAACCTTCTGAATTGCACGGCATTAAATAGGAGATTTTGACTAATTTAGCAAGAGGCCGGTCTCAAGTGCTGAAGATATTTAAGATGAATCTAAATGACTTAAGGATTTAAAGGGACGCCAGAAAACCAACCCCTTCTTGCTTTGGCCTTTCATACTGCAGTGTGAGCTAGGGCACTTCTCAGGTATTTCGTCCGTGACGGGGATGAATAATTGGGGTTAAGAATTCTGGGGATGAGACGGAATACACAGCGGGTTGTTAAACTTAAAGTACCTCGAAGCGCCAACATCTCAGAGGCTTAATCCAATTTGAAAGTAATCTTTGATGACGATTCTGCTTCATTGACGTGAAAATCCATTCAAAGGAATTCAAAGAGGGATATTGGTCTGCGGGACTTTGTTCAGATTTTGCCGTAAGACATAAATCAGAAAAAATAAAGCTGCAGATTCCTTCCCATGGGTCGTAGCATTTTTTCTAAATTTGACTAAGTTAATTTTTTTTAAAGGAATGTCCAAATGGGAAATATTTTCTCCTTTGAATGGCATGATTTGTTATCTCTTAACTTCTATACTTGTCCTTATTTCCGTAAGTATTAACGATATTTTTGTTCAACAAATGCTTGTGCATTTTTTAGATAATGTTTGATCTTGTAAAGAAGAAAAAACGTGAACCAATACGTAATATAAAATTTTCTCCAAATCGAATTGAAAATATTCAAATCTTGTGGAATTAATAATCACATGAATTTAAAATGAATTAAAGTTATATCGCTACGAAAATGTCTGCGGTTGTTATCAATATTCCAATAAACAGGATTAATTTACTACCGTAAATGACAAACTCCTGTTTTTTTATAGAAATGTAAATGACAAACTCCAGTTTTTTTATAAAAATGTCGTTAAGAGAAAACGAAATATAATTGTTTATTTTACGAAATAAAAACCATTTTTTTTTTTTGAAAATATGTGATGAGCAGATACAAGAATTGATGAAATTAATTCGAAGAGAATCTGTGCCTAATGACGATATCAGTGACTTTGATGATGACGATGTTGTCTATCCGGAAAATATTTTTTTAGATATCATAATACCATATTTTTCGAACCACCCACGGCACGTTGTTTCCTCCTAAATTATTCTCTGTTCCCTTATAGACGCTTCTTTACCCAATTAAGAATAATTATAAAAATAGCAGTGAATATCTCATTTACGGTATGAAAAAAAGATTTATAAAATAATACACTAGTACTGTTCTAATTATTACCACCTTTGCTCGATACTCCAAGCGTGTCATGTGTCGTGTGTTAATTTCACGTCACGCGACATATGTGTCTAGATTGTGGTTTGTTATTATGCTTTATTATGTTTTACGTGCCACGTGCATGTATCGTTTGTTGTTATGTGTTGATGTTAAAGAAAGTTGAAGCAAATAAACTAAAATAAAAAGAATATCTCAAGATCTGGCCAGATTACGTACTTTTGTAAATCTGTACACATATTTTTTTTAGAAAACTGAATTTTTTTAGAAAATTGCTGCTTATCTATTGAAATAGGAAATTGTTCTTTACACTGCTCTAAGATCTAGCATTTCCTAAATCTTCATATTTAAAAGAATAAATTCCACACGTTTAAAGACAAAAAATGTCTTGTCGGATATAAAAAAGCTGTAAAATTTCAAATGGATGAAACATATAAGAAACGATGAAAATACAAGAATTTCTCAAATACAAGTCAAGGTAAGTGAAAGTACGTAACAAATAACTTAGGGAAATCAAATAAATAAATTTTTTTATATGTGATAATTAGTGCAAAATAAAAAATAAAAAAAATAGACAAGATTTTAGAAACCTCTCTATCCTCGCATATTCAAGAAGACTTAAGTGAAAACCTGACAAAAATGAAAACATTTTTTTCAAATTTCTTGAAAAATGTTGGTCCCATTTTCCATAAGTTTAAAAGTATAATATCACCTCTAGAAAAAAAGAAAGAAAGAAATAAAACATGAAATAAAATAAAATATATAAGCATAAAACAGGACGTTTTATATCAAGCTTCGAGTACTTACAGGGCGAAACCATTTTTGTAGACAGGATTCGATTGAATTATGCGTGTTTTAAGTTTTGTAAAGGTTCATTACTTCAAAAATTCCAATACTGTTAAATAGTGTAGTAATAAAATGGTTCAATTTGTAAGGCTACCCTCCAACTCACCGCCGTACATTGTGCATTTATAATTCCTTAGTCTTTGAAAATGCGTATGTAAATAAATGCCAAAGTTATTCGGCAGCTTCGGCATTTATTTACATACATATTTAATTTATTTTAATTTTGCAGAGATGTAAAATCTGAATGGCCTTTTAATATAAAATCATGCCCGAGAGTTCACCCTGTTTGCATTGAATTATGAAGTGATCTTTATTTGAGTAGAAGTAACTTCGCCCCAAAAGTTTTTTTTTTTTAAATTACGTCAAGTTTTAATGTATGCAGTAGGCACCTAACAAAGACCTTCCTGCTGGACCGAACACGAACCATCTATCAGTCTACCTTAAAGAAAAGAGCTCGGATATATTTAAATTGCCAAAGTTTGCGGGTCTGGCGAGGAATTTAATTTTTCAAAAATAATCGTGTGGTCAATGAGGAGAAAACCTCCGCAAATAGCTACACCTTACCCTCCGCTTCGCTGGCCAGATAGGAGAGCTCGAAAGTGTCTCTCCATATTTTAGGACTTCAGGTTACATTTCACACTCGACTTGCGGTCCTATCGCGCGTTTAATCTGCACGAGGATAAGACAATGGTGCGCCATCGTAAAGACGACGCTCCGTCGGACTGCTTTTGAGCAATTTCTCTTCGTCTATTAATTTTGCTCCAGTCAATTAATTTTAGGACGGAGCTCTGCGAGTGGAATGATTAATTGATAGGCGTTCGAACGTCGAAGGGAGCGCGGTTACTGCTTTATTCTTCGGCGGGTATATCGACCCGCTTCAATGCTCTTGAATCCGCCTTCGATTTGTACTTCATTGGAGATTCAGGATTTCGTGTAGAAATTAACTTCGACAAAAGATTTGCCCACGATTTTCGCCTTTTGCCGCTATGGGAGGCAACTTTTGTTACTTTTGTTTTGGACTGGTGTGGCTCCACATTGGATTTGAGTTGAATTGGAAAAAAATCTACTGCAAATCAGAATAGAGGTTCTCGATAGAAAACAGCAGCGAAATCCCAATTCGAATCCCAATCTCCAGTAGGTATGGGAGTCACAACTCACAGGACGGTCTAAAGAGGAATTAGCCTCGATTGATTGTTGTTTAATGAGAATTCTCGGCAGTCATTTGTTATGTCAAACGCTGTTCTTGACATTGTGTAATTAATTGCTTTTTAGGACTTTTCCACAACAACTGGATAAATGGCAAGTACGCCACGCCGCTTCTGGGGATCTCCGTGGGCCTCGCTCGACAAACCTGAAATTTATTTGGGAGCTGCACACTTGCCAGCAGATGAGCGTAGAGTGGGAAGCCACTTCGATGCGGCTACCTCGGTTAATTAATTTTACATAATACTCAACAATTTTGTAATTATAATTTAATTTACAAACATTCTTGTTTTAAAAGTGGATTTTATGTTAAGATGCATGTTTTGAAATTAATTTGTCCCTAAGTATTACTGCTGTAATAGGTAATTTTTAATGCTTGGCTAAAACGTTTATCTCTTATGAACATGTTTTAAATGCTTATATATTTTAATTTTTTTGAATTATCTATCTATGTCTATGTGAGCCTTATATGGTTAGTTGCCATTTCGTTCAACTTTTTCAAGATGGCTATGAAATGCAAAGTTTCGATGTTTCAAGGTTTAGTGCAATCGGTGCTTTGGCAGTTCTTCGACGATTTTTTTGATAATAAGTCATATATAACTTCGTTTCTCCAGCCTCTGAACCCGATTTTTATAAAATTAATTAGAAAACTGCCTTACAAACAAGAAACAATGTAAAAGATTTGGTCAAACCGTATCAATGAAAAGTATCTTTCTATGTTTTACCAAAATGTTTTGTTGGAATAGTTCCATGATTTATAGATAAATCATCAAATATCAGAATCAAATTATTTAACTGGTTGTATTTCTTTTATTTTGCTAACAAACGGTTTAAATTTCAGCAATATTTTGTCTTTGTCAAAACGCTTTACAATATTTTGAATTTATTCCATTCGAGGGTCTGAAATACTGTGGCATTTTAATTTCCAGAATCGAAATCTAAGGAAGAAACTTAGAAATTGTATGCAGAATAATCTTGTTGAGAGGAGAAGTCTTTGTGTGACTGATAGAAGGCATATTTAAAATATATCAGGGTTCAGATCTGAAGAGTTCTTTATAAAATCGGTTCTTGCGTGTGAAAGACATTTTGGAACATTATTCATTGAAATCTTATATTAATAATGCTGTATTTAGTTTTAATGCGCCGTACACAAATGGGAAAAAGGGAACTGTTCAGAGATTGTTTGGAGAGTCAACTCGAGTTCGATTTAGTATTTTTTGAGAGAATGCAACAATTTTTTGCTTTTGTTTTAAGGGTATGGTGTTGAATGTCATAGTAGGACTTATTCAAACAGGAGTTCAAAAATATGTACTCATTTCCTTGATGATAATTTTTTTTTAAATCGTTTGAAATTATTTGAGAATTCGTCAGGATAGTACGAACATGGAAAATAATGCTCATTGAAATCTGGACAAAACTAAAAATTTTAGTGATGAGTTCCAGATTAAACGCGCATTTTTTGGTATATGAAAAAAAAATCTCATGATATACTCTTCTTCGCGGGTTGAACAATTTGTTTAAAATATAAGTAGATTATCACATATTTGATAATATGTATAATCAGTAAAACATGAAATATGTGCATAATTCCAGGGCAACTGTATTTTCTTCCCAGCAACGTACGCAAAGGTGCAGTAGGCAAACATTCAGGCTAAAAATTTCAGAATGTGAAACGAATCTTTTATTATAACTATGCGGTTAGAGCCAGTGCGCACTGAGCGTTTTATAAACCAGGGAGTTCGATGCAAACTCATGTTTTTCACCAAGCGCCCGTCAAACTTACGTTCCCAGATTTTTGGTAGAGCGAGCATGCCTCGCACCGGCTTTAGTCGCGCGCTTCCAGATACGAGTGGCACCATTTGGTTGTACATTAGACCGCGCTTTTCCCTGTACTGTAGATGCTCCCCAGTAGGCCACGAAGGAATATTATGAGTGATACATCGAAGATGGAAATGAAAATAATTATGCTATGACTTCGATGCCCATTTTCCAACTCAGTACGCGTACCCTAGTAATGCTCGCCAAACGCCGTGCGAAGCGCGCTGTATGTACACTACCAACACTTAACGCAACACCAAATGCTCAGTGTGTATTTGCTCTTAACCCTTTTATTACCAGCGGGCAGATATATCGGCCCTCGGCACTATGCGGAAAATGCCACGGGCCGGTGTATAGGCCTCGTTTTTTTACCTTCATACTACGATTCCTCTGAGTGTCAAGGGGTTTTCATTAACACTTAGTCGTTATATCCAATGCGTAAACGTTTCTGTTTTTAAAGATATAATTGCAGTTTCGTATTTTTCTTCTGCTTTAACTTGGCTCTTCATTGCATATATTGCGTAGATGGGTCGGGCCCTAAAAGGGTTAAGATTTTATTGTTTTTATTTTTTCGATTATTTATTCACTTTCATGATAAGAAAAAGCAATAAAAAGTTGCGTAAATTTGACTAGACCAGTCAAAGGCAACTAATGAATAGTTTTGAAATATTAAAGATTGTACAAGCCCTTCCTAGAAGCCGGATCTTACTTGAACTGGTGCGATTTGATTTCCCGTCTTAATTTTGGAACAAACCGTTGGGAGAATAGATTTTTTATGAATTCAAAAATTTCATCTAAAAATACGTGCAATAAAAATATATTTTGTTTAAAAAATACTTTTTTTTGAATGTAATGTTGCATTTCTAAGACTTATTAAGAATTTAGTATTCCTGGTTTTTAGCTTCTCACACATTTTTTTCAGTAGCATACGGAACACTTCTTTTGCGCGTCTAACTCACACTTCGCATGCTATTTTTAATAAAATCTATTGTTTATTTGTTTATGGAAATTCTGAATTAGGGCGAATTTTCAATACACTTTCACCAAATATGGCCTTTCGAACCCAAAAGCATGATTTTGGTAGCGCGATTTCTTGAGAATCAAAGATCCAAAATTGAAACATAAAGTCGCATTGAAAAGGGATTTTGATACGATTTTAAAATGATGTGCTCTTCGACGCTGCCTCAAATTTACAATGTTTGGGTAAACCTCTTCACAAAAGTTATAGTTTCCAAGTTTAGAATAAATCTTTAAAATTATTAAGAAAAATACGAAATTTACGTTCCTGACTAATACCGTGGTCAAAACAGCCTGAACTAAGAGCAAATGAAGTTCTTAAAATATTCAATTTTATTTCACTTAAACTTCTTATACCCTGGCTGATGCGATTAACTCCATCGTTGGTGTGGTCGGCGCTTTCCTCTTTGCGAACACAAATCGGGAAGAAAAGCAGATTTTCATGAATTCGAAATTTATTCGTTTATTATTCATGCAAATCTCGCAGCAAATCGAATTCTGACATCGCGCAAACAATATCAATCATCGCACCTCGTCGGGCTCCTTCTGTGAGAGGGTTGACTTAGATGGTGTTTGGGTGGACTCCGGATAAGATATGCTCGCCAGGACTGGAGACTCGACTTATAAATAATGTGCACATGGAAATTGCTAAGCCAGACTGTAAATCTAATATGTTACGTTCGGAGCGGCCAACTCTGCATGTTACAGGCTGTTCGCCCGAAGGTGCTGCCTTGGCCGTTTATGGCGTTTTGAATATATGCAGCCTCGCTGAAAACTTTATAAAACTTTATTGCTTCGCTTGATGGGCAAACGAACTCGTTGTACTTCGCCAGCTGGAAGGCCGGAAGATCGGAAGGTTTGAAGGGTTCGAGCGTTCGAGTGTCTAAGTCCTGGCTGGCTTAATAGATCCAACTTGATGCGGGTCTTTACGACGTCATCGGTGACGGGAGCGGCTCTTTTAAAAATGAAGTTCAGAAAGATCATATAAACGACAATAAAAGTGCTAGACTGGTCGGTTGGAAACAACTTTTAACTGTATGGAAAATACTTCAGTGCTAATGAAGTGAAGGTAACATACCTTCGCAGCCCTACAGCGGTCTTTTTACGTTAAAAGAAGCGAAAAGTTTTCCTTGAGTTAAAAGTGGAAAAATGGTTTAGTAAATGCCTTCCTGCGCTCGAAAAGCAGAGCAAGTCTTTCGCTTCTTCCACTTTTTGCAACATTTCAGAAGTTTACGAGGCACACGTTGCCTCGACATAGTTTTGAAGTAGTTTGCTGGTTACGGACTTGTGCGGTGGGTATTACTTCGCAATTATGCTACACGCAAATCGAGCCAGCTCAAGTTTGCGCAACTTTTCAAATAACTCCAGTTTAATTTCTCTGTTGACACAACAGCAACTGATATTTAGCGCTTCTTGCCTTAAAATTTCTTTGTTATGTTTTTACTCTCGCATAAAGTCTTTGTGTATATTTTACGGCATAAAAATTAGGTACTCATCTAGAACAGATTTAAGGTGAAAGGTGAAAGAAGGTGGTGGCTATTTTCTAAGAAAATCTCCAAGCGCAAGAGGCTCTAATTTTTAAAGAGATGAGTTTTCTTTTATTTTTCCAAAAATAAGTATAAAAGTTACAAAGTTCGATAATTTTCAAAATCTTGAAGTTATGTTCTACGTCCGTTAATTAGAGGCGAATTGAATAGACCCTATGTTCGAAGAAACTCTATTCGGTGCTTCTATACACACAGTCCCGATTATTATTTATGAAACGATAGGTGCAACACAATTTAAAGATATTTTCCAAGAATTGTAGCGAAAAATAACTCTCAAGTAATGTGAGTTCAAAGTTTGCCATTTATGCGTCATAAAAATTAAAGTTCGGATACACGGAAAAGCCGAACTGCGTAAAGTTCGTCTCTCAAACGACGATTTAAGTTTAGACTATTTATCAGGATAAAATACATCGCTTGAGAATATGTTTCAAACAAAAGCAAATATCTCTTCTGCCATGTAATTTAGAACATTACATGCCTTACACCTTTTTGTTTATTTGCAGATCTTCTATTAAACCAAGTTTCATTAAAGGCCGAGCCGAACCGAGAAGAAAATCATTCCAAAAAGTAGCAAACCCTTTGAAAAAGTATTAATTACCCCTTAACCCAAAAGCATCCATATCTGCTTCTTTTATATCTGCAGCCTGGTGCTGAGATGGGTAAAAGGCAAATTACTTATGGGCTTCATTAAAAAAAAAATTAGGATAATCTTCCTGGACGAGGCAGTGATGATATAACATCAGACATCATCATAACTATCTTTTACAGCTAAATCCTTACAATTATTAACATCTGCCTGAGGAACAACAGTGCCCTAATTTCTTGGAACGTGCACTTTCAAGTTACTATTTCTAAAAGAACAAGTTTTTCATTTTCATTATTTTCTAATTTGACGCGTTAGAAAGAGACTACTTGTTTACATCGTAACCACTTGCGTAAGTAATTTAAAATGTAATATTAGTGCCGCATTATCACTTCATCCAAGTTTGTTTTGTTTAACGTACAGTCAGAATCACTGAACACATAGAAATATTACACGGTCGGAATTACAGCCTATAATATTTTATAGATTTTATCTCTTGCAAGCAGAAAGTGGGAACAGCATTAATATTTCGAGGAACTTTAGGATACGGCATTTGCTTTGAATATCTAGCGTTAGCACATTGAATCGTCCATGGCGATTGCAAATTTGGAGTTTTATTGGGTGCTTGTGGTCCATCCAGAGAAAAGGAATTTGCATTCTATCGATGAACAAAAAAAAGGAAGACAAAATGATGAAATGTAGATTCCAAATTATTGTGTAATTCATCAAATTACGCCAAGCCTGTTCTAGTTAGAGATATAATCAAAATAAAAATGGAAATAATAATTTAATAATGTTGCAGGGGTTTGTTGATATTTCTAATACTTAAGGTGATTGCGTCTTGAGACATAAAAAATTTTATTCAAAGAATTCTTTCGTATGTAAGCATCCCACATGTGTTAATAAAATAAGAAGTAGTTCCTCTAAAAGTATTTTCGATCTGTTGTTTGATTCTTTTACAATTTTCTACCTTATTTTAAATATTTCAGAAAAATTCAAAGACCAAGAATACGTACGCTAGTTCTACAGTTGAATGTTGCATGGAAAAGTAAATATTAATAGAATTCTTACCTATAATCCTATATAAAAACTTTTATATAAAAATATAGAAATAAGTAAACAAAACTATTGTAGAAAAATGTTCCTACTTAAATTTAATTATGATTTGTGTGTCGATCAACAATAGTGAACTGCCTCATTCTGTAGAGATGACATTTGGTGAGTTCCATTTTCTTCAGGAAACGTCTCCTTTGCTATGTCTATGACTTTTGCAAATCCACAATCTGAAGTGTAATTCAACCAATGAAACTAACTTACTAATTACGTGGTTACTTAAATTAGATAATTTTTGCATCTTAGCGAAAATGTGGGTGTTCTAAGATACAAGGCACAAGATTCGTAGAACAATTATGTTAAAATTAACTTTTGTTATTGTATTTTACACTGCTTTTGTTATTAAAGTAAAATTAAGTAGGAGGTTTAGAAAAAATTTGATTTCATTCATTGCATTTCAAATGCGTTGCAGCCGCATCCCACGGTATCAACTGCTTATTTCTTTTATCGTGATGGATGTCGGTCTAATGTTTTAGTGATTTCGGGTTTTCAATTTTCATCGACTATAAGCTAAATTTAATTTTTCATTGACTTTTAAATCGATAAATTGTATGCAACTATTGCTACTTCTAACTTCAAGACGAGTCGTTACTCCAAATTAAAGGGGACCCGATGATCAAACGCACCAGAGGAACACCGAACTACTTCTTCTTACGTAGTCGAAAAGAATTATATGTTCCTAGAACGTATGAAATAATTAAAGAACCATGGAAATTATTGCAAAAATTACTGAACAACTTATTCATGCACATTGTGTTCATATCAGCTCATTTGCGTTTTTATTTGTATAAATATATTTTTTGCTGTTTCAAAAGAAATTTGATAAACTAAAGCCTATTAGTTAAATAAAGCTTTATATGCAGGATTTACGATTTTGTAATTTCTATTTTAGTTAAAATTCTGTATTACAAATTTTTATATTTCGCATGAAAATATTTGATAAACATTAAAATCTTGAAGTTACGTTATAAAAAAATCCGTCCGCGTGAATCTATAGCGTTAATTAGAGGCGAATTGGATAGACCCTATGTTCGAAGAAACTCTATTCGGTGCTTCTATACACACAGTCCCGATTATTATTTATGAAACGATAGGTGCAACACAATTTAAAGATATTTTCCAAGAATTGTAGCGAAAAATAATTCTCAAGTAATGTGAGTTCAAAGTTTGCCATTTATGCGTCGTAAAAATTAAAGTACGGAGACACGGAAAAGCCGAACTGCGTAAAGTTCGCCTCTCAAACGACGATTTAAGTTTAGACTATTTATCAGGATAAAATACATCGCTTGAGAGTATGTTTCAAACAAAAGCAAATATCTCTTCTGCGATGTAATTTAGAACATTACATGCCTTACACCTTTTTGTTTATTTGCAGATCTTCTATTAAACCAAGTTTCAGTGTGGGATTGTGTGATTTAGTCAACAATATTACGTCATAGTCCAGTATTTCTTCTGACAATTATTCAACTGGTATAATAGAGCTAATATTTTAATGGCACGTGAAATATAAAATATAAATGATGTGTGAACAAACTGGAGGTCAGATTTTTAACCAATCAAAGTAAAAATGGGCACAAGTTGGCACAAAAATATTCTATATCTCGATCAAGTGCGAGAATGGACCGAACCGAAGCAATAGTTTTAAAGCTTGATGTACTAGAGTACTTATTTTGTGTTTCATGTGATAGCTTAATTTAATAATTATCTTATTGGGAAATATATGTGATGTTTTATGTAATACATTTTATTTTCGAAACGTGAAACCTACGTGGACCACCACCTAATCGATGCTTTGTTCGTTATTAGAAGAAATCTGTTGTCGTTTCGTATCGTTTCGCATCCGACGGGAATAAGAAACTTAAATGAAATTAACAAATTGGCGGCACATTGTGTTGAAGGTATTAGGGCTCCTGTGGACCAAAGGTTGCCAAGCTGCAGTGCTGTCAGTGATTTTCGAAATGTGCACAAGTGGCTACACTTCTCCATAACCTGGTCAAGTTAATTTCCCCGAAAGGGATATGTGCTGGAATATGCAACTGACTGCAGTTCGGTTATAGTTACATATCCAAAGTGGGAAGTCTGCTCAAATGAGAGTTTCCTGCTCGTACTAATATCGTTCATATTTCCCAAATAGTCGCTCGAGAGTAATAAGAAGTCTCAGTACGGCAACAATAACCGCAACAAAGATACTGAAGAAGGTCAAGAGAATCTCTGTTGTTACTCACGAGACAAAAGGAGGAAATAAAGCGAAACTTTCAAGATCCGTGCTGCTGCTCTCAGGCGTCCACAAGGAACCCTCTTGTAGGAAGAAAGCCACTCCGCAGGAAAACAAAGAACTCGGTTTTATCATTAACTTCCCTAGTAAACAGTTGTGTGGTGCGCGTCAAGCTGCAATATTAATCCCAGGGATCCAGAAATGCTCCCATCAAGCCTACTTCCCTCGACGTCGATGATGCACAACGTTCATGGAGGATTTCCTTGGGGCATCGACCGTACAAATCGAGAAGAATAACGAATTTGCTAGTTTTGTTTCATATAAGAGTTTCCTCAAGTCTCTTGTGCACCAATTTAGCTTCACAACACTGCAGCACAATAAACGTTGGACTTTTTAGGACTTAATCGATATTCATTAAACAGAATAGAGTAAATGTTGTAGAATTTAAATATATTAACATAATATGCCAATATTTATTCGAACGTTTCTTTAGTCTAATGAACTTAGAAATGTATTTATGTTTATTCTCAGTTCGCTGTATTAAACCACAGAAGGAATTAAGAAGATTTTACGGAAGAGTTTGAATGGTAAAAGGATACGTCGATCTGGTGGAATATTCTAAATACCCAATTGCGAAAGGAGGAGTGATTGATTATGGATTTATGAACCCAAACCGGAATATCAAGTGAATTGTTTTGAAACTGGAGGTAACAACGACGGCATAAAAGAATAATGGACAAATGCACAAGCTTGGTAATAAGATTTCTATTCCTCTTTAATTTAGAACAGCGAAAACCCAACTACTTCTTCACGTTTTTGTGAACATACATTATTTAAGTATTTATTTAAATTACTCTTAAAAAGTGAAAAGAAGCATTTGGTTCAAGATTATTAAATTTAATTTAATACATTCCTTACATTTGAAAATCTCACATTTATATTAAGATATTCTCGTCATTATGATGAATGCATTAATTTAAATAGAAAGCTGCGACTTCTTACAGAATTACAGAATTTTTGTATTACGTTAAAATTGCTGCAAGTTAAAAAAAAGAATGCATTAAGCATCAAAACTATCTCATTTTTATGTATTATTTCTAATGTTCGCGTTCGTTTCCATAGTGAACGGAGGATTTTGCCCTCGTTACCAAAAGACCTATCCTTCACGACTTAAACTCTGAAATCCAGCTTAAGACTCTTCATGATATTTTGCTGTTTTCATAGTTTTAGTTCACTTCCTCTTGCTTACACATAGAACTAAGACCAAATGGTGAAAAGAATATAAACAAAGGCACTGAAAATATGAACAACCCTGCTAATAATCTTCCAGGCCACTTCCCATTTAAAGACCTGAAAAACTTCTGTTTGCCAGAGACCTAATCGCCACTCTTGTAATAACTCTATTCCACTACACCGGGGACAACAAAGAGTAAACAAATGGAAAAATCGAGTGATTTATTAAGGGGAAGCTTTTAATTCAGAAAAATAGTTCACATGCATTTTAACTGAGCTAGCTGCTGTTCCGCCATAATAGCGCGTTGTAGAAAAATCAATGCTAGTTCTAGATTTTACATTTACCTAATGAAGAATCTCCCTAAACAATCGATATCTATGTGGGCACCACTCCCATTAGCGTGATTACTTTCTTGCACGAAATGGAGAACTACACGAGAAACAAAGAACTGAAAAATACCTGTCTAAGTTAATGCAGTTTCACACTCGATAGCTGCCCAAAACCCAGAACGAGGGATATCAAAGGTAATTAAAGGTCTCCGAATGTACTTCAGCCTGTAGATTTCCACTTTTGGAAAAATTAATATACTACATCAATTCACCATTTTATATCAGTCACTTTTTTGATAATTTAGATGATATATGCGAAATATAATTTTTTCTCAATTTTTATAGAAGATTCATTTTGACATAGTAGTAAAATGCCATACAAAATAGGAACAGGTTAAAAGAACTCTCACTTGGAATAGGTCAAAACGACAGTGATGTATTTGTGTTCCTTGGCTATGAATTAGTTCCTATACGCTAATTTTGTATAATTGATCCCTTTAAAATATTACAAGAGTTCAAGTTTTGCTTTAAATGGTGCATTTTTCCAAAGTTTTAATATAAAATCATTATAATTATTTCTTTTGTTTAGTGCTTATAATTTAACCTAAATTTCTAAATTTACAGGCTACATTTCACCAGCTTAATTCATACATACCAATTAGAACCAGAAATTACATAGAAATTATGATTTCTGTATAAAATAAAAACCAAAATACAAAAGGAACTCGCACGAGAAGTGTTCCGTATGCCACTAGTGGGCTGCTAAAATCTAGGAATGTGAAATTCTAAGAAACTATAACGAAGTTTTAACATTTAATTTAAGAAATAATGAATTTAAGTAAAGGTACTTTAATTGTATAAATTTTTATTTAAAATGTTTGAACACAAACTGCAAAAGATCTAGTACTACTTGCTTCCAAATTTCAAAAGGGCTAAGCCAATATTTAATACTTGAAAACTCTTTGTAAGTAGCCCTTCAAAAATTAAATTGTTAGTAAGGTATTTTGAACAGCAATTTATGCAACAATTACGGCACTAAAGTTTGAATCCTGTAATTATGGCAGGAGATTCATTTCACATTCGGGTGTTACTTTTCAAGATCGTGAGGACGTTTTAAGAAAAATGGTAAAAAAAGTTGAGACTAAAAGAACAAATTATATATTTTTGAACTCGCGCTTTAATGAACTTTTATTTAATCTTCAACGATGAGCTTGAAACAAAAAAGTGTTGTATCCACTCTTCAAAAGAGTCCCATTAAAACGAACTTAAAACGTTCGTGTGTTAGATCGAATATCAATTTTTTATTTCACACGGTTTCTAAAACAAGACCTGCGATAAGCAGATTCCAAAAGTGTTCTAATTTTTGTACGAAACCACTTAAATTGCATAAAACGATAGGAATCAGGTTCTAGGGTCTAGTTTGAATTTTATATAGGATTCGTTACCAAAGGGGTAGAAGGTTATTTAAAAAACTACAGAGAAAGGCTTTTGCATATGATACAAAAAGTGTAGGGTGGACATTTTGTTTTCTTGCCCTTTTACAATGACTAATTAGCTAGCACTTATTTTATATCAACTAGTGTCTAAACGCTTTTATTTAAATTAAAAATAATGTACAATTCTTTAAAGATAAATAAGCTATAGAAATATTATTTTTTAAATTTTTTGATAAGAAGACTAGAAGTAAGTAATTAAATTCTTGTTAATGTTAATAAATGCAATAACAAAATTATTACATTTATTTGAATATCAAGAGTAAAAAATGTGTCAAGGAATTAGCGTTAATTGTATACATTTAAGGGAGGTTTCTACCTTGTTGTGTCAAAACAACATATACATATTCTTAAACATTATAATTTCAAAAATATATAAAAATATTTTCAAGTCAAAATTTCCAAAAATTAACAAATTTACAGGCTGTTACTAGCGTGATGTTCTCTATTGCTCGGATCCTAGCACTTGCTTTGAAGGTGTTTTGCCCAAAATAACTTTTTTTCAAGTTGACTGAAGTTCTGTACAAGTCCCTAGATTTGTGATTGACCTTCGTCTTAAAATGTTCGTGAAGTCTTTCCATATAAAATAGACTAAAATGAACCGCGAATATTGGAAACTTCTGGAAATCACATCAGGTGCTTAAATAACCCTACCGCAGGCAACGCTCACCCGTCCCTCCCACCGTTTGTATCGATTCTATCAATGTTTCAGCTTTTTTTCAACAAAATATGATTAACAATTATTCCAGATTTCAGGATTTTATATTTATTAGTTCCTTTCCTTAAAATTCGTAACAATTTTTCACTTTTCATGCCGAACAAGGCAGAAACCCGCCTTAGAGAAACGTAGATAGCGCTTGGAATATCGCGGAAACTGAAGTTCATCCTCCCGAAGTTGTAGAATTACGAAATTATTAATACTACTTTTACAAAGCTGGATATACACGATGTCGTGGTAATGCCACTAGATATTTAGCAAAGCTATGGAAAGGTAAACATTTTTAGGGTAAAAACATTTTCGCGATATAATTTCACCAGAGCAGCAGGTAAAACTAATTAAAGATTCGTAAGGTTTAACAATTTACGAGATTTCTAGAATCAGCAGAATCAAATCTTCACCAGGAACAGTATAACAAAAATTGAAATTCACTAAAAAGTCTTTTAATTAAACAGACAAAAATAAATTTAAATTTAAACTCAAGCATATTATTTTCCATATGTTCGAGGAGGATTTAGCGAATTAAGCATTCTGCAGAAAAAGAGTTCTTCTCAATTTTACAACACTTTGCTGACTTTCTTCCTTTTGTTTTATAATTAAAAATGATTATAGTTAAAAGAAATAATCTCTATGAAGAGCGAAGGTCTAAATCTGAACGTAAGAGCTGTAGTAAGCTGTGTTTGATCCTTTAGGAAATATAAACCTCGCGGAGGGCAGGGGAGTGTTCCATGTTTATGTTTACGAAGCATGCGATCCCAAGTTTATTTCACTGAGGAAAATTTATGACATCCTAGCGTGATAAGTACGTTCTAAGCGAACATACGAGCTGCCGAATTTAATTATTTTATACTTAATTACCGCTGCTCTGAGGCGGAATAATTGCGTCGTATTAATTGAGCATTTCTCGAGGATTCATAAATCGAACCGCACGTCGTTTGCCCTCCGGAGGGCTAAAGGAAACATTTTCGGTTAAGGACCAGTGACACATGCGTGTTGTGTTTGCTCCTTGGTAATTCCCTCAAATACTTTTCTCTCGTTAACATCTCAAGCAGAGCTGTCGTAAGACGGCGTTCGCAGTGTGGATCGATCAATAAGACAAGAGGAATCTATTGACGATTTCTATAAAAAAAATCGTGACTTGCGAGCTAAGGAGACTTTCGAAGCAAGTCAGTGCACCGAAAAACAAATTGTTCGAATTTCCTGGATAGAGGTGGAGGTGGTGTTGCCTTCTTCCCGTATTCTAACTTTATCGATGCTTCAAAACGAGCAGTGTTAAAGTCATCATATTTCAATCGGATTTTATTACTTACATTACATTTTTCGAAATTAAATTAAAAATTAATTTAACACTCTCTCACTTCGGGAGATAAAAACCAGTCGTGTTATATTCCTTAGTTTTGCGTAATGTTAATATGAAATTTCTGCATAAATTTAAGCAGTCACTAGTAGACAGGCCTCCGATCGGAAGGTTTCCTTAGGAGCCAGAAAAGTTCACTAGAAACTACAATAAAACAGTGTATTTTCGCTCACGTAAGGTAAATTATGTATAATATACTCTGTCAAATTATTCGAGCAATAAATACAATATTTAGATACTTAGATTTATCATTTTTGGAATAATCGGAAAAGCGACATTGTAAAAAATGGGTTCGAAATATCGGATATCCTATATTAGATGATAAAAAGTGTATCCGACTCTGGAGAGTCGGGCTTAAGTTTACTAATTTAATTTAAAAAATGATAGAAAATCTAAGTATGAGTTAAACTCTTTTTAACTCTTTTTTAAATTGCTTAACTTTCTTCATTGACTCATGATTCGAGGTCTTTCTCTTTGATCTTGGAGCCTTCAGCACACTTTCTAACAGCAGTGTAAAACATTAGATCACCAATAAATAAAAGAATAGTGTAATTTGATTCTGTACAAAACAAGCCTCATATTATCGGATATCCGGTAATAGGCTCAGGCAGGTGTCCGATATTGGGAATTTGACATGACTGAATATGATCGATAACAGCATTTTGGAACTAATTACAGCTTTTCTTAAAACATTAGCACAATACTTCATTATACGTAAAAACTATAAGCATAATATGCACTTATACTAACAAAAGAAACGCTTTTTAACACAACAAATAATTTTTCCAATTGTTAAAATGAATGCCTTTTCACCATGTGGCCATTTTGGCAGTAGATAAACGAATTCTCCATAGTGGCGTTTCCTTATGAACCGTCAAAATTACGTGACTTCAAAACTAGTAGTACTATACAAAAAACTGAGATAGTTCACTATCCGATACTATGAACCATCCGATATTCCGGGTCCTTCCCTTGCCTATTACTAGATCCTAAACTGGTATCGATATTACAGGGAACGTTCTTGCGGTCAAGGTACTATGTTTAACAAACTTTTGGGAATTGCTTTAAAGACATCAATAAGCATATATTATAGATTATAGGATTAGAAAATCTTCGAATCTTAATAATATTAACAAATCTTTGGATTTTAGGCACATTGAGAAATATGAATGCTGCATCCCACGATAGCAGATTAATATAATTATTTTAATTATTTTATTTTATTTTTTTATTTAATATAATTATTTTATATTTAAAAATCGTGAAGAAAATTATCAAATAAGGTACTATTCTTCCAAAAATTATTAAAAAATAAGTGAAAGCTTATTTCTTTTATCATTTAAAATCCTTAAAAGACTCTGAAGTAACATGGGCTATTACACGTTTTGGAAAAGGTGGCAAGTATCGATGGAAAAATTTGGAATAAAAGCATTCGAGTTAGTTTTAAAAATTTGAACATACTTTCAAGAAAAACACGTTTAAAGTTGTACGTGAAAATTGTATGAGTAATTTACGTTCTAGTAAATTTATTCTTATCCCTATTCTTCAACTATATTTTATATCTTCTTCCTCTTGATTCTACTAGGATCTAGTATTTTTTATTGTTTTCTTTTTCCGTATGTCCTAGCCGGAGCTGTACTAATTTTGTAGTCAGTACGCGCTTACTCCTTCGTAGAAAGCAATATTTTTGGAGAGATTAAATGAGATAAAATTCGTCTACATAAATGAAATATGCTGCGTACCTACTCAAGAGATCATAAAAGCGTGTACGCTTTCAAGACCGTAATCATTGAAAGAAAATCTCGAAGCTCTCCATCTTTTTTGTCTACTTAAATACCTAATCGAAATTTCCTTTTAAAGTTCTTATACCTTTAAAAATAACAAAAAAAGTGTATAGAAATGAATGAACAAAAATTGTTTTTTAATAATCGCAACATTTGTTGCATAATCGTAATTTTTGTATATTTTTCAAGTCATGTAAATTTCACTGCGAATCGCGCGCTCAGTTTCAAAAAGACAAATACATTCGCATTGCTCAGATCCTTTGGACAAAAATGCAGTAACGCTCATAAATTTTTCCAAACTTTCATTAAGGATTTCTGGCCTAGGGCACTCCGACAATGTTTACCCAGAATCTTGTCAAGCTTAAGAATTTCATTCACGTTTTCTTATTATGTGCTGGGCCAATTGCAATGCAAAGAATGCAGTCTGCCTACGAAAAGCACAAATTCTGGTCAGAGAAGCAACCTAGATACCTTAAACCAATTGTGCTGCAGGCGCCATGTGGTCGGAACAGGTTGCATCCCTTAGACTGCTTTCAGTTTCACCCTGTAGAAAGCGGACTTCGTACCATTCGAACGGGAAAATCACCTGTCTTTTCAGCGCGCAAACAGGACCCTTTAAAACCTCGTTAGCCTGTGTACCTTTTCTTCAATGGTAGTCTGCTCGGCTTTGATCCCTGTAAATGTTTGATTAAAAATGCAGTACGCTCCTTTTTTTTAATTAGTGCGAACAGTGTGCCGACGCTTTCAACTGTTGTAATGAACCACCCCATGCCGCTACAGCGGCCACTCATTCTCAAGCAACCACTCGGTTTGCTTTCAAGGTTTCCTTTCAGGCAACCTGCGGCACCCATTTGACTTGACCCAGATGAAAATAGGATTATTCTCGCAAGGGTTTCTATTTCTATTTGCGGCGAACTGTTGTCAGCCCCTCCTGGGCTACTCCACACAAATGGGAAGCGCTCCACAACCCAACTCGGCCCCATTCGTAGACCTGCAGATCTGCGAAAGTACTCATGAGCTAGAGACGTCAGTGCAATGCTGTTGCAATTGGCATTTATGCATTTTTCCCGAATATCTCCGTTGTCAGCTATTTAATGGGAATCGTTGTTGAAAAATTAATGCACCGTCAGCTGGTGCACACATACGCCAACGTGCTGCAACCAGAGTGTGGTTCTGCATTCCTTCAGATCCCCTGAGTGTAGAAAGGTTTTAGTACCCGCAAAATGTAGACGTTTGTTCTCTGACGAAAGTATTCAAAATTCGAAGGATCCTCGCAATAGGATTACGTCAAACATTATTTGCGTCCCAGTGTGCTTCTGTGAACGCTTTCAGTGCAGTTCGGAAATTTCATATTGCTTCGCATAGTATTGCTGTAGATTTCAAATCCTGTTGTGGATTCAGTCTTCCCTTGTAAACTTCGAAGGATTTAATGCAATAAAATACAAAGCAATATTTTGGAGTGCAGCTATGATGCATTCGTCTTTTTTACGTATCTGCACAAATTCATATTTTTTTAATTTTACAATTCGATGAAATTATATTCAACACATTGTCGATCGATCGTCATATCGAGAACTTTCTGTTTTGCAAAATGCAGGCAATACACTGCTATTCAATGGATATGGAAAGTACCAGAAGTCTAATACAAGAAAGAAATGTATATACGGATGGTATTCAATTTATCTTCTATTATTCAATTATACTTATGTCGAGTCTGCTCTCCGTACCATTGCGTAAACTTCACTGTTTCGTTCGATACAATACTTTAAGTGTATCTTCTTACATTAATAACAAAAGAAAATTTTACTTTCGCGAACTTTGTGACGGACTTTAATATTATTAAATATTCACTTTTGGTTTGGTTTCCCGAAAAAGTTATTTTGGAATATAAAAACCCTATTATCACGTCATTATTTTGTCACTTTAACCTATGAATTAGATACCGTGTGAACAGTGATCCTGGACTTAAATTATCAGTCAAGAAATAGCCGCAAAAATAAGATTGTTTTGTAATAAAATAAAGCTCAATGGTATATGCGATTAAGATTGGTATTAGTATCAAGCTGGACCCTAAAAAGAGTAACCCGAAACCAGGACCGTCAGGTATGTTAAATGATAATGATATAAAGATGATATTTTGCTTCAAGTAAATTGAAAATGAAGTCGAAAAATGATTATTGAGGATAGTGGCAGTGATGTGGAATGTGAGGACAATATAAGTAAATAATTAAGTGATACTGAATTAATAACAAAACGATAATCCGAAAGTGTTGTTTGTAGGTAAGAACGAGGAAATAAGAAATATGAAATTTTTAAAAGAAAAAGCCAAAAATTGCTCTTGTTTTGCCAGTAAATTTTGGAAGAATGTTTTCAGGCTTATCATAAAAAACAAACTGAATTTCCTTTTTATGTAAATTTTACAAATACCTTATACCTTCTGTTGTCTTTCCTAATTTTATTGTTGAACTTTAAATAATGTTTTTTTTTTGTTCTGCTTTCACGGTGAAATAACTCTAATTAGTATAAAACTTATGAGCTAGAAATTTTTGTCTGTCCATTGGCTTTATTGTAGTTTATCTACATGTGCCTGTAATTCTCTCCACAACTAGAGGCCTGATATGTGCGAAACTATTCTTCTTGCACAATTCAGTTTAAGGTAGATTTGGGTAATTAGTAAGATTTCATTTGATATCCACTTTATCTGCTTTCAGATCATGACAAAGGAATTGAACACATTTGAAAAAACCTCGCATAAAATTCCAAGTTCTTTCTTCTAAACTTTTCCTTACATTCTTTTATTTACTTTTTGTTTGCTTTTTTTAGAATCTCGCTTCTCGCTAATAAGATTCATAATTCATATAGATCAAAACTATAGGGAAAAAATTTGCTGAATCAGAAATGTGCAAACTTTTCATTATTAAATTTGGTTTGGTATTAGTTTCAATAAAATTAAACATTTATTCGTGGACGTATGTTAGCATTCTAAAATTTGTTGAACAAACAATAAGAGAATTTTGGATTTGATATCTTTGCCTTATAAGTATATCATCTAGCGATAAATTTACGGCTGATGGAAGCATATAAATGTCATTAGTTCAACAAATATGGTATAGTTATAGTTTGTGGTGGCGGAACCACCGCCAGATGTTGCGATCCACAGCAGGTGCATTCACCAGGACTGAATGTTTTTGATTCACCTCCCTTGACTTCATTCTCTTGGCGTTGGATTTAAGCCGTGCTTTTATTCGCTGCCTACTTTTGCGAACCTTTCTTGCTTTTGTACACTTTGAATATACGTTAATAAGGAAACGCGGTTACACACAGTTGTAACTATTACTGCTTTTAATAACTGATAGAATTATTAATATGGAATAAATCGATTATTTTATACTTTTGATTGAATTCTGAATATAACTGCAAAAAGCAATTTAAATTGAGTAGAAAAGATTTGTATTTTTACTGAAGTGTTCCTCATACAAAAATTTTTTTAAATAAATACCTGAACTGAGTTAATTTAAATCATTCAGTTTACCTTATTTTTCAATATGATTGATACGTTGAATTTGTATTCTTTAACAAAGAAAAGCTTTACTTTTATGACACGTTTCTTATGTCTGTAGTAATAAATTCTCTAAAATTGTGTTTTCTTTTGAGTTCATATAATTTAAAAAATTTTATTCTAAAGGCCAGTACTTCATTTATAGCATCATTCATTCAATGTTGAAGTATTAAAGTCTTAACAAAAAATCTTACATCTTGAAAATCGTTCCGCCACTTTTTATAAAATCAGTCTTATTTTATTTATGAATAATGACACGATTTCGCTTCTCGTCTTTTTTTATGTTTAACTTTCAAGAAAATCTCAGAAGAACTGACTTGTTGGCGGATTATTTTTCTGAGCACCTCTGTCGAATGAGCTACTCGACCTTCTTTGCATATTAGCGAGATAAAAAAATGTGCTAAAAAGGAGCTATGGAATATTGGAAATATCTCTTGGACATTCTACTAAGTGTCTTTACACTTTTGCAGTTTAAGAATACTAAGCATATAAAAAGGAATAGGTTTTTATAGTCATAAAATAATACACTTGGATTTACATATGCGTCTATAAGAATTATTACAGCAACAAAAATATCGGTATTTGCTCTTTTCTTGTAATACTCGAAACTTATTATTTTTGATATTTCTCAGAGGGTACGTTTTCGAAATTGGTAAAAGTAACACTGAACGATAAGAAAAGCTTGATTTAAATATTTAACTGGGTAAGTTAAAAATAATTTAAAATATTGTAAGCACAAATAGAATTTAATTCCAACGCAACAAAATGTTTAAATAATCATGCATATTGAATATGATTCTATTTTTACAAGATGAAGGTAACAAGGTCTAACAAGTGCAGGTAGTGACTTACCGTGACGTAGTGGTTTTTCAATTAAGACAGCACACTATAAAACGAATTTAAATTATTTATTTATGCAGTACTTTTCATTCCATCATTATAAACAATCCCAAAGTTACACTCCATTAAACCTAAGCATTATTTGTATGCTATTACGAGAATGACACAGAAGCTGCCGAGTGTTTTTACAATTTGCAAGAGTTGTAACCGTATTCTGAAATTCAATAAACTTCAAAAGGAGGAAAGGAATTGTACGGAATTCAGGGAAAAGCAGATCCACATCTTAGAGAAATCTCACGGAAATGTTCCTGGAGGATAGCCCTCCAGCTCTTAAGAATAAAGATAAAGCTTGTTAAATTCCTTCCTCGCTAATCGTAAGAGAGAATACAACAACGATGCGCGGTGTGCACACGTGATTGCAAAGGGGACTTTAATGAGAGCGTCTTCTTTTGGAATCCAACAAAGCACCAGTGTACTGAAAGCGAGCAGAGTCAAGTCTTAATGAAAGTCCCAAAGAATCTCGTCTATAGAATCTTTTGTTACCAGTTTTTAAGTACTTAGATGTTGTTCAACATCATGAACTAAGGTTGCAGCATTTCCTCGCACAAAGATTCATACTCCAATACTTTTGAAAAATGCGTCTTGATTAAAACAATAATTTCACCTAAATGAGGGCGAGTGGGCGTGATTGCGTCTAATTCTGGGATACAGCTTTCGTAGCGAAGACAGGCTTCTTAGAGCTCCTTGAAATATCGCCTCCTAAGGAGTCACATGTTACGCCGCTGTCTTATCACTTAAATACTTCGAAATAAAGTTTTGTGGGGATCGTTTGAGTTAGCTTACAAATGAAGATAAATTGCTTGCTTTTCAGGGTATGCCAAGGCGAGGTGGACTATTTCTTTTCTTCGCCACGACTGGTGAACTGTGCTCCATATCTGCCGTCTTCGCTTTCATTTTTATCCCTCTCCCTTATCAACAGTGAGGAGCCTGCTGAGTACGTTCAAGGAGCACGAAGGCGAAATCAACTGCTAGCCACTAAAGTCGGGGAACCCCGAGATAGGAGACGCGGAAGAGGATGTTAATGCAATTACTTAACACACGTTACGCTCGACTTTGGCCTCTTGTAGTTTTATTGCCGCAATTATCCAGTTCACTCCACGTTACTTGAAAGAAGTGCTACAGTCGAAATAGTTGATGACATGGTCTCAGTTAGAAGCTAGCACATCTTGAAAAGTTAAATTTTCCTGCAGATTTGAAAGAAAGGGCGCTAGAGGAGCTCTAAACATTCTTCCACAAGACCAGCACAGAAAATTTCCGAATAACACTTTTATTCGTGGAATTCAATTTGCTTCCGTAAAAAGATCTTTGTTGACCTTTATAAGCTCGCATATTATTTATTATTAACAAGCCCAAAGCACCAACGTAATCCTCACTGACCTACGATATTTTAAGACCTCCAAAGAAACAAAAGAAATCAATCAGTAATTGAGTTACTGAATCAATCAAATCAGGTTGAATTTTAAAATTTCATATAATTTATAATTTTGAAACAAAATACTATGCAAGAAATTTGAGAAATTTTAAATTCAGATGGTCCTAAAAACGTTAATTTAATGTTATGAATAAAATTGTTAATAGCATCATATTAATATAAATATGTTAATTTCTACGCCCAATTTTACAACTTTGAATTTAAAAACCTTTAAGAATATTAAAATCTAATACGCAACGTAGTAAAGTTAGAAAGTTCCACTTATTTTAAAAATTATCTACTTGAAACTCCAGCACGAAATTTCAAAAGTTTTTCTTAACCACAGCCTTAGAACCTGTTGAGAGACCCATATGATTTCTGGATAGTAACATCCTTTAAACGATACGTCGAAATTTCATGACATTCTGATAATGAGTTTACAGGTTACAGTGGTTTTGTAATTTTCGAAACAATGGATAAAAAAGAAATTCGTGTGTTGATTAAACATTGTTTTTTGACAGGGAAAATACTGTTGAAGCCAAGCAGTGGCTTGATAAGCGTTATGGAGATGGTGCACCAGGGAAATCAACTATTATTGACTGGTGTGCTGAATTTAAACGCGGTCGTACGAACACTGATGATGCTAAACGCTCTGGTCGCCAAAAATCGGCAGTTGTTCCGGAAAACATAAAAAAAGTCCACGAAATAGTTTTGAAAGACCGTAAAGTGAAAACACCTTAAAGATATCAGAAGATAGTGTGTTTACAATTTTACACCAAAATTTGAGCATGCGTAAATTGCTTTCGAAGTGGGTGCCGCGTTTGCTCACACCAGACCAAAAACAACAACGCGTCGACGATTCAGAGCGCTGTTTGGAGCTGTTCAAGTGAGATAAAAAGGATTTCTTGCGTCGGTATGTGACAATGGATGAAACATGGATCCACTACTCCACACCTGAATCAAAGAGATCGTCAGCTGAGTGGACAGCAGCCGGTGAAAGTCGTCCAAAGCGACCAAAAACTCAAAAGTCAGCTGGCAGGGTTATGGCATCGGTATTTTGGGACGCGCATGGTATTTTGTTCATCGACTATCTTGAGAAAGATAAAACTATCAATAGCGATTATTACATGGCATTGTTGGATCGATTGAGTGTAAAAATCAAGAAAAAACGGCCTCACATGCAAAAGAAAAAAATGCTGCTTCACCAAGACAATGCCCCTTGTCACAAGATAATGAAAACGATCGTTAAATTGACTAAATTACGCTTCGAATTGCTTATCCACCCACCGTACTCTCCAGATCTGGCCCCCAGCGACTCCTGGATTTTTGCAGACATCAAAAAGATGCTCCAGGGAAAGAAATTTGGCTCAAATGAAGAAGTAATTGCCGAAAGTGAGGCCTATTTTGAGAGCAAAGACAAATCGTTCTATAAAAAAGACATCGGCAAATTAGAGGAGCGTTGGAGTGAATGTATCGCTCTTGAAGGAGAGTATGTTGACGAATAAAGTCCAATTTCTAAAAAAAATTTGTTTTTCTTAGCTAGACCGGAGACTTATTGGCCGGTGTGTTACAAGCTTAAAAATCGAAAATTTAATAATGTCAAAAATTATTAAAATTAACTAAAAACAAAGTTGAAGACGTGAGAGATTTAAAACAGGGAATAGCTCGTAGCATTAGCGGAATTCAAGTAGAAACAAGCTCAGCAAAATTACCGCGATGGTTTTGAATTGTCCATCGTTGGTACGATAACATTCGATGGGAGGAGTCGAGAAGTCAAGGTTGAAAAAATTCGTGTTCTTATGTAAAAGTGCAAGGCATACAACATAACAAACTTGTTGGCTCTGTAGATTCAAATAACCACCTTTAAGTAGGTTTCTTTTTATATGGCAAATTGTCCGACTATTTGTGCAGTACTTTTATAAGCGGTATTAATTTACGCGCTCTATAACTTTTAGTACTGATTTTATAGCCCTGGTCTTTTTTCCCAACTACGCGCAAGCGGACACGGTTACGTGCGGAAAGTACTTTTGTATGTCGGATTCTTTATTCTTTCATAGAACTCAAACGGCTTGGTGGATTTTAATAAATGGGGTATGGTTAGGTTCGTCTTGGTCCAAGAAGTGGCATATGCTATAGTCTCTCGAGGCCATTTGGTTTTAGATTTTCTTTCTTATTCATTCAAAACCTATTGGCATACATATTTATACATGTACGTATGTAGGCATGTATATATGGTATGTATATAAGTGGCATTTTAAACTTTTTAGTTCAATTTTTCTTACTCAATTGGGCTTTTTGAATTTTTTAATTGAATGCTTGCTGTTTATTTGTAGTAAGAATGTTTAAAATTAAACGTATAAGCCATAATAATTTTGCTTTGTTGACTTACATACATCGAATACAAATTATTTTGGTTTTCTTTTTGTTAACCTATATAAAATAATTAATTTTTTTAATTTTATAACTTATGTCGGTTTTTTATCAGTTTTTTTTTTCGTACCGGAAAAAGTCTACGTGGAAGCGATCATCCAAGTAAATTTCAAATTTGTCTTTTCATGGAAGAAGGTGATCGAACGAATTAATCACGAGTGTTTTTTATATATACGAAAAATAGATAATAAATTCAGAGAAACAGCCCAAGGCATAGCTCCAATCTTCAGGTGCAATTTGAATATCAATAGCGAAACTTTAGCATTTAAACGAATGTCGGAAACCATTTTGAAAGTAAGAAAAATTCACTTCATTCAATATTTCTTCTCTATATGCACCTCAGAACTCTGAGAAAATCATGCGTGTAAAAAACCAAGCAAAATTCCTATGAGAGGCTTATATCATTTCTTTTATATTATCACGCCAAAACTATTAGTTGGGTTTTGATTCAATTTTTACTGCTAAATAGATTATAGGTTATCTTATAGAATATATTGCAAACTTCTTTATTGGCATCGGCGAAATCGCAAACATCAGATAGTAAAAAATATAATACAATTAGTAACCATTCCACTACCAGCGTCCTCTACGGAAAAAGTGCAATTTAGTCGCCCGTCGTGGAGCGTTAAAGCTGAAGTCGTCTGTCATATTCCTGGAGCATTGGTGGTATTGAATTTATGTAAAGTAAATTTGTGCAAAATTTTATTAAAATCACTCTTACAGATTGATTCAGTCACGAAACGAATAAATCAGGAATTCCTGCATTTATAAAATTAGTAAGGAATTAACATTCCCAGAAAAATTCCAACGCGTTAATTTATAATGCCTTACTCTCCTTGGTGTAAAATTACGTATAAGGTTTGGCTCTTGGGAATATAAAATCAAGAAGAAATTTACATATCCACAATTCATAAATCGCACCGCTCTTAGGCCGTAGAACATTTCCCAAAGTTTTCGAATAGCTGTCAAAACTCTTGTTTTCTCTCGATTTTATTTGAGACCCTAGGGCCGAAGAAATTATTCTATTGTTGGAGCAAAAGAGCGTTCTGCCTCCAATCAGTGCTTGAGAGGGTCTTGTTATCCTTAACAATCACGGAAATTGGAATAACAAGGTAGCGGAAAATGCTCCTCATTTTCGAGAAATTTGCCCTCTGGGAATAGTACAGACATCGAATAGGACTTAAGAATTTTATCAGATGTCCTTTTCTTTTTATTCGAATAGGAAGTAAGTGGAGCTGAGTTCAGCCAAAGTTCATTGAAACTATAAAAAACTACGTCTATTTGAGCTTGAGGTCAGGCCTGTTTTTGCATACGAGGGACAGACCTTCCACCTTTTTGCTTTATGACTAAATTGGCCAATCCCATTTGGATTGGAGTAGGAAAGGAAGTTCAGTTGATAAATGGAGACCGCCTCCGTTGTAGAAAACTTTATTAGTCCTACAAGTGGCCCGAGGGGACTTCTTCTGAATTGAGAAAGAACCAAAGAGGTTTTTTCGTGCTTTATTAACTTTCTAAGGTGACAACTTTACTAAACTCAATTCATTACTAATTCATACAAGTGAAGATACTAGAGGCCGACCGAATAGCCAACCACAGCGACTGCCGATATTGAAAATACTCGCTCGGGGATTCAAAATTACCACAGGCGCAGAGAGCAGGTCGTAATATTTCCCAGGCATCCAGCAACGTTTATATTTATAAAGTTTCCTTGCTTGGAAATGACAAGTGAAAATAATTAGGGCTGAACTCGGTTCACCCCATTAATTCCCCGGCGAGAGTTTGCCGATGATCTGCGTTCGGTGCCTTCTCATTAAATCCAGGGAAAAAATCTCATTAACCGGAAAACCCGGCTAAAGTTGGGCACGAGAATTAATATATCTTGGCTGGAATAGCGACCGCTTGGCTTCTTGTAATTGAACACGGAACTGACTGCTGCTAATGTTCCCAATAAGAGGCATATGCGCGATTGGCGTCATGTTACACCGCCCACACTCGATTCCATAAAAATCAGGAAATTGAAATGCAAACATTAAAGGCCGAAGTCTTGCTTGTGGAATAAAAAATTCAATGAAACGCAAGTCACATCATGCGCAAATATTTAATGAAGTATTAATGGCCTTCACTTTAAAATAAATGTTCTATAATTCTTTGAATTCAGGTAAAAATTGGCTGAACGGGTTTAAGTTTAACACTTGCTCAGAGTACTAAAACGAAAGAGTGGTCTGTACTCGATCGGAGTTTGAATCGAGTAAGTAAAAATGATGTTCTTCACGATACTCTTCCATCCCCATTAAAAAAACAAATCGTTTTTCGAGTTTATCTCTTCACGTTGGAATTATCATCAAATAATTTATTATGCGTGTTATTGTTTGTACAATTTCTTGAAAACAATTTCTAAAATCGAAGAACAAAAAATACAATGCATCACTACTACGCATCTACTAACTCTTGGCTATCTGTGTAATGCCCATCACTAAACAGTGGGAGTGACACTTTCACCCAATAAATCGTAATAGATTGTTTCAAGTATTACAATGAACAAATTTAAATTTTATCGACGCGATTAAGATGTACAAAAGCTACAATTTTATGTTAAAGACCAACCTTTCTCTGATACACCTACAGCACCTAAGCATATGAAGATGCCGAACGCAGAGCCAATTCAAGTCCACGGTACAGAACCCCGCGTGGGCGAGTTAAACTCGCGTATAATATGAAATCAAGCATAAATTTTCAAGATCTAGTGATAATGTTAACGATTTTTTAACATAGCTCTAAAACAAATGTAGAATTTCAATAGAAAAATTTGACAGCTGAAACAGTCACCCAGGCAGAAGTAAACATTAAAAGAAGAGGCGAGGAGGGGGGAGAGATATCGACTTCCCCGTGGAAGTCGCTCCAATAACGTTGTCTATAAGCTTCTTAAGATCGAGGGTGCTGTCACCGGATTCCTACAAGGATTTCAATTTCTGAGTGAAGGGGGTGAGGTTAAAGACTTTTATGTTTACAATACTTTGCAGTCAGTACTTGAGAGTGTTTATGCAAAGTTTAATCGAGATTGGTTGAAAACTGTGAATTTATACACGGTACAAACAAATCCACAAACAGAATTTCTGCTTTATATTTATGCGAGGGTGGTTGGAAAAGTCCGTGCCAGGGCAGAGAGATTGTTATTTTCAATTAGTAGCATCTCTTGGAGGAGCTCACATGAAATTTCAGCCATATTGGTTTATTACCCTGTGTTTAGCGTTCGTTTAAATCGTACAAGTCGAGTGATTTCAAAAAAATGGATGAAAGCGGATTTCGAAAAGGGATATGGTATGACATATTCCAGGACAGTTTGCACCTGTTTCAGCGAAATCCATAGGATTTTAGGCGTCATTTCGTCTCAGGACGAAACATGGATACGCCACTACACGCCTGAAACCAAAGAACAGTGAACACCGGAATTGGACCAATTCCATTTTTTGGAAGGAATTAACAAAATGGAGAAGCGTTGGACGAAGTGTATAAGCCTAAGAGACTGCGTCGAAAAGTAAAAATGGTTCATTCCGAAAGCTTAAATGCTTTTTATCTTTGCACGGACTTTTCAAGCCACCTTCGTACGTCGCTAATTCAAGTTCTAAAATAGGAAATCGAATTTCGATGATAGGAATATAATCTAAAAATGTAAAGTAACATGTCCTGACTGATTCATCACCACCGAACCGAAACTGCTGAAGCTATAAATATGAAATTTGGTCAGTAGTGCTACTTTACAATGTAGAGGGGGTCATAAGGTGGTTACAAGTTTATACTTAGATAAAGAAAATTGCTTTCCGGGAAACGAAATAGAAAGCAATGCATTCTGCATACAATTTTTTTCTGTGCACGACGCAAACTAGTGGATGAATTTTGATGAAATTTGGCATAGTAGTAATATAAAATATCCCATTTTTAGGGATGATACAAATGTGTATATTTCAGCAATACGGAACTTCGAAATTTTGAAAATTAGATAGAACAAAATTTTCAAAGCCTGGTTTGTAATTAGTGCACCTATCACTGAAGATTTGTTAGCGTAACGAATAGTATACTATAATAGATTTACGGACAACAGATCGTACTTTCGAACCGCGTGGAAGTATTAGGTATTATTTTTTATTATTTTTCAATGTTACTTTTCTTTCTATTTGCGACCCCACTGAAGTATTTCTTTTCTAATAGCAATCCTATTGTAAACACGTCCGGGGCTACTTTGATTCCTTTTTTATAAAACGTGAAATCTACACGTACGAAGTCGCGGGTACAACTAGTAACTTAATACTAAACTTAACTTAAATTTATGATGTTTAAGTATATTACTGTATCAAGGACTAGCACGTTAGCCTCGAGTTCTGACGATACAAGTAATTATAACTCGGGTAATTTCACAAGTAATCAACTTTTAAATAGCTTTTAATAGCTTTTTGAAAAGAGGAGATCGTTCTCTAAAAAATGATACCATTTTTTAATTTTTTAAAATATTTATTATGATATAAATTTTTTGGTCTGACAGAATAGAATTAATTTTCATAATGATTTGTGAAATAGTTTCACATTTTTATAAACAATTTTTAAAAAAATCCCTTTTTCAGTGCTCTGCGCCCGTTTTGTGTGGATCTTCTTGTTTTCTGAAGACATATTGAATGCTACTTAATAATACTAGATATTTTCATTGAGATGACTTAATAGTAAACAGTCGACATTAGGGTAGATCTACAAGAAAATACAAAATTTAAGTTCTAACAGTGACATTAAAAATAGTCATTGCGTTTGAAAGTCTCTCTTCTGTATGAAAAGCAAAATTTATTTTAGAAAACAAGTAGAATTTAATTCTCAATCCGGCATGTTTCCTTATTCGGGAAGTTTCCCGGACTAGAAATTCTGCTATGTTTCTCTTTAGCGAGCATGAACAGAAACAGCAACACACTTACTGTTCGTATAACATTTATGCACAACAAGTCGGACCATTAAGAAGTTGGGTATCATACAAGACTGCTACAACCCTGGCCGCTAGGTCTTCATCCGCGAAATATATCCCAATCAAAGAGTTAACCCTTCTCATGTTCTGTTCAACCTTTCTCCTTTGTTCAGTATTTTTGTGTAGCAGATTTTGCTATCCCACGTTTTATGAATTAAAGTTAAATTAAAATTTACTTGTAGCAAGTTTTGTTGTCCGGCATAACGTGCGTTCAACATTCTTTAATTCATGTACGTGAAAAGAAGTCCTGGTATCAAACTGAGACGGGAGTTTTTCAATTTGTCAGTAGTCCAAAGCCAAGTTTAAAATAAAAACTATAAGATTTTTAATCATATGACATGACATGCAACATATATCACAAAAAGGAAAGGTTAAACAGTTTCCCTGATCTAAGCCTAAAATACTACTAAAATTTGCGACGTAGGATGCAAACAGTAGTGGATTATCTTAGCTTTCTTTATTTATTTTATACAAAAATACGCAAAAAAGATTTAAAGATCAACTTTAAGAGCTCGGGTTAGCAAGTCATGGCTTGTCCTTGCGATTATGGCTGTGTGGAATGGCTAGTGTTAATTATCAATGTTGTTGGTTGTAGATATGTACTGAGAGTGTTTATAATATTCTGGTCATTCTTCGGGGAATGGTCATTGAACATAATAAGATATGTTCGAGGAACAGTATGGAGTCAGTTGAGTGAATGCTTACATCTGGAACACTGGGCGGACAGTATAATTATTGAGCTGGCGAACATTAGTAAATGAACATGCTTGCACGGACATGACATTCCTAAATCATTAAAGATTACAATCCTGTTCAAATGCAGGAGAAATTGTTTTATTAAACCGCCGGGCTTAAACAAAATAAATCAAAGTCGTTTACGTTTGGTTTTTATTTCCATCGCTTATTTCTTTCAATTGTTGATTTACCCCATCCTTTTTTGTGTTAACCGGTCTTTTGCCACTTTTTTAAGCTAACGATCTTATAGGTGCTCTAGCGAAACGCTCACCACGGACTTTTTTGAAGTGTTCACCAGTCTGTTTCCTAGAAGTTTTCATTTTCTGTTGCGGAAAGTTTGCTTTCTTATGTAATGCACTGGAAATAAAAGGAAAACGCAATTTTTTCCTGGTTTCTGTTACTGAAGACAACTAAAATAAAATAATGGATAACTCTTTTAAGCCTTGGAAGCTTGTTTGGCAAATAATCGTTAAGAATTTTCTGATTACAAGAAGAATTTTAACATTATTTGCTTTAAATGTGCTGTAGTCTTTATAAAGCTGACTATTGGTACACAGTACCAGCCGAAGGTGTGGAAATAGCCATCACGACTGATGACGATTCTAGCGTTATTACAGAATTACGATCACATTTCATGCGCATACGCACTTTTATGATGGTCCCTGCAATTTAAGGCATATTTTCATATTTTATTTCACTCTTAATATAATTAGTCTTCAAGCGTAATACCCCACCGCGGTCTCAACCTAAATTTTGTCTTATGCGGTATCGGCTAACGATTGAGAGTCCTGAGTGTAAAGGCCACTCGCTCGGATTCACTGATTCGGATTCTGAAAATATGATTATTTGAAATGCATCAAAATCGTTGTGTCAAAATAGATAATTGTTTCAAGTTCATATAAACTGTTCGAAATTATTATTGACAAATTACCACAAATGTAGTTAGCAATTTGTGTTAATAAAACTACGATGATTATGTACTAAAGTACATACATAATAAACTCGAACAGTTCATATGTACAATATGATTACATAATTTAATATTATTATTTTCGATCTTCTGTATTAGGCGCGTTTTCTCGCATAAGTAGTTATTTTCGCGAGAACTCTTTAACATCGCCTTAAACGGGTTCCATGTATAAGGAAAGGGCACTCTGCCTAAAACTTCAATCTAATCAATGTGACAGTGCTAGGCATTCATATTAGAACTAATTGTTTCTGTTAAAAGTCAGTTGGGTTATTCTCCATAAATACTAGTTTTTTAAACTGAATTATCCGACCAATGTATTAGAATATTAGGAAAACCTGGAACTACGCCTTTCGGATAATTTGGTAGCAATCGAAAGTTAATATTATTGAATTTGAATTCTTAAACTGAAGTCGTTTTTGATTTTTAAATTTGAAAAATAATTATGTTTTATGAATGCAGATAAAATTCATTTCCGGCACTCTATGCTTTATGAGTTCGACTTCTATTCATAAAAATTGATGCTTCGTTTCTGGACCATCTAGAGTTGAAGTGCATACGGTCTAAAGATGGTTAATAAAATTGAAGTGACATGAGCCTTGAAGATGACTATCGCTCCGGAAAACGTAAAAAGTTTGAACCATCCTTGAAAGGTTACACGTTAGTTAAACGATTTTAACGAACTTAGCTTTATGTATAAGTGGTATCAATGAATCCCCGTAAATTAAGCGAACAAATCTCGCAGATTGAATTTCGGTTACTTCCTCATTGTTTGCTCGGCAGCAATATAAACCCTTCTTGAATCGCCCGATTACTGGTGACGAGAAATGCATTCTGTTTAACAATGTAGTCCGAAAAAGAGCGAAGGGAAAGCTATAAAGTTCGCCTCCTACCCTTGCGAAGGCAAATCTGCACCAGCAAAAGCTAACGCTTTGCATCTGGTGGGATTCCAAGGTTCTGTGCACTGGGAGTTGTTGAAACAACGGTAAAGTGCCACAGCAGATCTCTACTGCGATCAGTTAACTCACTTAGATGCGAAAATATGCGAATTCCGTCCGGCACCATATAATCGAAAAGGTATTGTCTTCCAGCAAAATACCAGACCTCATGTGGCTTTAAGAACAAAGCCGAAGCTACAGGCACTTGGGTATAAAGTTTTACCTTGACGTCCTTACTCACCTGCCTAATCCTGCACTCTCCATCTGAATCTCACCTGTTCCTGTCAATGCGAAACTTCCTTAATAAGAAGAAATGCCAAAATTTTCAAGATATTCGGAGGACAGTGATAGCTTCAAAGGGTAGAGTTTTCTTCTGGAGGGAAGTATAGAAACCAATGGCCAATATATCATTAATTTATCTTCTTTTTAAGATCAAATATATAAAGTGGAATTTTCCCTAAAAACCAACAAAACTCTTTGCTCTTTTGGTATAAACGTTTTCATAATTTTTATTTCTATTTATTCCTCCTCACTCTCGTAAAATTGTGCAGATACCAAAAATTACATCAACGTGAAGACTATCAATCTTTATTTCTTTTGATTCAAATTATACTCCTGCGGTAAAAATTTCTTAAACAATATCTAAACCAATCTAAACGTACTTATATTTTCTAATTATCTAAACACTACGTTAAAACATGATTTATGGCATTTATCGAACAGTCTCCATTCCTCCCCGAAATAGACGAAGCTGAAAAATAAATAGAATTTGTTGTTCTATTATTAGATTGATACCGATATAATTTACTATATATTTTTAATACTTTAGTTTTATTAGCAAATGTCCCTTTTTGATTTTGTACTATTTTAATGGCAAAATTTTTGTAGTGGACTATTCTTTTCTATTTCTATTCTTTATAAAAATTACTCTTAAAATTATTCTTCAAATAAAATAGCATATAATTAAAATAACTTTTATTTTCTTCTGCTTGAGATACAAATAGTGAAATTTTATTATTTTATTTTTATTAGTAAATTCATAAACTGAATTTCAAAATCTAAATAGAGACAATAAGTACACGTAAAGTATAGCTTAAATTAAAAAATCTAAGGTTTATTTATAGAGTTAAAAATTATTCTCTGAAACTAGTTTTTAAAGATTTTAAAATTAAGCAAAAATTTATATTTCACATTACAGAAGATAATTTACTTAAAATTTCAAATTATTGTTTTCATATATCAAATTTTTTCGAATGTAAATTTATATAACTACGACATTAAGAATATGCCGAGATGAATGTTATAATGCTCTTCATTGCATGTAAAAGTACCTAAGTTAACCATTCAGTCACCTACTTCAGGAAGCCCAGTCCTAAGAAATTTAATACGATGTCGTTTGCATTTGGTTTGACAATAGTCTCTTGTGATATGACATTAACAATTCCCCTTACTCACAGTGGCACCTCTTAAATATCGACCACTGTTTTCCAGACAAGGAAGAATTATAGATACCTGTTACATTATGGGCGTCATTCTTCTGTGATACTATGATACGATTATTTCCAAAAGTCTCCACAAATCGTCCTAGTTTCCATAAGACTTTCCCATTAACTAAAACAGTAGCTGTTATTTCACTGGTGACTGGTAATTTTGTAATTACATTATTACTACTCTAATCAATGTCATAATTATTAATCTCCACCGACATTAAGGCCACAGGATATATATTTAAAATCAATCAAATTTGGTTACAACACTAGATACAGTTTTGTAAGCCTCAGATCCATAATCCAATCGATCTATCGATTAGGTCTTTAGTTGAAGATTGAACCATTAACACAAACGGACACCAACAAAGGGTCAAATGGTTTCTCTTAAAAGACCATCATAGGGAACGAGAATAGATTCCATAAAACTCCAAACATAAAAAATTTTATTTCGAAAGGATAATCTTCACAATGTGCCTTGTATTGTAAGAATCTACCACAATTTTTTAAACTGTAAATACCAATATTGTTTTGTAGAATATAGTGCTATAGTATGACCCCATAAAATTTTAATAAATTTAAGAACTCTTCTGAACCGTGGACAATTGGAAGACAATAAATTGCAGAAAATCTTCTAATCCGAAGCCATCTTAGCGACACGTGCTCCTGGTGTTGTACAATCACTTTCTATTTTAGCATTGTCGCCCCAAAACAAAGGGTAGGTATTTGTTTGTCGAGTGAATTGATACTTTCGACAACATATCGATTTAAGTTTCCATGTTTACTCGACCATATACAAAATAGGATAGAAAAAAGCTGCGTCGCTCCAAGGGGTCATTGCTCGCTTAATGGGGATACTCCATACGATATGCTGGTATGTGCGGCGAGTAGGTTTCGTCCCCCAAAAAGAAGGTAAATGGTAAATGGAGCGGGTAATACTCGTTCGACCTATACATCTCAATTACTGCCAAGAAAGGTATTCATGCGAGGATTAGGGACAACACACAAGTGAATTGCGCTGCAGACTGGATAAAGCCAAGGCGGGGAAATTGCTTACAAAGTTACAGCAAATGGTTTTCGTTACATGAGAAATTGAGCAGTGTTCCTCTTATTAAAGTTTAATTAAGCGAACCGGCACAAGGTGTGCTGACGGCGGCTGTATGACGAATGACTCTCCTTCGGCAGATTCATTTACTATCTGTAATGGAACTCCGCGATTTCAATACGCCAGGCCCAGCAAATTAAAGCGAAAAAGTGAAAATTTAATAAAACAAGGGACGTAATTTAATCACCCACAACAACCACTACATACACGATCGCCAATCTACTCCCGAATTACCGGTTTCAATATTCAGCAGCCATAATTACGGTAGTCAATTGGATCCCCTCTAATTATCAGCAATACAGGTCCTGAAAAGTGATAACTAATAGTGTAAAACTATAAAGGCCACCATTCAGTTCAGTTTTCAATTAGATATTAAACTCTCATATAACTTTTAAATAAATTATACGACTGAAAACTGTTTGGTTTATTCGTAGCTAATTCAATATTAGATTTGGTTATACCTACGCAGCGCGTAAAGCTCCTAATCGCTTAAAAATGCATATTTACGCGGTTTTGAGTAATTACCCTGCCCCAGAGCATTAATTATAAAAAAAACGCCGTGAATAGTTTTAGAAGCCAATCATTTTCTGCCATAATTATCGGTTGATTAAATCAGCTTAATAACGGGCCTGCTCGCTTAAAAAAACCACGCTTCCGGTTCCGGTTCATGAAAATGCACGCGAGCCCTGCGGCGGATTAGCGACCCCGCCGTTCGATATTGATTTATTGATTACAGAAATAATGTGCCGGCCATATCTGCCCTGGAAGGTTGAAAACACCTGGTTTACTAATTATATTACCTTTTCATCACAACTTAAATATAATTATGAAAGTAATATCAGATGCAAAGTGTACTACGATATTTATAAATGATTGCGATTCTTAGGGAAGAAAACTTTCGCTGATATAAGATAAACCTTTATCAATTTGGTAGTCGACTACGATGAGAGGATGAATGGAACGAGCTCCTTACGCTTATCTTATTAGCCATAAATAACCTTCTCTAGGCAAAGTGAATTGAGGGTACTCAATACTTTGGTGAATTGTTTGCAATGGGATTCCTGAGGATCTTTTATTTATGAGATTCCGTTTTCATACCGCAGTACAAGTATTACTAAGTTAGTCAAAAATTTATAGACTTTCACTGTAGTCAAGTAAATAAATTATATTCTTTGGCCTATTTATGCACCTATTTATACTTTAAGATTTGTTACAGTGTCGAAAAATACTTCTGTATGTAATTTAATACATTCCAAACGTATAAAAATTACACCTGTGAAGGTTGGAGTCAAAAAATAAAAATCAAATGTTATATTCAAAATTAAAAAATAAATAGAAAGCAAACAATATTTTGTTTATGATTTTTTCGGAAAAGAATCAAATTTTTTCCAGGTATTTTCTCGAAAGAAGTACAATAATTTTGATAAACAAATATTGTGCAAGCACTCCATTAAAACCTTTCTATTGTGCATCAGCTATCCCTATTTTCTCGGAAAATAATTTTCAAACATTTGCAAAGATCCCTAATCCCTAACACTCCCTACGGATTCATCTACAATCAATGAAACAAGTGAGTTGGTTGTTGCTTGTTGGTTTGTTGGTTTACTCATCTTGTCAACAAGAATTAGTAATAATACGCCAGAGCTAAATACAAGGGCAACCAAACAAACACTTCTCCTTATATTGTAATTAAAAGTCGTATATATTTTAATATTAATAAATATTTTAGTAACGAATATCATTTTAAGTATGATAAAAATTTCGTAATCAAGAATAAGCAACTTTAAAAATAAAATTCATAGAAAAAGTGCAGATTTTCGTTCGGTTGTTTTAGTGTTAATAGACTTTTCTCGAAAACCGTGGTAGACACCAATAATTCATGTGGGAAGTTTATTCTGAGAAAATAGGAGAACAATTTTTAGTTCTTGAGGTAGGGAAGTTAAGTAGAATTAAAAAAACTTACCAAAGCAGACAACTTTTATAATTGTAGTTATAAATAACGTCTTCACTTTAATAGCTTTTAACAGATGTTTTGCCACTACATCCGACAAAATCTTACTTACTGAATAAGTTATATTGTCCGTCATTTATTGGACCGATTTTAAAGCATTTAGTAATATTAGTCCAAATCTTGGGACGTCATTTAAGGCATGAACAAAGTTTCTCCTACTGAATCTGAAATTTACTTATACATAAAATATAGAAAAAAGCTAGTTTGATAAGTTTAAGTTCAAGTCACAAAGTTTATAATATGCAAATTTGGTTCCCATATTTAGAGCCGACAAAAGAAATCATATTAAGATTATCTATCACTACATAAGTAACATTTTGTTAAAACTTGGAGATACCAAGATATCGACTTCTTTTTCTAAATGCTTAATACCACCTTCTTCAATTTGCATCCTGGTATTTGATCTCCCTTATAATGCAGCTCAAAAACGCTATATTGTGAAAATTTCGATAAGAGTACTCGTCAAATTCTTACCGTCTTGGTTTTATTTTAGTGGTAGATAAGTGAACTAACGTGTCTACTAATCATGCCTTTATTTTTATCTTTTAACCGAAATGGATGAAACTAGCATATTTGTAATCCTTGTAAAATTTTGGTCCCACTGAAGCTAACAAATGTAAAGTGTGGAAAGTGCGGTTTTTGCGATTTTACGATTTTGCGATTACAGTTGCCATTTTTAACAAAAATCGAATTTTCCCAATAGCAAAAAAAAAGAGATAAAATTCACTTAAGGAGAATTATTATTTGCTACTTTAAAAAATTACAAAAAATTGCTAAATCTACTTTTTTATAGTCTACACAAATATTTTCAGAAAAAGCGTTTAAAGTCCATCTCTGGAACTATTACTGCTTGATGTGATTTCGAGCGAGCATATGAAATAAATAAAATATTTAGTTAGGCCTTCCTCTGGTTTAAATTTTGAATGAGCTTCTCCTAAAACTGCATTTGTCAACTTTTCGTGTGTGCATGAATGACTTGTCTTTGGCTCAAAACATATGCGATGAACTAGAATATTTACAGTTATTAAATTCATTATTATTATTGGATTTTTAGTAACTGAAAAAATTGTTAGTACAAGCCAAAAGTGGAAACACACCTATAATATATTTTTAATTCTAATTCCAGTCAAAACATGAACATTTTCTAAATTCTGCTCTTCATAATATTTTTAATAAAAAATGTTGATAGAAAATCAGACCTTTACTTATAGGTACATCAAAAACGTAACATGTGGATCGCCGAATTAGGAAGATTACTGGGATTTTTAAAAATTTCCCTATAACTTGCACAATTAGACTGGACGCGTGTTTCTTAATTAGTTCATTACTAGCTTATATTGTGGTTTCATACATCAAGAAACAATAGTACATCCCTGGACATGACAGCAAAATAAGAATTAAAAACCTCGATCTACAACAACAGTAATACATCAAAAAGCGTGAAAATAAAGCAATAGTATATTTACCTGCTGCGTGCAAAAACATTCCACGCGAAATTTATGGCACGATTTTTTAAATTTTTGTTTGCAAGTTATTAAAGTGACTGGCAAGTTCTTATTAACTATAGACATGAATGATATTTCGGACAGCTGATTTTGTATTTTCAATCGTTTGATCTTTCCACTAGAAAAGTACACCTTCCCTCCCGAAATAATCCTACAGGTATAATCTGTTCAGTGTGTTTTCGTCATAAAAAGCTGATGCTCATTTCTTTCGATTTTATTTAAAATGAATTACCGTTTAAAAATAGTGTAATATTTAATGTTTTAAAGAGTGTGTTATTCCATGCATTATGTATTAAAGCAATTGTTGTAGGAATTCTGATTAACTCCAAACTTTACGACGGAATATTTTGCGGGAAATTGTAAAACATCTACTTAAAAGCATTCCTTCTTTCATATTTACTCCAAATAAAGTCCGCATTGATAATTCACTTAGAGCATATGAAACAATTAAAATATTGGTTGGTTGGTACATATTTTAAAACGCGAAATGCAAACAGATCATTAAAAAATGAATTCATTAAGTGCAGGTACTCTCGGATAATGAGCCGCAATTGCTTAATTAATAAAGCGACGTCTTAGTGACAAATTTGTAACCAAAAGCCCATGCAAATATTTACCTATCGCCCCATTTATTGACTCATCACTTTATACGTTGTGAAAAAAGTGGATTTTTCACTGGGGCCGACAGTTTGACGTCAACGAATTGAGCCGGCCGTAAGATATAGAGATACAAGAATTGGGACGAACGTGCGGGTGAGGCGGCCTTTATCTGGAGGCGGCCTATGTGGCGTTTAAAAGCGGGAGTTTTTTTCGCAAAATATGCCAAATAGGTACGCCCATACATCAGCCAGAAACGGCTTGAATCGGCGGATGGTTGACAAGGAGTAGTATTTGGACAGATAAATCCGGGACATGTTTTCAAATTGATGAGGGATTTCGCCGTGCCCATCATCACACGACCATCGATACTCCGGGCCGTTCGCTTTGTGCGGCACTTGACAAGTTATTAATAAAGGCATTTTTGAAAACAGGATTTGTTACTCTTTGTGACACTTGAGAATATTCGAAATTTTGTCTAAAGGTTTTGATTCAAATGAAGTTTGAAATGTTCTTTTTATAATTCTGGACCCGAAAGGTCCAAACGGAACCCTATTCTTGTACAACGCTGTTGCACGTTGTTGACGTCGTTTGTCATAGGCCTCTAATTCCCCAACAGAATGAGTTATGGGTTTCAAATTTACAGACCGTATGTAATACGGTGACCCTAACTAATAACTTGAAAACAGGTATTTGAGGAGAGCACGAATGTTTTTTTAAAGTTTTTCTCCATTGAAAGATAGCGATGTGGAAGACAATTTTAGATTTATTTTGTTACAGGTCTATCTCAAAAATGTTATTACGAAAGAAGCTGTATTATTACTCATATCCTGTTCTTAAAAAAACTTAACAAATATAAAGAATAGGTAAGTGTAAGGTAGTAAAAAGGTGATTACTAATATAAGTAAAGTATTCTTTTCTTGTGGACGGGAAGAAACAGTTCAGAAAAATTTCGAAGTTAAGGCGAATTGGTGAACTGCGAAATTGAGTTGGTTATTATTCACAACTATCACTATATATTCTGCAAGTTTCCCAAGGTACTTAATTCTCGGTGCGCAAATCCGACCCGCACTTGGTCGGTTTTTATTTTAACATTACTTATATTCTGGGTCTCAATTTATTAGATTAAGCTTGATTAAAGTTCAAAGTAATCAAGTGCATTTTATGTTAATCGGGTCTATTAAAACTTGATTTCTCTTTATTAAAATTGTTTTTCTGTGTTCATTCTGGGGTTAGTATAACTTTGACATGCAGGTTTGTTTATAGAGTTCGTTTCTTTATTATTAGATAACATAAAGTCAACCGATCGAAAAGTCCTTTTATCTAGTTATTTACCAAACAGTTTAATTTAATTATTTTGAAAATCAATTTATCTATATTTCCGCAAAACACTTTCAGAAAAACATGTTTTCCTGAGGTGTTTTTGGAGTTTTGATTTGAAGATTTTAATTTTTATACAGCCTGTCTCAAAAGAAAGTATCCCTCTTTAAAACAAAAGCAAGCCTTTTAGAACAAAACTGTTTTTATTTCCGATAAATACATGATCTTTCGCAAACATTTTAATTAGGGGTCCAATCGCCACCATTTCCAATAATTTACTCACACCTTTTATCCCACCTTAGAACCAATTTTTCAGCATAGTCCTTAGTCAATGACCAAGTTTTCTGCAAGACTCTTTTTGTGTCCTAAGTTTCGAAATTTGTATCCTTGGAGTTTATGCTTCATATATGACCACACATTCTCTATAGGATTCGCATCTGGAGACTGAGACAGTCCATTGTTTCGATACCGTTATTTTCCTGCCACTATGCGCAAATTCAGCTTAGGTGTTTCAGGTTATTGTCGTCCAGCAGTCGTCATTACCGGTTCCAAACAACTTCTCGGCAAGCTCCTATGCAGCACAATTTAATCATCCTTGTAGCGGTCAAGTTGCCTGTAAGCAGGACTGGTCTGCCGAAACCGGTGTCTGAAAAGCATCCGTACGCGTGGACCTTCCTCGAGTGATGGGTCGGACCGAGGTGCGTTGGATCACTACTTCGCCTTTTTTCGTCCAAGTAGATCAGGTTATGTCTATTAACCCAAAGGAATTCTTATTCGTAAAAATGATCTTTGTCCAATTGCGTCCTAAACATTTTCCCAGCGTTTTTGAAATTGGATCATGGTAAACAGAGGTTTCTTTAATGTACCTCGACGTTTTATGTCTGCTGTCAATAATCGATGTCAGATTGTATGACCTTTTTGGTCAGTTTTTGTTGCCCTTGGAAGATTCTGAGTGTCGAGTTTATTTTGAACAACTCCCTGATTACTTCATCAGGTAGATCGCCAATATTCTCGGTGTCCATATAACCCTTCAATCACTTCTTCACGAATGCTACAGGCCTTCTTATATAACTAGAAAAGCAGGTCATTTTTGGTGCTTTCGGGTACTTTGCTAGGAAGACAAATTCAAAACACATTTTACTCATTAGGCTATCACTTCGGCGGTTGAAAACGAAATGAACTAGATTTATTTTTGCGAAAAAGGTGAAGATCTAAGGATTATACTGCGCCCTACCACATATCTATAAAGTGCATGTGAAAATTAATATGAGGTATGTTCTTTTGAGACTGACTGTCTAACCAAAACTATTAGTCTATTACTTCTGTTCATTCGACTTTAGACGTTTAAGTGGCTTTTTATCTGGAAAAATATTGTTTATTTACCATATTTGTATTTCAATTACTATTTTTATACATGTTATGCAAGATACAGATCATAATTTAGTTACATATTCCTGAACAATTAATCATAGTAAGCTATTTCGTTTCAACTTTACCCAAATGAATGCCAACATAAAATCTGTGTACACTATAAAACATTTCATATTCAATTTGTGCAAAATTATGTTAAATAAATTTACTTTTGAGTATTGAGAGGGTGTTAATAACATACACAATTTCCAACACACCAGCGGTCCTGTAGTTTCGTTTAGGATTAGAGTTGGCCACGTTCAAGAAGCCATATTTAGCCATACTTCGTAAAACTCTCACGAACGCTTTCTTCCTTCAGTGGGTATGGAGTCACACGGGTAGGTTGTCACAATTCAGGCAGTGATACAGGAAGAAGTCCTTAGGAGTCGTAGGCACACCACCTCACTCCCCACGTCGCCTATGTTCGCTATGGTTTGTCGTACAAGGAGGACTTGCGCTCATCTGTTTTGACGCGTTCAAAGTAAATTTACGTGAAATTGTTTTCATTGCGTAAATACACCAAAAAACTTTCATTTCAGTAGATTTGTCAAAGCTGATCTCAAATGTAATTTGAGTGGCTAATTCACAACTTTTCGTTTTTTTTTCTTTTTTTTAAGAAAATGCTGCATTTATTTTTTGACAATTTCCTCCAATCATTGTGGCGACCAGTCAAGACATGGGGTAAGAAGTCACAAAAATCGTTGTCTAAAATTTGTAATAACGTTTTATTCGTTAATTTTATTGATATAATATTTTGCTAAAAGAATACTGATAAATATGCTATTTCACAGATCGATTGCGAAAAATTACACTGAAATCATTTAAGAACGAAAAAAAGACAACCATACCCGGTCTACTCTAACACCTCTTGAGCTTGTAATAAAGGCAATTAGTCCTTCTGTTGATAGAACAACTCTTATCACTACTTGCAGCAAATCAATATATGTAGGTACTCCAAGATCATATCTGCCCTAAATTATTCCAAGTTATGCGGAACGGATAAAATAAATTAAAAAATTAATTATTATATTATTTCCGGAAACCACACTCTGACACTTTGTTAATATTACAAGAAGTAATTATGGGCAAAGCGCCGGTAATAACAAATCACTTGGCGCGTTAATTTTCCGTATAATTGAACGAATGATGCCAACCAGTTCCTCTAGACAAACCAATGGAGCAAAATTTGTCGCTTATGTTTTAAGTTAATCATGGAATTAACTAAGAGGGAAGTCGAAATGGCCTCTGTTGCGCTATATTAACTACGTTGAACGAGTCTCAGGCTTTCGTGTCAACGTTATATGATTGCAAATTAGATAAAATCACGACCCATACATTTCTGAAATGAAAAAACAGAGTTTCGTCATTGTTTCCATTAAGGTACGACATTCAAGAAGTCCTCTGCAGAACAGGGATGAGTGTTATTTAACGCTGAAACCAAGCATTATCTAGTGGACACAATTCACGGCCTTATCAGGGGACGTGGAAAATAGCGTTTAAGGCGGAGCTAGTTTCGTGTTGAAATATTTATTGCATCATATTTGTTTCCCTTCCAGGCGCTTCGTAATGGTTCTGCCATCGCCGCACAAATGGCTGAAAGAATTGCCACAGGGACCGATTCTTATTAACTCCAGAAGCGCCAGAGCACCAGAACAATTCCCGTCTGAGGGTGAAAAATGTTTTTGCGTAAAACATGAAAGTAAAGTAATGCAATAGGATTGTGGGTTGTGGAATCAAGACAGGATATGCGAAACAGCTCCAAGGAGGCTCCCAATGTATTCGCGCTTTATGTACCCTGAGATTCCTTAATGGATGATTTCTGTTACAGGTTAATGGGATCGCTGCTAATTCTCATTTGATGAATTACTTTTTTTTCTCACGCTCTTTGCTTTCCTTAAAGCCTATAGAATTTGCATAAGTGTCAATTTCTGGAGGCTTAACTTCGAAATTTTCTGGAACGTATTCATGAATAGTTAAAAGCATGCAGAGCTATCGAGGCAATAACCCTTTCGAGCTTCAGAGACGCAGCCATACATTTTTAAAGTACTCCTGTACGAGAGATGGAAGTCAGTGAAGCCAGAAATGTTTTTTTCACCTTTTACATAATTTAACGAAATAAATATATATCTATGTATACATATATACAAAATCCCTTCTGGCAAGTAACTGCGGCTTAGGACATAATAGCAGCGAAGATATAAAGAAATTAACGACATTTTTGCTCCCGGGCTGAAAGCCTCCCATTAACGATTCCGCCGAAATACAGCATCTTCTTTTTAAAAGGTGAGCCTATAATAAATTGGAATATTTTGAAAATGTCTTTAACAATTTAATTTCCGTCTAAATACCCGCAGGACTCTTTGGTGCTTCCCTTCGCAAAGGATTTGCGCAGCCAAGTGAACGCCGAGAATTTCGGTACGAGCAGCAGTGTCGCAACACTTCTTCTGCTTCGGTTTCTTATGTTCCCGGAAGACAGAGATGAAAACGAACAGATTGCAGGAAATGTGCTCTTTTAAAGTCCTTTTATCGTGAAAAATGAAAGAAAATTGCCGAAAACACTTTGGAAGATTGATCACTTCGCCAGTAGGACGGCTTACTAGGAAAAACGCAGAGTGTGATTGAACACGAAATGAAACTGCATATGAGAGGCGTGTGACTTCTTGATTAAATATTCATATTTACGTTTCAAATTGTTGCTTATGGACTGGTTGGTTGTTCATTTTACCGCATAAGACTGCTATTTCGATTATTACACATAATTTTGTTAGAACGGTCATGCTCGTTTTATTGAATATATTTAAAACTAATCAATAAATATCTTAATTAGTTTTAAATATTGCAAATGAGAGCAGCATGGAAAATCTAATAACAATGAATGTATGTAAATATTTAAATGTATATGGTTATGTTACCTCTTTCAATAAATCAACAAATTAACAAATTAACAAATTCGTTCCATGCAGATATCCATTAAATTGCATCAAGATGGGATCAAAATAGTCACACGCCATAATTCAATCTCTATAACCTAATAACTATGCATTTTCTCAAATTTACACGAAATAAACTGGCAAATTTAGAAATTAAAGGTGTGCACTTTGTAATACTATCACCACTAGTTCGATAAAGTAGTTCTCGGTTAGAAAGCTCGTAAGTTCGAGGTAATCAAGCACTTGAATATTTCTGGTCGAATAAAAGACAGGGATGAAATTGATCCCAAATGCACTCCTAGAGTTAATTGGAGAAATTTATCCATCATATCGAAAATAATTAATCTATTATTATAAGAGTGGAGATTGGTAAAGTTTCATAGTCATTATTACAGGCCAATGTGGGGACGCAAATAAAACGTTTATTTCGCATTGTTGCTCTCGATTATTGTTTTAAATTTTGCTTAATTTCATTAATTGTCTATAATACTACCGTGCAATGCACATTTTATAAAAGTTTTCAGATATTTTACAATGTAATGAAATAAATGTGGTAAACATGATAAATTCTTGGGGTAAAAGTAAAATATTCTTGTGACATTACTTTAGCTTTTATTTCAAGAAAATCTTACAACTTTTCGAAAACTTTTTCTTACAAATTAAATCATAAAAATTTATTTTATATTGGGTATCAATAAAAACAACAATAAAATTACACTTAAAAGATATTAATTCATTAATGTTTCCGTAAGAAAAAAAAACCCCAAGTGATCCAAACTTTGTTTACACAAATGTTGTATAAGTTATTTTGTTAGGAATTAAACATGCATATACAGAAAATATGATCGATAAAAACTTTCCAATAAAGAATAAAATCTCTTCAAGAGACTCTAAAAGCTAAATAGTGTTTTGGAAATAATATTTTAGTCCGGATTCAAATATTTCAAAGAGATAATTGAAGCTCGTACGAATTCTGAGTCATGTCAAGTCAAGAATTGCTGAAGTAGTGTTAATCAGATTTGGAATATTTATTTATTTAAAATACATAATTTCAAAATGCATAAACTATTTGAAACACTTTTAGAGGTATTTTTTTTTTTGTTTTTACTTAAGTAATTACCTACTAATTAATAGTTTACATTATGAGATTACAATAGAACTACCCTATTAACGTCCTATCAAAATTGACCCAGTAGTTAATGAGCAATATCGTCAAAGACATATTCCCAGTCCGACCAACCTTTTAAACAAATACGTAATTAATTCAATTCAGTAATTCAGTACTACTACTGCCATAATAAATAATAAAATAACGGGCTTGAAGGTGGATATTTTTGAATACGTGAGCTTCTTAAGTGAAAAGGATTATAAGTCAACAGCATCGGTTTTATCTCCTCATTAAAACAATAATGGAAGCGCACAAGGTGCAACTGAAACTTAAACCGTGTAAATCGAATCAGAGAATAAAGGAAAATGTCGTAAATATGTTCATAATAATCGTGTAAAATGAGGTGAGAATTTCATGGAAAAACGGAGATTGGTTCCACTGAACGAAATGTCTCGACATTGAAGTCGGAGGGTATTCAAATAATATTCAAACATACATTTTTCATTTAAATGCAATTTATAAAAGTGGAAAACGTAAAAATAAATTAAAAATTATCCATAAGAAATAGAAACAAAGAAAATTAAAACCGGTCTTTATTTATCGCCAGAGGTTTCAAAAATCAGGATTCTTCTTTTCGTCGGTTGTCGCACAAATCACAATCCGAGTCCCTAAAAGAAATTTAATCCAGGAGGATGTCTTATTTTGTCATACCTACCACTTCAAGACGTGAACAAGTGAACTGTTGGCTTTTTTCGGGTTCGATAATGATAGTAGATTTTTGTTAATGTTACGAATTTAGTGAACACAAAATTTGTTCACTTTAGCGGGCGCGTTTTTAAATTTCTTCATATGGACTAAGAGCATTTTTAATTGTTTCAAGGCTCTTTCAGTATCTGGATCTGTGTTGTAATTGAATTTGTAAAATGATCGCATTCAGTGTACACTAATGCATAATAATCGAAAAAATAGAAAATACATTTATTTTCTTAAGTTTAGAATCCGTGTGAAAGCGAAATCGTATAAATTAAGTACCATATAAATCGAGGGTTGGTTCATATACAAGCCGAAAACATAAATCGCAATTTTGAAAGTGAAAAAAGTCGCCATTTTGGAGTATTTAAGTTTCTATTTTTTATAATGAAATAGATTTGGATTTAATTGAAATTAATTTAATTTTTAATGCGATTTTGTAACGAAATTTCATATTTTCTTTAACCTAATCGAACCAAGGCTATTAGCTCTTTTTGTTAGATAAGAGTTTAAATGTTGAATTTGGGTTCTATAGAATTTCATTAGCACCTCGTTGGAAATAACTAAAAGATGATATCAACTTTTATTTTGTCAAATGCAACTGTCAGGATTTATGGTTCTTATTTTATATTCCTAGAGAATTTAAATATAAATACTACAACAAATGTCCACTTTTGCCTTTGTATACTTTCTTAGGGTTCTGCTATTTACTTGCCGTTGCACGTGTGACGTTTTTATAATTAATGCTATTATCTTCGCTAAATCGACCTCGCAACTTTTAATATAATTTAATTTTTTTAATCTTGATTGCGTGAACTACGTGTATTTGTTTTGTTATTAAATATTTCTTTTATAATATTTTCGTATATCTGAAAGAGGTTGTATATCCTGTATGAATCCTCCTATTAAATTCATACGTGCTTTTGAGAAAGATGTCAAATTTTAAAATCTTCACGCATTAAAAAAGACCGAATGAAATCATGAAATGAATGAAATATTTCGATAAAATCTGTAGTCGATATTTCTCTCCACAACTGCGTATTAATGAGAATCTAAAAATTTACCGGGGGGCTTTTAGAGTGTCACAATTAACTGGTGTTGATACATGATAATCTAATTAAAAAGTTGCATATAAAACACAGCTTCATCAATGGTTTTTGATTTTATCATAACTAAAACCTAATGGTAAATGAGGTATTTCATATTATAAATACTTAAAATTAAATTTGTATACGCATATATTTTACAAGATCGTAATAATTCTCATAAAACGGAACAACCTCTGTTAATAACATAGGTTTAATTTATGGGCCAAAGTGTCCTTTTTAAAATTTCGGGAATTAGTAAGAAGAAAGAGTATCAAATTTAATGTGATGTTTTTTCTTGTGCCTTCGTAATTTATTCAGCTTTTTTAATTATTATTCTAATTTCGCTAGCATCCATTAAATTTTTAATCACACCGCTTATTACTTAGTTGTGGTGTACTGAACTGACAACTGCTGTGGCAGCAAAGGAGCCCAGCCAGCGGTGTTTGCTCCCCGCTGGGTGCCCTATCCCATTATTACCATCCTATGAACAAATGAAGGATGCCTTAATTAAAGCGGAATGAGGAAAGGTATCGCAGGTGTTTTTACCTTGCCGACGTTGCGGTTTTGGTTTAAATTACACGTTTTTTGCTCTCAATGGTATTCTTTACGCAATTGTAAGGGGTGAGGAACTGTTTAATTAATCATTATGACGGATATTTGTGGTAATTTGTAAGAATCAATCGCACGTGGTCGTTCCCACTTCATTGTTTTCACCTACAATTCAAAATAAATTTGTTTATATTCGTAGCCATTGTTAGGAGAAGAGAATGAACTGCGTTTGATAACGAGATAATCAGCGAATTTAGTGGTTGAGTGATTCTAAAAGAATTATATACCATTCGTTATTAAATTTCAATTAACAAAGGACGAAATTGCTTTGTCGCACTACGAAAATCCTTATATAAAACAAACAAGAACAAAGAACATAAAATATGTGTTAATAAGATGAAGTGTTTATCAAAGTCGTTCTGAGCGTTATCAATTGTTCAGCAATTCATTGCAGCGAGTACTTGATGAATACTAGATGTATTTAATTTAATTAGGCTAGACATTTTAATCTCAGTGTAAATCGCTTTATGGCCCAAGCATAAACAGTTTGGAAAAATAATACCGATCAATCGTAACATCAATTATTACCTATTATAGGCATTTCAGAATCAAGGATTGGTGTTAGTATAAAACAAATTATTAGCTTTGAGACGAATTTTCCTGGAGAAATGAGATGATCCTATGGGTTTCCAAAATAATAGTAACAATAATATTTGTAAATGTGTGACGTAAAAACCACTATTAATAATGTTCAGCTTTTTAAACTCGGATAAGTAAAAGCTTGTAAAATTGTTGGAGCTGCTTTTGATAGAATCTTTTTTTTCTAGGGTGTGCCCTTGATTTTAAGATTAGACACATATGCAAAAACGTTCTTGTCATATTCATGAAATAGCCACAAATACCAAATCTCCCTCTCTGTTGGTTTAGATGCTATAAATTTTAATAAACAATATTTAAGAAAATGCAACGTATAATTGTTTTGTATCGAAAATATCCTAGGACAAACGAGCTTGGCGTTCAAATTTGTAGTATATTATTGGCTATAATATTAACAAAAACATTACTACAAGTATAATCGTAACGTAGTTTGCGTTACCACTGATAAATCCTAAACTGAGCTATCCAAAATAAAAAATATAAAATTAATGAGCTCTCAACGAGCAAAACTTGTCGTAGTCTATTTTTACGCTGCCGTGCCAGAAAGGTACAAACATAACTCTTATGTGAATCCAAGTTTTTTAAGGGTAAAAACGAATGCCTTAGCATAACAGAAAATATGTCGCCATTTATGGCCTAATAAAGCTATCAACATTAAAGTTCACATAGTTATAAATCTTGCCTGCACGTACCTAGTCCAAATGTCAAAAGTGAAACAAAAAATGCTTAGGACACGTTTAAGGGTGGCTAAGATATGTTTAAAAATTTTTTTTCGTATTCCGTTCAAAAAAGCTTTTATACAATTTAAATCAACATTGCTCTTTATTTATTTTACGTAGTTTTAGCAAACAAATGTAAAAGGTACAACGATCTCTCGTTTTTAAAGCCTTTGGTCCTAAAAATTTGAAAATCCTTTACTAATAAAAGATCTAGTACACATTACAGTCGACGTCTCCAATTCATATAGACCCTGAAAAATTAGTAATTATTTCTCACTAGCACATTTAACTCAGAATAATTCGTAATGCATGTCATGTCTTAGTAATGGTTAAATTTTCACGTTATCATTACTAAAGAACTGGACAAAGCTCTGTAGTGGGCTTGTGAACAGTTTTCACCTTTGGTAAAATGTTCTGATTGAGATTCAAGGAATTGTGAATACTTTGCAATTTTTAATAGTATAAGTTAGGATTACCTTTAATAATTTTCATATCCGATGAGAGCAAAGTCGTTGGTTCCGTAGCCAAGAAACAGCGTTGTAATTTGTTGTAATCAGCGACATTATTTTAATTAAATTAAACTATACGAAGTAAATTATCAGTTTAAACAACTATTATTATATTAGTATACTTTAATTGTAAATATTTGAGTTAAATTTTATTTAGTGTTCTACGAACACTGTTACAAAAGCTAATTTAGCTTCTAGATACTACTTAAGGATGGGCCATTGAAATCTAGCAAATGGCAAAGCAGTGTGAGATCTACGATTTGAGTCTGAATCGAGACGAACTCTTCTTCAGTTTTCTCGAGATGTTGTTCCATCTTTAGTAATCAATTACCACTTGATCGATTTTACCAAAATTTCAACATTTTTTTCATAGATCACTTCTTTTTCCAGTTTTGGGAATTAATAATGGAATTTTGTAAAAATATAGTGCAAATTTTGTACTATAAAACAAAAATGTTTTGGAAAAGTAAAGTTTTCAAACCACCTTGGCATGCAAAGCCAAAAGAGGCATGTAAGTTGAAGTTGTTGAATTCGACTCTTCATTTTATATTAAAAAATCGTTTATGAAAAGAAAGAAATCGAATATGAATGAAAAAATCGTGGCACAATATTTTTTTCTAATTTTGAAAGCATTTATACTTCAGTAGTTACAACTAGGACTAAATCCGTCAGGTATTCTGTACTCAAACTTAATTTCAAAGTGTGATATTTCGTTCAGTTGAATGTTTATTATTAAATGCATACTGTTGCGATGATAGGCCAAGGCTTTTGAAAATAAAAACGAATGCATTAGTATAATAGAAAATATGTCGCTGAGAAACAATTGAATGTATCCGACATATTTCTCACGTGAAAAAATAATTTTCGCTTTTTACTTCTCACCTTTGGTAGCACACGTTCAGGCATTCTTTCTATACAAGCGTGTCATCACTTGAAGGAGCTCCAATATGATATGCACTAAGCAGACCTAAGGAAACCGTGTTGATCATTAGCAAAGCCTTGTTTCAACAATATTCCATAAAGTCTGAGATAATTTCGTAAACACATTTTAATTCAAGAAGCACGATTTGTATGTTAATTCAATTTTTCAACGTCAAACACAGAACACAAACTATCCGACCGAAATTAAGTTCATCCGTTTCCATCTTCGTCGGGCGGTAGGTGAGGAGGGGTAGGAAGGAGTTTTGAATAACTCTTGAGTTTCTTTGTAGTTCCTCGGAGGAGTGTTGCATTCCAAAGAGAACCTGAGAAATTACGGGCCATAATATTCACAACTGCCTCTGGAGGCAAAACAAATCCTTGGGAGCGCTTGGATAAACACGGACTACTGTAATCATATCCTTTCATAATGAGGTGAAAGGATATGCTGAAACTTTTTTAGTGCCAGAATGTGGGTCGCTTCGGTTGAAGGCCAACCCATAAAGGCCTGGGAATTGTACTTAGAGGAAATGAATTTTTCAAGTGGAACACGAGCGCCTGTTTCGGACTTTGTCAGACTGAATGACTACACTTGCCTATGACTATATAAGTATGATTAAAGGGGCTTAAAAGTATCAAAAAACTAACTATTGCGAAAGTTCATTAACTACAGCGATTTACATTTGGGTAGTGGATGGTGCAGCAAAACTTTTCAAATTTAAAAAGTTTAAGCCTTCTTTAATAGCGTCAATGCACTTCAGACTAAGTGTTGCATACTCATATCATAAATTCCGGCACTCCATTGCTCGGAAATGGCCCTACATATTTGCAAGCGAACGGCAGTTAATTGTGCTCGCATTAGGGAAATTTATATTCTGTCTGTTTGCCGCGTAAATTTCAATTTTCTGGAACAACTGTCTTGTTTCCTCTACATGTGTACTGAAGGCACGGGCAGACGAGTAGGAATTTGCAGTATCATTTACTACATCCTCCAGTCTCCAGTTCATTGGGAGTCCGAACGCATTTAACAGTCACCATGTAATTTTGTGGGCTATATTCGAGGATAAGCTAGATAAAACCCCTCAAAGTGATAAGGTTTAATCTATCCCATTGTCAGTAATAGCCATGCAGGCTTCATTGATTCGGACAATTATTGATCCGTCCAAAGTTATCGTTTAAGTGCAGAAATTAACAACTGGCAAATTCATCTAAGATTTATCACTTTGTAAATAAACTGAGAGATTTGATTTCTATAAATTTATAGTAAGTGATACTTTGTTTCTTTAATGAGGGAAATGTTTTGTACCTTTAGCTCTGATTCCTCCTTTTTATTCTAAACCTATTTTTACTCAGCAAATTATTCGAAAAGGAAAAGAAAAAGAACGTCCACAACTGCAGTTGTAATAAACATCACTAAAATGTTATTTAAGTCTGTACTTTCTAATTGTGATTAATAAGACGGTTTAAAATGTCTAATTAAACTTGGTATCGCCCAAATATAGCTCGAAGAGATCTTCGTTTGATTGGAAAACTCAAGCTATCTTCGCCTGAATTTAACCTGATAAGATTAATTATATTTCTAAACTGAAAAATAAAATAACCTTTACTTTTGAAATGTATGAAGTAGGCTGTATTTAGAAATTGAATCTTCTGTATTAAGTTCAGTAAAAAGATTTATTATTGTTTCGTGCTATGTTGTTTTTATTGTCTAACCGGCCGACTAATTTATATCTCGTGGTAGTGTAAAATACATTTCAATATATGAGAACGAGATTATTTCAAAATTAGTATGTTATGAAAATCTTGTTGTGTTCTGTACATACATGGAAATCAATAATCAAAGAAACTAATAAAATTAAAAAGAGATTTAAATTGACAACAATTGTACTGACGTTAACGTCTCGAGTAAGTTACAAGCCAGCCTCAATTCAGAACACTTTTGACGCGAACCCAACTGGGATTGGGATACATGGGATTTTCTTTGATGCGTTTTGTTTAATCACATTTTGCCATTCTAACTGAAGACATTGAAATGTTCTTTTAACCAAAATGACTGTTAGAATCAAAAATTGATGAAAAAAAGAACTTTGACCGAGTAAAGCTTCTAACTTTAGAAAATTTAAACTTGAGTGTAGAAAAGAAATAGGTGCGGTATTGAATTTTCACTTCTGTATAATGCTGATCTTTTAATTATATAAATTACTTTTGCTACTTGCGCGTAAATATCGCTACCTCAAATGAGAGACTTTTTTTGCGTAATTACTAGTGGGAATCATAAATATAAATTATAAATTTTATAATGAGTTCATAAAATATACAACCAGAGTAAAAACAATACAAACAAAACAATAATAGTAAAAGTCTATATCCGATTTTTTGACGTTTTGTATTTCACTAATAATAATAACAATATTTTTAGTTAGTGAAACCTCTAAGAATAGTGGAAATATTGAGCAATTGTAATATATAAAATTAAATATATTCAAAAAATCACAGCAAATGTGCCGTGAAATTGTATTTCAGATAATTATTTCCCCAAGTGTCTGTAGGTGAATTGACTATGACAAAGTATGGAATACGTAGAATGGATAATTAAAAACTATTTAAATAGGTTAAAATTACATTTTATATGTTCACACGTATTTAACACAGTTTTCTAGCAGTCTAGGAACCAGAAGCGTCGAAGCCTACAAAATCTGGTCATGGAAAATTTAAAATCGGTCTCAAGTACTGTGATCGTAGTCATGTTGGCAGGTTGCGTAAATTATTTTAAAACAGGCTAAAAAAAAGAGGCTTTCTTTCAACATCTTTTAATTTTGTGTTTTAATTTTAATTTCAGAGATATAGCCAGATATAAAGGTGAGTACCACTATTCGCTTTACAGTGTCAATACCGACTTTTTTTTATAAATTATTCTACAAATCGAAAGTTCAGAAATAAATAAAAACTAACTCTGCTCTCTGATAACGACACTTCCCTAGTTTAAGATAATTTTTTAACTTTTGGTTCAATAGAAATTCGAATTGAAATTTCGAAGCGACTGGTGGATTCCTATCAAAGATTTTAAATTGACTATTAATAATTTTATAACTTATTCGTTTTGTTTTAATGAAAGTTAAAAGACGACTAGTTTAAGGTATCATTAACACAATATGTTAATTATGACCCCCTATTTTATTGTTTTAAAAACTTAATATTTACTTTCAATAATCAAAGAGTGTATACTCTTAATTTTGAAATACCAATATAATAAAAATTCATTTAATTTAAATCTCATAAGATGTAGATTGAAATAAGAAAAAAATTCAAAGTTAAATTTTTGAATCTATTACTTTAATATAGATTTGTGCGCAATGAATGCCGCAGTAAAATTCCTCATAATTTCCAAAGATCCTCTTAATTTTCAAACTACTTTTTGTAATAATTCCAATTCCAAATGGCCTCTGTAATTTCCTATTGGACGAACTTTTGCAATACTCTAACATATAATTATAAAGTAAATACTATTGTACTGTACAGAATGTTGTAAGAGAAAGTTTGTTGCACTACAGGATCATAAAGTTTGCCCATAATTGAGAAATATTTTGCGCTATTCCTGGCCTCACCAGGAATTCCAAAATTCATTCATTTCTGCAAATTCATCTCAGATTTAATCCAAAAATTTCCTCGAATTCCAATCGAAAGTTTACCAGTTGAAAAAACAGCGGATTTCCATTTTTTACCCGCCAAAAGCACCAGGAACAATTACTCCTCAAAAACTTTCTCGGACTATACTGATCCTAGTTCTGGGACACCACAGGCATGACAATTATTTATCGTTTTTCTCGGCGTGCCGAGGATGTTGCCACCAGTCCAAGTAGAGCTAGCACCAGATCGGGCACGGGTGAGCGGGATGAGAATCCCAGTGTGACCTACTGAAATGAATGATAAAAACGTGAAGTAATGTACTACACATTAAGGAATATACGTCGAGTGCCAGAAAAGTAAGAAGGGCCATCACTTAAAAATTATCAGGAACAGAGATGCAGGACGAAAGGGTTAAGTGGTGACACTCTGAGTGATGGTGGCTTAGGAATTTCCATGAAGATTTAGAATGAGAGCTGCGGCTAGAATTTTAATTCAAAAACATCATAAGTGGGACAAATTTTATGACCGGAGGAATATAATACGTTTATGTACAGGATCATTCCGGTCACCACAAAAACTCCATTCCACTTTTATTATAACGTAAACGGAGAACAGATATTACTTAAGGGCCAACATTTGTTTGCAACTCGAAATGGTTTTAGAAATAAAAGAAATTTGATAGTTGTGCACTTTAATTCAGAAAATTTAACCTGACCCTAAGGGAGTCATGAATAGAGTATAAAGCATTTTACTAAAGCTAGAACCAGATGGCGTCTTTTATTCGGTGCCATAAACCCAACTGCATCCTTATTGAATTGCTTTACAAAATTATTTGCGTAGTAACATCTTTGCATACTAACCAAGGACGTCATGTTCCCTTGGCTTCCAGTGCAACTTGCGAATTCACCATTTCAGTTGCGCATCTTCCCAAAGCAGAGTAATTTCAATTAAGCGGCAATCGAGGCGAGTAATTATTACTCTCATACAATCCAAATGAAACCATAAAGTGGGGAATTTTCGGGGTAGGTCTCGGTTCCCTTTTGTTATTCTTGAAATTTTGTTAATGCCATAATTATCATGTCCATTTTATGGCCCACGAGAGTTCCAAGGAGGGTTTTTCCCTGAAAGCTATCCCTACTTCACTGTTGAAATTATAATTCTCCTTGAAGTTTACTTAATTACTTTCTTTGAGCCGAAAAGTGCAAGTCTGTCAGCCTCTGGGCCGACACAATATTTAAAGAACTTAATACTCGATTTTTGAGAAAGGGGCCATTCAATAAGGGAATATCAGAAAAATTGTGAGGGAAATAAGTGAAGAAGGCTAACGCTGGGCGAAATTCTTTTTCTCAGCTGTCGGAGGTTTACGTTTTGATGAATTTATAAAGCATAGGATTTACGAGCAGTCGCGCAACATCTGCCTTGGCTTGATTGGTAGCAGAATTAGAATTTTAAATATGAAAACCAAATAAGCTCAAGCTTATCAAGCTCGCGGCAGGTTGAGATGCATATTTTTAGAATATTAAGGCATAATCAGTCTTGAACTTAGAAATTTCATGGTAATACAAATGCAAATAAAAATCAAAATGGAAGCTAATGGTAAAACTTACGCAACGCAAAATTCAAAAAAAGATTTCAAAAGTCATTCCCAAGTTTTCAATCTTCTTAATTTTTTATTTCAATCGTATGAGCTCATTCCAAAATATCAAATCAATTTTTATTTTTTATTGCGTCGTCTTGAAAGCTGCCTAAATATACGAGAAAAATTATTTTTGGACGAACAGCTCCGGAAATACAAAAGGGTTATTTGTGAGACACCTTCGATTGAGGAAACAGTTGCAACTATTTCTCTCTGCTCCCATCAGTCATTAACACCCATGTATATACATTTTTCCTCTTCACGTTCGTATCTTCACTTTTGTATAATTTTTCTTTCGTTTTATTTCATTAATCAGTTTAATTAATTTTCTTATTTTATTTATCATTTTGCCACGAAAACATTATTTCTGATTTGTTTGTTAATCGCTCGGGAACACATGAATGGGTCGAATTCTGCAAAGCGTAAAGTCCGTGAGTCTAATTGGGGCGTAGTATTTTTTGACCTCCCACATGCTTAAGAGCCTTAAAAACGAGGCGAACGCCTTCGTCCAACAAGCTCACAATTTAACATATTGTCCTTTTCTCGAAGTGAGACTATTACTTTCCGTTCAGCTCCGGTACAATGTGTTTTGTGGCCTGAATTACTTCTTACTTTAAATTAAATGAAAACAATTTAACTTTACTTACACCGTATCAAAATATCCCAGCGATTTTTAGATAAAACTCTACTATAACAACATATGACTTTTTACTAATTTTTTCTAAAATCGTACAGCACATGTTTCATCCCATTATGAATATAACGCTTCCAGTTTAAGCCAAACAAATTTTTAAATCAATGGTGCCCAATTAGTACTTGTCCAGTATCCCTTGGAAGAAATCCGAAACAAACGTCCCCCCTGTAGAAGGAATAATAAATCAAGTGCGTAATTAGTTTCGTCTTTTATTTCCTTATAAAATACTAAACTAAAAAAAATGTATCATGAATTCAGTGGGACTTTTTATGCCAACAAAATAATTTTTAATTTAAAGAGAACAGTCTGCTCCATGAACCACGTATTGAAATTAATAATGAGAATTTTGCGCTATCGTCGCTAATAGTTCCATTTTTTTTTCGAGAAGTTATATAATACTTTTATACCTATTTTCGTCAATGTGCATTCTGCTATCAGTTCTTTCTCTTCGAATATTTCTTTTATTATTAATCTTATTCATCGAAGTCTGTATCATATTGTAGTTTTCATAGGCTCTGTATGGTTTAATGAGCCTATAATTTCATTAGTTCACCTCAATGAATCGTACAGTTTATTGTACGGCGGCCTGAATCATCCTGAATACTGAAGGTCATAGTACTGTTTAATATTCCCGCATCTACATCATCTTATAGCAGAATTTTATTCGTGCCCCTAGGCTTAGCGATCTCAGTTCTCGGACTTTGAGGTAGGCGTCTAAATATAACTTGCTCTCTATAGCCGAATTCCGAAATTATTATCGCCTACACCATTTCATAAGAACCTAGTCGTAATAATACGTCCATTTGCAGTAATCTCCCACAATACGAGCCCCAATTCTACGAATCTTTTCCTGGCCAAAGAATAAGATATAACCTTCACACCTATTATGGTGCGGGACTGCTTGCTTTACAGAGCACGGCTTTGGGAGGTGCACAGCCAGAACTCAGGGACTGGGATTATCAGTGCCCTAACAGTGCGGTAAGGCATTAGTTCCAGTTCGCATCCTTCACACAATTTGAAATGTGACCGGGAGCTGGGAGGGACAGGAACAGGACCCGACAAGTGCACCGCGTACTGAACTTAATTTATTCCACTTAAGCGGGGCCGAACTTTTGGCGGTACCTCTAGTTCCTAATACCGAAAATAGACGGCGACGAATTTGAATTTTATATCAGAAATTCACGAAAAACAGAGCGCCGACATTTCCGGCAGGGATTTTAATTGTTTTGCATATTTATTCCTGGGCCGGGATGGGATGGCCGTAGCGACTGTCGCACCGGCCAGATGGCGCGAGAAGCCTCGAGGTTCATTTGTCTGTCTACACTGAACGTAGAGCTCACCGTCGTTGTCACCGTACCCGCCGTCGCTAGAGTCAAGGAACGACCTTGTTAACGAAGTCACATCATTAATGCACTGGGATGAATGTCCCGTCCACTCCCCTAAATGGCTCTGGAAGACTGGTCCAGCCCCGACCACCGCAGGCTAAAACAGGAATTCCCCTCCCCGGAAACAGATTTGCATCCATCCGGTAGTCCGCGTAGGTTGACAAAGGGGTTCTGGGGCTCTAGTCTGGTCTACCATGCCATCTACAGCATCGGGCATGCGCCAAGCCGCTTCCCTCTGATGGGTACTCCTCCGGATCTACTACGAAAACTGCCAATCATCCCTAAGGCTAAAGTCAGGACGGTCGGCTGCTGCTGCAAGTCGCCCGCAAACTTAGTTTGGTTCCTAGTGTAGTACGGTGTGGTGGTAGCGCGGCGAACACATTCGAACCGAATTCTGGCGTTAGGACTCCGAACTGTGAGTTGAGGACTATCCCGACTGATTCAGGGTTCTTTTGATGATAGTTACAGGGACATCAGACAACCTCGAAGGCCGCTGCCAAGTTATTCTGGTGTTCCCTTCGGAGTGATTTGCACCGAATCCCGTCGTCCGTAATGAACCCGCGCTTCATAGACAACGGTGAAGCCCTGGTTCTGGTATTCCGAGGGTGCCACCTCGAGCCAACACGCGCTCCGATCGCCTATCGTGGAGATCTGCTGATGGTGATGTGACTGAAGCAGAGTGAAGTGGAAGTTATTATTTTATCTGACAAAGACGAATTCAGTTCGCGCGGTGTGCAATTTGGCCGCGCGGCAGCAAAGTGGTGGCAAAGCAGCAGAGACGCGACCGAATGCGGTTTTGGGTTTCACATGTGCGTGTACCTCTGGAATTAGTTGCCTTCGGCGGCCGCTGGTGCAATTCCTCAAGGAATTTCGAAAACGTTTGATGTAATTAATCCAAACGAAGAAAGTTGCGAACCAGAACGGCTTCTTCGCCGGATCGTGTTACGACCTTACGACTAGCCGACTGTCGGACCAACGCCGACAGACAGACAAGACGCAGGGAGCTAGTAGCGAGTAGCAGTCCGTATAAACCGTTTTTCCAGCGCTTGTCCGATCGAAGGTGATACCTGAAGTACCTGGTGCGGTGCATGGGACGAGTAACGTAAGATAACTTTGCAGGTGCAGTGCGGTTTCACGCCGTTGGCCGATTTGTTACTAACTTCCAGTTGGTGGTAAGCTCTGCGTAGATATGTGAAGTGCACTTTTAGTTTCGGATTTGAATTCGAAGAAGCGATAATTGCTAGAAGTGCTCGTCTTTGTTCTTTTCTCTTCCGATCGGATTAAGTCCCACCCCGTGCTGCACATATGTTCGCAGGATTAAAATGGATTAACTAGAAACGCCACTTTGCCAGGGTAAGTGCTACTACTACTATCTGGATTTCGCCCGACTGGACCACCGGCCCCCATTTCCACGTTTGCCTCCGACTTTCGGAGCTTGCACATTTGTGGCTGTGAAGTCTGGAGGTGGTCTCTGTGTTTTTGAGCCTCCGTAGAGTTCCCGATCTTTGCTTATCGAACTGCTAAGAGATTTTACAGGGGGCTTTGAACTCTACAGCCGAACAGGTGCAACGACTAATTACATTGAAAGCGGCTTACAAAGCAAATTGGTTTAATTTGCATAACCTTTCGTTTAAATAGGTGTTCAAAGACTAATGTTTATTTTTTTAAAAGGATGAATGAATTCTAATTCCTGATCGGCATTCGTACTTCCATTCTCCGTGAAGAAATGAACTTACCCAAGACGTTATAACTAGAGTTCGATAAAATGTCGCACTTGTATCACATGATTCTCAGAATTTCAAGGAATGGCCTAGTTTAACGTTTGTGCTTATTTGCATCAAACAAGTGTTTTTGTTGGTGTTTGTGTTTGTTACTTTGTTTACACGCTTGTTGTGTGTTCAGATATTTGAATAAAATCTAAAGACGTGCAAATTAATTTGGTTTCAGTTAATATTGAATATATTGCAGATAATATTTAGCGAAATACAATTTGTTTCGAAATGTTTCTTAGTATCTTTGAATAATTCATACTGATTATAAAACTATATAGATAATACAAACAGTCAACTTTACAAGCTGCAGGAATTGAAGGTAGCTAATCAAAAAAGAGTCTTAAATATGAATGCCATTATGTGTTTATTGGTCCACAAAACAAAAATAGATTTCGAACTATGTTCAATCAGTAATTTCGGAAACTCCACACGTTACATTTTCAGCGATTTTGATTTCAGCATCGGACACGTACTCTTTGTTAATCTACTAACGCATTAGGATAAATAATTCACCACGCTATGATTTTAAAAATGTCCCTGGAATATTGCAATTAGTTCAAAAACACCAGATGTAGCGTATCATATGGCGTTTTTTAACCCTCTGGGCCAGCCATTTTATTTATGTATTAGTTTTAACCCGAACCGAAGATATTCTAAACTTCACAAATTGATGGACTATATGTTATAAAAAAATGTTATATCAATTAAAGCAGGTTCAAGACATGTTAAAAGTCGAAAAGAATCATTCTCAGGTGTTGACACATATGCATTTTATGTATGAAGAAGGTAAAATAGATACGATCATTGCATCCAATTCCACAGATTATGGTACAAAATAAATGCTTCTGGAAATCTAACATATCTTTGCTATCTTATGAAGATGGCCCCGTCCCAATTAATAATAATAAATAAATTTCAACATATGCCTTTTTCAAAGACAAACTTGTAGTGAAAACAATGTCGACAAAATTGATTCATTTTAGTAAGATTATTTGTTATAAAATATGAATATATAAACATATAAAATATGTTTGTGTAAATGTAATTGATAAACATATTAGGACATTGAAATGGACGTGATTTATTTTTCATGTAGCAAATTTTACGTTCTTTTTTTGCATTTAGTTCATTCATTTAAAAAAGAAAACCAGTGTGCTGAGAGAACAATTTTAGTTTTTTAGTATATTTCGTCTGTTTTATTTGTAAGAAACATTTCATATTATCTTATTGGAACCAGAATTTCATATTTTACTTCCTCATTAAATAAATAAATTGTTTTTAATTTGTTTTTTGTCTAAAATTTACATTTGCCCATGTTGAAAATATCGTAAAGTTGAATAGGTAAATAGAAATTTCTCAAGAAAATGTTAGTACACATAAACCATATAAAAAACGTAATTTTAACAATGATCGAATAATAAATACATAAATTCTGTCACGTAGAAAACAATGACCAAACTACGTGACATGGTCAAGTTTGAAAAATACTGTCTTCCTTCCATTTCCTTTGAGTGGAGAAAGTGATATGGTGATTTTACGGTTTGGTATGATTTTAAGGACGATACGTGGTGGTACTAACTAACTTGGTCTAGTATTGCAAAACAAAACCATACTCAATATATGCTTAAAAAATATTGATTCTATTTTATCATTAAATTAACATCAAAATATGTAGAAGTAATCAGACCAAAGAGTGATCTTTTTGACGATGCTGAGGTATGTACATGTACATTTTTTACAACCAAACACTTTAACCTAGGAAACTAAAATGATTTATATACTTAAAATCCCTGAATACCTATGCATTTAGAAATGCATCGCAGTTGAGGTAATGCAAGAAACCTGAAGATAACGCAAAAACGTGTGCGTATGTGAAATGTATCTAATAATGCTGAGGTTATGCGCTTTTCAACCACTCTGTTCGCGATCCTCTAGAATTTTCCTTATTTTCATTCCGTGAAAGTCCAATCATATAATTAAGATGTCTTGGAATATGAACACGATGATTATTCTTAAACACTCATTTTTTAATGTGAAAAATTCTTAATGTGGAAAAAAGGTTTTTGTAGTCACTATTCACTTTCTCTTGCTTAGGGAAGACCGAGTATGGGCGTCACACGGGTAGGTTGTCACAATGATTATAACAGGAAACTGAATTCAGGCAGTGATATAGGAAGAAGTCCTTAGGAGTCGTAGGCACACCACCTCACTCCCCACGTCGCCTATGTTCGCTATGGTTTGTCGTACAAGGAGGACTTGCGCTCATCTGTTTTGACGCGTTCAAAGTGAATTTACGTGAAATTGTTTTCATCGCGTAAATACACCAAAAAACTTTCATTTCAGTAGATTTGTCGAAGCTGATCTCAAATGTAATTTGAGTGGCTAATTCACAACTTTTCGTTTTTTTTTCTTTTTTTTAAGAAAATGCTGCATTTATTTTTGGACAATTTCCTCCAATCATTGTGGCAACCAGTCAAGACATGGGGTAAGAAGTCGCAAAAATCGTTGTCTAAAATTTGTAATAACGTTTTATTCGTTAATTTTATTGATATAATATTTTGCCAAAAGAACACTGATAAATATGCTATTTCACAGATCGATTGCGAAAAATTACACTAAAATCATTCAAGAACGAAAAAAGTATAACCGTACCCGGTCTCCTCTACTTCGGGGAGACTACAAATTCATCCAATTTAAGTTTCAACGAAAGTGCCAATGGGTGAATCAACGCTAAAAATGATTTTACAGGTCACCCTATTCCAAATAAAATATATCATAATGAAACTACAACATGAAATAAAACTCGGTATGGGTCTGCTGAAGACAGGCGTGTCTTCTAGACTTTTTTAACAAGTAAACAATAATTTCAGGCAACAATACAAAAAAGTCTACGTCTCCTCAAAGCGCGAGAGTGCCGCTTAAATGGGACAGACAAGAAAGTCATCATCATAAGAGTCCAGACTCTTTTAAAATGTTCTCGTGTATTCATTGCGTCAAAAAACTTAGCATTCAGCAAGTAAGTGAAGTAAGTCTAGAAAGTGTGCGAACTGGTGCACAGACCTTAAAAACCACCACAAGCGAGTCTGCTCGAACAATGGACTCAGCTGCGGGGCTGTGGAGCCAAGCGACACTTTAATTTGAAAGTTGCTGCTTCATCTTCACGTGAATCAATTCACAAAGCGCAAGTAGTCCTTTTTGCTAGGGCTTTTGTAGTCAAATCACTTTTGATTCTTCCGTACCTGCCAAATTCCCGAGAACAAAAACCACTCGTGAGGTTGTGACCCCCATCATTAGTGAATTAGACAAAAGTATGTGCCTTTTCCTGGTCCGCGATTAATTAATTATTTTTCTGTTTCCCAACCACGAACATTTTTATCCTCGGGAAAAGAAGGTTTCTTTCTTAATGATAAAGTTAAAATAAAAAATTTTCCCTCTTATTCCGCGTCCAGTTGAAAATAAAGAAAAATGTTGGTGAACAAACGACTTCTACACTTTCTACTAATTCTGTTTTGCCTGAAAGTTTCAGAAAAGGATTATTTCATTTTTAGAAGCTTTCGCAAATTTAAGCATGGTGTGAAGAAAAAGTAGTTAATTATAACTTTGGAATTGCTTTCCTCATTAATTGGTGTTTCTGCGCTATTTTTCCACTATTTAAACCTTAAATTAATTTTCAATCTAAATAAATTTTAATAGTGACATGAACTAATTATTTCCGCGATAAAAATTGTTAGTTAATTATTTTTAATAACTTCAGACAAAGTTTCGTAACTCTTTCTTTGAAGCTGAAAAAGAAAGATTTTTAGTTCTAGCAACTAGTTATAAGGATTTGTATATTTATTCTATTGTAATCGATTTCTTCCACATGAGTTGATATGCGTATAAAACATCTGTTTTAAGTTTTTGCCTTTATTCAACACTTGCCATTCCTTTGCGACTAATTTAATTTTGTGATAAGTAATCATTTTCACTTCTTCTTCCAGAATCTTTGTAATGTATTTTTTCGTATGCAAACTGATGTCCAAAATTATAGTACTTGTCATGAAATCGTACCCAGACCGACAACTTTTTGTTCTTAAATCACAACAGAATATTCTCTATTCGTCACATATTACAAAATAAAAAAGATTATGACATAAAACTAATAACGCATTGTTGTATTTTCAGTTAACAACATTTGCTTTTCGGTGTCGATTTTTATTGTTTAATTTTGAAATGGGATTTTTGTCCAGAATGGAAATAGGTGAGAGCGCGATATAAAATTCAGTCGTAAAATTCTTCTCCTGCACTGGCGGAAAAATAAATTCGTCATTAAAAACATTCCTCTTCGACATCTCAACTACGAGATTGCAATTTCTGAGTGCCGCGGTGTGTATTATCAATTTAAAATTAGTATGGTTGCTGAAATGTTAAACATAAATGGCATAATGACGCCCCACACCATCGTTCCAATTATTGGTGACGGAGCTTGCCTGTTTAGAGCAATATCCTTTGTTTTGTATAACGTTTAAGTCATGGCCCGAGAGGTACGTGAAGAGATAGTGGCGTGGTGTCACATGTCACATGATAGTGATGGAAATAATTGTAACAGTTTTGATATGGCGCGATTTCATACTTATAGAGGTTTATACGAGTTAGTGGCGGCCGGACAAATATTGGTGACAATTTTCGAAGGCTATCGCAATGGAGAACTGTATGAGAAATTTGGTGTAGAAGGGAATCCCATAAAGAGCCGCGTTTTAGTTCTGTGCAAACCTATCTCATGGACATTTTTATTTTTATTTGCCTCATGTAGATGAGTCGACTACATCCATTTCTCAATCTGACAACTATGGTAGCATGCCCACGTCTGAAAAGCATAATAAAAAATGTCGTGCTAGATTTACAGATGCCATTAGAAAAAAAACAACTCATTCAATCTGCTACTAAATACCAACAAAAAACTCAGAAGTTCACAGAGCAGCAGCGTCTAATTACCAGCAAAATCATCCAGAGGTTCACAGAGCAGTCGATCGTAGACATGAACAGAATAATCCAGGAGGACGATCGGGAAGGTGATAGCTTTCATGGAAGATTAAGGCTTTTTCTGGGATGAACTATGAGTCAGAACCTTATGAAACCGATAATACTGCAACGCCCTTAAGTCTAATGAAGAGGCACCTGGTATTTGCCGTAGCGCGGGTAAAGTAGAGCTCCCGGCTGTTTTGCCTCTTCCCGAGTCGCTCTATAGTTTGATCATGAGTTTGCACGCTGAACGCATACACGCGAGCGAGTACAAAATTTCCTTTGTCTTATTATTAAATTTTTGTCTGTAGTATTATTTTCATTTTATTCGTGATGCAAAACGAAAGGTTTCCTACCAGAAAATGTTTAAAATACAACGAGTGTACTCGTGCTGGCAATTTTGAGTTGGTTGGCAGTGGCTGCGTTAAAGAAAACAGAACATACTCAAATTTCTCATCAAAAGTTCAATTTTGTTCCTGTTTATTTCGTTTTCGGTTTGACGCACTCAGCTAATTAAAAATCTATGAGTTATTGTCTTTAAAATTGAAACAAAGTCATATTCCTTTAAAATGTTGCACACAGCTGAGACCGATAAAAGAGCCGCTTATATAATTTTAATAGCCCAGGTTTGCAGGTGGAACATTTGCTATAGCGATGGTAACGTCTTTGGATATTACTCAAAATACGGACCAATCAAATTATTTAATATCAGCGAATAAGAAGTTTTTTTGTCTTAAAAACGGATTAAGCCATTCAAAATAAGTTCGAATTAAACAATTTTAGTGAAATAATTCAATGGAGTTAACAACTATAAAATCAATTAGTTCGATATCGATTTATATTAGACGAAATTAACTCAAATTTTACTATCAGAACCCTGTATAAGACTGGATTAATAATATTAGGAATTATTTTCGTAAGCATTTATTGTATTCCATCGTCATTTAATTATATAAGTTTCGTTAGTGATTAATTCACTTTTATCCGGCTGTATTTTGCAACTTAGGCAATAATAAACTGGCATTTGATAAAATATCTGAGATTTTACTCAATTCTTCATTATGCCGGTGGGATCTTTAATTCATTCGAAAAAAACATTTGTAAGCATAATATTCAAAAGTTTATTATTGCTATTAATTAATTATTTTAACGGAAAATGTATAAAGAGTAAAACATAATGCCCTTATAAAATTGATTGATTATTGACCTTATAAAATTGATATACCTTTAATAAAAGTTTTCTTTTTTTCTTCTTAAAAGGATTTTGTTTAATTAAAATTTTTTTAAAGTTGAGTACATTTTGACTTATTTTTTTAGAAGACGCTTGGAAAGATATTCGATGATAGCAGCTAAAAATATTTCTTTAAAATCAGCGTAAACGAAGTTGGTCAATACTTACATCAATTTTTCAAATTAGTCTTTATCAAAATCGAATTAGTTCTGTCTAAATGTCTGTCACATATTTCGAAAACACGGTTTTTAAAAGAACGTAGCTCACTTTCGTCTCAATTCGCTGTTATTGAAGACTGCAACTTTCTTAGTAGTATGAATTTTTAAGGAAAATTCAAGGATTGTAAAATAGAATAAAAATATTTTCGTAAAGTCGACCTGTTGACCCGCATAGATGCTCCTTAAGTGTATAAATACCATTACAGGCCAAATTCGTTGCAGAATAACTAGTACATTTAAGCCACCTTATGAGCCTTGTAGGTAGGTCTAATATTATTAAAAGCGGCAGATATTCGAGAGCGATATTATTAACTAAATTATTTTTACTACTGAGTTGTCGGGGTTTGGCTCACATGTGACTTAGAGCCCTATAACGTTTAAGGGGCAATAAAGTGGCAAGGAACCTACGGATATGGGAGTCAATTCAATTTATCATTTTTGGAATAACTTAAGCCACACAAAGACGGCTTGACCTCCCTCAATGTCAAAATGTTTTCTATTGCAAAGGACGACACTTTCTCCGATTTCTCTTATCAGAGGCAACAACACACCTGAAAGCTTGTCATGAAGTGCTAAGAAGCTCATCCTTTCACATTTTGTTCTTCTAAAATTGTAACAGTGCCTATTTTCTGCTTCATTCAATAAATGTCAGCTATGTCCTCGGCATGAACGATAGTTTTGCCCGAAACCATTTCATGACATGCGAAACTGTAATATTCAATTTCGACACAGGTAAATATTTACATTTATTGTCAGGTAACAATTGATACCTTTATGAATAATTAATGTGGGTCCTCGGGCGGTTTACATTCACAAGCTTAATGAAATCCACCATGTATGGTAACGCATTTGAGATTAAGTTTCGTAAAGAATTAATTAATTAATATCTCTCGTATGAATCAGCCATAACAACAGTTTTGCGGGATTTATCATAAAATATTTGATAGAGGTTTCTGTTTTGCATGGGTAATTAAAATATACGAGTACTTGGTAAACAATTTGCTACACCAACCGATTTACAAATTAATTTTACAAAACTTAACTCTCATATTCGTATTACGTTTTGGTGGTTTTAATTAAAAGTTGTAACTTTAAAAAGTAAATACGTTCATAGCACTTATGGGAATTATTCTTATGGTATTTTCTGCAAGCCTTATAAACTTGAAGAAGAGTGCTTCATAAAGTCGTATGATAAGATTTTCAATTAAAATTTCTCAACATCTTTATTCATACCTTCTATGCGTTATATCTGAAAAATATTAGCTAAATTTGTCGAGAATTTTACGTAGGTATCCACTTTTATAACTTCAGTTTATATTTTTAAAATAAAAACAGATTTTCAAAGTTACTTGGACATTTTCACATCGACGGAAACTGATAATTTTTCACTAATTAAAATTCCTACATTCTGAAAATGGATCTAATTAATAATCTAAAAATACTCGTAATCTATTTTCATTATTGTTTCAAAACAAATAATTCTTCTGCGTCGAAAAGAATTCATCTGTGATTTGTTTGTTAATAAATGCTTTAAAAAATTGAAATATAATTAGCAAAGTTATTTATAATCAACAAAATTAGTATACTTAAAATAAAATTATAATACTTGAAAATTTGTTCTCCACAGAAAGGATTTTTGTATTTTATATACTTGTAAGTATCCTTATGAGTATCTTTATGTGCCAAAACATAAACTAATCAATGGATTTCAATAATTGGTACATTAAATACCTTTTGGCACTTACAAATTCGACGAAATCATTTCAAAGTGTTTGTTTAAGAAAAAGAATAAATGGATACGTTGTATTATAAATTAAGTGCGTTTGTTTGCAGTCTTAATTTCGAACCTAAAGTAAACGTAGGTATAGGAAGAGGGTTCGATAAGAACCCATACATGTCTTCGATTATTCCTAAGCTATCAAGTTAAAGCAGACAATATTGTAAATTGAGTAGCTACTTTGTGTGTCTAAACTTGAAAACCTTGCTTGAAAATACATGTGTGTCCTGATTAACGCCTGGTCTGCCCCTTCCTTCCTGAAAAGTGCCGATTATCTGCTGCGAGAACTATACTACTACTACTATACAATTTTGGAAACTCCACTTCTCAATATTTTCAAAATTATATTTGTATTTAATGTGGGCATACGTAAATATAAAACACAAAGTTATTCGGCCTTTCCTTTCCCTTAATACATGAGAATCACTAATTTACATACACTTTCTACTAAACTAATAGATACGCTATATAGCCGAGTTTTAAGTTGATACATTACGTTAAAGATAACACGTAACATATAACGAATAATGCGAATATATAGCACGTAATTCGCGACATAATAATATTTAAAATAGTGTCAGATATAATCTCGTACTGTACACTCGCGAAAAGTGCTGCGGGCTCAAACAGTATGATCAATACACAGGGCTACATTTTAGGGTAACTTTTTAGCTTCTCTTGAACGTCACGTTTAAATACACACATTTAAGTGAGCTGTTTAATTTGTAAAAGGCAGGTGTATGTCCATTTAAAAAAAAATCATTTCTATTATTTTGAAATTTTTTGATATGCAGCTAAAAATGTGTGGAAAATAGACATACCATTTTCAAATTAAACTGCCCAATTGAAAGTAATATCTTTTACTTGCGAGTAGAGGCTACAATCAATGATGTACGAATATGAATAGGTTCGTTCTAATATCACAAGTGCCAACGTATATTGAATGAAAAGACTGTTGAAGTTTGAAGTTTTCATTATTATTTAGATATTGCCGAAAATAAATGAATAGCTTTCGAGTGTGAAGCTCGGTCACACAGGGAACGTATCATAAATAAGATGCGAATGACGGTGACGGACTCAATTAAATTGGTCATAAGTAGAATAAAGAATTAATTATTTACTGAAATAATTGTAGACCGATGTAACGTATTTTCATATTATTGGGCTTTTCAGAATATCTTGCTGTAAGAGAAAAAGATATAAATAATCCTAAGAAAATTCTCCACGCGTGAGAAGTAACAGGTGGGACAACACTACATGAAAAGGAAACATTAAATCGTATTAATAGATTTTCCCAACTATAGAAGACACGCCACCTGGATATAGAGGTGTCCATCAAAGTTTCTAAAGCCATCTGCGATGAACATCGCCAGAAAGCAAAGGGACGAAAAATTATACATAAACATTGCCTGATCTACGAAACACAAATCTGGATGGAATATGGAATTACTGAGACAAATTACTGCAGGTGCTTCCTTCTGCGAAGCGCATTTCTCAAATCTGCCTTTTGCAGGACTGTAACGTTTCCAGAATTCAGATATTTCCTTAGCCACACTAAATCACAGCTATCTTTATTGTGGCACTGTTTTGCATATCAATGCATTTAAATGCAACCGACGGGAATTGGAAGCATTTCAAATGCCCTCGGCCTTCAGGATCCTCTGGAGCTAGAACGATGAATAAATCAGTCGTGTTCTATTCCGATGCCCCATAAGTCGATACCTTCGTTAATGAATGGCGTTGTTTCATTAATTCAGGCAAATCAAAGAATAATTCAGATTCTTTCGTATGACAAGATCGTAGTCCTAGGTCCTGGCGTGTTTTCCGCGGCCACGACCACGACCAGGTGCAATCGAGCCTCTGATGATCGGGTGCCAAAAAACAAATTCATTCAAATCAAAATTTTTCCTGAATAATTTACGGTAGCAACTCTAGCACCATTTCCGCGTGTTGCTTATAACATAATTTTCCTGCTGTGCCAACGAAATTTTTCCTAATTTATATTCAGTTTTTCCGAGACTTCATGAAAACCGTGTGCGGGAGTGGAAACAGGAATCAAGCCTTACGTGCAGGGAAGAGCGCATAGTTAACTTAGTCCCAATCCAGGACCTCGACTGCTGATTAAAACTTCACGGCATGATATGGAAGTTTTATGCAAAAAGGACGGGGCATGGCTTGCGTCCCGTAATTAAATTAAAAAAAGCTCCTTCAGCAGCATAATGAACCATTACAATGCCCACTTTAGCTGCCAAGTCGGCGAAAATATTGACAAAAGACGGTAGAGCCGCCCTACCGACTTCCACCCCCACTCCATAGCCTCTTTTCCTGGTTACAGTCCCTTATATCCCAATTCCTTGGCATGAGAGTTGAAGGAGCACTTTACGACCGACCCTTCCATGTGCATTTCACTTGAAATATTCAGAAAGCACGCCAACTAGGGAAACGAAAATTTTATATCGATCCGTCGGCGTCCTGTTCGCATAAATAAGTTTCCCTATAAACACAACCGTCTCACGGCAGGAGGGTAGCGGCAAGGTTTTGCTCCCCCTGCAAGGCAGAACAGACGCACGCACACCCTCGCAGTTAGTGCACGCGAGGTCCTTCTAATCCGATCCACCCCTAATTTTATTTGTAGCGAAATTATGTACAGTCGTACATCGACACCGACACCACCACCGCTCCCCGCAGTGTTGCTCCCATCTGAACGGGGCTGGTATTAGTGCAATATCGCCCCCATTTTGGCCGCAACCGCCACCGTAGGGCAAGGGCTGCACATCAGCGAGCCCTCTTCCCATTGCTGGCAGGTTCGACAGACTACACGGTCGCATTGTAAAGTTCACGTTCACCCTGCAAAAAGTCCCTTGAATCAATAATCGGCCGCAAAGACGTTTCGAGTTTAGTCGAACTGCAAATCGATTATTTGTTTGTGCACAAAGGCGACCCCGGCGACATTTCCCATCCCCTCTTCAGTCGTGTACCGTAGGGATGCGTTAAGGACCGATTTCTTGTGAATCACACCCTTATTACACGCGAGGGTCTGAGTCGCCCTTCCTTCAGGCATTCCCAACGCCCTTCGTGAATACGTCGAAATTTTTGTGATTTGTACGCACCTGACTTTGATTCGGAGCACTTGCACATGCACGGCACGTTGTTACGTGCACTTCCTCGTACCCTATTCATTAGAAACCCTAAACCAAGATTTTAAAATTAAAAGACTGCTTTTCCCTGTACGCCAGCAAAGCAACATTCTTGCTGTAGGATATTTTTCGCAAACTTAAAGACAGCTCCGGTTCTATTGCAAACGTCATAGAGATTAAACCAGGGTATAATTTTCAATTAGCTATAAGTCCGCGTGCATGTCCAAATTGTGGACAGTAAAAGGTTCGCTCTGGATAAAACCCTACATAAATATTTCACGCGGCCTGACGTTATTCAGTTTTACTTTTACAGGGAAAATTGGTTTTCCCGAAAAACACCGGAAAAGTGGAACCCAAGGGATAATAAATTTTCCAAATAGGACAATTTTACGGCTAAGGAGTATAATGACAAAAGTCAGAGGCCCCAATGGATTTGAATCAAAGGGCACTTCCAGTCGTCGGCCGAGTATTCATTATATTACTTCAGAGATCGGGTTTCTTACAATAGGACAGTGGCACAATAGATTTTTATTCAGTCCAAAGTCGAATCGGAAATCGGGGCCTACTAACAAATGCCGACGCCTCCTTAGCTAACAACCTGCTCGCTGAACAAGTCAGGATTTTTTTCCTCACCTACCAAAGGTAATTAACGATTTTACTATAACGGGAGAAGCAAAAAAATGAAAAAATTGACTTTTCGGGAAGTTTTCGACATATTTAGATAAATCAAGTCATAGACAACTTTGATTAAAAGTTGTACTACACTATTGTTCTAGGCAGGGAATTGACTTTTAAAATAGTGAAGAAATTTAGAATCGCATTAAGCCAAGACTGCATTTCTCCGACTTAGTAAAGAAAGCTTAAATAAGTTGACCATTTGCTTAAGCTATTATTATTATTACTATTTTCAAACTAGGCCTCTAATAGTCAAATAATTGTAAAAAGATCATTCTTATTTATTAAAATTCTACTTGAAATACACTTGTATTTGTTTTAGATTTTAATAAATTAATAATGTCTCTTTTTCAGGAAGATACCTAACTTGGGTAAGTTAATTTAAAACGAATAGCACCTAATTTCACTTCATATGTTACTAATTCTTCAAGTGCATGACCTACGAGTAACAGCTTTAGGGGAAGAGTCTAATTAATTTTTTTTTTCATTGTTTGGATCATGCATAGAAATTTAAATCTAGCATTTTTCAATATTCTTTAGGTAAAAATGCGTAATTATATTATTTTGAATGATTTTAATTGACTTTTACGTCCTTTTGCATAAGTTTGTTTCTTATAAGTTATAGACAAAAATAAATAAATTTAGGAAAACTTAACTTTGTTGCAAATAAATATTTTTGTGATTTTATAGAATAGCAACCAAGAAGACGTCAAGTACTAAAGGATCAAAATGACGAAAAAATTCATTACATCTCGATTACGTTATGAAAATTTAGCCTTCTGTGAAAAATAAATGATGATACCAATCATAAAAATATTGACAAGAAATGTACTACTATCTAAATATTTTAATCTGTCTGAACTTTGAACATAAATTAAGGAATCAATATTTTCATTTGCGATGTTTTGTAATGGGATGTTCCGATTTAATCAAGCTTACTACAAACCATGATTAAGGTGTTTAGTCTAGGATTTAGGTGCGGATTCAGATCTGCTTCATGGACGGAGTGGCAAACCACTTTCCTAGCAGGAAATTGGGTTTTCAATTTCTGGACTGGCCCTCCATTAAAATCTCTCTTGCCCTGAGAATTTTGCCAATAATGCTCGAACGTTCTCGGATAAATCTAGATGGCAATTTTTTAGTTCCTACTCCCCATCGCCGCTCTTAGTCGTTGAGTTTTTGATCCATTAATGGCTTTGAACATTTTCGTTTTTTGATTATACCTTGACCACATCCCAAAATTTCAAATTGGAATTTCGAGCATTGCTCGTTCCTTCCGGACCAACCGGGCCCTTGCTACGACTCTCGGATGACATTACTAGTTAAATTTTTGTAGAAACCATCGTTCGTCGTAAAGGCCAGTTGAAAAAAGACTCCTTTCAATATTCAAAAGTGGTTTTGGCAGGCGTTGAGATGCACATACTTGGAAATTTATGTTCGCACCCCCATCCGCGGTGATACAAATTTGATTAAATTGTAGCATGTCCTCTTTGAGGTACTGGAGCTATTTGAAATAATCGAGAAGAAAAATATTTTCTTATAATTAGCTGAAACCTGCATTAGGATTGGAAATTGTGCAGATTTTAAAATAAAAGGTGGGCCATGTGTTGGATACGTAGACATTAATGTCAAACCTCGGTGGTTCGAAATGGATCGATTTATACTTGAACAACGTTGGGAAATATTAAAAATTTATTTCGAAAGTGCGTGCTGTATTGCAGGAAATTTACGAAAATTGCACGAAAAAGCACTTACAGCGGCTGAAGTTATTGATAACAGAAGCTATCCTAGTGTTCACCCAGTACATGCAGTTGACCATCCAGTTCATCAAGCTATTCGCGGATTAGAGCCACAAACCATCGCCAATGTATTGCAAAAGTGGGTTGAATTGCCAAAACCAGCCGCAGTAGGCATTTAAATGAAATTATTTTCCGTACACAATCGGAAGGTGCATTCTCCTCAATAAAGCAAAAAGTTTTGACAAACATTAATAGGTTCTTTTTATATAGCAATTTAAAAAAAAAAACCAACAGATGGCTCACCCTTTATGTAGATTTAAGTATTTTGAAACCCTTGAAGACACTAGGTGATTCGAAAGTTTCGCGTAGATCCAACTAGGAATTTTCGAACAAAGTTGTGGAAAAATTGGATTGAATTTAAAAAATTACGATGGCCCCTAAGCTGTACAAAAACCTTGTTCAAATGTTGTAAAGAATTCTAGATCCGGGGAAGTTTTTTGGGCATCCCCTGTGTTTTTGACTGCCAATTTAACTTTTTCCAATATTTGAAAGGTTCCAATAAAATAGTTGCCAGCTCCGGGCCAAGTTTTCAATAATTGTAGGAATTTGCCATGCTCCTAAGCCTCTGTTTAAAAGCCATGGCGTTTTTTCGCGCAACCAGAAAAGATGTCAGACCCACAAAACGCCGCTTTGCCCTACTCGTTTTATTACAAAATCCGAATTCCAACAAACTTTTAATCTTCCCTTTTGCGCTGTTTCGAGCGCGGAAATGTTCAAGTTTTCATAAATGGAATCCGCACTCGGAAAGTTTTGCCGCGACTTAAGAAACCTCTCGGTTGGAACGATGAAAGGAAACGCTGCTCCTGTTTCTTTGAATTGAAGAAAACACCTGAAAATCACTGGCCTGCTCCCAAAGGAAGGCAAGGAAAACAATTTCGAATTCGCGTTCGCGTGCATTTTCCAGGTACTCCCCTGCACCCGTCCCCGTGAAGCGATTTATGGCTCCGCTGGCTGCCGGGCTTTTGTTGTGGCTAATCAATGGCGACGCGAGTGGTCGGTCCGAGCGCCAAATGGACCACCCTCGATAAATTTTATAAGTGAAACAAAGGACGTAACTTTGCTAATTTTGCCGACCGCGGTCACGATTTATTCGCGAAACTTCCTAATCAGATTGCGCGAAACTCGCCGTGAGCAATACAAGTGAAGCGGGTCGATGAGGTGTGGCTCCAAGCAGTGTACATAACTGATTAACTTAAATCAGAACTGCTATAAAGGTACGCGGTGTTTGTATCCCATGCCAACAAGCAACAGAGCCTAGAAAACATAAAAATTTCTGCATATTCTTAACCGACTTAAAAAACGGAGATTGCCAATTAATTTTGGATATTTTTTCATGTTTATTCACACATAACTTTTTACCAGACTCTCCAATTTTGATGATCCTTGTTTTGTACCAAAAAAGAACGTACTTCACAAGTGGTCATAAATTTTTTTGGAAAATCCATTCCACAATGTCTGTGAACATATTTCTCTAATTTTCGACAATTTTATCGAATATTATGTATAAAATTATAAACTTTCGGACTGATATATAAAAAACTTTTTTTACATAACCTGAATAAATTTTCAGCAGGTCCAAAATAGAATTTTGTATTTTCTATGTCTGGTCCAATATCGTGCAACAACTTTATGGCGATTTTCAATAAAATTTTCACTTCCGGATCGTCCATTTAACTCTTTGTCTATGTCATTTATGTATGGGCTTGATTTTCTCAGAACTATGGATGGGACTTTTCTGTTTTATATAACGATGATTAGCCTAGAGGATGTTTGAGCTCGTTACTAGAAATCCGTCTACACAAGCAAGTAAATTTCATATCCGCCCGAAAGAAAGTAAATTTACTAAAGATACCCGACTCGGAAATTTGCCTGAGCATAATCAGGACCAGGTAGGGCATACTCGAGAAGTAAGATCTAAGGCATGTAACGAGGATGAATGCTCAGGAACTAATCAGGAACTGAAAAGGTTTTCCGGGCCAAGATTGCCTCATCTGATCGGGAATACCTTACGAGGAACTAATAAGTTTATCTTGATGATTGCCTAGCATTATCAAAAACAGTACTTACTTAACCTAATTAAAGAAATTAATGCGTTTATATAAAATAAGACTCTTATTGTTATTAAAATAATAAAAAAAATACACATTTAAGAAAAGTACACAGAAATACACAATAGAATTATATAACTAGTAAAAGATAATTAATTAAAACTTAATAGAGCCCATTATTACAGTGTTACTTATCTTATTGTTATTAACGATTTATGTATTGCTTTAATGTTATATTAATTAAATAATACATATTTAGTTAACAATAATAAGAGAGGTAATGGTTATATTTTCATATTTATATTTTTAAAGACAGATTTAACTTAAATTATGTTCGATTTGTTTTAAACGAAAAACTCGATGACCATCCAATCTTTTGCATTATTTAAGATAGATGATAATACCTTCAGTGCTTGTAATCAGGAAACCTGATGTTGGTTAGTATTTGTACCGGTCTAGATATCCTATTTTAATCCATATACGGACCTAAGTAGAAAAACCTCGTGGTACTTTATTACGCATAAGATTAGATTATCATATTCTGGACCTGACGTGTTCCTGAGAGGGCATACTTCTAGTGGCATGCCTTACAAAAACTTAATGGGCCCTGATATATTCTCAGGTTTTGTCTGAGGTTAATCCTAGTGGAGTAGTTTCAGGAAAATTTTAGAGTTAAAATCGTTTTAAAAAAATGATAATCTTTTGAGTATGAAATTCTTGTATAGACAACAATTATTCAAATTATTCCCTTCTTTTTTACGGAAGCTTGTCCTTATCCGCGATGTACAAAAATATATAAAATGCTTGTATTTTGAAATTATACGGCGAAAAAATCACTACCTGTATCGACTCCATTCCGTAGTTATCGCTCAAATGAAGTGAAATAATAGAACTGAACAAGTAAATTCTTAGTTTAAAAAACAATTTACAATTCTGTTGTAAGTATTTAAATGAACTTATTTTATGCACACAAACTGAGTTAAGTTCGAACTACGTTAGAAAAAGCCGCGGAACTGGAATCAAATAGAAAATTACAACGTGAACAGTGGCTCCGACTGAGCCAACACCGTATTCCTTGGATAAGGGCCATTTGAACTTCGCTTTTTAGTCGTTTTCATACTCATTTTTCCGTCAGTATGTAAATGTATATTTCGGTACGTATTTAATTGCTCAAAAATATATTTTAAGTCGATATAAAAATAGAGCAAGTATCAGATTTACAATTATTATTATATCACTCGGCTTACTCGCCATTTTCTATTGTTTCTGATAAATACGTACCTATTTAAGCACAGACGAAATATATACTTTAAAAATGTTGAATTTTTAATTTTGCTAGTGCAGCAGTTAGACAAAACTTTTGTTTTCATTAAATCATTCAAAGATTAAGGGAGATTTTACTGAAATAAATATTTACAAAAAAAAAAAGTTAATCCGAAACTGACACACTTGAAATTCTAAAAGGTATAAAATAATATCCGTGTGCATTCAATATAAATGTGTAATACAAATTGTGAATTGTGTGTCTTATTAAAAATTAATTCAATAAGAAATATAAAATGTTATATCCAGAATATCCATTTAATAGAAACAAGTAGACGAGGTCAGAAAGAAATTTCACTCAAAATGCTTCACTCAAAAGGCTTCACTAAAATTGCTAAGAAACTGGCGGCCAAAAATGCATATGAATAAACATTAAGCTATTTAAACAGTGATACATACTGAAACACAGAACTACACTCAAGTGAAGTCAATTATATAAAAAAGCAAAGCATTAAATCTATGAAGCAGGTCTAGATCCTAACCACTACTAAACTATTTAATTATTATTTTACTTCAGACACGATGACAATGATGTCGAAGTTCAAGAAGGTTTCTTCAATTTACCAGCGGTAGATCGTTTAGTAAACAAACATTTGTTTCAATTAGGACATACCCAGCTTCTTAAAATCTCTCAGATGTTAAAGTGGCAAGCAAGCAAACAAAATTTAAATGAAATTTTATTTCTTATTTCCGTGTGGTGAACACAGCCGCGTTATCAGAATTCATTTTTCTCGCTCACAGTCTGTTGGTAATAAAATTCTAATGTTTATAAGACTCATAATATATAAAATTTATATGTTTAATATGACTCACGTGTATCTAATACCATCTCTAGGCTACTCTTTTCATTGCTAGTGAATTTAGCGTTTTTCAGCGTCTTCAGTGTTTCTGAGGTTTTTGGTGTTTGAAGTTTTTCCAGTACTTTTAATCGTCTTAGTGCTTTTAAGGTTTCTCTTTACTTAGAGGGGATTGTATATAATAAAATAAATTTAGGAATAAAAATAGGTATTCAATTTGTTTCAGGGAGGTTTCTACTTTGTTGGCATGAAAAGTAGGCAATATTTCGAAATCTCTTACGAAGGACTGAGTAAAAATAGATCAATGAACCTTGATATAAGCTTTAAATACGTCCTTATTGAACTTACGAAAATATGCAAAAATTTTTTAGAGCAATAGAAAAATCTCGACAAGTGTCTGAACAAACGACGAAGTCTGGTGGAATTTTCAGTGCCTTGAAAAATTAATGAATGTAAAATTTTGTGAACTAATTGCGATCACACAACAAAAGTGTTTTTTTTTTAAATTGCTGGGAATTCTCTTTTTTAGAGGCAGTTTTTTTGAAAATTTTTAGCCCAAATACATGTCGATTGCATAATTTAGGCATCGTACAGAACTTCCACTAACTTGAAAAAATGAAAAAAATTTGTTTGGAGATAAATGCGTTTAGTTTTGGATAATTCGTAACTCTAATCAGCGATTCCATTACCATTCATAACTTTGTAAATTTTACGAATTTTGGCATGGGAGTTTCACCATGATACATACAAATATTTATAAAGTATAATCTTTAAAAACGTGTAACTTGTTTGACCCAATAAAGCACAAACTCCTTTTAATAAATCCAAACTTCATAATCAGCTCTACATACATCAGTGGAATTTTTTATCGTCGTATCTAAAATCATGTGAAAAGATTCCAAATTTCGTATTTCTAGGTCTTTGAAATTTTAAGTCAGAGCAAACAGAAGAGGAGAATTAAAATGAATGATTTCAAGAGCACAAAAATAATCCTTCGGCCTGCATTATTATTTCTACATGCTTAATAAGCACGGAACACAAACTTTAACTTTTGCAGAATAAACATGCGGATCTCCAAGACGTGAAGAAGCGTTTCATGGAAATATATTCCAGTGTTTACAAAAAACATCTTCGCCGTATGCTGAAATTTGCATTGCAAATTTAGGCGATGCACTCGAGATTTTCTGCAAGTTTGCATGAATAAGCAGTGGCCTTGTCACGCAAATATGGGAATCGCTTATTGCAGTCTTCAGGAGTGGAGCATATTTCGGGAAATTATTTCACCCATTTGTCTATGAAATATTCTTAATTATTTAAAGCACTTAGTGCAGCTTTGGACGGATATATTTTTCCGCGTATACAAGACAATGGGGACAGAGGCAAGATCCAGCCAGTCCTTTAATATTGCATGTTCCTTTTAAAAGTACTAAAGCAGAAGAATTTTAATTCAGTCCTGAATGTCTCAATGCAGGTCGGTTCAGATATGCAAATTTGAGTTTATGTTTCTTTAAGGAATATTATTAAATCTCAAAAGTTAAACCGATTTTTTTCAGGTTTTTAGTTTATTTCCATAAAAATGGTTTGCTTAGGAATTTCATGTAAAATTTTTCAATCATAAAATTATTCATCTCATATTTCTTTAAGCTTGTGACACAGCATTGGCGTAACAGCTCGTCTCGGAATGAAAAGAACCGTGTCTGCGACTCGTGGTTTAAGCCATGTCACGCCCTAATGGTCCATACGTTCATAAATAATTCTGCAGGGACATATTAAGGGAGAAATAAATTTGCCCTCTAAGGCGGCATGTGCTAGTAAACGCAAGGAAGGGTTGAAAAAGAGATTAGGCGGATTCCGCCCCGAATATTTTTTTTTGGTACAGTAAGGAAAAATATGTCATCTGATAGAGGACTTACGATCACACTAAGGTTAATAAGGGATAAAAATACTTCGTTGACGTTATTACTCCAACAGCACGAAATTATAATTCCTCATGACGAAATATGCGAAAATCGTAATTAGTTTCTGTTACTGTGAATGACCGTGAAAGTGTTCGAAAAACGTTTTGCTTGTTTGTTTTTGTTACGATGTAATTGGATTTTTAAAGACCCAATTTTCCCAATTATGCGAGGCCCTTCTGTATTTAATATTCTCTCTACCCCATGAATAACTCTTCACCTCACCCCATACGTTTTTTTTTCTAATCCCGAAGCGCCCCATCTACGTGGGTATACTTGTAAAAGTTTTAATTACCTCACTCTTCACCACTCCCTGTATCATTTGAATACGTTCAACAATGTGCAACGTCCGTCGTGTTTGGCCACATTCGACTACGTGCAAGACCTTAAACAACACTCAAGAAATTATAATCGTATTCAACTACATTCAATAATATTAAACATCATTCAGAAAAGTCCATGTTTACATAAATTCCGTAATATTCAACAACTTTCAACATTGTTCTCTTTTAGGTTTAAATTTTTAAAATCAACTAAATTCATGCTTACGAAAGTTACCTAAAGATATTTTTAAAAAAATTATAAAAATTTGTCATCTGGTCAACTTATTATTTTAAACAAACCAGAATTATGAAAATCGATGAGTCTTGTGAATACATACATAAATCAGGTAGCAATCAAGAACCTTATTTTTTAAGATCATTTAAAAGAATCACACGAAAATATTTAAATGCGCTTCTCTACATTTTCAAGAAATATTCTACTTGTTGGTTGAACAGTTGAAAACGTAGTAAGGTAAATTTTTTTGCTTTTTTATTTACTTTACTTAAATGAAACTAATACTGAGCGAGACTGAAAATTTCCTAAAACCGTATTTTTATACGTATATTAGTAGTTACTAAGTGGTGGCCCGTGTGTCCCTCGGAGCAGCCCCAATAGCCTAACCTAAACTTACTAGCTCTTAGTTATTAAACTTTTATTCTTATACTAGTAATAGCTTGTATTAAGTTGAATAAACAAATAAAGAAAATCAAGTTCTTCAATTCTACTCATCAGCAAATCATTTTATTTTCAGTAAACTACTTCGACTATAAGCGCAAAACGAAACTTCTTCTTTAATATACCAAAAATCACGATTAACGTTCTATGACAATCAAAATTTACATTCACCTGTCGGAATCAATACCTGCATAAAAACAAAAAATTTTTGGATTTAATCCTAAAACCACCAATAAGGAAATAGGAAGAAAAGCAAATATGAAGACCCTTTGGGATTTAGACGAAACCACGAAAATTCACCATACACAGGAACAAGATTTTTTGGATCTCCTTTTTATCATCAGAGATACATTTTTAAAAAAAAACTGTTGAAGTGCTAATAAAGGGACAAATGAACTTTAAAACTTAGAACATGTACATGTTTGTTTATTTGTGAAAATACAACGTACACTGAACTCTTCAAAATTCTCGACTTGATTTTCCCTTCCTTAATGTCGCTTTCAGGTTTTATTTCCATCCAGTAACAGCCCTCCGAGCTATTAAATAGCAGTAATTCTAGATTTGTATCAGTGTTTCGGCATCCCTGATAAAGTTTATCTAGTGAAGTTAATGAATAGTCCGGTTCTCATTACAAATCTCAATTTGTCCCTCTTCCCGCAGCAAAGACGTCCCGCTGGCATAGGTAAACAGTGCCAGTCCAAAAAATCCGGACAGCCAGGGGAGTATTCGCAGCAGTAATGCTGTTATCTCAACTCTGAGTAGTTCATTTGGAATATGTCCACGGCAAACATCTGTGAAGTTATGAAACATTTAAATTCCCAGAGCGTTTATGGACAACTATCTCCTGAAAAGCATTCTTGCCTTACGGCAGCTGGGCTTTTGCTCCAACATACTCATACATATAGTGGCATACTGATACGTGCAGGAATTTCATTTGAAAACTTCCTGACCCGTTCTGAGGACGAGATAGAACTGATAATTGCTACTCTGTACACCGAGCCCCAACAGGAACCCGTCCCTTAGATTTGATCAAAACTAGGATAGTCGGGGCTCTGTGTTAGGAGGCATCAGGCAGTAGCTTGATCAAAATAAAAGTGAGAATGCTACTTTGCTTCCAGTTTGTACTTCAATATTGCGATCCGGAATCCGCATTTTCGTACGAATGCAGTCCTCGTGCAGATAAGCTATTTTATTGTAAATATTTTAATTAGTTCCCTTCGAAAATTGTCTTTTACCATGGTATTTAATTAAAGTTCCTCATTTTGGGCTGCTACGTGCCGGGAGTGCCATGTAGAGCAATGTGAATTAAGCGAAGTTAATTTGTTGAACAGGCCTCAGCGTATGCGGACCAACAATCATTTGTACCTGGAAACCATGTTCGTAATACTTAATGCATATATGGTAATTTTTATGAGCCGAATGTGGAATACATTACTGTAAATTTTTGTATGAACTGACTCTTTCATTATGTTATTTTCGGGAAATTATTTGGCAGTTTTACAATCCTCCGCAAAGAAAGTATTTATCAATTAATTGCCGACACTTCGTGGCTCATTGACAATAAATGTGGACGGAATGGACACAACGTGAATAATCCCTTCATAATTTAAATTGATGTATTTTTGCATGCGTAAACCACTATAATTAATTCTTTTCGTGGTATGCGAGTCAGTAATTAAATTTCACCAACTATTGAATTTATAACTACTGTGATCACATATCACTTTTATATGAACGGAAGTCATTTTATTAAAAACCCCTACTTTGTAAACCACCGTGTCGTTTCGACCCAAACGTAATTTCGTTTATCATTTTGGTTCAATATAAAGCAGAAAATATATTTAGGATAAAATACTTTAAACATATGTTTTATATGACATTCAGTTGTGTGGTCAACTTTACAAAACTTTAACTGATAACTGGCTCTAAAAATGTAAGTTAATTTAATTTTAAAACCATTTTAGCGCTTTGCTCCAAAGTATTTAGAAAACGATAGTAAAAAATATTTCATAATTTTACAAAACAAATTCTTAAAATACTGAAACATTTACCTTTTTATTGTGTTTGTTGTTCATATTTTAAACAAGAGTAGCAAATATTCCAAAGAATCCCCCTTTAAAGCAAATTAATGATTCAATTATCCGATCCCTTAGATATTTAGTTATCCATTGTAATAAATTCATATTTTAAGGTTTAAATTGTGTCAAATAGCCATCTTCAGTTTGTAGGTTTTGAGCAACATTTTAAAATTTTAAAAAAATAAAAAAGAATACTTAATATTTCCACGAGAATCGAAATCTGGTATACTATTCGTTACGCAAACAAATTCTTAATGGTAGTGCAAATTGAAGTTACACATTCGTGCTAATTGCAATCCTGCCTGATTTTCAAAATTTCGAAGTGTGAAATGTACACATTTGTATCACACCTAAAAATTGGATATTTGTAATGAAAACCATCTTAGATATTGACGGAAGTCTTAAGCTGTAGTAGCAAAGTGTAGTCATCAAAGTTCCTCCAGTCGTTTTTTGATTCGTGCACAGAAAAAAAATGTATTCAGTACGCATTGATTTATATTTCACATCTCGGGGAAATTTTATAAATTAAGAATAATCTATAAACATATGAACTTGTTAAGTTGTTAAATTACCTTTGCAATGGTGAAAGAATTTTGAAAATCGGTCCTATACTTTCGAAGATTATCTCCTACAAATATCCAAACATTGAAACAAACGTTTTTTCTTTGTAATATTAGTGCACTTATAGATCTTTACGAAAATTATATAGAAATCCATATTCAATTCCTATAAACATTCCAAAAAATTGTCTGATTGATGTAAGAAATGCTTTACGATAGAAGCAAGGCTTTTTAGTTATTTCTCATACAGAAATATGAAATATCTTTGACTCAAATGGAACCTTAGATCGATGCTTTCGAATACAATTCCATTTTTAAAAATAATCTATTCTGATAACTTAATATTACATTCTACCATGTTAAATATAATTAACCTCAATACAACCTGCAAGCATACGGTCACTAGGTCACTTAGAGGTACCTACTGAAAGCCTGGGCGATACCCATGAATTTTACATTGTGCTCCCAGACATATAAAAATTTCGATGGAGCAGATTTCTTATGACAAAATAGAAAAATACTTGCCATGCAAATAACGAATTTTAATCAATAGTCGAAAATCTGAAAATATTATGGAGCACGGAAAAAAGTATTCATTTTACCGGCAAATTATTTTCGTTTTAGTACGTTATAACATTTTTAAAATATTTAATTAAAATTGCAGTTAAAACTTTATTTTTGCTTCCCGAAGTTTTTTATTTTCACATTTGACGATATGAAACGAAATATTACAAACAAAATACGTTTTGAATTTACGTTAGCGTGTATGTAATTAAACAGTTAAAATGGCGGAATGTGCAGTTATTATTGTATTTATTTTATTACTTTAAATATCACAGCACCTATGCAAAGCTCAAATTCTGATACTTAAGTATTTTATTGACTGACTCGCAATAGTGTAAATTGCACGTTTCTTTTGATCCTTAATTACCTGCGGTTGTATCTCTTTTATACACGATTTTATATTCTTCAGGTGTAGGTAGTGCAAGCATATTTATAAATTTAGAAGTCTAAATCCGTGTGCTTTTGCTTTTTCCCTTTTCCAGTTCGTTCTTTACGTTCAAATGCAAAGCAAGAAACGTTTCGAATTGAAAACATGCAGTTTTGATTGTGAACCAAATTTGTGACAAATAGTTCCCTTTTTTTCAAATTTGCAAGTTACGTAACACGTTCACCATACAGTAATTGATTCCAGTGTTATACCATAACATTTTCCTAGGGTGGTAAAGAACACACTGCGGAAGATTTTATGAAAAACGTCTCTAGAGTAAAGAATATGCAAATCATCAGTAGCATGGCTTCTGTTTCTTGTGAAACGTGTTTCCCAGTCTTACACAAATTGGAATTTGTTGTGAATCACCCTGTTTCATAGCAGGGATGACTTACACTTATCGCCACCCCCACCTGAAAGTGCCATTGGAGAAAGAACCCAGACGCTTCTAACATCCCGTTCATTTGCTTATTTAGACTTAAAGTCGCTAAAACAATAAATTCCACAAATTTAAGCTAAGAAGTTGCAGATGTCTCTTTCCGCAACATTTTTTAAATTAGGAAAGAATAAAACTGTGTCCGGCACAGCACATTAGCGCGGTATTTTACATTCAATACGCCGGACGGGGGTTGAGGGTGGGGACTCTATTAGAGTTTGTTTCTTCAGTAGACCCTTAAGCGGCCATGCCTAAGAGGGTCCCGTGTATCCAGAAGACCCAAAGTGGTAAACAATGCGGGCGATTCCTTAGGTCACAAGACAAACAGACGAACACAAATAAGGAATCGCCAGTGATGGTCATTATCGGGTCGCTGACCAATGGCCACTGGGAAACGGCTGTGTCTGACCGTAATTTGCCGGATCGTTGTCGTCGCAGCAGAAGACACAGGTATAGAGCATAATAAGTAATGGGGTGCTGACCAAGGAGGAAAGGCAAATCGATTTCTCGTTTTACGACCCTCGTGCAAAGACAATTTCACCTTTCGCCATTTATTCCCATCTGAACTACAGACGTACGCGATTTAGATACCTTTGGAAATTTTCAGATAGCTACACTTTACCCCATTTTTCGTTTTGCAATACTCAAATACTCCGATTGTTCGATATGGAATTAAAGCAGACCTTTCGGTTTTTTATCATTTCAGATTGTATTAAGAATGATGGGCCACCCTATCCACAGGAAGCATCGACAGCACATAACATGAGAATCGGTGGCAGCGACGACCCTGCGAAAGAACAACAGACCATCCCACGACATGTACTGCTGGTATAAAGCAAAACTCAGGGGACTGGTATGGAGCTTACTTTGTTCTTCCATAGTTCTCATCCTCTGCCAAATCGGTGAGTAAAAGACGGTAGGAAGTATTGCCCCCGACGCCAAGGCGGGGGCGACCCCATTTCCAGAATCCTATACCAAAACACAATTCACCTCCTACCGCTTTATGAAAAATCAATTTTTACACCACTTCGGTTATTATCGCCGGAAATTTTATCTTTTGCACTATGCTCCTTTAGCCCACCCCGGATAGGGTAGATTTTTTAGCACCAGGGCTAGATAGCCCCATGACGGCAAGACCGGCGACGTGTTTATCGATCGCGCCAACATCAGACCACTGAAGGCTTTCTGTCCGCCTCAAAAAATATTTGAAAAGGGAATTATGCCGAATTACCGCGGCGATTGCACGATTACCGCCAATACGTGTTATTTACCTGGAATAAGGTCCGACAAGGGCCAGTTTCTGTCGAGGAGAAAGGAGAATTACCGGCGGAATTTCTTTGAATTTTGAATAGTTCCAGCAGAAAGCATTACCAGATGCAATTCGTAAAATTGGAAGCAGTTTGAAAAATCGGCGGAGATGCTATTCAAAAATATGTTTAAACATATTTTAAACTTGTACTTTGAAATACACACGCACTTTAGCAGGTATAGATTTCTTGTATACCACTGGGAAGTATCCACTACATCGTTCGCATTTCATCTTTTATTTGAAGTTAGGTATTTTTGCCCTGTTGATCTTCTCATATGCCTTATCCCGTCAGAATATTTTAGATTATATTTTAATTCAACGGAAAATATAACGGCTTTCCATTGTTCAACACTCCAATCTAAATGATCTTTAGCGAATCTTAGTCTGCCTTTCTCGTTTTCCATTTAAATTAGAGGCTTCTTCGCAGGATTTCGATCGTATAAGCCAACGTCTAAATCGCAAATACTGCGTACCAACAACAAAAGGGAGGTAGTGTTCTAGGGTGGGGGTGCTTTTCAGGACAAGGGATGCGCCGATTCATAGAATAGATGACACTATGGATCGTTTCATGTACGTTGATATCTTGGACGTTTGTGTAAGGATTGGCTCTGGGAAACAAAGTGGAGGTTTTAGACTGGCCTTCACAGTCTCCTGATCTCACTCCAATTGAGAATTTGTGGGAAATTGTTCACAGGAAGATGAATAGGGGCAATTGCAAAACCGATTTATTGTTTAAAGCTGTTCAAATTGCGTGGGACAATATTCCCAGAAAGGTGTTCGATAATTTTATATCTTCGATGCCAAAAAGATGTAATAAATGATTATTAAAAATAAGGAATATTTTACTACTTTTCTATTCTAATTTAGTAGTGCTTTTGTGTTTGCCAAGAAAAATTTGGAATTTAATTAATATTTGTATGTTATCTCCTATTATTACAAGATAAAATTTGATATTGTAATGGAGATCTATGGGAATAATAAATGCTAAGGAGCAAGCTTCTTCATTACTTCTTTGCATAGAACCACCTTATAAAGGGGTTGCTTTAGTTTTGGACAATAACTGTACTATTTTTCTTTTAAATATGTAAACATTTTTCCGAAAATGGCATGCTTCCCAAAAATATTTTTTAAAATCAATTAGAAATCAATGCTTCTTTTGAAAATTGTTAATTTTCTTCCACCTTTCGGGTCCTAAAAGAAATGGGATGTCTAGGAAAATTTGTTGTACCTGGCAATGCTACCTATCCCTAGGTCGCGGATCGATACTAAACGCATTAGCCTGTCGACGGTAATAATTCTTATCTCCCGCTTGGATCTTTTCAAATTATGTCCAATTTGGCAGCTCAGAATTCTTCAAGTAGTTACGCAGGCATTAATAGCCCTAGGGTGGCCCGGGCCCTCGAGGGGGCGGGGACTTCTCACCAAGCTGGACATTGTTCTCCTATTAATTGTGCGAGTACAATGAAGACAGAGCTTTCGTGGAATTATTTTCCACTTATATACTCTTGGGCAAATTTCGTCACTGTCAGGACGCATTAGCTGAAAAGGAGCGCCGCGAACAAATTCAATTTTCCTAAGTAGGGATTTTTCATAGAACAATATTGGAAGTAATAGCCCTAAGCGTATCTGCTTTGCCTTAGTCTGGACAAATGTCCAATTTGCAATGCAATCCTGTATTTGGCCTGTTCGTAGGCCAAGCGATTATTTACAACAACTGCCGCATTTTTCACAAAAGCACCAGTGATTACTCATGACTTTATGTTAGGATTGTGTTAACAATCCCAGTCCGATTTCGGCTTTAGCCCAGAACACTGGATATGAAGGTATAAATGTTTGGTGGAACCATGTCAACTGGAAAAGCGATTTCTTCTCTGCAAATGCACAATACTGCACGTTACACCTCGGAGCCTGGGATCTGCGTAAGCTAGAGATTACTTTAAGAAAAATTTAATATTTTTAAATTCGCATGTGCTAACATTCCCAAGAGCCGAGCAGGACGTGATTTATAATGTACATCAGCTAATGGAGTTCGGGGCAATATATTTTATCCAAACTGGAAAATAATGTAAAAGGGGGGTGTCAGAGAATAAAAGAAATGAAGGCGTCTCGAAAGAAATGCGTGATTTGGTCGTTTCATCCATTCTAAAAAAAAAAATGGCATAAAATCTGCCTTATTTTAAGATTTATTATAATACTTTAAAGAGGGCAAACAATGTTCTGATAATGATAAATGGATTGAACTGGAGAAAAAACATGCACGTTAATTGACTTGACCACGTTATTTAAAAAAGTACTGTTTGATAATATAATATAAATAATTTATAGGTGTTCACGTTATAATCTGCAGAATAATTGTCTAAACGGCGTAGCATTCGAATTCTGTAGAGTCGAGGTGAAACCTGTGATATCGTTACAATAGCGAAAATAGTGTTTTTTTCGATCTTTGCACCGACTTCAATTAAATTTTTGAAATATTAAAACCCAGACTGAGTACATACCTTCAATATTTTAAAAATATTTTGCTCTTTTTGGTGGTTTAGTTTTAAAAAAGGTTCTAATTTTTTATTAACAGGCTTGTATTTTTCAATTTTTGATAAGCGACGAACCGACGAATGGGCAAATATTTATATTTATTGTATCATCAAAATTGGTTCCTGAGTTTTTGCACAACATCAAAACAGGTAAAACAAATATAGAGACAAAATTCTAGTAGTAATAGTTTCATACAGAACATTCCAGTTTCCCAGAAAGTCGTAGAAAATATTTAAGCATTTACTAGATTAATCTGATAAAATAAGGACAATTCTTAAAGTCGTTCTAAAACCTTATGTGGAACAACACTTAAAAAAACTCCCCATTAAAACACATGAAAAAGTAACATTTTTAGGCAAAATATGAATATCATTTTAAGACCATTTTCTATATAAAATAAATAAGAAAATAATGAAATATAACTTAATCAAACCAACAATGTCAAAACTGTGGAAGATTAATAACGGCCTTTTATAGTTTTTAAAGTTTTATTCCAACTAAAAGTCAGGGAAATCAGCAACACTTTACTTTTTAATCAACATCGAAGTAGGCTTTTATTATTAAGAGGAATTTCCGCATCTGATGTTAAATAATGGCGTTAGTCAGCATAATCGATTATTGCATCTCTGGAAATTCTGATATCGTTATAACGATCCAAAGTAATCCCTTCTAAAGGAAGCAATTTTATATTTCAAAAATATTGGTAAGAGAAAAATTTTTGAAGTTGTGTAGTTTATCGTAAATAAGTGTAAAGTTATAAAATTATCTTTTATTCGGTGCGCATCAAATAGTCCAAGGCGCTAAGTGAAAATTATGGATTTACGTATATTTACCAAACGACGCAGTTTACATCAAATGATCTTATATGAAAGTTTTGTATTGAATACTACGAGTTTGTCATAAATGCAAGTATTACTGATATGAGGGATTATAATTTAATTAAACTACTATTTCGCTTGCAATGATGAGCAAACATAAAAGAAAAGATAAAAACTGCTTTTCTTTCTAATTTTGAATGATATTCTATACAATAGACCTTATTGAATTGCCATGAATATCGGCTTTCAGTCCCTTTCTAGAATTGTGTGGTATCTCGCCCGGCTGTCCCCTATTTATTTCTTCCAAAACGAAGTTATAGGATAATCGCTTTGAAGCAATGCAGCCATAATAAGAAAAGACAGCTTTAAAAGAATAGGTGATGTTTTTGTAGAAAACCGACCTCACTGTATTGGTATATTTACTTTTTTTCTATTCCACAAATAGGGTAGTAAATAACATTATTAAAAATAAATTAAATACTAAAACATATAACATAAAATAAATTTACATAATATTTATTTAACACATATCAATGAAGTGATTGTATATAAAATTTTTAAATGGTCTCTTATTAACTGAAATATCATTGCATGAGCATAATTAGTCATTTGCTTGTTAAGATTTAGAAATTTGTATCTCCTTAAACTCGTGATTTATGTTCTACTTAAAAGTGTTTACAGTTCATTAAGTGGTTAGGGAAAGAAACTAAAAAAAACCTCGTGAATGATCATTAATCATCAAACCCAACAAAACAAGGTTCTATCCTAAAAAACTCAACCAACACAAGAGCAAGTCTTTAAAATGAAATTCTTCATCTATTCGAATACGTTCAACATATATCCTGAAAATTATTTTAGGCAGACAAAAATAACGCTATGACAAATTTCTTAAATGTTTAGCACATACCATCAGAAGGAATTCCAGTCAAGCACCAACGCCGAAAAACTCACTTGGATTGAAGCCCTATCTAATTTATTAAATGTATATTTAAAATACTAGCCGCATGATTTCATTTTCTTACAACATCAAACATTTTCAGTATTTCATAGAAGTCATTCCCTTTTCTTTTTTGACTATCTGAAAGTCTTGCAGCATACTTAAGGAATGGTTGACTTCTAAGAAAAAGGAAAACTCTAAAAGTGAAGCACTACACTTCCTTAGTTTCTGGCTCTTAGGAAAATGAAAATAAAACTGTAAGTCTATGTTATGAATATAAAGACGGGACAAGAATTTCAAGAAGCTCCGCTTGAATGTCAATAGAATTGTTTATAAAAAAAAATCGCGCATGGAAACGAGGGACTTCTCAGAGGAAAATAAAAATCAGTTCTATATCCACAAGGTTTGTAAATGCAATGTAAAATTGGACACATACAGTTCCGAATAGAATTTGGTCGTTCACTTGGCAACGTCGAATATACGGTAGACCCGTAGCCGGCACCCGGGAGCCGGCAACATACGTCCCCCCGGTGTCTGTCGTCTTCCTGAAAAATATTTTTAATGATCCCTGGACCACAGCGCTCTTCCACTTCATCCATCTTCCTTGGCGCAGGTTCTCTGTTTCCTGTATCTAAATAAAACAGAAAAGGAGCGGCAAATGTTGGGCACGGAATCGCAGCAGTTCATTTCTGTGATTTATCTTAACGTTTGTCATGTGGAAAAGCTAACATGGGATGGCGTTCCATTAAAGCGTTCGAATCCGAAACCCGCCAAAGTACCCGTCGACCCTTTAAAGGTTTTAAGGTTTTGCATGAAATTCATCCGTGAAAACCTCAGCGAAATTTACTTTATCTCGCAGGTTTTCAACTAGTCGAGCACTGACGAAGAAAAATGAGCTGAAAATATTGTTGGGAAGCAGCATTCTATAGTCCCCTTTTAGGCGTTCATAGCAGGACCGTTTGATTAAAAATGATAAACGAAATGGGCCCGCTGGCCTCAACTCCCTGAGCGGTAGATAAAAGACAGCAAAGGACTAAGGCACGACGAAGAAGAAATAAAGCAGTCCATCATAGGAGAATCCTTGTATTTTGCTCCGACAAAGTCCTTATGAGTCTCCAGGGGTTGATGAAGTAATCTCTTTAAGATACTTAATTATTTATTGCAGAAATTAATGTTAAACTTTAAGTCGTCCCAACCACTTTCTCTGCATTTTCAGCTAACAGGCCAATAAATAACTCTAGTTCGGTGCAATAAATTATGAATATACTTTCATAATTATCTCTTTGAATTACTTCTTAATTAAATGTTCATTTTCTGTTTAGAGTTTTTATTGAATTGCTAATTAGCAATTGCAGAGTACTTGCAAAACACAGGCGAAGTCGCTTATTGTTGATTTAAAATGAACACTCTTTCAACATTAAGGTGTTCACAGAATAAAAGAACGTGATTCTTTCTTTTAAACGATACCAAATATAAATAATTATAATTTTGGAAAATATTTCATTTTGCCTGTACTCTTTAATAATTAATTAATAATAATTTATTGAGTGAAGCTTGATTAAAAGGCACGTGATGCAGGAATAGATACAAAACACGGTATCGTATAACACGATTTCATTCTAACACGGTAATGAAATTGTGTATAATACTGTAGATCTATTATTTAACGTATCTATGCATATATAGAGATCTAAATTACGCACTATGTGCGTAGTAAGTTGCAAAATTTCCATATCAGGAAATCTACAGATTTTTTAAAGAGTGCAGAAAACACAAATGATAAAAAGGATTCCAAATGTGAAGGTGATCTTTCAAATTAAAAAACGTTTACGTTTGTTTGTATCGAGCAGTGGATAGGGAAGGAAATGTTGGAATGAGGAGTTTTGTGATGAACACCTGTTGATATCTTTAATAAAAACGAATTTGCTTGAATGGATTTGAAGGAAATATTTGCTTTTAATAAGTTTTCGAAACCTAACCCGTCTTCGTACTTGCTCTAAGTCTCATATAACACGGCTTCACACAACACAGCATTTTCTAGGAACCTATCTACTGTGTTGTAGGAGGGTTACATGATAACAAGCAAATACACCCGCGGGCGTGTACTCCGTTATCGAACAACGCGCCAGCCTTGAGTCTTGACGATGGAAGTAGCTATAACTCGGGTAATTTTAGAAGTAATCAACTTTTAACATAGCTTTTTGGAAACAAGATATCTTCTCTCTAAACAACGATAACACATTTTAATTCTTTAAAATATCTAAATTTGCCTTTGAAAATTGACATGCGTCCGTTGTTCTGTGTGAAGACACGCTACAGGTCGCAATTCTTGACCGATTTTGGTACTTGCTATCGATTGGTTAACTATCAGAATAGAAGCCTATTTATTTTCATAATGATTCGTCAATCAAATAGGTTAATTTTTATAAACAACTTTCTGCAAAAACTCCTTTTTTTCGCGTTTGGCGACCGTTCTCGGCTTCCGTTTTGTACGGATCCTCTTGCCCTTCCCTCTGCCTTATTACAACAATAACGGCTCCGACTTTTCGCTGCTGACTCGGGTTCGTACCCAGGACCCAGAACTTTTTTTTAATTTTGTTTTTAATAATATTAATAAAAGAAAAAAACCCGGGGTGTGCATTTTTGGGCTTACGAACAAACTGCTTCTGCTAAAACCTCCTCGATATTTTTAAAAAACTTTTTTAATCAAGACTATATTTCATCCAACTTTAAAAAAATCGAAAATATGGGCCTACACCGAAAATGAGCAAGGAGTAAGCAGTCGGGCAGACACATAAATGATAACTGAAGTTTTCAAGATTTTTTGATAGAAATATACCAAATTTGAAGTTTTTAGATTAATCCAGGGGTACAAGGAACTCAACATGACTTTTCGCCGACAAAACACTTTTAAAAAACATTCCACGATGTTTTTTTAAATAAATTGTATGCAACACGACAATCGCTATAACAAGGATTTGTAAAAATTTTCTCTATAATGGTGAAGAACAAAATTCGTTAAAAAAAGAGAGAATTTACTAAAACCCCAAATTATTTCACTATTTGTAATATTCTCCATTCTATGCCCTCTTTTCAACTTCTTAGCATAATTTTAGCTTCACGTTTCATATGCATTAAGGAGAATATTTCCGATTTTTAAGGACAAAGTAAAATAATCTACTGATTTTTATTAGAAAGCTAACGAAGTTGTACAGTACAAATACTACTGACAGAATCGGTTCTTAAAAACGCGAGGATTTATAAGAGAATATAAAAACATAAGAACATAAATAAATTTTATAGAATGCAGATATATTTAGGTATAAACAGCCGAAACCTGTAGACTTACTTTTGGACTTTTGTCCGGCCTAAAATAACCTTTTTGTGAGAATATGCAGACTACGGTAAATATTCAAGGTAAATTTTAAATCTTAGGTTAGCGAATTTAATAGAGGAAAATAGAAATGGATATAACAACGGCCAAAAGGACAACCGTGTTGTTAATAAATAATTTAATAGTGGACATACACCCTAATAAAAGGCGCTTTAGATTTTTATATACAAAAACAATTTCTAGACTTTGTTTACTTCACATATCCATCAGGAAGGGTTCCTACCATCAATAGCAAGACTGAACACAGTTACACTTCTACTAACTATAGTTAGAATTGATTAATCCTAACGTAATAATATTATTAATATTAATGATTTTCGACTTTTTCATTTTTCATGAACTTGTTCTTGCTCTTTTTATTTAAGGGAAAGATACTGAAATTGTAGTCGTATTTTCAATACCTGAAAGAAAGGCAAAGAACTAACCTAATTATTTTAAAAACGTCTTTAATTAAATTAAGACACTGATTCATTTAATATCCAGCAACAGTCAAGAAAAATTAGAAATTCTGATTAATTGTAGTTAGATACTTTCACTTTGTCTTCATTTATCGTGAATATTTTCGGGAACCCTTCATCCAGGCAATAGATAATTCGAAATAATAAATAAATCTGCCCGCTCTTTTCATTTAAGATAATTTAAATTGTGGAAATTATTGTTAATATTTTATGCATACAAAAATAGACCACTTGGTTTTGAATTTGATCGACGGTTTTGAAAATAATTACACCTTCTTATCTGTACTTGATCCCTTAATGTAGCTTTAAATATTTTAACAAATAAGAGAAGAATTTCACCCGATTTTTAATGTTCGGTTGTGTACAAGTCATTTCATTTATTTTTGAGACTTTTGAATTTGGTTAAGAATTATGGGCATTATAATGGGAACAAAAGTCCAAGAAAACGAGAATCTCATGATAAATTTCTTCTGCGTAGGACTCTTTTTAAGATATACCAAAAATGGAATCCTCATGGCTACGCAAATACAAAAATAAAATTCGATTATTTTTATTTATTCCTCAATGGTGAATTTCTCCATATTTAATTTCCAAGAATTACACTTTAATAATCTGAAAGAAACAACTTTTAGAATTTGTGTAAAAGTTATTTGAATTTTAAATGGTCTAGTGACCCCTAGGCCACCCTCTTGTTAACTTTTATAATTAGAGCTAGTAATTAGTAACTAAATAAGATTGTTCTGATTCTATTGAAACAATGTCAATGAAAAGCGATAGCAACAGGGATACTTTTGCAACTTTCCAAATTTACATTTTTTATTTAATGTTTAAACTTTGTGGTAATTAAAATGCGCTTTCAGATATTAAAGTGCTGAGAACCGCATTTTGAGGGGGTTGAGACTGAAATCCACCAATGAAAACTTTCTCAGATATTAGTAATATTATGTAATGAAGTTTTCATCACCAAATGAATGTTATTGCAAAACAAGCGAGCTGGTATCTTGGCATAACATTAATTACTGAGTAGACCGAAGGAAGCACAATTTTCATTAAATTATAGTTAGTATTATCTATAAAGGGGTGCTGCAGTGTACGTGCCCAAGACAAAAGCAATAAGGAAACGCATTAGGACTTGCATCGAGAAGTAAGACCTTTTGTGGAGCTTGACCGGGCTAGTGCAACATAAGGAATTTGAATAATTTACTAGAAGGAAGGAAAAGCAGAAAATGACGCCAGCAGCTATGAAAATTATTAATAAAGTTCACCCGAGATCCAAGAAAATATCGTAATTATCGCAGATTTTACACTCAACTTGAGAATTTCGTAGAACCCTTGGAAGACGCAATTTTAGACTCTCTGAAATAAGCAAAGATAATCGCGCTTTTATCGTTTTAATTAATAGCCTAGAATTACACAGATCTTCATCTAAAACTCGAGGCATTTTAATAGGTTCATAAATGGTGGAATATTGACAAGTACGTTAATATCAACAAAATAATTAGTATTTTTACACTGTGTTATAATAAAACAAATTTGAAAGATTTGTTACAATGACACAAGGCCCTTTTCAAAAGAACCAATGTCTCCTATTTTCCAGAAAGAAACACGATCCTTTCCACATGTAGAAAACCAAATAGGATTTTTACGTTGATCTAAATAATCACTAATATATGAGTCGCTACACACCAGAAGTGAAGTACGCCCGGTTTTTTTTAAATTTCAGAAACTTATTCTTTCTATTTCTACGTTCTCAATTAAATAAGAAAAAATATTTAAAGAAATGATGGAAAAATTGGACGTTACTCATATTTTGCCGAACTTTTTGAATTTTTCTGTACGATAATCCTAAAAAGAGCTGATGGTTTCCGCTGAATGCTCACATTTTTAAATAATTGCAAGAATATTTAAATGACTTAATAAATGAACAATGAACGGTTGTTTTAAATACACGAAACATTTACAAATCGAGGTCAAATACGAAAAGTCATCCAGTCCTTAAGACAATAAGATGAGTAAATCAGGTAAACCACGTGATATCTTGGTTCATATTTTACATAAATAAAAATCCTTTTGGAAATGTTGTTTGAGTACTTCGTTAATATTACTTAATAAGGCTGACATCTTTTACGATTGACACAAATGATGAAACAACAACTAAAATTAATTTCTCAAAGCTCAGCCCAGATTTAAAAAGTCTCCATGTGATTTACGATTTGGTTTTTATTAAAACAGATTGGCTACTTGAATGTAGCAAAAACTCAAAAGCCTATTTGGAGTGTATGTGGCGTGGCACGCATGTGATTCACACATGGGGGATATTTCTGTCATGTTACATGTGTGTTACACGTTACACTGTTACAGGCTGGATATTTTGGGGGATTGCCATAAACATAAATCTCGAGAAGGCTAGACTTTTTGTGTAGTAGGTGAAGGGGTGGGAGATTTAATTGATTTGAAGTTTTTTACTTTCCTTCGTTACTTATTCCTCTAGGAACTTTTGAACATGGGTTTTGCTTATACTTTTTGTTCATCGAATTCTCTAGTTATAGTAATAAAGGTGCGATAATAAACTAATAAGACGTTCATACTTGGTTTTTTGGCAGAGGTATGGACAAGGATTTCATCTGCATAAAGGATCGCGAACAATTTCTATTGGTTAGGACTATTTCTCACGTGACAAAAAAGAGAGAGTAGAGCTTTGGGTCCAGCCCTAAGGAAATTCCCTTTTGCGATTAAATATGAAGGCTCGTGTTTAACATTAATTCGTACATTTCTATAAGATTGTATGATTCTTGTCAAAGCTGAGAGAATTTTGGTTAGTTTATCTATCACTCTTTCATTTTTCTGTGAAGTTTCTCTCCTTGTAATTCTAATCTTACATGGATAGTGAAAAATTCTGGATAGAATCCAAATGGCCTATTTCTTCTACTTATGATATTTTCTGATTTGTCTATAAACCTGTCGAGAATTTTTCAAATGTTGATTTTAGGAAACCTGAGAAACTAATGCTCAGGACGGTATTAAGAATTAGAGTCATTGGAAGCGTAATTTTTTGTCAGATTTCCGCGGAATGAAATTAGAAATCGCATCTGGACCGATTTTTTGTTATAAATTTAGACATAAGTTCAGAAACATCAGAGGGAAACGTGTAATCACCAAGGTCTTTAAAGCAGTCAAACGTTTTAGCTAGGGAAAGGTTTATGATGCATTTAAAAACCGGGGGGCTGCCAGAAACGGAGTCTGCTCGTGACGCGGCAACCTTTTCGTCTCATTAATTATTCTGTCGGCGATAGAGTGGCCATTTTTGCATTTGACATAGGAGAAAAATTCCTTATAAATTGAAGAAAAGGAGATTTGGTCTTGTGCAGAGACAATGTACTTATTTTCGTAAGAAAGGGTGATGATTGCATTATCTGAGTTTTTAACTACTTTTTTAATTTCTAGAGTCTGGCGGACCTGGTCTATTATTTAGGAGAATGTTGTTAAACTCTTGGCTCTTGAGTAGTTCAAATATGAAGATCATACAGATTAAAATAATAACTTTTTATTTGTGGGAGAGGAAAATTGAATCACAGTAGTTCCGATGATATCTAGATAACATTTTCCACTACCATCTAAGGGTGATATATTTTTAATAGACAATTTGAAATCTTTCAACTTGAAATTTAGAATAACAGCAATAAAGCAAAAGAGGTGGAGTAGAGATGATTGCATTTCTGAAGGGATCAAAGGTCCCCTCTATGATCATGAGAAAACCAATACGAAGGAAGAAGAAACCTGTTTCTCCGCCAAGGTATTCTTAAGATTCTCCGAGTCGTCATCTCACAGTAGTTTTTAGGCGTTAATATCACAATTTTTTTTAAGAATAAAAATCTCTGAGAATCTTTTATCTTAAAGCAGTTATCGTTTGAAGCTATATGTGTTTAGAAAAGTGGTGTTAAAACCTTCTCATTTCACTGTAGACGATTTTTCTTTCTTAAAGTGTTTCCGTCCTTACCCTGTCATTTATAAAAATAAATTGGAAAAACGTAACAATCAAATTCTCATTCAGGTGAGTTTCATTAATCACTACATTGTGAGGGCTATGTTCACTAATCAAGTCGTAGGCAGCACATTTTGTATAAAAATTAGATAATTTATTATATATAAAGAGCGAGGGGTTAATGGGAATCTTCCTTCGATGAATTCAGTTGCAGAGAAAAGCTTTTGAAATTATTGTGAGTTTTCATTTTTACTGGAAAGGTCACTAAGTAATGGTGTTTTGCTATTTTTACTGACTATAGAAGTTGTTTTATTGAGGGGTTCTATTGAATAGCTAAGTGTCCGAATTTATTGCAGCTGGCGCAGGAAGCATGAGCCGCAGGGTCTTATATCTAAACCTCCGAGGTCCATTTCAACCTTTATTTATACTTTACACAAAAATATTTCTACGCACAATTTGCGACAGTATGACCATTGGCGATTGAAACATTGAATAAGCTCCTTGCCTTTGATCTATTCCCACCCTACATCTCTTTGATATCCTTATTTTGCATTGTCGATGTTAGATTTAATCTGCAATCGAATCTAACCCTTATTTTCTGAAATATTCCAAAGTTTTTTATTAATATTTGGGTTTTGAATTTTAATTTCTATCAATATTTCATCTTCTGAGAAATTACCGTGGATCTCTTTTAAAACGAATCAATGGAGTCTAAAGGTTTCAAGGGTAAAGGTGTAGCCTTCTACGTCGGTTGGTTTCAGTAAATATTGTAAGCGTATCTACAAATAGTTTGACAAATTTCCCTTTGTTGACTACTTTAAGATTACTAAAGTTTCTAATCATTTCTATGTACAATTCTATCAGATCTAATAATGATAGGGTGGCAGAATTTAACTTTAACTTTAAGAAATTTTCGGCGCTTGTCCGCAGGGAATGCTTTCTTCCTGAGATAAGGATGTTATCTGAGTGTCCGGGAAGTGTGGTTCTGACGAAGTTCCTGTACCATGTCACTAATAAGGGTCTAGAATTTGTCTGTGTATTCCTGATTAATTTCTATTCCATTTTTCGAGAACGTAATATTCGCTACGTTGCCCTGGGTGTTGTCATTACATTTAAAAATTTTAAAGCTGCTGATTGTTTTATACTAATTTATTTCAGATTCATTAGTTTATTAACAATGATTCAATTGATTTATTATCCTTTTGATTCACGAAACATCATTAGCTTTTCAATGTCCCTATGACAATACATTTTTAAACTTATAAAATTTACTTTTTTAATGTCCTCGAACGGTCTATGCAAGGTTCGAAGGAAAAAGAGAGATTTTTTATGTTTTTTTAATTCGATATTTATTCAATTCAAATTAAACAATTAACTAAAATATCGTGCACTACTGTTTACCGTACAACATGCGTCTACCATAAGTTACTTTTCTAATGATACGGAAGGAATAACTAGGCGTTTTTTGACAGTAGAACAAAATTAACAAGCCTACTTAACTTCAACCCTTTGCATCTCCGGAGGTCCGCAGACGCACCAATCAATTTATGAGCAACGTAGCAAAGAAAGAAATGTACAGCAATATTTAATTAGTTTTTCTTCGTTTAACTTTCTAATAAAAATTCAAGACATACCTGCACTCTAAAAGTGACAAAGTCTCCACACAATGAATCAGTGCCTTTTAGACGCAGTAGTCTCATATTGTAAGTTCAGATCTTAATATTTTCGTCATGTGGCGAGTAATTTACTTACCACCAAATGTTTTAGTGGTTGAAAAGTGTCCAAACACAAAACATAATTGAGAGGCAAGTCAAGATTGACAGATTACAACGCAATAATATCCATCTTCGTTCCAGTGAAACAACATTCTTGCGACATCTAATGAATTTGACTAAAAATAGCGTGTTGAGATTTGTCTAGTGGCTAATCTAGTCATTAGTGAGTCGTAGTGGGAGGTGCTACTCGACCGAAAAATTAGAACAAAATGAATTGACTCGATTAAATAATTTTACTGTATTACTCTACTAAATTAGTCTATTCACACACGTTTAGTTATTAAATTACCGCCATTCGACTAACATAATTTAGGCTTTACACTAAAATGCGCCGTGCGACTCGTTAATTAATATTCACTTATCTTTTCTATCAGACAACAGTTGAAACAAAAGCGACAATTTACTACAATTTTTACTTTAAATTTACTTTTAGTTAAATTAGATTTCTCATATGTGTATAGAGTAGAGACCCGAATGGAAAGGTAAAGTAAAAATTGCACATAAAATTAAAATAAAAAAAGGCTTGATTTTTCTGCACGAAGGAGAAACTAAATAAGGACTAGCCAATGCAAAGTGAAATTACGCTGTATATTCGCAATATACATATATTTTATTTCAAATGTAATAGGGATCAGGAGACCGTAAGGAGTCATCAATATTACATTTTATGAGCAAAAACTTGAATTCTATAATACTTTCCTCTTTTCCTGAATATTTTTTAGGAAACTTAATTTCAATATCTGATTACATATCCTTTTAATATTTTTCGGTTCTATTAATCAATAAAAATCCCTACTCCTAACATCAGTTGGCAAGAAGGAATATCAAATTTGGTAGAATATAATAATTTACCTTAGGCCAATTATTTCAAGACTTTATAATACTTATGTTTTCTTCTGCTTTTTCTAGACTACGTGTACGCTATAAGAAAGGGGAGATTAATGGTACCAAGCTCGTACACAGCCCTTAGTGGAGATTTACATGTACAACTGCAGTACACTAACGACCCTTCCATGCCTGAGGCATTCGCTGACCTAACCTTGGAAGTAAGTAGACTAAGAAATAACGAGAAGGAGCTCCTGGATACCGTCAACGTGCATCCGGATCCCCGTCTTAATGTATCACAGATCAAGCTCGGATGTCATATATTTTTTCGAGGTGGCATCCACATATTGGATGTGGTAGGAGGTGGCGACGATGTCAGCTCTGCACCAGAAAGTTCGAAGGACAATCGCGACGAGCGTCTAAGACAACAGTTGGACGTGAGATGGCCAACACCAAAATTGAGTGTTACTCCAGAACTTATTGGCACGTATCCAGAAGGTCCTGTTGACGTGGTGCTTTCGTTTCCAGAAGTTGAATGCGATGTGAAAAACCCAAACGACGCCTCCATGCCCGAATTTTGGCTGGAGTTAATTTATTGTGGCCAAGAGGTCCTATGCACGACTACTTCCTCGAAAAACGGCAGCAGCAGTACCAAGGCACACGTACTCTATGCTGAGCAAATTCGGGGATTCCCGAAAACCCGACTCGTAAAACTGAGGTGCGAGCTCTTTGGTTTGGCTGGCCACTATGCTGTTCAGCTGCGGCCACTCCAACCGACACCCTCGTTCGTCTCGGCCATTTCTTACATTCGAGCTGACTGGAATGAGAAATTTGTTTTTAATGTGCACGCCAGGAGCATATTTCCTTGTGATCCCCATACTGGGATCGGGGTATTATTCGAATATCCCGCCTGTATCCTGGACCAGGCCGACAGAGTACGCCTTTTTGCTAAATTGAGGGCAGATGTGGCCTCACTTAAGCCTCCGACGTCTTTACATTACGTGACCGAACAGCGAGTCATGAGAGGACAACATTCCCTACATTTTGACTGTGATTTCTTCTCCGAAAAATATGTAGAATATTGTTTCGTCTATGTTAGCCAGGCCATTTCTGGAGCTGTTGCCGACATCCGAATGGACTGCGTGCCTACATTGCCAGTGAGTGGTATGTATGTCCAAAGCCTGCAACTTCCGAAGTTCAGCTTCGAGTCACGACGTCTAATTATTTTCTTGTTAATTAATATGACTTCTTCTGTACAACTACTTCTTCATTGCAGACGCTGACACCGGAGGATGGGGCCCTTGGAGTGAATGGACTCCGTGTTCCACCACCTGCTCTGGCGGTACTAGAAATCGATACAGATTCTGTGATTCACCGCCGCCACGGTATGGAGCTAAATTTTGCGAGGTATGTCGTTCGCATAACTTCATTCTTTAAGTAATTGCTCCTGTACTCGGGGGCCTCCGAATTTGAGTTATGTTACTGGGCTGTCTACACTTGAGGTATAAGGTTTCGCGGGCCTAACATTTTGATGCATTCCTGTCGTTCCCTCTTTTTTTGTTCTAAAACCTGGAGGGCGGCGTACTTGGATTTGTATGTGTACTCGTACATGCAGTGTTTACCTATGGCTGCCGACTGAATTTTGGCAAGGCGGCGCTGCAATGTTGGCAAAAGTTTTGGAAAACTTAGAAATTTGGCTATAGAAGTATGCGATTACACTTTGTATACAACGTGTGTGCCTGATGTTGATTAAATGTTTTGACAATTTTTACGATTCCTAACACACCCGAATTCCATAAAAAAGAGGTCAACCTTTGGAGGCAATTCTTTGTGTTAAGGACCTACATTATACGAAAAAGTTGCTACTCTTTCATTAAAGTCTGAAACTTGCTGTTATTAATAATTGAAAGTATCTACTCTAGAATTGACTTTGAAATTTTTGTCATTATATATTTTCTTGGGGAAGTTATCCTTCAAACAGTCCAAGGCTGGTATCTTCATATTTATATTACATTTAAGTAAATATAGCTTGACAATAGTCAAAGTTAAACCGTTTATAAAACAGTCGACATACTAAAGTAAACAATTTTTCTATCTTACAAAGTGATGAAATATGTTAGAAAAATTTATTGGTGTCGGTCAAAAAGTTCGTTTGGTTTTTGAGTAATAAATTTATTTATTTGGATATTTTCAGTACGTGAACTATCTCTTGTGTGGTATCGCATTGATTGTTCTTAATTAATGTTTTGATTTGATCGTTATAAACCTCAACTGGACCTGAACATGGAACGAGAAATCTCCGACACAAAATTTCGCAAACTACTTTTAACACTGTTTACGTTTATACCTTTCTTAAAATACTAAAGCATAATATGCCGAAAATTCAGCTCATTTTCCTCCATCTTCAGCGTTACAACTCCCGCACAAGAATTCGCTAAATTCGATATTTATTTTTAAAATATGCACCTTGTGTTACCTTCGAAATAAAATTTAACCCAGTTATCCAAATGCTCTCAAAGCAATTAAGTGCTAATAATACGATCTTGCGAAAAAGCCAGAACGAGATTTTTGGCCAACCTAATATTTATTTTTATTTTTATAGGATATTTGAAGAAGGATGTAGTTGGATATTTGTACATTTTTTTTATGGTTAATTGTCATGGCAGCTTAAGTGTTAAAAATGCGCACATATGACGAACGCAATATCAAAACTTTTTAAAAGAACCTCAGTTGATATAACCCTCAGATCTAGAACGTTGAATGACAGATATTTATCTGGATAGCTGCATAAAATATGATAGATATGAGGAAATAAATTAATAATAGTAATGAAAATGGCATTTCATATACGAAAGTAGTAAAATTATAAGCGATGACTTGACTGCATTACTGAGTTATTATAACTCGGGGTAAATTTCGCACAGTACATATCCTTAATAATCTTTGCTAATTATTCATTAGCATAAAGCAAACCTCTATAAAAATTATAATTTTATATAAAATTTATTACTAAAATAAATAAAAAGGTTACTTCAAAGTTCATTTTGTGTTAAAGTCATAAAAACTAGAGGTAGGTGGCACCAAAGGTAAAATGTGAAACGGCGTAACGTCGAGTTCGCGTAAATCGTGACATCATTGTATTACCGAATAATACTTAAATTTTTAAGAATTATCTAAGTAATGTATATTTTATTAAAAACTTGTCCCATGTGAATGAAGTAATATTCCTATAAGCCTTTGATTTTTTACTCTGGGAGCGCATATACAATTACTTCGACCTTAATTTTCTTCTCGATTTAAAATTCCTTGGAATGTTAATTGTTTAAAATTTTATAGCACATAAAGGAATAAATGTAGAGCGGCGACTTATTAGACTTGTGTGGTTTTTTCAACAAATGTTCATCAATTTGTTTTAATATTTCTACATACACTGGGAAGCGACCTGAATGGTCATGTCTTACATTGCTGGTGTAGGACTGCGATTGGCACTGCACTTCAACAAGTAGTCTGAAAGAAAACTATTGGCAAGACTTAATCTATTAAGGATAATGCATGTAAAGTGAACTACAATATAAAGGTGTGTTTATTAATTTTATAGAAATCGATTTTTTATTATCAAGTAAAAATTATGTGTATTTGAAAACAATAATCCGAAAAAATTTTTAAACTAGAGAAGTTTTGATACCATTAAAGATGGTCTTTTTACTTAAAAGTACCTGAAAATCAGAATTTTTCTATCGAGAAATCAGCATTCAAGTTCTCTTATTTCCCAAATAGAAAAAAATTCATTTAAAACAAAGCAATTAAAATTCCGATTACTGATTACGTATAGTCGTATTAGCTATTAACATGTTAAATCGAAAGGCTTCTAAATATTTTAGCTCAAAACCAGTTGAATGAGCTTAAATTTTTAAGCCTTAATTATTTGCTTTTCACAACGAAGCTTAAACATACGAAAAGATAAAATGTTGTTACAAAAAGCTACTGTCTTGGATTTCATTCTTTTAACCAGTAGCATCGCTACGGGGAAGGTAAGAGGTGACACCCGTCCATTGGTGAGGTCGAAAGATGTAGTAAAATAAAAGGAATCAGCGTGAATACGCGTTATAACCATAACTAGTGTGATGTTATTGGTCCTCTTTCTTCCCCCCACTGTTGTTGGCCACGTCACTGCTCTAAAATAACACATCATAATAACTCAAAACTAGAAACTACCTATAGATAAATACTTTATAATTTTATTCAAACAAGTGCCTAGGATGACTTCATGTTTTCGTAATACTGCAACTTTATTTCTGTGAATCTCAACATGAAATTGAATAGACAAATCTCTGAAATTGCCCCTTTAAGAAGACGTAAAAATCGATATTTTAAGCTGTCCTGCATCTTTCAAAAATAATTTAAGTGGCAAAACTTAAAACTTTCCATAATTATTTACTAAAAGTTCAGTAGTGGGTACGACGCATTTCGGTTCATTTAAATACTAATTCGAAAATTGAGATGAAATAAATTTGCGACGCCATAAGGTCACGCCAATTTAATTGCGAACACAAATGATTATCGGAAATTGCCTTTAGCATCAAACAAACATGCTTTTAATTTTTTTACCTGGTTTTACCTGCACACCGTCGTAATGGGGATGTTTACAAATGGCTGTGAAAAGTTTTAAGTGAATAATTCCCTTTTGGGGATTTTCGCACAGCGAGGCAGCCAATTTGGATAGCCGATAAAATCAAACCACGGCTTTTCCCTGTAAACCCCGCGAAAAAGATCGGCAGCTCGAAATGAAGGATTCCGCGTTCGAGGCCTATGACGGATTAAGCCGGCAATCCCATAGGCGATAGTGGCGGCTGCAGGAAGATCTTCGCAGTTGGGTGCATCAGAGGATTCCGGGCATTCATCGGGTACGTTTAATGACCTTAATCCTTAATTTATGGGCATTAATTGCATAAAGATTCAGCGAGCCGGCAGAGCAGACACTCCCGCCCCCGCTCTATACTCTGCACCGCGACTGCGTGTCGCAAGGATCGCAGATTAAAATTTCCGCATATTTATCATAGTTCTCGACAACAGGGCAACAAGATACATCAGACTGAATTTCAATTAACTTTCCACAAAGGCGGTATTGGCACAATGGCGGATTCAAGTGCCGCTGTAATAAGCGCAGTCTGAAAGGCCGGGTGCTCTGGAAAATGGGATCCAGATTGGAGAGGGAGTCCTGCCAGTGATTGGCTTAGCCAACTACGCATTAAATAATGGGACGTTTAATAGAAAGGAAATCGCTGCTCCTCTGTGTACCACTTCTTTTAATTTCCTGGTTGTTCGCCTGAATTTTCGCACTAGTGAAAACCTCCCATTCACGGAAATTGTGGTTATTTCTCGCCACTAGACACAAAGGGAGATCATCATTGTCGATGAGCCAATATTCGTTCGTTATGATCCCGCAGCTCCTCAATGGAACTGACTTCCATACACATAAATAGAATTAAAGTGATTGTTTAGACTTCGAAACCGATACTAATCATTAACGACCTTATAGAAACCATAAAATACTGCACTTGTTTCATTTTCGTATCTCTAAAATATGGAAATATCGTGTGAGAACTTTTTCATAGATTTTAGTCTTTCTGTTTTGTAAGGCTAATTTTAGAAACGGTTTAATTTGTCCTTTTAGCTTTTTTAGGGTCATAGAAGGGAAGGAACTAATAGAGATAAAATTCTAAAATTTACTATTGTTATTAATCATGCTTTATTGAACTTAAAAAAACAATTGAAACATTGGTAGAATAGATACAAAAGGTGGGAGCGCCAGCGGGATTATTTTAGCACCTGATGTTATTTCTAGAAGCTTTGAAAAGAGTTCAAAATTTTTAGGAATATTTTCAGGTAGTTGCCGACGCATATTTCGTCGGATCGTTCAACTACATGAGACTAGAGAAAATTACTTCTTCACTTATCAAAATATGTAACAGTCAAAACGAAGAGCTAAATAGTTAAAAGAAAGGTCAAAAAGGTAAAAGTGAAGCATGACGAATCAGTCAGTTTTCGGAATTTTAATTTGAACAATATTTTATATATTTTTGAAAGTATAATCTTTAAGAATATGTAAAAGAACGATGTTTTTGAACCAACAAGGTAGAAACATTCCTTAAAAGCATACAGTATGCATGTTTTAAGGGAAGTTATTGTGTCTTGCACCTATTGGTACCTTAGTGTGTCGTTTTTTTTAAATCCCAATATGTTAATATCATTCCAAAAGGATTCACAGCTCGCTAAAGTTTAAGAATTTTTCATCCTAAATTCCGTTCTTTGGAGAATGCACACAGTTTTGTATTTTCACTAAACTTCTTATAATCGCTGTCTCTATAATCTACCTACAATTATAAATCTATAGTTATAAAATTTCTAAATAAAACAGCCCGTATCACTATTGCACTTAATATAGACAGCGATCTTTAGCTTTTTCTGCCCAAGGACAAATCCCATTGAGTACTGACATCCTAAAATCTTAATATGTTTTTCTAATTTGTTTGTCAATGCGGTGGTTTTGCTTTATCTTATTTAAGAAGAAAATTATGTTAAATCTTCCATGGGAGTTTTAGTTTCCATTTATCACAATTGTTAAAGACTCCTAGTACTTTTACCGACATTTGTTGATTTACATCCTCCATAAATCCCTAATTACTCTTTTAATTGAATTTAAAACCAAATCCAGGTATCGCCACCAATTATCTGAAAATGTCTAAAACAAATACCACTTCCATAATTTCCATAGCAGCAAGCAACAAATTGAATTGTTTGCATCCGAAAGGTGACAATTAATCACGACAGCCAAGGAAGCAGCATGCATGGATGATCCTTTATTATCCTTTTGCTCGGGATTATCCCGGATTCGGTTGCTGCTTAGCAATAAACTAAAGCTGAACCTACATCACAATCACAAGCACTACGGGAATTCAGATAATTTGGGGCTTGCAAGCGATGGCACTTAGGCGCACTTCAGCATCTAGTTTTCTGGGACAGGGTGAACATCAATTGCAATCCTATATGCAAAGTGACGCTACGATGGAAAATGTTTGAAATTCGAGTCTGACATAGGGCACACTCAAAACAGGAGCAGGAGCAGGTGAACTTCCAACCCCATAAAAGTAAAAAGTGCTAACAGATTTTTAGGTTGATTGTAAAATATACTGTCAGAAATGTTTTTTAACAGAAGGAGATTTTTTGCACAAATTTATCCGCGAGAATTTTTGAGAAAGCAAACAATACGAGGGCTACAATACGAATTTTCATGCAAAATGTATGCAGATTTCATGTTGAATTCATACTTTCGGGGTGTCTTGAATAAATGAAAGTATATCACGGAGTACGAAGGGCGCAAAAAACAGCGACAATGCATCAGTGATATTTATTTACTATTTTTATATCTTTGTTTTTATTTTTTTATGCCTGAAAAACTGACGTGTGATGACAGAATTGTCTTAATAATAAAGAGTTCAGTGGTCTGATGGCTACTTAAGCAAAGGATTTATGCAGCAGTATAAAATTTAAAAAATCATTTGAAGCCATAATCATTAATCACAGAATATCTTGAAAATTGAAGTTCATATCTGCTATCACTTGTTTCGAAAGCTATCGAAATGTCGCGCTTGCACTTAGCGATAAAACTAGGGAAAACTACTATTATGGAAAATATCTTGAAGAATATACATTTTTTGAATATTGTGTGATGTATAATTTCTTACATTGTTTCAATAGGTTCCTTAAGTTTACAAAGAAATGTCGTTAAATTAGTGCGCCGCTTCCTAAAAGGAACAATTAATTATAATTAGATTAGGTAGAAATTAAGAAATTTCGATCCAAATGTTAACGAAAAGTGTTTTAACAGTTCGGGTAAAGTTTACGAAATGATTTTAGTCAGGGTGTAATTAAAAAAATAAAAACCCGAATTTGAAATTTCCCACTTTGCCGAGTAAAATGTTTGCCATCCCTGTCATCGGTATTCATTGACACTCAAATGCTAGATCTAGATCTATTTGTACCAAGGCATTGAAAAATTATGGTCAATTTAAAATGCCTCATTTTACTTTGTAAATTTAGTTTTAATATAATTATTATTGCTGTTAAAGGCATGGACGTTTTTTTCTTTTGTTTGGATATTTCTAAAAGAGCTTCTATCAGTGGGAGAATTTTCACATTGTTTATTCTAAAAATTTCACGAATAGTGTTGAAGCATATCCTTTTCTCACATTATAATGATAACTCTAAAATAACGTAATGTACAATAAAATATTTTTTAAATTTTTTTATCACCACACTTTAATTTCTGATTTGTAAGTGTGGTCAAGCAAGCTTTATAAATTATATTTAATGAGGACAATTAAGTTCCACCATAAGAGTTCCTTTTACGTCTTTTTAGCACGGAACACCTTTATTGAGACTTAGAAATTTAATTTCATTCTAGTTATATGCTCTTTACATGCCATATATGCAAATTAAAATTGTAAAATCAATGCCGCAAGTGTGTCCATTATAAGGAACTATAAGGATATGAAAATTCTGAATTTCCAACATTTCGATGTTTTTTTTTCACAGCAACCATTTATTTGCCCATTTAAACTTTATAAATAATAATGCAAGGATTTCTGCGAGTATAGCGAATAAAGTGTGGGACAATCAGCGGCAATTTAGCTGCTAAGAATTATTTAAGACGCTCTGGCGTCAAGAAAAAAGTAAACCATTTGCGCTGACTGCTCCTGACTTTATCGAGTTGGGAAAGAAAAAACAACTACTCTCTTGGAAAAGGGAAGAAAACAGACTTTTGAATGAAAGCATAACAACGTTCTTTCTGTTATTCTTGCTTTACTTCTATTTCTTCTTCCCGCCAGCTTCTTATCTGTTCTATGAACTAATTCAATTTTATTGTGCCGACTTCCCCGGGGAGTCCCTGGTCGTTGTCGGCCATGCTTCTAGGGACAAAGTAATCAGCATTAAGTCAGTGGAGATTATATCACAGCGTTTCCGCTTTGAAGGAAATTTTCTAACAACCTGTAAAACCGAGGCGAGGACGTTGTGCATTCAAGGAACAAGAAGAAGGGAAGGAACTTCTTAAGGAGGCGCCCGGCAGGATTCCGTGTGTTTCTTCGGGCGCCCAGACATAAAGCTCCTTGGCAGAACGTCCTAATTTACTACTTCGAGCCGAAACTCTCAAAGCTCTTTACCCATACTGTGGCTTCTTGGGCCCATCTTAACTTGGCGGTACCTAGACGTACCGCAAACACCTAGAGTTAATCAATAGCAGGTTGCCATGGCGCAAAATTTCCGCCGCTCGACTAAATCCTGAAAGTCGGAACGAAAGTGCAACGACACAATTCAAAGGAACTGACATTTGTCGTAAAACGTGTAAGTGCAGCCCCTAGGGGAATTTATTTCTGAGAAAAATTTTACCGTCTTTTTTGTACTAAAGAAGTAATCATTCTCGAAAAGGCGACAAAATGGGACCGAAGAAAGGAAAGGGCAAGAAGCAGGAAGCTAATACGACACCAGTGATGGACAGGGACTACTACGAGAGGATCATTACCGACCTTAACAATAAATTAGCACGCCTCCGGAGCCGCGCTGCCAAATTGGAAGGAGGCTATGAAGAATTCACAGAAAAGATGCACCAACTCGAGGAGGACAAGGCGGATGTGGGCAAGTACCAAGAGAGGCAGATTGAATTGAAAAGGGCTGCTATTCAGAAACTGGACAAACGTCTTGCGGACTTGACCAAGGTAATGGAGGAAGAGAGCAAAGCATCTGCGAGCAAGATCAAAGAATGGCAGAACAAGTATAAGGGGATGTACGATCAATTAAGTTCCGAAATAAAGTTACTCAATGGGAAACTTGCTTCTTTGGAGGAGTTCCGATTGCAAAGGACGGACCTGCTTGCGAAATTCGAAGAGCAAGAAATTCACATGGAAGAAGAAAGGTGCCAACAAGAGGAGCAACTACAAGAAATGGAAAAACAGGCTATTATTGAAAAGGACGAGCTCAAAAAAGACGTCGATGCAAAACTTCATCAACTCTCCGAAGAGTTTACTAAGTCTAGTGAGATTAGGGTTGCTGGTTATACGCGGAGACTCATCAGAGAAAATATAGCTCTAAACAGGGAAATGGACCGAATGATACAGATTCAAATAAAAATGGAACAAGAAAGTAATCGTATTAAGAATGAAGCGGTTGAAAAGGAACAAGTCTATAATAGTTCTGAGACAATAAAGCAACGTATGTTGAAGACGTGCGAAAATCAAATCGGGATCATCAATAAGCTTACCATTCAGTACGATGTTTTACAAGCTAAGTATGAAAAGGCGGCTCACTATAAAAAGATGTACGAAGCATCGCTGAAACGAGACGTTTGTCAGCACTTTAGCTACAATGAAATGAGTAAGAAGATCAGGATCTACGCACGACGAGTCGAAATGCTCAAGGCCGATAAGCAGAAGCTCATCGCATTCCATCAAAAGCACGAAAATGAAATAATCCGTCTAAATCAGATCTTAAAAACAATCAAATATACGGTGCAATCTGCCTTGGAGAAGGAGAATGGTTTTAAAGAAGATCTAGAATTGAGAGCAGAACGGCGAAAACAGCTTCAGAGAGAACTGATGCATATTCTTACCACCGATGCTGACGAGCTAGCATTTACACCAAGCAGACCATCTATCACCAGTGAAAAAATTTATAGGCCTGGAAGTGCTGGTCTTATGCCAAAGAAAACTGCATCTCTTCTAGAGCTATTCAAACGGGAGGCCAAGAAAATTGTCGCTGCTGAAATAATTTCTCCATCAAAGTCTGACATTCAAATAAGACCGAAACCACTAGAATTTGGCGAAGACACTCTTGTTGATGTCCAAAGTGCATCTACCCCTATGTTTTCGGCTGTATTCCATGAGGAAGAAGAACTTCCTTTAGAAGAGTTGATTGATGCGCAAAAGGAAGGTGAGACTGCCTTAATGGAAGCGGACTTTTTGACAGAAAAATCTGAAGAAATCCAATCTGTCCAAGAAATCCAACCTGTCGAAGAGATAGGAGACCATATAAAATCGTCACAAAAGGATGAAATTTCAACTGAAGCTGGTGAGAACGATTTGGTTGAAAACAAATACCGTGGTACTGACGAAGATTAATTAACAACAGTTGTTTATCTTAGTATAGATATATTTTGTGTCTAAAATTACTTGGTATTTGCTTGCGTTGTGTTAACAACATTTACTAATATGTTGAGAAAGATTAAAGGTGTTTTCCTATAAATAAGGTCCCCTGGACATTGTAAGAATTTTCACGATGAAATTTAAAAAGATGGTAATCTTTTGGATTAGATAGTCCTAATTCTTTTAGCTTACCATTACTTTTCCCTTGATTTAGAAAACAATTATAAGAACAAAATTTAAAAGCTTCCGTTTAATGAAGAATTCTTAAATAAAGAGATAAAAAAAATGACATATTCAAAAAGCAAAGCTATTGTTATATTCATTAAATAAAACAGGTAAGAATAGCCAACCCTTCCTGTTTCACTGATACCATCATCCGAGACTTTAACCCTATTAGCTAAAAGCATTTTGTTTTTTTTAAAATTAATTTACTAATACGTCGTCGCTGTTAACTCTGGCGAGTTTGGGTAAAGGTGAACCCATACTGCGATTTTTTGACTCTTTTTTAGCCTGGTAGTGCCTAGATGTGCCGCATAGAATTTCAATAAATCAATACCAGGTTGCTATGGTTGATTAAATTCTGAAAATCGAAATGACAGTATAGGGACTTTTTCGCGCATACCAAGAAGCTTGCATTAGTTGTAAAACGCAGTTCAGATTGAAAAGATATTTATTTTTTAAGTAAAAATTTTACAGTTATTTTTGGTGGTGCAAAACAAGTTACTTTTAGAAAACCTACACAATGGGGCCAAAGAAAAAGGCAGGCAAGGAGAAGGATAAGGACAAAACGGAAGTTACTGAACTGACAGAAGTGGAAAGGACTTTCTACGAACTTACCATTAATGACCTCAACAATAAAATAACACGCCTCCGGGCCCATGTTTCCACAATGGAATCGAGTTCTGAAGATATGACGGAAAAGATGCGCCAGCTCATCGAGGATAGAACGGACTCGACTGCAAACCAAGATAGAATGCTTGCTGAACATACAGACATGATAAGGGAGATGAATGAACGTCTTGACGAGCTCGACAAAGTGAGGCAAGAGAAAAATGAGCAATCTCAGAATAAGATCAAAGAATGGGAAACCAGGTACAAGGCCATGCTTGAACAATTAACATGCGAAATAAAGTTACTCAACGGAAAACTTACTTCTTTAGAAACCTTCAGAGTGGAAAGATCCGAGTTGCTAATGAGATACGACGAGCAGGAAGCTCAGATGAAGGAGCGAAGGCGATTGCAAGAGGAGAAAATTCAAGAGATGCAAGAACAGGCTATCATTGAAAAGGATCAAATCAAAAAGGATGTCGAAGTGAAACTTCTTCAACAATTAAACTTAACTAAATCCAATGAAAACCGAATCGCTGAATATACGCAAAGACTTATCAGGGAAAATATAGCTCTCAATAAAGAAATGGACTTAATGATACAAACTCAAATAAGAATGAACAAAGAAAATAAAAATATGAAGAAACGGGCAGCAGATATTGAACAGTTCTATCGAGATTCTGAGAAAGTAAAACAACTTATGGTGAAGAAGTGTCAGAATCAAATCCAAATTATCGAGAAACTTACCGACGAGTACGAGTACTTACGTTCCAGACTCAATAAAATTATGCATTACAAGAAATTGTATGAAGCATCTCTTAAGCGAGATATCTGTGAGCGCTTCAGCTACAACGAAATGAGCAAGAAATTGAGAATTTTTGCGCAGAGGGTCGAGATGCTCAAATCTGATAAACAGAAGCTCATTTCATTCCATCAGAAGCACGAAGATGAAATAAGACGTTTAAGTGATATTTTAAAGAAAATTAAATATACACTTCAATCTGCCATACGTGGGGAGACCTGCACTGAAGACCATCCAGAGTTTAGAGCAGCACAAAGAAAAACTCTCCTTCCTGATTTGATGGAAATCTTTTCCACTTACGACGAACAAGTAGCATTCACACCAAGTAGATCAACAATCTCCAGTGACAAGGTATGCCGAGTTCCGGCTGCAGGTCTTATGCCAAAGCAGGCCGCATCTCTTCTAGAACTCTTCAAAAGGGAAGCAAAGAAAATTTCCTCTGCTGAACTAATTTCTCCTGCCTTCAAGCCCAAAATATTAGACGGTCGAATAACGCCAAAACCACGGTTTATAGAAGATACGATCATCGATGTCCAAAGTGGAACTACTCTTGAATTTTCAACAGGAGCTCCTGAAGAAGAAGCTCCTCCAGAAGAAGGACTAGAAGATGATCAGGAGGACTATGGGGAATCTTCGTCTGCAGAGAGTGTTGTGAAATCACCTTCAAAGACTGAACAACCTCCAGCTGTCGAAAAGCCCCCAGAGCCGGCAAAAGAAGAAAAGAAAGATATTCCTCCTGAAATGAAAGAATCCGCCTTCACTGTACGTACCGGATTTGGGGAGGAGGAAGGAGAAGAAGAAAATCTATCCTACACGGACGCTCTCATCGAAGCTGAAGAAGAAGAGGAAGAAGCAGCCTACTTTATTTATTGAAATCTTTTTTCGTTCGCATGCTTGAATATCCTTCATGTGTGAATATGAATTAGTTTTTCTTCGTCTTCTTTTTTCATTGCGTTTCGTCTGGCATTACAATGATACTAAATATTTAATGTTAATGTTAATATTCCAACATGTAATAAAGAATGTAAAGCTTCTGGGAAAAGATTTTATCATTCCTCTGTTGTATGTGATGCATTTTATAGTTAGATCAATTTTATAGTTAGATTGACTCACTTGGTTTTTGTTTAATAATAGCAATAAAGTCACTCTTTTCATTATTTTTTATTGAACAAGCCATTGATTTGATGGATTTAGTCAGTACATATAGGACTCTTTTTAATCTAGAAAACACCAAATTGTCAAATCACTGACGAATAGCATAAAAGTTACAATCACCGCCACAATTATAGTGGTAAGCTTTCCAAATTTACTCTGGAATTAATTTATTTGCATCAAAAACAGAACGACAGGGACCACAGCTCACTAATTTCCCGAAAGCCCATTTCAGATAGACGTGTTATCATATTTTTTGAACACTTTTATTGTACCCTTCTAGCGGAATACTCTCTGCCATTAATCGGTTCCGTGGTAAGCCAATCATGTTATTAAAACTAGTTGAATTTGTCGTAGTCGGGGTATTGTTTGTTCCCTTTATCATTTCTGTGATACAACAACAACAACCACTAAGTAATTTATTATATGTTATTATGTCATTAGTAGAACGTTGATCCGTTTTTTTCTTGAGCCCCATATTGCAAAACTCTTTGTTCTTAAATTTTGCGACATAAGCAGCTGCTCCTTTTTACCTCTCGGCTTCTATTTCACAAAATTCGCTTTTTAAAATCAATTAACCGTAGAGAGCCTCCGATTTTTACGTTTACGTCTTTGTAACATTAAAAACCAATTTAACAAAAGCAATGAGCTCTTCTAACATTTCTCTTCCAATTTTGCAAAATATTGTCTATTGATTGTTTCATTATGATTTCACTCTAAGGAAATTTAAAATATTTTCGCGAGAACTTCGATTAGAATGCCTTCCATACAGAAAAATTAGATTTAATGGTTTCCAGATTATTCTTCATATTTCTGGAATTATTGGTACTTTCACATTTCAAAAATGTATCATGTTCTGTTTTTCCATCTTCGATGATAGCAGAAAAGAAAGACTTGCCTTTGCAGACCTTAGTAGAGCATATAACATTTGATATTTGTGGTTATTTCATATTTCCACACGTTGCACGCAAAACAAAGACAAAAACAAGCGACATTCTAATAAAATGGTTCGGTAATAATAGTGATATATATGCTTATCAATGCGCCACAAGGCATTGTTCTGGGAAAATTTTGCTTAATGCTGAGTATTTTTCTGGAATGGCTTTTAGTTGGTAAAGATTTCGCTTGCAATTTTGTGTCATATAACAAATATAATATTTCTGTTCTGTAGCCGGATCAAATTTTTCTTATTTTGTTGTGTATTTGAAACATTACTGAAATTTCGAACTCGTATAGTACTGATACTTATTGTAACATACTGTAAAAATAATATTTAAGAGTTAAATTAAAAATGTATATCCAGAAGTATAAATATATTTATTTCGTACTTAGTTTAAACTATTCATTTAATTTAATTTGGCAAAAACTGAAATTAAACTGTCTTTGCACGTACACAAGAATATTTGTTCCTACTTTTTATATTCGCCATAAATCTTCAAAATTGAAAAGAAAATTGACTTCGGTAATATAGTACGAATAAATTAAATGCCATAGCCTGCTATATTTTAAGTTGTGTAAAGCCACTAGTAGCAATCAATGCCCAGAGGCTGTTGAACAGGAGCAATCGATTATTTATAAAAAATTAAACACATTACAAAGCAATTATCGCCACATCTGTAAAAATACACAACCGGGTATTATGCCCAAGCACACCACCTCTATGTGGCAACTCCCAGCAAACCACATTTATTGAATCATTGGCCATCAATTACAGGGACCAGCTGTTGAAACAGAACAATGTGGAAAGGACGCGTCAGATACCTGGGAGTGTCTGTACGGGCCCGGTGTACTAAAGTCTAGTAAAACATCAATTGACAAAAGTGATGTTGTAACAGAGATTGGCCCAGGATGCCGGTGCGGCTGTATAGTACACCTGGGCGCCTCAAAACCACGTCGGATGCTAGCGTCATCTGCACAAAGCTGCCCAGGACGCTCGTTCTGGCTGATTCAGGTGAAAATTATTATGACTACCCTCATTTCAGGCAATTTTACTTAATGATATGACAAATAGGCCGATGGAAACCATCACGTCCATCTCAAGGTAGACTTCTTCCGCTTGCCGTGCTCAACGCAATACGTGAAAATAAGGGACGGAGACTCCCTGGCTTCCAATTTAATATCCGAAAACATCGGAAACTCGAAAGTTCATCTAGAGCCGGTCGTATCTACAGGATCACAAATTCTCGTGGAGTTCTTCTCGGACGAGATTGCCTCTATGGATGGATCCTGCAACGGAGGCTTTCTAGCGCATGTTCAACAAATAGGTAAGCACAAGCAAGAGTAAGTTAAACGTAGCTCGCATGATGTTATGCAACTTTAATTTGTCGTTCCGTTCCGATTTGTGTTGTTATTCAGTAGATTTGTTAAATATTACTTTAAAGCAAACTTATTAAACATTTAAATTGTTTTTAATAACAAGCCAAATCTAGCACACTTTTTATAATGAATATAAGTTGAAATTAATATAAATTATTAAGTCAAATTTGATATATTAGAATATTCGGAACTGGGAGCATAAGGCAGCCCACGTTTTTGATCGCGTAATTATCACATAAAGTTTGCGAAATATAAATTTTCTAGAATTCTCAAGAATTCACTATACACAGTAAACAAGTGGTGAGATTTTTTGAAAAAGCGCATATTCCATAAATGCACAAAATTTATGAAGATACGAATTAAATGCAGGTATTTATAAATGTGATGGTAATGTAAATAATTTTCAATTTGCTGAATCTATCGATTCCATTCCACCTCGCAAAGTGTTCTTTAAAACTCAGCAAACTATTTAAACTAAAATTTTAGAAAAATGTGTAAGAAGTTGTTGAATTTTCATCAATTAAAGTAGATAGCCAGATACGCAAAAGACCTAAAATCAAAAACTTAGAAATTGTTATTTTGAAAAATAGTGTATTTATTTAAAGCATTTTTTGCTCCCACTTTGGATTTAAAAAATACGTATTCAAATGTAAATGATATTACCGCTTCAAAAATATTGAAAATGCTTATTTTTGACTTTTTTTGGAAAAATAACAAAAATAATTGTAAGAAGGATTTATTCCACAAGTATAAAAGTACATTGTTGACTTTTTTTGTGAAAGTAAGTTCACCTTTAGACCTAGAGCAAAGTATATTTATTTTCTATATATCACTTAATAAAGAAATATATGTACATAGACCTACAATATGTAGAATATTAAGAAAATAAAAAAAATGAAATAGCTTCTTTTTTATCAATAATCTAGAAAAAATTGGCTTTCTCCAAGCAAAATTGTTCTCTAAGAAAGATAACTAAAATTATAGCAAAAAAAACGTTAAAATAAAAATATGCCCTATAGAGAGAAATAGCGATAGCGAGTCTCAGTCTTGGTCTGTTTTTGCGTGAACCAGGAATTCTGCACGTGGTGCCATTGTCCACCATCATGTATAACTAGATATCGTCTCGTTTGTCCATTTTGGCGCAATTTTAGATTTTCGACGCGGGACGTGATAAGCAAGGCTAAGGTCTGCTTTGCACTTTCTGCAAGACCGAGGCCAAGACCAATTCTATGTAACTATATACTAAAATGCAAGACCAAGATCACGACTGCAAGACCAAGACTGAATCTCGCTCATAATGAGAAATAGTAATCAATGTAGGTCTTGTGCAATACAATTTGATGTGAAATTAAGTGAAGTGAGTGAAAAAGATAATTTGTCTTAAGTCTTGTACTATCTATCCTATCTATCGTTAAGATGGTTGTTATCCATTTTTACTTTATTAAAAATAATTATTGCCGTGATTATGAATAGTATTTTCTTACATTTTTGTAACTATTTTTACATATCATAATGATACCAGTGGTTTTTCGATGTGTTATTTATTTACACAACTTTTGTTTTAAAATTGTTGAGATTTCGACAATTCTCAGGAAAATCTTGCAGGTAAAGGGATATTTCGTTAAAGTTAATTTTAGTTGCTACCTTAAGCAGGTGTGAGAACATCATTTTATTGACCAGCACAATAAATCACGTTACAGAGTATTACAAGCATTGGCATGTAAACGACGAGATAGTGGACAGTTTTGCCGCCCTTAAAAACAATTCCAGCAAACAAACGCTGTAATTAACTTTATAATGAGCACGACTAATTAGCATGAACACGTCGGACAAAGGCTGTACACGCATAAATAACGCATGGTAACATCAATTCACCAACTTCGTGTGTCGTATTGACAACGATACGGCACGGTACGGCACCCTTCTATGCGATTTATTAATTTTGTGATATGCAAGTAATAATCGTTACCGGATCGTTACGCATCCTAGTCCGTGTCGTGTCGCAGACCTTTCTTTTATGCCCTTTGTGTTCTTTCCCCCGATATTGCTCGTAAAATTGGTAATGGGGTCGCAATAAATAGCATCCCAGCAATTTCAACCTTCGAACAATGGGAGCCTTTGTCCAAGGCATCTGCACTTATTTTCCGATACAAGCTCTGGGTCGAACCTTTTTATATTAAATTCAGATTCTCAATTCCTTCAAAGGTTACTCATTACTTTATAATGAGGCCGTGCTTTGCCAGTTTCCCTCTTTTGTTCGTCAGTTCTGGAGCATCCGTGATTACAGAAAGTAGTAAAATTAAGATAGATTAAGTGCTAAGGCTGTATTGAATATTGCGCTCTGGAGCCAATTTTTATTATATCGGTTTATACGTATTTTACAATTTTACAATTTGTAACTCCTAGGAAATACTGTTATAGCTCATATATCGAACTTTTAAACAGCATATGTACCTAAAGTGCCCAGAATATATTAAAGATTTAAGTATTCATATTTGTTTAAACACTTTACACGTTTTCTGCCACCTTCGGATTCCAACTATTCCTGGAAGTGAGAAAACTTTATTATATATTTACATGAAGTCGGATATAGAATAAAGCAGCTACCAACAGGGATTTTAATTCAACATACTTACTAATATAAGGGTGTTTTACATAGCCTGATATTCCCGCATGTTTTGTCAGTTTTATTGCAGATACCTGTAATGGAGCTGCCATACGTCAGTGGAATGGAATACCTTTCCAGGAAATAACTCTAGATAACTTTCATATAATTACCACATGCTTATCTTGTCGACCTATTCGCAATTTGGATATTACACCACAGATTGGCGAAATATTATAAGTTCATAATAATAACGCTTAAATCAATTTTAGTACGTAGTTGACAAACAACTATGGCAAAATATCTGGACATTTATCTGCCAATTATGAACATGATAACGTGAATTGCTAAAATGAGGGCAATTTGCTAATATGAGGTCAAATTTTACATCGCTCTGCAAACATAAAAATCGACTATCACCTTTTTATTAAACTTTAACATTGAATACATTGTATTTGATTCATGGTGTGGTATTTAAAAATAAGTTTCAAAATTTTAAGCAATAAATTAATTAATAGAGTTAATTTTACTTTAATAAATTGCAACTTACTGAATTTTATGGAAATTTAATGTCGTTCATATTGCATAGAATGTAAAAAAAGCTTTAAACATAATGTTACTTTAGATTCCTCACAAATAATGTAATTAGTTTTATTTCTTCCGAAGTTAAATTTACGTTTAGGAGAAATATATTTTGCAAACAGACAGGTATATTCGGGTTAGAGAATTGAAGCCTACACCCTGAATTCGAATAAAAAAGCGTTTAGTATTGTTTGAACACTAAAAATGGTGTTTTAAGTCCAGTTTCAACGATTTTTAATTTTGTAGTAGCTTTCGATTATAACTTAATCCTAATTTTTATGGTATAACTGACTGGAAGTTGTAGCCTGCAATCGTGAAAAAGGTTTCAAACGGTACTGTTAGTATAATATTAGATATATATACGTCATGTCTTAAGTCACGTATCACGAATGACGAATATGTATAATCTGTGACGATCCACTAAGTCAGATTTCTGACCATGAAATAATTTTCCAAAAAATCAAGTAGATAGTTTTTGTTTTCATCATACACTTTCTTTTCAGTATTAACGTAGATTAACAAATGTTAATGTTCGCAACTGAAGTAGTACGTAGTTGGAGTACCTCCTGTTTACTTGTTATGCCAGCCAGGCTTAATGTTTATATTAAAAAATGCACTAATAAATTTATGTTATATTGTTTTATATGTGCTTATTAATGATTGAAACAATGATTATCAACTGCTTGCAAAGGATTAAAGTCCAAACAATTCTCACTATTGCTGACAGTTCATTAAAAAAAAACTAAACTTTTGTTACACATTTTACTTAAAACTATTATTTTTCTGGTTCTTCTGAACTATAGTCTTAAAATGCAAAAAATTCTTAAATGGATTTACATAGTTTTGTTTTACTCTATGACTTGCAGAAAACCAAAATGTGACGTACATAACAAGCAGAGCAATCACTCAGAGGCCCCAAATGGGCAGGAGGATCACAATGGTACATATCGCAGCAGTGGTATTCGCGAGCATAATTATTATAATAAGCGTACTTTTAGGTACTTAGCTCTAAATTTATGGGTTATTAATGAGCTAAAGGCGATTCTCACTGGCTTTCTTATCTTCCAGGAGCGCAGTACATTCTTCGGTACAGAAAATACCACTTAACAGCAAGTCGGGGCGAACCAGATTCGCCAATTCACACCCCGCGGGCGTCCCTTGGCTCCTTGCACCGGCCGTCGTCGCCGCCTTCTAGAGCCATGTCAACGACAACATTGTTATCTGAAGTAATATACTTGGTGAAGATACGACCGAGGGGCCGCATGAAACATTCTATCTTAAGGGAAAGTATCGACGCAGAAGCTCTCGTCAAGGAGACCGAGCTGAATGACGAAGTCGAGGCCGAGCGAATAAAGTAGTAATTATTTGTCCTTCAGGATGAGTTAAGAAGTGAATGGTTGCTTCTTTCCAGTCCCGGCCCTGACTCTGGGAGCACCGGAAGTGTCCATACATTAACCAATGAGACAGCTAACGACGGTTCCAGCAACATAATCGAGAAGGAGACGTCTTCGCTGGTACTTAACGAAAACGAATCGCCCCATTTGCATCGGAGTGTCTCGAGCGTTAATTGCGCCAATTCCACCGATACACCGTTCCCGAAAAGGAAGCACCGTGTCGTCGACAGAAACAGCAAGTGTTCCACAGACACAACCAAGTCTAGTCTGCTGAACGATCTTAAGGAGGACGAGACCGAAACCGACGCCGAGTCCTTAAAACGGGTTCGGTCTCAGAGGCGTTTTTTAAGTGTGAGCAACACCACTTTGACCAATGTAAGTTTAACAGCGATGCTTCTACTTAAGTGTAAGAAGTTTTAATTGCGATTATAAATCAAACAAAGGAAAATCCTCATTAACTTTTACCTAGTAACATCGACACTATTAACGAAAAAAATATATAATTGCATAACAAAAACGAGTAAAGTTTGAAATAGGGCGAGATAAGTGAATAGCACTTTGTCAAACTTTGTTGATTTTGCATGATAAACCTTCAAAATACAGTACCACGATATTTTTTTATTCAAACCTATCTTTATCAACTGTGTTTTATTAATGTTATAAAAACGGTACAAAAAACCGAAAGTTTAAAATTTTAACTATAACCTTATTGGTAATTTAAACGGCCAGCAATTTTAACTCAAACATAATTCAATGTAATAATTATTCAAATTCCACGCATATGAATATGAGGGAGAACACTGCAAAGGTAGTCTCATATAAGCTTTTGAAACATCTGCCACATGACTGACGTTGTACTCTTATGGCTGAAATTCGGTGAGGCATGAGTTTAAAACATAGGCTATATGAATGTTGAGCTCTTCTTGTCCGGAATATCTTTTTTTTATCGAGAACTACTTTTTCATAGTTGCTACGGCATCACTCAGCTTTCGTGCTGAATATTTTTATTTAATTATTTAAGTACATGTTGAGGTTGGTCAAAACGTTAAAATTGTTGACGATGTTATTTGTTATAACTTTCATATGAATTTAACAATTTGTCAAAAGTAAAATTTATAATATGTAATCAATTTACTAGTTAGTTGTGATTACCATGCTATCATGGGAAAATGACTACTAATTAACTTTGTTGGTGTATTGTTATTAATTTGCCACATATATTAATTTTTGGTACGTCTCATTTTATTACCATACAGTTTAAATTTGTAATGGAACCACTTGCCGTCCGTTTTTTTTTAACAGTTTTTGAACGTAAGTGTGTACTTTAAAATAAAAGCATCCCACTCTTAAATCAAGACAATGATTTTTTATAAATTATATTATTATATGTGTTATTTTAATAAAATAACAACTAATTGGAAAATTATTAGTTTTCTAATAATTTTCCAATTATTTTTTATTTTATTATTTTATTGCATTCTCTCTAATATAACATTGTTAATATTAGAAAGCAAATACACTTTTCTAAATACTAAGTAAATATATGATAAAAATGTCTTAATTATGATAATCAATTATCAATCAAAACTAAAGCAGAGAATTTTTGGAGTGGAAAAAATGAATTAGTATTTCTGTATATTTATATATTTATTTAACTAATTAAAAGCTTGTTTTTTTTTTTATTTTCTATAATTAATCTTTTATATTCCTATTTGAACTGTGTATAAAAAGTAAAAAATTATTTCATTATTGCTATTATTGATTTGTATTAACCGAAGTAAACAATAACTGATATTATTTATTCTAGAATGAAAAATTATATTTAATTTTTAAATCTAACTAGTACTGTAGATTTGTAGATCCTATTTCACAATGAAAGATCTATAATTTCTTTTTACGTAAAAAACAGACAAAAGATATAGTTTAACATGAGTAAATATAAACAATATAAACTTTAAAAATAAATTCTAGAAGGGATTTCATTATCGACTTTTATTGAAAATTAGATGTTTATAAAAGCGTATAAAGTAATTTTATATGGTTATTGTTTACAAAGAACTATTTTAATAAAATATTCTAAAACTCAAATATAATGAAAGTCGTGGAACTTACAGAACCAAATTAATAAACTTTGTTTAATTTTTCTAGGGCTGTTACTCTCCAGCTGCTAGCATCATAAGTACGGCGACAATTCGTACAACTAACCAGAAGGAAAGCAAGGAGAAGCAAAATCGTCAAAAGCTACTATCCAGACCAGATTCAGATTTTTCTCTTGCTAACCAATCAGAGGACCTAGAGTTAGACTACTACGACTACAATGTCGTTAATGCCGGTGCAGCACCCGGTTCGTACTTAGGTATGGATCCAGCATATTTAGTTTGGATTCCACCTTTGGATGATGGAAATATAATAAGTGAAATTGAAGGTGGCGTTGAACCACATTATGAGGAAATCTTGCCGAATTACAAAGACGTTGATCCTGGCAGTAATACTGAAACTCCGATTGATGAAGCTCCGGAACCTCCACCCATGAACTTCAAGAGACAGAGTGTTGTTCAAGAAACAGAAAATCCGAAATCTACATTGATACAGAAGACGCTCGTTGCAGCGTTACTGAAGGAAGACTCGCCAAAATTAAACAGTCGTCGATCTTCAATATCTTCTAACTTATCTGCGCGATATTCTAGCACAGATAATATACAGCTTGTAGAGTTAAGTGGAAAGGGGAGTAAGATTCAACCAAAGATTCATGCCCGAAAGAATAGCGACACCGAGAAAGAAACGGCTGTTGTTAAATCGCCAAGCGATTTGCAGGAGTATTACGAACTGGATGACATTCAGTTCGCTGACGAAGATGATAGCAACGAATCTGACAACAGTAAGACAAGTAAAACAAGAACTATAAAAATTAATAGAGGATATCAGCTCAAGACGTAGACATTCTGTAGACCATAATAAACTACATATGAACACAAAAACGGGTTGGTACAGTTTCATATCAGACGAAATTTATCGTAACGTAACGTGTAGAATAGACTTTTATAAAATTAAACAAATCAAACTGCAGCAAATCCCTCTCTGTTATTTTTCATATATCTGGAAAAAACATTTTTTTTATTGTAAGTGCATGTTAATTTCCATTTTATTTCTCCAATTTTAGTAAAATTACAAATATTCTTGCGATTTCCCACTTAGAAGTAATGAGCCATAACAAGGTATGGATATTGAAAGATTTATCAACTCCACTTGTATCAGTTTAGTAGTTTTACTCATATATCCATATTGTCTAATAAATATTTATTTAAAACTAGGGATGCAGGTTGTTCGAATTTCAAATCAAGAAATACATGAATATGAAACTTTTGGAGCCAAATCTTCTTGAAGTAAATTGTGCTTCAATTTCTATTAAGGCTTTTATTCAGTTCATGCGGTTCTAACTTTATTTTCGAAACAATTTTGAAAATTGCAAAAAGTACTACTATGTCCTTTTTTTCTAAGATGTTCTCATTGCAATATTTTTTTTTATAAAATAGTATATAAAAAGAACTATCCTTCACATGGTTTTAGTTCGATATTGCATCAAATTTTCTCAATTCGGTTTATTACTCCAGATTTAGGAAATGTTAAACCGAAACATGTGGAGAAGCGCATTAAATCTGGTGAACAAGGTGAACCGTATGTTGAAGGGGAAAACATTGTTATTAAATTGATAAATATTAAATTTCATAGTAGAGCCATGTGCTATTGATTTCATTACAAATTAATCGCCTTAAAGTTTTAATTGCTATGGGTTTAATAAAGCTGAAATAAAGCTCCACCTTAGAATTGAATTTAAAAATCATTGCCTCTGTTATTATTTATTAATTAAATAAATTAATATTTGTGCAATAACCATCTCCATACAATATGCGAGAAGAAAAGACCTTAAACCTTTTCAAAAGGTAAAATCCACTTAATGAGTAAAATTTCTATAAGTAAATCGTAATCAAGAATTACAAAGGACACATTGATTTTCCTAAAGGATGATTGTTTTTCCTTTTTGTGGCGCCCACAAATACAATTGGTGCTTTCTCAAAATATCCAAATCTCAAATTTCTACCCGAGACCTTGAACTTTATACGTCTCTGGTTTTTCCCGGTTACCATTTAGATCGCAAACAAGTTCTTCTATTAAAGCACTTCCAAAGATCGATGAAAACTTTAATCACCATTAAAGTGTATTTCAAAATTTGTTAAAAGCCTGAAAAAGTTAGAAGTCTCAAACGGAAATCCGCTCCGCAATAAATGCTATTATTTAAGAATCTTAATATAAGATTAAATTTTTACATACTATACGAAGTCACACGATGCTATGATGACGGCTCCACTGCAATATAGAATTTTTATTTTAAAGGCCCTCAATATACACATCTAACTAAATTGATCAATAATCGTCACATAAAAAAACAAAAAACAAGACAAAGACCACAAAGAAAAAAAAACCAAAGATTTTCGTTTAAAATTGTAATAATGAAATCTATCAAATTTTTGTTACTTTAAGTACTTATATTCGAACAATCTTTATAAATCCATCGTCTTGACAACATCGACTTATGTGGAAATATTCTTCAAAACTGCATTCATACTTTCAGCAAAAGAATTTTAGAAAATTGATTTATAAAATTTTGTAAAATTACAACAAACTTACTAAATATATTTTATGTAAACAACTAATATAATTTCTATTCAAATCAAGAATTATACGTTCGTATACCACTTCTTTTTGTGAAGTATACTAATTAAAAAGATTAGCACACTTCACTAATTAATTTGAAGCAATTAGAAAGTCTTACACCGGTGAAGATGTAAATTAACTTTAAGGTGAATGTGAGTGCAATAATATGATTTAGTAAATTTAACCGAATAATCAAAATTTCGTTCTTAGCCGATGTATTTCGCGGACAAATACCAAGAGAGACTGAAACAAAGATTGTTGGTTAACTACAATATTATTCACATGTTGATTTAGTATTACGAGACACTTAGCTGCAGCTACAGTCGTATGTAATTGTATGGAGTTATTTAAAAGCTGCATTGATTAAGGCGTGCGTGCATTATATATATTTATATGATTTGTATAAAGGCAGCGGGTGACGTGCTCTCCGAGCAAGAAATAAATTCAAAAAGATGAAAATCAAATTGCTACTCCATGTACGTATGTGTTTGTATATTTAGACTTAAGGACGGTGACACACTATGGATGTATCGAAATTTTTCTTATTGTTCACACTTTTTTAGGAGTTTTCTAGATGCAATTTGATATAATTGATTGGAATTTGATTTATCTACTTCTTGTTACTCTAGTCAAGCAACTGTAGCCGTGTAAGTTTTAAACTGTAATTTATTGTTAAGAAAATATAGTAATGGCAAGTAATAATGGAAGTGGCGTTTTTCTGAAATCCTAGTAGTATGATATTTTCGGTGTATTTGTCACAGATTTCAACTCCCTCATACAATACAAGCCCAGCAAAAGGTTTATTTACATTTATAAGAAAAAATTGTCGTTCTTCTTTCAATGCATACCCCAGCATTAACGTTTTTTCGCTTGTATAACATCCAGGCTGTAAAAATTGCCCGACTTTAAACTTAGAACTAAACTAGTGCTTCAAAACACTGAAATAGTTTTGATTGTTTTGGGCAGAGGAGAAGAGAAATATCAAATGCCCCACTCTTTATGCGCTCTCTCTCTCTCATGCTTCGAGGCAAAAATCAACGCTACTGCTTCTTTCTGAGACTTGGTTACGAAATGCAGACAAAAGTGATATACCTAATTTTGATTTGGTAGTGAAATTCAAACGCTCAGAGGTCAAAGCTGGCAAAGTTGCCATCTACCATAACTTTACTGATACAACTGCGGTCACTCCTTACATAGTTTTCACAACAAAACAAATGGAGGCTATGCCTCTGAATATGACAGCAGTGGGGGAATGACGTAACACGCTACGGTAGGGTTTGTAAAGGCCAATTGGGTAAGAAAAAAAACAGCAGAGTTATCACGACATCATGACGACCAATTTATCCCTCGAATTTTAAAGATTGTGCATTGTTTGCCGACATATATAAATTAACTTACTTTCTTGAAGTGTATTACTCCTTTTGTTCCTCGATTTTCTGAGTCAGATTGGGGAACAAAAGAAGTGCGCATCTTGCCAAGCGGCCCGGCGGGACGCCGCTGATGCGCAGCGAGGAGGTCAGCCCCCCCCCCCCCCCCCCCCCCCCAAATTCTGATCCGAGCAAATATGCCCGATTTGGGAGCACTGAGCAGCAATAACTCTCCGTAACGAGAATGCCTCAGACGACAAGTTCTGTTGAATTGGCTTCCGGTATGGACCCAGCAGGAATGGAGGAGGATACAGCTACCTTCTCACAGAGTAACGGTGGTCATTACGGTGCCGCGCAAGAACTGCAATTTCAACGAACCCGAAGACAACGATGCCTAACGGGATCAGCATCTCACATGTCATCCCTAGCTCTTTACATCAGCGGCTTCGGCTTGGAGGTAGTGTGACTAATTTAGACAAAGGTGACCTCCAGTGGATCGCAGTGAAAAGAAAACAATCTTGTGGAAGGATGCCCTCTGCCCCGAGTTCATCCAACAAGATAGGAGGCGACAGAGGAAACCGATTTGATGGACCCCCCTTGGAGGACGCCATTCCAGCCGAGTCAGTGAGACAACAACCTAATTTTAATTTTGATAATGATTCTAGTTTTACTTACCATAACAGTTCTATGAATTTTAACCTTAAATCTATTGCTTTTCGAAAAAAAACTAAAAATTTAAACATTGTACTCGATAAGAGCGAGGGACTTTGTTCTGCGAATAAAAAAAAAAGATTAAGGAAAAGGTTCCCCCCAATTATAATCAAGGCTTGTAACATCAAAACTCTTTTGGAATTTATGAAAATTAATGATCTGAAGACCAACGTTTTTAACCTTAGGAGCGACACCAGTAAGATCGTTTGCTCCGACAATGTTACGCGCAGACGGGCTACCGAGACAGAAAGATGTGGAAATTTTTACTTGTTCCTTGTTCCAGGCTGACGAGAAGCCAATTGGTATCTGAAAATATCATGAGGACTTCAGACGTTGTTTGCCGAATACACTATCTGTTAAGATTTCTAGGTTTTCTAAGTTTTCTAGGTTTTCTGAGTTCTCTAGGAGGAACCAGAGAGTCCTTGGATTTTTCCTGCTTGGGTTCCCTCCGGGCACCGATCTCTATGAAGTCACGAGTTCCGGAACTTTCCTGCAACAAAGAGTTACGTGGGAGCGAGTCTTGGGGAAGCGATATACCCAGTACTTTAGGTGCCAGCGATTTGAACATCTAGCCGCGAACTGTGGGAGGCCAGTGGCCTGTACGTGATATGGCGGGAAGGGCACGACAAAGGATTGCCCCTGAAGGAGTCGGAGGTGCAAAGGTCCTGCATTAATTAAAGGCAATTGCGGCGAGGGTGCACTGAGGCGGATCCTGGACGCTGCCGGTGAGGAGGAGGATAGACATGATTATACGATTGTTGATTTTTTTTTTGCTTGGTTTTCCACACACTGTAGAGAACCATGAGGATGTTACTATATCTAGAACAATTTTGTACAATGATGACACACTTGTATACGCAAGTAACCTGCGGCCCTTTGCAGAGTGGAAAATCACCTAAGGGATATTGAAGAGTATTATGCAACCTGGGGAATTCGCATTAACCCGGACAAGTCTGATTTAGTCTGTTTTAGTAACTCTTATGGTAAGACGCCCGCCGGGACGGTTGCGAGAAACAAAAATCTAAGAATCACTCTAGGAAATAATTCCATTGGGACTAAAGAGAGAATTAAGTATCTTGGCGTCATGATGGACCATCTTCTCAGGCCTGGTCCACACGATGATTATGCCTCGGACCGAGCGAATAAGGCGACAAACATTCTTGCCACCCTCTTATTCAAGAAGGATTCTAAGACTCTGCATTAATAAACATTTTATAAACCGTACAAAAAAATTCTCCAATAACTTCATTTATCGTAAAGAGCATATCAAGCCTTTTCTCAGTTGTGCTGCGTGCTTTGCTAAAGAATATATGTCTAGAGTTTTACTTACAATCTCTTAAAAGAATCTCTTCTTGCCCTGCCTAACGCAAAACTTACCGACTATTACCCCACCATCTTTAGAATAATAATGACGTAAAGAGTAATCTTGTGGACCATATAAGTGATAGAGTAGTTATCCCAAAATTTTATTACCCTGTCCGTCAACACAACAGAAGATAACGACTAAATTATAATTTTGTGTCTATTTACTAATGTATTTATGTAAGCACGGTTGCCGAATAAAAAAAATATGGAGTCCGAATATCTTTCATACACTCTCTTTTTTTCCTCTTTCATCCCCCTTCTTAGGAGGGAAAGGGGAAACAAGGAGATTTCTGAGAAGCGAAATTTACCACAGGACTGTACTCTTAGCCACTGGGATAGGTGTGACACCGACACATATGTATGGTTAATGTGTTCGCTGGTGTTCCGCACCCCTCTTAGCATTAGTACTTCTTTCAAGCTGTGACGCACGCCGGTCGCAAGTGTGCAATCTATTGTATTTGCCATGTACAAGTATTATAATAACGCTCTATTAAGTATAAAGCTTTTCTATAGCCACATCACTAAGCCATTGAGTTAAATTTAGAAGCGGCTCAGTATTGTAAAAGTGTTGGAAATAAGACCTATCTACCTATTGGTTCTGTCATGTTCTTTAAGTCGAATAAAGAAAATCTGAACCTGAGAGCAGTGGGGAAAATTTATGCAGTACGCTGTATTATAGAAAGTGGCCAAACAATTCTTATTGTGGCTGTTTATATATCATCAAATAAAAGAGTTCGTGATATAGTAGATTTCATACACGAAATATTATCGGCATATACACCAGAGGGTGCAGCTTTATTAAATAAAAATTGAGATGAAATGCCAATTATACTGATTGGAGATTTTAATGTAAACTTCGCCAAGCCAGAAGCACAACTACTAATCGAGTTCTTACATAATAAATTCAAATTGAAGATAAGTAATGGTAAAACAATAGCAACGGCAAGATCTGGAACAACGATTGACGCAGTATTTTGTAGATATTAAAATAAATTTAAATCTCAAACTTTTATATCCTATTTTAGTTATCATAAACCTATCATTTAATTTTTAGATTTTAGTGAAAATATGGATACAAGTGAATAAATATATATTTTCAACTCATGAATTCATATTGTTCAATTATTCGTTTACCCTACAAATTTCCCATTCCTCCAACTTTGAAGTTTCACTTCTACTGCTTCTTATTTTTCTAATTTATGATAATTAAATTAAAGAAAAAAAACTCTAAAAAACCATAATTAACTTAAGTTGTCAAACAAAAGAAACAAAGAACAGAGTCTTGTGTGCAATAACTTAATATTAAATAAAACAGTGATATTCATCATATATTTATTGAAAATGTAAATTTTGGCACCCGGTTAATATCAGGTACAGTATGTTTGAAAGGAGTGTGTACAGCGAAACTTTATCTTGAAAAGCTTTAGAGCCGCGTACGCATACGGAGCGGCTGCTAAATACATAAAGAAGTCAAAGACATTTGTTAGTAAGTGGATGAAAAGCTATTCTGAAGTAAAAAATGTCGTTAATCTGCCGGATCGTGACTCCACGCAAAAACGACGAAAAAGGAGGACAGGATGATTTTGCAGGTATTCAAGAAGAATTCTCGCCTATCATTACGTAGTGGACAGACGCTTTTGCATAAAAAGGGTCTAAATGTGTCATGTGATACTATAAGAAGACGTTTAGTGGCTTATCAAGTGAAATTTTGTAGCACAATAAAGAATACCGGGCATTCAACTTATTGGACGTCTTTCTGAAATGTGGGTTCGCACAAATTACTTAGGAGGACCTTATAGTCCTGACGTGACCGTTAACATATAAGAATATTTACAGGATAGTCTTTAACTGGTCTATTCCATTAAAAAGGACTCTATACAGTAGTTAATTAAACACTTACTAGACGCTTGTTGGTTTCTTACTTTCTGGCTATCATTTTATATTTATAGCTCTTAAAAGCCTTAGTTAATAATAAAAACACTTTGAGAAATGCATACCCCTCTTAAAATTGCATTCGTTTGAAGGATGACTATTTAAATTTACACTATTCTGTTTGACTTACATTTTTTCCATCGACCTAACAGTTTCTGCTCTATGATCTGTCTATTTGGGTGTCCTTCATCTGGAAGGCTTTGTACATGAAATGAAACCCGAAAGGTTTCCTTGCTCTGGGTTTTAGGAGAGCCCAGGGAAAAGGGCTATTATTTACGTTTGATTACTTTCATCAAGTAGAACCGCTGCCTGTACGACAGGCTGACGCCTCTTCTCAAAAATGAGTACACAAGGGATTCCAAATGGGCTGAGCTGTCCACTAAGCTCGATGTCGAGGGTAGGTTCCGAACCCAGGGCGACATTTAACAGATTTTCCTATAGGAACAATTGTCGTTAATCAGTTCCTAATTTCATACCTGCATAGGTGATTTCTTGCTAGTTGTAAGCAACGGTAGTCCGGGAAAGTCTATTGTCTACAAATGCGAGAACAAGAAACAACAGAGTGTGGACGCCTGGGCCATAAAATGGAAGCACTTCAGATTTTTCAGCTTCATCAAGGACTTCTGCGACGATTCAACGAAGTGAGTTCGTCTCCCGAGAACATTGGAACTTCTAGAAAAGAAACATACTAATACACAATAATTGTTAGCATTAGATTCGGTTACTGTAACCCAGACTGATTTTAAACCAAGTCCGCCATTGAGGCAGAATATACATTATAAAACTGAGATTAATGGGACAAACAAGTAACCGGTATTCTCTCTCGGAAATGAGAACAATTAGTAACTTCAGTACGTGCAGTACGGCGGCTGTGCTAAATCTCATTTTTAACTAACCCAGTTAATTCAGTTTTACGTTGTTAAGTCAAAAATTGCTTTTCTCGCATTTTTCACTTTATTTTTAGTTTTAAAAGTATTTCGTTTTTCGAGTTTAAGACCATAGTCATAGATTGGGAACTTAGACCTAAACTATATGAAAGGTTGGTCTCTTTATATATAAAATTTGTATAAACCTTTTATTAAAGACAAATTAAATTTTGCAGCACTGTATTCTTTCCACAAGATGAGTTCACGATTAACAACAGCCAGGCTTATGATCATCAAAATGCCGACGCTGACAATACGGTAGGCTGATCTTGTGGTCTCTCCAGTACCTTTGCATTATGCAATGGCTACGCATAAATTCAAGAAGATAAACAAGAACGCAAAGATAAATAAATCCCTTGGTGAATGGAATGAAAGGAACCCTACAACCGTTGAATATGCTGAAGGCGTTCTTCAACAATATGATCATTCAGATGGAAGAGACGAACTTGGCCTTTGAACGTCATTTAGTTGTAGGTGAAGAAATTGGATAATTTCCGTTTGATGTAAATTTTACTAAATGTTTGTTAATGTGAAAATCTATCCTCTTACTCTTTTTCGTCCTCCGCGTTGAGGACACCTTGCCATGGTGCGGAAGCTCAGGAGCAATGATTCAATCGACCATGTCGTCGGAGACAACGGGTTTGATCGCTTGTTACCCTTGGCAAGGCCCCCTATGCCGGACGGGTGGTTAATGAGCACGAACTATCGCGCCCCTAACCCATGGTGCTATGCATCACCGTGCCCATTGGATGGTTTGCAGCCAGAGTGTAATACCGGCTGTATTCTAACGGCACCTCCCAGATCCCGAATAGACCGAAGTCTAACACCTGGATCTCCATGGAACCCTCCAAACCCGGGAGTATCCTGGAGGTCATCCAGCTGAGCAACCCGATTTTACCCAGCGAGGTATAGAAAGTGGTCCAAATGAGCGAGCTCAAGGGTAACTCGAGACAAGCGATTGTCATTTTCAAAGGAAAATTCCTGGCTTCGATTGCCGAATGCCATGACGAAATCAGTTATGGCTTCAGCTCTATCACCCTTCATGGCTACCGCAAAGAAATGCGGGGTGGAAAGAATCTGGTCAACAAGGACGGTCAGAATCTGGGACCCTCTCGGAACTGATAGACGAATTGGGGAGCCTACCGCCTTAAGGGAAGGATAGCGACACTCAGTCGACCTATGGAGCGGTGAGGGCTCTATTCGGGCGGCGACCTACTGATGTCATCGGACAAAGACGCGGAGTATTGTAGAATCTTCCTCGCCTGCCAGCCACGGTGGAAATGATGCAGATTAACCCTTCCAACGCAGCATCAGCTCTTCTCCTCTGCCTTCGCAAAAGGGACTCAACATTCCAAGACACAAGGTACTTTATACACAGGATTGGGCTAAATACAACCTGGACCTAGGTAACGCACTACCGAGCAAGAAATCTCCAACCATAGAATCTATACTGGAGCTAAACGAGGTAGTGGAGACCTTAACGAAGGCTTTCAACAATGCAGCGGACCTCTTGTCCCTTGGGCAGACCAATAGGCAAACCCAAACCCCAAACCTCCTGGTGGTTGTTTGAATTCATGTCCCCGCAAAAGGAGTGGCGCGGCATATTCAACCAAGCGGAAAGAACGAATGATTGAACGACCTACAAAATACTCCTCAATCAATTCATGGTGAAGACCGCTAAACGAAGCTTTTGGAGGAAGTTCTGCGACAAGGTAGAGAACAACTCCGAAGCCAATCGCCTAAGAAAAATATTTTCAACCACTCCGACAGCTCCCAGCTTCATATTAATCAATATGGAAACTGGACATCATCTAGCTCGGAGCCCCTTGAGTTACTAGTGGACACTCACTTTCTGGGCTATCAATCGACTCCCCTCAATGTGTCCACTACAACTCTGAACCACTCGGTCATAAAATCCTCAACAGATAGAGGCTAAAATGGGCCATAAAAAGCTTTAAACCATTCAAATCTCCAAATCTGGGTGGCATTATATCAGCCGAGCTTCAGGATGCCTCTAATCTAATAATCCCATGGCTGGAAGCTATCTGCTATTTTCTAGCTATTTGATACATGCCTAAATCTGACCTACATACCAAAATCATGGATGGAGGTCAAGGTGGTTTTCTTCCCAAAAGGAGTAAAGCCTAAACCTGTGATTTACAAATTAACACTTTACAAATTGTAGAATCAACCAACCAAATACCAAAAACTTAACAATAGTAATTTTCAAAAATGCTTGATTTTTTTCTACTGTTATAAGTACTTACTTTAACCGCTTAACTATGTAGACGTTTCGTTTTCCCACTTTTATTGATTGTCAGACTATTTTTTAGAATGTGAGTTCCTGGCGAAATGATTTCATCAATGTTCAAAGACCGTTTCTGATTTATGTAGAAGACGCCTGCTGTTATGATCCGAATGGCATCGGCTGAAAAATTATTCGGGATTATATTCTAGAACAAATTTTAAAAGTATCGTATTAGTTTCCGTTGCGAAGCATTTCACTTTCACCGCCAATTGCAAAATAGACATTCCTGGTTCAGGCAAAATCTCGCATAATGTTGCTCCCAGCAGAGTTTGTCGTAGTTAAGTTCCCCAAGATCTGTTACGCTTTCCTTGTACAAGGCATCTGTTGTATTTTGTGCCTGCTTAAGTCCCTGCTATAAATACAACAGAGAATTACAACAAATTCGATAGTAATCTCTGCGTTTTATGAGAACTAAAACTTACCACCATGTAAAAGAACTGTAACTTCCTGCGCTAGCCTGGTCTGTAGTTGGTTGAGTTAAGGCATACTTTTGTGTTCCTGCACTAGATTTGCTATTTCAGCCAGGCGTCGAAATATGAAAAGTTTGACTAACTTCTATACTTCTGAGTTGGCTCTAATGAAGAACTGGTAGAGCGTGAAGAGCAAAGTCTTCTCGCTAACCAGCCAAATCGCATTACCAACAAACATCCCGAACTTGTCGCACTCCACTTTTGTTACAATAGCAACGTCATGCCGAAGACGGCTTTGTTCTTAAAACGACTGATGAGCTTCTGGGCACTCAAGATTGGCCATTTGATCACTGCCGCCTAGCTGGAAGCGGCGATTATGGACCTTGTACAAATGCAATCAGTCGTAGGCTTGGTATACTTGGTACGTAAACTTGGTGAAACTCCTCCCAGCTTCACTAGTAAGCCGCGGTTGGACCGATGATCGGGACAACGTCGATGCCATCCAAAAGTAGCGTCCCATGAATTCGAGTATATTATATTATTCATAATTCGGACTAGATTAAGTTTATTGTACTATCCGGTGGGTTTCTTTACAATTTTTGACAACAATTTGTCTACACAATTTGCTAGATCGCTTTGATGGAAAATTGAGTTGGCAAAATATCTACTTGGAATGCATTTGTAATTAGAAAATATTTATTGTAAATTTATTAATTTACAGAAAATCGAAGAAATAAATCCCAAATATGTCAAGAATGTGCTCAAGGGTTGGGTGGGGAGTACCTAAGCTACATTAAAATTTACGAAACTGCTTACAATCTTATTAATTTTTAAGAAAATCCTAAACGATATCCGAATTCCTTTATTGTTTTGAAATTTGAATTTATCGGCTGGCAGGTTCTACATATGTCATTCTTTGCGATTCCTTAATCTTCATTGGCTGCTTGCACAGAACTACACCATATTGGAGAATGCGTTGGTAAAAACTACAGCATAGTTGAGAATGTATTTTTGATGCACCTCAGACTTTCATAGGCATATTTAATTGGTCAGCTGATTGCTAGCAATATTTGTACTCTTCACGCTTACTTTTAAATGCATTTGAGAAATTTGTCTATCCTTCGGACTATCAGCACTTATGGGACCAAGGACTTTAGAATGACTGAAGGTTCTACCAATCAACCTTGTAGACTTTTCAACTATTTGCATCCTTGTCATTTTAAAGTGTTGCTACTTTATATTTATATATAGCACGTGTTGTACAATTGAGAATTTCTCTTCGTCTCGAGCTGCTGTTAACTGGATTGGCTGAATGCGATTGAAACTGACTTTTAAAGCAGTAGGCAATTTTTCATATTTCGAAAAAATTGTGAAGAACGAAAATGTACGAAATACATTGTACATGTACTGACCGAAATATAAAATGCCTCGTAAAACCCAACAAAGTAAAATGACAGTAATTTCCACACACAGTTGTGCATTCAGGCAATTCCCGTTGATTCAATTTACAATGATTTGTCTTTAAAAAAATTTTTCTTACACGTGACCTTTAGGGAATTCTGATTTTTACAAGACAAAGTCCTAAAGACCTTCAAGTGCCTGACTTGAAATTGTGTCGCAATGAAAACCCCTCTTAATTCGTTTGAATCTGATTAACGCCGTATGCGTAGTGAACTTTCTAGGTAAAAAGGTGAGCTATAGTAGTGAAGGAACAATCTCGCAGATAAGTCCATTCTGAAATAGAGAAAAGCTTAAAGTTGTTTAAATTTAAAAATGTGAATACTCTCCAAGCTGGAAACTGAAATGAATAAGTCACGATTAAAGCCTTGTGGAGTGCAGCAATTTTTAACATAAATGACGAAATTGCTCTCTCTTGAGGATCGCCCTGAAAACAATTCTTGGTCTCAAGTAGATTAACTGGAATTCTTTTAAGATATTCTAATTATTTTAAGTATAATGGAGTGTTGATAATTTGATTGCACTGCAATTCTGTGGTAAAAAAATCTATATTTTGGTAAATGAGGAAATTGGCCGTTATAATTTAACAAAACTGCTCGTTGAGATGACATCCTGGGGCTTCTTAAGTTTTTTAACCGTCCTCGGGACGCCCAACGGTTTGCAAAACTGACGAACGGGAAATTTCAGTATAATGGCAGTGGCGGCTTATGTCTACAATTACATTAGGTTTCTGTCGACAATTAGGTCCCGCTTATCCGAGACCCAACACCATAAATAGTTCAGTCGCCTTGACACCGGTGCTGTCAAAATTCGCGGGCAATTTTGGCGTTGCTGTGCCTTGGAGTGGCTTGAGTTTGAATTTGACCGGCACTTATTGATCAGTTTTTGTCATGTCTAAAAGGGCGAGTCTTGGGACTCCTAATACATTATTTAAGTATTTCTCCAAATCCCCAGCCGGTTCGAAAACTCCGTCTGGCAGCGAGTCTTCGCCAAGTGCACCAAAATGCGCCAAGGTCGCAAAAGGCGCTACCCCCACAGGTAAGACTTCAGCATTACGAATTAAAGGTGCAATATGTTTTGTATAGGGAAAAGAAAAACAAGGGAAAAAGATTTCAATGAGGACAATAACTCCGATGATGAGGAAATTCAAGTTACCAAGAAAAGACGCCACAGGTTAGTCCTAATGGACTCAGACAGTGACCAGGAAAATGAGAGCGATAATACAACGTCGGAAAAGGTAAGCACACAGACAAAAAGAAACTATAATCAACGAACGATTTGTTATATTCTAGAATAAGACAGACATCAATGATGAGCCTAAAAAAGAAGCCTCTAATGCTTCCTACCAGAAGTCTAAGGCGGACGTGGTTGATGGGCCCAAAAAGCAAGCTCCAAGTGTTTCTTTCCAGGAGAAGTTGAAAAATATTAAGGTCGACTCGAAGGAATTCGAAGATAAATATATTGAAATTAACCAACAAGCTCCTGCCTTGGATGAACCTGTAATTTGGCCCCACAATAAGCTTGAGTTCTTGCAGCCCGATAAAATAAAGGACAAGAAAGGAAGGCGGCCGGACCACCCTGATTATGATCCTCGGACGCTTTACGTCCCTGAAAAATTCCTCAACAGTTTGTCCCCGGTATGTACTGGTAGATTTTTGTTTGCTTTTTTTTATTTCCTACATTTTCTCGAAACTAAAAGATTTTCTTAGCTAAGTCTTTTTAGTCACGAAACCCATCGCGCCTTTAGTAAAGAAATGCATTCCTTCGAGCAGAAGACTAATGCTTTCAATTTTGTTATTGTGAGGATATTCAATTTTTGTATATGTGAGGAAAGCCTGAGGCCTTATAGACACACTTGCTTTCAATATTTTATTCGATAGTATTTTATAGCATGAATTATAAGATTTTGAAAGGTCGATAGTTGGAAGTGAAATGAAATGTATCTGGAGAACCATGGGAATCAGAAGTTCTGTTTGTATAATTTTAAATTAATCACTATTTGCCGTGAGAATATCTGAAAAACTTTTGCAATAAGCACCTGAAGTCATTAATTTTTATTTTATAAAATATGAACGTCGACGAACCATTGGTCTTTTTTTTTCTTTACACCTATCGGAAAACCTCTCTGAATGAAGTCTAGTTTTATTTTATAACTCATGAAGATAAAGAACATGTAGTACTTTTAAGTACAATGACAATTCCAACACATAAAAAAGTGAAAATAAAAGTAAAAGGAGGGTAAAATGGAATAAATGGTGAGAAATTCTGGTCTTGTAATGAATGAATTGTTTGAAGATTTAGATTTTCTAGAATTGCGCAAGAATGGGAGCCAGCTAATTTACTATTAGTATGTAAACATGTTTTTAAATGTTTCGAGAAATTACATATTGTACTCTACAAAACACTAATTAAACATAAACACTTACCTTTACACTATATGTCTTAGTAAGTATAAAGGATATTTGTATCCGATTTTCTTATTACACATTTTCGAGTTCATGCGCCTAACAATTATAGAACTATTCAAGACATTAAATTTTTTTACTATAAAATAAAGTTCTCGTCAGAATAGACTATAAATATAATTCCATACTTAATGCTTACTATTACTACATACTATTGCAAAAAGGGTATTACTTTTTTTAAATGCTCTGTTTTGTTTATATAATTTGCTAAAGTAGATAAATACGTTAAATTAGAATTATTGTTATTTTACGAAATTTAAATTATTGTGACTAGTTGAAGAAGTCCTTTCAGCGAACCGGTTATGCATGAACATTTAAATTTACACGAAAAACAATTTTTATAAAATTTAATTAATAGTTGATTCAAATTTCATGTGGTAGAACAGATTAGAATAGGTTCTAACTTCTGTATTAAATTACAATAAACTCTGTTTAAGTTTACCGGCCCGTGAACTTGCATACAAAAAATCGTGGCAGTGTAAAATACCAGCTGGTATAAGAAATTCTTATTTTCTGTATATGTTAGTAACATTTTTAGATTTACGCGTGAGGTTTCTGGATATAACATATTACCTTAGGTAAATAGAATAACTGCTGAGATTTCGCACTTCTCAAATAGACGAATTAATGTGATTTCAAATAGTGTTTGTAATTTTCTTCTAATTCTACAAAGAAATGGAATTTTTTTCGCTTTACGCTGTTTCTTCAGATATTTGATTGCTGGCGTTTTCTACTCTTCGCCCTACCTCCTTAATAAACTTTCTTCAGTGGAGTTTGCACGTTCTTTAATTTAATAGAAAGTTATGTTGCTCATTTTTTGTGTTCCGTGTTTTAAAACTAGACGAGTTGCACAGCCAGTTCTCTCATGAATTATGCGCCACTTTGACCCACACTTGGCTAACAGATATCAAGGACAAAAAAGAAATACAATCTATGTCCTTAGACGTTAAAAGATAAAGGCCATTTTGAGATCTATTCATGTATTTCGATTGATTGAATAAGTCGAGTGTTACAATTGTTTCTGAATAGAATGAAATTAATTTCAGGGTGTTAGACAATGGTGGGAACTAAAATCCTTACATTTTGATTGCGTTCTGTTGTTCAAAGTGGGCAAATTTTATGAACTGTACCACATGGACGCGGATATTGGCGTAAGGGAGCTGGGCTTTACTTACATGCGAGGTGAATTTGCTCATTCTGGCTTCCCAGAGATTGCATACGACCGCATGGCAGGTTGTTTGATTGAACGGGGCTATAAAGTATGTTATATAATAGAATCTTTTTATTTTTTACGAGATCATCCAAACTATTAGGTGGCACGCGTTGAACAAACTGAAACCCCGGATATGATGACTGAACGCTGTAAGAAACAGAAAGTAACTACTAAATTCGATAGGGTTGTAAAGAGAGAAATTTGCCAAATAACGAACAAGGGCACACAAGTGTATGGGGCTCAACAAGAAATCAATGCTAATCATAAACCAAACTATATGTTAGCAATTATAGAAAAAAAGGTAGAGTCTATTGGAATACCTGTCAAAATATAGCTCCTACATTTTTAATAATCCTATCAGGTTAAGGACGTGTTTAGTACGTATGGTGTTTGCTTTGTGGATACGTCCATAGGGGACTTTTACTTGGGACAGTTTGAGGACGACAACAATTGCTCTCGATTGTTAACTCTCATATCCCATAACCCACCTGCGTTGGTGAGTATATTTAAAGTTTAATTGCATTTTGTTAAATTACATTGGTTGACAATATAATCTCCTTCCCAATGTAATGGTACAAAATATTGGTATTTATTTCTTTTTTTTGTAAGTACACTGGAGAAAATAATTTTGTCTTGAACCCTTAGGTTTTGTATGAAAAGAATGGAACAACTGAAAGAACACAGCAAATCTTTAGATCTGTACTAAGTAATACCCTCAAAGAAAGTCTCGCTAACGAGACCCAATTTTGGAATGGGGAAAAAGTGCTAAAACATTTAGCAGAAAACTACTTTACTTCAAGCGAAGGTGTGCAGTGGCCAAAAACTATAAAATTAATGCAGAACGAAGGTAATTACTATTTTAAAGTTTCGGTATTTATAGAATTTGAATGTAACATATGCTTTTGCAGACGATCATTTGGGTTTAACACCAAACAATAAATTCAAATATGCCCTTAAAGCTTTGGGTGGATGTATTTGGTATTTAAAAAGGTGTATGCTCGAGGAGCAGGTTTTTGCTATGGCACGGTATCACTTTTATATTCCACCAGATATGCTCAAGGATTGTAAAGATCTTATAGATTTAGTCCAAGAAGCAACGAGTGAAGTTGAAAAATTACAAGCAAAGTCGTCAATGGTGTTAGATTCCATTACTCTGTCTAATCTCAGAATAATTGGTGAAGAATATTCTCTTCTAAGTACACTCGACAAGTGTTGCACTAAGTTCGGAAAACGACTTCTTCGCCAATGGGTCTGTGCCCCTTGTTGTGACGTGAACATCATCCAGCAAAGACAACTTGCCATTTCTGACTTCCTGTCGAATTTTGATGTCCTTGATGAAGCTAGAAAACTCTTTAACACACTCCCTGATTTTGAAAGACATATTGCTCAGATTCACGGGTTTGGAAACGGGGCGAGGCTTAAGAACCACCCGGATGGAAGGGCTATTTTGTTCGAGGAAAAAATATACAACAAAAAGAAAATACAAGTACATAAAACACAATAATTTTGAACGGAATGCAATGCATTATTTTTTTCAGAATTTCATTGGAATTTTAAAGGGATTCGAGTCCCTTACCAAAATTCCTAAAATCTTTCAAGATTGCGAGTCGAATTTAATTAAATACTTAACACAACACGAACCTGAAGGGATATTTCCAGATATGACTAAAGTGCTTGAATTTTTCAAGGTAAACGATACTAAATAAATGTTTGTCGAAATATATTGAGTAAAACTACTTCAGCATGCCTTTGATCATGAAGAAGCCCTAGAGAAGGGAGTTATTGCTCCAGAAAAGGGGGTTGATGATGAATATGATGCTATTAACGAGGAAATTGAAGATATCAATAAAGAATTGAAGAAATATTTAATCGAACAAGAAAAACATTTCGGCTGTAGGATTAATTATTTTGGTCACGATAAAAAGCGTTTCCAATTGGAAGTTCCCGATAAATACGCGCGTAAAGCTGGCAGTGAATATATTTTGGAAGGACAGAGAAAGGGCTCAAATCCAGTGAGGAGATTCCATACAGAAGCAACAAAGGTAAACAAGGATATGTTTTAGAAATAATGATATAACGTCTTACCCTATAATATTCTTCGTTTTAGAGTTTCTTAAAACGAATGATGCAAGCAGAAGAGCAACGCAATAATGTTCTGAAGGACTTATCTCGAAGAATATTCGAGAAATTTTCAAAACACTATCAAATTTGGAAACGGTGTGTTGATTCTATAGCCACACTTGATGTGTTGGCTGCATTAGCTACATATGCTAAAGGTTTAAATACAATTTGTGTACCGGAAATTATTGAGGATTCCACCTTGCCATTTATTGAAATTGAAGAGGGATATCATCCATGTGTAAGTTCCTTAGATAACTACATTCCCAACGGCATCGTTCTGGGTGGGCCCGATAGTGCCCCTTTGGCTCTTTTAACGGGTCCTAACATGGGTGGTAAGAGCACCCTCATGAGACAAATTGGATTACTCATCGTAATGGCCCAGATTGTAAGTCTCTATTTTTTTCGCAAATCGCGCTCATTTATTTGTTTAGGGTGCCCACATCCCCGCGCAGAGCTGCAGAATATCTATTGTTGATCGAATTTTCACACGACTGGGAGCACAGGATGACATCATAGCTGGCCATAGTACCTTCTTGGTGGAATTGAATGAGACTTCTTCGATATTGAAGCACTCAACCGTTAAGAGCCTAGTTCTCTTGGATGAACTCGGTATGAACTGCACACATTGAAATGTGATTTGTGTTGATTGATTTTGTCAAAAGGTCGTGGAACTGCTACATATGATGGAACAGCCATAGCTGCATCAGTTGTAAATTTCTTGGCTGATTTATCGTGCCGGACGATATTTTCAACTCACTACCACAATTTAGTGGATTATTTCCAAGCACATCCTAAAATAAGTCTGGGACATATGGTAAAAAAATTGTTGCCATTTGCTTTTCGTTGCTAACTCGTTTACTTTTAGGCTTGTATGGTGGAAAATGAAGACAGTAATGATCCTACGCAAGAATGCGTTACCTTCTTGTACAAGTACAAATCTGGAGCCTGTCCTAAGTCATATGGATTTAATGCTGCCAAACTTGCTGGAATACCTTTCAATATTATTAAACGTTCCTATCAGGTATGATATTTTGCAGGGAGTTGATAAATAATTGGAAAAATTCATTTCGTTTTACAGTTATCTAAACAAGTTGAGGCCATTGCTCTGAAACGAAAGATTTTGTCGAAGATTCTCAACAAGCAAGATCATTTTCAAATCAAGAATTTGTTGACCAAATTTGAAACATGTAAAATAAAGTAAGTTGCTTAAATATTTCTCAATATTATAAAAAAAAATGGAAAATAAATGTAAACGGCATTTAATTCATTTAAGGTGTAGTTTGTTATTTAAGTTTGTTTTAAAGAGTTAATTATGTAATAATAAAAAGATCTAAAAAAGTAAATTCTGTTAATTCTGCATGTTTACACTTTTATTTAAAGTTTTGCATTCATAAATTTAACGATAAATTTAGGCGTTTTTATTCACTTTATTAATTTCTTTCCAATTTTTTCAATAAGGAAAAAAATTTGCATTACATAAAACGCTACTAGTACTACTTCAATGACCTGCACTCCCGATCATTATACATGTCTAGCAGTACGGTGAATAAACGAGCAGCCCCGGTGTAGGTATTTTTTTTTGCAGGTGTATCTTGTGAAGACTAAGTCTGATTTGCTGACCTTTAAGAGCTATTCCTTGGAACCAGGGGTTGAAGTTTACTTTCGAAAATATGGAAACGTAAAAATTATCTTTGTGAATCGAGGTTTCTGTGCAGTTAATTAGTTAACTTTAATATCACCTCAGCGATATAACCCGCCATGGAGTTGGATCCACTGTATTTCAAAACGAATTTGATTTCACACGAAGATTTCATTTTTGTTGGTGAAATATATACCCATATATAAATAATAAAAATAATGTCCCCAAGGCAAATCGTGAGTTCACTTTCCTCTTTTGGTTAAAATGCTGCAAAGAACAAATGCGTACCAATTGTTAAATACTTCGTCTTGTAAGAAAATTCTTTACCAAAATTTACTGTCTTCACTATATCCTTCCAATAGAGTCCTAGAATTAATAATAAAAGAAAAATATAGGAGTAATCTTTTACTGACTGGCATTTCATTAAGCACTTACTACTTTTGTTCTATGTTAATACTTCGCGAAGAGCGATTAAACCGCGACTCCGGAGACCTTGATTTGATTGATATCGATTAATTTTTAAATTATCAATTTTTTGTTTTCCTGCTCATGGGGTGCAAGTGCATTTTATCTATTATTTTGGTAAAAAGCACTTTAATTAATTTCATTTAGTAGACAGGACTCTTAGATATGATTCGCTTGTTTATCTATTTTAAATACTTTTATCTCGAGAGGTTGGGCGTTTGAGAAAATATCGAGGTTTTGACCGGAAAGGCCACTTATAAAATATTAACTTGAATGGGCTTGAATGAGTGCTGAATAATTTACGGGATAATTAAGCTTCCTGGATAATTTGTATGGGGTATTTTTATTTGATAATTTTATGGATAAGCATGGTATTCGTAACATTTAAACAGATTGTATTAATTAGTGAAATCGAGATCTGAATAATGATTTTCATGAGGTCATGCACAGTGATTAATTATGCTCTCAAGGTGTTTTGTTTGTCAACGTGTAAGTTACTTCTACTGCGGTACTTCTTGTCCATCCTAGAGCCTTTTAGAGATTTCTATTAACTGATCTTGTTTTATTTCTCAAAAATCTATTTTGAGGAAGATGGAAACACAGAATGGGAATTTTGTCATTAAGTGATAATTTCGTTTTGATCGTGTTAATGGTATCTTTTAACGCTGTAATTGGTTCTATCTTCACCCTTTCACTGGCGGCTTTTTTTACCAGGCTGTCAATTGTTTCAATTTTTAGGTTGAAGACACTGAAAATTCTTCATATTTAAAAAAAATTAAAATTTCATTATAGATTTATTTATTTTTACACTATAAATCCAATAGTGAGTTCATTATGGTTTTAGTGAAGGTCTTAGGATAAAAAAATTCTATATCAATGAAGACAGATTCTTTATTTCCAAAGAAGAATTTTTGTTAAAAGTTTACCATCTTAAATATATATTTGTGTGTGAATGAAATTCTTTTTAAAGGCACAAGATTAAATTTAAATAGTCTATACAGATAGAGTGTAAGTTAATCATTTTCTTATGAAGAAAGTCCGACGTGATTAGTTCTGCTCTTAACGTTGGAAGTGCACATATCACTTGTACAGGGATCTAATTTTCTGCAACAATTCGAAACTAATAACAAAATATATTACATTTGTTTTTAATTAATGATAACGAAGTGAAAAATAAAACCTTTCTATAATACGAAGGAATTTAAGAAAGGAATAAAATATTGTTGCAATCAGTAAATTGAATAAGGTTTATAGACATATTATTACTTCCAGTAATATTGAAGGAGATAACTTAGGTTCCAATAGTACTAGCTAGCCATTAATATAGTGGCTCTGAGGTTTCGCTTCTTTTGTGCAACGTACTAGTGGAACTGTACTATTTATTCACATTTTATATTTATCATTTTATATTGAAATATCTTCTTACGATTCCTCATTGGAGTTTGAAAGTCGTCATGGTGAAATCAGTTTTTGACGAAACCCTTCTAAATACTTCCTGTGTTTTCATATTGCACTACTCTGTTCATATAAGATATCCATTTTAATCTTTCTGCTCTATTTCTTTTTCATTGTATTTTTACTTGAGGAAGTATGAATTTGTCATTTCTGAGAACGTGGCCTATATATGCGTTTTTACGCTTCTTGACAATAATTTATAATAAAATATATTCCTTATTTTTGACTGCCTTGGAACTGGATCGTTTGGAATGTGGTCCACCCATGATGTCTTGAGTAATTTTCAACTTACATTTTATAATATTTAAGTTTAACTTTGTGTCTCTGCTGCAAAGGACTACGCATTTTATAGAACACTGCTCTTATGCTCATGGTCATTCCCGACCATATTTCTGAGGCGGAATTACATATGCTATTAATAATAATAATATATACATCTCTCAAATATTTCATTTTTACAAATTCTTTTTATATGTTCTATATTCTTTTTAGACACATTATTAATTTTCATATGATTAACTAGTGTCTCTCTCTCTCTACATCTTCTAATCTCCTTGAAAATCTTCCCCGCATAATACAAACTGAGAAAAAAGGAGGGAACAAACATCTATCTAAGATCCCTGCAAATGTCGACTTCCTAAGAACATCCTCTTTCAATTAATACATTGAATTTTCATCAACCTCTTTATTTAGCAAAATGTCATGCCCCTGCCTTTTCATAGTCAATCAGTCAAGATCTTTATTCGTGCTTCATAAATATCTTGACTGAGCTCTTTATTTGTTTGGGCTAGAATGTTGAGCGTAAATAGTGCTTTCCTAGTCCAGAATCTGTCTCTGGACCCAAACTGTGTATGCGTCATCTTCCTCAATCGTAATAGCATTTCGAAAGAATGTTAATGTTCTACAGTGGTACCAAGTTCGAAGGAACGGAAGCGGAAGCGCTTCCGTAGATTTTAATAGCACTGCTGTCTGGTAATAGGGGAGAATGTTTATTCACTGGGATCATAACTCATCAGATTCAACAGGACCGCTCTTCAACAGGAAGAAAAATCATTTTCACAAGTGTGAGTTCACTGAAAAGCGACTTAAGTCATATTAACTGAATAAAACATTAATAACTCTTCAGGGCTTAGGTTAAGCAAGTAAATTTGACTAAGGCTGCTTTAGACTTAATGGCTTTAATTATTTTTTTTGCTTTTTTCAGACGGGCTGTTTCGGGCTTGACTGAGGACTGATAGTAACTACGGACCAAGGTCGGCTAGCGCTCGAGGCTGTCAACGCTGACATCTCAACGCCAGTCGCAAGAGCCATCAAGAGACATTTTGGTCATGGTGACATTGAGATCTCATGTGTATACCTATACTGTTTATCTTCTAGGCTTTCAACAAAAGGCTCATTATAAAAATGTCCTATTATATATTATAAAATGAGTAAAATCAAATTGACGAATATCTTAAATATTGCTTTCATATTACAGAATTTAATTTTGATGAATTTGATTGTGAACAGCCGTACTTTATTATTATTCAAGAATTAATTTAATAATATTTTTTTTAAAATTTTATCCATTTATCAATTATTAACGTTATTATAATATTCTGTATAAATTTCGTTGAAAAATATTAATATATAATGAAATTATTGCACGACTTTCTAAGGTATGTTTTGCATTGGTGCTCCATGAGGACCACTCCTGACTGGAACAGGTTTATCGAAAACGATAAAACCGAAAATATTAAGCTAGTTTAATAGTTAATCCAATACTTAGTACTTTTCAACAGAAAAAAATATCGTGTAAGGAAATGGCAAAGGGTCACCGTGCGATTACGGATTTTAACTGAAAAACTCTCTTTTTGTTCATTAAAAAAAGGTATAAATATGTTGAGAAATAATGTCACCGAATTTGAAAACATAGTTTCGACAAAAACGCATGTAAAATTTCAAGCTGCTCACACCACTGGTTCTACAGTTCCTTTTGCATTGCCCTTACGAATAACAAAGTAACCCTATGACAGGGACACAATAAAAAGTTTGATGTTGAAATTAAGCACCCTGCTCCCTCATCTCCAAATGAGAATATTATATTCTTCGATTGATAAAATGTATGTATAAAATGTACGAATCCAGGCGGTATTAATTTATATAGGATAGTAACTACTACTACAATTTTTTTGTAGCAACAGGGGACTTAAATGTATTTATTGCTTTCCGAAACACTCCCATATTTTTTTCCTGTTTGATTGGTCTGAAAGGGAATCCCAAAACCTTTTTTTTCAAATATTAATTTTAAATGCAGCTTCAAACTTTTTAAATTTTAAGTTTATCTTCTGGTAATATTAAAGTGCTGTAGAGTGATGTTTTTATTTTTAATGAGTTCACTCTTCCACTTTTAATTCGAATTTTTAAAGTTTCTAACGTCTGTTCTTGAACTTATTTTGCGGATGACGCTAATTGAACTATTCTTGATATTACTATCATTCTTGTTACTATTCTTGCTCCAGTTTACTTCTTCGAGATGATTATGCCATGCCAAGAACTAGTAGGATTAAAATCTAAAATACTTATGAGTAGGGTAGGATCTCTTCCAAGGCTAGTTCAGAAGTAGAGACCACCATTTCGTCTATCAGGAAGATAGATATACAATAACAAGGTCGCGCTTACTACTGGTATAAATCACTGTGAGATCAGCTTTTCCCTACCGATTTTTTATAGAAAAATTGAACTGATTTATTAATTTTTAGATTTCAGATGATGTTTTCCAGTCACAGTGCTCGACTGGTGTGTATAATTATCTCAGTACAGTATAGTTCTAGTTTTCGATATGAAAATACAGGTAGACCTCCTACAACGCGGTAGATACGTTCCTTGAAAATACCGCGTTGTGGGAAATCGCGTTGTAGGAGACACTAACTTTATACAAAAACTGGGACTCGGTTCTAAAAAGAGAAAGAACTGCCTTTTATGGTGTAACATTTTGATCATTTTTTTAATTAATATATGTATATAAAAACATTTCATAAGAAACTTAAATAAAATTCAACATCATATGAAAATTAAAAATCATGATTTCAAATTTAATAACCAAAATTAAAATTAAAAGTAAGAAAAAAACAACATTATCTAAAAACTTTATTCCTCATCGTCACTTTGGTCGAGAACGTTTGACTGGCCTTATTTCAAAATCTAAGCTTGTTTCATCGACAAGTTCGACTGCACTTCCTGTAGTTTTAGGTCTAAAAAGGTCTATAATTAGAGATGGTTTGCTCTTGCTTTGTAAATCTTTATAAATTTCTAGATAGGCAGATAAGCAATTTTGAAGATTTCTTTTAAATCCTTCCGCTCTTTGGGAAAAAAATATAAAACACTTGTTCACAGTTGTTCCCACGCTGAAGTAAGCAAAACATTGAAAATGGTTTTCTTCTACTTTTCTGCATCGAAATGGGAACCCCCGTAACAAAAAGCAAAGGCTCGACAGAAGAAAGGAGAAAAGCTGTTCTTTGACTGGGTTCTGTATCACTGAGTGTAATATTACCCAAAACATAAGCGCATGCTAACACTGCTCACAATAAAAACTGACTTGACGTGACAATGAATATGACACATTTCCTAAACCGCGTTGAAAAGTACCACGTTGTAAGAAAATTTCCGCATTTTTCTAACCGCGTTGGAGCGAAAACGCGTTGTAAAGATACCGCGTTGTAGGAGGCCTACCTGTACTTGTTATTTATAACTTCCCATTATGTGGATTTTATGCATGCATTTAATATGCTCAAAGTGTTAACCAGCACACTTCGAAGATATGTACTTATTTATACCTTATTTTCGATCTTCCAGATATTCAATGTTTTGATCATATTAGAAGGTTCCTTTCAAGATTAATTAAAGAGCAAAGTGCAATCCAAAGAAAAAAAGAACGGGATTTACTAAAAAAAATAAATATTGAAATATAGAATTCTGTAGTATTTCCACAGTTTTAGCTAAGCATGAAAATCAGTTAATTCTGCATTTTACTATTCAAATTTTCCTTTTTCATTACAGAGATTTTAGTATAAAATAGAATTTTATTTAAAAAGAAATATTATTAATGAACACACAAATATCCTAAGGGGCAAACGTCCCCGTCAGTTGTAGACATTTTCACGATCCTTAGCATACCCTTCCCAGGCCGGGTTACATCTATGATGTAATATATGATCCAGAGTTTAGTAAGTCTTCCACTTCTCCTTCTGTTCTTCAGCTTTTACAAAATGAGTTTCTTGTTCTTTCCAATATCCAGAAAACGTCGAATAACGTTGATGATATCTGTGAATATATTGAGATTTCGCAGATCGAAGTTACGGATCATTTCACGTCTAACTCCAGTCGTCGCTCTGTGACAAACTGCGTAACGCTCAATATTGGTACACATGTAATGTCGCTGCTCTTCTATTTATAAAATTCATTTCGTTTTGGGTATCCTTCTTCCGATCTCTTGACTTTATCTGTCCTGGAGTGATAGTAGTTAACCCAAGTAGATAAAACTGTCAGCATATTGCAGCGTTCCAATTTTTTTTCTTCTTAATTTACTCTCTTTTGATGAATTGACAAAAAGACACAATCATCTGCAAACCTTAAATTATTTAGGACTGGTCCATCAATTTCCACATCGTAGATCTTCTAATTTAGGCTTTTAAAAACACATTCTATCAGGGATATTGAAAGACTGGCGACAAAGGATCTTCTTGTTTTTCACCTCCTTTAATTTTAAATTTTAATCCTATTAAACAAACATTTGGAAAATACTCTGTACATTTTTTGTTAATGATATTATATGCCATAAATTTGCAAATTCATTCTTTATTTATTCATTTTTCACGGACACCCAACCGAGAAGGTTGTGTATAATCCAAAAGCCGGCACATTTTCAGAAAACAGTATATGGGATTTGCCTTTTGTTTTAAACACTCAAACTAACTTTTCAACATACTAATTAGCCAATACATATATCGACCCTCTGGCAATTAAAGTGTTAACTTTGCTTTTTATTTAACTAAACCTCGCTCTTCTACCTACACAGATTATTTTATTTTTCTGCCATGCACAAATCTTTGGAGCTTTGCTTCCTTTTTTTTATATCTCTTAAATGTAACCAATATTTCCGTCCTGCGGTTATTGGCACATAAACATTGGCATTGATAAACAACTCTTTCAGCATTGTAATTGGTCTTAACTTCAAATTGTTGGTTTGTTGTTTGGTTCTTTGGTCTTATCACACTTGTATAAAATCATCTTTAATACTTCAACGCTTCTCATTTATTATGTAAAACGTTTTAAGTAAGATTCCTACCAACTTATTACTTACTCCTTATTATTTAAATATAAAAAATATATGCAAGTCTAATGCACTAAAATTTCCGGTGGTATATTTCATTCATTTTATCTACAAATTTTTAAAAGAACTTTAGAATATGCCTTTGACCTGGCTTACTCTGAGGGCTCAATAATTTCTCTTGAAAAAGTAAATACGACTACTATTGGATATTTTTATACGTCCTTTCATATTAATTTATTTCAGGTCTTTCAATCTACTTTTTTTTTGACGTATTTACTTAATTCTTATGTTATATATGTTTAGATTGAATTCTTAAATTTATTTGTTACTTTGTTATTCGCTTAACATACTCTGATTGGTATTTCATAAGAGGGTCTTTCTCCGAATTTCTTTGAATGACTCTTATCTAGGAGGCAATATTTCTATTGGTTTGGATTAGGCAATAAAACTCTTCATTCCCAGCTTTCGTTCTAAATATTCTAGGCTTGTTTGCTAAGTTTGTAAAATTTAAACGTTGTTATATTAAAAACAGTTTTTATTCATCAAGTATACAAATACATGCGCTCGTTTCACTTTGTATATTTACAGTAATTTAACAAACGAACAATAATTAACTGAAACGAATTTTACTATCTAAAAACTACTGGTTGTTTTGAGACTATTATTAAGCCTGTTCCTTAAATACTATTATATTTTCCATAGTCTTAAGTGGACTGTACAAACGAAAATAACAAAATATATAATTTCACTTAAGAACTATTGAACTTAAGAGCTCATCAAATAAATCTACGTCCTCTTCGACTGTACTGTTGATTTGGTTTAGCTGACACTTGGAACATCGGTAGAAATCAATTATATCACAGAAAGTAAACATAATTGGAAAATAATAGTTACAATTAATGAAAAATAAATTCGAGCCACTACTTCTGCCATAAAGTGCAAGAAAGACGAAGAAATACATCTTCTGATAGTGGATGCCAGAATAGAGCCTTAGCGCCGCGGTGAGCGGGTCTTCTGCACAACCTCTTAAGTCGTAATGAGAATAAACTTACTAAGGTGAATGTCTACGATACTTAATGGAACGAATGATTTCGTGCTTTGAATAACGTTTTGTACAACGGTGATTAGGGCGGTGAAGTTAGAGTCCACCAGTCCACGGTAACTCGACTCCTTGCTACGTAACTCTAACACCTGTTAAAAGATAGATGTCCATTAACAGAACTCCTAGCGAAACTAAGTCGAAATTGCGAACGAAGCCTTTCTCAGAGTTTCGATACAGCTCTATAAAGCACTAAATGGCAAAAGCAAAGAAATAGTAACTAATCGTCACTTATAACGTCTTTTCGCGCCTTAAAGCTCCTCCACGAGCCTGTCGTGCAAACTCCTGGTCCCCGCCACCATTCATTGATATCATGATACCACCTAGGCTTTCTTAGAGATTCCTCTTCATGTAGAGCAGCACAAACCCTGCACCAGAAATAGGTATTGATGAATTCCCCGGTGCCCTTCCACCTGAAGTATGAATTGTACAGTTCGTCGTCCTTATCCAAGATATGCAGGTACTCAGCCAACTCCTTGGGAGATGCAAATTCGTCGACGTGTATGTACGACCTGTATGGAGCACTGGCTTCGTAGTCTTCCGGTCTGGCGCCCATTACGATCGGTAAAATGTTGCGGTTGAGCGCATTCACGAAAAACTTCTCCGTAATGTAGTCCTTACAATTAGAGTTTTCAAATGCGAGGTAAAATTTATAATCACGATCAAGAATCTCGAAGCATTTATCCGCAGTGTTGCGGGAACACTTAAACGATCCGCATGCTCCGTAGATGTCAACCTGAAAAGGTAATGATTTATACCAAATCTGAGATTAGTGTTCACGAACGCTTTTACCTGAATGTATTTCTGCAGTTCATGGGCATATTGAAGACGGCCATTTCTAGCCCCACAATTCGAGACAAACCAGGCTACCTTTTTTGTTTTATTTAAGGCATAGTTTTTGTCTTGATCCATTTGTTTCACCGCTGAATCATAGTATTCCCACTTTTCATAGGGAGCAACTATATCGCTGTCCTTCCTAAAATGGTACGCTTAATATGTCTTCTTTTGCGATAATAGTGTAGTGTATAATTATGTATAATTTGTATATTTATGTATAATTTGCGTGTAATAGTGTATAATTTCGAACATATTAGTTTTTTCTTCTATGATTTTAGTTGTAAACCAGAAGGATTTTAAAAGAAATTTTATATATATATAGGAGAAGATGAGAATAAAGCAAGAAAATATAACTTAAATTATTTTTCACCTGTATGTGGCGGTCCAATTAAACGCATCAGGAACATTTAAGTGCTGCGTGTGATATGGGCATTCAAGAAAATACATCATGTAAATCTGCTTACTAGGTCGCTGCACCCCAGTTGGGATAAAATGGTCCTTATACAGTATGAGGTCCGCCGAAATTGCCTTTTCTCTATTAGCTGTAATAGTACAAGTATCCACAGGACACTTGGACATCAAAAAGACATCTCGACCTAGAATTTATAACATAAGTATTAATAATTCCAATCAGTAAACAAATAGTGGCCTGACCATGTTTAACATTCCATGCTCCTAACCCATTGTACACCAAAATTGTCTTGAAATGTCCTTCCTCCTGTATCCTTTCATAGTGAGGAGGGACATACATCAACTGATTTATTATTCTATCACTGCGAGGATCATTGTGAGGGAAGAGATTAGGGCGTCGTTTTGATCTTCTGCTTCGTCGAAATGGATGTGGATATCGTTCCCCGTTGTAGAAGTACCATGCTTTTGATTTTGGAATGTCTGTATTCTGTGTTTCAGTATCATAGTCATCTGCCTCTTCCTCTACGGTAGGTATTTCCTACAGAACATTCGAGTATAGGAAAAATGAACCGATTTTGAGATTTATATTTATACCACGCTCGGATGAGGGCTATTGTCACCTTCTGTGCTTTCCATCTGATAATACTGCACTTGTGTTGACTTCCGTTTCCATAATGCTCGTTCCCTGCAACAAATAAAAGTGATTCGTTTAAGTTTATATCCACACTTTTGCGAAAGGTCAGAAATATCACTCTTGAAAGGTTACAAACTTTGGATGAATTGAAAAAATGTTGCACTTTTATTAAGTTTATGTTGGTATTTTTCAAAAAGCAATAAGTTATCTACGAATATTTATCATTTACATATAAAAAAACAATTTTCTGTTACACATCAAGATTTAAACTAGTTTAATTTTAGTCATAAGTGCATAAAAAGTATTAAGAATTTTAATAGATTTTTTTTTTTTGTAATTCTCGACTGTGAATGTAGTCTGAGAATTTCGTCAGGCCATCCGTTCGTTTGCCACTGGTTCAGAGATCCCACAATTCAACTCAATGCTATAAATTTTTGTAAATAAACGTGATTCGTAAATCCAAAAATAAATGTTAAATGAAAATACATAAACCTTTTTTTATGGTACTTCCTTTTATAGACAAAAAAGCTGTAAAAGAAATGTATCTTATGACATTGCTTAAAATAGGAATTTCCTTAGGATGTAGATGAGAGTGGTAACAAAAGAGTCAGTATTTTTAAAAAAGGTAATAAGGTATTTAATGCGGAGTTAAAATAAATGAAATTAAAATAAGCCCTGTATACAATTTTCCTTGGTGTATTTGCTAACTTTTATAGGATTTAATTTATCCAATACCCACCAATGCCAACAGTGAACCCTATTCCAATGTGTAGTTAATGCGTATAATATTGCCTTTTATTTTTATTTACTCCGAAAACTAAAATTGCATTAAAACCCAGTTCGTATCTTAACGGTTTAAGTCTTAATTTTAGTCTGAAAATTTTTTTTTGTCCCGAGTTGGTAAAACATTTTATTATTTTAAAAATGAGTTAAAAATCTGCTTTACGCTGTACCTTATGTGAGAGAAGATTCATAATCCATAGGAGAATTTCTATTGAAATCAATTGTGACTTGCTAGGTGAACAAAGTTTAAAAAAATGTTACCTAGTGCCGGCTAAGGATCTAAACTAACTAAAGTTGGCTACGAGCTTGATAGAGGTTAACAGGTCTACCTTTTGAATTGTTTTACTGGCATATTTTGGTAAAGAAGTGTAATTAAATTATGGAATATAATGAAAATTTTTTTATTTAAAAAAACTAAAAATAAAATATCTAAGAATACATATTGAATTACTAAAATCAATGAGCCTAAATATTATAAATAATAGTATATTAATCTCTGTATAACAGCTTTTATAAAGCTACTCTCTAGAAATTTTTCTACAACAAATCCGCAAATACAGTGGAATTTTATTTTATTAATAAAAATCGTTAGTCCGATAAAATAGAAATTATTATTGAATATATTAAATAATATTTATTAGAACATTAAATACAAAATATAAGCGTCCAATAGCCCTATCTGACAAGCTATGATTTAAATATGGTCCCAAGATATTGCTATTATTTCAGACACATTTCAGTGTAAGAAACACTGGGAGAACAATGAAATAGTGCAAACTCATTTAGTGTTCGAAATGTGAAGATTTTCCAGCAATTATTATGACATTATACATAAAAATGATTAACCTTAAACCGATGTGTGTTTTCACTGGCTTTTTAATATTTTTATGTTTATTCGATTATACAAAGCTGTTTCAATAAGTTGTGCAAAAAAAAACAAAATTGGTGAATATTTTAATGAGTTTATTAGAATTAAAAATATTTTATAGCTTCTATGGTTAAATTTTGGCCGAATTATAGAACAGAAAAAAGGCGAAAAAGAGATCTCAAAAATTATCGACTACTTTTTCTCCTAATGATGTAATGAATACTTTTAATAAATTGATTCGTGTTGAATTTGCAAGCCTTAACACTTCTGTAGAGGTAGTTGATAAAAGTGTGGAATTTGTATAAAGTGTGTAGAAGTAACATGTGTTTTATCGCAAATGACTAAAACATACTATTTTATTAAGCAAGGCGTACTTTTATATATATTATACTTTATTTTCAACTTCTCGTTGCAGTTGGAAGTATTACTTATAAGCGTTACTAATTTTATAATAAAATTTATTGTTTTTTTGCTTAAAAATATTTACAATCTAATAGTGTTTTTATCAAATTGTTTACTCTTTTAAAAGCCTGGTGTAACAGCAAAATGGTCTGACATAAAATTTTCAATTGAACGGAAGAATGCTGAAGCCGCACATAAAATCGCAATAAATATTTCGAAAGAGTTGTTCGAACTGCACTAATTAATCAATGCCAAAGAAATGGAGTAAACAACAGCAAGTCTGGAGTGATTCAAAACGTATAACGACTTATCAACAGTTCGTCAAATAGACAGTGCCAAAGGCGAGAGATGGGCGTATTAATTATGCTGCACTGTTTACTCAAAAACACCATGTAAGTAGTCGTCAAATTCAATGCTATAAAACTGATAATAAAACACAGGGAAAACAAAAATTGTGGCATCGCTGATGAAACTACTTACCTGATATTAAATCCGAACAGCAATAGAAGAGCAAATCCAAGTGTTAGAAAAAAGCATTTCTTCAGGGAAATCTTCGGTAGTCGCATATTTTGAGGGATTTTGTCCTTTTTGATGATTACATGATATAGACATTCGCGATCCTCATTTTGGTTCACCTCACTTTTCGCACATTATTCAAAATTGTTCTACTTCACTTGTTTCAATTTTCGTGGCTATCTTATCCCCAGTTCTGAGCTAGACTCTATCACAGACCATGTTGGATTTGTGCGCGCACATCAACGTTTCAGTAAAGCTACATAGCTCCGGGTTTCGTGTTATCCAAAGCTGAGGAACTATAAAAATAATTTGAATAGATAATCTCAGGCGGGACACGCTCTTCCGCGTGGGCTTACAAGTTTATCGAAAAAAGGTGTCTAAAATCTGGCCGGCCTTTTTGTGATCACTTTACAGAATGGATATTATCTGAGGAAATTATGCATGGAAAACGATACAATTAGATTATTCACAGATGAAAAGACAGCAGTGCTGGCGACGTGTGATTAATTAATTAAAAGAATAACACATCAGCACCAAAAAAGCAATTGTCGTCATTTAGAAATTTCGGTAAGTTTGTACAGCTGAAAATTTTTTTTGCAAAAAAAAATCAAATTGCATACAAACTTCAAAATTGAGTTGTTGCTTTCGTGCCAGAACAAACGATATGTGTTATTTTTACATACATATATACACTTATTTCAAATTTTGATGACTGATAGACATTCACTGGTCTAATGAATAAAAGCCACAACAGATCTTTATTGTTGCATAGACGAATTGAAAATAATAAAGGCGTAATAAATCGCTTGAAATGTTAAATACACGTGTGACTATATACATTTATAAAACAACTGACAATCAAGCGACAGAAAAGAACAGTAGATAGCTCCTAACAAAAGTTTCAATAAATTATAATAAAAAATAATCTCATTGAAACTTATAGCATGTAATTTGTCGGTGGTTGTTTTCATTTTTTACTAATATTTTTCTTTATCTGCTATGGGACAAATTCCCAGAAAAAACTGTTTGTGTATGCGAGATAACGATGCTATATTTTAAAATTTTTCAATGAAGCCCTAATCTGCGAAATTATTACACGTAAATATTTCCATTCGTGGTAACAATCATTGTTTTTACATTTACGTTCGAATTGTTAAGTCTAACTAAATGTTTTATTAGAACAAGCCGGGCATTATTAATAATATAAAATTTTATTATCGATAAGTGACTTCGACTGTGTTCACGGAACTTTCTATTTCATTAAACTAATGTGATTTGTCTATAGAAAAATTTGCAAAATAAACTAACATTGTCACCGTAGAACAAGAGAATCAGAATCTTAATAAATATTTAATATGCTGGACTAGTTTGTTAAATCAGTAATTAAATAATTACGATCTGAAAAAGGGAAAACAGGTTTTTTTTCCAATTAAAGAACTTATTTATTATCTAACATAATGAAGAGACTTTGGAAATACCAATATAGTATAAAAAAAATCTACTAAACCTATTAAAGGTGCGATTCTGTTGAAACAATCCTTTTTTTGTATTTTTGTAATTTATGAAACTTTAAAAGTACAGTCTACAGTTTTTATACTGAAATTCCAAATTATTTTGCTTCAACAATCTTTTAAAGGAAAAGCGTTTTCTGTGCCACGGTGATTTGTTGTTATTCCTACTAGAATTAATTTTTTATCTTGGAAAATTTACATTAAATATAGAATAAATAAATAAATAAATAAATAGTAAAAAAAGCACGACGAATTAAAAATTCCGAGTTTAGCCGTTAAAAGTCCGCAACTTCACCATTTTTCTATATTTTTTTTATTCAGTCTGACAGGGACAATAACTATACTCATACTGGTGAAAAATCTTTTTAAATTTCTTTTCTGGTAAATACGTAAATCTCCAAACGAAAGGAAATTTGCATAAATTGAAAAACTTCAAACAACAGAAAACTCATTTTTTAATCGTATTTAATACTTTTACTGATAAATAAACAATATAAATAACTAAGATCTAAAATTATTATATTTGTTCCCATCCCATAAAACAAACCTAAGAATCAAGTTCTGAATAAATTGATCAGAACGACCCCTTAAGAAGATCAAAATGCTTTTAATGAAATACTTTTATTATATGTTTATTCACTGTGTCGTAATAAATAAACAAACAAAATTTTTAGCTTATATTTACTTATTTCAATGAAACACAAATTGGCTATTATTAACTTACGATAGGATAGAATGGGAAATTAATGAATACACGATAAGTCTAGTTCGTTATATCAGCTGGAAGGGTTAAATTAACCTATGAGGTATGTTACGCTGATATAGTAATAAACAAAAAAACGACAAACACACACGGCAAAATGTGCCCTGTAGTATAACTGAAATTTCTCTTATTTGTGACAAGAAAATCAAATAGAATCATTAAATTTTCTGTAGCTGAATAAAAAACAAACATTTTGGTTTGAAAAAAATATTTACATCAGTTAGTGAGCATTAAAGATATAAAAGAGAAATATTGAGAGAACGTATATGCTAAAGATAGGTTGGTAAGAATTATTGAAACTTTCCCAAGAAACCATAAATATCATAATTCTAAAACTACGCATTCTTTTTGGTTTTAACTAATTTTATCAATTTGTCAAATCGCAACTACTTTACAAAATATTAATATTATGAGATTGAGTGAAGAACAAAGTCGCGCAATGATACTGCTTCCTACAAAGCAAAAAGACCTTGACTAATCCAAGATAGTGAACTGACGAAGCATTACAGAGGAGATGAAAAATATTTATTCGGCAGATTAAAGCTTCATTAGAAATTCCTTTTCGGAATATTATCTTCAAGAATTATATGTAATATAAAATTGCTACAATGGTGCATAGTTTTAAGGCTCATTGTGTTACTATTTATACTGTTTTATAAGTTTAGTTAGAGAGTTCTACCTATAATTATAATAAATTTTTAGAATTATTGAATTATCTAGAAGCCAAAATAACAATATTATGAGTTTTTGTCTGTCTGTCTGTTTATAGTCCACCATGAAAATTTCGCCACAGACTGTGCGCTATAAAGGACATTTGAACAAAATTCAGAAAATTATTACTAATTAAAGAAAAAATACCCTAATTAAAATTATCTAGGTTTCGTGGCTCTAAATGGAATATATAAAAACATATACTCAATGCCACTCATTTTGTGACCCAATTGACACTTCACGATTCACTTTCCGATAATTGGTTGATAATTGGACACATCACTATTATGCCAAGAGACAATGTATGTTCTATACTCCATTAATAAAGAAAGTATTTTATGTTGTGATTAACAATGCTTTCAATATGCAGCTTGTATCTACTCTACAGCAATCGGCTCAAGTACGCGAGGTGTTCAACTGGACATCAAGATCAGTCTGGAGAAGAAGACCAACACGTTCAGGCGTCATATCTTAATGATACATATATCATTATTATTAAAAGTAATATAGTCGTTTAAAGTGCAACCTTTCGACCATCGGGTGCTTAATAATTCGCTTCATCAAGAATCGGCTGTCTCCCTGGAGAGGAGATTCCTATTTTGCATAACGTGGCTTCATCCAAGAGTAGTCCCAGTGGTGACCTCTACACAGTTTTCGCCGTTCAAACGATCAAAGATGCTAATTCACAAATAATGGTAAAAGCAAATCAGAATTCGATTTGCGAAGAAATGCCGACGCTGTAATTCGCAAACATTTTGGTACGGAATATATCAACAACAGCAGTTGAGACCATTCGCTAAAATAAAAATGCTACATGAATAAATCGCATAGCAAAGCAGCAGCCCAGACTTTTGTTGCTATTAAAATTTCCTTAAAAAGCCACACATTTCGATGTCTCGTTTTGTCCAATCAACCATAATCAATTTCACATTTTAACCAAATTTTACCACGTTTATTGTTCTAAATTCCTACCATCAGTAACATTTAGGTAACTTTATTATTAGAAGACAATATAGTTTTAGACCTTTTTCATCATAGATGTTTTCTTTTAATATATTAGAAATGCATAAGAAACGGTCAAACAGCTACACTTTCATTTGTGAAAATTGGATTGATATTTGAAGAGGAATCCATGACTCCGTGGCTAGTCCACAGACACGCTCACTCTATTAGTAACCACTTGAAAAAACTCCCTATTTTGGAACAACTGACCAGGTGTATAATTCCTTCAGATCCTGTCTCAATTTAGAATAAAAAAACACAAAATATTACTACGCTGCTTAATTTATTAATAAACGACCAATATGAAAAATTTAAAGAATTCATTTTTAACTCGAGGTAGGGCCTCAGAACAAGGTCATCTCGATGATCCATTGCACAAAGTAGTGATCGAAAGCTGGAAACCGTCTGAACTTTCGCGTCGTTTGGAATTTGTAGCCAGTCCAAACCGCTTAGTTAATAAACTTTTGCTCCGAAAGTTGTGCATCAACAAACTCTCAAATTCAAGTTTACGCAAACGATCAGAAGCTCTCACAATCAAGAGAAACTACTTTCTTTCGCTGATAATATTCGCGATTCGGCAACCTCTATAAAGATTTTAAAAGGCTTGTTCAGGAGTTCTACAAAACAATATTAAAAATATTTTAAACTTCTTCAAAGTCTTTGAAATTAAATAATATAGAAGAAATTATCGTACGTATAAAGTTAAAATCATAATTGCAATCCAATTATTTGGTATAATAAAATATTTAAACATCTAATAATAAAACAACAGACGCAAATAAATTTTGAGTGCGATTGCGAAGTAAGTAATTTTTTCTCTATTTTCGATAAAAGTACTTAAACGTAGTTTATTAGCATACCGGAACGAAATTTCAATCATGTTAAAAAGTCTGTCGGTCACAAAATAATAGGCGTAGGTGTATAAACTCTCGTAAATACAGACTTTAGTATGCTCACATATTACAATATCCTGCATCCGAATATCCCAGATAAGGTTTATAAAACAGCAGTTGCAGGACTCTTCAGATAGTTTGATTTTCTTCTGAGAATAGATCTCAAATATTCAAAAGGCTAATAAATAAAACACGCCCAGGTATTAATTTAGCTGTAGCAAATGTCTATGGCATATTAGCCCGGCGCCGTTGGGGCGAGTAAACAAAACGCTTGTGGTCGGGTGTATTGTACCCACATACAATTTCATATACGAAATTGGCAATATAAACATTATTTATCAAAATAAAACAGTTTTTTGTCATAAAACGTGATTATAATCATCAATAGAACTCATATCATCAATAGAAGTTTTGCGTTGTTTCAAAATGATAGAAGTTTTCAAAAGTGTCGGGTATCAAATAGCCAGACACAACTGTCCTAATGTTGTCAAAACACTTCAAAGATTTCTGGACCTAACCAACTTCTATCATCCTGGAGCAGTCATCAATGATGATCTAAATCTGGTCCTGTGTATGATCTTAAAAACACGAATGAAGTCTATTTTATAGTCATCTAATATTCATACAAATTACTCTAAGAACATAAAACGTGTCCTAGGAAGTTATATCCTTATAGTAACATACATCCAAATAATTCCAAAATTAGCTTATACGTGCATGCAATTGCATTGCTTTCCAACAACAAAAGGCAGGCCTCTGAAAACCTATTAAATTCCTTTATAAGCGACTAAAAGCAGTAAAGAAAAAATATTCCTCTATTAATTAAGAACTATTAATAGCCTTTTTGGTAAACATTTTAAATATTTTGCAAGAGGAAAAACTTTTTTACTTTAGAGTGAATGTAAGCCTTTGATAAATACTTTAATTTAAAAGTCAAAAAGTTAGAGTTTATACTTCAATTTGTTAATAAGATATATAAAAGAGGTTAACAATATATTTTTACACTGGTAAATTAGAAATGTTAGCAGACGAACAAAATAGAAATTAGGAAAAATTTTATGAGACAATGAAAATTTCTTTGTCTTCGAAAAACTTAAATCCCTTGGAGTGTGAGCATCTTTAACACGAAACAAAAACGAGAATAAATAAATCTTTTGTTCTAAAAAGCTTAAGAAGAATTATTTTTGAAAAGTTACATAATTTATTACGTTCTATCGACTCTCCTATCAGAAAACAAGTTTCTTCGCGCAATTTTTCTCTTAAGAGCTTATCCTCTTAAGATTTAAGTACACTGGTACGTACGATCTCTTCAAGATATCATTAAAATTCATAGAAAGCGATTTAAACATATCGATTGTTTAGGTCGCCTTTTAACAAATAGAAAACATTCCATTTTTTTTTAAATAAAAGCATTTAGTTTAATGGAGAACTTTTATATTTTAAAATTACTATACTGTGCCCTCAGTTCTAAAAAACCAAAAGGTTTCCGGACTCATTACTGCAAAGGTATATCTGTCCATTTCTGATCTTGTTACCGTGTCGAAACTATCAGACAGGGTTGTAAAGAAGATTCACCATTCGACTACCCATGGCCAGTAAAAATATGGGTTCTTCGCTGGTATCGCGTTTTCTTTAATTATTATCCCATCATGCAGGAAGTCTTTAGTTATCGTTTGGTTAATTCAAGCGAAAAAAAGCATACACTGATATTATACACTAGCTGTATAACACTTATTTGCGGACAAAAACAATGTTATTTGTACTAATTATATGGAAAAATCTCAGGCACGTGTTATCCTTTTAGTTTTTGAAAGCTGCTTTGCTTTAACAATTTATTGAAGTTATCGGAATTTGTTCTTTCGTTTTATTTATTTTATTCAGTTTATTAATAACTGAAATCAAGGGAACAAATCAACAGAAAAATACACTATATAATTTGCAAAAAATATTGCTACGGTAGGGGATAGAACAATGTCGTATATCGTATCGTATACAATTATAATGAAATGGGACAGTATCATACAAAAAATTCACAAAATAGTACTCTGTACAAACTTATGTTCACCAATACAAATGTGTACTAGATTCGGTTGCGCAAATTAAATTAAATTTTTCTCCTTTTTTATAATTTTTTAATTTTATTTATTTGTTCCTTTGTTTTTCTTCATTTATTACAATAAATAGTAATAGTTTAATTTAAACCACGTCATGACTCAGTATATCTTTTCATTCTAATATGGAAAAAATATTAAAAATTAGCTATATTTTAGTACTCAGAATTTCACAATGGATTACTTCAAATAATTGAAAATAATATTGGTAAAACAAAGAACGATAGAACTCCGATAAATTCGTGTCGTACTCAAGTATTGTATAGTAATGAATCTTTACTGATAAATAGTTTAATATAATAACAATCACATTCACAAGAAATGTTTAAATCCTGTGAAAACACAAAAGTAGACATAAAAATTAATCTATGTACTTTTTTTCTTTTTTTAGACAAGTTTTGAAATCGACCCTCTAAAAGTCCTTGGATTTTTCCATCAATTTCAATTTCTAAAATTGTTCTAGTTTCTAGAAAAAAAACAACTCTGATAATAACAACTAATAATTCTTACAAGAACAATTCATTATAGCACCACTAATGAAATAAAATGTTAAACGATTTCTCATCTCTCTGTCGCAACAATACTCCGCTATGAATTTATAAATGACTTCCTCAAATATTACTCCTATAATTAAGTTAAGCTAGAATTGAGTAGGCAAAAACTTTCAAATCAAATGAAAACTTTGATGTCAACTCTACTTGAGCTATGAAATATTACATAATAAAAATGATGTCCACGATAGAACAAAAAGATTCATTATCAAGTGAATTTTTCACATTGAACTTAAGCAAAACTAAGACTCTCACTTAAAAAAGGCAATATTACACTTTATGAACGATATACATGATGCAAAATATACCGGCCAAGCGTTTCAAACAAAATTTACTATGAATTTATGCTAATAGTTAGGGTGCAAAAGGTTTTTTTTATCTCCCACGTTTCTTACATTCCTCCCGCCTGATTAAAAGGGTTAAGTCGTAAAAGTATAATTGGATTGGCGCGTTAATATTTTAAATATCACCGTCGGTGCTGTAGTTTGTTGTTTTACTGGATGAGTTTAATAAATATAGGCTGTATTTTTGCAACATCTTGCATAATGAAATTATTATGGATAATGTAATTTAATCCCACAGTCAATATTGCGTTGATTAAGCACGTAAAACTGGTAATTAATTAAGATTCTTTCGACAATTCAGACTGTACCAGTCGTGCTAATCAATAATTCAATTTTTATAAGTAAATAAACCATTCAATTACAACTTTAATTTCTATTGAAAGAACCATCGAAATATGTATTACTAAAAAAAGCTCGAATACTGAAAAATATTGAAGTTTATCGGTTAATGTTAAGAGTTATCAATAGTCCACGGTAGAAATAAAAATTGAACAATAATTATCATCGTTTTAATAACAAACACAAGCTGAGACAAATTAAATTTCTGAGAACAATAAATAAATATAAGTAAACTATGAAGTAAAATAATGGCGAAAAATTATCTAATAAAAATATTTTAATATTGAAAATGTATATTTTTGAAACTTGGTAGTTATTTTTAGCATCAAAACTAGCAAAATAACAAAATATTTAGTTATCAAAGCAAATTAAAAAAAAAATCGAATATTTACTGCAGCTAAGTCGACAATTAATTTTGATCAAAGTCCTGTATAAATATTGATTCCATAAATCTCGGGTATTTACTTTCAGCAGTTGGTAAATCTTAGGATTTTCGCGAAAACCTTAACAATACACCAAAAATAGAAGTTATAAACAATATTATTGTTATGTATAATATCACATTATTGAAATGCTGGTTACGTCTTGGAGTGGTAAATGAAGGCTAGAGCAAAGAATTAATTGCTTTTTTCTAAATACATTGGGGCCGCAGCAATTTGAGTTTTGCTTCATTGCTTTGTATTAATAACTATTTAATTTAAAAAAAAAATTTTATTTCAACAATACTTTTATTTTTGAAATTATCAATAAATCAACTATATATAGCCATTTTTCTATTCACCAAAGTGGTTCCTTGAAATATTTATTTCGTCCGAGCCATCGGTGGTGATACACGTCCCCGAATGTATCATCCAAATGGTTCAAGGGCTTCAACGGCAAATGCGTTATCTTTTTAAAATAAGGATTGATCTGATCTAATTTTTAAATATTTTACTTACAACTAGGAATATTAGATTACATTTGTTAATTTTTTAAATTCGAGTCCAAATAAATTAAAATATTAAATCAAAAACTTACAACAGCTTTCTTTACTTTTTATTCGTAATGGAACTTTATATCTTAAGCAAAATCAGTGGTTAAATTTCAGTTTACAGTATATGAAAAGTTTAGATAAATCAAGACTAGGGGTTATTGATTTCCAAACATATCCGAATATGTGTAGAACACTCCCTATATGAGTGGCGTATCTTATAAAATCTGTGATCTTAAAGCATGAAAGGGTGTTGCGTAACAATTCGTAAACAGAAAGCGCAAAAATATTTTATAAAATATCGGAGTTTTTCATCCACGATCTTTGAAAATTTGTCTCAGATATTTCATTTATAAAAATTGAATTTACGTTTTTGGCATACTGTGTTAAAAATTAAAAAAAAAAATTAAATACACATTCGTCACTTCCACTATTTTCAAGTTTTAAATCAAAAGGGCATTTTTGGTAGAAACTTTACCTTAAGAATGTCCATAGAAACACGAAATTCTTATGGGGAGAATGAATGAAATGGAAATCGACATCCCACATGACTTACACCCATTCACTTGTGAAACAGACACAATCATAACTCAACGCACTCCAGTCTCCGCAAACGTGTGAAAGGAGTGATGATATTTCAAGTTTAGTACGTTTGATTAATAGCCAAGGTGTAGATAGTATGCAGTTCCCAGTAATTTATGTCCAAATAATTTCACCGAAAAATAGTGCTACATTTTAGTCCAAATATCACGAACAGCTGAAGTATAACTTACGTAAAGAACGCATTGTGGCATGTGTAGCCCTAAAAATAGATTGCAGCGTGGAAAAGACATCGAGGAGTACACAGCGAGTAATAGCTCACTATTAAACTACCAGATAAAACGTATTCCATAAGTTATTTACGAAAAGAGAATACACCAAAGGATTGACGTTCCAGTCAATCAAAGTGTTAATCATTACAAAAAGTAAAAATATAATGCCTACTGATACTTTTGGAAAATCACTCGTTCAGTTTTTCCAAAATAGAATACGAAAATGGGTAAACATTTCACAAAAGCGCATATTTACATAGGAACATTTTGCAGCAGTAAAAGTTCTACACTCATATATTGAATTATTTAAAGAATAATTTGAAAAAAGTCAGCAAATACTAAATTTTTTTTTTTGCTAAATATCGATCGATTTTTACATTTTGATAACCGGTTTTAAATATACGGATTTACCAGAAACGCATTCCAAATTTGCAAATAAATTTTTTGAAACCTTCGATAAAACTACAAGTAATTTGAAAAAATCATATACACAAATATACAAAACAAATAATAAAACTGATAATAATAAAAATCATTTTGCTGATTTAAACTTGAAGTTTTCAATATTTCAGTTTTTTAATTTAGGACATGCCAAAATCAAAAAATCTTATTCTTTTACTTTCGTTGTTCTTTATGAAGACTTTTACAGTCGAACTAATTAGAAAAAATGTTGCTTATACGTTTGCGTATTTACTGTTCGATCACTCAGTTACTATCCCGATTGATATTGAATTTGGCATAGACTCAGGCTGTAACCCAACGTATAAACATAGCAACATATAAGATAATTCTGATCTTGATCGATGATATATAATACGATATCACACAAGGCAAATGACACACGGTACAAAATACATAACATCCTGACACATGAGTCAGATAAGACCGGACAGATCTACAATTGCAATTCATGGAAAGCGATTGTCGTCCTTCTGGATAAATAAGTAAATACGTAAACAAATATAGTTCCCCTGAATTATTTACCAGTGCCAATACTTGGATTTTTACCCCCATTTCCTGTAAATTATTTAAAATAAAAATTATTACAAATCTGGAAAACTGTGACGCTATTCCATTAGTATATGAATTCTTTTGTAACGTAGCTTGGCCTGCATTAGTCCTCGAATCCTAAAATTTTAATTTCCTGTATGGACCTCTCTACACTTTGAGCCACAGAAATTTCGTACAAGGAAGAGATATGTTCAAGGCGTGAACACCGACCACATATTCTTTTTATACCTTGCAAAGTCTTCCCGCACAAAAGCCCCGTGTACGCAAACATAATTTCAGGCCAAAGTTCGTATAAGCTTTGAAAGGTTCTTATTACCATCGCAAAGGAAATTTTAGCGTCCAAATAAATATTAAGCAGTGCAGTTGAGGAATAATTATGTGAAATTAATTTCACAGACTTCCGGGGTGTATGTGGCTCAAAGAATATTGCCCTTTTCCATAGCTGCAGTCAACGCTCGAAGCATGGGCGTTAGAATGGGGGCTAGAGCTAGAAGAAAGCGTTCACTGCGACTACGAGGAAATGAATTGAAGGAATTTTCAGAAGGAAGATGCTTGCGCTGGCGGAAGTCAAGTTTGCAACGGCTGAGTGCCATAGAACACGAGCGTTCTGGCGCACTGTGCCATTATGATTAAGGTAACTTTTGAAAAAGCGGCCTTACAATTTCCTTAAATGCCATAGGATGTCAGCAAAACACGCTAGTCGCTTTCGCTATGAATAGGGGGCCTCAATAAAAACTAGATCATTTATTATTCCCCAGGTAATAAGTTAAGGCTGGGAGCTCAGGTGTCTTCAGTTTCTTGTTTACCAGTGGCTTTCAAGCATGCTACACACAAATCACAGGCTTCAGTTTGGAAGATTCTAACCCGCCGAATCGGTTGAATCGAACAAACCAGTTTCTTTTGAAGAAATCCGTTGAACTAGGAACAACATTCTTAATTTTAGAAACTAGCGGAGCCACGGGTCATGGTGATTTTCAATTGGGGCCTTTGCCAATATTTTGCTGCCGGAGAACCTTGCGAGGGGAAAGTTGTTTTCCCTGGCTTTTATGAAAAGGTACATTACATAAGAATTGGAAATCAGGTCATTCTTTTTAACGTCGGCCTAAGTACCCACTCTGAGAAGCTCACAGGACGTGTTGCATATAAACAAGATATAAATCAGCGAGTGTCTTTTCTAAAGGGAGACGCGATAAAAGGACAAAGGAGCACTACGATGTCTAAGTATAGAAGAATGAAGCAGTTGCAGTCCTTGAATAAAGAAAAGTTGCAAACAACAATATAGCCTCCGGCTTTAAATGGAATTCCATTGGAGAATCTGCAGGGTTTTGCGCAAGGACAGATATCGTGGTGAATAGGTTTCCTTGCGGTTAACATGCAGAATTATTTTTTCGATTTTACAGTGGACCATCGCTTAAAATCGGTTCGCCCTTTTAAAATTCTTAATACTCTTATTCATTTAACTTTGATCCAGTTTAGTTCTCCAGGCTGCTTTTGTTGTGACTAAATAGAGGGCGAGTCAAGCACTTCTTGAACTTGGCTTGCGGAGTCTGAATGGAATTGCAGGAGGACATAGGCTTTCCTCTCTTTGCACTTAGGCCGCAAAGCTCGCCTATATGTTTTGACGGCAACACGTAACATAACAACACTTCACCACTGTCGCACACAATTAGGTTCTGGATTATTTTCCTCCTGAATAACTGATTATTGATCCAGCCGAGGTTTAGCGGAATTCCATAGACCGTACCTGGTGTACACCACGAATATTCCGTCCGCTATATCTAACCTAACAAGCGCAGATTCGCGGATGAATACCAAAAATCAAGTTCTGTGTACGCCACCACAATTTCATAGCAGAGTTACGACATCAGGTATAGGACACCGTCAGAGAACTGGGGCTATCTATTAATCCGTGTTTTATCACACTATCAAAAGAAATCTAGTTCATAGGATTATTAAATGAACGCGTCTCAAATATGCTCGAACCTATGGGAATTATGTTGTCGAAACTGCGTTTGCTACCTTCACCGATTCAAAACTGAAAACACACCCCTTAAAAAATCTATAAAGGGACCAACGAAACCGGATACTTGCACTTTTGTATCTTGTCCTTTCCGACGTCACTTCTATACTGTAGCACTGGCACAGCTGAGCGGAGCGCTATTCTTAGAGGTTGATGCTCTATCTGAGCGAGGGGTACGGTTACTGTTTATCCTTTGATTCCGCACGGTCCTGCGCATGCCAAATACGGCTTCAAAGGATCCCATTCTTTCCTATGAGGGTATTCCTTCAATTACCCAGCTGCCTCATAATCATAACGCTCCGCTTCCACTCAATTTTCACGTGGAAAACATATTGAAAATATTTTTCATACAGATTCTATGTAGACTCGATTCAGTGGTCAACAGCAACAGTTTGGATAGGATGGGGTGTCCAATTTTCCCTACATGAATGTTAATACTCGGAAATGCGTTATGATTTGATAAGCGCCAGTGGCTACTCACTGAAGGAACACTATAACTGCGACAATACCAGGCCCATTTTCTGCACGATATTTGTTTTTTTTATTTACCTCGAATAGAATCTTAATAATAATTAGCTTGTCTTCTTACAAACAGCAAGCACACGTTTATAGTGTCAATTTATAAAGCTATAAGTAAACTGGACACGATGAAGTAGAACAAAATACAATATAGACTTTACATATAAATAAACCTAAACGACTTTTGATCAAATACATTTGTAGAAAAAAGCCATGAAATGGGCTTTCAGCAATTTACTTTTAACATTGATTTTGCGTAAACACTTCCCATTGAATTTTTAGTGAATTTTTTTTAATATTGTATGTAAATAAATGAAATCGATATTCTGTTTAAAGAATCAAATTATTGGAACTTTGAAAAAATATATTATCTAGAAAAAGTAGTTTAATTCAATTTATACTGTAGGCTTTCAAACTACTTGAGTGTTTTCAACGACAAAATTCATTTTCCGACAATAACAGTAATAACAGTAATTTGTGTATTTGTAATATAACAGTAATTTGTGTATTTTGTTAGCTGTACATCTTGCCAGCTTTATGCAAGTATTAGTATTTACGTGTTTCTGTTGAACGATGAAAATCCTATGAAAATAACTAACTAACTTTAACTTTTTTAAAAATGGAGTTTAACAGTGCGGATTTCATTTTTTAAAGACAATGTCATCTAAATGATGTCCGTTCCTTTCAAGGCACTCTTGCAGGAGGACCCTTAAATTCGCCAATTATTGCCGAGCAGAAATCGCACACCATACTGTGGTTTTTGAAGAATGTAAAAGTTTTTGATGGCGTTTTCTTGGGCTGTTAGGGGACCAAGTAACACATGTTCTATTTATTGACATAGCCATCGATATGAAAATCTGCTTCGTCACTAAACAATATGTTACCAAGTGTTCGTGCTGTCGGAAAACGTTCAAGTATTGTTCTTGCGTAAGTTTCTCGCAAGGGAAAGCCGCTTTCCTTAAACCTTGCGCGATTTGCATTTTGTAAGGGTGAAATCTTAATTTCTTTTTCAAAATAATGTGCACTGTTGATTTTTTAATTCCAATAGAGTCCGCAATTTTTCTTATCGATTTATGTGAATTCCGAATAATTTCGTCTCGAACTTGACCCTTCTTGCCTAAACTTTTGTACCCACGACCAGATAAGTTGCGTGCTCGGCCGATCACTTAATGATCGAATATTGAAGTGAGTACAAAAGCGAGCACTTCAAATATTGCTCGACCGCGAAAGCACGATGTGTTCCCGACCAGTGACTTATGGTGACTATCGACTCCGCAAATCATGCGCGTCGAACCACACCTCTCCCGCTTACCTACGCTGGTTTTTAAGCAATTACCATTCAAACTCGAAAATATTACGCTGGATACCCTATAGATATAAATTTATTATAGTTTATATTTTTCTTCGTGCCGTGTGCAAATATCTGAATTAATCGGTTCAGCAGTACGTGACTAAAGAATATGAAGGCATGGGTCGTATTACTCTTAAGAAGAACGGTGTTCTATTGAACAGTTATACACCTTATTCTGTTTTTACGCAATAGATACGTTCTCAAAAAACCCGCGTAAGAAGAACTCGCGTAAAAGGATACAGTATCCATATAAAAGTAGGGGATTACCTAAAAGTCCCTGGAGTAGACTACCTAGAGATTCAAAAAATGCACGAAGCGCAAAGGATTAAAACATGTATACATATGTTTTTTCTTACTAAAAATTATTTTAGTGAAATTTTTTTGAATCGCGTTAAAAAGGAACGTAGTGATTTTTCTGAATCGTGTTAAATTAAATTAGGTGTACTCTTAGTCTTGATTTAGATCCTGACCTGATCTGATTCTCCTAAAGAAAGAAAAACGGTCTGCGAAAATTTCTCATTTTTACATATCAGTATAACTAGCTTTCTATAATTTTGAACTAATGCTTATTTACTGCCAAATATTTTAAGCCTGGCTCTTGGGCAAAATAAATTTTCCTTTTCAAGGCCAAATAATATTATGACGATAGATTTGTGTGCTTTTAGTGCACTATATTCAAAAATATAGCTTTATATTACACTATGTGTATACTATAGACTACGCATTCCTCTAAAGGTGCTGTTATTAACCATTTCTTGAAAAATTATGTTTCTATATACCTAAATGTTGATTGACCGATTAGTTGCCTTCAAAGTAGTGTGTTGAACCACACTTTTAATTTCCATCAACCTTTTAAATTCAAGTTCCTCATTGATATATTATTATATTATATTTATTTTGAGAACCATTTAATAAGATTTTAAAGCCTTAATTCAAAAATATTTTTTATATCGTTAAGAAACTGCAATATTTTCAAAGTAGTTCGTGTAAAATACAAGGGTCTGAAACAAACATCCTCGTCATCCTCGTATTTCACGGGTTTTATTCCGACTCATTTATCACATTTTTAGCATTCATATGGTATGTCCGCTCATTCCTAGTCATACTAGAATTAGGACTAGAACTAGGGATAAGTGGATAAATTAATATTAATGACCTACTAACACTGAGATAACCTTTGAGCAGGAAATTTTTATATTTATACTGCATTTGAAATTAGCACGAAATATTTTTGAACATATCCAAAGAATTTCATTGTCACAAAAATAATGTTTCCCATTTTACCCAAAAACGATGCGTTATGCAAACAAAGTCCCTCTGAATTCACCTCGCAGCCGTTAATACTCCTGAAAAATTACACTCCCTTACGAAGTTATAACAATAAATGTAACCATGTGCCAGTCACTTTTACCTACCGAAAATTTCCACTGTCTATTTTCAATATTTATTAATCTAATTTTTTTCAAATCTTTGTAAACAATTTCGCTACAAACTGTCGTTCCATTTTTTTAAAATTTCATGTTAAACAATATTTTATAAACAATTAAACATGAAATTTTTTGTCGAAAATCACACATTTAACTTTAGGATGCCGTAATTTTTTTATTCTATGAGGAAAAAAATCCCCTACACAGTTTATAACTACAACGTTACTTTATAAAATTAGTTTTGATTTTTGCAAATCCGATTATTTTTGTGGCAGTTCGAATGCAGACAAGGAGGCATCCATCGGCGATCTAATTTACTGCATAAATATGGATTACGTATTAAAAAAGGAAATTGTTTATTTTTTTTTAATTTGAAGATCAATTAAAAATGCGTAACCAACATTTTCACTTATTTTTTATAAAACAACCTTCAAAATAATTCTGTTTTAATAATTCCGTGAACCCTGTTGTGATATGGGCGGAAATCGAATTAGTTTCTCAAAAATCAAAAATATATTGATCGTTAATATTGAAAGTCAGGCAAATCTTAAGAGAATGTTTATGTTATCAAAACCCCATCTTGATTTTCTGGACTTAATAGAAAACTGAAATGAAAGATAATTTAAATAAAGGTCTTGCACCAATAAAATAAAAACATATATTTGCTCCTTATAATGCGAACTTAACGTATAACAAAATTACAAAAAGAAAGGAATGAAGGTTTGGTGGAATCACCCACGCGTGTCCTACACACTGAAAACTTCGTAGACATTAGCTCCCAAAGTTTTCACCTTTTCAGAAACTAGGAAAAATGTGACGAGTGAGGTTGCTAAATTCTGAGGTTTTATATTATTGTTAAACGTCTTGGACGTGATACCGTTCATAATTGGAATGAGCTTAGCCACCGGCAGCTCTACATTGTTTATGTTGACCACGGGAGCATTTAATTTTTCTTTAGCTGCTGGTCCAGGTCCATTCTCTATCACACCATTCGTTTTTGCAGTCTCCGAATAGTACTCAGCAATGTTATCGACAGCGATGGAAAAACCTCGACTAACGTTATTCGAACACAGGGACGATACGTCATCAGATTCGAGCATGTCCAGTGTCTCAGAGAATATTTTATTCAATAAATCTTCACCATTCACCGTCTTCGGGAGCAAATAGTGAGCAATCTTGCTGTTTGGGTCTTGTTGATCGCTGTTAACAGCCATTTGAATTGACCAGAAAATTTGTTCGACAGCAGCTAAATTGAGCTTCTTGTCAAGCGGGTACAATTTTAAAACGTCGATAACTTTCCCTTTAATCATACTCACAAGACCTTGCAGACCATCCGTTAGAAAATATTGAATTAAGGACAGGTAAGCCTGCCTAATTTCTTCAGAAACTTTTGTTCCCTCGGCCAGAGAATCCTTGTAAAGGTATCCACCTAAAAGGTTTAATTGCACACGGAGTGTTACGACCAGCATAGATGATGCATATATAAGCGTAGTAAGTCTTGTAAAGCATACAACTTTCATTTCTTCCCATAGTTCAATTTTGTTATCCGGCTTTTGTCGTAATTTCTCAAGCAATTCGTCTGTGCTTAGCATATCTAAGATAACATTGCAGAGATTGGTGCTAAGTCCAATAATCGCCTGGTTACAGGTTCGTTCGGTTGATTCGTAGTGCTGCATACGCCGCGTTCGCTCAAGAAATTCTCTAACCTGTTTTTCCTGCATCTCTCGTAGTTTATGCTGGGCATAGCGAACAGCTAGCACTGTTCCTCCAATCACTACGCCACTAATGATGAACTTTCTTCGATGTCGAGAAACAAAGTTCTTTAAACTTGAGAACATTGTCGACTTTTGCAACGCTGAAATTAGAAACATGAAATTTTTATTATATTCCACTTTTTTTCTTTGGACAAAATAATTTTGTAAAATGAATTAATTTATGTTCAGAACAACCTTCCGAAAAACATATCTTCCAGTTCTTACATTGTTTTTCGAAAATGTGTATACCATATAAAAAAAGTTAATTGTAGATAGAAAGCTAAAACACCAGCCGTAAAAAGACAATAGTGAATCTGTTTTTGACCGTAGTTTGGTTAGAAAGAATTCACCTGGACTTATCTCGGTTTGGCGCAAAGGTGATATTTAGTCAAATTCGAAATTCCCGTCTTCCAAAAAATAGCATACGACTTACAATTAATTAATGCTTCTAAACAGAAAGTGGACAGATATAAATAAAATTTTGCACTATTCAATCATATATGTTTATCTAGTAATTTAATTCGGTATATAAAGGTGGTCACACGCGTTTTTATAATAAATTGTTATTAATCCTTTGGCAAAATGACAAATGCTTATATTTTCGTAACATTAAACGTGTTTTTCGAAGAATATGAAAAAATAGCCTTGAATCCTCTTCGATATTCAAGTATTTCTTGTAATTCATCTTAAATAGTTTCAAAAAAATCCCTTGGATTTTTGCATGGATATTTTCACTTGCCTAATACTTAAACACTTACGATTAAATCAAAATGAATGTTTTCCAAATCAAAAATTAAAACTTGTTATTTGCTTTGTTTGACGACGTCATTAACGTTCTTCACAAGTTCGACTGCTTCATTATTCAGGAATTCGATCAATTGATTTCTCAAGTTTTCTTGAAGAATATTAAAATTCTTTCATAAAACTCTGTTAGATAATGAACAACAAACCAAATATTAGGATTAAAAAATGACTTATTTTTCCTATTTAAAATTTCCTTGATAGTGGTAATAGTTTTGCTTTATATTTCTTCCAGTCATTTGGATAAAGTTCCAAAAAGTTTTAAAAACATCTGCAGTTTTTCCAAAATTCAATATTTACTTGTTTTCCCATTTAATGGATTTGTGTTTTTATCCATTTTTGCGCCCAAAGATTCATGAAAAGTACAACTCAAATTTATAAACACAGTTGGCAAATTAGTAATCGGTGGTCAATATGTTACTAAAACGTAAAAGCGAAAAAATCAATATCACAAGCCACAAGTGGGACGCAGGGAATTTAAAACTAGGATTTAAATTGGGTAGTTTACTTCGAAAAGGAACTGTTGTGCATTTGCATATTCTGCTCACATATATAACTCGCTAGATACAAGAATGGGACCTACTTTGTAGACATTAAGTAAAGTTTCTATTTTTCGTAAGTTAACATGTTCCTCTCTGGTTCCTTAACTATGACTTTTGTTGTTCTTTAATAAAATTTATTTATGTAAAATATGTGGATTTTCTATGGGGTAGAGCCATACCTTTGGGTACGATCAGGGCATTTTTAGGATGGGAAAGGTTCCAGGGTTAAATTAGTCATGGTGAAATGCACTTCTCGCAGATTCGTACAATCTTTCTCGTGTTGGTTCGCCGGGCGTCTGTAATCCAGTCAGTTTTAGAAACGACTCTTCGGAGGGATACGAGTTGCCAAAGTGAAAGCTGTCAATTCTCGGAAGAAAGGCAGATAACAACAGTCATTATGGTACTTTGGTCTCGGCCGATTCGTTTTTTTAAATTGATCTCAGCACCAAGGAGCGAGCCCGTCTTGGATTGAAAGCCATGAGATCAAATCACGATCACCTCAGTCAATTCAGTGTGCAGTGCCGTCTGTAAACCTACTCGGATCGCAGCCTATTTCCCATAAAGCCTCACCTTTGGCCTGAGATAAAGCAGCAACTCACGGCACTTTGGGACAGTCATTCACCTTTGTTTTTTTTCTAGACAGTGCACTACAAATAATTCAAAACCGACAAAAACGATCTCGCCGAGTTCACCGTGAACTTAACTAATCTGCACCTACCTGGTAAATCCGGCAAGTCCTTCGATGGCTGCAGCAACTTCTTCGACACTTATTGCGTTTCCAATCAATTGCTTATAGGATTCAGCGGAGTACGAGAGTAATCAATGGTCAAGTAGTTTTAGAAATAGCTATGCCGCCGTAAATGTCATCTCGCACTTCAGCTGTCAGGCTGGTGCGGTTACAGTCGCAAATGGAGTGTTTAGAACGGACACATTAAATTTTCTGCAGGAAAGAAAATCACGCAGAAATTTTTATATCCAAATTGTAATACGCAAATAATTAACATGCTTGGTGCCTAACTGATCCCTTTGTGGGTTTTGACAAATTTTGGTAAATTAAACACGATTTTAACGAACAGAACAATTTCTTCCAACCAACGAGACGCCATCTACGGACAGCAGATAAAACAATTTTGTCAATAAAAATCGATTGACTTCTTCTCCAATTTGTGAGTCATCATTTTTGTGAAATTGTAGTTCAGTTCTGGTGGAAATCATGGCCGATAATGAACAAAAAGCAATGAAACTGATGGCTGAGGCCGAGAAGCAGCTCAGCCAGTCGAGAGGATTTTTGGGATTACTTTTCGGGTGAGTTTTTCTTGCTACATCTAAGGGATCTTTGACAAAAGAGACCGTTCATCCCTCACTAGAGGATCTAGTCGGGTCGAGTATGCTATCGAGTGCTATCAGCGAGCAGGGAATACGTTTAAGATGGCCAAAAACTGGTCAAAAGCCGGGCAGGCCTTCTGCGAGGCAGCGAACTTGCACTCAAAGGCTGGCAGCATACATGATGCTGCAACCGCATATGTTGACGCATCGAATTGCTATAAAAAGGTTTGTTTGCGCAGGTGTTTCCCTTTGTCCAAGGAATGATTTGAATTTGTCGTACAGTCCGATATTGAAGAGGCCGTGGCCTGCCTGCTGAAGGCAATAGACATCTATACCGACATGGGGCGTTTCACAATGGCAGCAAAACACCACCAGAGCATCGCCGAAATGTACGAGGGTGATCCTAATGGACTGGTAATTGACCGTTCACTTGGTACGGAGCTTTGAAAATCTAAAATACGCATTTGCAGTTCAGGGCAGTGCAGCATTACGAACAGGCGGCCGATTACTTCAAAGGGGAGGAGTCCATTAGTTCAGCCAATAAGTGCATGCTGAAAGTGGCCCAGTACGCCGCAGAACTGGAAGATTACGATAAGGCCATTATGATTTACGAACAGGTACATTTTACTCCTTTACTATAGCCCCAAAGCGAATGTATTTAAAATAAATATCTCCCACAAGGTCGCTACATCGTCATTAGAAAGCTCACTCCTTAAGTACAGTGCAAAGGAATACTTCTTCAGAGCAGCTCTTTGCCATTTAGCTGTCGATCTTCTTAACGCACAGCACGCTCTCGAAAAATATGCTCAGCAATATCCAGCCTTTCAAGACTCCCGAGAATATAAACTGGTTAAGGTAAATTGTTAAGATCTAATAGCATTTCCTCTCTCAAATATGTTTACGTACGGTTTATATTTTTCTGTGTTCATATCGATGTGGATGTGGTTTAAATTAAGAAGAATTTTACCAAATTTCCCATGTTACAAAACATTCTTAATATTTAATGGCACAATTTATCTGATCAGTACCTGGAAAAAAAGTTTAACTAGAGCTTAAAGTTTTTCCGATTTATTTATCTGACAAGTTCTGAATATGTTTAATTTATCCAAAACTCGTGAAATAGCTTAAGAAAATTGAAAGCGTTAAAATCATAACTTTTATAATTAATAGTAGACATTTCTTATTTACAGTCCATTCCTAAAGTCTTGAAACTCTTACTTTGAATGAAAATAGTCCCACAATGCCCTCTTTTCGTTTCTTTTATAATATGCCTAATCAATATAAACCTTTCCCAACATATAATAATTTATAACGCTGGGCCATCGGTGATGATAACATTATATAGGCACGTTATCGTAAATATAAAATAAAAATATTAAATAGAATTTACCATTTATTTAACAAATTGTTCATCAACTTGCAAACAATTATCTAATAGATATATTATTCGCCAGGTAGATTTGACTGTTAAAAACATTTATTTTTACAATATTTCACAATAAAGTAGACGATAAACAAAAAAAAGTTGGGGAATTCCTTTACACTCATCTCAGTAGCGTCATAGTATAGATTGAAAGTACTTTTTCATATTTATAATAAAATTTTATATAGAAAAACTTGATTTCTTCGATCGTATGACTAAAGACCGCTTTATCCGAACAGTCTAGTCGAACGCTGATTCAACAGTCGCATTAGATTTATACAAAGAGTTAATAAGACAGAACCTTTTAGTCGCTCCAAAAAACTTAAGATACTCCACATAACATCGTTTCCTAGGAATTTTAATTTGCATAAGCGACTTACTGAAATGTTTTTATCATGGAAATGAGCAACTATGCCAGACGTTCTTCCGAATAAGCAGGCAATTTGCTCAAGGTACACAATATGATTCCGTAAAACAGTGATGGTTTTAGGCTAGCTTCACGAGAGATTCACGCGGGGCGTTGAGGCGGCTGCTGCAGTCACTACACAGGCGAACTTGCTCAAGTCGATAATTCGTTTACAGTCGATGCGTGCGTCATCTTTTAAACGCTTCAAATTGAATATACATCTTCAAAATTAAAATTATTTATCTTATTGCTTCAGATTTTTCAAAATCAAGCTTTTAATAATTTTAGATTCTAATTAGTCCGTACCTACTCAAATATTTCCAGAATACCGTTATATATATGAAGTTTATATTTAATGCGTTAAGATATGCCATTTATGGGTGTTGCAGTTATATAAGACTTATTTTTTATAAAAAAAACTTCTCACATTTGTCCAGGGGGCACACAGAGGTCATGTAAAAGGGTCTTTACTATAATAACCTTTGCAACTTTAAAAACGTGTGATGTATGTATGATTTTTAAAAATATAAAATCTAATTTTAAAGCTTTGAAGGGGTTTGTTTATTCAAAATTTTGATTACGCTTCGTTAGTTTTTCATTCTATGCGCATTGGGTTTTCTCTTGTTACCGCAAGTTCTAGTATTATTATATAGCTGTTAAACATACTGCGCAGTTTTGCTTTTTAGGTGGTTTTTTTTAGTATTTTATAACCGTTAAAGTAGCAAGCACGAAAAAGTTGAAAGAGGAAAATAACAAAATCTATGGGCAAATTTTTGCAGACCGTGAAGAAAGTGATATTTCTAGTGATGACAATAAAATTGTTACTCCAAGAAAAAAAATGCAGCTCTGCAGCTCAACAGAAACAGAAACAGAAATGAGATTTATGGGCGTGTTGCAAAACTCAGACGCTTGAAGGTCTGTAAGTGTTGTAAAAGTCTTAATTTCTTAAAGGTTACGTGTTGTAAAACTCAGTCTTAGGAAGATTTCTTTAAAAACAATTCAGTGCGATTCGAATGCATTGGATTGTCTGAATGCACAAATGTGTGAAACTTGCTGCCATTTTACTTTTTTTGGATTTTACGAGGCATTTTATATTTCGGTCAGTACATGTACAATGTACTTCGCACATTTTCGTTCTTCACTATTTTCTCGAAATATGAAGAACTGCCAACTATTGCAGAAGCCAATCTAGTTGGCAGTTGCCTGACATGAAGAAAAATTCTTAAATTTACAACCATGGAGCATAGAAACAGAAGTACGAATTCCATATATAAAGTTCGTCCGTAAAATTTGAGAGAAATTGAATTGGTGCGCAAAGTGTGCTGGGCTCGCTATATCCCAAGGTATCATATAAATATTAATTAAAATCGATTATGCTCTTTACAGAGCCATGTATACAAATTATAGCTTCTTAGGAACACTTGTATCACGTTAGTCAAATGCAAAAATCTCTTTTTGCTAACTTTACGCTATTCACATACAGTTAAATTCATTTAGTAACTACGTACATCAATGTGGCTAATGGCAGTTTTCGAAACCATTACCATGAAGAACCTCATGGTTTCCCATTACTCTCTGAAGTTCGGACTCCTGTCTCTACACTTCATGTTTACTACTATATGTCAATCATTCTGGTAGGTTCCACTTCACAAGGGTGAATGTTTTACAAATTACAACACTCGTAAGAAATATTAGACATATAATTAAATAACATTTTAAAATTTTATTAAAAACAATGTTGATTTAAATGCTTTAAATCATACATATATCGTTATAATTCTCATAAATATGCCCGGAATCTTGGAAAGATCGAGAAAAAACAACTTGTCCATAAAGTGTTTAAATGTTTCGTTATCGATGATGATCTTCATATTGTAATCGGCCTTTTGCGGATATTCATGCCACAGAAGGACTGCAATCATGTTTTATTATTTTTATTTATATATAAGGTTACTGACATCAACTGGCGTAAATCGCCAATCAAAATTCATTATCAGTTTTAAATGAAAATCTCGAGCGTAATTTAGCGCACTTCGTTGATGATAATGATTTTAACATACTTAAATCGTGCACAGTGTATTTGCGCTACTTCAATGCTTAATCGAAGTAATTTTGACACTTACATTTTAAACGGTACGTGTATCACTATAGCAGACTTAACATTAAAAGTGCAAGATTATTAAACTTGGAGATAGGGCTATAAAACAACATTTAAGAACCTTTTCATCTACTTATACAGTTATACCAAATTTTGCCATTTTTTATATTAATAATAACTCGGTTTACATACATGATAACATCGGTATTGCACTAAATTTTAAATAGTGAATAGTGATATACACTTTTTGTTGTTTAGCAACTAGCGCAGTTGCTAGTGCTAAATCGGAAGACTCAAGAATAATTGCTTAACACAACCCAAAACAGCAAATAATTCAAACGAAGGACGGATCCCTATTTCGAATGCGACAATTATTGTTTTACTAGTAAAAAACGCGTTGTTTGATAGTTGTTAGATAGTTGTTAGATAATTTTTCATTTATATTAGGTGTGCAAGTAGAAATTCTGCTTTTTTTGGTCAAATTCACCTTTATTAAAAAGATACTTGTTCAAAAGATTATTAATCGAAATATTCGCCATTGCTATCTATGGTCTTTTGCCATTTATAGGATAGATGGTTAATGTCCTCGCGATAGAAACTTGGTGGTTTCGAAGCAAAATAATCATCGAGCCATTTTCGCACATCTTCAACGTCTGGCCTTTCAAATATGACAACATCGATCTGAATAAGTGGTAATCAGAAGGAGCCAAGTCTGGAGAATACGCCGCATGCTGGAGAACTTCCCAACCTAAGGAAAAGATGAGTTCCTGGGTTGGTTTTGTTGTATGTACTCGAGCGTTGTCATGCAGAAATATCACTTTCCGCCTTCCTTGGCCCGTAAATCGTCTTTTTTCCTCCAGAGCATCACTTAATTCGATCAATTGGGCCTGGTAACGTTCACCTGTAACAGTTTGATCAAGTTCCTGAAGCTCGTAGTAAATGACTCCTTTCCAATCCCACCAGACACACATTAGCACCTTCTTAGCATGAATATTCGATTTTGCAACTGATGTTGATGGTTGGCCTGGATCAACCCATGCTTTTCTGCGTTTAGGATAGTCATACAAAATCCACTTTTGATCGCCCGTAATGATTTTGTGCAAACAATTTTTTTTTGTTCCGAGAAAGCAAATTTATGCAGATGTGTCAACTCTTCGGTTTTGGTTTTCTTCCGTCAGTTTATGAGGAACCCACTTTCCTTCCTTCTGTATCATTCCCATTGCATGCAATAGAAGTGATATTGCTTGGTGAGTAACTCCTAACTGTTCCGCAAGCTCTTCTTGAGTTTGACGTGGATCTGCATCCAGTAAAGCTTGAAGTTCTTCGTCTTCAAATCTTTTTACTGCACCTGGACGCGGATCGTTCTCAAGACTAAAACTTCCATCACGAAATCTTGCAAACCACTTTTTTACTGTTGAATGACTCACACAATGCTCACCCAAAGTCGAATTAACCAATTCCATAGTTTGAGCAGCATTTTTTTCATTTGAAAACAGAATAGAATGCAATGGTGTAAATGTTGCTTATCGACAACCATCTCTTATAAAATTGATACAAACGAAATGACAGCTTGTAAATGACTGAAACTTATGTCATAAAAACTACAATGACTAAGCTACATATATCCAAAATTGCGGTCGAATTGGAAGCGTTCAAGTATGCTTCTAAATGCAATCAACTTCAGAGCCGAGTTTCTACTTGCACACTTTATATATATATAAGATTAGATAAAAAATGTCAATGTTAAAAATTATTATTATTACCTTTTTTTAAATATTTCTTCTTTAAAAGCAGAAACGTGCAAATTTTACATAATTTACTTTTCACGAATTCCACTTTTAATCTAGAGATCGTTAGCAAATCCTACACATTTTTAATACACATAATACTCAAGTGTATAAATCAGACTTTTTTCATCACTAAGTGGAAATAGTGAACTTTTTAAAAACGCTTTAGAAGACCATGAAAAATATATGACATAGAAAATACTAAATTAACTATTTTACTATTTTCCAGACATTATGTGAACACCTAGAAGAACAAAATATCGAAGGATTCACAGAGGCCGTCAAAGACTACGACAGTATTTCTAGGCTGGACCAGTGGTATACAACAATTCTGCTTAGGATTAAGAAGGCGGCCAATGACAACCCTGATCTTCGATAAGCTGCCCACGGAAATTATGCAATAGCAGCAATTTCAATTAGTAACTTCCATCGAAATGAAAATATTCAAGTCGTACATCTATTGTTTTCACCATTTTTTATCTTAAGGATGCCTCATATGGTAACTACGACTCTTTGAATACAATAACCTTAAATACTTTTCGTATAATAACTATATATGATAGAATATCTGTGAAGCATAAGATCGAAACATAGTTAATTTGTTTCATTCCTGACTTTTGTTGAAGTTTTTGTTTAAATAAATTTTAATAGGATGTTTAGTGGCTCCCTGATTTTACTTTCGTTTACATTTTCTGTACAGGTATAGGGGCGTTGCATAATTTAAGTGAAATCAAATTACTACGTAGCAGGAAGAATTGTCAGAAACGAAGGGATTGAGTTGACATGAGTGATTAAGCAACTATGTAAATTGAATTTGATTAAATGTATAAAATGGCGTAAATTATTTTTGTGATTGTACTTTTAAGAAAACCATAAATTGTTCTGTTGTGCTCTCTTGTTACTTTCGTGTGAATTGGACACTTTCGGGATTATTATTGTTAGCTTTATGGCAATCGATTGCAAGTTTAGAATAAACGCAGTATAACTAGAACTTTTTCTACGGAGTAATGGAAAGTAAATCTATAAGTATAATGTAATCAGTTCCGAAGCTTAAGAGCAGTGGTATTTTATGCGATTGCTATTTGCTAAGGTCTTATTTCTGTTTAAAATGTTTGTTCAGGGAAAGAATTAGCACTAATAGATTGGAGGACGAAGTAAACATATCGAATATTTCAATGACCAATTCTAAACTTCTTCGAATGTTATAAACAGAAATGTCTGGTAAACTTTATTAATTTTAATTAAAACTTATTAGGTCTTGTTCTCTATGAAATTATTGTTTAATAGAATTTTAATCTTAGTGATAAATTATAGTAAAACAAATTTACAATGCATGGAACATAATCTCGAGTAAATACCATTATATTTCAATAGAGAATAAGTGTCCTCAATGTCACTTTACAAGTTTATGAAGCACATAACTAAGCTTGTGGTCATTTTTGTTGATTTTCTCATGTGTTTAAAAAATTGAGTTCTGAAATGCAACTATTCAAGGGTGTTCTACAATTTACAGATTTTAAATAAAAATTCTAACTAATTACAACGCAACAGATATCTGGGGATTTTTCAAAACAAACTGGGGACAACTAAGTAATTATTTAAAATACAAGTAGTGACGCGGGAAGGAAATGAAGAAAAGAAAAAACTTTTCTAACTTTTATTCATTTTAATCTTATCTTCAGAGTTAATAGCCAAATAATTTGTCCAGACATTTCTCCAATCCCTGCACTTACCACAGTTTTATAATTTCTTACATTACATCATCTTTACTAAAATAATTTTGTATTCCAACTGCAAAAGAGTGCTTGGCTCTACTTCGTAGTGAGACAGATCATAGGTCCGTATAGCTTTTATCCAAGGTAATTCCAAATTCTGAACAATTATATCGAGAAGTTATTCGTAAAATTCCATTAAACAAATAGTGACGTTAAATTCGAAGAATAAATAAAACAAAACATTTAACAGATAAAAGAAAATTAAAAAAGACATTGTTATCGTATTAAGCGACGCAAGCTAGATTTAATTAGACAAGCGGAAATATTACTAAGAGCACAATTCAAATGAGAACATTCTGAATATTTAGAAAATGTCTACATGATATTTAAGTTGGAGAGATCGCAACAGTAATTAGGGTTTACGAAACAATTAAACATTTTATTAATGTTGTTGTAGATTAACGGAGTGAATACTGCTTTTAATGGTGTTTATTACCTTATTGAATTAATACAATAAATTCGACAGACATATGATAATCTTGATCAAATTGGTTATTAATAAAATATTTCCACTATTAAGGTGATGTTTATTACTTGTAACACCTTATCCTTATGAATAATCTGGGAAATATGCTTCGCATCTTAATTTTAGGTGTGCGTCGAATGCAAAAATGTAGTGGCTTTCGACACATCCTTTCAAGGATCGATTTACGCAGCAAGTTTTAAAGAGCCTTAATAGATCATTCATAAAGCCCGTTTTAAGGGATTTACTTTGTCTTATTTTTTTCTGTGCCTTCTTTGCAGTAATGCATTTTTTAATTGCTCCAGATATTTTGAATTTTACATAAAGATGAATTTCGAGAAAAGGCACATGTAAGACGAGAGAAGCAAAAGGTTCACAAACTTAGACTCATAACACCCAAACGAGCGCCGACTTCAGAATGAATCCTTTTTTATTATGTAGAGTACCTTTTCTAATACTCCCTTTTAGCGAGTTTTTATGAAGCGCGATAAAATATCTGAGAAAAATTAAAAAACTCATGCGCTCTCTAAAATAACATATTTCATTTTTCCGCCTAGGTTAGAATTATTAGTTTTTAATTGAATTTTTAATTACATAAGTTTCTAAAAATTTGCGAAGAATGTCTACAAATTTTATACGGTGATGTGAAAATTGTGTCGTTAAATTAGGCTACAAAATAAAAAAATTATTATTATTAAAATAATTCACTTTTTTCTTTTCTTTAAAATGTTATGATTTAATTAATTTAATTTACCTGTTAGCTGTGGAATGCTTTATTAAAAGTATATATTTACGTTTATAAAAAGTCAAAGTAGAACAAAGTGTGCTCATCAAAGGGACAGCAAATAGTTTCATTACAATTTTTAACCATATGTGTGAAAAATTAACAACATTACAGCTACAAAGTTGATTAATAGTAATTTTCCCATGAGGAGTATATTGACATAAATACTGCATGATGAATTACATATCAATTGGATAAATCACAAACGCACGATTAAAAACAGTTTGAGAAAGACACGTTTAGAAATGAAAATATCCGAGAAAGCTATGACCTGGATAGGTCGATAGATAGTTTGTCTGTAGACAACACAAACTATCAATTTATAAAAATAAAAACTTTATTGTATTATCGTTTTTAGAAGGAAAACATTTTTACAACGCATTTTTTTGTTTCTTTCAATTATTAACTTCAATCTGTTATCTCCCTGATGGCTTCAGATAATCAGAATCTCAAGATTAGGTAGTTCCATCTCACTAGTTTCCTCACAGTTCCGTGTTATATGGCAGCGTATGACTCAATTGGTCCAATATTTAATGTGTTTTTACCAATTATTGTATTAAAATCTTCACCGCTTTAAACGGCCCTAGTTATGAAAGGGATCGGCAAGAATTCGAGCGGAGAAAGAGAAATTTTGAGAAAACCTGATTCGACTAATGCGCTGCAAAGAGTTTCGTAATCCCCACAAACAAATGAAGCAAACATAAACATGTTTACGTCTCTCATTTCTAAACACTATCAATGGTCGTACCTGGGATATTAGGCTTGGAGAATAAACAGTATTCCAAGCTAAATGCTTAAGGCGCAGGTAACAGAATTTTTTGACCAAATAGAATCAATAACGATAAGTTCTGTAAAATGACAAATATAGATTTTAGCAGATAGTAGAAAAGGCAGGACGAACTTCATGCCTTTCTTTTATTTTGAAGATATTAAAACTTAAAGTTTTCAATATCCACCAAATACCACGGGAGATTTAACAGGAAATGACCGCACAGATTGGCCGCGATCATACTGTGACCTCAAAAGGCAATCGAACAGGTAAAAAACTGAGTTTCGGGGAAGGCGGGTTCGTTTGTCACCAGTGAATAACCGCGAACGGAAACGATATGAATTTAACATTTCCGAAGTTAGTCATTGTCGCCAAAGCGTATCGTGGTCTCATTTAACTTTCCTGCTCCATGCCGGATGCTGAATACTTTAAAGTTCTAAAGTCCCAACTTATGAATGACGTACTGAGAACATCAATTGCCTGGATTACCGCAAATCATCCAAGTTATGAGCTCTTCAACTTTCCAGCTAATTGGAAAATAGTAATTAAAGGTGAAAAATGTGTGGCTACGTCTTCGTAGCACGCGTTTCTTGCATTTCACATGGCATCTATTTCTGCACCAGTGGGTTGGACCGCAAAAATGCAAATAGTATTGTTCCCCGACGGTACGGCGAGTCGAAATCTTCGATCACGATCACGGCCATTCATAACTGGTTTCGCCATAGTCGCTATGATTTTTGATTTTACTCTCATTGCAATACAAACGTAGAAACGTTCATCGGGAAAACCCAGGTAATTAAATGAGTTCAGTTTATCAGCAAATTGCGATACGGCGCATTTTGCTTCGAATGCACAGGGTAATCTGCATAATTCCAAAAGAAAGTCTTTAAAACCGAACTGCAAAGTGGTAATTCCTGGCACAAAATGGAATAATAAATTGTTTAACCTTTGGAGGAGTATGCAAATCAACTCGCTTAATCAAGCCTAAAATAATTTACAGAAATGTGATTAGATGCTTTCAAACCAATCAGAATGGATTGCATGCGTACTACGTGATTTAAATAAATTTATTTGCAAAATAACTAAATAAACTTTTTTATTAAATAAACCTGTTTCAGTTTCTTACGAGAGTGCTCTAAAAATCCATAGCAATACATAAACAAGGTTACAGAAGAAGTAATTTAAAATTGTTTTTGTGATATGAACTATATTTAACCTTTTTGATTTTTCAAGAATATTTTGCGTAATATTGATAATCAGTTTTAATTAATCTTAATCTAGAAACTGAAATCTCTCTTACTCAGTCAGAAACTATTCTATTTATTTAATTAGCTAAGAAAAGAAATAGGAGAGTTTTAAACAATTGGGCACCTTTATACATTGTTCTGCGTTCCAGTTATTTTGTAGAAGTAGTAGATAGGTGGTAGCCAATATTGAGAATAATTAATATATTATAGCAAGTCAATCGATTTTTCAGGTGGGCCATAATTCAGATTCTTTGCCAGCAGCGAACCACCTACTTACCATAATGATTGACACCTAACAAAATGTGTTATATATAGGTTAATTATTAACAAAAAAAAAACAAGAAGCAACTCTTTGCCCTACTGTTAATGGGCAAATTCAAACGCGTTGTCGCCCGCAAGCCCGAGGTTAGGCAGCCTTGTATTATAGTGATCCTGCAGTGCAGAATTTTATTACGAATTCCTGGAAAGAAGCCTAATTTTTAAATTTTGACCTCATAACCGTTTACTTGAGCATGTTGCCATTACATTTGCTTCAAAATTTGAGATCTTTGACTTAGTCAATAATCTCATTGTGCACGTATATCATCATATACTTGGTGTTACTATAGTATATATATAGGGTAGAACAACAGTTACGTTATCAGCAGATATATAAGGGTATTATCTAGATGTGTAAAAGGCCATTGACCATTGATAGACCCACATCGTTGCATAAAATAAGAATTGGGGTTAGTAGGGGCACTCGGCTTTGGAACAATTGAACATACATCTGAAAATTCAGTGTTCTACTAATATAACATAGTGAATTCAGTGATAAGCTATTTATTAAATCGTTTGGAGTCCATCCCTTGCTATTTCATTCTCTAAAGTATGGGCAATTTTTTTATGAACAACTAATAAACTGCTTGGCATTTTTCGAATATATATTTTTAAACCTTTCAAAGCAACAATACTTATCTAATATTTAAGTTGGTTCCCAAATAACGTCAAAACTTCTGGGTATATCACTATTTAGGTTAGCGGCCAAGAAGTAAATTATGAGTAAGTATCATCTTGATAGGACGTATGACAGAGGAGATTAAAATCGGTAAAGTATATGTTGCATCGTTAAATATATATTAGGATACAATATAAAAATAATAGGAATAAAACGTAATTTGCTGTACCATTTTTAACAGAAGCTAGCTTTTTAAGAGGTCAGAAGGTGTTATGAAATGTGTTGGAAACAAATAAAAATAAACAGATCCCAAAAATTTCCAAATATTTTTCTTTAAATAACATGCGTTCTTCTTTTTTCATATTGGATTTTTACTTTATATAATCAAAACGTTATCTATGAAAAGCAACTGATAGCTGGATATTTTACTGATAAGTCTTCCAACCAATATACAACTATGTTTGTTTACTTCCAACACGTTATTTATTTCATTTTCTTTACATTCAGTAGAACGACTTCAATTCAGCGAATGATTATAATTTTTAAGCTTCATACAATATCTCATAAAATTAAAACTAAGTGTTATATCTGTGGAATTTTGCCAACAAATTTGATGTCAGTTTTACAACTTTTAAGTTTAAGTAATTTAATTTGGTTTGAAAAACTAAACAACCATATTATCTCAAATATTTGTTAATGATAACAAAAAACAAAATAATATTAATTTTCATAATTATGCGTAGACAATTTTTTATGATTATAAATCGTTTTCAAATTTTTTAAATTGTTTTCTTCAAAAATAATAACTTTTCCACATAATTTTGATTTTTAGTAAAATACTTTTTAGGAAATAATATATAAACGCAATAATTATGAAAAAAAAACTAATGCAATTATCACAGCATATTTTTAGATATAGAAATAATGGCTAACCTTAAGCGAAAAGTTATACACAGTACATTGGAATCATGGATTTTACTCTCATGTTTATTCAAATGAATATTTTTATTAATCTTTAAATTCTTAAATATCGGAAACTCCATTGAATTTAGAATCACCCGGTGCCCCGCGTACATTGGAAAAAGACTCCCTGATATGACTCAGTGACTGGTGGACAAGAAGTCAACAGGCTGACGAAGATGATAAACCTAGCTCCGGCAGATACTTTGCTCAATCGAACATTACCTCGCGAATCGCGACATTGGTCTCTTCGTGCACCAGTCGAGTGATGAGAGCTTCGGTGCAGGTCGAATACAGTGACTAGTAGAGAGCTGATGGAATGTGCTCAAGAGTGTTAACTAGTTAAAAAATAAGTGTGGTTTTAATATAAATTTAGTACCTGTCCGGATGAGAATGTGAAAAAGGTCAAAAAGTTTTGTGATATATAGTGTGAAAGTGATCGTGTCTCCAAAATTATTTAGTGTCTAGCAGCTACTCGAATATTTCTCAAGAAAAATGGATCTGGTTAAGTGTAAGATATTAAACCTTTTTTAATTTCATCATCTGCGGATTTCTGGCTTCTTCGTGGCCAGTTCTTTTCGTTTGGTTGACCTTGATCCCCTGTATACTTGTTACTCCATTAAGTGATATGCATATGTAGAAGAACCGTTTTGAGATACGCAGACGAAATCCGAGTTATCGACTGGCCTTTTGGTCGCCATGAGATTTATTGATACTTTTATTGACATCTTTTCCTAAAGTTTTGACTAAGTGTGGTCACAATTTCAGCTTATCTATCGGATATATTTAGCTTTGAATTCTCGATCGGAACAAGTTTTGTGCTTTAATGTGATCTAGATTCCAAGCTCAATATTAACAAAATTCGTAATTACGCGAAATTGAATGCGTAATATGTTACTACACAAAAATCACGTTTCAGTGGATTGGGGAATTTCTGTAAAGCTTGATTATGATTTATTCAGTATGATCGGCCCTTGTTTTTAGACTCATCGAATATGTTCGCCAGCCTTACTCTTTTTGCTTATTTCGATGAAAAGATCGTGCACTGAATTGATAATCCCAGTTTATTTTTGTGTTACTTTTTGGTAGAAAAAGTGATGATCATGCCAGCCAGAAACCGGTTTTCAAAAAGCTTCGTTAGCTTAAACTAACACACTGCCGTCAGTCGAAGTCCTATTTTTTGCAAATTAATGTACATTTTAATTGTGCGTCCATTCAATTATTATTAGAATGCATGAAACCTATCGAGAGTCTGATTGATTCATTAATGGAAAGTTAACGATGCTATAAAAGGGAATCCCCCGCGAAATGCAATACAAACACAAAATGGCTAAGGCGTAATCTGCTTCATAGGCCCTAACGATATAAATAAACAGTAATTCCCAAGTTTCTTTTTTTCAATATTTGCGAATGCTGCCGCAAAGATTTCTATAAACTAATATAAGAAATATAAGTATTTTTAATATATTCACAAGTTTATTACCAGGAAGTACTGATAACGAAGAAACAAATTTTGGGTTATTAAACGAAATCAGTCATTTCCTATTTGCTTACGCAATTAGTAATATACATGTGTTCGTGAGTGAATCGGTGATATACAAACGTAACGGAAATCTATTGTAGCTTGTATTTTAGGTTGATCTATTAGCATGATAAAAAAAACTAACAGTCAAATGAACAGAAAGAAAAATAGAACGAAGTTTGTAAACTATATCCTAAGTGGGCTCCAAGCACAAGGGGGATGCTGCTTGTTACATGACTCTAAGTGACCTTGGTCTTGAACTCTTGGTCGGTCGTCCCACCCCCTCACGGAAACACGCGGTTTGTGAGAAAAAAATGTGTTTGTTTATACCCTTGTATCTTAGAAAGTATTACTTTCCGATGCTTGTACAATATAGCATATGTATATATAATACGTACGAATACGTATTTAATATAGACATATACGTGCATCATAAATTCAGGGCCCTGACCCCCGGCCACCTCCAACTCCCGCCTCCCATGCGCATACTCAAAACATTGGCCAACTGGACTTATGCGCAATACGCATATGCATTTTGGCCTTTTTGAATTCGCCAGAACACATTGCGTTCGTTTTTGCAAGTGCCACAACACGAATTTTACTTTATGGATGAATGCATAAGTATATATTATATATATATTCATATGTACATGTATGTATTTTACATATATTTATAATATATAAACATCGGAAAGTAGTACTTTCCTAGATACAAGAAAAGTTCAAGGTCGAGGTCACTCAGGGTCATGTAACATGCAATATACACCAAGATCTAGGTTATCAGGCGTCGTACCCACTGCCCAGTGAATTACCTCCTGGGTTAGCATCTATCTAAACTATATATCTTTTCAAAATAATAGTACTTAGAAATAATATTTATAATTTTAGTCTCTTCTAGTTCCTGAACAAAGTACATGCAGCACATTTAACCTGATTTCTACAAATGATGTTGAAGGTTACGCCCTAAATGACGTACCGTGTCGCAAATTTCCTACTAACTGATCAATTAAATGTTTCACAAAATTTACATGTGTTAGTGGTCTCTCATTGTTTGTTTCTTTCATCTTTTTAGACATTATATATGAATTAATATCACACATCTCCATACCCCAAAAAAATAATTTTCTCCACCATTTCAAAGATCTCCGGAGGTTGCTGCATGTTGGACGGCACAATCGACAGCTCTCATTTTCTTTTATAATTGATAGCTGCAACTGGCTTCAATACACCTCCTGTACCACCATCGCGTTTTTTCTCTGTAACGAATTTGAGGTTCAGAACCTCATAGCTCCTCGATAAAGCAAGACTGATTACAAATTTCTTTCGCAATTCGCATAACTAAAATGGGTATCCAAAAACAAGGTAAATTAAACAATTCCTTAAAAGTCAGCTGTGAAATTTCACATTAATACTGGAAAGGAATTTTGAAGAGTAATTAACATGTACAATAACTCTCGATCATAAAATAACAGATGTGCAACAAAACAAGCTCATGCCGCCATAGCGTCGTCGCCGATTTCGAGCACAAAACTGAAATGCCGCCACTATGGCGGCATCGATGGCAAAGGTTTAAAATGGAAAATACAACATTTTGCGTCGCTTTTTAGCCAAAATCTTCCGTAAAATTAATAGAAAAACTTGCTTTATAGATGTCAACATACAAATGAAAATGCAAACGTTGCATTGTATGTTTATAGTACAGATTTTACTTAAAATAATTACATGAATATTGAATTAAAATTGTTTTTCTTGCTGTCAAAGAATAACTTGAATTAATAGTTAGTTAAACGTAGCCAATTGTATGAATCATTTAGTTGAATAAATGGAACGACAAAAACAGAGTATCATGCGGAAATTCGTGTTGATCGTAATCATATCAAGCGGATTTTACTGTATCTTTTAAGATAATTAAAATTTAAATGGAAACATCATTTTGTAATAAGGAAAATAAAAGAGACTTTTTGGAATATTTTTTTGAAACACTAACACAATTTAATAAAAACCATTTATTTTTGGTATATTGAAGTATACGAAACGATGTTAAACCATAAATTAAAATAAGAGTATTTGATAATAATGCTATTACGATTGTGTAAAATTTCAAAATTTGGAAAACATATTTTAGACTTTAAAAAGTTGATGTTAACAGCATATAAAATTAATAGAGAACATCCAGTGTAGAGGAAAACTACACTATTTTTTATTGTATTTTTCACAAAAACCTGTTTGCATATAAAACTTTTGCAAAAGATATATAACTATCAGTGAATAGTACTATAGCTTTTCTGTTGATAGAACATTTGGCTTAATTAAATGGGCATTTACCCTATCTACAATATTTTATCGATTGTGAAATGCCATTTCATTTCACACCGGTTGTTTTGAAGGAAATTGAGAAAGGACACAAAGTTTATGTGATAAACCCCACATATTTTTACAATTCTTAAGGACCTTCTTACGCGTGTAGTTTAGGTGATCCCATTAGGGCTTTTGTTCGGTATCTCATGGACTTTACATTTAGATATATTCTTGCATTTTTAGAAAGACCCATTTTTCCGTACAAATATCTAGTGCGTAGCCTGTTTTAAAGCACCAAATCCCGTTACTGCCGTTACTGTTGAAGCGGGAGATCAAAATTGATAAAATCTTATAATATTTCTAGCAGTGAATAAGCATCTGTATAACATTTAAATGAAAATGATTATAAACCAGAAATTATTGTAAACTTTTACACGAAATACAAAAATACAAAATTCATAAAATGAGATTCTAAGGTATCCTTAAGAAGCTCATCGACCTCCTCATCCCGCGTCCTCCGAAAACGTGTCTGGCCAAATCTCTGTATCTACCTGAATATAGGTACTATATACATTGCCATCGTCCATAGACCTAAAAGTATATAAGATATAAGGAAAATTGCAAACAAAATCCTGGAAATCTGGCAAAAGTATACTTTGGATCATACCTCGGGTAAGTTTGTAGGTGGCCTAAATCGGCTTATTGATTTTGAAATGCTGAGGGCGTAATTTTTTCGAAAATCTCCAAAAATTCTACTTAATTACAAATAAATGTCTGCAATACATGCAATACATTTGGTTTTATAAGTTTTATTTAGAACATATTTATCAGTTATAAAATACGTACGATTTCTGAATTGATTTGCATTTTCTGAGGCCTTTTTAATATCACACAAAGTGCCCTTCTACAGAATGCTCACCAAAAAGGATTATGCACATATTCATTGTCCGCGTTCTATTTTTCTGAATAATATCCATACAGAAAAAATTATCTATCGCCCTTCCTAGACATTTTCTATTTAAAGAAACATCTTAAGTAACGATTTTTATGAGTCACCCTGTTATTGTGCAATTATATATTCATAGTAAAAACTAAAGCTTTCAAATGAGTGCTCAACTATATCTTCTGTTGTAAGGTTATACTATATAAAAGAAGAAAACAGAATCCAACTTTTACACATATTTCGAAAAAAATGACATTTGTGCATTATATTTCCTTATGAAAATTATATTACCCCACATGGATTTGAATTTTAAATAAATAAATCAATAAATTATAATTAATCAAATAAATAAATCAAAATTAATTCCATTCTTTGGACAAATTTAAGATTTATACTTTTCAGTAGATTTTGTATTAATCTGCAGAAATCGGAAATCTTATTTTTTTTGTTTTTGTACTAATCTTATAAATGCGAAACATAGTTCATATTAACCTTAAACAATAGCTGTAAAATTGAGAATATATAAAAAAATTTATAAAAAAATATTTTCTCATAGCCCGAGTTGCGCACTATTACATTTTCTGAGTATTAATGATTCCAATGATGGTAAATTCCTACGGCTTATTATACCTTCACTTTATTTAATAGCTATATGAGCGAACCTATGAGAAAGAAGAAAAGATAACTTTAGTGGGCGAAGAGTACCCAAAATGGCCAGATAATGAATGTATGTGTGCACTATGAATTATTTATACTGTATGCTATAGGTAAATATAGGAACCACCAAAAACTAGAAATGAAGCTTTTCAGTTTTTGCTTTCATTTTACCCAAAATCGGAAATTAAAGAACTCAGTAAAATAACAAAACAATTACTACATATAATTTGTTTAGCCTGCTATCCACTATTATACGTTACGTACTATAGTTTTTGGATATTATCAATAATTAAACAATTTTTATCGCATACCAATAGCATATTTTGAAAAAATGCTCTAAATCAGCATTTCTTCTACTGTACTCATTTAAGGCCATATTTATTTTCTTTATTTGCAGATTTAAAACAGAATTTTAAAAATAAATCGTATCACAATCATCTACGATAACTGGTTTTAAAACAATGAACTTTAAGAATTTCATTTGATAAGCGGCTAATTAGGTCTAATTTAAACTATAACTATTACCAGAATACGAAATATTGACACACCGATTTCCTAAAATTATAATCGCATTTTTGAAACTAAAAAAAATTTAATTTTTCAGTATCTATCCTCACAATATCTCTGTGTATTTGCTTCGGAATGATTGGGTCGCAAAACCCTAACACAAATCTAGTCAATTTACAGGACCTTGTAAATAAAATATCAGCAGGGTCAGAAGAATTTGCATTAGACATCTTCAAAGTAAGTGACTTTTTCATAAAGCACCAGCCTCTTTATCTCTTTCATATTTGAAATTATTAACTTTTTTAGAAAATATCTGTCGCAGTAGCAGCAAATGCCTACGATTTTATGTTATCGCCTTTTTCCATTTGGTCGTTACTGGTATTAGTAGCAGAAGGTGCTAGTGGAAAAACGTTAGAGGAACTCCGCAAGGCACTGCGAATTAACCAGGACATAACCGCAGTTAGAGAGGGATATAAAGTCATCCAAAAGGCCTTAAAGTGATTTCTTGTTCTGATTAAAAACATTGAGGTTTTAATTTTTGTTTTATTGTCAGTGTTAACACGTCAACCGTGCAAGTATCTGCTATTCAAGCCCTGTTCCTTGATGCGAAGAAGCCAGTTACACAAGACTATGAAAGAGCCATCAGAGGGTCATATGCCGCTGATCTGGTTACAGTCGATTTTCAAGACACTGCAAAAGCGCAAAATATTATCAATAATGTCATAGATAGAAAAACCAATGGACTCATTGACTACGTCGTTAACCAGGATGACCTTTACAGTGCACAAATGGTTTTGATTTCTGCGATCTTCTTCAAGGGTCAATGGAAGGTAACCTCTACAAGAATTCTGCTTTTTCTGATTTAAATTTATACGAACTCCTCAGATGCCTTTCAATAGGTCGTTGACTACTACAGAACCTTTCTATGACGAAGATGGTAAGGTTACCGGGGACGTAAATATGATGTTCCAACGTGGGGTTTTCCGCTATACTCCAATATCGGCCTTAGATTCACATGTTTTGGAACTTCCTTATGGAAAGGAAGATCGACTTGTGATGATCATATTGCTTCCGAGAAAAGGTGAGTAAAGGAAAAATAATAATAATAATTATACTATACGTATAATTATAGTAATAATAATCATACTATACGTTGATGTCTATTTAATTAATAGGTGCACTTTTGACTTCTGTAATCGAAAAATTGGCTTCATATGGCATTGGAAATATCTTTGGCGAATTGCATAAGGCATCTCAATATGAAGAAGACGACGAGGTGGAAGTATTTCTTCCACGATTTACATCGACAACGGACTTTGTACTAAACGTAATTTTGGAACAGGTAAAATTCCTTGACTAAAATTAATTTATTTACATCTAATAAATAACGCTTACATCTTAGATGGGTATTCTTGAAGCATTCGACTCAACTCATGCTAACCTATCGAAGATGTCGAGCTCAGCATTGTTCCTGTCTCGCGTGTTTCACAAGACAAGGATAGAGGTGAATGAGGAGGGGACTGTTGCCTCGGCCGTTACAGGAGCAACATTCGCAAATAAAGCCACGCCACCACGGTTCTACATCAACAGACCATTTGCATATATAATTGTAGAGAAAACTACAAATTCCTTACTATTTTGCGGGCAAGTGAGAGATCCTACCAATTTTAACTTATAGTTATTCTCTTAGACACTCACGACCCTGTTTTGTAAGGTTTTTGTAAATAAGTTCAGTAAATTAAATGTTATATAAATTATATACACATTTGTTTATTTCAAAATCTCTTTTTATAATAAAGCCGATTAAGTTGAAATTAGGCTCGGATTGCTTTCCTAAGCTTTACTAATATTATATAGCCCTAAAATAAATAACTAGGGCGTGCTTTTCAAAGGCTGTTTTAACTGCTGTTCTCCAGTTACGTATATTTTAACAAAAATATCTATATTAAGGCTTTGACTGCTATGAAAAGCCTTAAAATTGTCTCAATGGAATTACTGACCCAACAAATTTGTTGTTCGTTTTTCTTTTACTACTTTATGTATTAACGAAATAATCTTCATTATCTAAGTAGAGGTATCAAGAATATAAGAAATAAATTTCAGATCTTTACATTCCCGTTTTAATATAGATTTCTATTAAAAATAGTCTAAAGTGGCCAGATTTAATAGCGTCCCAGTTTGTTATCCTTAGTAGAAGGAAGAAATGGAGTATTTACTTTTTATATTAATGTCAATTCAATCGAACAAAATAAGGCTCGTGTCGATTGGTGCAAAGAAATGCTCAAAAAATACAATCGTGGTGCGTCAAAAGCCGTGTATAACTTCTACACAGGTGACGAATCTTGGATCTATGCGTATGAGCCTGAAAGTAAATAGCAGTCGACTGTAGGGGTTTTCCAAGATGAGCCAAACTCTACAAAAGTTGTTCGCGCAAGAACCACTTTGAAGCAAATGGTCGCCTGTTTTTTTGGAATTAAAAAAAAAACTGGTCCAAACTGCAAAAATGTATCGATCATCGCGGAGAATATTTTGAAAAACAACCGTGAACCATGATTTAATGATAAATATTTGTTTTTGTATATATATTTCCGGATACATACAGCTGTGCCCTCGACTTTGTGCATGTGGATTTCACATTTTATGAAAAAGGGAATCAAAACAGCTTTGGATATTTTCAGAGAACCGAGATACTCTTATTCTTTTAGCAGATTTTGAATAATAAGGAAGGTTACTTTTTTTCCCGAGAGTATTTTTCTGTTTAACTTTTCAACAACTCCTGATTTGTAATGAAAACTATCGTAGATGTTGACCGGCGTCATAAAATTCCATAAATTCTATTAAAATTCGTCCAATAGTTTTTTTTATTTATTATTAATATTTTATTTTTTGCTAAGGTATAGAAAGGCAAAGTTTTAATAATTAGTAGTTGTTTTCACGACCTTAGTTATAATTTTATTATATGTGTGGATAATAAAAAGACTAAATTTATTAATAGAATTTATCTTGCAATAAAATAATAATATAAAAATAATAAAATTTTGTATAAATCCCCCACACTATGTGTGTTCCTAACATTTTGAATTTTGAATTTTTGCAGCATAACTACCAAATCAAGTAAAATAATTGCTTGGAGATTTGAAGTAGGACTGCAACCAGTAAGAAAATTCCTTAATATTTCCGTTAATACTTTTTTGTTTTAAAAAGTGAAGTATATCTTTTTGTTTTTATTTTACTTTCTTTCTCAAGAGTATCCTATCTGAAGAATGTTTTCAAAATCCATAAGCTCATTTATTATCGTAAAATGCACTGTAAAAGACAATTTGGAAATGATAAATAAATTATTGCCGAGTTCTAGTATTATTAAAAACAGCTATTATGTTTGCTTTTGTACTCTCGAATGTCTAGGTCTAATTAAATAATCTTAATGCAAAAGTAGTAGAAAAACCAACCGTTGCGAAAATACAGAAGCCAATTCTAGAGTCTAGCTGCATCGGAACTAGGTCGTAACGGTGACGAAATTTCTAAATAAATAACAAATATCTTCATGGGCTGATAATCCTGCTATAAGAAAGAATCCATATACAACGTGTAGAGATGGTCTTTGAAAGGAAAGGGCAGCGAAATAAAGAGGATTTCCAAAGCCCGCACGTAGAATAACTGGTCTACAGTTTACCATACAAGAAACTTATTGTAAGAATTTTTTTATTTATGAAAGATATGTACGAAGTTTCATTTCAATACCTTCATAGTTAGTTACTTTTGCGTACAATTGCCGATAAACAATGCGTTTTTAAAAATGTTTTTAGCTTCAAAATGGTAAATAAAACATCGCTACCTAACAGTTATTCCGAATTTCGTACCTGATGAAATGAAATATTCCCAAGTGCCATAAGCAATAACGAAAAGAAGAAGATCTGAAATGACATGTTTAAAGGTAATTAATGTGTTTACATCCGGAGCTACGTTTGAGTCAAAATAGAAAAAGTCCTAGTTATGCTAGCTACAAGGAATATTAAGGAATCCACGCCTCTTTACGGCCAGCTTGTAATAGGGCCTCCGGGTTCAGGGAAAACGACATATTGCCACAATGTTTGCAACTTTTTAAAGCAGCTCGAACGACCGGTAGCTGTGGTGAATCTTGATCCTGCCAACGACAACATGGCCTATTCGGCTGAAGTGGACGTGATGGACCTCATAACAGTAGCCGATGTGATGCAAAACCTGGATCTGGGACCAAATGGGGCTCTAATGTACTGCATGGAGTACTTAGAAGAGAACTTCGATTGGCTGCTTACCCGCTTAAAGTCATCATCCAGTAACTACTTCCTGTTTGATTGCCCTGGACAAGTGGAATTGTATACTCATCACAAATCCATGTCTGGGATATTCTCTAAGCTAGAATCGTTGGGATATCATTTGTGCACAATCCATCTCATAGATTCGCACTACTGCTCGGAACCCACTAAGTTCATATCGACGCTGTTACTGTCGTTGACCACAATGTTGCAAATGGGACTTCCTCACGTGAATGTGCTCAGTAAAGCGGACCTCCTGAAGCGGTACGAGTCGAAGCTCCTGTTTAGCTTAGAATTTTACACTGATGTGCTGGATTTAAAGTATCTTCTCGCAACCCTAAATAACTCGCCCGGAATGGAGAAATACAGGAAATTGAATGCTGCACTTGTGTCCCTAGTGGAGGATTATGGCTTAGTTTGGTTCCAGCCGCTAGATGTAAACAACAACGCCAGCTTACTTCGTCTGAAAAATATCGTGGATAAAGCCAATGGCTATGTTTACGGCGCCGGAGAAGAGAAAAGCGTTAACACGTTACTTTGTGTCGCCGTAGGAGCAGAAAATGAAAACGAAAGGCAGAATCAAGATATAGACCCATATTTGTGATAGAAAAGATAAATAATAAGATAAAGTGTAAAAAAGTAATAAAACGGAGAAAAGTGGATTTTAAACGGTTTTTATTTGCTGCCTTCATTGTGTAACTTGAGATCCGCAAATGGGGCATTTATCTGGCGTGAAATTCCCATATCAAGCCGTATACCATTATTTTAACACTTGCTTGTTTTTGCGGGGCGATCGTGTAGAATGGGGTTTTGCATATCTATAGGCGTGGAAACGAACGCGCTCTAGTTCAAAAGGTAAATTCTAGTGTGTACCAAAGACGGTACACGTAGCACTCAACGTGGTCTGCCAATTTTAAAATGATTCTGCAAGCGTTAATACTTGCCGAAATTGAAAACTTATTTTCGACTAAGAGGCAAAAGCTTTTAGCTGTGTTCCGAAGTTGTTTAATCCGAACTCAATTTATAGGTTCTTTGGGAACCTTTAGAATATGACCTAATTTTTTAATGGAAGAAAGACAAGTCAAAATCTGTACGTAGGTATGTTTATGTTATAAAAAGCCTAATTTCTCGTTAAAGCCAAAAACTCCCGCAATTAATTTGAAGTTTTTTGTAACAAATGTTTTTTCCAGTTAAATCTTTTAATTGAACATGCTTTTCCTAATTTGTACATCTTACAAAATTTATATGGAGTAACGTTTGTTGTTTAAGTACATAAAAATTTAGATAAGAAAAATTTACGAGAACGCGGTTCCTTATAGATTTCAACTTGGGAAAGTCCAGAAAAATCGTTTTAAAAGCCCTCCTCATTTTGTTTTGAAAATATTGCCATATTTTCCACTGAATTTCACAAGACTTTGTAGGTATTCTTAGCCGCTTGTTCGCTAGGTTTTTTAAACTTTCAGTTACTTTGTACACAAATTGTAACTCATCTGCACAGAAACTTCCATAAGTAATTTGAAAACTATCAAAAGGATTTACCTTTTACAAAAAGTTCTCTTACGGTCAAAGAAGGTGCAAACTTTCAAGGAATTCGTTATTCTGTAAAAAGAGAATTTTTCCATTTCTGTGGTTTCTGGTCGTAAAAACCAGGGCAAAATTCCAATTTAAAGCACTCAATAAGCCTTGCCAAAATCCGCCAAAAAATTCCAATATTTCGAAAACAAAATAAAGAGTTTTTACTACTTTTTTGATTTCTCGTCAAAATTCATAAGAATATTTTCGAATTTGAGTTTTTGGAAATCGTAGTCTTGCTATATCTCGGATTTTCAGTCCAGAAATAAAAAATTAATAAGTTGTCTTTTTATATACGTTTTTGGATTGTAGTCTCGCGAGTGACACAACATTCAGCACTTCTAGAACTGTCAAAGTGGCTAGCACCCGAAGAACAAAATGAACCAGTCCATTTCTTGCATAGGTCTGTGGTTCGTAAAAGCCTAATTCGTTGCACAGGTTTTTAACAAATAAAACTATGTGAAGCATCTGGGTGCCTTGTTCCATGCAAAGAGGGTGATTTCCGTGAATCTTAATTGACCTCGTTGAAGAATGGAGATGCTGGTTAGGGTCACATACCAGACAAATTTAAATAAACGACCGTTATCTCGCGTACCCCCTAATGAGAGCGAGCGCGAAAGAAGATATCGCCCCTCTTCGTTCCACGGCAAATAAGTCAAGTTCTTCTTCTTGTCACGTCAGGCAGCGCCATTTGCCAAAAAAGGAAGTGCCGTTTGATAGTTCGGGGAGTCGGCAGGGTTCTGGATAAAAATTCCCAGTTCTAAGTGAAAAAATTCGTAGTTCTACATAGTTTGACAGAAAATTGGTGCGAGTCGTCCGGAGGAACAATGGCCTATTCAAACAGTGAGTTCGCCTGCTTAAATTGATTTGGGGGAAAATGCCGGTGGGCCAAAGCACATTCCCAATGTGTTGCACTCATCTACAGAGATGCATTTCTATTCCTCGAGCTTTCCGAAGGCCCACCTGCGACCCAGTGTCATCTACAAATTCGGGTGGCACTCAGGGCAGTCCTCTTCCATATTTGGTAAAAAAGTTGCTGATGCGTGAACCAGTGATTCACTGGGTTTGCTCGGCTGCGATATCAGTGCTCGTTCAATTGTGACCGTCTGTCAGCTCCCAGCGCCCCTTCCTCCGCGAGGGTCTAGACCTTCGCTATCTACCTTATCAGAGGCAAGTGAAGGAGAACTCATAAATTCCTTGTTTTCAGAGTTCATTTACGCAACGCTGCCCAGGACCCAGCGAGGACAACCGATTGTTTTGGGCGCCGACCCCAAGGGCAAGAATTTTCTCTACACCAATGGGAACTCGGTGATCATTCGCAACATAGAAGTGAGTTTTCGAGCTACAATAATTCATTCGAATTATTTTTATCTGCGGCTGCTTTCTGTGATCGCCCACTCTCCGATTTATTTTAGAATCCAGCGATCGCCGATGTCTACACAGAGCACTCTTGTCCTGTGAATGTGGCCAAGTACTCGCCGAGTGGATTTTACATTGCCTCTGGCGGTAAATAATCGCTTCAATCGCTGAATGCTATACAAAAGTTATTTAAAAGTTTGTTTGCGGAGAAAATAAGAAAAAAAAAACGAATGGCTGTTTGGTCTGAGTGTAATTGCAGCGATTTATATTAATTGAATTTGGCGTTCGCCGAGTCTTATCGTGATTTCAGGTCACCACTTGGGGGAGATAAATTATTTTATCTTTTTTGTATATGTTCTGATTTAGTTCTTTCAAAATTTATAGGACCTCTGACTACTTGAAATGATCATTATGAAAGTAGATGAGTAAACCGTGACAAATGACTTCATTAACTTGAATAGTGACGGTATATTTCCAAAAAGTGATTACAAACCTTATTCGGAGATATACAAGTGTTGCCTCTAATTATTTTTCAACAGAATCGATGTTTATTCTAGAATTTACCTACTTCGCAATCTTGAAAATGAGTAGTAACGTTTAAGTTTCATGAAAAGATTAGATAAATTTGAAGATATTGAACCAATTTGAAATTCGGTATTAAGTTTTTCCGTAAACAAATTGAATAAAACAAGATATAAACATAAAATTAAATGCTATATGGACATGTCGTTCAGCCCTTTATTTGCTTTTAATACAATACAATATTAATTTCATGTAAAAACACCTTGGCTTACGCGAACTCTGAGTTGCACCGTTTCTCACTTTATCTCCTATGTCTCATATTCCAACTCCCACTAATTGTTGTTATAAAAAGCCAACACTTGTAAGATAGAAGTTTTAGGAGATATTTTTTAATAGATGCGAAATTCATTCATTCCTCCATTTGAAACAACAAACCATATTAAACAATTGATCTCGCCGCTGAGCGAGCCGTTTCGGTACAATTTTGTGCAACATTGTAGACCATATTCCTACTTTCACACTATCGTAGATACTCATATGCCTATTACTGACTTCTAAATCCGCCAACTGATATTCTTTTTTTAAAAAATAGCTTACATACATAAGCAAATACTAATGTCATTCCCTAAAACATTCTTTAAAATTAAAAATAATTAACAAATGCATAGGAAACATTCAGAATATTCTAACTGGATTACTAAATCTAACGTTTGTTATAATCATCGTTCAAAATTATTAGATTTTTTCATCACTATATAAATAAGAAAATTTTGCAAGTAGAGAAATAAAAAACATATTTCCGAAGTTAAACCAAGTGCTTTTCGAATTACAATTCTCAATAATTAATTTTGTGCATTTTAAAATTTGATACTTGAAGGATTACAAAAATAGGAAGACATTTTGAAATAAAGTTTTTGTCTTTATAAATAATTCATAACAAAAATACTCATTAATATTAACAATGCGTGTGGCTTTTAGTCAAATAAAGAAAAATTTATGTCATTTTGACTGGTACGATAGTTCTATTGTTTAAAAAAATATTTGCTGCTAACAATGAATAAAAACTGTTTTCTTTTGAGTCCAACGTAGCGTTTAATTCACGACTTATAATTGTGTTCCAGATTCTACATAATTTTTCTAAAGAACTCTTATTTATTTACTTCCAAGAAACCAGTAATACACATAGAGCAACTGCGACAGTGCGAAAGCAGCTTTCTCAGCGATGAGAGCAATTCTTAAAAATGTATGCGATCTAGAATAGCAGATTTAGTCTTGTTGAAACTTCTTTAGGTTTCATTTTTCTATGGTACTATGTTCCATTTACCTCGAAACTTTGAAATATTACTGAATATTTCTTTCAATAAATTAAAATTGCATATTTTTTTAAATAAGCATAATATAGGTATAATCTAAATGCTTCTTTGTACACAATATCGTATGTGTGCATATGTGTTACGTATAGCGTGTGTGTATGTTCGTATTAATGTTTCACTAGTATGCATATATGATGCCATCATCAGTGTTTCACATGTGTTTATATATAAGAGTCACATATGTGTCAGGTGTGTGTAATGTGGATGATTATGCGTATATCATATGTGCATATTGAGATAAAAGGCAGTTGACACTATAATCATACGTGCCATTGAATTTGATTTCATTTTATTCAATGCTTTCTACAAATAGACCTAACACAACTCTTTTACAATTAGATCTAACACAACCATTAGAAATACGGAAATCAGACCTATATTCTAGCATTTTACGATCTCAATAAGTTCATCAAAAAGGCATCAATATTAGTTTTTAGTCACTTTTCTGAGGCTGACAGATATTTCAATGGCCATCAAATATACGACAAATATCAAATCTAGATGTAGATTGTAGTATTTGACTACCTATCTCTTAGCTCGTCAAAGAATTATGATTATCGATCTAGACGTTTTCGAGATAAACTCGGGTTAACAAACTGACAAACAAAGTTTAATTTTATTTATGTGAATAGATTGGACAATAACTTTTATTGCAAATTACTTAAAACTGCATTTTTGTATAGTTTAATTTTAGATTAATAAGAAAAGTACTGTTGATTAATAAGAAAAGTATTCTATCATGCTAGGTAGAAACAAAACGAACAAAGAATATTTGTTTTGTAGCTCAAGTTTTAAAAAATACTGTGGATTTTTCATCCTGGGGTGCTCAAAGTATGGTACTCTTTGTTTTATTTTAAACGCTTCTCTTAGTTTCCCTCGCATGTAGAAAAATCTTGTAATTCTCTTAATTCTTCGATAAAAAAATATATAATTTTCAGTCATTATTATAGATTAATTATGATTAATTTGCATTTTCAATTAAATATATATTTTTATTTTGTAAGGAAATATATTTTAAACAATTTTTTAATTTTAAAATTTGACATAATTGTACGTTCTAATATTTACTGGGCACCGTAGTTTTTAAACGTGTTTTCTACTTTTGTATAAATGAATTTGTAGCCATTCGTGAACGTTTTTAACCACCCTGGCCGGTCACCAGGGGTTTACCTTATTACTTTTTTAAATTCATGCTATTTATCTCGTTAAAGCCATTTTTCAAAATTTTGAAAAACGTAAATGAATGGAATATTGTGATTGCAATATGAATTTCTTCAACAATTTTAAATATTTGTAAGAACATAATACTTTCAATTTAAACAATTGAAAATATTTATAAAGACCTAACACAAAAAACAAAATATTCCGCAATGTATTATATTAAAATAAGTTAGAAATAAGCGTAATTTTTTTGTATAACTTATTCTCCTTAGTAGCAATAATTTTCGCAAAATGTTTTATTATTATATACTAAGAACAATCCAAATTGTGTTGTGGTTTCAATTTCAGCCTATATAAAACGTGTATAGTAATTAAGCTGTATATTTTAAATACATAAATAAATACTTCCTAGTTGCACAAAAGGTGACATAAGTATTAGCGTAAGTCGAACTTCTCATATCTTGGGGTAAAATATTTCGTATATATATAATTATATGCAATATGCATTATGATTTTGAATTAATTGAATAGAAACTATATAGAAGATCCATTGAAACGATTGCGTATCATGATTTGTAGAAGAGGTGTTTCTCAATTTTCAATTTCCATTTAAGAAATCACATAGTCAAGTGTATTTTAGGGAGTAAGTGTTGGAGCAAATTTTGATCCGGACATTCTATATTCTATCAATTACTATGCTTGCAGACACAACTTTCCGCAGCATCCTGTATAGTGTAGTAAAGTAAAACAAATGGAAATACCGGGGAAAGATAAAATTGTTTATTTTAAAGCAATTGTCATCGAGAAAACTTTTAATGTTTGTACCCAAATATCTAATTAGAATAGTTAATATTGAATTCTTTTAGGATTTTTAACTTTATATTTGACGATAGACGATTTTAAATCGTCAATAAAGATCATTGAAAGCGAGGAAAAGTATCTCGAGTGAAAAATATTTTCTTTGATATCAACAAGAAATAACCAAATGAAATTCTGCAAACAGCCCTCGTTTTAAAAATAAATGTATTTTGGTAAATTACAAGGGAATATTTATATTTATTCGTAATCGTAATTTAAAGCCTTTAGTGTGTTTTGTAATCGAGAAATGTTTGGATAAATTTTATATGTTGCTTTATCACAATTATTTTTGTTTCTTTTTAACAGTAACAGTTAACGCTTTTATTTTAGGAAAAGAAAACAAACGTGATCATTTACAAGAAGCTTATCGTGGTTCTGTGAGAAATTAAAAATTGATTAGACAAAGCTGCAAGTAGTAATGAAAAAAGTAAATTTAGCAATTTACAATTATTTCAACGGTTTGCTTTGTATTTATTTATCTGTTTCATTCATTTTTAGTTAACGTAGAATACTACAATATTCCTGTAAAACAAACTTTTGGATAAAGAAATTGTAGAAAGATAAGTATCGCTAATTTGTGCAAATTTTAGATCAATCCGGAAAGATTCGCATCTGGGATACAGTTAACAAAGAGCATATACTGAAGAATGAGTTTCAACCAATTGGTGGACCAATTAAGGATATATCCTGGTCACAGGATAATCAAAGAATCGTAATTGTTGGTGAAGGCCGCGAGAGATTTGGACATGTTTTCATGGCTGAAACAGGAACATCTGTAGGTGAAATTAGCGGCCAGTCTAAGTCCATTAATTCCTGTGACTTCCGGCCGGCGCGACCTTTCCGTATTATTACAGGGAGCGAAGATAATACAATTGCAGTATTCGAGGGCCCACCGTTCAAATTTAAGATGACTAAACAAGATCATACTCGTTTCGTACAGGCCGTCAGATACTCCCCGAACGGAAACCTTTTTGCGTCTGCAGGATTTGATGGAAAGGTATTCATATATGACGGAGTTTCTTCTGAATTGGTCGGAGAAGTTGGAAACCCAGCTCATAAGGGGGGCGTTTATGCTGTGGCATGGAAGCCCGATGGTACTCAACTTCTTACTTGCTCCGGAGACAAAACTTGCAGATTGTGGGATGTTGAAACTAGGGAACTTATTAGCGAATTCGTCATGGGGACTACTGTTGAAGACCAACAGGTAAATCAACTGAAAAGTTATTAGTAATAATAATTGAAATAAAATTCTATAGGTATCGTGTTTATGGCAAGGAGACCATTTGCTCACTGTATCCCTCTCTGGATTTATTAGTTACCTTGACGTTAACAATCCTCAAAAACCGTTGAGGGTGATAAAGGGTCACAATAAGCCAATAACAGTCTTAGGGTTAAGTGATGATAGGAGCACTGTTTACACAGGAAGTCACGATGGTGCGGTTACCAACTGGAACTCTGGTAATGGGGTTAACGATCGTATTGCTGGGAATGGTCATGGTAACCAGGTCAGCCCGCCGGATTTTTAAAATATGAAAAATACAAGAAGATTTTCTTAGATAAATGGAATAGCACCTTGGGGCGACTTCATTTACACATGCGGTATAGATGATTCTCTCCGTCAAATAAACATCGAAGGGAACACCTACACCGATGTTGTAGTAAAGCTTAATTGCCAGCCCAGAGGTCTTGCAATTCTTAGGGAACAAAATATAATTATCTTAGCATGTGTGAAGGAAATTACAGTGGTGCAGGCATGTAATTTACTGTTGTTATTGGCCTTTTACTAATACTCTTCACTTAGGACCACAAAAAGGTATTTTCGTTGCCAATAAAGTATGAAGCGAGCTGTGTCTCAGCTAATCCAGAAACTCTTGAGGTTGCTGTAGGTGGGGACGATCAAAAGTTAAGAATCTATTCCTTCAACGGTACCATTCTTGAACTTAAGACAGAGCTCGAACATTTAGGTGCTGTTACTGACTGCTCGTATTCTCCAAGCAATAAATTGCTTGTTGCATGTGATGCTCATCGGAAGGTTGTTCTCTACGACGTTGCTGAGTATAAGGTAAGATTTTTAAGGGTTAAATTGCGCAACTGTCTAGGCTTTATAAATTTTATCGCTTGTTTTTGCTTGCAATGGATAATATGTAGATGGTAAGCTATTCTGCTTGGGAGTTTAATTTATCTTTTGTTTCGAAGATTGTTATCTACTGTTATTTTTTTTTCTAGCCGGCTCATAACAAAGAATGGGGCTTCCATAATGCTCGTGTTAACTGTGTAGCATGGTCACCGAACTCTCTTTTAGTCGCTAGTGGCTCCTTAGACACGACAATTATAATCTGGTCCGTCTCCAACCCATCGAAGCATACAATTATTAAAAGTAAGATTTCTTTACGGAATAAATTCGAAACAAATCTTGAATCAAAATTTTATCCCCAGACGCTCATCCGCAATCGCAAATTACGCGTTTGGTGTGGTTGGACAATAATACTGTGATCTCAACTGGTCAAGATTGCAATACGAAAATCTGGGAAGTCGAAACTATATAAAACATCTCTCAAGTGCTCTTCGTATTAAGCAACCATTGGTGGCATTTTGAAACCATCTTAATTTGTCGTCTTTGTTTTATTTTTGTTTTCTTATATTTTTCTTCAAAAACTTCATAGTTCGAGGCAATATTCTTCATATTTCTTAAATTTCTTAAGGCATCAAAGATCTATTTATTATATCAACGAATTGGGATCGTATTATCATTGCAAATTTCTCGGGCTAGTCCCGGAGCGCATTTCTTAGCTTATTTTGTACAATTATACAAAAATGTTAAATTCGACGTGTGTTTTGTAATTATTTATATAATAAATATTTATAGACCTTATTAATACCTTCTTTTCCATTTGCTGTACCCTATAAAAATGAAATTAAAACTGCATAAATAAATAAATAAATAAATAAATGCACTATAGTAGGAAACATTGTTTATTTTGGATAAGGGTAGGAAACAGAGTGACTGCTCAAAATGGTTCAACATATGATATATTATCAAGTAACAATCCTCAGATAGAAACAAGCTTTAATAAATACTTACGACTATATACAACAACAATAAACAGGTAATAAAGTGTCTTTTACGTACTTTGACTAGAATAGTTACTGGGAGGCGTTCACAGGACTCATAGGGTTCATTCATTTGGTGGACTGTAGTTATAAACAATCGACGGATTAAACTATCACAGCTAGGGGCGATGGTCTTGTTTACAATTTTTTGAACTCACAAAAAATTTGATACAGTCGAAAGGGTTTTGTGACTTGACTCTTGACCGATCAAACAGACTCTGCGGGCTCAGATTTAACGGATTGCTCCTTCCTGTTGTTCGTCTCATTCGTTGGAGTAGGCGTAGATGGTGTTGGCGGAGTCGAAGCGTGCGGACTGCTTACAGGATGGAACTGATTCGGAAGAAACATGAAGGGCTGATTAGGAAGATTCGCTGGTGGGGTGGGTCCGTCATTGTTCGTCTCTGGCCTTAGCATCTGGAAAGGAGCGCCGATGGTCTTCGACCTTTTCCGCCGAGTCTCAGATTCGCAGGGACTCGGCGCTCCAGGATGTCGGTAGGATACGTGCTTGCGAAGAGCATCTTTGCTTCGGGAAACGTGAGAACAAACATTGCATGCGTATCTGCAATAAAAGCACCCACAAAAATGTTATTTTATTTACTGGATAAAACAATAATACTAGTTCACGTTTTGCTGGATAACAGATTAAAGTTTGTTTTGTAATTTGAGTAACGAATCAACTTTCATTCTAGAAGATTCCTTATTTCATGCCTATTTCAAAATATAACAGAAAAATCCTGTTCTCCAATTTATAAATTCTTTTATTCAAAAGCCCTACACATTCGTTCGCAAATATCCAATTTATGGGACAGATCCTCTTGAAATCATTTTTTTCTCGCTTGACCTATATTCTCAATGTATGTATATATATATATGTAAATATATATCCTAAATTATTTAATAATAAATTTTTAGGTTTACGCAATTAGAAGTAAAAAACTGGAACTTTTATGATAAGACTCCGTTGTTATCACAGCGAATAAAACTGACGTAACACTTAGTAAACACTTTAATCTTAAATGTGTTTTCTAGTCATCATTTTTATTTTTTTCATATTCGCAGTTAAGATATGTGAGACATCATCAGTGACCTTATTTTCATAAAAGTTGGGCTAATTATTTAAAATTGAAATGAATGAATCTGATGTATAAGTGATAGAAAATTTGTTCCAAACCGCAATGAATGGGAGTAATAACGCTCTTCTAACAGTGCAGGTGTTAGTAACATGTGATTTACAAAATAATTGTCGGACACCCAAAAGATTTCTAATGTATTGCTGTTTTTGAGAATTACAGATGCTTACGTATTTAAATATATTAATGCCACTTCTAAGATTATTTAAAAGTAACGTCTATTAAAAAAACAAATTTAAAGTGTTGTTTTCCGACAGACGCAAAATTTCGACAGTAAATTATAAATAAGCTGACTTTTAAATTTAATTTTAACAGTTCGCCATCCTGAAAATTCTATGATATATTCAAAATCATCATCGACAGCGAAAACCGCTTTGTAAAATTTTGAAGTATTTTAAAACAATATGTAGTCGGAGAAATTTTTTCCGTGCACCTATAAGGTTCCAAAAAGTAGAGACAAAAAAGAGATTTTTAAATTGAAGTATGAGTTATCTGGATTATAAGTTCTTTAACCTTCTCCATAACGTTAACCATGTTCAGGGGTGTATTTGCACCCCATATAGTTTTGGTGTAAAATATAAAGGTAAATATTTGTGAAATTTTATTTGTTTTTGAAAAGATAAGAGTAAACGAATTTAAAAATTTTATGTAAAATATAAAAAGTTTTGTAGAGACAAAATAATAAATTTGCGATGCATTGCCAAAATTGGAATCAACCCTTGCATTCAAATTTACCGATTTCATTGAAATGTGTTCAAAAATTATGTGAAACTTATCACTGATAACATTCCTAAAAAAACTTGGAAAATATTCCATTCGTGCATTTGCACCCTATACTCAGAGAAGGTTAAAAACATATACCATGACCTACATTTTAATGAGTCAATTTAGACTATGAGCTACATACTTATAGTCTTTCCTTTATATGTCTGTCTGTCCGTTTCTTTCTTTATTACTGTCGAATTGTCTGTTTATTAATTACCATTACCACTGAATGGACTTTGTCGCAACTTATGTTTTCAGATTAAATTATAAGCTACATTTATCGTCGATGACATCGACATCATTTTGTATATATAATTAAAAAGTGTTGATATGGATACCCTTTGAAAGTATGGAAAGACTTTTTGGCTTATTCAGTAAAGAGAAAGGTTGAAGAGTACATATCCAAGAAACTATTTAATAATACCTTTGAAACACTTACCTGACATTCTGATGTGTTTCCAGGTGTACTCGTAGGTTGTACTGGTTGCTCAATTGCTTGTGGCATATGAAACATGTTGCATACAGCTTGGAGTTTGAAGCTCTGGGCTGTGGACCGGATATGGTCTTTTCTAAAATTGATTCTGTTGTTGACAGATTTTCAGGTATATTATAAGTTGTTGAAGGGTGGTGCTCTAAACTACATTCCATACCGGCCTTCACTGCTTCATTTTGCATCAGGTGGTGTGGTAGGGCTGGAAAGGGGGGTGGCTTCAGGACAAGTGATGCCGGCGGGGAATGTGTTGGCACTTTTGGTGGCGAAGAGTCTGGACAGCATTTGCTCGATGTAGCCGTTCGCAAATTCTCAGCGATCTTGTCGATCTTCTTCATGTCTTTACAGATTTTCTTCTCTCCGGAGTTGGTACGTTTTCCATTATTGTCGTCAGCCTCATCACTGTCTTTTGAAGATTGCGCTAGACTACACTGGTTTTGGTATTTAGCTAAAAACTCCGAGGTTTTGTTTAATGCCGATTGGGAGAAATTAAGTGGTTGCGGGATCAGGTTTGGATAGAACTGAAAGGATTTAATGAAAAAATTTTCTAAAGGTGAAGGCATTTTGGATAATGACGGTGATGTGGTTTCCGGCTCCTTTGGAGTCGTTACATCCGCCTTTGGAGATTTCAGAGGGTTCTGAAAGCATCAAAGCTTATAATTATATTTTTACTTCCACAAAAAAGTGACTTACGTTGTTTTGAAAATCGGCTAATCCTTTTATTCCTAATGTCTCTGCTAATGCTAGAAGGGTGGGTATCTGCTCTTCGAAGACATTTACCTCTCCCGAGTACATAAATGTTAAGAGAGCGACGACAGCTGCGAAAGATGCTCCTGGAATGACGATCACTGGATGGTGGGATGAATCCAGCGTACGAAATAGCTCAGAAAAAAATGAGCTGCACGCACTAAGAACCACCCTATGTGCCCGCAGGGTTTTTCCTTCAGCAGACAAAGTAACATCCGTTAAATGTGATTGATCTAAAAGAAGTGGCAAGGTACTGAGAAGACTTGTCTGAAACAACAGAAACTTCATTAAGTGGTGATAATAAATTTGTATATATAAAGTAGGTAATTATTTATAAAAGAAACCTCTAAGCTAGTTTATCTACACACATATACACCCTTGCAACCTTAGGAAAAAATCTGAAGTATCAACAATTTTATATAGTGTCGATTATGTTGTCGAGTTGTGTGTTTGTAGAAGGATAATTTTACCTTTCTTTTTCCTTATTTTTGAAAGGAAGTTTTTACTTTTTCAGTAGTAACTTTCCATTTTGAAAGCAACAAAGTAAAATTTTCTTTAAGAATTTAATAAACTAGAATCTTTCTTTTACAAGCAAGGAAAATAAAGATATTTTTAAGGTTTAATATATTTTCCTATAGATTTCTAGGAACTACTGAATATGTGAATAAACTTGCTCAGAATAACCGCTCAAGACCATCAAAAGCAGTGTAGGTTGGTTTTGTAAATAAATAACTAAACATTTTTAAAAATACCATATTTTGAATATCAACTAACCAATGCCCATGATTTTATCATCCACGAATAACATTTCTTAAATCGAAAAATTCACGCGAAAAATATACCTCAGCTGAAATATCTAACTAAAGCCAATAAACCAGCATAAGCAATGAAGTGCTTCAAAACTAGTGTTTTTTCGCCTTACTTTTTGTTTTAAAAGATGTGATCATGTCTACAAACATCAGAAGTGTAAACTTTTAAATGGTAAAAAAATTTTTAAAATCAGTTCACTATTTTTCAGATTATCCTGAACAATAACACAAACAAATTTCTTATTTTTATAATATTGTTACACTATAGACTATATACAGATAATTAAATTAAATTAAAAAAGGGCTAATCCTTATTGGATTTTTTCAACAGTTGGATGTACTATGAAGATATTCACATTAAAGTGATGGATTTTTTACGCTTGCAGCAATAATCACAGTTCTAAGAGTGTTACACATTTTTTAATTTTTCAAAGTCCAAGAAAGACAATACCTTCATGGGGAGGAGTTGTACACTTTGAGTGACACCCGTCCTATGGTTTAAGTGAAATTATAAAAAAGTGAATTATAATTTAAAAAAAGCGTAATAAAGTATTAAAAATTACTTTAAAAACTATTATAATAATACTACAATGCATTGAAAATACTGGCACTGAATAGGTATCATGCTGTTTTTCGGAAGCAACCTAAGGTTGTTGTAAAATGAAAAGCGCAGGACTAAGGTCAAAATGGGTATCGAGTCACTAGACCGCCGTTAGTAACGCTTTTTAAAAATTATGAAACATCATCATCAATATTCGCTACGAGTGTCATTAACGCTATCGACGTCATCGGGGAGGAATTGATATATAAGAATTTTGTATCAAAACCTGAATTGGAAAATATATTTCCTTTTGATTAAGAACTCCACTATAATATACAGGGTATTAGAAGGGTCGATGAGAAAAAGAAAAGGTCGATGAGAAAAGAAAAGGATTGGGACTATTTCAACACAATAGAAGTTAAAAATATCATTTTGTAAATTTTTGTCTGCCTATCTGTGCTCGCATTACAGAAAACTACTAATTTTGATGAAATGTGGCATACTAGAAGCTTATAACTCTAGGATAGCCTTTATTACATAAAAGTTTTGTGTTCACACACTCATTGAATGGGATATATACACGTATATAATGTGGAAGTGATAACTTCCATACCAAATCAAGTTTTCGGATGAAATATTTAACAAAAGAATAGAAAAATTGTTCAACATATTGACAGATTTAAAAAAAAACATATTACGTTACAATAACCTCAATCAAAAGACCACTTAGTAATATGTGTGTGATTAAAATTTAGTGATGTTTCTACCAAAACTACGGACGTACGTGTTACCGGCTATTATTGCTGAATGTTATTTCCACTCTACCAGAATATTTGCTTTTTTGTATAAATTTATTTTTTCATCGCACACACATATATTTTCGAAAATACCTATAATATTTCGATAAACTTCTTTAATTTTATTCATACTATACTATAACTTGTTCTTGTATTTCTTCGCTGCATCACGAGTTTTCTAGATTTCTATCTAGTATATTTTTTCTAGTTTTCTGTTTAACGTTTTTCTCGAGCGACGGACTATGTCATGCGACATGTGTTATATGGTGTCATACAACATGCGTATGTGCGTGTAATATCGTAAACAAAAATTATTCCACGGTTAAAATTCAGCGATCATCAACTCCATTTAAATCAGCTCAACTACCTTTTACTGATTTGTTGTAAGATCACATATAAAAAATGTATTTCAGGTTTAAAAAAAGTAAATTTTATATTAAAATTTGAGGTAATTCAGGGCCTATATATTCCAATATTTGCTGGCTTTTTAACAAAATAACATGCAACAGGATTCCATCAACTTCGATTTTAAACTTTTTGAGAATCTTCATGAATTCATATTCTTCCATCACCAAGCAAGCAATGGTATATTTACGTTTTAGAACATTTCACAAATTAACAAATTAATAGAATCACTGCGGGAAATTTCATCCAATTTTTCTTAAACATTTTTAAGCTGGAAATTAATCCTGTATAATAACAAACAATTTTGCTTTTATCCATATCACAATTCTCGATAAAATCCAGATTTACCAAGAATATTTACAGGAATATTTTTGTTTTGCAACTGAAGTAATGTTGAACTTATTAACTGATAAGGAAAGGTTTAAATCTTTACGTTAATAAAAGAAATAAAGACCAAATTGAATCTTTTCAAATGATCTCTAGATTTGTGAAACATATTTAAAAAACCGTCACAGTAAGCAAAGCAATAAAAACAAGCTGTTGAAGATTAATCTTAAAGAGACTGAGGTTGTAATAACGCGAAAATTATCTGAATCTTAATTCGTTCTCGAAAATTCAATAAACATTCTGGATTTTTTGTATTTACAAAAACGTCCATTGCATTCGTAATAAATCGATAGCAAATAACTTTGCAGTGAATGTAGCAAACGAAAATGCCACGACTACAGAATTCATATGTATAAAAAAAATATTGTTAAATTACATTTACCATAGTGGCGACACGGTGTGCTACATTAAATCGCGCTCTCCCAGACTATTGGCCGTATTTATAAATTATTCCCGAGGCATTTTTTTATTTTGTCTGAAAATGTAATTGACGCTTAATTTAAATTCCCATGTGTCATCATTTTGTGGCTCGTATCTCAAAAATTTATGATTTGATTGGTGACACGTTATTAGGAGCACCGCAAGTCAGGGGAACATTTTCAGAAGTGTGACTTATAAGATATTAAACGCATGTTGTAATAGTGTTTAGTATTTATTTAGTGAAAGAAATTTTGGCACGTTTGTGTGATTAAACGTCTTTTTAGAGAAATTATTGCATTTTTTCTGGTAGAAAATACAAGTGGGGAATTCTATGGAAGGCTTTGATTATGCAATTCCTTTTCTCCGGAGTAAACAAGTAGTAGTCTCATATTGTTGAAAGTAAACAAAAATAGAAGTGGGATATAAGTTACGAAAGGCCATTCATCAGCGCCATTCTTTCACTTGAGTCAGTCAAGATCAGGTTGTTTATAAATAATGATGTTTCAAGATGATTTTATGAGAAACTCCGAGCGTTTGTTTAAATTAAAAATTAATATTGAAGTTAGCGGAAGAAATTGTTTGGCTCTGGACCACCATATACCGTTGGTTATTTTTAAAAGCATTTAAGCATAAAATCGTTATTATATAATATCGCAATCAAATTATATATAATTTCCTATGAAGTGTAATTCATTTTATAACTTGCATTGCTTTAATATAATATTATTTATTTATGTAGTAATATCAATAACAAAAACATTAACATTATTTTATTATGAAATATTTGAAACATTTCGGGGAAAAGAAAAAAATAAATACTTTTTTAAGTATGTATTCACAGTTTCATGCGCAATAACATGAAACATTTTTTATGAAAAAATTCGAATATTTGATAAGTTTAGAGTGACCCGTGGGCACATGGCCTTCAACGATTTTTTGAAGTTTCATTTACTTGACAAATTAATTAACAAAACTAACATTTTTAATTTAGCACATATTTAGTAAGGGTTTCATCGTCAACTGCTCTAGGGCTACTGATACACGACTGTCTATGCTGATCTGCATACATGCAATGCAATAAATCAATCGGTGATATCAAATCAATAAAGTTCTAATCTCTTTTGGGCAAGAAAGCATTTTATTTAGTAATGATGAATTTTAAAAACTGTATGAGTCGTTAATTTAAAAGCGGCCTAAGTCCACTAAAAAAGATTTCATTTCATATTATTTTAACTTTTTTTGAAATGAAGGAAATAGATATTTTTAATTATTTTGTAGAATTGTAGGTAGTTCTTAACCTGCAATAGCTAGGACTAAAACTCAGTGGCCGCTAGTAACGACTGGTGGATATTTCCTATATAAATTTCCCAGTATTTGTTTTTCTTTACAACAGCCATTCTTACTTAACCAGTTCTTTCTAGAAAACAATCTACAGATTAAGTTGTAGAATTGGATTAGCCTTAAATGATTAATCACAGGTATATATTCGGAATACAACTTTGAGAATTATTTGTTTGCGAATTTTAAAAGGCCGCCCTGTTCTTCTATGTGCTTTAGAAAAAGAAATATTATAGGTAAAATTTGTAGAGTTAGATTAGTCATACCCAACAATGTATCACATGTATATACATACTTAATGCAAAATAAAATTTTGAAAGTCGTTTTGAAATTTTGAACAGCCAACATTTTGAAACCAATACAGACATATAAACTTTTAAACGGATGGTATTTTTAAGGTCTATGTACCGTCGTCGGAAAAAGGTCGTGAACTTCCGTAACCGAAGTAATAAGAGAGTTGCATTAAAATGGAGCCAGTAAGGATATAGGACATATGTATCTATAAATATAACAAGAACAAACCATATTTCCATTGTTTGTCAAAATATGTAATTCTGTGCAAAGAATTTATTTTTATTTAAATGATAACAAATAAATTGCAAGAGTATAGCGAATTCTGTGTTTATTAATTTTTTATTATTTAATTTATATATGTTATGCTTGAAACAATTGTTAATGTGTTATTTCACTGTAAAATGTTCAAAAATCCGATCTTTGTTTTCTTGATCTAGTTCCCTTTTGGAATCTTAGAATTGTTTCACCAAAGATATCATGTAGGCATTTAAGAGAATTTGCAAAGTACGGTCTAGAAACGAATATAGGTATTGCAAATCTATAATCAATATACTTTTTTCAAAATATTGTTTTTCAGAATGGTGTTCACAATTCCTCGATATCTCAACATAATCCATCCAACTATTTACATCATATCGAACAAGGATTGTTCAATAAAAGATGAACCAAGTCTGTGTCCACTTAATTCACTGCTCTCCGAATCCTATATCTGATTAGTTTTATACATACATGAAAACAAAAACTTGTTTCTTGTGCATTCGATTGTTCAGGCTACGATAAGCGGTTACTTCCAAATAAAACTGATAGTAAACTTAAAAACACTAACCCTGGATTAGTATAGATCAACTGTCAATTAGAATTGCTTCGGTTTTAAGTTGTTATTGGCATATTGCAAATTTACATTTTAAAATTAAACGTTTATGTGTTTACTTTAGATTTATCGATGTATTTATTAAACACCTGCTTATTGATAGAATTTCTCATAAATCCATCGATAATTTTGGAAAATACCGCAATATGTTTTCGAAGCTTGACATAATTAAACACTTAATATATTATCGAGTATTTTTAGCGACGCAGTTAATATCATACTTCAACAATTGTTCTCCAAAAACAACCATTTGGTTACAAAAATAATTTCTTGAATTTAAGTCCACAAGCCGCTCTATCTGATGAATCTATTGTGTAAACGGCGACACTCAGCACAAAGTTTATCCTTTAAGCCAGTCTCTACGTGCCGAACACATGTCAGCCGAGTTAAAAATTATTTCGACACAGAAGCGAAAACATTTAAGTTTTCTTAATAGTGCGCACCTTGCTGTCTACTTTCGCACTAGAGAGATTTCGAAGACGACGGAGGTTGGCACTTGCCAAGGAATAGAATTCAAAAAATATGAATCAACAGATAGGCCGGAAGCCAAGAGAAAATCTGGACTGGACAGAGACACGTGAGCACAAATTCGCCTCAGGAAATTCTTAAAATAAAGACGTGTACGGAATAAGTCGTCCGAGTTTCGGAGGTTGACTTACTAAGAGGCGCGAAGGCCCCATCGAAGACGTTAAAATAAGCTCGTCTCCTCCAGGCAGCCCCAGGGTGAACTCCAACGGATGAAAATAAGTTTTGGCGACGTGCAGCGAAGATGCATCCGATTATTGTTTTTGCCCAGACCGATTATTGTCCGATTGTCCGAGCCGAGTGGTGCTGCCCAAGGGTCCGACCGAAATGGCACAAATAAAACAAATCGCGGCGATTGTTGCCAAAGCCGAATTCCATTTCGAAGGAATTGTCGAACCGACGCAGAGCCAGTCGACGATAGAAAAGATATAGGAACGATCTTTAGTTGCAGTGGCGGAGTAGTTGGGATAGTCTACGACGACAGCGAGGTATTTTCGAGATTCACCGCTTCGAGTGAATACTTGGATTTTAAAAATAGAAAAGAAACAATGCTAAGTAGCAAAGTACCTGATGATTGTGCCATCTAAGACAGAACTGCTGCTGTGCCGAGGAATTTGCACTATCCATAACAGAAGTGTTGAGGTTTGGTCGAAATGAGCCAACGGTGCGTTCCAAGCGCTCAACGGCTAGTCTTGGCTTTTCCACTATGTCGATAGTCAAGGGAACAATACGTTGCACTAGATCCAAGTATTTCAATGATGCACTATTTTTCAGAACACTTGTTACTTGCTTTATTCAAAATAGAATACGCACGCGGATCTATATTTAGCTGAAGTTGCGGAGAATAAAAGTGCAAATCAAAGGCGAGATCAAATTTTGACTTATCTGGCCACATACACTGCAGTTGAGAAAATATAATATGCTTTGTAAACGAAAATCGTCCAAAACACTTCAGATAATATTTTGAATTTTATTAATTAGCACTTTTTTTGAGCTTTCGATATGATATTTTGGAGCCAATTTACACGGCACAAGTGTTTAAGGACATGACGGTGGTGTCACTAATCACACACAGGCGACGAAAGCGACGAAATGTTCGGTATGTCTTTTATCGGACTTGGTCAAGAGATTTTTGAAGAAATACGACGTTGGTCCAGATTTAACCAGTTGCACACACTCACAAGATCCAGGCCGGCGGAACTATTTTTAGGCTCTGGGGCCTGGAGAACCAAACCGATCGCCAAAAGATATACTTATATTTATGAAAAAATGTTTTTAAACATTTATAGAACGAAAAATAATATAGTCCCGAGGCGACTAAAAGGTGTCGACGACGACGTGGAATTGGCTATCGCGCGTCTTGTGGTTTGTCCCATTGCTTTTTTGAATAGTAAGATATTCTCGTTTGTACCTCTCTATTTCTGACCTGGAGCTGACGATTCCTGATATAAATAAAACACATTACAACAGCACAACAAGCTGGCAATAGTATATCATTAGCAGCACACTAACGGCCCCAGTATAATAATAAGTGCGGAGAATAGAGACGGCGACAATATATTGGTCGTGGTCACCAGGGTACTATTATAAAATGACCACTTTATACCAGAATGCTGTTACGAAATGTTAAAATGAACGTCCCGGCTTAGCACTTGTCCCTAGTATTCCGCCTTCCATAATGAGATGCACCTTGCTCGCACCGATGCAGACAACAGCCAATCGGGGGCCTTGTTGATCGCCGGCGAGCATCGAGCCCCGAGCACCGAGACGACACCAATTTCTCACCAATCGCCTCTCTACGCCTATGATCGCTTAATCGTTGAAACTTGCCCATTGGAGATTTCTTTTTCGCTCCGTCGTTTTTGGCTGCGGCCGATCTTAAATCTCAAGTAGCATCATAAATTGCAACTTTTGATTTAAAGCCCCAGCGCTGCTGACGCATCTTTTTGAAATGCACACGTGATTTGGCACTCGTCCGTGAGAAATTATTACAATTAATTTGTTTATCAAAATTTATTTCGTATCACTGTTGCTTTCGGGCCAATAATTGATCCATTTCGAAAAGTATTTGGGGTATTCCGGCGGCAGGCTAACAATTCTACAGAAGACGCCACTTCATCCTACGTTCTAGTAAAGATAGGATTCAATTGAAGATCAGTGATTGTAATTGCTCCATTTATAGAACATCATGAATAAATTTATATTTGTTATACTCACCAGTTCATCAATCATTTGAAATTCGCGTTCATTCATACATTTGCTGTGAAATAGTACGTAAGCTTTTTACTAAAGATTTTTACACATGATTTTATAAAACAAAGTTGGTGGGTTCAATCATGAAATTGTAAAAAATCGTAAACACAGATAGAAAAACCACTTAATATCTTTTTTAAAAACTTTCACATTAGAATAGTCATTTTTATCCCGTTGCGGTCACATCTCTAAATAAGAACGTCGGACCCCACGCGGGAAATCTTTTTCTCTTCATCAATTACTTGCGATTTCGCCCCATACAAAATTATGGACATAAAAAGGTCTTCTTTACAGGATCCAATCTACAGGATCATATCTAAAATTAACGCTTCACTTGAAAAAAAAAATTTTAAAAATTACTATTAAAAAAACTGATAGTCTTTTGAACCCCCAGTGGCCGCAACGGGTTGAATTCTAAAACGCTCTCTGTGAACAAAATTTTTACAGAAATCAAAGTGAATCGTTATAAAAGTACAGTGTGACCTAATTAACTAGCTATTTACTAACAATCCTCATTTATTTCTGTTGAATTTAATTATTTCCCTTAAATTGCGAAATCTGTATCATTTATTTGTCGCTGGAATATTCATTAACATTAACAACATGTGTGACTTGCAATCAAGGAAGGAAAATTCAATGGGTCATTTTGTCTCCGTCGGTAGTTCTGATGTTAGTGTTACATAAACAGCAGTTGATTGATAGAATGTTTGTTGCTGAAATTGTTATAGATGAATATTTTGTTCAATACTCGTCACTACAATTAGTAGGGAAAGGTTTCACATCGTCAGACTTCAATACACGAAGCCAAAGACGAAGAACAATCCTCCTGCTTTGCCAGATACCACAGGTTTTGTATTGCCGACATTTTCCTAAAGCTGATTTATTAAATGCAACTAACCAAACGAAATTGAAGTAATTAAGGAAAAATAAAAATTAGTTAGTAAAGAAAAATATAAATAAAACAAACGACCTGTTTACCTGTGCCAAAGAAAGAAAATCGCAATGAGGAGATAAATTACATCAACGATATAAAACAAGGACGAAACTTATACAACGTTTATATACGTTTATTAATTCAAATAGGAATATAAATTATTAATAATTAATTACTGTGCTCAAGTGAATTCGATTGTAGGCTTGTCAAGTAAATAAACTCCTTAAAGTTGTATCATATTCGATATAGTGCAATTGTAACACGCTCTTAAAGAATTCGTTTTGCCAGACTGCAAACGTAGTCAATCGTAGTCAAAACAGCAAAAGTAATTGAAAGACCCCCACAGTCTTGTCATTCCGGTAATAAAGGAAATGCAAAAACTCCTTTCAGCTAGACAAAGAATGCAGCAGATGCAGAATCTACGGATCGATTAACCGTGACAGTGATAGTCCCGATACAAATATAGAAGCGGTTGTACAACAACAATCTTCTAAGGGATGGCAATCCTTGAGATCGTCCGGCCAAAAACTTCCTGCAGCGGACCAAAACTACATAACTTATGACCGGGAACTGCCAGATACTTCCTCTACGTAATAAAACACTTCCACCATCATCTGGAAGAAAAGCAATTTATACTCAGTACAGACTAGCCGTTAGCGTCTTCGAGATTTCATGCAACAACTTCAACCAATTCAACTGTTACGACATGGGCCGCACAAGGTCTTTGCGCACAAAGACTTTATCAACTGCAACTATGTCGTCGTTTTCAACGATGCAGTTAAACGCCCATTACAGCAAATTGTTGATAATCAATATGGAGTACTGACCAGGTCAAAATCCTGCACACTGTGTGGACAAGTGGACAAGTTAAAACTAGTGGGAATACTAAAGATTTGCTCATTGCGATTCGGTATGATATAATGCATGACGTTGATTTTATATTATATATACAAAGCTGCTTGAGACTCACGTTTGTTCATTGAGTTCTTTTGGATATCCATGTTAAGCGTATCGATAGAAATAGTTAGATAAACTTTACATTTGTAGGAGAGAGAAGACTGGGCAATTGTGGCCCAAGAACTTTTATTTTAATATCCTTTTATTATGTGAAAATCATCAAAATCGGTTTGCAAAACAACAATTTTTGGAATGTGATTCCCTTATTTTGTTTTGTTTGGTTTTTTCGTGCGTTTGGTTTAGCATCAGTTTGAAGGATTTAGAAGAAACTCTTACTGCTGGTTCGATTCACAAAAACAATCTTACATATGACACGTATCATAATCGAGCCTAATCGCCTAATCTCCCTGGGTCAAACGCTACAAAATAATGTTTCTTAAACTTTATTACTAACAATTATGATAGTAGGATGTTCACGCGCATGACTATTCCACAAAGAATAAAACTTAAGATAACAGCACAAATTTTTAAGGGAGTTAAAAGGTTGACAACAAAATTGTACTACTTCTTAAAGGTTATTCGAGGAGTTAACATGTTGAAAAAACTATTTACTCTATCCTAAATTAAAAAAATAAAGAATTTCTTTACAATTACGAAAGTTGTAAAAGAATAGTCATTTCTGGCGCAACTTAAAAACCGTAAAATGCGATACATGGTGTTATATTTAGTCAGAGGGTTAGTCATGTCTAGCGGAAAAGAAATATTTACCCTCAGTCACTACCATCCAGCGCATGTGTAAGTTGTTCGTACTCTAAAAATTCACGTGGCTAATTGTGGGTTAGTCATCTTTGGATCAACCCAAAATGCTTATATGTACGTGTTTATGCCAGAACAATTTTATGTGTTAGATTCTAGTCATCAGTATCATAATAAAGGATGATATAAACTTGAAAAAAAAACAATTCTTTACTCATTGTTTTATTTTGTGAGTTAGTCACCTCTGGTCCGTAGCACTTCATATGGCCAAAAACCCCAAGCTCCGAAGAACCTTTAACCTTGTTTATCACCACTTACTAAAATATACGTACGTGTGTGATCTTGTGTGTCACCTTAAATCTTCAGGATACCACTCGATGAGATCTGGCATACAAGCATGTCGGATTGCCCTCTAGTGATTTTCTTCCGCATAACCTGGGGAGGCTTTTCGACCACGACCCACGTGAACTTTTCCAGTTTGTCATATACAATAAAAAAAGATAGTGTTGTCAATTTATCTATGCACATGTTTATTTTATATATCCTGTCTTTTTAAATCTTTACCATTTCACTAATCGAATTTTAAAAGAGGAGATTATCAATTCGTCACATATAACACACCGTAAGGTTTTAGGTTTAGGTATTATGTTTTTCACTGCGCTCGATTGTTTTAGAAAGAATATATTTAATAAGTCCCATGTTAAATCGGTCCAAACGCCTTTTTAAAATTATGGAAAAATATTCTCATTTTCAGGCTTTTTGCTTAAGTTTTTCTGAGTGAAATTTTTTTTACATAAAGTAGGAATATCTCCGGCAATTTTTGAGTATATTACTGAAATTTTATCTCTTTGTGTGTCTGTTTGTTACCTATTTCTAGATGTGTTCTTGTTTTTTCTGCAAATGGCTAGACTTTTGTAAAATAATAGGGTGCCATACGAGAGTTTCAACTTTGTTTGATTGGCTGTTTCCACGCAATATAAAACACGGCATGCGCTGGAGACCTACCTTTAGAACAATTAGAATCTATACGAGGTTTTAGTAAATACTAAAAACAATAAATTAAATCTCCTAATGCTAAAGTAGCCCTAAAAAGCATGAAATAATTTTAAAATTCTGAAAATATATGAGCGGTTTATTTTGAAAGTGGCCTAAATCTATTTAAGAAAAATTATTTCATATTATTTTGTCCTCTATTGGAAATGTAAAAGTTAAAAACATGTAAAGTAGACAATTTTAAAATAACGGACATAGGTCACTCTCAAGATAAAGAGCCCGTATATTTTAGTCTGCACTTTAATATTTAAGAATAACAATTGAAATCGATAACAATTGAAATTCGATAACTACTCTTGCATTGTTACAACACGACTTACCGACTGTCCATTTTATGGACAATTCATCGAAATGTTTAATAGAAAAGCCAAAATTTAATACTATTTTCTGGTTATTAACTATTCTTTAATCATTATCTCATATTTCCTTATAGTTTTCTATTATTTTCCTTTTATAATTAACTTATAATTGAAAATATTAATGGCAAAAAGTCTTTTGTTCCGTTTACTTATATGCCCGTATGTCACAATCTATATTCTCAAAAATCACCAGGGCTATCCAGGTGAATGTTAGTATAAGTCGTCTATAAATATTTAAGGGAGCTATAATGTTAAGATAAAGAAATGTTTTATCGAGCAGAATCACTTATGTTAAAAAAATGAACTACTCGTCCTTTGTAATTCAAAGTTGAGATCGGATGTCATGGGTAACTACGATTAGAAACGTATTTTAAGTGAATTTACTTTTCCTAGTTGCCAGTGTGTCTTATTTCCCATTTTGGCCGTCCTTTTCACAATAAGACAACCTTGTTTTAGACTTTTCAATTCTTTGCTAGAATGAAATTTGCCAACAGTTGCTATGAACGTAAAATTCCGTCACATTTTTTGTACTTCTTATTAATACTCACTAAAATTAATTTGGTCCGTATTTTGGACTAAAAAAGGTTCTCTTTCCCTGGTTGTTAAAGTGGGGCTGCGTGGGATAGATTAAGCAGGTAAAGCATAAAGCATGAATCCTACATATTTTACATTTCGTTGTTTTAGCCTCAATTATTGTTTTTGCGACCAAAGCATTTGATTCGTAGGTTACAAGTAAAAATTATGCGTTGTACCTAACAGCTACAGGTCTCGCGAAATCAGTAATAATTTTAACTCGCAAAATTGAATTATGCAGTATGCGAACAAACTCTAATTTGTGTTATTTATCATATACTTCAAATAATAAAATTAGTAATATTTTAATACTTTATTATAAATTTAAAAAATATACGTTTTAAAATTTATTCGTTTATTAAGATACGCGCTTTTTTAAAAAAAAAAAACATTTATCAATTTATTTTGCTTACATCCTTCAATAATGCATTCTTATTTTACCAATTGAAATATATATTTTTTTTTTAATTATTGTCATAATTGCCACGTGCAATCGACGTGAGCCTTTCATGGAATTGTTCAAGCTTGAAGTTTCTGAGTGGCTTTTATCAGCGCAAGCCCGAGAACAAGTCTAGAGCAGAAAGAAGCTTACAACTAGTGACAATCAGCTGCTCGTTGCTTGTTTAGTTGGCGAGATTCGCCTGGATCGTGTCCGGTTCAGGTCGGTGTAATCACGTCCCAAATTCCTCGGGTGCTCCAGTTTAAACTAAAAAGACAGCAGGGCCATCAAATAAACTAGTTAATTAGCAGAAATCCCAATAAGCAAGTAGTGCTTCAAAGGCAAAGGTGAGTCTAAATCCGTTTAATTAAATTAATAAAGACCATGCAGGCGCTCCTCTCCTGCGGACTGTGAATAACTAAACTTTTAAAAATAAAGATATTCCAATAATATACTTTCTGCTGTCTTTTGGAGACGATGCCGCGTGACCTCAAGTCCATGGAACATTTCACAATACAAATACAAGCAGTTAATATAAAAAATGGAGCGTAGGCTCCAAACGAAATTATAACCGAATATTTGCTGAAACGCGTCGTAAACTTTATGACGCCTAGGATTTAAGAGATATTTTTACTTTGCTTTTATTTATTTTCATTTAAATGCGTTCTCTGGTGGTGCAATAAACACATTTGATCATTTCAGGGAAAATGTCGCTTCCAGAAATTGTGGGAAAACGCTTTTTCTATTTTGGTTATGGCAGTAACATGCTCTACAAGCGAATAACAATACTGAATAAGTCCGCTGTGCGAAATGATTATGGAAAACTGAAGGTAATGGAAGACAATATAACAGCAGCATCAATTTAGCTATTTCTTACTAAGGAGCATAAATTAGAATTTTTTACATCCTCAACAAAATGGAAAGGTGCCCCAGCGACAATAGTCCCAAAGCCCGGCGAAACTGTCATGGGAGCAATCTATGAAATAGACTTGGAAAACATGAAATCGCTTGACGAGTATATTTTAAAAATAAATTTATTTTTATGTAAAACGCAATAACAACTTTTTTTAGACAAGAATCTGTCCCTCAAGGAATCTATGAAGCTCTTAGTTTACCAATAGAAAATTCAAAAGGGGAGACTGTAATGTGTAGAGTTTATCGACTGAAGAATTTACCAGAGGAATTACCCAAAGACGCTTTAATACCTGTGGACAGGCAACCATCCGAAACTTATCTGAAGACAATCATCCAAGGTGCTATCGAAACCGGCCTGCCGAAGGATTATATAGAATTCCTAAGGTCCTTTAAACATAATGGTGTTATTGTGCCTGAACTAGAGGAAGAACTAGAATTGAAAGAACTAAAGTTGTAGGAAATTTTTATTGCAATAAAATTTATTGGATCACAGTTTTCATTTGCTCATTTCTATTTCCAGTACCTCAGCAATTTTTTTGAATTCATACATTTTCATTGTTCCACTGCTTGCTTTTGAATTCCACTTTTCTACAATCGTATTGTTTCGTTTTGGTTTTTAGTTGAAACATCGACTAATACACAGCATATTTTAAATTATTATTTAATCGAAATTTATCTTAAAAGTTCAATAACCGTGGGAAAATAATTCTGGACCTACTGCAATAACTTACACATCTAAAATTTTAATAAACCTTGCTTGGATTTTTTTTATCAAGGTAAAATAAATTAAAGTATGTATATTATATTAAAGGTAGATAAAGTTTTATTTGCCAGAAATTAATCTAAATTCAGGTGAGCTTTTAATGGAACTCTTGTGGAAAATTAAATTAAGTAAAATGCAAAAGAAACCTTGTAGGCTGCATGCGATTCAAAAAATAATTTAGGGTGCCTTTCAAGAATTAGTACAATAAAAATGCGTAACCGAAGAGGACAAACATTTATTAAACAAATAAATAGACCTCAAAACTGCCATGTATTCAAATTATGCTATAGTGTAAATTATTCCATGAAGTAAACATGTATAACACAGAATTTGTTCCATAACCCTGCAGCATTTTTATACGGCGTCTATTATTTGGTTTTAATATACCGAAATGAAGCACATATCTTGCGCAAAAATTATGCTTATTATTTAGCATTAGGTCTGACTTTTATTTCTATTTTTCTACTACATATTTGACAAAATAGTACTTATATCAACGCGACTGTAAGTGATGAATAAATAGTGGACGTTATAAAAGTTAATTTAGAAAACGTTATGAGCAACGATTGATTAAAATCTAACATGTAGTATGATGCCAAAGGTCTCTACAATACGCATAGTGCAGTAGGTCTCTCCGCGCACTAAATGCTTCTCTCACTGTTAAATCCTAGATTGTAAGACCTTCTTATATACAACCGCAAAAGAAAGTTGTCAAGAATCGAATTTTAGACATCATACATTCCCACTCGTCTCATCTATTTGATGAGAGTTGTGTTATAAAGTAGGTGTTCTTGTATCCGGAGACTTGCAGCATGTAGGTAAGAAGTAGTAACGTATGAACCGTCTGCTTCCGACATATCCGCGGTCCGCAAATTGAAATCTCAATTTGAACACCACATCGACTAAGGAAGTTTTTGATTTTAACCACCGCATTCTCATCCGAATTTATAAGACAATCGTGGACGAAAGGATCGTCACAAAATTTCTCAAGTAACCATCTTTGCAAATTATTGGCGAACTCGAAAGTGAGAATGCCGTGAAACTCCTGGAGCGGTCTATCTCTTGGTGGCAGAATTTGGCCCGATATGAAATGATGATCCAGCTTACAGATAAAATTGCGTACTAGCGAGTCTGCATTTTGAAGGGCGCTCGATCGAGCTGGGTGGTAGACCAGTCTATCATTTCCGTTGTTTATAGTTCTCGACAGGGTTGCGGCATAGTTAACAAATTGGTCGTGCATGGCAGTCATCAAGGGCGCGATCTCAGAGACATCATTTTCACTTCCATCGAGCCCTTGAAACACTCTTGAGCCGCATTCAGGCATCTCTCTAGGCGATGTAATCAACATTGGTACGACTCCGTCACCGTCCCCAAATAGACGCATGAGGAAGCCGTCCTCCCATTTTTCAGATGACTTTGGAACAATTTGGTCATTCTTCGCTCCAAATACAGGAACCTATTGGAATAAGGGTGAATGTTATTTTATATTATTATTGATATTGACATTTCTCACTGTTTGAACATTTCGCCATTTCGGAACTTCTGTTAAGGATGGAACTCGTTGATCTAGCGATATTGGTCTTTTCTGGAAGAGTAGATATTCTAGTTTTTGTCGTAAACCACTCGCAGTCAGTCTAGCTTCTGCATTTGTATTCAGAAGACCTTTAATTATTTCATTTACACCCGGTGAAACCGTGAAATTCCTGAGTCAACGAAAAAAGTTCTTCAGCATACAAGCGATACAATTTTAAACTGTTCGCAATAATTCTTAAAAGCGTGTGTTTGAAGTATTTGAGTTCGATATTATTAGAACTAAAACGATGGTCACAGACCGCTTGAACTTGGTTTATCTCCATCAAAGGGAAAAACATGTTTTTTTTTGTATTAAATAAAGATATATCAACACGTACGGGAAATTCTATTAATCTACCTTTAACAGTTTGTTTACAAACAATTCAGAAAAGTCTTCAATTTTCGGACGCGTTTTTCAATAAGTTAGATCAAAAACAATTTACAAAATTATATTTTTTTATTTTCTAAAAGATCTTCTTAAAGTTTACTTTTTATTATTTTTATTTGATAGTAGTATAGTACCACATTTAAAAAGCATTTAAAAAAAATTTCATTTCTAAATTACATAATTGAAAAATGTACTACATTAAGAACTTTACAGGGACCTTTTTTAAGTCGGTTGCGAGCAAAAATATCTTGAAAACTACTGAACCGATTTTGATGAAACTAATGAATTTTACATCATTCTTGAATTCTTTCCTTGGCTTTTGATTAAGAGCAATTTTAACTAGGTTTAGGTAGCCGTAACACCCGTTGCCAACTTAATACAATGGGCTCTAGAAACGTTTTTCTAATAATTATGTTGCTTTTCTTATGCCCTTTTTTTGAAGTTTGGTGTAGCATTTAGAAATGCCATTAAAATATCGCTTTTACACCACAATATCCATGGCTGAACACAAGTTTTTTTAGGAAGATGTCTACTTTTCCAAACTCTGACATCGCGACTTCTTTATTGTTGGCACAAAAGCAAGTTTAATTGGAAATTGTCGTCGTTTAAAAGTAAGTGTCGGTAGATGTTATTTCAATTCGCGGAATAAGAGCTGTTTGGCTGGATGCTGAAGCTTTCAATACCTCTGTGAAACTTGTTCCATTGCATGAGTCTTTTTGGGTATCAAGATCTCTAGGAGCATGATTTTTTTAATTTTCCTTTTTCCAGTATATGGAGTGGCATTCCGGACGGACATAGTTCATAGTTCCACAAGCGCTCTATGTCGCGATGCCACTTGAAAAAATTTCTATTATTGAGGAAAAAGGCAAGGATTATGTATTTAAAGTGGTTACTTTTTTGGATTAGAAGACTTGCATAACAAAATTTAATTACCCAGTTAGCCCGTTCGCATAAATGTGTTTATGCCTTTAAGAAATTCTTTAAAAAACAAATGTTAAATACGTTTTCACGAACACTTAAAACAGTAAAACTATGTTGTTAAGTAATTTTATTCCTCACGTTTGTAACATAACTCGTACTGTACTGTATTTTTGGACTCGTAATCAAAATCCCGGTATGCAAATGAGAGAAAAACTATTGCATCCAAATGCAAAGAAAAAGGTAAATAATTCATTTAAGGACTTCTATTCAAATAGTATAAATTATAAAATCTAATTCATCTGGGACGCTGTTGTCATAATAACACTTAACAATTAATATATCATTAACATAAGACCAGAGTTTTTAACCTTCTTAGTTGAACTTCTTTTTAAAAAACCCTATGAAGCGTGGAAAAGCTTTCCAATTAGAATAATCTAACAATGACTTTTAATCAAATTAATCTAATGTGATTTTCGATGGTTTACTGCAACATTTTCATTCACTCTACTCATTGAAGGGTGAGAGGCTATTCATATTATTTTTGAACTTTTGAGAGAAACGACTTTTGAAAATTTCTGGACATGAAGGCCAAAATCGACAAAAATGCTATTTGAAATAAATAAAAACTTCTCTCGTGAGAAAAAAGCTACCTACATTAGCTCTATAAGTATTTGTATATGTTTCTGTTTTCTAAATATGGTAAATTCGTGTATATGGAATAAATTTCGTATATTAGTTACTTACTTTGGAGTCTCATACTCTCCTGCTAAAATCTGTTCGAAAAGAGCAGTTGAGTTTGGCTTAAAGAAGGGGAAGTTCCCATAAATCATAATATAGAAAACAACACCCAATGCCCACATGTCCGAAGGTTTTCCTTTGTACGGCCGCCCACAAACGACATCCGGGGAGATATAAGCTGGCGAGCCTTTCTGGTCGTACAGTAGGGTATCCTCATTTGCCAGATATTTCCCTAGCCCGAAGTTTATTAGCGTTACCTTTCTAGAGCATTTATTAAGAATAATATTCCCAAGTTTGAGATCCCGGTGGATTACATTTTTCTAAAAATAGCAGGGCTGCAATATTAAAAGCCGGCTAAAGGGTTTTTTACCTTGTGTATGTTCTCAACAATTTTTACAGTGTCGTAGAAAATATTTAGTGCTTCGCATTCAGAGAGTCTTTTGTGTTGCATTATGTACTCCTGTAGACTTATGAAGGATGAAGATTTATTGCTAAAAAAACGATCTCGAAATTAGTAATAATTCCAGTAAAGTGGCAAGCACTTACCAATACGGGTGATGGATTGGACAGTCTAGCACAAGTATAATACGCTTCCGCAATTCGCCTGTGTATTCAGGAATCCCCGAAGAGGACATTTCTTCTTCATATGCAAGATCCTGGTAGTTGCAATTAATAATTCATAATCTTGTGTAAACTTTAATGTACTTACAGTGAACAGTCCGTGTTGCCTTACGATTCCGTCGACCTTTTCAAGCAACGATAGAAGGGAGTATTCTGTGTGGATCAGTGCTTTACCCTGGAAGTCGTCGTTAGTTTCATTTCTTCTGGTTGAAAGAAGTAAAATCTAAGGAAAACCAATAGTTAGTTCGAAGCACTTATTAAGGAACAGACGTCGCACCTTAAGCTGATAGAATTCATCTGTGTTTTCCTTCCTGGCCAAGTACTGTACAATACTTCTGACCGGTCGGTGTCCGACAATTTCAGGACCTATTAGATACTTTCCAGCCTTGCGAATTTTCCTTCTCTCTACTGGGGACCCCGGCGGAGGCAGGTTGTATATCGCAGGGCAGTCATTAGTGTTCAACTGGTTCAACTTGCTTTCCTCAAGCCGGGCCTTCTTGATGCACTGCCTCAACTCATCGTCGTCGTTGGATCGCCTGTCGCGACTCTCACAACTCAGGAACATAATAAGAAAGGAAATTTTATTTTAATGGGCCAACAAGTAATTCTTCACGGCTGATTTTTCGTCGTTTCGCACTTGCAGAAATCGTGACGTTTCGCCTATGGTCTAGTGTCAGAATAAGTAAACAATTCGGAGCTACTTCACGCACACAGCGACATGACACGTGCTTTGCTCCGAAAAAATGCAATTGACGTGGTTGCTGTATTTTACGGAAGAGTGCGCTCAGCGCAATCCGGAGATGGATTGTAACGACTTTTCAGATGGCGGGTTTTAATGATTGCTGAATCTTGCGATTTGCTAGAATTATTTTTTTAACTGAAGTGTTCTGTTTCTTGTATTTTAGTCACTATAAAAAGTTTTTCACGTTTTACATTGTTCGGTATTAATTTTACATGTTCAGATCAAACCAATGGCCAAACGAAAATCAAAGTGTAAATAGTACAAATTTAACAACTTTGCACTTTTCTAAGGATTTGTTAAATAAATAATAATATATCTCTGGAAACAGAAGACTTTTTTAAACAAAACAAATTCTTCTAAAATGGCCATAAACTCCAATGGTTTGTAATAAATTTACAAATGTATGAATTGCTTTTTGAAAAATGTATGCAAGTCAAGGTGGACAATGTGGTTTTCTAAATTGATCGAATATTTTATAATAAAAACAAAATCTGTCACGTATTTTTCCTTTCCTGACTGAGTATAACTCGTTTATGTTGTTGTTGATACATAATCAAAGTGTAACACCTTAGACGTTTGTCATTTTGAGTCAAATTAAAATTTTGAAAAGTATAACGATCAATGACGGGAAAACTTCCAATATGAGGATTTTCTGCTTTTTTTTTGTTTCATATGAATCTACTGGCCACTATCGCAGTTACGGTAAATCCCATTTTTAAAAGTACACTGGAGTAAAACGCCTGCTATACCATTACGATTAAATATTTTCTAATAAAATTATTTTTAAACATACACGCATATATTAAAAGTCATCTACAAACCGAAATGGCTCTTTCTTCCCCCTCACACTAGGTAAGAACTGAGATGATAGCTGATGATAGGATATAAGTTCACAAACCAAACATACCAGCTCAAAGGAAGTCGATTAACATTATATCTTTTCATTTACGTTATGAAGACATAAAATTGTGCATAGCAGTCGACAACTAATTTTAGAAATCAGCGCCATTTGACTTCATAATCTGAACTAAACTGCCATCATACTATCAATGTCCAAGAACAGTATATAAAAAATAATAATTCATAACTTAAAACGAATTTTTGAAAAAAACTGTATAAAAGTTCATCACTTTCCAAATAGTGGAGTTAATCGATTTAGCAAAAAGTGACTCAAACAAAATTTAAGTTGAGCGTAGGAAATGTCTCGTGGATATGAAGGGTCACGGTGGTTGATATTGGCTTGATACTTAAATAAGTAGGTAATTTAATGAATTTTCTATATAAACGTATAATAGAGTAGAAATTCTGACTGATTCACGAAATTGGAATTGTAAGCATAAGATATAAAAGGTTAGAGTTATATTATCGTTATTATTACAATTATTATAATTATAGTACTATAGATGCTCAATGTCATTATGGTGTACGAGCTCTTTATAAATATTATTAAAGGGATGTGCTAACACATTTTGCCACCTGAATGATTTTGTCTGCAGTAAGTTGCAATAGAAAGATTATGTATAATGATATTCCTAGTTCCTAGTGTTGTGCCTTAAAGTGTTCTAAAGGCTCTTTATTACCACATTTCTTCATGCCCTGCTTTATAATGTATGGAAATGTTTTAGAGTACCTTCATAAATAAAGAAACCTAATTGATTTTCCTACATTACTAGATTTTCACTGATGGCACTTAACTAAACCAACTTGACCTTGAGTTATTAAAGAATGAATTTTCTTTTAATTATCGCATAGACTCCACAGTTAATAAAACTAATGTTGACCATTGGAGTTTTTCAAAAAGTCGTCCAAACAATTCAGTGGTTCTTGGCTTATGCGAATCCTCTACCTAACAACTATGTCAGATTTATTTTTAAATTCGTTTACCTTTTTTGGTCTCAACTTTGCAGGCTTCCAACGAATGTTATTTAGATTAGATTTGCTTTTCGAAACCTTCCTTGGTTTAAGTGCTTAGTCACACTTCGCGATCACAGCTTATTGGCGGAGAATAAACGAATGTACTTTTTTCGAGTGATCTGCTTTAAATTTTGTGAAAATTGAAAGAAAATTCGACTTCATTAAGGTTATTAAGGTTATATTGGCGTGCTTAAATTCTTCTCTTTTCTTAATACGCATATTTTTGTATTAACTTTCAAGTATTTATATTTATTTATTATTATATGGAGCTATTGAATTCTAAACAATATTATTCATGATTATCTAAAATACAAAACAAGATGTACAATATAAACTTGGCCGTTTCGTCCAGAATATGATTTTCCTCAAATTGAAGATAAAATAACGAGATCAAATTAATCCATACGGTGCCGGTAACTTCGCGTGTGAGTCATATAAAAAATATGATTGTACTCCTTAATTCTAATATTAAATACAAATAAGAAAATTAAAACTGAATTAAACGAGAATTTATTTTTTCAAGAAGAAAAATTGTGGGTAATTCGAAAAGTTTTAAAAGTTAGTGATCTCGAAAGGATTAAAGATTTTTATTATGATTTTAGTGGATTTTTCTAACTGAAATCCCGTCTTTAGTGTGAAAAGTGATATTATCACATTAATCAGTGGTTTCGCTGGTAGATGAAAGGGGAATAAGGTAACAGTAACATTAAATTGCAACTAACCATTGTTACGTTACTTCTCCCATGTTAGCTATAAGAGTTCCAATAAACATAATCAAAAAATAAAAAGTACAATCAGGCTAAAAGCCTGTGCAAACAGGTGTTTTTGAGATGAATACATAGTAGTAATAAATTTTCACGTGCATTACAAAACGAATACCGCCTGCTTAGTCCTATACCTACTTAGTTTGTGGCTGGATTAATTTATGTAAATTAAATGTGATGGCGCGGCGTATTAGCCGCGAGCTAATTGATAACATTTTACAACGCATTAGTTGTGCAAACAGTGCTAAAAGGTCCGTTCAGTTTCGAGCAGCGGATGCTGGGCGGACTGGACAATCTGTCTGTGATTATGATCGCATTACATCAATCGGGCAGATGCATCCGCCCGCCACTTAGTCGTGATTATCCGCGCGCGGAAAAAACGCTTTATATCAGCGCGGATGCGATGGTCCTTTAACTGGCCCCATTAGTAGGCTGGAGACAAGGATGTCGGGTCCATTTGCCGCGGATGGCACTGGTCAGCCAAAGGTAGCGCGAATAGGCCCTCTGCGGACGGCGTGCGGCTGATAGGTGTAATTAAAACATATGTAAACTTCATTTAGCGTGATGGTTTCCGCTAATGGATCCCTTATTTATGGCCAGCCCGATGTATACGAATTTTGGGGATGTCCACCCGCGCCGGCCGCGTAAAGTGATTACTTAGCCCGACCGTAAATATATGCCTAATAATGTAGATCCGTGCCGGAGGCTCTAATTGAAATTTGAAACGCCATCGCGGGCACCTACTTTGTCTTCTTAATTGGAACAGGTAACGAGGTTATCGTAACAAAAACTCCATTCGATCCCATTGTGCCGTGATGAATGCCAATTACCGCTCCTGCGGGATCCTGCACTCGGCGGCGCCGGTTTTCAATTGGCATATGCAGGAGAGTCAAAACGTATTACGCGGCCTGTAATTGAAAAGCAGGCCCCTCGCTGCCTCGGCATGGCAACTTGGAGACGGAGTTCCGCATGAAAGTAAAACGTAAGTGCCCTCACCGCAACTCATGCGAGATTATGTGCGAAGGATGTCGTTTAAGTGAAATACATCTTTAGGGTTCTGCAATTCAAAAGGACGAAAACTTTAGCCACAAGTCAGGAGCCAGTTGTCCTTTTGCCCATCGTTTAGCATTGGTCACTAGTCATTTTTTATATACGTTAGCGGGAAAGTTTAAGTTTGGGCATTCTATAGAACTTTTAAACATATTTTATAGAATACTTAAAATCAGCAGGTATTCTAAAAAATACTTAGCTGTTGGGGCAAAGGACTATACTTAAGACAATGGAACTTAAAAACAATAAAGTATATTATTTATATAAAAAATGTTGTATCATAAACGATATTCATCTTATCTATGATTGAATGGATAGACTCGCCCCAAATTTTTCTTTTTACCCTCCATGTGGGATAAAAAGAGAAATTTTAGGACACAAAATGAAGAATTACTTTATTGAGTTTAACGTAGTACAGAACGAAAGGGGATTTGTGATACTATGAAAAAAAGCCTTTGTCATGGAATTTGTTCTGTAACTTAATTAAATACAGTGAAACCTGGTTAAGTGGGACTTGGATAAGGGGGAGACCCGTATTACTTGAACTCGCGCTGAGGTTCTAACACTTTCACAGCGAAATACCTCTATTAGTGGTGCTAATAAAACCTCAATTTGAGCTTTCGAATATTGTCGGTAGTTACTTGTATAACTAAGATTAATTACCTCTCTAAGTCAGATAACTAGACCTAATTGAAAGAATGGTAATTTGCCATTTTGAACGCAAGCTTTGGGAAGGTTGTGAAGTGTTTGTTTATAAACAGGCACTCTAGTCAAATTTCTTCTGGGACAGTTCGTTTTTGATTGCCTTGCGCGCAAATATAATAGTTTGCAACGATTCCTTTAGTTTGCAGTTTGAAAAAATTAAAATGCATACACAGAAAATGTGCATTTTTGTTTAACTTTTCTACCTTTATAAATGAAATAAGTTCTGTTCTGATCTCTAAAAGCGGGACCTTCTGTAAATGGGACAACCATTTTTTCGATACCTGGCTATTTGGGAAACTGGGTAAATCGGATACCTCTTAAAGTTAGAAGAAATACTAAGTCCTTTGAGATTTCAGTTCGGTTTCACTAGCTGAGTAAAAGTGGTTTTGGCTAATCATACACAGTTATATACGATTATGAGATATAATCATACATCATTGTATCTCGCATTTTATATAATCGAATATGCCTAAATCTGTTCATGCGTCGCTAATATGAATTCATATATACACTGCATCGTATGTTTTCATATGTGGGTAGACGTTGACCCATGTATAATACAATATGATCTCATATTGTTGATATGGGCTTATATATTATCTAGACATAGATGTACATATATATGATCGGATATGACCACATTAAGTTGGCGTGGTACAAGTCTATGTAAGGCTCAATACCAGTTCAGGACTTAGTGTATCATATCTGGCTAGGATGAATTTATTTCCAACTGAACATCACCTCAAATTTAACACTATAGTAATCAATAACTATAACTAATCACTAATGACTATTACTATTAGTCAAGAAATATATTTTTTTATGAAATTTCACTTACATGAATGTATTTTATTAACATGATTTTTACATTATTTACAACACTCTTAAATTATGTATACTATTTTTACAAAACATTTTGCTAAATTGATTTTATAGTATTCGGGCATTCACATAAACGATCACCTGCTTTTAGAAGTGCATATTTCGATTTCTTATTTTTCAATTTGAACAATTTAAATTCTATTTTAACTGACTATTGTTTTAGTTTCTGACTGGAATAAAATATTGAGATGATTGACGGTAAAACAATAAAGCATAATGCTCATGTATAATGCTCGATCCATGTATGCCCTGGTCCTTCTGGTTTACAAAATGTAAAACCCCAAAGTTTGTCAACTACTTTAACAAAAAATAAATAAAATTCTGTAAGAACAGGAAGTGATTCAGATGATCAAAACAATTCAAAAGCAATTGTAGATAGTGTTCCGGATGATGAGACAAGTACTGTCACCGCTGAAGAGATTAAACAAGAAAGTGAAAATAATTCTGCAAATAGAAGCAGAGACCTCTTTGGTAAAGATTGGCCTGGAGAAATATTGTGTAAAATAAATTTGGTAATTTATTGAATCTGTTTTTGTAAACAAATGATAGAATTAAAAAACATTCTAAAAGTCTGTGCTAGATGAGGCTGCGTCATTATCGTCCCGGCCAATGAACGCATCTTATCCGACGGTTAATTCCAGGGATAGTTAACCTTCAAGTTATTTGAACGCAGCTTAAAAGCGCATTAAAAGCCCTAAGTCAAAGGGCCAAAGATGCAATTTTGGGTGATTATTAAATAATTTATGAATTTTCCTATAAAAATATTTCATAAATGTTATAAAAATTTTCTAATTTATCATGAATTTTGTTTGCGGACTGGTTTGATTGTCACAAAAGACTGGAGAACGAAAGGCGGTACACCTCAAGCATGAAAAAATCGGGGAATTGAATAAGAAAATAAAATACATATAAAAGTAAAGATGGAGATGGAGATAAAGACAAAGATAAGTGGAGAAAAGAAAAAGGGAATTTGTTTAAGACATTACTTTATTTTTTATTTTTTATTTAATATTTATGAAATTTGTTCAAATTTTATTGATCTCATACATTTTCATTTAATTCTTCCTTTTATGAAACGAAAAGTCATTTAAATTATCATTTATTTGTTCCCGTATTTTTATTTAAAACATTTTTAATACGAATTTATATATGTCCACCTATGATTCTGCATAGTTTTATTCATATAAGAGTATGTCTAACTCTTTACGCAAAATCATTCATGACCATGCATTGATTATGGATGGGTATATTACTACATTTAAGATAGACTGTGTTTATGTTAATTAAAAAAATACAATTGTTACCAATTGTTTTTAATTTAATCGGCGGAGATATTTACTTCGGTTTGGTTGATATGAATGCAAAAAATCAAAAGTTTTCTTCAACTTCAGAAATGTAAGTATCGTTGAGTGCAGCATTTTGTTTCCTTTAATTCTTGACAAAATCTTTATTTTGCGGAAAATTATAGAAAGAGATTTATAGTCACGCGTGTGCCAGTCGTCAAATCACCTAGCAAAATTCTATACCCGCCTCCTGAAGAATTATTTCTTTCGGAATATTTCAAGAGATAATAATCATTCATTTTCTGTAATTAATTTATTTATAGCCCTAGTCATGAAGAATTGATCTTTCTGATCGTTAACAACCAATCATTTTATTTCATATGTTTGTTTTTTAAGAGTCTTAGTTCGTGTTATATCGAAAAAGTTTCCGAGTAATATTTTACATTATTTACTGGCATTTGTTTGAAGACCTTTCAACTAATTTTAGTGATTCCTCGTAGATTTCTTCAGGTTTTCAAGAAAAATAAAATTAAAAAGTAAAAGCAACAAAATTTCCCCTGAAAATTTGTTTTTAAATGGAAAAATACACAACGGTTGGTCCCTTTAAAATTTAAAGAAAAAAAATGGCAAAATGTTAACATTAATGTTTATTTTTATTTTAGAAATGTATGTTGTAATTACTATTACAAGGGTAATTAGGAGGTAATTCATTAGTATGATGGTAATTCGGTTTTTGGAAATGTTATATAATTTGTTTAAGTTAGTGTTGTTTTCTAAGACCTGTGATTTTATATTCACGAATGAGATTGAATCTAGATTTCATTCATTGTTGGATCAGCAAGGGCAGGGTTAATAATGATTATTGCCAATACTGTAGCTTCAGTAATCAAGGTAACTATTTATATTGAATTTATTGAGATACAAATGATCGTTAGAGCAATTACGTAGATGAATAAGATTAATATCCTCCTAGACAAGTCAATAATAGAATAAAAGAAAAACGGATTGATTTTCTTATTAACCCTCGCAGTGAAAGAGAAAACCTTACACGTGACGGCACATGGGGTCCTCTGGGCCCAACAAAGATGGAATTATTTAGGAAGGTCCATGCATCTAGAATATCTTTTAATAAAAGGAATAGAACAAAATGGTGTGTTTGGTTATGACCTTGAGCCTATGTTTTATATTGGCAACATTTCACTATAATGTAGATATGTTTGTAAATAAATTTTACATTTCTTGGTTTTAATATTAAAACCTACCCTTCGTGAAAAATTAGGGGTTAAAGGGACTAAATTTATTCGTTCTTTAAAAAGGTTCACCTTTGTCTAAATAAAATTTAAAAAAAGAAATATTATAATTATAATAATTACCGTAATACCCATACATTTTATTCTTTAATATAATATTCTCCTGTTTTTTATGTTACTTTGTATAATGTAAAAATGCATTGATATATTGACTAAATACTTGTAAAACTGTCTTTAAGCTTAAAAAACTCGGTGAAAGTGGCTACGAAAAATAACACATACAATGCAAGCTCTTCCTCTCGAACTTTATGGAGCTGATGTAATCAATGCCCGAGATGTAATCCTGGTGGCTCACTCTTGCAGCTTTCATTATTAATAGGGTAATCCAGAGCGAATCACTGGTGCGTGATGCCAGTTAAAAAGGAAAGGAAACTAATATAAATAAAACTTCAATTACTCAACAATTAATTTTCTTACGGAGCCGACCAACCATAAGGACAGCCATGTAATTCAATGAATCTCTCCTATCCTCTTCCTATTTCCGCTGGCAATACTTAGTAGGACTAGGACATGCCCCAGTCCAGGTCCAAGTCAGGCCATTTATAAGAGGCGACACGATTTGTTTCCTGTTGGTGTCGTTTCTGGCACAAGTTTATAATAAATGCCTTCTTGGGGATAAACAAAAACATTTTGCTAAGGAGCCGACGTGGAGGCTGAGGCACAGACGACCTGCCGACGGGGAGACTTGCAAGTTTCTCGAGCAATTCGTAAGGAGCTTAGGGTTTTCCTTGCCTGGCAGGGACAGGGAGAGGCATTCTGAAAATCCAGAGGGTCCTGCAATTACAGCTTGTCATGTGTCAGGCGCCGTATCTGGGAAGAGCACTCATTTAAGATGCCATGTTAATTGGAATTGGGTTTGAGGGTGTTGCTCCCAGATAGCATGCAATTAATACCGGAATAATTCGGGAGCACCTTCGACATTCTCCATCCTGTGTCCCGGGAATTACCAAGTCCAAGTGCAACAACCACTGTGCAACAATTTGCATACCTAAGAGCCCAGAAATGATAAGCCCGAATGCCTTTGTCCTTTGGGCTCCCGAGGGTTCCTGTGAGCTCCTAAGGGAGCCAACACCTCCTGTCGGACACTAACACCATTTGATATTTATTTCCTTATCAATGGGTCTGCATCCGGGCAGCCGGAGCTTTATTTCCTCAAATGCCAAAAGTTATGATAACAACTTGCGGAAATCGAGAACGAAATAGAAAGGAAGAGTTTTTCTTAGCTCGTTACTCTGCCTTCCGCCGACAGTGCATGGCATCTTGGACGTCTTGGTGGGCCAAGAAACACCCAGGAGACAATGGCAAACGAGATATTGGCGTAAGTGAGAAATGGCATTAAGGGAAATCGTAAAATTTTATTTCATTAACTGAAGGACTGCGCCACTCCCAAGCGGTAAAACAGTAGTTACGAACATTAGTTGGAGTCTGTTAACGACGATGCTGTCGGCAAAATTGGTAATGCTCAAGGGAACATCCCACTTAAGAAGCTATTCTTCTATGTTCACATTCAGTGCCCACTTGAGTGGAAGTCATGACTTCTCGAAGGAGATCGTTTTCTGAAAGGATATCTTTCGGGAATCGTGCATCGCATGCATTTTTGAATATTTATCACTGGACTTGGCATACGCGACTTAATTTATTCCATACCAGGCTATTAATGTACCTACAATCCGATAAAATAAGAAGATAATACGAAAAAATACAAATAATATGTGTTTTATTAATAATAACAGAAAATAATTAGAAAACATTTCTGTATATTTTTTAAATAACTATGTCAAGATACGCGAAGATGAAAAGATAGTTTACATAAAATTAAGCTTATGTAAGCCTTAAGTTGTGTAATAGCTCAAGGCGGGCGATGAATCTTTTCAATGTTTGCCGCATTTATTTCAAAATTCGAATTATTCGTCATAAATTATTATTATTTATAATATAGCAGTATGAATGGATTTTGTAGAACATGTATTTTTAAATTCGTTTTAAAATTGTTGTCTAGGATTTATTCGTCGCTTATGAGCTTTTAGTCATAAAAAGATATGCTGTCTCAAAATGATGTCTACCACTGCTTACCTGTACCTCACTAAGCTTAGCAGTAACAAATCCGGGATTGAAATACATTTCAATATATTAATGTTAAAGAAAAATAAATAGACAAAGATTTCGCATCTGCTAGGCAACTATACATAAACGATAATATGATTTTCAGCAATACCTTCATTGCGCAGTTATAGCTTGCGAACAGTAGTGAAATTTTTATGCATAAAGAGCGTGATAGGCTCAAACCACCACTCGAAACAAAACTGCATTCACACAAAAAATACGACCCAACACTGCAACCACCTGCGTGAGTTCGGTCACACCTCCCACATAACACAAAAATACAAACTAACACTTTCTGAGGACGAGTGATCGTACGTGCGCGGCATGGAAGGGATCAAATACTGGGGGTATTTGCCTGTGAGGTAAACAAACAAGTGACATAATTGGCGATATAAGGAGAAATTTATTGATTTGTTAAAATATGGGAATATCAAAATTTGTAATATCGTTCAATGAAAATTTCTGTAAATAGGCTAAGATATTTGATAAACAAACAGGATTTAACCACCAGAACTTAACTTAGTAACTAGGCTTTACGCTTCCGAGCTGCTTCTAAAAATAATCCCTTCTCAAGCCTTACAGAATTAGTGCTCAAGCAGCCGCTCTACTGGATTTAATGTCTTAGCGTTGCTCCAAGAGAATTACGTTATCTTTGGCATCTGCAGTATTATCGAAGTAGCTAGAACATTAATTATAAACTTTTTAATTATGTTATTACATACTTTACAATATTATTTTATATCAATTCAATCCGTTGTTGTGTACTTTGATAATGTTTTCGCTTGTGTCTTCTATAAGGCAATTTGCTTTGTTGATCGATTTAGCTTGGTAGGGTTCGTTTTATAAGGACCAAAATTTTTCCTATTTGGTATAGTTAGTATTATTATGTAGCATTTTAATGATATGGCATTGCAATCGGGGTTACCAATTTGTATTCTATGTCCTTTTGAGGTTTCTAAGCATTATTTTGTTTAAATCTCAATTCTTTGTTGTACATTTCATAGTCATAGATCTAGAGGTCCGGGTGATCAATTAGATCAATTAGTTCTGAAGGTTAGCTTTTGTGGTAAAGACCAGTTCAAAGGATGTGTATCCATGTACCGTCTTTGGGATAGTATTGTAATAGATGGTGTTCCCTTCTATCTCTTTAGTGGGAATTAGTATGATACACGAGTAGGTCAAACTGTATCGTAACTCCATATAAAAGATATCGTTGTAAATTGGCCAACTCTGGCAATAGAAATTCTGTCGAAAATCTTCACGGGTGTGTTGTAATCTCCGTGGGATCTTTGTTGTATTTTGGGTGTTTATTTTTCGCGTCTATAATTATATAATATATATAATATTATAATTCTTTGTGTATTATCACTACTACCAAAGTAACAGCTAAGAGCCTATTTTCCAGAGATGAGGTACAGTGACACTACAAATATCAATTGTTAATATATTTGCATTCTGTTAAACAACTTCTCTATAACATACACTAATCATCTTAAAAGTAATGAACGATACAGGTTTTATAAGCCTTCAGGAAAAAATAGTGATTTCATTTCACAATTTTTTATATTTTCAATTCAATATAAAGGAAATAAAAAAAACCAAAAGTCATATGCATTCATTTTATGAACAAACAAGGAGCAAACGTCTCAAAATTAAAAAGCAAGAGAATATTTCCTTACAATAAATGTAACATACTAAAATAACAAATTTATACAAATGAATGCAGATATTTTCGAAGCTCAAAAAAAGATATCATAATATGATTATATTATATAAAACTATTGGCTTTGTAAAATTCAACTAAGCCTTGCAACGGAATATAAGGTAATAATTTTGTTTATAAATTTTACCTTTGTTTGTAATAATTTTGTTTGTATGATATCCTCCAATATTTAATTTCAAAATAGCACTATTGAATTAAATTTGCTTAGTAATCAGACAAAAATATGAACTATTGCTTTAAAATTACCTTTGAAATTCAAATTCCACATTTAAATCATTCATAAAAATTAGAAGCAGTTCGAATACGAACAAAATTGGCTTTTTATAGAATACTCACCATGGTGTTTATTAAAACAAAACAAAAAAAAAACGATGTGAACTGTGTTGGTTCGATTCGGTACAAATCCCTAAACTTCAAATGTTCAGATTTCCAGATATGAAAGTTTATTAAATGGTATACACAACTTTGTGTCCAAAACAATATTTAACTCAGTCCTTTTCGGTCGTAGTCCGGGAAACTCCCTGCTCAAGTGGTGGCTATTTTATACATATCACGCATGCTGTCAGCTCCCTATCGCACTCTTGACACATCCATAGGCGTATGGTTTCAAATGTAGTCATGTTTGAAATATGAACAGCGAATAGAGCTCTTTGGCTCATTGGAAAACTTCTTTAACAGAAAGCAGTTGGTGCCAAAAAGATTCTTGTGGAAATAGTTCCAAATATTCGACTTCGTTCTTGTTTCGCTAGTTTCCCCGTAATTTCGTTTATTTGATCAAACACGTAACTTAGTTACTTTAGTATAATTTGCATCATCTTATTACCATATTTGTTACAATTTATGCATTATTTATGTATTTAAATATGCTTTCTAATGGTTTTGAAAAAATAACTGAGCCAAAAATGATTATGAAATGTATTGAGCAGTAATGACTATTTCAAAAAAAAAAGAAAACACGCCAAAGTAATATCAGACCTAACACTACAAAAATACAAAACTTCATTTTTAAATTTATTGGCCTTTCAAACAATAAATAATCGCATGTGCCCTGGTGCATCGGCATTAAGTGATCGCTACGACCAGCAGACTACATTTGTTCCGAAGCACTACGATTGGAAAGGGTTAATACCTCTAATGGTAAATTAATTCTTTGCAAAGATGGAGAAGAAATTTGAACAAAAATATCTTGTTAACAGCAAATCGAAAATTAGAAAATTATGCAAGGGTGTTATTAGCTTCGTAAATTCAATTGCTTCTTCAAATTTCAACCCTTTTAAAATTTGATACCTCTCCTCGTTCTAAGGTTCTATAATCTAGCGCATGGGGCATATTTAAAGTGTGAATTACAAAGAAGGATAACTGAGTTATTGGTTTTTGTTTTAAAACGAATTAAGTAAAGTATCAAATACAAAAGTTTTGTTGCAGTAGCAAACATTTAGCTTCACTTCTAATTACGCAATTTATATAAAGCTGATTAAGGTTACATCAGCTTAAAGTAAAGTCACCTTTAACTGAGTGGTTGCGTTGGCCAGGAGTAAACCACAGGGGTTACATAACTAAATGGCTCCAGAAGGATCCCCAGGTTTTAATGTCAGGACAAACATGCCCAGGAGACGTGCAAAGCCACATATGAGTGTATGCACATATGCACGCACCGCAATACGCATTCAACTCCAGCGTGAAGGTGCATTTATCAAGTTCGAATGGCCGATAGTATCGACAAGTTGTCAGGGAAGTGTCACACTCCCCGCAGTCCCGAAAGGCGTAATTTGCCACATACAATTTACTGGAAACAGTGGCACCCATTTGTTGCTCCTTCCCTGCTCACAAGGGTAGGTCTTGGGGACTAGAGACAAAAATAGGCACCCTTTAATGTAGCAGCAAAGTGGCAGGACAAGGCGGGATAGGGCCGGTAACGCTCTTCAAGATGTCATTTCCAAGCGCCGATTAAAGATACCAACTTTAAGGACTCGGTCTCCACCCAAAGGGTTTTTTGTTGCCCCATCGTTTGCTTCAGTCTCATTTAGAGAGGCTTGCAGGCGAAGTTAATTGCACCCCATGGCCACCATAAATCATACACGTCAAAGCAGCTTTATGTTTATGCTTTTGAATAAATTAACTCGCTCTCTGCGGGCTGACGATTACCCAAAAGACACATTATAAATCAGTCAGCCTGTCCATGGGCAATCACTTGTAGAAGATAAATGGGCCAGCTCCTGTGCTAAGGTGTTGCAATATTAGAACGTTGTAAGAGCTGTTCTAATGTACGGATGTCCCTTTTGCCCAGCAATAGACCTTCTCAGAATGTAATTCTTAATTGCTATTGGATACAAAGTCACTCTGAGGATTAGAAACCCGTGGGTACGCTTATAAATCACAAGATAAGGAAAAGGGTAGCTTAGAGTTTGCACTCTGCCTTACTGTTACTATTTGAAAGTGAATCTGTGTTGTAGGTATTTCTACATACAAAAAGACATTTTAATATTTCACGTCACTGCATCACATATTGGTGGTAATTGAGCAATTTTGTCATCGATTATTTTTTATGCCTTCAATTAAATTATTATTAATAACCTTACGTCCCTTATCTGCTATATTTAAGCATTTCTGTTCGTGACGGATGGTTTGTTTTAAAATTCAAAATTTGTGATGAGAAAATATCTCTAAAATGATTTTGAACCACATTTTTGTGTAAAATATTGACCCATCCTAAAGAAGATGTTCAAAAAGTAAGAGAGAAAAACTCAGGGGTTAAAAGAAATTATTTACTTGGTATAATTTCAATGGGACACTATAATAAATCATTTTAATGACTATACCCATAAATTTGCGAAACGTTTGTATAAGAAACAAATCCGCACAAAACTCAAGGAAAGCCTTGATAATAACGTAAATTCAAAAATAAGGTAACTAAACTAAAATAATTTCTCTATAATTATGAAATGTTCATAATGCAGGAGTTGCCAAAATATTCATGAAGGTTAATGTCATGTCTAATTAAATTTAAGGATATATATTTAATCAGATGACTCAAATTTGGAGGGTTTGGTTTTCCTCCACTAAGATAACGATGGGCTCCAATCGACTTCAAATGCTCCTATTTTGTTTTATTTATTTATTTTATTTGTTTGAAAATTTTAATAGTAAAATTTGTTATATGATATGCTATTTTTATTTTTATGCCTATATTTGTAAAACTATAAAATTCGGTGAGCATTAAAATTATATTATTAGAATTATGTTACTAACATTTTTCTTATTGAGTTCGGCGAATTCAACGTGACCAATTATAAGTTAAATTAATATCGCTTTAGGGTAAGGCCGAATTGAACAAATAAATTGTCAATTTAATCAAGTATTCATCATGATTTAATTTAAGGACAAATATTTCCATTAACCGGACTTTTCCAGACATTTTTAGGGCAGTACATACAATGGTCTTGTCTACAAAGATGAGAGCGTCAATCCAAAAAATTTGTTCTTGGCTTTTTGTTTTTTCGCTTTTATATTTAATAAAGAAATGTATCACACTTTCGAGAGTATAATGAATCATTAAATTTGTGAATGTGAAAGCATATTGAGCTAGAAAGCTCGCATGTGACGTTAAGAAATTTACGAAATACGAAGTCCGATCGAGAGCAAAAAGCACTCTCTTAAAGTAAAAGCATTGACAATTATTTCTGATTCCTGAATTTGTGGTCATTTTAAGTTACGTTGCTTTTGCTTTAAGAATTGAATTATCTTTCGTTTTTATTAAATAAACTGCGAATGAATGCACATTGAAATAAAATTATAGTATAGTCCTTTTATTTTAATTATTTTTACAGGTTTTAAGGATACAAACAATCTTAAAGAAGTAAGTCGGAGGAGTTGACCAAAACGTTTTCTAATTTTGCTCAAATGTTCCATTTTAGTGCGTTAGAAGCGTTGAAATAAAAAAAAAAATAAACAATGCTTTATGATTGAAAGAAGAAAATTCTTATTATTGCCATAAAAACTATTACTTTTTTATACTCAAAAGTAATTGTAATTTTTTAAAACTCACTTATGATTTTCGAAATATCTTTCTTCTAGATTTGCAACTCTTACCTACTCCCATATAACAAGATCGTTCTGTTTGATAAATTAGGAACCGTCTTCTCACCAACTAAAAAAAAATTTTATGTTTGTAAGGATTTTGATGACCCGATTAGGGATATCGTTCCCTGTATGGAAAGGATATTTCCATTATCGCCATATTCAAAATCTGTGAAATTTCATAGTCAATATTTAATTATGAGTGTATTTACTTCATTCGATATGACAAATTTTATGTAAATTAATGAAATAATGACTAGGGACTTTTAAAAGTTGACGTACACACGCTTACAATTCATTTTATGGCTCAATGTCAGCTACACACTAGTAAATTTTTCGTATTCAAAAGTAATTGGTTCAGTCTGTGATATATTTTTTCAATAACTTCGTCTAACGAAAGTCTTACATATTTTTAATATTTATTTTAGTAATGAATATATCATGAAGATGTCATAATTAAAGGTAAAAATTTTTAATTTTGTTACATTTGTGTAATTCACATACGATAGAAAAAAAATGAAGGTTTGCCCTCGGTTGTTCTAGTCTTAATTCCTTTCAAATTACGTGCAAGTAAAATATAATTTGAAAATGACTATTTTTGTAGATTTCGAATGCATAAATTATAAAAAAGAAATAGAAATTCCCGTAGCAGGTTTTGCATTTGGTTTGGATTTCAAAAGAATTTTCAAATGTGGAGTAATCTGTTGTAGATTAAATTTTGAAAATAACAGACATATCTTGGTTTATAACTTTGTAATACCAATACAAATAATGCAATCGCCTTATTTGAACGATGTAATTTTTGACACTGTCGGATGCACCTTGTACCTTCATATTCTGAAATAGAGTAAACAAAGCCTCTTATCTATTTGTCGACAATTATTCATGAAGATCGCATTATTAAAAATTCAAGTGTCGAAGTTTGAATAAAATTCCCATTAGTTTGAAGGACTAATTCCGCACTAAACCAACACCAACAAGAGAATTAATTAATCGCTCTGCAGAGGCCGTGAGAGGTCCTGATTGACGAACTGCAGAACGCAGGTTGGCTTAATCGAACCGCTGTCGATCCCGCTCCTGATTACCATGTGATTAAAAATTTCCACCATTGTTTGCCAGCAAACTTGAGTACATTTAGCAATCAATTTAACTGGCACTGGTCAGGGCCGCAATGTGTTTGGTGCTTTTAATCAATTCAGGAAACCACACTGGACGTGCCCAGTGGACAAGCAATCTCGCCACCTACGCCACCGGCGGAGGGGTCCTTTTTTATCTCCGGTTCCTACACCCCTATCTCATCCGAGAACAATGCGGCGAATGATTCGGTTCGAGCGCCGCTAGCAAACACAATAGATAAAATGGAGCTGTTCAGCCAAGTATGCAGTCGGCTGCGGGGCGCAAGGAGGACGTGATCGCCTTCGGGCACGTCAGATAATGGGGCGTCCGGAGCGGTCAGGATAGTCAGTGTTGGTCAGCGTGGGGCTTCCGACTTGATTGGACACTGCTCCTCGCTGTAAAATATTTGCCCTTCAGTAAAACATATGCAAGTCAACTGAATAAGTGAGTGCACCGTGCCCCCAGAATGTTAATTGATTAGAAGTTCCCGAACACGGGTCTGGGTTAGCGCAATCTGACGACAGGAGTGGATTTATTGCACAACCCACCCCGCATCTGTCGCTTTAAAAGGACCTTTTTGCAAGAATTTAATTCACCAGAGTTGCAGCAGCCTGCGAGCTGCCGCAGAGTAGAATCCGATATAATCAGCAATGAGTTATTTAATGCCACGAGATGAGAAACCCCCTTCTTAACGTAAATTGCTTTTTATTCATCCAGCCCCACGCCCGGCTGCTGTGTAACCCTTTGGGGACGAAGACCCCGCAGATCCACCCTGGATGGGATTTTAATGTTATCTCGTAAAAACTCTCAATTTTCCAGAAACATATTTGAGGAGCAAATAGCACATGTGGATTGTGGATACGGAAAGCCAAAGCATAGCAGTTCCTGGACCGGATATAATTACACAAGGACGAGATGATGTCCTGCAGGTGTTGCAGTAGCCGGGTCTGTGGATCCAAATGTCCGGATTTTAATTGTCGGTCCAGAGAAAAGCTTGCGATAAAAGAAGCGCTCGAGATGCGAATTTTTATAGAGATTCGCCACTGGTCACTGTCCAGTTCCACTGGACGGCTCTCTGGCTAATGACCGCCATATTTTTGAGAGTTTATTTTCATATCAAAGCTGTTCGGACACCGACGATGAGCTTTGCAAATTATGGACGAGTACTTTTTGTCGGCTAGGCGAGATTGCCTGATATGGAGTTTTTTCCCCTTGATATTAATTTGGCGGAATAAAATATGCTGGAAAGTAAACGTATTTTGATTTTATCAGTAGTAGCAACAGTTCGGTCTCATACATTACTTTTTTAAATTACCCATTAATAAAAAGGAAATACTTTTCATATCCGTCCAGTTTTATATTTATAAATTGTTTTTAAGAGAGAATTGTTTTCCTCCGGTCAAAATTCTAATTAGTAATTCTATAATAAAATACGAATCTAACTCTATCTCGAAAATCATTTTTAGAATAAATCTTAAACTAAATTGTACTTTTCAGGTTTCAGGTTCAGGTTTGATCCGTTTCAAGTAAAACTTACGAAAGTATTTGATAGTAACATTGAAGTGTTTTAGCTAATAGCCCAATAATTTTATCCGTTTTGAAAAATCCTAAATTAAGCTATAAACGCATTGAACTATATTAAAATTAATTTTTCAATTATTTTCTTTTATAACAGAAACAGCGAGATGCTATTAACGATTTTTTGTGTTTTGAACCTTTTCAAAATAAAATTATATAGATGTATGTAACTATGACTTCTTGCAGAGAATAAATATAAAACTTCATTGATATTATTTATTTTTATAAAATATAGGAATACTCCATTACTCCATCACATAAAGAAGGCAACTAGTCTGGAGTTATTGCAAACGTGTACAAAAGTACTATGAGAACTCCAATTCGGTTGAAGTTGAGTTTTTAAACATAGTTGTATTTTTTTAATTAATATAAATTTAAGAGCAAATGAATAAACTGTTTTAATATTGACTTAAGAAAATTGTAATTATTTGAAGCGAATAATTAATCGCGTATTGGGTCTTCATATTCACATGTAATTCTAATTTTATCAAAAGCATGACTTTCAAGGTGCTCTTCCTTCTTCCAGATGTACTCGTATGAGTATCGGTACCATCTCAAATGTTGTTATATTTAGTAGCTCCAATAAAAGTCAATACTACTCCACAAATTTTGTGGGATAAATTAAAATTTAAAAATGTCTTCATTATTTAAAAATAGTTGTATTAGACTTTAATTGCTATAGGACAATTTTAAGATTGTTTGATATTGGTAATGTTGCAGTCGTTAACGAGTTTCACGGAGTAGTTTACAAGTTTGCCAATAGAATAGTCAACTAAATAAGCAACCGACTTTATTCGGGTATAAAAAGCACAGAAATCGGTGCAGAATTCCCAACTCCTCGTTTTTCAAAATCATAAAGATAGATTTGTCCTTATACTTAATTAAATTGTATAATACATTTCGTATAACATCAAAAGTTTAATAGATAATTCTTCAGTAAGTTGCAGAGCCTCTACAGTTTAAGTTCTTCGTCGTAGCTATTTGTTTTTCCCTGTTTCACTCAATGTAAATAGCACAGAGAATGTTCCAATATTTTGATTTTCAAATAGATCCACACGGAACATAAAGACTGCTATTTACATTTTTCATCTTTCAATGGAGTCAGTTCGGCGTTTGCGAGGCGAAGTCGTCCTCGTCCCGTGTTTTGGAATCCAAAGGAGCGATGCCAGGGCGCGATAAACGAATGCAACAAAAGTTGATATAGCTCATCAAACGCTTGAAGGAAGTGCGCGTAAAAGGATTGAAGAAAGCCATGAAAGCGGTCCAACACGTGCCATTTGCATATTTCAGCACTGAACGACCCTCGTGTTTAGATGGAGCATCATAAATGGATGATATGCAGGCCCGTATCTGACGTTTTATGATTATGATGATATCATCGTCAGTATGCGCGGGTCCTGGATATGGAGCGTGGAACTTCGGCGGGCTGGGGATGGCCGCAGTCAAAAACAATCGCAAGTGCAACGGACTAGTAAAATGCACTCCATGCTCTTCGGATGCATTTGGATTTTTTATCGTTCTCGTTTTTGTACTGTTCACTAGGGCGCGCACTAGAGTCTAGAATTGGCCATTTCGAGCGAATCCATTCAGTTTTATGGAGTTCGCATTTGGTTGAATACACGCCATGAATGCACGCCGCAGGCACACGGAGGCACGAAAAGGTGCAATCGGACAGAAAATTTGTCGGATTTAATTAAAAAGCGTTCGGATGACATTTCGCTGGTGCGCTGACAAGAGCTATTTATGACTGCGTGTAATGAAACTTTTTCTATCCGCTTTGCAGTTTTGATCTTCCCAGAAATTAATTAAGTTTTACAAGGGCCCAGCGCAATTTTCTGCTCCGGCACAGCGCAGTAATCACAGATTTTTAAGCAATTCCAACGTAATGTTATATTCACTGATATATTTTTGACTTTTTAATTTCAAAGATATCTTCACAATGCCATCCTCATTGATTGATTAAAATGTACTTTTTTTGTTAATTTGAAATCGAATTTTACATTTATTCTCCTGTTGCAGAAAAATCGCAATTAGAGTTTCTTTTACTAAGCCGTAAAGTGCAAACCGAACTCGCGCTCCAAGGATCCCATACCATGAAAAAATTATTTACATAATATTCTCTCTATGTTACTTATAAGAGGCTTGAAAAATTTGTTAGTTTGTGATTTTACCGGCAATGAATTCCAGATCTATTGAAGCGATTTTAAATTTAGGATACGCTTTTTATGAAGATGCCATCTCATATTAAATTAGATTTTTTTCTATCGTAGTACGCAACCGATATAAGATATGCTGTGAAATATCTATTTGATAATTTTAAATTGGAGTACATTGTGACACTTGTGAATAATCAATCAATCAACTTAATTTTGCTGCTTCCCAGTGCATCTTAATTTTTGAATCCTTCTGAAATTAGTTTTCTATCAAAAAGAAAAGCAAAAGAAATACTTTGCTTGTAGTAGTCCTTATGTTGTTTAAATACAGGACAGGAACAATATGAGAGACAACGTCTTATGTAATGGCATTTTTGAGGTAGACCTGGTAACAAAATAAGTCTAAAAATGGCAATTTTGGTGGTAACAACATCCAACATCGTTAAGTATGTTCCATACTTCTGTGTAGAAAAAAAGGTTTTTTTCTTCTGTTATATCTTTTAATTATCCAGATAGAGATTGAGAAATCGCTTTCAAAATGTTAAAATTAATTTAGTTTTTTTCGAAAGCCTCTTTTTTAAAGGTTTTATTTTTTGTTAAAAAGCTTTTAGTTTTTAATCTTTAGTGTTTATTAAATTTATAATTAAGAATTTTGAAAATTTCGAGAAATTAAACAGAAATTCTTATAGAAATTGATCCAAGGATTTCGGAGTAATTGATATAAATACATGATGTTGCTCAAAAGCAAAATTCATTATACTACAAAATCCACATGCCATTTTTGCATTGCTATCTAGAATTTCTAAGATCGAATACTTGAATCTAAATTAAGGGCTTCAGAATGAAGTGGTGACTAATTAAACCTAAAATTCTATATATTGGCTAAAAGGTTTGCAGTTGTTGGTTCGGAAGTATTTCTTAAATAGATAAATTATTTTCATTATGACAGAGACCAGATATTATTAAATATGATCTTTTGTAAATTTGCGTTATACTATGCAAAATTGTTATGAACATTATATTGGTCTTAACATGCTATTAGTTGATTTGATAGTATACTTATATAGGGAAGGAACATATGGCGTTCTCGAAAGATTTGGTCTATCTGAAAAACTAATAAATTTAATTAAATTGACAATGTCCAGTACTCTTTACCAAGCAGATCACTCTAAATAAATGCGAAAACGGACAGGGCGTCATATGCAATTTTATTATAAGAAAAACCAATCAGGCTGAATTTGGCAACACTTTATTTTATAAAACAACAAGTGATCACGATTTAAGAGGTCACCTCCGTTAGCAAAGGCAGTCTAGCAGGTGAGAATATTAGGCGATACGAACTGCTGATGCAAATTATGTTTAATTCTGCCCGAAACAGGTGCGGACATTAATAGGCGAAATTTGGGTTCCAGAAATTAAAATGAGGACGGATGCGCGTGCATTATATAAATGGTAAATAGGGGCCTATTTGGAAATGCAGGTGAAAGAGCGTGATATTTTATATGATGTTAGGGGTTGTTGATACTGTAACAATTAATCCCAATACCCAAGCTAGCCTTCAAATCAAAAGCTTCAATCTCAACATCGTATAGTAAATGTTGTGCTATAGCTGGTATAGTGGAGGCTTGAAACGCATTTGATATGTCAGAGTTTTTACCATTTTCAAGTTCTACGAGTAGAAATAATTATAAATTGCTTTATCGGTTCGATGAAGAAAATATCGTATGGATAAAAAATTATTTTCTTAGGAAAGGTGAATGAATGGACACATGGCGGGCTTTTGAAAAATACTAAAATATGAGTGTATGTTTGAGATTTATTGGAAATCCAGGTTTTCAGAGTGGAATTGTGAAGGTGCACACCAATCCAATCAGGAATCATCCCAAAAGTATCAGAAAAGATTATAAATCACTCTTTTTTATTATTTTGTATGTAGACAATTGCAATTTTTCCAAAATATTTTTTTTATTTCAATTTCGCTACCAAAAACTTCGCATATTAAAGAAATCGAACTGGTGCGTTATAACCAAGAAGAGTAATTGCGCTAAGAGCTTTGAAATCGATCTCAAATTTACAGACCTAGCTCTAACTGTGAGCTTCTCAATTCTTTGCATGATGTAACGAGCTCAGTCTCAGTCGTTCTGCTCGAATTAAATTGTCTGAGATAAGACTGGTGAGACGTAAAAGATAGATAAGATAGATAAGTTTATAAAATTAGATAAAGAGACAAACAGAATTGGATTGCAAATTTACATCAATAGTTATCGTAGAAGATCATTGTCAGACTTAACCATCATGGAATATAACTTTGAAGCCCGAGTAAAGACGGGTAAATGATGTTAAGGATAACTTTGGTACACTAGGAGTAAGGAATTGAACAAAAATTGTCAATGATAGAAACTGATAGGGGCAAATTTTTATGGAATCGAAAATCCACAGTGGATTGTAGAGCTACAGAAGAAAAGGAGCAGCTCAGATATTATGAGTTTTATTAAAGTCCTAGAAGCTTCACTTCTGAGTTATCGATTTTGCAAAAAAATGTTGAAGAAAATATGTATTTCGTTAATTGTTTGCTTGTGACTTTTATTTGTTACTTGATTATTAGGATAACAATTTGTCGGAAGGTATAAAAAATCGATTTTGAATAGGAGTCTCTTTTCAAAGTTGAGTCACATAACTTTGAATTTCTTCAAAATTTATTATACTACACTTACACTTTTAACATTTCCATCATGTGTCTTCGGTTAAAAATATGGCTAAAACTTGTCTTGCAGCTAATCTGAACAATACGAGTACCTAGAAGGCACCTCTGTTCAAAGGTGCACTCTCGTCGGAGAAAGTTCCATTAAAAGCTTCAATTATTTCCGCACGTTACATTTCAGTGAGTGGTAATCAAACGTGGAAACTATTTCCATTATAATTGCACCTAGAACAAAGGAGCACCCGGTGCAGTAAAGGAGCCCCACTGCCCGTGCCTAGGTTGACGACACCGCCCCGCCCTGGCCCGCGCTCAACGCGCAAGTGGCTCCGAGCTAGACAGTAAAATTTTATGACGAGCAATTTAATGCAAGCTTTTCAATCTATTTCTCGTAAAATTTATGCACGCAAAAGGAAAAGGAAATCAAAAACGCCCGCGAAAAACTAACAACGCGCGTCGGAAGGACGACCAATATTTCTGGGAATTATGCTAAAACAACGCGATACATCCGTTCGATGCACTCCCGGTGGTTGGTGCGAAATTACTTCCCATTACCGTTACATCCAGATTGTGATCGTAAAATATGATGCAAATATTAATGCACTGTGCAAAATCATTTCATTTAATGACACCATATATTTGCGCGCGCCCACCGCCCTGCGGACAGTAAAAGTGCTATTTGTTTTTCGGGTACGTGTGCTGAAGGGGCTCTTTGTTTTCGCCCACCGCAGCACTCACCTCCGGCCAGGTGCAATTGTTATAAAATCAGGACCTCTGGGCTCGCTTGTACAACATATTGCATGTGCTTACACGAGTCGGCGAAGGTGTTAAGCAGTTTTGAATTTTACCTATAGCGGTTCCAGCATCGATTCTAGAAAGAGCCAGTTAAATATTGGTGGGACTTTCATGACGGGAGGGTTTTCAAGGATACCCATCCACTGTGTGTTCGAAGTTAATATGAACCTTAAAGGGGGAACCACACTTACTGCAAAGATCCGTCGGCGTTGATGTTGATGCTGATGTGGAGTATTTTTGAAATCAGAATCGAAGTAATTCTTGCAAAATAAGTTTAAAATTCTGCACAAATATCCCTCAGGTTAATTTTTTTCTTATTTGAGTTTCCTGCAAAATTTTGGCTTCTTGAATCAGTTGCAATCGCAAGACTTCGTGTAGTTTTCATTTAGCCGCAAAACGAAACATCACAGAAATTCGAGAATATTTTCTGTTGATGAAATTTCAAATTTCAAAACTCAAAATATACTGAATTGCGACTCAAATGAAAGGAGCCAATATTTCACAAATTTAACATGCCACGTATTGTAAAAGATCAGGAATATTATTTTTACTATTCCAAGCTGACGTTAACAGTAGGTGAATTAATAATAGGAGTATATGATCTAATTTCATTTACAGGATTGCTATGTCTCCATCTAAACAGCATAGAGTTTATCTAGTTTTCTAAAAATAGCATCTTATGCAAAAATTTTTCTAGGAAGAAATCAGTATAAAAAATCAGTGATATTTGTGTGTGATATGGTTGATTTTAACATGCACTTCTTTAAGGAAGATAAGAACACGTTATTTACTATTTTATTACCTAGCCTAATCAGTTAGTCATTTGTGTTTTATATCAAATTTTCTTATATATGAGTTTTGCACCATGTGTCGTACCTTTGACGAGTTATGTGGCATGCCATTTATCAAGCATACGTCATGGGTTACGCATCGTATGTCACATGTAACGTAACATATCGAAATGAAATTAAAGAGATTGTTCGCCGAATATTAAGTTATGTATCAGTTGGAACCCTATTTGAAGCCTTCCAGTGATTTTTACGTGATGCCGGAACATGCAGCCATACAGACGAGCATTCAAAAAGTGATAAGTATCGTTTCTGACCTTATTTTGTAGATATACAGGATTGATTTTTCCAAACGTGTGCAGAAGATGTTCGCGGCGAGTAGTGCTAGGTAGTGACGTCGGGGAAAACATCGTTTAATATAAATAAAAATATATAATATTTCTGATGAAATAACACATATGTTTATTTTTGTTAACTTTTGGCTTCTGACTCCTTTTCACGTAATACGTCATTTTCGAGGAGCTTCTACCACTTGGAATACTGCGGTCATAATTCCAATACGATTGCTTTCCCTTCTTAGAAGTATTTTGTATTTTATCCTTTAGCATCGCAAAATAACAAAATTTGTAAATTACTTATAGAGCTTTCTAGCTCTACATGCTTTCACATACACAAATTTAATGATTCATTATACTCTCGAAAGTGTGATACATTTCTTTATTAAATATAAAAGCGAAAAAACAAAAAGCCAAGAGCAAATTTTTTGGATTGACGCTCTCATCTTTGTAGACAAGACCATTGTATGTACTGCTCTAAAAATATCTGGAAAGCCCGGTTAATGGAAATATTTGTCCTTAAATTAAATCAAACAGTTTTTTAACCGTGCCAAACCGAATGAAGTCGCGCAAAAAAGAAATTGAATTTATTTTTCTAAACCGTGTTAAATCAAAATCGTGTAAAAATAAAATTGGATATAAAGGATGTGCCATCGGCTGGTTTATTTTTGAAAATGGTAAAAAATACACACTGTTTAATATTTTTCGAAGTTTGTTAATTTATTGGAAAGAGTAAACCTTTCAATTAGTTATGGAATATTATTTGATTCAAATGGCTGCCTTGGCTGACTTGGCAGCTTGGCCCCTGTTATCACCCCGATTTTGCTATACATTTTTCAATGGTTTAGGCTCCTCTTTCGAAAACAACTCCATCAATTTTGTTTCTGGTTTGTTAGCATTACATCGATCTTTACAACAATGCACTAGAAAAAGGCCAACGACGTCAAATCAGCGGCAGATGCGGTTGGTGCATTATTTCGAACAAATTTTTTTTCAAAACCCTCACTGTTTCGCCAACAAAGAGCTCACTTTGGAAATAAGTTTTCAATATTTTCTAACATTGTTCAAGCGTAAATTTACCCATTTCGTAGATCGGAAATATGTTACCGTGTTTTTATCAATCTTTTGAGCGTGAAAGAGTTCTGTGTATCAAACAATTTTGTAATTTAAAATAAAACCAGCGGATGGCTCACCCTTTATTTTAAAATGCTTACTGAGGTAAGTAGCTCCTTTTTCAAAAATTTGTATCAGATTAAATCACCTGTGAGGTATGTGTTTTCAAACAAAAATGCAATTAACCTGATAAGGAGTTATATATAAAATATGTAAGCGGATTGAAATCCTTTTTCACTGCATAGTACACAGAATAGTAAAGTTTTTCCCTCTTAATTATAGACACAATAGAAAATTCTAGTTTCAAAGAATTTCATTGATGAAAAAACTTCAAGAAAATGTCATATTTCTTCATGCATCAGTCCGTCTTTAAGTAGACAATGATTTCAACATAAGTGTAAAAGATGTATTTAACGATAACTTGTAACGTGAACAAACAAACGCAAGTGTTTTATCTGAGCAAAGTTCCATAACCTTAACACTACCTAAACTACAAATGTGCTACTTACTATGGACGTACGATATTCCCAAACTAAGTTCAAACCCAAATATCAGTCTGAGCTCTATCTGCAACGAACTCAATTCCAGAACAGACAATTAAGAGCTAGGCAGGGCGGGCCAGAACAATGGAGCTCTTGACTCGAAGGATACAAAGTCTCGGCAGATTGAATTCGACTGAAACGGCGTCAGACTTTATCACGGCAGCACATTTGGCGAAATGTGTCCGAACTCCGTGCAATTAGACATGGCTTGTAATGTGGCGGTGGCGCAAAGTGCCGGGCTCCCCGTGCTCCGAGAACCTGCTTCGACAGCGTGCACGGACATAAAACGTGATGACGAATTTAATGCACTTTTGACGACCGCAATTCAATGCATTTCCGAGATACGCACAACTAGGTACATTTACGCTGGTGCGGATGTGACCGTATCGGGTCCTGGGTCCCGCTGCAGTCCGTACAGGCTCCGGCAGGGAAACAGGATTTGTGATATGGATAAATGCATTTCCGGTAATGCACTGCAGGCGGTATTGTGCGGCCAGCGCGCAACATAAAATTTGATTTGCCTTTGCAGAGTGCAGCCCAGCTCGGAGGGGGTGCAGCTCTAGCGGGTGATGGCTTTATGGAATATATCCCTATCTGTCCCGGAGCATTCACTTAGCAATGTAAACAGGAGCTGCTCGAATGTTTTTGAATTTAACAATTTTCTCCTGAACAAACCCATAAGAATTAAATTTAAATGTTGAGTTGATCCGAGGGGATTTGGAAAATCATCACATTAAATTTTAAAATCAAATTTGTAAAACTGTCGTCCCTCTATTATTTGCATACCTGAATGAAACCTTCGATAAAATCTTGATTTTGAGAAGTTTAACAATTGGCAAGTTGAACAAATCGACCTTTGTGGATATGGATAAATTATAAATAAAACACTCGGTTTCAAAAATATGTCCACAATTTTACACCGAAATTCGTAGAAATTAAAAAATTAGAATAGGTAGATAAATTTTAGTACTCGAAACTTCAACCACGCTTTGCTTGAAAGGACCTTTTCCGTCCTGGTTAACACCAGAACTCTGGCACTAATTCTCTGACAGTTCTTTTACCTACGCAGTGGGTATCGTACTTGCACCTTCAATTGTTTGCCCTTTTCGAAAAGTGGAAGTAAAAAGCGGCTACACTTAGCGATACCGTCACTTCTCTACTTCAAGGATTTTTTGATTTCAGATAAATCACGCCTGAGAGTTGGATCCTGAATACACTTTTTCTTCAAGGGGCTTTCATTTAACTATTTCTGACTTTATCTAAGCATTGACTTTACACCGAAGTTAGAAGCTAGTTTACAGTATTAGCAATATTATGAGCAATTTACGATCCCTTTTATTTCATTAAGTTTGTAAAAAAGATCTCAAAAGAAAGGTGGCAATTATTTAGAACCTGTTGTGAATCGTGTGTTATACACAAACAAGAAACCAAGGGTATGAACTGATAATGAATAGTATAAGTTGCATAGTGCTTCCACCTTCAAGGAAGGGATATCAATAACAAGGTGAAAATATTTTTGAAAGACACATTTGTGTAAATTAGTCTATAGTCAGAAGTATATACTCGTTCATTGAACTCACAGACCTTTTGCCTTTATAAAAGTACGGGTTCTTCCCATGAAGTCTACGTGTAAGTAGTCACAAATATCAGGATTTTTTTCGTTTGCTGTTGCAGTAGAGCTGCGCTGTGACAAATTAGGGCCAATTTGTTATGTAATTATTGTTGTCAATATTTCCTTTTTTATTTCCATTATTGATATACTTTTGAAAACATTTTTATATTTTAGGAAATAAAAATCACATTTTTAATTATTGAAAATTATTCTGTCATCGAAAGTAAGCAAATTTGCGAAGTTTTAAATCGATAGGACATTCAAAAGTAAGTGAAAATTAATTTACAAAATTTTGTTACTTGTAAGGTGAATATTCCTTCTTCACGCTTGCGAATTCATTCACGAAAAACGTGTCTTAAATCGATGTGATATCAAATTCGGCATTTTCTTTGAATTATTTCGCGCTAAATATGGATGCTATAAGTAAGAAAATTTCACACCAATCGGCTTAGTATGATGATGAGCAAATATGTACAAGATTAAAGCTAAGAGCATGGTAACCTTGGCCGCGATATTTTTCTTGTGCTTGGTCTTGCTGTTAGGGCTTCAGTCTTAGACTTGGTTTTGCTTTTGGCCTTGTAAGGGTGATCTTGCTTTCTTGCATTTAATTAAATTATTCATTTGATTTTGATTCAAGTGTATAGGAATTAAGATTTGTTAAAAGGTATATAATTAAAAAATTAAACTAATTCTAATCGATTGTTAGCGTATTGATATTGAAAGTCATTGAATATTCGTATATAAAGTTGTAGAAAAAACGGAAAAAGGAAAAACTACATATCGAAATATTATCATTTTATTTTTGTTAGTCAAAAATTAGAATTAGAATTAGAATGTGATGCTTAGAGCTGCCCGCAAAAAAAGTTTTTCAGCAGGAATTGAAGTGGTAGAAATCGATAGGAAACGAAGAAAAATGTCACATTTAGATCAGAAGGAAAAGTAGTTTACTAATAAATTTATTTAAGAATATAAAGATTTTACAAGAGTATGGCAATAGATCGGCACCAAAAACACTGACTTCTGAGAATTTTATTGATTTCAATTAATCATTAGTGATCTAAATAAGTTTAAATTTAAATAATAACATCTGGAAAATCTCCAGTCGCTCATAATTTAGTAAGACCCTTGCTGTTGTCTTGATCTTGTTCAATTGAATACTTTAAAACCCGGGAATGTCTCCAAGGATACAGGAATAGGAAGGACATACGGTAGAAAATTTGGAAGACATTGACTAAGCAGGAGAGATGCGAACTTTATTACTATCACTAGCCACTTGTTGATAGTGTAAATATTACCAAACTACCACTGATCGCTCAGTGATAGCGACACTGTTCGATTGAACGTTTGATCAACTTGTTCTGTATAAGGCAAATAATTTATCCATAATTCAAAGCAAAGAATCTTTACACTTTTTTGGCGATTGAGTTTTATGCAAATGTCCTTTTCTGTAGTAGTGTTCTTCATATTACTTTGAAATAAATCTTACTGGAATTTGCAGTTGATTTTGATTAAACTTTCTACAGTAGAATCAATGATAGTGGTGTGATGTTTGCACTATCACTGTCAAATTAGCGATAGTGAAAATACGTTTGCACTACCAGCGAAAAATCAGTAGTAGTGCTATGTTATTTGACTTAATGCTGACTAATTAGTGAGAGCGAAATTTTATTAACTGATTAGTGATAGTGATACTATGTTCATATTATCACTAACTCAGTCAGTTATAGTGCAATAATCAGTGCACTAAGTTGCAATAAAAGGTGTGAACACATTATTGTAAAAGGCGGTAATTGGATCCCGTATTAAAACTTTTACGAAAATCGTAGGATAACGTACTTTTCGGAAATAAAAACATTTTTCTTGCAGAACGCTTGCTTTTGTTTTAAAGAGGGATACTTTCTTGTGAGACAGACTGTACAAATTATCACCTTGTATTTTGCGTTAATACTTACCAAGAAGCAGAACTTGTTTCTACTTTAACTTGAATAAGTAAAGCCGTATGTTTCGGTGGTAGGCCTCGAAGAAATTTGCATGAAACATAGACGGTTTTTATACTCATCGCCCTGAGAATGAAGCCAACCTGTCGCTGGTAACCTGAAACTCATCTCCACGACGACGAGTTGCAGCCTTAGAGGCGAATTCCCCAAACACGAAATGGATCCTCAACCGATGCAGCGTAATTAAATTAGTGGGAGCTCTGACTCTGAATGCATTTGCGCCAATTTAAATTATTGAAAGTAATATTATCCTTGTGTGCACTTTTAATTAAAAGACCCAGCGGCAGCGATGGGGTTCTTTGAGATAGGAGGTTCGCCTTTAGCTTGCTCCTCTGCGCTTGCCGCCCATACGCACATGCATATGCACATCATCCACATGCTCAGGCACGGGTATGAGTGGCCGGCTTACGAGAAGGAGGAATGTGCTTACTGTTTGGCTCCTGGCTCTCCCAAGGGAAATATTTTCAATTTCCCCCAATCCCGAAATGCATGCAAATGTCCTGGATAGATGGAGGCTTAACTAGATTATCGACGATGCGCCAATCTACAGGAGAATGGCGATAAAATTGCACCATCGAGCGACGTAAGTTGCATCCATGCAGATTTCATTAGACGAGATTTGGCCACCGCTCCGCAGGGCGTGCCGAGTTACACGTCGAGTTAAGTCGAAGTCGCAGTCGAGTCGACTAATTCTTGTTTTGGCCCAGCACTCCAGGCACCCCGTAATCCTGGAATCTGGGAGTATGCGGAGCCCTGTATTGTTCTTTATTGAATCATTGGCTTTTAACGGTTTAATAAGCTTTATTCGATTCCTCCTTGGTCCTTACGTCGGCGCTCCACAAAGTGCATCCTTTGTCTCAGGTCAGCCACGCGAGAAGCAACTCTATTATGTCGTCTGCACCCACTGCTCGATGGCGCTGGTGATTGAGTTACGACATAGGACCGCGCAACGGGTGCGCGAGGGTGGCGTCTGCAAAATTAATAAAATGAAGTTAATAAGTGCAGGCTTTTCTGCATATCGGCGAAATGAGAACCGCGGAAAGCGGGACGTCTAATTCTGTTACTGCATGCGTCCGACCGAGTGTGAAATCGCCTTTCATGTCGCTTCGGGGTTACAAATCGCCCGCAGTCTGATTAATTAAGACGTCGTCTGCGACCACTGCACCCGCTTATCTCAGAACTCACGGCAGTCCCAGGAAGTGGGGCTTTGTAACATTGCACTTAGTGAGCGATTGCAAAAACTCACGATAGCCATCTCTCATAGCACACCCAGCCTTTTAGAAAAATGCAACATGCTATTCTAAACGTGGGGGCAATAAATAATACGCGATATTAAACAGTTCCAGTTTTGGTACGAAGTTTTGCTTGACTTCTTTGTCTGTTATGAACGAAAGTAGTGAAATTTGATAAATCTTCTTAAAGGCAATTAAATGTTAAAAGAATTGCAATAAAGTATCGAAGCTGAGATATACAAGGTGACTCTTTGGTGGCCTCCAATAGACTCTCCTAGGGAAGAGTTCACGAGAGGAGGGTTTATACGGGTGATTTATAGTACAGACGAGGGACAATTTTTGATGATCTTAGTTAGTCTTGAAACGAATGGTTTTTAACAAAAGTGGTGCAAATAAAGACATTCTGTTTGATAAAGCTGACGCTCCATGAGCTTAATTTTCCAAAGGAGAGAGCGGAGACCTAGCTAGCCACTAGTATTTTAACATTTTGCACGTTATATTTCATGATTCGAACCCGTAGCTATCGATGGTGGTCACAGGGTCGAGTCAGTCACCCCTTAAAATATTATCTTTCATATATACGAGCATATACTCAATAGTTAAGGGTTAAATATTGAGTTGCTTCTTTTATTTATAACTGATGTATTGGTAAATGTGTAATATTTTCACAATATTAAAATTTTAAGAATATAAAATAAAGATTTTTAACAATTAATATTTAAAAAATCGTTGAAACTGCATATGAATCGTTTCTTATAGTAAATAATTTTCGAGAAAAGTTAGCTGAATGTCACCAGCGATTGAGAGCAGATTTTATATAAAAAGTACTTTGGCGAATATCTCTGCTTATATGCGTTTTATAACATGTTTTTTCAATGGTTGTTCGTTCACAGATTGTTTATTTATTAAACTAAGCTTTATTAACCCCTAGATTGAAAATGACGGTTATCACCAGTATGAGTTCGCTCTGATTAAGAGCCACCGAGAAACAATCATACCAAAAAATACGTAGGTTACTATTTATATATCTGGAATGGGCAAAAATTGTGTTGCTAGGTACCATCTAGCCACATCCATCCATCTTAAAGTTTGGCGTTGTTCACGGTATTCGTACTCAGAACGCTTTGTCACACGGACGTTATTTGCGTTGTTTGCAATGACTTGAAAATTTCGTTTCAGTCAAGAAATGGAATTAACTCGTGAGAATTTTCGTGCGATGATTTACTATGATTTTCTATGTGGATTATCTCAACAACAGTGCTTCGATCAACTCACTTCGGCTTTTAGCGATGAAGCACCATTTAAAACCGCTGTATACGACTTTTTTAGTGAATTCTATCGTGGTCATCGCGTGAACTGATACTGCAAGATCGTCATGTGACAAACCGTAAGATTGGGGCATCCCTGGGCATTAGTATGACAAGCATACACAAGATTTTACATGAACATTTAGTCGGCAAAAAGATTTGTGCGCCTTGGGTTCCGCATAATTTGACAATCGCTCAAAAAAGTCTCGTGTCGATTGGTGCAAAGAAATGCTCAAAAAATACAATCGTGGTGCGTCAAAAACCGTGTATAACTTCTACACAGGTGACGAATCTTGGATCTATGCGTATGAGCCTGAAAGTAAATAGCAGTCGACTGTAGGGGTTTTCCAAGATGAGCTAAATCCAACAGAAGTTGTTCGTGCAAGAAGCACTTTGAAGCAAAACGTCGCCTATTTTTCTGAAATGCAAAAAAAAAATAATAAATTGGTTCAAACGTATGCAAAAGTGTATCAATCATCGCTGAGAAAAATTTGAAAAACAATAAAACTATGATTTAGTGATAAATATTTGTTTTTATATATATACATGTCCAGATATATAAGTAGCATATATTTTCTTTGAATTATTTCAATATTACTACTATCCCTCACGCTGATGTCTAAGCGTGTGTTTATACAAAATTTTGATTTTGTATCTACCATTTAGGAGTATATTTTAAGTGTTAGGCAACGTTTAATTTCGGAGCGCACTTCTTCTCTCCAAATCCATCCATTTTATGACGGCTACATTTTAGAAACCATTCTTTTTTCAAAATGTACTCAGAAAATATAATACATAAATTGATCAAAAATAGTAGTTTTCAGGGATCTTCCAAAATGTATGTTTATCCCGTTTTTTTGGACAAGGAGAAGAAGTTGAAAATAAATTAAAAAGTTTGCACAAAAAAAGCATTATACATTTGAGAACATCGCAGCAAACAATTTTCTGTCACCGTTATTTTCCTAGAACAAAAAGGTAAAATTAGTTCAATATTAATTAAAAGTCGCACCTTTGTAAGTGAGTTGAACTCACATATAATTGTCACTTGTCTATCGGCTGTTAACTGAAAAATTAAAGTAATATAGTCTCAATATTATAAATCAATAAAAAAAATTACTGAGTAGGTAGAAGTAGCCAATTTATGACCAATCATAATTTAGTGGTTTTTAATGAGTAGAAGTGAATGGTTAAACCGTAATTTAAAATATTATGTCTATGCATGACACGTTTTTATAATGTTATTATAACTAATGAAATATGTACCTATGATTTAAAAATTACTAAAACTAAGTAATCAAAAATGTGTTTGTTATTCTTTCTATTAATGATACGATATTTTCAAAATGCAAAGTATAATTCAGTGATATGTGATCTAGTTTTATGAATATTTGATAGGTTTAGTACGAGTTATAAGTAAGATATTCACTAGCATTAAAACGATTATATTTTTCCATTCACAATTCTGGGCTATTTTTATAGAGACTTTGTAAGTTTGAATAAAATATAATTTAGTAGCTATATTTAGATTTTGTATTTTTGTTTAAAAATGAACGTAAAAATGTGTCAGTTGTAAATGAACTAGACTGATTCGAGCCAGTAAATATTACTATAAATGTAATATAGTACAAAATTAAAAAAGTAAAAAAAAATTGAATACGTACAACTTAGGAACTGTGCATTTTCTAAAAATTGTGCATAATTTAATTTAGAAAATCTACTACAATTTTTATCAAAGATTTTTCGAGTTTTAGAGGATGTTTTTATCCAAAAGAAGATACGTTCAAAGCTTGATCAAAATCGATACCTTCGAGTTGGTATAAAAATTGGAACCAATTTCTGAAAAGAAAGTCAAATGTTATTGTTTCTGTTTTTAATCACCATTTGATAAAATACAATATTATCGTTTCGTTATTTAGTGTTTAATAAACAAGTATACATTCCACGAGGTACGATCTATTAATAATTATTTCTTTAATTAGTTTAGAATTACCAAAAATAAGAAAATAATACTCCATAGTAAAGAGGAACTATACAATATCATAAAAATCTGTGTTGCGTCGTTACAGAATAGTGGACCTATTATGTATGAGGAGACTGAAAGACCTACAGGTAGGTTAAAGAAGAGCTTATGCTTGACTCTTTCTTAAACTATAAATACACTCTGATATAAGGTGTAAATTATTAATTATTTATCTAATCAGAATATCAGTCAGTTTTATGCTTAAAGAGTTTGTCTTTAAAAGGAACACCCTCTTGAATTGTACCATGTGTACGACTTCTATTCATCCCACAAAACCTGAGCAAACACTAAAATCATTACGTCCAACCTGAACCCGGTCGCTGATAGAAAAATCCACCCCGTCCCGCCCTCGCATTTAATTTTCATCCGCCCCACCATGTGAGGATTGACCAGATCCAAGTTACTTGGAGCGTATGATTTTAATTCCCGCACGGGCTAATTTGTTTGTGAGCGGCTAATGAGCGAGATATTGGATTTTTCCTCTGAATATCGCCGGTCATCCCTGGGACGGACACATGGACGTGGACGCATCTTCGGGGTGACTAATTTAAATTATTGTAAAATATGTCCTCAACTGGGAGGACTGTCTGTTCTGGTCACAGATGACTCTTATTCCAGCAATGACGAGGCTGGTTTGATTCTTCTCTCCCCATCAGTAGACATAACACAGGCATGCTTCTGAGACTAAGGCGGTGGTACCAAAAAATGCAAAGAACTGAAGAAATGACGTTTGAAAAGTGAGGCATATCTAAACAGCGGTAAAAGAATCCAATTCGCGTTTTTTGAAATGCGATTCCTATGCATAAGAATCTGAAAACAAAGGAATAGTGGAAAAACGGTTCTTTCACCTTTCGGTTTTCAATTGCAGGAGTTAGCTCTGGTTGGAGCTACTTTTGTAGTTGATTTAGCGATTTTCTTTCGATATAATCCTTGAAAGTACATCATTTTATTATATTATAGCTTTCTCAAAACCATAGACACAAAAATAGTTAACATTTGGAATGTTACAACTCTTTCAGGAAAAGGTATAATGGACTTATGCCACTTTCATAATATAATTTAATATCCCGAGTAAAAAAACACAACTTGAACTGCGTAATTAAATTCGTCAAAGGACAATATGAGCCCGCCAACTTTTTATTGCCTGGATTGTCTTGAATAGCGTGGAATGGAATTTTTGTCCAAAATGGAAAAAGGTGAGAGCGCGATGTAAAATTCAGCCGTAAAATTCTTCTCCTGCACCGGCGGAAAAATAAATTCGTCATAAAGAACATTCCTCTGCGGCACTAGTGAGAGATGAATGCCGTGTCCTCGCGTCTGGCGAGGGTGCTGGACCATTCCTGGACGCTCCTTTGTGATTTGCGTATCGGTCCAGAGGCGACATATGTTTACGCGTCGCCGGCCCGTTTAATTAATCTTTGGCCGTGCGATTAAAAATTTTCCGCGAGCAACGGACTCAGGGGGGCGTTCTAAGTCGAAGTTAATTGAAATATACGTGGCGACATCGGATCCGGCGAGGGTGGATAACTGCATACTCGCGGCGCAATCTGCGGCTGATTCGTGTCTGTTTGATCTCCACTCGTCCGCAAACGAACACACAAACGGCACACACACGGATGCCGCGTCTCGCACGCATGGACCATGGAGTGCAAAATGGGTCTTAATTGCACTCAATTTAGTTTAATTTCGTGATGATTAATCGCACGAGAATTACGATATGATTTACCTTCCGCGCCGCCGATGGGCATAACGCTTTATGACTTACGGCCGAGTACGTTTGCTGCGCTCGGTTTTGGTAATTTATGTCTGCAGCGCTTTTGAAGGCAGGACGTTAAGATACCCTTAGCATTACTAGTTAAAGAAAAGACAGATTGGTGTTCATTAAGAATGGTAGAAAGAGGGGATTTTCAATTTTCTAAAAAGCTTACCTGAGCAACAACATTACGTTTATCCACATGTGCAGCTATTTGTTTAACTTTCACGTCTAAAGTATAAAATCTAAAGACAGACCTTACTTTTGGCATTAAATATAAAAGTATAAAAAGTAAAGAATGATTATAGTACTGATATTTAGGGTTTTCACTTTAAAACAAAGAAAGCATACTATCCCAGCATTAGTACTTTATTCACTCGTTTCTTGAGTAATAGTGGTTTTCACGTAACAAACCAAATATAAATAGTTTTTCTGACTTTAGGGAAATAAAGACGCTTTCTTATAATACAGACTACATCTGGATTTCGTTCCGACCAGAGAAGATCTTAGGTAACACAAAATAAGAAGAGCACTCAATTAACTTATATGCTTATTCCACTTTGGCACTGATAGCATAGTTTTACTTGAAAAGGTGTTAATTTTATAGTCATGTTTAGATATTATGTTTGGAGGAAGTTGAAGGTTTTAATTTAAACATTTAACATGTAGTTTTTTATATTTTGTCAAAAGTACTTCTCCAAATTCGTTACTATGTCGTTTTGAATATTGTACTTAAAATAGTGATTCTTTATCATGGTAAAGCATTGAAATACCTCGCATGGCACTTTCAGCATAGCAATTTAAAAAAAAGGCATAATACATTTAATATTAGCTTTAGTCACGTCACGGTGACGTCCCGAAGACACGTAATATAAGTTATGAACACTTGCGGGTTTTTGGTAGAAAAAAAATCTAATTTTTATTTTAGAACGCCTTATATTCTCGAAAAAAGCCTTAAGACTAAATACAAATTATTGCTTAAGAGTAATGGTGGCCTCGATGCGTCCAGCGAAGTCAGCGAAACGTGCCTTGGGTACGTGAACTTTTGTTTTTCGGGTTTTGGGATTTTTGGCTGTTCGTGGGTAAGCTTTTGGGTCATTTAGGGTTACTGCATGTGTTCATGAATATTTCTGCGTCGTGTTTAGACTTTTTTTGGTGATAATGATAATGTTGTTATCATTTGGATTTGGTGAATTATTTAATTGGGTTCTATTAACTTATACAACACTATACTTCAAAGCTCAGAGTAGAATGATTCTGCGCGCTTCCCGTCTCTCCTTAATTATTAGATCCTACTACCTAACGATCATGTTTCTGTTCTAATGAAGGCAACTAGCGGCCTAAGAGTTAATAAAATTCTACATATTCTACCAAATTTCATTTATCCACTCAATTCACTAAACTTGTGATATGATACCTATTCTATTTCTGTAAGTACTTAATTATCAATCATGAAATTGTGATAAAAATACATCCAATAGTTTTCAGGTCGTCATTGAATAAATAGACAAAGAGAATAAAGTCTAAAAATTGTTTGGCCATCTGCCAATGAAGAATAGACATTATCACGTAATGAAGTTTTCAAAGTTTTATAAAAAATATAATAAAATCTCCCTAAAAAACGAACTAATTTTTACAGGTCTGTTAAAGTTTGACAAAGTTTGAAAAGGCGAGTACAGTGTATAAGAAACAAAGCTACTAAAAAATCCTTAGTTTTTTATGGAGGTCCTAGGAATTTGCCCTAATGAATCTTTAAGAGGGAATCCGTACGACAATTTCCAAAGTAAAATGTAGGAAGTTACCTCTTCTAGGTTCAAAGGCATTTTTACAAAATCAAAGGCAAATAAAAATTGATTCCGCCAAATAGATGCCAAGAACCCTTGCATGCAAGCAAATTTAATTTATTTGCAATTTGCAAACCAATACGTCTCGTACGACCCATAGGCACGTGGAAGACGCACATAGGGACATATTTCTCCGCTGCCACCGACTCAAGTGCGTTGACCGAACCGACGGCAGGTCTTAATCAGCCCCGTGATTTGCGAGATAATGAAACAAGAAAAACACATCCCTCGCATTCGCATGCCTTTACGACGTATCAAAGACTGATTGTTTGCTATTTTCATTAGACAGCGATATCTTTGATTCCGACATTTCATATTTTCTGCATTAGTAGCGAGCGGAAAAGGGCAGGCCAAGGGGTGGGTTCCAGCCGTACGCATAATGATACAAAGAAGAGACGCATATTATTGAAATTCCTTTATGTCAAATTATTGCAAAATGTCGTGCGCATTTCTAGCCGGAAGACAAAGGCGCGCTTCGTCGAACCCCTTTCAGAGTCGCTGCTGCCCGGAATAGATGCCAGCGCGTTTATTGCGTCGCTCCTCACTAATCGTATTTACTTTAACCGCAGAAACCGCATCTTACGTAAAATAAAAGTTTTTAATTCCTTTATGTAGTGCCCCTCGTTGAGGTAGGTCGTTGAACTCGAAGTCGCATTATCTTAGGGTGTAGCCGGAGTGTGCATCAACCCTTGGTCTTAGGGGTTCTTTGTCACCTTCTTGGTGTCTTGCTGTGGTGGTGCATTCTCAATTCAACTTGATTTTCAAACAATGGGCTGGAAGGGTGGCTCCCTCACGTCCCTAACCTACCCCACACAATATGTTAGTGGGTAAGTGGGGCAATATCCACCACCTCGCGAAGACCCCATTCGGCACACTTTTTTAAACATGACTTATCGTCCTCCTTTCCAGTTTACATCTCCAATAAACGACGGACATGAGCCGTCCCCTGAGGTGAGTAATGCATTCGAAGTATACGCGTTTTCCGTTCGCAGGGTGTAACAAAGAAAAACAGAGGGATATCTTGGGGGCTTCAATTTTAATTAGAAAAGCGCACAGTACCTGGAGATTTCCAATACTATCCCTCATTATTTCGCGTTTGGTTACACGTTCGACTTGAGCTCCCCATCTTCCGTCGAGCTAAGTTCCTGTATCCACATAAAACCCACGATGAACTCACTGCATCTTTAATCAACTTCGCCGAAAAAGTTTTTGCACTTTCTTAAAAATTCAGCGAACTGATTTAACATTTCGTAGAGCTCTGAAATCTCATGTGAATGGTTCATTTGGGGATCGGCGAATTTTTACGACTAAGACGACTTTCGCCACCGTCTTGGTTCACACCCTTTCCCAGCGAGAAGAAGTGGGTGCAGTATATAAAACGTGTGGCTCCTCTAGGATACCCTTGGTGCACCCCCAAGAAGTCTGGAAAAGTTGAGATGTGTGCAAATTGAAATTGCGCTTGTTCAGGCGAACGCCAGTCTTAATGGTCGTCGTTTCCAGGGCAAATTTTCACGTTGTTAAGAAAGATTGGGAAAGTTTACCAAATCTTGCTTAATTAACTTCACGATGTACTTAAAAGGGATGTTGTGATCATAAAGATTTCCAAAAATTGCCCGGATTACTGGCAGACAAGACGCGTTTTATGACGACAACTTGTCAACCGTCAGTCATTGGTAGTTTTATTTCCAGAAAGATGACGAAAATCTACTCCTCTTCGGAAGTATATTATAGAAGCTCGGAATAATTAAACAGTTCATTTGCACATAGTTTTTGATCTTCACTAATTGATATACTCTTTTGAAGAGACATCTGTTGTTTTGTTTTAGAATGTATCTAATATTAACTTTGGAGTATAAAATTAAATAAGTTTTGAGTTTGGTCATTTTACATTTTCATGTAAAAATACGGAATATTTGATTTTTATAGCTTTCATATTTGATACCATCTTCAAATGGTAAACTGGTAATTTTAGAATCGTTAGAATATTCTGAGTTTTCCCAACATTTTGTGGTATTTTGATGTCTGCAATTTAAAAACAAATCGGTGACTTCAATATGCAGACTAGCCAGAGTGTCTAATCCATCTAACATTATATTTTAGTATGAGCAACAAGAATCTCAAAAAATAAGGAGTCTGTTCGTCTTTGTTATTAGTAGAAAATAAAGCGCTTTTAATTAGTTTTAGAAAAAATAAATTACTTCTTTATTTTTCCGTAAAAAAAACTTTTTATAGAAAATCCGGCTTTGTTCTAAGTCTATGAATTATTTTAAAAATAACAGAACGGCAAATCTCTGTGTTTTTATTTTAATTTCACCAAATAAATTCTAGTTATTGTACATTCTTATGATGGAGCCATTTTGCTGCTCTTGAAAAATATGTAGGTAAAAACATGTAAGAAAATGATCATAAACGTAAAATTTTTGTAAAATTATTGGCGACATTTAAAGAAATATAATAAATTTGGGATACAGGCGCCTTTGTTGCGTAATGGAGCTTTTTAAATAAACGATCTAAAATATTTACTGGGAGATTCTTGGAATTCTTTTTAACAATCGAGAAAAGGTTGAATTTTTTCAGGATAATTTATCCCAAGTTCACATAGTTTAAGACTTAAAAATCATAAAAAAATGTTGACTGTGATTGTGAGTTTTACCAATCATTTTTATTAATAACTTTAGTACCTAATATAAACAATAACTACAACTGTTTTTACATAAATAACTACCATACATATAAACATATAATCAAAGTAAATAGTGTTTACATGTTTCTCCTTTTAAAATCCGCTCCTAATTTTATAAAACCAATACATCAAAAATCACGTTCAAAGTGAAAAACATTTTATAATCTCTACATAATCTTGTCTTTAAGAAACTTACATATAAAACAATAGATTAAAAAAAGCTTTTCTTTTTTTTAATGTAAAAAATGGTTAATTTATAAGTTAAAAAAGTTGCTAAGAATTTAACCCAGTTTTATGGTGTATCTAGACATTTTTATCAAACGTTTCAGGAGATGAACTTTTGATTTGAGTGCTGAACTTTAAGAAAATATTTTTTAATTGAATTTTATCACAAAACTTCAGAATGGGTGGTCCAAAGAAACGAGATGGACCGTCATCATACCACTTTTGCGTCTATTTGCATATCTTCTGTTGATAGTTTGGTTATTGGGTAGTCTGTACTCTTATTTTTTTGGACACTGGATTGTTTTTTTCATATTGTGTTGGCCTTTTTGAACATGTAAAACTATGTACACATTTATGGATCTATAGATTTATGGATTTTTGAAAATAACCAGCTCGGATTTCTCAGAATGAAAATATTTTTTATTATGTGTAAGTTGCGATGGTCATTTTCAACATTTAAAAAATTAACGAGTATTTAAAGTAAGGCAAATACTTTAGTAACTACATTTAAAATACGATTTTTCAGCAACTAATAAACTAGATTTCTTCGTGTTCGGAAGGGAATGTAGCGGACACAAAATATATCCTCCATAAAACTTAAGTTGGAATATCTGAGGGCATTAAAATTAGCTTAGTTAGTCTTCGTTGATGATCTTTCTATTTTACTATCACCATGAATGATGAAAAATACAAATTAATTTTTTTGCTCCGATAAACGAAGTTTTTCACTATAGCAATTTATTTTATGCACACGGAAAAAGCTAAGAAGAAGTAAAAACATTACCTGGTTTGTTTGTTTCACGTGTCAGTGTAGATATGCTCATTGGAATAGATACCAAAGGCCGCTAGCCCCATACAGTTCATGTCATTTCAGCCCGTGCCCAACGTACAAGTTGGGAACATCTTAAGTTCTAGGGATGAAACTTTTGCTATTCAGTTAAACAGCCATTACGCAGCAACACGAGCTTAATATAGAATTTGCTGGGACTGGGCGCACTTTTATGGTTCCTCGTTTTCGGCCAATTTACGATTTCATTTAGCAGAGCGGTCCCACATTAGTAGCATTTAGCCGCCTTTCCTACAGGCAGCAAAACGTGTAAATATCTGGGAAGCCGTCGTCATTATATTTGCATACGAAATGCATTCATGCACAAATTTTCATCCCTTTATCTTAAACACGCTAAGCACATAAGCCTTACGTACTTCAGCAGCACAGTGTTCGTTGCACGGGGGTGTGGAGATTTGCATACGAGGCTCGAGCGCAGGGATGCAGTGGCATAGGGTGGTACATCGACCAACACTGCAGGCCGTAAACGAAATCCGCAAACACTCATCACATCCACCCCCTGTATGAATGTTGGCTTTAGATCAAGTGTCTGCCACCCATAGAAACACAGATCTCTAAAATGTCTTCAAAGTATGCAGCAACTGGTTACCATCCCTCAAGTAAGCCAAGGCGGAGAGGGATTAAGGTTGCCCATCGTTGCCTAGCGTCCTAGGATGAGCAGGAGCACAGTGCTTGGAATCAGCATGAACTCCGCTGAGATGATGCCGTTTATAATCCTTTTTACTGGGATAGAGCTTGCACATGCACAAAATGAGAAACATAAAAAGCATAAAGACGTTTGCAGCTCGAGATGAGACTTCCAAATGAAAGAAAGTATCAACAAGCGACTCGTTCTGCTCGTTGCTCCTGGCCTGCCTTGGGAAATAGAAAAGTTTTTATTAAATTTCCCTTAGCTCTGGAAACGTTGCAAAATTGGGTGTTTTTGTACATCTGCCTGCAAGAAAGGTATCAACCCAAAAACACGCTGACATTGCAGGTTACTGCGGACGACTTGAATAAAAAGTAAACTCCAAGATGTTTATTAATCAAATTATTTTTTTAATTTGCAGCTGTCTTCTCCTTTTGTGGAGTGGATACACCAAAAGGAGTAAAAAAAGATACTTCAAGACCTTCGCTTACAAAACCCAATTTAAAAGAATAATTGTAAAACGCTTATAGCCGTTGAAGAGGGGGTAAGAAGAATTAATGATTCGGCTTTATAGCAATTTTAATGAAATTCTACGCTTTTCCTAGCGCAATGATCTCACTGAAGCTGCGGGCCAGGTCTCCCGCGAGCATAAGACTTCATTAATTTTCAGGGTGACAACTTTCACCCTACGGAACGCTAAGAAATTTGACTTAAGACGTCTTTTAATTAGCGTTAATTGGAATGTCACCCCTTTGACAACTGTTCATTAATTACTTGCGCTTACCTAAAGACGGATTGCCGCACTGAGGACAACAAAATAGCCTTGCAACTATTCGGTGAACGACAGAGGACACTTAAAGTAAATTGAGGAAACTAAAAACATTCCCGTCTTGCATCGGTCTAGTGGCCACGAATTGGCTCCTTCTTCTGTCTTAATCCTTCCTAACAGTCTCACCGATTGCGTCGTCAGTGTTAATCCCTAATGATAGGCGTTACTAGATTCAATTTAGACTTATCAAGTTCGCACATCTCTTCAACGGCTCGCTAATCCCAGCTTCCATTCTGGAAATGACCGCCACCACAGCATGGCGCATCGACTTAATTAGGAATTGTCCTTTTTCGTGTTTAGTGACCCAATAAAAGTAAATGACCAGCATAATTAGGAGATTTGCGAACAGGAAAAAGGAGCACCACTCTGCTCATCAAATGTCTGCTGCATCCATAAAACCCGGAATTGGAGGTAGCAGATGAAACAGATTTGCCCAGATCCAACTACAACGCAATTCCCCAGAGGTGACGCTAGCCCCTCTAGATGTAGCAATTCGCGGTAATCTGATTGGAATCGGTTTTGTGGGAGTCGATTTGGATTTTTATCAGGACTAAAACGTATGGTGCTCATAAAATGTAGTGGTACAATACTTTGTCCTTGGAATGTTTTTATACATCTATTTAAAATTGGAGTCTGTGGATCTTTTGACTTTAGTGTTAGATTTTTACAAATTCCTACCTAAATAATCCTTGCTTAAAAACTCTCTATAAATTTTTAAGTAAGAATTTTGCGGTCTAAAATTAAAGTCTGTTTTTCACGTGTACGTGTTACTAATTTTAGCGCTAAATGTAACCAAGTTTTTGCTTTTATAGTAGATTTTGTGTCAAATGATATTAAAAATGATCGACAATTTATTCTAGGAAGTATTTTTCAAAATTGCTCCATATATCCTAGTTTAAATGCGCACGAACCTCTTCATTCTTCTAAGGTGATGTCTTATGATGATGACGTCTTATAAATTTTATCGTAAAACCTTAAAAAATGGGAAATGTACGTTATTTAATTTTTCATACGTTTTTAAATGGTCTCTATTTTGAAAGTCTGAAAGCATGAGGCGCAACTTTTTGCAACCAATTGAATTGTAATAAAACCACTTTAAAAATGAATTTGGGTAGCTTGGCTCGTAGAAACCAACGAGTAATTGCATTGGAAAACGTTTGATCTCATGCTTGTCAAAGGATAAACTTTTTCCTGAAGATCAGAAAATGGAAAACGTACATTGACAGATCATGAAAGGTTCTGTTTTGAATTTCCAAGGGAAAAATGTCTGTTTATCGGATCTATTTTAAGGATTTCATGTGGCTTTCAAGGCTAATGCTAAGGTGTCTAAAGTTTAAGCGAAGAAACCGAAAAAAAACGGAAATTTAACAAAATATAAAGGTGCAAGGGAAACGGAACAAAGCACAAAAGAGCAGGTGCAAACACTTAGGTATGTACTAATTTCGTATATATTAAAAGCAGCTCCACCTCTATAATAACAGCTCCATTTACTTCGTCATAGAAAGTTTAAGTCAAAGGAGTGAGTAACAAGATAAATGCAAAACAAATTTTAATTAAACAAATTTTAAATTTTAATTTTTTTGTGCGCATTTTGATTAGTATGAAGGGTTCGGGAGACGGGAAAATATTACGGAAGTACTGAACTAAAAATTGTATACTTTCAATAAATGAACAGTGAAATTTATTAAAGTGATTTAATGATTTAATTATTTCATACTCCAAAAATAACTTCATTTATTGAAAAATTGTGATTTGTCATGAAAAGTTAGGTTAAATTATAAAAGATACTTTTAAATAAGAAAAAACAAATAAATACAGAAGCTAACTAAGAAAATATTAAAAATATTACAAAATGAATAATTTTATTGATCGTTCAAGCTGCATATTAAGGATTTGAAGAACTTTGTTTAAACTACAAAACGGTCGGAGTTAAACTACTTCTTCAATGCGTGATAAAACAATGAACATCAATTTTTACAATGATTTTCACTTATTCATCTTCAGCTAAAACCGCCAAATTGAGGGATTTGAGACCTTGGCAGCATAACACTCTAACATTTCATTGAGGATTTAAATGTTTGCACTTCAATTAAAGTAATCATATGTAGTCCTGTATAGTCCTCAAAAAGCTTATTTAGAATTGTGAGGACTTCATTTGAATTTCGTTTATCGTCTTGAGGATTTTGAGTTCCTTATTCCGGTTAGAGATTTCAATAAACTTTTATTTAGTCCTCAAAGTTTTCATTGAGGCTTTAATAGATCTAAGTCCATGTTAAATTCTAGGCCGCAAATTACTACATACAAGAAATGAGAACCTCTGAAACATGAAAATAAACTTAAATTTCCAGTCGGACTAGAACTAAATCTACTTAGAAACTAACTAGCCACCAGAAATCATTGCAGCTTGCTGACTTTTCATTCTTACAGTTTCTTAATTTAAGAACTCCAAGTTTCGCGATTCTCACAGCCGTATGAGATGAAATGTGACCCGGAGTCACCTGTCCTTGCAGGTGAGTTGGATTTTGCTAGGCCGAATGTCGCTAACATAACTCGTGAGTTTTTCAACAGTATTGATTAACCGAGCCATGAGTTTTTGTGATATTTTAGTACAGACGATTTTAACAATATTTTTGACACAGTGTTATAATAAATAAAATAGTGTTGATTTTTTAAAAATGTGAAAGTTATTATTTGAAGTAAATTGCGGTGAAATTAAGTATTTTTATACTCTGAATGATGAAATGACGTCTTTGTGTTGAAAGGGATATGCAAAGTACAATAGCAGACCATTAAAAAGAAAGAAATAAACGTGGTCCTATTAGTTTATAACCCTTTCAGTGAAGGGCAAATTTTTCCCTTCCGAAATTATTGGTGGTGGCTAGATGCTTAGACGTTGTTGGAATCATCTCTCACTCATAAGCGTTCATTGCATGGACATAGGCTGAAAATGCGCTTTCCAGATATGCAATTACTTGATGTCTCCTTTTGCGTCTATCTGTCTTCTATTACTTACGAGAAGTATGGAATAAAGGCGTTGAGTCTGAAATTGATCTTGGATCGAAGTTATATTAATTAAGTTGGAGCAATGTGCTACCTTAATTTTTCCGGCTGACTTTACCGCGGCATTTTGAAGTGAAACTTCTATAGCGAGGGAAAGTACGTTTGAGGGTGTGGAAAAATCCGAGTTGCCTCAACGCGACACGAAATATTCTTTGGGAGTTCGGGATTACCGAAGGCGTGGTTTTTGAAGTGTTTATTTGGCTGATGCTCTGCTACGTTTCTAGATTTGAGAGGCTTCTAATCGAAAATAATATTCGTAAACATAAACATTATAATTAAATATTTAATTATAAAAAACTGCTGATAGTTTTTGTGCTCACAAGTGTTCTGTATCAAGTGTTTCATCATGTCAAGCAAGAAGCATCTGATGGAGATGGAAACGAATCCTCTAATGAGAATCAAAAGCATACGGCGCAAAAAATGCCAAAAATTGTGGCCCAAAGGTGTGAATATCGGGCACGAAAGAAAAGCATTAACTCGTTACTTTATCACGAGAGTCACTCGCTGAGGGGCGTTACATAATGATCCACTGTGGAAGAGTAGCAACGTCAGTGGTCAGTCTTCAAGAAAGACTTCGTCGACTTCCACTTAATCGCTTGGAAGCAACAGAACTACAACTCACCGATTTTATTACAAGAAGAAAGAATTATCGATGGCATTTTTAAATTGCCAAAGTTTAGCTAGAGATTTTACAGATTCTTTTCTTTAACGCTCAAATACTTCACTACTCTCAGAAAGCCGGCTTGAAAATGAACGCGTAACGGGCCAGGAGTTAGAGCCGCTGGGGTGGTTGCTTACCACGGCTCAAACAATAGTACCAATGTATGTTATCACACCTCATTGATCCTTGACGTGGCAACAAGCAGAGTATTTCCCGGGTGGTGAGAGTTCAGTGTTAACTTTGCTAAGGAAGAAGCACAGCCGTTAGTCGATTTTCTCAGAGAAAAACTAAGATTAGAAATTACCTCGACCGACTTCAGAGTTTTGTCATAATTTAACGTACCTGTTGTCATTTTTTAATACCGAAGAAGCCGAAACGGAATAAGAATTATGTTTTTGCATTCGATAATGAAAATAAAGCAACGCTCCACTCATTTCTACACCTTAATTCCCCCAAAACCCCTTTTCCGAGAGAGAATTTTAACATAGAACTTACACTTTCACCGCGTGATTTTTCACGCACCCATTTTTAATTGCAAAGGTGAATGTTGGGAGCTTTTCTATAAAAAGTCTCCTGTGACAGCGGTGGGATTCGAACCCACGCCCTTTCGGACTGGTGCCTAAAACCAGCGCCTTAGACCGCTCGGCCACGCTGCCTCTTGAAGTGGTTTTGTTTAACTTATAACTAGTTAAGTAGAGTATTATTTTAAGAACGTGCAGTCACCACAAAAGCCCGTTTAGCCATTCGTTTTCCGAATTATTTAATTCTCCGCACCAAACTAATTTTCGTATATTGCATCTTCGTTTCTAAGAAGCTCCTTTTAATTCATACGTGAGAAATTCGACAAATCGTTGAATATTATCTAAAAATTTAAACAGGCAACCCGAGTAGAAATCAAAGGAACTAAAATGACACCAAAATACAACTAAACGTCTTTCGTCTACTTGTCGAAAATCAAAATCACTCACCTACCACCGGAACAGGGACGCGGTTACGGTTGTTGGACGGTGTTAATACACGGTACTATTTTAATTTTAATTTGGTACTAAATCTTTTTGAAATTCTGACCGCAACCAGCCCTTTTTAACAATGGAATTAACTCGTGAGAATTTTCGTGCGATGACTTACTATGATTTTCTATGTGGATTATCTCAACAACAGGGCTTCGATCAAGCCATTTCGGCTTTTAGCGATGAAGCACCATTTAAAACCGCTGTATACGACTTTTTAGTGAATTCAATCGTGACCGTCGTTCACTCACGGACGAATTTAAAGAAGATCGTCTAAAATCGGTCGTTGCACCAGAAAACAAGAATGACAAGCATACACAAGATTTTGCACGAACATTTAGCCGTTAAAAGATTTATGGGCGTTGGATTCGTGTCGATTGGTGCAAAGAAATGCTCAAAATACAATCGTGGTCAAAAGCCGTGTATAACTTCTACACAGGTGACGAATCTTGGATCTATGCGTATGAGCCCGAAAGTAAACAGCAGTCGGCTGTATGGGTTTTCCAATATGAGCCAAACCCAAGAGAAGTTGTTCGAGAATTGATGGGTCATCCGCCTTACAGTCCTGATTTGGCACCCTGTGATTTCTTTTTGTTTCCGTCCGTGAAGAATAAACTGCGTGGTCAACGATTTTCGACACCAGAAGAAGCGATTGATGCGTTCAAAATGCATGTTTTGGAAATATCTCAATCGGAATGGAAAAAGTGCTATGAAAACTGGTTCAAAGTATGCAAAAGTGTATTGACCACCGCGGAGAATATTTTGAAAAACAATAAAACCATGATTTCATGATAAATCTTTGTATATGCATATATTTCCGGATACAAGAGCAACCCTCGTAGATCAGTGCGACGCCAAGACCAAAGTATTCTCAAGAAGATCGTGTCTGCTGCTGATTTTTACAACTCCAGGATAATGGAAAAATGCTACCTATTGCAACCTTCTCAATCAATTTCTGGTTTATATGCGAAATTTGAGATTGAAAGACGCAGTTGGATACAGTAACAACTAGTAAAAACTGAGACGTGAGGAGTATGTGCATCTGACGGACGCCATGACAAGAACTAATGACCAGTTTTCAGAGCTTGGCAAGATGGTTGTGTTGCCGTCCTCTTTTACTCTTTCGCTACATACATGAGCGAACTCAAGATGCGATGGCGATCTGTTTATTACATTTACCTGCGATCTAAAATGGCAAAAAATCTCACAACAGACCTGACGTAGTAGCGAGGGTTTTTCACGTGAAAGTGAAGCATATGATGAAGCTCCTCATTAATGTTGCATCTTTGGCGTTCATATTCTGCTATGACTAGAAGAAAATATAAGACCAGAGTTCATTGGCAAAATTATAAGTGCTGAAGTACGTGTAGGCCTATTTAGGCCTAGCCCCCCATCAAATAATCGAGGCGACAATGATCCACGGTTCATGTGGGCCCTTCAACAGGAACTCACTCTGCATGGCGGGTGACGCTTGCACCCTCTTTTTGAAGGGCGGTATCGCAGGCAGTCACCGGAAAACGGTAGATTCACTACCAAAAAACACTGGAGTCTTGGCAATCGCTGGTTGATGCCATATAACATCGTTCTGTTCTGCACTTTTTCGGCCCATATCCAATAAAATCAATAAAACACATCTGCAAGTATGTTAACAAAGGGTCCGACCAGACAGCGTTCACCGCTGAAGATCTCGATGACGTGACGAGGTACGAAGCAGGACGATAATCAGCAGCTCTAAGGAAGCCTGGAGCATTCTATGCTTCTGTATTCACGAAAGGTTTCCTTCTGTTATGCACCTTGCTGTACACCTTGAAAATGGCCAGAGTTTTTATTTTACTGAGGCCAATGTTGTAGAGAGTATTAATAACCCTCCGGAAACAACACTTCTGGTCTTTTTCGAGTTGTGCAAAGACGATGCCTTCGTAGCGAAGTTTTGATTTACTACGTATGGAAAGACAGCCAATTTTGCAGGAGGAAAAAGGGAAGTCTGTGCCAAGTTATCCGCAGGTAAAGGGAGATCATATTTTGGGTAGAATGCACACTGACCATCCCGGAAATTCTAAGTACGCCTGCTATTGCATGAGATCCGTGGCCCCATGTCATTTACTACCATAAAAATTGTGGGAGGAGTAATCCAACCGACATTTCACTTGTTTTGCTGGAGAATAATGCTCATTGGGGCTGAACTCTGGAAGAAGTCTCCATCTCTGACTCTCTTAACAAAATTCGTGAGCTGTTTGCTCACATTGGTTTCCTGCCAGATTGGAGACCCCCTAAAATTGTGGGAGAAATACCGAGACAGTCTTGCAGAGGATGTTAGACAGCAAAGGAGAACCACTGGTCCTGGACATTGTTTAAAACCAATGCCTTATCTTTCTTTCAGAGGAAAAGAATTATTCTCACTCCAACACATGACCCAGCCAACAGAGTCAACAACTTTCTGCTGGAGAACCTGCCAACAGAGCATAAGAAGTACGAATCTGTTGGCTAGGTAATGGAGGTCAAGAATGCTATGGAGTTCTTCCAAACTCTTGACCCACCAGGATTGCCATCTCATATCCTCTACCTCAAAGTTGGCGTTTTAGTTATTCTGTTACGCAATCTAAACCCACCGAATGGCGCCTCACTTCAGATAAAGGCTCTGTACAAGCACGTCATCGAAGCCACAATTTTTACAGCGTCAATCAGGAAGAAGCCGTCTTTATTCCCCGAATTCCTTTGATCTCTTTGGCTATAAAGACATTAAAGTTTGACATCTTCTACTTTAGCGTGGTGTAGCCGATTTATTGCCTCTTCGATCGCTACCAGTTCTGCTTGAAAAACACTGTTGTGATGTCTTTAAGTCCATACATTCCGAGAAAATCCCGTCACTTACTTTGTTTTCCAGCCCGGAGCCATCAGTGTGGATGTGTGCTTGTTAAATCGAAGAATATTTCATCAATTGATACTCAGCAATAATGCTTATACTTCAATTATCTGGCAGCCTTTACCTTTTTCTTGTCTTGACCTTGATTATCCCAATCATATGGAATTAAATTTTCCGTCTCATGCTAAACATCGATCCTCCAGTTCGCGGAGAACTCTTCAGCAGAATTGTTCGCTTATGTTAACGAGAGTCATCAAACACATACCTATTTTTCTTATTCTTTATCAATCTAGATAATTTCTCCATTTGGTATAAGAAAACCTGCTGGAACTAAATGTCTCAAAATGTCGGTCTGCTTCTTACTCTCGCAAAGAAAGGAAGGAATAGCTTCCAAGAATCCACCTGCCGAGTATAATCTCCGTGATTTGCCATAGAAAAGAATTTTCGTTCTCATAACATGCCGCCATAGGTAGAGCTAACTCTGCACTAGACTTTGTTAAAGGTTGTCCTACATCTCTTTACATTTCCCTTTACTCCTGCTTGAGCATGCCAGGCAGGTAGATTCAACCTCTCAAGTAACATGCATGCTTGAAGAGATCTTTGTTGGGCTAACAATCTTTATCTTACAATTTTTGGCTAAGCTTCTTGGCGCAGCAGGCATTTCTTTTTATTGTTCAGGTGTTGATTTTTACAATCTCCCTCAATATTAATCTTCACAACCTGCTTATACCGTCATAGCACCAAGTACGGATATTTCGAATCCTCTCTGCGATACTGCGTAGGGTTGGCAAAAATGGCGGCTCGTTGATAAACTTTATAGGGTGCTGCTTCAAAGAATCTTCAGCCATTGTTTTGATATTGTGTAAAAAGAGACTTTCTCATGAAAGACAACTGTGAATAGTTAAGCTGTTTAAGCTCACTTATAGTCACAGATCTTATTTCGGGGTGCAAGGAGGCCATAGTTAAATTATTTAAATTTGCTGTAAAATTAAGGAATCGTAAAAAGACCATAGAATGCAGAAAAAACTCATTATATTTAATGTTGAGTGAAAGTAGGGCCGAGCTGCCACTGGTTGACAATCAATTTGAATTCTACCTGAGCAAGCCATCACTGGGAAACGTCTTTTTTTTATTAATAAAATTTTCAAAAGTGTTTTTATTGTACGCTAACAGTTTCGTTGTAGTTTTATAAGTACAGGCAACACAGTACTTTTATATCGTTGTTTCGATAAGAAGCGATTTACCAATTACAGGAAATTTTTGGTTTATAACGCGGTGTAACACGCAATTTTACCTCGTAAACTGGGAAACCAGTGGAAGAATCGCAGGGTTTTATCGAATTACCAGAGTTACGCTGAAGAAAATTCACCTGATGGACTTGTCCGATAATAATGAAAAGTTCACTGCATGTGTGGGTGAGTTTCGGATAACGCGATTTATTTAACGCGGAATTTTTGCGGAATGCAAGCATCGCGTTATACGAGGGTTACCTGTGTACAAATTTATACTTTCAATAAATCAATTTAAATGGAATTTGAGGGGTTAAGGGCCACCAGAAAGCACAAAAATAGCAATGAGATTTAATTTTTAAGGAATTTATTAATTCTTGTTTACAGCTTTGCACATTTATTAATCAACCTCACTAGAATATGTTGAAAAATATTAATAATTTCTAAAGTTAGCTTGTTTAATAGTTAATCTATCGCTTAATCGAAAATATTTCGAAAAAAAAGCATTGCAAACGCTCAAAGTGAAATGATTGGTTTTAAGCGAAAAAACTCTGAGGTTTTGTCAATTAAAGAAAAAGCACTAGTTCTTTATGCCTAAAAGATTTGGAAAAAATTTTTAAAAGACCGATTGATTGATTTTTGAGAAATAGTGGTCATTGGGAACAACGCGTTTAGTTTCAGTTTCCTTTGCATTCACGATCGTGGCTCCGTCATTTTTCATCCAATCCCCTCCGGATTTGTGCAAAGTAACTTTAAAAATTTAAAAATTCAGCAATAAAAAATAATTAGCCAAAAACAAGCCTAATTTTTAACAAATGGTGTAAGTAGGGTGTTAAAGTACACCCAAAAACTCTGGGCTTTGACGTCTTCAAGGGGATGTAGCTCAGTGGTAGAGCGTTCGCTTTGCATGTGAAAGGCCCCGGGTTCGATCCCCGGCATCTCCAGCTTTTTTGTTGCTTAGTTTATAATAAAATCACTAGTGTTACACGCTGCTCTCTCCAAACGAAGCCGGCTGCTGCTTACTGACAACAACTTTTTGTCTTTTGCAAATATTCCCATATAATCCAATAATCCTCGTACAGTTTCCCAGTAAAAAAGTTGGGAGCGCTCCTTTTGAGAGCAATTAAGGAACTCTAAAATGCGCGAGACAGGAGAAGTTAACTTGAATTAAGCGCCATCTTCAAGTGAACAGTTATTCCTCGATTTTATCTTTTCATTCTAAGTCGAGATTTTTGAGAAGTGAACTGATTTCAACAAAAAAAGATGCTAATCTGTTTATTAGAGATGAGTATCTTCATTTATTTAGAACAAAACAATTTTATTACTTTTTGTGTATCCGTTTCCATGAAACTAAGGATGTGCGGATGAGCACTCCTCCCATGGTCACAATGGATCACAGAAGGATGCGTCTACTTTTGATTTTCCGAACATGAAGCAATGGCATTCACTAGTCTCCTCAAAGATCCACTTTTGCTCGTTTCGGAAGTGAAAAAGAGCGCTCCTCCGCAATGGCGAGAAGCAAAAGTAGAATTGGAGCGCTCATATGGACCAGGAGGAGCGCTCTTCGATGCATCTTGGGATGATCCTGTTCCCTACTGGGGCTGTGTGTAAATTTACATACAAAAGTAGAGTTCTTTTCCCCGCAGCCTCTGCACGGAATTTCAGCAGGGCTAGCTTCAAAACTTCTGAACTTGGTTAATATTTTACTTACGTGCTGGGGTCCGCCTAAGGAAGTCTAATTCCCCTGGCTTGGAAGTCAGTTTTAATTCTTCAGCATTGAATAGTGGAGAATAAGAAGAAAATTAGACAAAAAAGTCCTTCTCTTAAAAGCTTAAACTAAGTTTGATTAATTTAAAAATAATCGCGTATTTTATGTAGCTTTTTTCGCAATGTGATGATACGGATTGGGGATTACTTACCTAATCCCATTTTATTACAAAAGCAGTCGCGTGGAACACAATTATTAATAATACTACGAATTTACAAAAAGAGGAGGGGAGCAACTTGGAGATGCCGGGGATCGAACCCGGGGCCTTTCACATGCAAAGCGAACGCTCTACCACTGAGCTACATCCCCAGCGAACTCCCCATCTCATACATGCAAAGGTTTAAGTTCGAGCAATGTTTGAATAGCCGCCTTTGCAGTTCAATTTTGAAACACAGCAATGCTTTTACACTGATTTACAATTCGAGTTGTTGTTGATCGTGACTGGAAATCGATTATAAATTTAATATCATCCCGTCGAAATTAGTTCTGAGGGAGTTATTAATTTAATGATAATAGCTTCGGATACTACGGAGTATGAACTTTATGATAATGGTTGTTGTATTGGATTCATCACGATCGCTTGCAAACAGAACAAAGTGTCTTGGATAAAAATGGATAACAATTTACAAAATTTTACTAAGCCGTTTATTTTGAGCGTAGTCTAAGTCTATTTAAGAAAATCATATCACATAGTTTTAGCTTGTAAAAAGAAGAAGAGAAGAAAAATAAAAATATAGCGTAAATATTTTAAAGAAGTAACTTTTTAAAAGTAAACCGCTCAAATAAGCAATTTTATCTCCTCACTTCTAAATTATTAGGACAGATTCTAACACTACGCAATTATGTAATAATTGTATTTAAATCGGATCTGAAGAATTTGCTAAAATACCTTCAGGTTACATAAAAAAGCGGTGTCACAACTCGGTCATTTTACGCTTAAAAATTATTGATATATATTTTCATATACACTTCTTAATTGATTTTAGTACTATTGATTTACGTTTTTCGAATACAGGTCGGATTTCTATAACCACGAAATATATTCTGTAACGATCCCATTTTATGAGCCACTATATAATAGTTTCACGGATCATAAGTACTTAACAAAAATATGACTAGTGTATTTAAAATACCCAAACGAAGGTAATGAGTAATACGTTTTTCATTATACAGAATTTGTTCAACCCCTTCCGTTTGAACGATGCGCCGATTTGGATGAAGCGTTGCACAAATCTAGCCCTTTGTGAGGCAATAATTTATCTGTTTTCAAAGGTTGCTAAACCTCCACCCCCGGAGGGAAGGAAGCGCCCCTCAAAGTTCAAAAAATGGCCCAAATTGGGTATAAAAAAATCAGGATATCTCGCGTTCTATTATCGATGTCAACGAAATTCAAAATGCATTAAATGCATAGCCAATGGCTCAGGCTCATTGTAAAAAAATGTATCGTTTATACTTTCTTTGGACCAAATTGGAGAAAATCAGTCGTCAATTATTGCACCGACACAATTTCAAGTACCTTTTAAACTTAATATTACTCTACTATTAATTATTAGCACTTTTAACTGATGCAAATAATAGCCAACAGTTTGAAATTTCTTTTGACTACTTCATTACCTAAAATTATTGCTATACATTACATTAAAGGTATTACTATATTTAATATTGAGATATCACGCAGTTGAAATCAGGTTTATACAAAGGAAATCAATGGGGGCAATAACTAAAAATAATTTTTTCGAAATTTAGGAAAATCAGATTTAAATCATTTTAGCTTTCAATTAGACACAAAGAAACATTTAAATTATTTGAAATTATTGGAAAACGCTGACGAAATTCTTTATTACTTACCTGTTATCAATTATTCGTTAGCAACATTTCCCCACGGCAAAAAAACTTGCAGAATACACGGCGCCAAAATACCAAAATTGTTTGTTATGTATTATTTTAATGTTGCTCTCAAAAGGAAGAACGAATTTTGGAGCAAACCTTAATAACTTTGTGCTAGTTGAAATCCTTCCATTAGACGGGCTCCATTACATTAAACCCTTCGCCCCGAGGTATACTTCATTTAATTAGAAGCTCCCTTGCCTGGAGGGTTAGTTTTCTATGAATAGTTTATCAAACGTGGACTGGTGGCTTGAGCAGCCTTGGAGGTATCGACATCCGGCTAATATGCTGATTGTCACTTTGAGACAAATTTGATAAATATTAATGGTTCCGCTCATACTCGCCGACATCCTTCGGCAGGATTTGTTTGTTTAGGATGAAACGCTGTGCTCACAAGGTAATATATGGACGAACTTGCTCTTCATTGAAATTTATAAATTATGTATTGAACTGACGAGATGCTTGCTGTTACTTAAAGTTGCCTTTAATTGTAGCAGTGCGCTGGATGATTAAGAGTGCAACAATTCAATTACCAGCAAAGTTACAGTAGTTTTATTAATTACAAAGCTATAGATTTAAATTTTTAAGTTAAATTTTTATATTTTGACTCGTATCTGAATTTTAGGTTCGTCTGTGTTACGCATTAAAGTGGTGTTCAGGAATTAGGTATGCTTGCTACGCTATGTGTCTTAAGGGGTTAGGGGAAAGTTGTCGATGATTACAAAAAAAAAGCAAATTTATTTTATTTATATTTTTTATTTTTTATTTTACATCTACAACTAAGGACTCCAAAATCAAAAACAATCTTAAACATTTTCTTCAATAAGCATTTAAAAATAAGAACGGGACTAACCTCTTCGAATTACCCGTTTTGCTCGCAGTGGGCCTAAAACGGGTAAGAAATGAGTGATTTGAATTAACTTGAAATGTTAATCGTTTAGCAATTTGTACTTATATTAACGCTTTAAGTTTTCTATTACAATCACAACCACAAAATCCAGACTAAGACTTCATTTTTCGTTCTCAGTTATACTTGATCTACTTCTACGATAATCTTTATCGAATCTTTAATTGAAATTATAAAATCAAACGCTTATTTCTGACACATATCACCCCCTGCCCCTACAGCATATTTTTTGTCCCAAGCGTAACACCTTCAAAATGAAAACAAATGGTGCCAAATTTCTTTCAAATGAAAGCACATTCTATAGTAAAATGATAACAAAAAATCATTTTCGATTATTCGGCACTCCCGCGATCAAATGTTCTCAATAAGGCTTAAGATGCACAGATTTAAGGGCTTATCCGCTTTAGGCGAGGTGCCCGTTTAAGGCTTATTTCCCTACACCACTTTGAAATTTTCAAAAATCGATCTTTTTGTTTTGTGCCTTATCTTGTAGCTTAGACTTTTAAGAATATTTTGCGAGGTTAAAGATATCAACAGCGCTGCAGGTAGCCACTATGCAGGTGTGTAAGTACAGGTAGACACCAGAGTCAGAAAACAGCTGAAAAGGAGTTTGGGGATGTTACTACTTACTTCTTCACGTATGAAGGGACCAATGTATGGTTCAGGAATATCATTTTAAAGGTAGTTTAAGAAAACCTTTGATTACAACGCGCTACTTTTTTTAAATTTTGCTCAAAACTGATTTTTTCAAACAATTTTATTTTTGGTTCTATTTTTGCATGCCGTTTTGCTCTTTGCAAAAATCCTTGCCTAAAAAAATCACCTTTAACGGCGCCATTTTGTAGAAAAAATAATACTTATTTTTTTTCAAACTTTTCAAAGTAAACTTAGTTAGTTAGTAATTTAACTAATTTAAAAAAATTGATTTTTACACTATCTCTAACGCTATCAATCTGAAATCTAGGGTAGGAAAAAAATTCGTACGTTTTATTAATTCTTAGATATTTATAAATATTCAGTTTTGTTAATTATTTGTGAGCAAATGAATAAATATGTATTCTTTAAGAATAATTAAAATTCATTATATGCGTTTACATTTGCTAAAAAAGGTCTGTATCAAAATCGTATGTAAAATCGCAGATTTAGATTAACTCCATGATTGTACTCCACTTAATTTTAATAAGAGCACAAACAAAAACATTTTTAAGTGGATGTACTATAAATTTTTAATCAATCACGACACGTCATTATCACTAATATTTTAAATTAATTTATTTCTGCAAAAAGTTTGCACTTTTATTATTATAAGATTATTTATTATTACTTTATTTTCTGTTTCATAGCTTCCATCCATGACTACAATTCGCAGAATATAATTTAATTTTTCGTATTTTAATAAAAAAATTCAATTAAAAGAATTTGAATTTGGTCAATATTTGTTAATGGGGTTAAGTGCTGCTATACTAGTTTTAGTGGGTTCGCAAAAATCATATAATCGCAGTAGAACTAATTCGCGGTTGTGCCCCACGGCGAATACGAGAATAGTCGTGGAACGTACTTGGAAGGATTGAAATTGAATCACTTTTTAAATTGTTAGTTAAAAGTTGTTCACAGTAGAAAAACAAATAATAAAGAGGTAAGTTATATTCTAAATAATTCACTGCTATACAAATAAAAAGAAATTTGTGAAATACATTTTAAGGGGACATCCTAGTTTTGAGGCGCTAAAATTAAGCTTACTATAGAATTTTTTGTTAAGACGAGTAAATAAGAAATCAACAAAATTCATTTTGATCTTTTTTTTATTAATAAATAAAGTTAAAAAAAACGTTGAATACGATGCCAGTTGAGGGTTAAGCGCGGTGCTGTGCTGTGTTGTCGTTGTAGTTATCGAAACAAAAACAGAAACAAATAAGAAGAGCTTTTTTAGTAAAATTTCCGATGGTATCGATCAACTTTCAATCATAAATATAAAAATTTGACAAAAAAGCGCACATTTGAAAAAAAGTTTAAAAAACCATTTTTCTTTGTATGAAAAATGGCGATGAGAATTTTTGGGAATATACAGCAAAATTATTGAATTAATATCTCTTAAAAATCGTACAAAATCTGGAACCGATCCACTCTTTCGTTTTTCCGTAATTATGTTCAGCGTTTTAAAAAACGGATATAAAGCGGGTAAATCGCCGAGAGTCTAGTTCGCTCACCGTAAATGCCTACAACTTCGAAAATAATTCGACTTTCGACTAACTGCACATACTTAAGAAGTAGAAGAGCTTAGAAACATTCTACTGAGAAACTCCTCTTAAAATCCGTACAACGACTTTAGTCTACTGCCCTAGCAAACATACAAACGAAAATATTACAAAATGTCTGCAACTATTAGTGGGAGTAAAATCTAAAGAAGTTCTGTTTGATAAAGTATTCTGTATTAATGAATTTTTTTTGTTTTATTTTTAAAAGAAATGAGCCGAGCCTCCCAAAAAAATTATTTTTTGCTTGAGTCGTGTGGCGTATCGTTTGAAAGGGTTACTTTTAAGAACATCAAAAATATTTTTTTCAAAATTTTAAAGGAAATGGTTTTAAAGTTATAGCTCAAAATGTACCAAAAAAGAGCGTCCCCCGTATCCTCTAGGTTTCTAAAGCTAAATTTTGATATAACCAGGGTTTTGACTCATATACAATAGGAAAACTGCAACTTTTTTTCAGTCTAATATTTTCCGAAAAATATAATATTTTGTAAAATAATATTTAGTTAAATGTTTGTTGGTTATTTTGCGGATTTGATTGTTTTTTCTTCTATTTTCTTTTTTTGGTAATTGTTTTGGAAATGAATGTAAGTAAATATAACTACTTTTGTATATGTAAGGTGCCAGGTAGGCGCATAGCTGCTTTAAACTTGTAAAATTTTGGTACGGAGCCCCCATTGCACGAGGCCATGAAAAAGTAAAGAGAGAATTTAAAAGTCTCCTTTCGCTAGATTGAAACCTGCTGGGCGGAAGCGATGCAAGAGCCTATAGAACTTTTGGTTTACTTCCGCGGCCTTTCCCTACACATTTTGAAATAGCACAATTGCTGGAGAATATCATGAAAAATGCATTGTTTTAAGGTTAGGTAGGTTTTGAGCTTTGTTTGAACTCTAGCAGCTATTGGCAGGCAATTTCGCCCTAAAATTTCAGGGAACCTGGGAATAATTTCACGAAAATGTGGTTAATGGGTGGTACTACTTGTTCACCATTCCCAAGGTTCTGAGTTTAGACTTTAGTAAATAGCAGGTTTCATGTTTGGATTATTTTCACTCCAAAAACCCAAAATGCTTTGGTGACTGGTGTACTATTTTCTAAGTTTAGCGGTAAAAGCCCCAGGACTAAAATGTTTTAAATAAATCACTTTATGTGCTATGGAAAAAATGTAAAAACAATCTCTAAGAAACCCATATCACTCCTAACGCAACCTGGATTTTAGGATTCTCAAAACATGAGTGGTAGAACTTCGAAAAAATCAATAATTGTCGGAAGATTTCTGCAATATCAATAAGCTGGGAATTGTTTGCGGCAAGGACAACTGTAAGGCGTTGGTCGCAAAGACAAGAAGGAGACGTGAAGGACAGTAGAAGAAATGGTCGACCATCAACTCTTTCTCATAGAACAAAGAGAAAAATTAAAGATCTTTTAAAGTATAAGTAAGGTCCTGCAACTAGGACTGTTGCAAAACTTTTAAATAACTCATCGAGTTATCGAGAAAGACGAAAAACCATATTAGTTAAGGATTATATCGTCCTTGTGGTCAGCATGCTTATGTGAGACCGGTCAAGCTCTTATTGACATGGAAAAACATTGCAGGTAGAGTATCCTTTCTCGCGGAGACTGAGGAAGGCAGAAAACAACGCGGGAGGGTGTTGTTTACAGACGAGTTCCCCATCGTTCTGCACCTCACTCCAAACAGGCAGAAAACTCGCGTTCGTAAGTCGGATTGAAAAACCATTACCCTAATCTGTCCACCCAAATAAAGTTTGAGAGTGATGATTGCTTGCGGAATCAATATGTAGGGGAAAACGGAGCTCATCATTTTCGAAGAAGGAAGTACTATCAACGGCAGATATGTCTTGAGCCAACAGCGGTTCACCAGCAGAAAAACAACCACCATGCAAGATGCAAGATGGAGCGAGATGTTGCTTCAATATCAGCAGCAAAAGAAAGACAGATTGGCCAGAGCACTCACCGGAGCTTAATCCGATAGGGCATCTCTAGCGCAGATTAGAAGAATTGGTGTTCAGAAATCCACGATTTTGGTTGCCAGGGTAAAGAAGGAATTGGCCTACATAAAGGAGGATGCACACCTTCATCTTTGCGAAAGTTTTGTTAATAGAATAAAGGAGTGGAATCTCTTCACATAGACTGCTCCAACAAAAAATAAGTGGAGTAGTATAGTAGATAGATAAAGCAATCTTTTTTACTGAACGCAAACCTGTTTACAGAGAAAATCTAGAATTAACACTATGAACATCTCATAATCTTACGTAATTATATGTAAAAGAAAACAAACGAATTATTCAAAAAATCAAAATTAATAATGGAAGCAAAGTAGAATTTCATTGAAATTCAGTGAAGCGGTGAAAAGATGTTTGTTCCAATTAAAAAGAAAAGGTTTTGAATTATCGTAGCGCTAGTGACGACGAACAAAACTGACTTTTGTTTTCTGAAATGCCATCATTACAATTCTCTGTCAATGCTATGTAAAGTAAATGTGTGCAGCTTCATAAACTAGCATAGCAGCTTTTCTCTAAAATATTTTGTTTTGTTTTGTAATGACAAGAGTCCAAGGGGAAATAGAGAGTCGGCTGTAATTAATGTTATAATGTTATGTGCCGGTAAAGCAATGTTTCTCTATTTGTTATTACCAACAAATCTTTCAGCATGATTGATACCATGCTCTCACGCATATTTGTCAACAGTAAGGTAATTTTTTTGAAATCCCTGTACTTTTTACTAGGGCATTATTTTGTTTTTCTAAAACTTGCGTAACCTCGACGAAGCAGTCACATAAATCAATTTACCGAAAAGCTTAGCAGGTGCTTTCCGAGTGAATTTTTACTCAATTAATCCGAATTTGGTCGACCATAATTTCGGGATTTCCACGGGATACAAGTTAATGCCAATGTAAACACGAAGTCCGGCAGTCGTCGCTGTGCCATGCGAAATAAGCCCGTATATCATAGCGGTGTGACAGGGCGGTGCAGTAATGGTACCACAATTTCGCCGAGCACTATATCGTCAGTCCCTTATTTATCCGGGATTAATTTTGATATACAGTCCCTTGACGTGGGTGTCAGAGTTTGTACGATTCATGGCTAGTCCGGCAGACGGAACTGGGAACTGCAGCAGGGACAATGAGACAACAACGACGACGTTTCCCTGGTCCGGGTCTTCATTTAATTAAATGCGATTCGAGGACCGATTGGAGGACTTTATTGGAAAGCAGAAGCTTTCGACTAAACAAGTTTCAATCCGAAATGAAAACATTCCACATAGCCGGGCTTATACTCGATGCGGAAGGCGAATCCGTCCTGCACGGGGACATCGTAGAAGTCCGTCCTCGGACCTGTCGAATAGTCACAACTGTTGAATTTAAATTAAAATCGATTCTATCCTGGTTGCAGCGGGTCCAGAGCTCCAAGTGCAAATCACTGCTGCGGCTGTTCGAATTAATTAAAATTTGATTTCACTTTTAAGCTGATTGGGAGCATTTAATTGATTAGCACAGCTCGACTAAATACACCCGTATTCCGGTTTGATGGAGCCAGAGGTGGTCGGACGACAATTCCGAAGCTTATGCTTTTTTCCGGCAGCAATATTTTTCCACCCGCCCGAGTCTGTCCTTTTGTGTCCAGCGGAGTCCTGTTCGTCCCTTGCGGTCGCTCCATATAAATCAAATCATATTTACTGCCCCGCTACATATATCAAATTAATCCACAAACAGCAAAGTAATAGCTTTTACCACTCAATAGCGATGATGACAGTTATCGCCAGTGCGTAGAATTACGACGGCTCTCGTTTGAGTTATGGCCTATAAACGTTGAGGTATTTTCCGGGCTTTGGATGTTTTGTACTTCGGTACTTTGCCCCTTGGAGGGCGGAAGTGGACTGGGGGTTGTAATACAGCCGAGATTAATAAACTTTTTCAATTTTACTGATTATCTCTCTGGACATCGTTCGAAGTGTATTTAATTGCACAACGTTAATTTCACTGTACGCAGTTTATGATTAATGTTCCGATTGGAATTCAGTCACGGCTTAGACGAACAGAATGATTCTAATTTTGCATCTGAAATATGAGTGAACCTGAAATGCGTAATGTAAAGGATAGGTCATTCAGGCATAAAATTAAACATAAACATTGCTATGGTCACATTTAACCCTTTCTCAGCATGGTGAGTCCTTTTGGATGCCAGTAGAGCTGCATTGTTGGATTTCTTTTGGATAGAAATAGGACAGGAAGGGGATTTCAGACACAATTTGATTAAACGACAGCGTGAACTGAAATTTAGAATGATGCCTAAAAGGACCCAGCAGACGATGGTCTAGTTAGTGCTTTTCAACTCATACCAAGTAATGTCATGGTGACCTAGTCATTTATAAAAGTAAGAATTTTAATGCTAAAAGTTCAAAGCCAATTTGCGAAAGATTTTGTGTTATTACTCAAAGTATCCTATTTAAAACTGCGCATTCATTTTGAATATACGAGTATTACCTAAACTAATGCATTAAGATTTAAATGTGTAAATAGATCACATTTTTTAGAGAAAATAAATCCAAAAATTTTTTGTCAAATTGTGTCTTTGACAAAGTAAATCATTCGATATTTGTTTTTTCCAGAATTAATGATTTTGCTCAAAACGTGAAATGTATTCTAAGGAATTGGAAATGGCCTCTGCAGTGAAAATGTTCTAAGTTTAAAATATGATTTGTGATGCAACCTTACATTGGTATGAAGATTCAAATTTATTATATTTAAAACACGGATTTATTTCCAGTATGACTGAAAATTAGTAAACAAACACACGCACACTTTCTTTAAATTGGCTTGAAAGTATTAACCAAATAATTGGCATTTCTTTTTGTAATCAGAAAGAAATTTTGCATTTTAATCTCTTATCTTATTTAAGATTTTTACTTATATTTCAGTATTGTAATAAGGTAGCATTAAAAAAGAGCACCATTAAGACCCAGTTACTATGAACGTCTTAAAAAACACAGTAAATTAAATAGGTATATTTTCAATTTAAAATTTCATATTAACATACTGGTACTATCATAAAGAAGAAACTTATCAAAATCCTGTTTTAAAAAATTATGTAAAAAGCACATAAGAAACTATTTATATGCCGCTCCTATGCTTACAATTATATAGTAAACCTTTAAAAATATGCTTTCCCCATTCATTGCTCTTTCGTGTGAACCCGTGATTTTGAGATATTTTCCGACACGAAAGTCTTAAAATTTCTCGATAGGCCTGATGCGTACTTTTATTGAAAGACTTTATCGTTTTATTTGGAAATGCTATTAATTCCGATGTAGTAATATTTCAAAATAGCTGGGTATGAACACGAATGTACTTCATGAAACTCTCAACCTTTGGCCACATCTAGAAAAACGTCATATAGCAATAAATTTTGTCCGTAGTCATGAAAAAGAATTACTTTTTAATTTAGAAATTCCAATTCAATTTTAAATATGACATCTAAATCAGAACTTCATTCTGGAGGAAACGGCCCTCGTCAATTAGATCACTTCTTCTAAGACACAACAGGCAGATCTTCTCTTTACTTGCTCTTCAAGAGTCATCCTTCAGGCCGACTCATAACATCTATTGAAGATATTTCTGAGTGCGATTACAATACGGAGGCGCCTATGATGCATGATATCTTAAACATAGGAGCTGCAAACCATAACCGCTTTTTAATACGAGTCCAACAGTATCTCCATTAAACATGTTAGTCTTACAAATTTTTTTAATCGATATGGGGAAGCTCTTCGTGAAGAATGCTGATTCGTTAGAAGTACGACCTGCAAGTCTCATAGCACGTCTTTCGTACTTAAACCCTTAGTGTTACCATTTCGTAAGCTATCAAAGTTAATCAAAGTGCGAAATTTGGAATATAAACTCAGACCCTTAATGTTGTGTAATTTAGGTAGCCTGATGCCTGTGAAGCGGAAAATTGTAGTGTTGGGTAAATGCATTACTTCGCAATATGTCAGGTGAACCCGGCTGTAATGTAATTACCAACATAACCTGACTCTTGTGGCAACAATGGCAACTAGCTACAGATGGTTCTTAGCATTCTAGTGTTTAACTCGGAGCAGTTTATGCAAACACACCGTCCATTATATATGCATGGAATCTTAATATGTTTATTAAACATCAAGCGTGTCAGTCTGAATTACTTCGGCATTGTTAGAATTTAGTATTATAATGAGATATTCCTGTGTAATCAATTTCACATGTGTATTCGTTCCGGCCGCCATACGCAGCACCCGGAACCTCAAATCTGGAGTGGAACAGACTAGAAGCCCTAGCTAGTCCTGATTACGGGTCAAAGTGCGGTGTAGGCACAAACATGTGTTAATATATCAATTAGGTTATATCGTTATATCGGCACACCCAGCTCCCAGAAATATCACACTCGGCCGGTTCTGATAATCTCCGGCCGAAGATGGGAGATGAGCCAATTATCAGTGTCAATTTGTACTGCTCGTCAATTGTGTACCTTCTTACAAAGTGGTTAATGTATGGTAATAACCGTTAATTGTATTTACTAAAGGCGATACTATTAGTTGTAAAGGTAATCAACTATTTAGCCCCCAAACCCAAAGTGGGTGTGAATTTCTCGCCCTATGATTTAATAGAATTGCAGGACCACTTGTTGAGAACCCACATGCGTACTGGTTGCACCTCAAAAACAATTCCAATTCAATTTTGTGTGATTTAAAGCTGAATTAGAGCTGAATTAGAGAATTTCGATCGTATAGCAATAACATGGCAACGTTAAAACGCAAAATTGTTTCTAAACTTAAAAGGACAAATAATTCTTAAATAATAAATTTTAATGAAAAAACATACTTGCAAATGAAAAAGACTGTGACGTTTTTTAAAACTTTAATTGTGAAATTATTACAATATAACATAGTCCTAATTCGAGTCTTTATAGAGGTTATAGCCATAAGCTTTATTACCCAATCGAAGTGCAATGAAGCCTATTTGTATTGCTTTTAAAAGTGTTTAATTTTTTAATTTTTCTTTATAGCAGAAGTTGGCATTTTAAGTTTATTATTTGCTCCTATTAATCCTAAAACTGATTGGCACTAAAAATTGTTTAACTTTTGTAGTATTTAGCACTGATCCATAATCATTTTATTTCGATCCCCCTTAGCTCTTCTTATAACTCGCAGGTCGCGTGCATGAAAATTCCGCCCAGATTTTTGGGTGTAGAATGGTTTAAGTCTAATTCGGCTTTATCACTATCACTCGAAAAAACTGAAGTTTTAACCACATTCACAAAAGCGGGATTTCTAATTCAGTGCAATTGAATTTATTTCAGTTTTTTTTTTTCGAATATAAACCACGGTGTTATTTCCCACATAATTTTAGTTCTTCTATAATTTATTTCCTCAGTTTAACTAGGTTTGAATTATCAATTTCGCGTTCTTTAGTTTCGACACTTTTTCTTGTTTGCAACCACAATTAGTTGTTCAACTCTACTATTTTCCTGGTTTAAGTGAAGATCTTTTTCAATATTCAATTGCTTACCTTTATATTTAGTAATGTAAATTTAATGAGAAAATAAATTTAATTAAGCAGGATCCCTCCCCTTTCTGCTTTCCCTTCACTCCTTTGCAAGACTGTAATTTCATGGATGATGGCAGTAAAAGTCTTAATAAATCGACTTCACATTTGAGTGTGTGTTTTACATCCTCCATCTCACGTGCTTTGAGGAAGCAATATTTTGACATCAATAAAAATATTTTATTAATATTTGCCAAATGTTTCACATTTGTTTGGCTTCCATTGGTTTTCTTTCATACTTCCCCTACCTCTTAAAATTTCACAAAGGGTCTATTCCATAGCAAACGTTTAGAATCGACCTTCTTTGGTTTTATGAAATTTTAAGAACTAAAAAAAGCGTTGATCAGGACTCTTCAGGCGTCTGATATCTATGCATATACAAAAAACTGAAGAAACGACGTGTCTGTGCATTGAATACTTTTACGAAAAAATGTTTCCAAGGACTTAAAAGAGTCAGAGAACGCAAAAATTCAGTTTTTTTGGAAATTTTGCCTGTTTGTCTGTTTGAATGGGCATCACACAAAAATTACTGCAAGCATTTTGATGGGGGTTTCACTAGTGGATTCTCTAGGGCCTGAGACATTAGACTAGAAAATAAATTATGGTAATTTGAAATTTCAGTTCAAGGCGCACAGTTATCAATTTTATATTAAAAATCCAATCAATTGCCAAAAGCCTAACTCCCCTCATCTGTCGTTGATTCGTCGTTTTATTGTAGTCCAATAAAAATAAAAGGTTTCGTCTATATCTGCATTGGGTGCTTAATTATAAAGGTCTAAGAAAACTTTAGTCGGTAAGTATTAGGAATATTCGGTCGGACTTATTGCTAAATTGAAAACTTGACCCTTTAGTAAAGAAATTCCAATAACACAGGTTTTTTCACTCGTGTTTTAAACAGACGTCCATTTCTGATTTTAGTAATTTAAGAAACCCTTCTGAACGTTATGCACGTAAACGGTCCAGACTGCATATCTCGTAAATGGAACTGATGTGAATTCAAAAAGGTTAATTTGATTTAATTAAAATTGTAACAAGATTTAAATTCCAAAACCTATGGATGGAACGTGTAATATAGAATGTGATATCTGTACCATTTTAATATTGCTGATGAAAATCATTAACTTTGACGTCAAGAACGATGGTTCTCTGTAACCACTGCAGTCCGTATGGGCTACATTGTTAGTCAGAAATTAAGTCGATAAACCGACTCCGTGGTGTATTAGGTGCATACGTGTATCTCATCGCTAGGAGTTTGCAGCAGTTTCGTTTTATTCGAAAGTTTGGCATACCCGGCGGGACAATACCTCAAAGTTTAAGTTGGAGCAAGTTGTAAGGGCCGCATAAGTCTATTTGGCGCAGGGTAAATTGTACGACCATACCACCTCATTTGAATTTCATCGCCATCGTTGCCAGGAAGGACTTGTAGACTTGGATAAAATGTTAAACTATCGGCTGGGGAAGTGCAAGTGGGTACATTGTTGCACTTGGACATGGCCTAACCTGCACAATGAGGGCAAGAGCTAAGTTCACGGGGCCACCTCGACTTGCACGTACCAAACTGCAATTAAGCCACTCTAATGGAGCGCCAACAGGGATGGCGGCGCACGATATAATTGCTCAGCAAGGTGTTAATTAATGCTGTAAATTAATTGCTCTCCCGGAGACGGAGCGAAGGTGCAACAGTGCATAAGGGCGCCTTACCTGTGCCGAAGTTTTGCATGCGCTTATTGCTCGTGTACAGGTTAAAATTATTACTTCATTACCATAAGAGAGCGTGCATTTTATGTTTCGTTAAAAATCTTTATGACTCCTCGCCATCGTTGCCGTTATCACAATTTTCGACAGAATTATTAATTAAACTCTGCCAAACACCGATAGCAAGATTATAGACGTGAGCAAAGGTGCTTATGCACAAGTTTGATTGTTTTGCCTGTAATTTGGGATAAAATATGACGTTCGGGTCATTGAGATACCTACACAAACCAAAGCGGTATATCCTATAGGATTTCAGCCTCTTCGTCCTTTTAAATTTAATTAATAAACACATTAAAAAACAAAACGAAGGTAAAAGAAAAAAAGCCAAATATCATTGCGAAAAATTTTTTTAGTATACAAGGAACCAACGGAGTCCAGTAATGAATAGACATATAAGCACTCTTTCAGATAACTTTATAAAAGTAATACTTAATTAGTGTTGGAAACAATATCTACGTTCTTTTGGTCTTTAAAGTAAATTATTTCAAAACATTATCTTAACTTCTATTTATTATTTTTAAAATTGATAATAACTAATAATAGAAAATTTTGGGGTCTCTATGACTGTAGGTAGTGATTAAGAGTTTAAGTAATTATACACAAGTATGCATTTGCTTCATTATAGTAATTACTTTTTTACCTTTACTGCAGAGAAGAATGAGGATGATAAGATTGAAAAACGTAATTTATAATCTACTAAAAAATGTGCGGTTTATAAGAAAAATAATTTTTATTATTTTTTACGGTACACATTTACACAATATTTTTTTAATTATTCTTCATCACTGTGATCCAAAATTCTAATTCTTTTTCTTGGAATGGGTAGAGGGTTTTCTTCGCTGGAAACACTTTGACTGTAAAGATCATTGGCGTTAGAAAGTCGTGTCGATTATTTTCTAAGCGTTGTAGGTATGGACTTAAATAGTTTGATAAGTTCCTCTTAAAAACAGTTCTGCGTGACAATGAAGGGTCGTACTGCTGAAAATAAAATTGCATTTGCTTTTTTAATGTTGTTGATGGAAAAATTGAAGTATGGTTCTTCAGAGGAATCTTAATTATGCCTGAATTGATTATTTCCATTAGATTATCTTCAGTTAGTCCAAAATAGTTCCTCCAAATCTTTTTCACACACATCCTCGACTCCTTCACCACCCAACGTGTGAGCAACATCAACTATGAGATTGGACACGATGTCACATTTGCTATAACCGTGTAATTGAAGGACCGTGTTAAAGCTTGTGGTAATTTGTTACCTGGTTCCCCAAGACTCGGTGTTTACTGTAGTTTTTAAAAATAGCCTAACATTCGATGCCTTGATGCCAAAAGGGTTAATGTTCCAAATAGCTCTCCACATCCCCTTTGCTTTAGCGTCGAAAAAGAGGCATGTCAAATTTTGTCAAATTTTTCGGAAAATGCCCAGTGGTAGTTTATGATTTTTTGGAGTCGAAATGTCGAACTCCGCGGACCCAATCAAATGAGGCCTTTTGCAAATTGGATAAAAAATATCAAAGTTAGAGCCAACGCCTTGCATTTTTTTCTTTAAAAATACACCTATGAGGTCTGTTTTTCATTTCTGATCTGTTTATAACCGACTTTTAATCCATACATATAATAAAATAATAACCAGGGTCGTGTCTGTGTGCGCATCATGCAAAAACTATTGGACAGATCTTAATAAAACTTTGCCGTTCTATAACTTAGAGTCTCATTACCTCCAATTAAAATTATGACGATATTCCACACGGAGTTAAGACATTAAAGATAATCATTTATTAAAGAAATAGAAATCAATGCATACAATTTTTTGTGTACATGAAACAAGGCTGTTTTGATTTCTTTTTTCATAAGATGTAAAATCTGCGCGTACCAAGTCGCAGGTATAAATTAAAATAAAAGTGTGAAAATACGATCATGATTACCAATGATCCTTATTTTGTCAATCCTTTTAGTGATCCGAACTATTGCATCCTCACATATGACTAGCGGCGAGGGGTTTTATTTTTCTATCTGAACCTGAAGGACCTGGAACAGTCATGCGAGTACAACATCACTTTCTGTTCAACGTAGGTTTTCTATGAATAGCGGTCGAGTTTTACGTTGCCATTTCAGGTTATGCCAGAGAATACTAAAAGCACGTGTTACTTTTACAAAATTCTCCAAACAAATTAGCAAGACTTCTCGCGTGTATGAGAGCGGGCAGTAGCTGTGTCGCCCTTTCTAGTTATCAAATTTTGATAAAACAAAGTGCAGGTTACTTCCTTAAAAGTCTACTTTATTAGCAGTTATATGTTATTGAAAAAATAATTACCGTTTTGTTCCAAACGAACAGACAGACAGACAAAAATTCTAAAACTGGTGAACTTCGTAAATATTCGCAAATATTAAATAAACAACACTATACTTTTTTGTTTGTGTTTTGGATTATTTAAAATAATTATCTATATGCAAGATTTTCATTCATTTGGTATTTTATAGGTTGTAAGTTTTATGCTATATACTCGCAATGTGATCTACATGTTCGTTGTTAGACAACTTATACACCGAGTTAAAATTTTTCTTTGCTGCACTCTTTACATACAAAATAAATATAAGTCTTAAGGCAATTTTGGAGATGTTTTCCACTTAAGTTTAACCTCGAGGTGCGATATGAAATTCAAGAAGCCTGCGGGAGGAACTTTTTGATTAGCCGTGGCAATTCGGAAAGCCCTTCTCAATGGCAATTTTATTTTATTTTACAGCTCGTTTCGTTTGTTCATACCATGTTCCGAAAATTTGTATCTATTTCGCAAATATTCGCGGCCATCTCGTGTTGCTGGTTACTCACAGCGAAAATAAGTGTCGAGTGCAAAGAATTAACACATTCGTAGTTCTGGAAATTTTTGAATTGTCCTCCTTTGAGTTTCGATCTTGGAAACTCAAAGTGCCTTAGCAAAAAGATGATTTATAAAAATATAAATATAAATTAATTAGTTTTAGAACATAGAACATAGAATAATATTTTTTTATGCTCATCGTAGCTTTTTCGCTCTAAATGAATTGAAAGATAAGATTTTATATTCTAAGAATAAATTTAATGTTTTTGACCTTAACATTTTAAAATGCTATATTTCGATTTTGGTAAGAGAAGTTTGCTTTCCGACCTTTATACATTCGAGTACAGACCTGCAGAGTACTTTTTATATCGAAGTTTATCCGGTCAGGGTCAGGTGAGCTCTGCAGATGATATATGAACTTTTGTTATTAAAAAGGAAATTTTATTATATTTCGTTTATTTTATACTTAATTATTATTTGTCTGCTTTTTGCAATTTTTATCCATGCTTACTTCTTACGTGTTTTGTTTGCTACAAACATCTACCACCATAATTTAATTTAAGAATGCATCAAAACTTACTCTGAAGTGTCAAAGAAGAATTTTATAATTTTATATTCCAATAACATCGATTGGTATTGAAGTATTGTCTGTGGATAAAAGAGAAATAAAAAAATTAAAACTAGTCCTTACTAGTCCTTACTCGTCTTAAGTACCGTGTAAATCGAGGGTCGGCTGTATTTATGCGTTACTAGATAAATAAAAGATAGTAAAGGCCCTTTGAGTTCGACAAATTTCTTTAACGACACTATCGAGGTTTGTTCGGAACTATTGTGAACCTTTATTTCAGTTATAAATTTTAAACAATCGGAAACAGAAACAGCTTAGTGAGAGGTAAAAATTAATTATTATTTTGATTTTTCTTGTCCTTATAAATCTTAACCTCAGGCCTCTTTAACAGTACGTTGCGAGTGTGCCGTGGATTTTCCGGTGGAAGGAGCACTTTTAATGCACTTGGCCTCTTGACTCCAGAAAATGCCGCATTCAGCCGTGCATAAAGACTCGTGCTTTCAGGTCTACGCCACCAAACTCAAAAGTGTGGCCTGGTCTTTACGCTCCGTAATGGCAAATGCAGGTCTTGTTGGAAATTGGAGCTGCTGCATGGTACATCCGAGTCAAGAGCGATTCTAGGGATATGCCCTTCTTCGCCGGATTGTTCCCTAATGACGATTTTTGCTTTTCTTATGTGATTACACAGGCTTGTCACAATTTGTCTTGTTCCATTGCATGAACCTTCTGATACGTCCGAATTAAGTAATAGCATTATTAATGCATTTTTTTCTTCAATTTCAACTCATGTGGTGGCAAGCCTGAAATGTTGCCCGAATTAAGGAATTCCGTTATAAATTCGAGGGCTCCTTCAGGTTGATCTTTTATTGAATCTGTGGTAGATTTTGTACTCTCCGGAAAGTTTGGCAATGATATCATTTTATTTCTATCAATATCTTTTTTAAGTGGCTCGGTATTGCTGTAACTTTCATTCCTGAACAATAAGATTGTTGTTTTAAACGATATCTTGGATTCAACAGTAATTCGCTGTTACCTAACTTTAGAAAGTATTCGTATGTTTATTTTGAGCGTGAACATCTTGAAACGTGACGATATAGAACGTCTTTAATAACGCTCCTGACACCCGGATAAATCGATTTCTTCCCCCAAAAAATCCCCTAATCCGTGATTTTCATCGAAATCATTAACGCCATTTTCGAGAAACCATAAGAATTGCTCGTTTAAAAGTACAAGACATCAAATATTATAATCTCGCATAAATCAGCTTCTCAGTAACCGAGCCTAGTTATAAGTTACATCCGCAATAAGTGGGATTGCAACGCATAGCCAAAATCTGAAAATACATACATCAATATTTTTTAAAATGTTCCAGGATTTCTTAGAAATCCTTAAAAAGGGATGGTAATAAAGTAAAAGTAATAAATATTTGGTGGCGACACCAATTTCGAGAACAAATTGTAAACGCCTCCATTATGGTCCACAAGTAAAAATTGTGAATAGAAAAGAATTAATTTCAGAAAAAGATAAATTGATAATGTTTTACTTTTGCGGTTACGCATTAAAATTTAAGAGACATGCACTGTTAAGATTTTCGTTATCTTCGTTCTTGGAACAGCGCAATAAAATGGAAAAGTATTTTCGAAACGTGCTTTTCTTTTTTTGCATTAAACTGGCGATATTAACTTGGCAATTTACTGCCCTCCAGCGCGCTGGAGCTATTTTAATGTGCATGCATGTCAGTTTTATGACTTTGTTCTTTCGTTCAAGCAGGACGCCATAAAATCAAAAATATGTGAATTTTAGAAAACTTTACAGTCACCTTATGGCACTTGCATTCTAGCCCCGGCACCTATGTGCATACTTTTACGACGGTTTGTCAAGTTTCGGACAGAGCAAGGATACTGAAGAGATGCATGTTAAGAAGGCATTAAACCAAATAAACATCATTTCCTATCCTCACATGTCAGATCTCGTTCGAAACTCATTCCGGGCCGGTCAATCTAGGGGCAATAAATCCTGTGGGAGTAAAACCCTTCTGGCGAGAGACGAGTTCATGTTTCTGCCGTTCCTGACCCTTGGGATTTTAGATTTTATGGGGTAGAGAAAGCAGCAGGTGTATTGAATTTCGTACAACTCGTCAAAAAATAAACCTTAAAGTTTATCAGTGACTTTCGCACATAAACAAAAATTCGAAAAATGTGAGGCACCTCGTTCAGGTATACTGTGCGCTAATTGAACGTGCCTCCGTCGACTGTGGAGCCCCAGGATGGATATCATAATCCCGAAATTGCTCGCAGGTATGATTTTTAAAAAAAACTTTACTCGGATTACGAAATTTTAAAATGAAGCTTTTTTACTGTTTCACCTGTTTTGAGAGTTCGAGGGTTAACTATACTTGCTCGTAACTGCGGTAACTCCGCACGGCGTCCTGACATGGAACTTGGACGTTCACCCTCCGATTGTAATTGCCCTCAACTCAAAATACCAATTATTTGCCCTTTTATTCTTTTCAATTTTTTCTATGTATCTCATTACCAGATGCAGTTGCTATGGATGAGGTTCCAGCTTCGACCTTACACCCCCACCTCATCGCCGGTGTATCGCATCAGATAAAATTAACTTGTTCCGTGTGCTGGATTAATTTCAGGTTCATACTTTCACCAGCATCGGGCCAGAGTTGATTTTTTGGCTCTGATTTCACAGAATTTTTTATGTTAAAACTTTTGAAGTGTTTGCGAATTTCGTTGGCGCTTTATGCATGCCATCTTTTAAGAGATACCTGGGAAATAACTTGTTCACAGAAGCAACAAAATGAATTTAAAACGAAATAAAATAAAAAAATACACTTAATGAGTAATACGAGGTCTTGTTTTTGTCTTCGATGGTAGAGAGCTCTCCGGGAACGATCGTAGAGGGATTTTTTTTGTAATGCAATTAGTTTTAATGTTGGTTTTAAATTCTATTTAAAAGGAAATTTCTCTGCTTGACCTGAATTAGTTTTATCATGTTCGGTTTTGTGTATATAAAATAAATAAAAAAATGAAATCTAAACAAAATCCATGGGAGAGTTCACGTAATTTAGCGGACATTTATTCAGAAAGGAAAATTCTTGGAATTTAATTGAAACTGAAAGAGCATGGAAAGCTATTTTCAAAGGTAAAAGTTATTTATTTGTGATTAATGGCACCAATTAACGAATATGTTCGCTAAGTAGTTTTTTTGCCTTCCTTATCAGTGAATGAATAACTAAATGTGATACGCGAACCTTATTCAAGATAGCGAGTAGGAAAAATAAATAAACTGCGTGTACATAGACTCATCTTTCAAAGCCGAGTTGGCTCTTTCGGTTTTTTCGCGCATTTAAACCTCAATTACAATGAGCTTATTTCACACCACGGATTTTAATAGTGAATTCGACCAAAAATTTCAAATAACGTAGGCACTCAAAATACAGCCATATAAGAAAGTGTATAAAAAATAAAATTCTTCCTTCGTTTACATACACAAAGATAAAAAAAAAATTGTGTATTTCTATAGGGACCAATTAAAACTAAATTTGACACGGAGGAATTGAACGTGTGCCTCGCTCTAATTGTACTTCCAAGCGATGTCTCTGGAAGGAGGTTTATAGAGTGTACAGTCTTAGAATTTTAAATGCATATGAATTGAAGCCAAAGTCTATTCAACACTACCTCGTTTACTAAATTTAGTCTATTCGTACTCCAGGAATTGTGCTTCAAACTTCAAAATCAAACTTCATAGTTTTTGTACTAAATTTTATATGATTTGATTAATTTATGATTAATATAAAAAACAAAAAAGTTTCTTGTTAGTTGGATGAAACAATACACTTTTGAAAGCACACGAAATTTAGCAAGTTAAAATAAATATTATATCTAATAAAACACGCTGTCAATACTTTTAATTACTATGAACTGGGAACATAAAGCTTAATTCTTGTCCTTAAAAATAAAAAATCTTTGCTTTTTATAATTTTCCATATTACATAAAGAATTACATGAAATTCAGACACAATAATTATTTTTATCTCAACAGATGAGAAATTATTACGTATTTTTATGTTTGGCAGCTTCTTCCCACATCCCATTAAATATAAGGATGGGATTCTAAAGGAATGGATCTCATTCAAATATTTGCTTCACTAATTTTGATATTCTAATATTTCTTATAAAACGGGCGCCAGCATGTTTAAATAAAAAAGTTAAACTAAAGCCAGGTCTACGTTTCTTGAATGAATAAAAAATATTTATTTTCATGTTGATAACTTGAACGCCGATGAAGAGAAATCTCTTACATAAAAGAGGAACATTTCTTTAAGTTGGATCTTTTTGCAAATTTTAATTAAAGGCAGAGATTCAAGTTGTTCGAAAACTAACTAAGCGGTGATCATAATTTAGTGAACTGAACAGCACTCAATGTGTTCATTGGATAAAAACTATCATTAAATCCGTGAAGTGCAAGTACCCAAAGAGAACATTAATTCGATTATATTTAAGAACCACCGGGGATCTTAAGAAGTTGGACTACATCTCAGTTCTGCATTTATGTCGTGCATAAAAAGTTGCATTAAATCCAAAAGCATTTAGAGATAATTTTTATAGCTACTTGGATCGGAGGATCCTGCAGCGTACGAATAAAAAGGCAGAAAAAAGGAAAATGAGAACATTTACAGAATCACAATTTTGCACAAGTCTGAAGCGAATAAAAAATTACTTTTATTGATAATAGAACAATTCCCCTTTTTATCGGATCCGTTGAAAGTGGGAATTTACTTTATCAAGACGAAATAGACGATCGGCAATGGTATTAAATATTTTATGGGGGCATCATCATCCAGGAGCACGGCGTCCAACAGTGACGACGGCAGGAACGGCAGGATATGATTTTATTGTGACGGCTGTTGATTTTTATGTGTCAATCCATTTTGGCGTCTGAGTCCTTTTGTGTGACTCAAGCCGGGCGGTCGAAGTCGCAGGAACCCTCGTTCTCGAGAGCATTTACCATTCAGGAAGATATAAAAACGAATTCGCAGCCATATCCTCTGCACATGCGACGAATGCCGTGATGTCACGAGGAGGAACCTTATTCTCAATCCCGATCCCAAATTACTTGATTATCTGGAGTCAAATTTACGAGACGCACATATCACATTCAAATTCGGCTTTTTATTAAAAGCAAGATAAGCTGCAAGACGGCATCCGCGGTGGCGGAAACTCCGGATTGCCGGTCCAAGATGTTTCCTCCTGTCTTCGTCTTCGCCGCACAAGAAACGCGGAGAGACGTATAAATCACACATGCTTTCAACACGGGTGGTAGGGCGTTCCCAAACAAGTTGCAACTCTAATTCAATAAATTTGGGTAATGTATCTCGAAGGCCATAAATTTGTCGAATATGAGCGCCACATATTTTTGCATACGAAACACATCCCCAAGGAGGATGCGAGCATTTCCCGAGGGAGCATGTATCACCTTGAGAGGAGCTATTGAAAGCAATAATTTGTTGTTAAGGAATAAATTAGTGGAAATCTGTTGTGGCCGTACTTATGGCTTCAGACATCCAATTAGATGTTCGTCACAACTGTTAGCGGTGTCACTGGAGATGCAATTTATGAGGTGTAACAGATGCTAAGCAAAATAATGTCACAGCCCTAAACAACAACTAATTACTTTTTCTTTCATGGAGCAGGTATTGCGAATTTTCTTATTATACCTAACCATATTTTTTAATTAAAATATACGTATAAACGTAAAAGTAGTATACTGATCTTATATTTAGTCGTTTGTTAATAAATAATCGAACTGGTGCAGCATGTATAAGAGGAACGTTTCTTTAAGTTAGCTTTACCTACTTGCCTGGATATAGTCCTTAGCAATAATATTCACGCTTGATATAAAATACTTGTCCCACATATTCTCAAGAATTAGAAATCCCGAAACTTTTAACAATATGTTCTTAGGATTTGAAAAGTAGCGTGTGTAATTCTCTAGGCTTTCTACTTTTTTTAACCCTATTTTTTAAAAAAATCTCCTGTTCAAAGATTCGAACTGAGGACAAATCGATTATACGGAATAATCGCCTATTTCTATTGCGGTTTACCTTTTTTCGGCGTTCACTGGTCCAATTTTACAGAGCTATATTCAAGCTTCTATTAATTAGAGGTTACTCCTTTATTCACTCCGTACACCAAAGAAAAACGTTCGGTTAAATTGACTTTGTCTCATAGTACGGAACAAATGGTAGAACATAGTAATTTTAACTGGTATCACACAAATGTCGCGATTATAAATTAATACAAAATATTGAGTTCAAAAGCAGTTCAAATTAAGGACTAGAAGCATTAAATTTAAGGTTTTAAAAAATAGTTATCTGAATCAGTTGCTTAGAGCCAGGAATAAACAGAAATTAATAACGCAGGTAGTGAATTGGTTTGGATTTGAGTTTGGATTGGATCAAACCCTCTTTCATCACATCTAAGTTTAGTTATTTCCATTACCTCGTTTTAACGTATGATGCCTTAATAAGAGTCATTTCAAGTTGGGTTTTTAATAATTTCCGTATAGTCGAGTGTAAATGACTTACTTTTGCTCATCTGAGTCGTCAAGTAAGTTAGGAGAAAAGATATGATAAAAGGCGCTTTTCAATGATTTTGGACTATTTTAGGTCAAATTTTAATTCACTCTAAACCCAATTTGTATATCCACTTTCGTTTTATTTATTCTCTTTGTGAATTTATAGAGAAGAACCGTATTATATAAGTATAGACTTTGTCATTCACATGAGGTTTTAATTAATGTGTGATATTAATTAGAAAGAATGGGATCAATTGCAGGTTATTTTTTCAGAAATAATGATCAAAATTAATTCATTTACTCGCCCCTTTAATTTTTTTCTAAAAGTGCCTCTTTTCCAAGAAGTTAGTTATTATAAAATTGAAAAAAAAAACAATTTATGAGACAAATTAATAGCTTAACTCTTTATTTGCAATTCTAATATTTAAGTATTTTTTATGTAGATCACAGTTAAGTTATTCTTATTTCCTGAGTGCCTAGTTTTTCTTAATTAAGCAGTTTTTAACACCACAACTTATTCTTGATAAAATATTTATTTTTTATGAACGATTTTATCTCTTTTTAAGTTTTTAAATGACGTTAAATATGAACCAATGAATAACTTTTCAGAACATTTATCTGATTTGAAGTTTTAGAAAAACTTCAATTTTCTTAATCATGCAAACACTTGTAAAGCATTTGAAATTAACTGGAAATAATTCTTTAAACGTTTCTTAAGAAAAGAAAAAAGCTTAATAGATCTGGGAAGTTAACTAATAAGTAATTATTTTAATTGATTACACATGAACTGCTGAAGTTATTTTGTTAAAAAAATTGTAGTTAAAGTGCCTTAAATTAACTACTCTTATTATTTACATCTTAAAAGGGCCACGTTGCATAACCAATAACTTTTTTCAATACACTTTTCGTAAATTTCCACGTCTGTATGTTTTTTTCGATGTAAATATCCTCTTTTATGTTCCTTACTTTTTAATTACAATTAATGTAATTCCATTTTTAGCTAAATAAAAACTTTCTTAAATTAATTAAAAGTCTATTTAAGCTTATCTTTAATTGTTTCAGGAGCTTGTAATTCTTCTATCTCATTTAATATTTTTATGACTTTGCTTTTGAGAGGAAATTGCGGAGACTGTTTTGGTTACTTTTAAAGATCATTTATAATTAATTTATAAGCTCTCAGAGTCAAACAAAGTTATCAGTATTGGAATTGCATCATCTATGAACTTTGATTGTGCTCGAATTTAAAGCATACTGCGGTGAAAGGGTAACAACCGAGGCAAGTTCTATCGCACCCTTAAGACTACTGTACCCTACTTTTATAGCTTGCAGTTTGCGATGTCAGACCAATTTCTTTTTGGAGCAATTCAACTTAGTCATTGCACTACTGCAATATCTTACGGAGGTGCATCGGAATCATCGCGCACCCCGTCCTCCTCCGCTGTCTGGTCCATTGAATTCCGTGATTAATGTTCTCCTCCTCCCCGCGGCAGAACCGTAAAACTTCCTTCCGAAATTGTTATCATCCGCAAGCCAAGAAAACATTAAAAATTAATTACTCAACATCAGCGGCACTGGAGTGACGGTATTCTTTTCAAGGAGCACCTTCAGGAGCCACAGATTCATCATCTTTCATTTGGGGCGCGGAATGATTCCTCCCGCGCTTTTTCGACGGCGGCGGCGGCAGAGGGATGCTGGGCATCCTGTACCTCGCATATGAATTATTTATGTTGAAAATATCTGCGGGGTAATTTATGGAGTTTTTGTGAAATCTCCATCTTGCGAGATGTTTTAAAATACCGTCTCGAGCCCGGAGCCCTGTAGAACAGCAACAGTGCCCCGCTCTGTCGGCACAGGCAGGACTCGGAAGTAGTCATGTGTAACAATGCGCATTCCTTGCCCCGACACAAACCCGGACCAGGGGCTGGTGAATGTGATTTAGTGGTATTTTAGCCAAAATCACATTCAATTTCGCCAACTTTTATTTTCGTATAAAACTCCTTACGCTTTTTTTATTTCGTCGATCTTTCAGTCTAATGGGAGCGTCGAGTGGGGGCCGTATGTGCACATGTGAAGCAGCAACCCTTCTCGGAACCTTTTACACTTGAATGGAAAGGGTTGCCTGTTCTTGTGTCTTTAGTCCCAAATTTCAGAAATTGAATTATTAACTTATTGGATTGTGTGATAATAAATAAATTTTTCATGCCTCGTAAATATTTATAATGTCTGTGAGTGGCCCGGCGCGGCTCTTGAGGGAAATCACGTCCATTAGAAGTGACCAGAAATTGCTGTGCCGCTTGCAGCAACCCTTTTGGCCTTTTGGCCAGTTTACGAGCGACAGATGAGGGTCATTTTGTCCGAAAATGAGCCCATTTGCTTACTTTCCTTCCTTTCGAGACCATAAATTGTCAATATTATTCGAATGGTTGTGACTGTATCAAATTGAAAGGAATGGCAAAATTATGTCATCGTTTTTACTTCTCGGGGTCCATTCACAGGAGTTTTGTGATTTTTTTCAGAAATTTGGGTAAACAGCTTCCGAAGTCGTTAACGAAGTGCAGTGGTAATATAATGTAATTTGACATGCCTGTTGGACATTAGTTTCGGTTTGTTAGGCCTTTTATTTTTCTATTATCCCTTTGGTCCATGGGCTCTGCTTAGGTAACGTGGCACTTGTTGGCTTTGCTGTTACTCTCGGTTTCTTCCAATTTTTGCCAGTCAAAAGAATTTTAAGCCTGATTGAAAGCATCGTCGCTAGAATTTGTAAGGTTTTCCTTGCACGGAATATATTTTTTTCAATCTGTGTAGTTTGAAATAGTATTTTTACCTTATAGATATATTCAAAAGTGACCAGCGTCCTTTCACAAATGACAGAGTAATTCCATGTTGAAATATTGATGAATTTTAAACTCAACGCACATCTATTTAACGCTGGGTAGTCACTGAGAATCATACAATTGGAAAAAAGGCCACAGTAGTGATTCCAAGAACATGGTCAAACAAGAAAAAAGTAAATTTTGGCTAATAAAATCAAATAAATGCGTGTAATCAAAGTAAGGCGCTTTATACAATTTTCCTATTTGTTTTTTTATTTGATGTTTAAATACTAAAACCACAATATTTATCTTTCATATTTAATTATGCAAACCAATTAAGCCAATTGCAGATGCAATTTCAGAGGTCTGTGTATGCGATGTAAAAATTTTGGCCTTAGTTCCTTCAACGTGCAATGCAATTATCATACTTATAGGGAATATTGGAAAAATTGAGAAATTCCCTTTAAACACCTCTTAGCTGCTTCAAGAAAATATTCAGAAAGCTTTTTCCATTCACCCCTCATTCTTAAAGTGTTTAAAAAGCAGGAAACGGTTTAGTCCTTGAAGTGTGCTCATCGATATCTCACCGAGGAGCTTAATGCATTCCAAAAGAAATACGACTGTAATCAGTCTAGCTAGTAAGAATTATTCGCGCTCATAATGCATGTCCTGCGAACCGATAATTGTCGGAAGACATAGTATATCATCGTCTGAGAAATGGATACGTTATGGAGCTGAACACCCGAGTCCTTAGGCGACGTCGTGGAGGACGTCCTGGCTCCTGAAGTAACCGGACGAGCTGGGCAAGCAGGAGGAACCCTGCACGGGGGAGCTGTGGAGAGCGCCTTCAATGATTTCAATTCCTATATGAGAAAATATCATAAATTTCCCAATAGCCCGAGGACGTGAAAAATAAAGCGAGTTCTGTGAAAACAGTCACCCCTGAACCCTCCCGCTCCGTTTGCATGTTTTTACAGCAGTCAGTGCACACTGCAACGCTCTTAGTCAGTCCTGGCTAAGCAAACGAAAGTTCCCGAGGGTTCGGCCGAGGGTTCTTAATCTTAATGGGAACTGGGAACCTACAAAGAATGCCAGGACGCGGTCGGGCCGGGGGAGTTAGCGGCTGTATATCAAGCGGCGACAAAGCCCGCCAACAATACAGATAAAGGTGTGATTTATACATGACATATTGTGCAGCGATAAAAATTTCCCGAAATGGATTTCCATTCATTTTTACCACAGCACAATCGCCAAGGACATTATTGTGTCTTAAGGGGAGCGGGGAGTGCCGATCCGAGTTCCCTTTGAATGTCAGCAGCAGGACAGGAGCCACCGATCCGAGTAAGACAAAGTGCACGAGACTCGGAACTGCTTGAGTTCGAATAAATCCCGGTCTCCGCCTTGGGGACTCATTCTTTGTGCGAGCTGCCCCAAGGTCTTATCTTGCATCATAAGTTCACTTCCAACGAGCTTTTTTGTCTTTCTTGCTCATCCACGCCGGGCCTTAAGGAACCTTGAAGCGTTTCTAACTCCAAACTTGTGGGGAAGTCCCTAACTTACGGGTTCTTGGAATTCACTTTTATTTTAATTAGATCAGATTTCAATGTCTCTCCACGAAGTGAAGAAGTGTCTTTCAATGTCACGCGGTCAGGTGCAAGGTTACCCAAGTAAGGGTTACACGTGTCTCTAATAAATGGAGCTTATTTGCACGAGAGAGCTGCGGGGAATCAATTTTATGAAGGAAAGTTCACTTCGAGTGCTTTCGAAGATAGTGCAGCGTGTGATTCGAATAAATAAAAGGAAACTGGGAAAAGATTTGCATATTTAGATGACGAGGTTAATCATTTTAATTTCATGAGCTTATTGAATAGGCAAATTAGATGAACCTTGAAGATAGCTTTAGCTTCGCGTGTAGACTAGTACTTAGATTCATACAACCGATTTAAAAGCATGTAAGTTATACTGAGCCAATTATTGGATAAATAGGCTTAATTTAACCTAAGCTTGATTCTTTAAAGCTAGACAAATCCGAGATCGATTTTGATAATGATTTCCCATGCATGTCACAACTTCGAAAACACTGGGACCATTGGACAGCAATTTTATGTTATATTTTGTGGACAAACTACGGGACATATGTCTCAATGGACCATAATGAAACTTAGCACAAGTGTAGTTAGAGCTCGTCTTACTCTAAAATTATTGTTTATAAAATCTTTTTCGACTGTAAGACAAGTAGAAAAGGCAAAAATGGTTCTCAAAACCCAAAATATACCATTCCAACTGGCGTCTGCGATCGGTTCTTTATTTTTCTTAGAAAACAAATGCCTTCGTTCGCTCGTTCGACAAACATACTTTTGTAAATTTGGGAAAATATAAAGGTCAATTCTCTGAAATTTTCATAATCGAACAACTCTGTATTTGCTTTCTTAGCCTTAAATGTGTAGGCGTTTTCAGCCATTACTTCTATTCCTTAAAGTATTTAAATATTCTTCCTGTGCCATGTCGGTGAATATGCCGTCCAGCAGATAAAAATGAATCGTGTATTGTTAAAAAATTCTCTAAATGTAGACAATTTTTTAAAATCTTAACTTATGGAAGAACTAACGAAAGGTACAGATTTGTACACCATTCAACCTGAATAAGCATAGAAAAGGAAAACAAATATTGTTTCGATAGACACAACCGTACCTCAAGGCTCCCATATCTTAGCTACGACAAACAATGATCGCGTTAGTCGAGTTCCGCATAATTCGGGTTATAATTTCGCATAGTACACATCCATACCGTCTATCATGTACATTTTTTGGTACGAACTAATGTTTACCTACTAGAGGTAAAGTAAGAAAACGCGTAACTCCAATGTCCGTACCGGAAATTTTCAATGAAAGTGGGCTATTATAATTTGTTTCTTACAAGAACAATTCATTCCGACTGTCAGAAGGAAAACCTGCTCTTCTCGAAATCTTAGTGTTCTACCCAACGCGTGGTGCGATCTATTTTCTATTTTTTACTTTCCCTGTAAATCTGCTTACTCTGAACACCTCCGAGAAGCCATAAATATTTCCATTCTGTTGATCACGGTTCCACTTCGTTGCGATAAGTGGGACATGCATGCGTCACCCCTGCGGCCGGTCCTTCCATATCCCGGAAAGTGAAATTTGATTGGGAGACGGTTCTGGAATTCATGTCTGAAGGCTCCCAGCAATTTTAAAGTATCCCGTACGTGGGGCGAGGAGTACTTGGCGCGGATTTATGTAGCTGAAAAAATTTGCAGCCTAGGAGCTTTCGGTAAGTGCTATTCGCCTGTCGCGAGGGACCCCACCCCCGGAGGTGACACTATCGTTTGGAATGTAAATTAACGGAAAAGCCTCGGGAAATTAGATCGATATGAGGAATTCCTGGTTAATTGGTTGCGTGTGCACGAACTACTCCAGACGAGGCTGGTCGATAAATTCCTCGCATTTTTGTGAGGATATTCCACTGCCGGCTGATCAAATGATTTCGTTAAATAAATAAGCCGGCAACACTTAGCCCAATTCCTGGGACGTGTCTGCCTTGGGCAAATTAAAGAGTGGGTCCCGAATTCCTTGTTAATTGTGAAAATCAGCATGAATCGGCGCGTATCGGATTTGTCTAAACGAATTTCTCGCTTTTGATTTTCTCCTGTTGGTAATTAATTAATTAGGCTTATTTTCTAACAAAATGCCTCTACTGTGACGGCCTGAAAGGGGCCTTTTGCGTGATTTTTTTCATTAAATTTAATTTAATATATAAGGACTGCGTGGTATGCGCGTAACTAAATACACTTGAGAGTGTATTAACGCAACTTTTTATTGTACAGGTGCCAATATTTATCTAGATTTTAATTACAAAGTAAAATATTTTTCTCATAATGGCAAGCGCGATTTCTTCAGCGTGCAAAATTAAATTTTTTCTTAAATTGCGTAAATGCAGTTATCGCAAAGCGTAGCTATTTTTTTCGAATCAAGTGTTTACGAAATTTGTTTTAAATGAAGGTGCTTGGGAATTTTCAAAATAAAAATAAAATGGCTAGGCGCTTAAGAAAACTTGTTTTCTTAATGCGTTTTGCATTGATACGTTTGGTTTTAGTTCCGTTCAAATATTAAAAGTACTATTAATGTCTTATCATTTTAATTATTGTTTTGATTGGATATTAAAAAAATTAAATATAAATCTTCAGTGTGATGTTTGTTCTTTAAGAAGAAAAGAAGAACTTAGTTTTAATAACAATTACTTAAGCATTCAAACAAATATCTTGAGATATCTAATCAAAATTAGGAAGACCTAAGAGTCGTTAGATAAAAGTTTGATTTGTTTCGTGTTTAAAATATAAAACGAAATTAAGCGATACAAAATGATAAATAATTATAACGTGGGGAATTAGACAAAGTTAATCTAGAAATTCCAGTAACGTTTTGAAGGAAATGCGTCTAAGAAGTTCTTTTGCAAACGGCCCAAAGTTGGTGTAAAGTTAAAGGTCCAGGACTAAATGAAAGCAGTTTTTGAAATACAAATGAAACTTCCAATCATTATCTGCCTTGGGCGCCAACAATCTTTATCTAAAATATTTTTTCTAAAACTCATAGGAAGGCCAGGAATGGGTGACAGAAAGTTTTATTATAAAAAAGGTCCACCTTTCCAATTTACACTTGCCGCCGGGTTTTCTTTTAATTCCGGTTATAATGACCACAGTCGTTGTTCTATGGAGAAATAGCTTAACAAATACGCGGAGAGGGGAATAGGAATAAAGCCCTCATAGTTGCGTGCATGCATGTCAAAAAATTTGATTCCACTCGGCGATTATACTTGAAAACTCCATATATCGTTCTTCCAGCACAATGGGATTTCTAGCACTACTCACCTAATTCCGAGCATGTTGACAGCTAAACAAAGGCAGGTTACTGCCACTTGGCGTTTGATATAAAAACAATTTCGTTTATTGGGAAATAAACGCTCTTCAAAGGGACAGATGTGTTGCGGCGTAAGTGAGAAATGTACGCAGGAAAAGCCCCAAATTAAAACACTCTTATCACGTTAATCGGACGACCGAGGGAAAAATTTGTCGAAAAATCCATTAAAAATGCATTTCTCACCTGAAGGAAGGAGCTGAGGCTGGCTATATCAGACGTTATCACAGGCAGTCTCGTACAGGTTACCAGAGCTCAATAATTTGTTAATGGAACTCTGATTTTAATCGGTTACACATATCGGCGGAAATAAATACCATTGTTAGGCTGTCATTAGAGTGATCATTGAAACGTTAATTACACACCAAACGGAGACTGTAATTTATCGACAGTGTGTCATAAGTGTCGTTAATGCAATATTCAAATGACCGGATGGACTTCACGAGGCGCCAATCAAGACCGATTGCATTTCACTTTATTTGCTCGTAATTTTCCTGTCGTTTCCTTTGATTTCAAGAAAAGCACCAGAGTTATGACTTAATAATAATAATTATGTCATTGAAATGTGCTCATTGAATAGTCATAGACAATCCGTATGTAAATATACAACGCGGATGTGGAGACACATTCTATAAAAATACTTAACTTTTAGAAAGATCTTCAATTTCATATGTTTCTATGTTCCTTGCAGTCATAATGTCTTATAAATATTTAGCAAAAATATGTGTTTAGTGGTATATTTTAATTGATGTAGACAGAATAGTCGTTTTTGGATTAGTAAACATTATGCTGGAAGGCCATCTCGGAAATAGAATTTGCCGAATCGTGAACAACGAACGTAATGACGGGATATTTCATGTTTGTCAAGGAAGTGGTTAACTTTTTAAGAAAACGTTCTAGAAAGTTTGGCAAAACATGTATGGTGTTTTTTAACGAGCGATTATAGTGCCCTCTAATATCCTTTTTGGTTCAAGTTTTAATTGTACTTTCGAGAAATATAATTACAAACAAATTAAGGTAGATATCACACTTAAATTTTAAGCGTTTATATCTTTAATCATAATTTCAAAATCACTACTAATCATTGCTTTGTTTTTTAATTAAAACTGAAATATATTATGATGTAGAGGTTTATGTGAAGAATCATATTTTTAATGCTAGTTTTGTTGACTTTGGAACATTAACTTAATTTACCTGAAACGATTTAACGCTAGCAGCACTCAAAATTTTACCATTATATGCATTTTTTGACAAGAATCGAAGTCTGTTCCGCTTTTCAAACTTAAGATATATTTATTTGCTTTTTTTCAAAAATTCCTGAAGTGAATTGTCAACTAGGGTATCTTTAACCTCTATGAAATTTTAAAAATGCCTTAAGAAAAAAACCTTGTAAACTGAATCAATAAGAAATTTAAAAAAAGATATGATAATAACCATAACCTCAACAAAAAAAGTCGATTCATTCACAATATTGTCGACATTTTATTGCTCTTGTGTTTTCTTTTATTAGGGGTGCTCTTTATGTAGCCGGAAATTTATATATAAAAACAAATATTTATCATTAAATCATGGTTTTATTATTTTTCAAAATATTCTTCGCGATGATCGATACACTTTTGCTTACGCTTGAACCAATTTTTTTTTTTGAATCCCAAAAAATAGGCGACTTTTTGCTTCAAAGTGGTTCTTGCGCGAACAACTTTTGTTGGGTTTGGCTCATCTTAGGAAACCCATGCAGTAAACTGCTGTTGATACGCATAGATCCAAGATTGGTCACCTGTGTAGAAGTTATACACGGCTTTTGACGCACCACGATTGTATTTTGAGCATTTCTTTGCACCAATCGACACGAATCCAACGCCCATAAATCTTTGAACGGCTAAATGTTCATGCAAAATCTTGTGTACGCTTGTCATTCTTGTTTTCTGGTGCAACAACCGATTTTAGACGACCTTCTTTAAATTCGTCCGTGAGCGAACGACGGTCACGATTGAATTCACTAAAAAAGTCGTATACAGCGGTTTTAAACGGTGCTTCATCGCTAAAAGCCGAAGTGGGTTGATCGATGCATCGATGTTGTTGAGATAATCCACATAGGAAATCATAGTAAATCATCACACGAAAATGCTCACGAAATGGAATTAACCATTTCTTGACTGAAACGAAATTTTCAAGTCATTGTAAACAACGCAAATAACGTCCGTGTGACAAAACGTTCTGAGTACGAATACCGTGAACAACGCCAAACTTTAAGATGGATGGATGTGGCTAGATGGTACCCATCAATACCATTTTTCCGGATACATAAACAGCAACCTACGTACTTAAGTCACCTAATTAATTACGTTCTTCTAAATCGAGTTAAAAGTCTAACAATTAATAGAGTGAAACAAACGAGGGGTGCGTACACGTATGTAGGTATGTGCTAGGTGGAAGTTTTAATAAAGGTAAATTGTAAAGTGTTATTGTCGTAATCTGGTCCTTCGTGTCTTGAAACGTATTTTAAAACTGCGTCTGCATATTAATGATAGACCACAGAACTTATTATCGTATCTTCCTTACGTAATTTTGAAAATATCTCAACAATGCTGAGTGCAAAATTACATTAATCTCAATTAAATCAAAAAATTGGTGCTGGGCAGTTTTTGGACAGGAAAAAGTAATAATTTAATAAATCTATTTTTTCTCATCGAAACAGAAATTAATAATTTACTTTTAAAATCAAATTTTCATGAATTGAACGTAATTTTAAGTTCTACGATTCCATAGGTCTAGGTTTGCTTAGAAAACAAGGCGACATTCACGTAATTAGAAGCGTGATATTCTCGACGGTCGTAATAATGCGAAGTGATAAAAAAGTAATTGTAACTGCATTACGTCATACAATTTAAAATATTTGTGAAATATCAACGGACATGTTTAATTTAATTCAATTAAAAGCGATTGCAGTAGAGGGACTTAGTCAATTAACCTCCTTTAAACACTAGATTTATAATTTTTAATAATAAGAGATTAAGAGCCATAAAGTGGAACTCGTGTGTACATACGCATGCTACTTAAAAATGTTCTAATTAAATCTAATTTTTCCAGGACACGTAATTTCAACGTGCTCTACAAGTTCTAAGGACACGACTTAACAAGCCCCTCAAGTCCTCGTTCAGCAGCAACAGTTAAGTGCGAACTACCAGAACTACCGACAGGAAGCTCCCCGAGAGCAACAGTGGATTCCTCCTGTATCCTGTCCTTGTGCAAAAGGGAATTAAAGGGATCGGGAGGTGTTGAAGTGATGATATACACGCGTATGAAATTGGGGAAGCTCAATCGAGGGGAAGAAATGCTTTCTCCGTGATTTGGGCTTAGTGTTCGTGAGCACGGAGCTCCTCAGCTTTTGAAGTTTTCGAAATTGCATTGCTCCTGTTTCGGCGAAATTGAGGGGAAGAATGTAAATAAATTTATTTAGGGGAAAGTCAGGAGAAGTAGATCCCTAGGGAATATGCAAGGAGAATGGGTAACGTATGTACATCTTATACATAAATTCACCGCTTGAATCTTCCTTGTGTTATGTAATGAGTCATTTCTGATTTTGGTGGGAAGTTCTTCTATTACATAAGGGGAAGAAGGAAAACCATTAATTTTCAAGAAAATCAGTTTGTCTAAGTTCTTCCTTTTTTAAACCATTGTTTATTTAATTTGCAATGCAACTTTTGGTAAGTTAACCAAAAAATAAAACCGATAAAGCATGGACTAGAACATCTCTGCCATGATCTAAACATTTGTTTACTAAGGCTAAAATTTAATGAAAACCGAATGTTAAAAGTTGAACCCTGCCACCAGGGCCGAACTTGCACGTACGGATCCAACATGAGGTGCATTTGTGAAGGAGTGTTGCGACGTTTTGTTTAGTTGCAGTGCATCAGAACACGGGCCGACTATCAAAAGGGTTAAATATTATCAACAGTAGGTACTGCTTTGAAGTATTAGGCTGAACGATTGCTTGATTGTTGTGTCCTCACCAGTTTCAAAGAGTAAAGCGAACACCCTTGAGTTTCCAAACTACTTGCAAGGCGTATTCATTTTTCCGTCGGAAAAATTAAGGTCTTCAAATGTAAAAGTGTTCGACAGCATTAAAAATTCAATCTCGATTTGGGTTGAAAAAGGCCCTAAGGCCAAGTTTAAAAAAACAATTAAAAGATTTCAGGATTTTAGGGAAATACTTCTTAAAAATTATAAGGAAAGAAAATCCAGGCATACTTCAAATACGCACAGATTGATTTCAACTTAGCAGGTATGCATTTCGAAAAAAAAAAAATCAATATCAACTATTCAATATCAAACAATTATTGGGTATAGATTTTACTTTTATTTATTTCTGCGTCCTTTTCACAAGTGACAGTAATGGAAAACTTATGAAGGTTTGGTTGTATAAGAAAAACCTTGATATGAACTATGAAAACTTGAAATCATCAAATTTTCAAAACAATTTTGCACTTTTACATTCGTGATGTTTAAATTATTGATGGACATCTCCAATGATTAAATTTCGGAACATTTTGGTTTGTTGAATTTCATTACATGAAAGAGAAAAAATTGATTTCAAAAATATGATTTTTATCACAAATAAATGTCCTTAGAAAAGTATTGACAATAATTTCGACAAATGCAAGACAGCAAAGTTTTCTATACTTTCCATGAGAGCGAAAACCAAATTGTAAGCCAAATAAATAAGTTCTTTAAAATAACATATTACAGTACGACCCCCCATAACGCGGAAGAAATTTCCGTGTTACACGAATTTCGTGTTATGCGAAAAAAGATTTTTAATGATATAACACAAAACTAATACGCTTTTTATTTCGTTTTAAGCCAATTTCGTTCAAGTCCCTTGGAAGTAGATGCAAAGACCCTTTTCTTATAATGACATAAGCCTTCTACCCAACTTATTTTTTGCAGGGATCTTTGAAGCCATGGCTAAAAAATGTTATTTCTCAGTGCCTTACTTAAACAGCACTTTTATACTGAAATAAATTCTATTTAGAAATAAAACAATTAATTCTGTGTACACTTTAAACAAGTTTTCCTCATCACACAAGGGTTAATGCAAAACTGTGACTTAAGTCATTAAAAAAACGCAAATAATTCCACAAATGCGCCTTATTCAGCAATTTTTACTTGCATTATGCCGGAGCACTAACGCAATATTCAGTTCGTGTTATAGGAAACGCGTTGTGCGGGGTCCTACTGTATATGTGTTACGATAACCTACAAGCAACTGCTTTTCGTTGATGAAATTGGGTGTTTTGATTGGAATTGCTTATAAAAAAGTAAACTTACTTAAATTTCTCTTGTGCTGGAACAGTGCTTCTCTTGTTCCTTGTAATGTGTGATAGCAATGAACAACGAATGTTTAAAGATACTCAGTACAGATCTACGCGCTCTCCTGTTCGTAGTGTGACGATTTAAATAATTTAATAAAAGAAAAAAAAACATATAAGAAATGCATACAATAGAAAATCCGTTGTCGAAAAGGAATCTGTAGGAAATAAAGTTAGTAATAGAATGGGAAATCGAAAAGGTTTACAGGGAGCTCTAAAATGTGCTGCAATTAGGAAATTCTAGCGATTTTTATAAAAAATTTCCAAGTACAAATTAACGTACGTACGTGCTTTGAGATTATTTTAGATCGCGCTTTCTTGGCAATTTTAAAAGAAATCACTTTTTAAAGTTTATCATTGTTTGTCTATAAAATTGATTATTACCGATTCAGTTCGGTTGTCTCGGTTGCAGAGTAATTCATTCGGGATTTTATTCGAAAGCAGTTGTTTGCAAATGCGTTAAAAATTATACTCGGAAACTGTGTTTATACACAAGAATTAAGAAAGTTCTGCCGCAGATATTCTATGGATTTTTTAGAAGTCAGAGTAATTGTGTTCGAACCTGTTGTATCTTATGTCTGTCCATATGATTTGACTTTCAGCCCACCTTTCGAAAAATTTTTGTAAAACATAAATTGCTGTTTATTTGTTCGTTTACCTGAATAATGGATCATCCCATAGAGCGAGCATAATTTTCAACAGCAATTCCTCATCTTTTATCATCAATACTCTTTGTACCTGCGAATTGGACTTAAATTCAGTACAGTGCCGATTAAATTTTCGTAAAATTACGTAGATGAGGTAATAAGTTCCAAAACTTGAGTTAAATTCAGTTCTACAAAATAACCAAAGAACATTCAATGCGTGCAGCAAATAATTAAAAATATTCTAGCTCTTGTTTTCAGAACCCCAACAAACCAACGAGCCATATGAAGGCTAAAATTTTTGGCTATTTGAACTCTCTAAAAATCATTAACTTTCCAGATAACCCTATAATTTTATGAGATTGAAAATGGTAATAGAATTTGTAATATTCAAGTGATAGAACGTTCGATTAATATCGGTCTAAGAAAAATTTTTATTTTCTTTTATTTGTTTTATTTGTTATTGTTATTGTTTCAATATTGTGCGGGATCAGAGACATTGTCTTTGAAATTTCACTACACATTTTTATTAGCAAAGTTATGATATGTTCTCTATCAAAATATTTCTTAGTCCATGCTTAAACATTTTCGGGTACACCAGTGGCATTCCTCCTTTTTGTATTTTTTTTTTTCTTGTATTTTAGTTAAAAATTAATTGGTATTACGTAAATATACCGATTTTTAAGGAAACGACATTTTTAAAAGCTGATAATGATTTTATGAAAGGATGCATTCTTTATAATTGGAAAACTTTCTCGATATATAAAAATTAATTTTGTTTTTAAGCTGAATAAGTTAATTAAACCCCTATTGCAAAATAACATAATTAATAATTCTACAAAAATTCAGTTTTATTTATTGACGTTATCTCTTTGCGATTTTTAAGACCCCGTGAGAAAATAACGATGTTTTATAAATTCGAAATGTAGTCCATATGAACACATAAACCCGTAAAAGAAATATCGCTATGCTTTGAAAACGAAATTTTTTCATTTATTTGTTCGAATTATGCACCATCAATTCGAAGTATGGAAAACCCAATTAAATATGCTTTTCTATGCCCCTATGCTAGAGCTTAGGCCACAAATTTTCGCTGAATTGCTTCATGAGTTTGCACAATATTTCATAATTTTTAGAGGTATTCAAAAGCTGAGTGCTGTTTTATCAAAAATCCCATGTAATTCAGCGTTTTTGATCGAAACAAAAGGTCCTGTTAAAATTGTGTATGATTTTTTAGGCACCAAAATCACCACTGACCTCTCCAATTATTTTTTTTATTGTGTGTTCACAGCTTCAAAGATTAATTTTACAAAATATAAAAACTGCCTGGTGTTTTGAGTTCCATAAACAGGACGCCGCCGTCCGTAAGTCAAGTATTCTGTTCAATATTCATTCAGTTTTTTATTGAAAATGTCAACTCAGTTCTAAACAGGTGTTTTATTTTTGTAATATCATTTGGCCAATTGACACGAATTGTCCTTATTACCGTCGGGTTTGCATCTTTTTAGGATCAACAAATTCACTGTCTACACTGCAGACAACAAATCGTTATTAATTACTGGAAACGAGTTGCAATTCTGCTTCGTATTATTTTTATTATTTGTTATTTCACCGCTATTTGCAACATAAAGGAGGCAGTCCAAATCCTCTTCATTTTATTAAAATAAATCGATGGAGTCCACCCATAAGGGCAAACACAACCACAAGGTCCTCACGCAGCGACTTCCTGGTACCGAGCGGCACTTCCTTATTGGTTCTGTTTGATTGCCCTTGGGATGGACCGATATTTTTGGCAACGTTCAAGGAAGCTCCGCCCCGAATTGGCTTCGTACATAGATATAGGCCAAGCACAAAAGGTCCTTTAGGCGAGGTGATCAAAAGGCCCTCCAAATAACGTCTTAACACAAAAGGGGAGTACTTAAAATCGAGGGAAGTCGCTCCCGTACATAAGAACGATTTGGCGGAAGAAGCAAGGAAAAGAAAGTGGAAGTTTCCTTATGTGCTAGCTTCTTTGGTGGTTGCTGCATGGGATAGGGGAATCGCACCGAAAGCCGCTCTCATGCCCGTTGACTTGTCCTGAATTCCTGAATGGAGAAATACCCCTGGCTCTGTCGAAATCCCCTTTGTGCTGCGCGCGGAGGGTTCGAGTTGCAACAGGAGGAAGGTTTCACCCTTCGATTATACAATTTCACTTTTGATATAGCGAGACCGCCACGGATCGAGCGCCGGTTGTTCATGCTTTATATGTGACAACCTGGAGGACCGCGAGTCAGTTTATTACGGACAGGAAAGGCGTTAGGATATCTCTCTTGTTGTGATCTCCGTCGACCAAGTTGATACGAAAGGTTAACTTGTTGATAAGTCACTAGCAAACAGTGCAGAACTTGTACTTCGATTTTTGTATCGGAACCTTAGAACTCCTCGATAGTACAAGAAGAAAAAAGAAGAAATGGCAGTTCCTTTCTACATTCCTGACCAGAATAAGCTGAGAGGACAGCAGCAGAAGAAATCCAAGGGGACAACGAACATCAACATCCCGGTGGACCAAAATCTCGCCCAAAGCAGCTACTGCTGGGAGCTGATTGTGAGGGCCTTCTGCGATGCCTTGAAACAGTACTACCTGCAGAGCATCTCCTCGAGCAGTGGATTTATCCGGATATCCTTCGAGTACAAGCCTAGCGAGAAACTCAAGAAGACGACGTAAATCCCAAGGATGTGCAACATCCCTCCGACGAAGCTCCATCAAAGTGTTTTGTGATCTCTTCAGCAAAGTGGTGGCCAAGCACCTTCAGCGGCATCGTGTACATAGGGCTTAAGTGTTTTTCTAATCTACCGCGTAGTCTAAGAAGCTGTTTTTCTCTAATATAAGTGTAAATGCGTGTCTCCTCATCCCTAGCGATTTCTGTTGACAGAAGATTAAGATTTTCGAATTTGGCAAGCTCAATCACACGGCGGATGTCCAGCGAGTAATTATCGACCAGTTCTGGACGTCTTTTGCAGTGTTCGCAGCAGAACTCCTTTTGTGATAATCCTATTGTAATTCGTAACCCAGTTTAACGTGTAACTTAGAGTAGAGTTTCGTAATCGTCGTCGTGTTCTTCTGGTACTAGAGGTTTCGCTGTAGCACTCTGTTTTGTTTTGTATTTTTCTACAAATCAAATTTCATTGTACAACTAAACATACATCGATTTCAATAAAACAATCTATTCAATCGAAGCGCAGTGTTTTCGTTAGAAATCCAACATTTTTCGTTCCTTCTTAAGATTTGTTTTCTATTTCTAATATTTATTTTTAATATTACCGCTTTTAGTTTTCCAACACTATTTTTTCATTTGTGTGTTGATTAAAGAAGTTATGAAGAATTAAAATAAAATTCAACTTCGTTTTTTCTGTTTGAATTTTCCGCGGGAAAATACATAAAATTTTTTTTGTATGCCAACAGTTTTCTAAGTATATCTTTAACGAATTTTTAGTACTACATACCAACATTATTAAATGTTTTAAATTTCAACAATTTGCGTTTTATTTCCTTTATTATAAAAGAAAAATTAGTAACAGCAAAATGAATTCGTTAGTAGTAATCCAAAAATGTAGTGTTCCCTTTTGTTTCACTTTAATTTTAGAAAATATTTATTAAAAGTTTAATGGAAGTATTTTATTTTTAATAACATGTCACTATTATTTATGAAATGTACATAAGTGTTTTTAATAATAAACGAGTTTTTTGCCGATTGATTTTATTCAATAAATCAAGTATTTTAATATTTTATAGGTGTACTTTTCTATTGATTGCACACGCATACGAGATAAAATAACCTGCCATTCCGATATTTTGATAAATTGTGGAATTTTTGTGTACTTTACGCTAGAATGTTCTCAACATGAATGATTGCACTTTGTTATTTATTTTATTCACTTATTTGAAAACCTGGATCTATAACTTTAATGCAGAATTGTAGTATTTTAAGACATCTAAAAGAAAGCGTAGACTTAACTTTTCATTTATGCATATTTTTCTGATGATTCCGAAAATAATCGGAAGTAATGCTTTCGTCTACATTTTTAGGACAAATAAAAATCAAGCATGAAATTTGCTTATTTTCAATCAAAAGAAAAGTTTGCAACGATATTGAAAAATAAAATATAAATTGAAAGAAAGTAATTTTGACTGATGAGCACAAACTATTCTTTTTTAAGAAGTATTAAGTCCAATTTTAACAAAGCTGGACTTAGAATAAATTTTATTTTTAAATTCAAAGTGTGAGCGCAGAGCGTTCGTAGAGCGAGCAGGGCTAAGAGATACGTCTTAAGTCTTAGTACCAACATTCAACATTCTTCTCGTATATGTTCACAAAAAAATATGAAAAAGAAACTTTATTAAACGGAGAGGATTGCATAGAAGAATTTCTTGATCAGGACAGTTCAGGGAATCGATTTGCTATTGTGCTGCCTGCTTGCTTTGGCTCTGCGAAAAGAGTTAGTGTTGCGGGCGAGCATTGCAATATTTTGCAAAGTAATTGACTTTTAGCTTTTACTATAAATTCCAAGGAATTATTTCGTAACGTTCCACTATTATTAACACATCTTCATTATTATTTACGAATTTTGAGAGGAAATAGTTACGTACGTCCTCAAGAAATGCTTTCCTTTATATTTTTCTCCTTTGCGATTATGAGTTTTTGTGCAAAATTAGTGGCTCCCAAAATGCACTCTGTTGAAAAATGCAGAGAATATTCTTTTAAAAGATTTCCTTATACCTTTTATAGTTTAAAATCTTTCATTTATAATTCAATGCATCGCACTATAGCCTAGAATACAAGGTCTCATTTGAGTTGATAGTTTGGATTTATTCCGTTTTAGAAACTTACATTTTTGTATTTATTTTTATATACCATCAACACTAATTACTTTGGAATTCTTTGATGTCTTTTTGAATTCTTTGATGTCTTTTGATTAGCACGTTTAGGTTAAATCGCAAAATATAAAAAAATTAATCTGTAATTACGGGAATAAAGTCAACATAAATTAGAGCCATTTTGGTCATTCAAATGGTACTTAGATGTATGGATATTTTCTGAATTAAACCTACTTAAAAAAATTAAAATGTGAAATCAGAGCTGACCAAGAAATTCTTATTCACCACTTGTAAATTACAGAATTAGCTATTTTTATGGAAAGTATGTTTTGAATGCGTGACAGAAAAGACGCGCTAATCGCAACAAACATGTTCTTCCGCTTGTAGATGTGCAGTGCAACATGACTCTGGAGCTATGGATTTATGAGGAAGTGAAAAGTGGTGAGATCCATTCAAAGTGTGCAACGTGAAAATGTAGATCGTGTGTGTTGCTGGAAATTTGATCCCGTGAGATATGTTTTCACAAAACTATGGACGTAGGTTGCTCAGTAAGATTATCAATATATGCTCACTTTTAAGTCATATTCTTATAATTTACGGTATTATGAACATTTTTTATATTTCTAGAAAGCCAATTTCATAAATATCCTTAAAAAATTAACTATTGAAAATCAAAAGCTTAAAGGCCGTATTCATAGAAGTGACTTAAGATTTAACTTGACTTTTGTTCGAAAAACCGTTTTCATCAAAAACCCTAAGCCGTGTTTTTCGGTGTCTTTCGAAATGCGATTGTTATGGTAGAATTTGACAAAGACCAAGAGTAAAGATTAAGTGTGGCGTTAATTACGTAGAACAAGAGAGGACCGATGCAGGGCTAGGTCGGTTCGGTGAATACAGCCCTAAAAGGCAAAAGCACTATGAACTTTATTTGAAATTTAATCTATATGTAAAATTTTATTTTGGAGTACTATTTAGGAATTAAGACCATCATCGTACGATAGAAATCAGAATTCGACCTTAATTACACGCATAGCTTAATTCGAGCTAAAGCAGTAAGGGGCCTGAAAGCGATCCGAGTGATTGACAAATTTTTATCTGATGAAATCCCATTTAAGGTCCATTTGCATACTCAAACCCTCATCGGATACTCGGCGACACTTTGGTGAAAAGTTGAAAGCGTTCACCCACAGGTCCGATGGGATCTCCTGGCGGAAGTGACGCGGGCGCAAGGCGTCCTCCTTGATGGATGCGGCCGAGCTAGAAAGGATTGTCCTCGTCATCGGCGACTTTCGTAAACGAAGGCAAAGGCCATTCGCATCTGATATGATTAATTGATGACGTTGCTCGCGACACGTGACGGGACCCGCATACTCGTCTTAATGAACAACGAAACGCGCTTGGAAGTATCGTCGTGAAAAATTACCATTTCGTCCAATTTATGATTCCGCGGAACGTGACGACGCCGCGTCGTTGGTTTGTAGTGCTCTGGACAGTTGGCAGTCTACATCTACAAGACTTTAATTAAAGCGCCTGGGCAAGGACTAAGGAGTTCCGCTTCCACCTAGATATAGATTCAGTCTGCCTCCATTAAGGCCAATTAGATTATTACAGAATCTCGTCATGCATTCGAAAAGTCAAGGGTTCCGAGGCTTCCTAGGGGCTGCAAAGGGTAAATGTACTTCTTCACCTTCGCTGCACTCGAAGGGATGAAAGTTATTCGATATGCGGTCGCCAGTTTCATTTGAATTGCTTTAATCACGACCCATCTTCTAATTCCAATATTATCCCGCGTAAAATGCTACTCAATCTCAAGAGGGAGTGGCAGCAAAGCGCGGTGCAATCAAACAAATTTGATTAAATCCGAGGATAATATTTTAGATTTCGACTGCCAACGCCACTTTAAAATTTTTCCGCTCGAGCAGCTTCTTCACGGGGCTCGCAGTGAAAAATTTAGGGTTGGCGATTTTGACTAAAAACTTTTATCGCATTCAATTAAGGATTCGGTATCAGACACTTGACAACTCCTCGCATATGTCCTTAAAAATAATGTTGATGCGCTAAAGTGACTTCGACAACGCAATTGCGGCAGCATATGGGACCCCAAAAAGGGAATTGGGGTTGAGGTCCCGGCCCGGGGATGCTCGCACGTGGTTGGACGCTTTTTAAGGGACCAGATCAAATGACAGTCGGAGTAGCATTCGTTCCCTTCCCGTTTTTTAGAATCACATCACTTGCTGATTTGACAGCCACTTAGTGCAATTTATTTGACCGCATTGTGCCGGTCCTTTCATTACAGATGTAAACCGATACCCATCGTCATGGTGAACCTGAGCTACGGACGGCTACACGATCTAATGGTTTATTAATGTGTGACATAATTTCCGATATACCCTGCTTGGCAACGTCATGTAGTATCATTTTCCCTTCATTCTAATTGGAATATGATTACAGAGGACACATTTTTTGTTTAGATTTCTAATTAATTGAGGTTTAGGAGATCTATTGATGAGTTCACGGACTGTAATTGCCGTAAAGTGTAATTACATGTGCTTCATGAAATATGGTATGCATTATCATATCGTATGTTTTGCAAAATAATGGTTAAGAACAGAGTCATACGTAGAAAGACTTTTCAAAATTCAATGGATGACTAAATTTAAATTTAGGTTTTTTTTAATGTCTAGTGAAATATAAAACACAAATTTTAGAGTACGTTGTGAATATCCATGTTGGAATGGATGAATGAGTGTGGATCCAATGATATCCGTAATAAAGTAGTTAAGAGATTGTCAAACGAACCCATGCTTTGTCCCGATATTTAGCAAGAACTCTAATTAAAAACAAATCGATATTACATTTCGTTATCGAATTTCATTTAACACATTGGAAAATTGAGTGCATATCATTTCAATTATAATTCATAGTAATCAGGAAAATGTTTTAAAAACTCCTAAAGTGCGTTTATATTGCATTACTTTGTTCTTATAAAGCAGATTTATAGTTTAATTAAAATTTTATTTGAAATAAGAGGGACATTAGATATATGAGCCCTTTTGTGATTTCAATTAAATTAATTAATTAAATCAATTAGTTGGTTGAAGCTTTAGTAAGTTTAACATCATAATAAGTGATATTTTACAGCACCTCATTAATAAACTTTCAATTGTTAGATACAAAATGTGAAGAATAGCAAGTTAAGGTAAGTAAAAAGTGTTTCAATAAAAGGACAATTATTACGTTACCTGCAAAAAAGAAATTCATATTTATCTATAAATAAGTGTTGTTGATTTATTTATAAATAAGTATGATAAGTATTTATCAGCGTTATTTCAAAAGTAACATTTTATATTGTTTGTTGATATTTTCCAAAATAAATATTTTCCGTTTATTTTATTACAATTTCTTTACAAATTAAAGTTTGCTTATATTTATTTCGCGCAAAAATGTCTCCAATTTTATAAGTATGACGTAAATATGTACATACGTCCAATCAAGGCTGGATTTATAAATAATTTTATAATTTTTAATGTCTCGAATAACCAAACATTCGCCCGCGGTTGCCTTTCGCCTTCATTAAAGTCAATATTTTGATTCTGCTCCTATATCTTTATTTACGATTCTTAAAAGTATTGCGAATTAAAAATGCTATTGCATTCAGATTTTGTAATTGAAGAATTGGAATCAGCGTCGTATCTTTGATGGGCGTTTTTTTTTTAATCTATAAACACCACGGCCTTGTATCCAATATAAAAATGAACACCTTCATTGGTATTACGCTGGTAGTGGTTACTTTAATCTTGATTGCCTTCTCAAACATCGCAAATATTTTGTTCGTCTAGAAAATTTACCCCTATGAGCCTGTTAAAGTAATTCTGTTTAAGGATTATCTAATTCCTCTAGAAGATAAAAAGAAGAAGGACATGATTGAATACACGAAAGTCATTTTGAATCCTATTTTAATCATTCCTAATTTTAAAAGTCTGCGTAAAATTCGAGTTACTGGAAAAATAATTCATTAAAGCATATATCAAAATAGTACCTATTTTTTTGCATATAATTTTCAACTACCGCAGAAAAATATTTAAAAAAATTTTAATACCTTTTAGGATTTATGCACGTACATAAAACACGTATGCATATAAAAACCACAAGGGCACGTAAGAAAACTATCCATCCCGCCTGTAATTTTAGTGTGAATTACTAATCAGTAATTGAGAAATAGAAAATTATTAATTCACTTGCTTCTATATAATTTTACTAATACAGGGGCTGTACTTAAAGACGGGAAGTGTTTGGCGCACTATACGTGTACACTGTGACTTCGAGTATTTAAAATAAAAAAAAAATAAAGAACAGTGGACCAAACTCGTAGAATCTTCAGAAGAGGCCTCAGACAACTTTAAATTTTAAGTTTGTTGGTTACATAGGGAATTTTAACGAATATTGCTACTTAATTTCCTGCTTTCCGTCTTGCGTATTTTAATTGAACGCATTTCTCCCTGCACCTTTGATTTTTTCTCATTTCCGCTAGAAATCAATTTAATCACAGTGCGAAACGAATTCGATTTTCGTGGACCGAACGCTCGTAGATTGATGTTTCGAATCAAAGGAATCATTAAATGGCCGCGATCCTTATGCATGACAATGTCCCGAAGGCTGTTGGTGCCAAAGCCGACCCTTGATATGTTTCTGGTTCTGGTCCCAAATAATTAATGAGTTCGCCGCAGCGAGGGAGGCTGGCGCATTTAAAGTGCCTACGTGTAATGCGTCATATGTCGGAAGCGGCATGGCAGCCACGCGCCCCAATTTTAAATACCCGGCGAAGCCGCCTGGGTCTTGGATTCCAGATCTCAGTCCTGGCTGACGAGCCTGAGACCGCGGGAATTGTTGAATTTTGGTGCCGGCAAATGAAATCATCAATCAACTTGGGATAGATAAAGAGAGGTTGTGATTAGCGGAAATGTCTCAAGCTGGTGCGGCACAAGACCCGGTTTATCCCAACCGATCACGAACGGTTTCGGTGACACCTATCCTTCTTGCTGGCGAAGTTAAGGACCCCTAATGAAATGCCAACGAGCCGTGCAGCCTGGAGAGGTAATCAATTTATCAAACAACTCGAATCTTCTTCCACTTCGGCGGTCAATGCATCATCCCTCATCGGAAATTTAATTTGCCCCCGAATCCCGAATGTCGGTAGACAAAACACTCTTCTGCAATTAGCTTATTGCGATTTTTCTACTTGGCTTGTTTTTTCAGCCCAAGGGTGAGCCACGGGCTTAATAGAGCGTCTCCTTCAGGAAAATGTCATTTCGGCTTCTTGGCCCCACCCACATTCACCTTGACGATGTTGTTACCCTCTATAAGGGGACTTTTCTTAAAGAATCTTATTCGGATTATTTAAGTTCAATCTAACGTAACCTGTTCAGAAGATGTTCTTAAGTTCTTTCAGATACTTTTGAAATATTTCACAGCAATTATAAAATTCAGCGAAATATTATATAATAAATTTATTCCTATAGTTTTTTTTTCCAAATGGAGCTTCTTTGATTACAAGTCTTATGAAAATTATTAGAAGAATTTTGAAGAATTTCCCGTCCTGGTTAATGCTTGGAGCACCCGAGTAACCCTAACTGCTTGTTACATTTGCAATAACTCCGTCTATTTCGGCACGTAATAAAACTCGCCGGCTTAAACAAAAGCATTAGTCAAACACGCATGAATTTTACCTTTTTTTTTAAATGTAAGGTAAATGATATGCCAGACCAGCTTGGAATAAAAAGTAATGGAAGTTCTGACTTGTAAATCTTCTAATTTTCGACATCTTTAGGGTTTCGTATATCTGAAAGGTGAAACCCTTCCGGGATTATTCACTCTGTCTGTTTGCCGTTGCCTGTATTAAGCTAAAATATGACATAGTGCTAAGTTTACTACACACATATACTCCAATAGTAGAATATTTAAAAGACCAGCACTTTTTTCTGTTTCTAAAAGTTGCTAAGCATTTTGAAAAAAATAGTGGAGTGTTTGTGCGTGTAAACTTCCAAGAAGAACTGTACTGACTTAAAATTATCTTCAACGAGTAGAGAATTTACTTCTTCCACACAAAAAGTATAGACTGATGCTTATATTTCATCTTACAAACAGAATCCACAACAAGGAGTAGGTTGATAAACTTAAATCTCCTTTTGTCTGTTTATTTTAAGCTTATAGTCTAAAATTTAAACCTTTTTCTTGTTTCTATTTCTTTTCCATCTTATCAACGTTACTTTAATCAAATAGGGGTTGTATGTTTATCAATACATACAAATATCATGGGTATTGATTTAAAGTGTCTTCACTTTGTTCTTGCTTAAGTGACTTTCTAATTTAATATTGGCAATATTAATTTTTTCAAAATAGTTCAAAGAATAGGTTACAACGAAGAGTCGAAATTTGAATACTTACATAGGCTTAAATGTTCACCTCCTTAATATAAACGATAAACGTGAACTGATGTGTTCATTTTAATTTTTTGGTACTACACTTCCATGGGGCTAAAAGGAGTATATAACACACTAAATTTTGATGTCGATGTTTTCAGGTTAGTTAATGTAATAATAAAGTTATTTCCCACTTCCAGGGCCTATATAAAGACATGAATTCAAAGAATCTAGCAGGAACTCTTGTTAAAAATGTATAATAATTTAAAATAATTCGTTAGCATCGAATCCTCGTGTTTCCATACATGAAAAAAATGTACAAGTTTATTTGAGTTTTACTAAGAGTAGTAGTTTTTATATATTGCAGGTCTGATCTCTAGACAATTTGTTTGTTTCTGTATAAGTGATGTGTTCCTAGATGAAATAGCACTGGTCAGTGCTTCAAGCCTAAATATGGACTTAAGTAATACTAAAAAATTGACATTTATGTACGCTTCATTATTGTATTTAGTAGAAGTAGAATACAAAGTATTTGCAGTTCTGTTTTAGTTTTTAGTATATTCTGAATATTTGAAATGATATGATTTATTACTTCATACATTGCACAGATGTTATATCATAGTTATTGAAATCTATGAAACACTGCTTAATTTAAGTGGGCTAATTGGGTTAATTTCTTTGTGTACGGAGAAGCAATCAACAGATAATAAAGTCCTGTCCAATCAACAAATGCCCATATATAACTCGTCTACAAGAAATACATCGACGAGATCCCATTTTAAGTCGAAAGATTAACCACGCCGGTTCCAATAAATATTTAACAGTGGTTCTGCGTCCGAAAGTTTCCTCTGTCAGTGACAAATGGACTCTGCTTTGTTACTTGATCAAATTGATACAAAACGTCTTCATTTGTAGTCACCCCTCCGCCACGGACAGAGAAATTGGAAAAAACGTCTCAAAGCTCAACGACAGCAAATTAATGTCGGCCATTGAATCACATGGGGCCTTATTTACTGCGGACGATTTCCTCTGACGACAGACAGACAGACACGGTCCCCGAACTGTCGACAATTAAATTTTTTCCCGGAATCAAATGCCGCTCAGGGAGGCCCTGTTTTAAAAATAGCAAAACTGTAGTAAATGCATTATCAACGTGACGATTATATTTCAAAACGTGAAATGACACGATGTGTGCACGCCACTCGCCCCGAGCGGCACCAGTCGCCTCTGCTGGCCTTCCACATGGCTCCATGAATAACGACGCCAAATTACATTAATTCCGTCATCAATCTCCTTTCGGGAGATGTCATTTATTTTGTTAACCTCAAGACGTTGCAGATAAGAAAAATGATGTCAACTCATTTGGGAATTCGGCTGGATTTCCTCGATGGATGGGAAGCGTATCTCTTGCGCAGGAATATCGCACGTGGAAAGCTTCAGTTTCATTGGCGGAAAAGTTTTAACAAATTTTCAGGGTTCGAAACTTCTCGTTCAATTTGCATAAATTATGCAAGAGTGTCGTTAACTCGGCAGTGGGTGGGTTTCTAAAGTTTGCGCGAGGAATTAAAACAGGAGGAAAGCCTACATCAGCGTTTTATTATACAAGATAAACTTTGATATAGACCGCAGAAAAATGCTATACTGATAGATATAATAAGCGTATTTAAGCCAGCTACAACAGATATGACATTATAATTATTTTTTAATACCTCTCAATTTAAGAATTGGTTGTTCCTGTTAAATCAAACTTGAAAACTAAATGAAATTTAGTGTCTAGTCTAGGACGTAAAAATTGACAAATTTTGCATAGGAAGCCAAACCAGTGCCAAAAGTCCACGTGTTTTAGAATTTTTGTTGTCTTTTATCACAAATACAAAAGTAAAATTTTATGTTTTTGCTTTAAGAAAAAGTTACGAATTTATTCGTAGATTTATTTATGTATCTCCATGCAAAACTTTTTAATAGATTCATAATTTAGATGAACATCTTTAGCCTAGAAAACAAGTACTTCACAAATTTTGCCTTATAAACTTTTAGAAATCGAACAAGTAGTTTCTAGTAATATTGAAAAATTGCTCTAATTTTGTAAGCTTTGTCCCTTAAGCCCGTCTGAACTTTCGCGACTTTAGACTGACCTGTAGTCTTGTGTATTTGTCAGTTGTTTGTTTTCCTGCTGTATAATAATTAGTGGACAAATTTTGGAGGGAATTTGACTGTAAGGTAATTTAGATAGCTTATTGTTAAGTTAGGTATAGGTTATAGTTTTTTTCTACATTATTGAGTGTACATCACTAGAATTTTGTCTGTTTGAGATGGCTAAACAGAGCATTACGAAAAACGTAACTATTCAATACATTTGAGAAACTAAAGTTCAACATACTTGCTCTTCGATTATGAAATTCGAAGATAGATAATAGAAATCCTTTGTCTAATTTTGTCGATATTAATAATTAATGTTTCGTTTATATTAATACCAAAAATGTTTTGCTTTTCTAACCGTATACCATCACTTACCCGCAGATTATTTAATATTTAGAGGGCGCCCCTTGTATGATAAAAAATTTCCTTGAATCAATGGTTTCTAATATACAAACAGAAAAGTATGAATATATATCAAATTTAAAATAAAGAAAAATATTTCTAAGGGAAATCAGGTAACCATTAAATTCAAGTCAATCATTGTTTGCAGTATAATCCCTGAGCAAGCATTTGAGGCGAGCATGGCCTGCAACCCTTCAGACACAGAAAGGTTACCTTCCGCTAAGAAGGGTAAAATTGAATTTTACGCACATGTGATCATATGTGATTTGGCCAATTTTGACCACATTTTTATTTCACAGCATAAATATGGCAGCAGCAGAATAAAAAGATGAAAGAAATCCCTGGACGAGTGTTAAAAAGGACTTTTATGTTGGAATTCCCTTTTTTCCGACAGGCAACTGACAATGTAAGCCGCCCCGTAAAAGAGGGATGACACAAAAGGACTGCGCTCGCTGGCTGCTGGCTGTAACGCACAGTTGTACCTCGTTATCGAGTTTCTTCGACGGAATGCGATGCTGGCGCAATCCCTTAGGCGTAAAGTCCTCCACACTCCCATAAACCCTTTTTCCAATCTGTATCGGCAGCGTCATCGTCAGTCATGTCCCGGGGTAGTTGGAAAATATGCAACTATAAAAGGACGGGCATGAGACAATGTCAATCAATTTAATCCGCTCAATAACTGCCAGTGCAGGGACGCGGCGTTTATTTGGATTTTCACATAATAAATTAAGGAGGCCATTCACGACCGGAGCTGGCAATGCCATAAAAGTGCCAAAATATCCCATCAAACGCACGGGACTCCGGACTGCTTTTTACGTGAACAAAGTATAGTAGTTCCAATCTACCCCCGAAAGTATAAAAAGCGTATAAGAGTCTAAATAAACCGCCGAAGGGGTGAATATTAAAGCGGCACTCATAAATGCTATCAATCGAAGAAAAGTTTGAATGAGCCATAAAAGCGTCCCGTCCGAAGATAACAAGCGCGCGCAACTCGTCCATAAAGCAGGAGTGGGCTAGGGTAAGTAGAAGCAAGTAATATGGACCCAGCCGTATCTCGAATTTAATTTTTATTCGGAAAAATTGAAGTGCGCACTGCTCCAATAAAAAACTGTTTCAACATAAAAAGTAAATTTTAACGGCTGCTTGCGCTTTTATAGTTGAATTTTGTGGCGCTTCCGTCTGGTAGGGCTGCGGAGGCCCGTATGCAACTGTTACGGCACTCGTCTAAAATATCTGGTTCCCTAGGATCCAATCAAATGACGAATTTTAACATTCTTGCAGTGATACGGAATTATTGTTGTCGTAAAGTGCACTTTATGCCCAGTCCCTTGCTGCTTTATAACTAACTGGTCGTGTCGCAATATCAAATTATCGCATGAGCTCCGCAGACGCGTCTTATGAATCGGCTATTGAAATTTACTCAAAATGAACAAATGTTCATAAACATTTTAAAAAATATTCTTCATATTAACTCTAATTAGCCCACGAAGGATCTGTCCCTCCATGTCTGTAGTTCAAATCATAAGTGTTAAATATTATGAAGTTGTCTAATAGTGAAAGACCTGTACAAATCCATCCAAGAGCATCGGGTTGATTTATGAGTTGTCTAACATTAAAACTTTCATAAAAATTCTTTCAGAAAGAAGAAAGAAAGAAAAGTTAGAAACTCAGTCGAGTTGGAGTAATAGAATAAATCAATTAAATTAAAAATTTTATATAAATTCCTAATAAAAGGCATGTTTACAATTTTCTTTAAATCTCGTTATTCTTTTTTTCTAGTTTGAAATTTAAAAAATTACGTTTTTCGTTGTAGAGCGTGACTTTATCAGGTCTTTTTAGATTTTGAAAAGGTGTGAAGTAATATTTTTATAAAAGTTTTTGTAATTTCAGAATCATGATCTGTTAAGTGTAATTATTATTCCTATATATAAAAAGAGATAAAGTGAGGAAGGTTTAACATCATAGTTAAATAACACGCTTGAAGATCGAAATTTAACTCTTTCTTGATGCTTTCATTAATTCGAAGAATATTTAAGAACTTTGTGTGGGGCGAGCGGCAAAACACCTCCTTCTAAATTTAACAACAATTACTAAATTTAGTCGATCTTAAAAAAGTTATGCTTTAACACAAGTGAAGTTTCCTAATATGGTGGTACTAATATGGTGGTACCCGCCGTCAGTAGCGTGATTTTTTTTGTAGCTCCATCGCAAGAGCGGGGTCAGTTATCACCCCCAACATAAACATGACTAAATTATCAAATGAATGAATGGAATATTTATGGACTGTTTACTTTGATTTAAATTATTCCATTAAATAGCAAATAAAACAATAAGATTATTAGAAACTTTTTTTCATCACCAATGTTTTATTTTAGTTTCAGTTTTCAAAATTCTGCCTCCTTTTACGCAAAGAAATCACAGGTCTTTGATTAAATTGAGTTTCGTCCGAATATTCGCAGAATAAACCAAAAAAATTTGGTGGAGCGCCTCTTGGGCAACTCGTAAATATATTTGTAATCTGGAGCAATGTCTGGACCAGGCTTTTATGTTTGCAAACGTGTGGAAGAATTAATTCTGGTTTTCATTTTCGATAAAAAAAACATGATTAATGCTGCTATAAGTCGTCCTGTTTGATTTCAAGTCTTCAAATAGATTTATTTGCCTAAACAAGCAAATTGTGCTCTTATTTATTACCAGTATCTAACTGTATTTAAATAGGCAGAGTATAGAAACGTAATATAAACTGAACAAAGCACAGAAGATTAGTGGCGAGTTCCATAAATACTTACTTACATGCCATAACTTATTCAGCAGCTGTCCACAATGCCCGTTTTAATGTTTTGTCTTGTTGCTAATGTTTTCTAGTTAAATGAGGAAAACTGATTTAATTCAATTTGCGGTCGTACGTGGAGAACGGCTGTGCCAAGTGGACAGTTGTGTCATCGAACCACGTAAATATATAAAGCACGTTAGGATGAGCAAACATTATTAAAACGCAAATCAGATACAGAGATAACAGTTGTCCATTATCCTAATCAGATTATGATAATGAACAGTGATGATTCAGGAACAGAGACTACAGTGGACCAGTCAAACGGGCCAGTGCCTGAAGAGCGAATAATTGGCTGCATTTGGACTAGACGTGGTTAGCTAAACTATTTAATGGGACATGGGACACCGCAGTAGAAACTAATCAGTTAAAGTGAATTATTTTTAAATCCAGAAGTTCTACTTTAACTTTTTGTACTCTGATTTATTTTATGATTTATTTTTAATTTAGGGTTTGATATTTTTTAGGAAAACATTTGCAACGGAAATAGGTTCTCGCAACTAATCCGTTCTCCAGACTAAAATTTGCGGTCGCACAGGACGCTCTCGAGTGTGAAATAATTTCCATTTGTATTCATGTGAATTGTCCACAATACTCATCAAAACTTTTCGGATTCGACACAGGCCATTTAAATATCCTCTGGGTATTTGCCCGGACGAGAGTTCCCATTTTAACCCCGACCTTTTGTCTGGTGGTTAACTTGAGGCCATTAAAAGGTTCCTCCGCAAATATTTGCCTGCGGTCGGTTTCGATAGATCGAAGATTCGGTTCGGACGCCCTTGATTTGCAGCTCATGTGAAAATAATATCGAATTCAGAAGTCACGTGCCCGAGCTAAGTGTTATCAGGCATACGTAATTTGAGGTTTTTACATAGTTAGACCATAAATTAGAAGAGGCTCCGATTCGGGTTCAATCGAGGCCATGGCGGGGGACTGGGATCAATCCGACTAATCTATTCATCACATAATGAGGGGAATGCGTCGATTGACTTGTTTTAATTGATTCGGACATTACGCGTCTCGATTGTGATGCAGTCCCTTTGGCTTTCTGTCGCGCTGGTGCATGCGACCATTGATAGACGGTCAAGCCAAATCTAATTTGACGCCACCGAGCCGGGATGTGTAGTGGCGCCGAAATCTATCTCTCATTAGATGCACTTCGGGACTAACTACATTACTCCTGGTCCTAGTTCTGGTCGCAGTTGCAGCCTCTGGAGCCTCTGGTCATGGCTCGATTGGTCAACTGCAGTCAAGGCTATTTGTAATCTGATGCCAAAGCAATTTGTCTCCTGATTGAGAATTATGATCAAACACTTTGCCTCACATCGGCAGAGGCGCCCAATTAATTGGTGCGGTTCTTAATTATTAATACGTCGTCTATTCAAAGGTGTCGCCAAATCAATCAAATCAGGTTTTGAACGGGAACTGTCTGTCTTGATGAAAAGCAGCACATATACTTGTAGGAAGGTACTAAGTAGTAATCCGGTTCAGATTAGTCGTAGATATGGCCCTACAGTGAGACATTTAAGTTTTTCATTTGTTTCATTTTACCTTTATCCATGGAAATATCTATAAATAATTATTCCTAACTTCAACTTAACTTTAACAAGCCAAAGATCGTTCCATCAACCAATGACGTTAAATGTGCTTTCGTAAATTTTTAAGTAGATTTTTATTAATTATTGCACCATTCAATTTACCACATTACTAAAATAGGCACTGTGTGTCTAAGAATTATATTTAAAATGAGGCCAAAATCGTCGCTTGCTTTTAAATGAATATTTCAGAACCGTAGAATGAGTTTTGATTGGACTTCCGCTAATAACTCTTACCCTAATGTGGACGTATAAGCACATGCATGTAGCATCAAATCGTATTTGTTTGTTATTTCGTTTAAATCTTTAATACTCACATTTTAATAGAATTCTAAGATTGCATTAAAATTCTAAGATTGTATTGCATAATCTCGTATTTTGGCCCCAATGCACTTTTTAAATTACTTTTTAAGTTGCTTATAATTTACGATATCGACACAAAAAGGAACGCAACATGATTTAATAAGATATTGAAAATCTTTTTAAAATTTAAGTAAACTCAATTTTTCATCCTCATATATGAATTAAGACTTAAGTTGAAGAACTTATTTAGTGTCGTCTTAGTGTAATTCCAAATTTGCAAAAAGTTCCGTCATTCCGGATCGATATAAGCATCATAACTCTTTAGTGAAAATAGCCAGGTTTTGGGTTTTTCATAGAAAATATCATTTGCTTATTTGAATTTACTTTTTAATTTAGTTTTGAGATAAGGGAAAAGAACTTACTTAAAAATATTTCTTGTAGCCTAATTTCAAGTAGTGCAAACATTTGTTAGTGCCTATTTTAAAAATTTGTTTGCTTATACCTATTTTATAAATATTATTTTATTTTTAAGTATAAAAGGGCAAAATTTTAATACCTGCAATTTTTTTAGTTGTTTTGTATGGCACGAAGTTATTTTTTTCTGACCGTTCAAGCTGTGATTTCTGAATTGGAGAATCGTTTAAAAATCTTTTGCAGATGACGGTGTTGCCGGATCAGCTAGTGATATGGACTACTTTCATGTCTATAGTCTGAGTATTGATTTAACGAAAAGTCTATTCTCGTCCTTATTCTAAAATTTTTAAGTGAAATATTCGAACTATCGCTTTTTACTTCAGTAAAATGATCTGCAATGAGCTGTGATTAAGTGTATATTTACACAGAACTTTTAATCTTAAAATAAATATAGTTTTAATTGTCAACGGGAGTCTTACCAAAAACATTTTTTTAATAAAAGTTTTACATTGTGATTATAATAACGTGTTTCCACATTTTTGAAGGAAATATTTATATCGAAAATTTAAGCAGGTACTATAATTGATCGTCCCTTGAATTTTCTAGGGCGAAGAAATTTTATTTTGTTGCAACATAAAATTGCAACTAAAATTGCAAAGAACAATATTTGCTAAAAGTCGGAGCAGCCTATCCAGCCTGCATGTTCTTTAATAGACTTTTGTATGCCCATCACACTTACCGTGTTTGTTCCCTGCATGGAGCAGAGCCTCATAAATTATTACCTCCTTGTTTTAATGAAGGACTCAACCCTTTCAGTCACAATGGAGATATCCACCTCAAACTTTTCAATTTATGGTGGACTAACCCCCAGAGACCTAGAAGTGCCCAGTCGGGTAGCCTCGTACGAATCTCGATCTCGACACCTCTTACAGCGACAACGAGGCCTTAATTGAATTTTAAATTATTTTATGTCACTCACATGTTTGAGCGCAGGACGGACAATGACGGACTTTAAATCGCCACATTAGGCGAGGACAATGCCGCTCTGCCGGACTAATAGTGCGCATTATTCAAAGGATTAACGCCGAGGCGGTGCCAAGTACTCGGAATTGATTGCTTATTTAGGCGAGGCGTAATCGCTATCGTTACAAGCATCTCGGGCGATCCACCTCCGACCGCATTGTCTTTACCTAATTAAAGTTATTAATATCTAGAGGTAAGGGTGCTCCTTCGCTACTGCTTTTGTTCGGGAAGACGAATCGCCGGCAACAAATCCCGGCCGGGATTCGAAGCGGTCCCGGCGCCGGGGCTGCCAGACAATGAGAAATAATTGGACACATGAGTGGTCATTTGGCCCTCATTTCATTAAAGTAAAAGCCGGCCGATGCGTAACCATACACCCGGAAGGGGCAACGGGCGGATATGAGCCGGCAGAAGACAACAATTGGTGTGGGATTAATCACTCGAAGATGGGTTTTAGGTCCACGGGAAGATAAGCTCGGCTCTTGAGAGCGATAAGGACATGCACGCCATGTCCCATTATGAAAAATTGACAGGCATTTAGGGTGGTTGCCTTTGATGAAGTGGAATGAAGTGACACGCTTGATCTTCCATTGTGTCCGAGCGAAGTTTATTGCTCCTAACGATTGTTGCCAAACATAGGTACCTATTGTTCAGATGAGCCTGCGGAAGGGAAAAGGCAAAAAGGAGCATACAGGCGTTTTTCGCGTTTTGTAACATATTTTTAGTTTGTATCATTTTTGTAACCTTTTTAAGCCATGCATTATTTGTATCTCGCAGACCTAGGTCCTATATCTACTAGAGTACAAATACTAAAATAACGCCTATCTATTATACTTAAAACTAATCATAAAATGAGGAGTTTCATATACGACTAATTTAATTGCGTATTTTGTGTACAGAAAAATATTACATAATATGTTTAAAAATTTAATGGTTTCCCGGAGTGACCCACAAATTTTCCATTTAGTATAATTACAATAATAATAAACCTTTTTGACGAAATATGAAATAAGCTTAGAAGACCTAGGAGTCCAATAATAAACATGGGATTATTTGTTTTCATCTCGGCTGACTCTCAGTGCGCCACAGAAATTTAGCCCTGGAGCAGAATCTTCAGATGGTGTACTTAGCTATAATTGAGCATACCCTGGACATTTATCATTATTGTAGTGTATCACGATATTTAAGTACAGGTTACCTGTAACATGTAATTCAAAAAAAAGAAAGTATGTGTTAAATATAAAGTTTACATGAGATGAATTTTAGGAAATATAAATATAAAATATTAGGAAATATGGCCTTGTCACCAAGTTTTTTTTTCCAAATTTTATAAAAAACATTTATTAATTGTGAAAGATAAAGACCAACATGATATACATTAAAAAATTGAGTAGTAATTCTAAAAAACGTTCGTGGAACATTACAATTTGATTAATCACTTTGATAGATCTGAATATAAAACGATTAGCAATGAATTTTAGAAAATATTTTTAAATTGATGATAAATGCAATTTTCGGAAAGACAGTGGAAAATGTTCGGAAGCGAACATATGTGAAATTATTATCAAAGTGGCGCGACTGATATAGAGCTAGAATGTGCTTATCTAAACCATATTACAATAGCCATAAATTAACATTCATTATAATAGCTTTAATAATTATGAGATAATTATATGATAATCAACAAAATCAATTTAACCCTTTTATAAAATGTATTTTATAATTGAATTATAATGTTATTTATTTCAGATTACAGAATTTATTGGTTAGATTTTGAGTTATCAATTTGGCCCTTATTTCCTAATGCAAACAGCCATAGGAAGTGCCTTTGTTTGCATTTATATTTCTTCAAAAAACATGTTAAATAATGTGGAATGAAGACACATTTTTTTAAGATGTAAATATTATTTTTTTCATTTTTTTCAATCTCCGGAAATGCTCTTTACTGCCGTGTAAAAAATGTCCTATCACGATGAATAAATGTTACAGCAGAGAAGAATGTATTCGATTAAAGACATCACAAGTCCAAGTAGGTATAACGTACCTTTGCTGTCACATAATTCTTCACCCATTCATTACATTACGACTTTGTCGAAATGCCAGCCAACAAAAATTTGTTTTTCATTTCCTTATTCTTTGATGTGGTGCTTTTGCCAAACCATTTCTGAATCGTGGATTTCCATAAATCTGGAATGAATAATTTCCATAAAGGTACACTGGTGGTGAGTAAACAATGAGATTGCCTCTTAAGGAAAAATCTCTGGCTCACAGAGATTTGTGGAAAGTGAATCAAAGAGTCGTCCTCCTTCCAAGTACGCAGTTTTCTTTCATCAGTTGTTCCGCTCTAATGAAAAATACCGAGCGTTGTTAATGTAAGACCTTAGACTGCGCCTTCGCCGCCAAGGCGTCCATTGTGAACGGCACAATCATGCGAGTGGGATAGTATACAATACATAGTATACATTAGGCATTACCTTTGACATTGCGGCGATACCCTTTGATCTCCGAATCGGGAGGCCCCGCGCGCTCGAGAACTCCGTGAGTTGTTATTTTCATGGTCGAGTACGGGAAAGGACCCGCCGGATTCGCTTTCATAAAATCGCGACTAATCACCGCTGAAGTCGTCTCATCCCCTGTGGATTGGATTTATGCGCGTTGGCACCCACCGCGACGGAAGCCGTCGACGGAGCGCCAGGCAGGCGAGGCCCAGGCGTTGCATGCGCTAGTCCTTCGAGCGAAGCCAGGAGCAGTCTGTTTTAAGTTGACAAATTGCCTTTATGTCTGGTGACATTGCGAAAGTCATATCCTTGGCTCCTTTGACCTAGGTCACCGGCCGGCTTGTCCTTTTACAGGTAAAGCCAAGTGTAAATATTTAATGACTTCACTGGGCAGCCACTCGAGCCGCGCACCACCGCAGCCGCAGGACTGAAAGCGTTTCCTTCCTTTTCCTTTAACACTTGCCACAGTATCATTAGTGCGGTTTCATGACCATTTCCATAAATTATTTCGAAGCATGACTTATTGTTTCCAAACACTTTTTAGCTCTATTTGCCGAGACAGGTAATGACTTACCTGGCAGCGGTACTATAAATTTCTTTAAAATTACTGGCTGTGCCTCCGCGCGGATAATGCAGTCCTTACTGGAATTTCAATTACTTAAATGACTCGAGCGTCCTCTGGCGTGCGGATTAGAGCGACCATGATTGCAGATAATGAACCCGATGGATGGACACCCGGTTTAATAGGACTCCGCCCGCAAAAAAGAGCTAACGATCCCATAAAACGAATGTCCTGAAAGCTTTCACCGTTTTATCGCTTTTTATGAAATCCTCAATCGGAGCACTGGTGCACGTCCAGAAAAACTAATGGCACTTTTGGGAGTTGTGGGTGATTCGATTGGGAAGCACATGAAAGCATATTCAGGAATTACCGCAGGCTGAAACGTAACTCGAAAAATTCCAGAAATTGGGTTTGTTCCTTTTTTACAACTTAAAAACTAGGTTCATAAATTATATCAAAATCAGTTAAAACTCTATGCAGGAGCTGCATGAACTACAACTTGGGTCTTATCCTCTTGTAAATTATTACGCCGAGGGCTCAGAGCGGTCTTGTACCAATCTTAAGGAAACTACACAGTGAAACGCCATAAGTAAGGACTTATTTAAAACATCAGAACCACATTTTATGACTTTACAATTAAATAAAACCTAAGTTTAAAGAAGCTACGAACGTGCCATTGACCACGTATTGTATTTACGATTCCTATGCTTGTGGTGCTCATATGCAATTTATTGTATCATCTGCACATTCAAGAGGTATGGACATTTTTTTATGTCATTTATATCACAACAGACCCATTTACACTTACCCCGAACAAAAGGCGAAAGAGAGTTCTGTAAAGTTTTGATTCTTTTCCTTAAAGTCCATTAATAAATTAAAGAAAGAGTCATTTCCGATGATTATTTCAATTCCGGTATCCTATCATGTCACATAAAGCTATATTTAATAAATTTGTTATCGTTGTAAAACGCAAAGGATTCGCACGGGTCCACTAGTCCACAAAAATAAAATAAAGAAAGAACGTTTGTTTGAACATGTGGATGGTTGTAAAAGGGAATTTCCGAAAATATTGGACCAATTTTGAAAATTATTCTACCATTGGAAAGGTAATTTAATGCTGTATTCTTAATTTATAAATTTATAAATGTTTTGTGCAATATTTAGATAAAGGAAATTGCTTCCCGGGAAAATGCATACTGCATAAAATTTTTTTCTGTGCACGAATAAAAGAACTACTGGACGAATTTCATTCATTACAAATTTCTAGGGATGATGCAAAGTGTACATTTCTGTCTGGTTTGCAATTAGTACAAATGCGTAAATTCACTAATTAAATTCGCGCCTGCCATTAAGCATTTGGTGGCGCAACAAACAGTTGCAGGCCCCAAAACGCAATAAGTGGAAAAAGCCGGTTTCTAGAAAACCGCGGAAAACCTCTTTAAAGGAATAAATTCATAAGAAAAAAAAAAGCGTATTTAGATAAGTAGTTTTTTAAATTGAATTTTTTAAAATCTATAGCAATTGCGACTCTCATATTTAGCGAAGTATGTCACATGTTCAGGTTAAAATGCAGCGTAAAAACTGGACATGTGCAGTTCGATGTACGTTGCCGACTCAAATGCAGCGGAAATGGATAAAAGTCGATGAGTTACTACTCGAATATTTTTTCTGTCTCGTTAGTTATTGGATCATCAAACTGGTTAGATGACTAGAACCGCCACGATTTACGGATCAAGGTTCAATTAAACTGAAAAATGGAATGTGCATTCGCACATTCGAATCCCATGGAAGTACTAAGTATTCCTTCCCTATTTTTTATAGCTTTGAAATACTTTTTTCCTCCTATTTACGATCCCATGGAAGTATTTCTTTGACCGGCAATCTTATTATAAACCTATTCCAGGCTATTTTGATTCTTTTTTTTCAGAATTATTAACTCTATACAGTTATTCACATTTTTAACATTTTAAATTTAAACAAATTATATTATAATACTAAAAGCCCCTGCGGAGGGATTACTGAAGGTCTTCTAAAAAGTTGTTCTTCTCGATTTGTTTTTATTTGGAGTGTTGAATTGGTCTTTCTTTAATGCTATTTTTCACTCTTAAACAATTTCATTGTATTGAAATAAAAACAAATAAGCATTTAGTAAGTAGTTAATACATTTGAGGAAAATTACAGAACAGAAACTGCGTTCTCGAAAAATATGCGATAAACTGCTAAGAGAAAGGTTTCTACAGAAATATTAAATATACCATTTAGTAAGCATTTCCAAGTGAATAAATCGCGGCCCAAGTCTAGTCCAATTTAAATGAAAGTTCTTCCAAGTATTTCGGAGTCGAGTACAAATTGTGATTTATTTTCCTCCACTATATTTTCATAAACCTATCCATATGTGTTCATTTCACGTAGTACTTTACATTAAAGCCTATCTAATACGCATTCTTTTTAGCATTAATTATATTTCTAATAACAAAAATATCGTGTGGACATTTTTGGAGTTATTCATTTACATGTAGGTTTGGACGTTATTTGACAATATATCCTTTTTAACCCTTTCAGTCCTATGAACCCATATTTGAGCTCTGGAAAAAAGTTCACTATTGCATATGAACTCATATATGCGTTTCACGCATGTACAACAACAAAAGTGTTAATAGTGAAAAGGTAACATCTGAACAATTCCACCTAACTCTCATAAAAGATATATTACAAAAATATCCTCCATACAGAACAGAGGCTGGAATAGGGAAAGTTCAGATGGTCTCTCACCTCGACTAATTCATTGAGCGGCATTTCCCTTCGTCTTGCACAACTGAAGAAAATAATAAACGTCCTTCACGGCGAAGATGCGTCGTTTGCACAAAACATTACACCAGAACCGACTCACGATATGAATGCAAAAATTCAATTGTTGAACTGTCTCGAACCCTGTTTCGAGCTTTACCACAACAAAATTGCTAAATTTCCGATTTATACGACAATATTTAACATTTTTATGCAATGAGCGAATTTTTATTAAATATTTCCATCCAATGAAATAAATGATTTTGTCAGAGCTTTCGCACTATTGAGTAATACTTTTGGACGAAAATTTCATGCTTTAACACTCCAAGCTAATTCAGGCCAATGCGCGCTTTATCGTAAAAAGTGGGCAGGCCACTGATAAAGATTCCTTTCGCACAGGTCAGGGCTAAAGGGTTAAAGGTTACTTCCACAACATTTCCTTATTCGTAAGCAGATGTTTCGAACTTAATATTAAAGTAAAATCTGTTCGTAATAATAAAAAAACTAAAACCTCCTGCAAAATTAATGTTCTAAAAAGCATGCGATAATTTTAACGTATTTAAAGTTGATACTTAAATGTTTAAAAGGGTTGCTGGCGTTATTTTGAAACCTGAATAATTCCATAGCTTTGCCAAAAGTCATATCTGAATCTCGTATTGGCTGTTTCTACTTTAGTTAGAGAGTTTTTAACCTTTTCCGAAAAGTACACATTGACATTTACTGAATTATTGTTTTGGAATTGAAGCTCATTTTTATTATCCGCCCGTTCATTTATCATCTAAAAAATAATTTAAATAATTGACAATATTCTGCATTTTCATTTAACAATGGGTACTGAAGAGTTTAAGTTCTGTACGTGTACATGTGCATGAATTGTATGTTGCATATGATCTGGCCCGCTTTGTTATTTTTAATACGTGCGCATCTCGTTCATGTAAGCTTTTATCCTCGCTAGGCCTATTATCCACAAATAACGCACTGAAAAGGGAGACATTCTGAAAAGATAAAATGTCATCAAATGCCAATCTCATCCGAATTAATATTTTCTTTGTGGAGTTCCCGTTTCGTCGACCTGTTTTAATAATCCAATAAGAGGAATAGAAGGCGGGAAATGCTATTTTTATTTTGCCAAAGAACACAGACGAGCCTCCACTTGCCGGGTGTCCCTGGAAGGGCGACTAGGGGCACATTAGGAGGACAAATTATTTTTTATTCATGCATTAAATTCGGTTTGCTTTGCAGGGAGAAGCCCTTTCAATAATCAAATTACGTTCGACGACTGCTTTCATACTTTCATCCGGTCGTCATCTGCGGGTGTTCTCATATTTGTCAAATCGAAGGTAATTTGCTTGTCAGGGGGCTCGAGCCCGGAGGTATCCGGAAGTTTTTAGGGCATCTTCCACCCAGCCCATTACGATTGTTTGTATACCTTGAAGGAACATAAACGAATTTTTATATCTAATAATGTGCGCCGGAGAGCGGTAATTCCGATCCGTTTTATGGATCACGGCATTAGTCCTGGGTTTATGGCGGGACTGCATTACGAACGTTAATTATGTATGGCTTATCTCGGCGGCATTAATTCTCCTCGCTAGGGACATTCTCCAGAATATTGTCATCGTACCTAGCGCTCCAACCGCGCTCTGGGCAAAGGTCTGATTCACAGCTAAGGCATATTCAGAGCTGCAGGAATGGAAATTTGCCAAGAAAATTGTGCAAGTTCTTTAGAATCTCATTTCGGCGCTAATAAACAATACGGGAGACAAGTTTCCTAGCGATTATCTTCTCCAGAAGATCTTCTTCAGGAAGTAAATTTCCACAAAGTTTTCGTTTGCATAGTTTTATTGGCGATATGTGTCAGAATTTAAGAAAATTGCTTACTTAGTGATCCAAACGTTGATTAATAGAGATGTTCGTGGCTTTGTTGTACTGAACAAATACATTCTTGGAAATCCGTGTTTATTTTAAAACAAAATCCGTACAATTGATAGAAAATAAGCACATTCAGGATAGATTTGCCGTTCTGCTTCAATTGAAATCCATTTTTACAGCTTTAAATATTTTCGGTGACTAGTTAAATTGTTTGACTCGGATCAGCGAAGATCTACAGGAGTGTTTCGACTCTCAAATAATTTTTTTGAATTTTGCCAGGGCAAGCAAGAAATCTGAAGGAAGAGTGATACAGTGAGGAGTTTAGACAATCTAAAAGTAATCACATGTTCGAATAAGAACGTTCATATTATAATAAATTCAAATACAATACTATTCACAAGTACTGTAATAAATTTAATATTACTATTTGCTACAAAAAAAATATTCAAGCCAAAAAGAAACATTTTTTATTTTTTTATTTCTTAAAAACCCTGTCTTTCGCATATTTTGCAGTACTGTAAATCACATATTTCGAAAGAATATTATTTTTTTAGCTCATGTCAAAGATTACGGTCGGTAAAAATAATTTCAAGAAAAGCTTTTAGCATTATCACCATTACGTGCTTTAGACACAATTGGTGACGATGATCATGTACCATCAGGTGGACCGGCCGCCAAGTTGCTGACCTAGAAGTTGCTGACCTAGAAGTTGCTGAATTAGAAAAAAATTTAATTTAACTGCCGCGAACATTTGACGGGAGTAGTTCCATCAGGACATTGCTGTAATGGAAAAGAGTTACCGGGGGTCGTAGGACGAACTGTTTCATGATGCGAGATTATTATATTTTATATATTCACATCAATATTCGCTTCTATCATCTGCCAAGTATCAGGTTGGATATTTGGTTCTATTTTTGGTTCTATAACAAAATCTTCAATTTAAATAATAATCTTAACTGATATCACTGGTCAAAAATGAATTTGTTACACGAATTCTGATATGGTAGGTAAATGTATCGCGAAAACGCAAGTCGTTTCTTCCTATCGCGCTCAGTTATATTATAACAGTCACATACACTCCGCGACAAACTCCATGTTTTTACAATACTGACATATTTTTGTTCGAAGGAACTTCAGGTTGTATGGCAGTTGTAAAAGAAAGTTACGTAAGACCATTACCTGAGCAAACAGAACCTTCCTCATCCTTTTCAAGTCCTGGCGACCTTTTCAAAAAGCCGGCGCGAACAGAAAATTACAAAAATTTAATTGATGAACTTCTGATATTGTACAAAGCTTTGGGATGTAACAAATCTTTGATCATTTTCTGGGCTCTGGATTTTTGCCACGAATCTCGGTGCAGTTAGTGACGAGCAAGGCGGGAGATTCAACCACGGTAGTCACATGGAGAAGCGATGTTAGCCGATTATTGTTGGACGCTCAAGAGGGGCCTATCTGATGCTAAGTTCTCGCGAAATTCCGAATTTTCATAAAAACAAATATAATAACATATTACAAATAAATCTGATGTGTCAATCTTTTTTCATCCATAAATCTTTGTTAGAAATCTTTAGAACTCATAAAATTAACAAAAGAAATTTATTACCAGTGATTAAATACACTGGAAGTTATCCAGTGTCCAGTGTCCTTTTTAACTAGTTCAATAATTCGATTTTTTCTTTTGAGAATTAATTCCTACCTGTTAGTTTTATATTAACTTTGAATTTGATTTTTGTTATATTTGTGGCTTCTATGAGTGTTTAGTAAACTTTCGTCCTCCCGTTCAATATTTTAGTTTTTACTTGAAATACTCACGTCTTTCAGATTTAATACTCTTCACGCTTTTATTTATAGTTCTAAATCTCTCAATTGCGCGAATGGTTAAAATTTATTAATTTAGTCTAAATGCAATTTACTGGGTATGAAACCAGTTCTAGTATTCAAATTCTTCCTGGGAAAAATTCTCTAATACATTTTAAGAGGAGTGAGAAAAATCTGTGTCTAGCACTAATTTTTGTTTTAAATAGTAGTGATTTTTAAAATTAAATTCGAAATATTACAATCTTACTTTTAAAGGGTAAATCAATATTCTTTGAGAGATGGAAAATTATGTCATGGGCTCTAATCTTACATGGCAAAAATCTTCTTGTTGCTAAGCCATGTCATTTTTGCAAATCATATTTACTATTACTTCAATGAATGTAGAAGACGGAACTGATATCACCGCAGTATGCTACTTTCTTACTGCAAAAATTGTAACATAATTGCATTTATCACCAGATATACCTTAGTACGGTTGTTTTTGGTCACAGTAGATCTCAATAGTGTGGGTGTAACTAGCCACTGTTAAGCAAAACTTATTAGCAGTACTATATGTTTGCTCATATCGCTTGGATAATAAATAAAAAGTAATTTACAACTTATTAAAAGGCGAACTTTCCCCGACTTGGCTCAGAACTTTTCCCTGTGATCATAAGCAGAACGTTCTCGGGCAAACTTTAAGTGGTTTCATCTCCGTTCAATCGAGCCCTTGGCACCATATCTTCTTCTTGGCAACTAATGCGGTGCCAAGTGTCGGCCCATAGGGTCCCGGTGTCGAAATATTTTAATTAATTTGCGAGCACGATCCTAAGACCCCATTCAAATTCACCTTGTTGGGAACTATAAACAACACTTAGACAAGTTGTGAACCCACATACGACCGGGTGCATTAGTTTACATAATGAAGCCTTTCTCGGATTGCTCCCATTAAGTACAAGGGTTTTCGATTAGATTACTCGGAGCGACTTAAGATGGGCCTGGAGGACGTGCAACACGGCTCACAATGAGACTTAAGTCAAATTCAATTGAGCAAATTTGTCAAAGTGTTGCTCGGCGTTTTGTTGCAAACTTCCATTAGTACGGAATCTTAATCTAGCGGCAGCATCTAGTGTGAATCGGAGCAATATATTATCTGTGGACGTCTTTCACAATCCAGCACAATGGTGTAGGAGGTGTGAGAAGATAGAAAGCTGGTGGGAGAAACCATTCAATGAGTTTCCCTTTTGTAAGATGACTTGAATTGAAGGGCCTTCTTACCTGAAGGGAATTGCTAACACTTCTTGAGTAGTTTGTCTTATTTTTTATTAATTTTTTTTTTCGGACTATGTTTCGACAAGCAGTTTCATTATGCATTTTTATCACTTCGATTTAGTTTACGGATAAACAATTATATTGAATTACAAAAGATGCGATCTAACAAAAAATTTGTAATTGAACACACAAAATTTCGATTTGTTGGTTTATAATTGGCCACTTTAATTTCAAAATATAACCATAGAAGAGCTATAGTAGTTCCTTAACTTTAAGCCTTGCACTTATTACGATTTTGGTTTTACAAGCCATTTCATTTTTTACAATTTATGTTTGAAATTAGATGAGAAATGAACCAGAAGTAAGTAAGCTGTGTGAGCTCTTTTAAATGTCAAGGAATAGTCAAGAAATAGGAAAGTAAGAGTTCAAAAATGTGAATTGTAAATTTTTATCGCGAGTTCCATTTATACAAAAAGAGAATTTTTAATTATATACGAGTTATGCTTGCTTTTCACGTACCTTCTAGCACGGAAGTGCGAAAATAATTAATAATAATGGTGTAATTTAACTTATAAAATAGTAATCTAATGCAAATTATGAACCGCGTGTTCACGTATAAAAATTACAGACACATTCTGCAACATTATCGGATCGGTCATGTTGATTGCTTTATTTAAATTCATACTGCTCGAAAATTGATTAAATAAAAATAAAGTGCCTGTCATCACAATTTGACTGGTGTCAATTTTTCACGACTTTACCAAGCGGCTCCGACCTCGTCTGATTTAATAATGCGTCGAAAATATGGGGTCGAAAGGATATCGTATCATCATGCGAATTGGCGTTAATACACAGCCGAGCTTATGAAAAATTGATCCCCATTTATCACGGGCTGATTTGAATTTATCTCGTTTAAGTTAATCAAATTTGAGTTGGACAAAATAAATAATCCCGCGGTGGAATAAATTTCAACGGCGTAGAAATACCCGCATTTGAGTGTCTGTTTGTGTCCCCGGGGTTATATTTTCGCTATTTTCTTACCAATTTGTCTCGGCATTGAGTCTTTTACAAGAGGGATGATTACCACCTCGACTCTTAACCCAAATTTCCGGAAAGGGAAGTTCACTTTCATTCGGGAGGATACTTCTGAAATGGGTTAATTGCACAGCTTGTGAATGTAGGCTATCCCAGGAACCCCTCGGCAGAACTCCAAGTACTCTCTTGCTCCAAGTGACTTTCTTTAACTAATTACGAAGGGAATCCATTTAGAAATGACATCAGCTCTTTCAGGCATGCGAGTAGAGGCGAGGACATATGGGATACCCTGGTGGAAACATGTATGTCAGGGAAGTGAAAACGGCTTCAAGCAAATCTTAGTCATTTCGCTTATTGACTGGCATCTGAGTCAAAAGATTTAATTTAAAACAATTACGTAGACCAAAACTAGACTGTACAGGAATGCACGCACTTTTGTCGAGTAAGGCAGTGTCATCTTTTGGCTTTAAAACTTAAAACTAATTATGAGTATGTGTAGGGAATTTTGGGGTTTATACCTAAGGGGAATAATATGCAGCCCTTATGCTTAGATTCTTGTGCCTTTTTATTGATTTGTGAATATATTCTTAATTTTTTTTTACAATAGGTCTCGGTTGATACGAATTTGATTCTTTTCTGATTTGATTTTTTTTTATTTGTAAGATTATATTCTTTATTCCTTTATTTTTTATTGATGAATAATTATTATTAATTATCACGAAGGCTTACTATAAAATAAGGTTAACTATAAAAGCTTCACCAGTCAGGATCACACTTCAGTGTCTTAATTTCTAGTCAATTTTGATTGCAAAAAGGATATAATGTCTGGTTTTCTAGTAGTTTAAAAGCTCCTGTTCCAGACTTTGTGAGCTCTATGAAGAAATAAGAAAGTCTGATGAGGTGAATTTCTTTTGCATAAATTGTTTCTTTCACGCGATTTCCAGCAGCATGTTAACATCCATTTGTAGAGTGCACTTTTTACTTCAATCTCAATTCGTCGGTTGAGTTTTGTTTCGAGAAGTCATAAATCAGTGTTCACGTAAAAGTTTTTTGAAATATTCTCCTTATTGCTTCCCAGCTTGCTCCTTTCCTGCTGCGAGAGAGGACGAAAAGTATTGATTTTATTAAAATTTCAGAATTTTTTAACATTTTTATTCATTCGCCCTCACCATTAATCAAACTGTCGCTCCGACACACTGCGATTTATCAAAAGTTCACGAGCCAGTCTAGCGAATGTGAACATGTCGCATTTGCAGCTCGGCAGAAAGGCGACATGCCGAAATTATCCTGTTTGTGGGGGAAGCATGGCGAAATATTTTTGGGGATAGATTCCCCTTTTTGCTCGGTGCAAGGTTCATCGCTGGACAGAGCGCACTATGGAACGTTATTAAGAATATCAAAGTTACAGATAGAGGCTATTTAATTAATTGACTACCAGCAAGTAATTTTCAAAACACATTTATTAAACTTTATCACGAGAACGCATATGCTATTTGTGTACCTTTAGTGGAATTAAGCTTTCCGCAAGACCATGATAACGTTCCTTAATACACGTTTTTATTTACATTTTAAAAATGAATGATGATATTTAAGGCATAATTTCATAAATATCACAATAAAAAGAAAGTTAAGTACTGAGTGATTTATAAAAATGTTTGTTATTATTCTTTTACCTTAAAGGACGTACAATTTTTACGTATTTTGAATTTTTGAGTTTTTCATGTTAAAGCGCAATGCCCAATTTCCGTGCCTTCCCTTTCACCGAAGTCTCCACCCAGGCTAGTTGCAAATGAAAGCACGTACTATTCTTAACAAAAGGTCCTACAACCTGTGGCAGAGACTTTCTGAGTATACGTTTTAATTACGGAAGTTTGAAATACTTTAAAAAAATTAAAGAGAAGATATTAAAGAAATAGTTTTTTACAATTTTATTTTAAATTTTTTTTAAGAAATCTTTGTTTTTAATTGGCACGTTCTTTTATATCACGTCTTATCACTTCATGTGCGATATGTAACACGTTTTGTTAGTCGTGTGTGTTTACGTGCTTCATACTATTCACCACGTGCGATGAATTCTTGTGTTTTTCGTTTTTTATATTATTTTTTACTTTGCTCTATTATTTACGAGATTGACTATAGTAACTTGATTGTTTGGACGACATAATTAAGCATATTAAATATTTTAAGGAAGTATAAATTATCATTGATCAGCACTAATATTTCTTCTAGCACACTTCCTACCTTACCCTATCTACTAATAAAGTAATAAGAAAATAGAAAACTACAGATGAGGAGGGCATTAAAAAAACTATAAAGATGAGAAAAAACACAGTAATAAATATCCATAAGTAAAAAATAAATAAATATAAACAGAATTATAAAGAAAGTAAAATGTCAAATCAAATTTTTAAAAATAAAAAGTATGAACAGCAGAAAACTACGAACTACAAAAGGGTTTCTCAATGCAGACTCTGTCCTTAGAAGCATCCATATGACTATAAAATTATGCACATTTGTGTAATAGCCAAGCTGCTATGAGTCTAAGTAAGGTTTGATTAAAATTCCAAAAACTGAAAATTAAATAAGGTATGAAGTGATCATTCATGATTCATGTTTTTAATTACAATAACAGTGCAATTTACTAATTTATTAAGATGGTTTGTGAAATATCACACTATCCATGCAATAATCCAAAATTATTTATGATCATAACGCAAGTTTACTGCTGAGCGAAGACGATGGCTAAGTCTTAATAAGTAGGGATTAGGAATTAATTAGGATGCAAACAACCCGCCGACCCGAGTAGGATTACCTCTGTCAACTTTTTAAATTATGAGTGTTGATTTTTTCGAGTGTTTGGATTAATTACAAAAAACTTTCAGAGAAAAGTAAAAACAAAAAGAAGCGTAAACGCAACGAAATAAAATTGATTAGGATGCACGGCCACGCTGAAGGAAACAGGAAGATACTTCCCGGGAAGATCAAAGCTCTTAGGGATGCTTCCCCTTTAATAATTGAAACAGAAGTTTAAAAAGAAGTTAGAAAAAATCCATTGAAGCGTTGATGGTTCACGGGGCATTAGCCGCCGCAGGCTAGAATGACAGGGTGCAGCTCAGGCTTGGCTGGCATCCTTAACCCTTTTACAGTCGGGACAGAAGGCCGACAAATGGAAGGCACGAGGTTTTGTGAGTGATATTTACTAATTTGGAGATTATTCGTACAAGACAAGGGTGGAGTGCGACCACTTCAGACCTCAAACAATTGGCGGACGCATCAAAGGGTTTAAATGTCGACGAAACCTTTCGGGGTATACAAGGCTTTAAGTAAATTGAAGTGAGTTAGCTGTTGCTGCCGTCGCCACCTCAAAGTAGGCCTTCTAAAGTCTAAAGGGCATTACGCTCCACCCCGGGGTTGGTAAGCCATCGGTCCCCAATTGAACTCTGGCTTTGACGAATGGATTTGCGGTGGAAATTATAATTAACAGTTTCACCATAAACGACGCTCCCTTTTTCCACCCCCGCACCCGTCCACAGCCTGAATTTGTAATTTTCTCCCCGTGAACAATGTTTAATCAAGGAGATTAAAATTTCCGCGGCTCAGATTATACGCAAATCTTCTGTTATTAATTATGCGCGCTTGGGTGGGTTCAGGAAGGCGAACCCTTTCTGATCGAGCGGGAGCCGGGGCCGCTGCTGGAGCTGGGCTTTGACTTTCACGAGAATCGAAATGCTCGAGTCGTGTTTAGTTAACAAAGCTCCGATACGAATCATTAGTCTAGGCGCCGAGCCGCACGTAGAACGCAGGACATTGGAGGCTGATGAACTTCGAACGCGACTTACGCGAGTTATTATTGTACAAAATTCACGCTAGAGCTGCTCCTGCACCTGACTGACTTGCACAGCGAGTGGAAGGGTAATTTATCTTCGCGGCGATAGGAAGTCAAGGGTTGAAGGAGCCAACTCGTCTCAGTATATAGAGAATCTGAGTTTCCGCCAATCCTTTAATTCTTGAAGATTTCGATTTTGTATATTTTTGCATATTTTTGCACTTGGGTAATTATTTATTTATTCATCATATTACACATGGATACTATGCAACAGAGCACATTCATGTATCATAATGAAATTATATTATTAATTGCTTTAGGATACCTTGACTTAATTAAACATAAACTTTATTAAACTCTTTATTATAAAAATGATGTAAGTCAATTTTTCTTAATCAAGATATTTAAGAATATACGTTTTAGTGGATTCAAATCAAGTGTATCAAGTTTGCTAAGATCTATATATAATTTATTACATAAATAATTTCTATGTGCAACCAGAAAAATTAATAATTCATGTAAGCTGAGTGCAATTTATTAACTTATTTTAATAAATCGTTAAAGAGTCATTCAAACTTTATGGTAAAGTTTTACTTGAAATTAGAAATAAGAGTCGTTGGTAAACCAAAGAGTGTATACCCCGCGTTGTTTTTTATTAATATTATTTAAAAAAAAGTTATGGAACCGGAGTACGAACCCGAGACAATAGCGTGAAAATCGAATCCTTTGCTGACTGCTTCACGCCGTCATTGTTATAATCGAATCTAAGATAGACTAGTATACAAGATACGCTTGTATCTTTTCACGGAGTTATATCGAAAACTAAAGACCGTCCCATGAACTAAGGTGATACTGCTCCACAACAAATCGAAAGCACAGCAGAGCCCGTTCCATCAGCATCGAAGCAGCAGGGGTTTTGACGAATCATTACGAAAACCAACAGACCCCTATTCTGATAGTTATCCAATCGATAGAAAGAAGAATTGCGACATGTCCTCACACCCTCAGACCAACGGCAAGAGACGCATTTTGTTTGCAAAGACAAATTTAGATCGTAATAAATATTTTGAAAAATAAAGAAATGGTATCAGTTTTAGTGGAAGATCTCCTCTTGCCAGAAAGCTATGTTAAAAGTGGATTACTTGTAAAATTACCCGAGTTATAAAGTTACCAAATATATAAAATATATAATAATAAAGCACACACCCGCTGGGTGGGCAATTCGTTTAATAGGGATTGGCTTCTGGAACGTTTGAACGTTTGTGCTTTTGGAATTGCAAAGCAAGTAAGCATTCAACAACCATGAGGAAAGCTAATCTTATATTAACCATCCAAGAGTTAAGAAGTTTGGTGATCAAGACTATTTTAGCTGCTGAAAATTATTTTATTCTTTTCAAAGGTACTTAGACATATTTTGTATAACTTCCGTCTATTAATGCCTTTGTTATCACAAAAATACTAGGGCTAACTCATCCTCAACATTCTTATCACATGAATGCATCAAAGGCGAAGTATTAAAAGGAAAATTGATGTACTTCATGTCCTACAACTTTAAAAATTCATCGTGCTATTCAGTCTATCTACATCTATTAAACATAAGATGAAAGAATGGTCTCTTCTATTACTTTTTCACTATTTTGTCTGAAAAAATGGTCATTTTGCAATTTTGATTCGAAGACATCTTTTCTAATTTTCGCTCCATTTAAATTTCTTATTCAAGTTTATAGCCCTTATTAAGCTGTCTCATAAGGCCAAAAGTATATCATTGTTATTACTTTACATGACTGATTAATTTCAGAAAAGGTATTGGTTTTGTGTTTAATAGAACTTTAAGTACTGCTTTTATTTATCCTTATCTTTCCTTAAATACTGCTAGGTCTTACTTGCTGCAGGTAATTTGCACTACGTACTTTGGTCAGATAAAGGAATTTTAGGTGCTATAAAATGTAAGTGTATGAATACAAAGAATATTTCAATGCATGAAATGCATCATTCTTAACATTTTAAATTATAACGTTAAGGTAATAAAGGAGTGTATAAGTTTTGTATTACGTCTAATAAAGGAATTAAGAAGCCAATTTGTTTGTTTTTAAAAACAGTTGAACTTTAGTAACTCAAAGTTTGCGAGACTTTTCAAAACATGGAGCTATGGTCATGGTCATAATGTGATAAAAATTGTTTGTTTGTTGGTTTTGCAAATTACATAAATTTTTGTAGCGACATTTTTTAACTTCTAAGTAATAATAAAAATCACGAAGAAATAACGAAATATTGCATTTATATTTCATTACTAAGCGTATGCCTCCTACTGTTTTAAGAATCTACTAAATTACGTGGAAACAGTATTTAGTACTCTAATAAATTGTGGCAAAATTTGAGGAATTTGCGGAAATATTTTCACATTATCGAACAATTACATTTTTTCATAATTAATTTCTAGAGAATTCAAGCGGCCGTTGCAAAACTTCGAATCAACAAGAACTTTGAAAATATCAAAATTCAATTTTGCATTCACATCTTATATCAACAACTGAAATAAAGAATAAAAAATACATTCTTGAGTGTAATATAAGAGTTCCCTCTGTATAAGTCCACTACTGCAATTTGCAACAAAAGGACTGCTTCAAAAATTGTCAATTTTCGGATAGTATTTGATATTATGCCAATTTTTCTAGAATGCATTTTCTCCAACTCAATTTATTACGACTTATGTTTTAGGTAGGTTTTTCTTGAAAATAAGACTCCCAAAGTTTAAATTTTAAATGCATATTTTAACTCATACGTTGACTAGACTTCAGAAAGAATAAATAAAAAGAACCAAACAAGGACTGACTTAAATATGGCTTTCATCCGAAAATACCTCGGTTAAAAGTATTTTTATTCCTATCATGTCCGGGTAAATATTTGGCAAAGCATCCTTTCATCATCGAGAGTGGAGCAATAATGTCATAATTGAAAGCATATATCGACGCCGAATGCAAAACCTAAAAGGATTCAGAAGGAGCGATCGGGACTCACTTCGCAGCCCCTGTATCCAACGTAATCTGAAAACGTGTTCGATGTTTGCACAATACTGCGAAAAAAACGTAAACAAGCAAATTTCAGAAGTTTTCCCCCATCTCCCGTAGGTTGGAGTGAACTGGCATTTGCCTTGTAGCAACATCAGGACTACTATCAAGAGACTCAGGAACAGCACAAGTGGAGGTACGTGCCTAAGTGGGGTGCACGAAATGCTCTCCATGAACCTCTGGATTTCTCTGAATCCGAGTGGTCACTGCAGAACTCTTGGTAGCACTTGAACTACTTTTGAAGAACTGATCCAGGCGGCAAGTGGATACAGTCACGACTCTCCTGTTCAGAAAAGTTCCTATGGGAATGCAGGCAGCTCTAGGAGAGTCCGCAGGTCTTTGAAAACACCACTTATTTGATTAGGGATCTCGGTTGCACAACTTGAATAATTTTCGAAGTCTTATTGCTGCGCAGCCCCAAACCGTTCTGTCTGGAGATTCCTCCGTACGTCCTGTATGGTCAGTACGGGCATGGGATTTAAGCCGGACAATGGCCGGCAAATGAATGAGTTTTCGAATCTCATCGTGAACTAATTTTATGGTTCCGGCAGCACCCTCCCTACAATTTGAATCGTTCCTTGACCACCAGCAACGGCAAATATGTGGAAGGCCACTAGAATTCTCGCTAGTGGACAAAAGGAGCCCTGATGGGTTTTCTGAAGACCGCACCCTAGAAGGGTCTTCTGAACTCTGCTAACTCAGACGGAGTTGGGGATCGGAGGGCAAAAAGTGCACGAAACAGAAATTTACAGCATACGAAGGCATGTTGTGCAACCCTTTCACTAGCTCAAAGCGTCCTCTGCATGAAATCCTGGGTAATTCAAAGCGCTTCTTTGAATAAGATGGATTTGACGTGAAAGCTACTTACATGCTTCGCACTAAAAGTACTTCAAGTGGAACCCCCGACGGGGTACAGGGATATCTACGGAGAAGTCCGTTTGATGTCGGTTCGGACTTGCAACTTCTGTCACTCCAGGAATAAGAAATACAAGTAAGGGTCCGTCGACGATTTCTCAGACACCCTACTCGTCCCTCGTCTGAATAAACACAAATAAAAAAAAAGAAAAAAACGTCGTCGATTTATAGCTTATTCATGAGTGCCCAACTTATTCCCTTGGACACACCAGGACCCAGTCCAGCAAACTGCCACGTGATATAAAATTCAATAAGTGCTCTTTAATAAGGTAATACATCACCTTTGGAACCGGCGCATGGACTTATTGTCCTCCGGGGAGTATCGACTTGAGACCGCTCTATCTTCTATTTATTCCGAGCTCATCCATAATGGACGATCATTTTTCATCAAGCGCTTGTTTCAATACATTCCTTGCTGAAATGTATGAACGTTTCACATTAAATCACTCTTATCCCCATTCTAATGGTAGAGGATTAACCCTCTGGATGTGGGTTAATTCCATGTTTATCGCACTTTATCGATTTAAGAAGTAAATAAAAACTCTTGAATAATTTTGTTCAAATATTGGAAACAGAATTTAAGTTGTGTGAAGTATAAAAGCATATACGATGCAAAAAACAAAAAATCAAATTAAACATTTAATAGCTCAGCAAAGACTTTTAATACAACATCATGAAACAATTAACCAAGTACTAGCCAAGTTAGGAGTGAAGTCACGCGTATGTAAAATTTTTAACAAGTTTTAGTTAAGTCAAATAGAGGATGATGTACAAGATTCTATTCATTTATTCGTGACGAAATACCGTACAGACGATTCTGCCCATTATTTGCTCTAGCGATAAAAAACTCGTAATACACAACTCTAAAAGTATGGATTTTCAGTAAAAACAAAAAACAACCCCCTGTCAATAGACAATTTTCTAGAAAGTTAAAAGATCTGAAAAGCTCTATCGAAAAACATTTCATAGAAAGAACGCTCCATACTAGGGAGAAGTCAAATTCAAATTGGATTTGAAGTACTCGTAAGTTACACATATTCACATATCATAACGCAGTAAACACGTTATGTCTTTTATACACCAGTTTAACAATAAGACTATAAAAATGTAATATAAAATTAAATTAAAATTTCGGATTTGACACCAGTTGATAATTTGTAATTATGGAATAAAATTGAAGAATGAATTATTTAATGTAATCGAAATGACTGACTGATGCAAAAATATAATAAAAGTAGAATATATTTTGACGTCAAAGGCCGTAGTGTTATGTTATTGCTATTATACGTTATCAGAGTGTTGAAGAGTAAATTAAAAAAATAAAATAGAACTATTAATTGATATGAAAATCTGATATTTTCTTTTTCTTAGTAATAATAAACTTTACTGGATAAACATTTTAAAATACTTAAATAACAAAACTCGTTCTGTTTCCTTGACCAGTATCTAAAAAGGGAGAAAGTCCTCACCTTACAATGGGTACAAAGGCGAAATTTGTCATAACACAGCCACTCTGTCCTTTAGGGTTTAAATTACTAGAATAAATCAAAGCTCGAGCCCAAACAATGCGGGTGCTGTTCGTGTAAGTTCGATAGGGAAAAGGGGTGCGAATGGGTCCCACTATAACTCTCATCAACGGAGGATACTCTTGTCACGTTACTAAAGCACGTTGCCAGTGCGCTAGTGAGAATTTCCAAGTCATGTTCAGGAGATACATTTAAGCAGCGAAAGGACACCGGACCCCCGCTCCCGCATCCTGTCGATCCTGAAGGACTCTTGTAATTGTCATTGCCTCTGAAAAACATCAACACCGCACGTGTTTGCCATTGTGGCACGTGTGGGCTTGATGTTGCCCAAATTTACTTTGCGTTCGATGGAGTGTACTGTGTGACTTGTTCTGGTCTGCCCTCGGTGTGTTAGTGTTAATTTGCACTCCACTTCTGGCCGAGTGCACTCGTTAAATCAATTTTGATCTGCAGCTTGACGAAAACAAAGTACTCTGCACCCCCGAATCTCCCGCCCTTTCATCCAGAAATGCAGCTGGGTGCGACTCGCACCTTTGAGAGAATTTAATCGATGGGAAAATTCGTGCAAATATCCGCGGGCATGGGTTTGAGGCGTAGGAGCAATGTCTTGATGAATTCCATAGACTCCCCCGCATCCAACCTTGCCAGCTGCAGGAGCCGAACTCATTAACGCTCGAGATCATCGACTTGGTGTGTAAAACATCTGTCTCCTACTTTTTAGGCCTTCTCTTTGAAAGGCTAAAAGCAGTCCTGAATCCTCCCGGGGATGGCATGCAGATTCCGTGCAATGAGTCCAGGGCTACATCAAAGGTACGCGACTTCCGTGCAAATTATAAATTTTCCGGCTCATTGTTGCCTCCACTACCTTCGGAAACACACGCGCCGCGCATCCTGCTCCTGTTCATTTGATTTTTCTTCTTTTCCTGCTACTGCTGCTTTTCCTTACTTTGAAACAGAACGTGCCCACTGGGGCGGAAAGAAATGCTTCAAGGAAAGTTTAAGGAGCAGCTTCGTTTGGCGGCATTTTTATTAAGAACACACTCATAGTGAATCTCATATGCTCTTTGTGGATAGTCTAAGCAGCATGACTCTCTGGCTAACTTAAGCAGAGCGGAAAGAAGAAGAACTTCAACTTTAATAATTATTGTCTAATTCGTTTCCCAAAGTATGCATCAATTTAAACATAAAATTAAGTTAATCTATCGATTTTGAGGCTGGAAAATAATTTTTACTTCTAAATTAGTTTTCTATCCATCACTAGCTTTTGTTTCTATTACACTTTTTTCAAATTTTATTCAAATAAACAGCAAAATAAGAAAATAAAAATACTGATTTAAAAAATATAATTTTAACCATTCGTAATTCCAATTAAAATTTTTCTTCACTTTTGTATACTTCCCTTAAGAAATTATGGCAAAAAGTATAATTGTAAAATTATTAGCATAATTTACTGAAAAGTGAAGTCACATTTATTATAAGCCTTTCAAAGTAGATATATAAATACTTTTCACACTTATGACAAATGTGGTTCTAAGAAACTGTCGCAAAGAGAGAGATTGGGGATTAGAGATATGAGATTAATAAAAAACACCAATGTTAATGAAAAAATCATCCTCCTTATCTTTAAGGCTCTCGTCTTTTTACATATAAATAGATAAAGGCTTTAATTTAACACACTAAATTACAAGATTAGGCAGAGGGCACAAAACCAATAGCACATCAATAGAGCGATTTACACACTTTAAAGTGATATATGAAATGGTTAAATAATTAAATTTAATTTAATTTCAACGTAAGTAAAAGGGTTTGCCAAAAACCAAAATTAGTTTTCTATAAGTCTACAAAAATCTGAAAATCAGTGAACACAGAACGGGAAAATTAATTTCACTTAAGGAAGTTTGACTGATAGGTAAGAAATTCATAGAAATTTTTTGATGTGTTTATAAATATTGATGGATTACAACTAGTTCCATTTACCCAAATTCCATATAATCGGTATTGACTAAATTATATACCACCAACGGCACGTTTTTTGAAACAATCAGCAAAAAAGAAGTAGTTACCACTAGTACACTCCTCCACTCGACGTGGGCGAGTATGTCTCATCTCTGTACGTTAAGCAATTAAGTATTATTTCTAAAGTAATCTTTTAAATCCTAGTATTTTGCAGCAGAATTATGAATTACTTGTCCACATTTTTATTAGGGAAACATGTCTCATACCCTTGTGCATCACTCAAATAAAGGAATGTTTCCCTGGAAGGGTGTAGTCTTTCGATTTTTATCTCTTGATCTGCTTGACTTAGTAGTACTACAGCACCAGAATGGGGCTGGCCCTTAAATGACACAGATGACTTTTTCGACTCAGTATCGATCGTAATGGTAATTGGCTGAAACGCTATAATTTGCTTAATTACACAAAGATGACATATTCGACACGCGACTAAGATTGTCCATTGAGATGGAACCACCTCTAGCACGCTGAGGTTACTCGCAACATGCCGGACAACGTCATCGGTGAAATGTGAAATTAAAATTAAATGTTGCACAGTCATTAAGGGAGGGCGCGGAGGTCAACATGCCACCTCACAGCCGATGCAACTTTAGATAGAGTTTTATCTCGATGTCCTTTGACGACATATGTCAATTCCTGCACTCCTTAATGATTAAAATGTAAACAGACCGCGGCAGCATATGGCCCGGCAAAAGGTAAGCCACACCAGCTACACCGGCCGACCGTGTAATTTGCTCAAATGCACCCCGAATTTAATCGGAGGCAGATTGCCGACTTCGGCGATCCCTTCTTTTGCTAGGCCCTTGGAGCATCAAGTGCTCTTCAGAGGGACGGGTCGCCGCCGCCGCGACGCGTTGCGTAGCGCTTTTCACATCGGCGGCCAATTGATTTATTTGGCTCAAATTTTTATTGACTGTTTACTGGAGGATTGAACGATGATTAACTTGAGTGCTACAATAATCATCAGCAATGGCAGCTACCTTTGGATACGGTGGTAACCATCGCGTTCGACCGGCTGCGACCATTATCGAGTTCGACACGCGTAAAAGTTTACTAATTGAAAATGATTATGGGCGGACAGGAACGGCTCGTACTTGAGAAGCAAAGAGCACACCTCTAGGCTAATGAGATCTTGAGCTGAAAGAATGCAGTCCATCTCTAGTAATTTTGGAAGGTAACACAAATTAGCCCCAGACCTATCTAGATTAACTTAATATATGCAATTCTGCAGCATTAATTACATGTGCATTACACGTACAATTAACCATGCTACCATTTCCTATGGATTTTGTTGGAAAAATTTAATTTTAATTACTAAATTTAGATGGAAAGACAATCGTATGCAAGTCGGATTTGCATCAAAGGTGTTGATGGCTAAGATACCAAAGCAAAAGTTCGTACGGATGTTTTTACAACTTTCTTCACATTGTCAGTATAATTGGCCTCCAGCAAAACAGCCACACATTAGATACTAAAAATGCGCTATTTCTGTACCTGGATTCACTGGACTATTCTTACTTTCAAAAAAAAAAGAAAGCGAACACAACGAATTTGGACATATTTTCAATTTTTGTTAATGAAAATACACGATATTTTTCTTACTTATATATTGTGGTTTTATAATTTATCAGTTTATTGGAAGTTGGAAACTAAACAAATTGCTTTTCACATTGTTGATCATTGTTGAAAAGTCAAGAAGTTTTCATGTCGTGTTAAATTACTACAAATTAAAAAAAAATTTATTTTGCCTCAAAATGTGTTTTCTTACATATAAATTACTAGACTTCAATAAAATAAAACATCAAACAGTATATTTTAGTAGTTATTAAAGTTACTTTTTTATTTACTTTACATGAAATGAGTTTGTTTTAAATAGCAAACAATTTTTTAAATCTCAGCTATAGTTGAAAGTTACTTATGCGAATTACAAAGGGAATTAATAATTTGTAATTTATAACATCAACAGCAATGGTGATAAGAATGATAGTACAAAATTTTGAAATTGAAGTAAGGAACAAAAGTACAAACTTTATGTGTTTATAGCTTGCATTTTGGGCCTCTAAATGTCTAACACTCCATATACGTTCTTCCCGACGACTACCTTTTACTACCTTTTTACTACCTTTAAAATTTTTGAAAGTGGCAATGTTCCTTTCATAAAATGTTAGTATAACACCTCAAGAATGGGACAGCAGCAGAACGTGATCATCTACGTTTGGTTTTCGAGGTAGCCGTAGGTATAATCGAGCGATCGGTGCTCTTTATGATTCCTTCCTTTGAAAAGCTTATATTGTTGGATTAGGTACAACAAATGTTCTAGTAACGTACATCGAGAGCAACTTATGATGGAAAACAAGTTTATCGAAGAAGCTCAAGGTTGATTTTATGGACCTGCATTTGAAATCATTGAATTTTCTTTTATCGAAATTTTAAACTTTTCTCAATATTGCATTTCCAAAATTGTTGATTGCTCAAGCAATTAGTGATGAATCACGGTGTAATTTTCCAGACATTTTTATAATACTAATATTACTTTTTACTTATAGGTTATAAAAAAAATATTTTTTATTGTAAATAACTAAAGTATTCGATGCAAAATTTAAACTTTCTTTCGAAAAGTGTGTGTGATTTCTTTTCTTTCACCTATGGTTTACGTGCACCAAATGAATGTTAATAATAATAAATTTTTAATCTGTTTGTTTTCATATCAATACGAAAGAGGCTAGGGCTTACTCTGTTTTACAATTCGCGCCATTACCTTCCCGGAAGAAAATGCCATAGTTCTACTTTATATTAAATAATTTTGTACAAAAGGATATTTTATAATAATTAATAAAGAATACCTTAAGTTAAACCCGTTACGGTCACCGGGGGTCCAAAAGACACCACCAGCTTTTTAAATAGAAAATTTTTTTTCAAGTGGAATGTTAATTTTAGATAAGTAAACAATTGAATTTTGCAAAGAAGGCCTTTTTATATGTCCATAAAAATTTATGAGGTGCAATCGCAACTAATTGATAAACCATAAAAGATTTCCGGCGTGAGGTTCAATCTCATCTCTTATTTGGAGATGTGACCGTAACGGGTTAAAAATAGTAAGTAAATCAAAAATTAATAAAAAAAGTTAATATCATTAAAAAATGATATAAAAAAAGTACTGCACGTATGAGACGGCCTTCATAATGAACCATTTTCTTTGTTTTTATTCAACGATGTATTTTTTCATATAAAATGTATACCTGTCTGAAATTTTCTTATCTGAATCATCCATTTGATATCCGCCTCGGTGATATTCGAAAAAAGGCAGGCTAATACAAAGCAGTGCAGGGTTCTAAATGGTGTCATATACCCCGTTAGACTAAGGATATCATTTTCACATGGATACACATAATTATAGATTACAAATACGTGAAAAATGCCACGGTTCTTTGGACAACCCCTCAGTAATTTGCTTCAAGAAAGTCAAATACATGTTCAAACCAATTGCACTATTCTTGTCATTTTCCCCATAAGATATCATTTACTTGCTCTAAAGATTTTTGGAGGTAAATAGGTAAATTTAAGTTTCTGGTTATGAAAATTAATCTTCTTCAAACTGATTGCTTTTAAATTAGTGTAAAAAAAAGGTAAAAAACTCAAAGTGTAAAATAAAATAATTAGTGTGTACGTATAAACACCTGTAGAAAGTTAAAACCCCAACATATTTGTAAACACAATCTTAAAGTAATTTCGTTTTAATGAACAGTGAAGGAGAGCACAATGAGTGATATTTTTGATTAAAGTGAGTTCATCTTCTGGCGACAATTACGATAAAGAACAAGTTTTAATATAAATTATATGTAAAACAGTCAATCCTCCATCCTAATGAAAGGTTAACACACCCATAATTACTTTGCATGGAGCTAGTTTCCCACAATTACAGTGCAATGATTATTAAATCGCATTTCATCGAAATTGATTTATACCACACGTGGTTGGCTTCAATTACTCGAAACTTCCCTGGAGATTTCCTGTTCCCGGTAGTTCTCTGCTAAGGTGAGTACCAGCCAGGCGGACCATATTGTTTTATATTACTGAAAATTTCTACCAGGATAAGTCCATTACCCTTCGCTTATCACGACTTGGAATCATTTAACCCTTTTTTTCGGACCAAGACTGCAGTTCGTAACCCTCCATTGTTTTTGTCGGGTATTTTTTAGTTTAGCAGCCCTTGCTCCTCTGGGAACACTGTTCCTGGACTCGTGAAAACTGTTGCAATCAGATCCACGTAATTACGAGAGCCAGTGCGTTCCAGCTTGTCAGAATGGACTTCATGTTCAGGTCACGTGGCCGGTACCCGCATAGACTCGTCACTTGAGTGAAACTTCCGATTCGATCCAGGCAGAGGCGTGTGAACCTACCCTCAACTTCATTTGAATATGGGAGATCGAAAGGGTGCCGCTGGGCTGCCGTGACGCCTAACCAGTGCGTGAAGGAAGCATTTACGACAAAAGGGTTTTTTATGCAGTCGACGTTGTTATGTTCCATAGTACAGTCGTGCTAGGATCAGTATGTTTTGCCTTCAAGTGACTAAAAGCGATGGAACCCACGTAGGCTGTCAGTCACAATAACTGATATTTTTTATAATGTTGCAAATAGACCACTAGAAAACTTCTGCTGGCCCTGTTAGGAAGGCCAATGGTACAATATGAAGGTGGTAATTGTGGTTCAAATTTATTCCACGGATTTAAAATAGCTTCAAATAACTTTTGTACTAATACTAGTAAGAGTTTGTCATCTTTTAAGCAACACGTTAATTAAATTAGAAATGTTGACAAATTATAGAGGTCCACAAGTGCTCAGATCAACTTGTACAAGGGTTAGTAATAGTATTATAACATTAGTACTAACGAAATCTAAAAATAAGTCTAATAGAAGAACAGAACTCTTAATTCACTAAAGTTGAGGACACATATTCAGTTTTAAAAATTGATAAATGTTCTTTAGAGGCTCGAATTTAGTCAGTGTGAGAGTAATTGGACTGCCACTACCCTGACCTAGAAAAATAGGAAACCTTACAGACTGTCAGATTCTCAACATCGTGAGCAATATTTCTTTGCACTGAAAAACTAAAAAGAAAATTATATTATTGGCCGTATTAATATTGGGAAATATCAAATTCCCTTAATTCTTCCAGTAGATAACTAAGATTTAGAAAAGCAGACCTAGAAAAAAAAAACTAAAATCTTGAATTTCTAGCAGCTAAGGTCAGCTACTGACCGCGTTCATTTCTAATAATTATTTTCAATCAGAAATTTCACATTACATTAACGATTTTTCGTTTACGTTTCACTTTTTAATGTTTTGAGCAATTAAATTAAAGAATTTTTTTTAATAGACTTTAGAGAGATAGGATTTTCTTGGTACCTTCCCATCCGAGAAACCAATTCTGCACATTCAAATTGAGTATGGGTGTGTGGGTGCGAGGAAATTACTATGTGTGATTATCATTTATGATTGCTGGATATGGTATTATTTAATTTGTTTTTTCACGCACAAATTGACACCAGAAGTGCTCCGAATCAGGTCTCAAGCATACTCAATCAATCAAAATCAGAGATGGTGTCCTCCTCACAGCCTGATGACATCAGTGCGATAAAATTATTTGTGAAACATGAAGTCCAGAGTCTAACCTATGCAGTGTTATAATTGGACTTAATATACTGCTTTTCCTTAAAGAGTGCGACCCGAGAGCGAAATTTCACATCGCTCGTTTAATTTTTTTTCTTCCCTTCAAAACAGAGGCCCGGAAAGTATAAATTAGTTTTAATATTTTGTGAAGAAATTTGTCAGTAATATTTAAAATGGCTAATTCAACGCAAAATCTTGGTGGTGTGATACCAACCGAAAATTAATTATCTGGTATTATTCCGGCTTGAGATCGACATTTGCACCGCCATAACGCTGGTATCCTTTGGATCTGTTTGCGCTAACTTCATGGGAGTACAATTTCTAAATGTTTAATTGATCTTTCAAAAATAAACTGCAGGTTTAAGTTCAACGATTGTAGCAATTCGAAATATGTTTTATTAATTCCTGCAAGGTCTCCCAATGTTCGTAAATTTCATTCAAAATCGACCCTTTAACTGCTTGAACTAAACGATTTTCACCGGTGCATAAACAGACAGAGGGAAAGCTTTGAAATTTACTCCCTAGAGCGGAATTTTGTCAGTGCCATATCTCACAACTGAAACCCTTGTCAGGTGCATTGCATCTTTATTCTGTGCAATCGCATCAAATCTGGAGCTCCGCAAAGACGGCTCTGAGCAACGCCGCCAGATTAATTTACTCGGAGCCATCAGTATAAATCAAAGGGTTTCCATTAATGAGCCAAGGCAGAGTCGAGCTCTAGTTCTCCAAATCTAAATATTGCATTTATTACATCTCTGTTTCCTCCGCAGGCACGGGCGTGGGTGTTCTCGTAATCCGATGCCTGCCGGTGCAATAAATCAGGTGCCATAAGCTCACTGGTGTGCGATTAAGACCGACATTCGGTTTTGGACCTCAAAGGCGGGGGAGGCGGAGGAGTGATATGTCTTCTTGATAATAAATTAGTGTTCGTTAATTATTCAAATCTGCACTCGAGAACGTTTAATTATAATTCGGCTTTTCTAACTGAATTACCTTGCCCGACAGGTGGAATGGGCGGCTGAGGGGCTCGGATTACACGTAACGAATTCAGTTTCGGAGAAAGCCGCTCAATCAGGGATAGATTGCCGATTGCACTGGAATCGAGCGCCCTGCTTACATCGCTGCAATTGGATTTGGAATCGGGATGGAGAACGCGTTATAATTATGGTGCATTGACGTGAGCACGTATGCACAGAGGGCACAAGATTGGGGACTAACGTCTCCAGCGAAATCAAATTTCAATTAAGGCTAATGGCATTAAATCACTTGCAGCAAATGGAATTGTAAACCGGCGATAAGTCTTTAATTGCATCCTCCAATTTATAGCTTACCCAGGACGCAGCCGATTGTACAGAATTTGATTAATGCAGTTTATTTGTCCTGCTAATTTAGTATTTCTTACAGCAATGCAAAAATCTAAATTCTAATAATATAATCCATTTCAGCTACAATAATTCCTGAATTGTAATTATTAATTGCTTAAGCCCACAGCTATTTTATCTTTCAAACAACAAATTTCTAAACAAGTATAGAATTCATGTAAGGACTATCACGTGGCCATGGAAGGAGATTATTTTCAAGCATACACTGAAAGAAATAATCTTGTTTAAATTAACCATTTTTCGTAGTAAAAGTTCAATTATTAAAAATTGTAGTTCGATTGGAAAAATTGTAGTTAATTTAAACATTGACAAAACTTTTAATCCAGCCAGGCTAAAATAGTTAAACAATCATACTTGAAATAAATGAGAAATTCTTGTTTGACAATAGAATTGTTCCTTACCTACGAAAATATGAGGAAAAATAGGTGATCTACTATCGTAATAGTAATGGAATTTTACAATGCTTTTAACTATTTCACAGTAAAAATAACCACGCAAGTTGTAAATTGTTTACAATTTCCTCTTGTTTGACATACACAAGGTTTTTATTTGATTCTACCAAGGTTTTTCTTTCAGTGTAGATGTAAGTCAAAAGTATAAATTTTAAAATTTGCATATAATATATAATATTTAAAAAATATTGATATCGAATATTATTACCACATTTTCATATTTTAAACCAATTTCAGACGTTAAATAACCATCGAGGGAAGAACTTTTCTTCGTTTTGTATATCAAAACAAAAAAAGGAAACATAGGATTATCGGGTTTTTATAGATCGAATAAGCGTACAAAACTTTGCTTATCTTCAAAGCCGGAAATAATAATCTTAGAATTTTAGAAATAATAATCTTATGAATTTTGAAAGGTTATATTTTGTGTTCCAGGAATTCAGAATTTATTCCTTTCGGGGGTCTTGGAATAAATGATGTTTTTTCCGACATTTAAATTATATAATTACACAACTGCAAAACACCAACCTTTTAGGTGTTAGGATTATATGGCTAATGATGTAGAAACGTGGTACGTATTGTCATCAAACTTATTTTTTTTTGTGAATTGTAGGCCTTTCTATTGAAATTTTCACCCTTGGCAAAAATTGTGGCCTCTGAAAACGATTCTCTTTCTAGTGCATACCTCCAACTTTACCGGCTTTAAAATTTGTCATCTTTCGTGTGCAGAGCCTTAATGATCTTATTTTATAGCAGAAATGTTGGCCCTTTTCTGTTTTTCACGTTAAGTTAGAAATTTTAAAACATAAATACGTAAACAAACAATAAGTTTTGGTTTATTTTAGCTGCTAATGCGGAGAAAAATAGGTAGCTAAATTTGTAACAAATGCAGATATAGGCGATTTCTTATTTAAGCCTTATTGTAGTAAATATAGTAAATGCTTCAATAGAGTTTAGACAAATATCTCAAAGAATTGTGTCTGCCGCGAAATCCGGCTATTTATATTATTTAGTAAAAAGCGTATGTAAGTTTAGCAGTACTGCCTTTGAAATTGATGATATGAAGATTGACGTTTGACGTCATAATTTGACCGCGTCCAAAATTACTTTAAGAAGATTAAAATTATACCATATTAAGCAACAACTTATTTCTTTGAACTATGGTATAATTTTGCAATAAACGATTGTGTAGCAAAAATTGTTTAAGGAGAATTGTTATCAATTCTTCTGGAAAATTAAGAAACAAATAGCAGTAAGCCAAAATTGGGATATAATGAAATAAGCTAATGAATTTTTAGAATCCTACGAAATTTAATGATTTTGTCTTTTATTAGAGCTAATGAACTTGAAGTAACCAGTGTCACTATTTGTTTACAAGCTGCGTATATCCTGATCCTCAAGCAGTGCGATGATGTAGTGTAATAATTAAAAAAAAACGGTTTTGAAAAAAAAAATTATTTTACGAAAAATCGTCTTATTAGAGATAGTGCCTCTATTACAGTCAATGCAGGCGGCACACGTAATTTCTCGCCTTCAGCACCTCCGAAACAAGGAAACCAAAAGGTTTTCAAAAAGTTGCCACTATCGCAGACACTAAAATAATTAGCGTATTGCTAAAATGAAATTAGTTGCCTTTAAAATTGAAATTTAAACATTTAAAAAGTGATAAATGTTTCAATGTTAAAATAAGAACTTTTGACCTCAAAGACCTATCGAGTTCCTAAGAGTTTAGTGCTCACTAGATATAACTAAAATTGCTAGTAAGGCTAGGAATTTGACTTTCGATTTATTTTGACTTAGTTCAAAAACTACGTTGTATAAATGGTGTACTGTTGTTTTCCAGAGATCTCCATAAATCTTTTTGACTGCATGTTCTACTATTAAAGCTTTAGATAGATAAGTCTCCACAGAAAATGGCATAAAAAACATAACTTACCTTGAAAAATTGCAATTCTGTAATTTTCTCTCACATGAAACTAAAACAACGATTTAAAAGTAATTAAAAAACTGCATAAAAAAATTCGCAGGCATTTATAAAGTAGGTATGATTAGTAGATTCCTTAAAAATTCTGAAATAATCTCAAATAAAACTTAAAGTAAATTTTTTTCACACTTCTTTCGTTCGATTTTATTAAAAGGTGATATATTTTTACACTTTTTAATCATTATGATCTCGCTATATGAGCCGTTTGTGAACTAGTTCAAAATCACTTTCTGCGTTAGAAGAAATTAAATCTGTTTCTTTTCTGACAATGTAACTTAATTTATGTATGAAGATCTGCGACTCCGGTTGAGTATTGCACCACACGTAGGAAGATCTTTTTAAATATTAATCTACAGGCTTGTTCAAAGGCGAAACTCTAAATTTGTATTGAAAACCGGACCAGACCTGAGGGTATACGAGACAACGTTTTATTGCTAACCTTGTATAGTTTACACGGAGAGTACACTTATAATGGTCATATAAATCTACGCATGATCATGCCGAGAAAAAAATGTGTAGGCCCCTGGCTTAAAAGACTGTTATTAACATTTTTATCCTACCCTTCATTATTACCATGCATTACAAGAAACAGTGGAGGTAAAATTTAAACACAGGTAGGCATGTACAGGCAAGTTTACCCTATCTATTGACGAAATTCCGCCGGTATGCTTTGATTTTTGCTTTTTTAAGTTATTGAGTTTACGTTGTGTTTTTTTTCTTTGTGCAACTTCCTTCGAGTCACTCACCCAATGGCTATGCAAATGAAAGGGAATAAAACAAGGCACTTTCCTAGCGCAAAATTCATGGCCCAGGAGAGTATCACAAAAGGAGAACGATCCGACTCCACTTGAGTTGAATTAAGTCGGACGATTGGAAATTTTCGCAGCGGCGATAACACCCCCGCCATATGCAAAGCAATATGCAGATCGGGACTGGCAGGCTTCCTTCTCGATTACTTTCACCCTCGAGTGAATCACTTTGCGGCTTACTGTAGCGCGAGAATGTCACCGAGGACGAGAACCGAGTCATTCCGGGCTGCTTTGCATAATTTTCAATAACAAGAGCCGGAGCCTTCGTGGGCTCGATAAGGGTGAGATCGATTGCGGAGCTAATGGGATAATCGAAGGCGAAATGAAAAATTCAGATGGATACATGCATACATAATGGAGTCTGCCCACCCCCGCGCATTTTGATTTTACGATATTGGTTCTGCAAACCGGAGAAAATGATTCCTGCTCCTCCGCGCCGAAGACGTTCTGCCGCGAAGAATGCCAACGTAAATAAGAACAGAGAGCTCGCCAAGAACGACCTCGCATTTAGATAATAGGAATTTATTACGGACGGAAATGGCACTGCACGATTGCCGGGTAGTGTGTAATGTGAGCTAGTTACAAGATGCATGAGGCATAAATATCAGCGCTCTAAAGCACGTAGATATGCTAACGTACTTTTATTGGACATAAACTACCAAACTGAGCTCAAATTCCGATATCGAAGTAAAGGATATGAACATCTTCTCAGAATTCAAATTTTATGAGGGATAAGTGTTAGACTGGTGCAGCTTGTTTTTCTAAATTCGAATAAAAAAAACGAGATTCAAGTAAATAAATGTTCATTTTGAATGTTTTAAAGTCAAAACAATAAGTTTTCTAATTTTATTGCCAAAAGCTGCGTTTTGATAAATTTTCATAGTGATGTTGCTGAGGTGACATCAATTCCAATATGCCAAAAGTAATAAAATCATAAAACAATGCAACAAAAAAGCAGCATACAAATAAAAAATTGGTATAAAAATCTAGGATATTTATGACATTCATTCAATTAATATATATAAAAAAAAACAAAGAAAACAGAAAGGAAAAATTATTAAAAGTTACTTTACCTTCTTGGGTTGACTGATTTCCGTTCCGGGTGTCATAATTTCTACAACTTTTGTTAGATTGATGAACTTTTTTTGATGTTTGACATTCGATGCTCTAAATAAAATGAAGAGCAATTGCGAAATATACATCAAAATTGACTAGGTAAAAATCATGTGGTTTATTAAAGTTGGATTAAAAGTCAAAATTGTACACGCTGTTTTACTACTCTCGGAAATATTTAATTGCGCTTACTAATCCTTTGTTTCATAACAAAATTGCCTCTTTAATAACAAATACAATTCATAAAAGAAGGTTTTAATTACTTTTTGCATTTCTTCCTAATCCTAAGTCGTTCATTAAGAATACGACACCCCTTTATATTTATATATTCATATAACGAAATTCAAATAGCTTTTAAGACATTTTTTCGAGGATTTAAAAAAGTGGACTCAAGGCAAGGGCAAGAAAAACTTCTTTTACTAGTTTATTTAGTTTGTGTGTGATTCCTTCGAGTACATTTTTCATGAATATTTTCCGTGTACATTTTTCATATGAAGTTTAAGTTAAGTTATTCAATTCTTTCGAAAAGTAGAATCATTGTGTCAAATTGTCGAAAAAATTTTTGTGTTGGGGAAATAAGACATATTCAGATTCAGTATATTTAAATTAGTATACTTTATTCACGTCCAATGAAATATAACAACTGGTAAGTATCTAATTACATAACATTAACACAGTAATATTATTATTTAACAAAAATATTTCCTTACGAAAGTAAAAGTTTTTTCTATAAAAATCTTATAAATGCGAGTTAGACTCGCATGAAAAGTATTCCATACCAAACGTGAAAAAATGATTTCATGTAAAATGACGGTGATTGAAATTGATTGAAAATAAGAATATTTTGGAGACAAACTAATACCGAATTTACTTTAAAAATTTTGGAATATTGATTTTATTATTCGCAATTATTAAACATTGTGTACGAACATACCACTTTCACAAATAAACGTGATTATAAAATAAGAGCCTTAGACCTTATGCCATGTATAAATATTTAAAGAATCTCTAAAAACGTCTGTACATTCCGTTTGTTTTTACATGTTCAGATTTATCACAGGAAACTGAGTCCTTCGAAGATTGCCATTGAGCCATGATAGCAAATATGGTTTTAAATTTCATTTCGCATGAGTGGGCAAATTTGAGGGCCAAGATTCGATGAAATTGGATTGAATCATAAAGGGATACCACATAATTCTGGAATTCCTTCTGCCATTAGTAAGCTCTCCCGAAAGCAAACAAAGAAAATTGAGCCCACCTCAAGGGGGAAAGATTCCTTAACTCAATTTGCTTTCTGGACTGAAACTGATATGTGTTGGACAGAGGCAAAATTTAATTTGTCCATCCGCAGATGTGGCCCCCAGAGGCAATAAGAAACTTTAGAGTTTTAAGACTTCGTGGTATACCAATAATCCTATATCCCTGCCGTAATTGACTCTGTACCTTGGCTTCCCAGGAAAACGTCGGTAGCTTCAATAAATAGTCTAATTGAAGATGATGACAACAGAATAAACTCATATGATAAGTCATGTGCAGTTCAATTTATCACTTCACCCGCCGTTCGAATGCTTTTTACGAGAAACCGGGAAAACGGAAAAAACAACATTTACATGATTATTTGCAGTTTTGATGGACTGAGATCTCGGGACACCCTCGCTGGAGCACACCCTATAGAAAAATTTCGCCCCAAATTGTTTTATTTCCAGTTCACTAAGCATCTGACAAATGCGGAGAGCGGTCCGGAGCCATTGTACACTGACACGGCCATCCGTCAGGTCTCGGTGCAAAGGCAGTGACAGCACAAAAAATGCGATAAATATGGAATTCCGAAAAAAGCTACTCCCGGCCCTGGACCCGGACGGTGACTCGTGTCTAGTGCGAGAAAAATGAACCCAAATTTAATAAAGATAATCCATGGGAGTCGCTAGGGCGGAAGATCGGACGTGGCTCTGACATATCCGATCTAAAACAGGATTTCGTCCGCATTGACGGGAGCAAGTGCTGATTGGTGTCGCAGTCTTATTGAATGCACATTTACTTCGGATTGTCCAAAGATTGCGGGTAATTGAATTTTAGGCGTCGATAATTCACTCAAAACCTAAAGTATGACTTATTTGGCCCCTTTCGTAGCTTGCAAGAAATAGCCTAAATACAATTTGAAGCAACTATTCATTTTACTTAAATACTAGAAATCTAAGTTTTATTTAAAGCGCATAATACCTCCGAAAAATAGAGCTTGAGCCCAAAAACGATAAATATTCAAATTGCCTTCGTTCTTTTTGTTTACTTAATTAAAACGATTTCATGTGGATAGGAAATTCGGGATTAGAGCGCTGGAAGTACAGTGAAAAAATTATTGATTGTTTGTATTGTTGAAAAGTTTTTTAACAACCTTCAAAATATTATCTCAGTTTTATAAGTCAGAAATATCAGCAAAAAAGTAATGGATTTTAAAGTTAGTGTAATTTCATTAGATATTCATTTAATTGCTAAATCTGTATTTACGTGAACGATATACTTACTGATAAATTAATATTTTACATTGTTAGTGCAATAACTTGGACCAGTAAACCTCGAAATCTAAACGATCCTCTATTTAGCGCAATTTATAATATAAATTTATTTTAATTTCATACTTTTAAATATATTTTATGTGAAGAGAAATAAATTTATATTAACTTAACGCTATTTTTTTTTCATTTTTAAATCTGCAACATTATCTTCAGATACTTTCCATAAGAAAAAAAACTTAGGAAAGCATTTTCCCAAAAGTAGTTTGAGTTTGTCATCCCTAGGTGATTTCTATAATTGTTTGATATTTAATTTATAATATTTTTGATATTCGAAAGCAAAATTGGGCAATAAATGGAAACCGAAAAACCGATTGTTTTTCAAACCGCAAAATTGAACCTCTGGAAAGTGGAATCGCGTTTCCACCACTGTCTGTCAATATTATGTTAAACTCGGGAAATTTGAATTTAATTAAAAACCGATGGTCCAGAAGTTGATTAATTTGTATGCAACCGAACGGTGCTGTGAAGCCGACCCTGGAGCGGCTGCACTTACGACAAATAGGCACCCATGCTGACAGGACTGGCATTTCATTTCAAGTCGAAGTGCATGTCGAAATGCATTCGGCGCATTCCAATTGAATTGCAGATTAAACTGATCATGCATTCTGCACTGCGGGTGTCAGTCATCAAATAATTAAAATCGCCCCAACCAGTTGAGCGCCCAGACGGCGACAATTTGGCAAATTTAAAAACACTCCTTCCCGCAACTTCTGAACAGCTTAAGGGATTTTACTGGAAAGTGGCATTGAATAAAACCTAGAATTAAGTCGATTTCAGTTGGTTTAGGGGATTTAATCCTTTAAGAAGCCCAATTGCATACCCGGAAAAAAAGGTTCGCTAAGGCACCAAACTGGCGCTGCTTGTTTTATTATCATCAAAGGAGAGAAGCAACGATATTCCACATTCATTGAAATATGTTTACGACGGGAAGTAGTACCGAGCCAAAAGAATAGTTCGGCATCTACATGAACACCAGAAGACGAGACATAAACTCGTTGCTCAATTTTATGGCGGAATCATCTATTTGCGCGCCATATCAGACGGAAGCAATAAAAGTGAGAATCCCATAGGTTTTTGAAAGACAAGAAATTTACGACCTTCCAACTACAACGAATATTTCACAAAAGATTAAAACGCCCATCCCAGTGACTAGTGCCAACTTCAAGTAAGGTTTTATAGTTTGGAAAACGCCTTGATAGTCGCTCCCAAAACATTTCCCATTTATGGAAGTTAAAGTATTCTATTGTATTGTATGGTCATGGTAATAATGATATTAAAAAACTCCCAAACTCACAATCTGAGGTATAAAAGGACAAATGCGTCTTTCAATTTTGGAAACCCTTCACAAGGAAATTTCTAAACGTAGAGTATAAAAATTGAAGCTGAATTGCAGAATCAATAAATTAATTATAAGGGGCTACCTGAAATCCCAATGAATGTAAAAGGATTCTTACCGAAAGGGTTTTTCCAAAAATTTCATCAGTCTCATCACCGTTACAAGGCCATCAACAATATCCACCCTTCTGGCGCTTCTATTAGCTCCGGGAAATTGAGGAAATTTCCTTAACCTCGAAATGCCTGTCGCGGAACTTTGGGCTTAATTAAGATTCCAAGCAAGACTGGGGTGAATATCGTTTAATTGGAGTAGCAGGTGCCTACTGAGTTTTATTGCGGCTTTTAAACATTTTTATCGTTTGTTAAGTATAAGAAATTTGCAGAACGACTTGGGTCCCTGAAAGAACAAATAAACAGCGAATAATAGCGAATTATGTCGAGATATTATGGTGTCGCCTTGTTTGCATTTTTATTTACAGCCGAGCGACGGGCAAGGTTTCAACAGTGTCGGATTAAAGGCCACATGTGGTACGCATTGTGTTTTATAGTTTTTACTGTTTGCTCGGCAAGTAGTAAATTCTATAAAAAGGATTCGTACCGAACAGCCGTACAGAGTACAGGGCCGAGGGAGAGAATTTAGGTAATTTTATAGGTTCAGGACTAAGGAAGAATTAGAATCATAAAATTACCCATAGGAAAATTAAACTCATAAAAAGCTTATTAAATGGATTAATTCGAAAAGTCTAATTCTCACCGGGAGTATTCACGGCTTTATTGCTTTTTTATAGTGTCCACGTAAAATGGTTGACTTTAAAGCCGAAACCATATTGCAACATTAGAACTTGTTCTACAAGGAAACGTCTATTTAAAATCAACAAAATTAAGGCTAAGAGGGTAACCTTCCTTTCTAAAAATTTAATAGTTCATAAAATCTTTGAGAAACCAATTGCAAGAAAATTTTAGTTGCTGTTTGACTTATATTTAGACTATCATGATTAAAATTGTTTGAAATTAAAAAAATTAAATTCACACGTACGAGAAATTGATGTGCGGCAAACTGTAGAAGGTCACGGGTTTAATATGAAATTAATAAATTAATAAAATAAAGGTGTCGTATGTTGTGTGATTTAGTTTAAAGGTTAATCTGTATCTTTCTCAAAGTACTCAATATAATTTTAAATTAAGCATATAATAATCGCAAAAATTAAAGCACATTGTTTTAGGAAAAGTAATTTTAGAAAAGTTAATGATTTTTTTAAAGGCACAATATTTCAAAAAATCCTTTAAAAAATTACAATGGCCATTTTTTGTAGAACAGACCAAATAACAAAGAATTTAAATTTAATTTGCTGTAAAATACAAATTCGGAAAACTTTTCCACAGGGTAGGAGTTTCGAACAAAGTAAATTAAACAAATAGGGAAATACGTTTGTTATATTATATAAATTAAAATTGCTTAATTAGTGAAGCAATATTAAAAGCTTACCAATTATTAAAGCAAGAAAATTATTATACTTCTATAATCTTCTAATTTTGACTATACTTATAGGTTTTTTTAGATTTGGAACGGAATATGAAATCTAGAAGAACAAGAAGACGATAATTTTTAATTCTCAGAGTGCTTAAACAATCAACAAGAAACAATCAAAGGCTCTACGCTCTTTGGAGTAGTAGAAATTAAGTAGAAATCTATTATTCATCTATTTAGCATCGGGAAAATGGGGATTCCAACAAAATATGCTTGGAGATATAAAACACACCAAATTTGTAGATAATCCTCTGTAGATCTCTCTACCTTTTTATGCACTCACCATAGTCGAGCAGGTTCTTCGTAGTTGTAAGCCAAACTGGTTTTTTTGTTCGTTCTATATTTTGCTATTTCAACGAATTTTAGAATTTCTGAAAACAATAGCGACTTTGTAATTTATTAAAACTAAAAATAAAATATTAATTAAAAACAAGTTTTTCGTATATGTCTTTCTATTGATCTCTAGGATTTGTTTTACGGTAAGGTTTATTCAATTTAAAAATGGTTTTGGAATCTTTTCCACTTAGGCTAAAAGTTAGAATCGGAAACATATTCTTCTGCTGCGAAAGTACGATGGAAGATCGACACTTCTATACGTACGTTAAACGTTGTCAGTACTGCTAATCAGTCGCCAATTAATCAGCAACCACTCACTAACTAGTCATCACAATCCACACAACATCTCTTTAGTGTTTAGGTGTTTGAAAAAATTCTTATGAAGACAATCCATGGTACATACATGACTAGTATATAAATATACATTTTGTAAGTTAATAGATAAAAAGCATTTAAAAAAAATTAGAAATTGAACAGGGAATATTTGCGTATTCAAAGTTCCACACACATTCTAGAAGGCTTAAAGTCCAATGGAGTCGTAATCTGAAATATTTTATATCTAACTTCGATGCGTCAGAACCACATGCAATCACTTCGTACCTTTTGAAATAGGTACTGCGAGAAGTTAATTGAATTCATAATATTCACTTGTGTAGATGTTAATAGTACCTACGATAAACAAATGTGTGCACTTTATAATATAGTGATGGAAAATGTTTATGCAAGTTTCAATCATCTTGGACGTTTACGTAGACCTATGAAGCTGTAGAAAACTTAAATCAAAATTTTGAACTGTATGAAGTGTTCCTCAGAGGTATGCGTACATTTTCATCGTACAAATGAATAAGAATTGTAACAATTAAACAAATTTTCGAAATTTGCAATTTCGAATATCGCATATTTGCCTAGGTTTGTAAGCGACCATCGTTAAGGGAACTTTATGAGTGTTTGCGACATGTTTCCACCAGGAAAATGTTCACAACAACCAAAGTCCGAAGCCACAGGCAGTCCCATTCCGTAAGTGGACTGTACTTAAGTTTTATCTACTACAACGTCCAGACGGGCACGAATTGACACCATAAAGTCGTCCGAAAGTGTCGGTCAGTTGTGGAGCGCTGTGGCATGGACCGTCCCATAATGAACCGAAAACACACTCGATGGCTAGAAACGATAGCCCCAAAACACAAATTAAATTAAAAAACATAAAACCGGCTGAGTCATTTGCGTTTCGGGTCATTATCCAGAATTGCTTCTGGCCACTCTCCAAATTATTATCGCCTACTGCCCGAACAGACACCCCTGTCCACTAGTGTCCTCGGAAAGCAGATCCGTAAGATATTCGAGTCCGTAAGCTCATCAAGTGGTCAATCCACCGCAGGTTCGGCAGATATTATGCAAATGAGCGTGGGTGCACTCTATGTAATAATGATACGAAATCGCAGTTGTGACCAGGTATGAAATCAAACGAGGCGCGGCTGTCACGAGCCAAATTCGCGACAGTTGACTTTACAACCCCCTTATCCGCCATAAATCTAAATTGCCCCGCGCGCTGCTATCGTGGTGCGATCGACATCGCCGAAAGTAAGTGCTGGTAAATTGCTCCGAACAAATGTCGCTGTCAACTCAGATCCAAGTCAATTATTGTCACATGCGTGCCACTCGGCTCCGTGAAGTGGAAAAGCGAGTTGGGTTGGCGGAGGAAAAGTTTTGAGACTTAATGGCCAGGGCGTCCTTAAAGTCTGCTTGGACGACGGCAAGTCACTAAGTCAGGGAAGTTTTCCTCTCAAGTATTTAAGACGCCATCGACGTCATTTGTTGGAAATTCTCGCTGGCCGTACTCCGTGGCTGCGAATGAAATTTTAGTATGTACTTAACAGAATTTGCACTCAATTGAACAGATTTCCGAGGAAGAGGAAGGCGACAGATATTTGCAAACTTTTAGGAATAAAAGCTGTATTTGAATTTTTTATTTTTACTCATGTAGTCAGTTCGTTGCTACTTCAGTGTTAATAGATTTTTAATTCTTTGGCACTTAAATAGGCTTCATCGGGATTCATGTGATCAACTCTATAAAACTAAACCTAAACCATTTTAATCATGCCTACTTAATTTACGTTTTATTTAGACCAGCGGAACATTTTTATAACTATTTAGTTATTAAATAAACTATTGGTCTGATTTTCTAAAAGGTATACACCATCTTCAGAGTATTTTCATTAACCCCAGTTAATTAATATTATTAATTAATAACTATTGAGGTAATAAGATAGATGGTAAATATATTCGGAAACCTCATAGTGGAATTATTTTTTTTTTAAGTAGATCTATGAACTATAAGATCTATAGGCAAGAGGAACTTTAAGAAATGACGAAGTATCACAGCTTTGGGATCTCGTTAAGCTGTTGTTACCCATAAATAGTCACATTTACGATTTAGACAAAAGATGAGCGATTTGAAATTAAACAAAAAAAAGGATCAATAAAATCGCTAAGCTTAGTAAAAAGTTATACTTTTTGAGTAGATATAAAAAATATACAGACAAATTGAACATTTCTCATTTTTTGAAGTCGGTGTACAACGTTGGAAATAAAATTAGAGACCGGAAAACTGGAAATCTTTCCAAGTTATGTCAATGAATTTTAATCTGGATCAATCGATTAGTTTTTGAGAAAATAATAGAAATTGAAAAGCACCTAAGCCATTACACAGGAAAAAATTAGGAAAATTCCAAAAACACTTTGAACTGGAGCCTATTAAGTACTATTTTTTGAGGATGGTTAAAAATAAAGCACCTCCTTAAGAAGAAAGAAAAATATTTGTATATTCTAATTAGATGGTTTAACTTTAACTTCTTTACTTTCTTTAAAGCCATATATTGCCTCTATTATGAAAGGTCATGGGGCTATATCGAACTGATTTTCTCGCAAAAATTATTGTTGAAAAAATTAAAATCTTAAGCCGATTTTGCTTTAGAAACCGGTGAATGGCAGTGGCAAATTATTGAAAATATAAACTACTATAACCATCAAATTTTTTAAAGAAACGAGTAGTTCCTCAGTATCTAGAATTTATGAACAAATGCAAACGAACGATGTACATATCTAAGAAGTTTTCTTAAGAAGCGCAAACAACACCGCAGTACGCGGCGAACAAATAAACTTCTAACTAACACTTCTAACTTCTTTCTCTTTTTTTATAGTGAAAAAAAGACGTAGGATTTAATGTTGAGTATAAAAAGTACTCATAATTTACAAGACATGAGAAATGGTTCACGAACAATTTTCCATAAAATTGAACATAAATTTCTTTTTTATGATAATTTTCTCCAAGATTATTCAGTCATAGTGCTTTATTTAGCATATGAATAACTACAATTATCGAAACTTTAGATAAATCATTTTATTTTTAACCTTTTCTGCATGTCAGTATCTTGAGATTATAGAAATATTTAAGAAAAAAAAAAGTTTTGTGCTAATTATGAAATATCTTTAAATGAAGAAAAAAGAAAATTATTCATCATCCCGCGAAATAAAAAGCCACTTAATTTTTTCATTAATAACAAAATTTCCATTCCCATTGGCATCTTACGAATTTTAAGCACTTCTCATGTCTACACTTTACAAAAAGATGTAAACAAATTTTAGAAATGTATATAAAGTCAAGTATTAGGGAAAATTATAGGAAAATTATAACATTTAATGACAACAAAATTTTGTAAAACAAACTTCGAGCGCCGAAGGCGCTTTTATAATTATTTTTTCTCGAATTGCTCTTTTTTGCGAACAGCATGCGTAACATTGACCAATAATTAATCATAAATGATAATGAAAATTAAATGAAGGTATTTAGAAAAATTCGTAAACATCTATTTTTTTTAATACTTATATGTGTTTATTTAGTAAAACAGGGGTATATATGGATCTAATATTTTGATAACCATGGGAAAATAATCAGAAAAATTAACTCGGTAAAAGACGTGCGTAAACTTAAAAAAAAAGATTTGGTATTGAGAGACCTTATCAGAAGTGGAACAAATCAAGAACAAGTGTTACTAAATAAGTTCAAGCATCCTGCAATTGGTGTCTATAACCGTAGTAACTTATTGCTTGTTGCCGTCTTCAGTAAACACCTATAGGGATAGATAGTCCTGTTCCTTTTCCACAAAACCCCCAAACTTCAGCAAGCCAATGTTGAAGCATAATCCCGACAGTCTTTCCGTTGCCAAATAAAACTCTTAATCCCGAGTAAGCTAGGAGGACGGATGTGGGTGGTGAAGGCGAATCGTGATGCTGTAAAAAAGGACCCACAGAAGTAGGATCAGAATCCGGGAGGATTGGCTAATTGAAGATATGTTCTTGAGGATTAGCATTTTACGATTGTTCTGCTGGTGAGCGCGGAGGGTGTCATTTGCATAAAACAGTCACAACTCATTTGCGAGATTTTCCATTTGATATATTAGCGCCGAGGTGGGGAGTGAGTGTCTGGCTCGATACAGATGTTGGGACTGGGATACGGCTAACCTGAGGGAAGCCCACTGCCACCCAGAATGACTCCACCAAATTGGGGAGGAGACCGATATGTCATTCGTTTTTTACGGTAGCAACAGACGGATGCTGCTGTCTTCCTGACGGATTACGTGCCCGATATCAGATCGTGGGGAAATTGGATCCAGAATTTTGCGGCCGAGAATATTGTCCATTGGCATCGATGATGAGCCACGAAAAGCGCCGGGAGCGATTCCCGGAAATGTGGCTGCTGTAAAGTTTAAAGTGATGACTCGTGAAAATCGCCAATCCCGCTTTTTGCGCTCCCGCATTCCCAGTATCCTACCTCAGTGCTACATTTGGGCGCCCCATTTATCTCGACGGATACTTCCTGAAACGTGAGCTTGCAATTCGGGTAAGCTGCGAGGTGTGTCGGAGGTGTAAGGTTCCGTCTGCAGGTTGTGCAAGTGTAGTCGCTTTGCTTTGTGGAAACCTTGAGATGCAGAAACTTCTCTAAACCCCTGGTTAGCTATAATCTCAAGGATAGATAGCGCTACGGTCGATTAGACTTGACGATGGGGTGATAAAAATTTAAATCCTCCCCGGATTTATCCCCGCTCCCGGATAGTTGCAGAGGATGCTGTTTCCTGGTTTACGACTGAAATTTGAAATTAGACAGCGATGATGACATTTGTACAGATTGAATGTGGCTAGCAGAGTCCTTGTAATTCGACGAGATGTGTAGTACTTAATCACGTCGTTAGTTGCCGATGCTGCTTTTTAGCAGGCGGGACTCGAGATCGGGAGTTATCTTGTATCCTGGAATTTTTACCCCTATGAGTTTTGCGAGCGGGTTTAATGTCAGGGATGTGTTTACTCGCAGTCAGAGGCGAATTTTATTCCACTTGGAATGGCGCGCTCAAGGGCATGGTTCCGGGGGATGTCAATTCTAGTAATTAGAAACTTTCAGAAAAGGGCTCAAAGTTACGATGTGATTAACTTTCTCGTGTAATTGCAGCTTCTACAAGTTTTGTATGTTATGCGTGGCAATTAAATTTTATTCGCGCTCACTTGCTCTGGGTACTTTGTTTTCCCGACAGAACGCTAAAGTTACCCACTCAATTGCAAGATAACGTTAACCGAGCGTTAAGAAGTAATTGAATTTTCACTTTTTCCCATTAGATGCAATTAACCTTTAATATTGTGCAAAATCTTAGACATTACAAAGGCAAACAAGGACATGCAGTTTGAGTCAATAATATTTGAAGTTTCTAATTATGCGAACTCTAGCGCTTAAATAAATGGCTTAATCGTATGAAATTTTATATTAGCGGCTATTTCATGAATATCGCTGGACGTTTTTTCAGTTATTTCTTCATTCAAAATTAGAGTCCTTGCCATACAAAAAATGGGAAAATAAAAAAAAACATATTTTTCAAAAATGGCTATTGAAAACGATTTTCTTTAAATTTTCGATGATAATAGTTATTCATATTACATCCCATAATCCGACTTAAGATTGAGAATCTTTTTTGACGCCAATGAGCTTCTTCGGCATTTTAAAATTATATTTTTCATTTTGTAAGGTTATACACCTAAAATGGAGTTGTTCTGTGAATATTTTTTGAAAACAATTTCCACAAATTCTGAGAAAATCATGTATGTATTATTATGTCAAAAAATATTTTTTTTCGAATTAATGGAGTAGTTTGTAAAATAGAGGTTACTGGTAAGAATTTTTAAAAGTAAATAACAAATGCCGATTAATCAAAACACTCCACCACCACTCCACGCATTATTTTACAATACGGTTTTGCTCTAATATGGCTTTTGTAAGAGTTTAAGCTTATAAGATAAGAGGGTATAGAAGAAAGTTTAGAAGATATTTTTCCTTAAAAATTCCTTTCCTTAGTTTTAGGAAAGTCATGACGAAAAAAACACGACGTCATATTAACATAACACTTTTAATCAGTTAGTGCTGGATGGTACAGTGTTGCTTTATTTTCTTTATCCTAGTTACTTGTTCCGCGTAGCAAAGATTCACATAACGAGGCGTTAGGCTATTAAAAAGCAACGACTGTGCTAAGCAGGGAAACATGGAGTTACATGTACCTGTATGGATGCTCGTTTCTCTTCATTTTATTGAATTACAAGATTTTAAAGCTTAAATTTTGAATTTTAATGTTTGTATGACAAGAAAAAATTTTAAACTAATTTTAAGTGAATTTTAGAATCCAAAGAAATGCACTGAGAATAAAAATTGATGGTTAAATGTATTACATTTCGTGATTAAAGAACGATTGTAGAAACATTGAACAAATAAGTAGATTTGTAGATTGTAGTTTTAAGAGGTGGGTATCAGAGACCCGTCACTTAGACCATGTGGTCCTCTGTACACACCTCAGAGGAGAGTCTGCAAACCTGTTTCATTGAGTGGAGCTTCTATAAGCCGCTAGTCGTTTGGTTCGTCTAACAAAACTTATCGTTTTGGACGGCATAAAAATCCCCAGCTCATCATTGGTTAAAGTGTTTTTTCCATAGACCTCTGTAGCTTTGATTCAATTAATGGAGACTCTAAAGCCTTTAGTGCAGCCTAGCTCTCCGAGAAGATAAGTACATTTTCAATGCTTTCCTCTCGGATTTGGTAGCACAGATCGACTTTCAGGATTGATCGGTCTGTGTTCACTAGTACTATGGAATACTATGGAATACTCTGGAATCAGTCCTTACTAGTTTAACCCAAATGGCTGGATGCCTTCCTTGCGTAGTATCCCTCGCCCATTCATTGCAATTATGCAGCTGATGAGAGTGCTCTTTACAACTAACTAGCAATCAAATAATTTAATCAAACAATCCAAAATAGTAGATACCCTTATGGTTTAGGACTGTCCGTCTGTTCGTCCGTCCGGCCGTCTGTCTGCCTGTCTGTATGTTACAGCCCGTCTATTCTCTCAGTTATATATTTATTAAAATGAAATTAGGTATGCGGACGCAGATTGGTTTTTGAAAAAATAACTTTTTTGGACCCTCTCCCATAGACTGAAAAATGCACTCAATATTTTTGTTTTCACTTACCCCATTAAGTGGGGTGTCTTTAGGTATGTCTCCTAAAATACACTAAAAAAAATATTTTAGAACCCTTTGATTTTAACCCTTCAGTCACGAGATAATTGCTTTCAAAACCCCCTTTAATTTCTAAACTATAATGCGCAAAATTTTAAAAAAATTCCAGAATGCAGTTTTTAATTAATACTTTCAATGAAAATTATAACGAATACTGTTCACCCTTTTATTATTGTAAAAGTATGTATAGCTCCGAAGTAGCAGTAATTTAAACTAGTTAAAAATTGGCCTTTAATATGTAAATGTAAATTTTCTACACTTAATGAATTAATTTGACTTTGACTTTGGCTTTGTCTTTGGCTTTTTTTTATAAGTCGTCACACGAACACGTAAAAGCTTAGAGAGATTCCATTTTTCGTCAACGTAAAATAGCTCTTGATGCGTATTATAAAAAGCCGAAGAGAATGTTGGTGAAAATGGCTACGAATCCCTATCTTGTGCGTGCCCCAAACACGCTCTTCGTCGGTTTTCTTTTTATTCAATTTAAAATCCAGCAGTTATTTTACCACTCCGCCTTAAACCTGACTTTTCAGTTGTTTTGGTGTTTGAAAATAGACATTTACCTCTTCAATTGACCACACATTCTCTGTTTGTGGATCCTTGCAAATCCTGTCCTTCATTACTTCTAAATGACTAATGAGTGCTGACTATAGAAATTTTAAATAAGGGCTTAAAGTCGTTATGGTTATTTGTATAAAGAAACTTAGGTTATGCTTTAGTGGATGATATTTGGATATATAGAAGACCACTGGCAGTTAAATTCCTTTTTTCCCATTATCATCATATCACTACATCTTAATATACCCAACGAATTTTTTTCGAGATCACACTCATGCAAATTTACGCTGTGATATAAATTTAAGATATTGGACAAAATTCCTCAAGAAATGTTCTAAAACTCCAATTGCTATTTACACAACTTTTTATAGTCTTATTGAAATCGTTCACAAATAAACCCTACGAGATTTTTGTTAAAGTAAAAAGAATAATTGAAAAATTGAAAATTTAAATACATTGTTATGACAATTTTCCTACATTGATTTCATTCACTCTGAAGTCCCCTAAAATCAGCAGATATCAACAATTCAACGAATTTATGTTTGGAAAGATTCGTTTAATCTGATTTACAACTCTTGTAATTTACAACCATTGCTACTCTGACATTTTCGGTCCTTAATTCTTTCAATGTAACTGCAACGCGGGTCTCAGTATAAAATATTAGTTACTTTTAATGGCCTTTAAAATTAAGCGGATGAAAGTGAGTGCACTCGTAAAAATCAATCAGAGCAATTCAACTATTGCTATCGACCCTCGCCAGATTCATATCGCTTTTAATCATCGCCATCGGGGCATCATTCATACCGAATGAAGCATTGCTCGTGGAGATAAAACTCAGTGCCGTAAAAATTAAAATCTTCTTCGACTGTTAATCATCACGTAAAGAAGCGGGAGCAGACCCGGAACGGGGTTCTGTAACCTCTCTGGACTTTTATTATGGATCTGCTTCTGTGACTTTATTGGTCCGAAGTCTGCAGGGATTGTAGCGAACTTGGGCAAATTTTAATGGTACTTGCCCTGAGAAAATTCTTTACGAGTAATCCGCAACAAAGTAATCCTCCTGCGGCGCTGTAACCAGAAGTAGAAGTGATGATTCATTTTCTCAAATGGAGCACGTACCGCTCAGAAATAGTGATGGCCGCTTTTGTACCTTTTGTGACGTTTTGGCCGTCAGTAGTGGACACTGGTTTCACTGGCCAACTCTGCCCATAAATTCCGCCCTAATAACCCGGCTTCCCCGGTGTCAAATGTCCAATTTGTTTGCAAATCGCTTGTAGGGTCAGTCGCTGGCGAACAGTAGGGTTCTGGTTGTGTCCCATAACTCAAATAGTGACACCAAGGTATGTCAAGGTATGTCGGCCGCATCACTAAAGAACGGTGGACGACAATGTTGCGAGCTGTGCAGGTAATTTCGGACAATTTATTGATGGCCTGCATTGTGGCCACTGACAATTGAAGAAAAGGAGTTGTTTACAATTCGGACTTCTGGGCTGCCAGTCTTACATTGTTGCTGTGAGGCAATAAAGTCAGCTAATATCATAATAGATTCAATTGTTGCGAAGTTGATCTATAAAACCGCGCAGTATCGCTAATCTTACAATTTATATGCTGGAAAGTTGATCAATAAACTTATCCTCCAGACCAATTCTATTGTTTGCAATTGTCTAGGACTTTTGACTGACCCTTGTCCGTCCATTTGGCGGGCTATAGGAATACGAACCTTAAAAGATAACGCGGTTTATACAATGTACAAGAAAAATATCTTTTGGCTAGAAACGTAATTTTTAGTTTTATGTGCTGAAACATATTCATTCAATTTGTAGTCACAAAATTCGCAGGACTTAAAAAATTGACAATTTTAGAAATCTATCGCTAAAAGTTACAGTCTTTATACTTGATGCTTTGTTTAACATAAATCTGATTCAAGCAATTACGTATGTGTATATAAAACTTTAACTCGTGCAAATGAGGCTGAAAGATATATTTTCGCGAAAATAAGCGCTTAAAATTTGGCTTCTTGAAGACCTTTCAAACCTCAGTTTACGAATTTGAGAAAATCCTTTTGGGAAATTTAAAATGTGCATTAAAATTGAGTTCATTGCGTCAGTATATTGAGCTTAGCTTGTCACATGTAGTATAGTTAAATTTAAAAAAAATTGTAAAACTAGATTTAAAAATCTAGTGATCGTTATGAAGAAGACTGCCAGATATACAAATTTTCTTCATTTTGTTAATATAATGGGCCAAATTATAGACTTTCTTGTATGTCGCACCCCGTTTCGTTATAAGCATTTGAAGAAATGTTTTTTAATAAATATTACGTCATGGTATTTTTTCATATCACTGAGACTTTTGCGTTATTATAAATAAAAAAGTATAAACTATAACTAGAATTTTAAGATTTTCAGATTTTCAGAATTTCCTGCATACCGAAACTGTTTGACAATATTTCTTCTTCAAAGAATTCACTTCATATTTTTCAATTATATTTGGATAAATTCAACTTTCGCTGATAGTTCTGCTATATAAACATGGATGTACACATTTGTTATGAGGATTTTTTATTATAAGAACAAAAACAAGTATTTTTCGCCTCAGAAGTTGACTCAAAAAATTGTCATTTTGACAGTGATAATGGACTTAAAGCCAAAGTTTTATTTTTTACAAAACTGATTTCTTCTAATTTCTATATTGATTGAGTTTGATATACCATAACGATCGAACAAGCTCATTCATTCATACATTCAATACTATAAGTAAGTATTCATATAAATTATATTTTATGTTCGAGTGCAATGCCTTTTTCACCAGCATTTCTGAGGAAATAAGTTAAGTATAATCTTATAAAAGAGCCAATTTTCTACAGTTAAGAAAAGCCAGTATTATTGATTATAAATTTATAAATTATGTTTGTTATTTATTAAATATTTTTTGAAACGACTGGAAATACTTTTTTGTTTGTGTTTTATATGATTTAAAATGAAATTTGAATAGGACGATCTTTATTTTTATCATTTATATACGTTTACTAAAAACTTAGTTCTTGTTAAAACAAACAAACTCAATTTCTCTTTTATTAAAGAGTTCGTTACTTTAAAAAAAGTTATTAAAGCTAAAAGTCCGATGACAATTGTTTGGCAAGTATTTAATCTCTAAATGCTTTCTCACCATTTTAAAACTCCCGGTGTAATTGCCACCCTCCCCTGCCACTGCAGCAGGATAATCGATACTTATTATAGTCCTTCTAGGTTTGCTCTGTATAAAATAAAATTAAAAAGGTTTTGTTAATCGTGAAATGTAAATTATTGTATAATATAATTTTCTAAATTTTAAAAAAAACTAAATTTAAAGGCTTATAAATTCAAAAGTACACACGAAGTGTTCACAATATCTAAACTACCTTAATTTCTTTTCATCTGCAAAAAAGAAAGCGTGTACCTACACGTTCCCTGCGTGCAATTATGGTAATGTCTTAGGCATTACGCATAAATGAGCTCCATTTCCTCTTTACCAAGAGTGTAAAAATAATAAAACATCTAAGTGCGTGCCTAAGTGCATTGACGCACAGAATCCATCTCAATCGGTCACTGCCAGAGCTTATCTGCGATCCTAATCAGGTTTGTGAAATATTGTCAATCGGCGAAACAGCCATCTGGACAATGGAAGAGCCACCTTTGGCTGCATGACCGCAAACATAATCGATGTAAATCAATGGTCAGTCTTGCATTTATTTGTCCTCCATGGTCATCAGATGGCCACGTGTTGGCTGCACGTGACCCATAATTGAGATAAATAGGATGTGTCCAGTTTTAACACATTTTCTCGATTTTTTCACGGAAAACCGGCCACTGCGGCAACCAGGCTACCGGCTTAGACGAACGTGGCTGTGCTATATTAATTTGTGATTTCTTTTCCATTAATCAGGCAATGACAAGCAGTGCAGCGTTTTAGTCGGCACTGCCGGAGGGGTGATTCGATATCTGTGGGAGGTAGGGTCGCGGTTCCGGACAGAAGATGGAAATTAAGTTTCTGCTTAGATGAACAAACACAATAAGCCCAAGACAGACCTTTAATTGCATCTCGGCAAACAAACAGAAACACTCGATGACCAGTGTCAATACCAATTAGGGCCTATCTGGATACGTCTCAAAGTAAATACGCACAGGATATTAGGTGCGAGATATGTTTGTCCGGCTGAAGTTGCAAATGTGTGTTGATCACGCTCTTACGAAGGTACACAACGTCCATTTTCACCTTCCTCCAGAAGTGCTCGTTATTAACTCAATGTCGGTCAGCCAAATCTTTGGGATTGGATCTAGATGGGGTTCAAGGAGTCCAATGAAGCAACCTGGTTTCGAATATGGCCAGATATTTATTCTTCACGTTAGTAATACAAAATATTTAAATTAAACCAACATGGAAGGCAGAAGAAAGAAATTTTATCTGTTTGATTATTCACTAGAGATGATTAGGAAATCAACTGATTGTGCGTGTGCGGCATATTTTTATCGAATTATTATTTCTTATTAAAATTGTTATAATAATAACGACAAAGAAATAGTTATAATAACCCTCATTAATAAATTTGCTAAACTTGCAGAAAATTAAGTCATAATGATAAAAAGTATTCCGTAAAATTGTATTTCTTAATCTCAGTTATGGTTACATTGGAATCAAATTATTTATCAGGTTTATAAGGGAAATATCTTTATTTTTACGTAGAAGGTATATGAGTTTCTTGTGGTAATAAGTAAATCCGCAATTGTGATCTGAGGAAAGTATTTAATCTAATTTTATAGTGTCATATATTTTTTATTTGTTGGACATGTTGAACCGAATAACGATGGGTGTGTGCTTGTTTGTAGTACGTAGATAAAACTTCTTGTATTTCTTTTCAATTGTTATATTATGCAATTCTTCCGCAGATCGTTGTAACTAAGAATATTTAAATCAGCACTTGCTTTTTCATTCTTTTATTTTTTGTTATCAAACAACGTTTCCACAACGAATTGACATGTAATTAGGTACGCTCTGCGTGCCGGTACATTTGCTAGATAATTGTGGTCCCAATTGGCACGACACGTGACATCACACATAGAATGTAAATAAAAGAGTTTCCATTCATAAACAGTTAAGAAGTTGTAAGAAATGGTACCCTATACAAAGAGTGAGTTCCGCCAGCTCGAAGGATAGTTCCTTCATTTCTTCTTGTGTGATTTAACTTCTTTCCAATAATTTCGAAATAATTTATTAAATTTTTGATGATCTAAAATTTTGAAACAGAGATTAAAAAAAATAAAACGGGAAACATTTACATATGATTATTTATATACATATTAATTTAAACGAAACACATAATTAATATTAAATAAGAAAACATGCACACAAGAATAGCTTATTTTATAAATTGCTTGATCGCTTGACCACCTGACTCGTGAGATAAGCTGACCGTTACATTTAGCTACAATTATAAACACTATCTTAATACTTTTTGGATAAGATTTTAATGGAATTATCATTAGCTTTGAATCGAATTGATTTCTATGGATAATCTGCCTATTGAGTGGGATGCACTTTTCAGAATTTAATAAAAATTAAAGAAACTAAAAGAAAACGAAAACTAATCACTTGAATATATTTAGGATGTTCAAATTTCGTGACCTTTTATCTTTTCTGTAGCTATTTCCTGGCGTACTTGCCCCGTTCTTTGAATTTGCTCTTTTTAGTTCATTTTTGGCATAAATTTTGGCAAGATCCCTTTTGTGTGCTCGACGTTTTTACAACCCCTACATTTCAAAATGTGAATGGTTTGCCTCGAAATTCGCACTTAGTGCTATGAAATCCTCGGGATTATAAAAAATTCCACGAGAGCAATTAGGAGCTTTACGCAGGGACACTTTAAAATAAACAAAATTCGCTACAAACTCCGAAATTGCCAGCGACGCTCACAGCGCCTATTTCCATTTAAGCCTGCGGATTCATAACGCCCTGCACACCTATCAGGGCGCCAGAGCAGATGAAAGCCTCCAACATTTCACCTAAATGGGCAATTCCTGTGCAGGGAAATTGAATTCTGGGTTTTATGCGAACACTTCTACGCCTCGACCAGCAGCCACCCCGGCGTGGAAATGCCGGGTTCTATTCGGGACGGTTCTCGAGGGCTCCGGGAACCCCTTTTCGGATTTCTGCGAAAACGCAAACGTTCTGATGATAATGATTGACATTAGGGTTTACCGGGACACGCTCGGGCATAAAGTGCAGATTGAAAGTTTTCCCCTTTCGCCAAAACGGGTGCACACGGGATTCCTGCGGGATTGTGGGCGAACTGCGCACAAAAATTGGAGGAATACTATTAATTTGGGGTATCGCAGCACGAGGGAGCATCGCTGCTCCCGGCGCCAGGTTCGGGCTCAGGAGCGGTGCACTAGAGAAGTTTCCAAACTTTAATTGGAACTCAGTGGCAGTGCCGGCAACGAGAGCCATTTAATCAAATTTTGGACTGAAGTGCACATCTGAGCCCGTCGCCACTATCGTAAAATTTAATGCTGTTGTGTGCAGGCGTAACTTTTACGGTTATGGCCGTGATTATGCCAAATTACGCGGGATTAGTCTTGGAAATTGGAAACAGGTCGAGCCTCTCCAGAAGCCCTAACCGAGCTCCGGCCTTCCGGGATCAACCCTTTGCCGGGATAATAAAACAATTTTGTGTGCAGGGGGTTATCGGACTGTGTGCACTGCCCCTTAATCTGTTGACCAACCTTCTTTTCATTTTACATGAGAAATGTGGCGCTTTAAAAAACCGAGCAGGTCTGCGCCCTTGTCTATCCCAGGGCAGTTCTTGCACCTCCCGAGGTGCATGGTTCTCCCTGTTTTCTAGAAGTGACATTCGACGCCATTTTTAAGTTTAATTACTCTCTATAAAATGTAAAGCTAAGGTCCGTTAATCTTTTTTATGTGTGGTAGTAAAGCGAAGGTAATGAAATTGCAATATTATCTCTTCGAAGAAAGCTTCTGCAGAGATACATGCTTCGCCGTTCTTCCAAGAAATTAATTAGTATGACTTGATTACGACGTTGTAAAAATACTCGTTAAAACTATTTGAACATCTCTCGCCGCTATTTCAAAAGTTTAATTAAAATTACAGCCAATCGTTCTGAATACTCCGTGCGATATCTCAGTTCAGTTAATGATTTATCTTATTTCATTTTATTAAAATTATTTTGTTCCTTTCCCTTGTTTTTCCGGCTGAAATCTGGCGGCTTATTATTCTCGAATCGATTCTTTTCTAATTTTAAAAATTCTCAGTACTAATTTTTGATTTTAAATAAAATTGCAGAGTGTCCTTAAAAAATGTTGATTAGATTCGTAAGTGCTAAATATACAAATTTTCAACGATGGTATACCGAAATACTTGTTTAAAAATTGTTGTGTGTTTGGATGGTGTGAGTTAAAATGGAAATAGCACATATCCAACGTACCTCCAGGTTCAATTGCCTTTCAGCGGTAATAAATGCAATTTTCACGTTATACCCATGCAGGTATATCAAAACTTTAGTCAAGCCTTAAGGCCAACCAAAAGTTCTGTGAGAACCCAGGGTTTTGAATTATTCGATGTTACCTAAGCTATTTTCTCGAAAACACACTTCTCATACGAGTCCAACTTTACATTTTATTTTTAATTAAAAGTATTTCTTTTTTTATAAAGTAAAGTGGAAAAAACAATTACCTAAAGTGTTAAATTCTTTTATTTCTTCTTTATTCTTTTTATTATTTATTCTTAAATATCTCCGAAAGTTAATTTTTGTTATTTATTAAGAAAATGGATTAACATTTACATAATGTTCTTTTTAATTAAACGTCGTTCCACAGGTTTAAAAATGGAAGATAATTGTTAGACAAATCTTTGTAAATCGTATCCGCAAAAGAACAGTACGGATGAAGTTACTACCCCGTTTCCTTCGATATAACGAAGCCATAGGTAAATTGTCTTATAATAACCCATTTGGTATTGCTGGCATCCAAATAGAAAAATATACACCTGAACCTGTTTTTGCGCGGTGGGGATGTGGCGGTGTCGTGAGCCACCCACACTTAACCACATGTTTGCAGCCTTGCCTTTACTTTGAAACTACTTCATTCAAATTTCACTTCATTAAGTTAGTGCGCGTGTCTTCCAACTTTTAAACCCAAGCAACCTGCACAGTCCCAATCGAGGAAATTTTTTAAAAATTTATTCCAGTCGTGTTTTAGTCTTTGTCGTTGTAACAGCTTTAAAAGCTCTTTTTTCTTCAATAGCCAGTTTCAGTTCGGAGGTTTAATTAAAAAAATAAAAATAAAAAATGAAACCTTTTAATGTGGAGTTTAAATCCTCTGGTTGGTGGGATTTATGTCGCATGATTGCCTCCACAGAGACATTCCTAAAACATACGCATAAACAGAATTCGCGTAAAAGGAATTACTTACTCAATGCATTTATTTTCTTAAAATTTTTTAAATTGCGAATTTTTCCTTTCACTTCAGTTTGGTCGCGTTAAAGTACAAAAATCGCGTAATTCCGAATTCGCGTAAAAAGCGGTTTTGGTGTATTCAACTGAGTCTGTTGCTTATTTCTCTACAAACTTGTTTCTTTCTTCAAACGCCGCATTTCATCAGACTATCTGAAAATTACATATTCGGGTTTAATAAGCCGAAAAGCATACAATCAAAATTTTTATTTACTATTCGTCAACAAATCTTGACGAATATGACTCCGTCGCAACGTGACTCCTGTTGCTTCATAATTCTTTATGGTCGGCACACGGTGACGCGTGAAAAATTGCCGGGCCAGCATTCGGATCGGTCTCGCTCCGTGTCTATCAATAAAACTTTATGGAAGTGAAAATCAGAAGCAAATAACGCGCACTGAACAAGGCTTCTGCTGTTCGCGGAGAGGCCGTGGTTCTGTTTACAGCACATTTAATCCCACTTCGTCTTCGGGGGACGGAGGGGAGAGTTGTCCCATCAAAGCAGAGAAATAGAAAAAATAAATTTCAACAATTGTTCGGCTTGGGCGGGGCCGCTGCGGTAGTTCGCTAAGCCCGAGTCCTGTGCCTTTGCAACCCCTTAAAATTCGAAGGATCATATGCAAAGGTTGTTAGGCACCGGAAAGTCTGACAGATATGACAAAATACGACCTCTCCTCATCCCAGTAAGGCGCTATTCCTGCAGAAGCCCTTGCTGCACGTAACAACGCCAGGTCTTTTGTGTCCCTGCCTTTTCGACCAGATATCCTCCGAGTGTTAAGACCATAAGGGCCCGGCGCTTGAATCCTCGAATACTAAATGTGTTGCAATATCACTACGCTGGGATGATAATCGTGGAAGGTATTAAGTGAAATGAGAGGAAGGATTTGCTACCGCGTTTAGCGAGGGGGAAATTTTTTGATTCTTACAGGACCGGTAGCTAGCAAGGATTTTTCTTAAGTGACGACTTAAAGCATTTACAAATTTCTTACAGAAAAATCTCTGCACAATTCAGACTCAACAGAAATGATTTTATTTTATGTTTTATAGAAGAATTCCATCTTCCTTTTTTAAATGCTGACGCTTAGTCATAATACAGCAGTTGGTAATTCATTCTATGGAATTTATACGGGAAGTTTTATTTTTCTTCAGTCGGTGTTAATATTTAATTATGCGTTGTATGAATCGAATGAGCTATAAAATCAGTTTTCTGGGCATCTTTCCAAGATTCCAAGAGCGTTCTTTTAATCATATTTAATGCTTAATTTTAATAAACATATCCATTTAAAAAAAAATAAAGGTTGAGAAAGTTACATTCTTTGAATTTGAAGATTAAAATCAACTTCTTTACACCAAAAACACGGGAAGGATCTTATACGAGTTTAATGAAAACTGCACGTGGTCCACTCACTGGAATAAATATTAATTCTGGGTTATATAAGAATAATTCTAGATGTTTTGCACCGCTTGGTTTAATATCACATGGGAATTGTTTAAAGACCATGCAGGTTCTGAGCAATTCATACATAGTGCAAGTTTAAGAAACTTTAATAGTTAAGGCAACGATGACGGCGCCGTTTAATACTTAAACTTTTCAATATACATTTGCTTTTTAATCTAGGAAAAATCCAAAATAAAGAATTTTTTACTTTTATCTTCCCCTTTTGTAATACAAAAATGTTTGCGCCCCCATTACACTTTGTCCTAAATATTTAATTTAAATTTAAATATTTTTATATTTTGGTTTATCGTTTTTCAAAAATTGATCGTAGGACAATCTTCGGCCGAAGAAATAACTAAATTTGAATATTTGGAGCTCGTACAAATCGGCTGTTTAGATTTTAAATTAAAACTTAAGCTAAGGGTAAAAGCAATTTTTCAGCTTTTCCTGGTCATTTTTTTGATTGGTACCCACGTGGTTATTTCTTAATTTGCATGTTTTACTATAGGAGACTAGCGAAATAAAACAGATAATAAAAAATTTTAGGCAAACTTTTTAACCAAGTTAATTCCTTAATGCGATACACGTAAACAAAAAAGGTCATGTATTACTCTCCATATTTTCTTCAATTTATTTTTTCTACTTTGCCGAAATCAATTATTTTATCGATAATTTATTAGATGCTCTGCAGACAAGATTTATTTGTATGTATAAAATATAACAAATTTTTCGAGTAGGATGATACGCGGAAGTGTGAAAAGTAAAAATGCTGGATAAAATATTGTGGATAAAAGAACTAAAAGTACTTTGTTTGCATATTTCCACGAATTTTAATTAAGTAATAATTGTTTTCTATTGCCTTGAGCCAAACAGCTCTTAGAGTGAAGACTTTCAAATTATTTGAAGCCAATTTTTTTAATTTCCCAAATTAATGAAGTAAATAGACGCTTCAAGGGAATCGGGGAAGTCTTTCCCAAAAGGACTCATTTTAATTAACTAGGCAAACCGTGACTAATTTTTCCGAGTGATAGATTTGTCATAGTGCGGCGCCCGACTGGATCATACGGGCACTTCCTATTCCTACTTGCATGTACCCCTGTAAGTAACTGACAAGTCGGCTGCAGGAAACCTTTCACTGGTTAACTCCTGCCCACCGAACCGAGAATTTGAATTAAAAGATGACATCTCCGCAATTAGTCTGAGGCGTCGATTAATAAAATTTGTCACACTTCGGAGATGAAGTCGCCTGCGGGGCGGGCTAATGAGAACACGCAGACATCCTCGGACAATGGCGTGACTTGATTTGCTACGCCTTGTTCTCAAAATAATTTTTATTAATGACGTTGTCTGGGCTCTCGATCTTGAAAGGGATGGGACTCGGCGATGGGCCCATCTTTAAGGAATTAAACGGTCCACCGATTTGGGATTATTATTAATTGTGCTGCGGGTCAATTGCAGTTCACTTGGTGTTAACCGTGCCGTAGCGGAGAAACCTCATGGGAACCAAAGTGTTAATTTCGGTCGTTTCGAGGCACCACGGATCTTCAAAAAACAGTACAATCGCGGAGGGCACCCAAGGTAGTGTTGGGCTGAGTCACAGGGTGGCAACTTGTACCACCATGCGGTGTACCTTGCTGCCGAGACCCGCATACCCTTTCTATGATTTATGACCGAAGTAATGCGGTGGGCGTAAATGGGAACGTGTCACCCCGTTCGGTTGAATTTTGACAGCTATACAAATATCTATCTATCTAGATGCGTTGCGAGGTGCATATCTCAAAGAGTGATTCATTTTGTAAGAGCAGGAATTTACAACTGAGTCCAGCATATTTTCCTCATGTAAATTTTACGAGGCCAAATGTGTTCTGAGAATCAGGGTTCAGTATTCAAATAACACAATGAACCAGATTAGACATTCGACGGCTTAATAAGATGATGCATTTATTCATTGAATTCATTGCTTCAAGAACTGAAATAAATGACAAGATATTTAAAAGCTTTACCTCCTACTTTATTAAAAAAAATCTCGTTTACATATTTTGCATAATTAATGTAGAAGAAAACAAGCACAAATTTTAATTTTGTGCTTTATCGAGCGTACGAAAAAAATGAACACGCTTTGTGGAATAATTAAAATTTGTTTTGGGTAAATTATTAAATATTGTTATCTGGAAGTAGAACCCTAAAAGTATAATAATAAGATTAACGTAACAACAATTGCTAGAGGGAAAAGGGGACAATGCCACTGCAAATGACAATTATCTAAATAATTTATGTACTTGCGTCATTTAGTCTAGTCTAGAAATTAAAGAAATTCGGTTCCTTACCTTTTTATATAATATTCAAATTTTTGGTGGTGTAATGCTAAATTTGGTTTAAATAATTGTTTACAATTGGGGTTCTTGGTGTTAAGCCTCCCCAAAATTTGTTTAATGGTATATTGAAGTTTTTATTGATGTAATAACATAAAATAAGAGTGAGGGAGGCACATTCAAAAGTCGAATAACAATTATTTGTTATCTATTGTTATAAAATAAAATTAAAATTAATTGTAAGCGACAAACGAGACCGAAGTAATGGTGATTATTTACATTTGAGGACAAAATATCTTAAATATATCTCCCCGTCGAATTGTTATTGTATATAAGAAGAGCAAAGGTGTTGCAATAACTTTTGTGAGTCTCTAATTAGTAAACATGTGTATGTTCCCCATTCCTAAATTTCCTCAAAAGCACACACCTATATCGATGGTTTAACAACAGTTTAAAATTGTACAATCCGTTTACGTGCAGAAAGGGTGATGGCGAACGCGATTAAATACTTTATGTGAATTCATGAAGGTTAAAACTATGGTCGAATGAAAGGCTTACAAGGACCGTACTTAATCAAATGTTCTTTCATTACGTGAAAATGCGGGAAGATACAGATATTTAATTCAAAACCATCAGCGTTCTCTTAATAAGCCAATTTAAATTCATTTATCAGCTCAGGCTGAAAAAATATGGGCTGCCCCTCTCGGCAGGATATCTCTATCAAAAGGAACGCAAACTGACCGGGGGCAGTTCTCATAAAGTATTTATCGCAGAAATAAATCTCGGAAAGCTCACGTATGACATGCATCTCTGGGTCCATACAGGCCATACAAAGCGGAAGGCAAACAAGCCCGGTCCAACCCAGTTACTATCAAGGAACTGGAAACTCACATGTCGGTCACTAGCCACACATCTCTCCGGAATATTTATCTTTTGATATTTTGAGGAAAACGAGGGGATTCCGATATTTGCCAGATCAGAGGGCACGACTCAAAAGGATTACTGTACGAGGGTACGGTTGTCACCAAATAGTGCCCGGTCGTTGCCAAGGGCCTTTTGAAGGATGCTATTAGGGCAAGTAACAACCATCTGGATTATATTTGATTTGTCCTTATTGCCGATGCGAGCATAATCCTACGTCCTCCTCTCCGATTTATGGACTTGCCCTTCGAACCTCTTTTTTTAAATTATTGACCTAATCCTTGACGTATGGTCGCCCTTTTGTAAAATTGAAAGCTGATACTACTTTGTTGGTTTTTCTTAATGGAATATTTTCCTTTCATCTGAAGGAATTGGACGTCGCCTTTACTGGTAGTTTATTTTCTTTAATGCCGTGCGTTGGGATTGGAAGACGCTTTTTGGTAAAACTGATAAAAGTAAGTGCGATTTTTTTTTTCTAGAATTAAGAATTTTGTTTGTTTATTGTTTTAAGGATTGGATTTAAAATATATTTTAAACAATAAATTTATTTGTATCCGTTATAACTTTTTAATGAAAATTATGTTTCGAAGAAATACTTTTGCTAATTGTTATTAATTTAGCATAATTGAAGTAGACCGAAATTAATAACCTTACAAATATGCTTAAATTTTTCGAAATTGAGCAAAATAGCGAGTTAATTTTTAAAATCGGATTTTAAGGGATATCACAATATTTAACGTAATATATAAGATATTAGACTTTAACTTAGAAAAAATATATAGTCTTGTCGAATTTTTATAAATATTATTATTCTAGTTTTATTATATCAAAAAATATTTTAAAAAAGTATAAAACGAGTATATGTGCTCAAAATCAATTTCTTTAAAATTTGATATATTTAATTTAGAATTTTAAAAACGTTCGAGATGATGATGGCACTTTCTGTAGATTGACACAGGGCTATAATTTAAGCTTTAACTATACTACTAATACTCTTCGTTAGCCTTTGAATTAATTTAAAAACTAACTACACGTAACAAAAATATTTTGTAGAATCAAACCCAGTTTTTTTTATATAATTAATGGAAGTCAAAGAAAGTACTTCCAGTAGTGTAAAATGCATAAAATTACAATTCTAATATACCGGCGAATATCGTTGTGGTAAGTTTCTTACACTGATTCAATAATTTGCTTTTTAAATTACCTACGCCGCCGAGTGAAATTATGATCTTTTGAAGGAAAACAAGTTAAAAGTTTTAAATTCTTATACGTGACTTTAGTCTTTCCTAAACCTCAACTATTTAAAACTTTCCAACAAGAATATTACGCCAGTAAACCTGAAAAGTGCATGCATTTAAAAATGTAAAAAGACGATTTTCTAGAGTCCGAAACTCGGATGCTTGGATTTTCTTTCACATTTTATTAAGAGTTTTATAAGAATTCGTATCAATATACAATATTGAACAAATAGGCCCTCATTTAATAGGAAGGTCAGTTTAAAACTTTAATATTAAAATTCAACAAGGAAGGAGTCATGGGCTCCTTTCAGAGATGTGCAAGGTGAATTAGAACAATCGAGGAACATAACCGTGACTGCATACCTCCTCAACCAGAGTCGGTGTTTCTGCTACCACTATCTGCCAATTAACCCTTGATTGTGAACTACATGCGGTTTACCATTGATTCCACACAGAGAATCAGTAATGCATACCTTAGTTTACGAAATACTATGAATTCTAGAAACACTTAAAATGAGATAGAATGATCTAATTAACGAATTTTTAGAAAATGTTGTGTACAATGCTCGTAAATAATTCATGTTTTACATGCTAGGACTTTTATAAAACTCACCATAAATAACCACCCTCAGCTTTCTTTGTCCCAATAACGTGAAGGCTTTCTTCATCTTGAAAAGTTTATCAGCGGCTAAATCTCCTCTTCCAAATGACTAGTTCCGGTAAAATCAGGTGAGGTAATTCATAATTACCTACAATTAGCGCGTTCCCCATTTTACGCTACACGTTTTGGTTCTATGTCATCTAATGAAGTGCTTACCGGGCAGCTACGCCCAGTCCTACATTATCACATTGTTACAAATCAACCGGATATATTTGCTTTACCATTAGACGCACACTTGCCCCTGCGGGAACAATGGATCTGGTCACCTCAGCGAATGCGTCTAGGTCCGAATCGCATGCAAGGCTATTTATTTTCACAGGTCCTGATATAAATGAAAAATATGCGTAAATTGAAGTTAATTAGCTCGGTCGAGGCAACGAACTAATAGTGGCCGTTTGTTCGGACGAACTTAACGTGCCCAATTTTAAGCAGGAAATGTAACCCACATTTAAGATTTTATCTCCCGGATTTACCTGGAAAAGAAAGTGCTCACGACACCCCTTAGTTTTGGGATAATAAATTATGTCACTTGGTGCAGTGGTCATAGGCCGGGTAAGTTCCAGGACAATGATTGCTGAAATTACGTCAAATTTTTTAACTTGACCAAAAATTGATTGGTCAAACGTGTAATTATAACAGCTTTCACGAAATGGATGCGAACTTGAGAGTTTTTCTAGACTTGGTTTTATATCGGCGACCGTATAACCAAAAAGTTATTTAACATAATATAGTGCAGATTTCAACGAAAAGTGTTGAATTCTTACGACAAAGTAAGGTAACTTTCTACATATAGGGACATATATAGCCTCACTAACGTACAAATGTGAAATACTTTTTTATTAATGAGTATAATATGAGTAACTATCGAATTCTGAACGAAATTACTAGGGTTTATGGAAGCGCTTTAAGGGCACAGAGTAAGAGTGCTTTGGTATATCAGAGGTAGCGCGATTCTAGAAATTGTGGGTTCGCTAACCCTTAGATTTCTTTAAAATAATTTTAGTAAATTGCATCCACACAATTTAAAACAATTTAATCATGAAAATATTTAGAGCCCATTACACCCCGCTTTCGGATTTTTCAGCTTTATTTTGTTCGAATCGTTGTACAATGATTCCGAAAATGGCATTTCCAAGTGTTAAACACTTACTAAACTTCATTTAAAGAAAAACAAACTATAATTTTAACAAGGTTTGTCGATTAATTGTGTGTTATTTTATAAAGAGTATCAGAACTAAAAAAAATATACAAATTTTTGAAATAGAAACCTTCAAATTGGAATCACAACATTTACGATTTTGTTTGCAAATATTTATTGAGTGATTTTTCTTCTAGAATAAAACACTTCCGTGATTTTGAAATGCCGGAGCGATAAAGGGGGGGAACGGATTCCGTATTGAGATTTCATCTTCGGTAATCTAAAAGGGTTGAAAGGAAAGAACTATGAAAAACTAGGGAAGGAGAAGTAAACAAGTTGAAATATTTCATTGCTTAATTTGTTCAAATAATATAAAACAAATAGACCTCATTATGAAACATGCAATTAGCTTCTAGTTACTGCTAAAGTACACAAAAGTTCTATAAACTTCGAAAAATATTTTTCTTTATAATTTTTTGTTATGAAAACCTTGGAAACGGTTATAATTCTTTTAATTAAAATAAATAAAAGGGCCAAATCTATTTTATTACTGATTCTAGAAGTAATTTATTATTTCTTATTAATAATTAATCATGAAAACTAAATATATTACATATCTATATTAAAAGATAATTATAAATCGTTAAAGTAAGAATTTGCTTAATACCAAAAGAATAAATATTTTCCAACTTACAGATGTACTCATGATGAGGAATATTTTTGGATAGTCTTTAATACGATTGGAATTGTGCTAAAGCAATCAAATAAATCTGTTCAAATTATTGCAGAAATGTCTACACCAACTTGTAGAATTGGGCTATCCAGACTGGAACCACAATAAAACAAGAAAAACTTGGAGTTTCCATGATCGCAATATTGATTTATTAATTATAATAAATAGTAATAATGATCATTACTATCTAAGAAAGCAACGAAACAACGAATTCTAATCTAATTTCTCAATCAAATATCTTTCCTTCGAATAAAAATAGGAAGGATATGTGATCCCGTAAATAAGAAGACGAAGAAAATAAACGCGACCATCAGCGGTCGCTTTGATAAAGCGCAGAGGAAGCAAGGGATAGTATAATTTATGCGGGATATCTGGGAAGTGCGGACAGAAGAAGAGGCGCCTATTCAAAACGGAGGAGCGAATGTCCACGCTGAGTGGTCGTCTGCGTGATGTCCTTCAATGATTTTGATGTGTTTGACATACGCTTGCATTGATAGCCCATAAATAACTCATTTATGATGGTATGAATGGTCACTGCATAGTGCGGCTGATTGCTTTTTCAAGAGTTCGTCACTCCGACTCGTAAAACCACTGGGATGTAAATAATGGGTAGCGATAACAACTCGGAAGGCTGAGCACTATCTCGAACTAGAAGACCTAGCAGAGTGCCTGCCGACATAATGCGGCATCAATAACTTGTTATTGTTATTACAATAATTCCGCTGATGGAATTCCCGATACCAACCCGGGAGGGAGATCCCCGACTGTTTATTTTCGGGAGCATAAGCTTGCGCCCTTATGGAATGCACGACGTCTATTCCTTGAGATGTGCTTTCTTGCTCTATAAGAATAAAAGCGCCAAATATTTGATGATTTTGGGCGGAAAACGTTGCAAGAAATCGATTGCTGTAATATACTATGAAAAAATAACATGAGAAGCCTGATCAAAGTAAATGAAAAACGAAGCTTTTTATATTGGTTTGTCTATGCAAGGTTCTTATTCTTATAAAAGCAAGCAAATAATTTTAGGCCATTACAAAAAAGGTTGGGTATCTACTGTTCTCTATATTTTCTAATTGATTAAAAAACAATTTTGCATAACATCACCTATGAAGTATTTTCCACAAATGAGGATTGCAACTGCTACAACTATCTATATCTGCTAATCTAAAATAGTGTTAAATTTCTTATGTATTTAAATGTGCAAATCACTTGAGTATATTTAGAATTTGTGTTGATACTTTCTTTACTCGGTTTTAAAATAATTCTTAACTTAAAACTTGCTGCCCTTATGTGACACATCAATGATAATGGAATATGACGATTTTTTTAATCTTTTTCGTTACTTTGCAGCCTTTTCGGAATCGAATGTCACAGTTTTTGGTAAATACAAAACTTATTTAAAATATGGCGATGTAAAATTAGTAAAATGAGAAAGAACTGACAATATTTTTTTATTTAAAATCAGTGACTTTTTTTTTATTGTATGTGGAAGCAATCACGCATGTCAACTAATAGTTCAACGAATCAAACGAGTTCAATAATATCTAATAAATTACAAATCCGATACGATGCGATATCATATACCCATCGAATTAGTGCCTTGTTGGATTACATTTATTTTATTTTATGCGATAATGTCATCTTTCTATTTTTATAGTTTTCGTCAATTAAGATTCTAAAGTAAGGTCCATTTGCACTTTTTATTTCCTGTCACTCTCCTACATTCCAATAAAGGGATATCAAGGACCAACTGTACAACAATCTAGCAAATTTTAATACATTGTGTATAATTTTAATACATCGTATTTTAAAATAAAACAAAGTTAAAAATAATAATACCAACGCAATTTGTTTAACTTAAATTTACACCCTTGTTAAAAAAACTTTGTGTGTAGAGTGTCAAATTTAAATTCGATAGAAAAGGTGAAGTACGTTATCCTATAATGTGCAGTATTTTATATTTTCCTTGAAATTCGATCTGCTAGAGTTCTAGAATATCAAAAAGGAGTGTTATGACTTTTTCTTGCAACAAAAAATTCCATTCTTTTCCACATGTAGCGTTATTGCAGCTTCTTGTTCTGCTGATACAGAGACCTGCAACGTCCTTTATAGGCGCCATAAAAATATTAAAAATTATTTACATTTACACCTTTGCACATAAAGTCTGCGTTGCTGCGACAGTAATCTGCCTCCTTCCATCAACAGCCATCCATACTGGCGGATGCTCCGACGACACTCGTGGCGCGAGGTAGAGCGTCTCAGTTACAAAGTTGATTTTTATTAATATTAACGACATTAAAGGTACACTTTATGGGCAGAGCTAACGGTTCTAAAAAAGTCTACCAAGATGTAAAGATTCCCAGATGAATAGCTTCTCGTGATGAGGAATATTTTATGGTCGCGATTTTAGCGAACAATAACGCAAGACCATTGCCGCCTCCGGAGGTGTCTTTTAGACCCGCGTAAGTCCTTCGGCTGAACTAAATCCGCGTGCAACTTTGTAGTGTCCTCTGAGTGATTCCATCTGCAAGGGAATTACGAAGGCACTGTAGAAGTGTAAATCATGACCAGGTAATAGCATCCCTGTTGGCAGCCAATTAAAAATTTAAAAGACGTTTTTTCATCAAAATCTGATTTACCCTGCAAATGCAAATCACCGCGTAAGTCTTAAAACGATTCCACCCTATTAAGGTGGAATCCTTAAAATACGAGGACGGGCTCCTCAACCTCGAGGAAATTGAATCCGAGATTCGCTATGGCCTCTCTAAAAAACAGATCAACTTATGCAAATTGCGGTTTGATTTTTCATGCTCGAAGTCCTGCACCCATCCGCAGCGGCTATTACGTATTCATGAAATATTTTTGCGGTGATATTTCTGTTATCCTCCATTGTGGCTGGTGGGTTCCCTTCACATATGTCCGGAATGAAAGGGAATGGGGTGCGGAGCAATCGTCTCAACTGGTGCCATTTATTGGCCGTGACGAAACGAGCTGAAGCATCTCTTTATATTCAAAGAGGTATCATAACCTCAAATAGCCTGGCTGCTGTTGGCGGAGTATCACCTTAAGATGGAAGAAGCTTCGGCGCATTTATTTAATGGAAATTTTCCACAGAAGCAATCAGCCCGACCTAGACATCCATTAGCCTTTCGGCTGCAGATTGGTACGGGAATTGTTTGGAATCCAAATTGCACATCAGCTCCCAACTTCCTGCTCATAGTTGCTCCCCTTGCACAATAAGGAAATGTCTTTTATGCCTGTCAGAACGAGCAAAATGCATTTCAAAATTTCAAAGTCTGAAAATTCAATTTAATCCCGGCAGCATGAAATTCGAGACGAATCGAAGGATTTCGCTACAAGGCCGAAGCTTGTGCGAGTTCTCGTTTCAGGCACCCTTTCGCGCCGCGTCGGTGAAGGTTCAATTACAACCTTTTGACAAATCCGGAAAATGTTTAGCTCCACTTGTCAGTACTTGTGTCTCCTGACAATTTGAATTTTTTAAAATGTCCTTTCCGAAAAGGGTTCTCGTGGGAACTGCCATAAACCAGTATATCGTTTAATGCCAAGGGAGCGGGATTTCAAATGTGGAGTCGAAATCAGAAACAGCGGTTCTTCAACTGTGTTTTAATATATTTGATTTCAGGGATTTCAGAAATAGCACATTAATCCATTTTTCCACAATCTCTTCATGACAAGTTTCCCCTCGAAAAACGCGTGTGTAAAAATCTATTTATTTAATATTAATTGGGACGGGATCATCTTCACTGCGTGTTAGATTTCCATAAGAGTATAGGAATTTTTCTTGTATCATTGTCTGTGGAATTGAGGGCAATGATCGTACCTCTTTTACCTTCTTTATGCATGAAATGCACGTGTATCGATATCTGAAGATGCCCCAGATGCCCCTTTTCGCCTCTTGTAACAGGTTTCATTTAGAATATGCGTACATTTATTTATTAAATTTCTTTTATTCTTTTCTTAACGTTTAAAAAATATATAAACAAATTCTCACATAAATTTAATCAATAAAAATATTTTTGTATATGAATATAAAAGTTAAATTAAATAATACTTTTGGTCAAATAACATTAAAAATAAAAGAAAATGAAAGAAAAAATTAAAGTGATAAAAAACTATATAGAAGATGACGTTCCGTATAACCAAATATTGAGTTCGTGTCATTGAATGGTTGTTTAATAATAACTACTACGGCCTTCTCTCATTGGAAACACCTGAAGTCGTTCCTATTCCTTTCAAGAAGGCATGATTAGACAACAACGCAATATAAATGATTGCATATTTTATTTTTATGCAAATCTAACTCACAAACATTTGAATTCTAGGTATTTGTTTGCAAACGAACATGTCAGCGTGCTCTTAACACCTCCCACGATGTTAAACACGTACTTATATTGCTCTATATAGTACATTGCCATTCAATAAGTTGCCACCCTTTGGTATTCTTCGTACAAATTGACATGCAAGTATGTGCGAGGGACGATCAAGCGACTTGGTGATAATATCTCTACTATACTTGGAATAATTCTCCACACAATGAGCTTTTCAATCAATTTTTGTTTGCTATGAGTTACTGTTGAAAGTAATTTCAATTTGTTATTTTACTACTCGTATGATATTTTTATTATGTCAAATTGGCTTCATTGACTTCATAGATAAGGTCACACAGAAGCGAGACATGGACAATGTCAGAAGCATCAGAAAGCTTTACAGCCAGTTTGATTTATTGTGGTGTCTTAACCGGTTTGGAAAAGTTAGAAGAGATAAAAGTAGGAACATATTTTGTGGTTTAACTTTTTAAATAGTTTATTAATATTTTTCTTTAATATTCTGTACATTTATTAGTTTAACCTTACTAGAATATTCAGTATAAATTTTATAGAAAATTATTAATATATAATGAAGTTACAGCCACGACTCTCGAAGGTCTTTCTTGCAATGGTGCTCCGCGGTTATCATTCCTGCCCGCAACGGGCTTATCGAAAACGAAAGAAATCTAGTGCTTATTCGAAGCTTTTTGGAAAAAAGCATTTTTTAAGGAAATATAAAGAATATAATATAATAAATATTTTGAGTGATGACATAGATGCATGTACCATTAAATGCAAGTATTTAAGTCAAAATTGTTTGTTAACATATGCTAAAATATTTCTAGTAAAAAGCCTTACACGTTTTACATGAGTTGATGAAATTTAAATCTAAACTGACACAGGCTTTTATCTAAATCTACCAAAAGTCGATTTACATGCCTTGGTCGATACTCATCTTCTTTAGAATTGTGAAAACAAACAGATATTGGGACAGTTCCTGGAATACTGTAGTAATCTTATGTATACCTTTGAAAAGAATACGTTGCATTCTTTTTTTTTGCCTATTTTGAAAGCATTTTCAAACAACACCTTCGATTTTTGCTATAGCAGCAATTTTGTATGGATAAACAAAAGCGGTTTGTCAGATGAATTTTGTTGTTAGGTGCAGAAATCCGAGGGTAACCGACATTCTTCATCAATATCTCAAAGCGAACACGTTTGCTGGCTGGAGTTGAGCAAACGTGTTCTTCGTCGTTCCCACATTATTTGGAACAGAAAGTGCTAATTGAGTCCAGGACGTTTCACATTTATCTGGCTTACACGGCCTAATCTTGAACATTTGCCTTGCCGGATAAGCGCAGCAGCTTTCATTAATTACAGTCTTATCGGGTACGGGAAGTAATTATATAACGTTCTGTCCGACACTTGGTAGCCCTCCTTATCGGGGTTCGCGTCGACAACCCTTTACCCCATCATATATCACTTCTCTCCGATTAATTTCCTCGACGACATTTGGTAGACTGGCACTCCAAACAAATTAAATTTTTTATTTTAAACCTTTTATGACATGCTGTCGGGTTCTGGTCGAACAATGTAACCCTTTAGCAGCGTTAAATCGAATAAAAAATCATTTTTCGTCATGCTCAATCGCTTTCGGCGGCAAATCAAATTTGAACAATTAAGGGATGAAGTGGTTGTACTTTTGGGAAGGGGACCTTTGTCATTTCGGCAATTATCGCGCTAAGAATAAGAAAACTTGGGACCGTAAATATTTTCTTTTGTAGAAGATCGATGAGTTGAAACAATAAATCGATTATTTTGCGGTTTGATGGAATGTTGGGAGTTACCTTAAGTTACGAAACAGTGAGAAATTTTACTCCTATAAACTTGTTTAAGTAAAAAAATTATGATATTGAGCTACAGAAAGGCTGCATTATATTTCAGTTTTAAAATGACAAAGCAGTCTCAACACGGAGAACAAATTTATTTTCTGTGGCCTTAAAGTGTAGTGTTTGCAAAAGTTTCTTAAAAATAATTTACGTAACACATATTTGTATTTGCTCGGAATTCTTTTATTATAAAAGATTATTAGAGAGAAGGAAATTAATACATACTGTTCGGAATTTTTTTATAAATGAGAAAAATAAAATAAAACTCGGATTGTTTGCAATTCGCAATTAGCCCCATCTAATTAAATTCTCTTGTAGGTGCATACCTGTTCTGTCCCTTCGTTGTTTACTCTGTCGCCTCTGTTCATACACTAACCTTCTTTAGCAACGAAACAACTGACCAACTCGACTACTTTGTTTCTTGGACAATCGTATAATGATAAATCTGTGGTATCTATCAAAGCTTACATCTATGATAAATCGTATGTAAGTAAGAGATACCACCTTCAAAGTAATTTGCAAATTATTAATTAATTTAGAATTCTACTTCATACAATAAAATAGATTCAATTATTAAATTCAAATACTCGTACTATAATAGTTTATAATTAAATTCCTGGACAAGCATTTATTCTGAAATTATAAAAGCTATGGCTTCAACTTTATTACTAAAGCTAAATATCATTTCAAGATGTTCAAATGCAAATTATGAAAATAATTAATAAAGTCTTATTATCTAAGTCCTAGAACGTCTACGTACGTATTAATGCAAACATAAGAAAGTGCTCAGTTACCTAAATTATATTTTGAGTGCTAATTCTTAGCTTTGATTTCTCAGATAATGGCCATAATAATATAATTTATTAATATTTTCTAAGTACAAACTAAGAATATTTCACGTTTATCATTATCAGAAGCCACGTTTAATACCACATTTAGCAAACTTTCATATAAAAAAGAATGTTTTTGACGTAGTCGAATTTTACTTTTACTCTCGAATCAAATCAGAAGGTATTGAAGACTTAACAAAAAACTCATAATTTAATAATATTTTACAAATGTCATTCGACTTATACCTATATAATAATATTTCAAATTGTGATGATTTTTATTGGTAGAACTGTCGGTTTTTTAAATTTTGTATAAATTCAAAAAATAAATATTTCAAAGTAATTTTACGTTTGATCGTTGTAAAAAAGCACGATAAACGTTGCAAATTTTATCACCTTGAATTTTTCTTATGTACTTACAACAATTTAAGACAATTCTCCTAAAAAATTCTCGAAATTCACTAGAACGCAGTGTTGCTACTATTACTGAATGAGGCATCCAAGTGTTCCGTATTATAATGGTATAATTATATCAACACTTTTTAGAACATGGTAGTGTATGTAGTTCATTGTTTGAAACCAAAGGTAAAGTAAGTATACAATAAGAAATTATAAGGGATCGTATTCTTAGCTTTCTACCCGTGAAAAATTGAAGTATTTACAAGTAAAAACTGCATATTAATGAACGTTGAGGAACACTTAAGTAATTTGCATTTTGAAGTGCTTTGTTTGCCATCTGATTTCTATTCTTGAAGTTCACTCATTAAAAAAGTACGAGACGATTGCTGGTATGGGGTAAGTCTTTGTTCAAGCGTCATAAAAGTAATGGTCCAATAAAAGGAGAGCTCAATAAAAATATTTAATTTTGTCTACATCCATAAAGCAATCCTTTATTTACATAAGACTCAGTGACTCAACCTACCCGGTTTCTGTTTTTCTCCCCAGACGTTACTGTCAGGAGTTATTAAGCAGCGTTTTAATTATTCCGCCATAAAGCTGGTGGGCGAAGTGACCATTTTTACGTTTTTATATTCCCTATGGAAGCCTTCCTGAGGACGAGGAAATTTTTATGATGTAAATTGGGTCAGTTTTGCAAGAAGAGAAATTTTAAGCTTTACAACGGCAACCAACCATAAGGTGATTTCTCCGGGGCGCATATTTCTAAACGCTTTGAATACAACTTTGCAACTAAATTACAGAAGTATGGACGGTTCCATAGTTAAATTATAAATTAAAGTAAAGTAAAGTAAAAGATATTGAGCAGATAAGAGTTTTTTCAAGATTTTGTTATATTGGCACTTTGTTGGTACGACGGTTCAAAGTTAAGAAAACTTACCTCCGCTGCAGACAAAATTTTGGAAGATTTAAAACAGATTAAGTTATTTAAAGTGAATATCCACACTAAATTAATTTGAATTTGATAAAAAAATTTAAGAACATTTAGTTTTTAATTATTTTCAATACAAAAATTAGGAAAGAATTTTTAAAAGTCTTATGCCTTTATCAATTTCCTAAACCTTTTCATAGCTTAATTGATCAAAGCGAACACGAAATTAGACAAAACAGCCGTCGTGTTTATAAAAGACAAAAATTGTTGTTGTTCAAAAATATATGGTTCCTCTAAATGTTTTCTTAACCTTCTTATTTATAACATTATTTGTTTACAACTTAAATATTATAAAATTACTGTGTTCAATTAAAGTTCTAAAGGGCAATAGCCCTTAGCCTATAGCCTATAGCAATATTTCTAATCTTAGGTAACTTTCAGGAACGGTATAAAGTAAAATATTTTTAATTTGAACAGATATCTCGTATTATGCCCAGGAATAAAAATCAATAAAATCGAAGCCAAAGTGGTTTCCGTTATTACAACAGGTGTGATCTAGGCACTTTGCTTTTGTTGTAGTTTGGATACTATTTCTACTTTAATTGGAATTACTAAAATTCACATTAAACGTTTCAAACTCCGTTTCCCTCACCAGTGCGGATTTAGCGACATTTTTATATATGAAAATATCTAAAAATGCGTCCTAAGAACAATATCACGTAACATTCTGTCATGTGTTGCTTCACGTGCCATGTGACAATGGTTGTTTATCATTTATGATTATGTTTATGTCATGAACCATGCTCTATGTACCATGTATCACTGTAATGTGCGTGCCTCTATGTTGCTATGTCATGTATGTAGCGAGTTGCATATGTGTCATGCGTCACCTGTAATGCGAAGCGGTTCACTGTTCATCTATCGTTGTATCTAATGCTGCACCATGTTTGACTTACCGTGTTCTTAAGTAGGTGGGATTGTTGATGTGATTTCATATATCACTTGTTATGTATATTTACGTCATATATATATACGTATATTTGTTATTTTTGTATGTTATGTATCACGTGTGTATGTATTATGTCACGTGTCATAAGTCATTTGGCATGTTTTATGTTGCTATATGGCATTAAATAACTTTTTTTGTGCCACGTATCACGTATTTATGGCCACAAAAATGATATCTTTTCAGCAGTGAACGCTTTTTTAAAGTAAATCCAGTAGATTCGGTACATTTAAACTAAACTAAACACAACCAGCATTAAATTAAGAAAATCAAAAAATATCGACGGCGTTATGGCGCTTTTTATTACTTAAAGATTTAGAAAAGTCCACTAACAATTACATATAAGTATATAAAAGTATATATTTACTTGAAATTGTCCTGCTAAGACTTTTGATTTTGATTTTATTTGACTGGCCCATGTCAATACGTTTTGAATAAGTAAAAATAAATATCTGAATAAAAATGGCCGCCAGAGACCCCCATATTGCAGTTTTCGCGGTAATGTATAGTCTATATCAGTTCTACGATCTAACGCTACATTTATTAGAATCTATAAGGCCTTTTGGGTTCGACGGGGGAATAAAGAATCGTACATAGGTAAAAACAAAAAAAAAAGCGAAAAACCTAACCCTCCCTTTGCTTGCGCGCGATCCGGTAAACGCGTTACCTCCTTATTGCAGTGATTACCTTCAGACTTCTAATGGCTGGAAAATGTCCTGGAGTGCATAGTGTTAATTTTGTTGTCTTCATTTTGAGTCTTCTAATGGAAATAATAGGCTTTTCCAATTTTCAACTTGTTGGAATGTGCGTGTAGTACAGTCTACACTTAAGGAGCTTTTTTGAACCAGTCGTAATTACGGTTTGGGTTTTAATGCATTAATGGCAAATGCTATTTAGACAGATATTAACCTTCAGGACGTACTGAGCCTATGCAAGCTCAGTCAGCTGCAGTCGATTATCTACCCAAATCGCGAACACTGCACTGTCTAGTTAGTGATTTAATTCCCATTCATTATAGAAGCAAATTTCCATTAGATCCATGATTGCCCCGCATTTAAAATGCTCGAACAAATAAGGAGCTGGCACGCCATTGATTCATCGAGTTTCCCGGCTCCGGGGCTTAACGAGTTCGCTGGAACAGTCGAAGCGGACTGACGATAATTTATAAAACCATTATGCGGAAAATGTGAACATGCAAAATATTTACTCAACATTTTTCAAGACCCTTCGGCCGGGAATGAGTGACAGCTCCCAATTTCCCGTGTAATCTAATTTGCCTATCTAACGTCGTCGCGGTTAGCTAAAACAAAGCACACCTGCACGTTCCCAGAGTCATGTCAGTAGTGATGCTATCTCCGCGCTCCACCCTCCTGTTCTTTGCATCATGTGAAGGGCCAGTTCTCCTGCCCGTACATTTTTTAACATATGCGAGCGAGAATCGAGAAAAGGATTTCGAGATATCCATCTTCATTGTATAATTGATTAATAGGAAGTAATTTTCCAAAATTATTTACAGTGATGGCCACTTTGTGCGGCTCCCTTCCGATTAGCGATTGTCTGAAAAGGAAGTAGTTAAGGTGTCCAATGTGCGTGCGTCAGGGTTGTTTCTTTTGTCAACAAAAAGGTGTTTTGGGGAAATTATTTATTCCACGCCCGGCTTAGCTAATGTAGGCCTTCGCGTAAGAATTAATACTACAGTTTGTAGTACCTCACACGTCTATTTGAACAAGCAATCAATAAATATTACCATTTATTATGCGATATTCAACAAGCCACTTACTGCTGTAAGTATAACTACTCATTTGTTTAATCCTTGTGTAGTACAATACAAAAAAAAACAATTAGTTTTGTCAAAAAGAAAATCCTGTCAATCACAGTCTTCGTTAGTGCAGTCCGATTAGTAAATGATTAGATTAGTTTGATTAATCAATTTGCCAAGTGTATAAAGCTGAATAAAGAAATTATTAATCAACCTGTTGATTATTTATAGACTGCATTTTGAAAACACTTATGCAACTTCAAAAGTTACATAATGTTTTATTTCGTACATTTACCTTCAATTATGCATTTTTCTACAACTTCATCTTTTCAGCCTGTTTAATGTCAAAGAAAACAAATTTTATTTAACTTTGCATTTAATGAAACTTTTGGAAAATTATGAATTTCTTCAATAATTCCCTGTACTTATTTTTTTCTACACTTCTTGTAACATTTTATTCATTATAAAAACGTTATCTTGATAATTCTGTACTTTACTCTGTGAGACTACATAAAAAGTAGATGAATCTTTTGAAACTCTGCAACTCTTTTAAGCCAAGGAGAAAGATTATAAAATTACTATGTTTATAACATATTATAATAATCGATTCGACAAGCTGAAAGCATTCTTTAAATTAAAGATTGTTTATGAATTATACCCTCAAAATATGAAAAGCACTATTATTCTATCGAAATAGTTTATAAAAGGCATTATATGACTCTTTCAATTTCTTTTAAGTAATTAGTTCGTTTACTAAATGAGGTATGCTCTTGTTGTTGTTAATGCAATAAGACTTCGGTTATCAAGTGAATCTTAGATCACAGATAAAAGTCCTGTGACCTTTTATCAACATTTGTAATATAAAAGAGCTAAGTTTCTGAATTTTGAATTACAGTTTTCTGTAAAACTTCCGATAAATTTATACAAAAATTATTTCATTTGCAGAAAAGGTCCTGTCGACAGCGTATATCGCTGTATGGTGCCAAAGCATTGCAGGCCAGTTTTATGTAATGAAATTATATCTAAAAGGATCTATAATTATAGTTTGTTTGCTCTTGTTTTTGCTCGACAGAAGAAATGAGAAAAGCTGTTCTTTGACTGTGCTCTGTGTCACTGAGTGTAATATTACCCAAAACATAAGCCCATGCTAACACTGCTCACAATAAAAACTGACTTGACGTGACAATAAACATGACACATTTCCTAGACCGCGTTGTAAGAAAATTTCTGCATTTTTCCAACCGCGTTGGGGCGAAAACGCGTTGTAGAGGTACCGCGTTGTAGGAGGCCTACCTGTACATACTTTTTTATTTTACAAAAAGTAAATAATGCTGTTTCATATAATTTTCAAAATAATTACATGTGTACGTATTTCTTTTCAATGCAAGTAGTGGACTCGAATTGCACGACTTCAATTTGCACGGCATTTTCGGGGAACCAAGCTACCGTGTAAATCGAGGGTTAGGTGTAATAAGTAAAGAGGTGTAATCGATAGGTCTACTTCTCCAGGGACTCCACACTTAAAGCTGAACTCAAATTCGTAGCTTCATACATATAGCATGATTTTTCCACTATGGACCTCTAAGTGTATACCAGTGATCTTTGCCATCATGTCTAGTAACGCATTTTGTAAAACAAGTTTTCTTTTATTTATGTTACTGATAATCCAGCGTGTCTATTTCCATACACCATTGCAAGATGACACATATTTATATTAAATCAGATAAACGTCCAACAATAATCACTTAAAGTCCCAGAGGGATCTTTCGACAAAAAATTGATGCGTTCTCGTTAACATTTTATCGAATTTTTCGTTTGTTCCGCAGTCGTATTAGGATAAATTGTTCTGAAAAAATATGAAATCAAGATAAATCGAAAGAAGTCACCCCTGAATTCAGTCATATTTTTTAAGAACATTTCTGTAGGCTTGCCAAGCGAGAAAAGTGAAATCAGATAAGAGATGACAAATGTTGGCATATCCCGGAGAGAGTGGGGCTGCTTCTGAAGTTTGGTCCATTCGGATTTGGTGTGAGGTGAAAGTCATCCCGCGGTATATTGCCACAATATCCACAGGGAGTCGAAACGAAAATAAGAAGGTTTCTTTTCCTATCTGGAACTCATTCAATTAAGTTTATTGAACCGGGGCTGTTTTAATTTCAAGTTTTTATTATTCACATTATGCGTAAATATTTACAATAAATTGTTCCGTTAGTGCGCGTATGCCACGTGTGCGGTTGTTTCTACATAAAGATTTGAATTTGTTACTATGTATGCCTGGTTGTGCTATTTCGACCACCCCAGCAATTCACCTGGAATCCACTCGCATGGGTCATGTGGGCTACGCCGGATCCAAATAACAAAGAGGTTATTTATTCCCAAAATATGATTTTTAGCACTCACCAAATAATGGGGTTTTATACTTAAAATACAAAAGTTTCGTTATTAACTTTTTCAAAAAACAGCATAAGATAAAAAATTGATTGAAGCAAATTATAAGCCCTTAAAATCGACTGAACTAAAAATCTTCCACTGAAAGAGTTATAATAGGTATGTAAACATTACTAAATTTATACAAAATAAAAATCTAAATTAACCACAAAAAATCTTTTGGTTTTAAAGAAAAACTGATTCTCTTGCATATATTTTTACGTAATATACAATTATAGAGGCTTCCTAAATCTCTCTTGTGGAAGTTTATAGCCAAGTTCTAAGCAAGTATCCTGTTTAATTAGATTTTTGCTAAGAAGACTCGAGATTTAATTCTTCTGGCTAGCCAGAAAGGTATACTTGGCAGTGCTTTAGATCTTTTTATTTGATGACTTACCTTTTCTTTTATTTGAAACTTACCTTTTCTACTATTTTCTATATTTGATTTTTTTGCTTAACTATATGGAACAAATATTTTCAAAAGGTATGACGGTTTTTCTTATTACTATCTTTTCGTAGTAGATTTAGGAGATATTTACGCAATTTTCACACACCTAAAAGAATTCGTACAGAATCGAGCATCGAATTAATGAAGATTTTCAAATAATCTAGTAGAGGTAAAATATTTCAATATTGCAGAAAGTTAACCTAAAGGAATTTCGAGTGCGGTATGTTCAATAAACTTTATAAAGTGCATTTTAAAATTAACACCAACCTCATTGCAAAGCAAACTCATCAAAACTCTACAGCATTATGGAGAAAATAAAATTTTTTAAATATTCGCCCATAAAGACGAGCTGGGGAGCTCTCGCGGAGTGCTCGCGATGCCGTTGCTAATGGACGCGACGTGGATTAAAAGACAAAAGAAGTAAAAGAGCAATTCTCATTAAACTGAAACGTAAATGAACATTCGGGGGAGTGACGACACAATGGAGGTGACCTGCTCTAAGTCATTGCAGACAGGAAATAAAGTGCACCACCCAGCACAAAGTAATGCCGGTGATGTCGATACCTTCCGCTTGACGGGACGATAGAAGTCACCTTCGAAAGGCGTCGTAAACTTAGTTGAGCTGAGTGCGGAATTCGACTGGGAACTCCGTAGGGATGGGGCCCGATAAAAGTTTCGGGATGGTCATTCGATGGATATCTGATTGACTATGAATAAGTAAAATGCTATTTCGGTTTATGAGAGCCCTGATAGAACTGATTGAGATTTACGACGTAGCAGGAGCAGCCGGCGGTAGTAGTGCGCCCGATGAGGGTGCAAATGTCATTACAGTCCTGGCAAGGAATCCAAGACGATAATAGTCGTTGAGGTGCTTGGAATGCGCCTTAATCTATTTTATTGGGCTCATTCTCAGCTAGAGAGCATAATTAAAAGCACTTGGATGTGCTAGACGGAAATTAAGTGCAAAGTGAACTGCCCCTTCGAAATTCCGTACTCGGCTTAAGATGTCCTTGTTTACTGCTCTTGTTCTGCCAAGTTGACGCTAGATTGATGCCAAGTTGTCACGGAGAACTTACGGCTCGATAGCACGGTATTGTATGACACCAGGTGTTTGTATCATTTGATGAAAATGGCAAGCGATTTGACATGTTTGCCGGTTTAGTCAAATATGCCATTCATGGAATCCAAGTGGGGAGTGAATAAAATGGGTGTATTTACGAACTGTAAGAAGTATGCAAGCATGTAGATTGATGATTTATCCTTTTACGTTGAAGAAAGTTAATGTGTCGTCCTCACGGAAAATTTCTCTCATCTTCTTTTTATTGACGAAAACGTGTACATCGATGCACGATTAATTTATTACTGCACTCCTTTTACGTACGTCTTAATAGTTGAGTTTCTACCTGCAAAAAAAACAGTTGTTTTGATAAATGTTGCAATCGCACTGTGCCGGGGCGAAAAAGTAATTTTAGTTTAAACCTCAAGATCTGATTTGAAAAGAAAAACTTGAATATTTAAACTTAAGTTTGAACCTTCAAGGGGAAGCTATTGCTGGTTATGACATGTTTAGATTTAAATTGGAGCTTATAAACTTCACCATAGACCTCTATGTCCTGTTAACAAAAAAAAATCCAATAACCCAGATTTTGTCCTGGACGTCCTCATCTAAGGTTTTAGTAGGATGCAAAGGTTCAGGGTGATAACGAAGTCCACATATGTGTAAAACTTCCATATATTTACTAATACTATGCTGGAAAATTATGATGTAATTGTATGTATGCATTTATGTATATATATGAGAACCATTCTGGAACTTAAAGGCTGTAAATAGCATTACAAGTTCGTTAATTCAGATTTGAGCCTCTACGTCATAAGTATGTAAAATGTTACTAAGACTTGGTCTTGAAGGCTTAAATAGTAGTTAAGGGATTTACTTAAAACTCCAAATTGAACCTCACAGTAATGGCCTCAGGTCTACATCGTAGGTTTGTTCCAGTCGGCAAGCTGGTAGATCAAAGGAGTACAGGTTTCTGAGGCTTAACATAAAATTATTTTTTCGCTCCGGAGTATTATCCAATTATTACAAGAATCCCTTCTTACTCCTGCAAGCCTAATTATTTTAGCGTAGCTTTAGATAAATTAAACACCAAGGTTTTTATTTCTGTAAGAGGTTAATATTACCTAGAGTAAGTGGCGAAAGAAGATCTGCCATATATGAACCATTCACATGTCAAATCGATTAACTCCATTTTCAAAACATTTCCAAAGTTTTCCCAAAAATTTGTTAATTAAGCTCTAAACTAAAACAACTAAATCATCACAATAATATTGGAGCCTAAAATCAACTTTTTCCACTTTCTGACTTATGGAGTTCATCGATTTGGCAAGGGAGCTACTATTGGTGTGAGAGTTTAATATAATAATAATATGGTTCTGTGTAGTATATCTGCCTTTAATAAAACCTACTGACGACACTTTTTTGGTCAACAGGCTGAAGAACCAACAGCCACCTAAAATATTCGAATAAATAATTGATATAAAGTATAAGAATCCCATATTAAAAATTAACTCTCAATACTTCTTTTTCTCGATTCCATAAAATTAATAAAATATAATTAATAAAAATTTTACTCAACATTTACTTGCTTTTCTCTATTTAATTACTAACATATAAAATTTTATTTAAACGGAAAATCAAACGAAACGAAATAATTATTCTTCCTTTGATTTATAAAAATGGTCCACAACTTGTTTTCATCCACAAACCAAAGAGACTTCATAATCCTTTCAAGGCAACATTTTTTTTAAAAAGCGTGCTTTTGATATTTCGCTCAATTTGAAAAATGTGACTTTGTTTTACAAAATTTTGTATTTAGACTTTCAGGCAGATGCAGATGTAGAAAAATGCGTTTATTCCTGACAACAAAATTTTTAGCTTTTCAAATTTATTCTTCTTGTTCAGCTAAGGATCACCGTTCTATTGCAAAATCTAAAGAAAAGAAATTGAATTCTTTTCGTTCCCCCTTTCCCGTTCTTCTAGGGTCTAAATTAAACAAAGTAGAGTTCAAGAAATCTTAAATGACTTGAATGCATTCAATTGAAGAAAACAGAATATGACAATGTGCTAATGTACAAATAACGTTCCTTCGCGGCAAATTATGCCGCCTCCGTTCGCCACCTGTAATAAATGAGCCCAAATGAGTTCGGGTACAAGAAACCCTACCTGTGCTGTTGAGTTTGTGCTTGCTCTTTCCCCGGCTAACAACGCGGTTTATCTGAGGACTGGTGGTTATAGTCGACTCCCTGCGATGTCTACAGCTCCGCCAATTAGTCATGTAATCAATGCATAAATTGCATATTGCATGCAGCACAAATTACGGACTTGAGATTAGTGAAATTTATGTCCAGAGTCCAGACCATCCTCGACCGCAAGAAGCCACTGGATCCGCGCAAGAAAGAGTTGCCATTCCGTGGCAGTTAATTCTGCGATAAAATCAGCGAGACACATAAAACTCACATTAAACAATGAAAGAGCTCTGCCTGACGTACTGGGGATTTCTTGAATTTCTTGACCCACGTCAGAGACAATGTCCAGAGCGTGCTCATAATTTACTCGACAACTTTCCTGGTCAGTGGTCAGCGCTCAGCGGCGTTATCTGTTTGTTCACCCCCGAGCGGCCCGGGTAGTCCGAACTGCGGCTTTTGCACTTTTCGTGCTGATTATGCATCTATTCCATTCCGGCGATATTCGCAACTACTTCCCGCCATTGTGGCCAACGGTTAGATTGAGGTATTTATACAGATCGTAAATTAATTTCCTCACGTGTGCGGTCTGTTCCTGCCGAGTGGGAGTGCTTAAAAGGAAGCTGACTGTCTACTTACCGATCTAGCGATTTCTAAGTTAAAATCTGAATATGGTATAGAGCCAAGCGTATGATTAAAGAATAACTTAAATTCTTGAAGAACTAGTTGTAGGAAAATCTTGTAATGATAATCCAACGACACATTGAGGTAAAATAAATCTAAGTAAATAAAGTGGAAGGAGTCGAAAAGAGAAACCACTTTGATCAAGAAGGGTTGTGTTATTTTCTTAGCCTAATATTATTAGCAAAAGGACAGCTAATCACAAGAATCATTGAATTCTTTAGACAGTTTACTGGAATTCGACATATTTTTACACAGCAACTACAATTTTCTCAATAAATAATTCCGATGAATAATTTTTTCAACATAAATAAGTTAACATGTAATGAGTAAAGGTAATTCATACTTTGTGGTGCATTTTTTGTTCATTAAACCGGACTTATTTACTTCATTAATTGTTGACTTTAATTCGAAATAGATGGTCAGCCTGGCATGGTTGCTCTTCGTTTAGAAATAACTTTGGTTGAATCCGCTCTTGCTAAAATATATAAGATCGCAAGGATATTGGGTTGATTGAAAAAATAAGAAATGTGAATTTGAGTGTATTAAACTCGAATTCGAGATTATTAAAAATAATACTTGCGGAAGTTTAACCACCATAATCCCTAATTTAACACTTCGTGATTCCTCGATGCTAAAATTTTATCTGATAAAGACACTTAATGCATCTCTAGAACACAAACCTGACTTATTTTGCCCTAGATATAACACTGCTCTCTTTTAAGCTTGCTTGAAACATTATTACCCTTATAGCTTTAATTGAAATATTTAAGTAAAGAATTGATTGTAAATAGTAAAGTCAATTAAATTTTATAATAAACAGAAATGTATAAAAAGTAGGGGAGATAAAACCAAATGATTGATTGAAGTAAATCTAGATCCACAGGATATTACATGAGAATTCCATTCCGCCATTTCAAATATTTAGAGCAATTTTTAAATTAAATTTAGTAAAATAATTTTGTATTTACGTATTTCCTAAATCACCTAAGAATCAAGTGTTAAAAACACCACACTGTTTGGAAACCTTTGGTGGAAAGTCCAATTTAGAATGAAAAATGTCAAGCAGTGCTTTCATCAAAAGGTTAACTACTTCATAATGCTTAATGTCGTATAATCATAATGTTTTTGTTACTTTACCAAGTACGTAAAGTGGTATTCGTTTTCATTAAATTGTATGACAAAATGTTAGAATGTTTGTCTGACCTGGAGCGAAATGTACTTCAATATTGGCATGCTAATAGGAGAGAAAAGAAGCCGTGTTAGGTTTTCATTCATCGTTTTGTATTGTTATTGTCTCAAATTAGAGATTAGATCAAATTAGTTATAGTCTTCGGATCTGACTTTCTTAGGACTAAAATGTTTCTTGAAGGAGACCAATAACTACATATTAATATATTCTACTTGCTTAATTCTTTTCTTAAGGAAACTGTGAATAATTTTTAACTTTTAGTACATTCTCAGAAATAATTATATGCCTACCAAAGTGTGTTAAAGTGTGCATTTTTACAAATATATTACATAAATGCTCAAAATGCGAGAAACAAAGCGAACCAAAAGGGCGTCGTTCCTTGTAATATTTCCATCTAGCTGCACAAACATGTACCTATGTACTGTGTACCTATGGTTTTTAATGGAAGACATTCAATCATGGCACTTAAGTTTGCGTGCATACACAATCAAGAATCAGGTGCACATCGAGCGTGGGTTTTATACCACCTATCAATGGCGTTAATTACACATTGCTTTCCTCATTGATATAGGAAATGTCTTTAAAATGCAGCAGTACGAATCCTTTTCCTAATGACTTCATTTGTACGTTTCCGAACGTTTCCGGTTGAGAGTGTTTTATTAAATGTCAATTATAGCTGAGAACCACTAATTTATTCACCGTGGCACTTAGTTGGTGCGTAATGACGTTAATAATGGTTCAATTAAGAGCAAAACTGCGCGTCGCACCACGCACTATGCATACCGCAATTCTCTGCACCAATGAACTGGCTTACTAACTATACGAGCGAATCGTTCGCTCGCGTAATCACGCTGAAATGTTTTTCACATCCCTTTAATGAAGCCATTAGACAATAGGACTGTGAGTATAGGGTTCGGGAAGAGCGGATTCCATTCAATGGCTACCGTAGACGCAGCTTGTCCATAAGCAACTCCAGGAAGACATCAACCCGGAAGTTCCGCAGGGGTCAATGTTGGCACCATAATTTATAACTCATAAATTTAAGCTAGTAGGACACCCGGCAGTGAATGAAGAGGCTCGGTATGCAAATGCGGTCAAAGGAACGGTAGGTGTGATTTTAAAACTGCATATGGACCATTAAGTACCAGATTTATGGTCAGCCCATATGAAGGACGGGCGGTGCGGATTGGCGGGCTTATTGATCAGCTCAGTTTGAATTTATACCATCACACTTCATCGAGCATTAGGAAAATTCGCTGGTTCCCGGTCGAACGCTCAGGTAATGAAACCAGGGCGCAAAAGGGTGTGAGCCAAGGAATACAGCGATCCGAATTACTTCTGCCAGATAAATTTCGGAATTACTTTTATGCATATGCCGAGGATGGCGGAGGCGCGCATAAAACTCCTGGCTAAAATAAAATTTTTGCATTCAGATTTCTCGCTTTTATTGACATCTTTATTGACAGGCGCTCTGGAGCGTACCTAATCGACGTCACTTTATTGAAAAGTGCAATTCCGGATCCATGGATCTGCCGACGTTTTACGCGCGCCGAGACATTCAACTGAGACGGATTTAATGACAAAATGTACCATCTGTTAAGGAGTTTATTTTGAAACTGGGTGCTTCGGCTGTAAACGTCAGCCGTACTACAGTCAGTTGGGGCTCCACCTCCCTCCTGAACAGATTCTCTTGGGGTTCAATTGAAATGAGATTTTTTAAATACAAGAAATGTCTTCACGGTGAATTATGCAACAGTTTTTGGAAATAAAATAGAGAATTTTACCAGTTTTTAATAGCTCAAAAGCGGCTGTATTAATTCAGAATATTTCTAATTTAAGTTTAAATTTATGTATGCGTACAGATTAAAAGTAAGTATCACTAGTTTGAAAAAGAAATTAAAAATCACATAGAAGTAATATTTAAAGGATAAAAAATAAATAATTGTGTAATAAATGTAGTTTTTATATGGTGTGAAAATTTACGCTTGCTAATTCATGATTATACTCAATATGCTAAAGAAGAAATGTTAGTACTAGCAGCATTCATATAATATTTTATAGTGAATAAAGTCTTGATAACTATTTACATATACTGCACTTTTCGAGATGTCGTGATTAAAGCAAATTTATAGAAACATAAAAACGTGAGAAGTACTACAGTCTAACATTTTGACAACTGTAACATTTCTTAAAAGTTTGTGTTTAATTAGGGAAATTATTGGTTATAGCTTATTTTACAGACATTTCAATTTTACTTTTCCATAATGTTGATTTAATAAATAAATTTTGAATGATTTAGATGCTTCACAGTTTAAACTAACAAATTTTAAATAAATAATTTAACTAGACTACTTAGATGTACATTTTCGTAATATTTCATATTGAAACAAGATATTCTATGGTAGACTTCCAATAGAAATAAAAAATAGTTGAAAAGGGCAACAAATTTACTCTTATTTTTATATAATTATTTATGTTAACACTTTAGAATATTTTTGACTACTTTGAAAAGTTCAAAAGTTAAAAAACAACTTTATTTTTAGGAAATACGCAGTGGCGTTTCTACCTGTTCATTGTGGAGATACTATGAAAACTTTATAAGAGAACTAAAATAAGTTATGAGCTTCTTGTCCAGATATAGAATTGTTTGTCCCAATAGAAGCTACCTTTTTACCTTTTGTAACAAAGCATCCCTAATAAAAGAAAAGGTTTTCGATCTCTCCTTTCTTTTGCAATATTTTGCCAAATGTCACGAATAAAAGTGCACGCGTTCTGAAAATAGTGAATTGAAACATTCACGTGGCTACCAAAACAGAGTAAATTGTCCTGCTGAGATGGAAACGTGCCCACACAAGTGCACTCCTGCTGCGGACTGTTTCTCATGTAGGCAACCTCAGCAATTAGCAACAGTTGAGCAAATTATTGGCAGCGCTTTTCATGAGTGTAATTAGATTTGTTCAATTATAATTCATATGCATAGCACGCCTGGCATGGATGTCCAATTACCTGAGCGAACGCTAAATATTTGAGACATTCGAAGGTTGGAGACATTAAAAACGAAGGCATGAGCTAGGGAGCGCTTTCTGCTTCAAACCTTCAATTACATAATTGGGTATTTTTTCGTTTTTAGTTAGGGTCACTTTACAGGGATTTAATTCTATAATATACGAGTACAACACACGCCAATTTCCTAAATAAAATCAAGCAGTGTTTTTATTCGAATGTAAAACAAAAAACAACAGAACTTCCGTAATTGTTTCTACATTTTAATCAATTAGACATAGATAAGCAATACCTTATTTTCTCAGCGTTTAAACACTTTTAACCCTAAACGAATGAAGAAACTGCGATTTAGCTACCGTCATTTTCCGCCGTTTTAATCTCAGGATAATTTCATTAGTTTCAGTAACCAGTTAAAAGAAATCAAATTCAACAACACCAGGAGATCTCTCTTCCATTCCCATGATGATAAAATTTAAATTTAAAATCATGTAAAATTGATAGGGGTAAGATGTCAGCACCAAGCGCCTTGACTTGTGAACCGACGATAATGGTCGATAATCGTTTTAAATTTTCTTTGAAAAACAATGCTTGATGAGATTTTGATGGAAGCTATACATCACTTTTTGACAGAAGCGCAATGCACGCGTAGTTTTTGATTGATTACCAGGGTGATATTCGTGTAACCAGTTTATTGCATTGTATCGGAAGATTACACACATCGACGTAAGACTATCCCATGGGATATGTATACGACTAGAAAGGGTCCAAATTTTCTTCAGAAAGTCCCTCAGTTTTTTGTTTTGTTTTTTGTTCTCAATTCTAAATCATTTATTGATTATTTACACCCGAAAACAGTTCGTTCTTTAACCTCCTCTGATATTTGAAATAAGTCAGTTTTAAGACGAGCCACAACTTTTGTTTTTTTGTTTGGATTTTCAAAGAAAATCTTCCTTTCTTACTCGAAGTGCTAACAAGACGAGGTCGGACAATTTATCTATGAATCGCATAAAACGCTTGGCAATGAAGGGACATCTCATTACAATTTCCATAACTATTACCCGAGAACATGAATAAAACAAGACATTAGGAAGACGACGTCCTAGAAAATCACTTAATCTGAATAATTTTCTCATAACGCGGTGTGAGGGGAGCGAGATAAAATGATATTTTGGTAAAATTTGCGTTTAAGAGGAGCAATTCAACTCATATTTTTTTGCGTTCACTAATTTCATAAATTTATTGCAGACGTGGTAAAATCATTTTGTTCAAAAAATTAAATAATTTTGACCAATAAAGTTGAAATTTCTAGCTGTAAATGAAACCACAAGAACTTGTTTTATATGTAGTTGTGGTTATGTAACTTTAAACTAACACTAGATTTATAACTTCTGGTACATATGATTTTATTTATTCAAAATATTTTCGATTTTGGGATTTTTTGTTCGAAAACGAGATTGTTCGAAAATTTTTATTCGCGTTATTAAATTAGTTCTGATATGTACAAAACAATAACTATCAGAAATAATTAGTTTCGTTTTTGTTTTACACTCGGAAAGTGGCTAGAAATGAAAGGCTAGATTGTTCCAACGACTATTGCTTTCGATGCGTGAAAGATAGCACCTTCCTCGCTAGTTAGTGCGATAAGCGTGCTTTGTTATTGCCGTGCTCCAAAATTACAACATGTAAGTATATTTTTGTGCATTAAGATTTATTTAGTTTTATTTCTAAATTTTCATGATAGCCACAATATTAAAGTTTAATATTACCTGTAATAGTCTCGCCTGTTTGTATGAATCGTATATTTATTAATATTTTAGCTAGTAGATAAGAAAACGTATAAAAGGTTATTGGGGTTAAATGGGGTATGTTGGAACTTGCACTGTGCTTGAAAGTACAGTGAAAAACTTTCTTGAGGTGTTGTTTCTTTTTAATGTTTTAGAATGAAAACTTATAAAAGGATGACTGAAAGAAGTAAAAATTCATTAGATATGCAATTTAATTTCCTTTATTTTTGTTTATTTATGTGAAGATTTATTTAAATTTGTTATTTTCCTCCCCTGTCAAATCAAATCCGTAAAAACCAGCAAGAAATATAACTAAACATTATTTTGCAGAACATAATTTTTTTTTTTTGTTACCTAGGAGCTATCTTGAAAAGCCTAATTGGTACGAGGAGGAAGACCCTATTTTCGTACAGCTTGAGCTATAGAGTTTAAAGAAAATATATTTGAGGCCCTTCAAAATAGCCCTTTCAAACGATACCCCACACGAACCGCACGTCGCCAAGATCCTGGACTTTGCTAAATTTCAAGTTTTTACGTGACGCCATTTCCAAGAAAAATGCTTTCGAGAGAGGGACAGACGCGTGAGTGATCTTATAAGTGTTCCGTGTGTTTTCTTTCCGCCTGAGGTACGAGAATCTAAAAGAGTATTAAAATTAATGATAAGCTTGTATTAGTGGTTTTAATTATAATAATTTTACTTTGAAAAGCGACACTGACCATTGGTCATTGTTTGCGTTTATGAGCTAAATAATTGTTTAATTTTATAAAAATTACGTTTTTCTCCATGTAACAATTTTCGCCAAGACTGTAAATTTGAGCCCCAAAATGTAACAGCCTTCTGCGTAAAACTATAAAATGGAAACTATTTATACGTTATTATCAAAGTGAAGATTGCACCATTATGGCTGATATATCAGAATAAATTCAATTTTTCAGGGATTTGCCAAACAATTTAAAACTTTTAAGCACTAAAAGTGCTGTCTAGGTTCTGAACCATAGTTGATTAATTTAATCAGGTAAAGCTCTCCACAAATGACGATCATTTAAGGTCAAAATGCGTAATATAATTACCCATGGCTCACACAAGGGAGTGGCTACAGCCAGCATGTCTGGGCACCGGGTCCATGGTCATCTCTGCGCTCAAAATCACACCATAAAAATAATAAAATAGTCACCGTTTTTGTTTTTACTAGGCTTGTATAAGACGCCAACGCGATTGTAGCCAGAGCGCCCGAATCAGGATATTGGGGCCAGAATTATTGTTTTATAATTTTATTTTAGTTCTTCTTAATTATGTCCGCTTCTTAAAACATCATACATAAGATTAAATTTTATTTTGGCTTAAAAACTCACAAGCAATGCTACAAGGAAAACATGTTTAAACTGACAATGTCTTATCCAATTACTATTTTGTATTGCCTTTATTATAGGAAATAAATAGTGCTATGCTGTACCATTTCGCTTAAATACCATCTTAGCTTTAATACGTGTATATACCAGTTCGACAAATACCGTTATAAACATACTTTAATACCAGTTTGCATGAAATAGTTGCCAATATTATTTTGCGGCACCATGTCCTCCATCACATCCCTAAGAAACCGACGTGGATCTACATTCTTTTTAATAGGGAAAATCCGAAGTCGAATTTCTTCCCCTCCTTAAAAAATGTTTAATTATCCCGAAATGAGCAAATAATAGCAGAAATAATTTAAAATAAAAATAAATGAAAGAATGCATCATTGGCCTACACTATTAATATAGATAGTGCGACTAAATTTAGAAAGACATTTCCAATATTCGATTTTGCATTTATAAAAGCAAATAAGAGATCCTTTAATGCTCGTATACCTACTACTACATTTTGGTAGACTATTTTCAAAATTCTTCATCACGTTTAAAAATCATTTCAATAAAAAATATACTAGTAGGAAAACACGAACGGTGGTTGACTTAGATTTTTTGTACCAGAATGATATCATTAATAACATACATAAATTTTACAAATTGCTGTTAGGGGACTTTGAACCATTTACTGTAGCGTAATATAAAACAATTATATTCTGAAGTACAGCAGGAAAAGGGTGCGAAGTAACCTATTAGATGCTGCTAAATGACCCTTAGGTCGTATTCATTATTCCTGTAAGGGTCATGAGTTACATTTTGGGACTTTCAACAGGTAATTAAACGGAAATTTATTCATGGTGTCTGAAACGAGTATAGGTACATATGTTTTCCAGAAGACTTTAAGTTAGCCTTTATTTTATAATGTACTGAGTGTATCCTTTGAATTGGTTATTTCCCTGCAGACTTTTTAAATATAATAACTATGAAAACACTTTACTTCTCTGTAGTCTGATCAGAGAGCAAAATATGTTTGAACTGAATTTTAATTTCAATTATTCATCCGATATTTTTTACATCACATCTTTTTTTTAATTTATGATTTATTTCTGTGCCTTGTCATGCCTGCTAATTTTCAGTCTGTAGAGTAAAATTACCTTTTACGCGTTTTATGATTCGTTTCTTGTCTTATTTGGAATACTGCAAGATGTTGCGTTATGTTCAATTCATCAAAATTCATAAATAACTAATATGATATTTTTTACACTATGTTGGTCGATGATGTTTTAACACGGGAAGACTTCCAACATAAATGGTAATAATCAAGTATAAAAAAACCATTGCATTTACTATAGTTATCGAAAAGAACATAGAAAAATTGGGGAAATTTACGTGTTAGAAATATGTTCCTGTTAGGATATGATAAAATATAATAAATTTTTACTCAAATTAAACATAAGAAATTTCCAACGGCTTACTTAAAATATACTTAAATTTACTTACTCGAAGGGAAATTCCAGTTTAAAAATGGGAAAAATGTAAAATTTTTAAATGTTTTTTTTTTTAATAAGATAGGATACAATCTGTAGTTTTCGGCACTTTATTGTATATGTATATAAAGGTATGAAATGTTGTAGAATTAATTACTTTATTGATTGATTAAGAGAGAACTCTGCTTTTTAAGGTTCATTTTAATTGATTAATCAATTTTCGAGACATTTACCCCATCATTTCTAAAAATGATATCTTGAGAAAAGGCGCTGAAAGCTACCTAAGGCAGTAGGTATGACTCTTAAGTAGTGAAAACCACATAAACGTGAAATATTTCTTTTCATTGGAAAAAAAAGTTTAAATTGTTTGTGTGGAAATTAAGAAAATAAACTTAATGACATTACTAAAGGAAAACATTATATAAATAACCACTGGCTTGTTTATTGCCTTATCTCCGTTAATTGTTGCCCTGCACGATTCCAAGAGTCTTAATAATTCCCCACAGAAAGGAAATCTATTTCTGTGTCTGTCAATGGCTATTATCAATCAGTTACAGGCAATTAAACCTCGGCAGCAATTTTAGCCAACACTCCGGTGTCCATCGGCGCAAGGTGCCGTTGGCGCCAGGTTCATTTCGTGACGCTATGGACATATTTAAGAAGCTGAGAGGTTGAGACTGACCGCGTCTAATCTATTCCCGAGGAAGAAGATAACGTATTGTTGGAAACAAAGGTTGTCGTCTGACTGCTGCAAATTATTCGTGACTGCAGCATAAGAAAACATCAGCACGAACACTTAACTTCTGTTTCGTACTTAGTAAGAAAAATGCTAGAAAGTCGGTTATACCGTCCACCTTTCAGCCTTATCTTAAAGGCGCCTGGCATGCAAATGGAAAATCAATCGATCGTCGTCGCTACAGTTGTCTCAAGAATGGTCGACTAAGACTAAATCCCGAAAAAAGAGGAAATAGAAAGCTGCAAGGAATGCCCACAGGCTAATCCAGACGTCGAAGGACAAGGAATGATTGAAAAACCACTTTCTCGAGATGCACACTGATCCACAACGTCGGATACCCTAGATGGCCGTAAATCACGTCGTGGATTTCGAAAGATGCCTTGTAGTGTCTGCCTGGTGCCATGCTGCCTGCCCCTGTCCTCATCCGGTGGAACATATGCCGCGGCCCAACGCCTTTGCGCGCACTCTTTAATGAGCCGCCTCAGGGGTGACTTCTGCCCCCGCAATTTGTTTTCGGTTAATTTTGGGCCTAATTAACGCAGTGATTAGACTGTCGGCAGACTCCAGGAATTAATGCCCGCCGGTGTGTTGGGAGTCTTTTTAATTTAGATGACATCGCAAGACGTTTATTGCTATTTTTGGTTTATGCCCTCTTGTGGGGAGAAGGTGCGAACTTTGACTTCTTTGACGCTTATTTATGGCCCATTTCTTGTACGAGGGCACCAGCGCGAGTATGATTTACATTTTTTCAAGTAATTAATTTCCGTTCAAGAAATGCATTCAATGCTGTGCGCAGTGTTTCCTATCATTCGAACGACAACGCTTTCGTAATATATTTGGATTAAGTGGAACACTTCCTGCTGCTAGTGTGATTTATTCCGGAATATATCACCCAGCTTTTGTGTCGAGAAGATTTACTTCGATGAAAGGGAGATGGGTGATTAATATTACTTAAAGATATCAGTCCTGGAGACACGGTTTTTAATTAGCTTCTGTAGTCTCTACTAATTCTTAGGCCGGCAAAAATATTACACGCACTTAATAATTACCACCGAATGTCGGTTCTAAGGTTTCTTAACTTTATTATTTTAATTTGATAACTTTAATGTACATTAATATTATAAAAAATAAAGAAGTTTAGATCACTAACAAAAGCTTAAGGGAAAAATATCGGAACACATAAAATCACTCCCGCGTCTGCTCGTCTGTCGGTCCGTCTGTCCGTCCGTCCGTCCACCTGCCACAGCAGATTTTCTCAGATATCATATGACGTAGAAAATTGAAATTTGGCATAGTAATACATTTTATCAACCTACATATTATGCACACTATACGGGGCATGATAAGTACTCAAAGTTTTGGTTTTTATGTGGAGTACAATTTAAAAGGGCTTTTATGAGGAATACAAAAATGATTTTCCCCATAATTTTAAATTAGTGTATTTTAGAAAATATTGCGAAAAATATGCGAAAATAGAATAGCCTCTTCCCTACCCTTTTCCTTAACGGCTTACTGAAAGTTTACAGGAAAACTGTAATGAAAATCCGTCTTATAGATTTCTAGAAAAAAATTTACAAACTTGTCATTTTATTTGCGGCCGACTACGATACCTAACACTATGCAAAAATATTTTCCCAAATGCGTCATAAGTTTGTATTTTCAGAAAGCATAGGTTATCGTTAAAATGTTATTTTGCTATTTATTCTTCGAAAAAGAGAAGAGGGTGTTTATATAAGTAATGCGGAAAAACTACAGTACGGAACCCTCTGCGCGCGAGTTGAACTCGCACTTGACCGGTTTTCTAATTGTAGGCAAGTGGTGAAATATTATTCTGTGAAGCAGAATAGCAACGTGGTAAAGTGACCTTACCCCTGTCAGATTTCTTCCTACACACTACTTACTCTAGTTTTATATAAACAGATTTGCTACAATCGAGTAGAATAATCAGTTATGACGTCAGCACTTGAGAGTTAAATCAGATCAGATTACACAATAGCTTCACTAAAATTGGTGAAATGATTTGGAGAAAATTATAATTATAATATATATATTTGCTATAAAAAAAATAAAAATAATATTAATATAACAATAGTAATGCACATATAATATTGGGGTAATTATCATAAAAATTCGTAATTATCCCCTTTTCTTGACTTAACGTTTTTGACCCTTTTTTTAATACAGATTAAAATCAGTATCTTGTATTTCCTACTGTTGTGGACATGACACTATTAACATTATTACATGCTATGATACTATTAAAAATTCAACGTTCTATATATTCGTTCGCTATACTGCGAGAGTTTTAGAAGTGAGTCATTTAAAAATTCTTTTCCAAAAAATCAGTAAGTAGGTATTAGCACTTTTATTTACTCATTCCACATGGTATATATCATGGTATAACATAATCAAAATACGTAATATTAATATATCAACATATTAAATTAGGCGAAAAATACAATTTTCAATTATAATTATTCATATAGTGATATAGTGTTAAAAATATTCATAAAAATAAAAAAAACCTGAAATTAACACCGATTTATGGAGTAGTGAGTATGCCTTCAAAATAAATAAACTGGAAAATCCGCGGATATCATAACATGTAGAAAAGGGCTCGGATCGAAATTATAAAGTTAATTTTAATTCAAGCGTGCACCAAGGACATGTGTTTGCAAAGTAGCGTATGTCGATTCCGCTAATACCCCGAGGGTGTGAAAGTCAGAACCACTGGTGCAGCCCCCTGGCTGCGAACGCCTGTTTGTTGTTCTAAACTTCTTACCGCTCGATCCGGACTACGCACTACGCACGAGTAATGGACAGAAATTGAATTACAACAATTAACAAAAGGGCCGAGATCCGGCGGCCGGGCCCGCGTTTGCCGAAGTCGCCGAATGCAGTCTTGAGCCAAATCTTTAACAGTTGATGGACTTGGACAAAGGCGCTTGTGTTGGAAAAGCAAACAGCGCTAAACACTACACGTGCCCGGCGGTCCGGCACGTGCGTGCCACCATCATGTTTTCATCGGATCACTCGTGCAGTGCGTTCCCGGCGAATGCGGGTGAACATGAGGTGCGCACGAATGAATCACTTCTCGGTGCCCCTGCCAAATCGGATCGCGAACAAGGACCGATTTCCTCCAAACAACCGTTCAAGCAAGTGTCCACCCCCGCCGTCCACCGCTAACCACCGCTAGCCATTGTTTGATTACGGGAATTAGGCCCGCGATGCGTCGCGCGACCTTCTTGCGGACTCACTGAACATGCATCCTTTGTGCGGAGCAATTGCGGACTCGGCTTGCGTAAATTCGGCTACATCCGCCGAGTGTCGATTACAGAGATTTGCACGCCTCCACAAACTCTAATTATTTTTGTATTCTAGCCAGCAGCGCGGAAAATATTGCACTTAATTGGGGCATGTCGTTTTGATTACTATCGGGTCTGGGGATTGCTGCGAGGAACGCCTCCTTTTACGGACAACTGAAGCGGTCTAAGGATTTACGGAACTCTAAACAAATAAAGTCAAACACGGGTCTAACTCGCCAGCCAACGTTTCGTAGCGAGAATATCAAGTGTGATTTTACTTTAAGCATCTTACTAAGCCAAATTCAAGAAAACCTTTTTTATCTAAATCGACCCGAAATTTATAAATAACCTCATTCAGATACACCTGATTTGCTTAAAATTTGTAAACAAAAATACAAAAAGTGTGTCATTTTCAAATATGTTTTATTTCTTATATCCATAGGTCCAATTCTAAATTGTTTCTAACATGTGTCAATAACATTGCTTTATGTCTTAAGAAATAAAAAAGATCAAATATTAAAATTCTGTCTATATCTTTATAAGGAATTGCAGTAGAAAAATGAAATATGTAAGGGAAATGTGGGCTTTTTAAAGCAATACTTACTAGAATAACTAAATCTAAAAATAAGACTATACTAATAATGCAGGTATCACTCCTTTATCTTATCACAGACAACTTACAATCATAAGTATAAACCATTCACTTTGAGCCACAATACTTTGGCGATGAATACTTTGAACTGTTTGTAAGTAAAAAATAAAATAAATAAACGCACAAAATAATAATTCTTCAAGCATTTTATTTATAGTGAATTTCAAAACAACAAAATTTAAATTTCATTTTAAATCAATCCCAAAGAGTAATAATAAAGTTAAAAACCGTATTAGTGGAGCTTTATAAAAAATGCAATTTTTATTTAAAAACTTTAGAGCTGAACAAAAAAGCTTTTAAGAATGTTTTTCCAAGTTCATTGAAGAGGGTTAGTTATTATCTTTACATTACAAGAAATCCCTAATATCGCTTAATTACTTTTTTATTACCGTGTACGTTATACAAAATTGTAATTTTGCTTTTGATCCAGCAAAATAAATTCCTGCCTTGGTGTTAATCAAGGTTGAATGAGCTACCGCCGGCTTCCCATTTCGAATTGAAAACTTTCTGACACAATATTCGTAAATTTTGAACATAATGACGATTTAAAAACGAAAATAGCTTAATTAGCGGTATAATCAAAGGAAAGTTTTATAATTACATAAATAAAGAGTATAATTTTGAAATATAAATTACCACACTTGCCCTTTTTCCTGGTACTTGGCTTCAAGTCACTTATGGGGTTGAATCCATGCTATAGAATAATTTCAGAAATGTTAAATATCTTTCATTTATAATCCCCACAACTTACTTTTTTGTGTACAGACTTTTTCACCTTCACAAATTTATTAAACACATACACATAATATAAAATTTGTTCATATGTTAAGGCGCTTTTAGCTCTAAGTTATAAGATTAAGTAAAAAGAATTTTCAAATTATAGTTAAAACGTAATTTTCTAAGAGTAGCAAAACTATCACCATTCTAATATTTTATCAGTAGTACCATTTTGAAAATTTAAAAAAAATAGTATTAAAAATTGTTCATGAAATCAAACAATAAAGTAAACAAAGAAAGAAAGTATGGAATGTTCTTATAATTCAGCTTAATATGAAAATGCTGGCTTTTCTCTGAACACGAATTTTAACAACAGCAGAATGTTCCATACTTTTATAAATAAATACGATTATTAAACCTAATTCCAAATGTTTCAATGTCTTCAAATAGCTCATACTTTTATTCGTGCCAGCCATTGCCACAAATTACAGATCAGATTGGAATGGCTCATTTAATCCTAGTCAATCTGTTAGTAAATTGTACAAAGGTTGAAATAAAATCAATAAATACAAGACAATATTAACAATACCAACATTTTCTGCAGGACTCTTTTTAATTGCCCAAAGTTTCAAATAACCACACATTCTTTATAGGATTTGCAACTGGAGACTGAGTTGTCATTATTAGTTCTAAATAACTTTTTGGCAGACTTTAATTATCCTCTGCAGCGGTCAAGTTGCCCGTCAACAGGATGAGCCTGCCGAAACCTTTCGCTGAAAAGCATCTGCACGCGTGGATCTTCCGCCGGTGTTTTACGGTACGTTGGATCACTAATTCGCCTCTTTTCGTTCAAGTAGATCGGAAGATGTTTGTTTTCCAAAAGAAATTCTCATCCGTAAAGATGACCTTTGTCCAATCGCGTCCTAAATTTTCATAGGTTCCTTTAATATACCTCGACGTTTCATGTCTGTTGCTAATAATCAACATCAGATTGCATGGATACCTCTATGCCTTTTTTGGCCAGATTATGTTGCCCTTGGCGGAGTGAGTGTCGGATTTATTTTGAACAACGGTCTCATTACTTCACCCGTTGTTTGTGTAGTTGCGCAGGTTTTCTCTCTCCCAGGTAGATCGTCAACATTCCCGGTGTCCATATATCTCTTTAACCACTTCTTGACGAATGGTACAGACGTTTTTGTGTCTACCTGATTCAAGGTCATTTTTGGTCCTTTGGGGTGGTTTGCTATTAGCACAACTTCAAAACGTTTTTCAAATGTGAAACTCCTTAGGCTTTACTCTTATCACTTCGGCGACTGAACACAAAATGTACTGATTTTCTTTTTGATGAAGATCTAAGGATTATATAGTCTCCTACCACATGTCAATGAAGTGCATGTATGAAGATTAATACGAGATATGTTTTTGTGAGACAGACTGTATTTTAAGATCCGGTTCACACATCCTTTAAGGCTTTAGAAGGGATATAATTTCTCATTCGTCCAGCAGATAACTTCATGTACAGAACATCAGACTTTCACGCCAGAGTTATTAATTCAAGTTTATGCTAAAAATAACTTCTTAATTTGTTCAAATTATGAGATTTTTAAGTTAGTAAGTTAAATATGTCAAAAAAAAAATAATTGGACATTTTGCAAAATTTAATTAGCCCTCAATAATCTTGTGTAGCAGTAAGTAATAGTAGAAAACTACTCTTATATCTTATCAAAAGAGCTCATGACAAGCCTTTAGTTGAATGTACACATACAAATTTGGGGATGCCGTACTTATGTATTCACTCTTATATTTCAAATATTGATTTTTCAGCAGCAGTAATGTAAACTATCTCTAAGTATGTAAACAACCGAACCAGAGCGGGACTGTTTTTTAAGGTGTTTTCCTGCCATAGTATTGGCAGAATCCTTCACAAATATAAAATTAGAAGATGCCGCCAATGGAATAGTTCTTGCATGTATAAATTGGTTTTCCAGAAATTCTGGAACAAAATTTTCAGTTTCAGTAAAGTAAAACTTGCACAGTAGTAATTTCCGTAAATCTTTACGATTATTAGAAAAGTCGTGGAAGCTTCACATTGTACTTTGTTCGAATATTCCTTGGCATTTAACCGACATCGCTTAAGGGATCGCATGCCTCTTCGAGCACCGGAAAAATAGGAAATTTGCAGGTTGTTTTGTAAAAAATAAATAAAAATGTTGGTTAAACATTTTAAATTGCTCTTTAAACTAAAAAAAAAGAAACAAATTTTCTTTCAATATATAATCCCTGTTTTATTCAATCCACTAAATTCTGGATGGAAATCAAGGCGTCTCCTTGTCTACGATGCACAACTTTTGCAGAACTGATCGGATTTGCAAAATCGAAACTAACCTTCCATAGTAACGTCGTAGTTATAAAATGTCGAGGTGATTTGTTCTTTCAAAACAATTAAAAAATGTAGGGTACCTCAAAGTGGAATGTGCGATTTTCGATAAAAATTCTCATGTTTCATGCAGAGAAATTTATTATAAAGATTAAAAAGAAAAAAATAAATTAAAATAGAAAATTAAATAGAAAATTGACTGTGTCAAAAACATAATTTCCAGAAAAAAGCATTTAAAGTTTTCTGTAGGTAAAGGTGACTTTTTGACGCGCGGTTACATTTAATGCTATAACTTCGTAAGGGTGTGGAATTTTCAAAAAATCCTTTTTCTGAATAATCTTAAAAGTATAAAGAATAAGTTACTATCAAGAAACAAACATCGATTTTTTTGAAAATTGCAGGGGTATGTAACCCCTTAAAACATGAAGCACCAGATTGGGCCACTACATTTAAAATAAACTAGATTATAATCTAGTGGAATTCTATTTGATAGCATTAAATCATGCAATTATATCGGAATTGCCAACCTTGTCCCAAAGGGTTGTGCCGGGCATTAACATTTTTGTAGGAAGGTTGTTGTCCGGCACATTGGTCATCCATTACAAGAATTGCCGTCAGGTCGGGAGATGGATTCCACCCTCTGAATTTTAATCAATGAATGATGGCATTTTCCGGAGCTGGCGATCGAAAGAAACGAAAATTTATTCGGTTCCGATGCGCCACTCGGAGCGAGCTAATACACCGCAGCAAATGTAATTCACGTATTTTGACAGGGGGATGATTTATAGACCGTGGGTAATTTGTAAGTAAAATTCGGGACCAGTTTCTATCTGAATGGCCCCTCGGGGATGGTCAAGTGGTTTCTTACATTGCAAGGAAGAAAGGGTGCAGGCCGCCGAATGGCCGACGTATAGCCCTCCTGCGACTCCAGCAAGGGAAATTGCGGTTAACCGGATCTGCGCCTTTGAGTTATGGTCCTGAATGGAGATGAGCAAATAGAACTGTTTTGTTACATTTATCTCAAGATTCTGTAACAGATTATTAAGGACTGCACAGAATAAGGATAATAATGTCATCATTAATCTTCGGGAAACAGTAGAGCCGCTGAATACGCGGAGAAATGTGTGGAAGTCCGGCGACGAGTTCCGAACAATGGTTCGAACTGGTTGCCGACGATGCGGTTTTTCTGGTTAATTCTTCGAAACCAACTCTTCCAATGTGAATTTTGGCAATTTATTCTAAACACCCAAGAAGCAGTGCACCGCGAATAAAAGAGGTTGATTAATTACCGTGGAATAAAATTGCCAGGGCCCAGCGATGCATCATTTCCAAGAATATAAAGGGTTTAATTGAGTTTTTCTAAGCAAAAGAGCTTCCACTATTTTCAAAAATGTTACTTTAACAATTCTACCACAATATTGCAAAAATTTGTAATTAAGTGAATCACATTATTTGCGAGGATTTTCGGGAGAAAATACAATTAGTGTAGTTGTACTTGTTCTACGAAAACGAAAAAAAAAAAAAATAGTTTCTTCTTATAAACATATAAGCTTTTTTTTCTTTTAATTGTAAATGTAAAATTCAGTATAATTATTTGTTAAAATCACGGTACAGAAAATGGAAATAATACAGTAATGCACTATTAGTGTATTACAACTGCACTAAAGGCTTCTTAAGTAGCATGTTTTTCTCTACTTTTATTTGAACAACAAAAAGACATAAATTTTGAAGTTTTGTGATTAAGTAAAAAAAAATAGTTTAAAATGTATTAAATACAAAAACTAATGGTAAAAATAGGCAGTTGCGATGAATTACCTTTATTTATTAACTAAGGAATCACAATTTAAGTCCGAGGTTATTTTAGCACCTTGTTGCAGTCAACACATGACTCAAGAAATAGTGTTCTGCAACATCTACGTGCAATCCTGGAATATATAATCATAAAGAATAAAAAATTGTGTGTTTATTTTACATCCCAGTCACAAATTATTAGAATTATTACTTATTTTACACATTACCCATCCTAGGTTTTTGAATTCTTCTTAAAATTCGATCGACAGTTCCACAACATCCAATTTTAGGATAGAAAAGTTTCTACGTAAATATTCATTCATCGGTTAATTTTTCTATTAAATCCATTTAAAGCATTTATCGAAACGATGATATCCTTTCTTTAGAATCAATAAGTTCTGTTGATTGACACGCGACATTTATCGAAGATCTTTCTTCTTCAAAATAAATAAATTTTGGTATTTCTTTTAATAGAAGATTCGTTGGTCTTATTATTTTATTTCTTTAGTAAAGTATTTTCATCATTTCGATGAATTTTGCAGTTTATTAATTACAAACTTCATAGTCTCAAAATCAAAGTAAATTTTCTTCGACTTCTTATCAATAATGATAAAATTTTTCTCTGGGTGTACCCTTTCAAAACTTTTCAAATGTAATCTTACAATTGATTTCGGAAGTTACAGTAAAACTCTTTAAATAAAATTTTCCTTTTATGGGTTTTATGGGCAAGTAGCAAGAAATAAAGAACGGCCCAAGTGCGACTCAAAATTTTCATTTAGGGTACTTTTCTTTATGAAAAGGCAGTGTTTACGAAATTAATAATAGTTAATAACTACCGATTTCAAAACAATTTATTACGTATATAATTTTGCTTTTGATTTTATTATTTTTATAATATAATTCGTTGCTACACCAAGTGTTGATTTAATACGATTCCACAATTTTCTGAGAAAATCTCAACACACTCCTAATGAAGAAAAGCAACAAATATAAATTTTCCTTAAATATAGGTTTAGTACTTTTTATCAGTTCACAGTTTTCTTAGTAAATTACATTTTAATATGCATTACCGTCTTTTACGCAATGAAAAGACGAATTAAAGAAATGTTTAAGTTGAAACATGATTTTTTTTTATTTTTTAATGTTGTTTTTTGCCTTTTATTTTGCTTTTCAATCTTCTGATTTCTACAAAAGTATAACTAAAGGAAAAAAGTACTTTCTTTAAGTAAACTATTCACAAATAGTGAAATTGAAATGTCGATTCCGGATTGCCATTACAATACTACATCCGAGTACAAAATCTTAAAAATGATCTTATAAAAAGGGTCTTACTAAAACTCGCGGTTTTAAAAATAATCGATCAATAGTACAAGAATGAAATGTTACTATTTCGAGATTGGTGTAAACTTCAATACTACTATTTCGTGATTGGTGTAAAATTTCAATTTATGAATTGTATATCGTTATTAGATGCGGATATGGATTTTGAGCAGCACGCAGTGTGTTTTTAATATTTTTAATTAAAAACAAGGACATGAGAAACCGATACACTGTTTTGTTATTTTTATTTTTATATTTCATTTACATATTCTGTAATGTGTAATCGAACTAACGCAAACGTGTCTTGCCAATCGAGAATTGATCACAATTGATTAATTGTTTTATTTATATTATCAATCCTAAACTACAATAATCTACAAGCGAATTTAAAAACAATGAATTTTTTTATATATTACATTCGAATGTAAACACAATTTTACATGAAAACAAAGTGTTTCTAGTTTAGACTGTATGTGAAAAAACAATACTAGTGAACATTTTACGCTATTTCGAGGAAAACTGGCGTTTGGTCCATGTTTAAAATTTTGTATGCAGACTTCTATTATTTTACTTACAAGACATACAATCCGTTTTCATAATAATAAAAAACTTGGATTTATGCCTTAGCGTAAACTTTTGCTCAACAATACAACTTTATATTTTATTGCTTATTCAGTTTTCTTTTGAAAATCCAATGGGATCAATTACTTTCCAGATGGAAAGTATTTTAATAGATTTTTTTAAATTCATATTACAAATGTAGATTTTTCGCTGCTTACCCTTACACTCAATTTAATAAAAGTACAGTGTAAATAATAGAAAAAATCAACGAGTTTTCAATTGTAAGGTTTCGTACAAATTTCGCCTACCTTAGTGCACGGTTAGGTTTGAATTAGCAAAGTATTTACAAGGAGGGTGAGGCAAATAACTAAAATTGGTTAATTAATTAAAACAATAACAAAGGACCACAGGAGGCCCCAGCGGACGATAAATATCCACCTAACTCGGAATGTTAACAGGCGTTTCGACACTATACCCATAATAGCTTCAGTCTTGCGAATTACGAAAGGGTTAACGCATTCGTCCACCTCGTGAGCCTGCGGTGCTTATCAGACAATGGAGCGGCACAATATGCCTGAAGTAATACATATTAATGCTGTTCTCACACGTCTGGCCACATATAAGACCGTACAGTTCAATTTAACTTTTCCTTCAGCTAAATGTTCAACTGATAATGGACAGCCGAGATATGCAAATGACATCATCAGTTATCGTCCAAGGTAATCTTAATTCACTTTGTCAATGTCCAATTTTTGTTTAGGTCCGGCACGGAGTCCAGTATGGGTCCGTGTCTGGGCGATCTATTCGAAGAGCTGCGTCAAATGCAAATTAGGTTTGGTGCCAGTGAGTCTGTGAATCCATTCAGAACCAAGAGAGGTTCGATGGTCCTGGTGGTTTTGAATTTTCAACCGAGAGAAACCCATCCTGGGTTCGAGGGAAGTTTCTGGAGAGGGATATTGGTATTCATAAAGTTTAATGTTTACTTTATAAATGTGAAAGATAACAAAGGTATACCCTTTGGATTACAAGGTGTTGTTATTCAGTTAACAAGGTTAGGACGCTGGCCAACCTTTTCGGGGGTTATAAGTCGCCATCATCCCTAGACGGACGATTAAAAAGCTTAACAGGTTTCTGGGCACACTGCAATAAATCAGCGGACCTCTCGCTATCAATCATAGTCCCTATGAGACGAAGAAGAGCTCTTTTTTGTGGCCATGGCCTCCTTTGATGTTGACTACAATCTCGACGCCTAGATGGCGCGTATTGTCTCTTTTGTCAGAAATTGAAACCCGCCGACAACGGCCAGAGAGAACTAGTAATTGGCAATTTCGTTTGTGCACGATGGTCGATCAATGTCCGGCCGCGCTAGTGCCAGGAACAAGCGCACTCTCTAATTACGAATTATTGAATTAGCGGCGATTGATGTTCGCCTTGGAGCGTGATTAATTAAAGCGTGCCCGCTAATCGCAGGCTTGAGCGCAATCAGAATTGCTTCTACGTTGCGGCTGGGCCACCTGCTCAGCTCATAAAACTCGCATCAGCATCGACTGGTCTTGGCGGTGTCTTAAGGAGTCTTCCTCAGCACGAACTCCGTGCCCTCTTCGTAGAGATGGAAATAGCACAACAAGTGTCTAAGATGCCTGTTAAATGTGGAAAAAGGAAAATAAACAAGGCGACGGCATCAGGTCGGTTTGTTATTGCATCGTAAACGAACTCGCGCGACATGTGTTTGTTTGGGCGCATCGTTTGTAAACCAATCCCAGCGATGTCTCAGCGGGAGATGTTTTCGCAGGCCCGCGCCCCCGATCTATTTTTGTCACCGCCGTGCCGATCCCAAATGCGGAGGAGCTTGCCCTCGAGGACGGCGTAGGCGAAGCGTCTTGCCAGTCGTAAGATGTTGCCTATCATCGCACATATGGCCGACTCTGGATATCGCACTGTCAATCAGACCCTCTTATCAACGTGAAAAATGACAGCCTTGAACTGTTCTATTTTCTTAAGCGAATGCAACATTATTTTCGAACCTTACACGTAGTTCTGAGAAGCAAGGCGTTAAAGAGGCGATTTCTGTTCTATGCATTCCCATTCAGCATTTTATCAAGCAGCTGAACCACAGAGAGATCATTCACCAAAGGTCGATGTAATGCGCGTTGCACTGATATACCCTCTTCCAATATTTGCGTTTCCAGTGAAGAAATTTTTCTTACATACACCTCTTCCATAGTTTAATAGAAATAATAAATGGGCTAATTTAGAAAATAATCGATTTTTTAAATGATAAAATTAACCTTTTTGCGTTGCTCAACATGTTTATGTGGGAGCTTATTACATTTTCCAATAATCTTATAATAAGGAGCAAAGAAAGTTGCTCGCCCACGCACCTCTATTTGTATAACCACATTGGAAAAAGTTAGTAATGGATTATACTTTTTAAACAATAATTCCTACAACAAAAAGTAATTATATTATAGAATACATAATTTCACCAACTTTCAGCAAACAATTTTTCAACATACAGTACAATTTGTGTTACGTCCAACAGCATTTAAGTGAAGTATTTCGGGTAGTGTACAATTTTTAAATGTTTTATATTTTTAGTAAGTTTTTTTATCGAACTACATAATTAATACTTTATTGGATAATGATTATTCCGAAGCCAAATAACAATTAAGCTAATCTAACCAACCTTGGACCTTGTAATAATTGATCACATAAGAAGCTCCTTTTGTAAGGTCACTCAGAAAATATCTGTGCTTTAAACGAGGCACTTATTGACATCTTTACAGACAAAACTACATTTGAAATTACCCATCAATTCAACTTGCGAAAAATCATATTCCTGTAGAGATTATTCCAGAGAAAAGTCTTATAATCTCTATTGACATTAAACACTTTTTCGCCAAAAATTTTTCAGTTTAAACTCAAAAGTTTTTAAAATTTATAAATCCGTTGAATTTGCACATTTACTTCTTTGACAATTAATTATATACTTTTCATTACTTTCAAGGTTAATTAAACTTATATTAAAAGCCAAAGGAGGAAATTTTAATGTCATGAATAAGTATATAAAATATGCCCAAACTCCCTGATTTTAACGCATATGTACTGATTCTATTTTCCTTCTAGTATGTTATGAGCCAACCAGTCAAGTGGTCAAAATTATTGAACGTTAAGGAAAACGTTTAACTAGTTGTTTTTCTTAATTCTTATACTTTTAACTTATACTTTTTTCCTAGAAAAAAACTATGCATTTTCTGAGAAAAAACAAACCTCGTCTTCTTTTATGTTAAAATATTTATTACAAAGAGAAGAAGAAGAAGAAGAAGAATACTAATTAGTACTAAAAGTATTTATTGTATGCAATAATAAATAAGAGTGTTAGTGAGAAACTTTCTGACTGTTTTAGTCAAATAAAGCTGAATTTTATTCTTAACATACGATCTACAACTCGCATAGCCCATGATCTTGTAAGAAACCAACAATGTCCCTCGTCTCTACTATTTATAGTGTGCCAACCTCATTTGGAATATATGAAGGTTGAAAACAAACCCAAATTCAAAGGTCATTAAGAATGTAGATAAATCAAAAAGCATAAAATATGAAAATGCATTAAATGAAAGTCTTTTAGATTATACTGACCCACCCAGAAAACATTTTTACAACCAAATTAGTAAAACAATCAAGTAATTAGAGCCACTGATAACTTCAAGATGCCAGCCTAGCCGATGGAGGAATATCTCTGAAATATCTCGAAATGCGGAGATCAAGACCCCTTGAGCCACTCATCATCTCTAAAATCGACTAAAGTTGCCCCAAGTGCCGGGCAAAGCGGAGATCCATCAAGAGGCAATTTTATTTGCTTAATATCAGCCTAAGTTTAAGCCAAGCACTGATGCCCGTACTAGAGCACACCCATGTGTTCCTAGCACCTTATTACCACTGCCCGAGGCGGACGAGTTCGTCGTAAGCACCATGTTCCCAGCCCTAAGAAGTTAGGGAGACCATTAATAAGAATAGAATGTTTAACCCGGTGGGCGTCGCCCTGCTGGAATGGATCTTCCAACTTGACATTTGACACTTAGACATGTCATGATTCGGAATTCATTTGGCCGTATAACCCCTTCGAAAACCTTCAGTAGGCCCTGGATGAGAGCGGTATGCCACACGGTCTGGGTCCCGGATGATTTGTTCCGGGCGGCACATAATAAATTGTTTCTATTTCTTGAATAGTTTTGATTGACACACGCTAGTTAAGACAATCTGCAGTATAGGTGCCAGGTCACGTCGGCGTAATATCGCTCTGCGGCCGGGATGTATTTTTGGGTTTTTGGGATTCCCTAGACGGACGACTTGAGACTTTTAATTACCCTCAATCATTGGGACCATTAATAACCCGAAGCCTGAACCGAGCAAGGGCAGGGACAACAATTAAAGGAAAACTCACGCAGTAACGAGATTTTTGTAAATTGCATCAGTTCTAAATAAATTGAGTTTTCTCCAAAAATGTCAACGGATTTAATTAAAGAAAATGAAATACAGCTGCGATGCGCGAAGGCATCTGCTAGCTGGTTTAGCTCTGGCCGATTTGGGACTTGTGAGTTTATCAAAAGCATCTGTTTGCGCTAAACTGAGGGGAATTCTATGTCAGTTCAACTTATTTATGTTGAGCGCATTTACCGCTCCACAGTCTACTAAAAGATTTTTTCAATAAAATGAAAAGAACGAAAACGTCGATAATCAAAAACTTACTGGAGTCACCCGATCTAAACTAAACCGTCTTTGGTGTTATTCATAAAAACTTGTTAAGAATTTTCCTTATGTCGAGTAGCACTAGAGAACTAATAAAATTTATTATTCCTGTTTGAAGTAGATCTTCAAGAAATAATTCTTATAATTATTGTTTTCTGTTCTATAATGAAAAAGAAGTCCATCAAAACATAAAAAAAGCATTTTTCGGGTATAATTTTCAGCCACCAGACCAAAATTTCATTCCTAAAATATTTTAATATCATTTAATACCATTATAATATTTTTTTTCATTCTAATAATTTTAATGTTGCCTCCATAGCGTTTTCTTTTACTTTCTATAAGAAAATCATGTCAAATGTTCTTGTTTTTTGGCATTAAAATGATTACTTTGACATAATAAAGCTATTTTTTCGGTGTATTTCCTAGACCTCGGTCCTATAATTTTTCTTCTTCTTGTGTATCTGTAACTTCAGTAGAGTACATACGAAGAATGTAGAAATATCCATTGTTCCTCATATGGGCCTCGAATTAAATAGCTTTAGTGAAACTTACGTATTTATAGGTGCTTTTATAGGCGCTTGTGCATAGCATAAAAATGGTCCGGAAAGGAATCAGACGAATATAGCAAAAGTAAGATAATATTCTTTGAGTGGATTCCATTCTTTGTAGGGAAATTCCCCTTGGATTGCTTAATCACCGGCAGGATAATAACATCAATAAAAGATAGAGGAAAGAAGATTCAATTAACATCGAAGAGCAACGTTCGCCGCAAAGGCAACGTTCGTGGCGGCGTCCTCCTGATGAAGTTGTTTCATTTCAACAAATTCAATTGGGTCGGCGTCACTAAATCTTTTCCAATACATTAAATGCTCCCGGGACGCAATTATTCGCCATTTATTTGAAGTAAATCAGATAACAATGGACTGAATGACCAGTGGAAGTTTATCTCTTCACGTAATGCGGCGCTAAGTAAACAGAAAGGACGTAAACCACTGCCCAGTGGCCATAAAGGTGGTCAGGGCTCCTTTCACGGCCGTTCCTCGGGCAGTGCTCCAGCATTTCGTGCAAGTGGGTTCGGGATCGCCCGAGCCTCCTCGGCCGCAGAGGACGCGTTTATGGCTTAATGCCCCCACTAAAAGCTGCTCGTTAAGTAGATGCAATTGAGTGTACACAGGCGGATTGAGCTTTTATTGTTCCACCGACATAAATTTTTTACAGTTTCCTAATCCGTCACTTATTACGTAGCTGGGCCCTAGCCCAAGACCCAGTCACTGCGAGACTCTGGCTTTGTTTTACCTTCGGCTCACCTCCGGTTCGCTTACAATGCACGTTTTATTCCGAAACAGTTTATGAGTCGCACTTTAATTGCCAATAACATTTAACAGCAAGCTACAGTCACCTAATCCTGAAGCGGGATAAAGAGCTCCTGTGGATCCGGGAGCAATTGCCCCAGCGAGCAGGATTCCGGATTTATGGCACCGAAATTCGAATCGATCGCGGACATCTTATTCAACGATTGATTCTTAATATTAAAGCATCTTTGCACCAGAACGGGGTTAAATTTAATGGCAACAAAAGCAAGCCAAATACCTTCACATATTGGCCAAAAGATCTAATCCTCGGGGAATTACTTTCGGTGCATTAAATTTGGGGAGGAACATTATGAAAACCAAGTTTGCCAAAGAATCACTTAATAAAAAACAAATAAGCTTTCATCTCAAAATATGCAGACATTTTCACGCCTCACTTATCAAACAGAAAAGTGAAATAGAATTCATCGCTGTTATACGTAAATAAAAGCCTTTTAACAAAAAATCTAAACCTAAAAAATATGAAATAATTTCAACGTTTTATAAGCTGCTTATGTTCCAGTTTGCATATATGTAAATGTACGAAAAGGGTGATTTTGCGCGTTATAACGACTTTCAAATATTTAAATAAATAACAAATATTAAAGAATTAATTAAAATTATGCATACATGTGAGGTGAAGAAAAAGCACCTTCAAAATAAATATCAACAGTCTACTTTCTCGGTTCTTAAGGAGTTTTTGATAGCCAAGTTAGAATTTTCTAGAGACCTCCTCTAAACATTCCACAACTATTCCGTACTTTATTTATGAGGAAAGCAGACACACACGATATTGTTGTAATGCGTAGTAGCAATGGGCACAAGCCTCCACAAGATTTATTTTTTTATAGAAATAAAAGAAGCTTTAATCATATTAATCCAATAGTGAATAAAAAATGAAAAATTAATGGATATACGTTGGGATAGATAACAAAAAACAATGATATAATTAGCCTGCATTTTAAGTTTGCCTAAGACTTAAAAGAGTCACTATGCTCTTTTTTAGATTTTTCAACTTAGGGAATTTTCCTTTTAAAAATGGAGGGATTTATTATGAAAAAATACAGTTAATAAACTTTCATTTTTACACTTCTTTTGAATTTGATTCTTTTCGCGAGTCCTGTGTGATGTATTTATAGACTAATTGTTCCAGTTTTGCAGCCCTGTGGTGTAACTAAAAAGGAAAAAGAGGGGGGATAAAAAAAGCCCTCATTTTTGCCGAAACCAGAATTTCGAAAAGTGTTGATACATGTTTTATTTAGTTTTGGAAGAAAACAATGACAATTTTCATCATCTAGCATTTTCGGTTGTATTTCGCCCTCCGATAGGTCAAATATTTATGGATAATTCCGTCTATGTCGTAAAAATTGCATTTTTTACGTTCATCTCTTTAAGCCGGATGATGATGAATCAGCCAATCATGACTTTATGAACGAATAAAAGTTCAAATGATCAAATTTGCAAATATTTTATTCCTACTTATTTTCGTGCTAATTATAAAAGACAATATTAAAATTGCACTGAAATTTCCTTCTTCTGCACTCTAGCCCCAAGCATTTTACTCAGTTTACTCAATAAATCGAGTTTGAACTGCAAATATCAGACTTCGTTTCAAAAAGTTTTTTTTTTTTTAAATACACAATTTCCTTTAAAGTACAAAATTTCTTAATAAATTTGACATCTTGCTACGTGGGCTTTTTAGTTAGGTGAACTGCTATGAACTACTTTATTACTTTATAAATTTGTTGATCAATAATTACAGAAGGAAAAGTCAAGCAAAGGCCTATTTTTAGTATCCCATCGTTTATTCAAGCAGAAATATGTGCGTAATACACCAGAATGCTACCTGTGCGTATTTTTCTCCTCAAATAAACATTCATTAAGTTTGTTTTAACATTTTGAATGAATGAATTTGAAACGTATATTAAATTCTAGTAAAAACAAAAACGAGTCTTTAGCGGTAAATTATAAATATTGAAGTATGTAATTATATTAATTATTTATTTTTGGTAAATCTCGCTTAATTAGTGTACTGGTGTGTCTTGTAATAAGTAAGTAATACTATCGCTACAATCTACAATCTAAATGAGAACCAGCAAGTTAACATAATTATACTTTTTTCAAGAAAATCATGAGCTATTCTGAAATTTCTTAGATTGCATTACATGACGCATTTTGCTGCTGATATTGAACAAGTCAATGTTCTACCGAATCCCTAATTTAGCATTCAAATTATTAGGTAACTCCTTTGTCGTTAATAAAACGAAAAGCTATAATTTGCAACAGTATCGAATAAAAATCAAACGACATTCTTGGCGGTGGGAATTGACAAGTTTCTACAACACGCCATGAACCAGAACCAACTCTCCGACGGAAATTGCGTGAAAATTACTTACAGGTACTTATTTGGTTTGAAGATTACCTGTAGGGGGATTGTCATCAAAGGGTTGACTCCAGATAGTTGGCAGAAACTTTATAGTTGCAAATTTGTTGATTACTACTTTTAAGACATAATTTCACAATGTGACGACTGGCTTTTGTAACAGACGACTTCACGGAATGAAGTATATCATTTGTTGGACTTCGTAAGTGTCCTAAAAACTAAGGGAGTTCTCTCGATGTTTCAATTGGGAAGCCCTTTTTTCCTGTTGTCCTGGGGATTAATAAGAATAGTGGAGACAGTTACTGGTTGTATTGTAATTAATTGAATGACAAATCAAAACGGATTCGTGGAGATGCCGAATATTTCTTATAATTTACCGTTCCCAGTAACAATGGGGAAGAATTCCAAACGCAGTCCCGCTTTGATTCAAAACAGGGAACAGGGGTTGTCATTCCTTGAGTTCTTTTGTGTCTCCAGTAGGACAATAATGACTAGCAAAATTGCCGGTTATTCCTCCTGGCAAATAATTTAATTGGTCAAAGGCCTGCCACTGCATTAGGCTGACGAGCATCACTTAAGGGTTAGTCATACCGGGCGCGGTGACGGAGCAGTTTCTGCAAGTTACTTAGCCAGGATTCACCCCGCTAATGACGCCGTGCACGCCTCAGATTATTCGACAATCAATCAATGGGAAATGTTTTGGTGGACTTACTAACCGAGGATGCTATGAGCAGTGGAAAGATGTGTCGCTTTCAAAACACATGAATAATTCAAGCCGACGGCTGAGTGTCTGTCAGGCATATGAAGTTGATTAATGGTTCCTCTCGAAGAAAGATAATCCCCGGATCTGATTCAATTATGTTATTACTAAACATATTATTGGCTATTTGGCTCCAGAGCAGGAGCTGATTCAAAGAATAGTTAAAGTGTGATATCTAAAACCACAATTTTTCTAAAAATTCGAGTAAATTACTAATACTAATTTTTTAAAGATTACTTAGTGAAATAAACGAAATCTTAATCTACCGGCACTGAAGTGTTTACTTTATATAAAATGAACTAGCGTACATAAACACTAAAATTTATTGTTAAATATTAAATATTTATTTTTCTTATTTAAGCAGTCTCCGAAAAGTACGTTTATAATGACGCTTTCTGTTAGAAAATGCGTCCCTAAGATTACTCTCCAGATAGGGGTGAGCCAGGCAAGACGGGGTCCTTTTAAGTGATCCCAATTAGTCAATCAAATTCGTTCTAGCGTCTTACAACACGCCGGTGGTCATTTGTTTTCGTTATCGCTCAAAAAATTATTTAGTTCGTTCGATTAGAAATTCTTAGTATACTTTTGGCAGCACAGAGCATTAAAACTTGTCTTTTGGCAAGTAAGTGAATCTTATCTGCAGTAGACTGCAGTAGCAGATAATGACTTGTTCCATAATGAAATGTTCCTTCTTAATTTTTTGTTTTATCTTAGATTTGAGAACAGATGAACGGGTAAGACGGGGTACGGGGCATCTCATCTTGCCCGATCTTGGTTTGGTTTTGTTTTAGGATGGTTTATTATTATAAAAGAAAATCTGAAAGAGGAAAATGGTGAGAAGATGCTATGAAAAAGGCGCTAGAGGCTGTTTTGGGGGGAAAAATGGGGTATATGTTAGTTGCAAAGCCCTCTTAATAATAAGCCTATTTAATTCTCTGAAGGCTGAAGGTGGGAAGGATTGAGTTAAACATTGTTTGGCAGGACACCAGGAATTTTCCATTCGACAACCGGAAAATACCACAGTCGCAAGAACTACAAGTTTTAACAGGGTAGTTGTCACTAACTTTTTTACTTTTTTGGCGAACGTTTAAAGCGAGGAGAAGCTAACTACTGATCTAATATACTACTGTGATGTGTGTGATCAGTGGTACCTTAAACTAGAGCAAAAACTACAGGTAAAAAATGCCGAAAACAAGTAAATGCAATGGTGTCTGCTAGAAGAGGTACGGCTATTACAGTCAAAATTTGCTTCAATGCCATTGGGCATTATATACCACCGTTGATGATGCTCCCGCGGAAAAGAACAAACCTTAAATTGACGCTGAATTCTACACCGGGGATCCGGGGAGTACGTACTGATTCCGGTTGGATGACAGATGTATTGCGATGGACACAGCATATATTCTCAGAACATAGACCTAATTAGCGAAAAGTAAACGGTGTTTTATATTTCCCCCCGCATACACTCATCGTCTTCAAGTCGCCGACAAAGTTTTCGTGAGACCATTGAGCACATGCTACGACCATGCGGTGCCAACATGCCTCCGCGCCAGTTTGTAATTACATACCACACTAATTTTTGAATCGAATGCAATAAACGCAAGCTAAAGAAATATTTATTACAATTTAAGACAAGCATATTTTGCGCAGGTATAATTAAAGGAAATATAATTATTGTCCCAACTATACAATAGTTCATGCTGATATATTTCTACTTATATACGCGATCATATTAAATTTTCTTAAAAATCGATGCTATCTAGTTTAAATTTAAAAGTAAAAGTCCAAATTAAATTTTGTGTTTCTTCAACATTTTTTAATATTATAAATGTATCTGCAACCACAAAATGACTTAATATGCCTTTATATAAATAAAAGTGATATTTCCAACAAGCGTTTTTCCTTGACAAGAAAAGTTAAGTTGGGGATATATTTATTTTATTAATTATAATTATTTTTGAAGTGGTCAGTGGACACAACCACTTAATGTACTTTCTTACTACTATTGCGTGAACTACTGGTGGAACAATTTATGTAACAAAATGCAAAAATAAATAACTCTAGTTGAATTAAACGACCTTTTTAGGTTGTTTCAATAATCATCATATAAAAGAGGGAAACGCATCTTGGAAGAATATTTAAGAACAATTAGGTCGGAAAGGTATTCATACAATAGAACCCTTACAACCGGTAGAACATTGAACTGTCCCATAGCCGCAAGGGAGCTCTATAGGCTAGCATCCCATAAATCCTTGTGCTCACGTTACAGGGCATATGGCCGAGAGAAATTTCTTCCAGCAATTAAGCTCGCATCCTGGACATTATGGACCAGTGCAACAATTTAGATGCAAAAGGTAAACATAAATCGCGGCGGAAGGAAGGGCGAGCATGCAAATGACAGTGGCGCATGAGACTAGGGAAATTTGTTTTCGGCCCACTTACCTATGGACAAAGAAAGAAAGGGGTTGTAACGGTCAATGCAACCCTTTTGTCATGCAACGAGTTTTCCGTCCGTCGTTGTATTTTACGTCCGCAGCAAATCGTGCGAAAACAGCACCCTTCGCCCGGAAAACTACTTGACTTACGACTGTAGCCCGAATGCCTTCAGTAAGATGTTTTTTTGCCACAAGAAAATATGAATCATTCTTATTCCACTTCCGCTTGAATGCGTCCTTAAAAAATTGAGAATATGACATCCTTCGCGGGTCCTCGGACTCTTCTTAACGAGGATTTAAATACAGATTCATAGTCGAGTTTTAATTTTCCAAATGGAGCCTTTGAGCTCTTATAAAGCCGCTGACAAGGCCGGGACATTGGAGATCTACTACTCGTCTACTCAGCGAGGACACGGAAACAGATCCCGGCAACCAAAGCGGCAAAGGCAAAACAGATATGGCCTGAGGAAGTTTAATGTCTTTAAGGGATTACTCACCGAAGCAGATTGTGATTGTTTGCATTTCAAGAAAATGATGTGCTTCCCTTCCACCCGACGCGCCTTCCTCCACCCCACTGTCGACGAGCCGAATTTCGCCTGAGGTAAGGATACCTTTCAGCAGTCTCTCCCTGCAGACTAAGGAATTTATTTGCGCAATCCATTTGACAATAAAAAAGGCAAATACAGGGTGTATCACCTTAGAAACGCAATACGGCCGGGACAGCCGTCTCTTGGGGCACAAAGGGATCGCTACCCACCCTCACGTTCTTAGTTAACCCGGCCGCGGGGTGATTGGTATACAAACAAGTAATTTTGCAAATATATTATTGCTATTAAATATAATCTTCTAATTTAAAATTTAACTCGTAAAATGGGAATGATGGCCCTGCCCAAATAAAAACGTCTCCTGGTAGGAGTAAATCCTTGAACTGCTTGGCATTCAGTCGCCACCCCATCGCCGTCAAGTCTAATCGACCAAAGGTAATCCTCGGCTGTAAAAGTAAGCGGAAAAGCGGATCCACCGCCGATTTTTTCTTGCCCCGCGCTTAAAAACTTTTTTTTATGCCTCCTCGTTATTTACTCAGAGATAAGTTTAATTACGCCCATAACTGGGAGAAACTTCATATTTACGATTATTGACGGAGCCCCGGCAATTTTTCAGGATCACTCAGTCAAAAGTAAGAAAGCAAGTTCTGTGGATTTAAAGGGTTTGTTTTAATTTTGTTAAATGCCGGAAAACCAATAAATTGAAATGCGGATTTAACCCCAAGTACTCAGACTAACAGACTTAAACTCAAAAAATTTGTGACCCATAAAGATTTTCTAAATCATCGCGTCTTCAGGTGATGACTTCTCACATAAAGCATAAGTAAAATGGCAATTAAAATTGTTAATAATATAATACTTTTATACAACTACCTTGAGTTAAATATGTCAAAATGTGATAGATAAAATTTTTAATAATAAAGTCCTAAAGTAAAGCGAAAGATTTTATACGAAATATACAAAATAACGCTCTAAGAAGTTCTTAAGGATTAATTCTCGACCACTAGAAAGTCATTCATTTAAAAAGTGAAAAATATAGTTACTTACATTTAACTATATTTAAAAATTAGCACTCTATTGTATGAAAGCCTTCTTTTTTAAAATCTGACTGGTCATTGTCTTCAATCGGATGAGCCCCTTTTCTACTTTTCTTAAGCTTTCAAACCCGCAAAATAGAAATCAAACATTCGCGTGACACTGCAGAAATATTTTTCTAAGGTTCTTTAGCCTTTAAATGCGCACTTAGTTTAATTTAAATTTACTATGTGCAATAAATATGCACAAAACTTTATACTTAATGAATTTGCCAAGAAGGATAAGACTCTGTCAGCTTAGCTGATTAATTTTGGTAGTCATTAAGCATATGTCTTCCAATAGGATTGATGAACCTATGGTAAGGGCTATGCTCTAAAAATATGGGACAAAAGTTGCAAGCTAAAAGTATTGTATCCGGCTTTTCCTGTTACGATGTATGTAGACGGTTGTAATTATTTTTAAAAAAAGTGGATTGTCTTTCATCATTCACTTCATAGATTCAAATTGTACTTTTATGTAATTAATATTTAATCATGAAAATGTAACTTTAATTTTTCATTTTTATTTTACATCACGACCTTTTTCTTAAATGTATAACTATAACTTCAATCAAATGTAATATTAAGCCAGCTATAAATAATGAAATAAGAAAATTCAATAGTTTCCACTTTAAGACTTTATAACTTATAATGCATCCAGCAAGAATGTCTATTACTACTACTAAATATAATTTAATTCAATCCAAATACCATACATCCAGGATTGAAAACAGTTTGTGGTTGCACACAATTTAAATACCCAAATTAGGTTTGAAGAAAATTTAGACTTAATTAATTATAACGCCACAAATTTGAAAGCGAAAATATACTATGCAAAAAATAGTAAACAACATTTTGCTGTAGAGTCGAGCATATCTTGTTTGATGGTCTGTCACTTTAAAATACCAAAATTGCCGTTTGGGTTCATACGCTGCGTTTTTGTGAACTAATTTACAATATACCTTTATTGAGTGGAATTAAATTAATCCTCTCCGTTTTAAAATTAATTAAAAAAAGCCATCTCCAAGAAGCAATTTTATAGAGCTATTGTGACATCGTAATATGGTTAAAATCCGAGAATTTTTCTACATACATAAAAAATGCAATAACAAACAACACATAAGATTGCTCAATATTCAAAATTTATAATCTCGCTAAAAGTAACTCGTTATGTAGTGTTTGGAAAAAAATATATATAATATATTTATTAGAAATAAATTAAATAAACAAACAAACAAAATTTATAGTCCTCAAAAGTCTTGGCGAGATTAATCCTGTTTATCTACAAAAACGTTCAGTGGTTCCGGAGAAAATACCGACGAACAGGTAACGATTTCTTTACTGCCTGCTTTTAAATTAATTAACATGAAAACCCCACCAAGATCCGTTCTCTAGTTACTGAAAACGTATGCAAACAGACACAAGAAACAGTGATCCTTAAAATCTACGGGGTACTAAAGCAAATCTAGACTAATGATGCAGCTATTCAGCTCATACAAACGAGTGCCGCGATCTGGAAAAGTGTTACACTGCAGATTTATTAATCAATAAAACCTACCAGTGTAACTGCGAAAACTTTTAATAAAATTGGCTCAATAGGTTTTGGAAAAGCGTAGGGGTTATGTGTGGATATCGTCGTGACGACTTCTTTATCTTCAACTTTGCGTGATGTTTTGCATACTAAAACCTATGGAAATTGATATGATACCCAATAGTAGAAATAGAATCCAAAGTTATCTAATATTTCCTGAAATAATCTTGCAGACCCGTAGATAAGTCTCTACTACGCAGTGAATTTTTTTTTTAACTTGTTAAAATTGCAAAAGAAACATGCGAGAAAAAACACTTAGGCCATACACTTTGTACTTAAAATATTACTACAGATCATTGGGAGTCACAATATCATATTTTCAAATAAAGCACATTTAAATTATGGATATAACGTATAATGTAAAATGACAGGACTGTTATAAACGCACACCTAATTAAATTGCGGGTTGTAATTAAACACCCCCATAATAATGCCAGAAACCGTAAATCCATCCTAGTTTATATGACCTCAAAGTAATAAATAATTAAATAAATATACCGACTGAAGTATATTTCTTAAAGAATCTTAAATTGCATTCATGCTATTAATTCGTCATGAAGTGTTGCAATTATCCTCTGTGTGCGATAAGTACCTTACAAATAAAAATTTGTATGGTCTGTGAGCAAAGCAATAACTGGTTTTCTATACACATATAAACATTTAATGCTACAAGTTGAATACAGATCGGTACGTACGTGATTTTGGCTATAAATTGGGAGTAAAGTCGTCTCTTTTAATAGTAGCGATGCATTTTGACGTATTTGTAGCATTTACTATAGTTGAAAAATTACAAAAATTCCTTGGCACGTATTTCCAAAAAGGCTTTTCCAAATAAGTCGTGTAACAAATCTCCCCACAGAGCGTTGAAGGTCTTTTGCCAAACAGGTGTAATTCGAAACTAGCCCATATTAACGCCTATCAACCTGAAGAACCATTAAATCCTCTTCTACATTCTGCGTCTAATTGGCGAAATAAGCTGCAAGATTTGATAAATTCCCCTGCTAACCCTGGGCCTTGTGCTGGATCTTCACGTTGCTGGATTTATCCGTCATGCACCTCGAAGACAAGATCCTCGTCTTCGCCTCAGCCTCGACAGCGCACCGTCGCGAATTATGTAACTTGCTCGACTAATTGCTCTGGGCAGACCTCGTTGCACCAAGGAACCAATCTTCGGCGGTGCAACACGTGGGCCTTATTTCTTAGCAGCACCGAGTAATTGCAATAATTATTATATAGAGAAGTGGACAGTCGCGGAGCCGACGTATCTTGGGCTGCGTCTTAGCCGCAGCTACTTATTCTTGTGCCCAGCTGAGGCGAACGTAAACAGAAATTAGTTATAACCGCATCTCGCGCCAATTGCGTGGAAATACCAATCGTTTACGGTGGATTCGCGCACGCCGCGCACTCCTTTAGGAACCGCCAGACTACCTGCACGTACTTGCTAGTAATAGACGGCTAAGACGGCAAGTGTACTACAGCAGTTGCAACAAGAAACGCTGTATAAAAAAAGACACCATGGCATAAATTGCATCTTGACAAGGGCAACAACTTTCTAACAATAAACCAATAAGACGGCGTGCTGCACGTTCCATGATTCCAACGCCACGCAGGAGGAAGGGGCTGGCTACAGGCGAACAGAGGTGACACCGCGAGTTTCTAGGTTCCTGTAAGATTATTATGCTAAACATTAAACTGCCGCGAATATCGTATCAGGTGCTGGGATATGTCTGTACTCGCGGGAGATAAATCGCCGCGAATGCACCACTATCACGAATCTAAGTGAGCCGCGAGTATCAACAATGTGGATGGCGCAACGTGCGCGGTAAGCAATAGCGCTAAAGCAGTTCGCGACTCGCGTGCTTTTTTTACTGTCACTCGGGTTGTAGCGTAATTGCGCCGCATGTGTTTCTTGGTCAACCTGCGGATGAGGCCAGAACAGAACCAGTAATCAGCTGTGGCCAAGTGGTGACCAAGCTGAGGTTAACTAGGAACCCAAAGTTGTTGCGCAATCTGCGCGCTTGGCGCAAAGCAATCTTTTCACTTTGCGGTTGTAAAAATCAAACTTCTTGAACACAATCTGCAAACAGATCCACAAGTCTTGATCAAACATTTATTTTTCAATTTCAACTCAGCCTTATTTTTAATTGCAGTGGAGCACCGCAAAAGCCACAACTGGACCTTAAATCGATTATGCAAAATTATTAAAATTATTAAGACTATCCTCGGATGGAGTAGACAATTTCATGCTATCGCCCTCTTCAATGTAATCAAACATTATTGCATACTTGTTACACTTCTTAAGTATTAAGTATATCTTTTGCCGTATTAAAATAAAAGTGACCTACTGAAACAATAAAACTTCTTTGCAAAGTACGTGACATAGGTGTTTAAACCCCTAGGCTAAATTGCAATTTACAAATTACAAATGCCTTTTGTATGTATGCAAATGAGAACAAATAAAAATATAAAACATCATTAAAGAAGAACAGAATCCTTTATTTTAACAAAAAGAGCAATTCCAATAACCAACTGGCATAATCAGAAGCATTGTGTCCTTAGTTAATTACTTTTGCATAAAAAATTTATAGAAAACTAAATTCTTAAGAAACTGACCAAATTTTAATCCACCAAATCAACTTTTATTTTATGTCTACTTTTTAATAACCCTAGTTTAAACAATAATAAATAACAAAATTTTTATATTGTAAAAGGATTATGTCATTTTTTTAATTAATAAGAAGAGGCATGTTACAATATGTGCTTAGTATCATCGGGTTCATTAAATATAAATTTTTTGGTGAAAAGTTGGCTAGCTCAAAGTATTCTCTAAATTATTTCTGTGTTTCCATGCCGGACCATAGGTACACTTTGTTGTAAAGCTTTAAACGTAGAAGCACATATGTCTGCGGCTGCTTAGTGAATGAAAGTCATGGGTATCGCATATTATAAATTTATTTTAGGTACGATATGATTCCGTATGCTTCCGTATCTCAAGTTGTACTTACGCAATCGACACTGACATATGTGGCGGGAGGAGATTCCAATTCAAATTAAAATTATATATCTGAGACCTTTTTAAAAATACCTATACTTTAAAGCTTTCTTGAAAATCCAGGGGGGGAACACTAAACAGGTGAATGGGAGATGAGAGGAGTTATCTTACCGAGACCTTTTAGAAAAGATCTACGTTTTGGTGTTTTACGTATCCATTGTATCGTGTATTCCGCCATATTTTTGAATATTTTCTGTGGCCTCCCCGTTTAAATTAAGTAGACCTTTTTTAAAAATTTATGTTAGCTCTCTTCACCATTCAAGAACTAGTCTAGTCTAGTTTTGTTTACTCCACGAAAGCTTATACTCTAAGCTAGGGGAGCCTAATGTTGGCGATCTTAAATCCCATTTCTGCTTGAAAGAGCAAATCTTCCAGAATATTATGCACAAAATAAAACGAAAGGTTTCCTTCAATTACGGCAAGTGCCCGTATCTCGTGCCCCAAAGTGTTAGGTCATGGTCAGATCTACAAGTTTATCGATCTGTCCGAAGGTACTCATTATTTACTGAACTGAAAACTTTGTGCATCAAAACGTGATTCTAGATTAAATCCCTAAAGTTGCGAAACCATCATATGTTCTCACATCATGCTTTTACATTTTATAAACCTGAAACGTAAACAAAAATACTGAAGTTTCATATCTTAATACTCAACTTTTCGCTTTACTCAAAGGTTGATTTAATTTAGATTTTAATGCAGCGACTGCTTTTGAAAAGATCGACGATATGCGAGCATATCAATTATTGAATTATTACCGTCTTCGACTATTAAACCTAATTTGCCTCGAACATAGAGACCAATGACGGTGGAGGCAGCCCTAAATATTATTACACCGGTGAATGCGGGATAATCACCGGGGGTCGAAATTGAACGGTAGCACTGACAAAACTCCCGTGGCCAGTTCACGTGAATTGTAATTATTAGTAACAACAACGACCAAGGTAACACGGTTAAAAACACTTGAGCTGGCAAGCAGAGCCGGCCTCTCAGTGTATAGCACAAATCATTAACCTGTATGGGCTCGCATCGAAGGGACTCTCCCTTTGACTATTTTTGTAATTATTAAGCCAAGGGTGGAACGATGGTAAAAAAAACATACACTCAATGCGTTTTCTCTCCTGTATTTTTTGTGGCATCATTTGAACACCTGCATACATGAGGGGCATTGACAGCCGCGCAGCAAAGCCGTGAGGTAAGACCTTTAGCGCATATACCTGTAATCGATTATACTCCGTGATCTTTTGTTATAATATTTTTTTCTCAACCAGTGTATGCGTGCATAAACAGGCTTAGACTCAATACGCCTAGGATATATCATAACGTAATTGCTCCATACTGGTCATCAAACTCAAGACATATCCTCTTCAGCAGATTTGGCCATATGCTAATATTTTTGAAGTCAAATCCGAGAATAACTCAGACTCAGGAGATTAGTATAGAAATCATAACTAGGATAAATTTCGGGGGTGTTTCTTGAGGGGTGCTTGCAGCTAATGCTGAAATTTATTTATAGCGAAATGATTTAGCATATTCATGACAATGGAAGCAATTACTCTATCCGATTAGGCGGCTTGGTCTATCCGATAGAGCTGTTCTGGGTTTTAGAAACGAACACGGAATTCATGTGTGAAGATGATGCACCACTGTGCCCAATCAGGTGGAGATGATTTGCACTTGTAGGTTATGGCCGATCAAGGGTCTAATCCGGCCGCGGGGTAGCAATTTGCACCCCGGATTGCCGGCCCAACGGTCGTCCACGGCTAGTGTAGCCGTTTTCATCTTTCGTGCCGTGATATGCAGATATTGCACGTGTTCACTTAATAGCGTCATTTTTTCATAGTCGTGGCGCGGTTCGAATGTTGCACGACAGATGGTCGCATAGGGGATGGAAGTAATTCCTCATGCTCATGCAGTCATACATAACGACGCAACTATGGAGTCACCGGCATTCGTCCCCGCGATCTATGAATATTTCCTTTCACAGGTTTCCCCTATTCCTCGACAGGATGCCAGTGCGTTTTCGTCGAGATCTCCATTTGTTACTCATAAATATATTTCCAACCACATGTATTCAATACTGAGTTAATAACGATACTTCCAATTTTGATGTTAATAATCTTTCCTTTGGCATTGTAAATAAAGTATTTACTTTTACCTCGTACCAAGTGATTTAGTACTTACTTATTAAGGCATTTAGTTTTCGTCATCTAATTACCTTTCAGTATTAATTCAGTGAACCAAGTAAGTACAGAAGACTGATGTAATTTTAGCTAAAGGAAATAAGCTTTTGATTTTTATTAACCAATTTTCTAAGGAAAAGTCATTATTGTTGGTTCTCCCTTAGTTTAAAACGCCTCTGTTAATTTCGAAGAATAAAATATCAACCTTATCAATTTGCCTGTGTTCTTATTTTACAAAACTCTTTATTAGGCTCACCAAATTCGATGATTTTTCGCCTGAAAAGACATGCACTTTTTAATGGTTCGATATGTATGCATAGTAAGAAGATCTGGCAAATGATATGATAGTGGTAGACAGCGAATTTTTCTTTTTTACATAATTGAACCACGAATATGTTTAATCACATTAGGACATAGTCTGTTCGTTGTTTTAACTGCTTTTACATAACGCAATAACACTGCATGTGTCGAAGATCTACCTTCAAAGAATAAAAATTAATACTAGCATTCAGCACATAATGAAAATTAAAAATATAAAAACTTTTTAACGAAAAAAATTCTCTTCAAAAATAAACATCTTAAAAGTATAAAACAATTTTGACATTTTGGAGATATATGCTTTAGTATGTATTCAAACATTTAAAGAAGAGAATGGGGTTTGGCACAAAATCTAGCAGACACCATTTTCACTATTGACACGACATGACACATGAATTATGTTATATTTTTAGAGCCTTTGTTAAAACCTTCTTTTTTTTGTTAAAAAGTTTGTTCATTTAACATTTGCCTAAAACCTACTAAAAATCGATTTCCTATTAATCACAATTGATAAATATTCTTGACCTGAATTCCCTTCTTTGGAACATTCACATGACTTCTAAATTCGTAGAGTAATAAAACAGAGAGATTAATATTCACGCAATCTACACTGTAAATAGCTTTCTCAACTAACTTTAAACTTCTAGCTTCTCTAATTATGAATATGTGGAACTACTCCAGGAACCTAGTGCCAAATTTTCCTTTAATTCTGGTTAGTTTAAGTGAATTTCCTTTGCAAAAACGAGTACTTTCAGACAATAGCTCCACAGGCTTTTAATAAGGAAAAAATAATTCTAACGTGAATGTCTACAAAATATATTCAAACTTTTCAATTTTACATCCTCATACTAAAAGTATAGGTATCTAAAAAAAAATCAAAAGCTAGGTAAGTAGAATATTTATACTAAACAAGGCTGGCTCTATGATTTGATCTAGTAGAATATTTTGAAATATTAATCACCGAAATTTTCTGCTTTAGAGGACCAGTAATAGTCAATGAAGTGTATGATTTACCTATCACCAAAAGCTTCATAACTGCTCTATTTTCATCCAAATATGCTTTCAAGTTAACTATATTGACGTTCTAAGGTATTTCTCGAAATCTTAGATTTACACTATGCGGTGTCGTCTTGATACTCTTCTGAAAATCAACATATTACGCTAGTGTAGACGATAAAAATAGGCATGCTATTGCAAAACTGAAGATGTTAACAGGTAATGGTTTATTTCATATTCTAGTTAAAACATTTAATTTGCTGCAATTTACCTCTAAATGTTACTAAAAACTAGTAAATTACTATATTAGAACACCTTATCACTGGAAAGAATTTTTACATGTATATTCAACTGTACGAAATTTTATATTCTAAGGATAATTTTCGTCTGTGGAAACGAGAGTGTTTCGCAAAATAAATGTAGTAGCGCCTTATCGTCTCCTAGTTTTATAAAAAGTGTAGGTAAATCGAGCAAGACAAAAATTTGTTTCAAAAGTGCCTGAATGATTTACACCAATTACTTTTTCGCGACTACGCGATTTAAAAAGGAAATTTCATTCTCTTTTTAACACAATTTTTGTTTAATTTAACACGATCCATGGATTATATTTTTATACATAACACAAAGGCTTATATACAGTTCTAAAACTATAAACACAGGTTGCGGTAAGGTGAATCCGAACTTAACTTTTCTAATTTTCGTTTTGTTACTAAATGAACAATCGCTTAACATGAGTGCGTTTACAAGGAAGAGGCGTCGTTTTGTTTCTTTTATAACCTTTCTAATATAAATTACATGACAAATATTTCTTCTGATGAGCCGTGAAAAAGATTATTTAGCCCAACAACATTTTCATTAAGCTCAATGTGAATTCATCCAAATTTATGTTTCGTTATGATAAATTGAATAAAATCGATTATTGATTTTTTGATGGCTAAAATGGATTTTTCATCACGCATCAATAAAAATATCTTCGCCGTTATTTTACTCAAAAATGACAACAGCTTTTGCTCGTACGTATTATTTCATAATTCTGTTATCTACGAGTGTGTGGTACCCCCCATGGCTTTCGTGGAATGATCGATTGTACACCAGCACCCAGCCTGAGGTCCACACAATGGTCCGAAAGAATGCATAAATCAGAGTTTTTTACTGAAAGATAAGAAAACGATTACTACGTTTTTAGTATATTAATTAATTTATATTATTTTCGGCGTTTAATTTAATTCGCCAAGTATCAGTAACGTTGTGCTCTTTGACTTTCTGTTATTTGGATGAATTTATGTCATGCTTTTAAAGCAAAATGTCGTGGTACATTTTGGTAAGTAGAAATTTGTTTGTTTGTAAGCCATTTTACCAAAGAAACTGCAATTTTCATTATCTTTTCGTAAATAGTTAGCCCGTATGCTTAGCTAAAATAAAAGCCACATTTTATTATCCTCTTAAAACTAGATTTTACCAGAGCGTGTAAATTTCTATCCTTTGTAGGCGATCAAGTTTTAAACGTGTCTGATTGTGTATCCGTTGATATACAAAATCAAAACTAGTGGAGAGATTTCTATCCACATTCCCTGTTTGATAGGCTGATGAAAATTATGAGCGACTTGGCTTATCACGGATAAGGTACACTGACTAGAAATTTATTAAACATGAAAGTAAAAGTAAAAAACATAAAATAGATCTAAAGATATGAAAAGCAGGGTCAGTTATTAAGAGTATTAACTTCTTTTAAAGTGCTAGTAATGCCACTTACTTGCCAATTGCATTATAACAATTAATTTGTGTATAAAAGAGTATTCGATTTAAAAGAGCTAGCTTATGCTTTCAAGAAAGTCATGTAAGTAAGTAATTTTGTATTAAAATAATATTGGTTTAAGACTGAAATATAGTTCAGAAAAAATTGATGTTTCCACTCTTATGAATTCTTAATTCCTATCTTGATATCCAGTTTTAATATTTTTTATAATAACATTTCGCACCCTACTCTTAGGGTACATTTTTTTGTCGTGTGAATATAACGGTACCGTATGTTTTCACGTATGCTATCAAAAAAGGTGCAGCCACAGTTATGCAGAATAGCACAAGAAAGGGACCCCGTGTGACACTATTCATAGTATTCATAGAGCGCGCCCTGCGTTGCATAGAAAGATGCACGCTTGACGGCTTAAGATGAATTTAATGCAAAAGCTGCGTCCACTTGGTATTCGATAGTTCGCCATGCTTTTGCATACAGCACTTTTTTCTTTACATGAAAACTATTGCGTGACTAGAAATTGCGAAGACGTTGTCATTGTCCATTCCTAGGCAGATGCCTTCAGTCAGAAGTCGATGATTTGATCTATTTCGTCGCGCTATGGGAACCAGTTAATATGCGTATTGGCATCTGCCTGTCCACGCAATGTTATTTAACATAGTTTTATGCTAATGCAGAATGACTTATGGTCTCGCGGCGCATTACGCTCCACTGCAGGGTATCCCAACGTTCGACTGACATCTGCACAATTATTGCAAATTAGTTCTTATCCAAGTCGACTGTTTCTTTCAATATTTTTTTGTTGCAAATTTCAGGAAGAAATAGCCTTTGTAATCAAATTTAAAAGTACATTTATGTTAAAACATTGGTATCGCAATAAGCTAAGACGTACCTATCGGTTGTAAAGCGAAGACGGTTACACTAAAATTGGGGTAAAGGTCTGTGGATTAAATTAAATTCCTTGCTCTCCTGCACTTATTAAATGCACACATGTTCTTCGAACGTCGTAGAGTTTTAGTAAAAAATAAGTTTACATTCTTCAACATTATTCGTGTTTGCATTTTGAATCAATTTTTCCTCCATATGCAGTTGTATACTTGTAAATAAAGCGATATTAATCATGATCTAAATGTACCAAAAACATTTGTGCTCATAAACAATTCATTCTATGTACGCGTAAACACAGAACCATGGCTGTAGTCAAGGTTCCTTTTTTTATTACTGTTTGTTAAAGACAATACAGATAAACCCGGCGTTTAGAAAATCAAGCACTCACATCACGTTCTAATTATGCAGATCCTATCAATTTAACGAGTCTTATCGACATTTCAAACACATATTTACAAATCATGCAGTAATATCGTAAATCATTTGTACCACCCTTAAAAGATAAGCGGTATGAGCCATATGAATCTCTGATACGAATTAATTATTTACAATAACGTAGCCAAGGCCCTGAAACAAAAACTAAATTTTAAAAATTTCTAATACGCTATTTGGTTCAAATTGAGAGATGGACAGCTTTTATATGATAGTAGAAAACAATTCGATTTTTTCGATACATACGAACATTTTTGTAAAGTTTTCGTACACGTCTAAAATTTGGATTCTTTAATTTGTATAAATCGATTCACCATAAATTAAAAAAAAAAAATTGTGGAAAAAAGCATATTGTCTGTAACATTTCTCAATTACAAGAATCATAATTATTAATACAATTATACAAAATTGTTTAATCTTAATGTGAATTAAATGGGACAATTGCCGTATGAGTTTATATTTGGCAAAATTGAGAAAAATTAACTTATAATTCGATGAGAACTTTTTTTCTATAAATAAATCTTGGCGGAAAAAAGGAGTTACACCACTTCCATAGTGAACTCACTTCTAAATGATGCCTGGAGCTTTTTCATTTTGACAAAATATTCTTGTAATGGAACTTTCTTCAGCATTTACAATGATTCGCCTAATTTTCGAACAGTGTTGAAGCGACCGTGAAAAGTGTCGCGTTAGCAGTAATTGTTCCATCGATACTTTTAATTATTTTATCTTTATTTTCTTTTTTGCTTCTAAATGTTAAATACAAAAGGAAGTTGTACAAGAATCATGGACAGAGAGTGGTTCATGGAAATTTCTGGGAAGTAACACATCCAAAGTCTTAATAAGTTGGTATCTAATCTGATTCGCGATATATGAAATCGTTGTGAACGGAAATGTAATGTCAATCTAATGGCAAGCTATTTTCATAAATTAATTCGTAAAAGTAATTTAAATCACAAAATAAAAACTAAAATTGTACATTCTAAATAAATTAAGAATAGTGTAAAATATTTCTTAAGAAAAATTTGAGAGTTGACTTATTCTGTTTTACTCTAGCTCTACTCGTTTACACGGAAAATTAATGTTTTACATTGATCGTCATCACATTGTTCACAAGAACTTTTCCGAAAAAAGCCTTAGTTTTTATGTTTAAAACTAAAAAGCAAGCAAACAAACACAAGTCTTGGATTGACTAGTGTTATTAATATCTTGAGATAGTGATGCAGTGATTCTGTGGTGTCCCTAAGTATTGCTAATAATATATTTAATCACTTTAAAATCCAGACAGCTTTTTAAATTTGCGCCTTAGAATTGTAATTTCCAGAAAATATGAGGAATTAAAATCAAGTCGAGAATAAGACAGGTGCAGATTTTTGTTAGGTAATTTCTGCTTTACAAAGCAACCATTTTAAGCAACATGCGTCGACTAGCTACGATGTCGAGCGCCAATCTTTTCGGCAACCGCAACAGCCCTGCGATATATCAGTCGCGTCAATGAACCAATCACTGGCATGTCAACATAAACCAGCGGAGATTACGTTTATTGATTCCTTGATGCGCGTAACGCACTTGTACGCGCGCGTATAATTTAAACATCAGCACAGCGCGCACCCGATCACCTTTTCCAGGGCTGAAGATTAAGATCCAGATGGTGACTTAAAAATAGAAGTCCGGCTCTTGTCGTGGCAGCGGGGTCAGGATCGGAGAGCGTGCGTGCAAAGTGCACACGAAATTCGAAGTCGAACGCACATACGCAAGTGTTCATTTCAGTTTTAGGCGGGGTCTGCGGGACCCGACGGGGTAAATGGTGCTCGCAGTGGCCGAGGAGCGAGCGAGACAAAACAACAACAAATCGAAAACAGGTCATTGCCTTAATGGATCTCAAGATAAGAAGAGCTCAAAGCCAACAAAAACGTAAACCTGAAGGAACCAAACAAAAAACGATCGAGGAGGAGTACGGCAAAAACTGGAAGACACTTGTGTTTGTCAAAAGAAATCAGAGAGAATAAGAAGGAGCTGGCCAAGGGCAAAAAAAATGAAACTTAATACGCACTCACTCGACGTCTTAGCCTTTTCTTTTATCTCTTGTTGGCCGTAGTGATCTGCGGATCCGTCGATCCGAGCACGCAGATCGGCCGCAGCACATATGTACATAGGTTTGTTTGCCTCCCAAACGGGTCAAGATCCAGGCAGGCCAAGACCTGGCCATTACCAGAGCCGCTGGACGTCTTGAGATGGTGCCGTGACTGCAGACAAGACCCAAGACTTTAGCGATTGTCCACGTGGTGCGAGCGGGAAGGAACGAAAACAAAATTAAAATGCACAGAAGCAGTGTCAAGCCGTAATGGAACATAAAATAAATGGCCGGCTACAGGGTGACTCCGCGAGGTTTGGCCACGGGCCGCAGAATAAGCAACGGTTTTTGTGCGGCAGACTCACCAGCATTGATTCCCTCGCTCGTCTTGAGCTCCATATAAGGAGCGGAGCTAATTATGATTTGAGACACACACTTCACACATGTGTCGGATGCAAAGTAGCCGTCTTTCTGATTTGCATCCGATGCGTTGACCGCGCAATGCACGCTTTATAGCGAATGCTATCGGAATCGCGCTATTAACAAATTAGTGTGGGATATGTGAACAAACCTTCTGCCATAATCAGATTATGTGGGAGACATCCTGGGGATTATTTATAACTTCATGCTAATCAACTGTAGGGGTTTTCTACACTCGATTGTTTATAAACAACGCCACGTGGGCCGGCGAAGAGGCGCTTTTCTACTTTACGTGCAGTTAATTTCTCACGCTTGTCAAAAGTGCGATTAAGGTGGAATTTCCAAATTCAAACCATCGATTTATTTGACACCTTATGTATGAAACGAAATTTAAGAACCTTCGAAATATATTTTAAAGTAGCTGCCATCTGTTAGGTACATAAATCATCTTTAAAGTAGAAATCGATTCATACAACCTTAACAAGCATGAAGGGACGAGAACTGAAAGATGTTTTTCTATCAAATATTGCATATGCAATTTTTTACATACTTATAATTTAAATTCAACTTATTAAATCCTTTCCAGGCATACCGCCCATTCGATTTTTCTTCAAAATCTCATTAACTTTTTTTCAATTAGGTTGAAACTTTTTTGCACATTTCTAAAAACCGCGCTTTCAGAAAACATCGGCAGAAAGAGGAAAATAAATACCTTTGGAAGTATAAGATGTATAAGAATGAAAAGGGTACTGCAAGAAAGGTGCCTACTGGTAACACATCTACGCTGCCAGTATCAAGTACTTAGATATTGCCAAAGCAAAGGTTAATTGAGATGTCCTTTTTCGCAGTTTAGGCATTGTCTTCTCTAAGTGTAAACAGAAAAAATGATAACAAGTGCCATTTATATCTTACTAAGTCATCTAGAGAATTCAAAAGTGTCTCTAAAATGTGCTCGAGTAGTTACAAACAGTACGTCCTTTTGGTTACGAGTTGATGATAGTCTATGTCAGGATCGTGTACAGCAAAATAAAAATGTCAACCCGCTCGAAATTGTGTTGCTTTCCGAAATAAGCAAACTGTTAAAAGAAAATACGCGTCATGTACCTACTTCGGTAATTTTTACAAGAAAGAAAATTCAATTCTAATGTAAACACAAAAGTTATTTAATATAATCGAAACCAGAAATTGAGCGATATTTATTAATTGATATTTTAGTGAGCTAGTGAAGTAGAATTCTAAGAATGGTAGAGATCATTGAGTGCTCTTTGTTTAGTTTATTTGTATCTTATCTCAAAGATATTTGATTGTGTTATCTGAAATTGAATTTGGAGATCTTAAATACAATATTTATGATAATATTATAGAATAAATTATAAACTTATCTAAAAACAACAACGAAAATCTTTTAAGATATCGAGCCTATCTGTCAGAAATATTATTAGAAATTTGAATATGAAAGAAAATTGCCAGGATTTAATAGAGTTATTTTTTTTTTGACGGTTGTGTACATAATTTATTTAAATCATAACATCCAAAAAAAACATTTTTCCCATAACAACTTTTTCAAGTATTGGTCAGAATTCTCCTTTTGTACCTGCCGTATAAAACAAGTTTTCGCTTCTAGAAGAATTGAGCACTGGATTCATGGGTTTAAGGTCAAAGCTTTTAAAATGGATGGACAAAAAATCGACGAAATTAATCGGACCGCTGATTGCAAGAAGCCCATCAAATTTCGTAGGACCTCAAATGTCGTCTGAAGCGGATAAGGGCCAAACCGGAGGAAGGGTCCAGTGCACGGAGATGAGTTATTTACATTCAAGCGTAACCTTCCATTTTAAATTACTCGCGAATTCGAGACGAGCGATTAAGGAAAATTGCGTAACATCATTATTCAGCATAAGCCCGGCCGGAACAGTCGCCTCGACGTCGAGTCGCGAAGGAGGCCAAAAAATGGTAGCGATTAAGCCGATTTAATTGATGTTTTATTGTGCTGAAGAACCGTTCACCAAAAACCCGCCATCGCCACCCTGTCTTGGTCTTCACAAACACGTCGCTCGAACTCTTCATCTTCTCGAACTTTTTTCGTCTTACTCTTGTTCATTTTTTTTATTTTTAGGCTAACGACCAATTTTGCCGCACGGTCCCGCTCTTGACCACAGCCTCAGCATCGGAAAACAGAAGAACGGCACGGCTAACCGCGAGTTAGGATACGGATCAGAAGGAGAAAAAACAATAACAAATCGTAAATAAAAGAAAAGATTTCCTAATATAAGCGCGGGAGAGTGCGGGACCGGCAACGTCGCGAAGGTTCTTAACCCTTCTCGGCGTGGGATCGTTTTTAATCGCCTCGTCTGTGCCTTCCACGCGGATCGCCTGATTTTCTGGTTTCTTGTCACTATGCTCACTTTTCTAGTCCTTCGCACTCCAGTCCACAAATTCGCGCAAAGTGGAAACGACCGCGATCGCGGATAAATTTCATTTTCAGCTCGACCGGTGCAGCCAGGTGCTTCGATGATAATTTCTGAATTTATGCATCGGCCGTGCTCGCCGAGCGCGGACTCACTTTTATTGGCTCCAAGTTATGGCCATCTTTAGTGATTATTTATTAAACTAGCCAATGGGACAATATAGCGTTACCATTTGCGCATAGTCCCAAGGGCAGTTAACGAGGTTGAACAAACCGCATGCTTGTATAACACCAGCCTAAGTAATAAACTACTACGCTTCTAACTTGCTAACAGAAAACAACAAAAGTACAAGTAAGAGTTTAGTCCTCCAAATCTAACATTCGCCTTCTTGTCATGAAATAAGACCAACCTTCTTTTGGAATAGTCAAGAAACCTTTCATATTCTTCGTACCTTGGGCTAGTATTAGCACACATGTGTTCTTGTAATGCTTGCCTTTACTTTACTTTTATTATTCCAAAAATGCTGCATTGCCATAAAATTCGGTAAATGTAACCAAAGTGGCGAAATTGCAAGAATTGAAAGCGCCTTAAGCCTAGTGTGCAGTGGGGCTGCAAAACGCAACATGTAACATGCTGCACGCTTCACGTTGTTTATTATCGCTGTGTTGTTATATGAGACTAAATTGTGCCTACTCTAAATTTTAAATTTTAATGCCGCAATGTCCCATAATCAATTCATTTAAAGCGACATCTCAAAAGCGACGAAAGAAAGGGTAATACATACGAAGGGTCCAAAAATTGATTGATTAATTCAATATTCACATTTTTTAACTAAAACGACCTATACTGATGGGTTCTGGGCTACACACTACATTTTGTCGGAAGATACCGCATGTGACCGTAATTCCAGTGTAACATGCCACAGTAAAGCTTTCTGTTACTTCAACTGAAAGGCTGTGAACCATGTGCTATTATCGACTATTGCCCAAATTTGCCCTTAATGGAATCGATTACTAAAAAATAAGTTGAGAGCATACCCATCTATTTTATATCTGTTTTATAATGATTTACCGCTACACTATCTCACCTGTTGATCGAAAATTAAATAAGTTTATTCAAGCAGTTGCTTTTTAACAAATCACCACAATACACAAAAGCTACTTGGAAGGGTTCGAATCATGTGTGCATTTTAAGTAAAATATGATAACGATTTTTTTTTAAATATTAAACTTGATAACTCCAGCAAAGGGCCTTACTCTCGTCATTTCACCGGATCCTATGGCCATCTCTTTGCTCAAAATCACATCATAAAAATAATGAAATTTAAACAGGGACATTTTTTGCTAGGCCTGTTTAAGGGGGTTCGGCGACGCGGTTGTGGCCAGGGGGCCCAGTTTAGGATGTGGGGGACATGATAAATAGTTTATACTATACGATGTAAAATATTTGTGATTTAAAACTATATACTCATCATTTTAATTTGTTTTTAAGAATTAAATCAGTAAAATCAACGAAATGGATGTTTTTCTTGACTTTCTTCGCAAAGTTTTTAGAAATGGTTTTGGTCTTCAAGATCTGTCACATATGTAGCACCTACCCTCTGGAATACTAGAATTGTTATAAGAGTCACACACAATTTTTACTAGTATTATAAGCGCGCTCAACTGTTTAAATTTTTATTTTTCATTGACCAAGAACAGGGTTTAAGGAAGAATTGTCTGGGATAAGATAAGTGAAGATTAATTGTGTAGTCACATTTGAAATTCAAAGTTTATTTTTGTTGTACAATTCGAAAATTTGGCTATAAAATTGGTTCAAACGGATTGTTAATTTTGAAAAGTATTTCTTGAAGCAACAATAAAAAGCTTTGAATGTCTCCTATGTAACATTAATTTTCAAATGATAAAAGCCTCGTAAATTCGAAAAACATATTATTTTTTAAATTCCCAAAGATTACGATACATTATTTCATTGTGCCCTCATTGATTTTAATTTGACAAAGCCTTTTTCCTTAAATTTCATCAAGTTCCTTCTTCTAAAATCATCAATATCTTTGTGGATAATTTAACAATACTTTTATTAATAATAACAAGGATTCATTACTCCCGACGACCTGTGTTTACCGCAACATCAACATCAACATCTTTTATATTGCGCTTCACTAATCTTTTTAAATTTAATGTCAACTTTAAAAGAGGAGAACAACGAAATATTCGGAATTCTGAATAAGACAAATCTGAGTAAGACTAAATAGTCTTTCGCGGTATCACAATCATCCAGCAACAAACTTTTCATAATATCACTGAAACCGGAGATAAAAACATAAAATTCTGCAGTTTTTTCAGAAAAAGCAATTACACTCGAGAAAGTAGGAGTTCAAGCTCAATTGTCTCTCGTAGTCTATTGTGGCTTAAAGAGTTAAGAAAAACAAGCAAATATAGAACAAGACTCAACTGAGAAGACCGCAGAGCAAAAACGCCAAAAAGACAGGCAGAACCAGAAGCAGCGGCAAAAACGCTGAGGGACTTGGACTTGGGCTCGTTTGTCGAATTAACTCCTGCTTCGGTTCGGACTTCGCTTAATTATTTCTAAGGCAGCAAAAACGACTCAGCTGCGGATTAGTCGCGCGTAATTAAAAGTACTGAGAGGAGTGATAGACTGTCTGGTCTGTGGCATGGGTGGAAGGTACCTGGTTACTGCCAGCGATTACTGTCCCAGCACCTGCCTCTCTGATTGAAGTGCTGCTTAGTTCCAGCGACTTCAGATTTTCTTCCCTGACGAGGCAAAACAAAATTGTAATGACTTTGTCAAGCAGTAAACAAGCTTTGGGCTCGGGTACAGTACTTGACTAGACGAGGGCGAGAAATCTTTTTATCACAAAATTTAAGACGAAGCCCCGTCATGCTATTTCTTTAAAATCAGCGCAACCGTGCCGAATTCGGTTGATTTCGACTATTTACAGAGCAATTTCTGTTTATGGGTCCAGCAGCTTCTTCAGATACAAGTGCAGGTCAATAAAATTACGGATTTAATGAGATGCGTTCGATATGCTAAAAGCTAACCACGTGCCGTAAACTGGTACTCAATGGGTTCTTGAAAGAGCAGTGAATGTTCCGCACGTGATTAATTTGTTAATGTTTAGATTTTGAAGGCAATACTGGAAAGTAGGTCACCGATCAGTTCACCTTTCTTTTTAAACAATAGTTCGTCTTGTGGCACACACTTAGATAATATCTTAATAATGGATCAATATTGTTTTCAATAGTGAAAGAAGCGGTGAAGACTAAACGTAATAAGTATGAAGAAACTATGAACAAATTCATAGTACATGCCTACATATACAAAACTTCCTTTAGCTTACATTTATTTGAATACTTACATAAAAAAATATTTTGAAAAGTTCATTAATGGTATGAAATAGTGCTAAATAAAAATAGAACTTCTTACACTATGAACATGCTTTCGTTTAAGTAGAAACTGTAACATTGCCCATTTATACATTTTTAGAAAATCATTAAATTTGAAATATTATCAAATTAATTGTTAACTTCAATCGTTAACCTACACAAACGGAACCTTAAAGCTCAAATTATTTAATATTCGAAAACCGATAATGAGGTATTTAAAAAAGGTATTTAAAAGGTATTTAAAAAAGGCATTACGATCTTAATGGAACGGATGTTATTTTTTCTCGAGTGATATAGCGATCAGCTTCACGCGGTGCATCAAGAAAATTATAAGGTACTAACTCGAATAACAACAGTTTCAAAATTATATAATTTTTGTTTAGACTGAAATATTTGCATTTTGCTCGGTTTTTCTTACTATTTAAATTTAAATAAATAAAAACTAGACAAACGAAAAAAATGAGAAAGATGTTTCTTCCGCTCAAATAAAATTTACTTATCCAAGCAATAATTTCGGTATCAGAAAAACGTGACTACATATAGAAAGTTGCGGTTGCATCTAGTAAATATAATTAACTAATTTACCAAACAATTGTAACTGGTTAGCTTTTAAAAAAAAAGTAGATCCCAACAAAAATATTAAGATGAAAAGTAGGCCAATTCTCAGCAAAAAATGTGAAATGCAAAGTAATGCCAAATTATGTTCTATATTATCTTGTATTACCCCGATCGTCTTAATAACTTCCAACAGCTACTTACGAATTTAGAACATTCGTATCCTGAAACCACTATCAAATAAAACATTAATTAATTTTTTTTTACACATTCGCTTCCCAGAGCCATTCAAAACAAAAGGCTCCGAACGCTATGTGATAACGCAGCGGACCAGAAAATGAATACTTTAAAACAAGAGTGAAAAATTAATACTCAATATTCGAAAGTGTATCCTCCACATTTTCTGCAGTATATTACAATATATATAACATTAATATGTAATTATTATGATTCCCTTCATTCCTGGAGATACACAAAGTCTACAGAAGTATTTTACAAATTGATCGGACCATTTGTTTACTTTTATCCAACTTCAGATAGGAAGTGCTGCGCGTTATTATTCTAAAGCGCAAGTGTTGATAAAATTCTTGATAAACTTTTCTTCGACAATGTTTTATGTAACATGTATACAAACAAAGTAGATAATATAGATGAATCCTTTCGTATTGAATTCATTTAAAATCAATTTCATTTGCGGTAATATGGCACATAAGCAATAACCAAAGTATAAGCATTATCATTCTTTCATTCCATTTTCAAATACATAGTTTTATTTAGTGGATTAGAGTTCTATTTGAGAATTAAACTGCTTTTCTTTATTTTGAATTTCTTTGTTTGTTCAGATCTTTCTAATCCTGAGAAACATAAAGATCAAAGCAAGTTAATTTTATCACAAAGTAAACAAATCTCCCTGGCCGAGAGCCGTTCCCCTTTATCATCTTAAACGATCAATTAAACGAAGCAATGAAAACGCTGGCTTTAAATTTAAGCAGTTTAAGTCTAATGTGACTACTTATCCCGCGATAGGCCGCGTCTTCTCCAACGCGACCAGACTCCGGTTTTCACATGCACCTAAAAATAAGGAGCAGTGCACTAAGGAACGGAACATCTCCCGCGGAGGAAACTAAAGTGCAGCGCCCTTATTTCCTGAGCACTATTTTCTTTTGCCCTAAAGAAAACGTAGAAAGTTTAGAGTATCTTTCTATCTCGCGATGATTGTCGCGGTACTTGACTGTGGGACAGCGCCACTAAGGGCTAGGCTCACTTGGAACCCTCTAGGCAGTCGCCGATAAGGCCAGTGCTCACTTATTACTTGCTGGCAATTATGTCCCGAATTGTTAATTAAAAATTACGCAAGAAGATCGAGAAACGCATCTTGAAGGCGGTTCAAAGCTGCCCTAATTGTACGAGTAAAGAAGCAATGGACAAGTGTTGTTCCCGTGCCATCGAATTGAAGAACAAGAGTACAGTTGATTGATAAAACACTTGGACCAAAGCAATTACGCAGATTGAACGTTTGATTGGGTCCAGCCTACCGCTAGACGGTGAATAGCATCCAAGACAGAGCTTAACGACATTTGATTGATAATTGCCGGGCTATGTAATGATAGCTTCGATTGACGGCAGGGCTGCGACGGAATCGACGTGGCTGGTTGAGGCTCTTTTTGCTAGCAACTTATTACTTATTGCTAATTACCACTTCGACCGCATATATTCGCTCTTTAGACTATTTTAGCCATTTGCTTAATTATAGTACCGATACAGTTAAGACTGCCATCAGCACCGTGCTGTAAATGCCTTCTACGATTAGCACAGCAACGATTCCGCGATGCGATCGATGGCCGCGATTAATTGAGATTTTTACTTCTTTCGTACAATATGAAAAGCAAAAGTTATACATCGCAGGTAGCTATAGAGCCCCCGCCCAGAGAGGTGATCTATCAATTGGCAACCACCGCGCACCGCGCTCGCGGAACAAGTTCAGCGCCCTTGCAGAGCGACACAAATCGACTAGGAACGCGCTGGACGACGGGTGCGGCGATTAGCCGTATTCTGCCGAGTCCAGCTGGTGCTGGACAAGTTTAACATTATCATAACCACGGGCTAATCTAGCCGCACGCTGCATTAATCTTCTACTGTATCGCCGCGGATCGCAATGGACAATGGAACTCCTCTCGTATGCGGACAATTAGTCATTTTGCTGGCGGACAACGAAAGCAACCAACAAAAACCGTGAAAACAACACTGAACTTGCTGTACGCAACATCTTGGCCGCGCGCTACATAAGATCGGTGGCCGTGCAGCTCCTCAAGACAGTTGCTCTGCGGACTGCCGGCGATCACGGTACATAAGGAGAACCGTCAAGAAACTACCAAGAACCTACTTAGGTTCGGTCGTGGTGCCCAGAAGAAAGGAAACATCTAGATGCATAGGAAAGTTAGTGCAAGTCGGTGTTGCACAAAAAATCAAAAACAAAAAGTAAAATGTAAGGTAAAAACGTGAAACTGGCTTAACACGCGACCGCCGTCAGCATTCGGAAGACGGAGTCGATCTCGGGTGGGATGCTGCAACTTTTTCATCCCAGAAGACCTGGTCGAGCTTGCAATTATCACTGGCTACCGAATGCGATACGCAGCACTGGGTGCACTTTATCTCTGCCCACATGTGTGCATGTATGCCCGCGATCTCCCGAGCGTTCCTCGCATTTCACTAGCGAGTTTAAGCATAAGGTTTGGTTTAATTTTCTGTTTTCGCTAGAGCTAAAAAGGTTCGAATGCGTTTTTGTACGTTTTCTAAAAAATAGCTTTGTTCAATATACAGCCTATTGACAACTTTAATGTATATCAAAATAATGTCCGGACTATTTTTTAACACTTTTAAATCATGATATTATGCTTGATAAAAGTTGTATACGAATGAACAAAAAATGTGCAATAGAAATTACATTTTATATGTAAAAGTGTATTTGTATATAGACTTTTGAACATCCTACTTACTCTTAAATTTTAGATCCAAAGAAAAAGAAACGGTTTCATATCAATAAATATAAAATATCTTTAGGGGAAGAGTATCAAATAAGCATACGTTAAAGCACGACTTTATGATGACCTCATAACTTTGGAATGTAGTATACCATTTGAAATATAATAAGACACATTTTTCAAAATCTCTCTACGTCAGAGTGTATAGTCAATTCTACAAATAATTTTACAACGACGAGAAAAATAACCCAGAAAATCCTAATGATAGTTTATTTGCTAGCCAATGATACCCGCTTCCGTATGCTTTTTTACGCCTTAAATCCACCATTCTTGTTGCAAATTCTCTACACGCACTATTATAAACGACGATGAAGTGAATTTAATAATATTTATGAATACCTCTGCGAGAAAGTAAAAAATTTTATATACATACACAACATCCGAAAAATTACATTTTTTTGGCTTTGTCGAGATTGTGTAAAGAAGCAGCACACATCTTTTACCAGATTTTATTCTACACTCTACGAACATTTGATTCATTTCCTTATTAATTTGGAGATAATGCTTTATAATTGTTATACAACAGTTTATTATATAATTTGATTCCTATAATAATTAGTTAAAGTTTTACGATAAAAATCAAAATTTTATTTAAGTTACAAAAGAAAAAATATGCTTTGGTTTTACTTACATGAAAAAAAGTAGCGTAGTGTTTAAATTTGTCTTATTTTCAAATCAGATCTGCAAAAGATCGATTAAGAACAAGAATTATTGTCCCACTAGCTACAGTTAATGAAATATATATTTAATACGATTTGATTTAAGGTGATTTGCTAAGTACAAGCACGTAATTTATATTCGAGATACATGTGCACTAAAATTTGTCAGAAGCTAAAATTATCCTTATTTTATTGACAATATTACACAAATAGGCTTGACTTAGGAATCACCAAGTTTATAAGAACGGATAAGATCTAGAAGCTGGTTTTTCATGTTGTGTTTCTTTTTTTCCCTTAAGTTAACGTCGTCCATATATTGCAAAAGATTGGAAATGGTACATATTTGTACAATGTTTCTTTCCAATCGCTTATTTTCTACCAGTACTCTAGTCTACAAAAACAATTGATAAATGCTGTACTAGTGAACGTTTTATTGTTGATTTATATGGTGTACAGAGACCGATTGTTTTCCACAAAAAACTTATTAACACAAAACAGGAAACAATATAAAACGCATCTTGGTCTATGTGTCCGTAGAAGTTAAAATCCTGATGTAGTTATCTTTAAAGATACTGAGCGATAAAATCGTAACCATCGGTTAAAATTGCATAATTTTAAAAACTTTCGTAACTCATTCTCCAATTTAAAAGAAATATAAATACATGACTAACCTAAAAATACAGAATCAAGTTTATTAAGAAGTAAAATGACTTCTTGAGGGCATTATATTTCTTGGTTAAAAACCGTCCACAGAACTTTTTGTAATCATTGTAAACCACGCTCCTTGGTGCCCGCCATGACCTATCTGCGACGAACAAGTTGTGCAAAAATAGAACTTTATTACCAAAGAGGCTACAATTTAGCAGGTAAAATTTCCTTGTTTTATCTGCGGTGCGATCGGGCGCATCTGATAAACCTGTTTTATTGGCGCCACTCAAAACGTACAATCTACAAATGTCGAGTTGTATCTTATGTACTAAGTGAAGCCCAAGAAAAAGAAGAAGATACGTCACATATCCACGGAGCCATCACTGAGATCATGGCAGTTAGCTGCGGATCCGTACTTTAATGTAATTATTTCCATTTGGCGATGATAGCACACGCATTCAGATATGTACACGAATGTGTCTCCTGTACTGTCAACTGCATAAAAAGAAGTAGGAAATATTGAAAGAAGCCCTCAAGGAGCCGCGTGAGTGTTGCGTCGTCAACAGACCTGGCGTTAGCAATTTGAGGCTGTCCAAGAAGACTCGAAGTGCCTTCCGTGGATCTCGAATCGTTTTATTGGGCAAGAAATGTCTTCAATGGCAAGATCCAAGACAGCGTCCTACAGCACGAAAACGGTGGAAACAAAGAGACGCCCCATTACACACTTTCGGTATTAAATGACACGACTCAGCGTCACATATGGCGGCGACACTCGCTCGAAAAGGTGAACGCCGCGTCGCGCGTAAAAGATCACCTAATGCAAGGTACCACGCGACATGCACCTTCAGTAACGGGGGGTTGCATACCTGGATTAGACCCATGCGTGAATTCAGCGACCTTTCAAAGAGAAATTGCTTTTTTTTCCGAATTAAATAATGACTTTGATTGTCACTCACCGTTGCCCGATTAGCTCCCTTTTCCCTTTTTTGGCGCTTTCTTTCAAATTACTTCCTCACGGAAATCCATGAGCCCGCAGCATTCATTGATTTTGTAACCCTATTGATAATAGAGGTGTCACTGGACACGGATCATTAGGCCGAACGACAGACAGATGCCAACTGGAAGTATGATATATGATTCGTTTGCAATTATCGGGAGGTAATGATTTGCTCAGAATCATTAAAACCCTTTATAAAGTACCCATGCGTGCTCGATAAGAAGGCATGAATTTCACAAAATCATTTTTCATATGCTAAAGCAGAAAAATCGAAAATTTGATAACGAAACTTGAAAATAGTTTCTACGTAAAGTATGTGTTTAGTGAAATATGTCAAATTAAAGTTTTACTTTCGAACAAAAATCAGTAAACCCTACTTATCTTAGTTATTGAAAATTAAGCAAATTGAGTATCTCTTTCGATAAAATAGACCGCGCTAAAAATTACACAGCAATGGACAGTTCGACACCAAAAATTGCAGCAAAAGTTATCATTGGAATAACGCTCAGCATTCTGTTCACATTTGTTATCGACTAGGCAGAACTCTGAAAGGATTGCCAACGATCTAACTGCAAGCAAATCACAACATCCGTGCTTTTTATGCATGCGCTCGAGATTTTATACCTAATTTTGTTAAAGAGAGTACATTCCAAAAAGAAGATGGGAATTTAAAAGAGGAATTTATTGGCTTGACAGCGTTCCTGGAAATCACCAGAATTACTTTATTTCGAGTTTATACTGAAATGATTGAAGCAAAACTGCTTTCCATAGCAGATCTAGAAGAAACTTAGTTAAATAAAATGTAGAATTTAATACAATGAAGTATTTACAAACTGTAACTGACAAGAGTTGCTTGACAGCCTTTAAAAGTGATATTTAGTATTAAACTTATAAAGAAAAAATCAAATCTTTTGATGTACACTTCAACATTAAGCTTTTCCTATGAAACTACAATTACTTTAAAAAATATTTTTATATAAACCCATTGAGATCCTAAATTTAAACTTCCTCAAAAAAATCAAAATTTGTTCCTCAAGATATTTAAGGATTGTAACTTTCTTTATATACTATGATGTAATAATTGTTTTCCCAAGGCAGTCCAAGACCACAAAATTTCATAACATCAGAGGAAATCGATTAAAGATTTCCAGCAAATTTTGAGAACTTGTGTGAAACTCCAAAAACTTTATATAAAGACAATGCTTTAAAGATATTGGTTAAAGTTTCGAAAGCAGTAACAAGAAAACATAAACTCAAAAATAAGCGTAGACATCCTACAGAATTCTATGTATGAATTTAAGGAAGCATTCTGCTATCCTAAGTCAATGAGGCAAGGCATGATACTAAATATCTCTCGTCAGCACATTATCCTATTTGTCTATCGCTGAATATCTTGAAAATAATTTCGCAGCCACGAAACACTTCCTTCTTCTGACCATAACAACACGTCTTCGCAAATTGATTATTCTAAGAATAGCCCATAGTGCTTGTCGTCTCCTTCTTCTATCACAAGGGATAAGAAATGGAGAAAAAATGTTGACCCCGCTGCCCTCAGTCGATAAAAAACGATTTTTACAGCGCTCTCAAACGACGGAGCCGTTAAAATGACGGTGTCCAATCATATTCAGGTGTAATCTGAGGCCCAGACGCAGCAGCGATTGTCTTGGCACTGTCTTACGGACCGAATCTGATTATCAAACACAAAACGCTATTAGGAGCATTAGAGACCTAATTTTCAATTACGGGCCAATTTGGTGGCCAAAGAGAAATGGCCAGAGGAGTGGACCTACACACGTTTCTCTCTTATCGATCTGTGGCCAGAAATTGGACGCTATTATCCACGCACGTCAATTTTTTTTTTTGTCCGGCGATAGCCCGTTAAGAAGCGTGGAGGATCAAGTAGAGTAAAGATGTGGATTAAATGAAAAGAACTGCACGTAAATCTTGTGTACAGTCCCGGGCCCTGACGACGACGTCTTGGCCAGCGTCTTGGTAATAGGCAGCTATTGGTGTACGTGAAGCGTAATCAGATTGAAAACCAGTTCCAGGCACACGTGCAGACCATACTGGCTAGTCTTGAGTCTTATATCTTGAGTCTCGATGGTTCTAGCTGAAGCCAAGACCGTAGGATATCTCCTACCACAGCTCACAAGGTGCAGTGGGCCTCGTATATCTTCATTTGTTTGCTTTTTTAAACAATAAAAATTGAAGTGATCGCACGGCCCCTGGAAACAGAATAGAACAACGAAGCACCATAACATCTCACCTTACAAGTTTGGATCGTTTCTTTTGAGCACTTTAGCGTACGAGGGCTACCACCAGATTTTAATAACCCCAAGATGTTCTGCACGTTCTTCTCTTGGCCGTGTTCCTTCTTCTGGTGCCCGGGATCTCTTCTACTCGAAGGAGGCTTTTAATGGCCGCGGAATAAAAGTGGGCTCATAATTTGTGACCTCTGGCTTTAGACACTTGATGCCATCTCGTCTCGACTTTGGGCTACTTTGAGATGGGTCTGACGGGACAAGCGGTCATATCTCATTATAACGCCTTTTTCGAGTTCGTATGTGGTAAACCTATGAAATCGAAGAATAATTGCGACTGAAAACAATAGTACAGTGCAATGCACGGCATCTAGGGAATCGCACTATGAATACGGATTACGGCTATCATGTTTTATGAAAATTGGAGGTATGATGGAAGGTAATACCTGAGAGACATTTAGGCCTATGTGGTACATATAATACACGTCACGATTTCTGAAATATACTTGTTTTCTTCCTTTTTGTATTACATTTAATAAAATAATTGTTTGGACATATAAAAGCAATATAAACTAAATAGCTTTAGTATATAGATTATTTGTAAATGGACATATGGTTAATAAATTTCTGAAACTATTGAAACTATTGATTCAAGACCTTTCCCCTATTCTTTCCTCCATCTTAGCTCCATTGCAATATTTGACTATTTTTGTCCTTACAAAGAAAAAGTCAGCGGACCAAAATGAACTCTTTCAACGTTCTAGCAAAAAGTAGATTTTTATGGGACATTTTGCGGTTTTAAATGGCGAAAGGGATTCGACTAACTGCCCAAGGATAATCGGACAATGGCAGCGAGCTAGAAACAGGAGAGGGGTCCTTTGTGTGATGAATAGTTCAAGTGTGAGCTAGAACATGTCGCTGTAGCTCTATCTGGGCAATCAGAAAACCCTCCTTGGTGGAACTGGACAATGAGGAGTGTTGAGTTTTAGGGCTAGAGATTGACCCTAGAAGACAGTCAAGAGGGCGAAGCGATGAACACAAAAAGACGCGCCTATTATGAAGAGGAACTTTCGCCTGTTTACATCCTTGGGTGATGCTTTTAAGTGTGGTTCTCAATATTTTAACAATTTTATGAGTTTTATTAGATCTGGCATCGATGGCTTTTATTGCAGCCGATTCTCAATTGAAAAATGATTGCTATTCGAAGCCCTTCGATTTGTAATTGTCATTGTTGGCGACGCCGCAACAGCAAGGGTGGAAACTGCCTTTACTTAGCCCGAGCAGATCTCTTTTTGTCAAGGCGAGTGATATCTCTTCGGAGCGTCATAAATCACATTCTTTTGAAGACCAATTGCGGATTTTAAATTTCGCTGGATCCTTTCATTTCGGAACAGACAAATGATGTGAGATTACAAATGGTGTCCGGGGAGTCGGTGTTTTCATTGTCTGCTGATATGGGGTGATATGTGCGATTTTTATTGGCTACATTAGACGGGCTTAATCGAGAAATTATGTTAAACAACATTTTCGGTCCAGTGGATTTACAGAAAAGGGTTAGACATTTCTAGAGACGAGAAAAAGATATTCAATGTATCTTCATATGTGAATCAATTCGGCACACTGAAACAATCAATTAAATTTAGAGTTTCAAAATTTGTTCTCCAAATTTTCCCCATTTGTACAATTTGATAATGATGAATAACACCGGACAACACGAATTTTGCGCCCAGAGTGTACGTAGTTGATTTTTATTGCCTTTAAAGTTGGAAATAAGAAACACATTTACAAAGAGAGCGGAAAATTAATTTCAAAATTGAAAAATTCGGGTCATCTACTACCTAAAATAAAAAATTTATTAATAGGATGTCTCAAAAAATTGATCAATGGCTCAAATTACAACTCAAGTCTTCCAAAAAATGGGTCGTAGAAAAGGTATTCTATTAGTAGTAGTAGTACTATGGTAGTTTTCTACATGTATTATTTGCATCTCTTCTTCAACTTTTTGAAAAATAATGCTGAATTTATAGACTTAAAAAAATATATTTTTTGAAGCTTATCTTCTGACCTATGATTTGATATACGAGTACATTTCATCAATTCTGTACAAGTAGCATATTTATTTCTGTTTCAAAAATTTTTGTGCAAACATTTGTATATTGCATTATTATTGCATGTTGTATGCTATAGTATTTCTTGTGGCAGATTATAAAAGTAATAAAACAAAATAAAATAAAACTCAAATTTCATTTCCTTTGTTCATCTTAGAACACCAAAGTATTCTCCTTTTTTTTCGTGTTGTGCTTAAGAGAAGGAAACTATTTTGTTGCTAAGACGTAAATTTTACCTTTTTATAATAAGCTTTTAACAAAACTATAACACCTTTAATAAAAAACTATTAACAAAACTAAATAATAAACTAATTAATTAGTTTAAAGTGATTTGTGACAGCAAATGACGTGAAGATTAAAGGAAAACAGGAAGTTCGACTAAGATGGGAGGGTTGATAGGACAAGATAGGATGTTCCTGAGTGATGATTTCCTCACCTGGAAATTAAAGAAAACAAGATTTTTGGCTTTGCGCAATATTGTAGTAATCGGTTCAAATTATCCTTAGTTGGTGTACTAAGTGGTGTAATAGCACCACAACAATGGAGAAACCAAAAGGCGCGACATTTGCTCAAATTGCGATTTATATAGCCGACTTTAGGAGGACGCCTAATTTACGGTGGACTGATTAGATCTTTTTAATATGAGCTATCTGAATGGATGACCTGACCAGCATACTCAAATTGAAGTTAGGCGGAAAAAATGTAGCTGGATTTTGTTATGTTAAAGTTTGAAAAAACCTTAAACTAATGCTTCACGGAAACACGAGCTTTATATGTTCCCGCGACCTCGAATTTTTCGAGTAATGGAAATTATACAGGAAAGTATGGTTTTCGTGAAAAGTGAGAAACTCTCTACGAAGTACGAAAAAATTCTCGTTATAGGAGCAATCATCAAATAATTTGTATGAAGTGCTGTAGGCCCCGAAAAAATAACACCACATTTATCCATACCTGGTTTGCTTAACTCTTAGAAATGACTTCAGTACTATGCATACGAAGTGTCCTTTATTTCGTTTATATAGCTTCATTTTGATGTAATGACCAGTTCTTTATTCTCGTGATAAATTATCTTCAACATTGGCAGGTATGATGTATAAAAATCTGAATGATAATCATTTTTTACATTATATTTATAAGAACTGGAATAAGTGTTCACTAAAAAAATATATAAAAACTAAGATCCAATTCATTGCTATTTTTTTCATTTTTGTAATGTCTAGATTCTAGCAGCCAAGATGCATGTTCCCTAGAAGGTCTATCTGTGAGGAGGGTGATTGAGGCGTTTTTGTATGGTCAGGAAATTAACTTCAGGCAAAGTGATTTATGCCTCTAGCAAAATAAGACCTGTCTACCCAAAAACGAAGAAGAAAATTATCGGATCAAAACCAATAAAAAGAAAGTGACAATAAAGCGATTCGAACGCACATCAGCATAAAACTGATTTTATAGCAGCCCTCATTAGGAGCGAGTAGAAAGAGTCGAAAATTTAACTGTTGAAGATGCTATCAAAACACCGTGGTGTGGCCACCGAACCTAACGACACCCAGCCTCAGCCCCAGCTCCAGCTCACGGTGCTGTTCTCGTGATACGTTCTAGACCAGGTTTTCAAGCTTCCGAAGACAAAATCAAGCTCTGAGCCCGAGCCAGGCTATGGAAACGAGCGATAGTAAAGCCCAATCTGATCCCCGTGCGCAGGTCAAGTGTGCATAATACGCGCACGATCAGCCGGGTCCAGTGTTGGGCCAGGTAGACCAGGTAAACCGTGGAAAGCAAAAAGCAACTCGATCTTCACACACAGAACAGTTAAATAAGCCGGACTAGCACGCACACAGAGCGCGCTGCCGTACCGTAAATAAAAGTGACTAGCTGAACGAAGTACACAAAAAATAGAAGTGATGAAAAAAGGTAAACACAAGCGACTGCAGGGCCACTGCCAGCGGCGACGGCGCGGGACGAGCATGTTAAATCAAGTATCAGTTCTCGACGAAAAAAGACGGTAGTAGAAAAACGATGAAAAAGAGAGTTCACAGGTGTTCACGATCAGTGCACCCAGCAGCGAAAATCAACGACGACGGTCGGCCGTCGTACCTCTAGTTGATGATCGTCGGCTGGCCTCCTGGCCGCTGCGGGGCGGTGGATTGAGGCACCAACACCATCGCCGCCATTATGATCAAGTGATCATCGAAGGTAAATAAGACCAAAAAGATCGGGTCCACGCACACACCGGCGGGCGGACACCGCGATTAATGGCGCGGGGGATCGGGATGCGCGCGGATCGCGGTACGCACCTCCGCTGCGTCGCCCCGTGACGCCGAACCTGCGCAATGAGTTGTGAAATTAAACGACGATCCCCGGGCGATACACAAAACAAAAATCGAAGCGTTCAGATTTGATTTCTTTCGGTTGCTACCGGTTTTCAGCCGCGACTCTGCGGACTCGCGCGGCTGTCCCTCTCGCTCTGCTGTCCGCGTCCCAGTCGCGATCACCTGAAGAAACCGCTCGCCAAGAACAAGCAAGGGTCATTGAGGTTGTCTGATCGGACGTTGTTGTTGGAGGATTAATCGCCGTAATCTTCCATAATCTGCTTTAAATGGCAGTTCAATTTCCCCGTTCTACACTTTTATAATTTTATGATCATTTTAAACTCGTTAACCAATTTCAAACGTGAAGACAGTTTCGTGCTGGTACGCCTCACGTGCACCCACCAGGTACATCGCGATCACAGCTGGGTGGGTGACGGACCAAGTGCCCGTCAAGAAACAGGATTTCTTCCTGCAGATTTATACAGCGGCGCAGGGCCGACAACGACGCGAGCTTAATTAATTTTTCAAATTATCCCACATGTTGTAGTGCGGAATAAAAAATAGAAGAAGAAACGCGACTAAAAGGGAAATGAAGTATGAGCGCGGACATTGCATGCAGTTGGTGCTAGGTTCGGTGCATATGTGTGCACACATGTATTCTCCAAAAATTGATGTTTTATGTACAGCAATCTTCTAGATCACGTAACTATGATTCGTAGGAAGATTTATGTAATAAAACTTACTATCTTGACTTGCTTGGATTTCATTATTTTATTGTTCATGACACAGCTTCTAAACCGTTTGTTTACGAACAAATTAAATAATTGCACTTTCAATTATCAAAGCAGTAATCAAATTACTAGGTTTTCTTCTAAGCCATTCAAAAGCCGACACAGGGAACAAGATGCCTTCAAGGAGACTAGAATCTTACTTGTATTTTAACTTTTCACATTTGTCTTATTTGCTTTATTATGTACCTAAGAAGATAAAATTTTAACCATTATTATAATTAAATTTATAAAGATGTAGATGTGATTGAGTTTTCTTTAATCTTAACTGATGTGTAGCAATTTCCCACTCAAGTTAACATTTATGCTTGAAGTTATGGAGTTCTTTAGAAATTAAGATTTTTTCCTCTATATGAAAAATGATATTTTTATGTGACATCTACTACGGTAGTTAAAAAATGTATTTGAAATGCACTGACATTCTTAATAACTAATTTAATAACGTGCCAACATGACCCGAACCTTGGGATCAAATCCTTTCAAAATGCCTTTCTTTAAATTTACTGCTGTCTAGATTTTGAGAACAATATTCCAAACAAAAAACAAAGATTTCCGGAATATTGCATTAGTATTTATTTGAGCGATTTTATTGAAAGACCAAGACCTCATTTAGTCTGATCATTTTGACCCTCATTGCGACCAAGTAAGCAGTTTTACCGCTTTAACTTAGCTGGTTTTATTGAATTATTAGTAATAAAACTGCGGCGACCAATCATTTCTTCATGAATTATTTTTGTATACCTAATTACTTTGATTTTTTATGATGCCATAATTACAGACCTGTGGTATAACTCTTTCAAGGTATTTGTAAAACTTCAATCTGTTTTGGTGATAAAAACGTTTTGACGTTCCTGCAGTCAAAATAAGTATATTCTTAGAACCCTCATGTTGTTTTCTTATGAGAGGCAAAATTTCGTATTTCTTCGGCTCTATTCTATAAGTTATATCGAAAAAATAAAACAAGATTGCAGATGTATTTGTAAAGGCGCGAGTTTTTGGCGGTGTGATGACTTCCTGGTGTAGTATCTTACCTGCTAGTACATGTACATAACATTATTTAGCTTTTTAAATAATTATGTAATCAAAATAGTGATTTTGGTCGAGAAGTCTTTAAAAATGGGTTGTCATTTTGATCCGTCATTCAGTGCCCGAGTAAAAATCCAATGTACTAAAATGGAACCAAATTACAACTAAACGTATGATTCCTCCCGAAATATAACCAAACTAGTCCCCGTCTACTTGTTGGAAATTAAAGTCACCAAAACAGACACAAATAAATTCTGAAAAGCCTTATAATTTCTAAGGCCCTCAAAACAGCGCCAAAACAATACTATAAGCACCAAGAGAGCACCGCATACTTCTCATCGATGTAAATTATAGTTTTTTCTCGCAACATGATTAGTTTATCCGAATTTTAAAAAGTGCTTTATGTAGGGGTAATAAGCGGTACTAAATCTGCTTGAAATTTTTGTATTTTCATACTTTTTTGGTGTTCGGTTTTCTTAACTAAATGGGCATATTCTTGTATTGTTTCGGTTTGACCAATTGAGCACATTTCACTTTTCATCGTAATTCGGTATACGGTAAAATCCAACCTACAATTTTTACTCGGGTGAGTAATTACTTTTCGAAGTGTGACCACGAAAAAAAAATTTAACATGTTTATACTCTTTTAGATTTTCTTCGTTTTCTTATTCAAAATATTGTCATTTTATCAGTACGATATTCCCAAATTCAAATCTAAGGAAGGTCTTCGTACAAATTCAACACAACTTTGAATTACAATGCCATAATTTTTATGAGTGTCCAGTTTGACGCTGGACAACAGTGCCCGATATATGCGGATCAGAACATATTACAATTGGAATTTTTGATGTATACTACTTCACGCAGGAAAATGAGAGATAGAAGTGTCATACTTGAGAAGTGTCATACTTTGAAACGTCATTAAAGTTTTGTCTAAGACCATTGTTTTTCAAATCGGTAATAACGTAGTTCTAAGCTTTCCTTTGTCTCATAATAGAAATATGTGTAATATGTGAAAACATTTATCTATTTGTAAAGTATTACCCACGGAACAATTTATTGTGAGAAACAAAGATCATTAAAATTTGCAGTACTTTAGTAATTTTAGCGATTTTTCACAACGTCTACGTGATATCATCTTACCCAATTTTTCGCTCGCGTTTCTGTCAAGTCAGCCACGTCAAAATGTTAATGTGGATTTTTTCCACTAACTTCAATTTTTTCTGTTATGAAAAGGAAAAATGAGTAACTCGCTTTTTGATTTAGATTATTATAATATAATAATTATTTCTATTAGCACCAGCTACAATATTTCTACATTATACATAGATACACCTACATATGCCAAACACACTATATCAATTTTTATTGTGAATTTTACTTACAACTAAACTGTGGAAAATGGCGAAAAAAGGCAAAATCATCTAGCTTATCTTATGCGGATTAAGTAATCCCATGTTTAAAATATTCTATTAAATTAAGTGAATTAAGTACCATAAGTGAAATGTATTAACTATTTATATTACATTTAATTGTTGCATTCCCAGCTGAAATGTAAAAAATATTTTAACTTGCCAAACAGTTGTAAAAGATTCTCTTAATGACCAGAAAATAACTACCTCAATTATTTCTGAAGATAAGACACAAGACACTTGCAGAACTGTGTACTAAATATAAAATGAGAATTCAAGATTTTCATCATATCATAATATCAGAATAAAACTTAAAAAAAATCAAAGCAAATACGGTTAAAATTTAAACAGTGATACCAAAAATTGTGTAAAACAAATTTTTTCAACAGTAAAATAAATTTAAATTACAATCATCATCATCATAAGCAAAACACTAATTTTTAGAAAACATATTTCTGACACAATCCACAAATATATCTATAATGACTAAAACTGCATGCTCATTTCTTAATAGAAATCTAAGTACAAGTAAATAAATTCAAAATCTTTAAAATTATATTTAAACATCTATTACTTTACTGAAGTCTTGTGTTCTCATAAAGAGCTCGAACTATAAATAAAAAACAAAAGTGTTAAAGGGTTGTTTAAGTCGAGTGTGGTTTTCTTACACCTCTATCGTGCATTAGGCAGCTAGCATGGATCTCACAATGCCTACCCACTACAAAAATAGTCAATCCAATAGATAGACTCGGTTAGTCCATTCTTAGGGAATTCTTTAAAATTAACTAAAATTATAGTACTAGACCGAATAATTAGTCTATATAATTTTTCCTCCGGAACTTATGGAATTTACGCCCTGTCAACTTAAAGTCCATGGATGTTAAATTTTTTGGCAACAGTTAAGGCAATGATGTTCTCGATTTTATATCTAATAACTTTTTAATGAATAGAAAGGAATAGTTTCTAAGTAGATATATAAAATAATCGGCTATGTCTATCAATTATCAATTATTAACCATACAAAATTTATTCAGTCTGTATATAAAGTTGATAGAATCTCGGTTGTACGGTCATAACGATTAATTACACAATTAAATCTGCATTAAGTGCGGTAGCATCAAATTTTATAAATCAGATTTGATTGAAAGGTTGAACCCAGTGGAGTACAGTAAAACGCAGAAACCTGTCAAAAAATCTGTCAGGTAAAAATTACCCGCAGTGCCCTAGGTTACAACACTGGACAGAAAGAACTTTCGTTAGCGCAAAGATTGAAAAATAAGACGAGGCTCCATGGATGTTCCTCGAAGCCTCCTCCAAGACCACAAAAAATAATTTGAGAAAGAAATAAAAACGACGATGAGAGTAAAATTACGGAGCCGAGTACAATGCAGGCATATCAGGGCCTTAAATTCATCCCGGCCAGGTAACATGGAGCATAATGACACAATGCTCAGGTGTTGCGCTCTTCGCCGTCTACTGTTCATCTCCTCATCCTCGTAAGTTGTTTTTAAGCTCATTTAGAATTCAATCCGTAACGAATGTACACAGCTACCGTGTTACTCGCGCCTCGGCTAATGCTGCTGCAGGTTCACGTATTTCTGCGGGTATCGTCCGTGGGCTCGTAAAGGTTTAAGCCAGGTAGATTAATGGAAACGAACGCATAAAAACCTAAACTCGTAAAATAAAAACCATGGCCTTTGGGATGAGTTCTAGCGTAAGAGCCTCCTTCAAGTGGACGAGAAAGCCAAGTGGCAGGCGCACAAAGCACTGATTACTTCTCGCTATATCTCAAGCCACTCATAATTAGTTTTTCGCCAGTCATGGGACAATCACCGGCTTCTTAAGGCTTACATGTTAAGTCTTATGTCTTTCGTAACATTTTCGGTAGCTGCAATCTGCATAAGCGCTCGTTTCTGCTTTGAATACGAGCGGCGCAAATGACGCGAATGGCATTGGCTTAAAAGCCTCTGCACCTGGTCGGCGCGGCGCTGCACTTGGAAATTGGGATTGTATCTAGCAAATTTCTTCTTAGAAATTGCTATTCATACGTAGGCCGCTGTTACAGGTTTTGCCTATTGTAGCTTTTATTGGGCACTATAATCATTTCAAAATATTGTTTAAAGTCTATGCAACACGTTGAAAAACGTAAAGCCCTAATGTGTGAAGCTAATTGGCAATTTTCCTATATTCGAATAATTACGAAACTTCGCTTCCAGGCACGTAACCACTCAGGAAATTGTAACTATGAGATTTTGGAATTGAAAATTAGTGTAAACAACTTTGCAACTTCAATAGTTATATTTTCCGCAGGTTATTGAGTTTATGGAACCATCTGTCACGGGGAAGGAGCTCAAAACTCTGAGTCTTGTAGAAGTACCAAAATTACGCTTCCAATCGACTATAATAAGATAAAAATATTCTTTACCTCGTTCCTCCACTTTCGTAAAAAATGTTATTAGCTCCAATGTGAGTAGCGTTTTCGCCCTTATGCGAATATTCTTATGGGTCATACTTCGCAATATTCTTTCAGTCAAAAACCAAACCTTTCGTCTACATGCTTATCAAACTTTCGCGTATCTTAGATGTAAAAGAGATTAATAATCACGAATGTAATAGCACAAAGTCTTCAGTCAGTGTCGCAGTGGAAATCAGAAAACCAAAATCTCATCATCATTTAACCCTCTTTTTGACTTTAAGTGCGTAAAAAGATATTCACTTTTTGATAGACCATTTTTATTTTTATAGGTTTTTTATAGGGCTAGAAATGGGTGTTCGTTTACTAAAATTGTTATATTGTTTGTGGAGCTAACGTGTCCACCAGTTTTATACAAACATTTACGATAAAAACGCCAAATTTTCCTAGCACTTTCTTTAACTTCAAACCTTCATAATTGACTAGAGTACTCTTAGGGTAGGGCGGACACTGCTTCATAGGCATGCATGCCCAAAAGCTTGGAGTCCTATCCAATGAATTCTGCAAAAGCTGTTGAGATGAGGAGGAAGAGGAGAACCTGCTCCACTGCCTCTGTCAATGCCCAGACTTTGCTAGATTTTGCTAGAACCATACTCTTGGTTGCCCCTACTTTGATGACCTCGCGGATTTGGGGTCTATTGACATCAAAGACCTCTCGCGTTTCATCAAAGGATCTAAATAGTTCTAGGTGGAGATAGGGAACGAGAAAAGAAGGAATCCCGCATGGAATCATGGGCCATCTGTTGGTTCATGTGTGCCTTGAGCAGCCACTTCAACCCACCTACTTACCTATCTAAAGAAAGGCGGGGCTTGTGGAGCAGTTTTTCGCGTATAGTGCCGAAGTTCCTAATCGGCACACCAGATTTATTTGAGACCTAGTGGACAAGAAATTTATCCTAACAGAAACGTCTCCAGAAAAAATTTCTATTTTCTAGTTTTGTAGAAAATTATCTTAAAGTGACAAATGTCCAAGCTCCTCATCTTGCACCGTTGGTGGGGTATGTTGAGTAAGATAAGGAGTACACCGAATAAAGATACAAAGATCAGTTAAATTTACATAAATATATAATAAAATATCAGTTATTAATCAAACATATAATTTGAAACGTCTACATCTAGCGCAATGAAACTGAAAGCCTGAAAAAGAAATGAAAACAAACAAATAAATTTACATAACCCCTTTAACCACATTTCGTGATAATTGGTTGACCTATGAAATTAAAAAATTACGAAATACCACTCACAATGTGACATGAAAAAATAAAAAATAAAAAAAACAAATTAATTACCCTTAACAAATAGCTCCGTCCCGAATTTTCGAAATAAAATTTAGATTATGAATAAATAATTAAACGTGGGTTTAAATAAGTATTGAAATTTGAAAGTCAGTTAAATTTACTAAGTATCAGCACTAAATATATCCAATAAAAGTAATCTGTTTGTTGTTTGCACCTAATGCAAAAATATTGCACTGAATAATTAGCATCTAGTAAACACTAAAAATTAAAAATTTAAAACTGAGTGTGACTCTAAGAAGTTTAAAGTAAATTTATTCTACCATTTTGAAAACAGAATTGAAGTTTGCACAAAAATTTTATAAACTCCAGTTTTACTATTGCTGCAATGTGACTGAGGTTGGACGCAAAATTCAGTCACAACTTTTAAATATTTAAATAAAGGCTGAAATGCATATCTTCGAAAAGTAACTGTTTTATACCTTTTCAAGTCATTATTTTAAGGAAGACTTTATTTTTTTTTTTAAAAAGTTTCTATACTCTATCTAGAAAAATGTGATACCCCTCCAGCGCCCTTTACTTTGTAGACCTGCAGTACATAAAGGCATCGCCAAATAACATTAAAATTACTATTGTTTACCTGGATTGATCTTGAAAGAAACAGTGTAATTATCGCGCAGGTCGTTTTTGAATCATTGAGTGCTGATTATATCGCCAAAGAATTAATATGCACAAGTCAATATCGAATATTACAATTACAGATAATAAAAAAATTTAAAAAAATGAATCAAAACAATTAAAATTAATGCAGTTTACTGTCACAATCTGTACGATAAAAGAATCAAGTATTCCAATATTTTGGGAATTTTTCGAAATCATGTTTGTCCGTCTTCATATTCGATAAAAATTTCAAGAGATCACTATTGAATAACGTGGACAAAATTGTTATAGCGACACGGGCAGAGCCGGGCTTACTAAAATAAATAAAAATAAATAAAAGCTATATCGAAATCTGAATAACTTTGAATAATCGCTTGTATTTTTTAAGAAAATATTCTAATTGATAAATTTTAATTTTTCTACAATGTTAATGAATTTCCTATCTTAGGTAAAAGTAAATCACTACTCTGCATTTTTGTGTCTTCTAAATTTTTTAAACAATGCTTCTAACAGAACAGCAATGTTTAAGAAAAAATAAAATATACGACTTTTTATACCATCCTTCCAATAAAATCTACTTTCTAAGATTCTCTGTAAATGATACCAAGTGTACAATTAAACAAACACAAAAGTATTATGCTAAATTTTAGATGTAAAATAAAATATTTACATTGATTTCTTCTTGCGTTGGTCCATCGAAATTATTAACCCTTTCATTCTGTAAAAAAGGAATTAGTAGGGAATTTTGATAATATTAATACGAGTATAAAGCGCCACCACCATCCGCTTACCGTGCACGAAGAGTGTCTCTAATTGCCTTAAGTAACAAAAGGGTTTATGAGTTCCTCTGCGCAGCAAAATTACACTCAGATTTGCTTGCCCCAAGGAAGAAAAGGATCACAACTTACAACACATCAAAAATTCAGCGACTTTACAGCCCCGTTCTCATACACTTCGTAGCATTTTTCATGCACGAGTATTTTTATGGACATGTTTTCCTATTGCTTCATATGGGGACCGCAATTGTGCACACAATTCCAATAAAAGCCGAGGAGAACAGAACGTTTCACGTAAGTGTGAAGACCGCTCAAAATATTCATTTTCTCATAAAATCCCATTTCGTAACGCACTCCCATGCTTGAACATGCACGAACATGCAGCTTCTTGTTCAAAATGCCTCCACCCCATTTTCTTCGGTTCATTTGGGTAAAACAATCAGCGACGTAAAAAGGTAAGGCAAGGAGAGGACGGGAAAACAGCCTTTTATTTAGAAAAGCCCAGCTCACCCTAAAACACAAAAGTGTTGCACTCTTTCAAAAAATCAGAGAGGCAGTTAATTGTCCTGTAGCCCAGCGGGGGGTTATTATGTCCTGCCCTTAAGACAATGGCCTACATAGGATTCGTCTCGGAAAGCCAAAAGAGATTCTCATTAACTTTTTTATATTCGTTTTGTTTTAGAACGCGATGAACACCTGCATGTGGCACCAAATTGCGATTTGTAAAATTTTGTTACCTGAGACCCACAAAAGACCTCTGAAGGTTCCATTGTCTGTCCTGCCCAAAGCCAGGAGAAATCTCTTCGACGGCAGCAAAAAGTTGGGCAGGGGCACCACAATTTGCCTTGGTTGGCCAATAGACCCGTCGAACCTATTTCAAATGCTTGCAGAAGTTCTTTTTCATGTTTTTCTTCTTTCTTATAAGATCTGACTCCGAGGATAATTTGAGGGTCCATCGAAAGATCGCCCGTTTCAATCACATCGACTGCTGCGGCTCCGTACAACAAACCCAAGCCATGGCTAAGACTGAAGAAGCCAGCTACGGAGGCAGCCCTGCATTTCCTTTGTCTGGGGAACAGGAGAACACTTGTGTGTCGTTGGGTCTTGGGTCTTGGGCTCCGCACAGACGATCGCAGCTAAAAGAACAAGATTAGACCTGTCCAAGACATGTCTTGACATGCTTAGCGCAACAGTGGAAAATTTATACTGTGCATGATTTATGCGCGCATGATAAGAATATGTAATCGGCTGGATTATGGGCTTTAATTATTATCGGGCCAACGTCATTAATTAGTGACATAATTCCAAACAAATTGCCGGGGTAGCGCAAATCGAAGTGTTTTACTAACCGATCCCGGCGAGCGACGCGACTTGCTGGTCTAGGACTAAAATAGCCGCTGGTCAAGGGGCCACATTCATCAATATTCAGGAGAGGCCGAGACGGTCAAGGTATAAATTATGGGATATAGGAAGTAAGAACCGCCGGGGTAGCCAACTGCCAGGCCAGTCAGTCTGCACACTACAGATCCGGAATAGTTGCGACTTGACTGGATAACCGGGGGCGTACTAATTGAGTCTGTAGTTCTCGCGAAGACAATGTCTATCAACGTCCTGCCATTTAGATGCAATATTCAAAACGCAGGTTCCGCTTAAAAGTCTGGTCGTCTATAAGAGCGCTGTGACTCGCCGGTTGAATAAAGTATTGACTGCAGAGTTTTATGCAGTTCGGCCGAAAGTCAATGTCAGTCTTATTGTACCTCTAAACTTTTGTTTGCGATTTCATTTGCGTAGATCTCTTCATTTCCCTCTGTGACTACGGTAACATGTGCCAGAACTTGAATTATATCAATATTATTATTCTTATTATTATTATGATACACCAATTCGACTCATTTAGACACATTATGCAAATGTAGAAGCCTGAGATAAAAATCAAGCAGTTCAGCATTCAGGTCTGTTTTCTGTTTTAATTCCTTCTCTAACTAAGGTCTCTTCAATTTTTTCTATTCGGATGGATACCACTGACAACATTTGCAGATGGGGACGGGAGGTCGGGGATGACGCAGAAAATTGCTTTGCACTGTGTTAAAAATTATAATTATCATCATCTCCTTCAAACGACCCGAGTTCCGTTTACGTGCCAAGATAAAGCTGGACTTTATTAATATACAGGCTTACATATTCTGAGCCTATACGAAGAGTAACTCTAGTGGAAGAACCTCTGCCTACTTAAGGCTCAGAGCACAAGATGCATGCGTTCTCGCTATACGCAGCGACTCGTTACTTTATTGCACTCCACAACCCTTTGGAGTATAGAAATGAAACAAAGTTTTTATTATAGTCAAAGATAACTGCTATAACTTTATGGAAAATGTGCTAGTACAAATTTAATCGTTGCTAGGATTAACCTTAGCAAACAAAGTCTGAAAAATATGAAGAGGTTTTCACAGGGAACTTTTTAGACACTTACGTGCTGATAGCCCTATAAGTTCGCCAAAAAGTCCCGACTATCAGTTTAGATGTTTCTGAGATTAGCTCGAACAAATGCAGAGATAGACGAATTTCTAAAAAAATATTGGTTATGTTAACGTCTAAAGAGTAATAAAATTTGATGGAAGTTAGAAATGTGTAAAATGAATGTCGGGGGAATAATACTACGAGATCGAATACATTTGTAACTAATTTAAAAGCACACCCACGCTTCCAGATTTATTTCCTCAATAATATGGATAATTAATTTACCAATTAGTATTATGACGTACTCTCAGAATCATTAAAAAGAATTTTCCATATACGCTCCTTAACATACGTATAAAAACATATCAACGTTTTATTAAAATTTATTATTATTTCTTTTGTCATTCAATTAATCGTAATTTAATGCATTAGAAGACGTGCATTTAGTGAGCATGAGCATGACTACTCATTAAAAGTCTATCTCCTGCTCAGAATTGAGATCACTATACTGCTTTAAAAATTTCAACTGATCGCGAATAAATTATTTAACATCACGTCGTTGGAAATACAAATAAATGCACCAAAATTAAATCAGCAAATTTATGAAGCAAATAACGCCAGGAAACAATAAATGACCATGCAGGTGACGATAAATGCGTCGGGAAGTTTTAATTTTCGTAATATGCTGTTTCGTTCCATATGCACAGGTTTGCATTCACAAAGGCAGCAATTGGCTTGTAATCAGATTATTATGTTGAAATTGTGAACGGATGAGATGTTTGCCACTCACTATCAAATAGGATTTTCATAGAGCCGTACGTCAGAAAGGCTTATAAGAATACAAATCGTCGCCGAGATCTTAATACCTTAAAATTGGCTCGTTTTGGAGATGCTGACGAGGTTGAAATACAAAAACGATAGGACAATTTCCCGTAATTATGCCATAAACATCATAAACGCGAAATTGAAATAAATACATTACCATAACAAGAGTCCCAGTTTCAAGAGTTGTTACATAACAAACAGTGAATTCGCCCTGCCGTACCGCCGTCCACTCTTATTGAATCAATTAATTGTGATTAATGCTGGTAGTGAAATCAGCACATGCAGCAGCATGCAGCAGCAGGCGCTCGAATGGCCATGAAGTTATTCCATTCGATCAAAAGAGCATTTGTCCGGAGTACGTGCTGCCAGCGCCGCAGCGTGCTTCGTCTGCGCCAGTCTCGTCCGTCATAGTACTTCTTCATCACACGGCATTGTGACTTGAGCCTTAAGATAATATTCCGCGGAGCGCGGCTTTACCACACGACAATCAGGCGGATTGCCATCATAAACTCTGACCAGTGGTGGATGCAAGGACAGAGACGTCGCGGTCCAGGATCGAAGATAGAGTGGTCCGTGTCACGACTCGGATCTCGGATCTTGGATCTTGCTACTTCAGCTTCAGGTTTAGTGTGCTCGAAGAACTCGAGTTACTCTGAGTAATTGTTGTGCAGGCCATGTGTGCATTTTGATCGTAGCGTAAGATCGTTTGTAAAACTGACCTTGAACGCTGAGGTAAACACCCTGAACATGACGTCAGTACTGCATTATATTTACCATACGGAGCTGATTTTTCCAAGCACAATAATTTTACAGAATATAAGACGATCGTGCTACAAAATTTAAAAAAAAACAGTCTTATTTTGTCTTTAAGTACTCAAAATCATTCAAAATAAGAAAAGGGAAATGAGATACTTTTGTAACACTTCTTTGCAAACAAGGCAACTTTTGTGAAATTTTAATTTTTGCCGTGATTTTTGCACATGACTGCTGACAGCAAAGTTTCTCAAAATTATAGAGGCACGCGCACCGCCTTTAACAAACAAGCAATAGAAACGTTTGCAAAATATTGTTGATAACAATCTCAGAAATTTCTGATTGATAACTATATCGAAATTTAATACTCGCGTTGCATGAAAGGCTTTCTCCATGCACTTTGTGATTACTATTATCATCAAATTATTGTTATTATTATAAAACGATTATTCAAAATCGTTCTTCCAGAGATAAAGATAACTTTGAAATTCCTTAGGGCAAACGTTTCTCACAGTTATTTGATCTCATTCGAGCCAAAGCAAATCAAGCACAGTAAAGGGGAAGCAGTTTGAGCTGGATCAAGCAAGACAAGGCTAGTCCAACGAGCTTGTGGTCCGGCCAGGCCGGTCAAGACCAACTCAAGATACATAAAACCGAATCTAACGAAAACACCAGTGACAAAAGTTGGGCTGAATGGAGCAGAGTCGAACAAAATAGGTCCAAATCAAATTGAGTAAAACCAAGATGAGTTAATAGAACCATTATAAGCAGATTTAACACAAACGTTTTAATAAAATAAATTTTTGTTATACACGTAATTCACAAATCGACAATATCGAGTATATTTAAAAAGCAGACCAATCAACAACTTGACGGATTTTAAAACATACAAAGCAACACTAAAAATAATTAAAAATTTTATTTTAGAACATTACAAATAAATTGTCTTGCCCTATATTTAATCATATTTTAATCACTTTGATGGTGGCAGAACTTAGAGTGATTTGTTGGAAGAATTTTCCACTTCGAAATCAAATCAAATCTGGCATCTTCAGATTCAGGATTTTTTTTTTGTAGGGAGATTTGTTTCAAAAAATTTTATCTTTTCTTGGTACTAGAGTAACAAGGGTGACCAAACATAATTCGTGTGTTTTAAGTCCTTATTGGGATGGATGTAGAATTTTATTTCAACCAACCTTTCAGAAAGTGATTGAATGTTCATAGGGTACTTTTACTATTTTTGTACTTCCGCTAAACTGCGCATTTTAAAGAGGAAAAGTGTATGAGAACCAGTATTGATCACGAGACTTGGAATACATTCGTATATAATACAATTTTAAGGACTTCTAGGAGAAATTACCATAAAGTTTTGGGATTGGGTACTGCTACAGAAAAGGAAAGCAAATTTGTTGTTATCATTTTTCAGTATATTCTCCTTTAACTTGATTGCAATGCTTAGATCTTCTTGAAAGTTACTCTAGACTCAAAAGATATTCTTTTCCTTCGAAATTTTCGTATAATTTTGGTTTTTGCCTTTAACTAATTATTGTCCTGGAATCTTATTCCTCTAGTTATTCGTTCCGTTTAGGGATTAAACCAAAGTCATATGGAGCTAGGTCAAGACTATAAGGTTGATGACTAACTTAAACCAAAATTTGAGAAATTCGTCACATGAATTGAGTAATTGCTCGGTATTCAATTTTGTCCATTTTGGTTTTGAAAATTTCTTCCAATATACATTTTTATTTACTCTCCCAATCCGAACGGAATGAAATCTTCTTTATATGCCCTAAAGTGGGTACCTAGAGCAATAAAAGAATTCTAGATAATATACCTGCATCATAGTCCCAAAACTTTTCAACATCCGCTTCCACATATCCTAAACCGTGCATTTAAAGTAGCGTCGGAACAACGATACCTCTTAGAGTATATTGATATTATATACAATATCTCGCGGATTCTTAAGAAAAACGGAACATCTTCATATAATAGCTAAAGAAGAGAAGCAAAGAAACGCTTTAGCTCAGGTGCTTGTTTGATTTTCTTTACACGATTATTGTTTGAATATGTTTCTCACAAATTTTGGTTATACAATAGAATCCGCTTATTTCGACCGACCGCTTATAGCGACTTCAGTGCAACAATTTGGTTCCTTTCTTACATAATAATACTACAAAAAGTTCGCTTAAACCGACTCCGTTTATAACGACATTCTGATTTACACAGTTACAACGACGCGTCACTCGTTTATTTACGAATATTTTTTCCTCCCAGAGTCCTAGGCCCTCACTTCCCACCGCCCTTTCCCACGCATTTGTCGATCGCTCAGTGCAATCAATCATTATTTTGATAGTCGTCACGCGCTCGCTTTATAACTTACGCGCGCAAGGATGCAAACGCTATTATAGAAACGAAATGAAATGAAATGCAACCCTTACGAAGGAGTTTGGTGCATCTCATTCCACCACATCATCGATACAGAAGAGCAAACACAAGACTGAAGAGTTATCACATAATAAGATATTAAATCCTAAACTAATAAGGGCGTCTACTCAGGAACAAATGGATCAAGCGTTGCTACAGTATTTGAATATCTAGGTATGTTTTAGATTTGATGTCGCTTATAACGTCGTCCGGTTAGTACGACGGAAAACAGGCGGTCCCTTGGCCGTCGTTATAAGCGGATTCTGCTGTCTTATAGCCCATGCCACTTCTGCACTTGCAAGCTTTTGAATAGTGTAGAAAATTTTATAACCTGTCCACTACTTTCTGAGATTACCTCAAACATTCTTACAAAAAAACTTTCCTTCTTTGAAATGTTAGCATGAACCAAACGAATTTGCTTTTACCTCTACCTCGTAGTGCGAGTTTGTTCTTATCTTGGAGAATGTGCTTGAGGCGTCGATATCCAAAGAGGTTCAATAAAAAGAAATTAAAGTCGACCAATGTACTCCTGTCGGACACGTGATTTAGTGTACTAGCAACGACAGCGCAGCGGCGCAGGCGCGGAAGGACTATTTCGCAACGCGAGTGCAGGTTGAGTAAACAGAAAACGAATAAGTCCACAAGTTGGCGAAGTGAGGCGAAGCCGCTAAAAGCTGAAACCCTAAGCGTGTTATGAACGCCCGAGCAGGCAATTTATTGCCGCGCGGAAAGAGGCACTACATCGGCGGCCGCAGCGCTGCAGCACGCCCGCACGGCGCGCACCCCGTGAGCTAATTGAGTGGATAATAACGACAGAAAAATTATATTGTTCGAATTATAATTTATGTATGCGAGATGACATTGATGAATGTTGCGAATGCAGCCCTCTCCGGCCCGCCCGCGACAACCTGATGTCATTTTTACTCTGCCACTTAGCACCATTAAAATACGAATCTGGCTGCACATCTCTGTACACCTGCGACACCTTGAGGCGGCCACGCCCCCAGATCTGTTCAAAAGATCTTAAATAGCAACTTGTCTCCACTGGTTGAGATTTTGATTGCTACCTGCTCCGGGACGACGGAGGGGGTCGGTGCGGATCAAAACAAAGGGTTCTGGGTTCTTGCTGTACACGTGCAGTGCTACCACTTTTTAGCATTCGTGGTTGTTCGAAAAAAGGTCTCGTTGTTGTTGCCGGGTTAAAAAAACACGGGTATCGTGAAGCGTCCAGAAAACCTTTTCATCGGAAGAGATTTCATTGGGAAGCAGGTCTTAGAACTGGAAGAAATCGAGTCGCGCATCTTGGAGCTGAGGCGCTCCGGCGCACGCTCAGAAGTGTACGCGCATATCAAATGAGTCTGGCCACGCGGAGCTGGACACATAACGAAGCTGTTGGCAGCTAATCTAATGGTTTTATTTACACCCAGCATCGGTAAAGGAATATTAAATAAACGACGCCATCGTAATCTAATCTGATGCTCTTGATAACAGCGCCCATGAGTTATTTTCGCAGTTCTGGTCGAAGGGCGCTACTAAGGATCATTTACCTTTCCAAATTTTGAAAAAAATTTTATTGGCCAAATGAATGGTCCTCATTAATTTTAACTTCTTACTTACCTCCTGTTTTACCTTTCTTATAAATTAGAAAGAAAAGTTGAACACGTGGGGTCTATCATACAACAACCTTCTCTTGCATTTGAAGTGTCTTGAAATTAGCATCTCGAATTTTGACGTGCTTTTCTCCTTTAACAAATTTTTTTATAGAACTAGATGGCTTTAGTTAAAAAATATTTGTTTGTAAATTTCAGAATATTCTGCAAAGCTTCAAAAGTAAATGGAATAATTTCAAACCCGTATGGGCCGGTATAAATGTACTAGGAATTTTACGTTACGTTGATAATTGTGAACGACAAAAGTCCATACAGTATGATCCTTGAGTGTATAATACTCATGTTTTTAGTTATATTTTACTTTTGATCTTGTTTTATTTGGGATAACTTGCTTAAATCCTACCTGCGTTTAAACCATACCTCTCCTAATTCTTGTAATCTTTGATGGCAATGAAGTCCCTTAGAATTTGAAAATATTAATAAAAACCTTTTAGGCGTTCTTGTGTTAGGAACATCAGTTTTCTAGTACTCCACGGGAATTTATAAAATAAGTCAGGATTTTATCTGGCGTGCACTTTTGCAGGATTAACAGAGATTTAACACATTCTATCTATTGTAGAAAGTACATATATTACCTATTTATTATTTTTCATAGTATTCGATTTTTCGTGCCGCAATACCGCATACAAAACCCTAAAAAGTACATCGTTTAATCAAATAATTTTACAATTAAGAATTTCAAAAAATTTCAACGTAAGTTTGTGTTTAAAAAAGGTACTACCTAGGAACACTTCTTAAATAGCAATTTTGTAGTGAAACAACAATTTAATACGCTCATAAAACGTGAACGATTAGATCGATTTCAACGACAAATTCGTCTCAATATTGTGAGTGGGATTTTGAAAGGATATGGTTGATTTAAGGCGTGATATCGTTTGGCTTGAAGAATAAAAAGATAAAGGCCCATTAAATGGGGAATGGGAATAGTTGCATGAGAAAATAAAAACCATATCGGGGTTTATAAGACAAGCTTTTAATTTTAATTAAACATTCAATAATGAATTATGAATCGTTAAATTGTGGTGTTACCTTAGACATTCCAACACTGAGCATTTTGCATTACGGAATCGAAAACAATTTCAGGGTTATATCTAACATGTACATTGCTTTAAAGTCGTCAGTATATTTCCTTCAGCGTACAAGAAATAAAATTATAAAGACCATTGCATTAACATTAAATTCACTCTGTTTGCTCATATGCAATCGGATTTGTATTCGTTTTTGTTATCTTTTATAAATGAATGGATTTATTTTATGTTCGTAATTAGTTTTTGCATAATCTCCATGTGGTCGCAGATTAAGACATTAGTATTTCGTAAATTCAGCCTTAAAAATGATACATGGGTTCATTTAACTGCGGAAGAAGTTTAAAAGGTTTCTTTTTAGCATTACAAAACCAGAAGATGATCTTAAAAACCGCAGCAGCAACGCGCCGTGCTGTTCCAAGAATAACGAAAAGGCTTGAGGAGAGAAGCATACTTAACACCTGCCCAACGTAATATGCGCTCTCGCCTAGAAGTTAGATATACACTTACATAGTAATTTAAGAAAACTGGTTAGACTCGTGCTACCCACCTTTTGCGAAATTGCCAGCCTGATTTTTGCTACTTCTAGCGTAAACACGAGGAAATCTATTCTGAGAAAACCACCTAGAGGCCTGCCGTCGTGGTGTGGTGTCGAGTTCCCTTTCGGTTTTTGCTTTTATTGTGATCAGTGTTACTCGGCACACGTAGCACACGATATATGAAATGTCGGTAATGACTTTCTTCACTAATGACGGCAAGCCACCTGCATTACGTAATTGTGTAATAGCAGCACAGGAGCACATCGTTGGACCAGAAGTAGAACAAGACGATAATGGCTCTAATCCTGATGCGTAAAAAACCTAGTCTCTGTAAGGTAATGACCTTTTGGGACCCGTGTAGAAGGGTCAATAATATAGGCCTCTAGCGGTCAGCGACTTAGCTGCTTCTTTGTGTAATTTGGCATAATGAAGGTGCCGCGGTTTGTGCCCTCTCTGACTGTGTGATTTGTGGTCGTCTTTAACAGTAGCTACCTGAATCCCATCATTCTCTTTTTCCTGTAATTTACAAATACCAAAATTATAGTTGATCTTCGTGTCTAATACGTATCAGGTACAGCATGATCAATTTATTATTACTTTTTATCGCCATTGGGTTTGCATGTTTCATGAGTTAAAGAATACTTAAGATTACTAAAATTGTCTATATACAAGCCAGTAAATGTCAATTCAAATCTATGTTGAGAGATTTTCTGTTAAAAGTTTCAAACAACTGTAGAAAAACTGGTTTGAAAATATCAAATTACGTAATTTTTTTGTCAAGATGTATGCACACTTATACGGATATTACGGAGTACAGAAAATACGGACAAATAATATTCAGCAGTCTAGCCCTTCTTGTCAGGTTTAAAAACACAGAGATATGTGAAGAAGATTCTAAAATAATACAAAAATTCCATCTAAAGCTTATTCTTTCTAGCTTACAGTCACGTAGGAAATCTCAGAAAATCAGCAATAGGTCTATGATATTATATTCTTTTATTATGCTTTCACACATATACAACATTAAAAGATCTTCAACTATTTGGAACAATTTCTCCAAAAACTGGTTTCAAATTAAAACAATTTCCACAATACTTACAACTATTTTAAAAAGGGGAATATATGTGCGCATATATCTTTCAATTGAATATGAGTATTTGATTTGTGTTATTGTTTAAACCACTTTCCAAGTGGTTCCACATTACTTTTTTAAAAATCGGGTGAATACTCCTTTATTAATTTTAATAAACTTCAGTTCATAAGGAAAGACTTTTGATAAAGACTTGTGTATGCAATTATTAAAGTGCTACTCGTGCGATCGTAAATTTCTGGTCTTCTTCGCATTACTAGAATTTTGTCTGAACGCTTGCTATTACTACATTACAAAATGTTTAAATATAACCCAGACATTTTTGTCTATTTGTGTCTTATTTTTATCCTTTTATCGGTTATATACACATCAAGCAACATCTAATGAAAAGATCTCGCTAAAACTTACACTTTCAGCTAGTACTTAGTTAAGTATATTATAATAAAGAAGTAAATATAATACAAAATGACCATTCAAAAATTACAGGATATTAAAATAAGAAAATGTAGGACATGCGTTGAAAACCTATTCTCTATGTGACATCCTGATAGTGTCTGTTCGTTAATACAGCCTAATCTTTAATTTGTATACATAAAATGTAGTCTAGTCCATACCTTAATAGGCTCGTTAAAGTTACTGCTGATTTCCAAATGGAAACCACCCACATTAATTTGAAAATCTATTTTGTGGTATGTTATGGTCTAAACTGTCGATATTAAGAAGAAAAGCCATTTTTTATTTATTATTAATTATTATTTCTTTTATTTAGTTCAATACTAATTTAATATGAAAGATTAAAATTATTTAATAAATAAGAATTTCAGTTTTTAATAAATTTTGTGTAAAGCTAAATATATTTTCTTCCCGTAACTTACTTCCTTATTAAAACAGGTGGAAACTCCAAATAATAAATCAATAAAGCACAGTCACAATTAATTTCAGCCTATAAGGGTCTTATTTATTCAAATTCGCTGAACCACATCTGCTGCTAACAAAAATTGGAACATGCACACATCACTTTCTGGTAAGTTATAGACAAGATTACACAAAGGTTCAAGATTTATTAATCACATTAACCCAGATTTGCCTATGCCCGCTTTTTATTGTGTAGGCTCATATTCACAAAAATTTACTTTGTGCTTGGCACCTGAGTGAGTTCTTTAGAAATCTGCGTTCTTTCAGAGGTGCAAATATTGAACTCCATGGATTGGCACTGCAGCACAGAACTAAACCTGTTTGTTTGGAGGTCTACCCGCGAACATGTTGCTAAGTCGAATTTATTATAAAAGCAATTTGCTGCACTGTTAAGGATTATTTGGCGCTTAAATTGCCCCCCGGCGCCCCGGGGCTCTGCACAGGCCACTTATCTATTTTCATCCGATTTAATTAAGCTATCAAGTGTGCCCCAAAAAATCATAAATTACAGAATTATCGGCTTAATGCTGCTACAGAGCATCTTGGCCGTGGTTAATGGACTATCAAGTTTCAGTTTCGCAACACCTTGACTGGCTCGAAGAGCGTCTTGCGACGTCTCGTCACCCACACCAGTTCGAGTCACACGGCGTGGGCTAAACACTCAATGCAATCGAATCCACCATGTCTTCGAAGATTTTGAATTTGTCACAAGAACAATTTTTCTGCTTTTTTCGTCGCTGTTGCTTCGGGCAAGATTTATGCCATGGAGACATAGCGTTGGTCTTCTTAAGATGTTGCAACTGGACAGCACTTGACGCGAACCTCTCGAAGACTGCATCCAGAGAACAAAGGGCGCAGCAGTGGTCCCTTATGCAAATAGGCATGCAAATGCGGGGGCGGGAAGTAGAAATTAGGAAGAGAAGAAAAATTCGATTTGGAACCCGAATCGCTCATAACTCAGCTCAGCTGTTGTTTACTCGAAGTGACCCAGATTTGCCATCCTAGGGTCGAAATCTTCAGATGATGGAGGTAACAAGTGTCGTAGAATCAGCCGAGCGCAAGACATAAAAATAGAAAACAAGAAGACCAAGGGGCCCGAGGACTGAGCACGCAAGTGTTCAAGATTAGTGATGATCGGGGTCAAATAGTGCAGAAGAATTGCTGTCAATTCGTTGTGCGAAAGGACAGTTCAGGTCGTCAACGTTGTTTTCTTTTTTAATTTTTTCTTAACGTAAATCAGTCCGAGTGATCTTTCCTTTTCATAGTCACGTTTGAGTCTTTACTGATGGAAGAACATGTTAACCAAACGGCCAAAAAAATTGTGAAAAAAATTTTTTGTTTGCTGGACTCGCCCCATCTGTTGCAAGATCTGCGTGAATAATGGTCCACAAATGATTCAAAGGTCAGGGTGCAAGAAACGACAATAACTTTGCATTAAGGACTCCTTTTTACGACCAAACATTTCTTTTTTTGTGACATTTACACAGCTATAATTTGCAGGCAAGTTTTACGCTGCATCGTAAAGATCGAAGTACACTATTGAAACGTTTTTGCAGACAGAAGATATTTTAAAATCGCGATAGTTTACAACAGCTAAAATAAATCAGATATGAATGTCTTTATCTGTAACAGTGTCCGGGTTGTTAAACGTATTTTATTTATTAATTGAGGCAAAGTATGGATCGACGTCCCAATTTTAACTTTAACCAAATCAAAAGGAAGTGCGTGATGAATTCTACCTTTTAGGTGACTTAAGCAATGTGAAGTTTTAATTACTTAATTTTTTTTCAAAAAACAAAATATGCTTAAAATAGAATAAAAAAAATCAAAATCTCAATGTGCCTAGGATTAAAAAATTCATAGAGTAATGAAATTGAAATAAATTCACTAAGCCTTTATAACGTATAAAAATAATAAAGAGCGTTGCAAATTAAAATGTTCTAGGTTCAAAAGAATATTTTTGTATTTTATGGCACTTTTAAGCAATAGTGACTGCTCCAAATTAATCCTTCACAGTCAGACATAAGTCCAAGCGAGATTTCGTTATTAATATCCAATTAAATCCTGTGCCCTATAGGTTCATCCATACACGGACTAACATTGCTGGCTAATGTCACAACATCTAATAAGACCTTTATTTGATTCCTAAAATTATGGTATAGATGTCTATCGAAAAGGTAATCCATCGCCGAATCAGTCTTCCCTCTATAGTATAACTATTAATCAGACTGGTAACCTTTGCAGCAGTATTTCCAGGTATTCTATACACATCTTAATTTTATTTTGACACTCTTAAATAAATTACTTGCATCATGCTTTCCAAAACACCTGTTCAAATTTTTTACATCTCAAAGAGTGTTGCTCGCAATTGGTTGACAGTTTCTAGTATCTTTTCAAATTATATTTTTGTACTGTCCTGGTTATCCTATAAGATTTAAAATTTTCATATTATAATCATATATTTCCTAAAAATTAATAAAAACATTTGTCTACTTATTAACCAAAGCCTTAGAATAAAATTCAAGAAATTTAATGCCATTATTTCTTACGTTATTTTTTAAAAAACCTCTCTTTTGTGGAGAATACATTTATTCCTTATGATCTAAACTAAATACCTACAAAAGTGAAAAAGTCATAAGGACCTTTTTCCTTCTAATAATAACAGTGCTAGATTTTTAAAAACTGTCCTTTTACCACCTTGTAAATAGCTGCCCGCGTTTTTTGGAATGTAGCCATAGGTTTGATTTTTAACTTAAAAATTAAGAATTTCAGTGTTTCCATCTTTGTCTTTATCCTACACCAGTACAGTAAAATTATTTGTCCTGTTTGTTGACAATATTTTGCGTCACAATAAATTTAGAATCAAAAAACCTTTTATATTTATTTTATTCAAGAAGTATGAAATAAAAAAACTAAAAATCATAGGTCCAAATTAAAGAAGTGAAAAATGAATCACGGTTTTTATACTGAACAAATTGTTGATGCTGCATATTTTTTTCCTGTCTGATTCCCAAGTCTATACAAACTCAGAATAACCCTACAAGAGCATATTATAAAATCATCAAAATCGAGAAATGGCCTTTTTTGTACAGGATTTATTTAATGGTCTTTAAAAAATTGCTGAAAATGCTAGAATAGCGTTATTACCCTAACACACTAAGGAATAACTTTTCTTTAACTACTAGTACAGCATTCCAAGTTTTAATTGAATCGGGAAAAAACCCAAGACTGAAAGGTATTTGGTTTCCTTACGACGATATTGTAGTCAGCTCACAGTTGTTTGTTTCCTTCAATTTACCAAGAATCTAAAGACAAGGCTAATTATGAGAATTCATTTCGAGTTTCTCTGAGGAAAACGTTTTACTTGTGAGTAAAAATTTAAATCTTTATGCACATTGCATGTCTCTTCCTGCGAGCACACCTTGCAAGGGTAACAGTGTACTCTGTTACCACAAGGAGTATTTAAAAAATGTCCATAGTCGAAGACGAGAAATTTGTCCCGTAGCACTATCGCGACGCAATTTATAACTTTTTGCTTAAGAAAATTGGCGGAGAAGGTCAAGACCTGGTTAGCTGCAAACAAGAACCTGGCTCGCGAGGCTAGGAGAAGGATCGCGAACGTGGTGTAAATTAGAAGCAATTTCTTTCACACTGTCAAGTGTTCTTATCGCTGTCATCGGGTGTCATTAAATTAAATTATTACCAATTTTATAGCGAGTGTTCTGGCGCAGCGCCACTGCAGAGATGCAATATCTCAAAATAAGTTACGACCGCGGGGAGCAGCTCCCGTGCAAAGTGAATTTTTTGTTCGCGAAATGAATGGCTACCGGAGTGGTCTTGGCGGGAATCTGGTATTCCTCAAGTCGTTGCGATAATTGGAACCTAGTAGCCATGAGAGTACTCCTATTTCTTCAGGATCCAAGACTCAGAGCAGAATGTGCCGCGGTCGCGACCGCTAAGTTGCAGCACGAGCGAGCAAGGAATTGTGTGCTACCGCCGCACTGCCGTGTTTATTGCCACTTTAATTACTAGTGGACCTGCCGATAATTAGAGTCCAGCTTTATGGCGGAATTTTTATTGGAATAGTTGCGGGAACGTCACGAACTAGCCGCGGCCACTCGAAGGTATTAAGTTACCAGAGGGGATTTCTTCTAATGATAGACTTATGGCCCTGCTTGCGCCGACAAATTTTCCATCCGCCATAAAGCGAAATGCACTCCCGGCATCGAATTGCATTACCTTGCAACATGAAGTACACCGGGCTCGCAGTTAGTTTATTTGAAGTTTACAGCACGACAGCTCGTGAGACGAATGGTGTTATGCGCGTTTTATTCGATAACTTATTATGACACTGCTGCCTCATCGCAGCCATCAGTGCGGATCACTCTTCCACTTTTTCAATTCCTTAAAATCTTTTCCCTTATTCTTATTGTTCTTATTGTAGCCCTTTAATAATTGTAATCGACATTTTGAAAAATCAGTTTCAAAACTTACTTTCCAATTTGCAATAAATTAATAAAGCAAGGATTACAGGATTTTAGCTCCTGACAATAAGATTATAATTTTTCAATAGAATTTTCAATATAAACTAAAAAACTGAAGAATTTTACACTGGGTTTCATAAAATTACAAACAAAAATGTAGTTGAAAATAGAAGACGCAGGCTTTCTTCTATATCTCTTTACGAAAATGGTATAATTTTCAAAATATTTTCAGATTACAATCTTAAAGTTATTATTTATTTCAAGTTAATTGTTCAAATAGATATTTTCATTTAATTCCACACATATTGTAAGTTTTACTTGACTTGGGGTCAAGGATTAATTTTCACTGCAGTAATTATATTTTGTGAATGGACTATTTTCCATAGCATACGTTACATATTTAAGATATGTCCAAAATTAGTTAGCGCGACTCGTTTGTTTGCCCGTCTTTCTCAGCCTATTTCCTCAAGGACTACTTAAGCTACCGGTTTGCAAAAGTTGTACCAACTGTAGGGTATTAAGAATTGATATGTTTAGAGCGGTTTTTCCTAAATTTTAGGGGTTCTAAACTGAAAATCCGAAAAACATTTTTTTTCTGATTCTGTCCAGAAAGAGCTCGATTTAAGTATTTTAAAATATTTCAAAAGAATTTCGAAAACTGTCGCTTAAAGGTTATACTCTTTTCCTTTATTTCTAAAATTATATTATCATAATTTGAATATTGAATATTTTCAGGGCTTTGACAGGCAGAGCTCGGATTTTTTTAATTTTTTTTATTTTTGCAATTTGTAAATGCGGTTGTACGTACGTGTAGTTATAAAGATCGTAGTTATGTTTGCTAGACACTAGCAATGCGAAGACCTACGACGAGTTTCGCGGTCAGGTTTTTCAATATGTACATATAAAACAACGCGCGGATTTAATTAGCACTTAATTGTTGTTGCATAATTTTGAAATCACTTATAAGAATGTTTGCTAATCATCTAACAATTATCGCCTTTATCACTCGTTGCTACTTGAACGATATTAAGGTGTTATTATATTCCTACTCTAATTTATCCGTATTTTCATCAGAAATCCTAACGATTAGTTGCATTATTGAACTAAGAAAAAGAACATTGTGAATTCTTTTAATTTCTTCGTATTTCTTTGTATTGCGCGGCATTTTTGTTATGGATTGAAATATATATCAATTATGTCTTTGGATCTTTTGTTTATTAATTACTTATATTATATTTATGTTAAAAAGTTTCTAAAAAAGTGGTCCAATTAAGTTAGGTAGTAATTATATTTGGGAATAGAAAACTAACCATTGTCATTACAGAATTTTTATATATAAAATGAGACCCAGGCTATCCGAAGAGATTTGTAAAATTACTCTATAATTCTTCTTGGTTTAGGATCAATCCTTATTTAAATTAATATAAAAGAAGTACCCGACTTTCATATTTTTTTTTTCATCACACCTATTAAATTCTTCTTTATTATTTATTTCTATTTTATTAAAGACAAAATTTGAAACAAAACTAATATATCTATGAAGATTATCGAAAGATTTATTTTAATTGTTGAATAAAAGTGGGCGGACTGGACTGTAGAAATTCATGTATTTAAAATTTTACATGTAGCAGAAATAATAATGAAAAGTAAACTTTTCAAACCTTTGACTTTTATTGTTCCGTACTAATAATCTTAATTATCATAAAAAGCATTAACTGGAATAGGTTTTATTTTTCTGAAGTTATTTCACAGGCGTTTGTCCTACCTTTTAAAATATAAATAATATTGCCTTTTAGTAACTGGTGAAGGTGACACCATCGACAATCGATTATTAGACTTAATTAATCTGCGTATTGATCATGTAAAAAATTATGATATTTATGAAAATTATTGAATTGAACTAATTAATTAAATATTATATTGTGCTGTTATATTATTCATATTTACTTCATGGAGATTAGTTACATACTTATTTCTAAGCTCGAAAGAAGCCAATAATGTCTGAAATGCTTTTACATCGATATAGACCCTTAGACTAATGTTGGTCAAAATGCTATCAAACTAATGCTCTTTTTGAAGCAATTGAGAACGTGACTTTGACCACAGACATGCAGAGCTTAGCTTGTCTGCAAAAAAAATGCAATTCATGACAATATCCAACTTTTACAATTTGTCATACTCGGCCAGCATTCTGATACAGCGAGTGCCAAGGGCAATAATGCATTAGCCAAAAGCCTTATAAAAATCCCTCCGTATCCCTCCGTCCACACTAACGTTGGATCGCTGCAGGCGAAGCTCCCCAGGGAGAGGAGCATTTTTATATTTTCAGCCAGGATGGGCCGCACATAAAACCGGGGCCATTAGCAGGACGTCAAATATATGCACATTCATCCAATAATTCATCCCCATTCGAGATCCGGGACTCGGCAGCGGTGTTGTTGCTCGCTACATTAACTCGAACCGGCGACAAGTCATTGCATTGTTTAACAAATTTATCAGCGTCACACGCGGAGACATCCTGGATCCTGAAAGCTAATGTCCCCGAGTTTATTCCGAACCCTTTGTTTAACCCTTCCTTTTCACCGGGATAGGCATAGCCCTTCGCTCCAACAGGAAGCCGGGCACTTGGGCTTTTTACCCGCGTATTGCTTGAATTTTAATTGAATCTGGAAGACCCCTGGCGACGATGGGTGGCACCCACGGAAGAGAGGCTGGCAACGTGGTGCTGGCAAAGAATCCGCAATAATAGCAATTAATAATATGTTAAGCACTTGTGGGGTGGGAGTGGAGTTCAGAGCTACTTATGGCAACTTTTTACCGCCATATGCGCCCATAAACCAGCAGACCTGCAACCTTTCCGCCTCGCTGTGCTCCCGACAGATAAATTAGAAATCGGCTGCGTCACGCCGGAAATCCAGAGCCGAACCCCTTTCCCCAAAACCCGTCTAGAAGCATAATTTGAATATTTATTCGACTTTATGCTGTATTAATGTCCTGCGGTTAAAGGAGTTCGCTATTTATAGCCATGGATGCACCAAACCTTTTCCCGGCTTGGCTCCTTTTCACACCAGGGCAGTTCAAGGACTTTATGGTTTCCTGAAATCGTCTTTGATTTACAGTGATTATAGCATTGCTATCGGCGTGCCATAAATGTAGCCATAATGAGCCATATATTCAATAACCAATTTTTTAAAATCTGTCTGTGAAAATTACGAACAGATCATTTTTTAGTTTGCCGCCAATAAATATAAGAATTAATAATATCGATTTTATTTTTATTATGTTGCAGTTTCTAAAGGCGGTTTCTAGTTTTTAGGGCAACTTGACATGTTATTTTTGAAAATTTTTCAAAATCTTTTAAAATTACGCTAAATAAACCTTACGTACACCTTCATATCTTTTTATTTAATATAAAGAAAATTCCACAACGTTATTTTTAGGCATCTGGGTCGAAAGATGAACACACAAATATCTTAGATTGCTGCACTGATGTGAGTACCCCAGCTATAGAAGGTTATGCCTGAAAAAGACGTAGAAGTAGAATAACCGAGAAATGTGAATTTAAAATAAATTTGTAGCTTTTTGTCAATTTTTCCCTCAGTTTCTTAAAAATTTTAAGGTTTATGAGTATTAATTATTCTAGTTCAACAGGAAGACACAACTGTTCTGCAGAATCGAAAACTTGAAAAGTAGAACTTGCTTGAGAAACGTGTTCAAAAGTCACATTTAAAGCTTTGGCAAAATTCCAAAGTAAACCAATTTACTCCTAAGAAATCACCCTTTTCAAAAGGTAAAGATTTGTTTGACTATGGTACAATAAAAAATTCATTTCGAAAACGTACTTAAATAGCATTATTCTTTAAACTATACTCAGAAAAATTTAAAATATTAAAATTACACAATTTAGAACATAAAATATTATATTTTATCCTGGTTAGGCCGGAGTATAAAAAACTGTACCTTGCCGTGATATTTATACACAAATTAATTAATCCTTTCGTCTATATTAAACTTGGTTTCCAAGTCCATATACTTTGTTATTACGCATATTCAGTCTTTAATCTGCATTTTCTACATTCTCCTCAGCATTTTTTCTTATTGTAGTACATGCCACACTATGCCATTGTATAGTATGTTTTGTTTCATGTACTAGCTACAAACCACGCCACGCATCAATCATCTCAATCACCCAAAATATCAAAATATCAAAAATGTTCTGTATATCGATCGGTTTAACAGACATGATCAAGGAAAAAACGCATAAAAATCTTTCGTTATTTAACATGAGTTGTAGTTTTACACGTAAACCTTAATTCGTTTTTTTATGTGATTTACGATATTAGAAAATATTTTTTCACGATTTTTATTATTTATTATTATTCAGTTTTATTCTCTATTCTAATTTATTTTGGTTTTAACCGAGAAAATTCTGAATAAACAAAGTAATGTAATAGTATTAAATATATTTTTTATGTTTTGTTTTATACTCTGGTGGAAGTTAAAATGAAATTCGTACTGCAAAGTAGTATTAATTTAGCTAGAAATATTAAACCATAAACAACAATTTTCAAATTTTTATTTTTGATTTTCTTCAGCCCTTATATAACCTTGACAATAAGAAACAATAAAAGAAAAGCTGTTTCCTCGAATATCAAAACTCAAATGTTAATTTAAATTTAATGAAATTTGCAAATTTAAACTGTTCAAAATAATTTAACAATCTCATGGGCTTAGTGTTTTTGTTATTTAATTGTATTTACTTTTGTAATTATAAATTGCCACAAATTTTAGTTCCTTTTTTCTGTAATCTATCGCTTTATCATTGAAACACTTACAAAGTAAATTAAATCAATAAACAAGTAGAAATGAGTCGTCACAATTTTATGATTATGTGATAATTATAACTTTTTACTGTTCTATGCACCTAAATTACATTTATTTGAAATTCAGATATTTTTGTCCCTTTATGAGAAACGACAGTAATTTATAGCCGGACTCTTCGCCAGATCGCCGCACATCGTAGCCCTTAATTCAAATGAAATTAGGCAGTCGGTTCAGGTGCAGTCCGGGAGCAGTTCGCGATCCATAAACGCGTTATTTGCCTAAGCCCCAGTAAGGCGCGCTCGACGTCCCATCACTCGAGTCTTAATTCCCTGCTGCCTTGTCTTGCTCGGTGTAGGCCAAGGTTTAATTAGAATCGAAACAAACAAAAAAATACAGAAAGGATTAAGGGTATCCTGGCAAGAACGCAACCCTTCCGAGGACGGGGAGAACGTAATTTGGCATAGGAAGGGACTTAATACCACCAGATAATTGAAGATTATTATCTTTAATACGATCTTATTATTTTAAATAATTCCCGAAAAGCTTGTTTCACGCCGGCGGGCATTGCTCGACTTTCGAAAGGGGTTTCCAAAGTTAGGTTCTTAAATCGCATTCACCGGTTTTTTCCTAATTAAGTTAATTGATTTCGGTCAGAACGGAATGTCCTGGTCCTCCAGGTTCAGGTCCAGGAAGCCTTGTCACGGCGAAAATAGAGTCCAGGGTACGCTACAGGTCTGGTCAGCGACGCGTACGTAAATTAATGACAAAACATTAAACTTCCAAAGCGTTTCTCGGATGGTCAGAACAATGCGGATCCCCTGCTGGACGCTCTAGGTAGCGGTTGCGAAACGACCAGGATCCGGACGAGAAAAGAAAAAAACTCCCAAATGTTTATTGGGTTTCCAAACGTCTAGCTATAGACGGCCAGACGTGATGACTTACATGTACATGTCAACATTTTAATTAAAAAAAGGATACGAGCTCTTGGCTACGCGACAAAGGGTGCGAATAAATGAACTCCGCTCGCTGGAATTTTATGGCCTGCGAACATTGTTCGAATCATTTTAATTTCATTTGTAGTTAGTTGACACATGTTGAGGGACCCCCCATTTAAATGGGTTCACGCGTAGGTCCGCCGAAGAAAACCCATCAGACACCGCCATCCGAGGGCGATGGATTCCAATTCGCATTATTGCATGAAAGCTATTACCCACGCCACAGCCCTACAGTAGCCACTTTGAAATTGATGAATGGACCTCCATGGCAGCTCCAAATAGGAACACCATGTCCCGACGCGGTTATTAATGCTCTCTCGATGCAAAATCTACCGAGTTGGGGGCATTCATTTCACGATCGGCGATAATACTGCAATCAGGCAATCGATACTCAACTAAAAACGGAGGGGTACCCGAAAACGTCGTTGTTTGTATAAGACCCGAATATATTTTATTTCTAAATGGGAAAGTCTTGAAAGAATAATCATTAAAATGGTCCATTGGATCACTAAAAGTTTCCTGAGTACGTTTTATGTAAAATTATCATATAATTACATATATAAGACTATTTTTTATGTTCTTTTTAAAACACCACTACACTTTACAAGTGTACAATTTCATAAATGCTAGCTTATTGATTTCAGATATTTAATTTTATAATTAAAAGATTTATTTTCCCATCCTTTGGGCACAAATTTCCAATTTCGAGAAGAATTTATTCCTCGTTCCTTATAAGTTGATAATTCATCCTGTACTATAATATAAGCAATATAGTCCCTTCTTGGCATTTTAAAGCAAAATGGACCTTAGTCTAGAACGCCAAAATGTGTTTTTTTTTTATATTTCCCCAACGAAGTACCAACAATTGATATTTAAAAACATCATTATTAACAAAATGGCATCAAGCAGAAGAAATTGCATTACGAAACATGTAAATATTAAAAATGATGCACCATGTTGTTCATGCAATAGAGACAACAAAAGGGGTATGGCAATTTTCAAATCATGATTAGTTCCAGAGTTGTTCACGCCACAGGGTTACAAAATAGCGTCTTGTGAAAACTCGTTTAAGGACAAGACCTGAGCGCGATATGACCTGCCTACTTCCAACTTGAATAACATCAAACATGTTTTGTATATTGAAGAAAACTTTTAAGACGTTATTGTACACACTTTAAACTAAATCGATCTTTATTAAAACAATTAGACCAAGAAGGGCCCCTAACCCTAGAAAGACAATCTTCTCAGGGTTTCATTTAAATATGTCCACATACACACATATATTTTTTTTGGTGCCATGCAATTGTCATTTATATTTTGTTTGTGTTACTTGTAATTAATGCGGTGATTACTGAGTTTGTTAAAATTAAAATAGTTAAAAATTTCAAAAATCATGGAAGCCAAAAATAAAAAGGCAATATTTAGCGAACACGTTCATTTCACGCATTAGCTTTATAGCGTTAAGAAAATCAAGAAACAAGAAAACGTTTGTCAACTTTTCGAAAGATAACTCAGTGAAAAACCATTAATTCGTCTTTAGAAAGGTCTCAAACAATTCATTTTTACTTATTTTGGACCAGTTTTTTAGGTTCTCAACTTGTAACACTCATTCCTTTCCTAATATTACAAGCATTTTATTGCCGTACTTTGCAGAAATTAAACTTGTTTTAACGTCGCCAAACCATAAATATTAAATAGTTAAACTTAACTAGAAACGTGGTCATTGAATTAGCTGCTTATTGATCTTGAGCATCGACATAAAATTTGATGCGCATTTTTCGCAACACTACCAGCTGTGACGTATAAAATTGAAATAAACAAACACATTTTACGAGGTAAAGATGCAATAACAATAATTAACGACGCGAATTGAATGTGTTTTAATTTTAAGCGCTAACGTGTGTAAATATCAAATTACACTTTATTTTGCTTTACAACTGCGAAAAGAAGACTTGTTTGGTAAGTTTGTTTGGGCGTGCCTTAATTTATTATTAACCGATTGATGCAATCTAAAATTAGGGAAACTAACATGACTGTAAATGGTATGTAAGTGTGCTTCGAAGTACAAATGTGTTATATAATTTACCTACCAATTCCTCCCACCCTTCGGTGCTTTAGCAATATTTCAACTATGACGATAAGTAGATAGTTATTTTTTTACTTCCTTAAAGCGTTTATCTTGTAGGATGTGATCACCAAAAGTGCCCTCAATATCGATCATATCTCGTATTTTAATCGCGATTCTCTAGAAACATTTTTCGAGCTGGCAGACACCAAACTCGAATATTAATAATTGGACAAAAACTTTTTTATCAAAATTATTATAATCATTACAGCTATTGTTAAACATAGACTTTGTTCTTCAGAATGAAGCAACCCGAAAAAATCGTTCCTATTCACATCCCCATCATTGTAACATTGTAAATGAAAAATTATTATATTTATTATTATATATTTATTAACATATTCTTAAGCAAATATATTTCCATATCTATAAACTATAGAAAAAATTGCAAAAAGTGCTTTTTTGAGATCTTCACGACACTGACATAATTACTTAAGATATCTTACCGCTTGCCAGCAATAAACTGACACAAATTTTATTTGCATTTCCACTGCTGCTTGTAATTAGCGGATTTCTGAAATCAATTTACTATTTATAACGTCTGTATATACATAAGTAAAAATTCTATTTGTTTTTTGTTGTTGTATCGTATACCAATCCATAGTTTTAAACCAATTTCAATGAAACTTGGCATAAGCTCGGTAAAAATTCATAATTGTCCTAGGAATGCGGAGACGGCTCCTTCGATCCGCCAAGATTGTGCAATGGCACAAGTGCCAAAAAATTCAAATAGTTGGGACAGTTGGGGTCAATAAATTCGAATGGCATTTTTAATTACCTTGGATTATAAAATTAACCTCTAAAATAAGTTTAAATGTAAAAGAGCTTTTTAATTAATTTTTGAGGAATATAATAAATGCCTTCCAGTTAAATAAAGTATGTTTGCTGTTATTAATATTAAAGATTCTGTAAGAGTCTAAGGATTCAGTTTCTTTTTTAATATTCCTAATATCCTCATATAATGAAAAGCAATTTTTGAGTTTTAAATTAGGTTTTTATAAAAAACGAATTTAGGCTTTTCTGAGCGATTCGTGTCAGCACAAATTTGCTGCAGTGTTCGTATACCATAACCACGAGTATACTTTAAATGCGGAAATACTTTCTTATCAGGTTATGTCACTATATGCAAAACATTAGATAATAGTGTAATTTACAAACTATTTGGAATTCTCTAAATTTTAATTATAATAGCACTTCAATGGAATCTATTCTTGAAAAAGGAGTATTAGTAAATTGAAATCTAAAGGCAGGTAAGGGTACCAAAGCGATAATAGTCTGAAAAAAAAAATACACGATTTTACGATGTTAAAGTAGAAGTATTCACTAATTCAATTAAAACGTCCATGAACAAAATTTGGAAGTTATATCCGAGTTTTAAAATAATTTAAACAAACTGAGAAACGGTTTGAAGTCAACGTTCTCAATCAAAATAGTTTTAAATATGAAATTAATTCATAAATTTTGAAAACGAAGTCGGTTTCTTCTTCAGTACACGATTCTATAAAAAAAGATAAAAAACTTAAGATCTGGTATATCGGACAATGATAAGTACAAAAGGATACAGCCTAGGGAATTTGAAAATAGCTTTCCTGAATTATGAATAATGCAAACTTCGTTACCAACAATATTTTGAGGAATGAAATCATAAGTAATCAGTGCTTTATAACTCAACAAAAACGCACCTAACGACATTTCAAAGATGAACACCGCCATTGTACCTTCAGAATAGTCAAGCCCTTTGTATTTATCAAGTTCTCCTGTTAGTCGTAAGCCTCTTCTTTGAAGTCTTAGTCATCCTTTGTCGACTCCTGCATAATAATCCATGACCTCGCAGAGAATTTCTTTAATTGAGCATTTTGTTGGACCTCAGGCTGTCACTACAATGCAATGACCAAAAACGATGTTTTACAGGAACCTTATTAATTGGCCGAAATTAAAGGTTCAACCGCAGCCGACCGCATTGACATCACATTCGAAAGGTACTGACGTTTCACCCTGAATGAGATGACAAATCGCGCTCATCCGAGGACGTGTGGATAATAATCCCGCGGTAAGAATCGGGAACGAGCCCCGAACGTCTATATAATGCGCGTTTATATATGAACTGAAATTTCGTACAAAGGCCCATCACAGGCTTTTTATTGAAGATTTATTGTGCGATACACTTTTTAATTTTCGAATCGCGCTACGCATGAGATTTATGCCCCAGAAGAGAGCAGGCATAGGGGCTCTTAAGATTAAAAGAATTAAAAAGGGAAGACTTCAAGTACCCACCTTGAATGGGGTATTTGTCTTGCTGCTCGTGTATTTGTACTAAAAGTGTATCTTTTCAACCGAAACTCTATGAGATGTGAAATTGATTCTCCATGCAAATGTCGGTGCTTCAGAGTGAACCTGATCCGCTTTCAGGAGGGGACACGAAATCTTAAATTGTAGCTAAATTGTACCTTAAGTACTTCGGAGGCATTCATGTCTGGAATTTATGTTCCTTTCAATGAATTGAATCGGATCCCGTCCATTTGACATGCGGGTTCGCCTCGAGAGCATTGGGTGATTACTCTTTTCCTTTTTTGCTGTTGCTGCCGCTTTCAGTGTAAAGGAGATTTAGAGTTCTTCATTACTTTTTGTTTGCAAAACAATCTTCTGGTTTTTTGAGAAATTATGAAGAACGGTCATGACAAGACATAAAGGGCGGAGAAATAAGATCTTGTGCGTGAGATGTCATCCAAGTATCGGTCTTAAGATAGAAGCTATTAGAACGAAATTTTTTGCTGGAATATAAGCTTCTCTGCAACAATGTGGCTTTCTAGGATTCAACATGTTTTTAATTTCCTTATTTAGAAGTCAAAACATAAATAATCTTCTATATACATATACACATAAAGCAGGAGTTCTGTTTGTGCACTTGTTTGTGTTGTATACAAATCCATAAAGCTCGGTAAAAATTAAAAATCTCCGGAGACAGATCGCTCAAGCCACCGAAATTGTGCTACGGCATAAGTGTCAAAAGACTCATGGCCAACGTTATTTTAGCGACTCTTCTTACGCCAAACTCCAAGATCGAAAATGTCTTCATTCCCTGAATAGACAAAATCCCCCTCCCCCACACAATTTTTTCTAAACGTTTTCTTCTGAGGACTAAGGTGAGGGTACCTCCTAATCGTATTATAAGAAATGCCTGAAATTAAAACAACTCAAGCATCTATAGGCAATTTGTATTTTTCTTTTTTCTGAAACTCATTAATTAATTTATTATTTTTTGTGCATTCGCACCACTTTTTTTTCTAAGCGCCAATAATTCTAATAATGCTAGCATATTAAAGAAATAGCAAGACTTATCAACTTTGTTGGAGATAACGTAGCCCAAATATGCTTTTAAGTTGTCTGTTTGGTGTTTATATTGAAGATAATATTTTTGATTGATAAAATAAAACTGGTATAAACATTCGGAAATCTAACCTGCGCTTAAATAATATCACTTCTGTTTTTTATATTCTATGGTAGCAATGAACGCCCTTCAGATTGGAAAATGTCAACGACAGCCTTCTAAGCGTTCTTGTACTTTTACGTCCTATGTTTAGGCAACTTATTAGGATTATGAACTGCATCCAAGGTGGAAAGCAGAGAAAATATTTATGAAAAATTGCATATGCAAAGAGCAGTCATAGCCGTACTGACGACCTATCAGATTTTTTTCGAGTGCATTCAAACTAAAAATGTTATTAGAGTTTAATAACTGCAAAAACTTCACACTACTAATTACGTTGTTATTTTAGAATTTGTATAAGGAAATTATATAAAATCACCTAAGACTCAATTCTCTCAATCTGCAAACATACTTCTTTTAACATCTTACTTTCCAACTTCTAAATCGATATGTATGTACTCTTAATCGTGTACTTGGAGTAATTCTAGAACAGTTAGTACCTAGTCACTTTGTTTGTGGGTACCCTGCTTTAGATACATCCTCCAATTATTTTGAAAGCTAACATCCCCTTAAAACGCTTACTTAATTTTTAATTCAAGTGTTTCTAGATTAAGCTAGAAAATTATCTCCAGACCTGCGTCTAGCTTGTTCTTATAACAACTACTATTTATAAAAATGTAAATTATTGTTTTCAATAGGGAACTTTTAACCAAAACAGAATTCATTTGTAACTACATGCCCCTTAAATTGAATAGTGTAAAAACAAGACAAGACAAGGGATTGTTTTATTAATCTTTTACTCGCTCTGTAAACACACTGTAAATTTTTATGAGTTTGAAGAATTTCCTTTGAACAAATTCAATCCTTAAAAGCCTTAATTCGAATTTTATTGGTGCGACAATCGAATAATTAAATTCGCCAGTCAATTAAAAATTAAATTCGAATGGAATCCATTCGCGAACGAACGAATAATATTTCCTGATTTTCTGCACCGTAAACAATTTTTACGCTGCTTTCACAATTACCCAGCAAACAGATAAAACCCTTTTCCTATGGAAGATTTATTGTCTCCAACACCTAGGTGCGTTTTATTGCGCTTAATTGATTAATTCCCATGTATTCAGGGATCCAGGAGACACGCCACTTCTGTTTGTCTAGTGAAGCGTGTACAATGGCTCATCTCGAGATCTTTTTACCCGGGGAATAGCCCATTTTTTCCGAATCCGAAATCGAACAGAAACGTTCACACGCACTTGGTAACGCCTCAATTAATGCAGAACCATGTGCATCAGCGTTTGACGCGCTGCGCTGGAATTAGGCAACCTGGTACAATGCCAGCCGGTAAGTGGATTAGGCTCTTAATCAAATTTTGTGTTTGGATGGGCTCAGCCGAGGATGTTTCCTTTGATTGCTTTGTCTGCACCAAATAGACTCCCTTTGAGCCCCTACATTCCCTTTTCAGCCCTTTCGGTGCACTAGCCCTAATCTCTTTCAAATTGTCACGGTTAAAAGAGCACTCAAGTGACACCTGCTGGAACGAAAACATCATATCCTACCTTTACCTGGTTTAGTCTCTGCTAAGTCTAGATACAAGCGTTTGAGGGCCGGTCTGCAAAAACTGTTGCGCGTTTAATGAGCTCTTCAAAAAGTCGCGTTTGCACGCCAGCAAGAGCGTCGACGTCGTCAAACAACATTTGCTTTCGTTAGAAGCCCTGGTACAGATTGTTGACGTCCTGCCCACCCCGCTTCATACGATGGGTGTTGTGGACAAATGACCACGATGCACTGACTTCAAAAGCCTCCTCGATAGCTCCGGAAAAGCTGGTTACGTAAATACCTTCATGGGAAAATGCCTCACGTTCTGGTCGGCTGAGTGGAAATCTGTTACGTCCATTAATCCGCCTTTTCCACGTTCGACATCGCGTTCTGTTGCTTTGTTACAAAGTTACAACTTCATAGAACCGGTGCGCATGGTTTACATGGTTTCGCTTTTGATGCCCGCTGCATCGAGAGTGAAAGTTCTCAAGACATTTTTCGACTTTTTTAGCTCAGAAGCATTAGAAGCGATGTGTAGTTCCTCTCAATCAGGGAATCCTGCAATGTTTTAAGATTTTCCACATGTTGAAGGATATTTATACTTCCTAACCACACTAATTTCTTCTCATTGCGGTTGCACTTCACATGTTAAACCCACTGTGAACAGCTCAAGACGTCGATCTTTTTTTTTATTGTAATGAAGTACATCATTTAAAAACTAAATACCAAAAAAAAATTCTAGGTTGACTGAATAAGCCTATTAATTAAGCCTTGCAGACAATTTTCAATATTTTTAATCACTTCTTTTAAATTTTTTTTTCGACGATTTTTTATAAACAATAATACACGAAATTTTTCATCTGGCTTTGGGATGTCGTAGGTCTTTAATTTTTTGGAAAAAGAATCTCTCTCGACAGATTATCACTACAACACCACTATACAAGATTAGTTTTGATTTTTGCAAATCCGATCATTTTTGCAGACAAGGAGGCACCAATCAATTAAGAATACCTAATCAACATTTTTGCATAGTTTTTACAAACCAACGTTCAAAATGACTTTTTTAATCCATCGGTGCGCGCACGGATATGTAACCCCTTAAAGCAAAACGATGAAAGCCAGAATGAATTTTAATTTACACATTTTACACCATATTATTGATTTTAAAATTAAGTTATTAAATTAGATACACTATGCAGGTAAAATTTTTTTTCTGGCACCTGAAATTACACAAAATATTGGTTTTACATTGCACTTTGGATTTTTCATAAGAGCATTTTTTAAGCCCCTGTCCTCCATAAAAATACCACGGCTACAATCTCGCGTAAAGTTATTTCAGCTTGTGGCTTAACTGTCATATCCCTGATCTCTCCTAGTTATTTGATCAGATCGTTAGATTTTTTAGTAAGATGTTATAATTGTAGACTATTTTAACATCTGGTGGAATTTGATCAAATAACTAGGAATGCGATCAAACGGATTTTGCCGTTTCCCTGCGATATATTTATTAATTATTCCTCAAAACAAGTACTTTAAGATAGAAAAGTGTCTTTTGTCTTTTCTATGATTCTGTTACTTCAAAATTTGACCATAAATCTAATATTAAACAATTTCATAAAAGCAAACTTTCAGGTTTGTAGACACATTTTTAATGTGTGTTCACTTATAGTTCTTTACGAAAGTTGGGAAAACATGTATTGCAAAAATGCTACTTTTAAACTTCTATGTATTTATTTTAATAGTATTATATTGCGTTGTATAATAGCATTGTAGATAATTTATTTTAAAACACTGAACCAGAAAACATTGACGAAGATATATTTGAATTTTCTCGATCGCGCTCTATCTTTCTATATGTCATGTATTTATTATTATTATTGTTTTTTGTTTTGTGTTTTGCTATAATTAAGGAGTGAGTAATTATTCTCAACCCTGCCACAGTGATAACGACCTATTTCCCCCAAAACTTACTCCAAATAGTGCAAAACGCTCTTAAAACAAAAATATTGTACAAAGACTGAGTATCTTCGACTTTTAGAGTACTTGAATTCTATAACCACCTACGAATTAGATTTCTAGATCCGAATCTTTTTCCAGATACATATCATGGGCGCGTACCTGTACATATCTTAAAACGTTTTTATATTGACTATTACAACAAAATATAACATAGTATAGAGTTAGATACCCGATTTAACGAAAATCTTAAAAGTTTCTTAAATACTTGTTATTTCAATTATTTTATGTTATTTGATTATTCCCGCTAACCCAAATAACCCAAATACGAAGCATTTTAAGCCAAACGCAAATTTATTTAATCTTATAATTTACTTCAATTCTGGGTAAGTTATAAACTCACTTAAAGGAAACAACACAATTTCTTTCAAGGTCTTTCTAAGATTAAAACTATGATTGGTTTTAACTTAAATTCAAATTTTTTTCGTAAACTTTTTAAAATATCGCTTGTCCATCTGCTGCCTTTAGAATTAACAAAATTAGCATCATTCTGCGTTATCTGTTCTAAACTGTCCTCAATAACTGCAATTAAATTATGCTCTCTACTTGCATTACTTAAAATTTGATATCAATGCAATTTAAAATCAAGGAGGTCATTCCTAACAGTTTATAAGTTTGATACCATGAGTAAAGCAAATGTTGAAACCACTTTAATGAGATTGAAAGGTGAGTTTGATGCATCGGGAATGTTTGGTTGATTTTCAAGAAGTAGCTAAAGTTAAATTTCGTCAATATGAGTAATAACGCAGGTAGCTCAGATGAATGGCATCCACATTCTGAAGATACTTCTTCTGTTAGTAATGACAATGATATAGGGTCAGGGGTTTACAGAATGGGCCTCGAATATGGGGAAAACATGATATTTATAGATGAGTGCCGATTCAATTTACATCTCAGAAGGTCTCAGGCGCGCTCAAGACGGGGCATCCGGACTCGAGTTATTGTTCCATCTGGGCACGATAGGAATGTTACCTTAATTGCAGCCATGAACAACCAGGGGATAGTTCATTAAAAATCTTAACAAACTCGACATTCAACGAGGTTTGCTTTGGTTATAGGAAAGCTTCAGAAGAGCTCCACTCTTAGGGATTTAATACTTTTTATGAATAATGCAAGAATTCACCAGACACAAGTTCGGGACACTGTCTCCAACCAATTTAAGTCTAAAATTCTTACCTCCTTTTACTCTCCTATGTTTAATTCCATGAAGACATCGCTTCCAAAATAAAAACTCATACACGTCAAATTAGGCGAAATAATGATCTGGTTCAAATTAAAAGGGCCACATTGCAGTGAATATTTATGTATTTTATTAAGAGTAACCTACCGATGGGAATAAATACTAGAGACCTGCCTATTAATCATTCTTGAACGCCGCGTTACAGTTTTGACGCGAATCAAGCGAAACTTTCATTTAAATAAATTCAAAGCCAAATTATTCAGTTTTTCAAGCTGGTGTTAGTCAAATTGTGACAAATAAGTATTGTGCGTAATAAATTCCCCGTGAAAACTTAGAAGCGGAACTTGCGCGACGTGGACAATTTTATTCTTTAGATATGAAAGCTAATAAAAATCTTGTTGGCGATTCAAATTATAAAATACTAAACAATATAGCTGACCTTTGGTGAAATTCCCTCCATGACTTGTAACTTGGGTTTCTGAGATTGCATCGTAATATACCTCCACGAACAAACTTATAATATAACAACTTATTTTCTTAAAAAAGGAAATTATAATATAAAGGAGATGCAATGAAGGACTGAACAGCTTAAAATTTTCCTTTTTAGATTGATTATTTCTAATTCCGTTTTTTTTTCTGAATTTTCATTTTTATGTCGTATAATTATTCTGAGTGTTTTTTTCTTAACTTAAATACTTTGGTTATTTAACAAGCTCTCTGAAGTATTAGCAAGGTATCATAGCTCACTTTTGTCAGGTCTCCAGCTGTTAAAAACGACGGGTTGAATAACCTTGGAATTATATTTCTTTCATAATAAAACATTATAAAAAATTTCTCTAAATTGTTACCATTATTGATCCTCGAATAGTTTCGCAGAAATCGAACGAGACATCGGACTTTCATTGATTGGCCTGAAAATTCGTGTTATGCATTAAAAGCAAAATAACAATTATGTTATATAGATTTACCTCAATTGCTCCTATAAGACATTGAGTCTGTTAAAATCGTGTCTTCAACAAGGCTATTTGGAACTTTTGGTGGAGTATTCCGCTCTCCTTTCCATTTTCTTATAATTGTTCTGTTTAGTATTATATTTGTTTTTATAATTAACTTCAAACGTGTCCGTTGAATCTTGATTTATCTTTAACTTCTATCGAACCCAAAGCACTTCACTTATTTCCCCTATTGTTCTTATACTTTATTTCTTAATTGAATCATCTTCGCTTAATTCCTCTTATCCGCTATTATTTTCAAAAATGTTTTTCAATTTATTTACTAAGCTAAATCTAAGTGCAATCTACTCACCTTAATTGAACTGTCTTTTCTCCAGGTAAATTACTAACGCAATGTACTGTAGAATTAGGTGTGATTGTAAAAATGTAGCAGACGAAGACCCCTTTTATTTGGGGTCAAAATTTCTATGATCAAATATTCTTATTTTCCAAAAACTTCGAAATCCATCCCGAATGCCAAAGCCAATGGATTTTATTCTTATAAACATTTACAGGTTACGTTTTAAAAATCCTTGGATTTATTTTAGTCAAAACTATGCCGTAATTACTGCTTATCAAAAAAATCTAGACAAAGTTTGATACGAACGTGAAGGAATAAAATTGTAATCTTTCTAAACATTTTTTCCTCCTCCTTTTATAATTAATGACGTTAATTTAATATCAATATTATCACTTAATATATCTTTAATATCTTTTGATTAATATATCAAAATCAAGGGCACTTATTTTGAGTAAATAAAGACACACTTAGTAACAAGTGTCCGTGTAATTAGTTTATTCTTGGTTGAGTTTTTTATTACTGTAGATTTCAATTACAAAACAATAAATTCCAAACTAAACTGTGAGACTCTATTTTATGCAGAAACTTCTCTGTTCCCAGCCGTCAGTTAAATGTTAGAACGTTGTAGTTTTCTAGTAATTTACGACTGTTTTCTAGTTATTTATGAGCGTGACACATTTGGGGAGTGAAGTCAAACTGAAGTGATTTTGATTAGTATTCCGCAATTATGCTCATCACATCATTGACGGTTATGCTCATTGTTGTTGCAGCGAACATGTCACGATTTTCTTGTTGCAGTCAATCGACACCTAAAGACATCGATTAGAAGTAGCTAAGACATTGAGTAGCTGAACGAGACCGGAGCCGGTCGATCAAGGGCGACTCAGGCACACATTTCGTGAGTGTTGCGGTAATTGACATAATTAGGATTTCTGTGACTCTTTTGTGGCATCCACCGTGCCCCTGACCACCGCGGACCACTAAATGTCAACTGCATGCTAGACCAGCAATTGTTCACTTGTTGTCGAATAATTGTAGTCCTCGGCTGGTCACTTGAAATCCCGACATGCATCACATGTGTAACTGAGTTACGTGAGGGTTCGAAGGTTCGACAGGTCCCTCGCAGGGGTGCGGCCCGTTTTCTTCGCTTTTCTTCGCGTTTTTGTTTCGGTGACATGGGCGAGTGACGTGCAGACACTTGAGAGCATCAGCATGAGTGAATAAACCTGAAAAAAAGTGATTCATGATGTCAACACTTGGGTTGGCAACAGTGAACAGGCACAGGGAGGCCATGCTCGAGGGTGTGAAGGAGCAACGATCTGCTTTTCACTTCCACCGACCACTCATGCCCCGACGCAATTGTTTCTGTTTTCATATGCTAATTTGGGACTTGAAGCAAACACTCGACAGACAGACGCATACACGAATCGGAAGGTGGACTTGATGCCTTGATTCCATCGAAAGGGTGTTCCATCACAGGGCTTAAAAGAGGCAGCAGCCGGGCGACTCTGGGATTGTTCTGGTCTGCTGTTGTCACCCGGCTGTTCCCTACTTCAGAATCTCCAGGCTTGACTCATCGCTATCAGCGTAACCCCCGTTCCAGGTCTACCTCACCACCCTGCCATTTGTGGGTCCTCGGAAGCACTTTCGAAGCTATAAAGCTACGAAGGTACAAAGGGCTCCCGATCTATGTGGCTGCGCTTTGTAGAGAAGCGAGAAGGCTGAAAATGACATCTGTTATTCGATTACACTTCAATTTTATCATTTTGGAACATTTGTTTCAAAAGTAAACAATTACTTTCAAATTACACACTGAATAGCTGTTTACGCAGCCAATTGATGGCAGATATTTACATAAGTTAATTATAGCGTCCAAAAAAGGGGTTCTATTCCGTCTCGGCCAGAAATTCTCTGACGCCAAACGGAGGCAACCGACTTTCTAGGGTATCACCCCGAGCTGGTCCTGTTTACTCTTTCAATTTTGTTAAATTGAAAACACAATTCAAGCAGTAGACACAGTTTTTGATACATTGGATTTTACTCAAACAAAAAGATTTTTCCTGGTCTTAGTTTTTAACTAAAGGTTTATATTTGTTCTTAAAAATCTTCCAAGTGTATTACTAAATAAGAGTTTTACAAAAAAATGGTGACTTTGTACGCTCAAACTCAACACGAACATCAAACAACAGCAGTGAAAATATAATTTTTTTCGCGAAACAGTGAAATATTCGCTTTATTTACTTCACTTTCCTACATAGTTTTATTTTTTATGCAATGTCTGATTTTGATTCTTATGTATAAAAAGAAATAATAATTTAAGTTATCAGAAAGATTTCTGCAACCGAATTTGAAAAAAATTTTATCTATTCCAACCAAAAACGGACGCACTATCTTTACAAAGTGCATAAATATCGATTTGCTGAAAATGTACGACGATATGTTCCGAAAATTTTAAGTACAATTAACAAAGTAAATGAATTATCATCGATGACTTTACTAAAACAATAATCCAAACTTTGTCTATAGCCGCTACATAGACTCAAGTGGGTAAAGAAGTTTCATTTAAAAAAGTGTTTTTATTTTTTTTATACTACACTTTCTCCATAGACTTAGTTAAAAATTCATAATACTGAAGAAGCTACGGTCGTCGATGGGCATTTCATTCAAAGAAAAATACACTGCATTAAAATTTTTAAATCTTTAAATCACATCAGAAATTCAGAAATTAAGGAGCTTTTAAGAATTAAATTTAACTCAAATTCTAATTTAACTCACATTTCTAATTTCCGGGCGGGCCGTTGGATTTGAATATGATGTCAAAGGCACGTATGTTAAAACGATGGCCCCTTAAAAATAAAATTGGAGATTTGTTCTTTGTGGTTTTCAGATCTCCTCATTTCGAAAAAATTTCAGATTTAAAAGCGTTGAATTGTTAAAAATTATGTTGATTTTGTGGATAAGTAAAATTTGTGGACTGGAATTTTTTTATTTTAATTAAATTCGATTGTTTAAACAGAACTTCACCTTTAATATTGACACCAGATTATTTTTAAATAATATTTATTTAAATATCATCCAAACTTGCTTATTTTCGTTTCCGAAGGCTTTGATTCCAAAGGTATTTTTAGAATTTTGGACAAGATAGGAATCGTCTAAAAGTGGTGTTGGCGAATTTCAAAATTGCGAATATACTTTTTGTGAATCATTGAACAGTCAGCCCAATTAGTTTAGTTGAATTTTAACCATTACTTAATTTTTAATTCCATGACTAATAAAAATAATGCTATTAGAAATTTCTGTGAGAAAGATGGGCAATATATCATGTTCTTTACGTCCGCAATGTTTCCAGTACCTCTCCCAACGTAATTCCAATTTAATTCGCAAATTAATTTTCCATGGCCATAAACGCAACTTCATCCGCACGCACCCAGCTTAGAATTGCGCCAGTAAAATTTAATTCAACCATTTTGAAGAGGAAAACGCAAAACGGACTACAGGCGCAGGGTGAGTCACTCTTTCCAATTTGAAATCAATTTTTGAAATTACTATACAAAGCTAATAAAGGCACAATAAAGAAAATAGAAACCCTCAAGGAGACGATTGGGTTTCGTTTGCATAGCGTCCACGACGTGGGTTTATGCACCTCCTCAAACTCGGGATTCGAAATCTTCGGAACTGGGTAGCTCAGCCGGCTGCGGGGAGCAGGGACTTCTCTATTTCTCGGCTAAATGAAACGCATCGACTCGAGTCCCGGGTTCACGAGGTAAACTATACACTACAGTCTACACTACAAAGTGACGTCTTCGGTCTGTTTGCTTTTTTTGTGCCTCTCCACTTTACGATATTCCTTTGCTCCCTTTACTTAAATCTCGGATCGTGCAGGTGTCCAATTTTGAAAACTAGTTTCTGTTGTTTAGTTTGTTTTTGCACGTCCAGTTCTCGTATATACATGACATTAAGGTCCGGTCTGTATCCCTCAATGTTACAGAAGTTACGGGCGTCTCGAGGTGTTTTTTTCTTATCGTTTTCTTTTTACCTTTTGTTTCCTTTGCGTCTGTTTTTATGCTCTTCCCTATACTTACATCTTAGATTTTGATTTGATTAGAAGAATCAGATGACTCATAATATTCTGGGATCAGACTGCGACATCACGTAATTATCCAAAATCGCCTAGTTCGCGGACACCTCTTCGTCCTGCACGCTGGGATAAAAGGACGTGATAATTAATAAACTCTTCTTCTGGGAAGAGGTTAAGATGCCTATTGTCTTTCAGGAAACATAAATTATGCAATTCTTGCTCTTGTCACAATTTTCCGAGAAGTTTTTTCAATATAAATAGACCCGGTTAGATTTAATTCTCACATGCAGAAATATAATTTAATACTAAGAATGGAGCTTGATTGAATGGCGGTTTCACGTCGAAAGGTGTAAAAAGTTAAATTAAGGATTTCGTTATTAAACTTTTAGTTCTTTGCTTTTTATTAGTTTTTCTGTCAACGACAAATTTGATTGCGTCTGCTTTAGATGTGGTCGATCCTTCCAAAGCAATTCTAGTATGCAGTTGATGATTATTTTATGGTTGGAAAAAGCGAATAACATCAGAAAGCATTTAAAAAATAAATTTATAAAACTCTAATTGTTGTTTTTGGATAAAATTGAGGTTGTTTTGTGTGCTCAAATGAACGCATTCCGGTTAAAACGTGTATTTCAAAGGTTTTATTATAAAAAAAGGGCCGATGGTAGAAGCCAGCTCATCAGGTCAAAGCTGTAAATTAGCCCTGTCCAACAGCATATCACACTGGACCTCATTGAAGAAAACCCCTTCTCAAGGATAGGGTTCTGTGACAAGAAAGGTTTCTCCTTGAATGTTCAACATGGAACAAAAAACATATTTGCTTCAAGTCTACGTAAAAATACTTGAGAAGTACGTAGCGATATTGAAAAATATTGATCTTTAAAAATGACATGCTAAAATAAAACTAAATTTTTCACCAAAATAAAAAAAACCTCAAAAATTATTTATAAAAAAGTTTATAAATTGTCATATTTCTGTAGGCAATGTAATTTTAAAGCTACAGTAAAAATTTCAAGGAAATCGGTTAAGGTCTCTTCAAATTATGTTTCCAGACAGTTTGAAAAAAAAAGTTTCGTTTGATAAGCTGGAACGCCGCCGTTTTGATAAACAAAGGTAAAAATAAAAATTGTATACACTCTTAACATCATGTAGAATAATCTCCTGTAAACAGATTTTATATTATATTTTTGATTTTCTTATAAAGCATTGACAAAAGTGCCTTTTTTGACCGGTAGAGTGGCATTACCCCCTAAGCCATTTACGAACTCGATCGAGATATCACGTATGCCAAATTTCGCGTCGATATGTTCAGAAATATGACCTCTAGTTTGTCCACAAATTCCGTTATATCATCCCATCAATGAACTATACATGCAAAGGATGGTATTTTTGACGTGTACGGGAGTTTCGGAGAAAGTATAGGGAAATTTTCTCGAAGTTGCGTCTTGTGAACGCAATGTATAGATTTTCGTACGTCGTCGTAGTAAGATTCTTCTAGATCCAGGTCAGATAAGAATCTTACTATCGGCTCACCAAAATAGCTACTACTAATTTGAATCTCATGTGAAAGGATAAAGTGGGTTTCCATGCCTTTCTTAATTGAAATTCGTTGTCTCAAAAACGCATAACACTGCTTTGTATTTTGAAGTATGGAAAATTGTACAATTCATTTTAATATTTTTTTTACAAATTCCATTTACATGGCGTAGAAACTGAAAATTTCTTTCAATATCGTGGAATTAAATGTGTCATTTATACAAAAGCTTAGAATCGATGAAATAATTAATTGTCTACACAAATTTTTATTTGCGTAAATAACCAAATTCATGACGTTTCGAAATCCCATCTTCAGTAGCAAACATTGGAAATTTCATCACATTAGAAGGGTTACAGTTCTCGGGCAAATTTAAGTCGAAGAATTAAGGGAATGTGAATTAAAAAGCTTCCTTAGTTCACTAGCATTTTATAGAAATAACTTGCTTAATTTGTTTGCCCGATTTTCAAAGTAAACGTTAATTGAACCGTTTAAGTAAGTCGAGTAATTTCTTAGAAATTCATAGCCGAACTGGCAAAAAAAGTGAAATAAACCTTATTAGAAAGAGTGTCGTTCTAAATCATTTGTCCGCTATCTAAATTTCTGTAAAGTTGGACATTGTAAACCTCTCTTTATTTTAAAATTGCACAGAAACCAAAATGTTTGCTTAAAATGGAACTGGATGCCCTTCGTACATGAAAAGAGAATCTACAAATGAAAACTTTAATTGCCTATAAGTTGCAAATAAACGAACTATTTAGATTCTACTTATAGAGTTAGTTGCAGCAAAGCAAATATCCACAGTCTTAAAATTATGAACGTAGCATCTCTAAAGATTGCATTGTTGCGAATGTGGTTATATAATAGTAGATATACGAATAGAATGTCATGGTCTATAATCCCCTTGAACAGGGTTATAAGGGATCTTTATAGCATACTTTTCCGTAGGGCAAAGACCTTCTTGAAGGATAGAAGTCAGTGAGTACTTAAAAAAATTAAAAATAGGTAAATAATGTCGAAAAATAGAAGAAGGCAAGCCTTTTCCTTCATGCACAGATTAGCTTTATTTAAAGCTCTTACTAAATCCATGCAAATGTCTCTGCTCTGCAAAAGTTTCGACCATTAATTCGTTCTTTTTTTACAAAATAGAAAATTCTTAATCAACAATTTTTATTAAAAAATATGTTCATCTACTTCGCATTTCGAACCAAAAAGTAATAACCTAAACAACAGTTAAATATTCAAAAATTTATTGAGGAAAAGGAGGTTTAATCTAAAACCGTGATCAATTCGAAGAAAATAAATTTCTAAAATTCGGACATAAGAACCATTCAGCGAATTAATCAAAATAATTGCCAATAAAATCAATGTATCACTTTCTCAATTTCTATTTTTTAATCCCCACATACACAAATTCATTTGGAAGCGCTTATACTGGAAAAAAAACCAATTAGCAATTTTAAATTTGCCCTGTAAATTAGGATTTGAAAATTACGAGATATATAAAAATTATTACCTATTTTACGTTATCTTTTACATTATATTTTACTGTTAGCTATTTAATGCAAGTGTACGTTGAATGAAAATTAATGAATGAAATTAAATCTACCTTTCGTGAGAAATATCTTCGAAAAGCACTCCGATGGGCTGCGTTACACACCTATAAAATGCTACCTTTCTTCACCAACCTACCTACATTATGTTTAATTAAACGAAAAGTAATAAATCGGATGAAATCAACCGAATCGAAATCGGTTTCTCACATAAATAGCAATTATTACCGCCGTTAAAATTACCCCGAAATTTAGAAGAGCGCCTTGCGACTCCCACGTTCTTCCCATTAGTGGACACTGCCCAATTATGTAAATGCTTACAAAATTTTATGCAAAATGCCAGAAACCAGCGGAGCATAAAACGCAGAACTGCGTAAACCAGGCTAGAAATTAACAGGCCAAGTGGACAGCTTAAGTGTGCCATTGTGGTCACTTCCGAAGTGATCACAGCGGCTAATTACCAAATTGACCAAACTGACCAAGAATAAATGTCCGGCTGAGTTTCCCCTTCGACGGATCGGATCAGATAGGCAAAAAGAGCGCACGCCAGGCCGGAGCTCGCATTTAACAGGGTGTTTAGCAAGGTATTCGCTGTGCCGTGTAGTCTTAACCTTAAGCAGCCTTTATTTGTCTTTCCGCCAATTTGGTCAGGGGCGAGTGTGAGAAAACGACATACTTTCACGGAATGCTAAGTTCTTGATATTTGTCGTTGCTTTTGTTCCGCTCTTTTATACCGCCGAGCCGCCGACTCGCGGTGCCTTTGTAAAATATCCGAGATGCGTGATTCACCTGGCACAGGTACGTTGTCGATCTTTAGGGCGCAGCACGAAAAAGATTTAATTTTAATAACAAGAGATTACAAATCATTCGACATCTTTGAATTAAATTACACCGTCGGCTTTGAGTAACTTGATGAAGTCTTGAAGATACACCCCAACTAATCCATGATGACGCTTGAGCCCGCCAGGCATGATAAGGAATCGTCGTTGCTCACTTACTCCCTTTATATGGAAATCACTGGCGCTGCACACACTTCCTTCAATCATAAATTTCAATAAAAGGGTTATGAATATTTTCGAGCAGAGGAAATCTGCTCGGTTACTTGGTCCGTCACTTACCCCCGTGCTTCATATGCAAATTCGCCTAAAATGGATGATCTACGGGAACTTTTATGGTGAGCACCGCTCTCCACGGCTCATAGGTTTGCGGAAGGGCTCATATGTGAAGTCATGTACACCCAACTCCAAGTCAAGTGCTAAATTATAATTTATTGATTTACATGCACTGTACACATCTCGTCGGGTCATTAACGAATTTTACAGAATTTATGGTGTCTTCGCTTTAATTGTTTTTTGATGTTCGAGTGATTTTAAGGGCGCTAAAAATACGCTTGTAAGTGCTACGTGTTTGTTTACTGATGAATTAAAGCGACACAATTAAAATACCCATTTTATGGAGTATATCAAGCAAAGTCGATGGACTTTATGCAGCTCAGCTTTTTAATGCATCTAGGCCCTCGCCTGTATTTACATCTTTTAAGCTAATAGTCGATTAAATCATTGTATTCAATTTTTAATATAAAAACATATATTTTAACAATAATCGACTATTGAGAGCTGTTTTGTGCATTATGAGAATGTTATAGAAGCAATATAAACTTAAAAAATATTGATTTTCAGAAGTAAAAAAGAAGGCAACTTTTGAAATCAAGACATTTATAAAAAATATTTCGAATGCTATATTTCATTACAGTCATATTTCACCTCGATAGGAATCAATAACTATAGTTAGAAAGTAATAGAGTTCACTCCTTACGCTTAAAAAGTATTGCCAGATTTTGAAAATAGCTAGGCTGGTTAAAAGTTAATAATATTAACCTTTTTTTAGAACATAAATACAGTCATGATATCAAGTTTGAAATAAAATCCTACCCTAATCCTAGTCAAACTTAATTCAACTATGGGATAGGTTTGCTGAAGTTGTAATTCTTGGAAAGCTCTTGAGAGATGACTTCATATAAAAATTTACTTCTGCCATTATTAAAATCAATAGCCGCGTTCGATGCAAAAATAAATATTATGATTTATTGCTTTCATTAAAGACACTCAAAAACTTTTTTACTGCATCCAAAATATCATTCAGACAAAATTAGAAGCCAAGAATATGATGTTTCCACTTTTTATTTCGTATACACTTTATTTGCTATTTCTAAAGAAGCACGGGCAATCCAATTGTTTTAATTAACTTAATTTACATATGTGTAGTTGAAGTCAATGAAAATCAAATTCATAAATTTTATGATTTCTTGAATTCGCTTCTTTTTGATGCTTTATAATAACGTTGTCGCAGACGAACTTCCAATTTTAATAGAAGAATGGAAATTCATATTTTTTCAAATATATCTACAGTAACTAAAGGAAACAACACAATAAAGCTGACAAGACATTATACAATTTGAGACAATAATCGAAAAAATACGGTGCACATTTATTTACACAGTAGTTTTTAGTCTTATCGAGGTTCAATCTTTGTTTTCTAATTAGGAACATTAATAATTATAGTCTTGACCTTTGTATTAAATTTGTTAATAAAAGATGTTCATAAAACTTAAGGCAAACATCCACATTTATGGACAAGGATGTGAAGATATAAACAAAGTCTCTTTGAAAATTACTTCATGGTTTACACCAAGTTTCCTAATAAATTTCCGAAAACAAATACATTTTCCTCGTTAGTGAATTTAAAATGAACTTTATTCAAGTATGTTTCTATAATTGCACCATTGAAATATAAAATTAATAAAACATTTGAATAACTTTGGGGAAATTTTATTGCTGTTTTCAACCATAAGAAGGATCATAAGAATAGACATAAGAAATTAAAAACCAGTCAAACAATTTTTTGTATTTCCAAATTGTTTGGATACACTTCATTTACGCAAAATGCGAGTATAGCAGCCCTTTTATGGATTCTAACCAACAAGGCAAGATTTGCGAATCTACTTAAACTGATCCCTCAATATCAATCCATTTTTTGAACCCTCACAAATTTTGATATTCATATAATGACTTAAAAAAAATAAAAGACTAGTTTCTTAATACATCTGAAATTACTATAAATTGGAAAAATTCATAAAGGGGCAGCTTATAACTTATTTATTTTTATTTTGTTGAAATTGCTTGAACGTGTTTTTCCGTAAATATTTATTAACTAAATAAAAATTGGTAAAATTTATTTAACAAGCTCCAGAAAGCGTAAAGAGTAAATTTAAAAAGGAATGACTTCTTTGCATTATGTAAGGAAACTATAATCAATTTGATGATTTGATTTGATTTGATTTGATGATCTTTTTGGTCCGAATTTAAACAAGATTTCGTTGGACAATTCCTTTCATGAGCGTCGTGTATTCTAAACACTAACTATTATGTTTGAATCTGATTAATAGCATTGCGCATTTAATGAATAGTTTTACGCAGCTAATTAAATCTCTGTGAGTAATCCTCATACTTGAATTAAGCGGGCGGTTCATTTGGAGAAAAATCTCGTGCAGCAATTAATTCGTATTTCTAAAGAAATTTGATGCTACATGGAGGGGCTCTATGGAATTCCGGACTACGAGATAACGACGTAGTGGTTGACTGAAAAATCGAAAAGCCATACATCATCTCGTTTTCCCACTGGGGCCTCCTTTCAGACGACATCTCATCGCAGGATGATACCAAGAAGACAAGAAGGTGCAAAGTACCCGAGCGGCCAGATTCCAGATTCCATTGATGCATAGAACTGCGTCGACGTTATCGCTGTCACCGACGACATCTGATCCGCGCGGAGATGATTGCGCAATGATTAATTGCGAAATTATACGAAGCAATTTCGGAGCCATAAGCAACAGCCATTCATCCGCGGGCTCGCAACGAAGATGATATGCAAATTCGCCTTTTTGTTGCTCCTCCCCACTGCCACTTTTCTCGGCTTCCATCCAACGCTCAAAAAGATTCATTTATGCCTGGATCCGAGACCCGGGAGCGGCTTCATCCATATGGACATGAAGGGTTATTCTGGATTCATCCCATAAATCTTCTCCGCTGAAAACAGCTCAACTATGGAAATTTATGATTTTGCAGAAATAGACAAGAAGGGCGATGGCTAAAAAACAAAAAAGCAAAATTTCAAAAAGGACGCGAGTGACTTTGGCAGGAGGACGGCTCTTTACTTTCGCTCTGATGATAATTACTTCATTAAGTGGTCGGAAAACTGGAGGATTTTTGCTTTTCGAGCGTAACTTGAAGAGCGACCGGCCATCTGGGGTCTAGCCCCTTAATAAATAACACGCGAAACCATTGCTCTGTAACTGAAGCGTTAATTGCACGTAATAATCGGGCTTACAAGCAATATACGAAATTTTCCACGATTTTTCCCTTCCAATTTTAAGTTTATGATATCTTTTTGATTTTGAACCAGTATCGTGTTTGAGATTTAATTTTCGAACTTTTATATTCTTATATAACCACAACTTGTACATCCCCATATATTTCCAATGAAAAGTGGTATATAAAAGTTTAATATTAAGTAATACTTATATCAAATTAAAGGGTGTACATTATAAAGACGTAAACCCCACAAATATAGAAGAACAAATAATTTTCCATAACATTAGTACATCTCGGCAACAGTAATGATGATGACAATTTCAAATAAAAGAACCTCCTGTGTGTAGTAAAAGTTATTATCAGTACAAAGAAAAATGATAGCAATTAAAAAATAAGTTCTACTATCACTAAAGACTTTCTCTCAAATATTCAATGCGATTTCCTGATTTTTAAATACATACATACAAAAAATAATTGAACATACCTTCTGGAAAGGACTTAGTATCAAGAATAACCCAAAAAAGAGCAAATTAAAAGGAGTTTTTGAAATAATTGGATCTAATACGTATGCAAAACTGTAATCGCTAAATAGTGCGTATTAACTAACTAAATTCACCAAGCAAAATTGTACTTAAGTAAACCGAAGACAATCACAAGATTAGAAATAATAAAAACTAACATATGCTAACACTTGTTATCAATGGTATAAACTTGTTTTAATTAAAGCTATACTAATTGTAATAACATGAAATTTTTAATTCTAAGAATAAGCATAATTTCGACATCTGGAAAAATGGTTAAGTTATTAAGTGGGTCTGGTTTGTTTTTCAAAAACCATGTTCGAGTTTCGATTAAAACTGGTTTCGGATCGATACTATAAGGGAAAATTTTTATTTATATTACAAATCACTTGTCCAGGCTAAAATTTTTCACATGTTTAGCTTCTGGATATAAAAAAGGGCCCAAATAATGTGAAATGCTTCTTTTCATGAATGGACTTAGGCCATTCTCAAAGTAAACGGCTTAAATGTCCAACATCGAGTTTTGACAATAGAAGTAATTATAACTCGGGCAATTTTACAAGTAATCAACTTTTAACAAAGTTTTCTGGAAAGAGGAGGTCTTCCTCTAAAAATGATACCATGAATTTAATTTTTGAAAATATTTATTATGATCTAAATTTGCCTTTGAAAACAACATGCGTCTCCTTCCGTCTGTACGTATGAGGACACGCTCGCAATTCTTGACCGATTTTGGTGATTCTTCTTTCTATCGAATGGTACTACTAGAATAGAGGCCTATTCACTTCCATAATGATTTGTGAGATAATTTAACTTTTACAAACAATTTTCGCAGTCGGCAAAGACTCCAACTTTCACACTGCTGACTCGGGCTCGCGTCGAAGTCCCTGAACTTTTTTATACTTCTATATTTTTTTTTTTAAATGAAAGAAGAATATACGCTTCTATGCTTGTTGTTTTTTTTCCTGGGATCATGCTAGGGAAAAGAAAAGTATTAAGATGTATACACTCTGAAGCATTTAATATTAAAATCACGAAAAATTTCGTTATTATATCTTACGGAAAGTTTAGCTATTTGTTCACTTGTTGAGCAGAAAATGAATCCACAATTGATTTAACGACTCAAAAGTCACTAGACCATTTAAAGTTCGAGTAATTTCTTTAGACCCTTTACTTCAGATTACTAAACCTGAATTTTCGATTTTTTTCATTGATTATGGGGAAGTTTACAACAATGCAGCGAGTTAGAATAAGTGAATCTTATCTGCAAAGTGAGAACTTTTAAAAGAACAAAAAGGTGATTCCGCTTTAAAAGACCATTATAATTGTAAAGCAGTCTAGTCTTACAAATGAGCTGATCTCCACAAAGGCTAATGCTATTGATTTAAAAATTCTATATCATTGTTTCTTCTTATATTTCATTCACAGATGACTTGAAACTCTATTTGATTTATTTTCTTTTTCTGTTTAATTTTATTATTTCTGGTTAAGTTTTATCAAACCCTAATTTGAACAAGGCACTGTTGTTTTTGTTGTTCTGATCATTTATGAAATTATTAGTTACTAGAGTTTTGGAATTTATTTAAACATTAAAGATTCTCTTTTGTTTGTGTTAGATATTTTTCACACAAAAGTTGCAGCTTTGTTATACTCACGTTGTTATGAAAGAGTTATAAACACTTCTTTTAAGAAAAATGAATAATGGTTAAAGTCTGTATAAAAATGTTTTGATGGGTCTATTTCTTTCTTTAAGAACTGTATGATCTTCACTTATAAATTAATTAAATTGGCTGGTAACAGTTAGAGCTTCTTGGCTAATAGTCTGAAACAATGTCGACCAGATTTTAAATCTGTAGCAAGATTTGCTTAAAATAATCTAGAGCAACCGAAAAATTGTTACTTTTTGCATGAATGGCGTAGAATTAAAATAAATTTGTAATTTTTTCACAATTCTTCTCTTAGTTTTTTATTGTGAAAATTGTAACGTTTTAGCGTAGTTTAGAAAAAATGTTATTTCTAAGTATTTCTAGCTTTGATAAGTTTGCCTGTTTGTCTCATTTTGTTAATTTTATAAATTTTATCTTGAAATTTGAACTAGGTTTTTTAAAATAAAAATATAATTTTCTTTTCTTCATCCTAAAATTATAAAATCTTAGCTTTTATAAATGCTTCTTAAGCATCGAACTGTGTGTCACTTTCATAAATTAATCTTAATTATAGATCTATCGAGTTTTTTTAAATGTATTCAATAACGATTGCAAGTTGTATTCATACCGCTAATTGTTACAGATACCAGTAATCACTGGATGCTCCAGTTCAGGCCACAGGGACCACTGCGTCCACTTGGTCCAGTTGCAGAAACAATAACCCAAGGGAGTCATTACAATTGAGGGACTTTCAATACGGCGAAATTAACTCATTGAAGTTACTTAATTGACTCAATTCGTCGTCAGCGGGCGGGGAAGACGCAATTGCTAGGAGATTTGTCCGGGACGCGCTCAGCACTCGCTACACGATAATTGGCTTCCCTAATTGAGGTAGATACACTCGCTGAAATTCGCCAGGGCCGTTGCCAGGGAGTGGATCGCAGAAGTAGGCCCGGCGTGGGAGGTGAGCTCTATTGAATTATATCGCACAGTTCTACAGGAATATGGGAATATTCCCGCGGGGAGGGGTGGATTAGGATTTGTTTGTGCGTTAATTGAACGTACTTTCAAGATGTAGTCTTACTTTTGTCTTCGTCAGATAGACTAATATAAGCGAGCTAATGGAAAGTGACACAAGTGGAATATGGTTCTATCGTCTGGGGCCTTTTATAGAATTCCATAGAGATAGGTTTTGATGCTAGCTTCAATTTACACTGAATTGGTAAATTGCACTAATAATGAATTAATTCAGTGCGAGTTATACGTATTCCAACCAAAAGTTTAGATTTCATGATTGTAATTGATATGCTATTTATTGTAGCGTTACGTTGCAACTTTCAACTCTTTCATTTAACTCCATTTAAAATGGTACTTTTAAGTCATTTCTCGAATGCATAAATGCGGAATTTTATCCATTGGTGAAACTACATTTTAGTTTTTCGAATAAATAAAACTCTGCTAGTCTTTTCCATTTTCATTCCATAGGCCTTCAAAATCAGAGATTACAATTACCCTTACTTAAATTTCGTAATTTTGAGTAAAACTCCTAGATTAGAAATAATGAAAGTGATCAATATAAATGTTTCTTTTTTGTCAGCAGTATTCTTAATAAATTTCAATAGCATTACAAGAAAATATAAAAGTTCAAAATCGCCTATGTCTCTTTGCATTTTATTGTTAAATAACTTGCCTGTTAGTCTGTCTAGGAAGACAGAAGATTGTAATTCTTGGGATTTTATGTAGATATGTAACTCTAAAAATTCAAAACAGATTTCTGTTCTAGCTTGCCAAGCAAATGATGGTGTGTTTCAGCAAGTAGATTTGTGCCAAGTCAACTGATCGTGTTAAGCTAATTTTTTAGCAGTAATGGAAATTAACCAGTAAACACATGCTAAAATTAAAATTTGCTTAACATTACAAAAATGAAAAACATAGCAATTTGAATAAGGGATTTCTTCTCGAAACGAGTTCTAAATGAATTTCAGGGGCATTTTATTAACGTTTAGAATACAAGCGTTTTTTTGATTTTTATCGCTATTTTTCTATCGCTATTTTTTTTTATGTAGTACACGATTCTTAAAGTGATCGAATGAATACTGGTAATAACGCTATTATCAAAATCCGTGTCTGCCTCTACAACAGTCAGACAACAAAACTGTCAGAAGTCAGACACGGTAGTTTTACGTAGTGGTAAAAATAAAACATTATAATACAAGAAAATCCCCACTACCTACAGGTGATTTTCACCATTGTTTTGCAAAATATCATATTCTCAAAATATTTCAAAATTTGGGAACCACATCGAATAGTTATAAAGTCCCCAGGTGTTCAAACAGATAAGGTAATACCTACCTTAGAGCATGCATCGATACCTAAAACACTTCGATCGTATTTTTTACGACTCAACACTTCGGGCACGTTATCAAGCGACAAATCTCTAGGGGTAAGACAACGGCAGCGAGACAGAAAGAAATTAATGACATAAACTTGTTAGTGATCTCTAAATGTAAAAAATGCCAAAAACCAACAAAAAACTCACTTAACCGGAAACGGCCCATCAATTAATCTTCCTCGTTCTTCAAAAATTTTGCACGGCTGAACGAGGTACACTGGAACCTTTGTGTACCCGGCAGACCCTCCATAAGAACTTTTTGCGGTTCGCCTGGTCCCTGTGGTGCAACTCATTTGACATTTGAAAAATGATCAAGTGACACGTCATCTGTTGATCGAGTGACTGCGACTGCATCTTCCCTTTTGTGCCCAGAAGTTTGCCTGATTGGGAACGCAGATTCAATGGTGGTTTCTTTCTAGCTCATACGAAAATCAGAGGAAACCGTTAATATAAATGTGTAAATTGACAAAATATCTGTGGTGACACTGGTTATATACGGGAATCACCTCATCACCCAAGGCGCGGTGTGAGCGACCGGTTGCTGGTGGTGCATACAACCGAAAAAACCTACAATGGGAGATAGGGTGCAGTCCGGTTCCAGCTTCCAAAACATGATCGTGATTCTTTCCCACAGGCAACGTAATTAGGAAATTATTAAAAATTCGTCAGGCACTCATCGCTATTCTATTGCACCGAGATGTGCTTGCTCACATTAATTGCCGATGGATCTATGAATAAATCAAACGATCGCCCTATAACGACTTTCAGAATAAAAAACCTAGAGTGGAACATCTCCCATCAAGCGATCGTGATTTGTGATCATATCAGGCAAAAGGGGATCTAATCCGAAACACTTGCATTTCTTGAAATTGCTACCTGTCTTACATTTCTTCACGGTGCCGTGGTTCCTGACATTATCTCTGCTCTTTTTTGTTACTGGTATCGCAAGATTCGTATCGGGCCAACCCCTGAATATGACGACGAACTAAAGAGAAAAAACCCAAAGACCCTGCCCAGGAGGACAACATTTGACACCAGCAAAAAGTCTATTATGCATGCAGCCTTTTACTCACCGGGATTACAGGGCTCGATTATCCGACGACTCAAAAGGGTCCCCGTAATTTTTTTCCTGTAATTCTCTATGCACATACATAAGTATTGAGCTAACACAAATATTTTGATAGTTCACCTGTTGTACTCTGCACATTCAAGTTTGAGTAATCTTCGCTTAATTATTAAGACATTTTTACAATTCAAAGATTTCGCTGAGAAAAACACAGTTACAAACTGAACATACTAAAAAATATCATAAATTAGATGCATATTCTTACATCTTTTATAAATTTTTACTTAAAGAAGTTTTTGAATTTATAAACAACTGCATCAATTCTTATTTCTCGCACAGTCGTTATGACGTTTTATTTAAATATAAAATAACATCTATTTTTTTAAATAATAATAACATAAGTACCTTAAAACCGTACTCCAAAGAAATCCTAATTTTGGTATTTAATATTTTAGGGTTTTACCCAAATCTTTTGATCATATCTTTCTCTCATCGAAAAACGTACAATCAATACTTAAAAATGTGCAGATAAAATTGAATATTTCACAAATAGTCAAAAAAGGTTTTTTTTTCCAAAAACCTTCTTTTAATCCTCGTCCTAGAGGATATTGTAGGGACCTTTGAAGACAATCCAGGCAAATGGTTGTGCTGTAAAAATTGAAAATGAAGTTTTACTTTATCCGAAATATCATAATAAAACTGGATTAAAGAATACTTTGATTTTTGCGAGCGGGACACCATTTTTACACATCCTTACGATTTAGAAAAAAAATTTGTGTAACTTCTCAAATTGGTGGTCTTAATAGTGTACGAACACAAATTTTATTGTTGAATAATTTTGTTTTGGAAGTAAAGAAAGGTTTCATGTTTTCTAAAGATGTAGCGTTTGGTCAATTGAAAAGGTTGTAATTGATAGCAGATGTGAGAAAAGCTATGACTTTACAAAAATCCATATATTTTATATGGAAAACGAATGCTAGATCTGAATTCAGCTTTTGTCCTAGCCGACTTCAAACGTTAAAATTTTGTTTCAGTTATTATTTTATTTTTTTCGTGAATTTTAATAATAAAACTGATTATGTGATGATTTTTAGTTTTTAAGCCTATATTTGCGCAACTACAATATTTGGTGAGCATCAAAACTCATATTTTTGGAATTACTATACTAATCCTTTTATCGTGGGGTCCAACAAATCACACATGTTTGATTAGGTGACTTTGGGCCACGTAATCAGTCAAAGGTTTAAGGTCATAACTTTAAGGCTCTACAATTATCTACATTTCTCCCCAAAAGTTTTCAGGTAGATTTACTAAAAGTTAACATTTTTACTGTCGCCTATTTTGTATTAAATAATTAAATATTGTGTACACATATTGTTTTTGTATATAGAAAACTAAAAGCGAAAATCTTTTATTGTGACAGGGTCATCAATCCGTCTACCCGACGGATAAAATATTCTATAAATTACTAAAGACGTCCATCTGAATTTCAAAATTAGACTACTAATTTTAGAAAATTAGAATATAAACTCTTGAAAAGAGTGATAAAAATAATGTTTATCGCTTCAAATTCCAGATATGATTTTGTTTTTACTTAATTTTTACTTTTTTCTACATATTCCCAAAAAAAAAAAAAATTTCAAAAATATTGTGAAAGATGTGGTTCTATTCAATTAAAATGCGACCTAAACAAATATCTGGTATTTTAAATATTAATTTTTCTTTATACGTACTTTCAAAATCAAGGTGATATTAAATTCTATGCCTTTGTATTTTTAGAAATAAGGGAAAGAACGCTGTAACAACGTGAGATTCCAAACAACTGAAAGAGATGAGCGCGATAAACAGAAATTTAAGTAACTATTGTGATATTATGCATCGTCTTGAAATATCAGATAATCTAAATGGACAGAATAATAAGAATTGACAGGATTAGAGCGTTCCTTTATTGATTATGAGCATTATTGAACGATTTTCGAAAGACAGTTGTTGGGGCGATATGGTTGAAAGTGCCAACTTCGCATTTGTTTTATTGAAATTTTCTAAATGCAAACTTAATATACTTTGAATATTTACAACTCCATTCAAAACAAATTAATACTTCGATATCGTTGACCTTCCCTAATCGTAAATTACTTTGAGAACAATCCTTGCACTGAATGTCTTATTAGAGGCTGCAGGAATTCTTGGAAATTGGTTACAGTTATGGTTCACACTAAACTTGATGAAATTTGATAGTCATTTCTTCAGAAAATATAATTTATTAAGCGTTATTTTGAGGGTATTCAAATACATCTTTTTAAAAATACGCACTGCACAGTTCCATTTTTGCTTATTCAAGTATTTACGTGAATTTTTCAAGAAACAGCTTTAATTTGTGTTTACTTTGTGTAGTTATTTTACGAATGTTATTCCCTTAAAGGCTCATTTTCCCAAATTCCAGTTCAAATTTAGTGCTTCAAATGTTTCCGGGGGAACAGAAATTTTTTTGTGAATTCGTAACGAACTAAGGCTGGAAGATCTTTGTACATAAATCTGAGCATCGCATCTTTGGGGAGTGCACCCATGCAAGTATGCGTTAAATTTCTTTCCAATTACCGAGAGCAGATACAAATTATAATTGGCTGAACCTTTGAGGCCGACCACATTTTTCCATCCGAGCATTGATTGCAGTCCCTTCCGATGTCGGTAGGAGATTCTAGGGCTACTCGGCAATAACTCAAATAAATGCGACAAACCCATGACCATAATAGTGGCATTTTCGGACCACGAAAATGTTTCCTGTGATCATAAAATCAGGTGTGCACCTTCTTTGCGGCAGCAATTACGCTGCGAGGGCCGGAGGTTTCCACACGTACCGGAGCGGACCAAGAAGGTTCTTTGCCCGCTTGGGTTCTAAGGTTCTTACACAATTCATCTTCACGGATGAGTGGCTTCCTGGATTATGGTGCCCTGTGGTCGGATGCATGAGTCACAGCTTCGATCGGGCTTCCTGCGGCCGGGCAAACATAGGGTCACACAGCCGTGCAATCGGTTGTTTACATGATGCAAAACATAAAAGTGAAAATGAAATCCAAACAGATGCCCTGCATTGCTTGTTTGGATTGTGCCCGATAGGCACCTACCTGCCTTCGTACCTCTGCATATTTAAGGACAATTTTTAGAGCGCCCCAGACATGGACACGTTGACTTTTAGAGATTATGGGATGTGACTCATTTTACCTGACAACGGTGGCTGGTCGTAGTAATTGCAATGGGCTAACATTTATGTGCCTTGTAAAAAAATGACTCAGTGGGGGGTATTTATAAGGTAATAATTTAAAGAATTCATGAGCTGTTTTGTTACTTTGCATTTTCATTATTATTATTTTTTTTAGTTGGATTATGTTAGGCATACAGACCACAGAAGCATCACCGCTACAGCCTTAACATATAATTTTAACCCATAAATATGAATTGCATAAATGTTAAACATTCGTAAGTTCCACAAAATCGAAGTTGACGTGTTTTTTACACGAAATGAAATGAAATCGAACGCTATTATCTGAAAAAATGATATACTACTTATCTCATGAACACTTGATACATCCAATACTCATTTTTCTGTAGATTGCGTTCTGGTGCAGATCATTGTTTTAGCTGCTTACTTTTACTTACCTTTGTTATGCTGCAATTAGGATATAGGTAAAACGCCTGCGTAAATAAATCAAGTATTTGAAAAAAAATTTAAAAGACTGAATATAATTATTAGTGACCAGAGCATCTTACTGAAAGTAATTCACGCGATTCGTCTACCTTTACGTGATTCAATACGAAACGTTTCTTGATTACAGCAATATATCGATACAACTTACTCAATACACCATTGAAATTTTTCTGCTGTTAAATACACATTAGAATTATATTGGTAATTTGTAAATCGTTTTTCTAAACCAGAAAACAAAACAAAATATAATTGTTTTATTTACTTCCAATAGCCACTTGATGTTCCATTTAATAAAAGCTGGGGAATTTTGAAATTCCGAAGCCAAGAAAAGCTCTACCCCATTTTATTGATTTACAAATGGATTTTTTTTTTCAAATTTTACTTCGCCCTGCTGAATATTTTCAAAATTTTCGATTTTCCAATTCATTTTTGGCAGAAAATCTAATCTAATCTGATTTTACTCTACTGAATTCCAAAGTTATCGTGCTGCATCTAACCTCACTCTACTCTGGCTGGGAATGAATAGAATGAAAGTGATTACACCTGTGTTTTTAACTTATTATCATATGATCCAATTACAACTACTATTTTATGTGATGGTAGCAGCCTAAGAAGTGATACATGATTTTTATTGGATTTCTCTGTAGGTTTCGAAACCGGAAGCAGAATTGCTTCATCATGTAAGAGTTTTAAGAAAACTTCGTTCTGAAAAAAACTTTGTAATTTTTCTATATTTAGAAAAAAAAATGAACTGAACACTGTCATAACACTAAATTTAAAGCTTAAATTACAGCTCAAACTTTAGACTATAATTCTGTAAACACTCGTAAGCCTCTCGCAAGTGCAGTGGATAATACACGTGTCTTTTTGTAGGAAAATTACAAGCTACATTAGTAAAAATTACGACAAAAATAATTTTGGTTTACGCATGTTTTTAGTAAATCAGATCTGGTTCTTTATAAAACAAGTTATATTTCATTTTAAACGAAAAACGAAAATCATCCAGGTATCGATGAAAGCAAGCGATTCTATACCATCTCAGATGAAGAAAATAAATCTAAAATTGATCCCATCAGTTATGCTCAATGGAAAGAGATTATACATCCTAACTGTAATTCTACTTAGTCGGATCATAATTGCAGATGTCGCAATTAAACCTGGTCAAGTACAACGTAGATATTCTTCTTTGGCAATAGTTAAATCTTCTTTAACTTTTCCCTTAATTAATTCTTTTAATTATTTTTAAACTGTCAAACCTAAACTGATTATCTTAATCGTTTTTCATTAGGATTATAAATTCAGAGTTATAATCGTCCATAGTAACCATTGCAATGTAAAGAATGGTCAAGAAGCTCCGTATTTTGGAACCATGTCCACTACTTGATTTCCTGCAGAAATAAAACCATATCCAATGATTTCCATTATTACAATGTAAAGTCGCAATTTTGCATCGTTATATACGAAAAACTGGAAGTAATAGTAAATAAATACGCAATACGTTGCTTTCATTAATTCGTATATCCCTTACGTCTAGTTGAAAAGACAACAAGGGGATGAACTGTTAAATGTGACCAAGTAGAGTGTGCTTAATAATTGCAGGAATTCGAGTATGATAAGTGTAATTGCTGGTTGCTATCTTGAAAACTTTAAGCGACAAATGACATCGAAAATAGCCCTCAAGGACAGACATTTTTTCATTGCGAATGATAAGAAATCTCTTGAAGCGGGGAATAACGGAAATCCAGCTTTTTATCAGTACTTACACAATCTCTGTACTTCGCCTTACCACTAGACTATCTATTGTTGTTTCAATAGAACTTGAATTGCACCACTTCTGAAAATCGCCAATGTCACGTAACCACTCAGAAAAGTCTATAATTGGAATCACAAGTGATTAAGAAACGCGACTCACTTGGAGCTGGCCTAGTAGCAGATATCAGTGATTCATCAAATACCTGTAAGCTGAGCGCGGTCAGAAACTGCGCTGGCTAGTTTAATCCACTTCTTAGGGCGTAATTTAAGACACTGGAAAGCAGTAAACTCCACGGGCACAATGTATGCTAATAGGCGGTGAATCAAATCATTAAATTTTATCTTTTTTATGAACACGGGCATTGGGCAGCCCTCGGGCGTCTTTCTCTCGATGGGCAATGATTAATTCAGCCACGCGTGCCCCGTTCCTTCTCTTTGCACAGCTTAATTTTCGGACGGCTCCTAAGTAATATTTTTACCGTTACCAGATTGAAGAAAAGAAATCGAGAAAAAACAGGAGATAAAAAAACAGCGCCGAGTCGAAGCACACGCTGGCTGCTATGGCTATTTACCAGTCGATTATTGATGGTTCCGACGTTATGTTTTACCCGGTTAAATATGGAACATAGCGATGCAGGAGACTCCTTCCTTGGCTCTGACGAAGACGATGATGAGCCACGTCTCACGAATTTAATTGCTTCTACCTTTTTAGCAATGTAACTATGTCTTTATCTCATTGCAGAGGTGGCGTGCCGTACTGTCGACGGAGGTCTTGGCACACGCCAAAATCGAGTTAAGGCTTTTTTACCGCTTTGCCTTGTTTTGGAGATGAACACGGAACCGGTGTGGATATTGCCTTTAAAGCATTCCGCGGCAAAAAATCTGAAAATCATTTCTTTTTATTAGCGATGGAACAATAGCGATTGAAATTATGTTTGTTATGACTATCTTGCTACTGGGCAGCATGTACGAGGCTTTCTAATGCTATCGAGAACAAACACAAACGAGAAACTTTTAACTATTTATGCGTTTTTGTCATTGACTCATTGACGTGATTGGATGAAAGCCACGTGCTCCATAAAGCAACATATCCGAAGCACAACGACGTAAAATTAGCTTTTAAATCAAATTAAGCCTGTCTACTGCAGACCTGCAATGATTTTTATTGCTCTTTCCGATTATTGCATTTAACAGCAATCTTCAAAAAGTTAATAACGCATAGAAAAACTCCAAGTTTCCTTGTTTTATCGAGCGCCTTAATTTAAATAATTTATAATTTATTTTTACCGCAGGAACGGCAGGCAATGAAATATTTTAGAACTTTCCCATTTTGTGCAGAGTGAAGCGAATTTCTCTTGGGAGCTTGAGAACTTTTGGTTTGTCCCTAGCCGGGTCTGTAGACCGGCTACAAAAACAAGGTTATTAATTTGTTAATATATATTTTAGTATATATACAGTCAACCCTCGAATAACGCGGTATTTGAATTATTATTAAATTTGGAGCCGAACGTTCATTTTTGTATGGACCTGGAATATCGAATAACACGGTTTTCAATAACACGGAACCAATTAACCGCGTTATTCGAGGGTTGACTGTATTTGCGCATAAGTTTCAGCTAGTCTGACTGACGGATTAATTTTGATTTTTCATTTTTCATTTGACAAGGACAGGTCTTATAAATTTTTGGAAAAATTGTTGAATAGGTTTTTTCATTTTGTAAAATATCCCACCTTTTCTTATGTTTAAATACTTCTCTAATAATCACACTTCTCTTAAGAATCATTAGATCAACTTAAGTGGACCCGTTTATCAGTTTTGAAGTATATACTAAAATTACCCAATAAATATTGAACGCATTTTAATGGTCCTTAGTTGTACATAGGTTTAAATTTATGCTATTATTTTTTGCCTGCTATCTATCTTTTGGTACATTTTTGATATTTCGTAAATGACTAAACCAAAATGATGAAACATTTCTTTCTTAAATAACTACGTCTCGATTTCGTCTGTTCTTGGCTTGGCTGTTTTCATGCAACATAATAATCCATCCCGGACAAGCCTTTGAAATCGGGAAATTTATACTAGCACTAAGTAAATAGTAAAATCCCCTACAAAACCTAGACTTTAAAAAATATTATGGTGTGGATACGACGAGTGGTAGAGTCACTATATCGCACTGACACCCATACTAACTAAGTTAAAGTAAGTAATTACGTAGTTTGCGTTTACACCAAAACTATATATAGTTAGTATTAATTTAAGCCTCGTCTCTAAACTCGAAAAGTTTAACCATCCCATGTGTTACCATTGAACATAATAAAAACATATAAAGTAAAAAATAATAACGTCTTCTTGAATTTTCAGTACAGTTGATTTTCGCCATGTACTGACTTAAAACTCTTTAATAATATCTTAATCTTAACGAAAAGCTAATTCTGGTCAAACCTCACTAGATCTTAGCAAGCGATCAGATGAGTAGAGTCTTTAAATACAATTGATTCTGAAAAAGAGCAAGAAATAAGCTATTTCATCGCAATTTCTTCGAAAACAGTTTTAGCAATTTTCTCTGTATTTTACGCACATTTAAAATCGCAAGTGAATTTATGAATATTTTTGTTTTGTACCGATTGTCGTAAACAAAGCGTAATCAGTAAATATTTTCCTATGAAATTGGCAAGTTATCAGATATTGATAAATTGCTGAATCTACAACTATTTAAATGGAAGTTTTGTATTATATCACGATAAATATTTTAAAAAAAAAAGTTTAAAAAAAAATCTTATCTATTTAATTAATCGTAGAACTTTTTCTTCGTACAAAAGCTGATTAATTTGTGTCACGAATAGGAAATTGTACAATTTACGCGTATTATTTAGGTACTAAGAGATAATACTAAGCCATCTTGCTTCAAGTTCTATATAAAAATAAGCAAAAAATTAATATGAACTCTCGTTGCAGCGTACAAGTAATAAAAAAAATAGTAATTGTACATCTGCAAGTAATAAATAATTCAAGAGTTATTAACACATAACCAGCGAGGTTTTCATCCCAGACTAGCTGGCAGCAGATGGAGAGCTACTTACTCGTACTATGTTTACATTACGGACTGGAGTAAGCGGCGCAAAGAATGAGATCGTTTCGTCAGAAGCGACTAATTAGAGATCAATTACGGATCTTAAGCAAAGTTCATGTCGCGAGTGTCTTTCGCGCACATGACTAATTGATTGATTTCGCAAGACATAAATGGTAACTAATGGGTCTAACCTTTGCCAATCGCTTTTTGTGCACGATAGTGTTCCACGAGACCCCATTTAGACCTATTCGTGCGATATTCTTGGCCAGCAATACTAAGTCAGCAATACTAACCTGTTAGAGATTACCTGAAATAAAACAGTGAAAATTGGAGTGAATCAGTTGAACATTTTATTTTTGTTTCTATTTTATTTATTTCAGTCCATTTGCTTGAGAAACAAACACCTCTTTGTCACATAATTTTCTAGTTAAATTTTAGCAATGTTTCACTGGCGGGCTAGTTAGGAAATAACGAAATTGGATTATTTCAGCGAGTAAATCTGTAAGATGATAAGCATTTATGTGAAGTTTTAAACCTGAATGTGATAGGGGTAAATCACTACTTGGTTCAGAAGAGACACATTTGAAATTTTCAACTAAATCTTTCGAGTGTGCTTACTTGCAAATGGCATCCTAATATATTTTTAATGTTTGACACAATATGATGATGCATGCATTTGTTAAAGAGAACATTCACATGTCGGCGGGATATGTACGGCCGACGTGTACATAGTCAGGTTTATTTTTTAAAAAAATGGGTTGAAAATTAAAATAATCTATTGATAATTATCTGAATTAATTTAATCGATTGATCAAAATGCCAAACTACATTGAGAATCGTTCACAAACAAGGTAACTAATATTGGATCCAAAATAGGCAAAAACGAGACCCTTCTTTATGCAGCCAAAAATATCACCAAAATCAAGTAGTGCTAACACTGGAGGAAGTTTATTATCCAATCACCATCTAATAGTTTTCCGCATTGCTTTTTTGATATTCTGAATTTTAAATATTACTCAAAACACACTTATTGGTCTATAATGTCCGGGAAAAAATAGTTCATGGATTATAACAAGCAAAAAGAGTACAAAATAATAAAATTAAAACTATTGTGTATAAAACTTTAAGCAATAAAACTAAAACTAAACTAAAAATATCCATAAACTTTATGCAACAAAATTCAGTCAACTAGTCAGTTTTACCAAATTCAGTAGATTTTGCAGCATTTGCAATTATTACATTATGAAAAAAAACCATAATTTGATGCGGATTCCAAACTAATATCACAGATAGCACAGACAGATGACAATATATGCTATTCGCACCACTGTTTTTATAGAGAAAGAAAGCCTGAACGTACAAAAAATGTTTATCATAGATTTCTACAAGAAAATATATGTTTTTGAATGTTTTAAGAGGAGTTGAAATTGAATGCAGAATATACGAAAATATTGCTAAAAACCTACTACTTCATTAAACAACTTCTATACGACCATTTTGCTAAACTTTAAAATGAAAAAATAAAAGTAAAAAGAATTACGGAAAAACGGTACTGTTTCAAAAATCCACCAATAGTCAAAATTGGTACCGAATACTTTTCCCGAGAGTCCAACTCACACTTATCGTTTTATTGCCCCTAGAACCAATTTTATTAGAGAACAACAAAATATTAAAACCATAATTAAAAAGAATGTGCTTTAGCCACGAGATCCAGTAGTAAATTTAAAGCAGCTCGTTAAAGGGCAACAAATCATTTTACAGAGGAGTTACTACTTCCATATCCACACCAGAGGCGGCGAGTTTTATGGCCTATTTCCTTCCTTAGTAAAAAATTCATAACCTCCTCCGAAACTTTCTGAGGATGGGGATTATCGCGGGTCAGTGGTCAATCTTATCAATTCGCCGCAATCAAATAAAAATTGTTGCGTGCTGATAACCTCCCGCAGAGTCGCATTATTTTTTAATGGACTATTATTGGGATTGGACAAGGTGGGGCCCAATGGAAGAGCGCTCACAACGACTCAATTTCGTGCCAAAGGATTCGTCTCCAGGGGAGGTTTCATGTTCAGGACAAATTTAGTTTCGAGAAGATGGTCTATTTCTCACGCTGCGGTGATGGGCTAATGAGTGTCAATTACAGGTGATTATGTTACGAATGCTCGTAACTAATGCGGGTAGGTATCGCTTGCAAAGACCCAAAATAAAAATTAAAACTAATTGTTCAGTCTGGCCTGGGACGTCATATTATTTCGTGTAGTAGATCAATGGTAATCGGTGATTGTTGTGTGACGAAATGAGGTCTCAAAAGTACCAAGAACTCTAGTGCTATGACTGCGTCCAATATGACGGTTTGGGCAATCACTTTTAAAAGAAATTAGGAAGGAAAAATTTTGAAAAAACGATTTATCTGATAAAAGTTACTTAGATGGGAAATCGAATAGCAAGAACCAATGTCGATGATATCTCCCAGCACGTAATTGCCACGTAGTGTTCATATTTGTGTAACTTTACTGGTTCATGTGCAATTTAATTAAACATACTGACAAACCTACAAGCGCTATTCTTATCTACAACAAAATGGAAATTCTTTTTCAAATTTCCATCTTTTGTTGCATTGAAGTTTTCGATAAATTCCAGACATGTATACTTACCTCACATTTCCAAATATAAACACGTATTTAATATTTATATTTTTCTTACATGATAATACCATAAGTACCCCAAATAATCTCTTAATTTTTATTAGTTTTGCGATCTTTAGTCATTTGTGACGGAGCTAAACAAGAAATGGGGTAAACCTATACCGAAATCAGGGTGAGTGTAGGAGTTGATTCATTTGCATTATTTCTGTCTAAAGAATCGCGTTGATGTAACATTTCTTGAAAAATAGGAGTTTAACTCTTTATCTGAGCTTGACGTCATCACGAAATCAGTCAATACTGACCTACACTATTTGTCATTTTATCGTCAAATTAATTCAAATTTTAACAGAGGCATTTACACTGTACTTCACGAGTATATTCATCTTCAACTGATTTGCTTCATAAAACTCCCGCAGGCAAAAGAGTTGTACTTACACCCAATGCGAACAAGAAAAGGTTATTCTTAGACTGCACTAATATTACGAACTTTTTCACTTCTCTTCTCTTTTTTTTATATTACTTTTACCAAAAGTTTGCTTGTAGAAAAAATGATGGTTGCTCTTAAGGTTGGTTTTAAATTTTTCTCTTAAATTAAATGGTACTGTATGTCATCAACATTAATTGAAAAAGTAAAATTATAAACATCGGCCGATTAATCGAAAATAGATTTTATAAGCCAACGCTTTTTTGTCGCCTTTTGAGGTGGGATCATTCACCTCCATAAATTTAAAACCGGTCTTTTCCCGGGGGAATATTGGAGGTCAACCAACGTTAATTCTGAGGCCTATTGGATATGTATTGATGTAAAAAAATGTTATTTCGTAAAATCTTTCAACAATTTTGAAAAAAAGTGGTTCCAATTGTGTCTATGTATTCTAAGTCATAGTATAAAAGCCTACCAAATTATGTTTTAAGAAATGTATCATCCTTCGAACCGAAGAACACCGAAGAAAAACCATTACATTGTAGGACCCGTCGTATCTGATGGAGAAATCTTGTTGTACAGCATAAATTTGTATGCTTACATGATCTATGATTGGAATTTACAAAACTTAAAGCATCTACAGCATCTATAGGAAAACAAAGCATTCGATTTTCAGAAGAAGATCGAAAGGAATTCAATCTTCAGAAAACTACATTGTGTTAAAATCTTAACACATGTTCTTCAGACCAAGAAATTGATAACAATGATATTCTTACTACAGCGTTTTTCATTAACCGTAAATGTGTTAACTTGTTCGTCCAAAAAGAAATACGGACGAATCACACCACCTGCATGAAATCCACAAACAGTCCACACAGTCTATTGGTCAGTGGATGATTCTGAGTTCAAATTCTGCAATTTTGTTTACTAAAAAGCGCATTAAACCAAAAATGTGCTTGGTGATTGCGATGATTTCCTTGTGAAATTCAGGTTCGATTTCAAGTTCTTCTAATGCCCAATCACTGAATCGGCGACGCAGCAAATTGTCATTTGGCTTGAGTTCTTTGGCCAATGCGATCTTGTTCGCACGTAACTAAGACCCTTTCGTAAAATTCGCCACACTGCTGATTGAGAAAGCCCCAATTTGCGCGAAGGTACCGGAATTGGTACGCGAACATCTTGCAATGAAAATCTTGACTCAAACTTATAAACTAGTCTTTCAATCATGGATTGAGCGGGGCAATTATAACTACCGTAAATTGGACAAAGTGCACGTAAAGTTGTTGCAACATGTCGCGAATTTTAATAGTAAATTTGAATAATTTCTAAACGTTATTCGAGCGCGTATCTTAAAACTGATATAGCAACGATCCAAAAATGTTACTGTGTGAATTTATTAGAAAACCCTTTATGTTACCTTCTTATATATAAAAAAAAAAAAGATAATAAAACGTCCGCAATAAGTAGGCTTATAAATCGAAATCTACCTGAAAACGACGAAATTTAATTAAGCTCTAATATTGAAAGATTTGTTGCATGTACAGTGAATTAAAAGGTAGAAGAGAAATTAACTTAATTTGTGAATTCTGTAATTCATATAAATCAATAAAAATGATGAAAGCAATGAATCGTATACACGTAGTGTATAAAAACCAATCGCATATATGTGTTTCATAGAAAGGTGTATGGTCTATTAAATATTTTTAGAAAAAATTAGAGCCTGCATTCTAAAACCGCAATTCAATCGACAATTCATTCTGAGCAATTAAATTTTATATCTTTATAATTGTCGAATGAAATGTGTTCCATACTCTAAAATTCCTTTCAAAAATCCGATGTTTTATATACGCTTTGATAGCGCAGTAATAAAAAACATTCAAACACTTGGTATATAATATTTGATAATATGATAATTAAAATAATTAAAAAACAATTGAAGGATTTAACTATTATTTGATATAAACTGGGAATTTTATCAACTTATTACTTTTAACAACACTCAAAAACGCATCGATCAAAACGTACCCATGTAAAACTAACATTTTTCGCGTATAATTCTGTCATAAGGGCAAATTATTACTAAACACGCTTAATATCATGACATTGCTTATCGATTTTAATACAATTTTTATCATTTTCAATATTATTTCGCGAAAAACAATGCTAAATTAACATTTTTTTCTTTTCATCGCAATAATCTTAAAGCTATCTTTAGAGCGTTGTCTTTTAATTAATTTCTATAAGGAGGTATACATGTTTTTTTATATTAAAAATCATCGTTTTAACATAAAAAATTTTCAGTAAATAATCCCTTCTTGCTATATTGTATCTATTATTACTAACTGCAAGAGTTCCGAACGGGCATATATAAAAAATACAGGAAGAACTATAAGCCTGCACAATTAAGAAAAAGATTTTTTGCAGGTACAGTGCCTTCTTGCTGCTCAAAGGGCTTTAGGTTACTTGCCTTTATGATGATTAATGGCCTGTTAATGACTCTCAGTTTGTTTGACTTTTTTGGGCAGCCAGTTGCATTCAAAAACGCAATTTGCATGGAATGGTAATAAAATTAACGACTCTGTGTCACATTTGGTGAATGCTTTTAGAGGCCAAAAAGGGGTTTGAAAGGGCTCATGCAGTGCTCAACAGTTAACTTGATCATCGATCTATGCAAATCAGTGCTAGGAGATAAAACTGCCATTACCTCCAAATGAAACTCACATGGGTTAAAAGTACAAAAGTACTATATGGCTGTTTACCCAGCTGTTTTTGGTCGCTTTTTCATTTTTTCCTTTTTTATAGAAGACCTAATGAACAGACAATGGAAAACGAATAAAGATTTGATTGGTTGTAAGGTCAATAGAAGCAACTTCTTATTTTACCATCTTTTGTTTACTTAATGATGTTGATATGTGTCCACAGCATCAGTTCAGTATCGCGGGACTGCAATGTCTTACGAAAAAAGAAACCGACGCTTGTTGAGGATACTCCTTTTAACTTCTATTCCTTAATTAAATTTTATCTAGGATAATGCAATTCATTTTTTTATTTTATTAATTTATTGGCATTTTTCGACCACAAATCTCTTTATCCCCTGAGTTAGAAGGCCTAAACCTAAGGCCCTGAGATTTCGTTAAGTTGTAGGTTTTCATGCAAAAATATACCGAAACCCTTTTTTGGGTGAGTTTTTATGCGAATTCGTAGTTACACGAATGAGATTATGAAAATTTATTCTTCCAACATTTTTTTTAACGTAACTAAACTATAGTGTAAGTTAGAAAAAAATTTTGTCATTTTCTTGGAAACTCTTAGAATTTTCTAAAAATTCACCCTCGCCTCAACTAAAAAATATTCTAAAAAAAGTATTTTTATTTTCATTGATATCCATATCCGTATTTATATCCATAAATAAAATTCAGTCACAGAAAACCTAATCACACGCGTTTATATTTGAAATTCATATCAAATAAAATATGATTGCATTGTTAACATATCTACTTTGTTATTTTTTGTATTCTTCGAACATAACTTAAAAAAAGTAATATATTCATTTTTTAACGACTATAATTGTCGCTATCTGATAATGATCTGCACCGTTTGCTAACCATTTCCAAAAGAAATTCATTGGAAGAGACTGTCTCCGCCGATGGATTTTCACACGCTTCATTTACTTTTGAGTTACTTACAAACGACACAACTTCACAATTGCATAAAAATTACACGCATAAAAGGACACCTGAGAGTTTATTCCCTATGGAATAAGAAGTGTACATTTCTAAGGCGAATATGATTCCCTTTCTGATTATTTTATTTATTTTTCAGGTTTGGAATCAATCCTCAGTTTTTCTATGGTCCAGTAGATATTTTTCCAAATTGCGCGCATGCAAATCGATTAACTGCGCAAAAAGAGCCATATAAAACGCATACGCCCATGTAAAAAATGAACAAACGCATCCAATAGAATTTGTATTTTATTTTATTTGGATTTATTAAAATGTAATAAATTTAAAAACAATACGACCCAGCCAATAATAAGTTTTCTGGTGCTTAGAAAATGTATAGGTTACCGGCTTTGTGGAAATTCCCCGAATTTAGCTGGTCTTGGGTGGAAACCAAAATTTCTTCTAAGAAACACAACGCTACGATTGAACCAAGTCGTTTCCAAATAAACCTCCGGCACTGTTTTTCAAAATTCCCTGAATTTACTTGGAGGCATCATTTTCTTAGAACGTTCAAAGTGTTTTAATCCGAAGTTAAAACCGCCCTGCGAACCATTTCGAAATTAAGTGGCGATACATAAGATAGTGCAACGATTCACGATATTTTCTCCTGCGATATCAACTTACAAAAATCGAATGCTTATTATTTGCATACTTAAGGCGAATTTGATTTATAGTGTTAATTATATATTTTTAATTAATACAGATAAGTAACATGTGTAACGTTCAGAATTTCCAGCGTGATTAAATCATTAAAACTTCTCTTTGTTTCCCCGAACTCATTTTCGATACATTAATTCTTAAGGTAGGCTGACAAAGTTCATAGCATGCAGAATTCTGGGCATTCGCGCATTGCCTATTCCAACGGCAGAGCCTATGTCCGGCACGGCTACGTAAAGTGCAGAACACGTGCAGCTTCGTCACGGACTAACGTGGCAACCGCAAGCCTTTTGTCACACGTTTTCATGGAAAACGAGGCGATTCCTGGAATTTGTGTGGTGAAAAATCGAGGACTCCTGAGCCAAAGCCAGACAAAGCAAAGCGACGACGCGACACTAACTACGCTTTCTTCGCGATCAACCGCAAGACTGATAGCGCTATCAGCTCGTGTCAGAAGTTTCTTGAAACCACAAGAAAAATAAGCGAAGGTTAAGCGAACTGCAGCCGGCACAATTTCACAGCAGCGACACGCTCCTATTCTTATTTTTGATCGGTTGAAAATAAAAGGAAATTCCAGTGAATAATGGCCACCGCGGCCCGCGGCTCTGATATTGATTTATGCCACGTTACTTGCCACGTTAACTTGGAAGTCGCTTTACTTGGGCTATTTTTAACTATACTTTCATTCAGCACTGCGACCGCGGGCGCAACATGTTCGCGCCTAAATCGAGAGTGAATAGCTCAAATGGGGCCTAGTGCGATGAATGCTCCAGTAAAATCCCGGAGGATGTTTCTGGATTACGCCCTTGCTACATTAGATCCGGCTGTAAATGACGTTCATTACCGGGGCGAAGCTGGCACCGGGCCAGATACCCCCACGAAGACGAATTCGTGTCATTTGTTTTTGGGCCCAAAATGGGTCCATTGCGGTCCCACACGGATGCTGAATCCCACTGGCGGCACTCGACACGGTCTTAACGCAATGCGTGCTGTTTTCAGCTGACAAACTTTCAATAACTTCGTATTTGTGTACTTGCAGCAGATGTCGGCTGTCGTGTTTTACCTTTTCGCACGGTGTAAATTTAGCAGTGCACTTTAGTGTCGGGTTGATTGTACGAAGTTAGCTACTCGAAAAGCGATGTTCACTCTGATTAACTTTTTATAAACCATTCAAATCGACATCTTCCAACGGCACCACACAAATCCTTTTGGAAAAGCCGGCTAAAAGAGTAGCATATTGTTTATCTTGTAACATTTTCATCAATCTTTTAACAACTTATTTACGCATTATATTCTCAATTCTATGGAAACTTTTTCAAATATTGAAGCTAAACTAGGAAAAAAGTTACATGCTAATTTGTTGATTAGAAAATAATGCTATAGTAAATTTCGAGAAAGCAAAGCACTACAGAAGAAAGGGTAACGTACTAGCTCAGAAAGTCTCTTAGTTAAAATTTACTATTTTTTGTAGTCATAATCACACTTTGCAATAAAATAGTGAGAAAATTGTTGAAAAAAAATACCGTTTTTACATTTGGAAATAGCTAAATTTTATATTGGCCCTAAATTTTTATTATAATTAGGAACAACAATGTTTTTTACTGAATCTTATGCACTGTACACTACTCTGCGACGTAACCAACTTTCGATAATTTCTATTTTGGTCACATGAAGTAAAAGTAAACGACTGTACGATACTTTTTATTTAACATGGGTAACTTCATGCAAGAGGCATAAATTTACACTGACACTTATTTCTAAAATTAATTGATTATTTTGAAATTTCTTATTTTATTTTAAAGCTGAAGGGTTAATTTATGTATCAAATATACCAAAATTTCAGACTATTCAAAAGAGAAAATCTAGCACGACAATTTTTAAAAATATTATAATTACCCCAGTGACCCCTATGTCATGTCACGGTCTGTAAACCATCTACATAAAAATGGATGTATGTTTGTATGTTCCCGCATAACTCTCGAACACCTGGATCAATTTCAACCAAGCTTGGTACACATATGACCTACCATCTGGAAAATAATACTGTAGCATCCCTAGACATGGGGGAGGTAAGAAGCTGACATGTAAAAATAATCAAACACGACCGACATTAGAGTCGAATCCACAGTTTTCGGGGTCACTGAGATGAATAGTGACACTCCTGATGCTGTTTAAGTCCAAGTGCAGTCTCTATCGGGATGAAGGGTGAGAAGGGGTGAAAAATAAAATGTCCAAAACGAGATTAGTATTGAATCCATAGTTGGGCTGTTTGGTGTCATTCCCAATGACATTTAAGACCAAGTTTAGTCGAATAGAATGAATAGAAGCCTGTAGAATTTATTTAAGAATTCTTGCTCCTGGAGGTGAAACTAAAAACGTTGTTTGTAATCGATTTTTGTGGTAAATTTGTAAAATATTTTACTTTTTAATTTGTATACTGCACTTATCCTTTTAAAAACCTGAACGATAAAAATAGACGGATTTAATTTCTTTTCCTGTCCAATCGAAGATTGGGGTTAAATAAATACCCGTGCACCGCCGAGTACTACAAAGTAGGGTAGAGCGGGACTTATTAAGCATAGGAGCAAGTTGGACATTCAAAATATCTCGAAATCTACGGATCGTACGATAGTACATCAAACGGCGGAAACAGAGGTACAGGGGAGGGGAACTCATCATATCACCGCTTTACAACGCCCAACGATAGAGCAACCGATGCGCATCATTTGTTTAGTTTGATAGTGGAAATTAAAAAGAAGATTTCCCATATTTTTCTACCAACTGTACAGCCAAGTGTTGATAATTAATTAATTTAATTGACTTTCTTTTTTCAGTTTTCATTTCAGAAGTTTGATTAATAACTGATATTTTGTTAAATATTTGTGTAAATTTAAGTGATCCCTCTATATTTATTTGGTGTACAAGTCTAGCAGCCCAGACAGTCATCACTTAAAGGTCAATTTGTCCAAGACTAGATCGAAAATAGAAATTTTGTTTGGAAACGTTACTCTCAGGATAAATTTCGTGTCTAGTGGAGGCATCAAATAAATCGGATCACATTATTATAAACGAAAAACTGTTCAAAAAGCCCCGCCCTACCCTATGCATAAAAAATCAGTATATTAAGTTAGATAGTTTTCTGCGATCTCTAGGTTAAGTGAAAGTGAACAATTATGCATGATGCTATTTGTATAACCATGTTATGAAAGAAGTCAAAGTACGCTAGTCTGACTTATCTTTACTTATAAAGTTGAAACTGAATAGTTGCAAACCGGGATGTTTTATGTCTAAAAACGAATAAATGTAAATCGATAGTGTAGAACAAGAACTACAGACGGTTAATAATTGGATAGTGGCGGTAGGCAAAATTGCTTTATACTGTGTTTTGAAGAAAAGCTAACTACATCTTCTCAAAATGTTGTGGGTTCTGTTAGTCTGCCTTTATTCTAAAGCCAGCTGAAGCAGACAAGACCTAGCATTATAATAAACAACTCTTGCTCTGGATTCACACACGTCTTTTTTGTTTTTTGGCACTAGAATTGATTAGTTTATTTCAAACATCAGTTTTATGGACAGTATGTGAAATAATTTTAATTTTAGTTGGCAATTTTCTTCATACTCTGCTCTTTTATAGTAATATGAGATATTGAAGAGTTTCTATTACAAGTCCACTTTTATATCTTTAACATTACATAGAAAATAGTAGTGATAATTTAATCCAATAATATAATTCGCATCTTCACTGTTCCTTGACAAATTATATGATTTTTGAAGAAAAAACTTAAATTTAGAAAAATTATATTTAACAATTTGTTATATCCAATCACGATTTTCGAATTTAAGTGGTTTTGATTATTTGTCTTTTATATTGGTTAAAGCAATTTTGCAATGTCACAAAATTGATGATTTCAATAGGACCCTTTCTGTGTGTTACGAATTAGAAGTACTTTTCATTTGAAGAAGTTATATTCTATTTCTACCCTATTTTATATGACCTTTCCTTATTCACTTATTTCATGGTAAATGCATTCATAAAAATCAGATAAACTTGATACAATCAGTGAGAGCATACCAGGCTTTTTCTATGTACTACACACCGATGATAAACAATTAGAACTATCTATCCAAGATTTATTAATATGTTTAATTTTTATGGGCAGAGTTCAGTCGTCGATCTTTTTAAATATTTGCTTTACTCATTTTGTAAACTTATTTTAACTTCTTGAAACTTCTTCATCAATTAAAAAATTATTTACATAGAAAAAATACATATGAGTAATACTTCCCAAAATTCATAAGCAGCTGAAGTGTGCCTGCAACACAAACATGGAATACAAATATCATATCAAGTATTTCTGGGTCACTCATCAATTAAGTATATCTAAAGAAGTCCATAAGTAGCAAGAGTTTCTGCCAAAATTCAAAGCTCAAGTGTGTGTTGTCACTGTTAACAACCTGCAATGTTCCAGAGTTCTATTAAGCGACAAAGCACAACAATTTTCGCCACTTGATTTTTGTTTTTATTTTTTAATAAATCACTGATGACTCAACAATAGAAAATTGCATTTCAACGTTCCTGCAGGACTGACTCATTTAAACGGCGGTGGGGGACATCACCACCTCAGTCCCTCTTCAAACAGAGTCCCAGAGAAGTAATTATGGACAATTAAGGATTACACAAAGGTCCGGGACTCCCAGAACCATCGACGGTTTCCATTGGGAGCTAGTGACTTGATAACAATTAAAAGTTTATTGCTTAACGAGGGTTGTTTGATTCGTTTTTGAGACAAGTCCATCCATCCAGCTCTGAATCCGATACCTGCACATGATCTACCCGAACAAAAGAATTGCTTCCTGTAGGCGAACAAAGAAAGCGATTTTACGGGCACAGGTGCAAGTTGCACAAAAGCGATGAAGTTAGGTTTCCCTGGTCTTTCCTTAAACCTTAAACGCTGCAGCATTATATTCGCCTGAATAATGTTCCGCGCTCATATGGATGGATTTAGTGCCGTAACCACCACACAAATCCCGGTTCCCGATACCCGAGTCCCGGACGATCCCAACAGCTATACCTGTACTTACCTGTAGTCCCTGACATGGTACACATACGACATACGGAAATTGATTGAAGTCAGCCCGAGGTAGCTTAGAGCAGCCTAGGCGCGCTGATGTTGCCTGGTGAGTAACTGCCACTGGAATCCCGCGGAGGTACTACGTGCATGAGTCATCGCCCTTTCCCTCCCAACTTCATCTAGTGGGCACCTACATTCCTCTCCTTACACCCTTGAATGGCAATGCCCAAACCCAACGAAACCTTTTGTACTCTATACACGCCGGTAAAAGGAAAATTGCGATGATGTCTCCTTTCACGTGCATGCCCTTTACCTGTTGTGTACCTTTCTCAGCGGATCATTGTTTACATTAGAATTTTGTTGATAACGTTCTTGTCACCTTTTATAGGTTCCCTCGTGCACTATCTGACTATGGCCGAATTGCCCAGATAACAGCTGTTCCCAAGTCAATCCCTTAGCGAACAACTCAAGTAGTCAAGTGCCGATAAGAGGCGATATTTTCCGCCATATCAAATCCATTCGCAGCGATTAGAATTCATCATCCAAAGGTGTTATACAACGTACTGCGCGACTAACACTGCACGACTAGAGTTAGAATGCCAGACAGTATGGCGCAAACAAGCGAAATCCGCAACAGTTGAGAAAATTACGAAATTCCGGTGGAAAACTTCGATCACATCGCATGAAGATACTTGCACTTTTGCGATTAATAATACTGATAAAGTACACTACGCTACGTACTGATGCAGGACCAAAGCAATAGTTTGTAAACAACGTTTCTTTGTTTAAAGCCTATTTGTAATTTTTGGCGCGCGTTTCTGCAACTACGCAGATTTTATTTCTAGATCAAACACTCTTACGAAACAACGATAAATTTCTAACTACGAATATTACTTTTGATAACTGCGTTCTTATTCTGTAAGTTATTAATGTCCTTCTGTTGAATTATCTTACTATCTGTTATCGATACTAGCGGGTGATCTGGCTTAAGGCTATTTGACACGCTTCTGTTAACACAATCAATTCGATGTATTACGATTTTATTTCAAATTTTCCAGTTGAGATTGAATACCGGACTCACTGACTCATAAACACAACAAATATTAAATAACTTTTCTATAATAACTTATAGAGCATTTACTCGCTTTGATAACTTATAAAAAAGGTTTCAAATTACTCTATGCATTTTTAAGGTCATCTTTAATTTATTTGTAATTTAAGAATGTCTAAGTAGTATATCTCAAGGGTTATATCCAAGCGGTATGTTTAAGGTATTTTTGCAATTCTTTACAATTTCCGGGCCAAGACCCCTAAATTTCCTAACTAAAGAAGATAGTACATATGCAACGTATGACATTTTATACGAGTCTCTAAAATATTGAGCAGTGCCCACGACCTGATTCATGTGGTATGAGAATTTCCCGTTCAAAATAACGTGCTAAGTTCACACGCGGTGACTTACTATGGCAAGGGATATGCCAGATTAATATTAGAAAACTCAAATATTTCAAAATTCAAATGCACACTTCACCCCATACTTTTATAACATTAAGCCAGAAATAATTTACAAATGATTCAAAAATAAATCCTTCATTAAGTCCACTAAGAGTCTAAACTCCAGTACGAGATTCGCGTCTTTGCAACTCCAGTAAGAGTTTGTGTAAAACAATTCCTTGAGTGTTAGCAGCAGTTGATTTGTTACAAATTGAACTGCTAAATATTTTAATAACTAACTAATTATTTGTATGTTGTTTTTTAAGTATTTTAACACCTGCGGTAGGAAATCCAGAATTTAAACATAACTAATACATTAAAAAACTTTGAATAAAACCAGTAAACCTAGACTGTAAAAACCACAAAATGACACTAAATGAAATATTTTAAGAGTTCAAAGAAGTAATTTTTGGAAAATATTTCTACGGAGTTGTAGTAAATTCGATAAAGATTTGAGCTGAAATGGCGTTTATTAAAAGGACCTAACACGTAGTAAATCGCAAGCAACTTTCAACAGCGTTTTGAATTAAATGTTTTTTTAATTTAGCCTTTTTAAACCTCGATTAATCCATGGTACAAGGATACAAAGGGTAACAAAAAGCCCTCTTCAGTACTGCCTAGGAATTTTCTGAAATGCATCTCAAGACCACTGCTGTAGCTAAAACATTTGGTTGGTATGGTGATTTTATCTCAATTACTTCTAGCAGGAATGTTAAACTCCGAGGAAATCACTTAAAGATATTTCAGATCAAAGAGAAGGTTGGGGCAGATTGAATCCATGTGTGCTTCAAGGTTAAGATTTAATTATTCCTTGATACTCATATGCTAGGAACAAATGTTGCCCTTTAAGGGATTTTTGTTTGTCTTCCGGATCAAAAAGTGCAAGTCTTTGTTAACTAGACTAACTTGCTAAGAGAAATTCCTCGCCTGGTACTGCATTTCGCGTGCAGTCCACGTGTAAGATACTTCAAGATGATTCCTTGAATGTTTGGATAACCCCAAGTCAGAAAGTGGTGCATGTGCACATGGAGCTTGTCGAAGGTCAAGAGTGCTCCACATTGCGCGTGTTTCACTGCACGGTGCAGTGCGACAACTGGCAGCGCGTTATCGTCTGACTCAGCAGTCGCGGATACGTTGCAGCCAAGCTGTCTGCCGCGTGTAAACGGCCAGACGCTGATAAAAAGCGAAAAATGCGAAAAAAGCGCGCTTTATCGCCGATAAATATTTGAGGAAAATCGGGAAAAGCACAAGCACAACAGCAACAGTGGTAAAAAGAAACTGAATCTGACTCTGAAAGTATTCCCCGGGAACGGGATGTAATTTATGACGGGTGCGCGCGGTGTGGGGGATGAAGCAAGGTCGCCCTCAGGACCTATCCCAAGCGCTGAGCCACACGCGGGAGTCGATCAATACTCCACCACTGCCCCATTGCAATCGCATGCAGTTGCAACTCTGCGGGGACGGGGTACCAGTTGGTAATTTCCATCAATTTTTTATTGCCAACGCCACTGCGAGTGGAAGAATTTCTCTTCGTTTTTTTCACGGCTTTGACATTGGGGTGGCACTTTGTCAGCCCCCGGGAGCACAAAGAAGTTTCCACGAAACAAAGAAAATGCTGGGAAATGCCAAGGACGACGTCCCAGTCGATACGGCGAGTGCTGCGCTGGGTCGAACAGAACAAAGGTATCAGTCGGGAGCGGCCGGAGAGCGCGGCATGTGCAAGTCTAGGGCTGAACCTCCGAAAGCAGCTAGACGTCGACGTTGAAATCCAATATATCGATATAACTAATGGCAACATTCAATAAGACTTAGCAATTTAAGAGTCAACAATTTAAACCGAATTACCTGAAGTTATAAACAAAACTCCAAATGCAGGTTTTAAATTAGCGCAAAATAAAATTGACGTTGACGTTTAAAAACCCATAAATAAATCTAAACCTTTTGACCTGACGTCTTAGAATTTGAATAATTGTAGCGTATTCTAATCTAAGATTCTTCTAAATCCCGAAACGAAACACCTACACTTTTTTTAGCAAAGGACATTCGCGTGCCAACGCAAAGTAAAGGAATTCAGTGAAATTTACGGAGTCAGGATCGAAAAATAAGAGGCAGTATTTTTCAGTATAAGAGATCACCTCATTTAAAAAAGTTTATAAAAATGTTTAGCAAATGGGAGTTCCGAAATTAGGAGCAAGATTCTACAAGTAACTTAACGCTTAACTAAAACATTAAATTAGATCCTTTACCATTTTAAGAGTTTCAAGCGGGCGTGGAGCAGATTATCCAGTAAAATTTATTGTTTGTCCCTTAGGAAATAAGTTCATCCTAAATGAACTGAAACGAGGGGATTTTATTGCAATTAGGCCTCTAGATAACGCGATTTCTAGAAGGCTAAAAAAGACTGAGGGAGAAAGGGTAAATTGGTAAATATGCTGGATACGATTTTTGAGAAATGAACTAAGAAACATCAATGAATGAGGATGATCTATTCTAAACCCTGGATTTACTTCCGCGCCGGGGGAGACCAAGAAATTAAGGTGACACCAATGTACGGAAAAACAAGTCCAATCCATATGCACCATGATTACCTGCACATCATGATTATTTTAAATCCCTTCCACATCCGCAAATTGGAGAACAATGAGTAATTAATTGCAAAATGTTATTAGCTTTAATGCGAAATTTCTTTAATATAACTTCTTTTATTTATGTTGGAATTTCTGGGAATTAAAGTAGTTATTTCGTTAATTTTGAACGTGGCTTAGATCCATTTAAACATACTCGAAACGTATTATTTTTTAAACAGTGTTTATTATGCTAATTGGGTTGATAAATTGTATACCCTTAGAAACACAAAATCATTACACTACCATATTATCAGTTACCAATATTTTTAAGTTTATTAAACCGCAAATCCTTAGATAGCTCGATTTTAAAATAAATGGACTTAGGCCACTTTCAAAATAAGCGGCTCATTTAAATTAAAAATTATAATTATAGCTTTCCTAAAGTGATGAAATTTCTAAGATAAAAGTATATCTATATTTCGAGATATGAAGTCTATAGAATATTGCGTTAAAAATTAGAGTTTAGATTAGATTTTTGCTTATTAGCGTGATTAAAATTTCAGAAATCGGTCACACCTCTTGTTTGTACGGCTTCCATTCTTTCTGAGAAGTGAACTAAATACTTACAAACAAAATTACATAAATTAATTTACTAGACACTTGAGGATCCCAAATGATCTCTATTCATGTAACTATTTCGTACTTTTATAGGTTTTAACGGTTGGTTGGTCAGTTGGTCAGTCAGTCAACAACTACTTTCATGTAAAATTTATGAAGTTTTGAATTGGCTTTGAAAGCCAGCAAAATAAGTCGCATCTGCATTGATACGCAGTTACAGATCTAGCAAAATGGTTAGAGTCTGTTCGTTTAAGTATTCGCGCGGCCTAGGACTTGAATAAGGTTTGAGAATTTTGAAGTAAATTTACACTAAACTTTGTTGAAACCTTGTATAACATTTCTGTATTTATTATTTTATAAGGAAAAGCGCGATATCGATGTATTGAGTATCGAATGTTTGATATCCCAACTCGCAGCCCTGCCGCTTTGACCTTGTAACTTAATGCAAGGCTCCTTATCGCGCGACCAAAGCTCCACTTGTTGCCGTCAGTGAATTAGCATCTGTAATCAAGCCGTTGGACTAATTAATGCAACTCACTTAGCCGTAAAAGCGCAACTATATGCGTTGATGATAACGACCGTTCGCCCTTGAATGAATTCTAATCAATTAAGTGACGGACTTTATCAAAATATTGAACGATCACCAGCTGAGGGTAATTAATTAAGTTTCACAATCTCGCGACAACTCTTTTGTTCGGGTACATTTACCAAAGCAGTCTTACTTTGCCAGATGCAACAAATTTTGATAAAAAATTTGCGCGCTTGTGGATGCATAATGAGATACAAAGAATATTTCTTGCCTTTATAAATCTATTTTATAACTGAGAATTAACGGAGTCAAAGAGAGAGGGTGGAATCTAACCCTTACGTAAGTGGTCTATGTTTTTAGCACCAAGGACAAGTAGCGGAATCACACGTGTGTCTGCTCAACTGAAAATTTGTTTTAAAATTTTAAATATGCACTAATCATGAAATTCTTCATGAAATCTAAAATATCCGAATAATTAAGAACTCCCTGAACTCTATTGACTGGCGGTATTAGTGCAAGATTTTCTTTTGACGAGCTCGTGCGTATTAAAAAAGGAACGAAGTCTTAAGTAAAATTAAAAGCAGGAGGAGGTGTCAAGAACAAACGCTATTTAAGATACTCCATTTATTCGATTCGATTAATATTGCAACATTTCTTTGCACAACAACATTTATATACTTTGTTAAAAGAAAACTACATTTGGATTCTTACAGATTTAATTCGATTTTTATTTCTTATTTCAAAAATAAAAGTCACCATAAGGGGGAAATTTCCGATTAATTAAAACTTGCGTAAATCGTAGCTACAGTCTTTTGTAATCTATGATATCAATAAACACTCATCGGGCAGATAAAGTAAACAACGCTTTTTGCTAAAATTGTCATTTTTCAGAAATCAGAGGTTTGTCGGATTATTGAATATTAAATGAAAGAATGGAGTTAAACAAACGGATACGTTCGGTTTAATATGAAATAAATTATAAAACAACTTAAAACAAAATTGTGTACTCTGCTAAGTTAAAAAGGAATCACCATAATTTTTCACATAACTTTTAGTTGCAATGCGAAATAGAATATAATTCCAAATAAATTTCAATCTTTACAAAATTCTCGCTCCTGACGGGGATTTTATTTGATTCTTATAGAATTTCCCTATAAAAATGCAAATAACCCTTTTTTTTGCGATACATCCCAAAAAAATATGTGCACAAATTCGTCGACTGAACCCATAGAAAAAGTAGAGACTAGTTCCAAACCCGCTAAATAAATTTTCCATAAGTAACTACGGTTTATTAATGCGGGGAATTCCCCCTAATTCGGGAATTCCACCAAAAAAATTATTGTTTTAGTATTTTTTGGCGGAAATTTCACACCTCTTGATAATTGATTTTTGTATAAGAAACTTGGAAGATAATTATTTTAAGTCGCTGATAAAAATGTATGAAGTCTTGAATTCTGCGATGCGATGATGTGATGAAATTTTGAGCTGCTAAGGAATAAAATTCGTTAATAGTGACTGCCTGGAATTACTCTCTACTGGTAGCTGAATTGAGCTACACAAAGCTATAAATAGGGCGGGGGAAACTATGATATTTGGAAATTTTCTTGGTCTTTAACCCTTCAAGGCAGTTGATAAATGACTTAGTGATTAATTTGCGAAGTTAAAGCGATCGTGTCTGCGACTTTTCCAGAATACACCGCTCCTTCCGCTAAAGTGAAATCAGCGGCAAAATCGCGACTTCATCTGATTTTTTGCACGGGCCTTAAATAAACGCTTTAATAGGGGCAAGTGCAGCGACCCGCCAAGGGCCTCATTTATCATTTTTATGCAAGTCCTTCTGCAAGAACAACAGAAATCGCCAATTTTCTGAAAAGCACTGCTCGACCCACCTCCATCCCGTCCAGCGACGGGCCTGGAGGCGACTACTGGAACGGGGTTAATGGCTGGGACTGGGAATAGAGGAATCGCTTCGGGCCGGTCGGACTGATGAAGATTCACCCGGCACAAATCGATTTTCATGTTAACCGATTACTCATCGCATCTGAATACAGCAGCCATTAGCTTACCACTGGAATCGCGGATCCTTCGCCTTTCTTAAACTGCTTCTTTTGTCCGAAGACGACAGGGGTGGGGTTTAATGCAGTCCACGTTACCAGCCTTAGAGCTCGTTTCGCATTTGGGTTCAATTAATGCACGAAGGAAACTCCAACTTCGGCGTTGCTTTTATTGTTTCGGTGAAAGGTAGTCAATTGCCGGGATGACAGTGCTTCGGATCATTAATTCTCATTCTGAGATGGCGGGTTCTTTAGCATTTATGAGATATGTAGATTGCAGATAGGCCTGTGATTATTTTATTAAAAAATTAAATTGTCCAAGTCAATTGCGTATACAATTCCTGCCCTTTTCTGAACATGTTCGTCTGCTACAGGAGAATGTCCAATTCTGACGAGTTGGGTAATTCTAAAAAAAAAACCAAAAAACCATACGCTCATCTTTCCACTTCATTATAAATATTGAGCTGAATCTTACACAGTGAGAAATTAAACAACAAATGTCTTTTTAAAAGTTCCTCGACAAATTTGTGCAATTAACTTCAACACAGAACCGCTTTATAACAAACAAATTACTTTTGTTTAAAATTAAATAAAGTTACAGGAGACAGGTTTCGTTGAAAAGTGGTGCGCGTAAAAGTGGTAGTAGGTACTATCAACGTGAACGTAATGCGTGCGTTATTTCTGACACTTATGTTTTATTTTATTTAAGATAAATAATACGTTTTTTGATTTCTTTCGAGCTTCGGATGTAAAATACAAACAGTTTTTTAGAAATAGTTCGCAAACATTTTATAGAACACAACCAAAAGTATTTAAAAGAACAATTTACCAATAGTCCCATACAATTATTTGCCCAATCAGTCATTGTTTTTTTTTTGTAAAATTTTCCGCAACTTTTTCAATTACTAGATCGATCTGGATTGGCATATTATTGAAATTTTATTTTTCCCTGATATATTTATTCCAATGATGTTCCGGATCTTGGATTTTTTTGAAGCGGAACAAAAACTTAAAATTCCTTGAAAACGCCCTCGCCTCCTTTAAGTTCTGGCTATGCTGTCTCATGCTGCACTTGAATTTGCCACCCAGGATAGGGACAATATTTAATACATACTATTACTAATAATAACGACGAGGTGGCTAAACTAAATGATTTTACAGCTTCATACGACAAAGCAAAAATTGAAAATCTTAAATTTTAAACAAGGTTCTTACGTAACTTAAAAGTTAAACCTCAAATTGATATTGAAAATAAAAGTAAAAAGTTGACTAAGATTAGGTAAAATTTAATACGGCTTTGTATTAGAACTTTTATTTATGACTTTCTTTAGATTAAATCATGTAATAAAATTCAATTTGTAGATAACAACCGAAAAAACTCTGTATTTGGTACTATAATTGTTTTTATTTAACTTTGAGATTACGTAAGCACGATTACGACCATTTCACAAAGCAAATTCAGATCGAATGTAGAATCTTTTAAACGAGTGTCATCAATTAAGCATGTATAGGTTAAGTTAAAGATGGGAAAAGGGATTTCCTTCCAAATCGACATTTGCTAACCAAAGAAGGTATCGTACAAGTTGATAGTGACCCTTTATTAGCTACGTAATTGTTTACTGAACCTTGTTACAATAGTTGTAATATACGCCGCTTTTAAGAAACAGACTCAAAGCACTTGTTTCAATGTTTACAAACAGTCTACTACTTAACCATCTTAATACCACTCCAAGTACTTTCTAATTGCGTCCTATCAGCTTGTTCTGCAAATCGTCGGTCCAATCTGACCACTTCTACTATGCGAGCTTCGTCAGATCGAGATGACAAGTTCAGACAAGTCGCAGAACCTAGACTATTTGGCGCAATAACAAATTACGTAGACGATTTTTGCTTACGTATGGCGGTTCTTGAACACTCTGGACGTGCCCGCACACCTAAAGTACAGTTGTCCCTCAAGTCGTTTTTTATTTTTTTCGTTATTATTAGCACGTACTAAGATAAGATTTTTTGCGTTATGATTGGATTTTTGGCGTGATGTTCGATAACGACCTATCGCACGATGAATTCGCGTAGTACTACAATTGAACAGCATTATCTTTCTAGTTAGAACAATACTCAATGCACGTGCATACAAAATTTAACATTTTTATTTTTTTTCAGGGCTAAGAGAATCTCTCGATTGTGATTATGTGTAATTTCAGAAAAATTAAAAAAAAGCCCTAGGTACCCGCGCAAGTAAGGTCTACCAGACCGAGTCATAGATGATAATATTGAAATTGGAATAGACTGGTCTTAAACGTTCTGTTACGCATAGAAAACGGCTCTTAGCATGGTTTACTTCAATCATCAGAAAGGGGCCAAAGGGGCAATTTTCCTTCACATAATGGAAGATATATTCAAGTGACCAATTTGAAAACGATTAAGCGCTATCTGGAAGGGCTTTCAAAATTTCTAAAAGGTGAACCTAATGTTCGGCGCAAGGAAGATTAAATGCTCATTAACCCGAACCCAATACGATAAGAAAGAGGGTCATCGGCGCCCCGAGCGATCCTATTCTTTTTCTCCCGGAGATCACGTATGAGTACCTTATGTCCCTCTTGGTTCGCATGTGAGCAAATTGATAATTCAGGTGCGAACTGGCTCGGATTATTCTTCATATGACTTCCTGTCCAGTGCATTACTTCGCTCGTGGATGGAATTGAAATTTACCTTCTTGGAACACCCGCTAACAATGGACTGTGACCGCGCCGCCAAGACGCACTTCGTTTTATTTATTTTTTTGGTCATGCTAAAGACGTAGCGATGTTTATCTGGTTACAAAGTCTGCAAAAGTTTTCGCTGACAATTTTTGATTTAACGATTTCTACTTAATGCACTTTAAGAACTTTTGCGCATATGAAAACTGAATTGAAACGATGATTTACGTCTTTTGTTAATATTTACTTATTTTTTCCAAAAAAAAAACTTCCGAACTGAATTTCAAAATAAGCTAAGCACAACACATTTAAAAAGTACAAATCCATAAAAGCGTACAATTGTTAGAAACTCTTCTTATTTTGTAAATTAAAGACGAATAAAATATCTTCTGAAGAGCAGCAGCTTTAATTTATTTTTTATGGCGCACTTCTGTCGGTTTATGCCTCAATATCCTAATTTATTTTTATATCACTAAGGTATATGCATGTTACCTTAATTAGTTGATGCTTACATTATATTGACAATATGACCATTATTCGATTAATATTTCAAAAACAAATAAAAAGAAATGTTCAATATTATTTTCTTATATCGAAAAGTAATTCTTGTATTTCTCGTAGAATTTAAACAATTTTATTTCACTAGCCTTTAGAAATCACTACAACCGTGGCATTCAATTATTTCGTAATTTTTACTTAAATATCAGATTTAGGCCGCGGCTTCACAGGATAGTTATACCTCGCACTATAGTGAAAACAAACTTCCTAAGGTTGATCAACCTTTCTATCTACAATAAAATCCACTACATCTGTACGAAAGTCACTACTAATTTTCGCTCTAATTTTCGCTCGTCAGTCAAGATGATAACTACCCCACTTAGCGACGCAATGGTTAAAACGAGTGATGGACATACACAGAGTAGACAGAATATTTTTAAAACCTTTATTTCAATCAACAAGTTTTCAGACTAGTGGATGTAATCGTATCCACTGAATAAGTCACCTTTAATTTAAATGTGAGTCCTTTAACATAATTTATAATTACTAAATGCTTTATAAGCTACTTAGAAACACCAATTATGATAAAAAACATTATACAGTACTAATACCTTGTCAGATTACTTCGTTGCAACAATAAACTTGTTTTTCAATTCATTTTGTCATAACACTGACCTCGTTTCGCTTAGTCTTGCTGGAAGTGTTATGTGATTAAAGTGGCTGACATTTAGCACACATAAAATCTTCCACTTTTCGCACTTAATGCAATCGCCTCATATGTTTCGGAGATAAAACCGCGGGCCTTGGGCTACGAAACAAGTCCTAGCGAGATCACGGCTCTGTCCAGGTAACTGAATCAAAATCCATTACGGACATATTTCGTTCTTATAAGGAAAATATAAATTAATGTACACCACCGTGCAGCACCGCACCCTATAGAGCCCACGATATGTAATTGAGCCGATTGCAATTAAAAGAAGGTCGCAAGATCTGAAAATTTAACCGAAAGTGTGCCGGGTGGTCGATTCGAGCGCTGTATAAGTTATTCCGAAACTTTTTACTGCCATTGTCCCAGATTTCTCGCAATTGTCTTCTAAGTTCTTGTGCAGGTATATCTAATGCAACATGTTTAGCCAAGTTGGCCCCAGTTGGTCTGATCCAGCACTTTAGAACGACTCGGTGTGCTGGGACAGAATGCAAGTGATCGTGTCCAATTGAATTATTCATGGCACTAAAGCCTGCTGCCCGATAAGACACTGCTTCTCGAAGTTTTATTTTTTTTATTTTTTATTTATGATATTTTTTCCCTTTTCTTTTTTTTTTTTTGTTTTTTTTTTGTTCTCGTGGATAGCGACCGAGCGCCTACAATTTTCATAAATCATGAAAATGCGAGATTATCTTTCCGGCTCCCCGGGTGTCGTAATTCCAGCAGCACTTGGCCACTTGTATTTATGTCACGCAGTTGCACATTAGAAAACGAGGACTTGGTTGGATAACGAAACTAAAAAGAAGGCAATGGTTCGCCGCTGCCGACGCTGATAAGACACTCCATAGGCGCGAGTGACCCTCGCGCGTCTTCGACGAACATGAGTACGCCGCGCGACGCAATTCCGTCCGAGATGCTTATGTTTCGACAAAAGTCATCCTCCGCAACTCGGGATCCCAGACCTATTTTCCTCCTTCTTCTTGAAGTTCCAACCCGGCGGCCTTCTTGTTGCTTTAATCGATTATTTGGTAAGTAGTAGACGCGGCTGGTGCGATAAAATTGTTATCGTGTTTACATAGAGCCCCAAACAAAAATATCTCAGTGTCGTCCGATCCCCACGTAAGGGGCTCGCCATATGGCGTGATGTACTCGCGTCACAAGAAAAGAAATAAGAAATAATAAACGATCGCGAGAAGCCTCCGGCACGTATACGACATCAAAAAGATGGACAAAAAGTAAATGCCGATCAGTGCAGAAGTTTTGATTTCACAACATAGCGAAATGGTTGTAGTTGCGCCGCTAGGGGCTCCAAGCTGGTTCGCGATGGTAGTTCCACAGGTCTTCCTCACCTTTAAGATGGAACTAAGATCATGCTGAGATGCGGCTAGAGGTGCAGCGACTGACATACATATCTTGGCCTTCCTTTATTTAAAGCTCGGCGCATGGATCAAAAGCCAGCTCACAATAAATTATGCAAATCGTAACGCCAAATGGGTTCCTTTAGAAACTTGGAAAAATCATGGTTTTCTTAAAACGCAACTGCCACTAGCGCCGAGCTTAATATGGGCACTTCAAGGTAAATGTTTCGCTGGGTTCGTGCACATGGGGTCCGGTGCACTCTAAAATTTTGAGATTTCCTCCTCTTATTTTACCGACTTTTTGCTACTTTTTTAATTTGAAAAGGGTTTCTTACACCTATTGTATGTATCAATAGTTTTCGCGTAATCATTGTTTAAAAATTCCTTGGTGCGCCAACCTGACACAAAACAAGTGTTAATATTAGATTTTTGAAAGTACTATGTTTAAAAATAAGCCCATTGTACACACGTAGACGAAATATTACAAAGTGGAGATGTTTCGATTTGAGATCAACTCTAAAAAAGTTGTTTTGAAGACAATGTGGACAAGATTTCATCTATGATACATTAAGGAAAATCTCTTCTTCGATATCGTTATTCCTTGGTCGTTTCTATGAATTGTGACATTAATTTTTAGAAAAGCAGTCCTGAAAATGAAAGAGTGTAAAATACAACAATTTTTCAACCTCTCCTCCTTAAATTTATTTTACAGTTTTATTTATACTTGAATTTATAAAACATATTTTACTTCTTGGTTTTAAAATCCCCTGAAATAAACTGCAGCAAGTCCCAAACATATACAACATTTTTTCACATTATTTTCAAACGTGGCAAGGAGTTAAACCTGGAACCATCAAAATTTTATCATTAAATATTTTCCTTCAAAGATACTAATGAGGCAAACAATTTTTAGTATTTCAATTTTTGTTGTTTTTTGTTTCTGCTTTAAAACTACAAATAAGAAAAGAATTAAACATTCTTAACTAGTCTAACTCCCTTTCTTTGTAAAGGTGTAGTTTGTATAGGTCCTTAAACCTGATGTTTTATTTTCAATGTGCAACAATATGTTTTTGGAAATGTGACCATTTTACTATTGAAAATAGTTATCTTATCTTATCGGTAAGCAATTTCAGTGTGAGTTAATTTTTATATTTATCAACAAATTTCAAATAAAAATTAAAAATTAGGTACAGTTCGTTAACCGCAACAGCATCAAAGTACAATAATTATAGAATGTGCGAAAACAAGCCGAATATAAAATTTTTTAAAAAGTACCAACAATTTTTAACCGAAAGTAATAGAAAATATTGAATTTTATGGATTTATAAAAACAAATATTCAGTTTAGATTTGTAAGAACGTTTAATATTCAAAAAGAAAGATACGAAGAAATGACTTCTCCTCACTTTCACAAACATATAAAAATGCTTTTCAGGGCTTTCTACTTTTCAACCAAATTTTTTCTCAATAACCGAACGAATCAAATATTTCGAATTCAAAGTAACGATCTAAAAGCAAAATCTTTTAAATATCGGTTTTATGAATCAAAACATCTAAAATAGTTCACACATTGATACCAAGGCAGACAAAATTATTTGTATTAAATATTGAAACTCACCTACAACAATTTTCAAAATCTATGCGTGCTGTAGATGAGACAAAATGGAAATATTCTGAAAAAATCAACTCTGTAGGCAACTTTATAAATTCTACAGCCTAAAGAAAATTAAAATTCAATACGAAATAATAAATGTAATCTACTAAATATTTTTAGTGATAGGATAGTATAGATAAATTGTTAAAAAAAATTGTGCTGTAATAGTGAATAAGAGCTTCTTTCCATCACTTTACGCATATCTTAATTAGGATATTGAATTTCATAACAGACCCAAATGTTTTATGTTTGAGACTGGCCTCAGTTAGCTCTGGTCATTTAATTCGATTAGCGCACTAAATCGAATTTTGTCCCAAAATTATGTATTCATGCTGCTAGGTTGACTCATCTGATTATTTATGTTAAAAAACTAAGAGAAAGTGATGTCCCACATCGAATGTCGTTGTTCACGTAAAATTAGCACTCTTGGTCAGAAAGTTGCAGAACAAGATCGGCAGATCGGCTAGATCAAAGAAATATTCTAAGACAGAATAAGATCAGGTGTCTGCCGCTTCTTCGTCTCTGCAGATGATAAGAAAGCCGGCGGATCGGCGAATCAAAACATTTAAAAACCCAACGAGCTGCAGCCGCAAAACGTGCAGACGAAAGAGCGGTCACTAAGAAAACAATCTTCTTCTTTCAAGACAAGTTCAAACTTGTCGAAGAGAGCGTTATATAACCCGGCTGGTGTCCATATACTTGCTTACATATGCACTCGTATATGTACCTATGTTCCTTCTTATCTGTGGGTTCTTATCTGACCAATGAGTCATATACTTCGCTGCAGGGAAGATCGGTTAGCTTCTGGGTCCCAGGTGTAAGCGAAAGTCATCGTACGGTTTCAGGTTACTTAAAGTGCCCATACGCCTAAATCAATCTGATGACATCGTTCGCCGGGATTACTGACGCTAGACAGGCATCATACGGCGATGGATTGGGGGCAACGCGTTCAGAAAAGCTTGACTGGGCAAATATTTGGAGCCGCATGTTTGGACAATGGTCACATTCAGCCGTTACTGGAATTTTTTAGTCGCAGGAGTTTAATTCAACAACGTGAGAGTTGATTGATCGGAAGATCGCATACGCAATTAAATTTGCTTCTGGGCTCGTTGGCTGGCGCGCACCTTGGGCTAAGCTCTTTATCTTGCAGATAAGCCGACATCCGATCGCGGCTCCTCGCCGAAGTGCGCAGTTGACCACTGCAAGGAGAGCCCTCTGTAAAAATAAAAGTTCCCTTATGAGCATAATTGCCATCGATTGTTAATATCTAGTTTTATTGGCGGTTGCTCGGTCAGAACGGTCACCGCGGACATGTGCGCGCAAGTGATATTCAGCCACTTTATTCACTCTGCTTTAAATCTGAACTCGCTAAATGCACACGACTGACAAGGGCTCGTAAATAATAGCGCCGATCTGAACGCGTTGCTTGCGCCAGTACGTGGAAAACGAGCCGATGGTTTCATATAGCGCTTCATTTTCATCGCATTATCAAACCGCGTATGCAACTCGCGAGTCAGCAGCCGCGATAATTACGATGCATCCATAGTCAAGCTAGAGCATTTTGCCGCACTTGTCGTAAAAGCCAAAAAGTGGGCACATTAACGACCAAAAGAGGCCTTTACCAAATGGGCAGTAATTGAATTTTAGCCATTCGCCATACATCGTAAAGACCTCGAAGAGCTAAGTGATAAGCGAGGAGATTGGACACATTTCGATTTCTTCGAAATTTTGTTACAAGTGGGCATAAACCCAAATTACACTTTGAATACTTCCATAAACGATATGCTTGCATACCATTTCTACCGGCAGATATAGCGACCAAATACATGATTTTGGAAAAGCCTTTTTATGGACGAATGTTTAATGCGAATTATTGCGAACTGAAAAGACATACATTGAAATATACTGACCATACAATTTAAAAAAACATTAAGAGTGATAAACCTATCTCAAAATTGGGATAAAGAATAAAGCATACGTTTTTACTTAATTCCTTTTTTTAAATCGTATTGACACTGAAAAATAAACTTTAATATCAACAAAATGTAAAAAGGAAGGTTTGAACCAATCTAGCCTCTAACCACAGAATAGCACTCTCTTTCTACTTTCTAGTTGGTTCCAACTCATCGCCCTTACGAACTAGACAACCATGATTTAAAAGATGAATGGAGACAAATATTTAATAATATAATCCATAATAGTCATATGGTGTAGTCACAATTTTATTTTATTAACTTTCCCAGTGTCAAATAGAAATGTTCATTTTTCAAGGCGTTCTAATATTCTGATAACTTTTGAAAAGGATCTGAAAGGTCATTCCTTTCTTAAATTTACATGAATTAATTTAATTACCAGAGTTTGTGTTATTTGCGTTCGAGCTCGTCAGGGACTTTAAAATAGTTAAGTTCTTATTGCAACTAACTAATAATAATTTTCTATTAAATATAAAAGTTAGACAAAATGAATAAAGATTCCATTGATCGTATTGTCTTAAATTTTACTGCCTTTTACAAAGGAATTATGATTCTGAAGTGTTTTTGGTTTAGAATTAACTAGAACTAGAGTAAGCCTATAAAACCTTCATTTCAAATATACGTACAATGTAGAAAACTTCAGACATTCAGTATTACTAGACTGTCTAGACTGACTAGATCTACTAAAACAATTTTCTGAAAAATTCACATGACATAATTATTTTCACAACTAGCCCAAAATATTGGAGCATTTACTAATTTTATGTTATTATATTTGCCACTATACAGACTCATAATTTATGCGATTAATTAATCACTCATATTTTTCTATTTCCCACAGTGTATCAATGAAACAATTTCAAAGTGATCGAAAAACTGATCGCATGGAAAAACTTAACTTTAGAAAAAGCATGATTATAACAAAACTCTTATCTCCTTTATTCCGAAAAGAGGGTTCTTATCATTTGGAAAATATTGAAAAACTCAGTCGGAAAATTCAAGTTTATAATTAATATCTTTAAAATGGTTTACTGAAAATATACCCACTTTGACTGTGGGTGCACAGAGAATCGTGCTATATGAAAATTTAATTGGGTTCGAGAGTATCGAGTTGAAAAATTCCCTTTTTATGAATTTATTGGCCAAGGCATAAAATTTAATGTGGAGTGCAGTGCGTGCGTCGGATATGAAAACAGCAGCACCCTTCGCAGTGCACAGCGTGGAAAGGGCAGCTCGTCAACGCGAATATCTCGACAGGCCATTAATGCCTAAATGGTGGCACGTTAGCATTATGATATAAAATTTATTAGTAATATTGCATTAAGCTCCCGATACCATCTACGGAATGCTGGAGCTTTCGAGGTGAACTTTATAAAGAGCCATTAACGTTTACGAGCCCGTTCCAGGCTGTCCCGAGCCAGAGTTCCCTGCTCTTCCCGGCGAAGACGTTTGCTCCGGTGATTGCGATAAAGTTTGCATAATGAATGGCGCCGAAGCAGAAGGATGGACATCCCCACGCTGTGACATGCAATGCAATTTTCGGAAGTCCCTAAATTCGAGGTCTTGTTACAGCCACACGTAATAGGAAAAGTTGGCGAATTGAGTTGATGAAATGAATCGGACGATTTTAAGCACACCGTGCTGAATGAGGTTGTAAACATGAAGACCACTTGATTCCATGATGACCTCACACCAGATTGTCTGGAAGAGACCATAACTCCTGCACAGTTTTCAAGTTTGGAACTTAACTTTGTCGTTACTTAACATGCAAAGAACGACATCGTCTATTTCGTCCTAGATTAGATGTGATACTGTTAAATCTATAGAAAATAGGTACGAACATAAGAAATTGTATGGTACGATATAAGCAATAAAATTATCATAGTCTCTCTTCAAAAGGATTGCCTGATTCTTAGGAGTCATTATATACAAAATTCTATCAACATTTACAAATTTAGCATGGAAGCAACAATATCGCATATAAGAGACCATGTTATTAACTTCAGCTTTGCCACTATAAATCACTAGAAAAATGTAAGTACGAGAATATGAGTTGTGTGTTTTCTCCAGAATCCAAGTAAAAACAGCTCATGAGAATCTACTTATAATTGTTAATAAAAAATTAGTAACTAGGGTCCGACAGAATTCAAAACATCAAAACAAATTATTTATATCATTTTTGTCTTTTAAATCTTTTGACATAGAAAATTTAAATCTGGCATAGTTGTAGTACAAAATTTAGATTTTCGAGGGTGAAAAATAGGTAGAAAAATTATCTTTCACACGATGTTGGCTATCAAATGCAAACTAATTAAAGTGATAGTTAAAAATACATAAGATATGAATTTGAAGATTGTTGGGAATGACGTCTAGATTCAACGAAAATTGTCAGCATATCATCGAAAAGGAAAGGTCGTTGTTTTCCTGTTCGGTTTGCTTGGAATAAAAACTACAAATTCTCAAATTACGATACACAGAAGACTTCATGTGTTTTTGTTTTATTTATCAGCAAAGTGTTATCACTATAAAATTGTGGTCAGACGAATTATTATGGTTTTAATTCTCATTGCTTTCCCAATATTATTTTGAATTTGCCAAAAAAACGCTTGTACGATTTGAACGCAGAAGCTTTTCCATAAATACCTACAAATAATCGAAAAGTGGCGAATTGTACTTTAAAACTTTTAATAATAAATGTTCTGTCTTAATTGAAAGATGTTTACTTTAAAACGGTAATAATCTTAGGTACACGTTTTTTACTAAATCTTTAAACAGATGCCGTAGATTTCATTGAGATATGTTTTAAATTTCTAAAGCTAAATAAAGCAGTGGTAAACTACCGAAAGTTGTCTTGTTTGAGCAAATAAGCATATTTTTATTCTTGTATTAATCATCTTATGAAGTTATTATTAATTTTACAGATCAAAGATCAAAATAATAGTCATGAAAAAATTATTCGAATGAAGTCACATGAAACACACAAATTGCACCATCGCAATGCTGGAAAGCAGGCACGACAAGAAATTGTATGATATGCAGTATGGTTGTTCCCAAAATGTGCTATGAAGAATCCACTGATGTGATCACACCCTTGATGAAGCAATTAAAGGTGAGTTTGCAAAATCCGACCTGGCAGAGCCCAGCTTCAATTAATTTTTCAGTAATTACTAAAGGCTGTATAAATAGAAGTATGATCTCTGCCGGAGGCATGCGCTGGAATCTGTGTGAAAACTGAAAACTCTGATGTGTTTCCTTGAGCACCGTCTTTCGTTTTCTTGAAAAAGGTAAACATGCCCCGGTGGCGATTCTCTTTGGATTCTCCGCACGCCCTCACCTGAAGATTTTCACATTATACAAATTTATTCAAAGCATACACATTACGTTTTCAAATAGCCACTAGACACTGACGTCTGAATCTGAATTTAAATGAAAACGCTCGGTTGGCACACATGTTGCACCACCGGTGCCCCACCTGATGGAGTCCACGGCCACTGGGGGAATCGATGTGCTCCGCGATAAACGATGAACTGTATTAAATTGCAAATTGCAGGTGGATCGCGCATAGAGATGGATTCGATCGACTGGCTCTAAAATTAGCTTCCTGTTTTTTTGCACATATTGATCGAACGTAATAAACCCGACAAATGCTGGTAAGCGTCCGAACCTGTTCTATATTTGTTCTTTATCTTCGGCAGTAGCTGCGAGCCCTGAGCAGACATGGGCTCCAAACAAAATCAAATAAAATTAATATTCACAGCGGCACTTCAGAATAAATTTACTTAAATAGAGACACCACCTCAACAGCTCGTCGACATTAGAATTAATAAAATGTGCTGCTGCATTAAACAGCGCCGACAACGATACAATTCGTTAATTTAAATTATTGTTATTATATAAGTCTGCATGTTTGCATTGTGTACGAAGTTCTGGTTTGTTATCGAGATATCCGTTAAGGTTTTCATGCCGGCAAAGATCATACACATTGCATTCTAACACCTTCCTACAATGGAGGATTATCAATGAAAGTATAAAGTCTTGCAGAAATTGGCAGCGTGGAGTACAGACATTTACTTGCTTCATTTTACTCATACTCGAAATAAGCAGTATAAGTAAGTTTTTGAAAATGTTTATCACTTTATTAAAACTTTCGAAACTTTGACTGAGGGAAAAATATAGAAGAAGTTACAACATTAACCTCCTTGTAGATCAACACAAGGGAATATAAAAATAAGAAATTTGGTTTTTGTGGTCAGAACTACTTGCTACTGACTGACCCATCAAGTCACAATCAGATTAAGAACGCAATCAAGTCAAAAAGGGAGGTTTAATTCTTTGAACTGATGAAACAAAAATAAAAAAGCTAAACAAATTTATAATATTAACATGCAACAACATCTAAAATCACTGGCGTGGCGTATTTGTTATTTTTTTATTAACATCGAAGTGAGTAGAATTTTCCCGCCCTTATGATTCTGCTGCCCTGGGCTACAGCCCAATCAGCCCATATGTAAATGTACCGCTGATTAAAATATCTACAAGGGAATAGTTTTTAAAACAGGGATCAGGTCACGCCCTAGGTCAGAATGAAAAATTTTATGGGCTGTCTTTGATCCTCACAAGAAGAAGATTGGGAAAATGTTAGACTGGCAAATCTAAAATATCCAACTGCAAAAAATAAATGCACATATTTAAGTACTTAGCATAATTACAATATGACTCCAAACTATTCCCATAATTAGGAATATGTGTCAAATTTGAAAATCGACAACGGTAGAGTTTAGTTTCGCTCACTAATTTTAAAGTTTTTTGTTATTTATAACATTTATAACATTCCAAGGAATTATTGGTGACACTACAAACCCTCCAAGCAACTGCTCAAATGAGTTTACACCTGTTACGGTGGAGAAGAAAATAAATCTGCATAGTTAGTCGTTTGTTTGATTGAAGGTTCGACTTCTTCTCAGTAAAAATGCTTATATTCAAGAAAATCACGGAAGCAACTTGTCTAGCCCAAGGGGGTGCAATCAATCCCAAGCACAGGTATGAATCGCGAAACATGTACGCATATGTACAAAATTAATGATCAAAAATCAAAAAAGAAAAAAAGGCTAAATATACTAAGACGGAATTTTTAGTAATTAATTTTAAAAGAATTTCTTTTTGAATGTAACAAATTTCAAAAACGCATAAAATTAGCTTGCTTGACACATCTTTTCTATTCGTCATCTAGTTACCTTATTCGAAAGGTAAAAACTTCGGCCGCTGCTTAACCTCATGGAATTCGCGTTCTGCACTTGATCCAGTGACTCACCCGTCAAGGGTATGATTCATATGCTTTCACCTGTTAGAGCTCGAGTACGTGGGCCGGAAAACAAAGCACAACCCCAGCAATGCGAGGCAATGCGCGGTTGAACGGAGTGCCAGAAAGATAGATAGCTCTTAATTAGAAAAATATCGCGAATGCTTTGTCCTTAAATTGAATAAAAGGGAAAAAGGCAGGTGAGAGTGGCTCGGTCGGCTTAGCGGGTTCTTGCACCTCCAGCTAGAGCAGCCTCGAAAGGAAGGTAAGCAGCAGATAATCTCCTTGTAATTGCGGCCAAAGAACACAAGTACGCTGCTAATGCAGCTCTTTGATTATTACTCCCCTAATGTGCATCTTAAGCGGTAGTAATGGCGTCTATTTACTCATCCACCACGCCATAGCGAACCCCGCTGGGCGGGGGTACAAACTGCTCTATCGTTTATTGGAACCTTTATTCACACTATTTTCTGACCACTTGACATGTAGTCGGCACGTTATCAGCCGCAAGCACACCATCTGCGACGTGCTGCTTCCCGCACCCTATTAATCTTGCGGCAGCGGGGGGAGGGCGGGATGCCAGGAGTATCCACTCGTAAGTCACAGACGCAAGAGGAACAGGAGGAGCGAGGGAGGCGGAGGGCGAGGTGAGGAGTTGCAAGAGCACAAAAGACGCTCGACTATACTTTTCTAAAATCACTTGATAGGTCACTGACCTCCGGCGAACAATTGCCTGCGCCCTGCTGCAAACGCTTGGCCGAGAACTACACCGTGAGGAGCCGGAGCAGTTGCTGCGGCGGCACCGTCCGGTTCTAGCGCGCCCAAGTGCGCGCCACGTGAAGGAGAATAGGACTCCTCTAGGCGGCAGTGGCCCGTAGCCTCCTCAAGACAGCGAGTCGAGCAACGGTAGGGCCGCGGGGCCGCGACTCGCGCGCTAATAAAATGGGTGTAGCCGCGTATCGCGGGCCCGATTAGACCCCAGTCGCCTGAAGCCGTACAACCAGGGATCTGGATCACAATAAACAAACGTGGCGCGCCCGACTCGCGGCCAATTTGGCGCACATGCGGCAGTCGCGAACCCGAACAATACGTCGCACGGCCAGTAAATTAGTCACTTCTTATGGTTAACCTATTTCAGGCAGTCATATGTTCACGCATGCGTGCGCCTGGTCGCCGTACGTCTTGAAGTCCAGGAAATTGCCAGCGCGCGCAACTCAATTAACTCAAGGGCCCCCGAGTTGGGTCTAATCCGCGAAGAGATGGGTCATATAATCTGTGGCGCGCAGGTCACCCAACGAGAAGCATCTTCATCTCAGGGAAAATTTCAATTTTTCGTCGGTTAATTCAACTGCGATCAACGCACGTCATCCCGCCGCTAGATATCTTGCGCGCGGGGGTGCCGCGTGCGCAAGTCGTGCAGTTCACTTACTTGCTTGCGGCGGCTCGTGGCATGCATCGGATTGCGCGGTTGCAACAGACTGCATTTTTCCAATTTGTCCTACTTGCGGCACATGCGGGCTTTACTGAGATTTAGGAACGATACATGACACATCCGATTTAAATGATGTCTCAGATTTTTTAACTAGCTGCTAGCACTAACCACGTCGTATAGTAATGAAGAACGAATTGATTGCTCACAGGTGGTTGGTTAATCCATCATTGCCACGACTGTAAGGTCCTAACGTGTATGCAAGCATAGTGTAAATTCTATCAAATGAACGTGAAAAGGTTGTCGATGAGTATAAAAAATTATCCTATTCCAGCAGACTTTCACACATGAGATTATGGCGGCTTACCAGAAAGAATCGCTGTGTTATTGGAAGGTCATCAAGAAAAAGCATTTAAATAACATAAACTATTGGATTACACTTTGTTTTTATTACAAAATGACAAATAAAACAGTTAAGGTATCTTCTAGTAGTAATTTTGAGATGGTCAATTTATTCCTTTCGTTTTCTTGAATTAAGACATCTCGAGAATATGCTCCACACATTTTTAATTGATCGGATAAAAAGTCACGAAATGTACACTATTCTTCGAGATGCATAAATGTTATTGTCGACCGATTCTTCCCACTTCACTGAAAGTTTTCTTTTAAAATCTTCCAAAATAAACCAAAGTATTTCTTTCAGACGTTTGTCATTTTAAATCAAATTGTAATTCTAAAGAACCCCGAATGATCAACGACGAGAGAATTTAATATGTAAATTTTGGAAACCTCATTTTTAAAAAAAAACGCTAAGAAAAAACGTCTGGTGTACTATTTTCTAAACAAAAAAAAAAGAAAAAAAATATAGCGAACATAATTATAAACATGTATTAAAAAATATATCAAAAGTTTTTCGAGAAGGTCTAATCGTTATTGTTGAAAAACACGAACCTTTAAACAAACTTCCAAAAAGGCATGACCTATTAATGCGCAAGTTGCTAACCATAGATTTAACTTTACCGTGAAATATAAATTTTAAACTTTAAATTTTTATTCATATAAAAATTCTATTTCTCAAATCCTTCTCCCTGAGGTGAATGAAAATTAAATAGTACCCTCACGAAATGCACAAATAAACAGAAATTTTGTCCTTATTCAACACAAAACGTACCAAACTGAAATCTATTTCTTCTGAAGATCCTAAACCACACCAAAAACACATAAAAAATGAAGACTTTTCGAAAAGAATGAAACATACTTAAAATAATTCTTATTTCTAATTTGCACCCCGCGGACGAATTCATCGTCAAAAAGTAGTAGTATCAGATATTCATAATCATTTGACTAAAAGAAGTTTGCGAGTGAAGGTTTACTCGGATAAACGTAGTATTGAAAGAAAGCCTTTTCGAGTGTAAACTTTAACGGAAATTTGCTTGAAAATTATGCCGATTTCACCACATCCCCATGTCTCAAAAGACTAAAATTAAGAAGGAAGATGCGGTGTCATTAAGCCCCAAATCGACCGCGAAATACCTTTATTTTTTTTTTTTTTGTAAAGAAGAGGTATGCTATTGAAATTGGTTTTGTTAAAAAAACGATAATTTTCAACTTTACTTGAGAGTTTCACATAAAGGGTAACGGGTACTTGGACGACTTTTACCTGTAGGGCATTTATGTTCTCGCACCACACGTCTCACCTTTCAAAATAAAAATCGCCGTATTATTTGTTGACATTAAATAAAATCAGGTCATTTAACTTAAAACAAAATTAGGTAAATTTTGCTATTAACACCTTCTTTGCTCCATAAAAAATAACTAGGTGTAAATAGGAACTATTCTTCAGCCCGAGCCATTTCCATTTCTGTATATAAAAATTTGCTACCCACCTTAATTTAGATTTGTAAGACTACCTGAGTACTAACGTAACAGGGATATTTATTTCCATGATACTTTTAAAGGTTAATAACCATATTCAGAAATTCACCTGAGCATTTTCAAAGTACTAACAAGATTTTATTAAGTCATAAGTAAATGAAGTGTTGCAAGTCGACCGGTAATTGAACTGCGTTATCAATTTTCTTACTACCTATGCCGAAACGTATTTGGGGTTACGCAATATCTCACATCACAGTCTGTAGTAAAACCCCCGAGCCTGGTGTCCGAGATAGAGGACAGGTATGCTTGGGCTTACGTGTACATGCACAAGTGACACCGTTCCTTAGCATTCGCTTAAAACTAATTTGGCAGCGAGTAATTAGCTCTTAAGATTTAGCTATCGATCTGCGCGAAATTAACCGCAGCAAAACGTAAGCTCAGTGTGCTGATGCTAATTATGCTGCAAATATATGAAAAATTGCGCTGGAAGCTGTGCAACTGGTTGCCGTGCTGGGTTTCATCACACAGTCGATAAAATTAGCATCGAGTTCTTTAATTGGCCTCGCGAGAACCATCGGCCGATATTGGGAAGAAATTGTTTACTGTACATCCGCGGTGCATCGTGAATTCGCGGATGGCAGCAACCACATACGCGTTCAGCTGGGTCTCCTATTCAGACGACTATCGTTTCCGAGCGGTCGTAAAATTAACGTTGTCCCTGGCAATTTTACTTCGCAAATTTCGATTGGGGACACAATTGCCGCGTTCGTCGCGGTAATCACGCATGGATTAAGAACTCTTGTCGAAAACTGTGGGCATGCAGCCATTGGAGTCTCGTTGCCTTCATGACCCGTTCGGTGCTCGGTGGAGCGTGATTGACAAACTCGGCCAGTAAATCTGATGCCGGGCTAGGGCATCAAAGAGCCTGGCTAGGATACCGATCGAAGAAATTGCGCCTTCTCCAGAGGCTCCCTTCACGCAGGAAAGCCCCTGCGACTCCTCTGGCTACCGTGTAAATGCCCCGGCAGCACAGTGCATGAAGATGGGTGTAATGGGCACTGCACCGAGGTTAATACCCTGCCGAGTTCAACGCCTATTCAGCGCAGCCCTGTAGGCGCGAGCCCTGCTCCAGCACTGGTGTAAACGACTTCAACTTCAAGTATATAATTGCATTTTGCGATGTGTTCGTGCAGGAGCTCCTGGAGGATACTCCTGTAGGCGCCCTTGTTTGAGCACAAGGATACCCTTCTTTCCTCCTCCTTTCACCAGCGGAATATCAACTAAGGTCACCCTGGGCCTCCTCGGGTTCCACTTTCTTCCCTTATTGGGTTTCACTTATGTGTCAAGGGTCCCTCCCTCCCGGGCAACCCGATATGTATCTGACACAGTTTTCTTCCATGCTGTGATTCATCTTACCTCCCTCGGGTCTTTTCCCTTTGACACGATCCTGCTCACTGTGCGTCTTTAAAGGAGCAGGCCTTCCTTCGTCTTTTATAGGGACCTAGATATGAGTGGGAATTTTGAAGGTATCGGGTCGTCCCCGGCAAAAGCAAGCGTGGAAGACGTGTGTTGGACACGTTTTCACTGCAACTCCATTCCTCCACGAATAGAAATAAACCTATTGGGCCGACAGAGAACTCGGAGAGGGATTGGGTCTTTATTTAAGAAAACCATTTAAAATTCCTTTTCCTTTTTACAGGATCCTTATGGGTTTTCTGTAAAGCTAGAGGATATAGGACTGAATAGTTTTATTGTAGACAAGTTGAAATTTCTCAAAGAGCTATTGAGGCTTTTACAAAAGCATTTATTGCAGCTATTCCTACAGTCTAGTATTAAAGATTAAAGAAGAGGTTTAATTGGAATTGGGTTTAGTTGCGACTTTAACATTTCTTGGTGTAACTTTTTGTACTATTGACTCACACTATTTATGTGTCATGTATGTATGTTGACTCTTACCTTGAAAAAGATCAGTTTCTTGCAGATGAAAACAAAACCTCTTCTTATAGAATTTATATATGATTTTCTATGTAGAGTTCAAATCGACTCCCAAGAATGTCGTCTGAAATATCGAAACCAATTAGTGGTTAATAAAAGCTGACATCGTATTGATGTATTACTATTCTTGATTTATTTATAATCCATGGTGTAACAGAAATAACCGGTATTTCTCTTTGCTTCTGCGTTCTGATAGCATAGAGAAGAAGAATATTAAACATTAATTTAATTTATGAAATATGTACGTATCTCTCGCACAAATTTATTCACATTATTTCTAACGATCTGCTTAAAAGTCAAAAACATCTTAGCCCGTTGATTTAGGCACAATCTGAGCCAGACTTTTCCGATTATGATAAATTTATTCCTTAATATAATTCGGATTTGCATTAAATGGACTCTTTCCAATCTCATATCTTTTTCGATATGCACTATTTTCTTTCCATACAACTCTAAGGTAATATGTAAGCACTTTCTTTAAAATATGGAACTATACAAATAAATACTTGTCTCTTTAATAAACACATTAATAGACTTTAAATGCGATCTTTATTAAAAAGGAAACAATAAAAGTTTCATTTCAATTTGGTTTTTTAATTTAATTAAAACAGACTAAGACATTTCATTATCAATTGTACATTGTCCTCTGAACTGTGATCTCAAATAACCTCAGTTTTTTTATTCCACTGGTTGGACCATAAAAAGAAAATATACTGGGAAAATACCATAGCTGTCCTACAAAAATGTATTTTTCTCCATAAGGCTGCCATATAACAAAATCCTTGGTTTTAAGATTCAACAACTTTTACTTTAACCATTAACCCACTCGTCTTGATCAACAGTACATTTCAAAACTTAGGTATGCAACCAAATTCGTGTAAATGTGTTTTTTGAAAAAATCTATGTTCTACGCGAATACCTACTTTAAACTATTGCTACAAAACTATAGTCATCCATAAGTGTACGAAGTTTTAAATCAGCGACTCACCAGTAGTTGTTTGGACAAGAGTGCAAATATGTTGTCATATAATTTGGAAGTGTGCCCAATTTTGGCGATATTCAGTTTTACCTTGAACAAATAAATAAAAATGTCTTACGAACATTTTTCTATTGTTCTTAGGAACACAATTTTGAAGGTGGTTCACTCTTTTTTTATTAAGCCCAGTTAATGTTTTTAGGAACAAGCGTCTGTAGCACCGGAGATTAAACCATTTGATTAACAAGTGACAAGTATTGTATTTGCTTTTTATGTCTTCTAACCCCACAACAAAACACGTCTCCAATAAATTGCACATACGAAAGAACTTGCTATCAACAACAATTTTTCGGAAATCGTCGCACAGTTGGACAAATACACAAAATTATGCAAAGTGTATTTTTAAAAAACTAAATTAAATATTTTCGGCTGCATTGGTGAAATGCAATTGTGGAGAAAGTCTAATACGGATTTAAACAAAAAGAAGTCGATGCCTACCGTGAATTATCGAGGAGGCGTGATTATACTGCGTCTGGTAACGGAGAGCTTGTATTTATCAATAGAAGAAATTTATTTCATTAATATTTATTTACTTGAACTTTCAGAAAAAGTGCCGAGGAGCTTAAACTTCAGAATGATTTTTATTTCCAACAAAACAATGGCCGTAAACAAACTCCGCATAGAGCGCGTGAATAACACTCTTCACACCCTTAACACCCCCCGCATTCCCCGCTCTGAATTCGCATATTTGGATGAGTGAAAAAACTAAAACCAAGAACGACTCAAAAGTTAAGTTAAGTGATAATGAAGTAGAAATAGAACTCTTTTGAAAACTAAAACTCTAAAAAGTACAAAATACTTTCAATAATTTTGAGTCTACAATTTTGTAAGCATTTCTCCCAGATTTCTCACGGTACAGGTAGATAATTTGAGGTGGGAGAGCATCATTAGCTTTCATATGAAGTGTTACGCAATTTACGTGTAATAATCAATGTTCAAGTTTTCGGGGGTGCTGAAAACAATGAAATGAATTATTTTTGAGTCACACCAAATCTTCAGGAGAGTGAGAAAATGTGTAAAATACCAAAATTACCAATAAATAAATCAGCGTAGTTATCATTGGTTGAACAAATTAAAAAATCCATAAAAGATGCTCGGCACCACTACAATATTAATTATTAATATTATTTCAGAGGCATATGCAAAAATATGTTTAATCACAAAAGGGAAGGGAAATTTATTAAAGAATTCATAAATTTATTTAGAAAAATAAACCAACGGATTAAGTCATTAAGAATTGTACTTTATTTTGTTTTGTTTCTTAGAATACCATTAAAGATGTATGAAAGTGAGGGAGCTCGCTTCTTAACACATCCAAAAATTGATTTCATTGAACAATTGATTGAAATTAGTGAAATAATTAATTCAATTGAGCTCCACTGCAAATTTCATTATTATTGTGCTTTACTTAGTCGTTCTTTAAACTTGGAAGAAATTTAAAGTAACTACTAAATACTTACAATTATGACTAGTTCAGGATATTTTACACTTTCAATAATTTTATTTGTTTATTTATTTACTCTTCCCTTTTAATAAGTTTCTGTGATATTAAACAATTTTAAAAAAACAGAAATAATAATAAATCCGATTAAAATACTTACCTAAATCAAATAATTCAATAAAATAGAAAAATATTATTAATGCTCGCAGTTGTGCTCCCCCCATCTGAATTATCCACTTTCATGTCCCGAAACACGATCCGAGGGTTAAAAAAATTTTAGATTCAAAGTTAGCCTGGAGCCCATTGTTTACCATCCCCGAAAATATTTTGCAACATGTTTTTAAATATCCGATTTTGCCGACTGCTTGATTAATTATTCTACGGGCATATTTAAATACAGACTCAAATTGTAAATATTAGAACTCACTTTCGTCGTTGAAAATGTTCGAAACATGCCGAAGTGTAGCCTGAAAAAAATAAAGAATCAAATCGTTCGCAAGAAAATGCCACTGTACATTCCTGAAAAGTCTTGTTATCTACTCTCGGATGGTGCTATCAAAAGTTCATCATTCCTTGCTTAAAGTTCTTTAGACATTTTCAAGAATATTCGACGTTAAAACGACGTGAATAGCCATCGAAAAACAAAAAAGAGAGGTTTCGGGTCCAACTCAAAGCTATTTTATAATAAAACCCAATCAAAGCTGTGGTTCCTAGAGTATCGCGAGCATTCGGTTGGATTTCAGGCAAACCTGACTAACATTCTTCTTTTTAGTTTCCAACAAATATTGGGCGGGTTTTTAGGAAATTTTCAAAATCGGCGAGCTTAATAAAAAGTTATGCTTGAACATACAAAAAAAATACACGGAATAATTGACAACTTCCTCTTTGTGGAGGTGATTACAACGAAAAGAACTCCAAACGTCTCTAATTTAACAATTTTTTGAAATTCGTTAAAGAAATGCTCGCATCTAAATAAATTTTTACTAGTCTAAATTGTTCTTCGTAATAAAAAACCGGAGGTAAAGCTACCCTTTAAGTCGTTTTTTATGATTTATTGCTTCTGATCCCGGAGATGATTTCGCGCCTTGTTTTAACGTTCAGTGTTGTTACTCAAACGACTGCTTTTCCAAAAATGTTGTTTTGTTTTGATGGCTTCAGAAGCTGCCGCTATTGCAGAGTTTTTAAAAAGTGCACTTCTTCCATTCGTCAGCTTTTGATGCGTTGAGTTTCGCGCATTGTGCTTAACGGGTCAATAAGAGTTGGCGGCGGCGAATTCTTCACTCCCAAGAACCCAGACCTGTATTTGCCCAGCTCGTCCACAAAAAGCCGCCCTCGAGTGACCACTTGTTTGGCCGCGGAATTAAATCAACGCGGGTCCGGCGACAGATCGACGCGGGCGTCGATACGCACAGTCGCTCGAAAAATCGATGCACCGCCGTACACCGGTTCACCGGCAAACCCCTAACTCATAAATCCGCGGGCAATTCCACCCGCGCACCTCATCCCTCCAACTTCTTAACACTTTTTTCCTGCTTGCGTTTTCTCAAAATCATGCGATTCTCGTTCTTAATCTGAACCTGAAAAGTTTCTCCCTCTCCCCCGGTCTTGCTGGCAAGGCACAGACAACAAGCCGAAGAAACTCCGAAACAAGCTCCCTAGCGTCGTGTCGTGTTCTCGGGACGTTTTGTTTTGATCTGTTTTTTCTTTCCCCGTCTTCTTTTTGTCGGCCATTCGCGCGGCAAAACGGTCGCGCACACACTCGCACGCACGAACAAGTTTCCTTATGTGCATAATCACGTGTACAGTTTACCCAATTTGACCACTTCGAAACCTCTCGCTGCGCGGGCGCTCCATTGGACCAAAAGCACGACCATCGGACACACATGCACAATCCTGCCCTTCCCGCGCGGGGAAGAAGCAACCTTTCCTACATTAAGGAGGAAGCAAGAAAACCTACTGACACAAAGAAAGCACTTCCCTAAACATAACGTTCCCCGACCACGTGTGTATTGTGTGCAGTGGGACGCCCGCGAGAGAGCAGCCTTATGCTTCGGCGGGGAACGCGTACCCCACCTGAGTCATCGCGCTGCACATAAGCAGCCTTCCAGCTCCATTGCCTTTAAACGGTGTGTTCAAGCTCTGCCCCCTCCCAAACACTTAGATTTTCTGCGAGGGAGGAAAGTTGGGAGGGGCGTCGCAACAGGCAGCATCGCGTCCCGCTGCATTTGAAGTTCGAGCAGGTCGAGTCCGTCGGCGTGCACAATTGTGCGGCGCGCACGCACACAATCCCACTTTATGTACCTCGTGTGCAGGTGTGTGTTTCGAAAAGGGGTTTAGGAAGAGATAAGTTTTAATTCTAATTGACCGCGGGATGAGGGAAGGGCCGGGTCGAGCTGAGCCTGGGGAATCGGGGAACACTGACAGTTCTGTTCTGTTATGTTTGCATTTGTCAAGTCATGTGCGTCGCGCGGTGGTGCGAGCGGCTTCGCGGATGCGGAAAGAGAAATCAAAGTGTGGCCGTTGTTTATCGCCAGTTGATTACGAACTACGAAGCGAGTAGGGTGTGCGTTTTGTGCTGTCAGTTCGCATACCTGGTCAACACTTCCGTGCATTTTATCGAGACAAAAAGTTTTTCTAGTTAGGCAAAAAAAACGATAACAGTCGACTAATTACTCTATTACACAATTCAAGAATTTCAAGTGCAACTGGGAATTCGCTGGGAGCCTCCAGGTGGCGAAGTGTTCTCGTGAAAAGTGTAAGTAGTGAATTCCCGCGAAAAGTTGATTGCAAGTGCACTTAATCGCACACTTTATTTTATTGGCGCCTTGTGGTCAATGCGAAGGACGATTTCAGTACCGAGAGAGACTGACCGTGAGCCAGGCCATCGTGCAAAAGGATCGCGATCGTACACGAAACAACAGATCAGTGTTCGCTTACGTGTTGTGCCGTGAACAATCCGGGACGTGACATGGCCCATATTACCGATGACTCGTGGCTTACATCGCTCATTAACAGTTTTGTGTTTAACGAGGCAACAATAGGCCGACAGTGAGACTGACCAGTGGCCAGTACCGCCAAGTGATTTAGCCACACTAGCCCGCCAGACAGATCGCCAATAGTTCTTCGCGAAAAAACAAACAAAGAATTTTTGGACGAGATTTTGAAAGATTTACAAACGATTCAATTTGTTGAATTTGAATTTTGATTTGAAGAGAATCAATTTGTGAACAGACACTGCCAACCCGAGCCGTGTGGTTCCTCCAGAATCAATAAATTAGAGGTTTCTTTAAGAAGTTAGAGGAACTCCTTCCGAAAAATGGCTGTGCCCTTTTACGTGCCCGACCACGACGAGAACGGCGACGGGTCAAGCACCGCGAGCCATTCGCCGAATACGACAAATTCGGCAACCCAGACGCCCCTGCAGAGCCCCGTCAGCGGGGAGCACCTGGTCCAAGCATTCTGCGAAGCCCTCTACAGGTGTTCTATGAACGGTGAGTGCATTTTTGTCGTTTACTTCTTTATCTGAGAGCCGCCCACGCACCCGAAAAGGATTTTTTAAGAGCTTTACACGATTCCCAACCATCACACTTAGTCCCATCTCCGCAGTCGATTGGAATCTGCAAGGCCCTAGTTTTTGTTTAGTTACGTCGCTTTCTTTGGGAGCAAGGAGGACAAAGAGGACAACGAAGAAAAGATCCGCCTCCTTGGGGGAAAGTGGGCAATTTTTACGCACGTGCGCGTCACGCAATGAACTTACCACTTACCGTGACTGTGAACCATGTTTCCTACACCAGTGATATTTATGCTATTTAAATTACCGGGCACTGGGCAGTGCTGTACAGTTCCATCGGAGTCTGATGGAATTTTATTTTTTTTTTTGGAAATTTCGAGCCATGAAAGTCCAGTGATGAATTCGGAAATCCCCTGTAACGAAGAAGACTGAAGAAACTGCCCGCGTGCACCGATCCATAAGTAGAATAGATGTCTAAGAAAATAGAGAGATGTACTTAAGAAAGGGTGGAGATCTGCAACTAAGGATAAGACAAGGACTGTTCCTGCGCTTTAGAAAATAATACCGACTCCCCTGTGTCATCCCGATGTGATCCAGATTTAGAAGATTTTGGCTTTTCTTGAAATTGAAATTTGTTACTTTGAAGAAGTTTTGTAAAGAAAATTTATTTATTGTTCGAATGAGTTGCTGATTGTAAAAGCAATCTTTGAGGTTTTTGTTAACATTTTTGTTGTAAATTGATCTGTAAGACTGCTTTCTTGTAGTGCATGAATAAATTGTATTTATTTTGAAATTTTGGATTTTCCATCATTTGTAGAAGGCTCTGCTGTCGTTCTCTTCTTTGGTGTTGGTGGGATGACTACTTCACTTTCTGTAAAATGGTTCCTTTCGTATAAGATGTTATATTTTTTTAAACAAATTAGCACAGACAAGTTTTATTACTTAATGTCTGTAGTGCTAGAAGGGTGGAGAAAATGGGAGATCTGCTTTTACTAATATATTAGATAAAAAAAACTGTTCTTAATATTACAGTGCGATTATATTATACTATTTATTATCATATTTAATATTACATTCTGAAAAATATTCAAAAGGCGTTAGAGTTTGAAACTCATAAAGACATATTTAGAGATATCTTCCTTTGACCCTTCATCAAAACGTAGAACAAGATTTCCCCAACAATTTTTGAAAACCACACAACTTTTGGTTGGTGACTGACCAAAGTGCAATGGCTTCAACATTTTTTTTTTCGGCGACAGAGAAATTTCACAATGTCATTTTTAATTAAGCAAGGCGAAAGTTTTCTTACCTAGGTTAAGGTTAGTATTTTTAGTTAGCTCACACAAGCAGTAATAAATTTGAAGTGTCTTATCATCTTTATCGTTTAATAGATTAATCGATCGCTTTTAGTTTTAAGCACTTAACAAACTTATTTTGAACTTATTTTAAAAATAATTTTGTTGGCAAAGATATCATTTTTTTTTGTAAGTAAAGCATTTTTCAGCCGAATGATTCACGATGATATGCGGTAGGTACTCCTCAGTTATCAAAGGGAAGTTAATGACTTTTGATAAAGTTTTAGTTTTAGAAAAATCGATATCTTAAGAAAGAACAGCTGTTTTAATCAAGGAATACTTACGATAATGTGTCTGAGTACTTTTGATTAGTTTTGTGGAAGAAATGGAAATGTTTTTAAAGAGTTAATAAATATTTTTATTCCAGGTATATTTATTAATCAAAACAAGTAAAGAAAATTGATCTGCGAATTAAATTCTCATTCTAAGACTTCATTAAGCGTCTTAGGAACCTGAATAACTTAAATTATTCTTGTTTTCTTTATTTTATTTCCTGTTTTTAAAATATGGACTATCAAAATTTCGCGGATAGCCCTGCTAAGAAAATCTTAATTTTTTACATAATTCTGATCAAGAAATAAATGTGGTTAGAACCACTAGTGCCACTAAAATAAAATAAAATATTTGTTCTATTTTGAATTGTCATTTATTCAGATAAGTTAAAGAATTTTAGTCAGTTTGAAAAGTTTTGAAAAATCACTAGTCACTAGCAATAGTGTGCCATTTGAACTAGAGTTAAATATTCTTGAATAAATTTTATCTTATAATATCAAACACTTGAAAAATAATTCCAAAAAAACGAAGTATGAAAACTGAGTTCTAGGAATAGTTAAAGTAAGTAAAAAGCATTTTGCGAAATAGTTCGCATGACCTTGGCAGAGATTCTTGACCGACTGTAGAGATTGCGGTCCATGAACCTTTTTTCCAATAAGACAATTTGACTCATCATCGTTTTGGACGCACACATCAATAACGAAATGACTCGAAAATATTTCACAATAATTTACCGTTTACTTTTTACCTGTTTATGCGTAACCGTCTGACTACTTTGGTTGCGACCTTGAGAGAGTTTAACGACCCAAGTTACCGAAATGTTTGTCACATGACTCAAGAAGTCTGGGCCAAATGACGTTTCCATATTTGGAAGCGGGTAGTGACACGAGCCGTTTTACCTCCCCGTGAGTAATGATTCCCGTAGGAATTTACAATCTACTACTGTTTATTGCGCAAATCCCCGCAAGTTCCCTGAGCCGTCAATATTATCTCCTGAAGCTATCGCCATAGATAACCACTGTCTTCGGAATCGACCTTTCCAACAATATCGTAGCCGGTTTGATTCCCCCAAATTGACCGTGGACATTGTTACTATTATTTCTATGCGTGCACGACTTACGATGTCACCTGAGACGTAGGCCGCGCTGAATCTGTAAATTAGCTGTGAAGAAGACCCTCCTACATCTCCTTATCAGGCTTGATGTGGAAATTCGAGTGTAATTAAGTGCTGCCCACCTTGGTCTCATGTGAGATTGGGGTAATTCGAGTCGCCCGGTTGGCTCGTGCCAGAGACAAAGCCAGGCCACGCCACCCGCCCACAATGGGCACATTGCGAAATTAGGGAGGTCAGCGCGCGGGCAACGAAAATTCACCGCGCGAAGGCATTCGCGGTGCAATAACCGTAACAATGCAGTACCGCGGGCAAACCTGTTTTTCCGCGAACCGATCTGCGGAGGTCTCAAACACGGAGTGGACACTTTTGCGCGCGGCCAGCAGCGCGCACTTTTTGCTAGCGCGCGCGCTGCTTGATTGCGCGACCAAGTGGCGCGCGTGCCCCCGTGCATTGTAGAAATGCCGCGAACGTTTCTAGCACAAGGTCGCGAAGTCTAGCGGGTGTTCACTTTCTTAAGACTCACGTCTTGCCCGGGCTGCAGCGACTCTGTCACGAGATAAATTACAACAGTGGCCGAACCCCGCTGCTGACAGTGAACCCACCGGCGCAAAAGGCGCACTTCGGTGTATTGACTTGTAAACCAATCCTGTGCCCCGGGCGGCCAAAGCCGCAAATTGGGCCCGACAAGGGCTACCTTTCCGAACTACCAGTTTGGGCAATTACAGAACAAATTCACGCCCGCAGCGCAATCCAGGAGTTCTGCACGCTTAATCAGAATTTTATTAGTATTATGAAAGATCCTGATTTTTGGCAAACACCGCGTCTAGTTTCAGTTTGCATACTTATTTAATAGAACACTGTACTTAATTAATCTTTTGTAAACATTACATACCAGGAATTACAAAATCATTACCAATATGTGTTTCGATATATTGCTCATTAGGGTTAGGGCAGCCGGATGGTAAGTGGATCAATCTTGTAAAAGGAAGTCCCTCCCTCGAAACCCCATACGGAGGTGTAGATCACACGATCCTGGCCATGTGGATCTATGGGGATATAGCTTAGAGTTAAATTTGACCAGGACTTCCACTTTTGCCTGCGCAAGTTTTTAGTTGTAGCTTGTTGTCCTAAAAAACCATATCGACCGACATGAAAAAGTTATAGAAGCTCAAGAAACTCTGTTTTTCCTCAAAACAATTTTTAAATATTACGAACATCAAGAAATGTAAGAAATTTCTCGATTTTACAATTGCATTTATTGAAATTGAAAAGAAAAATGATTCATTAAAATTATTGCTCATTTAATATTCATCATATGCGTTTTTGGTAATGAATTGAACGGAAATGTAGGGGATTGTCTCGGTTCGGTTCCTACCTTGACCCTGGTGGTCCTCGGAAAAGGCATAGCGTCCTCTGTTCATTCAAGATTCAATACATCCCCGCATTTCCTAACCACATTGATCTTAAATTTGACTTATAGAATGGAGATAAGATCGTTTCGAAGACAGATTTGAACATTAGGCTTCGATAGGCTCTACGAATGGAATTAGTCCGAGTACGGGGCTTCGAGAGGATACCAAAGGCTGTTCAGGGTATGGGTACGGAGGAGGTTTTTTCACTTTCATATTTTAGTTAGTATTAGGATATTATAAACTTTCTATAAACGCTAGGCTAAATGGGAGAATATAGACGAGATTTCAACATTCCTCTCCAGTAAGAATAGCCCTGATTAAAAGAGACTTGAGCCGATAAATAGACAATAAAAGTAGACAGACTAGATCTTTTCATAAGCAACTAGGATTTGCAACACTGATTTTTGTGGCTGCATGTGCTCGTGGGTAATGGAAATCGCGACGCCTCCAGGTAGCCTGAACCAGTCCATGAGGCTGGGGTGAGGCGCGGACGCTCGTGGTAAATAACGCCACTTGTCTCGGAACTTGCTTGACAAGTTTGTCCGCTTGCGGCTGGAAACCTGCACATCTTGCTAGCTGCATTATCTTTTCTCGGGACTTCTTTTCGCTTTTGCACTTTGTTGCAGCAGGCGCGCCTCGCTCCGCTGGAAGTTTTACTAGTTCAAGGCTGAGGAGCTGCGCCCAGCGAGTAATTTAATAATAGACGCGTTCCTCGTGGGGCTGGGGAGGAGGTGCGACAAAGGTGTCGCTTTTGAAAGCAGCTCATAAACTCCTGTCCGCGTCCTGACGAAGGTGCGTGGTTCAACGAACTTCAACCCGCGGGCATTTTACTGTTACAGGGGTTTCTTTACCCGCCATGGCGACATCTGGCAACCCCAGGTGCTTACTTTCGCGTCTTGGTCCCCGTCTTCCCCACTCCTGCCCCGTGCTCGTTCCGCTCTTTGTTTGGCCCAGTGAGCTCCAGGAACAGATTCGCATCGGCTGAGCGCTCGAAAGTGGCAGGCCTTTCAGTATCACATGTTGGCATCTTCAAAAGAGCAAGGCGCGGGCACGGAGGCGGGGATGGAACGGCGTTTGGGGATTTCAAGTTCGCGACTGTGTGCGACGACAGCGTTATTTTTACACCGCTAGTTGCGGACTTTGTGTCGTCCTCTGCGTTTGTCCAATCTCGTTCGAAAGCTTTTACTGTTGCTTTCTTTCGCGGGAAGACAAAACAAAGCCGCCCGGCAGCATCCCGTGCGACACACACGCGGCCTTATCTCGCGTCTCTTCACGTGCCTGAGGCTTTTGTTGCCGCGAAGAAAAGCTGAATTTCCACGCGCCGCTGAGGAGGAGTACCTGCCTAAGCCAAGACGGAGTCGTCGGGCTCTTTATGGAGCCAATCTGTCACCAGGGCGAGAGGAGCGTGGTTCCGGGGGACTGTTGCCCTAGCAGTAGACGACCCACAGCATCGCTGTGCAACTACTGTCTGGCCCGTCCGCCCCGCTGCGCGGCATGTGTGCGTGCTAGAAACGTCTTCATTGTTCCTTAATGGCGAGAAATTGGTCGCAAAATAAACAAACTTGTCTTCGTTGCGAAATTGGCGACAAACGCTGTCTCCCGGGTAATTGGCGAGTGGAGGAGGGGGATGGGGTCGACGAGTCGCGATGGATGCATTTGTTACCTTTAGTCAACCTCCAGCTCGAAATGTTTAACTAACATGTCTACTTAAGATAAATTGACGCCAGCGTAGATTTATCTGATCGATTCTGCATTTAGTTACACAATAGAAACTGCTTGCCTTCTTCAACCCCAACCTTTAGTTAAACATTAGTTGACGTAATGGTTCTTTTTATTTCATAAAAGTAGTTTAAAATTTTTATTAAGTAAGAGGTCATTGAGGCTAAATGCTTGACTAGAATTGTAGTAAGATTTGTATTCTTCACAGTATACCGTTAGTTAGCTCGCTTTACTTCTTCATAACTCACTTTACAGGGTCACAGAAGACCTTATTTTTGTGAACGATATTTCTAATCCTAAATGGATTAAGTTAGCAAGTTTTTGTATTTTTTTTTTATATAATCCAGAATGTAATCTTGACGTAGACATAAATTACGTCGTTTGATCTATATCTACAACATAACAGACACACGACTTCTTTGACCCCGCGAAGTGTCTAAAGGGTAAATAAATTCCCCTTTTCCATATTTAGTTTTTGTTTTACCCTTTGTTTGTTTAAGAACCTCACTTTTAAAGTTAAGTGCAAAATGGCTAGTCTGACTTACTTATTATTTATCAATTCTCAGTGCAGGGTTGCCGTGCTTTTTGTTTTTATTTATATTTTTAACAAATTAAATTGTCGACTGATGAATTAAAGTTTAGAATTAAAAAATGTAAGGATACAGCAAAGAATCTCTGTCTAACTTTCCACCAACCAAAGCTCCCAGTGTTTCCTTAACGCGTATACGTACATGGTTCTAACACCTGACCGAATCTGCTTTTCATTGGAAAACAAACTTAATTTTCGCTTTTAGACTTGAAAACTAAATTTTCGTATCAAAGTCAAAACGTCTGTTCAAACAAAACTGCTATTGCTCTGAATAGGCGTGTCAGTCCATCTGTTGGTCTTGAATTCTTTGAATTTCCATTTTTGAATTTATAAAATTGTCGATATTTCTAGTTGCGATTCTTCCAAATTAATTCAAATTAATTAATAATTAATTATTATCCTTTAGTCTCAAGTGTAATTTGGTACATATGATAAGTGATTTTGATGTCGATCAATATCTCACGCAAAAAGTTAAGCCTTTGAACGGATCATTAATTTCTCATTCACGTCCCAGGTGAGCACGAGTTGAGTTCTCCTGTCAGGGGCAAGCCGTGGCTGACCAAAATGAATAAGTGCTAAGTTCGACTTTATTTCGGCTCGTTTGCATTACGCTCTGGACTAAAGATTGTCGCACGGCACACCCATTCGTTACAACACAGCTCGCCGGTCGTCTTGAGCAAACCAAAAGAAAAAACGCAGTCCTCGAATCACGGCTTGGATTCGACGCTTTTACCTTGATCGAATCGTCAGAAGTCAACGAACCTGCGCTTTTTCTTTCGCGTCTCAGAAGAATTCTGTAGCTTCTTTCTGTTTGTGGTGATTTTTTTGAAAAGCGCTTTTTTCCCCCCGAGGCCGAGAGACTGGCTGGCCCCGTTGATGTAGGTCAGTTACCCCTTACTAAGGTAAGCTGATAATTTTGAGACACTTGAGGGATTTCCGCGTTTTTGTAGTGGATTAGCTAATAAAGTGCGATGAGGTGGAAAAGCCCGGGATTAGCATTTGATATTTTTGTCAAATTTGGACAAGTCCATGAAGGGCTGTTCGGAGCACTATGCAAATCGCTTCCAGGTGGCTTCGGCCCTCATGGACAAAGAAGGTTCATCGACATAGGAAACTTCTCAGAAATACGTGGTTTTCTTCAAGTGCAGCCATTATCGATTTCACCGACTTCGTCTTCGTACCAGCTCCGCAGTTTCCAGTTTCGATGCAAATTCATGTTGTATGAAAAATGACGTAATTCCGACGACTGACTGAATGCATCATCGCGCGGATCTGGTGTGATACATTCCCGACGGCACCGGCTCTTTACCTCGACCGTCGTTGCATCACTGGCCAGAACAAAGAGAGAAGGAGAAACCTTCACCAGTGACTAACGCCCGATGGATGCTGTGCTGAGGAATGGAGCTCATTACAGGGCTGATGTCGGTGACTGATGCACCCGCATAAATCCGCGAAATTGGGAGCTTCGATTGCATTCCGATATTGGCCGAAATAAGATGCACTCAATCATTCCATGGGTACAGGTAAAGGTAGATCGGATGGGTTTATAGTGCACGTTTCAGCAGAATTTTTAGGACATATACTTACAATTATTCTTACCAGAATTAAATTCATTGTTAGCCGAATTTTAAAAAGACGAGTCCATTTTTGTTGATAAGTAATTGCGGGAGATTTTGTATATCATTTTTTTGTAATATGTAAATATGTCAGTATTACTTAACGTGCAAATCGAAATTATTATTGCATTTATCAAAACCTGATAGCCTCATTCTTTTCCTTTTTTATAAATACGAAAGCGTACTGAAAGATCTTCTTTTTTGATTGATTTAAAATACAATCATCGGCTAATCCACTTTTCTTAGGTATTGTCTGAAGCTCTATAGTGTGAGGAGAAGCCGTTATATTACGTAATTTGCAACTAAATCTAAAGAAACAACGAAGAATTGAATTCAGTTATTAATAATGGTAGATTTTACAGTGCACCCGTCACGCGATGACTGACAACTTTTCCTTCGTGTATTCAAATGGGAATTTCCTCATTATGAAGAAAATTCGAAACTATTGCCAAGTGCATTAACGTTTTTTCCATTGTGGGCTCCTGAAAGGCTCAAAAGTAAGAAAAACACCCTCATTAGCCCCACGGTCATAAGAGCGTTGTGCCTGTACCGATATACCTCCGACCGCTGTGCTCGAGTAAAAGAATCACTCACTGCAAAAATGCAAATCACTAGAGCAGACGTCGGACAGGTAATAAAAGCGCTAAACAGTCGCGTCCGTGAAGTCGCGGTAGCTCTTTAATTCTGCAAAAGACTGCAATCTCGAACGACAAAAGGATTAGCAACACCGACACCGTGTTCGTCTTCAGGTGCCAGTGGCTTACTTATTCATCTTTTTCTGCTCGTGTTTGAGTGAACAAAAACCGCGAGTGCATTAGAGACCCGCACTGACCTGAGTCACGTAATTAGCCAGAGTCGATGCACCACCATCGCTCGTGTAGAGGTATCGAAGACGCGAGCAGAGCGGCATTAGTTACTGGTGCGGCGCGGTGTTAGGTTCCTATGATTAAAAGCATTCGCGCTCTGATTGAATATAAATGCTAGGACTGAAGGTTAACGACGAGACAACAAAAGGGAAACGCAAAAGCAATCAAGGACGCGGACTGGACTCCCGCTGTGCGCTTCTTAATCACTTATCCCGCGAGCTCGCTTTTTATGCGCCGCGTGCGGGTGCATTAGATTAATTAATTTGCCGGAATGTGCTGGTGGGGCATTATGGGTACTTATAGCGCTTGCACCCGCGTAACTCCTCCGGAACCTTAACACTACGGTGCCTCAAGGTGCACGCAGTGTAAAAGCTAAGATAAGGAAAAATTGCAGTACTGTAAGACGGGTCTGGAGCACCACCCTGTGGCACTCCAGCAAGTCTTCGAAGAACAAAGAAACTGCTGAACGAGCACGTTTTTTACTTTTTGTGCCATTTCCGAGCTTTTTATCGGCTAAGGCGCGTTATCTGTCCCTGCAGCTCACTCGCTGAGCCGGTGTGCCGCCATGAGATTTGTTGGACCTTTTGCAATTATCTGGGAAAATTCATTTAAACTTGACGCGCGCATGAGTTGACTAAGCTCACGTGAAAAACGCGCAAATAGCTTTATTCACCGTCCTGGAAAATTATACAACTTTAGCAATCAAAATGTTACCATGAGTAATCAAAAATCCATCGTTTGATGGTGCAGGCGTTCAAGTGATATTATTAAGCGAATTAATTTATACTGATTTATCTCTAACATTCGCTCATGTATGAGTAAGCTAAGTCTTGGATCTGGCCAAAAGATACGACATTCTAATTTGTAAGCTGGCGTGTTCCACACGGATCAATTTCTGGTCCACTGTTGTTTCTGTTATTTGTTAAAGACTTGATTACAACAATTACTTCGGATTGTTTTTTGTATGCTGGCTGTGCTCGATCAAATTAAAAAAACTCTATTTTTCTGGGTGATTTGTTTGCCGGTGATGTAGTATTATCCTGATTAGGTGTAACTCTCCAATATACTAGAATTGCTTTTAGTCAATTAGATCACTGGGTTCATTCTTGAAATTATGCAAACAAATATGTTCTTTTTATAAAAATAAAGGAAGAAATAAGAGAGCAGATTCCAGAATAAAAGATATATTAATCCTGTTTTTAAGCCTTAAATAATAAAGTTGTGTACAAGTTATAAAGGCAATTTTTGTTTTTAGTGTGAAATAGATTTTACTGGCAAAAATCAAAGAAGCAACTCATAGAGTAAAGTGTCTGTTATTAAAGTGTTGCAGGTCAGCTACTTAAAACGAATAATCCAAGGGCAAATAAATAGCTTTTAGCTTCAGAGCACCGTATGGAAGGACTTTAAGAAAAATGGCTCTTTCGAAGCACTTCAGAAATCTTTGGACGTCAATTAAGCGGACTGGGTCAACAATTTACGATCGGTTGCTGGTCCATAACCAGCATCTTGTCTTAGAACTGATGAGAGATAAAATCTCGCATTTCAAGTGTCACTTTAGGACCGTGCACGCTCCAGAAATAGTAAAAGTTAGACGAACGCGAGTGACATGGGTCAAAGTAATTAAGACGTTAACGATCTTAGGAGACAACAGTAGCGCGTATGGTAATATCTTTCGAGCGCTTGAAGTGTCGACAATCCGCTTCTGAGCGAACAGTGGACTATTCGTGGGCCTCATTTGCCACTTAGCCTTGGACGGAACTGTGTGCCACATCAATGACCACTTGAAATGTTACGCAACACGTAGTCAAGAAATCTTATAAGCATCGCAAATGCTCCAGTCGTGGACATTAGCCAATATCTTAGCGATAGCCACTATGCGTTATCCAGCCTTTTGGCTAGATCGCTGCAATTATCTCAGGAATATCTCCGGGTTGTGATTTGTGTGGTGAACTCAGAGCACGACTCAAGCAATGGTTCTAAGTACGATGGCGAACGGGAATGGAGTTGCGATCTCCAACGGCCAGGAGGCTCCTTAACACTTTTAAAAGGCATCGCAGGCCGCGGATCGCGAGTCTCGCCAGCAGAATTAAAATTACAAATTTATGTGCATATTGTGGCGCCTTGTGCTAGCCAGGCTAAAACTAGGAAATAATTGCGCGCAAAATCCGCGGATTCACTTGCAGCGCGTAGCCGTATATGTTTCAAGGTTAGGCGCGGTGTCCGCAAACCAAACTAGTTTGCGAAGTCTAGATGCGGGGATCGGTTGCGCCAATGATCAATCAAAACAAATCCCTGGCCGAGTAGGAAAATGGCTAATTATCGCCGGACATGCAAAAATAATTCGCGAGCGATTATGCTGTGGCTATCGCAAATTGATCAGCTAATTGTGCGCGTGCATCAGCGGCGCAGCGATTGCCTCTGTGCGGCGATTAAATTAATTTCGACGTATGTTCGCGCACAAAGGGAGGTCCACCGAACCCGCCGTCGCCTTCTCTTTCTCCGGCCGCGCAGTTAATTGCCACACATTCGCGAAAACACTTAATTGCGATAATTAGACGCCTCGGATTGTTTTATTCGCCAGCGTGAGCCTCTGTGTCCCTGGATTCATTCCTTCAACTTGCGAACTCGCGCTATTTACTTTTGGAGGTGAAATACGTGTGTAACGATTACGTACCTCCTTACGGCCGCCCCAGCTGCCAAGTACCCTCTGCACTTGCACTTCTCAATGTCATCTTACAAGAAACTCACACCGGCACTTAAGGAGGTAACTCGTCTTAGCTGAACAATTACACTAACAAGCTCAAATTGTTAAAAACGCAAAAAGGAAAAGAAAAAAAAAACTTGTTGGTGTGCTCGCAAGCTCTTTCTTTCGGCAACCTGCAGATCGGTTTTGATGGAATGTAAAATTTCCCGTAGATTTTTTAAAATTACTATTTGGTTCCAATTAAAGCCTTTACTTAACCCTAGATAACAACACTCATGTGAAGTTTCAACAGTATGCCCTTTATGCGACGGTCAGCACTAGCTCAATAAAACAATTTCTGGCAGTGTGAGAGTGTATTGCACTGGGAGATATTCAAACACGGTTTAGATATTTTAGGCCACCCTGTACTACCAGTTACCCTATGTGGCCAAAAAGTCTTTCTTATTTATTTTTAAAAAATTCACATTTCGTAAATACAATTCGAAAACATTTCTATTCCTTGGTCAATCAAGAATTTCTTCATAATTAATTCAAAACATCTAAACAAAGCATTTAATAGAATTTATTTTAAAAAATTGTTTGAATTTTAAATGTCCAAGTAAATTTTTGGGCCACTCTGTCGGTGCGATACGTGTGAGTTCACTCTTAGTGACATTTTTTAATAGTAACATTTTTCATTGTTATAAAATTTAACTCTAAAAACACAATGAAAATTTCACATCAGAGATCCGGCGAATCCCAACGATTTTGCATAAAAAAATGATGTTTATTTTGTTAAAAATGTTCTGATGGAGTGTTATTCGAACGTTGTGCGAATTTTTATTTGGAATATTTGCTTCGGTTTTGTTTAAAGACTACAAATTATTATTAAAAAATTAGAGGTTAACATTTTTCAAAAGATTAATCGTTTTCATACGAAATTTCAATTAATGCTATTTATGAGTCGTGGTGCTTTATAATCGTGCATAGGACTTCTCTTCTAGAGCCACACAGTTCCACGTAATCAACCTCCCTATTCCCCATTTATGAAATATAAAACTGAAGTTTGATTTACGAGTGGAATATTAAAAGAACTGTTGCACGTGTTGGAAATCGACCCAGCACCGCCGAATAAAAAATAAGTCTAAGTTCCATGGGTGTATTCACCTGGCGAGAACCGTGGCGCATATTTTCCCAACGGAGTGTTCGATTTCCCATTCGCGGTGACTAGCGAGCTCGTGGGAGCCGCATCTCTTAATGAACAAATTAAAATGCAATCAACAGAGGTTGATAATTTTTTTCTCTGATCATGCAATTAATATGCACCGGTGTTTCCAGGGACTCCAGCGCTTATTTGTTGTTCTATTTTGTCCGTAACGCATAGTCCCGCAAACTGTCGGCGACCACCACCATAGTTCACAATACCAGAGCCAAGCCACTCACCTATATCACCTGCATCACCTATACGTGCTTTGATTATTCTGACTGATTGCTTTGCTAGCAGTTTTTTTACCGACACAGGTGTGTCCCCACCCCCTCCAACACCATCGACAATAAAGAGCGATTTTCTCACTTTTTCTTTTTTTTTTGACTTCAGTTGAATCTTCTGTGTTCTGTTCTGACTGGAGGATCGAAGAAACACAGCGCTTCCATAAATTACTGAGTCGTCTTAATCGCGTCAGGGCATGGTGCCGTGATTAATTATGAAATAGCAATTACCGCTTGCCGGTGCTAATTTACATTTGTAACGACACTCGGTCGTGCACCGGCTGTGCTACGCGTTAATTGGTCAAGACGTTTTGCATATTTTCTTTTGTCTCTTGAGGAGTTTGTGGCAGCGGTACAGATCACGGTCAAGGGCGAAAATATGTTCCAACGACGAAGTTACAAATGGAATTTAAATGACGTCAGGTAGCAATAGTATGATATTGCAGGTTTCCAGAGAAGCGATAGTAAAATTCAATTAAAAGTCATCTAAACTCATTTGCATCATATGAGAGTCATTTGAGTAGGTTATCGGAATATATCTTGAAGTGTTGAGTAGATGCTAATCACTAGAGACTAACAAGTCATATATTCTAGAACACTAATCCCTTTATCCCCGAATAAAGTATGCGTATTTTGCAAAGTCATTAAATTTATATTCCATAAGCTTTCATATACGGTTCAAATATTGCACCCATGTAAATATTTGGTTAAACTGAGGGACAGGCTAATTTTTGCGATATTTCAGAAAGTCATGATTAGTACCAGTAGTAGATATTTATGTAATATTTTCATTTTAATAAACTAAACAAAAATTCCGCTTCAGTATCCAATTAAATCGTTAAAAATACAAATTTCATAGATTTCACTTTCAATGGTACAAAACATCTAAACTCTGGGGAATTTAATGTAAAACTGAGTTTTCAGAACAGAATTCATTTTTGTTTAATAACTTCGTTATTACTACAAATTATAAAGAAAACAATTATGGCAATTTTAAATTTAATAAATTAAATCCGCCATCCGTCCGTTTGTCTATCTGTTTGTATGTTACAGTCGATTCTATCCCAAATTATTGACAAACTACTTTCAAAGTCTTCTGCCAAAAATTTAGAAATTCTCCCTTTGTAAAGTGTCAGCCACTCAGTTATTTAAAAAATTGCATTTTTAAAGCCCATATCTACACTTAAGTTTAAGGGATGTTTGTACATTGAGTACTTTTTGGACATTTTTTAAAAGTCAAAACAAAAATCTTTGAATGTTTTGGTTTTTTGGGTTGTTTTTTACTTTTTATCCAACATCTTAAGAGGCAGTTTTGATGGTTTTTTTTTGTTTTCATTGTAGCAGAGCTGGCAAATAACCGAAATTATCGTAATGATCGATTTCTTAAAAACTCCTAATGAGCTTTTGACGACTAAGTTACAAGCTCAAGAAATCGCTAAACACCACACCGAAACTCCTCATCTTTGATTAAACGTGAGACGCTGGTTAGTCCCTTCAACTGTGAAATGTTAAACCCATTCAACAAGGAATTGCAAATTGCGCGATTAAGGGTTTTCAGGCGCGATTTAATGGTTTGTTAATAGCCGTTCCTTTTCGCGAATTCTCAAAATTCACGCACAATTTCCTCAATTGTGAAATTCTTCGGTTGAATTTCTTATTTTCTTCTATTTTTTTTTTCCATATTTTCCTTTTTGTTTCTTGGCGCTTGCAAATGCGCGAAAAAGAAAAAAGTGCCGATGGCGCGCCAACAGGGCAACCACTTGCTGGCCTTGTCAATTCGATATCGTTGGACTTTCGAGCCCTCTTAATTAAGGCCAGAAGTAAGACTAAGAAGTCTTCTAAGGAGTACTAAACCGCGTAATTGTGACTGTGCGGAGCAGAGCGAACTCCATGAGTTAATCACGTGGTCCGAATTGTAGTAATTAGTTAATTAAACCGGAGCTGGTGTAGCTTGTGGTTGTCGAAGACTTGCTGGTGGCACGCAACTGCCTCGCGATAAATTCGCGAATTGTACTTCGCGGGGGTTGAAAAACTATCGAGGCCCCATACGCCATTCATATTCCTGTTTCGGGCTTGAAGTGACCGCGGGTGGTCTGATTAATGGGATAGGTCAGTTCTATCGTGACTTTACAGATTTGCATATCACGTCTACCTGGGCAAAAATAAATTATTTTCGTCTGGATCTGGGATTAACACCTGACGGTACACGGGCTCCTCGGCTCATTACCCTTACTCCTCGTCCTCCTCTTTCCTCGCTGGAGAGCTGTCACCTTTCCGAGTACTAATGACATTCGAAATTTCATTTCCAGGTTCGCCCGGTTTTCAGTTTCCTCCGAGTCCGTCGTGCAGTGCTGGCACGCCGAATGGCACTTATGCAGGTGAAGTGTTCTTTCCGCGCGGCAGAAGCACTCCTCGCTCGCCCAGAAGTAGTTTTGGAGACGAGGTGGCCTTCTTCAGACACCCTAGACCTCAGCGAAGTGGTGCGGACGCTCCAAGACGGTAAGTCTTCCTTTTCGCTTTATTTTTCTAATAATGAATGTTTTCATGGGACTCCAGGTGTATGCACCTGATGCTAACATTTTTTCCCTACTTTTCCTTGATTAACTTGAAAAAGCGTATTATTCGGATATCTACACCCTACGCCTATATAAACTTCAAAAATGAATATCTATATACGTGTAAATTACAGAAAACACACAAAAAGTGGATCGTGTAGAAAAAAAATTTGTGAAAAATCGAGTCACATCGTAAAAAAGACAATCTACGATAGTTTATTTTACAATCCTTAAGGAATTGTTATACACTTATAAGATAATTCTCTATATCCCAAACGAAATTTTGCATTTACTGAAACATATTTAAGTCTTCAAAATTGTTAGCCATATTAAAAATGTCTTAGATATTTTTTCCTTGTAAACCTTCCTAAAACCTCTAAAGCATTTATAAAAAATTTGACATGTGGCTTACACACACCCAAATTATTCTAAAATAAAAAATCTGCAGCTATTAAATTAACATACGAGGTACATAATAGCAGAAATTCCACCGAAATCCATTCAATAGTGTTGGTGTAATAAAATCACAGTGTGACAAACCGACAGGCAGATAAACAGAAAATGCCTGTAAGCTTTTCATGGAGCAGGATCAGAATTGGATTTATCTAATTTGTATGTTGATACAATCAAGTATACTTGCAATCACCAATTTTGGTAGACTACGTTATTCATTAAATTTATGAATATTTATTATAATTAAGCAGATAAGAGCAGACAACGAAATGCGGGTTAAAGTGTGTTAAATTATTTTTTTTGTTTTATTCAGTTCAAGGTTGACATCGACAGGAGATGACGACAATGAACATCAGAGTGAACATGAAACCAGTTGGGATGAGCTTGAGGAGCGGTACGAGAATTACACGGCAGCACGGGAGCGTCTTCAGGAGTTCCCGGGCAGGATACCGCCCAGGAAAAAGAAAAAAGACATATCGAAGGCCAAGCCGAAAACGAACAAGGTAAGCAGTCCGCGTCGTTTTGTATATGTCGTCCATGTTCGTACTATTACCTGTAAGGTGATCGGCCAAGTCAAAGTATCTGTGGTTTCGGGTAATCAATTTCCCGCCAAGTGTTAGTCCGTTATAAGTGCAAATATCGTGTTAGCGGCTATTTGTGCACGCCTAATTGGGCAAGTGCTCGAATTCCTGCTCGGTTATTGAATATCAGCACGCCAACGACACGTGCGCGTGTTTATAAAAACGAAACCTACCGCTGTAATTTGAGTTGTTATGATTTTTTTTTTTTGCTTTCTCATCGGAGCCAGGTACTGCAGTAGCAGTTGCGTAAATAAAAGGTGACGCTCGAGTCAATCTCATGATTATCAAAAAATAATTCGCTTCCAACGGGGTGTATGGACAAAGAATTTTTCCCGAAGCACCTTAACCTACAGAGGTCCCTTTTTCCCCGAACGTTTTTCGCAGTCGGAACTAAAGTTGTGTCATCGGTGTCAAACGTTCTGACGTGCCACCGGGATAATAGTCCCGGATAATTCATGATTTTGTCCTGTCGCCCTTTTCGGGTCATTTAAGGTCATAATTCCACAACGTGAACGTGTCCCTGGCACGGATCATGTCACAAATTTTCCCCTGGCGGCCGTAATGGGTCGTAAAAGTGACCCGGCAGTGGTAATAATTACAACACTTATGTTCTCCTTGATGGCTGGCCAACAGTTTCTTTCCACGAAGAACATGATTTTTATTTATGGGATTGATCACTGGGACAGAGTGGACTTCTGCCCACTACTTTCTTACTTAATTTGTTTTATGACCCTATTGCGATAGAATTTCCGGATATGTGGGATATGTGTCCATAAATAAGTAGATTGAAAAGTAGACGGACTTTTTTATGGACACTGTCCAAATGTAACGTCTAGTTTGAACCAAAGTATTGTACGGTTACAGAACCTTCCTGAAATCTTTAAGCTAAAAAAGGCATTGTGCATTGTACAAAGAATCTCTTTAACTATAAAATTATCAATTATTTTTTATTTGCATGTTACACTATATGAAAAGTCGGAGGAAGTATTAAGATGATTTCTAAACTTCGACAAGCTTTTTTAAAACGAGAAAAAATTCGTTCTTTTTTGAAGAGTTTTACAATTTTTAAATTATTAATTACGCTCAAGACAACGACTCCAATTTTGGGATAGTAAACTATATCATAAATATATACTTATCAAACTGCAATTAATAAATTTTTAAATTGTGGCCATGAACTTATTTTGCTTAAAGGCAATAGTAATATAAAGAACTGTTCGTTAAAGGGAAATTTTCAAAATCGATTTATTGGTTAAAAGATGTTTTCGTTAATTTATTTTTGCACGGCTCTTCTAAATTTTCTTATTGATCTAACCATTTATAACATTTTTAAATTCTTTTAATTTTATCATTAAAAAGAATCTTTAAATTTTGAAATAAACTAACAGGCTTATTTTTTAATTAGGAACTGTTTTTACATACAAATCGACTTGGCTTGGACTATTTAATTAAATGATCTCTGTTTTTTAACCAACAAACGATTTTTGCTTGATAAATCGATAATCAAACAAAAGTTCGATTGATTTTTTCAGAGTTAACACGCCATAAACCAGAAATATAATTTCATGATACCTGTTATCAATTTTGTATTTAAAATTTAAATAAAAATTTTAGGGTTTTAAAATGATGCATTCCGTTTTGTATGATTTGTGTCACTTTCAGCGAAAGCATTTAAGTATCGTCTTTGTACTGGGATTGGTGCTTTCCAAATTCATAAAATGATATAATATGATATTTTTGCTTGCTTATGTGTGAAAGAATATCAAATTTTCAATGTATTGTCCGACTATAATACCTTTAAAGCCTCATGTGAAACACTTTAATGATTCACAGGTGCTCCATAAGCGTCAAGATTTAAGTCGTATCATTTACTGGATTTGGGAACTTTCTCTGGATTTCTATACAAGGGTACATATGACTTTCCCTTACTTTTCTTGCTTTAATTGAAGACAAGCTACCGAAAGCTAAACACTACTATAAGAATTAGAAGATTTCGTTGTACTGAAGTTGTGTTCTATTATTCATTATAGGATCCGACCTTCAATTGGCCAACAGTTGTAACCGTTTTCGTCGTGGCAATGAGTTGTGGTTTTTTGGTGGCTCGGTGAACGTCCCCGAAGGGTTTTATTCGGATGCTACATGGAACGGGACACTCCACAGAAGCGACATACACCACCTTCAGAATTGTCAACTAATTATATGCAACAAACAAATAAATGGTTTCTACTCAAGTAACTTTTACATAAATCTCACGTGAGACATCAAGCACAAATTTCATCACAACAACACGCAGACATTACCTAAGCAAATGGAGAATGTTTATTTATAATTAAAGCCAGAAATGATATATTTTCGAGGATATTTACAAGGCACCACAAAATGTTATTTTGATAAAATAAAATTTTTTGCGCTTTTTCGATGTATAGTAAACAAAAAAATAATAATAATAATGGAACAAAAAAAGCTTGACCAAACGCGATAAATTTTTTGAGACAATTGTTGCATCACGCACCGCCAGGACAAAAAAACAGACACAGTGAAACGTTCCCACATTTGCTCCCAGATTTGATTTTTGTGTAGATATAGGACCATGTGACGCAACAATTTAGTAATGTGTCTAGAAGTAGCTAAATAACTGTGAGACGCGACGGGATGCAGGTTAAGAAGCGAAATATTTTTAAGTTAAAATATAAACCCAAAGCTAATGTGATTACTATGATAAAAGAAAAATTTAAAGCGATATAAATTTTTTTGAAAAAAATATTTTTAATATATTCAGTTTTACTGAACGAAAGTTTTTGTGCGATAAGCAGAATTTTTATTTTTATTTTTGATTTCTACGACCAAGTAAATCTTAAGAATCAAAATATGAGAGGGAGGTGGATAGGCATTGTGAAAAGAGAGAGTAAGCAACAGACAGAGAAAGGTAGTCAGCTCTCTTATTTTTGTTAGCATAATTATTTTTATTTTGTTACAGTAGTAGCCGTGTTTATTTTAAATATTCCATTTTATATGAAGATTTTATCGTAGATTAATTTCAAACTTGCTTAGTTGAAAGAACCAGTTTTTTTTTAATATATACTCCCGTAGGATTTTAGATTAATCGAAGCCGATCGGCTTTCATTGTGATTTTATTTTATCATTTCTTTTAGTGTTACATTCAATTCAAATTGGTCTCAACTGACGCCGTATTTTTAACGTTAGACCTTTGAATGCGGTCACACCTCTCCTTTCCCTTGCTGCGTACCTTCTACGTCTAATTTCTTTCCGAAAGCTCATTAAAGCGCATTGTGATCACTCGAAAGACATTCGTTGTGATATTGATCTAACTCACTCGACGAAAATGTGATTATTTTCCATTTTAATTGTAGCATTTGTTGCTTTGTTTGTAGACTTAGAGGAATTTTTAGCCAGCACCGCAATCGATGCGAAAAACGCCCAAGAAAAATGAGATTTTTGTTAATATCAATATCGCACGTTGTCTTTGAATGAATAAACATTTAATTAAAAAAGTGAGTTAGAAGTTAAACTTAAAATATGCAATAAGAAAAAAAAAGTAAAATTGACTACTCGATGGATGGACTCTTTGATGATCGTTTTGATCGAGATCACAGGACTCCTGAATTGTAACATTACTGCATTCAACCGAGAGATTCAGTATATCTTTAGCCAATTTTGGCGCGTTAATATTAAGGATAGTATTTTTATTCATAAATAATTATTTTTTAGACGAATTCAATGATTATTTTAAAACCTTATCAGTTTTTTTTCACCCTTTTTTTCCAAAGAAGTCGCTGCATTTTGTCGACTTAAGAGAAAATCAATTAGAAATCTAATCGATAGAAAACGATTCCCAAAAATCTTGATCTCAGATAAATGTTAAAATTTATCTTTTTGCTTGTTTTTGTTTGTAAAAGAAACGAGAATTTGATAAGTATACCGCATTTGTAACTATATTTAAAATTGAGAGGAAAAAGGAAATATATAAGTAAAATCAATTTCGCTTAGTTGTGCAAAAATAACTTTTAAGCAATACTTTTGCAATATTTGTAGTTAAAAATATTTACCTACTAAATTTCAAGCTAAATAAATGTTTTTGATGTTGGAATACGGAAATCTGTAAATTTTGCCACTGGACCATTGGTTTTTTATGAAACCCCTTAGCAGTGCTGTGGAAAGGTAGTACCTAATTATCTATAATTGTAAATTTTATTGGAAATCTTGCGTATTTTGTAAATGAAAATTTTAATGTTTTTCGATTACATTTCTCCAAATTATATTTTATAATGAAAATTTTAATTGGATTTTTTAGAACATGAAATAAAAAACCGTTTAGGAAAAGTTTTCCTCCATCTTTTAATTTGCTTGTACACGCCACAGGCGAAGTATATTCTTCGTAAATTGTGATGAGTGTAAACATTTAAGTACTCTTTTCCACTGTATCTATGGTTTCAGCCGCCGTACTGTGTAATATACTCAAATAGAACCAAATTCTGTTGTTCTCACACTCAGGAATTGTTTAACATAAAGAAAAAAATGACTAATATTTAATAAAATGAAGAATAACATTAAAATAAGCAAAAAGAAGAACAAAAGACAAGTAATTATAAATGAAAAAAAGAAAAACATTGTGAAAGAATCGCTGCAAGCGACCCTGTACAAATTTGTATATAGAAATTACGCGAATTTTCTAGAAAATTATTTGCATATGAGACGAAGTAAATATAAGGAAGTAATCATACGGTAATTTTCGTTAGTGCAAGACAACGATTATAATTTTGTAAATTTTATACTTAGTGTAATTTTCTTAATTTCGTTTTTTTTCGAAGAACCTAGTTAAGTATTGCTGTACATTTCTCTACAATTGGACTATTCCACTGCTTGTGCCGTCGATTCGAAGGAAAATTTACGAGAAATTGTTAGAAGGAAATTTCGCAGACGTGGCAAATCGACGAAAAAAAAAATAGTTCATGTAGTTCCCAGAGTTTTCACATGATCTCTTGCTTTTGCCTGAAAAAGTTAAACGGTAACGGACAAATTTGGCAAAGCGGCTGTAACCGATTTAGACTAAGAAAGTGTGGCTCAGTCAGATTTAGACTTGTAATTGTAAAAAGACGACATGAAACTGTCGAATCAAAAGACTTATTCGAAAAATTTTGACTGAAATTAAGACGTTTTTATGACTATTGATAGGTTTTGTATAATCCCATGAGGAAACCTGACTTGTACAAAAGATTCGCCGCCGATATGTCGCGCACTGACCATGCTTCTTCTTCTTCTGGTTTAATTGTTCAATGCTATTGGCTCCTTGATAATTGTACTAATTGTGTTTGCCGCTACCACCTGTACATAGCACGTAGTGTACTTAGAGTAATTATTTTTTTTACAGAACTTTTGTTGATCATTCAAAGTTGTCATCTAGCCCTAAGTTTTATATGATTCTTTGCACTTTAATATATATGATCTCATTAATGTTTACGCTACATGTTTTTGTTTTAATTGAGAAGATGTATTCTTTCGAGACATTGTTTAATTTTAAAGCCATTAAATTCTGCTTTTGCAAATTTGGACTTTTTTATTTTCCCTACTTTCCTGTCCTAATTGCCCAAAAATTATTTGTATATGTGGACATCGATGGGCTTTCTAGTTATAATTGCATAGCCGATGGTCTAAGCTATTCTATACTTATCAATCTTGTAAAAAGTATGCATTATAATTCTCGAAGAATTCACTGTTTTACGTTGTACTCTGATGTACGTATAAAGACAAATAGAAGTAGTTATGGCTTACGTAAGTTCATTATGTTGGTAGACACTTTTCAAGTTTGTGTTGACCATTTCTAAATTTGAGTTTACGCTTGATTTTACGTCTGTGCAACTATGCCCTCTATTATTTTGTGTTTAAGATTCATGCTTTGAATTGCCCGAAAAACTGCTTAGTGGAAAACTGTGTCTTTCTCCATGCTGTGCTAACAACAGCTAGAGAGACGAAAATTTGTGTACATATTCTAAGCTGACTTGTGCATTATTTAACAGCAAAAACCGCAGAAAATCCCGTCTAATAATTTGAAGGACAAAAGGAAGTAATAAAACTTATTTCACAATCCTAGTAAAATTCCCACTTAATAAATAATAAGTTTGTACTGGAAGAAAAGGAATGGAGTTTACGGTCGAATACATTACAATATTTTTTTATTATTGCAATAAATTTTAGTACTATTGCTGTGCATTCTTCTGTCCGTCTGAGTGTTTCTTTTTGATAGTAGGAATGGACGAAATATATTTGATACATCGTTTGGTAAATCTAAGTAAATTAACCAAATTGTAGTTTCCTTATTGACACTAATCAGAGTTCAAAGACATTCCTTAGCTTCAACTAAACCAAACATTCGTCGAACATATACAAACAAAGGCATTGTAATATAGGAAATCAGTATGAATCTAGCATATAAAATTAACTCAGGATGTCGAAAAAAATCGCGATATAGAATGCTATTTTTTACAAAAATTGTACGTGATGGCAAAAAATTCCATTCCATGTTTTTTCGTAATCAGCACCAGAAATCTACCGGATTCACCATTTTAATCTAAGACAGGTTTTTCATGCAGCTTTGTGTAATTATTGAATTTTCTCAGTTATAAGGACAATTTTCTGAATTTTAAAATTTTACAATTCATTAAGTTTCTTAAGAAAGTCATACGTTTCTTAACTGTTTCTTTAAAGCACATTCTTGTTAAAAGCAGAGGATGTAGATACATACTTCGATGAAGAACTTTTGGGGAATCGACCTGTATACGTTGAAATTCTGTTTGCCCTCACTAAAATATGTGATTGATTACTAATAAACAATAGACTCCATTGTCTCATAATCCAAATTGTTAGTAAAACACGATAAAAGTTGTTGTTTGTTTAATTTAATTCAAACTATTCTCTTTGTGACGCAAATATATAAACGAACCGAAAGCCAAATAAGCAATTTTTAGCTTATATTGCAAGTTAATTTGAGATTTATCAAAAAAAAAAAATTCTGGGTCGTATTAAAGTTCATAAGGTGGCTTTTAAGTGACACTAAGTAAAGAAGGGATTGAATTTCATAATAAAAGGGATATGTTGAAATATTGCACAAAAGATGAATAAATTTAAGAAAAAATTAAAAGAAACATGAAAATTCCTTTGATGAATTGCATACTAAGGAACAAGAAATGAGTTAGTTGATTAATTTTTCAATGTTGTGTACAAGTTATGTGTAGTACTTGCATTAAAGCAAGATTCAAAGATCAAAAGAATCACGTTTTGATTAGTGCAATAATTGATGTAATCCATGCAATAGGTTTTTTATGCCAGCATATTTAGCTCCCCCAACCACGAGGCTGCTCAGGGGCACGTACGCTTGATTTACTACAAATTACAACGTTTGATAGTTTAATAACAAAAGCAAGAATGGGAAAGGAAAACAGAAGCAGCCGCGAGATGCAGCAGGTGTTCACTGTGACAATTCTTTGTTTTGAAACGAGTTGTTACAGGTAGTTAATAATCGCGCAAATCCCGTCTATAGCCTAAGCAGGCCTAATTTATTGACGTCAGATCGGGTTTGGGTCTGTTGTATCTCACGGCGCTCGTTTCTTATATAAGAACACAAAGAGATACAATTTTTCTTTGTTAATTGAGAAGCTCCGTTGTTAGACAAAACTTCCTCTAAGTAAGACGTGCCTTACGAGGCTCCAGTGCCTAGACACAATTGAGGCTAGATGATGAGTAACGTATGATTGCGACTCGCGCAGACCGCTGGTCGCCATTGAAGTGATTTTGTACTTTTATGCGCTTTTTATAAGATTCATTTGCAACTTAATGCAATTCCTCTGCACATCTGCCGAAGAACGATCGATAATTAATCTTCTTCCATTCAGTGGTTCACAGCATCCGGGTTAATACACGTAAGGCCTCTTCACTCGACAATGGGCAGGTATTCTGCTTCAAATGCCCATTCGGTTCTGTTCTATTAAGTTCAAATGTGGACTATGGTTCTTTTGCTATTTCATTAACACACTAACAACTGGAGAAAGAACTCAGCTCGTCCTTCTAACAAAAAAAAAACAAATAAATTATCTAAAATATTTAAATTATATAATTTTTTCCCCGCGCGAGCGGAAGAGCCGATGTATGCTCAAGTCGAGAGCTTTTAGAAACAGTTCTTATAGGAATTATTACGCATAAGACAAAACCACCTGATTCGCATCGTCTTCTGAAACAAATAATATTTACTTTTCTATATTTATCAAAACATTACAACAATATCGCGCGTGTTACGCTAATTCGAACCAACTATTTTTATCAATTTGTATTCTACTGTCTAGAGGTAAAGGGGAATTACATAACAATAAAAGTTAATAGTTGAACTTTCACCCTTTTTGCAATATTTGTGCAAAGTACATTTTGAAGTGTTAATTGTTTGCACTTGTATTTCTCCCGAACCGAGAGGTGGGATATCTTTGATAGTTTCCTTACTTCAATATGGCGGTAGAAAGGCTACTTCAAGGTTCGAGATCATGATCTGCTGCACGAGGATATAACGCAGCTTTAAAACTTGGAGTCTCTAATTAGGATAATTTGATTTTGTGAATAACCCTGAGCAACAACTGATTCGGATTACTGAGACTTTAATACATTTTACCATGTTTAATAAAAACGCACTAAATGAGACGTATCTACGTAATAATATTTCTTCTAGAACCCTAGTATATTTAACCGGCGTCGCTGCTGGAGAAAGGCGTTGTCCTTGAATTAGACCTAATTTATGAATCAAAAATGATAACATCACAAAATGCAGTGCAATCAAAATACAGCGTAAAAAAAAACAATTAAAAGACGAGTCAATTTAACCTGCAATAACAGTTTTATGTTAAATGAAGAGTTTCTTAGTTTTTAAGAATTTCATAAGATCCTTTTATAAAAAAATGAAACCATCTTTAAATCTAAAGCTCTAGAAGATGTAAACTAATTTTAACATATCGAAATATATATTTTTTATTCTACATTTAAGAATTTAAAAGGCATAAATGAAGTTCCTGCAGAATTTAAGTAATGTCGTAATAATAGTGAAAGTAGTGTTTGTTGAACTATTTTCGAACTTTGTTCATCAAGAAGGCAATTCTCCAAAACAGACAATTTATTTTCATATTTCATATTTGGTTATGCTCCCTTAAAATTCCGACACAATCAACGTCTTCGGCATGGGCTAGTTTGTCAGAACATTTTACGTTTTTATTTAAAAACAATAACAACAACAAACAAACTTGAATTACCCCTTAACAAAGCAAAGTAAACACATTTTTTATTTTTTTATTTTTATTATCCTTAGAGTTCAATAAAATGCTTATTTTAAAATGTTTTAAGAAATGTAAAAGTGAATAGCGCGAAACTATTTGGCGACGCCGCTTATAAACAACTAAAGAAACTTTATCCAAATGAAGTATGCACGTATTTTTGATTTTTGAAATTAACTAATTGAAAAAATAACGAATTCTTTTTATAAAAGGAAAACTCTGACTGGTTCATTGAGAAGCCTTTTCAGTTTTCTGCACAATTTTCTCCTAACGTGTTAAAGTTATCTTTAAAGTAACATAAATATAATTAACAATATTAGAAATATGTAACTCTATACTTAAATAGAATTTTTAAGACTTTGCAAGGTTTTGATCACATAAATCTGCCTAATGGCTTCACATTGCGAAGGGGTTCCTGTGTACTTCTATTCACCCTCCACGCATGTAAAGATCTGATCATAAAAGAAAACACATTTTCGCGTTTGTTGTGCTTTCTTAATAATCCAAAAGCGCTAATGCCACAGTGTTTAGGTAAAAAGGAAAAAATAATAAAGATTTGGCCTTTTCGGCGGGAGACATAATTAAGGTCCTTGCCGAGGGTTGCATCAAATTTTTAAGTCGTTTATAATGGCACAAAAAGAGCACCCCATCGGCATTATATCACGCACCAACGACAAATAATTACGTTAAAACCACGAACCCTCAGTAGTAAAGAATTGTGAAAATATACACCCGGACTGTGCGTAATAAGATCCCCTTGATTTTTTTTTTAGATATTAAAACTCCCGGGCTAATCCGACGGAGAGGCTTTGTTGTTTCTGGAGCTGAATAATCAAACCCATCCCAGGCACTTGACAAAGTCGCAGGCGGGAAAGTCGAAGGTTCCTGTGAACCTGTAAACCTCCCGGGCATGCTAATAACACCTGTCGGAATTAATCCCATTTACTTTACTTACGTTATCCAAAGGGGGCTGGGAGCAAGCCCAGGGCTAATTATTTTAATTTGCAGTTTGCATTGAGGCGTATGCAACCCCTCAAATCAATTAATTGAACTGATAGTGCAAGATGTTTCCGCTTTACATCGAATTACTCACCTCGACCGGCGCGATGTCTTTAGCGCCCCTGACCAGGTAAGGATCATCCTCCGGGCTATGGTTTATGATGATTGCTTAGTGCATAATTACATCGGCTAAACTTGCCTAAGCCGAGAGTATCTAGCCATCATCTGCGGTGTTCGGGGGATGGGATTTAATAAGGCCCTCATCTCGCGCCTTGCATTGCGTTGTGAAATCAGTGAATTTGTTAAATCATGCATTAACCCTGCTAAACACCGACAGCGAATTGACCGCTTTAATGAGGTGGGTTGTAATGAAGATGTCAAAGCGGATCCCGGGGCAATGCATGTACTGACAGGACGTGTGGATTTAGCGAAGATATCTCAAAACTTAGTTCAAAGCCTAGAAGGTGCAGGTTGAGGAAGTAAGAGACATAAAACTTTTATTTGCCAAAAGTTGTTTAAGATTTGTAAACCCTCCCGTACTAAACTAAACTGTGTAACTAAATTCTTACTATAAAATTCTTTGCAACCAATTTGGCCGTTTACATTAAATTCAAAACTTTTCAACACAAGTCGAATAGCAATTTTTAGAGCTATCATCTTGTATTTTGAAATAGTGATAAAACGTGAAAGTTCAGTAGCAAAATTTTTGACGGAGATGGTTACTTGCAATAGAATAAATAGAACTCTAAAAAACCCTTTGGCCATAAAAATTAATCAAATAATTAATCTGAAAATAATCCGGAGCTTATGGAGATATAAATTGTGGGAAAACTATTCGCTTGTGTTTTCTAAAGATCAAATTATTGACTAGGTCCTAAGTAGGTAGCAAAATAATCTGAAATTAAACATGTTTTACTTTTTGAAGTGTAAACAAATTGTGTTTATGGTTGTCCTTGCACTTAGTAGACATCTTCTGAATTGTGCTTAGTACACGTGAATTTATATAAGTTTGATAAATCAAATATTATTTGTACATGTTAAGTGTTGTTTTGGCACAGAAAATGCGTATGGTAGTGAAACGTTATAGTAGATCAATTCGTGACAGCTTTTGGGTATCATTCTCTATTTTCCTGTTACATTGAAAGTTTAAAGTCGTCAATGTGTTATCAGTCATTTTTGGAGAATAAACGCATATTCAATTTCAATATGTGATCTGTACATTGGTTTCCTGTAGATGACGAGAAAAAAAATATGGCTTTTCTCGTTATTTATATATGTTAGCAGACTTTGTCTCATATTTTCATATTTAGAGAATTTGATTAAGATTATCAACTTTTGCGTTAGTGAAATGATTTTAGATACTTTTTATATTTGATGTAGATCCAAGTTTGTGTAAGAAATTGTTCTGTATGGAACTATAGAAGCAACACGTAAATGAAGTAATATGATAATGCTAATAAGAGATTTATGACACTGCTTAAGGATTAAATTAAAGCTAGACATTTTAAAGGTCAAGACTTTTTTTATTTTCAAAGTGCTTAAAGTCAAATTTAGACACCAGTCACTTTTGGGTTTTCTGTATGACGATACAACGTTGCTCTTAAAATTGTAAATTAAAATAAAAGCAAACTGGTGCATATCTGCTAGACTGGTGAATCCGCGTACGCCTGCAATTTTATGATGTCCGGAAAGATTAATATCTCGACCAGCTCTCGGCAGGAGCTCCTTTGAATGCTTGGACGGTGGTCTTTTGTGTTTACTCAGAATGACGTTCGACTGCTCCTCCTAGAAGTGACCATAAAGCGTCCTCTTATTAATAAAATACTATCTGTGAGTGACCGTCCCGTCGGGAGCCCGCCTTACAATAAAATATCTTGTCCGGCATTATGAGAGCGCTTATGTGCGGGTTATGAGTTATATGAGTAATTTGTATAAGTTCCGGAGCAGCATGCGAGTCCAGGCATAAGCGCAATCTGTCATTTCATCCGGTCACATCCTGGTTATATTGTACGTCGGCATGCAGGGATCCTGAAAGGATTCCTTCGCAACGCATTGCTCCGGGTCTAGATACGCGCATAAAATATTTGCCCTTATTAAATATGCCCGGAAAGGAGTTGGGTTGCTGTCGTGTTATTACACCAAGGTGAATTCCGGGTACGACGATGCTGCAGGAAATTATTTTCGTGATATTAAAATGTATTTACCTAAAATAGCAATCATGTCATACACAGTTTAAAGAAATAATAAATATTTTTGGTTTCGCTTTGAGGATAGGCTTTGTACAGAAAGTTAAATTAAAATAAGAAGCTATGATTTAAACACCCTTAAGAAATCCATACCAACTTTCATTCGCAAGAGATATGATAAATCCAAAATTAAGCTTTTGAAGTGAATGGCTTCTTAAAGAAAATCAAATTAACTCTTAGCTTAAGAAACGTTTTATGTGATAAACTTAATATAAAAACTAAACCAGAAATGAAAGCTTTTCGAAGACGGAGTATTACTTCCAAAATTGTAAATTGTACTTAAATAGTGAATTTTGTTTTTGAGTTGGAAATATAAAATTCAAATTCTCTTCTTGAGGAATTAATAAAACAATTGAACTTAATCATTGTTGCTGATGAAAATAAACCTTAAATATAAGTCCTAATTTTAAAAGAGTATATGAACATCAAATTTAATCCTTATTTCTACTACGAATATGTAAAACCCAAATATAATTTTCATTTCACAAGTAAAAATCGCCAAATTAATCGTAAAATATAAAATCCGAATGTTATATGTTAATGTTTATTTAATTAATTACTTAAAAATGCATTAGTGTTAATATTTATTACTTCATCATTACAATAAACACTTGAAAATAAAAGTCAACATTATTTTTTTATAATTATACTATTTTTACTGGACTCATTACTGTTTTAATTTCGTGTTTTTTTTTTTATTATAACTTTAGTAATATTCAATATTCTATTTCTCTCTCGGTGTAGATTAAACTGTTCAAACATTACTTTAGAAGTGTTTTACGAAAACTTTTATAGCTGCAGTAATTTTTGTCGGCACCTTGAATGCAAGAATTATAGGGCAAAATTCGTACTTACACTTTCAAGTGACTGCCATTTTACCAAAAACAAAGGAAAGAAAGCCACTTTTCTACTTCAAGAGATCAATAGACTTTTTTACTTTCACATAATCCAGTCTTGAGACTGGAGTTGACGTGAGGTGATATATTTATTGAAGGACCTTAATTTAACTACTTATAATTTCATACATATTGGTTTTTTTTTTTAGAGTGGATGATTGAATAGTTTATAGTGTTATTAATAACATGTCTGACTTTCCTTTCACAAATTTACCCTTCCTTCCCTTTTACAAATTTACTCAAATCATTTAGAAAAAGACCTTTCTGGCCATCAAAAGTGTAGCCTCTCAAACTGTCGAATAAAACACCAAAAATAAACGACTCTGCAAGTTATTAGACTTTTAAAGTTTTGTAATATTATAATCTTAAAATCAAACTATTTTCCGGCTGATAAATCTAATTTGTACAATGTTTAAGTAATTTTCTAAAGTTAAAAGCGAAAATGAATAAGAAATCAAGTAACTCCCATCAGATTAAAAAAGATTTAAGACTTTGATAGGTTAAGGAAAAACAAAGATTCAAAATTTTGCATTGGGATTGTGTTTACTCAACTTTATCAATGATATCTAAACGCTAAAAGTATCCAACTAGATATTGTTCTGTACCCAGAAGGCATGCAATCATCGTTGAAACCTCTCGAGACTCTCGTGGTTTGCAAGGAGCAATTTTAATTTGAACCGAAATTGTTGAAAAGCGCAAAAACGGGCATGGAGGCCTTTTATTCAATAAAAGTGAAAAATAATTGACAAATGCGAACTGTTGCAACAGCCAGTCGCTAATCAATCAATGATACAGACGTGACTGCAAGTGCCAAACCAGCCACGGAAAATGATGTGGTTTCTGATTAGTTTCCTATTTCCACATGGATTTTCCCCCATAAAAGCAATCTTTCATTCACGACGCAAAAATCTCCAATTGATCGACAATCCGGCTCTTGTAAGGAGTCGCGGTGATCGATTGGCGTTGCCACCTAATGTGAAACATAGTCGATGAAATTGAGCATAGTCGCCTTTTTGGCGTCGCCAATGCGACAATTTGTGTCACCTGTGCCTTTAATTGATGCTTACGAGTCGGTCAATGTCGCGCGTTCCAGTTCGCTAATCCGAAGATAGAAAAGCACGCAGCCCAGGAAATCAATTCCACTAAAATGGGCGACTGCCGGACAATGGAACGCAGTGCTGAGGACGCCACGAATGCTTCTTCCAAAAACTCCAACAAATGCTCCGCTCCGGCCTTTCGATTTGGAGATAATTGCTGAATCCTTGGCTCAGCCGCTTGAAACTTGTTGCAAACGTGAATCGAAATTTCTTATGCCCTTTTACGAACTCTTCCTCTTACCTTTTACAACTTTCCGAGTTTCTGTAAACTATGAAATTTGAAGATCACCGCAATTTTACCAGGGTCTTAACTTATTCTGGCTAAATGTGATTTTGTCGTGATTTTTAATATCGCCGTAGATGAGTTAGTCACTAAGGAAGAATGATACAAAATACAAAATAAAGTAGTCACGAATCACCGTGTGATTCAGTAAAAAAACAAAGGGAGTTCAGATGAACTTAGATAGAGTATTATTAAAATCAGATATGCCTTCTCCTAATAACAGTTAATAACTGTGGTCAACACTTTCAATTCTTTCCTGAAATCTAATAAGTGTTCCTGGGTTCCATAAAATGGTCCTACTCTCCTCCAAAATTTCCTCCAGATTTTGAAAGGATGTATTAAAAACATTTTATTTTAAAGCCCTTTTTAAAATGAATATCGAAAGTATGCCATCTGGCCTGCCATATTTCTGTGATTATTGCAGCTTTTAACATATTTGTAAATATAAAGGAAAACATTGAACAAGAAGCAATGTTACCTTGCCTTCGGGGGAACATTGCTCCTACAATTATTTCGTCTAGAAATTGATATAATTTCCGAAGAAAATAGTGTTAAACTGTAACTATGTCCCAACAGATGCCTGAAGTCCATACTATAAAAACGAAATTAATCAATAGAAACTCTTTATTTGAACATAGACTATCGTAGCCAGTCCTTTATTTCTATTAATAGTTATATATAGTAGTGGGTCCATGCAAACCGTTCGCGTTTTGAAACGACAATGAATTTAATAAGTATAGTCTTATATGACGTGATAGTTTGCCTGAATTGAAATAAACGACGGAAGTAGGATTGAACGTTTGGAATGGACTTTAAGAAGAACTATCAAAAATATTGGTTTATATGCACAGCATAGCACACATTCGGAGAACCTGTTTGGATTCAATGTTTGATATAATACAATTTGGTGATGTGTTCCTGATACTCCTGGAGCACAATTACCCGAAACGTGGTGCATGGTAAGACCGTCAATGAACTCGGGGTTAGAAATTAATATGAATATGCACAGCAAAACAAAATATTGCCAATTGGGGGTAGCTAATTAGAGTTACTAACCCACAATAACAATATTGCCCCAACGATGTTTCAAGGATGTGGTTTTTGTGGAAAAAAATGATCTATGCGCTATCAGTAATTTAAAAATACGTACGATATCAGGCCGTTCGATAATTTGATTATTCAGTGTAGTAGTTTTGTTCTTTATTTATACTTTTCTGTTTACATGAAATGATAATTTTCGTACAAAAATACAAATTTTCCAGATTAATTTCTTTAAAAAATTAATTATTCAAATACTGTGGACTATGAAACTTTATTTTAGATGATTTTCTTGAATGTATGGCTTATGGTTGATCTTTTTGTAGAGTTCAGCAGTACTCAGCCGTCATGTGGATGTGCCACCTTATTTATAACGCTATTCCATAGTGTGTTTGCTTTGGTTACATCTTCCATCCTACTTCCCACTGAAATCGTCAAGATCTTCTAGGAATTGATGTGAATAAGATTGCAAATAATTGATTTTAATACTCGCGTAGCAGTCCAGGTCTCAAACGGGGCAGCATGCTCTCAACTAACTAAGAATTGTTGTCCGGCTTATTGTTTCCCAACAAATTGTGTATCACCAAAACAAGCGATTTCCAAGCGTTAGACTCATATTCATTCATGGAATCTACAAAATTTATTAGTTGTCTAATTTGTGGCCCTACAAAAATGACCGCTTTTAATTTTTCTGTGAGAAATAAGCAAAACATTTACCGTCTTTACATTTGAATTATTCGCTTCAAAAACAAAAACCTTCGGGATTGTGTACACCACGTGTCATGGCTTCGAAAGTTTTTGGGAAAATTAAAACTGGTAAAACTTAAAAAATTGAGTGTAGTCCCACGATATGTAAAAAAACTAGAGCTGTTAAAACTAGTGTCATATTCGAAATTAGCGCACTACAACTACACTATTATTAAAGGAAAAAATAAAATAAAGTAAAAAGTAATTATTTTAATTTACTATATTGAAAATTGGGAATGGACACTTACTAAAACCTTGAAGATATCACTAAAACACGTGTAGTTATTCTAAAATACTAAATCAGATATTGAGGAGTGAAGATTCTTTTATGAAGTGATTCATTAGCAGGAGGGAAAAAAACTACACTGTTTATAGCCGATTTTAGATATTCCGTGAAATAACATTTCTCTACAATATTTGACATTTTCTCGCATTTGTTGTGCATTTGATTGTAAGAAATAAATTAATCTTACGCATATATGATGGCCGATTGATCAATAAAGATTAAAATAACACGGTGTTATAAGCATTACTACTAAATTGATTTAAAAAGTGATGCATGTTAAGTTTATTATATTCATTTATTCTCTCGGAGAGTTCATACCACTCAACAGATTGAATATACGAGTATTTGCACAAACTCATTATGACCTGAGTAAAATTTTACAATATCGAGGTAAATATGTGATCTTTTCCAAATCACTTGAGTACGGGTTGCATCTCAAAGAGCTTTAAAAAGTCATTATAAAAATGTACCTAATATTACAAAGTTATCTGCTGCACTCGTTTGTCGTCTTGACATTTATGAACATCAATTATTTAATATAATACATAGTTAACATGTATGTATAAATGGTCAATAATTGAATTTTGCACGTAAGATGAAATAACAAGCTTGTTGATGATAGGTGAACTGAAAAGAAAAGCTTTTTGTGACTTAGAATGACTTCCTTAAGAAAATAGAAAAAAATGCTGTGAAAGTAAAAATAAAATTATTACTATGAGCGAATTGAGGAAATGATAAGAATGAGATTGATAATGAAAGATGACATTCTTTATTTGACCTTTACATCCCATTGGAATTAGTCAAAAGATGTACTTAAAAATGCGCTTGCTTTTTGTTTTTTGAATTTTTTAATACTTGGTACCCTACAGTTGTGACTGTCCGTTTGTCACTGTCCTCTAGCTCCCGAAAGAAACTAATTGTAAACTTCAAATTTACAGATAATTTGTAATACTTTCACTCTAAATTAAATACCATATTTAAAATGTTACATAATTCAATTTCGAGATTGCATCCATATGTACAGGCAGATTCTGAAAAAAATTTTCTTATGGAAGCGTGTGGGATTTTCTTAGAAATAATTCGTTCATTAGAATACCAATGTCCTTTTAAATTGCTTTTTTCTTTTTTTGAAGACGAACGTTTAGAGAGACTATCAAATTTAGCACTTTTATGTATAACATTTACATTTATGTTGTTACCAGGGCTGTCTAGAACCATTCCGTAAGAAGTTGTATTAAAGTATGAATCATTACGTAAAAGTTGTATCAAAGTATTAAAAAATGTAGGCTGAAAATAAAAATTATAAAAATTATAGAGAGAAAAGGAAACAACCAATTTAATAAAATCATACAAAACCTAAAAGAACCAAATATTGAATTCCAAAAATAAACTGAGAGCTTTCTTTTAAAAGAAAAGCCAGTGTTGATTTTTGTAAAATTTATTTCCGTATTGTCTTGGCTTCACATGGGACTTTTCAACAGTACTGACAGCACAGTCGCCTCAATAGTGGTACACGGCGTCGCGGGCTGTTGACATCAGATGAAATGTTGCGATTTACAGAGATCGAACGATCTTCTCGGCGTCGATCACACATCTGCATACTAGTGCTGCCAGATGCAAATTTGAATACAGATTTTTTTTTCTATTTTATATAACCGCTCTGCACAAAGTTCTCTAAAATAACACCTATTGTTGGTTTATGTTGTTGTAAAGCGTTGGTTTTTCTCATATTTTGTAGCCTTGGTTTTGAACCAAGCTTTAACGTTCTTGTAGACAAAACAACCGTATTGATGCCAAAACTGGTAAATGATTCGTATAGGCATATTGATGCGTGCATATTGCAGCTAAATTGAGGAATTCTAAAATTTGAAATATGTTTTTGATAACCATTTTACTTTAAGAAATTTTTGAATTTTTGGATGATATTCAAAAATTGTTTTAGAACAACTGTTGAAGAAGTTGAAACCATTTTCTTGTCCTTATGAGTCGTACCGTAACAATACAAGTGAGCGTCGGATTTTAATTCTTAAATGCAGACTAAAATATTTCTGTTTAAAATACTTATGTTAAAATTACTTTGTACTTTTTATTTCTTGCTAAACATTTTTGTAGTGTGTTTCTTTCTAGGGGTAGTTTTTTTATATCTGCAGTGTTATTAGGAAGTGTGAAACCAGCCGAAACAACAAATAAACGAAATCGAGATTTATTTAACACAGAAGAGTTCTATCATGTGTCTAGCCAAAAGGCTAGAGGCGAGAAAATGAAACGCACGGGTGGCAAAATAAGTAATCAATTAGTAGTATATTGTTACAACCTCCCTCAGAACTACTGGAGCTGCTTATATATAAAACGTTTCATCCAAACGTTTAGTAATTCCCGAATTCCCACCAAAATTAGATAAAGACTTAAGTGAAATGAGGACACGATCCCAATATTACAAAAGAATTCTACCTGGTTTTCTAAAATTTCGTATATCTGTGAAATATTTCCTCTCGAACAAAGTAAGAATCTCCAACTTCGGGGGGCCTAGCAAAATGTTAAACGTGAATTTACATAATAAAATATGAGCGAAATTTGTTATGGGAGTTTTGTTTAAAATGAAAGTTGTGTGCTTAACCCGTCGCGATTACCGGGGGTCCAAAAGACCCCACCAGTTTTTTTCAATAGAAATGTTTTTTAATTTCGTTTTTCTAATGAAACGTTAATTTTAGATAAATAAACAATTGGATCTTGTAAAGGAGGTCTTTCTATAAGACCATAAATTTGTATGAGGTGAAATCGCAAGTAATTGTTAAACTGTAAAAGATTTCGCCGGTGACCACTACGTTCTTATTTGGAGGTGTGACCGCAACGGGTTCACACACTCTTGGCTTTTTGAGTTTTGACTGATTTTGTTTTGAATTGCTCTTATCAATTCGTTTGATAAATCGTTTGATAGTAATTGTAGCATTTTGAATCAATGTAAAATACAATTGGCTTTATTTTAGTAGCTAAGATAGCACTCCCATAAACATTGTTACAGTTCTGGACACAGAAATGTTATATTATAATTCTTTAATCACGGACTGGGGTGATAAAGAAAAGAGAACCGTAAGAAAATAGCGTCATTTTTAAAACACTACTGCAACAACGACGGTTAACTTAGTACGCTGACGGCCACCATAGGAAAATTTACTTACTGACGAAAAACATTTTACCGTGGATAAAACTTTTAACAATTAAAATGAGTATATTCTAGAGCGTCTAAAGAAGCTTCAGAACGCGTGCCAAGGGTTCAAAGAGGGCCCCTCAGTTTTAATGGTATGGTGGGGAGTCGGCGGAATCACGGATTTTCATTTCTCCCAAAAAGGCGTTAAAACCTCGGCTGCAGTGGACCAGGAAACTGTACTTGGAGGTGTCGTGAAAGACCACCTCAACAAGTCTCTCTTCAATAACCAGCCTTGGACTTTCCAGCAGGATTTTGGACTTGCACATAAAGCAAAATCGACTCAGGCTTGGCTCAGGAACAGCGTGCCACATTTTATTGCTGTCGATGATTGGTCTTACGGCTGTTCGGATCTTAATCCACTGGATTGTATGGATGGCTTGCTCAAGAACACACTCGAATTTTGAATATAATATCGTTGAAGAGAGCACTGACGAATAGATGAGTAGCCGAACTGTCTTAACGCTTGTGTAAACGCAAACGGTGGACACTGGATGAACCATATATTTTTTTATTGTTTAAATAACAAAAAATAAATTTGGAAAGTACTTCTTAAAGACACCGTCCTTTCTTTTTTTTTGATTAGGTTATATATGTAACAAAATTTATGGGATTACTATGCAACGTAAGATAATGGGAATATGCTAAGCTCCAATCAATTTCTGATGTAGCTAAGTAAAAAAAGGAGAATTCTTCGAATTAGTTATGGGGAAAGTTGGGAAGGATGCAATTTTATTACAGAAAAAAGCAGGCTCTTTATCTCATCACACAAAGGAGGATAAACGCAATCAAATTGTCGAAATCCGTCAATCATATGCGGCACGCCGCCGCGGTGCAGGACACAGATCCGTTAATCTCGGTTCGATCGATGATCACTCAATTATTGCCGACCAGCCGCCACGTCCGCACAATCAATTGATGGACCCGTCAAAGAACCGTAATTTCCGTTTAAAACGCCACGTGGCCCTTCAGGCCTCGTCCTCCTCCTCCCCCCAAGATGCACAAGAATTGATAACTCCACAGAAGCGGGAGTGGTGCGGCGCTGCGGGTTGCTGCTGAGATCATAAAAAACCCATTAAAGGTGCACGACGTTCCGCGCGAGCCTTTTGTGAAAATTTTTAATTATGTCGTCGATGAAAGGGCGGTGGGTGAATCGGCGTGGATCACGGGAAGGACTCGCTCGGCATCCAAGTGAACACCGAATCCACTTTGTTTCCAGATTTTGGTGCTGGCGAGAACCGCGGTAAAAGGCTTTTATCAGTTTAATGGTTCTGTTCTCTTAATTTTTGTGTAGGCACAATGTGCTAGAAAAGATTTAAATAATTCAAATCCGCCAACTGCAAACAAAATTAGGGGGCTCGAAATGGGATTTACCGATTTGTCACATATGTGCAGTCATATTTATATTCATTCTTGTATCTATTTCAAACTACTAACTTTTTTACAACTAAAAATATCGCCTATGGAAGGGTGATTTCCAGATTAAACGTAGTCTCACGTACATAAAACCGTTCGATCGTTTTTCAATAAAGCAGCGATTTTTCTGATGTTACCTGATTCAGGTTAATAATAATAATTCTAATAATTCTGCTGTTTTCCCTTTTTATAAAATCACACCTTGAAAGCATTTTTTCAGGAACTCTGATGAAATTTTCATTGTTTAACTCTAACAGCTTAATAAGATTTTGCGAGCTTGTTGAAACCTTTAGTATGAAGAAAATTCCTTTTATTTGGAGTTAACCTCAAAAGAAAAAGTGTAGCTTAGCAAGAAGTAGAGAAGGTACATTTATGGTATATTGTATTTCTTTTATGCATTTACAAAACCCTAAACAATTCACTTCCAACTTTTCAAATGGAATAATTACTAATGCTTAGGAAGCATCTGCTTTTATTATCATTTTTTCAGTGCCACCCCGTTTGTTTAAATTAGTTAAATTATTACCGACAACTTGTCCTTTTAATTTAGAAGTCAGAGTTTTTGATTTTTACAGCTTTTGCATAAACAATAAAATGGTTTTGCTATCGCAATAGTAAAAACAATTATAGCTCTTGAATCTCAAAACACGTCCATGCCGTTTTTTGCTCAATTCAAAAATGTCAAAAATATTTTGGTATTGTTTCTACCAAGGATAAATTAGAATAAGCGCCAATATACAGTTCAGTATTGTGTAGTTCATAATCCAGTATTGATAAACTATTTTTTATGACAAGTTCTTGTATTATTTTCATATTTTTAATTTTGTCACTTCAAACGAAAAATATGTTATTCAACTACCAAACAACAAAGCATTGTTGAAAATGACGATTATATTTATTTATTATTATATAAAATTATGTAAAATACGCAAGAAAAATTTCTTTTATGCCTAAAGCTGCAATACGTACCTGCGCTATTATTCGAAGAAGTCAGTGTAAAAAACTAGCAAGGTATTTATTACTTCTACTTTGAAGTGAGACAAATTCTTTGCCTTAGGCCTACTACAATAGGCATCTTATCTACATTTTTGGCACGCTGTCCATATACAAACTTTCTGGAACATCTCTTAAGATTTTGTGGATTTTTTTGCGGTTCGTGTTGCTGCATAGCTATTTTCATATTATGGTGAGATTTTCATTTTTTATTGTAGGATAAAAGCAGCCCTTTTTTAATGTTTGCTAAAAAATTAAAAAAAGACTAGTCCTTTGCGTGTTAAATAGTTTTGTCGAACATATCCGGCATGGGCGGAATTTTCCACTGTATGTGACCCAGCCCAGCGTCAGGTACTTGAACAACGCGCTGGAGCACTTTGTGATATTTTTGAATGGTTTAAGGAAGCAATGGTTTAAAATGTCATTTATAAAAATGTGTGATAAGACTGGGAGCAGGGTGCAACACATTTTCTTTTTATTCGTTATTTGTGTTTCTGAATATTTACACAGCACTATTCTCTGTTCTGTTGTCTAGTTCTCAGTTCCTACGTCAACACATCCACCAGATACAAAAGCTCGGCGACATACGGGCGTGTATATTCGACCATAGCGTTCGCAGTTCCCAATTCGGCGAACGTGTTCATGCGCCCATAGTGCACTTGTGTGCCATTTACTGGTCGTGTATACGCGTCTATAGCACCAAACGGGTTAAAATGACTCCTTCGGAATAACTTCAGTACAAGTAAGAGATATAACGCACAAGAACAAAATCCCTGTATGGGATCAGTTTAGTTTAAAAGGTTATAATCGATTTACACAAATTCCTGTCCATTTTTTAGAATCCTGGTTTCATGTCTTCAAATTGGATGAGATAGCTCTGAATAATGACGTAAATTTCAAGGGCAGCTAGAAGCAACAATGCGTACGCCCTGAGGTGATGTTTTTACTTAATAACAAGAATATGCTCATTCTTTTCGAACAATAGCATTAAAGCGATAATCTTACGCAACAGAAGAACTACCCACTCATTTGTGACCGCGAGTTGTATTAGATTTCGGTTTAGTTACCAGTCCTGGCCGCCATAATCACTGCTCGAGTGTGCTGGTTCAGGATAATTCAAAGAAAAGTGTCAATCAAAAATAATATGACACCCGTTTAGGGTTCCCATACAATCCATTGTGCTCAATAACCCTTCAACCATGGGTGCATGATCTGGCGTTAATATCATGTCCTTTGTCCCCGACGTGAGACGCTGGGGAATGAACTCATGCGAACAACGTATCACCCGCAATTTATTGAACAGTGCACTGAGCGACCTGTAATTTGAACGCTTCCAAGGTGGAGGAGGATTTTTGATTTAGTGGGACTTGAGTAGGCAAAACGTATTAAAGTGGGATAATGCAATATGCTCTGTTCAGAAAAAAGGCGCAGAAAAGATCGTAAATTTGTCATTCGTGTAGTTTGCAATCATAAAAATTGCTTTTTAGTTCAGTTAGGTGCAGAATAGAAAATCCGCGACCCTAGTTTACCTTTAATACGAACCATGTCTTTGTAAAAATGGTGTAAAACTGGAATGAATTTTATTATTTAACGGTAACATATGTCACATTAGTCGATAATTGCATACAATTTTAATTATGGTTCTGAAATTTTAATATATTTACCTCTTCCACTATGGAGTTTTGCTTCAAATTTAGATGGTTTTCTCTGAATTTCGAAAGCAATTTTATTCAATAAGCTAAATGTGCTAAAAATAATAATAAAAGGGTAATCAATTATTGTAATACAATACAGGTTCCTTTTTTTCTCGTTTAGAATTTAAAGTTAAAAGTTTAAAAAGCATTTTGTTAATCACTTGGTATGCCATCATAGACGTAGGGAATTTATGCATTTAAATAAATAATCATAAACTTGTGGGTCCGTGCGAATCTTGCGCATTTTGTAGCGATTACGAATTTATTAAGTATAGCTTTATATGTCGTGATAGGCTATCGAATTTGAAATAAACGACGTAAACAGGATTGAACGTTTTTAATAGACTTTAAGAAACAGTAAAATAAGGGTATGCATATATGTGCAGCATCCCATAGATTCAGAGAACATTTTTGCATACGATGCTCGATGCAACTACAGAATTTTCTTTCACCCTTTGTTCCCGGTAAGTGTAGGTGCCTCTGTTGCAATAAAAATGACCTAGAAAAATTGTTCATATTTCGTGCGGATAGGAATCGTAAACACAGTGTTTGATCACTTTGGTCACTTGATCACACTTGCGCCATTACACAATTTCGTCGGATCAAGAGAGCCATCGCCGAGCTTGCGAATGACAATTTGATGGAAACTTTTAAAACTTTATTTAGGTTTTATTTAATTGTAAAGTCGCAAAACGTGAAAATAGTACGATTCAGGGATGACCCGTGTCTCAAATAAGTCCCCATTTATGATGTTTCGTTGTTTTGTTTCATGTCATCCACACACATACGTGCAATCATGCGGAAACTGGGAATGCAAAGGATTGCGGGTACGCGATTACCTTAGTGTGTGGCTTGCTAATGCTTAAATTAAACTAAATTGCAAAAATGAAACCATTAGCGTAAATCAGTAGAATGCCTTGTGCATTTGGAAGTAGTCGATTACAAGAATATAGCTAAATTAAAATTTATTCGAAAATAAGCATTCACTAAATGAAAAAAAACGTATTTATTTTACGCCTGAAATGAAGTTTAATAAGTCGGAATTAAATTATCAAATAAAATAAAATCTGGATAACATTGCAGAGATGTTTTATAAGAACCATTACGAAAAATCGGGTGAACATTCGCAATTGCTACGACCTAGATTATCTTTTCGAAATATTTAATTATAGATTGAAGTAATCGTTGGTGATCGTTGTTGAATAAAACCCAAAGAAAATATACTTTCTTAATTCATATTAAGTCAAAAAACAAATCGTGTAAAAGAGAAAATTAATTTGCATTAAATTAAAATCGTGTAAAAACAGAACTGGGTGTATATTCAAAATTTTTAAATTATTTTATACTTTTTAGAGCCTGAGTTTTTTAGAAGAGTTTAATTTTTTGTTAAAAGGTGTTTATGACTTAACGGCTGCTTTTGACCTCAGAAGACACATCTGTACACGAGATGTGTAGATTTAAAGTGTACTTGAGATATTTAAGCTACATTACACCTGGGGCAGACACGAAATAGGGAAACAATGAAAAAACATATTTTACCCATAAGTTATTATTATTAATCCAAAAGTATGAATGTATGAATTTAAATTTTTGTTTTTTGTTATTATAAAACACTAAAACATATCGACTAAACAAAAAATTAACGAATTAGATTAACAAACCTGTGTATGTAATCTGCAATCTGAGCTGTTAGATAACGTAGGGACATTTTTATATACAACTTCTTACTTTGCATATTATTTCCAAGTCACTCGTGGAGTCTGTAGTTTTGTACTGTTTCTTGTAAATATGAATTTTATAGATTCGATAAAAGATTACCAGAAAAAACGAAATTTTTCTGTTCAAGTGAAATAAAAGTAGTAGGATTTCTAAAAACGCCATAAACAAACAAACTATTCATTTTAATTTCGGGTAAAATTGTCTATAAATTTAGAAATTAATATGAAAACGTTATAATCGTTTTTATATTTCAAAAATGCTGCTGGCAAATTGAAATTGATTATTCGTTAATATTATTCATATTAAAATAAGATACAAGTGTTTTACAATGTACTAGTATGAAGAAATTGCAAACAGATTTTTACTAATTTATTTTATTTAGAAAATACAAATATAAAGATGCTGCTGTTTTTAGAAGCCTAAACGAAAAGTCATTTTATCCTGATTGTTTTTTCTATTATTGAATCCTTTAAAGCTACAAGTATCACATTTTTAAATACCCAAACATCGAATCGGTAAAATTAAAATGTTACTGCTGCTATGACTAGGGAATGAGTGTTTAATATTTTACATTGTTCTTCATACATAAACCTTCTGACCATTGGGTTTAATGTAGTACTCCACTACACCTTTTGAGTTTGTGACGTACACGTTTTGATCGGGTTCCTTCGGTTTTGGGGTGGTATAGGCATCTTTGTAATAATCATTGTGGTAATTGTTGGTGTAGTAGTTCCTATTATAATCTGTTCTCCTTGTAGTATAATAGGATTCAGTGTACGGTCTTCTCGTTGTATATTTATGATTGTGGTAGTCATCATCGTAATAAGGCTTCGCTGTAGTGTACCTGTTGGTGTAATAATTGTGAGGATAATACGGCCTATGAGTAGTTCGGTCATAATTTTGATTATATGAAGCATAGTAATGAGGACGATATCGGTCAGCATTTTCGTAGTTTGACTTGTAATAGTCACGGTTATAATCTGGTCGGCTCAGAATTTTACCATATCTGTACCTATGACGATCACGATCATGGTAATAATCTTGATCTCTTTCATGGTCCCTTGTGAATTTATCGTTATCAAACCTCAAATTCCCCGTCCCGGTTCTATCCGGAAATATCATGTGTGTTTGATACGGTCGATCATCCTGATCATCCGAAAAAGGAAATTGTGGAGCATAGTTGTATTCATCCTCAAAATTGATTTTTTTTCCTCCGCGATGCGATTGTTGATTTCTATCTCTGTATCTATCCCTATCTCTATCTCTATCCCTATATCGATCTCTGTCTAGGTCTCTATCTTCATCTCTGTGATATCTTGAAGGGAATGTAAATCGGTCTTCATCTTTGTCGTAATTTTGAGAATAACTAAGTTTTGGTTTACGTCCGCGATGTCCTTTATATCCAGTATCATCATCACGAGGAAATATTACTTCATCGTGATGCTCAAAATAATCGCTGTATATTTGTTTGTTTATTATTCGCCCTTCGACCTGGTCACCTTCGATGCTTTTATTTGCATTTATACTGCTTGTATTATTCGGTTCTGTTTCTTTCGAACTTTCATCTTGCTGTTGATCTTGATCTACACTTTCAATCGATTTATTTTCCTCAACTTCTTTAGTGTCAGTTTCTATACTTCTTTTGTGGATTTTTCTAGATAAAAATGTACCTCCAACCAAACCACCTAGTAAATTAGAAACCGTCTCACTCATGGATTTATAATTTTCTGATGAAAGAGGGTTTATGGATGGCAAAAAAGATGCAATGTTACTTATAAAACCCAAGCCAGATCCAAGACTCCCGAGGTTAAAGCTTCCTGTGCTTGATGACGACCCATAATCTTGGTTGGGATTGGTTACTGCATTTTGCTGGTACTGCGAACTCAGATAATGTTGGTTAGAATGGTCAGCAAAGGGTCCACCTCCATTGAAGAATCTGAAGAAACCACCTTTGTGGTTGTTTAAATAGTAGAGTAGGTGATCCTGAAAAATCTTTTATATTAGTTTCAAATATTTTAAAGTTTAACTTTTCAATAGCACCAAGTAAAATTAAATATAAGAAATTTTAATTTGTACGCTCCTGATTAAATAGATATGTTAACTTTCCTCGGTTCTTTAATTCATGCACGTGTTACTATAGGAATAATTTTAACATATAAATTTATTACATGGAAGATGGACTAAACATTTTCAATTTGTTCATTGAGAGAAAGTTCTTTTCCGAGATTTTGAAAAAATGCAATAGGAAAAATGTAAGGGCATACAAAATTCAAATTCATTCTTATCTCTGTCGGTCTAGTCGTCGTGGACTAAGAAATGATTTGCAATGGCTTATTGGTGGAATGATAGTACACATAGTAGATAGTACACACTAGTAGAATTTTACTATATAAAAAAATACACACCGGTAATTGTGTCAGATTTAATGCCATGAATTTGTTCTTTCATATTATTAATAGTAGCCGACAATAAAAAGTATTACGTCTTATATAAAAAAAATTAACATAATTTAAGGAACGACTTCTAGTCCTCAACACGTTTTTCAGGACCCAATCAATCAAAGAGTTTTGTTTAATACTAAATTAAAAGACGTTGATATTTGCTTTTAAGCATGGATTTAAACACAAAAACATTCTGGAAGTTGTTGCGAAAGCATTTAAAACATTTAACAACTTGCAGTTTGTAAAGATTTTCTATTTCGGATTAAACTGATTCGAAGACCCGACAGAGTTTTAAGACCCTACATTTTGCAATAATTTATTTAACTCTAATATATTTAAGCAAGCATAATACTTTAATTTCTTCTCATATAACTGGAGCATGTAAACACTGAAATTTTCACTTAATTAATCAGCTGAAGAGAACATATGAAATCTTAGCCATGTGCTTAAATATCCGCGAAATTTACCCATATAAGTTCAAGAGTTTTGAAGATAATCAAGGGTAATCAGAGATAATAAACAGACAAGCGGACAGTCTACGTTTTAGTTTTACATCAGTACGACCTTACAATTAAAGCTTAACTACAGTTTGTTCAATAATAAACTAATTTACGGGGAAAGAGATTTCATTCGAGTCGGTCGAAAATCGTGAATTTGAGAAAGAACGAAATGTCGAACCTGGGGAAATAAAACGCATTTTGCAAATTAGAAACGTAACGCCTAGACTAATTTTGAAAAAAAAACTTCGTATGGACCACTTGTGTGTGTATGTGTTTCTTTCAAACAAAAAGTTACCACTGAAATCGATAAGCCTGGTAAAAGGTAATTCGAAGTCGGTTGAAATTGTGTCTAGATTTAAAGTCGGTCCACATTTTTATTGTAGGTTAAGACTTAGGATCACTACAGATGACACATAAATGCAATATTTGAACACAAATTTTTGAAGAAACACAAATAGGGGACGTCAATAACATGGCTATCTTTTTGTTTTTAATATAAATTTTCTTAAACAGACTTAATTTTTCCATTATACTCCGTCTCATATAAATAAGGTATTAAAACTGGACTATTACCTCGTTCCTGGGACACCTGGAATAAGTATTGAAGCAATTTTCCTCTCCACCCGTTAAACCCAGAAGAGCGGCCCTGCCAAAAATAAGTTTGGGCGAGGTTGATGGAAGCGCAGCAATCAACCTGTAAAGGATCAACAAAAGTCTAATTTGTGGCTTCAGTCTGAATTAATTGACTTACGCGGTTAACGCCGGCGTACTGATGAATTCCGGTAGGTGCTTTCTGCGGCTGGGATCCGCCGCCATTTGGCAGAGGAGGCTCGGCACGCACTGGAGGTCGTCGTTCCTGGCAATATCTTCCAGGGCCTTTGTAAATTGCTCGCCCAGCGCACTAGACGGCGCCCGGAATATGTTGAAGAAATTTGTAAGAGGATTGCTGAACAGGAGCGGATACCCATTGATCCCTAAGCCGGAGCTTACTGGTGGGCTTAAAGGTCGGTTTACAGGTGGGTATGGGTAGCCCGGAGGAATGGAAGATGGAAAGGTTCCCGGGTAAGGCGATGCACTTTGATAGGGGTAGCGGTGAAAAGGCGAAGGACCAGGACGGTCGATGTAGCCGTAATTAGGAACTCCATTGAAGTCGGGTCTTCCACCGAGCGGGTAATAACCGTAGCCTTGTGCGTAGTTCTGTGCGTAATTGCCGACTGGGTAATTGGGATCATTGTGCGTTTGGTAGTTTGGCACGTCTGGGCCGTTTCCGTTCGATGCAAATATCGTGTTTGGATAATACGGGTAAGAAGGGTTCACAGGGTAATTACTGGGCCGCAGGTAGTTCCCCGTGTTAAAAGCTGCATCGCCTGGATTTCCTCGGACGATGTTTGGCTGCGGCCGGTCGTAGATATTTGCGCTGCTTGCCGGTATCTCATTCGCATTGTAGAAATCCTCCTCGTGTTTATTTGGAAATGCAAATTTAACCCCTCCGGACGGACCTCCGTAATTCTGGCGGCCTTCAGGGGAAGGGTTTTCGATATCATCGGGGAAAAACTTTGTGTTTTTCACTGAACTCCTAAAATTAAGGGAATTATTGAATTTTAAACTCTAGAATTGCTGATTAGGCATTCAGTAACTAGTTCAATAATTTGTGAGGTTAGTTATATTTTTCGCATTCAGTAAAAGAGAAAAGCTTGCTAATAGAAAGTAAGTAAGTATATTTAAAGGTTATTTCCAAATTAGTACCATTTTGATATAAAAAAGTCCTACAATGTTTACGCAAAAACAATTATTTTTAAATATTTTGCAAAAAGCAGTTCGTTGTACACTAGGTAGCCATAAAGTCCACATAAAGTTTTGTTGTGTTTTATCAAATGACAGCAAACAGGTACACATACGCGCAAGTATGTCATTTCAAATTTTGTTATTTAATTAGAAGATTTAAATAAGTAAAAGTTTAAGTTACTAAATATGTGATGGGATTATTGTCTTTTATACAATAAAATCAGTCACCCACTCAGAGTCGTACATTCCAAAATTGGTGAATGAGGTAAACGTGCGTGATACCAAAATTAATTTGATTTCTTATTTCATTTTTCTGAAAATTAGACACAATAAAAGTGAAGTTCGGTCAACGGAAATTGCTTTGCTAATAGAGCGTTTTTATGCATAAACATTTCAACAATTTTTGGGAAATTGAACTGACAACTTTTAACGTAACATAGTGAACCAGTTTTAAAGGGGAAAACTAACCACTCATTTAAACTGGAAAACCATTTGAATTAAATTTTATATCATGATCCTGTTACGTACGCAAATTTCGGAAAGCACGTAAAATAAAAGTTGTAGACTTTTTATTTATAATTTTTATTAATTATAACCTATTTTAGGGCTTATACACACCTAAAATTATCAAAAATCTGAGTTTTCATAATTGCTTTTTATTTTCCACATTTTTAAAAATACTTTTGAGTAAGAATTATTCAAAACACCTAATCTGGTGATTAAGTTCGAACTTTTAAGAGCACATTGCACAGAAAGTCGGCCTGTCCACCGATTAAGAAAAAGCAATAAAAAACACTAAGTTTGAAGAAGAGGAAGATGTGCACTAAAGATGGATTGGAAAATTAACTGCAAGTTTAATCACAGTTTAATAAAGAAATGAAAATTGAAATTTTTAATGAAAGTCGCTAAATTGAATGTAAAATTGCGTAGAATTTTTATTTTCCGGAAATCCAAAACTTTGGCTCGATAAACTACGACTCCTCCGATATTACACGAAAGTCTATTCGACTTAGTATAACAAGGATATACATGCGATGTATGTGTCAATAAAATTTTTCATGTATATTCAATTTTTTTTCAAAAAGTATCTTCTTTTTGATGTTTTCAGGTGTCAAAGAGTATTGATAGAGTGTATATATGTAGAGTGTAGTAGCTCCTGTGCCGCAAGTAATACGGAGTAACTGAAAATAAAGAATAATTTGTTGTATTATCTTTTATGAAAAAAAAGAAAGGATGCGAAGGTCGAAACATTGCTGCAGAGTGTAGCGATGAACTCTTATAGAAATATTGTAGAGCCCACAAAGTTCACGGAAGGGCGGAGAAAGCGCCAAGAAGTTCATTGTGAAGTATGGACGATGGTTTTCATTATCGCGTTATTTAGCGTAAAGTAAGTAGAGTAAGCATCTAGTAGATTTCAAGTAGAGAAGTTTCGTATTTAAAGTTATAGGGTAAATGTCCCCATAAAAAGCTTATGTCCATATACTCATATTTACGTTCCTCTCACAGGTGGCGAGCGGTTCATACTGGACGTTTTTTTCTAGTGTTTTTATAAATTTAAGTGAATATTTATTGTTACGAACGCAAATTTAGTAAATTATAGGCTTTTAAAAAATGTTTCTAATTTTAGATCAGTTTTACTCAAATACCCGAGGCCGTGGAAAGCGCTTGTTTGCGAAAATAAAAAGAAGATAAAAGTGTACTTGTAGTTGATTTAAAAACCCAAATCAAAAAATTCGCAGGGATGTTTAGGGTGAAAAGATAGCTAATAGGCAACAAATATTGGGGGAATGAGAATCTTTAATGTATAAATATTATTTAAGCGCCACTGTAAATATTAAATTAATTTCACTTGTATATTTTGAAATGTATGGAACTTTCGGTGCGTAAGTACACTCACCACTTTTTATTTGATAATAAATAAAAAAATTGAATAAAAAAATGTAAATTATTGGGAAAGAAATCGTCTGCCATATGCTCACGATTTGACGATAGTGAATAAATTACATAAATTAAACATAAAATTTTTTTGCCTCTGATTTGCCTCTGAAATGATTTTATTTCAAAAAATGCTTTCACATTTGAGTTATAATCGTTTAGTTCTATGACTTCAGTCATCTCTCATCTGAAGTTACCAAAGAGTTAATTTATCTAAAATGCCCAAAGGATTTGGCATTATTTGCAAATTACCCATCTCCCGTGTGGTAGCACCTTAATTAGAAGCAAGGAAGAAGGCAGGTACCTGTCGCTTTCTTTGTCGATCTCGTTCTCATTTCGTATGCATAGCCCGGAGGACGAAAATATGATGATTAAGAGCAGAAGAAGGCAGACAATTTTCGCGAGCATTATGCTTCCTAATTTGGTATCATGTTTCCTTGAATCAAAAGTGTCTCGGTGATGGGCGAACTTTGCGCAGCAATCCTCACGTGCACACGATTCTGGCCCCGCGGGCAATGTTCTCACTTCAGTGCCGCGAAGCGAAATATGTACCTGTGGCACTACACCCAAGGTATTATTTGAACACAGTGCGGGAAGCTACAGAGACGGATTTATCCACTTAGTTTAACAACAGGAAAACTTTCTGCAACTCGACCGGGTCAGATGTCACGAAAATTTTAGTAACTGCACACTCGCGGCTCTAGCAACGGAACGTGCACTGATTTCAAATAGAGATTCGCGAATGAAAGCGGATCCCGTGCGTCGTTTTCGTGAAATCCGCGGATTCGGTTGATCACGCCGAGAATGGCTAGGGCAAAAGCACGAATGCGACGTAATGGATAAAAGAGTTCGTTGCCTTATTTAGTGGCATCCAAAAAGGAATTTTAAAAATGGTAAGTTTCAAATCCTGGAATATGCAGCGAAATGTACGCGGTGTGCTAGTTTCCGGCATGTGGGCCGTGTTACGGTGCACATTACTCTGCCCACCTGCCTTTCCGTACTCGACTTACCTGGCGGTTGGGTTTTCACGGGAGAAAGTCGAACGCTTACGCTTTTCACCTGGCTTAGACTTACGAAGACGAAGAGCCAAACGTACGGCTGAGTAGTCGGCTGAGTGTATATGTCGTACGCGACCTTTCGTAGCAATGCTTCGAGTTATGACGTCGCAAAATTAACGAAGCTACCCAGAGGAGTGGGTCCGAGGAGCTCATATGTTGTAACGATTAGATAATGCCAGTGTAATGGGTGCCGGGTGGATGATCTATTTTAGCTGGGGAATTCCACTGAAGTTCATTGCTATTGCGAATATGGTTCATCGAAGTGGAAATGATGTCGGATCCACGAGAACGAAGTTATATCACGCAGCTTAATCATCGTTGAAAAATATGTTTGTAAGTTGAATTAAGCGGTAACAATGAATGAGGATGTTCTCATCTACGCGATTCCAAAGTGTATGTTTTGTATTCGAAAATATGGTCTCAAATTGATTGACATGAAAATAAGGACGTATTTTGTTGTATCGGTTCGCGTAACTTTTTACTAGACTAGGCGACTCTGATAATTCTTTTTTTGTTTAAAACAACATACTGTAAGTACATGTTGTCTCAAATTTTTGGGAAATTGATATAACCCGTTGCAGTCACAATTCCAAATAATAACCTGGGACTTCAAAAAAATTCTCCAATATGTTTCAGTGGTTAAAGGTCTAAGTGCATTTAGAATGAAAAATTTATTTATTTATTTATATACCCATTAGCCATTTTGGATGTGAAGAAACTGAGAATGCCTGACAATGTAAGATTTAATTTTTAATTCTTATTTGTTAGTGAAAAAAAGACTTTTAAAAATTATTTTGCGTCATAAAATATGAAACCTGAATTTTAAAAAAAAATAACTCTATCTATTTTTATGCATGGCCAAGTTTCGAAAGCTACTGGACTGATGACTGAATTTTTACTTTTTGTATAAGTAAATATTTAAAACGTTTAAAAAAATTTCTAAGGGTCAAGATTTTAGAAGCTTAAAATGTTTTAAGCGTGCTCAAGATTTCTAATAGTCTTTTTGTTATACAAAATGTTCGGCTTTTTACAGATTTTGGAAGTGGAAGTTTAGAAAATCATAAATTATATTCTACTTACCGTAGCGCCTTTACACCGGTGTAAAATTAAAGAAAAAATCATAATCATTCATAATTTTATACTTACTTAGTAGTAAGTGGCTTAGTTTAATTATATTTTTAAATTGTAATGTAACATAAAACAGTGACAAAATAATCGGTTTCAAGGAAAATATTTCGAATTTTTGGTATATACTAAAGTTTCTTGAGTCAACCGTCAAGAATTTATACTTTTGTTGAAATTCTATGAACACTTGTAATATCCCATTGATTTCATGATTTTTGACTACACTGTCACTCTAATTTGTTCTCTCATTCAATGAAATAAAATAAAAATATGTACATATATTTCTCTTTACACTAATTTTATTAAATTTAATGAAGTGTTTTTGTAATAAATTGTGTTCTGGTCATCTGCTCACAGAGATCTTTTCTTGAAATTTTAAATTTGAAAGACCTTGTTTATCTTTAAACTAGACTCAGCATAAGGTCCTTTTTCTTTACATTTGGTATGAAAACTTCAAGTAATTCCACGTATAAAATGTAGATTAAAATTTATATTTTTCAACAATTTGTTCAAAATAAATTACAAAGCAATGAAGTGGTATAAAATAAACTAAATAAAATCAAAGGCGAAAATTAGAACTAAAATACTATACGACATTCATGCTTAGAGTTTCATATCATTTTACATAAATACAAAATTGATATAGACTATAGTAATGGACGAATCCAGAAAGAAACAAATCTAACAAAAATTCCGAGCAAACTCAAGTTGAGCTGATTTTGGCCAAAATGCTTTTGGTAAACAGCTCTAGTACGGGCAGCCCGGTTAATGTGTGCTCTGAGGGACGTCGACAGGTACTCGTGTGCTACATGGCGAACGTAGGAAAGCGTTCCCAGTGGTCTTGCTAATCCTTAGTGAATGGTTTCTGGCCCCTGCCGCATTCCAGGCGCTTCGCCAACTGCTTACAAAGTGGAACATCTCGGATGACGTCGCCCAAGAATACCGACAGCAGATACCATTGCTTCATCCCGGTTGATTGGACCTTGTAGTTCCTGCAGGAGAGAGTGGAAAACCCAGGATTAGAACGGCTGGTGCAATACCGGCAAACACATTTGTTACTGTCCAAAAATCAGAGACAGCGACAGCGTGCACTTTGGCGTTTCGCAATTTCGTTAAACACAGCTCAGCTTTGACAAGGGGTAGAGGGTGAAGAACAAAGAACAGGTCGCCAGTCCTGACCTGGACCATCATTGTTTGCTTCTCGGCGGAGTGGAAGCATTGTTCGGGATCAGACAGGACTCAGGAGTCCGGTCCGAATGACTTCTGCTGATGGCAAAATTTAAATCTGAAAAGAGCCCTTGACTGGAAGGGGTTTCATTAGCAGCAAAGCTAGCCGGAAGTGGTATTATGTGCGAAACTCGGAACAAGCCCGTTTCACATCTTGCTTATCAAAGCTTAATAAATTCTCCCTTTCAGAAATTTTACTCTATGATTATGGACCTGTGAATATGTTCTGTTATCTATAAGCGAGTGGCATGGAGAATTTTCATCGAAATTGGGAATTGTAAAACTGAGGTTTACTCTAGAAAATCGATAATCATTACGTTTAAGCAAATATTTTGTTCGAAGTCATCTTAAAAGCAAAAAAGTCAGTGTGTATATGTCCTATACTGAAGAAGACTAGAAAAATAATTGAGTAATTAGTTCTATACTGAAAAATCTTGAGCATTAGTGACTAAAGGAATAATTACACTATCTAAATATAGTACTGCTAACCTGATTACAAACTAAGCCTATACCAGTTTGGGTATTTTTTTTATGTACGGTTACGGCTACTTTGTCCAAAAGAAAAAGTAGTTCAGGAAATTAAATTTGAACTATAAAGTATGAACGAGATAGTTTTTTGTGTAGGTTTTTAATTTTAATAGCACCTCCGCAAACATTTCTTATTGTAACGAAAGAGGATAAACTTCATGTCTTGGGAATTATTTCGGAAACTATTAATTTTCCGAGAAAAAGGTTTGTCAGTAAAATTTTCGCTTGTAAAATTTGCTACAGAGAAGTAGGTCGGATTGTTAAACTGGTGCAGTTGAGCGTGAAATATAAACTTTTAAATGTACGAGCGAAGAAAATAAGGGAAAAAAGAATGCGTGGGATGCTACGTCCATTTAAATTCATATTTATTGCAAGAAGTATGTTTGGAAGAGTACAGTCACCTTCGAAGAAATCGCGCCTAGTATGCTACTAGAATGGAGAAGAGTCTATATTTTCTGCGAGTTGCAGCTTTGCTTTGCCACACGCTTTACTTGAAAACGATTGATGTAAGAAAAAACCAGAGCTAGAAAAACTGATAGTGTCCGAGGTAATTGAAGAAAACTAACTCACTAACTACCTTTTCATGGTCTAATTTTACAAGACTATATTTAGATAATGTAAAGAAATAGCAATTAATGTTAAGCTGGAATCTTAAAAAAAACTTGTTTGAAACATTAATTGATGTAATTGATCGTGATTGATAGGATGAACCATTTTTTCATTTCTATTAACTTCCAGTTGTGGATTTAATCTAATCTCAGGCGGATGTTCTTCGTATTAGTAAAAAACTTAATTCAAGACAAGTACTAAGTGATTTCAATATAAATTTTTAAATTTATTTGGAAATTACAAGTTTTAAAATGAAAATTGTCATAAATTTATTAATAAAGATAGTTAGGAAAGTTCAAAAATTTGTATTAACTAATCTTCAAAACAGTTTTAATTAAAAACATAAAACGTAACACAAAATTTCTGAACGTGGTTTTAATTAAGACTTGAGTTTTAGACTCTAGCTCCACTATTCAAAGGACGTGGTTCATTTACTGAAATGATATATTTTGCAACTTCGACAATGCTATCTGAAAATGGCACTTTCATAAGTATCTGCGATTCAACGGAACTTCAAGTATTAAATTTTACTTATTCCAAGTTTTACGTATTTGTATTATCATTTTAGATCATTTTAAAATTCAGATACATTTCAAACTTATTTAATTAGAAAATAATGCCTAATAGAACATTCACTTTTTCAAATTTCTTATTTGCGAGAAATGTTTTTGCAACATTTTATTACACAAATCAATGATTTTGGTACCAAACGAACAATAAACAATTTTGGCGTAATTTCCAAGTGCCCAATAAAGCGCATTTGACAAAAGAATATGTCGAAAACAGGTTATTTGTATTCGAAATTTTTTTGTAAATAAAAGTTGGAAGCTACTTTACCATTAACTCGAAACGAAAAAATAAAATAAACTACAGCCTTCGAAATCCCTGGTTTAATAGCATTAACCCTTACGGAAGTATTAGGCTTCCGTAGAGTTGTTAAGCTTTTTCCTCAGTTCAGGATTTCAAGGACTCGGTTTTCTGATGAACCCGCCTTTCTTTGAGTCGGAAACTCTCTTTTTATATTTAGACATTACCCTTTGACCATAATTACGAATGTTCCCACCGTTTCGCCAAGACGGTTGAGAGTTTTCAAATATTTGGAAATTATGTATTCATTGATTTTTTGTTCAAAGACTTAAACCTTTAACGATTAAAGTCTGAATAAGTAAGTGATCTTTCTAGGTCATTTTTTGTCGCCCCTCTTTTACGTACGTTAAGATATAAATTGTGCTTAAGAGAGAGTAGAGAGTAGATATCAATCGTTTCTGGGACAGTCATAACATTTTGAATTTACAAAAAATGTCGTTATGTTTTACAGATTCTGAGATGTAGCAAATAGCGAAATTGTTGTTTTTAAGCCCTATTTTCCATACAAGCCTCACATTCACAGATTCATTTTTAGGATGCGTCATTCACGTATAATCGCCTATTTTCACTATGCTGAAAACTGAAATACTTGGCCGTGCAAATAATTATATAGGCAAATGGTATATTTGTATATTCCTTAAAAGGCTTTGATGTTGTTCAATGGACCCTCGAAATATTCTAAATGAAGGTTGTAAGCGAGCTTTGCATACTAGGCCTTAAATAGTTTCCATCATCGAGAGCTCTGAATGGATTGATAAATATTATTGTCTTACTGAATAGATAAAAACGTAAAAGTACTACCAACTCAATCTGGACTAATGTCTCTGTTCTATTTCTTTATAAGTATAAACAAAGCACTGTGTTTGCATGAAGTGCCCATAATTTTAATATAGTAGGCCTCCTTATTTTTAAATAATTTGGAATTTTTGGAAAGTAATTCAAATATTGGCTCATTGGTTGAATTAATTACTAAAACCCTGCAGTAAATCGACATTTACCTTAAAATGTCCTCCCAGTCTGGCTGTTCTCCGCGTTTTCCAGGCCTCGTGGCGTGTATTCTGCATGGTTCTTCTAACACGCAAACTTTTTGACCAAATTCTCTTAGTATTTGTTTTTCTGCAACAGATGCGTCCACAGCCGATTTTGAATAGTTCTGTAGATCTAATGCAGCCCTCTTACTTCTTGTTTTATAGGTATCTAAAAGCAATTGATTAAGAACTAAATATGGAAAGGTATAAATATACTAAATTATCAAATAATATTTTAAGTAAGTTTCGTTTAAAAGACAGAAACATTTTTGTTTTATATTAAAGGTTCGTGTTAATTTCTTATTATAACTTTTCTTTAATAGAGTAAATTTGATATTTGGCTTATGGTTGCAACAATTTCAAGACAACTGACTCAGGTTTGTGTGGAAATTTTAAGATTTACGAGCCATGGTTAGTAGAGGTTCAACTTGTATTAAATCCGACATATTATGTTTACTAGGGAACTCTACTTCGTACTGGTTTTATTGCCTTTTGAGTTTTTCTCCTTATTCCACAGAGTGATTTTTAAAAATGTGTCTATGTGTTACCCAAAGGTATTTTAAATATAATTTACACAATGATGTAGTGTTTTTTAAATATTTCTTTCATTTTATATTTCACCTTAATTTAAACCTTGCCATTAGCATTAGATGATAAAAAAAGCCGCAATTGGGGTCTAAACAAATTTCTTCATTTCGAAATGCGCGACAGTTACTTTCGGTAGAAAGAAGAGAGTCAGTCATTCACAAAGGCCTGAAGGTTAAAACATAAAAATGTGAAAGTGATGCCGCGCAGTGAAAAACCGCGAAAATACATAAGACATAAGGTTCAAACGCTTTTTCTTCACGCTTTAATTAAAAACCACTCTTAAACGATTAAAAGCTGGTCAAGAAATACGGTAAAGACGGTAATCATAGTGTATCAGTACTTTAGTTTCTGGTCCAGCCGGGGTAAAAAATAGTACTAGCCTTGAAACAGAATGCTGATATGTATGTATTTACAACTTGAACTGCAAAAAGAGGTGGGTCTGTTTTAACTGGAGCACACTTAAAGTAATTTGACTTCTTTCGATGAAAAGCGTGCAATTGTAGCTGAAAATGAAAAGTCCGCTCAAGAGATGGAGGCCCATTAGGGCCATGGTCAAACCTTTTTTGCAATTTGGTAATCAAAATTTGGAATAATTACGCTTTATATACATAATATAACATTCTTAAATTTATTATTTCCTAGATCATTTGGTCTTTGGAAAGCTTGGGAACTATAATAAATTGTTTATACTTACTTGGATTTAGAGAATAGCCAAGTTTCTTAACAAAATTTGACAATCGAACAGAAAGGATAATCACGGGAAAACCAATCAGTTGAACTGGGAGTTCGAACAGGGGTTCCTGGGACAGAGCTCCGCCAGGGATCTCCACAACTAGGAGTATGAGGTATAGCACGAACCCGGCCAGAGATGCCACAATTCGGAGTCTCATCCTGAACACGATAACACAGTGATGTCTGTGATGCTATACGAGGTCCCCGGTCAATCTGCATAAATATGAAAATGAAGAATTCTCATCAAGTGGCTTAATTAGTTTTTCACTTTTTTGTCGCTTCGCCTCTGAACCGTTCAATTTTCCGCGAGAGGTGCGAATTACACTATCGGGCTTTTTCGATTTAAGCTCAATTTGCATACCAAAGTAACAACGACCATAGGCCTTCATAAACACGCGACCCGAGTCACCAGTCCGTGATAGCACACCTGTAGTACACCTATTGCCGCGAGAATTCAAATTACACCTTCTGGATTGGCTTCAGCGCTTTGACTAAGTTAAGCTATCCGGTCCGCTCGAAGGTTTTCAGTTTTGAGACAGAGAGCACAACAACAAAGTGAAAGTATTCCAAGCAAACATTGTCTTATTATGAAATAAATCGCAGGGTGGTTTCGAAGTGAGTTTTCCTCTCCCATCTGCAGACTTCACGATCACCAGCCAGGTCCAAAACTTAAGTTTCAGTAGGTAGTGTTTCCACAGCGAGAGCTTAACAGTTCGCATTTAAGATATTGTTGTAATAAGTTACTGATTTATTCAGGTACAGAAAGGTTAATGAAAGTTTAAAACAAAACCGCTCTTTTATTGACGGTGCTTCATAAATCGTTCAGAGAAAAGTATGATAACTGGTCGTGCTGAAAATTTGAAAGCGTGCAGCTTGGAAGTTATTGATGGATCACCTGCAAATTTCGCTGCTGTGTAATTAAAATAATATAGCTACAAAACAGACTATCACTTTTCATTAAAGTCTAAAAAATTCTTAAATTTATTATCATTATTTTTTAAAAAGTAGTTTTGAAAAAGTTGTTCAACTATCACAGGTCCGCTACGAAAAACTGTTCTACTGAAGACATGCATATGTTCTCAAAAACTATTGGATAATGGTATTTTAATTGGGAAAGTTTTAAAAGCATATTTCCAAGGGAGAATTTTAAACCGGCGTTATCGGTGCGAACATACTTCTTTCCTCCCATACGTTTAATATAAAATAATATAAAATAAATACCCATAATCATGCGCTTTTGTCTACCCTATTCCGGTTTTTAATGATTGTGTTCTCTGTCTGAAGTTTATTTCATGGCCTTCCAAAACTCAGACACCCTGTGTACCTTAGGTAACGTGCATCACACCAAACGTTGTATAAAATAGCAGAGATTCGTGGTGTAATAGAATTTAATTGTGATTTGCAATTTTTGGGTTAAGATATTTTTAAAGTCCAACCGAAGACCACTTTATTAATTGGAACAACTTCCACAATGTTTTGAAGTATTCTTATAACACGATCAAAATATAGCAAAATTATAATAGTTCTAACCTTACGTGTGACTAAAATTTTTATAGACAAACTACGATGTCTCTGGTTTTAGTAGTTTCAGGTGGAAACACTGTTCACCGATCAAAGAAAGCACGTAGTGCAAATCAAAGCTCACTAAGTTGCTCTCCTCAAGACAGGTCTTGAGTATGCCGCAACAAGCCTTCGGAAGTTATATAACATCTCGAAGAAACCCAATCTGCAAATTGCACGCGCTTTTTGTCAGTTTATTTGCACTTGGATGCCGTGGAGTGTTTCCGGATAGGTTTTGAGACGCCATCCGGAAATCTCGCGAGGAAGAGTTTCCGGTACACAAAACAGTGACTGTCGGACTTCGCTGGATCACAGATGAGAAAGTTCAGCTCGTTGGAGTCAATTCAATGCAATTTGTGAGCCATCGCTTTTTACCGGGACCAGTTCTCGTCCATTTCCCCGCGCAGTCGGCGTTGGTGATTGTGGGTGGCGTACGTGATGAACTTGTGAAATGACAGTGCCGCCATCGTTCGCCTTACTTATTCCAAACGCGTTTCCGACCTGGCTCCTCTTCTCCGGTAGCTGCACAATCGCGCTCACCTTAAAATTCGATTATGCAAACGATTGCAATTGGCCATCAAATTGCATAAGGGCTGGATCGTATATGCTAGGCTTCGTCTTTAGCCATAATGGCACGTCAACAAATGGATCTATTTAATTCAAATGGCATGCAAATCGCGGGACAATCATGCTCGCTTACGAGAGACTTTCGTTGACATTAATTTCTTCCTAGATATGGGGATCTACAGTGTTCTTGCGGATTTTGTAACAACAGAATAATCTTTTAGGGAATAGAGAGCATTCGGATTTTTTTATTAGCTACACTAATTATCTCTTAGAAGCATAAATCTAAGTTTATAAACACTAATTTCGCATTTTCAAAACTAGCCAAAATAAAACAACGAAACTTGTACATTGTTTCTTTAAATTTGAATATTTCACGTAGGATAAAATGACAAATTTTTCTTTAAGATTTCACTGAGTAATAGAGAAGTGTTTCAATTTCTTTATGCTCTTTTCCAACTTATAGAACACTTTTAAAATTAAGCTAATTATAAATTATTTCGCTACCTTTTTTATTGTCAAAAAGCAATATTATTTAAAATCCTATTCAAAAAGTGGATTTTTCTGTGTTTATTTTATTTTATAGTTTAAGCTATCAAGAATAATTTGAGCTATACTTGATTCAAAACTTGTGTGACATAGCCCAAAGGAGAGTAATATTTTTGGCTCGTGTAAAAGTATTTATCTTACTGCGTACAAATGAGATGTTGCCAATTTCATTGTAGTCTTTAAATAGGGGTGTATGGTTGTCCTATTTTTATTGTAATTTTTCGCGGTCAACGCGTGTATTCGAGTATCAATCTAAAGCATATTTATCAGCATTCTTTTGGCAAAATATTATATCAATAAAATTAACGGATAAAAAGTTATTACACACTTTTAAACAAAAGTTTTTATGACTTCCTATTCCATGTCTGGGCTGGTTTTCACTATGATTGGAGTAAATTGTCGCAAAAAAAATGTAGCATTTTGATTAAGGAAAAACAAAGACAATAGTGAATTAATTACCTAATTCTAATCAATAATTAACCAATACAAACATTGCAGATCAGATAAAATTAATCTTTTAAGAAAATAAACCACTACGAATGAAAATAAAAAAATAGCTGCCGAAATACAAAAAGTTAGTATAACTCTAACTCCAACTTTTTTTTGCATGCTCTTGTTTTACACAGAAGGACAATTACTCTTTTATTGTACGAATTATTTGTTCTAACAAGAATAAAAAACAAGAATAAAATAACATTATAATTAAAGAAAATATTACATAAAATTCTAACAAGAATAAAAAGCAAGAATAAAATAACCTTATAATTAAAGAAAATATTACATAAAATATCTTCATATGGAAACTAAATTACACGCTATGTACATATATGTGCATACAAAACTTAAATACAAGTGAGGGAATGCCCGAAATTTATCATATCAGGACTCCCAAGTCGCGTTTTATATTTTTCTAGTTAGAGTTAAGTACATACACGTCATTAAATATTTGTGAATTATATTTTGTAGAATTTATATAATATCGGTTTTCATTATTTCTTTTTCTGCACGGCTTTTTAGAACAACATGTAGTTTTTTTTCATTTCACATGGTTCTTTTGGTTATGGAACACATTCTCAATTTTATTACGTGCAGTGTGTGTAAATTCACTTTGAGTGTGCTAAAACAAATAAACGCAACTCATCTCTTTACGTCATAGCGTAGCGATTGGTCACGATTGTCTCCAGTATATAAGCGATCTTATAAGTTCAACATCATCCTGTCTTGAAAACCGCACAAATTTTGTAATATTATAAAGAGAAATTTGCAAAATGCAGCGAATGTTGCATATATAAGAGTATTTTCCTTATATAAATTTGTTTGTATGTACAGATAAATTGCTTTTTTGCTAAATTTGCTTTTTTTATTTTTTGGCTGTGGCACGTAACACATATTACATCTATAAATAACAACCATCGTGCTCACGACGTGAAAATCTGGATGACACTGCTATTTTTCGAGTTATTTGTAAGAAATTTTTATTACAAGTATGCCATAAGCTGGTTATTTCATTTTGCTTTCAGAAATTAATTCTTCCTTTATTAAAGGTGTTGGACTAATTAAGGGTTATTCTAACTTTCTTTAACACTTCGGATAAAAGGACAATAGATAACTTGATTTAAATTAAAATGTATACATACCCGAATAGAAGCCGATACATGGTTCTGCCTTGTTTATTCATGCAAGCGCTTGAAAATCCTTTATATTTAAAATTAAACATTTCTATTGTTTAAATATTCTTATTTTACTGAGAAAAGTAATAATTAATACGTTTTGGCAATATTTTTCGAAACAACGTTACCTTGACGGATAATTCCACTTTGTGTCTTTATATCATGCTTTTCTAAGCTGTGTTACGCCTCACGTATGAATTAAAATGATAGCAATTTAATCAAATTATGGTTGCATGCTAAAATCCACAAGAATTTCAGATCCCTCACTTCATGTTAATTTTCCACATGCAATTTTGCCATTTCAAGGGTCAATCTTGTGTGTTGGAGAGGTTTGTAATTTTAATCATTGTTTCTTCATGTACTCGTAATAAGAAAGAAGAAAGCAAAAATTACTTCATTATTCTCAATTGGAGGTAAACAAATTGAATTTTGCAATGTTCACAACGTCATATTTCATAATTTGCATAGCCCTTTTCTTTTAATTGAAATGCTCTTAGTTCGTCTCTCAGCCTTATGCGTTAAAAATCATACGGATTGCATAGCAATAGGCTCTGCTTAAAAAGCACATGGTGGTCCGAACCTGAAATTGAATCACACCTATTAGAAAAAGTGGAATATGAATTATATGAAGCGTAAGAAATGCGTTCTTATTTAAAGAATTTGAAAGTTTCTTTCCATTGGGAGTACAAAAGCAGCGAATTTTAAGCGGGCTTTTACAGTGGTGTCGCTAGGTGTGGGCGACCCGAGGCGAACATCGATGGTATCATCATATAAACCATTCAAAAGATTGTGTGTATTTCAAAGTGGATATGGACGATGCAATCTTTCACCAGACCAGCGATTGTAGGTTACATTTCCGCTTTACTCCTAGACCTCTATTGTTCGCTCTAGCCTCAGGCTCTGTTAAAAAACAAAAATTTAAATGATAAAACCATGTTAGTGTAAGATTGTAATTACGAAACAATAAAAGCCAAAAGAAGTTTCTTGTACTTTGCTTTCATTCTTTAATATTTCTAGTATACATCACATGATGTACAATTTCAATATAAGTTTTTTCTAGAATCAGAGAATCGTAGGCATCTCTAATACACACCTTTAAAAAGGTATTTAAATATTCAAAAGATCTTTTGAAAGTTCCTGTTTAGAGAAATAATTATTTTATTATAAAAACTTGGAACAAAAACACGAAGCCTTGTTAGTTTTTTATGTTCATTAAAGCTATTTACCAATCCAACTTAAATGCAGGTTTGAACCTGTAAAATAACGAAATGTTACTACTTTTCGTATCATTAACAAAAAAAAAAAAAAAAAAGAAAAACCGATGGCAACGCTAGGTGGAAAGGTAAGTTGTACAACGATTATTTCTTTTAAGCTCTGAAATACCGCAACTTTGAATCTACTGGGCCGGTCTGTGATAAAGATTAAAGTACTTTTGTGTCAAATTTAATTTTTAATTGTTCGGAAATACGGCCGCCAGTTTTTATACAAATTAGATTTAATTTAAACTTATAAACGAATGGTATTTTTGGGTATATAAACAATATTATAGGCGCAATAGTGTTAGAATTGAAATTAACTATAAAATTTTTTTTGCTATACTATCAAATTCAAATCCTACCTTGATAAACGCCAATATAAGGTCCTCTTATGATGATGATGACGATGATGATTTCTAGCCCATACTTAACCCGCTCAGGTGTCCCTCAGGGCGGCCACAACGGTTCGTTAGTCTTCATCTTAACTATAAATGACGTATGTCCTCCTCCACTGAACCTTTGCTTTTGCAAAAAGGTCTGAATAACTCCTCCGTCTGGTGTCTAAAAAACCTCTTCCAACTAATCTTAGCGACAAAAATAGTATATTTTAAATTTGAAAAAAAGATGCTAATTTTTAGTGATCTGCACCTACAGTTTGCGATTTAATTTGCGCGTTAAATCTATCAAATCCAATCAAACTACATTGTCGAAAATCTTGACTTGCTGTATTCAAATGTGTAAAGATATTCAAATTTTAATATTCATATTTTAGAGCAAACAAAAATACAAATTTTTAGTAAACAATGTAAGCTACATTTAGTTTTTACTTATCATAAAATTTTTACATTTAGTTATTACTTATCATAAAACTTTTAATTCCAACATTTCCTTCCTCATCACTGCTCGGTACAAACAAACATTAACGATTTTTCGTTTGATTGATATCACCTTCACGCTCAGAATCCTTTTCGCAATTTACGCCTTCTGGTCCCTTTAAAAAATCTATAGATTTCCTTATATGGAAATTTTGCAACTTCTGTGTCCATAGCGCGTAATTGAAATTTCTTAATATAAGCATAGATACGTTAAATAATAGATGTACAGTGTTATATGAGGGTTTCCGCAATTTGCTTATCGTGTAAGAGCGAAACCGTGTTGTAGAAGGGTTACCTATAGCGGTGTATTAATTGCGTTTTTATTCTAAAAGCTCTAATCGTTAAAAACAGCTAATTTTTAAATTTCTTTATGTAAATTTTCTTTAATAAAATAACACGACTTATTTTAGCAAAGCTTTTAGAAAGCTCGTGGAATGATCCCATCAAGATGTGTGAGCGATTGCTGGTTAATTAAAGCCAATATTTATAATTTAAAGAGGCAGACGACGAAGTTACATAGTATAATATAGAAAGGCTCACAACCTATTTATTTGTACCAATCTTATAAAGAAAGAAATTTTGTTTGTTAAATTGCAATAACATAAAAATAGTGATTCTATTTTCATGTAAAAAATGTCTACAAGAAATTCTCAACGGCATTACCTGCATATTAAAGTCTAGTATATACTACTGATTTTGTTCATTTAAAACATTTCTAGATTATCCACATAGGCAATACTAGGGATTTGGCTAGGGCCTTCTAGATATTAAAAAAAGAAAATAGCGACAAACGCGCACAGAAATTTTGCATTGTGTCACTCATGGAAAGGTTAATGGAATACAAACTTGTAAGTTAAATGTCTAAATAAAAGAAATATTTTTTTAGTGTAACTTTATTTGCTTTCAAATATATGCTGACTGATTGCAGCCGATAAAAAGTCAACGAACTTAGAATGTAAGTTTTATGCGTATCTAAAAACGAAAACATCAATTGGCTTAAGAAAACTAACTGGAGACACTAGTTAACATACGTTTTAAAAATGATTTCACCTAAGACGAAGTGTCTAGTATACTTAAAAACTGGTGCAGGGCTCAAGCACTCATAAGACAAAATCACATAAGAAACATGTTAGTTCTACCTTACCTCTACCTTAGGAGCTAGTATTAGCGAATAATTATCCTAAGACTACATAAGACTAGCATTCTTAATTTAATCAGTCGGTGACGCATAAAGTAGCCCTAGGTAACTTTGTCATTGCTGTCCTGATGTATACCAAGTGTCCTAAAGTATCCTAACACGCGACAAATTCAGGAGGGTCATTTCAAGTTTACTTTGTATGTTAAACTCATTAATTTTTTCGAACTGAACGGGCACTGGGGCCACAAATTGGCGCAGACGATAGGTCCACTGTTAGAGTCACTCGTGTGCCGGAAAAGTTCTCCCATGTGCGCCGCGAAATGCCACCTTGATGGAGGATTGTTCATGACCAGAGACATGCTGGTTGACCTGGAAATACAAAATCAGCAGTCAGTTCGCATTCGTTTAAATGGGTATTGATCAATAGTTGCGCAACGTCTAAATCGTCTCGGCGTCTTGGATAGACTTGCCTGGTTGGGCTTGTGCAACATTTGTCTACAAGAGAAAGTTTTCTCTATCTTCAAAAGAAAAAGTTTTCAGCATCGAAGCACATCGAATGTTGAATAAATTGCTTTTTTCACTTTTTAAAGAATGGAGAGGGCCGGTTTTATATTTCAACTGTGGCCTCGCTTATCAAAGTTTTTCTTTAAAAAGATCTTTTTGCAGTTGTGCCCCCAATTGTGCAAAGAGAACAGAATAATTTACATAATTAGGTAAACGGCGAAAATTCTTGCAAAATCAACTCAAGGCTGGAAGCTTAATGCGTATGAATTTGCGCAAATATTCAAAACATTTTTGCAAATTGTTTTAAGTAATTAATTGTCACTTTCAAATGCTTTCGCTTTCTGATGATGAAGCTTTTCAAGGGAATTTTTTGTTGTCTAGCTTTTATTACGAAAGAATGGATTAAATACGTTTCTGACGTAGTTGAGCGACGTTTCTGACGTAGTTGATACCCAAACTCGCAAGAAAAAAAAACATACATAATTATTTAAACATTTTTGTATTTAATTGAAATGCTTATGAAATTTGTCGGGTAAAAATATTATAGAAATTTAACTTTGAAATATCTAAAAAGAAAACTCGTGTTTGAATTTAAACCCTTATATCTTATAAGAAAATCATAAGAAGGTAATGTCTACAATTCAAACATCTCATTATTCTCTTGATATACTAGTTATAACGTGAATCAGACCCGATATAACTTTATCTATCAAAAATTCATTTTTCTATATTAAGATCTGCTTGTTGGTAGATTTTGAAAAGTTCCGAATTTTCAAAAACTTTTTTAAAATTCGGGGAATTTTTGCGGTTAATAGAAACTTTTTTTTTTAAATCCTGAGAAGTTCCAGGACTTAATTTCTTTTCTAGTGTCTAGAGTAATAAGCGCAAGTCCTGCGAATTTCCAAATCTTTGTTTTGTAGTCTGCATGATTCACAGAAAGGCCTAATTGAAAAGTTAACGAACAAACCTATTTTAAATTTTAAATTTGAAAAGTTTTCATTCATTTATTTTTCATTATATGAATGAATTTCGATTTTCAACCGAATTAAATTATTCACTGATTTTGAGGAAATACGTAAATTTATATGTTAAGTTTAGATTTTTAATGAATATTAATTTTAATATGTATAAATGCTGTAGAAGATTGAACCTACAGGTTATAAATTGTTTAGTAATAAATATGCAAATTATGAAAAATATTGAGATGTATTCTTTTTGGAGAAAAAACTGTAGTACAATAATTAAATTCTGAACGAAAAATGACTGTCCTATTGCCTTCAATGAGAAAATTATATGCTGCTTTGAATTTGCATATCTTATAAACAAGAATTATTCTAGTGGCAGCTAAATCAATATCGCTGCTTAGCATTGCAAATAATCTCTAGTACGCCTCTCATGGAATAAAGGGTAACGAGATTGAATATAAAAACAGTTTCTTTACAGAAAATAAACTGAAAGCCATGAACTATTTACCGTTTAACAACACAAATCTTTAATTTGTGTGTTGAACCCAGTCAAATACCAATGCCTGAAACTCTTTTAATTCTTTGTTCTACCTCATTATGAATAAAACTACCTTTTTTCCGAGAGCTGGATATTTGGACCTTGAACCAAATAAGCGTCCTTCAGTGACGGGCTTGTAGATTTTCCGGATTTTCAAGGTATGGAGTTCACCTTCAGATACTTCGCTAATTATGACAAAATACAACGAATCTTCGATTTAACTGAAAAAGTTCGCGGTCATTATAAAGACCAATAAACTTTTTATCATTTAATCGTACAAAAGGGTGCGTCAAAAATTCATTTAAAACTCCCGAGAAGGACTTACTGATTAACTGAAGTTTTTTTTTAATTAAAGTTACGGATATTTTTAGAAGTAAATTTGACCTTCTATTTATTAGTCACATTTAGAGACTATGATTTGCAAATTTTATAAATATCTCTAATATCAGCATGACGTTGTTGATTTTTTGTGTAATGTGCGTTTAACGTTCAAAACCATGTAGAAGTTCTGATTTGGTCTCATGAAAAGAAGAAAGGAAGAAAACCATCTTGCAAGTTTCTGGAAATTTAATATTGATAGTATTATTTATGCATAGGTACAAAACAATCGTTTGTTTGAAAATCACTTTCTTGTTTTCCTATCGTCAAAGTTCTCATGCTCTAATATCATTTATCAACTTCATTACTCATTTATATCTTTAAAAATGTTTGAGGATATATCTTTTGATATACCATAAATTGAAGCAAAAATAGTTGGACAAAAGTACCTAAACATTTGTTGTTACTTTTATTGTAATAATGATTTTGCTATTTGCAATCAATTTAGAATCAAAAGCATTGTTCCGCTGACAATCGTTCAATTTTAGTTACGAATCAAAGAAGATTAATGAAACTTCGAAAATTATAAAAAATTGCTGCAGCTATTGGAGACCTTGGCTTTTAAAAAGATTTCGTGATTTTACGATGTTAACTCCGTGACTGTTCTTGAGAAAAATGTTAAGTGTGAAAACCAACAGTGCGTAAATTCAGACATGTAAGATAGAGTAGGGCAATTTCTTCCAGTAATATTAAGGTTACTTACCTTATCAAGAATAGCAGGTCTTTCTCCTTCTCGTTTAACATTTGTGGCGGCTTTGAAGACATTTCACAGAGCATCTTGGGAAGACAGGACTCCTTAATTGCTTCCGCAAGCTTTGTCTTGGCGAGTTTTCGACGCTGATCAACAGCGTCTGTGATTGATAATTCATTCATTGATTGATCTGAAAGGAGGACAAATAAATATGAATATAAACGCAATAATTTATTAAATAAATAATTTATATCAATTAAATTTTTAAAATGGTTATAGAAAAATTGTTGCAATACGCGGGTGAGGTCACGGCGATCTATGGACATTCACTTTCGATAGTTTATTGTTATTGCTGCTTTCTAAACAGCTTTGCCAGGCAGAGTCCATCTAGGGTGAACAGGTTTTCAGCAACGTTCATTCCGTCTTGTGGCTTACCTGAAACCTATCGCAACACTCTTTACGTTGTCAGATTTCGGATGCTGGTACTCACTTTACGCAACTGAGCACCATCACTAGAAGGTGCTGCTTCAACTGGAATGACACATCTTGAGGAGCCTTAGATTATGCAACTGACGTTAAAACTCCGTCTGCGGCCATAATGGGACTATTTCGTTTTATTCCCACACAAGTTTCAATATTCTTTCCCAGACAATTCTTATATTTCTTAAATCTCCTGAGCACTATTTTGCGAAGTAAATAATAATTGAACAGGTAAAAAACTGCTTCGAAAATAATATAAAATAGGCGTATAATATAAATATGACTTGTTAAACAAATATTCGTTTGTTTTGTTAACTTTTTCGCTTATATCAACACAAACAAAATCTAGTAGCGCGTTTTATTGAAAATAGACCTGCCTGAGTCACTGCTTTTTTACATTGCTCAAGGACGCAAAATACAAATTCGCTCATAAGCATGTCCGGAATGGGTGATTAAATGTTTTTTATCCGATTGGATGGTTGTCAAATTATCATAAGGATTTCGAGATATTTTACGATTTTAATGTAATCTAAATCATGTTTTTCCCACACAAAAAAAATGAAAAAACGTGTATTTGGTAAAAAACAACTTATATTAGTTAATATTTTATTTAATCCAGTTGGACTTAGTTTTGGATATTAAAATTAATTTTTTAATGCTCATCAAGCAAAATTATATTATTCATACATGCTTACAAGGTGCACAAAAAATACCTTCCGAAAAAGTTTTAGGAACAATCGTTTAGTGTAATTTTAAAGCGGAGAAAATAACAAACGAAATTATAAAATAAAGTGCGTATGAAAGGGTATGTCCAAATTACTTCTTATGTAATTGAAAGAATTATAAAGGCTTGATTGACCTTGCTTATCCGACGATATATTTCGGTAAGGTATGTTATTTTTTCTCTTAAAAAACGCACTAGTCTTGAAGTGTTTTTGAAATCCTGTTGATATATCGCATAATTATTAAAGTTTTTTATAGAATGATATATCGTTGCGCTTTGTACATCTGCTATTAGAAACTTGTTTCAACGAGCAAGAATTAGTATTTTAAATTCAAACCTAAAAAAAAGAATTATAGTAATCTTAATTTCCGACTGACAACAGCAGTGAATTCTAATTGATTTTATAAATGATTTTTTTTATTATTTTATAGGAGCTATACCGTGTAATAATTAAAGTGTCCTGAAATTTGACTTAAAAATTTATTTCAAAAATAAAACTAATAGCACATGGGTTTTAATTGAAACCTTAAAAAAACAACTGCTTATTTGTTTTTTACGTATAGTCACGACGTTTTGTTTAAACCATTCTGATTCTGTCAGCCTTTCACTTTGCCGTCACTGTTCCTCGTCAGCGAGAGGGCAGGGAAGCAATTAATATTCCATATCAAATAAAAACCCTTCTATGTGATGCATAATGCTGAATATAAAATGAGACATTTACGTAAGCTCCAACTTTTCTCTTTTCAGGCTGAATGTTTGCGCTAAAATGAATTTTTTATACTTAAAATATTTGGGATCTTTTCTCTAAACAAGGTCGTTAAAAGAATTTTATATAACGCCAATATTCTAAGGCTGGTTTGTTTCATAACATAAAACTTGTACAATTCTTTCTGATTGCTTTTGATTGCTTGACGGGCTGATTTATTTTGCTTTTACTTGGATTTGAAATCAACGAGAAATGTTTCATTTTATTAAGAAGAAATTTAAGTTGTTTGATTTAATTTAACTTTATTTTATAAAAATTGCTACTCAAAACACTTCTAAATTATTGTCGTAATTACAACCCTTAGACGCGTACCTCTTACATGCGTCTGGATTATTAATTTTTTCTATAGTTCAACAATAATACAAAATGTCCGCAGTACGTTCACTGATATTGGGTTTTGTGGGTAAACTTTTAACATGCATGTAAACGAATGAAGGTGAAATCTGCAGAGTTTACCGATGGTTAAACCTGAATCTACATAATGACAAAAATGATTTCTGCTCCTGGTGGTAGACTGAGAAGTGCATCATAAATATTGTTCTTACAACTCGTATTTGCTTAAACGTTTTATCTCTCTAACTATGCAAAGCAATTGGATTAAATTGCAATTACTTTTTTATCATCGCAATTTCAATAATTATATATGATAGTTATTACAATTTGTTTATTCATCTTTATCATGGAAATAATTATGCAAAAAATCGAATTCACATGTTAACAAAGCTAATCAGAAGATAATGTTGCAATCATTTGAAAAAATGATTGTTTACGCAATAAAATAAAAAAGCAAAACAATTTTACTCATTTGAATGTCAGAACTTTTCTTAGAAAAGGAATACCAAGCAGGAACTTGAATTTGTGAAAACTTTACTAAGTTAAATGTTTGAATAAAGTATAAAGCATAATAAATATTAAGTTTGAACAAATGAAATTATTCCTGTACTATGATATAACTTGCACTTGTGTGTGTTAGTAATAAATTTTATAAAAAACGAATTCGTTTTAATAAACTGAAAGTCGTAGTAAGTTTGTTGTGAGCTTCGAATATAAAATGACATTAAGAATAGAGCCGGACATGCAACGAAGCTCAAGTTGCAGCAAGTAAAAATTTTATGGTCTTATTATTTCATATAAAGCAATAATTATAATTCTAATTTATCAATTTCAGGCGGATTTTTCGAAAATGTTTGGTTTTTTGATTCTCTGCACTTTTATTCAAGTTTCAACAAACAACATCTATTTCTCTCACAAGCACTTTATATCTGCGAACTATCTCTAAAAAAGAAATACCAGACTTAACTAGATCAGTTTGTTGTGAAAAGTTACGTTGACCTGTCTAAGCTTAATATGAAAACACAAGCTTTAAAAAGGTCTGGTTCAAGGGTATTTGAAAGGTGTGCATTTTAATTTTTTATCATTATTAACGTCAGAGTTTTGGTGGTTAGCCGTATACGTTTTCTAGTCTTCTTTACTAGTGGGTGTTTTCTAGTGACTATTGGGATAAGTTTCATAATATTTATTTGTCTATTTTTAACGGTGTGAAGTTTTTTGTTATAATCTAAAATATAGTACAAACTTTATTTATCCCTAGTTATTTCTGCTTTTCATTTAGCCCTTCTCATGTTATTTTTATATTTCAACAACTTCAGGCATTTTTTTGATATTATAATACGAAACTTTCATCAAAATCTTTATAGTCGAGAATTTTAGTTGTTACGTAACCAGATTTCATTGTATCGATTATTTTACTTACGTCGAGTGAATCACACCATAATTGATTTCCAAAAAAGAGTGTAAAGCATGATAAATTCCTTTCAGTAGTTTGCACGATGCAAGTAAAAATAAAAAATCAAACAAACAAACAAATAGGCAAAAATTTCAAAATATTATTTTTTTAACTGTAAGCTTTCTAAGCAGTCTTTTTGCTTCTTTGATGTGTGAATTTTTTTTTTTTTTTGATTTCATAGATCCAATTCTTCTACTGTTCTATGATATGTAGAAATTGGAACTAGATGTGCATCTTAGGTGAACTCATATTAATTGAATGATTTTGAAGTTAAGAAGAAGTTGGTAAAATCAAATTCTATAAAGAAACATCTGCTTTGCGGTACGTGCATAAATTGAATTTACCTTTAATTTCAAACTTTAGTACTCATTGTCTCTCCAATTACAATCAAAATTCAATTTATGGCTTCACTATTCACTAAGTATTGCTTCTACTGCAATACTACTGCTAACCGTCGGCAGAAGCGAGAGTAATTAACCCCATAAAATCTAAAACTCTTACTCAGGCATAATCGAAAACAGCTCCTATTACCTGAGGTCGATGCAAAGAAGACAATACTTGGATGGAAATACATACCTTCGTCGATATCGAGATCTGGGTGATTTTCCCTGAATGTCGTTGGACTTCTACCGCCGTTCGACTTCACTCCCCGTACGCTGCCGTAGCCATATCCGAAAAAGTCGCCGAAAATAATTAAAGCAACAGCAGTTACGAGCATCAGACGAAATCTCCAAGCGGCTTCCATACTTCACCAAATACTTCACAACTTCTTCAGCAATTTTAGCTTAAAAGACACTAGCAGAAGTATTTTGCAAGCGATGCCCTTGCCTTTCCAAAAAGGCTCTTAAACTGGGCCCACGTTGAAAATGCGCTAAAATCGCAACAATGTTGTTTATAAACAGAAAAGAAAAATTTAAACAGCCAGAAGTAGTAAGTGCGATTTCTTTTTCTTGAGAAAACAGTTGACGGCAACGAAATAAAGACAGCGCCGGTAAAAGATGAAAACGCGGCTTCAGCTAGGCAACTTTATCACGCGCGAGCTAACTTGAAACTGAAAACAATAATTGAGCTTCAGTCCGCCTCGATAGCTGCTCAGATAATTCCAGGCGAGTTGCCCAGGTGTAAGCAGGTAAGATCAGTACAAATATGAACGGACGGCGTGGGCAAGCTTGGGTGCAAGGTGAGAATAAGACGTCTTTCCAGACCGTTGCTTCGCTCTTGATCAGATGACCAAAAGTTTGCATTTACCTGAAATTACTCATTCGTATCATACCTCCTAGAATAACTATCAGCGTGAACCAGTTCTTCAGTTATACCTTACACCTGAGTGTTTGGCTTGCAAACCGATTGCGAAGGCGATCATGCCAGTTCGGACTGGAAAGGGAGTGTGCCCTAGATACAGAAATTAAGCACGGCACCCTAGAAGTGCTAGTGAGTGAGTGGGATTGCGCCTTATTATGTGCATATATATGTATTTAAATGGAATAATAATAGTTTATAATACCCTGGGATTGTTTTAAAAGAATTTCTCAGCAATTATGAACTGTTCTCTGCTGTTAATTAAATTCTATCTAAGAATTTTAAAAACGACAAAAATTTTAATCAAAAACGTGTAATGCTTCAAATGCGGACTTAGTTCACAAATCAGTGCAAATTGTCGTAATGAGTAATTACATTGTGAATAATTGAATAATTTATTACGTTTGCAATTTAAAATGTTATTATGTATTTTGTATATAATCGAGTTCAGGTTTATAACGAATAAATGCAAATAAAAGAACATGACTTCAAAAGGTTTAATATAATACATGTCATTAAAAAAATTACTATAATTTAAGAAATATTATTTAAGTAAGTATAATCCACTTATATTTAATAATTTGACTAAGCGTTACATTGTTTACCTCTGATATATGTACACATATCAGAAACTTATTTAATTTGGCATTTTTGTTTAGATTTCTTTGATTATAAATGGAAAGATGAAGAAAATTATTAATAATTTGACAATTTTCTTCGTTCTGACTGAAAATATGATTACTTTCATGGTTCATACTTTTAGCATATCAAAGCTGTAAAGTATCAAATCTGAAACCTGCCTCTTAAAGATTAAGAAATGTATCAGGTAATGTTATGCTTATGGTTTGTGTACGAAAGATGAAAGCATAAAAAACACTATACCAGCGATAAACTCATATTATAAATAGAAAGAGGATTAAAAAACCTGTACTCAAAATATTTGGCCTTATGGCAAGAACGTCAACAGGTTAATTGTTGATTATTCAAGAAAAGTGGTCAAGGCGAGCAATAGACCGCGAGAAATTTGACTGAGTTTTGTCAGAAACATGCGCGTAATATTTTTATTTTTGACTAAATGAAGTTTATAAAACTCAAAAAAGTTAATGCCCTCTTTCCTTTTTTTTGTAATATAAGAGATGCATGAAAAATATCATAAAGAAATAGTTTTTCCTGAAAGACATATTAAAAAAAAGGTTGATTACATTATAAAATTATAAATTTCGTATTTGTGGTTCTTTAAATTATTTATATTTTTATATAAAATTTAACGAACAAGATAAACATATTATGAAAAGAAAAAAAGAAGAGCTTAATATAAAAAAATGCAAAAATATAAAGTATATAGTACAAAACGTTTAGTCCTTATAAAGTTGAAGTGGTAGAGTTTAGTCATTGAAAGTTGAATCTGAATCATAGCCAAAAGAATTTCTACATTCAATCAAACAATCAATCAAAAAACGAATCGAGAAATACAAATATGTGCCATTAGTGAAATACCACTTAATAGGTCATGGCAACTGTTAAAATACAATAATCATGCAAGTTCTTTTTTATTACTTCAATTAGTTCTTCTAAAATGTTTAACAAACTAAAAAGTCCTCTTTTACAAAAAAATATTAATCAGAAAAAGAACTAACCTGAATCATAATTATCATTTACATACTTTTTAAGAGCTAGTTTTTTATCGATTTGAAGAAAAATCGCGAAGACATTATCCCAGCTTCGCCCAAAGTCTGAATTACACTGCTTTTCGTCAGTTTTATATGTGGATAATCGTCGATGACGAAGTATAATTTATCTCTCTCAAAACAAGCGGACCAGTAATTACGAATGATACAATAAATGATTTTTATTCTTACCTACCGTCTGCACTAGACTTTTCTCAAGTCATGCTTTAAGTCAAGTCTAGTGTGGGCTGCCGTTGTTATGACTTTTTTAAAGTCTTAAATTAGAAGTCTACAAAAAAAGTATGACTTCAGAGCTAGCTTCACCCCAGGCTTTATTTCGATATTAGAGATATCAAAATGAGGGGTTTAAAATTTTCGAAAGCAGACCTTTTCAGAACCCTTGAGTGCCAGGGGAAATTTCACAAATGCAATGAGGAGCGGCGGAGTACTGAAAAAGTTATGACTTCAGCCAAGCCTAGTGCAGACACAGTGCTAATCACCACTTCAGTCATTCGTATATTTAATTATCTGGAATCAATCGGAAGATTCCATCAACTAATTTTACATCTACATCGCAGTACAATGTTCAAAACAAAATTCTTTTTTAGGATCAATATTTTCTCAGAATATCACAATCTAAATCAATACGCATGATTCCACAAACATCAAATCGGTCCATTAGCACTATCATTTTTTCGGCTAATGTGCTTTATTGCAACTGGAATTTTAGTAAAGGCGGAAAAAGTGTTTATAACATAGATTTTTATTTAAAGGTCATTAAAAAGTTCAGTTAAGTTATTTCTTTAATCTAAAAATTTATTTTTTGGAGAAAATAATTGGCTTTTGTTCAAAAAACTTAGCTTTCTAATTGTGGACGGCTTTTTGATAAAAGTAGTTTCGATATAAGAATCTGAATCGAAAGTAAGTTCCCATATGAATTTTTGATTAGTCGACGATCAAGTTTATTTTCTTTTTCTGTGTCGGATCATTTAAGAGATTAGTTCACTATATTTTGAAATTAAAAGATCAATTTATCGTTCTCTGTATTCTACGTTTTAATTCTGAACCAACTTCCACACTTGAAAGAAATAAAATCAGGTTTTATTATATAACGTCAATGACAGAAATATTTAAAAAGAAGTAATATAAAATTTTGAGCGTTAATAAAATATGGAGAATTTCTTAGGTAAGACAACATTTTATTGTTTAACATTTTGGTAAATAACGAACTACAAAATCATTATACAAGAACATAAAGTCAAACCGGTGACATTTTATTGTTCTTTTAAAATTGATCATATATTGCAGCAAATGAAAACAGCCTGTTTATTTTCGAAATATTATCAAGGAAATTAGGCTTCTTGTATTCGTATGGTATTACAAAATCTTGAAAGTGAAGATGTATGTACCGGTATACTAAAATTGAGGTGAACACAGAATCAGCACCAGCTGTTTCAGGAATTCGTGTTTCATATGGCTTGAATTCATATCCGTACTTCCGTAATCGACTCGAGTGTTTAGCTGGAAATGGACCTCGTGCATGTGGTTTCACCTACCGGTAAGGTGGAACAGCCTTCGAGTGAATTATCGAACCGAATTATTCAGGTTGGGTCTCTGCAACAAGAGTAACAACTTCAGGTGAACAAATGCAGATAAATCTGCTTCCGTGTATTTCCGGCTCGGATCAAACACACACAAATCAACTATTAACGTATTAATTGCGTTCTCCTCTCGATTGATTTATTCTTGGTTCGATTTTATTTATAGGTATTTACACGGAAACTCTGAGGTAGCGAGAGCAGGAAAATGACATGGGACCAGTTTTGCACTCGAGGTGTTATGATTACGCTGCGTCCAGGTACAATGCATAATTCAGCAGATAACAATCCGAGCTTAGCGCTGTCCCGCAAAGCCTACCTGCGCTATTATTCCCAGTATATTTACCTACGCCGAAAGCTACTGGAAAGCATCAGTAACTTAGTCATTGCATTAGTAATGGTTTCTGGTTCTGGTTTCTAGTTAGTTATGTTTTTGTATTAAAATCTTTTGTAAAAAATACAATTTAATTTTCTGAAGCTGGAAAATTTTAGCGAAGCTTGTTCAAAAGGAGCTAATTTGAATATATGCAAACTTGAGAAGGAAAATCATGAACAGAATTTTTGAAAAAAATTTGATAAATAAACTTGTCGTCTTAGAGAATACGAGTTTGCCTGGGTAGATAAAACTGAGCAGATTTTTAATGTAGTCTTCGGTCTGAAATGCTTAGTTGAACAAGTTCTTTCAGAAAATTTCCACCACAGGAAATGCTAAAAGCGTTAGAATAATCGTTTTAAATTGTTAATTTTGGCAAAGTTAATATCTCTAGTTTATAACGCAAAATTTTCAAAGAAACAAATAAATTCAGGTACAAGTAAAACGTTCACGTTTCTATGCAGTCATTTTTAATCATTTTTATTCCACGGTCTTATTCTCGTGACCTTGCTGAGCCGCAAGATCAGTGCGAGTGTTGCGTTTGACCGACGTTTATAGTTTTCATATAGAGGACAATTGCAATTATTCATACATCATTATGTAAAATTTTAAATTTGCACCTTTTCTCAATCCGAGCAACTTTCCCAATTAGTATTCACAACAATATTAAATACATCTATTAATGCCTATAGTTATATTACAAAGTTATACCTATAAAACATTAATTTACATTTATAATTTAGTTAAGGCATTTTAAAAGTAAATGATTCAGTGTATGACTACGAGGGTGGTTTGAAAATTCCGTGCAAAATCAGAGGGAAGGCGTCACTGATGTGTATCGAGGTTTTTTTTTCAGTTAGGAGCTTCTCTTGGAGGAACCCACACCAAATTTCAGCCGTAGTGGCTTATTACCCTATGTTTAGCGCCCGTTTGAATCGTGCAAGTCGAGTGATTTCCAAAAAAATGGGTGAGAGCAAGTTTCGAAAAACGAAATCGTGTGACGGGTTCCAAGGTCGGCTCGCAGCCATTTCAGTGGAACCCAGAGGACTTTAGGCGTTGTTTCGTCACTGCGGACGAAGCACAGACGCACCACTACACGCCTGAGGCCAAAGAAGAGCCCAAACAATGGGCTGCCGGCGGAGAGTCTGCACCAAAAAACAACGAAGTCCGGAATTGGACCAATCCTATTACTCGGAAGGGATCAACGAACTGGAGCAGCGTTGGACGAAGTGCATAAGCCTAAGAGGAGACCACGTTGAAAAATAAAAATGGTTTATCCCGAAAAATTAAGTGCTTCTAATGTTTGCACGAACTTTTCAAACCGCCTTCGTACTTTGCTTTCATATTTCATATTAACATGACCTTCAATTTATTGGATTCTGACCGCATTTGCAAAAATTGCTACCGGATTGAGCTGCTTTGTAATGCAATGAAGTTATTAAGTTTAAAGTAATTTTTGGAAAGGCTATTTTTCATTTTGCTTTTCAAGAATAGATAATTTTGTTTCACCCTTGAACGCGTTTACAAAAGTTAAATAAAATGATAAATTTTACTGGATCCGAAATGCGAAGAAATACATTAAATGAATTTGTTGATTACCCCATAATAGTATTTTTTTAAATGCCTTCTATTGAACTAAAGTTATAATTATTTAGAATAAGCATGTTGAACTTTCCAGTTAAGTTCAATGAATGCCGTTTAATAATTAATAAATTGAGATAAAAGCCTAAGCCAGGAAAAAGTACAGAAAACAAACTCACGTAATTTCCCTAGAATTGAAAAAATAACACCTAAAATTAAGAGGGTTCTTTAATCGGAAACATGCGACTTTCAAAAACACGAAGATTTTGAAGTATTGTCTAAATTCCAAAACACTGGCACTATCTTCTATACAGAAAAAAATTAATGGAAAGTTTGTTGATCAATATTCATAAAGAAAGTTATACCCAGAACTACATAAAAAAAAATATTTAAGATTGTCGCTTTTTTTTCTATTATTACAAAAATAAGAGTAGTAATATTGCGAATGATAAGAAAGGTATTAAAAATTATCCATAAAAATATTTTTGTTTTGATGATTTTCTTTTAGAGATTTCATAAAACAACTTTTTAATATCGTCTTTAAATTATTAAAACCGGAAGTTTTTAAAAAAAAAATACTGTTAAGATTCTACTTGAAGCATAAAATGTTAAGAATGAAAAAAGACATACATGCACAGACATAGTTGGTTATGCTAGAGAGGCCTGGATTTTCAGGACGAACGACAGCAGTTGAAGAAATGATGACTGGTGAAGTAGGAGCTCCTTTCCCCTAGAAGAGCTTACGTTACTTTATTAATTTCAGACAGCCTCTTCACTATAGACAGTTATTTCCTATTCGATGTTTTGAAAAACATCTCTCAGTTCAATTATTAATCAATTAAATTGCAAACAAAAAGTATTTAAAGCAAAAATGTTTAAGCAACTGTCCTCCGTTGTTTCTTGTGGTTCTAGAATTTCCATAGTTTTACTCTGTGGAGCTTTTATATGATTGCAAGCTGAAAATCTTTTTGGTTTCATTGAAAGTATTCTATTTTAGTAGATATCTCAAATAACATAATAAAAGATAAATAATATTTCCAAACAGTGTGTTGCTCCAAGAATTTTTTCCTCACATCATATTGGCGAGAATTTGTCAGAACGCAAAATGGCGTAATGTCCGTTATATAGTGCGTGTTGAAGTGTTGCTAACGTAGAAAATGTTTTAGTTCGAGAATAATTAAAGCTGTACAGCGAGACGTCCAGTTTGTGTGATTCAACCCTATTTCAAAGATAAGAGTGGGCATACACGTAAATAGAAAGAGTCTAGTATTTCGGCTGCCTTGTAAACAAAACTTAGTCGACGCGAGTTACAATTTAAAAATGAGTGACACATGAACAGAGCATTAACAAAATAGTGACACATAATTTACAACAAAAAATTGGATAAAGCAGTAACGATAAACGATATTAAAGTAGCCCAGTTTATTCGACATATTTTATGACCTCTTTATGGGTACCCTCATCCTTTTGCACCACTTCTGATGTCTATTATAAAGCACTCCGGGGGGGCCTTAAATAAACTGAGCAAAGTTAACACACCTAAATTAACTTTAAAGTGCCTTCCATGTCTTTAACAGAAATTTGTGGAGCTTTGAAGAATATAATTCATCTCTTCCGGCACGCCACATGTTGTTAACCACGAAAGGAAACCGAGTCGGTGGCTTTGGCCTATCCCCAAGACCACAAAATAACCTTCCGAAACACGCAAATACATTAGGGAATAGGGGATCCTGTGCGAGCATCCACGTGTGAACATATGCTCGCATATGATCCAGTACAGACAGGAAAAACCCCCGCTTGACATATAGCGAACCGGCAGACCCGGGAAAATCAGGAACAGGCAGAGGAACACTGGCACAGGACTAGGCACCCGTTGCACCGCGATGTGCGGTTTGGACCGGATTGGGAGGCCTTATACATCATTCTTCGCTGTTTGCATATGTTGACATGTGGTTATGATTTTTCGATTAAAGTTATGGATGGGATTCCCGGTGGTTCGCGAAAAAGGGTGAAATGAAAAATTGTTCGGAATCGCTTTAAAATTCCGCGCTCGAGGAAACAAATGGTTTGATTTACTTCCTGCACATTGATAGGGAATCTGTGAGGGTGCGCTCCCGGATTTGACGTCGCCGACAGCCCGGAATTCGGGTATTTGCATGAAATTGATTTTGCTTCTATTCAATTTCGCCGTTTTCAGAACTCGTACGGTCCGACATTGTTGCTCAAATGAAAGAATTATATTGCTCGCTTCGTTTGCTGTTCATAATCGAAAAAAGGGGAAACAAACGAAGATTCGTAACTCGAAATACAAAGAACGCAGTTCTGCTTTGAAACAGAAAGTCGGAATGCCCTCAGTGTTCTAAATTTCGTTATTGTAGAGTACTTCCAAGCATACACAAAAATTCATAAGGAATTACGCACGAATTTAGAAAGTGTATATAATTGTAAGAGCCGATTTGGATTTAATCATATCATAACTAAAAATTACGTCCCTATGATACGATGAAAAGGATTTGAAGTACTGAAAGTACAATTTTAGGAAAAATGACGATTATTTGAGGTGCATATAGTCGAAGCTTAGTAACAGGGTATTTATAAAATACCATATTTTTTTACCAATTACCATTTTATTTTTTGAGGTAATGTCTTGAGCAGTGTAATGTTACGCAAAAGTTTGTTTCTCATTAGATGTTTAACTAAAGATGACTTGAGATGCCTTTTAACTTGTTATTTTCTTTATTTTATCTGATTGTTTTTCTTGTTAATTTATATTAGGATCCCTCTTGAATAAAACAGTGCCACTATTTTTTTCATTCACATATTTATTAGACCAGGATGACTAGGAACTTTCTCTTTTCTTTGTATCATATAGTATAGTCAAAATAAATGGCAGTGATAGAATTTCTCCTGCTTAAAAAATTTTACTAAAATGTATAAGAAGTGCACTGACACTGAAAAAAATCCACCAAAACATATGCATAATATTTTTCGCGTATTACTTTTACCTATCAAGACAAAGTTCCATTACTAAACGTTTTCAATATAACAACAAAAGATGCAAAATAAATATTTTCGTTTCATTATAACAATTTTAATGTTACCTTTACAGCGTTTTCTTTTAATTTCTAAGGAAATCATATCACATGCACGTGTTTATTTACATTAAAAAGTATTATTTCATAGAGTTTTTCTAATTCGGTTGAGCTCTTTAATAAATAAATAATCTGCGGGGAGGCCCGATGTGGTAGTCGCACGGGTAGGCTGCCGCAATGATCACACCAGAAAACTGAATTCAGGCAGTGGCATAGCAAGAAGTCCTTACAGGCACATCGCCCAAGTTCGCTACGACGTAAAGGGAGGACTTGTGTTTGTTTGTTTTGACGCGCTCAAAGTAAATTTACGTGAAATTGTTTTCATCGTGCAAATGTACTAAATTTTTTTATTTCGGCAACTATTTTTGTTTTCATTCGTAGTGAAAATGTAGTTTTCATTATTTTGACTTTTATACACGCATACTTTTAGATATTTCCTTTATTGGTTATGAGTTATTTCATATTAAGCATTTGGGGCAAGTTGCCATAGACCATTCGGGGTCAATACTCTTAGTTGTTAAAAAAAATAATGTTTTTTTTTTAAAACTTGTGTTATTTTCTTGGAAGATTAATTTTATTTGATCTCAAATGTTCCCATTAGTCACTTATTGATTAGTATTAGATAATTGATACAGCATTGAAATAGATACCTATATTTGTCAGAGCTGAGCTCACATGTAATTTGATTAATTAATTCACCACTTTTTTCGTTTTTTCTTAATCAAAATGCTACAATTATTTTGCGACCCTTTACTCCAATTATTGTGATATTGTGGGGTAGGAAGTCATAAATACCTTCGTTTAAAAAATGTGTAATAATTTTTTATTCTTTAATTTTACTGATATAATATTTTGCCAAAAACAAAACAACACTGATTAATATGCTTTAGACTGATATCCATGTGACACGGAACGGCTCCGAAAAATTATACTAAAATCAATTAAGAATAAAAATGAGGTAACTATATCCGGCCTCTCCTAAGTTATAAATAATTATCATTTCGCTAATTTCGCACTGAATACCTTTCTTTCAAATTTTGTAAAAGTATTAGCCATTTATTGCCACTCTCCTCCCCACATAAATATGTCCATTTAAATTGTCTTTTTTTTGTTGTTCGAAATATAATTCAAGGTGAAAATTTAGTCTTTAAAGTAACAAATATAAAATTCTTTTTGCTAGAACTAAAGATTTTTGTTTTGCCGATAAGAAAATGTTTCACTTTCAGACCTTATTATAATAAAATATGGTAAATATGATTAAATATTCTGTTGTGTGATTCAGTAAACAAATTTATTTATTCAATATTATTATTTATGCAAAGTTATTTGCTTGCGCTGGCGCTTTCGTTTATTCAAATATCTATAGAAACAATTCGTAAATTATGCCTCTTTCCTATTAAACTTGCCGTTTTTATTCCACTTTTAATAGTATTACAATTTCACAATCCAACTCGCCTTTCGTAGTGACGTTAAGACGCCTCATAGTTTTATTGAAATTCGTCGCCAGTTCGCTATTGCAAAGTTAGGAACTTATTCAGCAACTTTACTAAATATTTACCGATTGCATACATTTTGGCGTTCTCTCTACGTGCAGCGCTAACTCCACGCTGTCGTACTTGAAATCTAGAAGTTATCAATGCTATTAGTGGTATTTTATCATGAATTGTCGCCGTTCTGTCCTTTATACTTGTTTATAATCAGACGATGATGCAAACACGTTGGTGGTGAGACGAATAGGCACTTTGGAAATAAAGAATGTTTAGTGGGTAATAGAAACCACATTGTTCATAAGTTAACTCATGGTTAGCTACAAGTTTTCAGCACAAGATGCGACTGGTCTTTTTCTTAAGATAAAAATATCGACCAGGTCGCGTTAATTAAAAGTGTATAACTCTAGCAAGACGAAAAAATTATAATTGCTCTTCGCGGTCAGGGTTGATTAATATATTTGTTTTTGTTTTTGAAACTATTGTTTCTTTTGTTTTATTTGAAATTGAAATTAATACACGATTTTCGTTTATATTTATTGACAATTAATTGAAAACAGGGAAAATTAAATTGTAAGTGTTTTTTTTTCTAAATGGTAAACTGTTAATAAGGTAATTTAACAATAGCACATTGCTTTTCATGTTACCTCGAACCTGTGCATATATAAAATTGCTATATGAGCTCCATTGAGAGATCTAAACGAGTTTCCACCATAGAGTCAGAAACCAGGAGGTCGCTGCAATTGTCACAATCAGGGCTCCAATATAAATATTCACAAAAAAAAGAAAATTCCCAAATATTACAAGAGATAATTCTAGCCAAAGAATGTCTAATACTAATGTAGCATAGCGATAAATATACCGATGACAATTGCCACCAGCAGGGCCGAAGGGGCTCAAGCTATTAATTTAAGGGGATGTTTTGGTGTAAGAAAGAGTTGTTTTCTTTAGAACTTTTTATATCTCTGGTGATTATAGAAAGTATGTTTAACTGAAAATGGCCAAGTGCAGCCTTCCGTTTGGTCCCTCTTACGACTCCATGGCTGATGGCGGAAATAGTGTGCTTGAGACGAATCAGAATATATGACATTATTCATTACACTAAAATAGCCATTGTAAATGCTTAAATTCTTCGGGCAAGTCGGACAGTATGAACTTTTATACTCCTAAATTTACAATCTACGAATTTGCTAATTCTCAATTGCCAATTTTGAATTAAAAGGCTTTTATTCTTAAAATTAGTAAAGCAACATAAAAGTGCAAAATTTTAATGTCATCCAAGATTACAAAAAGAATTTACCATTTCAAATTTATATCAAAATAAAGAAAAAAGAACTGTCTAAAATAAACTTTACGAAATGTCGAATAAAATGAACGAATTAATGAATCAAGAGCATTTGAATTTGTTATTATTTTGCTATTGTTAATACATTTCTGTTATTTTGTTCATTAAGTATTTTTTTAAGAATTTCGGCAATTTCAGGGACCAATCGCATGAACATATTTGACATAACATTGATGGCTTTAGAACAAATCTTAAGCATATTACTCGATTTTTCTTGACTATTTGTTCTGCCTATCTTTTAACCAACATTTTTGCACATAAAAATCTTAATTATATTGTGCTCAATTTTAAAAAAGGGTTATTTGAGGTTGTTTTGTTCATTGGAACTGTATGAGAAGGTTAATTCGTGTTTCGATCATTCAAAACTTTCATATTTATAGACTATGTTTACGATTAATTGCTTTTAAAGTTTGCTATCGGTCGCAATAAGACATCTCACCCTCACTGAACCAGGAGCGAGACTTTACAAATGCTAGCGTAACTTCCCTCCAGCAGAAATGCTCAATTTTCTAAAGTAGGCCTGATATCAGATATAAACTGGTTGCTCCGAAACGACGATATTTCACGCAGTGCAATTAGTCTAGAGCGCTTCAAGACAAGGTAGTTAAATCAAATGGACGACTGTGGCGATTTTCTAAAAGGCAGAACCAGAGGAGAGCAATGAACACAGGACGTCATTTTATGACTAATGTGGAGCAGTCCGTGTTATACATCAAACATACGAGCATAATGGGCTTTCAGAACCCCAGCAGCACATCCGCTGTGGCTGCCTGGACCGGAGGACTGTATTGTCACCCATTAATGGCAGATAGCTCTGACAGTAGTAAATTATCTGACATTTGATGTGGTCATAATAATCCTTCCATAAGCCAACTCGGTCTAATCGTACAGCTGAGGATAATTTCATCTTCAAGGGTTGAACGCTACAAGCACCATTCGCTTTTATAGCGCTACTTTAATTAGTCGCACGTTAATTGGATTTCCAACCGAACCTATCGGAGGATATGTTACTTCTGATTTAGCCCTTATAGATCCCATTGGCTTACAAGCAACTTTGAATTGGTTTTTGCATACAATTTACAATTTAAAACCAAATACCTGATTTTTACTTTTTGCTTCGTTCCAAGCATAATATTTAAAATAAAAAACCAATTGGTACATGCATAAAAAGGAAATATTACATATTATTAATTATACAGTAAGCAATTTAATTTTAATTCAATTACAGCTACTTAGGCCAATCGTTTTTATGTATTTTTACATAATTTGGATGTAACAGAAAATATTGCCAATTAAAATTAAAATTAATTATCTTCATAAAATTTAACATTGAAAACTGCAAAAAATGTACTTACCTGAGTTGAGCAAAGGTTCAAAATGCACAAACACATAAAAGTTCATACTTTTCACACGAACATTTTTTTAATTGTGCCGGGGGAAGTTTCTAGGTACGTTTACACGAGTAATAAGTAAATTCACTTCATTTCATTTTTAAATTAAAATTGAATAGGAGGTGGTTGTAATGTAAATTTAAATTAAAAATCTAAAGTTTTCCTTTGATGTAGTTAAAAACGGTTTGCTAAAGGTGACATTCTATGGTTATGACTTAAGACTTACAAACTGTTGGAGAAGAAATTCTAATAATTCTAATAATAAGCTTTGTTCAGACGTACAACGAGGAAAAGTTTCACTATATGGGAAAAACCACTTTAGAGTAGCAGAGACGGAAAGGTAAATAACTAAAAATCATTGCCCTATATTTTAAGTCAAAGGCTAAGCAACGCTAAATGAAAGATTGCAACAAAGCTAACACACAAGGAGACAAAACTCCAGTAATATATTTAAAAATTGCTAAAGATATCCCAAAGGGACAACATGTAGAGTTTGTCCTTTTAAACAAACAAGGAATGCTTAAAGTCGAGGGAAAAAATTATACGTGAACATATATAAAAAATCATATGTAGACGAATTAATAATCTCTTTGGAGTAAGTTAAAAAATAGGTTGATCCTCCTAAATTCAAATTACTTTGTCATAAAGGAATCAATTTCAAAATCATTCATAATTCTTGAATAGTGATTAAAATTTGACTGTGTGATTGCAGGAAAGGACTTAATATTGCTAATTGTTTGTAAGACGATCCTACGTAAATATGTTTTATAAGTTACAGACTTAAAAAGAACAACACTTTTATCGGTTATTTGTATGTACAATACGCAGGTTGTTCGACCAGAAATCCCTATAAATACCTATACAACAGGTATGCAACGCTTGATGGGCATTTACCTGCATAACACTGACTTGTGAATGCACTAAAACTTTTGATGGCAATTTTTAGAAATGTCGTGTATACATGTTTAATTACACCTACTTTTTCGCTTTTAATCTTTTTATCATCCTATGGTTTTTATAATTTTGTTATAGAATGTGAATATTACTTTTTCCTGAGCCTTATCAAATTCACTTGGCTGTTTTTAAGATTTAAAAAAAAGATAATGAAATCTAATGTAATTAAATGAAAAAGCATTTATAGTACATTATATACATAAAAACGGTGTTAAATGGTTTTCTCAACAGAATGTAATTTCCTTGGGCATGCTTTTAATAAAGACCCAATTGGCAAGAATAAGAATTCTCATCTACAAGAAACTCATTAAATAAATATTAAACTTTAAGAAAGTTATGTCACTGAATAAAGAAGTTTATTGATAGAAGTTTAAACTGATTGCTTTTAATTAATATTAATAATCCTTCTTTATTTGTTTAGATAATTGAAGAGTGTCTTTCCTGGAAATTTAAAGTAAATTTTAAAGAAATTTTAGAATTTATGTTGCACGCCAATATAAAAAGCACTACTTTAAGCTCAATGCGTACAAAGCTCCCTATTTTTTCGAATTTTCTAAAGATGAGTTTAATATATGTAAGATTTCGACTTTTAGTAAATTTCAAATAATTTTACCCCTTGAAGGTACTTAAAGGCGTATGCAATTGCATGCATTTGGCTTTGGTTTCAATACATTTACTTTAAAGTACCCAGTGCATTCCTAGCACATTACTGCAAAGCTCCAGAGTTTGTGGTTTAATTAAGAATTCAGTACGCATCAGTAAATTGAAATTCCTTTCTTCCTCAAAGTCTAATTAGAGCTGCACGTCTTGTCGAAATGGACCAAGTAAAACTCAATTACCGAACTGGGCACCTTCGAACACAGACCTCAGGAGGTGCATGTTACCAAACAGAAGTGGTCCGAGTTCAATCTTCCTTCAATTTTCTTCAGCCAATATGCAAATTGTTCAATAATTAAACGCGAAAGTTCTCATCTGATGGCCTCTGTCTGCAATTTAATTCAACGATTGAAATAGCAACATCCTGGGCTTCTTAAAAATTCCTTCAGGACAGCTGCATGGCGCTCAACTGGGCAAAAGGGTTAACTAACACTGTCGAAGAGGAGAAATCCAATTTAAATTTTATTTAAACTTAACCCCATAAGTTGCGGGATTTGTAATTAAAGATAAAAAGCGGCAAGTTATAAAACTTTTAGCTGCACCGAAATATTAAATAGCACCGCCGCCGCAGTCCACATCACCCTGTATTTAGACGAGTTAAATTGGCCAAATGTGTACAGGCACCCTTCGAGGTTGATGAGCGCACTAAAACAGCGCATGCAAATAAAAGGGGTCGTCGCGGAGGGCGGGGGTGCGGGCCGCATGGCTGATTCCTCTTATCCGCCACTTTATCGTAAAAATATCCTTTCACAATTTCATAAGTGCACCAGGCATAAGTTTTACGGCTCTTTAATGAATCCCTCCGCAAATGGGTTAATCGGCTAACCCACGCCGTCCCTCGACGTTAAATTTTTATTTGCCACTGCGCCCTGTTTTCTTAGGCAAGTTTCTCCACGAGCTGTTTACGATGAGCGTTTTATGTTCCTTCCTTGTGATGCTAATTAATTAAAAGGGCCTGAATTCAGTTGCTGGGAACTAGAAAGCATTTTGCGAAATGTCCCGTGCTATCCACAGTTCAGAAGTAGAATAAAAGTTATTGTCGAGACAATTACCTATATATGCATATATTTTTAATTTCATATTTAATTACACACTTACATGTGGGTACTCGTAAATATTTTTCGGAAATGAAACGAAAAAACACTTTAACCGTTCAACATTTTCAGTTTTTAATTGCTGTTTCCACTTGATTTTATTAAATTAATAAGTCAGTTCAGTCCATTTATAAACTTAAACGAACTATAAATCCGCGGTAAGTTAACTTTTGTTGCGATTTGTTGAAAACTACCGCTTCAAGTTTGCTCACAAATTAATTAAATGCAATAACTATGTTAAGTGGGGCATATGAATCATGATCTAAAACCTTTTATCGGTCGAGGCGGATTTTTGCAATAGGTAGATTATTAGCAATACACTAAGTCGAAAACAAATAAAATATAATGAGCAGAAGAATTGGTATTGGTAATAAGTCATTTCCAGCCGTATTTGCTGTATTCGCGGATAATATTAAATTTTAATAATCAAAACCGAGTAAATGCAATGCCAAAGTATCACTGCAAAGAGGTTTGAAATTTAGAAAACGGGAAAGTATAAAATTTGTATAGCTAGTTTTCTTTCGAAATTCATATTTTCATTTCTCTCAAAGTTCGAAAAAGCGAATCGAAAATTCAGTGAAGCAGGTGAGCCGAAAGGTAAAGGATTATAAATCAAATTACATACGCTACTTGATCGAAGATGTACCGCACTTACGCAGGAATTTTCTAGACTTCATTAGTAGTAAAGTCTTTAACCTTTCTTTCCGCCGGAGCAATGAGAATGTTCCAAAGTTCCCTTTTTATATTGTGTGCACAAAATTTCATACAATAATCTTTACTTGTCTAATTAATACACAAATGTATTATATAGATGTTGCAAGTATGATAAAATGGCGAGAAGAGCGTTGACTGTTTTTATGCACATGAAGTTGCTTTACTAGTAAAACAAATTATTTTGAGTAATTAAATGTGAGCACCGTGCTCATCAAACGCCTTCCTATCTTAAAGGACTCAACGAAGCTCGCATCCACACGCGTTGTGGTCATAAAATCAATCTCTAGTAATGTCGGACTGGCTGAGTCATATTTATAGCCATTTCCTGGACGGATTCCTGCTAGATTAAGACATATTAGTAAAAGTAGTAGAAGCAATTACTGCGGATCCACCAAAGGGTCGCTTGCGTCTAAAGGACGTTCAACCGAACGCTTATATAGTTATGGTTTCGTGTTCCATCGCCATAAAGACACTATAACCGCTTTTAATATAAACATATTTTATGCTCTCGTAATATTCTGCTGTTTTACCACCAAAATAGTCACGTTCATCCTGCGGAAAATTCTAGTGTAACAGTCTTTACAGGGTGGCATGTCCTTTATCTTAGGCCACCATAAAACCAGTGTCAGGAGTAAAATCAATTTAACACTTACAACAGCATGCAGCCCTCTGCAGAGTAATATTTTGCCCGAATTTATGATGAAGGAAACATAAATATCGGCAAGTGTCCGCAAATGTCTAAATAGATATCGGGGAGGTGTTCCCCAGCTGTCGAGCAGATTTACCAGGTTCAGGATAAGAGTTACATTTATGAGGCGAACATGTGCAGTTCAACCAAGAAAAGATGCTCCCACAGGGCGTGTGTATAAGAAATCAATGATTGCAAGCACTTAATAAGGAAATCCGGCAATGTGCTTGGTTTGCATAACTAAACCAGCGCATAGTCCCTGCTGACTTGACTAACAGTCAAAGAAGTAGCTTCCTAAAAGGGATGCACTCAAATCACGAATAGTGCTGAGTTTTTAAAATGCTTTGGGATATAAAATGTACCACTTATGTTCTTAACATTCTGGCTGCCATTCATAAAACTTTTATGAAAATTTCATCAAAGCTGGTGAATGCAAGTAGTCTGTGCAGGATTGTAAATTTTCCATTGCAAACGAAATGTTCGACCGAATTCGGGATAAGCCAACAAGTCCAGGAGACAGAGATTTTCTAATTAAGACGATTTCGCTAAGTGATTTCCACAAGATGAGCACACATGAGACCGTAAAGAATGACTTGAAATTTATATTTAGACGACGTCACCATTAAAACTTTATTGAGCCAGCAAATGTTAGTTCCATGTTTTCCGGGGGATGCTTTTACGATTCCACTTATAAACAACGTTGCACAATTGCAATTTTTGATTTGTTTCCGCACTCTAGGGAATAAAATCTTTATCCCTTGAAATTTCTTCCTTAACTTCAGTATAACTTGATTTCAAGTTTGGTTTTGTATCTATGGGATTGAAAAGAAAACTTTTACAGTTTGATTGAAAATTGCATTTTAAAATTAGGAAAAATTAAACTTTGCGGAAAATTTTAGATAAGCAAAACGGGGACCATTTCTAAATTGCAAAAAAATAAAAAATTCCGTTTTTGCAGTACTTTAATTTTAAAAATTTTTAGTGAAGTCGTAATTTTGGTGCAGTTTACTTACCCATAATTAACTTCTAAAACTAATATAACCTAAGCAAGGGAATTGACTGCAAAAACACCTAACTAGATTTTTCTAATGCAAGAATTGTTTAAAATTTTTCCTTGAAATTTTGAGCGTTCAATGAATAAAAATCTTACATTCCTACCGATTTCGATGAAACTTTTTGTTTTAGTTTGTAGAAAGAAGAAATTTTAAACAATTTTGACTCTTTCAGAATCCACGGAAAGACGCACATCCTCTTCAAGAAGCCATGAAATCGACTATCTTTTATATACAGAAGAGCCCAACAAAGCGACACATAATCTAAAATTTAGTAAATATTATTTGTACGAGTAGTAAAACAAAACGGCTTGATCAAAACTAGTTCTAGTGATGGTTGAAGTTTGATCAAAATCGGTTAAGATTGCCTAAATGTAAGCCATACTCGATTTCGAGGTTTGTTGAAGAGGGTTTTATCGGCTTGGTGTGGTTTTCGGAAATTTCTAGGAAATGGTATTAACTTAGAATTTATTATTATACAAAAAGGAATGGTGTTCATCAATTTTCGTTCATTGAACTTGCAAAACTCCAAGTAACTAATAGTGCAAGTTATTAACTCATACGATTTTTAAGTAATTTTCTTTACAACTTTACATATACGTTTGTCTATATTTTATAATTTTTAGTACTATAATAAAAAACTAGTTGACAAACAACGATGAATATATAATTGAATAGGATTTTCATTATTAATAGCTCCATCCCAGCCCGAACTTGTTATTATTTTGTGATTCGGTCACATTCTGACTGGAAGGCCTTAAAAGAACTATAAATAAGTACGATTTTTCATTTTAGTATAAAAAACCACCAATTTAATGGATTTATGGAGTTTTATGGCGTTACATCAGGTACAAACGTGTGTTTTGTAAAACATAGAACAACTTTTTCCTTTAAAGTCAGAACTGGTTAGAGATATTTTAAAAATAAAATTAAACTAAAGGGTTTAGAATCATTAAGCCTGGGAGTCCATTATAAACAGTGTTTACCACTGGTTGCGTCAGACTATTCATTTGATTTAAGGTAAATTATTTTTATTCGAAAGCCATAAAAGTGTTTACATTAATCGAATGCTATTAAATTGTTTTTTCACTTTTCCTAACATCTTGGACTTATATCATTGAATTCTTTTAAACCCAACGAATATGAAGCAATTAATTTCGATACTGAAGCTTTATAAGTAATATATTTATAATTCTATTATAGATTTAATGTTGTTCTTATCTTAAAATGAAACATAATTTCTTCTGCTTTTATAACCTATCAAAAATGTATAAAAGCATATACATTAAAATATGAAGCGAGCCATAGCAAATGTTCCAAAGTGCATTTTGAAACCCCGGCAGCTATTTTAACTGCTGTAATAAATCTACCTAATTCCATTAACGAAATTGAGGGACGTGAATAAATACGGATATATGAAAAGCGGAATGCAATGTGATCAACAAGCTCCTTGTAGAATAAATCGAGTTTCCAGGAGCCAAGTAGCGTATAATTCGCTATAAAATTGAAGCAATAAAATCCGTACCGGTTTGGTTCCTTTTTATCGTCAGATTCGAAAGTTTTAACAGCAAAATTGCTCATCCGTGTACTTTCGTAGCCCCTTAGACTATCACCTCTCTTGGAAGTCCACATGTTCAGTGTTACTTATAACAAAGTAAAGTAAAAGTAAAAGTATATTTGTTTTCAAAATATTTCCGGATACTCCGAGCGCAATTGGTTTTTAATTAAATAGCAATCGGTCAAGGGGTCCTCGATTCATTGCGTAAAAAGAAACGACCTTAACAACAGCATGACATGAAGCACATTTAAAATGAATTTTGATTTCCTTAAGAAGCCCTCAAAGCTTTATGACATGGCTGAAGGGCCTTATTGGTTCGCCTTCGAGTTTTACGATGTTGTAAGAACGCATTTGATTAGAACCGTTTGGATTGGAACTCGAGTAATGTGAAAATTCCTCTTTGACGATGACGACACAAATAGAAAACACTCTACAGCGAATTTAGTACTATTGTGACTCTTGGTCCTGAAGAGCCCATAAACTCCTTGTTTTACAAGTGCGGTCCCTGTGCTGCACCCGGAGAGCAAAGTGAAATTTGTCCAGACAATACTCGTGCACTTAAGGCAAATGCGACAAGCCAAATTGCATGTGCCAAGACGGGGGAAATTTCTTGAGATTATCGAAGAGTAACTTCTTATAGGCCCACACCACAGTTTCGAAGTCAAATTTTACTGTCGCTCTTTTACGTTGCGTTTATGAACAAAACCGGAAGGGTTCGGAGCAATTTCGATTTGTTTTTATTATCCTCCACGTCACCCGAAAGAGATATGGTTATTGCACTCCCCAGACCTTCAGATTGTGTCCCTTGCAAAATGAGTCCACGTACTTGCAGGAAATTCTTAATAAGAGTTTGGGGTTATTTTATTTGATACCAAAGAGCATTGGCCGCTGCGAAATATTTTGCAAAAAATAACGTCCCTTGTTCTGTTCTTGATGGTGTCTGAAAAAGTACAATATTACGTACCCTATGTTCACTTTTAAAAGATTGCGGCCAATAGTGTTAACAAAATTGGTCTTGTGGGATAGAAAATCAAAAATTATATTTTCTTAAACAATTTTTGATTTGAGTCTTCAGCTTTTAAATTTTTTTCAGAATTATTATAAAAGGTTTGTATTCATCACGCACATAGTAAACTCATTTTATAATGAAATTTCACTAATCAATATCTAGTAAGGCATTCATTTCTCATTTTTTATTTTATTAAAGAAGCCTTTTTAAGAGTTACCAAATTTCTGGTAAATTTAACCGTAAATGAATTTATAAACTAGCGAAACAATTTTGTATTATTATTATTTTGTGTATTGTAAATTCGAGTGGTTTTTCATGTTTTCGGTAAAATTCTCTACATCCTATTACGTCAGATTTAATTTGACTCATAATTAAATCTTCAAAAATAAATCTTGCCTAATATACTTAAAATTTGAACAGACAAAATAGTTGCAACTTACCATAGAAATAAATCAAATCTTGTTTTCAAGTTAACTTATACAAAGACGATTATTTTAAATAAACAGATAATTAAATTGTTTAATTGATGTAAGATTATCGCAATCAGCTTATTATATCATAGTTCCATATTTTTACTGACTCATATATAGTTAATAGTTTTACTGGATTAAAAATTAGCACGTATCTGTTTCATTCTCTAGTGTAATTTGTATCTATCGTTGTGATCTCTATTGTGTTCTTGCATCCTAATGGAAACAACATTTAGTAGCAGTAAATTATCATCCCTTTACCTTTTGTCGAATAAATTTATTTACTTCAGGCCAAAGAATCCACGAACTCATGCTATAAAATCCAAGCCATAAAAGCATGTTCAAAATAATCCCTTCGTTCATTAAACCTAAATCCTAGCCAAGCTTACATGTCGCCACCGCTAGAAATAATTATTTATATTCAAATACAACTATTAACAATTTTACAATCGGCTTATAGTGTTTCTTCTCCTGCATTTCGAACCTACCATGACTAAGAACAATCTCCTGCTTTCGATAATTACTTTATAGGACTCTCATACGAATAGCAATAAAAGCCAAACGACTTTTCCATTGTGGAACTACGTCTTACCGGAATTCCTCTTAATCTTAAGGCAACCAAAGAAGGCTTTATTTGCCATAAACAATTTCCTACTGATTCAAGCAGTCAAAGTAAATTTGAGGAGACATTTTCCATTAAGGAAAGTGATTGTCTTGTCATTCCAAAATGTAATATATTGCGGCGATAACATTCTTAGTATAATCGATATGGTCCAGGTGCGACAGCATGCGACTGTTTGAGAACGCCTCGGACTAATTGCTAAATGGTCGATTTATATATGTGCGCAATTAATTGTCAATCTATACATTGCTAGCGTATCGGCTGCTGTGCAGCTGTGAATGCATCCTGACAACAAGTGATGGCAATTTCCTTTATCAGAAAGGAGACGCGTTCAGACCTTGGTCTCATTATAGTGAGACACGAGAAATAGCCGACCATTGTAATGCCCAAGCCAACTTCATAGTAGGCGACAAGTATTCTCATAATTACAACTTACATCTTGAGTGTACTATGCCATAATAATATGATATAATATAACTTACTCAGACTTGAGGATTTACTATTCAATTTATATTAACTATATAAAATTTTAAAATTGTATCAAGTATGATGAGAAACTAAAATATGTTATTAAAAATGAATGGGGAAGTTTGGAGTTTCGAATGTTTGGAACTTAATCGAAATTAGTTTTTGGTGAAACCGAAATTCGTAAAATTAAATTTCCCGTAAAATATTCCCAATGCGCTTCTGCATGGGTTATTATGCTCCATTTCTGAAAAAAGATTATTTGGCACAAAAATCAAAGTAATTTAGAAATTTGTTGACGCATTCTCTTTTCATATTAGCAACACTGAATAATCAAATTGTCGAACGGCCATGTTTTCCTTTTGATATCGTACGTATTTTCGAATTACTTAGAGCGCATAGATCATTTTTTTCCACAAAATCCACTTCCACCTCCGGATATTGAAACATCGTTGGGACAATATTGTTATTGTGGGTTAGTAAATATGTTGGGACATAGTTACAGTTTAACACTATTTTCTTCGGAAATTAATCAATTTCTAGGCGAAATAATTGGTAATGCAAGGTAACATTGCTTCTTGTTCAATGTTTTCCTTTATATTTAAAAATATGTTAAAAGCTACAATAATCAAAGAAATATGGCAGGCGAGATGGCATACTTTCGACATTCATTTAAAAAAGAGCTTTAAAATAAAATGTTTTTCTATTAATACATCCTTTCCAAATCTGGAGCAAAATAGAACCATCTTACGATATACGAGTATACTTACACAGGATGAAATGCTCATTGATGCTTTTATAATACAAAACATAGATTTTAGTTAAATTGTTCAACACTTTATTAAACCACGTATACCTATGGAATAAGCAAACGTATGCAATTTTATTTATTTTTGGACATTTTGTATTCGTTCCATATCAAAAAGCACAAAACCATTTGTAGTCCAGTCCGTCTGTTTGCGTGAATGTCACCGGGTATTATTTAAATGGCCACTAAAACTAGTGAGATGAAATTTGGCACAGTTATAAAATTTCCATTCAGACCTTAATCTGTTTGAAGGAAGAAAATCCAATAAAGATTATAGAAAAAAACAAAGTGAAACTTCTAATTATTATATGAGGAATTAGTAATTATCTATTGCCTACTAGCAATTTATAATATGTTACAATATTAGAATAAGGATTAATATGTTTACATTTTCTTTATAGATTATACATTTTATCCTTATTTTTATAATATAGAAGACTTCTTTATTCAAGATTATTGAAATTATATGTGAAAAGGCTGGGATAAATAAAACTATGAAAATTCACATAAGACCATTTCTTTTAAATTATAATATTAATTAATAGACAAGACTTTTTTCAATCGCATAAATACAAAACTATTTTTTCAATCGTATAAATTTGTTCTCTTGATATTCAACATGGAAAGAGAATTTTTTTCTCGCTAAAATAAAAAAGAACTCCTAATGAACTATGAACTATGATTACATATTGGAAACGAATAAGAATTAAAAAAACTACTAACTTAAAGAATTGTTCACTTTATGAAAATATTTAACACAGGCCTTTTTATTAAAACAAATTATTAAAAGTATCAACAGGATCAACAACATTACGTGGTGTCAAGCATTTTTCGTCCCTAATGGATGTAATAACAAGAATTCGTTTTTTATGATTTTAATTAATCTAAAATAGAAATTACATTCTTAAACAAAAATATCCACGATGCGTCACATTTAATTGGTTTTTTATTTGGACATTGTTTAGATGATGTCAAAAGAATGAAATATGCAAATTTGTTCTATCTCTTGCAGCTTTACCATTCGTACAAATTTCATTTATTCTTAAAACTCTTTTATATTCTTTCGAAGGTGTGAGGGGTTGAAACGTGATACTGTCTCACGAATGAATCAATTCCAGTGGCTCCATTGCGATCTAGTTTCAATTCCCCCTGATAGGCTCCTATTCAGTCAATCCGGGTAAAAGTCGTGAGTAATTTATCACAAACCAAAATTACTGGTCAGAGTGTAGCAAAATTAATCATCGCCGAAGAACTGCCTTAAGATCTGTAGACTCGGAAAAGAAGTTGTCTGACATGGCGCACCCCAAGAGGTTACAAATTAATTCCTCGAAATCCCCCTCGGTAAACAGGACCCAGTCGATTATTGTGAGTTTTATTGTCGCTTTTTGATAAGAATAAAAGTACATAACACGAAAAAGTGGCAGCTATTTGGTAGGGGGAATAAGGGAGGCTCGAAAGTAAGGAAATCGATTTAGTCCGTAAGAAAACCGGGAGACGGGCGAAGACGGCAAAGGAATTATTGCATCAACCGTAAATGCTTAATAAGATCGTTGGGGCGACTAAACGCCGACCCGGACTCGGCACAAAGGCGACCCGCGATTAAATGAAACATAAAATTACTTCTTGAAAATCCGCGTCCTCCTCGGATTCTGTGCCGATGACTTCTTTTTTCCTTACCTATGTGCCCCGTGATTTCTTCCTTTTGGGTTTTTACGCTTTCCGGTGGCCGCGCAATTCCGCCGAAGAGTACGGCGTCTGCACAGCGCCATAAAGAAGAGCTCTGAATAGAGGCTGATTATAAAAACCAGACTAATGGCGGTTTTATGCGGCTGCATTTGTTCGTCGAATATATTTGAAATGTCTGACAACAAAAGGTTTTATTTGACACACAAATTGTTTACGATTATTGAATTTCTTTTGTTGGCTATAAGTCGCTTTAGATTTTCGAAAAATGTGGCTCAGTAAAATCTACTATATAGGTAAAAAAACAAAAGGAAAATTTTAAAATTTCCCAAGTGTCTATCTGAAGATGGGAAGACTTATTATAATAAAAAAAAAGTTTGTGGACGAACAAGTTTAATGTGAGTTCTATCCCCATCAGTTAGCTTATAGCCGTTTATATCTGAAAATAATATAGAGGAACTATAGAAGACAGAAGAACTTGATTCTTGTAAACATCATAAAGTCTAGATTTTGCTATTTCATAACTCTGTTAGGAATATCCTTCTACTTGAAGCTCCTTTTTCAACAAAGGACCCAAATGACACTGATGTTCACGTTTGTACTTAGTGATTTTCCGTTGCCATTTTTAACCAAAATGTAATGTTTGTCTAAAAATGGCCGAATGATAGGTACAGATCCTGGCCTTCGTAATGTCACAGATCTAACTACAATTTCTATGCTCTTTTTAACTTTTTTAATTTTTTATTAAGTTCACTTTAATATGCTTCCCATTAACAAGCTTCGATATCCAAAACCTGTATACTGTTTTGATATCAATTTTTAAGCCACAGAAGTGGTCTTGTATGATAAAGATTTTATTTATTTTCTTTGATTGACCTTTTTTATTACTTGGTTTTTGTCTTTTATTAATAACATACACCCATCCCTCGATTTACACGCTACTTAAAACAAGTAAGGAGTAGTTTTAATTTTCTTTGGTTTTATTTCTTATGGATAACTTGTAATTTATTTTTATGTTTTCGTTTTTATTATATAAATGAATTTAAATATAATATATAGCATGAAAAATGCATGCTTTAATATTATTTGAATACCCTTCCACTTTAATTTCGAGGCTTTTCGTTCAGTGAAACCAATCCTGGTTTTTAATAAAATTCTTGCTTGCTTTTACGAGGTTATACACGGCTACTATGAACATATCTGCGACATTTTCCTGTATTCTTTGATTCGATTTACACGGTTTAAGTTTCAGTTAGTTTTTCGTGAAACGTATCTACCGTGTAAATCGAGAGGAATATAATCAAAAACTACTTATTTCATCGGTATACAGATGACTGTAAGGTGATCATTTCAGAACCGCTTAACTTAGATTAAGGGAGCAGGAATAGGTCATATTTTAATAGACTTACATCATAATATCTCAATCAACTTTTTATGTGGTAAAGAAAGAATATTCGTATATGATGTTGGAAAAGCTCTATATACGTAGAAATGTTGCTAGATCTATGCCTATTTTTTAAGAAAGTTTCCTAAAAGTACCATTCTGCTCTTTCATTGCATTTCGTTGCTATAATAATATTACTATTTACAGCATAGCGACACGGTTTTGAGACGGTATTTAGTAATAAAGTAGCTATCTACTTCTAGATATTACACAGGTATCAACTAAATCATATTTAGATATGATAAAATTACCATTTTGTCGGCAAATGCATCAACAGACAAGGAAGAAAAGGTATAGTTCTTCTTTGAGATTGTACTTGCACTGAAAAAATACACAAAAACAATAAATTAAACATTTTAAAGAATCCAAAATTGTCTTTGATTGAACCAAATGAAATCCATTCCAGAATTAAATGATTACTATCCCATCTACTATTACTGCATCAATTATTCCAAGTGGGAGTCAGATTTACGCAGTGAAGGTTCCGTACAATATTAAAAAGATTAACAGATTTGTTTATTTTTTTCAGAAACTATTAATGTCTGGAATTTCGTCTTATTTTTGCTGTAATATATATATCAGACCTTCTATCAGTACGATTTTTTGGCTTGCAAATTTTTTGGGATAAGGGGGGAGGGGGAGATGAGTTGCATATTTTCCGCGAAATATTAAAACAAAACATTTTTTAAATCCTTAGAGCAAGCCCTTTCAAATGATACCTCACACGGTATATACGTAAAACAAAAAAAAAATTTCTAGTTCTCAATTTTATGAGCCTTTGAATTTTCGAGTTCTCAATTTGACCCTATTTTATTTTAATAAAAATATTTCCCAAATTCCCTCACCGGGAATAGAGCCCGGTAGGGCAAATAACTTGTACAACTGTGACGAATTTCAGATCAATACCAATAGTAATTACTACAAAAAAACGTCCGGGATATACTGACGGACAGAACCGAAGTCTCAACACAAGGGTTCCTTTTTGCCCTTTTAGGTACAGAACCCTAAAAACGTCCTATTTTTTTATAGATATCCGTAAATCACGCTTAGTTCTTCTCGAATCGCTGAAAAGCACAACCCATTGAAGAACATTTTTTAAAAAATAACAGAAAAAGTAAGTAAACCTGTTTTATATATTTTTTTTTTTTGAAGTACTTTATTACTGCTGTGACTGTGATACTTTTAAAGTTATTCGCGATTTTTTCCTTCTAAAGTATTTTTATGATTCTAAAACCTCAAAATCATAGGCAAAACTTTTTGCTTTGTTTATATTAATGAATATTCTGTAGAGGTTAGATGGCCATAGCATTCGCTGGCTATTTAAATAGTTACATATTCTTTGTAGATGCTAAATAAATACCAAAGAAAACCACAAGTACCCAAGGTGATTGGAGTGAAGACTCATTGAAAACAGCACTGGATGCGGTGAAAATTACTATAAAATCTAACTTGTAGAAGACTGGCTGCAATGCATAATTTGTGGTTTTCGGGCTCGCGAGAACTGTACAGAATTTAATAAGACATGTTCCAAACGCGGACAAAAGAGGAAAAGGAGGCCCAAAGAGTAGGAAACACAAAGAAACTACTATGGCCATCACTCCCGGCCGGAGGTGTGGAAGGAGATCGCCAATCATAAATAAAAAGTACAATTGTTTTTACTGAGTTCTTGAAAAAATAATTACAATTTTGTTTTTCGTTTTGTGTAAGTAGATGGTTTATGTTGTTTCTGAATAAAGATGATTGAAAACTATCAATAGTTTAAATTTTTTAGCTCTTCTACGGCCAACTCTACCGGACTTACCACAAAAATTCAAGTGGAAGTTGTAGACACTTCGACATGCTTCTTGCTTTTACAAACGTAAGATTTCGTAGTTAGAGGAACATTAAAGTGATTGGCAATTACTCAAGTGACACTCAATACGTACTATCTTTAAAATTTGTTTTGTTATTTTTTCTAGCTTTGTATGTAATGAACAATAGTATTCAATTTATTAAGGTACAAGACGATGTTAGTGACAAAGTTATATTTCTCCACGTTTGATTTGGGTACTTAGTGCGAGCATAGCCTTAGTCCTCAATTGACTTGGAGACTTGGCCTTGCGGACAGTTTTCAGATTGAAGAATTGCTGAGTAAGTAAAGTTCCTAATAATATTTTCAACAGCTCAGAAAAACATTATCTATCTGAATAAAGTATCTAATAGGTTTAGCTTTTACATAGGGTAACCGTAATCCTTTTCCGAAAAGGTTTTAATTAAAATGAAACCCCACTACAACTCTTAAGAAATGAAAAAGGGTTGCGACCTTGCTTATGGCTAGTTCACCATTGCAAGAGCTGTTTTAACACCGAAAGGTAATTAAGGCATTAAACGACATCAGCAAGGAATACTCAAGCAGGAGAAACAATTTTGTTTATTTTCGTAGCTAATTGACCAAAATTGTACGTCGAAGTGGCAGATGTTGGTTTTGTAGGAATACGCATCGCCGACATTACTCATCACGGCTTAAGCGCTGACGGTTAGTTAACTTACTCCTCTTTAATCCTCCAATAAGGGTCGAACCTTTTCGGGTGCGGGCTCATCTAGATCCGTATCCGTAGATACGAAAATATTATTTCTGGGGATTGTCTCAGCACATACAAAATATGAAAATAGAAAATAGTCAAAAACTCCCCGTGGGGTGTCGTCATGGCGTCTTAAAAAACGACCACCGAGGGTTGTATCACTTCGCACACATATCATAACGTAAATGGTGATAAATTTCCTTCTTTCACATGATTAGCCCTCTGCCATTGACTAGACCAGTCTGAATAGAATGAAAAATTGACCGGAATCGCAATGTTCGCATCTGACGATATCTTTCCGTAGAACATATTTCTTTCATTGTCCGCAGCTTTGTTGGCTGACGGATGCTATAATTTAAAATGCGAAGCAATTTCCATCTTTTCTGAAAGGGCAAATTTTTTCTAAAAGGAGCGGAGGAATGAGTCAACCAGCCCTCACTTAGTTCATAGCACTCTTTAAATCTTTCATGCGTACTTAGTCGGTAGTTAAATTTGATTTGGTGATGATTTGTTTAAAATCATAATTTAATTATTTGTAACTTAACAACTCACATTGTCTGTATAACTAACCAGGATCGGAGTTTGATCTTTTGCTTCTTTTTTAAAAAAATTTTAATGGATTCCTGAAGGGAGAAGATCCCTCGAAAATTCCGTAAAGATGGAGATTCATTAGAATAGGGTGGATAATTAGGGCACAGCACTTGAAAGGACACTTCTTATCCTAGACCATCCGAGTGAATAGGGTCCATCTCAAATGATGGACTCGCGATACAATTTGTCGGTCGTCGCCTTTTTATTCTAGTCGAGGGAGGGTGAATGCGAATTGACTCAAGGCTCAGCACATAGACTATATTTTATGAAGATGAATTACATGATTAAAAGCATTCTTTGCAGGATTTGATGGTACACTTCAGATTTGGGTACTCCAAAAAATTCTCCTCTGGGTGTCATTTCCTATCTGCTTCCTTTGTTTATTGAGTACTTGAGAGTCAAACTTCTAATTACTCCTCTTTGATTAAAATTGAAGAATAAAAGGCCAGAAAGAATGATTATATTTGACATTAAATTAGAAAAGCACTGATGGCCTAGGGTCTGAATATTGCTATATTACACGCCTTTAAAAAATATAAGGTATTAACTTGCATTTGAATTGTGTAATAACTTTGCAGAACGTGATATTTTTTTAAAAAATCCTACTCCGTTTCGATTATAAAGCTGCTACGATAACTCTCGCAACAATTGCCGGTGCTAACCCAATAAATAATAAAAATTAACAGAGATTCTTATGTACCAACCATCGAGCTAAGAATATCCAATTTTGTAAAAATGAGAAGTTACAAGCATCTTAAAAACGGATCGAATTTTACACCAGACTTTATAAGTAAAGTCGAAAACTAATATGACGCGAAAATAATCTTTGCTAGTACACTCATAATTCAAAGAAAAAAAAACATTACATTTTAATCAGTGTGCAGGACAAATAAGAATAAAGAAAAATGTGCCGATGTATTTAACTAGAGTTTCAAGGTAGATTATTACTACTATAACAGTAATATTATAATTTAAAAAACAATTCATTTTTGTATAGATTTTATCTTGGATTACTAAAAATTTTAATATTTTTACGATAAAAGCTAAAATTACCAAAATTTTGCTTCCATATCTATTTAAGAAAGTGTTTTCGACAGGATTATGTGATGACAATACACTTATAATATTATAGATGAGATTTGGATTTTATAGAAAACTTTTAAGTAAACAAAAAGGGGTGATACAGTCAAAAAAAGGCCTATAAATCTGTTTTTGTTTTGAATAAATCCCTAAAGGCAAAGACAGTCAGAATATTTCGCAATTTGGTAATATAATTAAAAAAAATAATTGTTTAACTCGAAATAGCATAATTTTGAATCTGAGAACAGACCTAAAGTTATTTTGTTTCAAATTTCCTAACGATTGTTTTGGGTGCAAAGGATCATAATCGATAAAGATAATATTTCCACATATAGAGAGTCATTTCATGAGCATTAAGCCACATCTGCCTCATTTTAGTGACAAGGTAATTATACGACTTCTTATAGTAATTAAAAGTATGGGTAGGTTTCACTTGAAAGTTTTGACTGGGAAAGCTGTGGAATATAAAATGTCACAGCACAGAATTTCTGGCAAAACTGTACGCCAAAATTAAAACGGACCCTTTATTTGAGATTTATACTATTACGCACTTTAAATACTGCAGGAGATAAGAATAAGATGTCTTTCGATTTTATTTTTTAAACCTTGAATTAAAACTTGGAGACGCATTTTACTGCAACCAACGAAAGGGCGATATATTTATATGCATACAAATTATAATTTACTGTACAACAAATCGAAAATAAATAATATGAGATCAAAGTTTTTTTTGTTTCTTTGATTGATTAAGGCTAAGTGTGTTTTTATTGAAAAATGATTATAAAGAATTCCGGGGTAGGTACACGTATAGCTGCTGCCTCGCCACTGTTTCAAATTTATTCGATGTACATATAAAAAGTAGCTGAAACTTTGTAATCGATTTTTTTTCACAAAACATGAGAGGTGTACTTTATCATTCACCGTAGGATTCGTATATGTGTTCCTTCAGGAACATGCAAAACTCTAATAAATCAGTTAGCTGAACGTCCAGACCACCACTTGTTAGATTTAATAAAAGCTTCTTAGGAAAAAAATAACACTACCTTTAGAACAAAGGTAATAAAAGAGTTCTATGCCTTTTTAACCCTCTACCAGAACAGCCCGATATAAGGCGAGCTCTGAAGGAATTAAATTAAATCTAATTAAAATCAGAAGCAAGTACGTTTAGTTTTCATGCTAAAGCGGAACTATTTTGTATTATTTGGAGACAATTTCATATGTTTTGAGTATGACACTAATCAAAACCGAGGATATAAGAAAAATAAGAAAAAACTGTCCAGCTCAAACACGCAAAGTAATTAATTTGAATTTAAGGAAGTAATCTAAAGTAAGAAAAAATAAAAATGTCTCAGGTAAATACTTTTCTTCATTTGTACCCAACTGAAAGCCAACAACGAGTGCTTTTTCTATCACTTTAATAAGAACCCTGTTGCTTGACTAAGCATAAATGCAAAAATATCACGAAGGGTGAAAAATACCTCCAAATATGCGCGAAATTAAAATTTATTCAAAGTCTTCAGATGAATGTCTTGGCGGCGCTTCTCGTTATTTCAAGCAGCTTTGTTCATAGCATCAAGAACGCCCGCGTACTAAAAAAGAGGAAAAAAGTATCGTTGCACTTAGCGTTCTCAATCACAGCTCCTTGGTCCTCACCAGAACAGGGACGTAACAGAAAGAAAGTAAAAGTGCAAACACAGAAGAATACTCTTTTGAATTGACACCCGTCCTCGGAGTCCTTGCCATTCTTGGCATCCTTAGCAAGTATCACGATAATGGGCTTTCTGAGATCTATACCGAAGAGGGAAATGCATTAATTAATTCCTAGGACCGCATTCCTCAGCCAGGATTGTCTGTCTTCGGAACAGTCGGGGGCAGTTGGCATCCCGTGGTAATATCCTTTCTCCGCTTTTGCGAAGAAGGAAGAAAGTAATAAAATGCCGGGATTTCCTGTCCATGAATGGAGCTGCTCCGACTTATCCGATAATTTCGCTGGTGTTATTGGCGAATTAGAATTTTTCATTAGCGTAAGTGTTGCTACCATTTCAAGGGCCAAGAATGTAATTCCGCTCGGTTCGTGGGCTCTCCTGTGATTGCTCCCTTCTCGATTCATTAGTTACGGACACTCCGAATTGTTATTTCAGCTTGGAATGAGTCGTCAGTCGATTTGAGGACTTGGTCGCAATCCATTGGCGATTGAGGTGACTTTACGAGCTTGCAAAAGTAATTGAGTTAGTTTTATTGGATAGTTCCACAGTAGGTAATTGTTTCGTGAAGGCCTATCAATGTATACATATTGGCATAAAGTAGAAAATCAAATATTTGATATTACGAGATGTGATCCAAAGTTTTTGATATTACAAGATGTGATCCAAAATTTTTCGCTACTAAAATGTATACTCCTTAAATCATCTTTTCACTGGAGCCTAGCTCTTTAGCTTTAACATGCTGACCTACTTGAAACACTTGCATGACCTGTGAACCACCCACACTCAGAACTAGCAGCCTTCGCAATTGCATCATTTCATCATTAACAAGTAACGTAATAATTAAATGGAACAATATTTTCGAGCGTCTGTATTTCTATTTTTATTTTCAAAAATACTCAAAGTTAGGTCGAACAGTATATAATATAATATAAAGTTAAAAAATACATATTTTATCGATTCACTAATTATGTAAAAAAAATCAGAAGTAGCATAAGAATTCGCAGAAGTTATCCAAGAAACCATACAAAATCACAATTAAACAGCAGCATTGAGTGTATAAAGAAGAGCTAATAAAGTCTTCAAAATAAAAATTGTATTGTTATTTCAAAATCTTGATGGGCTATAATGCAACTATTTTCCTATACACGCTATTGATTGAAAATAACGGAAAAATATTCAATATTTCAATATTTCAATAGGCTTAAATTATATCCGTTGTCCAGAGTTGCGAGCAATTTTTAATATGGACTTAAGGAAAGCTATAGAAGGACCGAAAAACTCAGAAAATCTGAAGGGGGTCTTATTTACTTGACCAGTACTGCATATACTTTCTTACTTGATCGCAACGCTGAATAAATAAAGACTTTTGTATGATATCAATTCACACCCCATTCTAAGAGGCAATAACTAATTAAGAAAAGTCAGGGCTGGACATTCCTTGAGGAAATTTATTTACTTGACCTAATTCCGCCGTTTCGCCCCAAAGTCCTTCGCCAGCAAAAAGACAAATAGATGTGGCACACGAAAATGAAAAATGACTTGCGACCCATTGTGATACTTTTATTGCCTTTTATCCTCGAGCACAATAGATCTTGTTCTTCGATATGGTATCTTGATTTCAGCAGTTGTATTTGTCCGCTTCTATCTCCTCCCCACGTTGTGATTCGGATCTAATAGAAAAATAAGAAATAAATGCCGTTCTGGTTAATGCAGGGTCAGGATGCCTGTTCGTGATTCGAACCCCGCACTCCCTGTCTCCAAACGGATACACATATCTCGAGTATCATTTATCTTTTTCTGATTTCTTTTGTTCAACCACCAGGAAGGGTTAAGTTGAATGGTAAGCACAAAACAAAAAGTAAAAATCCGCACTCCCCGACTAATCTCAAATTAAACTCGAAATTCCGGTAGTTGAGATTAAACCGCACTCGCAACGTTCCAGAATATTTGCAGAATCATTTATCAATCCGGCATTAATTGTTAACTCTGCGAACGGTGGCTCTTCCCTGGTATGAGGAAATCCTGCTGGAGCTACGTCTGCTCTAATTTCTCCTGGAACAAATTATATATGCTTTTTGCAAAACGTACTTTTTAAATACCTCTCAGAGATGCATGAGTAATTACCAGGGCGTCTCGGGCCATCTTCAAATATGAATTTATAAATTGCTGTGTCAAACCCAAACAAAGCCGCTCAAAAATCGCAGCCATTACTCAACGGGGCGGAGAAAGCTTGCACATCGCCGGCATTCATATGTAAAATGCTTAAGATGGCGCACAATGTGGCAGAAGCGACTTATCACCTTCTTGAGGAGCATCATAGCTTCTTAGCACTAAGTGCGTTATCAGAGTGATATATGGATTCACAGGGTGACTTCAATATGGCAATTGTTGTATGCAGACCGACTCGACGTTTCATTGTCAGTCGCACGGCAAGCAAGCACAGTACACCTCAAGGAATCTTAGGGAACCTCTTATTTGACTCTGTTAATTGAATATCATTAAGCTCACCAAAGTTATGCAAATTCGAGAGAGCACTATGCAAACACTTTTCCGTCTAATTAGCATACATGCTTTTGTGCAGGCTCCCACCTCTAAGATCAACAATCATTAAGAAGAGAGCTCGGAATTATATCGTAGGTGGAGTCCGACAGGTGCTAGAATGGTAAAGAAAAGCTCTTAGCACTTGAGTTTCATCGGTGGAAGGCAAACGACGATAGGATTAAAAAGACGTAAACAAATATGCTTTCATATAGCTTCAAGAGCCACAAAAGTGAGCACTGGATTCTAGTAGATTTATTTCTGATGCAACGCAAGCCTAAATCTAAGAAAACAATTGGCAATGCAGGTGTAATTAATTTATTAATTGCGCTATCGAACATGCAGCATACCAATTAATTCCAAAATGTTCACATTAAAAAGATATCTCTTAGCCAGTTTTAGACGACGAGTGTAAGAACATACGTTGATACAGTGCATACGTTATATGATCTGAAATGATACCTTTCGTACGTTCGGTTCAAAGTTTTATAAGCACAAAAAAAATTGGAGATTATGACATTTCAGAACACAGAACTATGTAAGTTTTATTCGACGTGAATATCGCTCAATAACTTACTAGATTTTAGTAACCGGACTGGATCTTACTAGAATTTAACTAAGCGAACGGACATTGGTTAAGAATCTAGAATTTTCGGTCCCAGTTGTACATCAGTTTGGAAGTGATTGATAACGCAACGATTAAGGCTGAATCGCTACTTCCACTAGGATAGATCCACTCAAAGCCAGTATGCTAATATGATACAAAAAAAATATTCTTTATCTCGTAAAAACTGCTTCAACTTTCAGCAGTAATCTACTTCTACAAAATCACACTTTGTCATTTTTTATTATTATTTATTACTTGAATGATTAAACAAGTAGAAGTGCCAAGATGCTTTAAAACGGCTGGTTTTTTTCGACCTCTATTATCACCACTTGGGCGTTTTTTATAAAAAATGTGATGATATAGTCGTACAAGTTACGTTAAATTCACTCTCTTCTAAGATTACTTTCTTATATTAAGTTTTGTTTCCTTTTCCTGTGTTCGCTCTAAATTTTGTATGAATTTAACTATTCTACTGATTTAGAGTCCCACCCGAAGGATATTTTAACACTCATTTAGAACATGATCCCTTCTCTCGCCTCGGACAAACGTACCCAAAACACCTAAGGAATTTTTCTCCATTTTAAAGAATTGGAAATTACTGTACCTCGGGTAGTGTGTTTATTTTTTTTAAATATAAATATTTATTTAGTTAATTCATTATTTTTTAATATCTTAAGACATACATTTTAACAATTTGAATATATTTATAAAACAAAACCAAAAATTGAATTTGATACTGCTCACTTGTTATCCAATACTTTCTGTTAATGTTAAGGAACTATTGGCATTCTGCACTGTTGATGGTATGTTGTAGATGACTTTAATTAAAACTAATGATTTATCTGAATTTTACTTTCCTTTTCTACTTTAACTTTATAGCTAAATTAACACGTCCCCGCGGCAACGCCCAAGCAGAAGTGAAGAAAAGGGTGGGAGATGTTGTCCTTCCCGCGAGAAACTTTCTTCCTTGGAGCTTCCCATAAGAATAGTCGTTCAATAATGCTGGGCATGAACTTGATATACAGCCTTATGCTGTTCCACACTTTTCGCGGGTCGCAGGAGCTCCTACGACAATTCTAAATTTTTACTGAACTTGCAAATTCGGTGGGTGTAGAATCCAGTGATTGTTCAGACTTGTATATTGACAGTACTTTTTGGATAGTACTTAAGAGTGCCTATGCAAAGTTTCACCGAAATTGGTGGAAAATGCGGTTTTTTATGCGATACAAACAAGTCCCAGATAAAAGTTTGAAATAATAACGAAATCTAGTTATAATATCACCACTATAATAAATCCTTTTAAATTGAAAAAAGGTAGATGAAAGCAAATTGAGGGAATTAATTTTTAAAAAATTGATTAAAGTTAAAATTTGATAATATGAACACTACGCATGAAATGAAATTTCGATTTTTTAACTTTAAAACCAAAATTGACAAAAGGTTTTAACACGTGAAATTTGATTTCATACGATTTGATTCATTTCCGTTGTGTGATGTGTGACATGGGATACGCCATATCACGAATCATGTTTTATGTGTTATTATGTGTCCTTATGTCATGTACGTACAAGTTTCACTGTTTTCAATTGCCTATTTTCAGTTATTTTAAAAAATATAATAATTATTGTAGGGAATTTTCTAAAAAAACGTAAGAATGTCTAAAAATAGTGTTTACATTTGAAATGTAAATGGGAAATTGTTTACATAGATTACGATGGTTTATTTATGTTTAAAGGCCTTTTATAAAAATTCTCCTTTTGAATACGTTTTGAAACGAAGTGACTCATATTTGCTTCGAGTCCCGAAGCCCGTTGTGTATATTTAGTCCGTATCTAGTCGGGATCGGACCGTTTGTAGATAGTTTCGAGCACATAACCGCTCTATATTTTGCCCGTATTCGCACTACATCTGACCGTATCCCTCACGTATCCCATGTGGCCCATATTCAAGCCATACATACGTACTCTATAAGTTAAAAATTAAATCCTAACCACTCTGGAAATTTCATATTATTTTAACATTTTTTAAAGTGCAAAAGAAGCTAAAATATGTGAAATAAAATTATGTTTAAAAAATTAACTCGTGTTACTTTTAAAATAAACAAATTAGATATTCTCTGGATTATTGAAATTGCTGGCAGACAAACAAAGAGATTATCCGAAAGAATCTAATCCGTTAAAAATAGTATTTGTATTTTAGACACAATGAATATGACATCAGAAGCATCGCCTAGTTTTTCAAAAAATAATTACGTATTAAACAAACAAAAAAGTAAAGCTTAGGCAAAGTAACTCGATCAAAGTTGAAGCTAACTTGACTGAGGTGTTCCCTTCCACGTCTGTAGCCGAAGAGATGGTCGGGAGCCTTAAGAGGCTGCGGTTCAAGTTTCATACAGTTTCGCATATTATTTAGTAAAATTTCTTAAATATTTTTTGGATTTTGTAAAAGTTACGGTGTACAGTATTCCTTTCTTCATAATTTCGATAGAAAACATAATTTTTGGCAAAGAAGAGAAGGAAATAAGAGGGTGGACTGTGCTTGTATGACGATAGTTTTCAGTTAAATTGCGACCGTTAAGAAGACGTTTTATAAGATTACAGGAGGTGCACATGGCATTGGAAAAGCATTGGGCATAGAGTTCGGCAAGAAAGGGTGTAAGGTTGTGATTGCAGATATAGACGGCACCGGCGCACAGTCGGCAGCGAATGAATTAAAAGAAAAACACGGTGTCAAGGCATTTGCCTACAAGGTGAATTTAACAAATTTTTTTATAGAGTGTGCAAGATTTGTGTTATAGTACAATTTGGGTAATACGATGCTTCTGTTATCGTAAAGGTCTTTAGATCGTCAATGACAAAAGATGTCCACTAACAAAAGGTTGTGATTGTTTCTTCGAAATATCGAGCTCCTTCGGTAGACCTACAGTTTTCTTGATTTCTTCAGGTGTGACTACGCCCAAACAGTGCCTCAGTATTGTATAAGTTCGTGTACATTTACGTTCAAATTGCATCAGAACTGTTTTTTAGGATATATTCTAGACGCTTTCTCTGGTGGCATGAATGATAATGAATTAATATTGTGTCGTTACTAATATTGGTATTGCACACGACACATGATATATGACACACGAATTGTACACAAAAGACATAATACAATAACACATTATTTAACAGCATATCAAGGGAAACATAACTAGTGACATTTATTCCGAATCGTGGTAAAATGTATAAATGATAAACAACACGAATCACATGAGACGTGACGCGTAGTACAAAACACAATATAGGATCATTCTAAATTTCCTGGATTCGATTTTTTCTGAATTTAGTGAAAGTTTGGAAGTCGAAGGGCTGTACTAATTATTTCAAAGATTATGCATAAAATTAGTTAAAACTTTTTAAGATTCTCAAAAAATGGCAGTTAGGATGTATTTTAAAAAATTCCAAATTTTGTTATAGTAATTTTTGCTAAAACTAACAGCAGACCCCACGATATAAGATCAATAAAACACAACAGAATAAAACTTGAACAGAATGCAGAAAAAATAGGTTAATACTCGTATTGCATGTGTAAATGCTTCGAAGAATTGACCATGGAATTTTGCAAAAACAATTTAAGGTGTGTGTACAGGTGCATTAACCCGGTGAAAGAGCACTTTATTTTTGTGCAGATGTAAACATTTAGCCTGAGTAGCACTCTTCTAGTCTAGTAGTAAAACCTAACACTCCGCGCTGACAGTCCTGCCTTTTTCAAGAAGTCTAAGAGCACCACGCCGCGATAATAGCCATGACTTTTCTTGCAGATAGAACCGTTTTTTTTTGTTTTCTTAGCGCACTTTCTGCTATTCCCACCCACTATTTGGACTATTGCTTTGCAATGGGGAATTCACGTTTCAAAACGTCGAAAAAACTCAGCGAAATCGCGTTCAATATAATACTTTTGAGAAATCTTCGAGTCTCTGGTCAACTGTTAGCAAACGCGGCACCCGTCGAGCAGAAAGCCTTTTGATGTCAAAACATCTTGTAGTATGCAGTGAATACGATCTATTGAGATCTTTGCAATGTCAGCCAGCTTGCGTATCTTTACCCTGCGATCATTCATACGACATTGTAGACTTTTATGACGATTTCGTAGGTCGTAAGCGTTCTTGGACACCCATGTGCTCATCATCTTAAATGGATACAATCACGTTTAAATTTAGCCCGCCTACTTAGTTACTGTCTTTAATGAAAGGGAAGAATTCCTTAACCATTTGCATTCGACAATTTCCATGTTTGTATTTTTACAGTTATTTTTCCATAGATGATAAATATAATCAACTAAATATATAGATATTAAGAAATATAATTTATTTTGAAGCAAATATAATTTTCGAATATTAATTACGATTTTCGAATATTACAAAACAGTTACTGAAATGAGCCCCTGGATGTAGTAAAAATCATGCCGCCATAGTACGGTCACCAACTTGAAAAAAACGGCTAAAATGAACTACTTTTTTATGTTCTTGGATACTCAACCTTTTCAAACAGAGCAATCGAACTTTAGTTTAATTTTTCAAAATATGTAAAAAAATTGTGCGCTTTATTCGATCGCCATAAACACACAACTAAACGCACCCGTATGGAACTTCGAAGCGTGCCATCTCAGTCATCTGGTCATACCAGCGCAGTGGTTCTTAGGCTAGGTGCGTGCGAGAGAAGTTTCTAAATTTTCGATAGATGTAATTTCGTAAATAAAAAACACTTTTTTGCAAGAACTTGTTTTCAGATTCAAGGGGCTACCGATCACTGGTTAAGAACCATTGTACTCGTGTTATTTCTGTATCAGGCTGCGGACTTTACAAATGACCTCCGTACATGCAAATGACACAGTTTTCCTGAAAATTCCAGCACGAACATTGCTAAGACAAAATGTGCAAAATTTTTAACTTTATAGCAGGTGAGGCATAAATAACTTAAAATAATGAAACAATATAAGGGCGTATAAGTCATGACAAATCGAGATAACAAGAAGAGACTTTCACGAAGTCACATTCATCAGTTAGTTAATATAAATATAACGTGAACGTATATTTTTTATTTACTGCTTAATAACATCTAGACTCCGAAACTGATTGATATGCAAATTAACAGAGACATGGCTCCCACATCCTGAACCAGGCCTAGTAGAATAAAGATCCCTATTTAAATTTTATTATTTTTATGATGTGATTTGGAGCCAAGAGAAGGCACTAGAATCGTTAAACGTACACAATTAAAAAGCCTAGATAATTTTGAATTCGGTAATTCGGTTTACATATAAGTGTATAACAACAGTGTAAAGCATTACATTTAAGCTTTTTATATTAGGTTAGAAGTTTAAATGTAATGCCGAATTCGATTTATCACCACTAGTGGTGTAGAACCGCTTACAACTTCATACTTTCTCGAATAGATGTTCATATGAAAAGTTTAAGTAAATTGCCAGAATTCGTTATGACCTAAAATAAGCGTCAATTATTTAAAACGGAAGTCTTTCTTCAAATAGTAGCTTTTAAAATATAACTAATTATAATGAAATATAACAGGAGAACGGGAAACATTTGATTGATACAAAACCACGGGCACCGACTATTTAATAACAAATTAATAAACAAAATTTGTAACATTTTTCTTATTCTGATTAATTATTTTACTGCGCAATTATGTTCTAATATTTCAATATGTTAATAAATTTCAGGCAGATGTGACATTTGGTAAACAACCCTGGACTTATGCCAGTCCTTTATTTTTCGGAAGAGACTAAAAAAGATATTGACCGAATTATTTCTATGAGCTCTTGTTCATTGCAATTTATAATAAAAAACAAAACCTTCTTGTCTGTTTTATATTTCCCTAATTATTATTTATAATTTATGAAAATTCTACATATTATAACTGTGTTATGGACGTACATATATCTGAATCATTTATATTTAAAATTTTCTAGTTCTTTTGATATTTTTCTTTACATAAATTTATTTTTCATTATCTTAGAATCTCTGTGATATTTTTCTTCTATGCTTAATAATCTAACATAAAAGTTATTGTATTACCTTCAAACCTTACTATTTTTTTTTATTTTGTTACGACGATAAAATAGAAAGACATGCATTTTCTGATTTCCACTGAAAGCTCCAATGCCAATAGATCGATTTGGAATTATTGTAAGTACGACACCTTCGCAATTATACTTGCGGCACAAGACAGGCACGACAGATGACGTGAAGCATAACACAAGGGAAAGACGCAAAAGAGAATAACTAAAATTATATCTGAACAACAATATGTAGCCAAAGCTTCAGCTTACCTTTACTTCATTTTCTATATACAGATGTAACTAAGTAATATTGAGAAAACTATCGTTTGTAATACTTTACGAGTATAGTGTGCCGTACTTAACTTTGAGAGCCACGAAACAATAAATTTGCATCACAAATGAAACCTGCAGCTAAAAATCAATTTTTTCGATCAGATACTAAATCGTCGTCTAAGTATGAATGTTTTATTCTGCCTGCTGAGCCTTGAAATGCACAAAAGTTATTCGATTTATTTTAATCCAAAACATCGCAAGAAGACTTCGAGTTCGACGGTTAGGACTGCAGTGCCGGCAAGTCAACCGCCCTGAAACGTAGAGAATAATGACCACCGCCCTCAATTGACGCTCTCGTATGGCTCAAGCCAAGCATAGGGAGTCCTCTTCGCTGTTGATCTAGTGTGCTGCTCAGCAGATGTAAAGAAATAAGTACACCCATCCCTCGATTTACACGGTTTTTAAATTAAAAAATATATATATGTATTTTCTATCTTTTCGATTATTATATATACGTGTACACTGAACGCGATCGTTTCACAAACTCAATGAAGTTTCAGAAAACAATAAAAAATGCGCATATTCCATTTGAGGATATTTACAAACACGTCCACTAAAGTAAACAAATATTGATCACTAATTTCGTAACATCAACCAAAATCTACTATAATTATCGAACCCGAAAAAGCCTGCAGTTCAACTCGTGAAGTGGTGAAGTGGTGGTTAGAGACTCGGATAGTGATTTGTACGACACCAACGAAAAGAATCCTGTTTTTTAAAATAAATAAAGTTTGGTTTTAATTTTCTTTGTTTTTCATTTTTTTATAAATGCATTTAAATATAATATGCAGCATGAAAAATGTATGTGTTTGAATATTATTTGAATACACAGCGACTTTAATTTCAAGACTTTCAGTGGAGCCAATCTTCGTTTTTCTACAAAATTCTGACCTTGTTTTACACGGATATTATGAACATATTGGTGCAAAGACATTGCGTTGTCTCATGTTATGCTCGCTATTAGTTATAACAATGAGTCAGTCAGTGCATCAGTTTGAATCAGTTAGTGGTTGTGCTTCGCTAATGAAAAATGTTCTTGACCACGTCAATAAACCATATCAACGAGTGTCGACAACCTTGACACAGTTGTCGAAAATCATAATGCAAATCAAAGTTCAAAATTTTAAAAGTTCCACAAATAAAGTTCCAGTCGGACGACAAATTTAATAATCTCTGGAGTGGTGTGCGATTACATTAAAAATTCTCAATCAACGCATAAACTTGCGAATGAACTCTCCTCTTTACGCATTGAGCTTAAAGAACACATGCGCAATCAATTTTTTCAAATCTTCCACTTAACTTCTAGGAAAAAATTTAGTTTTTGAAAATATTATATTTAAAAACGATAATCTACATATTTTTTGGATTCATACTTTAATAAGCTTTCTTTCGATATCCAATCCAACGACCCTAAAACAAGAAAAGCTCCGCCCTTTTTCTTACGCCTATAATTGATCTATTACCATCTATCAACTATGCCAAACTTTCAACTATCCATCAACCAGTCTCCAAGAATAATCAAAAATTGTCCCTTTATTTATCGTTTCATTACTGTGTTATCCTTTAGAACATTGTCCCTTATTAAGTTTTGTACTTCATGAGGAAATATATTAAAGAGAGCTAAAAGTTTGGCACAACGTGGAATTATAATCATTTGGTCGTTTTTTAATACCCCCTCCACAGTAGCTTTGGCGACTTCTTCCGCTGTAAGGGCAGGAAGCCTAGAAAGATAACTGATTAATATTAAAACAGAAAAATATGACATATGTGCAAACATAAGGTTCAAGCAATCCATTAAGTATTTTCTTGTAGCAACGAAATATGGATGTACACTAGTGAATTTCACGTGTTCGTATCCTTCCTGGCGAATTTCTTGCTCTAGCGCTCGAGTGAAACCTGTTACTCCATACTTAGTTGCTGTATACACAACTGCGCCGGGGACTGGATAAAGTGCTGCGAAATAACTCAAAATTGCTGTACCTTACCATTTCCCAACTATTCTGCAAAATTACCTGCAATTGAAGCCATATTGACAACATGACCATATTTCCTTTCAAGCATCCCCTTTAGGAATATGCGAGTTGTCTAAGTGTTTATTTTAATTGTATTAAAAATTATCAAAAATTTAGATGTTCTACATTACGTAAATATACGAGGATATATTCACAGAAATAATTCGGTCAATATCTTCTTTAGTCCCTTCCGAAAAATTAAGGACTGGCATAAGTCCAGCGTTGTTTACTAAAATGTCAACATGTCCAACATCACGTTCTATTTCAATTTTCAATTCCTTTAAACGTTCAAAATCGGTCACATCTGCCTGAAATTTATTAACATATTGAAATATTAGAACATAACAACAACCAATTTTATTTGGCCTAGATCTTTGAACTTGTCGACTTTAAGTCTCTCCTACAATTTGTTCCAATCCAAATAACGACTAGAAAGTTCTGTTTGAGTTTTTGTTCTTTTTACCTTATACCCTCAACTCGCATAATTGTTACTTCATTTTGTCTTTGTCCTATTTCTAAATATTAAAATAAATTGATCTATCTGTAGTATACAGAAACAGAAGGAACCATTGCCAACAGTTTGTTGTAATTGAAAACCCACTAAATACGTTTGTTTTACTATATTTGCCCTAGTTAACTAAAACCAAAGACTATAAACAAGTTAAGACGACCCAAACTGTGGAAGAAACTTAAGCCGGACATCAGAAGTGTTAGATGAGCTGACCTAGCTTTTGTAAGATGAGAAATTTGTTCGTCCGATGTTCACAACACTGGACTACACTAGCTACCAAATTAGACAGGGAAATATGCACGTAAAAGTAATTGGTTTTGAGTTTTAAGAACTAATAAAATTATAATAAAAATAATTCTATACAAAATCATATGTAATTTTAATGGCATTTGTTGTATTCTAAATTGGAGATTGAGATTACAATAGTTACGAATAATTAACTTCGAGACACATCAATATGCGCATAAAAATACTAGCAATTTTTGTTACTATTGGATAAAATCCGTTATATACATTAAATACGCCTATCTGAAGATTTAAAGAATAGTCTTCATGATTACTGACTTTTGCATGGCGCGACGAGGGGCAATGGGTGGCAGCGGATTATTTTTGGTTAATTCCCCGAGCAGTGGTTGTGCACCTTTCAGAAGTAATCCTCATTTAAGATCAATGAGTTGAGGAATTGCTCCAATAATTTTCACTTTATCGCAATCTGGTGTATTTTGTGTTTAAAATTCAATGAAACATTCTGCACTGATACAAAAATCATATTTATGACCATTTTAAATAAAGCTGAGTTTTACTAGCTTTGTGATTAAAATTACTTAAGAAAGGCAAAACTAGTGGATATTAACGAGGTAAAAATTTCTAAATCTTTTATTGTCTCCAGAATTGTTTTTCTTTTATCTTATTTAAAAATCATTAACAACATATTTCTAAATATTTAACTATTTTAGATTGACTTATACAAGTAAATGAGAAAAACTATAGACCCGTATGTTTAGAAGATTTTATAAACTATGAGTATTCGATTAACGACCAGTTTTCCAGTTTTCAGTTTTAATTAAAAAAATATGAATAAGTAATTTTATACTCATTCATATTTATTCATACTTCGGGTTCACCTTGTAGGCAAATGCCTTGACACCGTGTTTTTCTTTTAATTCATTCGCTGCCGACTGTGCGCCAGTGCCGTCTATATCTGCAATCACAACCTTACACCCTTTCTTGCCGAACTCTATGCCCAATGCTTTTCCAATGCCATGTGCACCTCCTGTAATCTTATAAAACGTCTTCTTAACGGTCGCAATTTAACTGAAAACTATCGTCATACAAGCACAGTCCATCCTCTTATTTCCTTCTCTTCTTTGCCAAAAATGAAGTTCTTTAGTGAAAGTATGAAAATTGGAAGACTCCACACCATAACTTTTATAAAATCTACAAACCACTTAAGATATGCTACTAGATAATGTTTGAAACTATGTGAAACCGGAACCGCAGCCACATAGGGCTCGCGACCAACAAGCTGAACGTCTATCATTTCTTCGGCTACTGAACTGAAAGTGAACACCACAGCTTAGCCAGCTTCGATCTGAATCGGCTTAATTTGTCTTTACGTTTGTATACCGTTTTCTCTAGAGTATTATTAGTGCTGCGCTTTGTTTTAGTTTTTTGTGTTGCGCGTAAACTACTCCTTCTATTACGTAAAAATAAATAAAACTTTAGACTGATTCTTCCATTGCTTTTTAGATCCATGAAAAACCTCGTACAATTAAAAGTTTAATTCAGAAGTTGTAGAAATTTAAAGGAAATGTGTTTGTTTGTACCCTTACATGTTGCGAAGTATTCCTTTCCGATGCTTGTGTATATAAAGTACATATATGTACATTTGAATATATAAATTATATATATAGACACGCATTATAATTCATCCACAACGCAAACAGTTCAGGGCCCGGCCCGTGTCAGTGGAATGTTTTTTATTATTATATGACCTTAGCAGAGAAGCATTCACCCTGATTGAGGTGCACTGCCCGGCTTCGATACATAAGTAAGCGGTATAATTTTTCATTAGCAGAAAAGTGCAAAGGTGACAATGATGTAATATTCCTGCCTTTAATTTTATAATTAGCAGCACACATTTCACTAATAATAACTTCTGTCGGTCAAAACGTAATTCTGCAAGTGTTAAATTTATGGAATGAGTGAAGTTACCTTGCCGTATCCTCTAGGTAAAATTAAGACTACTGAATCCTCGTCATTATTTAACCGAGCGTGGATTAAAACTATATCAAATTTCTATAATTGTATATCTATAAGATCCATAAAATGAAATCAGCTCTTAAAGATTTTGAAATACGAACATTCTCTTCCTGTTTCTTTTAGTTTATAAAACGCAGCAGTCATTTGTAGATTATATAAAATTTTAAAACCTGTGGAAAGTGAAAGGACATAATCGTAGAAAGCTTCCAAGTGCCTACTTTTTAAAGACTTATGAGGGATGGCTGCAGGAACACAGACTAAGAGTAAGGAATTTAGCGTCAGTTATATCTTTGGAAGTGAAAATTACCAACTTACATGTTATCTAGACTGCTTTGTTCAATGTATTACTAAAGAATTAACAAATAAATGCATTAGTACCGTCCACTTTAATACTGTATCTTTTTTTATTAATATGGTATGGAGGATGACTGCAGCCGTAATTCGCCCACATATTTGGATGGCTATAGCCATCGTTTGAGGCAATGAGTTAAAGAAGCCAGTAACTTTTCTTGTTTGGTATTATTAATTTAAAATTTACAAATTATGAATGAAATTACATAGTGCTATGCACAATTTTCCCCTTTACTCGAAATTTTATTTACGCGATGGATGTCTATCCCACCTGTCGCGGAACTTTGAGATATTACTCGTATTTTAAAAACATATTGTAGCTTTTATTATAAAGTTCCTTTGTACAAAATATTCGAGATTTTTTCACATGTGTCGTCTTACATGTGTAATGTAATTAAAGTAATGTACAGCTTAATTTTATTTTTATGTGTATATTTATTTCTAACAATAAAAGAAGCGCAATATTTGGAAATCTATTAGACATTTGATGTTATCACAGGTTTTAGACGTTTTATTAGTTTCCATATCTTTTGAATATAGATTACATTTTTCATTTCATTTACATGTAATAGTTATTCATTAAGAGAAGAAGACTTTTTGACATTTTGAGGATACAATGTCTTCATAAAACAGCGAACACAGACATGGAACGTGAAATGATTTGTAAAATAGATAAATTCCACAAATTTATAATATTGACGCTCCAGCATAAACAGTCATGCATTATATTATAACACAATTGCGAGTAATATAGGCCAAAATCAATACCTTCGTGCTGTCTACCTATGACTAATGTCATACTGCTAAATCACGCGTTATAATTAAATTTATTCCATAAGATTTAATTCAGAACTAGTTCCGAACTGGTTTCGAGTTATTTCAAAAAACCAGAGGGTTAAATGTGCATTTTAGGACAATAACTACAAGCTAACTCATCTTGTACATGAAATTTGTTTTGCCAAAATTGCAAAATACAAATACTTGATACACTAATTTAATGCAGAAGAAAAATCATTTTTTAAATGATTAAAAATTAACCTCTTATATAAATCTTTGTTCCTCTTCTAACTGTAATTTTATATTAATCGAAATGTTCTAAGTCGTAGGACCACATAAAATTTATTTCTACAAATTACTCCAAGTTCATTCGATAAGACTTTTTTATTTATTTATTTATTTTTTTTTAATTGTTGTTGTTTGTTGTACTCGTTACATTTAAATTTCGAAAGTTCTCAATTGATTCCGCCCTAAAACTCGGTCCAGACTCAAGTCGTGAAGCCTTCCTTTCGTGCTAGAGCGAATAATGACAAATATTACGTATTAATATATAAATAATCTTTGACACAAATTTCGAAATTGCTTTTTGCTGAAAAATAATATTTTAAATCAGAAAGCACAGCTACAGTTCAATGACAGGCAGTGCAGGGTGGTGTAAATTAAAATGTGCTTCGGCGAGACATCACCTTAAATCACAAAAGCACCCTGTAATAGGGGATAATCTGTTGATATCCCTCCAGGCTAACTGAAATTTCCACTTGAAATCCCTACAGTTTTGCTGCATTCAAATACGTTCACTTACAGCAATGTCAGTAAATCACCATTGCTGGAGAAAGGGCTCCGGGTACCCCCATTTCATTAGAGGAAGTCTCTTGGGGGTCGATTTTTTATTCGCCTGGCCCTTAAAGAGTATTTTGCCGCCTCTCGTCTCATGGCGGGATTTCAAGTAGAGGCACTGGACAATGGCGGTTGAGTGTGGTATAGACAAAAGGGTATTTCTCGTCTGAATCACTCGTCGACGAAATTGTTTGAAAACATGCTCAAGAAGCTCTTTGTACTTTCCCTCAACGGACGGTCGACTCCGAGTACCACCAAAGGCAGCCACCAGAGGAAATTTTTATTTATACCTTCCTTCAGGTTTGCTGATGACGGTGAAATTCTCGTTCAAAGTCATTAATCCTCCACTTGAGGCTTTCATCGCATTTTGCTGAAATGGCATGTATTCTATACACTTTTACACTTTTTAGTGATTTGAGATTAATTATTGATTCGGCCTTGCAACGATCAAATTATTTATGGTGAAAATTCTACCTTCTCTGTACAGTTGCTTGCCTCAGTTTTATAGCAGTTAAGCCTTATTTAAATACGGTGAAGATTGTTTCCCAAAAGCAGATTACCAAATTCAGAAGGAAACTATACATAGACAGATTTCAGGTAGGTCTCAATTTGTTATATCCACAATGACTTTGAAAACTTCTAGGGTATTGCTAGCAATACTAAAAATTTTAATACTTTTAGTTCTATCGTGCTATAATTGTATTAATTTTGGTGTTTTGCTGTAAAACAAAAAGGCAAACAACACACATATACGCAGAACAATACTAATTGTTAAAAATTAAACACGGGAGTTTAATATAAAATAATATAATACATATTTTTACTTGCGTAATTATTATCGAAATGTTTCAAGTATTAATTTATTACATAAAACTGCCTAGAAAATTACTTCAAGCGTGAAAATCTTCGCAAAATTATTGAATTTTTTGTATTCTGATTTTATGGAATAAAATTCCAGATGTCTGTTTTTTCCTAAAACCTATGATAACAGAAAATGTGCACTTGTATATCTTTAATCTGCATTGAAAATGATAATAAAATTATCTACGTGAAAACAAGAAAACGAAAATGAGATATAAGTTTCATTTTACAGGTTTTATCCAAAACATTTGGAAAAATATTGCGATTGTTGCATTTTTCATTTCTTTTAGACATTGTAGTCAAATTTCATACTTTTAAAAAATTAGCTTGTTTACATTTTTTCAATTTTTCAAATTCATTTCGCTCGAAAACCTGACATTTTGATTTCTGAATTTAAAAGTGATATATTCGCTTCTTAAAAGAAATTGACAACATTTTAATTAATGCAATAGACATTTTGGTTTAAACATAAATTATTTTAAACGTTTCGCACGTCAGCCCTCAATTGGTAAACACTCTTAGAATAAGAACATACAAAGCATACTAAAATAAACGCATGACTACTAATAAGTTAATATTTATTTTAATTAATCATCCTAAAGAGAAAAAATAGATATGAATATATACCGTTTACCCAGAACTGATGAAATTATATTACAACATAAAAATCAACACGTTTTAATCGTAAATCATACCAAATATTCATCCAAATGCGAGCTATTTAAAATATTTATATTCCTTAGGAATTTGTTAACAGGTATACCAGGTAGGGACTTATTTTTAAAAAAAAGTCCATATACAATAAAAGTTTTGGTTTTACTGTTTATATTTGGTGTACATCATTTAGTTTCACAAATATAAACAAACGTATTAAATGTTTCCGCTGAAGCTACAGATCACAGCGAAAGAATGGAAGGAAATAATATATTTATATATCATTGCTCCTAAGAGCAATATTTCAATATACCATATTTGTATTTTCAGTTGAATCAAGGATACTAAAAAATTATTAAACAATTGTTTATTGAGGATGTGAATGTTTTAAATATTGTTGCGGGTGAGCTACTTTTACATCGAGATGTTTGTGAATAATTCGCATATCAATGTTTATTTACAGCTGTGTCCCAGTCGCAAAAAGAATTTATAAAAGTGTTGTCTTTCAAAATTCATTTACTAATTAAAGTTAACAGTTCCATTGTAATTTATGGAGTCGCTTTTATGATACAAAAAATTATTGATACAAAACTACAAATTTTTAAAGATTTAACATGGAATTATTAGATATCAAAATTTCAACAATATTACTCAATAATTAACTAGAAGTATATCGTGCTTACTTTTCGCACTTTTATATAACTCCCACAAATCAACAGTAGTGAGTTTCTATGTTAAAACATTAAAAGGTTTAATATTCTACTTTTTAATATCGTCTTAATATTGCGTTTTAAAAACATAAAAATTGTTCATGGACCACAATTTTTTAACTCTCCATTTATTTTATTTCCCAGATGGACTATCGAAAAACATTTGACCCGAACGATGAAAATAATTCAATTAGCGATATATTTAACTAAACGTAATTTATTTGCGTGACATACTTTTCGCAAAATGAAGATGAAAATTTATTGAAGCCAGTCTAATTTTACATTACGCGGTAAATTTACCGACGTAAATAAGTCGCTTCCCGCTGAGTGTATTGCTAATGCATTATGCATTCAAAGCAAACAGCCGAATGCATCCGCAAACAGTTGCCGTGTGCATGTTTTACGACAAATGTAATTGATACTTCAATCGTACTGTAATGCACCAGAACGATGATCGGGTCAGGTTTACCCAAGGTTTTGGGTTCCGAGTTTCTGGATTGGGGGGTCCCAGGCTCCGGGGTTCCGGCATAAACACGCGATTAAATGCAATCGTATATTCGCATCCTGCAGTTTGATTTATGGCTTCTAATTAGTGGAAAACATCGAAGGGTTGTAAATAATACCTAGTCTACCTTTGAGACGAGATTGCTAACGGCAAAACATATCGGGGACCAATGATGTCGCATCGAAACCGTACGAGAATGCATCTCAGATTAACATATCTGAGGAATTCTAGATTGCTGAGTGGAACGGATTGACGATGGTACGGGAATCGTCTAATTATCTTTTATTTGCCGTTCTTTATAATAAGAGCTCTTCCCAGTCTTTTCAGTTCTCGAGAACAATTCCGGAGGAGTGGCTCCATTAGTGACCACGGTAATTGCCCGAGGCAAGCTTCTGCAAATATCCGGACCTCCCAACATGCACATACAGTAAATACTTCAGCACCAGGTACGCTGCGCCGAGTGTCCGCAGAGCTTTACAATTAGTGCTTCAGAAGCCAGTCGGGGACTTCAAGTACCGAATTACGTCGTTTGGGATTTTTGGTCAGAGGCCGAGGGCTTGCGGTGCCCTAACACTGTTCCAGCGTAGAATTACCTAAAGGGGCAGTTGTAAACTAGCGACACCCCTAATTTTCCAAATCAGACATTTTGCCAATTTAGGGGGATACGAATCTACACGTAGCTGCAATAGATATACGAATCGTAGCAAGCTTATCTTTGTACAAGAATTGGAGCATCCGATAGAACCTAGCAAATAAATTTTGAAGAGACTTTCATTTTTAGATACGTCTTAGCTCAACTCAAAATATGCGTTAGTATATTTCTTTACCAGTTGTTCTGCTAATTATTTTACCGCGAACACCTTTGGATGGATTTTACGAAGCTTTCATCACTGCACTGACTCTACTTCCACTTTAATACCTTTAATAAACTAGGTGACGTTAAAAAGAGAATTTAATAAGCTTTAAGGACCACTTTGACAACCCAAAAACGTCTTTATTATATTTACTTTAAATCATATAACATGTACATTTGTATTTATTTTTTATAAAAATATGCCTATATGAGAAGAGAGGCCAACGAAAAATTTTCATCTTAACGAGGAAATCAAATTTTTAATTGAACTTTGGAAATATGTATACTCCGTAAGCATAGAGTTTTTTTCATTTTTAATTTTGGTAAAAAGACAGTCTATTTTATGGAAAAAATCCTCGCCCCCGTTAAGATTTGAAGTAGAAGATAAAAAAGTTTGCAAAATGTTTCTCCGAGAAAATAAAATTTATCTGTATGAGCAGTGTTTTTTAAATGATTAAATATACCTTGCAAGTAGCTTGTTTCATTTTCGCTAGGCCACCCTGTAATCGTAAGTATATACTCCCTTCTCTGCAAGCCACTCTTTGTTTTAAGATATAACATCAACAAGTCGAACACATGATAAATCTAATACTCGACATATACAACATCCTTAACGCAAATCCCACTATTAGATGAAATGTTATCTTAAGAATACTGTAGCATATGTAATATTTCCAAAACATTGAAAATTTTATTATTTTTCCATGAATGCAAGTAACCTTGAGAAATAATACAATAAATATACAAAATGCCTTATTTACTTTGCAGGAAATGAAAATAGCAATATGTAATTTTAAACAAATTATGGATTTTTTAGTTTCCGCTTTACCAACTTAGTACATTTACATTTATTTAAGGCCATTAAAATAATTCACATCTTCAAAAGTATTTATTAAAAATAATTGCAAACGAAGTTGATTATTTCGGAAACAGGACTTAAAAATGTAAAGTGATAAATCGCAACTTCTAGCGGTACAATTAGATAAGTCAAAACAAGCTTCCCATGCCCACTTCTTAATAAGGGGGATAAGGTAAAGAAAAAGAATTGATGGACATGACGAAATTATAAGGATTCCATGCTTGACTACGGAAAACTAAAAATCGCAATTAGAACTATTTTTATTAAAAATGTTAATGTACACACAAAAAAATGCTAAGAATCATTGCTAAAATTATTGGGATGAAGAATTACTACCGCAAACCTACAGTGAAAATCGAACATTTGTAATCAATAAGGCAGAGATTTTTATGACAATTTTTATTTTTCCATGTGAGTAATTAAATATTGGAAATTGCAATGCCACCAAAACCTGTAAGATCTGGTGCGCCTCAGGTAATTTAATTTCTAATTAATTCTACGCTTTATAATTTTACTTTTTTTTAAAAGACGAATTTTATTTACTTCTAATTTATTTAATTTAATAATGAATTATTTATATAGGAACCCGATTTAAAATATGGAATCTTCGTTTTCAATTTTGAAGGACCAAAGCTTGGTAATATTGTTCAACAATTCACTCGGAAATTAATGGAACAATCACGTAGGGCCATTGTTGGTTTTACACGCAAGGAAATAGAAACTACACTTCTGATACAACAAGGTGTTTTCTTTGTATACATGTACAATATTGATAAGTTCAAAAAATAATGATATTAACTTTTTAGTCGAGAAAGAGCTACAGGCTAAAGCAAAATCCGGAAAAGGTAAAAACAATGAAGAACCCGAAGATAATGTGCCAAAGAAGAGGGTTGAGCCCCAAGTATTTGTCCTGGATAAGACGAATTTTAGTCAATTTTTCACCAAAGTGGAAGAAAGAATAAAGGACCGCGTTGTATTTAGTCGCAAACTTAAAACATTTGTCGAGAAGAGGAAGAATTTTGATATGTTGAAAGATTGGGTGGGAGGGGATGAAGAAATTTCAACATTAGTAGCAGCGTCTAAAGTGGAGGTTCAAAGCAAACCACCAAGGGCTAAAGGCGGAGCTAACGACAAAGTTTCAAAAAGTAAGGATTCAAAGGTGAAAGGAAAAAGCGTCAAAGATGGGGGAAGTATATTATCCTGTAGCCTAAAAGGTATTTCCGTTGTCCAACTAGATGAAAAAATTTTTTCGAAAATTCAACCCCGGATGAACGATGTTCGAGTTAAAGCAAAAGTAAGGGAATGATTGATTCATCAAATTAAAATAATTAATTATCTAGAAATGATGTTTAGTATGTCGAAGACCATCCGTTGGAAAGCATTGATGCTTACATTGTGCTTGTAGGAAACTTTACAAAAGAGCTCTATTACGAACTTATAAAGTAAGTCACTAGCCATATATTGCCTTCATAATAATTTATTTTAAAATTTAAGATACTTTACCAATGTAATTCATTTATACTTCAGCAAAGATCTTCCGCTTCGCACTATCACAACCTTTTTCTTGAAACAGACTTTAACTAAAAATAACAAAGAAGAGAAAAACGTCGCCAGCGAAATCGAACAGGATATAAAGGAGTTTACAATGGCAAAGGAATTTCATAATATTGGCATTTCTGTTTATTATGTTAACGCTTTATCTCAATGTAGAGCCACTGCTTTGCGAAATAAGATTTATAAGGAAATATCATTCCATATGTATGATATGGAAGTCTCGAGACGTCAGTATGCAAACTATCTTGATAATTTGTATCTGTACGATGTATCAGAGGACTCTCTGTGTCCGGTATCGCCTTTAAACGTTCTTGAGGGAATAGATTTACCTCAGAATGCCTTAGATGATATTACTATTCCCTTATATTTGGATGCACTATTAGATTTAGTCTGTAATAGTGCAGACGAAGGGATTTTTGAAGAAGAAGAAATGCCGCATCAAAGTGAAGACAGTGAAGGTCCATACCTGGTAGTAGAGACTATGAAAGAACGCCTTCTAATTGAAGATCGTAATTTATTTCTTCGGAATACCTTGGCTTCCGAAGTAGATATAAAACACTATACGAAAGCAAAAAATATTTGGCAAAAATTACTAGATCTCACAACATTATTCGAAAATATTTATTCTTCCAGTTCTAAAAGATACTTTAGCTATTCATATTTTTTGGATGACAATGACAGAACCTACGTGGAACCATTGTCTAAAAGCGCATTTGTTCAAGCATTTAATTCATCAGCCGAAGATTCCGAAGGAATTGATTTTTTTTATAATTCCCATCATCGTAATGTAACTGTTTCCTTTAATATGTATCCAGTAACCTTCCACGAGACACAAAAATGTGAAACAGTTCGATCAAACGTTTGTTTCAGAGACTACTTGCTATATGTTGCTTGCGATATTGAAAAGTGGACAGAAAATCAGGAGCGTCTTTACAAGGAACAAAAATTACTTGAAGAAATAGAAAAAAAATTTGAGACGGAACCACCATTCGAAACCAGAGACTTTCACATAAAATCTTCCTTAAAAGAAAAGGAAACTCTAAACGAAGAAGCTAAAGCAGAACAAAACATGAATTTAGACAAAAAAGATGATAAATATGGGAAGAAAGGAAATGCGCTTTCTGTAAAACCAAGTGGCATTACATCTATAAAAGAAGTGCAAGAGGAAAAGGAGGAAGATACTTCTCCAAACTCAAAGCCGTTTTTTGGTTATAAGCTAGGAATCAAGCACGTACAGATAAACAGCTATGAAGCTATGTATAAATCAGAAAAAACGTTACTGAAGCTCGATCGAGATGTTTGGGCTTCTGATATGAAGAGTTTTCGACTTAAATTATTACACGCCGGCCACATTATCTTTTTTAACAAAGAGCACCCAGCAAACCAAAACATAGCAAGGCTTAGAATTGAAGTTAAGAATCTTATGACGATTGCTTTCCATCATGCGCCTGTATTTATATCATATGAAGAAGTGTTGAATCACGCTGAAGAGGAGGAAGGTGAGAATATTGAGTGGGATGCATCGTATCCCCACATTACACTAACATGGCCTAGTCTTCTAAGGGTGCAGAATGTATACGATCCAAAAACCCAACTTTTATCTGAAGTTTGGCAATATTCTTTAAGAAAATCTGTCCCTGAAACTCAAAGAATTATGTATGCCGATGGGAGTGTTCTTATATTCTATAAAAATCGTGCAGTTCACCTGTTTACTGCAAACGGGACTATCTACGAAAGTAATCCTACTTTCGAAAAGTTCCCAGCAGAAATAGATAAAGAAGAAGCTGATATGCTTTATAAAAGATCGTTTAAATACAGGAATGAATTACAATACATCAAGAGATTCGAAGGACATTTGGATTCTAAAAATTACATTCTTACAACTTCTGAGGGACACAATTTCATGATTCGAAGAGGTCGAATTGTAAGAAGTTTAGAGTAGTAGGCACACATACATTTAATGTAATTTTTTTATTTTCTAGGTGCAAGAAAATCACAGATTTCTTATTTTGGAATGGTTTGACTATGCTCTTGGGGAAAGGTATTCTTCAAGAGAAGATGGCGTCAAAACACTGACCTCAAAAAAGCATTTTGTATGTTATTACCCTGATGGAACGGTCATTACTTCTTATTTACAACCTCGGTTATTGTATACTACTCCACTCAGAACTGAGAAAGATACTGAGGCAAGTGAATATGATGATGAGGGTAAATTTATTTTTTTAATTTTAATTACTATTTTCAAATTAGTATGTATGCATTAATTTAAAAATGTATTTTTTTCATAGTCACTTAGAACTTATTGCAGTAGCACAATTGAATAAGGATGAAATTATACAAATTTGTTTGGGAAATTTGAATTGAAATTAATAATATTAAGCGGAATACTACCAATTTCTAAAATATCGTGAAAAAAATATCTGCTAGATAAATTCTGCGGATTTCCTAATTTCTTTTACTAAAATTACCTTAGAAAGATAGAGAACAGTCTTTTTGGTTTTTATAAAACATGTACTTAGCAATTTTTGAATATATCAACATGCAAAATTCTTATTGGCGTACTGTAGCTCACCACTTATATCATGCTAGATTAATCTAATTAGAAAATCATGTAAAGTAGTCTAATTACAATGTAATTGCGGCAATTTCAAATGTTGACAGTTTCCTACATGTTAGGAAATGTGTAATTTTTACTTGGCTTCGGTTCTTAAAATTTAGAAAGTGATTTCCCTAAGGTTCTTGGTAATTTGACACTGTAACATTTTTGAAACTGTGGAAGGATAACCGTTCTGGCAAATATTATTGAGGAAAGGGTTCAGGCGTTATACTATTGATACAATACGTGCCAAGCGCTACGAGGTCATTATGTCGCCGAAACAGCTCGTAATGATATAAGCAAGATGACAAAAACTGCACATCATTTTGCTGTAATCTATATATGTTTAGCAAAATAGGTTTTCTAATTCATTTTATTCATGGTGCCCCCGCCCTAAAAGGAAAAGAACGTGTTTTCCTTCGCAACAATATAAGCATTAACTGCACGTTTTTCGACGATGCAACAAGGCATTTATCATATGCCATTTCCTTTGGTCCCTCAATATTTCATTTCAAATATGGCGGCTCTTAAATAAATGTCCGTACATATCTATCTATCGACTATTATTCCAAATAGGCTAACTAATAAAGACATGTTTCTTTTCCATTATATGTACAAAAGCTGGTTTGCAACGTATTAGACATTATTGAATAATTTTTACGTAAATGCACTCTATTATTAATTCATTCCAATTCAAGTATTCTCCAGGTGTTATTCTATAATCTTCTAGGGACGGAATCTGCTGCGAGCGCCAATACGGAACTAAAAACTGCGCGGTCCCTAATGAATGAGGTAAGTGAGAGGTCTTGGGCGGGACAAATATTTGATCATATCCCATTGCAGCTGATAAATATTGCCGTGCGCTCCGATGAGCTGTTTGTTTACACAACCAGCAGTCACTTGATTCTGCATGAATGTTACGCGACAGTTCATTTCATCATTGAGAGAAAGAACATGAAGGAACAGCACAGGGTGGAGATCCTTTCCCCGGACGGTGTAAATTTGTCTTTCGTCGAGAAGGAAGTCACCGTCGACTTGTGCGGTGAACTTTTCGTCCGTGGCACCAAAGATGAGTGCATCATACGAGAACCTGAAACACAAGCAGGCGAAAAGAGCGAAAAAGACGAAAAGAAGTGCGACGGGTAGGTAAGGAACAGGGTGCACGTACGGCAGCACTCTCGGTTCTATATGCAAATTGAAATCCTCTCGAGTGGAAAAGTGGAAGTCCTTCACTTAAGCGTCTGAATTGTGTCCTTAATGGGATCATAGAGCTGAGCGCAGCGCTGATACTAGATTGAAAGTAGTAAAAGACTAGGAAGGTTAAGTCTGCACGCACTCAGATAACGCACTTTAAAAAACGAATTGTTAAAACTCCTGGCTTTTTCAATCATTTTTATTTTTAGTGGACATACGTCTTCTATTGCAGCGACTTGCTAACGGTCACAGTGAATTTCAAAAAGGAGGAAAAAGCTCTGGTCCAGCTGACCGAGAATAAGAACAGTTTTACTGTTTTTCAAGACTTTACCTGGAAATTGAATACCACCCGCATTTCCAAAGCATTCGTGAATTTGAGTAGGCATAAGAAAAACAACCTGGCATTGGAAAGTACGGAGGAAGGTACGAACTAGAACTTTAAATTTTGTTTAGCAACGTTATTAGATTAATTTTAATATTTTAATGGAGAAAGTCGTTTTTTAATGTTGAGGACAAAATGTTTTGCTCTAATGCCTTAAATTTGTTCACAAATTTTCACAGATTCATATTTTGTGAATTTTTGAATCGAACATCGTGTCTAATTCCCATGTTTAGTGGACTTCCTTCAATTAATTTTGGCATCTTATTATGAGACATTAATCATAGAAAGATTTTAAGTTGACTTTTGTGGGATACGAGCCCGGGGCACCGAATGCCATATAAGTAATATATAAAAATAAATGAGACAAAATTGTTTACCAACTAAAAAATTTCTCTTATAATATTTGAATATTTTGATCGGAGTTCTGCATGGTTTAATGTTAACAGATGAGTGACTATTCAATACTGCCTAATAAGTTAAAAGTCAAAATATAGATTAATTTACTTTCAACCAGTATTAGTTGCAGTATCTTTCGAGCTACTTACTTCAATTAAGGGCCTTGGGGTTTCAAAGGTTTTGAAATATCCTGAAGTATTTTTCGAAATTGATTTTCGATACCCTGATCACAAAAATCATAAAAATTATTGAGTCATAAAAAGACTATCAATTCGTCTATACATATTTTTAAATATGTTCACCATATTGACTATTATTTAATTTGAAAAAAATTCCTCACATAAAATCGTAATTTTGAATCATTTTAATTTTTAAATCATTATTTTCAATTTTCAACTTTCATTTTTGCAGTTTCTTTTGAAACTAGTTTTTCCAAAAATTTGACAAAATATCCACATTTCCAAGTTCATCATTTAAATCTCTGTAAATTTTTGCCCAGACAGAAAATAAAATCTCTTTCAAAACTGAGACTATAAAATATCTAAAAAAATTAAACAATATTTGTTTCTGTTTGTATTTAAATATATATCTTCGGTTTTGAAGGAGTTTTTTCTTTAAAAGTGTTTATTGAAAATTAATTTTAATAAAGTAGTATAAAAAGTAAGATTTTATCAATTAGTATTAATATTTAGTTGATATTCTTGCTTTCTCACACCGAGTTGACGAAAAATAAAAAAAAACACTAAATTTTTTATTAAATAAGACTGTGTGAAATTTCAAATTAATCTGTTAGATGTCAAAAATGTCTGTAAATTCTTCTGTATGTACATATGTATATGTCTTATCCTTGTCATTACTTCTGAGATTTTTCTAGATACCTACATGGCATCTTTCGCAAACGAGATCTGTGGTTTCAACCTTATTTTAAATCGGAGAAAAATCATTTTTTTAAAATTAAAGCGTAGGTTAAGCCTTTTATTAAGATGATGGAACAAGTTCGATAGTATTCAAGGCGATAAATAAAGTTTTTAAACAAATATTTTTTTGGGATCTATGTTTTATCACAAAATAAGTAATTAAATATATATTACTAAATAAGTAATATCATTTAGGTTTAATAAATCGTACAGAAAGTGAGCTTGAAGCTATGTTGGCTGATGCACGCACAGAAAAGGATGCTTTAGTATATAAAGATGCGGACATGAGCGTCGTAATAAAGCCTTTCAAGACATTCGACGAAACTTTCAGATTACCTATTCCTAAACTAGAAAGTTTTCTACGAAAATTCGAAATAAATGACTTCGAATGCAAGAAGAAAAACCTCGAAACCAACTCATCTAAAAAAATCATGGTTGTAAGGTAATTATTATTAAACAGATTAACCTGAATCGACACGTTCGTTACTAGTTCTTAAATCTGTTATTTTTATAAAGTGCGTTTTTCAAATCATCTCCTAAGAGACGTAATGTCCTTTTGCATGCTAGTCAAAGCCAATATCAATCAAATTTTTGTAAGTACAACCTGGTTTTTCATCGAGCAATTGAAATGCTGAAAATTACTAAACAAAATCTCTGTACGAAAAAAGTAATTAAAGGGAAGACATTAGACATAGTGTTATTACAAACAAAAAATTCACACAAAAGGAAAAATTTTGTGGAATTACGTTCTATAACATTGGCTTTTTTGACGCTGTTTCTGTCAGATATTTTTCATGACACTCTCCTTAACCAATTAAGAATTTTTACATTGTCCTTTCATTTAAATTATCTTTTTTAATTTTCTTTTTAATTTAATTATTTGATGCGCATTATCTTTTATCCAGCAATTTTTTTTATATTATCCTTTCTTCACTTTCGTCTATCTGATATCTACCGACATTTGCTGTTTCCATACTGGAGTATACCCAAGTTTAACCCGAATCAACGCTCAAGGAAAGAGGAGTTTAGTTTTGTTCAATCTAAACTTATGAAATCGGTTGGGTTGAATAGAGTTTTGCAGGTACATTTGTTAGAATCTTTTCGACATATACGAAATATGCCAGTTGTTATTTCAATACAAAGAAGCGACATTGAATTGTGTTAAGTAGTTAGCTGTAGAAACGGATAACAAACGGTTCCATTGCAAATTTAAACTATGTAGTGATAAAACGAGACGTACCAAAAGTTAATAGGCATGAAAAATTAATAAAACGATTTATAGCCAGAAAAAATTGATGGAAACTTAACTCCAACTCAAAATTTGTCCATGGAATCCACGCAATTTCCTCTTTATCTTACACTTAATATACTTTTGCACTTAAGATATCCGAATTCAAACTTCCTTATTTGGTCTAAAAATTGAATTCGATTAGGCTTCTTTGCAGGTCATTTACTCATACACTACGTGTGTGTTATAGTTGTCGTTCATCTATCATGATTTTTGATAGATTTCAAGAGCACTGTTTTCTGTTAAGTAAATCGTGAAAATCATTACCAACTTTTGTGGTAAATATCTCTTCAAAAAAATTTTTAATGTCGTAGCAAGTGTACGAATGTACGGAACTGAACTTAAAAGATAATTATTTTAGTCTTGAATACATTTTCTAAAATGTTTATTCCCAGAAAAGTGAATTTAAAAAGAAGGAAGTAGTCTGTAAACTTATTTCCAATACGACCCCCACAAATGAGTTTCTGGCTACAGCAATGGGGCCCGTGCACTGGATCCGGAACCAAATCTATGGCCATCTCTTCGCTCAAAATCACATCATAAAAGTAATTAAATTTAAATAGGGACGTTTTTTTCAAAGCTTTTATTAGGTGGACTAGTCAACACGGTTGTGGCGAGCGGGCCCGGTTTAGGATGTGGTGATCATGATTACAATCAAAATCTGGAAAGTTATATTGTTTCATAAAAATCAATTGAATTTATATATTCTATTTTCTTCCATTTTTTATATTCATTGTCAAAAAGTAGTTCAAGTGGACTTATTTCTTTTAAAACTTCTTACATTGCGCTTCACATTCCGACATTCAAATTAAACAATTGCACAATTCATGTTAAGAGATAAATTTATTGATTGCTTTTTAGTCGACAATTGACAAAAATAATCTCACTCATTTTCTCTTCTGTCTTTATAGTATTGTTTTTTACTTGTCTGTTTTTCTGATATTGATCCACATTTTTAATTTATTACTATTTTTTTTGTTATTTTGATATTGGAGCCTATTGTGGAATCCTCCATTGCGGCACTGCGAATGCCTATTTAGCATTGAGACTGCATTTTTGCGTTGTAGCAATATTATGGTTAATTTTGTCGATTAAGTCGATATTCATCAATTGCTAGCTAATTCAGTCATAAACTATTATATTTCAATTAATTGATCTTTTATTAATATGGGTTTAAGTATAACATAAGAGCTGGTTACGTGTTTTGAACAAAGCTCGCTCATTAGTAAAATAGATTTTACCTAAATAGGCTCGATTGATATTGACTTTGACTCATTTCTACCGCGCCGCTCCGAAGAACAACAACAATATTAAGATCTCTTATGGCGTGTAAAAATCTGTTTTTAACCCCAATGCAATCGCGTCTGTTTTCTCGCACCGAAGATAGAAGCATCTCGTATACCATCTTGAAGTTAGCACAGCTAAATAGGTAAATTTTCAATACATAGAAGAAAGAAAAATGCTATAGAACAAAATTGTCACAGCCGATAGACCTTTGCGAATTTTAGAAGATTCGATTAGGTAATATAATTATAAGCCTTGAAGATTTAGAAGAATTCGCTTAAAATCAGGTTTCCTAGATATATTCTTAATTTTCTTAATCCATTTTCCCCTAAATATTCCTATATTTACTATTATTTTCAACTGACTCACATTTTATACCGGAGCCTTTAAATTGGGATGTTGTTGTTACTAACAAATTACAATTAATAATATAATTCTCGCAAATAAGGCATTATTTTGTAAAAATAATATTTGGATTTGTTTTACAAATGAGTTGTTTTGAGTTGAATTATCGGTTTCGATATTTTTGGATATAAAGCTGATACCGATTAAAGATGACTTTCCTCCAGGGCCCTCTTCTGTACAAAGAAGTTCGAGCGGACCGTATACGCATCCGTACTTAACTTCGTGAACAGAGCTAGCCTGGGAGACACATTCGGTAGCAACTTTTGCTTCAAAACATCGTACGTACTTGAGTTCGGAGCAAATAAGTATGTAGACAATCTCACTGATTAAGTTTAGAATTTTGACTTTAATCTTGTATGTTCTAGAGCCATAACTTATTTGAAAGAATGTGAGGCAAGAAAAGGATTGCCATTTAAACAACGCTTACAAAAACGACGGTTGAAGCTCTTTCGCCAGAAGATTTATATGGCGATGCTTGTCCATAAGGTATACCCTAAGTACCATCCATTTATCGAAGCCGGGGGACATATAAAATACTTTAACGTCTTGCAATTTGCGGACCTTCTCGACATTTGCGCACCTCCGACTGAAGAACCGGAGGAGACTTCTACCACTACACCGATTATTTTTTCATCGTATATATCCATGGAAGAATCTTTCCCATCTGCAGAAGAAGGTTCTTACGAGCACTTCCAGGAGGAGTGTGAAGGTACTATTTTTCCATCATGGTCTAGCACTTCTTCAACCACGCCAATATGTGTTTGCGCAAATTATGAGAAGGGCGTTTGTGCGTGCCACCTTGATGAAACGCATATTTGCCGTTGTCGTTGTCCACAAAAACGATTAGTCGCGCTCTGGGACTGTGATCAGCAGGAGGAAGTCTGTAACTCAAAGCCAAATTTACCTTCCTTGCAGAACTGACTGCCCTACATTCCTTTACACTATATTTCATTACTCTTTTTGGTTTTATGATTTTTTTGAACAATATATTCTAATAAAATTGTTAGATCATATTCTGTTAATCTTTATTTTAGCACTGATTACAGAACATTTAACGTATTAAAAGTAGTGCACGTAATTCTGCTTTTCCATGATAGATGCATTCCCATGAACATGGAAAAACAGGAAATTAAACCAGATCTTCAAAATCAGAATATTATAAAGAATGGATGAAAACAAAATGTGCTGCTTTTGGGATATTTATTATTATTTTTAAAATAAATCGGAAGAGGTAAAACTTACCTCTTAACTTATATATTTTGGACACCTTAATTTCAACCTATTTTAAATCCTATTAGATTATTTTTTCAATGCCATTTTATTTTTCAAACTTGGTTCCCTCGAATTCACATTAAGATTTTCAATGCTGTCCATTCTTTTATTAATTTTTAAAACAATCCTAAACGATTTCTCTTAAATTCTATAATGTTTTGATATTTGAATTTAACGACTGGCATGTGCTACCGACGTGTTTTCCATCGCTATTGCGTTCCTTAATCTTTATAGGCTGCTTGCAAAAAACTACACCATTGCATTGCACAGGTAAATACATAAAATAATAAATTCTTTACGGAGTACTCCAATTATAACTATGTAATTACTGTCCTAACGGCTTAGTAAATAATTCCCACGTATCAAGGGAAACATTAAATGAAAGAAATTCTGTAAAAAGTAATAATACCCACCTAGGCAAGCTCTCCGCAGCATACGCTGCATATCTGATAATGATACTGGTATTGTTTTGCATTTGTATAAATTTGATTTTTATTAAATCAGCCATTAACTTTTGGCAGGCCTTGATGCAACACTTTCGTTCTCATGTTTCTGGAAGATCATTTATTTTTAGTGACATTGGTGTATTTATTTAGAAGGAAAACGTTCGTTTAGAAATTGTCCACTTATTATGTCCATTGGAGTATCTTGGATGGAGAGGGCAGTGTCGGCCTGAGTCCATTTTCAGGATGAAGCGAGATTTAAAATTATGATTTTAATGACCTTAATATCTAACTTAGAAATAAATATAAAACGCAAAATTTTTGACGCATTTTCACAATTTCTTCGAAACTTTTTCTTGCCTGGTTGACGCCATAACTCAGCCATCAGTAGTTTTGTCAACAAAATTCTTTGACAAAATTTTATATAATTGAAATAATTTTTTCGGGCACCTCTAATACAAGAATTATGGCACAAGAATTGTACTTTTACCTTCAAGACGCCATTATTTTGTCAAAAACGAAAATGGGTACGTTCAAAGATAGCAACACTTCTCTGCTTTAAGAAAATAATGGACTTCTTTGTTTCAGATTAACCAGGCCTTTCAAATTGATGTGCAGCATAAATTTTCAACCGATGGACTTGATTTCTGGGAAAGCTTAATTTTATAATTATCTGCAGAAATACTGCACGTCGTTTTGGCCTTTCCGACAAATATTACCTACAAAAATCACGTTCAACGGCCCCACTTTGTTTAAAAAAAAAAAATTTCTGCAAATCAACACATGGTCGCCTCATTAGTGTTCAAAATGCCTGCCAATCTCCTGATCTGATACTTTCAAATGACTTCTAAGTTCTTTCGACGACATCTGGAATCCTCACAGTTTTGTCGGGTGTGTGTTCTTTTTCGCATATTTTTGCACGATATTGTAAACTGTCGATCGAGGGTATCCGAAAAACCTAACGATGGTAGCCGGAGACGCCGCTTGGCGATTGTATTCCGCGTTCGTTCGTGACAACTTTGCCATTTTGAGCTTGTATAACTTTCTACTCAGACAAAACTTGCACGAAAACCAAAAACCTATCCATTAAAGTAAAACATGGCTTAGCTGACGCAGGCTGTACTTGTTTTTCCTTTCCAAATCAAAATTAAGCACCGATAAGTTCATAGTCTTCACAGATAGCAATATGTCCAACTTAGGGTCATTTCCATTTTATAATATATATAATTTTTTTAAGTTTCTTTCGGCCTCCAAAATTAGTTTTAAGGCTTTGTTATTTCGTTGAACATATGTGGATACATAAATTTGTACTTTATAAAATAGTTTTATATCTCGCCAGATCGTGTCCGAAAAGTACTAAATTATTTACAAATATTTTCAATACCTAATTGTTTCTCCCGAACACCTTGAAAGTTATTAACAGCGCTAAAAGAAAAACATAAGTAAAACGATTAAGGGGACTGCAACAATTACAGAAAATATCTCTAAAAAAAATCGAATTAACCAATTTAGAGATGATAAACCCTGTGGGGGAACCGGCAGCATCTGTTTTGAGTCTGGCAAGTGCCTTTACCGAACTCAATGCTTCTTCTTGAATTTTCCGGCGCTCTTGCTCTTACCTGAACCACGCCAATGGGAACAGCCGTTAAACACAAATTTCCTTGAATTGTGGTTGATTTGTATAAAAAACTATTTCACGGAATATTCGCAGTTACTAAACAAAGTCTTTAGTAATTAGGTTCAGTTCCACGTGAGATTTTCTTAATTAACCAGAGCATATACGACCCACAATCCATTGAAAACGCACGACACATCGTTGGGTGAAAATTTAAGTATTTTTCCAATTAAATAAAGGCATTTCTCTTATTCCAAGAAGAAGAAACATGTACGAAATATCAAAAAGTCAATTTAATTTTGACATTTTATATTTTCATCCTAGGGATCGTTGACGCTGCATCGTCTAGGGTAAATATGTCAGCCAGTGGAAGTAATTCCACTTTAAAATCGGTCACCATAAAAAAGGAGTCTATGACAAGCAATGGCATCGATGGAATAAGCCGATTGTCATCGTTCAGCTTGCCACGAGATCTGACTCTAGGAGGAGCTGGGCCACTTCGAGGACGAGGAGGTGCTAACAAAAAAGTCTACACGCCGAACTTGAACGTTGTGAGAAATAAAAATGCGTAAGTCTAGAGCGCTGAAATTGTAAGGCTTAGACGTCTCCTCACCTTTACTAAAAATTTGGATTATACTATAATTAAGCATGGATAATTTTTTTTATTTGTGTGATGCCACAAGGAGTTGTAGTGATAATTTTCCAGGAACATAAAAGTCTCAAAAGATGTGTCTGCAAGAGGTAGAAATCGCCCGGAAAGAGGAAAGTCGGATAGGGGTGGCCGAGGAGGACGTGGAGGAAGAAGTGGCCTTATTCAAACGACAGGCATCTTCTCGGAAGGAGCTGGCTCCGAGCACACGAAGCGAGCATCTAGTGAGTAAAGACGAAATATCAAGATATATGCTAATTTTGATTGTAAGGTTCGTACAGGTCTTCGTGGGCAGATCGAGACGAGCCGTCGAGTGGCGTTCAGAAACCGACGTTGATTAAAGGCGATGGAAAGATTGATGTAGCGACCGAGGAGCAGCACATTAGGGACATCCTTGGTGACCGGATCGACGATGTTTTTGACGAGAAAAAGACTGACTTCACTGATTTAGAAAATATCCCTATTAAGCTAAGCGAAGGTAAGAGATGCTCCTGTTTAGCAGACGATACACTAAAAATATAGGGACTTACTTTTTCATCCCCTGTACTTTTTACCTCCTTTCTGTTCAGCTAAGTGGAACCCGTCTATTGTAAAGATCGAGAAGGTCGAAATCGAAGAAGGCAAGGTTAAAATGGAAATTGGAGAGGACGGTAAGAAATGAACTGCTTGCAGAATGCCCTTGCTGACCCGTGCCGGCATGCTGGGACTCATTTTACCCTGTAATGCTTATACTGATCTTAAAGTGAATTGTTCAAAGTAGTCCTCGAGCGCGGATTATGAAACATTGAAGAAACATTATTGGCCCTTTATGTCCGATGTTTCCATGATCCTATGAACTTGGACGTTGGAAGTTAGGTCTTGGTTACATTTTGCTTGCTTTTTGACGCAATGCTGTTTAGGGAATTTCAATGTGACATTATCACCAAGCTTTTAATTTATCGCGTTAGGTGCTAGATCGCGTAATTTTCGAGTCTTAAGAGCATTTCTATGATTAGTTCCCGTCTCTTAGTTCGTGCATTAGGTTACAATGTGGGTTCCAAAGGAATCTATGCGGTCCTAAGTTAGGTATCTTTATACCATATCCATATTTTACTCTTAATTCACTGCTAACTTAGCTAGCTCTCACATATTTTAACATATGAAAAATTTTCATTTTTCAAATCGAAATGGTTGATTGTTTCCAGGCAATCTAGAAGATAAGGTGAACTCACTGAAACTAAAGCAAAGTGCATCCAGTTTTAGATACCCACTTAGCACAGAAGAATTCTTCAGCCGGTCGCAGCCACAAATGTTCCTCCTCCAATTGCCAGATAGTTTGCCGTGTCAGGACGAAGTCCAAGAAAGTGATGTACAGCCAAGCTCAAGTAAGACAAGCAAAGGAAATGATATTCAAAAGGAGCAAGAGGTAAGATCAGGTCTCCACATTTCCTTTCATAAGGTTTAAACTCCTTGATTTTCCAGGCTATATTTAGCTCTTCCACTTTACGTAGTTTAGAAGAAGGACAAATAGGAAAACTCGTTAGGTATAAGTCAGGCAGGCAACAATTAGTATTGGGGAATACAAGATTCGACCTAGACTTAGGAATGGAGACAGGGTTCCTCCAAGAGGTGATGTCCATTACAACGAACAGAGAAGAGCACAGTGGTAACATGGTCAACCTGGGACCCATTAATGCAAAGTTGACTGCTATTCCGGATTGGGAATCCCTTCTCAAGGGCAATTCATAGCAAAGGTTTTCGTGTTTAACTATCTGTGTCTCCACGCGCACCTGGGGCCATTAATTAAAGAGAATTGTCGATACTACCTTGATTTTTGTAATATTTAATTTCATAAACTAAGAATGAAAAATAAAAGTTGAATGTAGCTCCATGCATCTTCTTTAAGACATCTAATTAGTGGTCACCGCCCTCTGCTCATCGGATTCTGCTCCTTCTGGCATCTTCGTTTCCCTTCCTTTGTAAATTCTTCCCTGAGCGTCCAGCGCGAAGTTGTAGTCTGTCGGGTTCGCCAAGGCAAATTCTATAGCCTTATCCAGAGTTTCCCTGGTGATAAACGTTTTCGACCGCTCCTAGAAAATACTATTTCAGAAAACTGGACATTGTACAAAACACTTCCTAACCTTTTCCAAACGAACTGTTTCCTCTGCACGTCGTCGTCTTTCTTCTTCTCGTTCTTTTGCTAATTCCATATTTTCCAAAATGCGCTGGCGCCTTTCCTCAGATTGCTTTTGCAGGCGCACGCTCCTCTCCTCAGCTACTTTTTCATTCCAAGCCTGGTTTTCGGCTACTAGTCGCTGGAATTCTGCATCCTCTTCCTCGGGTGTTTGCACTAGATGATCAGCTGTTGATGTCTCTTTGATTCTTTGCACCTCTTCGCGCAGAAACAGACGCACTGAACGCATCTGTGTCCTATGTGCAAATTAGAGAAGTTTGTTTAAAAATCATCTCAAGACCTAACTCGCAACGGAAACCTGTAGTGGTTGTGTAACCTACGCATCTCCTCAGGTTCGCCCGGTCTTTGAGGCGGCTTTTCTGGGATGCGGAACAATTTGGTTTTCGCTACTGGGAACCATCGCGGCTTTCGCCTCCATCTAAAGAACTGCAGTGAGTGCGAGTTTGAACCGAAAACTTTCAACGAAACCTCCGATAGTCCCGTTCCTATAACTTGGAGCATTGCGACAATTAGGAGCAAAGCACGAGCGGCGAACTGTCACAGTGACAACTCCTTTGAGGTTATGAGCTGTCACCAGGTAGAATATTTTTGTATAATGTGTGGAAACGACACACGAACAAGAAGAATGCATTGATTTGCTATGGAGTTTAAAAACTGTGCGGCCGTTATTTGAACGGAGCCCTTCGCAGTATTATTTAAGCATTCTAAGTCACTTAATTACTTCGTTTCTTCGCACAAAATCATTCCAAATAAACTTCTGTCCCATAGGTACGGGATCAACCGTAAGTAACTTTAGAGATATCAAGATAAAATACGTTATGCGAAAAGTTCACTCATAAAAGAATAAATTTTTCAAAGAGCCGCGTATATAAGCAAACACTTTGTAGGAGGAATTTATTGCAAATCATCTCTCGCACGATTTAAAAAAAATGATTTCAAAGTGCTTTCCCTAAGAAGATATTCTAAAGGAAGCATTTATTTTGACCATTTCAAAAAACTGCTTTTATTTAATTATAAGTAGGTTTAGTTCTGAGGAAACAAATTCTTTCAACTCAACGCCTTTCGAGTTACATGCTCACGAGAAGGACATAGCCAGAAAGGAGCCTACGATTTTCCGAACTGATCAAAACACAAAAAAATCAGTCTGTATTCATTTGTATATCCCTGGGAAATCAGTTCTACAAAAGCTGTTCGATAGATAATTGGAAAACAGTATGCCAATCTTTTCCTGATCAAATTCTTGTTGTTCAAACGTAAAATGCACGTTTCCCGCAACTTTAAAACGTTAAGTTCTGAACACCTACAACGATGTAAGAACAATGTGAAGTAGCGACACTTCAATGAAGAGCACAAAATGACAAGGATGCAAATAGTCGAAAGCTCTTTACGATTGGATTGGTAGAGCTTTCAAACATCCAAAAGCTCTTACTTCCATAAGCGCTGGTGGTTCGAGAGGAAGAGAAATTTCTCAAATGCATTTAAAGGCAAGTGTGAAAAGTACAAGTATCGCTAGCAGTCAGCTGACTTCAATCGAACGTCCCAACTACGAACGTCTGAGGTTCATATTATCAAAAATTTCGCAACACATTCTCAACATTCTCCAATGTGGGGTAGTTTTTTGCAAGCAGCCAATAAAAATTAAGGAACGCAATAGCGAAGAAAAACACGTCGGTAGCACCTGCCAGCCCTTGAACTCAAATATCAAAACATTATAGGATTTTATGAGAAATCGTTTAGGTTGACACATTGACAATTTTTACTTATTGTTTTTACACCATCCGTGCATAAAATTCTTACGCACACCAATTTAGTCTTTATAACGGTAAATTATCCTCCTTAAGGGGTGTCTCTACTTCATATACTATACTTCTATAAATACTTCGACTCCAGATAGTGAAGCAGATATTAAATCTTATTTCTTTTTTTTTTTTTTTGTTGTAAAGGGCCCTTTGACCAGAAACAGGAAAATTATATTCTTGACGCAAACATTTTGCAGGATCAATGATAACATATCAAATATTTGTCAAGAAAAAATTCAGGTTTGAGATTCAGTTATTAGTAACTCGAACATTTGTAAACGCATTATGACATGTTGAGTACTATTTAGAAGGTTATAGCATCCTCTTTCAACAAGTGTTCAACCCTGGTGCTCGAAAGGACTTGTGAGCATTTAAGCGCACGCACTACCCTTGCATAACGAAAAATTGTCAAAGCTATTTTTGTGGATAAAGATTGATTTTAGGGAGGTATGGAACAGACGGTTGATTAGGACATCTCGAGGAATCGATTGGCATACTATTTTCTGCGATAAAAAGCTGAGTCGCTTGATTCCATGTTTCAGATGGTAGCCACTTTAATAATAGTAGAAACACTGAATTCGCTTAAGGGACTACGAACGTGAATTGTATGTCTACCTACTTTTTTTTCTTGCAGAGACAGGCGTATTTCTCAGCCATCGTACGGAAACGTAAGAAATCATATAAAATATTAGATGCAATTTAAATATTTCATTAGTTCCATACTTAATTATGTTGAAATAGCTATAAATCACTGCTTTGGTCACATATTCGAGAGAACATTTTCAACTCTGACAATTATGATAATTGTTATCGTTGAATTCGAAAATTTTATCTAGAAAAAATTGGTACAAATTCTTAGAAGAATTGATTTCAGTGGACTTCATAATTTTGCAAATTTATATTTCTCTTAATAAAATATATTATCAATACAATATATTACCACTTTCAAAGGATACAGTATAATCCCGTATGACGCGAGTTCCTACAAAGCGAATTCCTACAACGCGCTAAAAATATTGGGACAACTTTTTCATATAACGCAATTCTCGTACGATGCGCAATATAACAAAATGCGGGAATTCCCCATTCACTTTAGTGGAGCATAGCTTTTCATCATTACAGTTTTCTTTGTTTCGTAATTGATTTGTTCGTTTTCGCATTTGCACTGAAAATAAGGGTACGAGAATCAGTGTTAAAGTAACGTTATACGAATTAATAACGTATCAGTATGCCGTATTCGCGATTCAAGTATACAAAGAAGAATATTAGCAAATAACAGCCGTATCGGAAGGTTTTGATTTAAAATACCTAAGTACGTATATAAAAATCAAAATTATCTTGTAAATTAGATTAATAAAAAAATAATTTTAAAGGGCATGATGTATTTCTATTAAAGAGAAAATCATTATATTAGATCGTCTGAAATATTCTAAATATGTAAATAGCATATGTATATACTATATTCGATTTCCTGTGACAAATTGCTACCTACCGCAAGCAACAACACATTATGTATATAACACAATTCAATAAAGCTCTCATCCTGTTTCAATTAGCTATATGTGCTTTTAACAAAGACATTTCACTACCTTAATAGATAAAATATAAAAAAATAGAATATAATATTCATTGCGTGTCATATTATCCGTGTTATACAAGGAAAATTCTCGTATAATAAAATTTCCTATAACACGATGCAATGCGTAATGTATTAACCGCGTTATGCGGGACTCGACTGTTTATATAAGCAATAATCTTGTTGGATTAATAGAAAACCATCCCGATATCTTATGATGCTGAAAGTATATTAAAAAATATAAAATAAAAATGTTCAGGTTTAAGATTTCAGAAAATTTGTTTGTTCACATAATTCAATCATATGGAAAATTCAGGACTTTACCCAACACTCAAAATTTACGAACGTACTAAATTTCGTTTATGGGCGAAAGAAAGGAAAGATAGAGTGTAATTACACTTTCTTAAATAAATGGTGTGACAAGAGTAGTTCAGTTTCTTTCTATATGTCCATGAAATTTTATGAATTTATTTGTGAATTTTATCGAAAACCTGAATGTTTTCATCTCATGGAACAGTTTTTTAGGAAATCAGAATTACTAATTTGTGTCTTTAGCGCACAAAACCCGACGAATTTTGATTTCTTGTTTATAAGTAATTTTGTTTTTTATTTAATTAGTACTTGTACTTCGACAGAGAATGTGCAATTATCACATTAACTAGAGACTAAAATATTTATTTGTAAATAATTAAAAGTTAGTCCCTCATATGAATCTTTTACTTGATCGCATCATCTTCCGTACTGTACCTTCTCGTTAAGATAAAAATTTTATGTCGTAGGCTTACATAAAAACTTATTCAGCAACAATTTTTTTTATTCCTTTTAAAATAACTGTATATTTGTTAGATTAAAATTTCAACAATTCTCCGACCTTAGGCGCAATTTCGAAGGCTTCGGATCTAATCTCGACCGATCACTTCCATATACGTAAAAAGAAAACATCTGTTCTAACGAAAGTTGTGAACAAAGTGGAGGCCGTATTTCTGAACATATCAAATGTAAATCGCTTCAACAGGTTTATTTAAAAATGGCGGTTGTTAAAAATTTTTAAATAATTTTCGAAATTTTATCTTGAGTTAAATATACACACGTAATGCCCTGTTGGATAGAGCTAGTCTAGCTCTATAATTCTCACATATAACTTTTTCTTTCTAAAATACCTACAAAAAATGACGGCAGCTTAAAACTTTCAAACAAAAAATCCTCAAACTTTTATTCCAAATTAAATATATGCCTGCGACAAATTGGATGGGGCTAACCTAGCTCTACAACTTTAACCTGATGAAAACAAAACAATGAAATCTACATTTCCGACTGGCGCCTGCAATCGGGTCTATTTTGAATTTAGAAGCGAACTGTACAGGTCGGTATTTGTTCATTTATGTAGTTACTTTCTTAAGAAAAATGATTAGATCTATTTTATATTATTTTATTTTTTTAACGTTTTGGACTTCACTGAAATCCTTCTTTAGAGAGTAATTATTTTAATGTACGTTTTATTCACTATACAAAATTCGGGTATGTATTTATATTCGTGCTTAATTTAGTCGTTGTCTTTGTTGACTAAACGCATCTCTTTTTATTTACAAAGATATAAAGCATGCTTCTTTCATTTCTCATTTTGTTTTAGTTCTTTTAGCATCCAGGTTATTCCACGTAAATTCAACAAGTTTCCTAAAACATGTTTGAATATAGCTCCGCTGCTTTTTAAAGTAAATAATTGAAAGCCATTTTAGATTATTTTATTGCACAGTCTTAACACTCAATTGCCTACAAGGAATTAATATAAAATTTGTATATGCATTGAAATCAAAAATTATATTTGGCTAAATTTTACCGAATTTAAGCTACAAACTGCAGGAAAGTATTAGTTCAAAAAAAGGCTTTATTAATCTTGGATAAATATAAGATCTAAAAAACTACATTGAAACAATTGTATCATAATTTGAAAAATGTATTTTCTAAATAAAATCTAATATATCGCTATATACATATATTGATTCAGTTACAATAACTTGAAAAATATTAACAACAAACGTTAGAATGTTTTTCCAAAACTAAAATTGCTTTATTGTGCCTCTCAATGCACAGCGGTCAGAAGTTTCTAATCCTTCAGTTACCGGTCCTTAAACGAAAAATCTTCGAGGATTTATGAATTAAATAAAGAGAAATACGTTTTACTGAAATCACAGTAGAAGCATGGAGAGATGGATACTCCACTGCTGTACGGGGACGGATTCGTTATTTTTAGTGCACTAAAATGCTAATAACATAATAATAACATTGCATCATTCAATTAATCATAAATACGAATAAAACTAAACTGCAACAGAGACCGAGTGCCTTTTAAACTTTATATCATTATATATACAAAACAAGGAGACTTCTCTTCCTACGGCTTTGTACTGCGAATCGTCTTATTCGAATAAATATTCCACGAGTTTGTTAGCCTTAAAATTACTTCAATTGGAAGACAAGTTAGTTTGATTTAGCTAAGACTCCTTTTTGTAAAATCGAGTTTCAATCGGTGTCCAACTGGGTGTAAGGTAAGGGTGATGAATCAAGAACAATTAAGATAAAGGAATGTGGTGTATGACGTCCTCGTATCTGATTTTTCTTAAAGAAAATCAGATTCGACACACTAAGCTTAATCTTAATCTTAAATAACTTGCACAGTCTTATATTTCATCGAAACACTTCTTCACACTTCCGTGCTATGAGTCTGTATGCGAACTTTTTTTACACTTCCGTTTCGGTTCAACGGAGGTGAATGACCTGATCCTGAAAATCCAGGATTTTGTATTCCAAGAGCATCGCGTGGTCGAGGTTTCTTAAGACTCGACCTCAGTGGTGACCGAGTAACAGATTCTACTGTTGAACCATTCGAGACACTGGTCATGGTCGTGCTCATCGATGCCATACTGCCATTTTTGATGCCACTGTAGGGCTTTCCAGAAGCGGCTGTTACTGACACTCCTGAAGAAAAAAGTAAATAGCATAAATTATTTTACTGCAATTTAAATATAGCAATGGTTTGTCATATGTTGTTATACACGTATTACACGTGTTTTATAAAATAAAATATGGTATATTCCAAAATGATTTAATTCATACTAAGCCTTAAAAAATTTAGGTATGTACCATTTTTCGATCTTCCTTCTCTAAATCCAGGATTGTTGTAAGTTGTTGCAGCAGCAGGAGACGCATCGACTGGCATTGTGGGATCGCCACCAGTTCTTCTCGAGAAAAGAACATCGTATATTGACATTACGAAAAGTCCTATTGTTAAAATAACAACAACAATCTGGAAAAATGTTTGAGAAAGGTAAATACTAGGCCGATTTTTCCGAAGTACTCTTAGAAGCATGATAACTTCAACAGTCGTTTTAATACCAATAACAAAGATCTTATAAAGTTTGTGCAAAAATGCTAGTCTTTCTAAATTACTTAGATTTAACTTTATTCGAACGTACAGTATCGACAAATATATTGGTAAATGCTTTATCTCACGTCACAAGAACCAGTGGACTATGTTTCAAACATTCAAGCTACATGTCACGAATTGATAAAAACAGTCTCAATCACTTTTACATTTTCCTATTTTTATTAACGTATTTCGGCGAATATAGCACATCGAATATCATTAACAAGGGTTTGGGAAAATGATGATCAAACATTCTAACTTGTATAATTCATTATAGAGAATAATTGAAATAAAATATATCGATATGGTACCCTCTTTAGCCTGTGTGTTTATTATTTTTTAATTTTCACCCGATTATATTACGGAAACCAAAGTGTTTTTGTTTTGTCAGAAAAAAAAATTCGAGAATAAAAGAATGTTTTTCGAATATTTCAATTTTTTCTTGGGAGAACAGATGCTACAAAAATTCGATTCCAGCTCAAATGAATTTTTCAATTTTACGCTGATTATGAGTTTACAAAAATCTAACCAGGCCTCTCTAAAAAAGAAGTTAACCATACTATTCGTGTATTTGAAAATTCATAATAAAAACACGACATCCTCCAAGTAGACAAAAAGAGGAAAAGAAGCGAAGTTGTCAGAAACATAAGTGGTGTTTTTTCTGATAATTTTTGGCTGAAGTTTTTACTAACTTAGCTGAATTAAAGGGAAATATTTTTTTTATTTTCCAACTAAATGGTTTTCCAGCGGAATAAAAAAATAAAAAGTAAAGATCTCTTATTAAATATACATGTTCTAGTTTTAACGAGTTTATATTTGCTATTCTTCAAAAATTAAAGCAAATACTTTCTGAAAATCCATAATTTGCCATACGCGAACTTAGAGATGTTTAATAAGCTACTTCCCAGAAAATAATGAGTATAGAATTTATTCAAAAAGAATGTTGATTTTTATGTACAGGCGTAGGGATCTATCTATAAAGACATATACACATATAAAAATATAATACATGTTTTGTATAATATTTACACCAGCTAGTGATGAAAAAGTGGCGGCACTCGGACTTAAAACGTCAGACAAAAGCTTTATCTTTAAGAAACAAATTCCCAGATCAAACTTTTCGTAAATTCTAATGTTTATTAATTAATTTAGATGCATACCTAAAATTTCATATATTTAAAATTACCTGAATATAAAACGAGACTCCTCGAGTAACTATGAAACCATTTGTGGAATCGTCTATTTGCACTGCAAAAAGTATTGCTGCTATAATGGCTAGCAAAGCTGTAAAAGTTTCATTGTAATTTATTTGAATTTATTACAAGGATTATAAGTGTACCTGCTACTAGCGCTAGCGCCAACTTGGCTATCACAAGTACGCTATATTTCATCACAACTTTTTCCCGGGATGATATCATGGCGATTTGTATTACACAGAGAATGCAAAATATTCCCAGAAAAGTGCAACTGATCACTGCCATGATACCACTTATATATAAGGCCGCTAAAAGAATAGACAGTTAGAGGTCTTCAGCCTTCAACTAGAGAGTTAACGCGACTTACAAGACGGTTTAAACCTGGACACATCGGGACCACATTTTTCTCGATTATAGCTAAATTTTTTGCAAACTTTCCACGGTCCAAAGTAGCCTCTATCAGCATCCCAGCCACCTGGTAAAGATACATGCAATATTATACTATTTTTAAAAACACTTAGGCAACGAATTTGTGATGTACAAAAATTATGTGGTCTCTCGTCGGAGATATGTACATATATTTGCACACACACATGTAAACATAGAAAAATCAGTCAGTTTACGTTCCCCATGGCAAGTAAGTGAAAACACAAGGCAATGTTCGAGTTAAAGCGTTAAACGTAAAAGATAATAAATGTATCAATATGTGTATAATTTTATTTTCCTTTCTGCTTTAAAGAAATAATAATCCAATGAAAATTTCTAAGGTTTTCTAAAGAAAATAACTTACGGACACGGCAGTAAAGAAATTCTTTAATGGTTTACCTATTACGAAAATACTATGAGAAATGAGTCCTAACGTATTGTTATTTAATATTTTAAAAGTTATTCTTGATGTAGTATGTATGATTATAATTAAAATGCATGTTACTTAAATTTTCTTAGACTTAAATAAATTACATATGTTCTTTTCAAAAGTATATTCATTTGTTGAATATAATTTCACATAAATTGGCAAGGATTTTGAGAACACTGTAATTATGTAATTTTAAAAAATTATATAATAATTCAATTTTTGATAATGTAGTAATTTCTTCATTATTTTGTTTCAATAACACTGTTCTATAAGATTAATATTCTTTCTTACTAAAGAATTTATGTTAGTAAATTTATAGTGGAAGTTTGATAATAACAAAGTTGCTAACTATAATACTGACAAAAAGTTCAAAATGGTTCAATATATTTTGTCACTCTTTGCCATCACAATAACATTTCCGTTATTATAAATTACTGGAATTATCTGAAAATGCACTGTTTTCAATGTCTTTATCAATTTGTGTTAAGATCCAATCAACAGTTTAAAATGTTAAACCCAACGTGGATCACCGGTAGTCCACAGACACTGCTTTCATCTGGAGGCGTGAACCACTGGTGGCCCAAACCTAGCTTTCACCGTCTGGCGGCATGGACCATTGGTGTTTCACACATGTTTCTAATTATGTTTTAAAAAGTATGCTTTAAATTGGAAAATTTGCATCTAAATGTAAAGCTATGGGAAAAGGCTAAGTAATAACATTCGCTGTTAATTTAAAAAGTTTTGTTATTTATTCACAGTAGGTTTAATTGCAAAAAAGCGAATTCTTTAAAGTGGATTAACAATAATTATTGAAATATGAAACTCATTTATGAAGTATAACTTGCAAAGCAGACAGTTATAACTTGGGAATGACTTCATAAACTAAACAGAAAGATACTGATTCTTATAAACAAGCAGTGATCGAAGCAAGTGCCGCCAGACGAATAAGTAACCTGTAACTTGTGCTTGCCCATCATGGAGAGTATGAAAAAGCGCGCCGGGTTAAATGTGTTAAAAGGTTTTCAATTTCAAGGACAAAGTGTTTTTCTTTATATAAACGGGGTTCTAAAAATGTTGGTTGCTTTATTGAACCGCAGTATTTGATAAATTTTTTGCACATAAATAAATAAGGTTAATGATTTTAGTATAATTAAATTTCTGTGAATACGAAGTAGTACCCTCCTAAGAGCTTGGCTCTTTTCTATTTTAGTATAACACAAAGTACTCACATCGTTTCTAAAAACGATATTTGGATCAATAACGCATACGAAATGGTGAAAAAAGGCAGACAAATATTTGCCTGCTTGATGTAAAGGTGTGAAATTTGTTTTCGAAATTAGAACTAGCAAACTCTAATAATGTGATAGTGCTTTAAAAGGCGCGTTTTTTGTGAAATAAAAATTTTTCGCCTTTTTCTAGTTTAATTTCCCGTCTTTTGAAATATTACACTAATTAGACACATCCAGCACTTTTCATCAACAGCTTAGAAAAATATTTTCGTAGTCATATTGCATACATTCACTTTTCAATGCAACTTTTTCGCTTGATTGCAATTGCCTTTATCCGCTGCTCAACCTCGGGCTGATGCAAAATTGAAAACTGCATAGCTGAAACTTTCTTATTTCTCACACGAACTGTTGCTGGGGATGGTCGTTTCCATATACTATTGTTAATTAGTGAAAGCCGCCCTGTTCGAGCTGAACTTAAAACGCTAGACATCTTAGACGGTATAATTACCTGCCGGGTTGTCGAAGTGACCCCATATAGGAATGCCGACTGCTGTTGAGGCTAGTGCGAAGCATATGAAACCAAGACAAGTTAGCCCGGCGGCATATAGTGCGGTCCTGGGTCTCGCCATGTTCTGAGCATAGTCTTAATCGATTACATCAAAGAAGCTGCAAGTTAGAAGTTGAACAGCTTGCGATTGATCCATGCACGGCACTATTCATCCTTTACAAAAGCCTGCGAAAAATGGGTTGGTTATTTTTAAAAAAATTCTTTGTAAAAAACAATGTGTTAAAAAGATTAAAATAATAAAAACAAGAAGTTCAAAATGGTTCAATAAAAAATATGCTAATTTTAAATAAGATACTATCTTCGTGATTCAAGAGGGATCCCAAGACTTCAAACCTTTTTACAAAAATCACACTGTTTTAGAACAAATGACATACGTAAAGCTTTTTTCAATAATATACTCATTTAGTATATTGACAATCGATCCTATAGTGTGTTATATTTGTCTTGTCACGATATCCATCGTTTACATTAAAAGTTTTACATGTGTTACGAAAAACACATTATGACTTTCAAATGTCTATTGAAATAGAAACCCATATGCCCAGTACATAAATAGTCTCACACTCCAATACTCGGATATTCCCTGACTGAGTACTTAGATACTCCCTTCTTCAATTACTCGGATACTTAATTAAACATTCATTCAACATTCATACCTCTATTAAACATTCAGGTATTCAAAACTCAAACTCGGATCATTAATTCAAATATTGGATTACTCGCATGCGTTCCAACGATGTTTTTCTCATTTTCCCATAAAATGTCAAACAACTGATAATTAAAGCTTAGGTTATAAAAATAGGAGATTAATAAACTCCTTATCTTTTCAAACATTCATTCGTAAATATTTTTTGAACTACGTCATGTTAGTTATGTAAAATTATTTTTTGTTGATTTAATTTTAAGTTTGGCATCATTCACAAAACGGCAAATATTTTTACCTTTCATTTTAAGCATGTTGCCTTGATACTGCAGGTTAATTTAATATAATATAGTTAGTTATTAAATTCGTAATACTCCAATTTTGACCAGGTAATCTCGACTTTTAATTGAAATGTATTCCTCTCTCTGAGAGGTAATTAAGTACATAACTTTGGGATTTCTCGCCGAGATTTGTAGATTCAATTTTTTCGGATATTTTCTTTCCGTACTTTTTTACAATTTTTGTAACACTGATTTATTTTTATCAGAAAATAGAAGGTAAAGAAGGAAAATATAATATTGAAATTACATTCATTGTTGGGTTATCTTTTCACAACTTTTTCTATTGTAAAATAATGCGCGTATTTAAAACGGTTTTAAGAGTGCTTTTTAACACAGTTTCTATAATGTAAAAGGTTTTTTGAATGCCCATGATCTTCAGATTTACCAAAAGGGGCAATAATTATACTACCACCTAATTCCTTTGAAGATAAGATATTTCTCAATTTCAATAGTATGCAAAGAAATTATTTTATCAGTTTTCTATTTCATTCAAAATAATTCAAGATGTATGTTTTTTGAAATTTCATTTAAGTCTATAGTAGTTTGAGGTAGTTGCAGATATAAATCAAAACACATTTGTTTGATAAGTATTATCTAATGGTTCTCGTACTATTAAAAAATAAACTCGATTTTATAAAATAATACCATTGATAAGAATTTTTGTAATTTCATTCAATCTACTTGTACTCAACGCGGAATGGAAACCGCCTGATAGTAGGGTAACTATTAGTAGCAAAAAATAAATATTGGATATTCAATTATTGCACGCTTATTAGCTTTTCATGGAATACGAGCCGTTAACCCCAACATTTCCTTTTCTCGGAGTGACGGTGAGCCCTAACTGTTCACAGGTAACACAATATCGCATCGTGCTTGAAATCTAATAGCGACCGTGCGCTGTAGATACATACCTGGCCGTCGAAGACATTACTGTGCCAACAATAGTAGAACAAAGATATTTAGAGGCGGGGGAGAAGGCGGGCCCCTCTTCCTCAGGTGTGGCGAGTCGTTCCACAAATTAATCGTCGTTCCATGGGATTTCATGTCGGTAGCCATAGAACCTAAAGGTGGAAGAAGTCGAGCAGGTCACGTGAAACTGGGTCGCTTCGTTAACTAAAAACGCCGGCTACAAAATGAGAGACACGTAGCACGCAAGACTTCCTCTTCATGGATAAACAGCGTCATTCTGGCGTACTTTGGTGCTGGGAAATTGCAATCGGAAATCGATAGGAACCTCGATTTGCCGTCATAGTGGGCTGGGTCGTTGCTGGTTCCCCCTTGAGGGATTAAAATATTTACGATGTTAATGACTCCCTGTATTTTGGAGGTTAAGTACTTCAAACTTTAGATAGTAATCCAAGGACTGTACCGAGAACAAAAAATGGTAATTTGGTCTTTAATGGTAGTTTGGCTTCTCAGCATTTGACATTCATCAACAAGTCTGGAAGTATTGCCGCAATCAGAACAGTTTCACAGAAAGTTAACTAGTTTAAAAGCTATTTATTACCATTTATTTACCCATGTAGGAATTAGAATTTATATGGAAAAGAATCGAGTTTTGGTGCTTTCATTTAATGCCATTTAATTTTAATAAACAGACAATTATTGCAGGCTAGTTTTCTTGGTTGTTTTACCCAACTAGAAATTGTTTTAATACTCGTGGAACTCAGCCCTCAATGTGAATAATTTCATAATAAAATAGAAGATATAATGTTAACAGATATTACTGCACTGCGTTGCATGGTCCCTATACCCAGGCTACGACTATTTGGCATTTAGAGGTGATAAACAACATTTCGTGTCCCGAACCCAGAAATTTAAATCGCACAAGAACTTGTTTATCACTACTAAATTTCCTTCATTACTTTAAAAGATTGTATTAAATTTGTTCAAATCTAGTAATGTGTACAAGACTTATGATGCAAATAGTTGCATTTTACGTAGGTTGATATTTATGTATCTGGAACTGGCCGGTTAAATAAACACAAAAGACATTAGTCATCAAGAAATCAAAATTAGTTTTCTTTGCGTACTTAGGGAACCAATAATAATATGTAATTAATATTTTAATTTATTTTTTACAATACACGTATACTCTAAATGTTTTTCTTTCAAAAATCTACATCAGATGCGATCCCTTAAGTCAATTTTGAGTTTTGGAATTAAATAGTTACGAGGCTAGGTTAAAGCCATAGGGCTATAAGGCGAAGAATATCTGAAATCTCACATTCTCCTCACTTAGATAACTACGGTGAAATTGAGTGCTCTTGGAACTCTGGATTTTTTGTATTAAAATAAATAGTACAGTATATCATCGCATTTGGTTTGCTTAACTTATAGTAAAAATATGCCATATAATAAGTCAACTTTTAAGATACAAACATTTTTGTTTTTTATTTTAAAGAATTAATAAATAATAAAATATATAAAACTGGAATTTTCAAGAAATTGGTTAAATCATACTCATACATACTTTGCCTTTCTTATTAATTTCTATGATTTATATTCTATAAAAGATTTATTTAGCCAACATGTTTCCGCTTTCCTTCTCTATCAAAACTACATAAAATAAAAAAAACCGGCCAAATGCGAGGCAGGCGAGGGTTCTGTACAATATTAAAAAAATTAACAGATTTATTCCCTTCGGAATATCTGGAAATTTAAAATATATATTTTTTGAATCCTTAAAGCAAGCCCTTTCCAGTATACTCCACAGGGTATAAAAAAGAAAAAAAAGTTGAATTCTCAATTTGCCCCTATTTAGTTTTAATAAAAAAATTTCCTTTACCGCGAATAGTTGCGGGCAAATGAATTCTACATCTGTGACAATTTTCAAGTCGATAGCAATAGTTATTACTGAGAAAAACAGCCGAGACATACAGACAGACAGACACCGACGTCTCACCATAAGGGTTCGTTTTTGACCTTTTACGTACGGAACCCTAAAAATGCTACCTCACTGCCTGGAGACACTGGTGCTTTAATATTCAAAATAAGAGATTTCAAAAAACCCATAATAAAACACACTTGAAAAACAAAGATCAATAAAGTAATTGCCGAGTTATGTACAATTGTACCGATGAATTTTTTTTACAGCTTTGTATGTGCTAAACAAACTGGACCAAAGATATTTCTATATCCTACTATTTATTTACTTATATTTATTAACATGAGAATTTCCTCATTATAAGTGTAGAAATATGACGCATGTAAAATTGCAACGAATTCCTCGAAACGCGAGACTCATCAATCGACGCATAAGAAAAATGCAGGGAGACTCAAGCGTTATTCGAAACGTGATGAGTTTATGAATTAATTCAACACCACACTCGTATAGCCAGAAAGTACATTTATATGCAATCTTCTGTCTGTTTGGGAATTACCCGCCCAAGAGTCATTCTCCAGACAAAATAAAGAAAAATACGGTAGGTGTTACCTGAATAAATAAATTTGAGGTATGGGAAAAATTGAATAATAACAAAAACGAAATAAGATAGTATGATTAATATCACTATATCACGAAAAACAAAACAATAAAGCTTTACTTTGATATCAGTAGAAAAGAAACATATTCAGACGTATGTAATTATACTCGTACCAAGTGACATCCCTGGTCTACATTGACTTCATTTCATTTTTTTATTAATAGAGTATTTATTTAAAATACTTTTAGAAAAAGAGGTTTTCGAGCGGGACTTAGATAAAATAAAAGCTATAGTTCTGAATAGGAGAATAGGGTGCTACAAGAGCACGCGGTCCATAAGAGTGCGCAGCAGTGATATATGTCAGGGGTGTTTGTAAATCGGATAATCTTGGACAAAGTTTTGAAAAAATTAAATGCGTTTTGTGGGAGAAAGGGAAATATGTAAATTTCGGTATTTTCCTTAAAACATTTTTGTTTTTCTATCTATAGAACTCTACAATTTATTTATAAGTAAATAATATGTTTTTTACATTCAGTTACGTAATATAGTCACGCAGCTAACATTCTGAATACGTAATTCTCACTGGCTGCTACTTAATAGCATTATTTATATGTTATTTTGTAAACATACCAACGACGACAAGAGGACGCATAGCAAAAGTTCGCATGTAGATTTGAACTAATGACTGATTCACTACAGTTTATACGTAAAATACAATTGGAAAATGAACTAGAAACCATTAAGAAAAAAAACCATTAAAAAAATGCCAAAATAGTCTACTAATGCATTCAAAAATAAGAAAAACGATTGGCAATGTCCTGGCAAGAGCAACTATAAAGAGCTGGATTAGAGCTTGATTACCGAAGACTGGATACAATGTGAGACTTATACTGACTGGTGACGCGATAAATGTACCTTTTATTTGGAGATTGATCTTTAGGAATGCTATTTATGTACCTAGGTGGTGTGCACACTCGTGCCACAGCCTAGTGCGCACTCTTGAACGCCTACTATGGCAAGAGTGCGAAAATTCCTTAAAAATTGAAGTTGATTGTAAGTAGGAAATGTTCTTATTTCAGTTGATTATTTGCACGTTGATTTAAAGCTTGTAAAATGTGTTTTTATTTTGAGATATAAAAGTTTCTTGCTAAACCGTACACTGTTGATTTCCCACACTTAATCAATGAAAAAGAGATGAAGAACTATCATTGAAAGAAAATACCACATGAAGAGTACAGACAAAGCAGCAAAGTCACTATTGGGTGAAACCGAGAAGCTTAGACTGGTTTTACATACAACACCGTGACATAAATTGTTTTTTCTCTCTGAATAAATTTTGTTTTCATCATTGCTTCGACAGAATAAAGGTCTGTACGTGTATCTTCCTTTCAAATGATACCAAATATTTTAGAAAGTAAAAAACGTACTATAATTTAAAAAATATTACTATTGCGCTTTTCAATAAAAAAACAACAACATAAAATTAATAACAAATTAAAGGAAAAGTTTAGCAATCCTGAAAAATGTTGTGTTTATACCATTGAATGTGGCGATTGTGTTTGCATTATAAGAAAAAACAAGCGATCTTTAATAAAACAATGTTAAACCAATTTGGGATTATCTAAACCTTTGAAGGGAGCTACACATAAAACCTCCACTGGGAATGTCAATTTTCTGCAGAACATTAGTGGTGGACAAGTACTAGACAGATACTCAAGATTTGTAACTAATAGAAGTAAGTAAGCAAGTAAGTAGAAGGTAAATTATTATTCTATGATCAAGTAGATCTGAACCACAGACGTATGTACTTTACTCAACATTAAAGTAGCAAATAGATAGCAGTTAGACGGCAGTCAGTTGGTTTGCGAAACGCGGTTGTGAAAAAAAAATACAAGACGATAAATAAAAGAATATAATTACGAACATTCGATTTTTATAACTATTCCGCATATAAATTGCCATTCATGTATATTACTTAAACCCATATATAACGTGATATCCCTGCAAATACTTTTACGATCTTCGTTTAACAAATGTTTGGGTATTTACGCCTATTACCTGGGTAGACATCACAGTACAGCCAGTAGGTAGACTCTGCTTGTATTGAGACCGATATTAATTGGCATTTGTTACGACTTTTTCTTTTCTTTTAAAATATCAGGCTGAATAAACAAATATGTCACGCCAAAAATTCACTAGTAAACGACGGTAGACAAACCTGTGCTTGTTCAACAATAGTACTCCTATGCTGGGGGGAATGTTTTAGGCGTCAAAAATTGTAATAAGACATTTCAATTTTGTTACTGAGAAATCGAAACAAAGCTCCATTGTGGTTTGCCATTAATTTCCACAGAAAATAAAAGAAATGAAAACAGATTGTATCCACTTTAACAGTCAGTTGCCTCTGGGTACGGTTTCACTTAAAAGTTGATCAGTCCTCTCAGACAGTAAGATAATGTGCAGAAAACCTCGAAGCGCCTGCCCCACGAGATCCGTGCGCTTACTAAAGGTCAAAGACATTATTGTGATGCTCTCCCGCGGAGGTATCGCGGCTTTCCTCCTTTCTTCATCATATACCAATTGTTTTGACCTAAGACGATGACACCGCGTCCCACTCCGAATCATGACTATCAGAAAAGACCTGAAGACGCACAACGGTAAACGAAAATTGCAAATAATTTTATCAAAGTCCAAATATACTACGGCGCTTTGTTCGCCCCTTTCAAAATACGCTATGACAAATGGTTTCAGACGTACCGGCCGTCTGCGGTCCATTTCTGATTATCGATTGCTCGTTCATTCACGCCCAAAGCTGTAACGCTGGATTTTAATTGATCTGCAAATTGATGGTTCTCGGGAGGTAGAGTGGAGCAATTATTTCTCTTCGAAAAATACAAAATTCTTCTTTAAATTATTGCGAGTTACTTATGAGAATAATGAAAGACATTTTGATGTGATATTGATCACTTGCGCATGATCCGAGAGAAGAAAGTGCACATTTGCATCCATGCATCAATGATCTATAAAATAATCCGCCATATACACATTATCAACAGTTTTCTATGTTTTTCAAATCTTTTTTCTGAAAAGAAATATGTTAATAGAACTATTTTTTTCCCTTTCTCAGATTAGTTTTTTTATTTCGAAGAGTACCAATTTTTTCTTTCTTCGTTTATAAGGGTTCTTTCGGTATTTCTAAGAATGATAAGTAAGGTAGTGAAGATCGCGTTCCAATTACTCCCATGTTTTGCCGAATTCTAAATGGAGTATTTAGACGCGTTTTAAAATATAATGGAAAAAATGAACTACCTTTTATTTCATTCCCGATTTGATAGACAACAAATTGTACTATGCAGTGGTATTGAATTTTATTATCTCTTGATGGTTAATGTACCGTTGAAATTTAAATGATTTTGAAATTATAATTTAACTTGATGCTGAAATTATAACAAACAAATGCTTAAAATTTCGTTATATCTATTTATACGTGCGTTGCTTGTGTAAAAGCCTTGTAATTCACTTCTCTAACTTAATTATATACCTACATATATGGATACGCTTCTTGTATAACCAAACAATAGTCCTTTTTCGAATATCTGCCAATGCTTGTCATATAAGATTTTTTATTTAGTCGCATTATTCGCGTATAAACTTGCAAATTTGTTTGCAATGTGGCCTTTTTTACGACATATTCATCAGTTACAAAAACTCTAAATTTTAATAAAATGACATCTCCACAAAATTTGAAAAAGAATATGCCAAATTATTTACATTTCGTCAAATGTTATATCGATATGCTTTTAGTAAATTATAAAAAGAAAATATGAGCTTCAAAAATTAAATATGCTATGGGGATAGCATGAAAAACAGTGTACTTTTAAAATTGACTGCACTAATAGCTACCTGATTAATTGTTATTATTTTGCCTTAACACCTTCATGTCCGTGATCACGTGTATGCATACGCTCCATCAATCGGCACGTAGTCAAGAAAGATTCAAACTCCTTAATCATGCGAGTCTGCACTATGCAAATTAGATTTTATTACAGTTTTAGCGTTCCTACGGATTTTAATGGTAACGCAGACGTGCATCCACCGGTAGATCACGTTGCCTGATGATGTATTGTTTTTGTGACCCATTGGTGGGTCCAGTCGAGGTGAGCTGTTGCTATGTTTGGATATTATTTTTACTATTCAAGGTACTGACTTGCTTGCTTGACCCTGAAAGGTTGTGGCAAGCAATTGAATGTATATATTTCATTTCTCTTTACTTATTATTAAAGTCGTTAATACCTTCTAAAACGTTTAAAGTGTACTCTGTAGACTTTTTTCATCAAAAATTGAACAATGTCAACGTGGTAAGCATTTAAATTCGTTGAAGTTCACTGGACCCCATATAACCATTGTGATTCAGATGAAATATGACCGGTAAGGATTAGAATAGATATAGCATTTCCAAAACTGCAAGTACTGCCTCCTTGTTGAATATTAATTAAAATTGCAGGTGGGTTAAGCATCAATAAAACCGAATGTTACCTGTGTCGTATTTGACGAATCGCCTTCTTTGTAATATGTCCATCAACCAGGTGTTCATAAAACTTCTGCAGGAGTAAGTCTGTGAAATTAAACGATTCATATTCACTGTAGATCGCCTCAGCGACGTCCCCACATTCCGAATTTATTGATTCATCTCACCCTGGCTGCTCAGGGGCCCAAGCAAATCTGACCTTTGAGCCGTTTAGCCGAAGTTGCATAACCCATCTAACCCAGAACCCCTTGCAAGTGATTCACTCATGGGGACCGAGGGTACCACTGGCATGTGAAATTTCAATTAATTCCACTTAGGCGAGCCTCCGCTCCAACTTGTCAATTTGGCGGTCACCGTTTTTTCTCAATTAAACGAGCGACTGCGGACGTAGTGTTCGTGCAAAGTACGGACGGCGCGGTGAAGGGCAGTGGGCACGGTGCCCGGAGTGGACAGCGCGCTTTATAGGCACGAGGGAAAGATACAGATTGAACGTTCAACTCTTTCGGAAAATTTAATAAACACACCTCGGAATTTCATTCGATTAGGAGGCAAGTCAGGTAAGCAGTATGCTCAACAAATCTGACCGCCCTACTAGATCGCACTAGAGGTCAATGCACGCTGAATACTGGCTGTATTATAATCGTCAGGTCGAGGAAATCGGTTGTCGAATGTTTGTCCAGAAATTGCTAGGCTACACTCTACAAACTCCCTTTATTTGTATAGGCAGATTGACTCAACACTTCTTGTTCATTGTACATTCGATTAGCATTTATTAATGCAGTAAACACTACTACAGGGCTGCAAAAAACAAAGTACACTTGTTTACTAACATAGGGCTAATGAATATGAAGCACCTAAGTGTACGTGTATTGCCTTTTTCGGAACTCATTCCATTACCAATGCAGAAATATCTAAAAATTAGCCAGGCACGAGTTAAGTTCATTTGTTTAGGGTTCTATACCCTCAGTTTTTCTTTATCGAAAAGGAATGCAATTATAATTATGAAATTGTGAAAGAAAAATACTATGAAGTATCTTATTTATTTTTTTTTAAATAATATTGCTAGTCTAAGAATAGTGCAGTTTTTTCGCTCTGACTATTCAAACATCTCGCTCTGATAAGCGTTCTATGGCTCTAAGCGTTTATGAGTAAACAATTTAATTCAAAAAAATAAATAATTTCTTTTGTTGAGGCTTTTATTTTGAGAAATAACAAAGTTGTATCCAAGAAATTAGGAGTTAACAACCTGCATCAAAAGTGTCATATTTATAAAATTATTAATACAATTATTATGCAGTACTTATCACAGTATTTTTAAATTAATATTTGAGTTTATTTCGAAAATTTAAGAATCGTTATTTTGAGCATTGGAATTTTAACAATTGTTTTTATTCACTATTTTTTTGTTGAGAAATTGATACTTTTAAGAGATAAGATGAAAAAGTCCGACGGGAAATTATCCGGTGTTTTAATTGAAACGTCTACAATGGTTGCCATGTTAAATACTTTTCAATATAATCTTGAAGAAATTTTATTTCATCGTTTTGCTATCGATTTTGTAAAGTAGTTTTCAAATTAAACTTTATTTTGCCGAACATAAGAATTGTTCTATTTAATTTCAACCATATTTCACGAATAATTTAAAACTGTTTGCTAATTAAAATTAGTTTAATTTTTCATTATACGGCTTTTTGGAAACGCTTTTTATTACATGACAATGAGCGGTATTAATAATAATTGAAATTTAGTAGGAATATCAACGCATTTTTCGCCGGTCACGTAAAAGTACGTGTTTCATACCTTTCTTGGATATTTTTACAAAACTTTCCCAACTAATCTTCAATTTCAAATTATCAAATTATTGAATTCCAATTTAGTTAAACCAATTCTTTAAAGCAATTACATGATCTAAAATATGTTAAAAAAATTTAAGACCCAAGCCAAATAATTTTATTTAATTAAATAAGTCAGGTCCGCCACACTTAATCAGAAATTAAAAGAAAGTAGTCTATCATACACACACAACTTTATAAAAGAAGAATAAAGGTATTTTCATGGTTTATGAACACATTCTCCTCCCACAGAATTAGCAATATAGTCTAAGTACTTTGTTATTTATATTTAAGTGTTTTGCTAAGTCCTAGTATTTGTAATTAGGTAACGTATCAAAGGCTTTTCTTGAAAAAAGAGCATACAAACGTAAGTATATTTTAAATCAACATATGTGACTTTTATGTAATTATTCTACTATTAATGAGACGAATTGCTATTATACGATTTTAATACGAATTATTGAAGAAATTTCTTTCTCTTCTTATACGATTTACTTTTGACACGACCGACCAAAATTCCATCAAGAAAATTTCATTGAGTAAGCATCGAAAAAGAGTGTTGATGTCAAAGATCTGTTTTTTAAAAACAATAAACAAAGCACTTTTTAATAGTTTACCGATCTTTTGTTTTTCCACAGGTATTTATTTCTCTTTGTATATATTTTTTCTTTGTATATATTTTCTCTTTGGATATATTTTTGAGAGCGTATCTATCACGTAAGACCAGAACCGGATGTAGTATAGATGGTCAGAGAAATATTTCCGGGAGAATGACCTAATAATTTAGTTGTTGTCTCTATGATAGGAAAAATACTAGTAGAAAGCCAATTTGTTTTATTTTTTTACTAGATCAAAAGACTTGGCATTTAGAAGATGGAATTATTAAATTTCAGCTGAATATTAATAGCCCCTCGTTAATCGATTTGCCTATCATTTTTAAGCAAAGAAATAACAAATTATTTATTTCATCCAGCTAAAAATGAAAGAACTGAATGCTTATGACTACACTACTGGAAACCATAAAATTATAAAACCAAAAAAATTGTGAACTACCCTAAAAAATAAAATTGTAAAATGAAATAACTTCCGTTTATGATTTAAGAGAAAAAATACCTGCGGTCTTCTATAGTCAAGCAAGTATTTTAAAGATGTAGATAAAATCACCATAACAACGTAATATTAGTGTACCAATAGTGAAGGTGATATTTATTTCGTTTTCGCGCTGACTTCAGTTATTTTCTTGAAATATACCGCGGAAACTGACTACTAACAGAAGCAATTCTGTGTTATGTACTTGTAAGGTATAACGGCTACTTTCTGCAAGACAACGTCAATTACTTTTACATCGCCATATCATTGGGAGTAAGATACAAAAGTTACTTCCTACATTACCAAGAATTGATAAAATAACACACGAATATTATTAATAAATTTATGCATGACTGGAATATCGAAGATAGAATGAATTCGAAAATAACTAATCTTGAATAATAAAAAAATATGATTTGAGATAAATTCTACAAAATTAATACGCTTTAAAAACTTGCACTTGCAAATATATTGCACTTTATATAATTATATATTATTATTTTTACAAACTTCGTAACTTGCAAGCAGTTAGTTATAAAAAATGTTTAATATTAAGCTAAATTTTTATTCAAACAACACAATGTCATTGTTAAAAACAACTTAACAACGTACTAGACAAGATTTTATTAAGGTGGTTAAAATCCCTGCGAAATCTGTAAAGAGAATCACACTGACGGTTCACAAGTTCTTGAGAAAATCGTAAAAGTTTAAAAACACTTAAACGTAGAAACACAAACAACGGTGTTGGACAATTCTTCAATTATCAAGTATCTTCAAGTAAAGAACCTATTTTGCCAGAAATTTCGTATAGAATCTTTTTTAAAACAATTTGCCAAAATCAACGAACGGAAAAATTCAATCAGTAGAGGTAAGTAGATGAATGCCCATGACGTCAAAATATACTTATTCGATCTTCAACAATTTTATGATCATACCTAAGTGATCTGATAGTTCTGCGAGACCAGCAGCCAAATATTCGAATTGAAAACTTCATTTTTTAAAATCGGGCCAAAGTTAGTTGTTTTTGGTTTTTAAACACTATTGCAACATTAGCATGTTTAACTAATATTCAATTTAAGATGACCAATATTAAGACTAATTGGTCATTAGGGTTTCCGTTTACTTGCGAATTTACTGGTAAATTAGTTACTCTTCATAGAAAAAACAGAGAAAAGCCACTATAAACTTTTATAGCACATAAATCTGGATTTTTCTCTACTTTCGCTTACTTAGTAAGCGAAATGCTTGTTGTACAGAAAAATGCTAACTGACAGGAAACAACAGTCATTCATGCAATAATCTAAATCACAACCGAGGACGGAAAGAAAAGGTTGCTTTTTGCATTCGCGAAAATAAACTGGGTCAGTTCTAGTTTATGCATGAAACGCCGCAGCACCCATCTGCAATACCTGCGGTCAATGGCTTTAATTCAAGAGAAATATGCTAGGCAAAAGCGCTACTACTACAAAGCAGATAGAAGATCGAGCAGATCTAAAACACAAGGAAAATCCTCGATTCGGGGAATACATTTCACGAAACAATTGCTCAGTTGGTCGGATCATCAAATGATCATGCGATCACTCGACAAACCTAAAAAGAAGAAACATAGACACGATTTAGTGCTCTATTGTGCTCCAGCGCTGCAGATATTATACAGCCTCGCTTCCCTTCCTACGCAACCATTGCGTATCAGAGATCAGATGAGTACCGAAGCGAGGCCCGCGACGACAGAGAGCCGACAGAGAGAAAACGAAGGCGTAATTCCATAGTTGACAAAATTTAGTGATGCATTGACCCCGCAGGTAAAAGCTGTGGGAATTCTTCTGGGCAACACGGCCATGATGCGAGCAGCCGAGGAACAGAGATATCCAAGAATGTAGGTATGCTCGCTGAAGCGAATGGTGGGTTTATTTTTTAGATCTGGAGGAAGGGGGGAGGACGGCTGTAGAAATTTGTGAGAAACATAAGACGACGCTCAGACAGGTAACTTGTTTGCAAAACTAGTTTCAGCTTTTAGCGTTTCTTTAGCGTAAACAGAAAGGAAAAGATGTGGCAAAATGTTGCCAGATAAAAAAGTTTAATTAAATCCTTATATGTATCTTAACATATATAACATAAATTATACCGCAGATGCAGTTTCATTAGTTTATATGTAAAAGTTTGATTTTAAGCTATGAAATATATTTTATATTTTAAAAAGTATATTACGTTTAAAATATCCAAGCAGGACAAGTAGATCATTCTAATCGGTGTTCTCGAAATATAAAAACAGAGTTGCGTAAAAAATAAACTCTGTTTTCCACGAGTGGTAAAGAATATAAAAGGTAAGATAAGATAAAGTAAGATAAATGTTATTTTCTACACCAATCGATTCCTTGAGGTATCTGGATCTGAACTTTTAATAAAATAAAAGGGTAAAGAAAATTTTTTGCCATTATATGAATTATTATTATTGCGTTCGTAACCTGTAAAGTCGAAATATGTACAAGATGGTCGAAAAATCAATCACTAGAACTTGCAAAGGAATAACCATTTTAATTTTTTAAAATATATATTAATACAGATTATCTTATTGCTGTCATAAATCCAAGATCTATATTTTCCTAAAAATATAATAATATAATAAATAAATATGTACAATAAATAATAACATTTATTCATATTTTTATTAAAAACGAAGTAAATTACAGTTAAGGAATTTATATTAAGGCATAGCGTACTTTCTTCCAATTCTGCAATTAGCAAGATCACCATAAGTGACCATTACAACATGGGGGTTTCCAAACAAATCCCATTTCTTCTCCTCGCATAGTCCACCCAAAACACCACATTTTTTAATGATCTCTTTTTATATTTTATAAAGTTTTAATAAAATATTGATAAACTACGAAAAGTCACGAAGAGGTCATTTGGTCGATACTTTTTCTTATAATCAATTGTATGTAAATAAATACGTTTGTAATTTAACTGAAAAATATCATGTACATAATTTAAGTAGTTTGCGCGTTTTATTATAAATTTGAATATTGTAATATATATATAATATATAATATGGGGTATTTAAACTACCGAAGGTTGTCTAAATAATCGAAAATCTCGATATACGAATGTATTGAATTTTATAAGAAAAAGCAAGATCGTGCAATAAACTTTTAAAGTACATGCTGAACATTTATGTAACATAATGTTAAGTAAAAGTAACATCAATATAATTTTCTTTTAACTGTGCAAAGCAAAATTTAGCAGACGACTATGTGCGCGTAATGGCTGGATAATCAGAATTCCATTATAGGCACATTATAAAGTTTCTGACGAATGTCGAAAATGTAGTGACAACAATATGCGCATTCCAAAGAAACAAGTTTTCAAGACTACTGTGTGCGTAAAGCACGTACTTATACTTCTCATCACCTGACAAGCTTATGAGCAATTCGTTACCTTGTGTACCGTGAAATATGCGAAAAAACCATTGTTAGTCACTGGTTCGCAATAAAATTCATTCATCAGGTAAACGAAGCTCTGAGCCGACGTAGCGCTGTTTCTAGAAGCGACTCAAGGAAAATCTAAATATCGTGTCCCAGTTTTCTCGATCATAAGCCATTAAATTTCGCATTGGACATTTTAATTTCATAACTTCTTCAGCTTAGGTCACTGACATAGACGCGACTTTAATTGCTAAAGTATGGCAATCAATGGTGATCTCTGTTCAGTGGATGGTGTACGGATAGTCGAATCAACAGCAGTTCTATCTTTGATGGCTTTCGGCGATTTGAAAATGTAAGCGTTTAGTGTTATGTGCGTCGAACACAAACCTGTTCTACGAGTTCCATTTCTACTATCCTCGGTTCGAGAATTTGTCACTGTACGCAAATTAGTGTTGTGGTTACCTGCGAAGGTGCTCCAGGCAGATAACACCTTGCGTGTACAGGCTGCAAGACAATACCTTTATCCCTGGAAAACTGGGCCGCAAACGGTTTTAGCACAATTTCACTATTTCAGCATTGTTCGCTCGATAAGTGCTCGCCAGAGACAACTGATCTCACTGGGTCCAGCTCAATTATGGCGGCTCACAATATCAAGGTTACAAGCAATTTAGCACGAATGCCCCCGTCCCACGCGGCTGCAAACTCGCGGGAGGCGCGGTTCGACTGCAAAGTGGTGAACATTTTTTACGAAGCCCTGTAATATTGGACGCGCGGAACCCTCTGCACCAGAAGCTAGTTACGTAACATCACGATGCATGCGACTGGTATGCCTGGTGCAGCAGAGCGACTGTACGGGGCTACAGACTTAGCAAGCAACGATGTCCATTTTTGCATTTTCCTCAGCCAGGTCAAACAGGGAACAGAACAGGTTGCAGTTGCTTCTAGAAAACAGCAATCGGAGTAAAAGCCGGAAAAGGTCTTTAATGGGGAAATGTTTACACTTTTCTAACTATTTGTGCCTGCTCTCAGTTTTCCGCACGCTTAAAGCCATGCGAAACTATTCTGAAATGTTTCAGTAATTGCCACATTTACCTGTTGTACGAGCTTCCTCTCCATACAAACTGCTTGAGACAGTTCTAAGTCTTTAAATAAACTTGGATTGCGTTAAACGAATATTTTCTATGCTTAAAATTTCAATTATATAACTTGAAAAGTGTTTTGCAAAAGCATTCAAAAAGTAGAAAGGTATTACTACACTTATCTAGTGGTGCATAAATTAATTCTAGTAATTGGGAGGAAACACTAAATCAATGAGTTGGGTGAACTCATTTGATTTGCTCTAATTTCGGAAGACCTTTATGCAAATAGACTGTCTGACCTCAATTCCTCTTTAGTGAGAATAAAAATGTTATCACGTCGCACGGATTTTATTATTATATATTACCCGATTGCAAAGGTAACAATAGTAACCATTACAAAATTTAAATTTTATAGGTGTCCAACAATTATAGTAAAAATAATAAAAAATATTAATAATGCAACTAATAAGGTAATTTTGTAACTCAGGTTATAGTTATCAGCAGTGTATCAACAATTACATTTCCTTAGACTGCATCTACATTTCAAACAGAATAAATTGTGATAAATAATAAATGAATGCAAAAAAATACGTTAGTTAAGCACTAAACGGTTGATGCATATGAAGATATGTAGTTAAAATGGAACATTAGCGAGAACTAAGAAGGATGTCGAATCATAGCCCTTTCACTGTTTGTGTAGCCTTTTGTTCCTTCATCTCAGTTCTTTGCCCTTACCAAGTGAAAGGTAAGTCTGCTTTTTGAGACTGAATGTCTGTACACATATATGCACACTAGAAGCTACAATGAATAGTTGCTCAGTTTAACTACTTTAAGCTTGCTATTTCATGTGCAGTTCTAGCCAACTTATGTAAAATGCGATTTTGTCTCAGTGTGGGAACCATATCTGCAAAAAGCTTTTTAGATTTTTATCAATTATAAACCATTTTATTAGTTAACCTTGGACGCCCAATATTTTATTGTTCTGAGAAACATTTTTCTCCCACAAAGCATTACATACTGATTTCGAGCCTTTAATTAAAATAATTAACATTTCATAGAAAACGAACTTCTATTTCAAAAACAAGAAATTATATGAATTTGCTTGAAGTGTGTCTGCACTCTTAGCAATAACTTACAAACTCACTAAGTTTAATTTACTAGTTCATTTTCTATAACATAGTTCATGTTTTAATAGTGGTATATGAACTTAGCACAACTGTCCAGCACTCGTTGACCGAAACCAAGAGAATTAGGAAATTTCGCATGACTTCCAGCGAAACATTGAAATCATATTGTGTACATAGTGTTCAACGCATACAAAGGATTCATTCAAAAACGTTGCAATAATTTGAGGCCAAACAGAAATTTAAAATTATTGTAATTGCCAATTTGTTGTCATAACTTTAACTTCTAAAATCGCATAAATCAAAGAATTGAATCAAAGATAGGATAAGACGCGTTTTTTTTGTCTAGGTGAAACGTGATATTTAACGCTAGATTTACGAAATCTGCCGATTTCTACATGTTATATACCTTTTTTATGACCATTTCGACTGTACATTTTGCAAGGAGAAGATGTGATATTTGGAAAATTAGTGGGGCTGAACTTGTCATTTATAACACAATTTAGCAAAACGAGTGAGTATATCGACAGTGCATTTTGCAGAAAAAAAGTTAATGTACTGAAGAAAACTGTTCACTCATTCAAATTCATCCAAATCGATTGATAAGCAGATAAAAAGATCTACAACAAATTGCATTTTAATTTGACCCTCGAAAAGATGGATGTCAGTAAAAATAGAGATACAGTGTTGAAAGAATAGAACATATGATAACACATGATTCGTAAGGTCATGTGCACATGGTGCACAGAATGAAGTTAAATAGAATGCAGATTGAAGATTTGCACATTTCTGCGGGTGAAGTGGAAGACATCAGAAATAAATGCCTGTAATATATTCAATTATTATTCTCTTAAACTTAGAATTTTTAAGTGGAATGTGTGATTATAAATTTCTCAATAAAAATTACCCTGAAAATTTGTTCGTTGAAGCCGTTCCTCCGTCCTTTGTGGGATATGGACGTACGTAGATATGTGCAGTAAAGTTTTCCATATATAAGAGTATAATTGTTGCGACAAAAATCAGAACATAAAACAGTCGTTTACAACTGTTTTATATTACAAGCTTTTATTTAGCTTGTTGTGGGTTTGTGCAGGTTAAATTTACAACAACAAGATAATTTTAATCCACATCAATACAATTTGTACTCATTAAAAATGTAAATTTTATTCTTTCAAACGCAAATATTTTCGCAAATAAGTACATAGAGCATTAATAAATGCAAACTATTGCGGTTAAAATATATACTTAAATAATTAAATAAAAATATGTACAATACACAAAAAAATACCTTTGTTTGTAATGCACTAAAAAGAGTAATACATTTTTTTAGTACTGAACTCGATTTTATGTGACTAGAAATAAAAGTGCAAGGCGCTCGTTTAAAATGTTGGCGAGTTATACCTAGATTTCAGGCTAAGACCTCACGCTTTCGCATATTATAGAATGATATAAAATTAAAATCTATCGATGCAACAATGTCCATTCCAATCTCAGCATGCTCACAGGTCACCGAGGAAGTTACCATTGCGTATACCTTAACAGACTAGAAAGGAAATACTAAAATAAAAAAAGTTGAATAAGCTTTTATTTAAATGCACTAAAAGAGAAAACTCAGTTTCTTGAAGACTAGGAAATGGGCCAGAAGTTAAAGATGCCTAGCTCAGTTTTCATAACATTTTTAGATTTATTGTAAAAACAAACTTTTTTATAGAATAGCCCATCTAGTCTATAAATTTGAACATTTCGACATTTTTCTTTTCATTTTCTGAAAATATATACTTTCAAAACAATATAGTAAATATTTTATTTCAAAGCATTCAACAGTATTTCAACAGGTTTGGTTGGCCGGCCGACAGTGTAGTTTTAAAACTTTAAACTTTAAACTCTTTTGTCTCGAAATGACTTTTTCATGCGGCGTAATGGATAAGAAGAACTGTCTAACCGATCTCCTTGAAATTATTTTTAATTTCTTTTATAATTCGAATTTCGGCGATAGCGACACATCTGCAGATTAGTTATTGACCTTACTTTTTAATTTTCAATATACCTGTGCAAAGTAGCATCAAATTGAGTTAAACTATGTAATTTTCGAATAAAAAAAACTATAGTCCTTATATTAAAAAAAATTTTCATATATTGCTAATTTTTCCAAGATCTAGACTAGAATACCCACCTGGTTTCCTCTTTATTTTAACATTGACTACCTCAAATGACTTGACTTGGCTTGGCATAAAAAATATAAAAAAATACATCACACTTTTACTTTTTACTCATATTTTATTGCTTAATCACTTCCATTCTGACTACAATAGAATCAAAAATATAATAAATTAAAAAGAAATAAAATTTGAATATTTTTTCTGGCCATGATGTGTTTTCTGAAAAAACGTCTTTAAGGTCGTCAACCTACCAACATAATAAAAAACATGTTTAAATATGTGGAAGTTTCAAAAAGCGAAAATTGTGCGACTAAACTTATAAAATTTGTGGAGTCGTCCATAACACGAACAGGGAAAAAAGCTTTTAGGGTCTCCATAGTAAAATGGTAATTTTATCGGTCATAATTTTGTTCGGAATTTTTCTGCGAAACACATATGCAATATGCCTACAAATGTATATTTCTTCCTTCACCCCTTTTAGCAGATACACAAATCTGCCGTGTGTTCTGATCCATTGACCATACAAAAAACTTAAACTTGTGTAGATAAACGCGACAGCCTCATACAATTTTACTGGCAAAAAAACATTTATTCACCACGAATTTACCAGCTAAAATTTGTACAGCTTTCACAGGTCTTGCAATATTCAGAGGAATTTTTTTAACAAAACATATATTTTCTATTCTTATCTTCACTGCCATATAAAACTGTGAGTAAACAAATGTTTTCTTTAAATAAATAAATTCAACAGGTAGGAAAATATTGAGAAAAAATTGCAAACTTATTCTAATTCTGCACCATGTGAACTAAAATAATTTATTGTTCGATTATTCTAGTCTATTTTATGCATAGCCTTCTACAGATTTAAAAACGTCCATATTTTTATTTCAGAGCATTAGTCAATAATCAGTAACTTCCGGCAATCACCCACCTTAATAATGGAATATAAGGCGTTTGCATACTCAATATTGCCTCTTAAAAAATAATCATATGATATTTTCTCTATATTAAATAAAGGTATATTTAGGTATATGTTAAGTTTAGTAAGCCTAACTTTAGTCGATTTTGAAAAACAAAGTTTTCGAAAAATGTCAATTTTTTTGCCCAACAACTCCCTTAAAGCTTATTTCCATACAGAACAAATTCAGCGTTTTTGAGATATTGAACATTTGGAAGAGGTTCCAAATGATGTTTTCTGTCATCCTTTAAGAATTTTCTATCCAGAAATATAACATCCTCGAAATACAATTTGGCGTGGCTACATAAGCAATTCCGATTCCGCGGGACGATACTTTATGTTCGTGTCCTCGGATTGGCTAGCCCACAATTTGTAATTTTAGCTATGCATTGATTTGGCTGAGCACTGAGACAGGTTGACAGACAATAGTGCTCGAAATAATTATCCTACTCATTTTTAGAAGTATAATTTAAAATTCTATATAATGTAGACTCCGTCGTAACGCTTCCTTATAAACAACTTAAGGTGTCTCTCTTTCATTAGTGGAAACAAAAATATGGGAGTTAGTAATTCATCAATATCAACTCATGAACAGGCGACATACAAGCGCATGAGTAAAACGGTTTTTACTTAATACTCAGAAGTAGACGAGGTATTAAGACATGGATTAGACCAATGTTTCCCAAACTTATTACACCCACGGACCTCTTCCCATAGCAAAAACCTGACCATGAACCCCCAAGTGACTACACATTAGCAAAATTACAAATTTAACTTTGATGCCTTAAATGTTGAATGGAGACGTAAAAATAAAATGTAAATAAAACATTTTGATATTTAAAGTAATATTTATTGTAATTATAACTTTTGCTTTAAAATAAAAATCAATAAACAACCAATTCACGTTGTCTACGCATGCGTAAATTAATTTTGCCAGGTACGCCCTTAGCGATTTCTACGGAAGCATTGGATTAGATCTGCTGGGAAGCTATGTAAAAAAATACACGTGTTGTATTCTACCTCTTTATGGTGTGGACAAGAATGCATCTTACTATTTTCCTATATTATCTGTCTTATATCACGAAAATGCCTGGTTAGAAAATTTTCTGATTTACAAGACAACATGAAAAAATTAGCTGATCAATAGAAGTAAAATAGAAATCGGTATGATATCGATGGGTTCTTTTGTTTTATTATTTATACTACAAAATAAAGGTGTGTGAAAAATCCACGGTGGTTCACTTACTTTCCCATTGACTATAAATGAACCCTTGCTTTCCTTAAAGTTTGCCCTTGTAATTTATTTATATAGCTTATTCTGCAGGGTATTGTGCAGCTTCATTGGGATTGCAAGTAGAATATATGGAGAGGTAAAAAATTACATCATCAGAAATTTTTCTAATATTAGATTATTTATGAGAGTAACTTGTTTCACTTCTATGCGCTAAATTAGAATTTTCGCATATCCGAAAATTTTCTTTTCTGTTAAATTTATGTACGTTCTCACGAATACGACGTGGTACAATACGAGGTACAATTCATTTCCCGAGTTGATCACACGTACAGCAGTTTGAGCTAAAATTTGATGAACTTAAGATCACAGGTTAAAACCAAAGCTTCCAGTGTCTCTTGAGCAGTACTTCAAGATCTAATCTAGCTGCATCACTCTAACCCTTTCACATCCCAAGGAAATGCCTTTTCTTGTTTAAAGACTTGTGTACTAGACAATTCGCCTCTGATATCTCCCTCGCCTCGCGAAAACCTGTTGCTATCTTTGTACCGAAATGCATGCGTACATACGAAGGTACGTACAGCCGCATGTTTTCCCACAAAACAGTGTGAAGTGTGCACGGGATATGCAAACGGGAAGACGTCGAGGAAATCGGAGAGACGTACTAATGATAACCATCACCGTCAAGGGAGGAGGGGCTGGTAAATTGGCCATTACATTGAGAATAATATAACTTTTGTGCTAAGCGCAATCGAAACACTGTTCGTGAAACACAATGGGCTATTGGCGGAGATCTCTGAGGCCGAGGATTGGATGGTACCTTGCGGAAGAAATGCAAGCGCGAAAAACAAAAGCTGCAGCAGATTCTTTTCACTAACTAACTCGCGGCGGATGGGCGCGAGCTCGACATTTGCATATTCAAGCGATTATAGGGAAAAATAACAGATTTAATGGGCACCAACCATGCGGGTACTCTGTCTGTGCACACATGCATGTGTAAGCCAAGCGCTGCAAATGGAAGTGTGCCTTATTTACCTACATGTTTCTTATAGAGCGTTTCTACCTTTTTTAGTGTCCATAGTCGATTAAACAAATTGAAACACTTATGTGACTGCGACGTTCGTCCATGAAATAGTCCTTTTTTCTAAGCAAGATTAAAGAATTAAATGCTATTAATGAAAAAATTAATACAAACAAATCCTGTAAGTAATCGAGTTTTGTTGCCTAGATTTTTCAACTGACTACACTTAATTTATATACGCAGGTGAGTGTTCTAATTGCGTACATGTATCGTGATTTCAATGCCCATTCGAGATAGTCGACTAATAAAGGTGTAGGCCCATATATTAGCATTTTTCCTGATTACTATATTCAGTTCTTACATCATCTTCTGTTCAAGGGTTAGTGAAAAATACAGTCTTCCGTGGAACGGAGTTGCATAAATTTAAAAAAATACGTTCTTGAAATATACTTTTAGTACTAATTAGTTTATATATACGCAAAGGTAGTAAAAATCTATCTTCAACCTATCTTTATCTCGAAATGTACTCCCTTCCAGGATGTCGAACCTTAAGTAACTTTTATGAAATTTTTGTTGAAATAGTTTAGTGTCCTATGCTACGACCAAAAATAAATTTTTATTTGTAATTAAACAGGCGTTCCAAGTACCATTGAAAAAAAAAGAAAGCAATTTAATTATTATAATTAAAATATATTATCTAGAAAATTCTATTGTAGGCGTAGTAGGTATTCGTTGGTTAAGTGACGCATATGATTTTGATTTGTAATTTCTTTGGCTTGGACACTATGCGAACCCAACTATCATATAATCGGATTATTTTTCTAAAACGCTATTTTATTCAATATTTCTTTTCTCACAATATTAAACTTAATATCTCTAAATCGGGGATTAACCTAGATGCAATTTACTTGTAAATATTCAGTATTTCAATTAACTTTATTCACATTGCTCGGAAATTTCAGCAGTAAGAATAACTTATGAGCTTAACGTGAAATCGAACACTTTTTAAAATTTGAATTTTATCCTGGAATGCAAGCCAAAGCTATGTGATGACACAAATGAAGTTTACGCGCCAAAATTATACGCAAAATCTCAATTTTTATTTAGACATATACATATACATGCTAGTCGAATTGAACAGTAGTAGTTATTAAATTAGTTATTTTTTGAAAGTGGCATTCAAAAGCGTACCTGGTTATTGACAGTACGAATTATGGTCAACACTCTGGGGTCATCTGAAATATTTTTCATATTGATAGGTCACGTAATACGTGCCGTACGACACGTGACATGTAGTTCAAAAAATATATGTACATATCCAGCGATATGTATGTGACATATAACACGTAAAATGTGAACATGGTACAAAATCACATGACAAACAACGCAAACCGCATAATAAGTGACATACACATGATGCATGACGTGTAAAGCAAAACGCATAACTGGCGCATGACACGTGATGTGACACCACGATACGTAACACATTACCCAAGGAGAAAGAATTGAAATGGAAACAAAAAAGTATTTAATATACCATTGACCGCGAGAAGGAAGTGAAACTTCTTTGAGGTGTAACTGTAAGCGTTCAAAATAAATCAAATAAATAATCAAAGGTACACGTAGTTAGCTCGTAATTTTTGTGAATTAAAACAAATGAGAGTCTTCATAAAAGATATCTAGGAATTGTAAAGTAAATGAAATTAAACAGATTGAAATAAAAGGTAACTATTCGAATAAGGCACATTTTCACGGATGAATTCGCGCGGATTGACGCTTCGAATAATGGTTTTTGCACCGTTTCTATAACGGACAATTTTTTTGCCAATCTCGTGTTAATTCGGATTTCTTATAATGAGGATTTCCGAAATTAATTGAAAGCACAAAACTAATAACAGAAGTTATCAAGAGAGGAGTCGATACTTGCGACAATAAGAAGAATACATCGAAATTATTGGAATTACATAAAAGTGTTGCCACATGCAACCACATCTTTTGATAATGATAAAGAATTTTGATTATACAAATTAATAGGGCTTAAAAGCCCCTTTGCTATTATATTTTGAAATAGCATTATTAGACCTTCTTATCTTTTTTACTCAATGCATTTTTATATTTACCTGAGGTTAAAATCGGAGCAAAAATTCTGTTTCGAACTGTAAGCGGGTAATCCAGACAGTCCAGAGATTCCAGTGTTATTTCTTCGCAGAATTCAATCACACAGCACAATCTTTCTTTTAAATTTATGAATTTTGCACAGAACGCGCGGTTCACACGGGCCACCCTGGGGAGCCGATATTACGGGAGAAATTCAAATCTGTAGACGACTGGCCCTAATGGCATTCTGCCGTTACGGCTGGTACGGGCTGCGCGCACACACTCGTGCAAACACACCTGAAGAAGAGACTACACTTCTTTGTAACCTGTTTGTGTCCCGAAATGAATCAGTTGAGATGAGCAGGGACTGGTCGCGGCTGTCGCTTCGCCTCACCTGACTGCTGCTGGTGGGAATTTGTTGAGCTGCACACTGCCACTTCCTAAGAGTTAGGCGCAGGGGGCGGCGGGACCGAGGTGTGTTGCAACCGACTTCCGTTTGTGTCTTAAAGTTTCCTCGAAATGTTGCAAAATAACAAGCGCATCAAACAATTCACTTTCGCAAATTCGCTATGGCATCTCGCAGGTGTGGATAGAGTGAGCACTTAAAGAGGGTCTTCTTCATTCTCTCAACACCTTGCTTTATTTCTTTTCCTTGAAACTTTGAATACGTGATGTAGGATTTGGCAGGGGGACAGACACCGTAAGTCCGTTATTCGCGTCCTAAAGGCACTGGGAGGAAAAACACTTCTATGGCGACACACTCGCGCTTTGTCCGTTGCAGCTGGTGGAGAACTGACGAATCCAAAGCCAGAGGGGGTCTGCCTAAGCTTCAGCCCATCTTTCTACTGTTCGTTCCGTTCCGCTTCCAGTCACGCCAAGCCTGGGGGAGGGGGGACCAGTCGAGCAAGCCGGAGTCTGGTCTGGGTGTGGGTCGCGGTAGGCAACGGACTGTTACGAACGCCAGGCGACGCAAGCAATCGCACCCTCCACCCCCTCCTGCTCTGCAATATTCAGCAGAAATTTCGGGGCTTGCTGCGTTGTTACGTTGAGTTGATTAGCAACCAGTTGCTAAGTTCGGGTGGGGGGCCAAGCCAGAAAAGCTTTGGAGTACTTTGGTTTTGCACCGGTTAATGCTAACTGTAAATGCCGGCGCAATACCCAACGGTAGAATAGCAGGAACTCGGATCGCGCACGTAGTAGAGGGAACTTTGGTGGAGCTTCCAGCTTAGGTTAGAATTTGCCGCATATTTCTAGGCGGCTTTCACGTCACGTCAGCACGTCTAGTTTCTCTTATAAAAGTTACTACAGTTTTGAGATAATTTTTTTAAATAAACGACGGAAGATAACGTTTTTAATAAACTTCAAGAAAAGGTATTTATCCATCCATCCATGCATAGCACTCCATAGATTCAAAGAACCTCTTTGTATACAATTTTCGATGTAACTATCCTTTGTTCCCGGTAAGTGCAGGTGCCTCCGTTGTAATAAAAATGACGTGGAAGAAGTGTTCATACCTCTTCAACGTGCAGATGATAAAAAAATTGCATTGTACATCGCATGCATAGGAATCGTAAACACAGTGAGTGATCAGTCACGTTAGTAGATTCTTGAATTTGTACCGAGCTCTGGCTTGCGAATGGCAATTTGATAGAAACTTTTAAAATTTTATTTAGGTTTTATTTAATTTTAAAGCCATAAAACGGGAAAATAATACGATGCGGCGATGACCAGTGTTCTAGCGTTTCAAATAAGACCTCATTCATGGTTTTTCATTGCGCAGTTTCCTAGGTACGATATCACTCTGAGTCCTTAGCGTAATAATATATAGGAGAATATCGACAATTTGGGATAAGTATGAATGCAAAATGTGCGATTAATCTACATTAATATATCTTAAGTTAATGGGAAAAAGTTATTAAGAATTTTCAAATCTTTTTCACGAAAAAATGGAAAATTTGAAACATTTACTGCATTTGCCAGGAATTTAATTCTGATGGGATTATGTGACATTGAAAAGAATCTTTCTACAGATTAATCGCTTAATCAATAAAAGTTTGATCAAAATCGGTTGGGCTTTCTGAAGTGGCGGTTAAAGACGGTTAAAATAATTAGTTGTTCGAGAGGGTAGCCCAAGGGTAGTTTCTAATTCGTTAGTTCAGGTAGATAAAGGAGTTGACGTTAGTAATTTTCTTGACGCTCGGATGTTGATTTGCGAGGATTGTGAAAGAGTTAGAAATAAATTGATATTCGTAGATATTATTAGCATTACAAGAATAAGTTTTATCAAAATCCGTTCGGATGTAGAGTGTTAAAATTTATTGATATGTTGATTTGTTGTGTAGTTAGGGTTTGATTTTCGGGGATTGCGATGGAGCAGCAAATTAACATAGTTTCGAAATGTGGTTAGTCAAAATAGATAGGGTCATTTGAAACTAATATGACTTCACGAGTTTTTTATGGGGTTGCTTACTTTGGAAATGGTTTCAGATGATTCTGGGGAAAATTACTAAGAAGTTATTTCCTACAACAAAGAAAAGTATCATACAAATTAGTTGGAGTCTAACACTGTCGTTCATTGAATGTTCAAAACTTACGTCAAATTTTCCTCTATTACATGCAACAATAAAATTCAATGGTTGTGAGGTAGTAGTAGCTAGTTAAGTAGCTTAGGCTAATCCATTGGTTTTTGAGCCTACTTTTTCCCAAATTAGAAATTTACTTAAACAATATATATAAAGTCAACCGATGCTGTAGAAAAATGCTACAGTTTAATTAATTTGTATTTCTAACATTAATTATATATTCTTACTGTTTTTATAATTTTTAATACTATAACAAATAAATAAGTAAATAAAAAAAAATAAATAAATCAAATATCAGTTTCATGCGAATCGTTCTGATTAATGTTGAATTAACCTTAAATAGCTGAATTTTATTTTCAGTCGAACTGAATTACAATAACACGCTAATGTATGCATGTACTTCACGTTTTATAAAAAGAGGAACCAAAATAGCCTTTAAATATAATAATAAAACTTAAAACCAAGAAAAATTCGTCAATCCTGACGAATCACGAGTCACTTTTGGTGACTCAAATTTACTACTAAAATTGTAATAATTGTTGTAATTTTGTAATAAAATTTATTCTGGACCGGAATCATAAATTATTACTATGCCATACCTCATTAAAATTCTTCCAGTAGTTTTTGCGATGCATTCAGACTAATAGGTAGACAAAAATTTCAATAATGGCGTTATTTTAACTTGTTTTGTATTTAAATAGTTTCACAAAAATATTTTTTCAATGCACAGAAATGATCCCTCCAACAATTTTACTGTACTCGTATGTGTACATTTTTCCAGAAGCAAAGATTGCTTTGGCGTGAATCACATGGGCTACATTCAATTCCTTTTTTATGCCTTATTGCAGTCTTTCCATTACTTAGCTCATATAAATAATAATAATAACAATAACAATAACCACGAAAACAATTAACTTCTAATCTTATGCACATTCTTAAAAAGTTTTATTCATTTAGAGAATTTCATATTCTTCACTTCCAAGCTATTATTTCTGAGATAATCACAGCATATTAAAGTGAAAGGTGAGTTGGTCTTTTACTAAAGAGAGCCTGTAATACTAAACAGACTACAATCTGCATGCGTAATTGAATATTACTAACATCTTGAAAAAATAATTTTCTATATGTTTCATAAAGGTTATTGTTTTCATCAATTCTAATTATTTTCGAAGTTCTGCCGGTTGCAAATATTTCTTAAATGTATTTTATTCAATGCTGTATATTAATATTTTTATAACGTAACACATTACTGCAATTGAAATCCTTGAACGTTTTTCGGGTGTCTTTTTGCAATTGTTTTAAAAATCAATGAAAAGACATTCAGCTTTAATTTAATTATCGAATTGTAGTAAGATATTAAACATAAAATCATTATTATTATAGTGTACCTGAAGAAAGTCTTATAAAATTGTTTCTCTAATACAAAACTTCAAGTCACTATGAAAGATTTGCTTTTCGGTGAATTGTCTTGAAATCTAGTATAATCATTTAGCATTTTTTCTATAAAATTAATAAATAAATAACAGTAAATCCAATATTTTCAACTAGATATAAAATGAAGTTAATTAAAGTCAAGATCTAGCAAATTTCGAATAATTTTGAAATAAACTTATTTAATTTTAGAAAAAATGGATTTAGTTGAAGTAACGAGTTTTATCATTTGCATAGGCAAGTTGTACTTACGTATCGCAGAAAATAACACGAAAGTGCAGAGCAGGTTTTATTTTGGGTAAATCTAAGTTTTTGGAAAAATATATCTGAGAATATTGATATAGGAAACTTGAAGAAATATTTGGGTGAAAACTCAGTAGTGACAACGATTTTGACAATGGATAAGTTAATTAATCAATAGAGAAATAAGCCTTGAAAATATACTTGAGAGAAGAAAATAGAGTTAGATTCAAATTTTAAAAAATGAGTTTTACCTAGACCTTACTTTTAATATAAGGATATACTGTCAAAATTCGTGAAATAATTATCAGTATAAGATTTAATTCTATTTTCTAAGAATTCATATAAGAGTTAATTATTTTCCAACAAAATTCAATTAGTTACGTCTAAGGGTTTGAGAGGACTAAAGTGAATTATAAGATAGCAAGACGAAAATCACCATTTTTGGAACTTTTGTCTGTCAAAACGGTAATTCTTCCTTTAATAACATATAACTACTAATAAAGTAGACATTTAAGAAATTAGCCTACACTTTGTTTTATCAAAGTGGGAGAACTAGAAACGGAAATACCTCTCTGCTACTACCCAGTCTCATACTCGCGGGAGGTCTTGCTAACCTGTTTAAGGAACTTTGTAAAGGTAATACTTGATTTTAGTAATCTATATCATAACTTGATATGACAACATAAAACTCGACCACAATTAAAAAACCCGCACTCAACAGAAAATGATATGATACTCGCATGACTGTTCCGGGTCCTTCAAGTTCAAGTAGAAAACAAACTCTGCGCCGCTGGTCATGTGTAAGGATGCAATAGTACTATTTCTGTTCATTGAAAATAGTTTTCAATACAAAAACCCCAATTTTAGATATAAGTTTGGTCACTAAAAGGGTTGACGAAATAACGACCATTTCGATAGTACTGTCACACTTTTATTTAATTTATTAATCTATTAAAAGCGGTTCATGAACAGATAACAAATGAAAAATAAAAGCCATATGTTTTTATGTAAAAATGAAAGCCGTTATAAGCTATCTGACTCTAACTATGATATTTTTTATACAATTTGCAGAACGCACTCTTTGATACATAATTTGTCTAGGTCCGCGGAGTTCAAAATTTCTACTCATAGGCTGGGAGGCTTAAGATTTTTCAGAAAACTGTGACAAAAATTACATAAGACATATGACACATATATGGCATCCGTATGGCTGATCTATGATGCACGAATGACAAACATATGTGCGACAAATGTTATACACATATGACCCCCCAATCAATGATCTTAAAAAATGAGTGAAAAACACATAATATTACTTACAAAGAAGCTTTATAATGGAATCTATGTTGTACTAAATTTCAAAAATATACAATAACCAATTATTAGAAGAAAAATTCTATGGTACAGACACCTATCGCTTAAATCGATTTGCAAGTATTTCAAGGTAAAATTCTGCATTGCACATATCCCCTCTAAACTTAGTTAATTGCGTCTACAAGGTCTATAAAAAACCCACTTCCTAAATATTTTTATACAGAATTAATATCTACTAACCCTTTGGGGACGAAGCCGGCTGGCCGGGAAAAAGACTTGGGCGGCTATTTACAGACACTCGTCCGCAAAGGGTTAAAATATTTGCATCTCCTAAAAATGTTATTTTGAAATTGATAATAATAAAAAAAATACCTTAGTTCGAGCTTGTATTTGAAAATTGCGATTTTTTAAGAGGTAGAGATAAAACTGCAAATAAATTTTCAACGTTAAAATTTAGAAAATTACCACCCAAGCGAAACCACTGTTGCACTTTTGTGTTGTCATAAATTATTTTTTTATGTGCAGTAAAAGTTCTCGTCACATTTTATCTGTGACCGCAATGGGGCGTAAACCGGTTTTGTTTTGCGAGTCAAGTTTGGTCTTCGCAGACTTCAGTCACCTACAAACCTCGTTCTGATTGACCAGAATCAAATTCACTCTGCAGTGATGTTCAAAATTGCTACTTTATACACTTTTTCGGTCCTTGTAGCGCTCTATTTTGCGATGGCGTATTGCGCTTCTATTTCTGAAGATCCAAATATTGCAACATACGAGGAAGTGAAGAACATTAAGGATCACCCTGAAAAGCTTCTTATCGATGTTCGGGAACCTGAAGAACTAAAAGAAACTGGGCAAATTCCATACAGCATTAATATTCCACGTGAGTACATTTTACTTTAAATAATACCACTCCAGGTTAATTGTGCATATTCCCAATTATAATTATTTTGCCTGTAGTCGGTCTGTTTACAAAATTAACTTTTTAGTTATATAATACATCGCTCTCGATCCTCTTTTTTAGTTCAGCAACTAGAAGCTGTTCTTGGAGATGACATAAATAAAAAGAAATTTAAAGAGAACTATGGCCGAGAGTTTCCCAGTCGTGATACTCCACTAATATTTACATGTAGATCTGGAACACGTGCTCAGAAAGGAGTGGATATTGCACGTAAACTTGGTTTCACTAAGTAAGACAGATTCTATATCTATTTTGCACAGATTTTTCAATCTACTAAAGCAACTATTAAGAAAGTTTATAGTTTAGATTATTTGCTTCTCTATCTTTGGTGTTTAGGATTTTTACAAATAATATCTTAGGTATAATGTCACTAAAACTCTTAATTTCACTTCCTTTTTGCTATTCTTTTTTAATGACCTTTGTTCGCTGGTCTTGTTGGATAACATTTATTTATTAAGACATTAATACAAGCTGCAATAGGAACTATAATTAAAATAATGCTAATTAGAAACTAGATTAAAATTAAGGGTTAGAGATGCAGAGATGAATAAGGACAAGTGAGATTGACGGTCAGGAACTGAGACCTAAGGTTGCTGGAATTGATATAGAGGGGTAAAGATTGCAGAAGTGAAGATCAATGCTATAGATAGCATTAGTTAATAGTTGATAAATAAAGAGAATGTCGGAAACGTCACGACGATATTTGCTTACCGTATATACAAGTCAATCAGTTTCAGTCGATTCTCATAAGGTGGTGGTTTATAAGTCCACAGCAGATCATGCAAAGCGAAACAGACGAAAGTACTCTGGACGGATTCAATTCTGTTGATATGGGTTTATAAAGATGACCAAACCTGGTTAGCATATTCAAGAAGTCTGACGAAGGAAATATAGAGAGATTTGGTAACACAGGGATTTGAGAACTCTCTAAACCAACGCTTCACAAACCCTAGAGCGGAGTTAGCTCTGTTGAGTATATTGTCGATGTGAGAAGGGAAATTGAATCCGCTATCACAGATTATTCAAGCAGGTTACGCAGAGAAGTAACAATAGCGATTGGTATATCATATAACACGTAGATACTCGGGATGGTGGGAAGACGCAAGGATAAAAATTAACGGACCAAGCTGACTGCTTTGAGGGACACCAGGCTGAGCGTTAACAAGAACATTAGTCTATAGGTTGTTAAGGTGGGATTTAATCCAAGAGATGAAGCGAGATTGGGAGCTTAGGCGGTTAAGTTTAAACAAAATAACGTTATGAGAAATCATGTCGAAAGCTTTACTAAAGTAGATAGCAATAGAGTCGACTTCCTTACCGTTTTCCAAAGGACATAGTGTTTTAGGAAGTAAGATTGGTGGTAATAAATCTACCTTTGAAGAAACCACGCTGGCAGAGGAAAAGGATGGACTTACAGTGGAAGAACAGAGAACCATAGACAAATTTTTCGAACAGTTTAGGTATAGAGAACAATTTACCGATAAGCCATAGTTGGACATATCATTTTTACAGACTTTTTTGAAGATGGGATAAATGAGTTTTTCCATAGTTGGGGAAAAATCCTTGAGAGGCCGGGAGACGAAAAAGGGAAGTTAATGGTCGAATTAGGTGGTTGGCATATTTTTTTTAGAACGATAGCTGGAATACCGTCAGAGCTAGGTTGGAAATCATCCTCGTACTCGTTAATTTTAGTGGCTATCAATTCAGAATCTATGTCAAAAGATACAAATGATGTTTGAGGGTGGTTGTCCATGTAAAGTAATCAAGGTCGTTGTAGGAAATGGTAGCTAAAAGATTGGCTGAAGAAATGTGCAAAGAGGTTGACGGTAATTTTAAGATCGAGTGAAGAGCTTAAGTGTAGAGGAGTAACCATTGAATTTTTTTGGAGTTTATAAAGTTATAAAAACGCTTGGAGTTGGAGATGAGGCTTGTTTCCATGCGTTGGAAGTAATCACGGTATAGGTTGTGACAGCGTTCGGAAACAGAAGTATAGGCTACAAGATGTGAAGAATAGTCGGACTCTGACTAGGATAGGGGAAAAATTTACCAACGTTTACACATGTGATGTGACATGACACATAATATTTAAGACGAATGAAGCCGTAGCAGGATTACTTGCACATGACATGTGGTGCGAAAAACGTAATGTACTGATATAGTGATATGAAACAAACAGCACGTGAAACGTAATGCAATGTAATATCGCTTGCACGATAATATAAAAACAAATTTTATAAATTCAAATTTCTTGAATTTTTAAAGTTTTTAATATGTATAATTTCTAAAACGTCGTTTAACAAATTTCTAATTTCTGGAGTTAGCTTAGGTGACAGAATAGATTAAATAATATGGTCTAATTATATGATTAGAAAAAATATAAACTGCTACAGGACAAATTTCTCCCAGTTAAAAAAATTAAGAAAATGGTGATTATACCACGATCATATTTGCTTGTTGAATGAAAATGTATACCAAATCGTTATTACGACATATGACAACTACGCAGTAAAAATTGAACTTGCGGTATTCTCATTATTTAATGAAGTAATAATACTATAATTGTATTTTTTCTACTCTGTCTGAAGACTTTGGTATTTTTAAATATGAACATTTCCTTGCTTTTTCGAGGGAATTTGAGAGTCTGCGAAATTCTTTTTGCAATTGTAGCATCGATGTTGTCGATCGATATTGTCCGATCATTATAAAAGAACAAATTTTTATTATATGTGTTAACGTGCATTTGTTGAAAATTAGTTACACGTGGCAAAGCAACGTACACTCATAATTGCGAACATTTTCCTATAAAAGTTTACGTATGATGAAAGTAAGAATAAGTGTGTCGTGTTTTTTTAACCGATTACAAGAAAAGAGGTTCTCTTATCGATGCAATATTTAAGTTATATTGAATTTTTCATTATTATATTACATATAAGAAATACCAAACTAATCCTCAAATTAATTCAAATTTATTCTCTTTTTATTCTTTTTAAACCAAATTTGAAGATGTTACGACGGCTGCGTTCCTCGAGATATCCTTCTGACAACAAGATCCCAGTAGGATTTTATTATAAGATTAGAATAAGAAGTCAAATGGCGACTGATACAATAAGGCATTTGGACTTTCAAAAGCCGCCTTTATCACAAAAGTACACTATAAAGATTTGCTAGTCTAGATGAGGATGCATAAAAAACATTTATGTTTCGAAATTTGATTCAATTTTTGAGAAGTAAAGGTTTCGTTTCCGTTTCGAAAGTATTTTTTTGAAAGGTTTCATAATTTTCTTCTACTTTGGTCTACATATTTTAAAGTGTTATTAGTTTTCTTTATGATCCTGCCTAGATGAAGTATAAGAAAAAGTGCATATTGTCAAACTACAAACATAAAAAAAAATAACTTTTATATTAATGAATTGTTCTTTAAAGATGTATTAGGAAAAATATGGGTCCAAGAATATTTAAGGTTTTATTTTAAGATTTCAAACAGTCCAAAGGATCGATTGGTATATGTTTAACGACGATGTCACGTAAGCTGCTGCATATACTCTAAAATTAATTTTTGAAGGTATTTAAAGATAAAAGACAAAAAAGCTTTAGAATCAGAATATATAAAATCTTGTTTTTGTTAACACTAAAATGAGGACTTTCTGATGATATCTTAACATGGGGTAAATAGTGTTTGTTGTGAGGTATTAATGAGATTAATTAATTAAACCCTTTCAGTACCTTATTATTGTAAAAATGTAATAACAAAATAATAAACTCCATTAGAAAAATGAAATCAAAGAAAGAAAATTCCCGCTACCCCATTTTACTCCAATTTTCCCTACTTTTCCCACATTGTGGAAAATAAATGATAAAACAAACAACTTTTGTAATAGATTAAATATTCTTAAAATAGAGGCGTTTCAATATATCGATTACGTCTCGTCTTCACGCCTTGACTACAGGGGAAAAGTATGGTTTATTCGACCTCGGCACAATATTTCTGTATTATTTCTTTGATTTCAAATACGATCTCACGTTTTTGTTATGTACCTAGGCGGAGACTGCCTGTTACCATGATTCGGCCGCAATATTTTAGGTGTTTTGCATAAGCAACTGTGTATCCAGATACGTCCATACTCTGTGTACAATGTAGTTTATTGTATTTTTTGTACAAAGAGATGTTGTAGCAGTTTTTAAAAGGTGTCTTTAAACCACCGCGAAATTCTGCGCTTGAAAGTACCACATTTATATGCATTCGAATTTTAACATAAATAATATACATATATGATGTTATTGCAGATTCTTTTACAGCTGCATTCGAAGTTCAACAGAATTGAAATATGTCAAGTAATTCCTGGGCAGTAGCTATAGGATATTTATTCTTCGTTCAACTGATTAATACCGAAAATTGTTTTTTTCCCTTTGAAGCAATCATTAAATCATTTTATAGTACTAAATTAGGAATAAAATTTAACAGCAGCTTGAATGTATATAATTACATTAATTTTTATTTTCAGTGAGTGATTATAGAGCACATCATTGTTTCTGACGACTATTTCATAGCGTACTATTGTCATAAAAAGGCAATATTTACATTTGCATTACCAATAGTCTTTTGTAAAATGGGTCGTAAAATGTAACAAGTTATTAATGTTATATAATTGCTTAGCTTTCATTTACACTGGTCTTTCATTTCCATCTAATTGATAATCGCCACTACTAATAAGTATTAATAGATTATTTTTTTAGCCTGAAGAACTATAGAGGGTCATGGATCGACTGGGCAGAACGCGAAGGACTTACTCCTTAGTATTTATGTAGATGAATGAAAAATGTTAAATCTTTCTATTTTGATCGAACTTACGTAGAATATTTGAATTAATAATAAATGTAAGGAAGATTTAATGTCGTTGTATTTTTTACCTCAGAAAGCGAAAACCCAACATTTCAGTAAAATTTTAACTCTGTTTAAAAGCACAGCTGAGTTTTTGATATGACAAGTTTCTAATCCATTCCCTAGCTAAGCCAATTTTTTTGAGTAACCTTTTAAAATGGAAGGGACAGCAAGTTGGACACATTATTGCTAATAGCAGTTAAATGGAGATTCTTCGACAATATCATCAAAATGGGCTCCAGAACTCAGACCTGGTTTACCTTTTATTTTTTTGAAATAAAAAAGTAAGCTATCATCAAACATAACCATTTGTTACACTTTTTGGACTAAGTGTATAAATGTACTATGCAGGAAATATAATTTTCAATAGTATATTTTGTCTCTGTAGTAAATGTTGTCTATGAAGGGGCTTCGAAAATATCGTTCTAAATAGAAAATTTGCAGATACAGTGAAGATCTAGATTTTTTTTCTTTTTTTGGATACCCATATATAGGTAACCCTCGCATAACACGGTACTTTGAGAACACGATTTTCGTATTACACGGTCACCCTTGTATTTGAAGCTTATATTATTTGACTTTCACAGTTTCATTTAACACGGTTTCGCTTAATATAGTTTTTATATAACACGGTGCAAACTTTCATGTTAAACGATGATTACCTGTAATTAAAATTTAGATTAAGCTTCCAAAATTAAAATATGCAATTGAATCTAAAAAGCTAAGGGCCTTTTCTTTTCCAGCGATTTGCTCGTGTCTCTATGTAACAAAAAAGCTTTGTTTTAAAATCAAGAGTTAAAACGGTCTAAAGTTGTGAGGCTTTGAACTTTCTTTCTTTTAACGGGTTACTACTTTGGTGAGTACCGCTTATTTAATAAATTACCTTTTTATATAAAATTTAACACAATATCAGATATCTCAGAATACTCTCGCAGGCAACAAACAAATAAATAAATCGCTTGCGTTTTAGATAATAATTTTGGAATCTGTGGCAACAATAAAAACAACTGCTGTTCGAAAATTATTCCTGTAAGTATGCATACAAAAATTAAAATCTACTATTCAATATTTCTGAACTGTCTCTTTGTCGTTATTTACTTTATTATTCCATATTTTGCAATTTTTTTTTTATGAAATATTTATGTATTAAAAATATTGTTTCTTTCTCTATATTGGACAGAAAACCTAAGTGTAGAATCTGCTTGCCTGGGTCAAATCGGCTTTCCCATGAATTCATAGTAAAACTATTCCAGCATACACTCCCAAAGCCTTAGAGCAAAATTTAAATTATTTCTACTTGTTTACGCGATAACAAAAGGTCTAATGGGCAGCGATTTATTGTATGTAATCTCTGGAATTCTTCGAAAATTATAAACTAGAATTTGGGCATTATAAACTAGAATTTTATACAAGAATCCTTTTTTTAAAATACCATATAATTCTTTAACTTATCTATTACTTTTCCCTAAGCTCGTTTATGAAAAAATATTGCGGATGTTAGAAACATGCTTTCATGTTCTTTAAAATCAAACAAATGTGCTCGGAAGCACTCCATTTCTTTGACGAGGCACGCCGGGAGATATTCAACTACTATAAAAAACACAACATTTTCTTATCACTTTGTGTTTTTAAAACCTACGAATGTTAAATTATTAAACATTTGGAAAATATTCGACTTGCCCTTAGAATTTAAAAAATTCATAAAATTCACATAGGTTTTCTCTTGTAAAGTACGTTATGTTCCTCAACGAAGATCTTTTATATACTCCAAAACTAATAATTTTTATTATTGTAACAGCAAACCTACAAAGAGATTTAATTCTGGCTCTTAAGGAGCGATACCTAATTACGAAGCTAAGAGAAGGCAATTAGCGGCTTTTTTTCCTACTGAAAAATCAAAATTTTTATTCTTAATTATTTGCGTACATGTTTAACAATTCAAAGTTTAATTTTTATTAAAAAATAAAATATCTGAGTAACAGTTATCCTTCCAGAAGCATGTGTTCTTTTCAGTGCATTTAGTAAGCATAATTTTTTCAAGCTGCGCTAACTTAAAACGAAAGATTCAAGAGATTCATTTATTACCTTGTTCGCGAATGCAAGATTTTCTGAAAAACTGATTTTAGACAAAATAGCAACATCTAAAAAACGAAATGCGTGTTTTAATTCTGAAGTTTTGGACACAGAGTGTAAATGATAGATAGATAATTTGTTTGCCGGTTACAAATTTTCTTAAAAATATAATTTCGAACACAATTTGTTTAAAGTTTTAGGTACAAAAAATGTTTTCTCAACTTAGAGGGTCATCAATTCCCAAGCATCTCATCTTCTCTGGCTGTAAATGCATATGCATTTGGACCAGTATGGACGATGAATGCTTCCATTATTTGTAAAACGCAAGCAGAGTTCTGGGGCTGATCTATCTGCTTTTAGAACATAGTTTAAAAGTAGGAGCAAGTTGGGCAATCAAAATAACTCGAAATCTACGGATCGTACGATAGTACATCAAACGGCGAAAACAGAGGTACAGGGGAGGGAACTCTCATATCACCGTTTAACAGCGCTCAGGGATAGATAGAGTAACCGATGCGCATCATTTGCTTAGTTTGATAGTGGTAATTAAAAAGGAAGTTTTCCCGTATTTTTCTACTAACTGTACAAAAGTATAACACGGCAGACAAGTATTGATAATTAATAAATTTAATAGACTTACAAGTCAACTAATTGTCACTAGACATAGTTAAGGAGTTAAAATTTAACAACAAAACAACATAAAACTAAATACAAGAAGTGTTTCTTTGTTTTCCTTTTTTTCTTTTTTGTTTGAGAAAGTAAGACTTTCAGTTTCATTGCCATAAGTGTATACGTTTCAAATATATATATTTAATTAATAACTGATATTTTATTACATATTTATGGTAAATTAAGTGATCTTTGTATCTTTATTCGATGTAATTCTTACCTTGCTTATCTTCCCCCACCAACGAAACAAGTTAAGCAGCTCAGACATTCATCAGTTAAAACTTTATATTCATCACTTAAAAAATTAAAAATCACTTAAAAGATTAAATTTGTCCAAACCTAGATCGAAAATATATATTTTGTCTGGAGACGTTACTGCCAGCATAAATTTCGTATCTAATGGAGGCATCAAATAAATCGGATGTATTAGGAACTACATCATTATAAGCGAAAACTGCTCAACAAGCCCCACCCTACCCTAACTTCGTCAGTGTTATTAGAAAGTGGAAGAATCCAAAAGACGGTTTTTTTTTAACTTTTTCAACTAGGCATCCTCCATTAAGTTTACACCGCGGTTTTTGAAACATAGGCCTTGTTTTGATCACAGTGTGCTCGAAATTTTTAAATATTGTCATGACAGAACAAAATAAAATTTTGTGTCGAAAGAACATAAATTTCTGTCTGTCTGTTTTTAGGAAATTTTAAGTTAACTAAATTAAATTTCTAATTTATCAAATTTGCAGTTGCAATGGAGGAACCAGAGTAATCACATTTAACTTTATAAAATGAAAACTACTGCTTAATTGTTTCTTTCAGACCATTGAAGGGAGGTAAACGAGCTAAGCAGTTTTTCAAAAATTACTGGAAAACGTTTATAGTTATATTGACGCCGTTGTTGACTTTGCCCGTGGTAATTGATCACAACACACCAGTGAGTGTTAAGCTAGTAAAACTTTATTTGAAATATAACAAGTATTCTACAGCCCTTTAAATGTTTGTACGTGGTGTTGAATATGGCTACTTTTTGGGTTACAGAAGCACTCCCTCTGGCGATCACATCAATGATTCCAATGTTTGCATTTCCACTGTTGGGTATTTTGGTATGATTTGTTACATATTCGGTTTCTTTATTCTTCAAAGAAAAGTTTACTTCGTAGGATACAAAGATAGTGTGTATGACGTACTTCGATCCAACAGTTGTCATGTTTTTCGGTGGGCTTGTTTTGGCTTTATCAATCGAGTACAGCAATTTGCATAAACGCATTGCTCTTGGAACTATAAAAATAATTGGATGCAGTTTAAGGCGGTAAGTTAACGGATCTACAAAGACGTTATTGATTGATACTTTTTCTTCACTTAAATATTTAAATTTGACTTGCAGATTACATTTGGGTCTCTCCTTGGTATGTACATTTATGTCCTTATGGGTAGTAAACACCGCCGCAACTGCAATGATGTGTCCAATTATTTTCGCGGTTTTAGATGAACTTGAAAAGGTAAGTCATTGTTTGATTTGCTTTCAAATGTTTAAATTATCTCCTTATGAAATTACTAACTTGACATTAAAGAAATTGAGACTACTCTTTTTGTTATATTTAGAAGTGCCGGTAGATAAGATTGAAATGAAACTATATTTTAAAATTCGTAGTTGTGAATTATTAAATACATTTAAACGTTACAAAATATATGTGCATTTACTAAAATCCAAGTAATATTAAATGGAAATTGCATTACACAGGAAGGCTTATGTGAAACATACCGTGGCGGAAAGGCACCAGCACCAAATGAAGCAAAATTGGATAAAGAAGAGTGAGGCTCAGCGCATCATTTAGAAAGAAATGAAAAATAGTACTGATATATTTCCAGCTTACCGGTTCCAACAAATATAACGATTTGCTTTTATTTGGGAATGGCCTATGCTGCGACCATTGGAGGCTGTGGAACGCTGATAGGTACTGGCACCAATTTAACCTTCAAAGGGATTTACGAGAAGTAATCAGACATTTTTTGAGAATTTAAAGTTTAGCTTTTATAAAACAAATTTTCCTATATTTTCATAAATTTTAATTTCTTTGGCAATGTATAAGTCCTGCAATTTGGAGTTTTTTAGATATCTTGTAATTTTTTTTATAGAAAAACATCAAAATGAAAAGTTTAGTCTTCTTTGTAAATTTTATATATTACAACTTTTAGAAACTTTCCGGACGGCGGAGAAATAGATTTTGTGAGATTTTTACTATACGCCTTTCCTCTTGCATGGATGATGATGGCGCTGATATGGATTTGGATGCAAATATTTTATATGGGATTATGCAGGTAACAAATTTTTTACAAAATTCCTTTAAGGCAATTTATATTTGGGGATTCGAATTTATTTTACTGACTACAGACATTAGTTTCGGACCCAAATTTGGGTCTCGATTTTTAAATATCTTACTATTTGAATTGTAAAAACTATTCCTCCTAGGGAAAATGTTAGCTGTATGCTGCTTTTCATTTCTAAAATTCTGTTATTTTGCTTAGGATGTTACATTCAAATGTTTTAAGAATTTCAATCAATTCTAATTGCGTTTCAAAACTATACCAAAATCATAGTACGTCAAAAAATAATTCAAAGCATATTTCCTAAACACTTTATTTTCAGTCATTTTACAATTCAATTGGAAGCAAATTCGAAAATTAATACCTTTAGTACTTGACAGAAAAGAAAAAAAAAAGAATTGCGCAAGAATTGTTACAAATACACAATTGAAGGGCTTAAGGATCAATAGTAGAGCACCTGGTTGATTTATTAACCTTAGTGTCGATTACAGGCGTTAAGCCGAATATTCATTAATCAATGTAAATTACAAATTTTTAGTTAGACAAAAATACAGAACTTTTACTATATTTTTATTTGGAAGGAACTTAAGAAGGGCAATAATTTCATTGAAATTGAATTTGATTCCTACAGAAGATTGTTTACTCGTTCATTTTGATTATAAAACGTTTCTAAATCTACATATTAATTCAATTTATTTAATTTGAGTTTTAAAATGTTTACAGACCTCAAAGTAAAGACGCTAAAGCTCTTCACGGCGGCATAGAAAGTGAAAGAGTCGCATACAACGTAATTAAGACTAGATATGACCAGTTGGGACCAGTTTCAGTCCATGAATTAACCGTCGGTATTTGTTTCACGACATGCATATTACTGCTGTTCTTTAGATCACCAGGGTTTATGACTGGTTGGCAGATAGTGACTACCGCGTAAGGATTTTATCAAGCATTCTTTTTTATTACATCTAAAATAAGTAAAATTTTTCAGGAAAGTAGGTGGTGCTTCAGTTGTAATAGCGTTTGTCGTCTTATTTTTCATACTACCTCAAAACTGTGAATTTATTAAATTCTTTACTGGCAGTGATGGTGCGTATTGGTCAAGTTTTATCTTTAGTATAATAAGAATAATGTAAAACAAAATATAACTATTTGAGCCTCAGTTGCACGCCAGACATGTAATGAAAGCGTTTGTTTGATGTGAAAGTTAGAATATAATGAACCACTAACGATTTTCTAAGGTATTTGCTGGCATATAATTATTAGGTGCGAGCTAGCATTTCGCGGTTTCTTTTGATAAAATGCCATGGTGGTTTTGCTACTATATTTTCATAACTTAAACCAATTCATTTACACTGGATTTTCTACCGATTAAGTAAAGTACATTAGTACAAATTCTATCAACTAAAATCGATTGTTTGAATCGCTGACTTGCCTAGAATTTTTGAATTTAAAATTTTACATATAATAAAAAAATCGATTTATTGAAGATTACCGATATATGTAGCCTCTTAAGGAAAACGGAAAGATTAGCAATAAAGCAGATCGCCTAAGTGCTATCTAAATTTCTAGGTTGGTAATATGCTCGAAGAGAACGAATATTTTTTATTTTATATTTTGTTTTTATTTTCTTTTTTCTAATCTGTGGGCTGCCTGTACGAATATTTAAAAAAATTGCTAATGTTTGAGATTTCATTGATTTGTTTTTTTTTTTCACTACTGGAATGAGATCTCCGTTTGGTGGTTTAATTGGGGGTCCAACATGCAGTACGATTATTTTGAAAAAATCTATAGAAAACATGTAAAAGCATTCCTTTGAAAAAATGGTTTTTTTTGGTAATTGGTCGTCTCAAAATTAAAATTGCTTATCTAGGGATACAATTAAATTGCATCAAATATTTTTTGGTTAATTGAATGTCTAGTAGTATTGTAATGTAGCATCCAAGCATCAAACGTTTTAGATTTTCCTATTTCTATGAACTTATGTATTGTGTACTTGTATTTTGCTCCATTTGAGAGAGATCCGGTAAGGGAATGTTGCAAAGGTATTTCTTTTCGTTGCATGAAGGGTTGCTGAAACGGTATCGTAAAGTTATTATTGCATCTCCGTGTTGAGGATTGCAGTTAAATATTGCTGATAAGAACAACTAATACGATAATGAAATTGTTTTTTTCAGTTCTAGAGCTCGTTGCTAACACGAGTCGTTAATACCGCAAACCTTCTGAAAATATTTAGTGCCATTTTGGTATAAGTTACTGTGCACGATAATTGTTATTAGTTTTTAGGCTTTTTCATTTTGACTTTTTAAAATATGTTTGACGATTTTTAAATAAATACTTGCAATTTAGACGTTCCTCGACAAGAAGGCAAACCTATCATACCTTGGAGCTATATTCACTTGAAAATGCACTGGAATCTGTGTTTCCTGCTTGGTAAATTTCAGTTTCAATCTAAAATACATCGCTCTAGAATATTCCTTTAAGGTGGCGGATTTGCTGTTGCTGAAGGTGGAAGAGTTTCTGGAATGTCGAAGATGCTTGGTGATTCGCTTTCCTCGTTAAAATCAGTTCATCCATACGTTCTGATCTTGATTGTGATACTTTTTGCCGAATTTTTAACAGAATTTTCCGCGAACGTCGCTATCGCAAATATTGTTCTACCCGTAATATCGGAATTGGTATGTACATATACATTCACTTATTTACCAATTAATATATCATCAACAGGCACTAGTTGTCGAGGTGCATCCGATAAAGATAATGTTTCCAGCAACTCTCGCCTGCAGTATGGCTTTCCATATGCCAGTGGGAACCCCACCAAATGCTCTGGTTCAAGGTTTCGCCTATATTCGAACTAAAGATATGGTAAGTGCTAACATGAACGTGGTTAAAGTTTATGTAATACTCAAATTTTAGATCATAGGGGGTATTGGTCCGTCAATTATAACGATTATATGTTTGTTTGTGTGGAGTATTGTCTGGACTGGTTTTATTTTCCCTGATTCTAATACATTCCCTGATTGGGCACGTGCAATGAGGCAGAACTCAACAGCTTAACATTCAAGAAAGATAGTATAATAACATGGAAATTTTGTTAATGCAGAAATTCGCAGAATTGGATCCCTAGATTCATGATAATATGTAATTTATTATTGTTTTTGCTATTGTTCTTATTATTGTTATTATTATTATCATTATTATTACTGTCACTATAAATTATTATATCTATATGTATTTACATATATAATTATATTGTGAACATATTTTCTATTATGTATGCACGAAATTTATGCGAAATTTATATTAATGCACAGAGTAAGTTAAAAGTATAGAACGGCAATTTTTATCTTGAGATTTTCTTATTTACGTTTTACATCTTTTCTCAATGCAAAGATTAATTTATCAAATAATTTAAAGAAGCTTAGTCTGTAATAGGGTAGTAAGTGGTAGAGTACCCTTTTTTCGTCTTTCAAATTTCATTCCAAATCACTCTGCTACTACATTTAGTAGAGCAGGAAGACGCTTTATAATTCAAATAATTTAATAGAATATGGTTGAATTGTTTCAGATGCAAATATCATGCATAGAAGTTAAATTGCATAACTGATTGTTCGATTTACTGCGAGTAAGTTAGTAAAGCATCAGTAGAACAGAGCAAGCATTTCGAAGTACTTGAGAGCGAATAGTAAAATATCCGAGCTCTTTCATCTTTTTGAGATAAATTTTTACCCTAATAAAATAACTTTGTAACTCTGTTACACCGATGTTTTACTGAAAGTTACGAGATCTAAGGTTGTGCGAACTTTAGAAATTTTTTGCAGGCTAATTAATCTAGGGTGTGCCATTTATTTAAAAATAATTCATTTTTCAACCTACAATATCCAATTGTATCCAAATGTGTGACTGTGTGAGATTTTAGCGTACAATTTCATTTAAGCATTAATCAAATTGAATATTGTTGAAGGAATACCTTCCTTGTCGCCAACGAAAGCAATCTCATACAGTGAGCACAAAAATCACAAAGTGCATTCCCTACCTTGTAGAAAAAAACCAGATTACTTTTTGCAAATGTTGGATCAGTAGCGAACTCGTTGATAACGATTGTTCTTTCTGACATATTGAAATCTCATCGATGCATGTGGGACTAAATATTTCACCACATTTATAGATTATTATTCAAGAAATATGCTTGTTTCCTTTTTGAGGTATAGATAAAATATAAATTAGGTGTTTATTTATTTTAAATTCAAAAACAAAAGAGAGAACTAAAGAATTATAATTAGAGCAGATGATTAAAATTGTCCACATTGATAAAGGAAACTTTTTTGAAATTCTTGTCATATTTCATTATCGAGCAGTATCGCAGGTTGGCCTGAGCAAGAGAAAGAGAACCATTTGATACTAACTCTTAATAAGAATATCTGTATACAAGATGCAATGGATGATAGTTTTTGGAAATCTATCAAATGTAAAGCCGAAACAAGCTACATTCATGTTGGGATTGTTTGATACATCAAGGCCAGGAGTCGAAATATTTATTCCGAATGTATCTGGTTTGGGATGTCATTTTCTTCTTATATCTTATTAATTAAACTACATTTCAAAAGAATTTGTAAATAAAAATATATAAAATATGTGATAATAATGGACTTTTTATTCGTCCAAATTTAAATTTTTTAGGTAAATTTCTATTTCCTATTGTGCACGCTTGAATGACGTGACTTTGAGAAAATTTCTCTATACTTTCTTCGATCATGCATGGTCCGTAGACAGCAAAAATACCATTCTTTCAAAAGTTATGTACCTATATTTGTCTATATACATATATGTACGTATGTAGGATAATTCGCAGGATCAGGGAAAATAGTTGTTGTGCCTTTTTTTAGTCAGTTTGTTTATGAGTTTTCATTTATAATTTAGGTATAATCCAAAAGTACAGCGATTTCATTCCCCTATGCACAGCATTCTATGCTAACAGTAAGTATCAATTCAAATTCGCATTGTTATGAAAAAATCCTCCAAAGACGATTTGGGTTTTAAGTAAGTCTTTATTCAACGACCACAGAAATCAGAGAGTGAGAGTTCAGTTTTAGTTAACGGAATACAATACCAAATATTTCAATTCAATACTTAAAAAATACTATATAAGGAATGCATATGAAACTGAAGTATATGAATATACAGAGACCTAGAAGGCTACATTAGAATCGATCATTCCCTAACACGCATAAAGTTACTATAACCGATCTATCATTTATTTTTCAATTACGACTCCGAATATCCTTGGCTAAGGCAAAGAACTATTTAAAATACCCGAGTAATGCAGAACTTTCCTGCTTTCCAGATTTGCTTGTTACCGGCTATTGGCTTCGCGTCCCGACAAAAACTAGACCTGAAAATTGGCATAGGTATCTTTGGATCTATATTTCAGTTAAGTCTGTAAATGGCCTAAATCGGCTTATTGGTTTCAAAATAACGGCTGTTCAATATTCTTAAAAAAATTTCAAAATTTTATTTTGAATTAAGTACGTATGTTTGATACGCGAAATATTAAATACGAAATATATCCGACTGGCGCCTGCCATAGGGGCTTTTTATAATTTTCTATGTAATAATAATGGGTTAAAAAACATAGTTTCTTTAGAACGTTCTAGACAGTTAATAAAATTTAGGAAATGGCTGATGAAATATTTTTAAAAAATCTCTAAATCTCTAAACTTAATATTCGCATTGATTCTTATAATACTTTTCACTTGTAACATTATAATTAATACTTTGCAAACCCAACAATATACCATAGCCCATAGGACGCTTTCTATTCGGTATTTGGAATTAAGACATAAATAGCCCCAACTTGTTCAAAATTTTAAAATTATGGATACTTTGCACACAAAAGAAAAGAAGAAATCTATTTTCTCATATTTCCAATGATTTTCTTTCGATAATAATAGTGATTTACAAGCTCAACTCGTTTCTCCGGAAAATAAGAAAATTTACTTTCCTGGTAATGAGGTTTTCTTCAATATAAAGATAATACGATGTAAAGTCGATAATATATCGTTTCTCTTAAAAATTCGAGTTGTTTACATTCATTACTTCAGTTTTAAAAATTTTTAGTGAAATCGCAATGGTGTGCTTGCTTATTTTGCTTTTGAGCGGTAAATTGCCTTCAATCCTTGGGTGAAACGTTTCGAAATAATCAATCCAATAGTTTTGCTATTAGAATTTATTCAGGAGCCGTATTCCGAAACGATTCTTCTTGCTTCATGTCAATATATGAATTATATGTAATATAAGGCTGGTTATACAAGAGCTATAAGAGATTAAAGCCAATAAATTCTTTCATCTTACAAGAATACGATTCTCTGAACTGACTGTTTACAGGTAAATTATGTATTCAAATTATTAGAAATGTTCACTACCAGAATAAGGTCCATTGTGCAGTAGCTGGCATAACGTACTTTAACTATTGTGAAAACTTCAAGAGATGACTGCGACTGTTAACTATCTCAAGACCGAACACTGTGTTCGTACTATTTATGTAGTAAAATAGTCATACTTACCACGATTAAATGCTAAACAATTGGGAAAACATAGGGTACATACATGGTCTACATGCCTACTTTATGATGTCCTGGAAAGACTCTCTACGGCGTTATTTTATAATTTATACTATTTTTTTCTGATGAATTTTCAAAGAAGTGTAACAAGACAGCCTACTAGTTACGGTATCCACATAAACAATATGATAGTACGAGATAGTGTTCTTTCTGCATACTCGAATCCACATTTTTCGCTTTATACCTTTCTAAAATCAATTCATAAAACTCGCTAATGTGATACTCCACATAATTTTTTCGACTAATATCTTTTACTTGCAGGAATTCTTACTAAATAAACAAAGTTTTCAGAGCTACAGTTTACACCATCTTCCTGCATAGGTATGAAAAAATAATGTTAACAACGGAAACACAGCTTAAATATTAAAACTATTTATTCTTCCGTAAATTCACTACTCATTACAAAAATATGCTGCAATTCACTTCCACGAAAATGGACAAAACACAATTGTGGTTTTGTGTTTGGAATATTACATTAAAATTTTCGAGCGCCTTAAAACTTTTGTATATAATAGTATCTTTTCTAATTAAGTCTAGGATCTTTATAAATATATCATTTGTCTGAAAAATGTTCAGTATAAAATTAAACAAGAAAAAATTATAAACAGGAGGGCTTAAGTAGCGATTGTTTACAGGTAATGACATAAATACATCTATTAAGTTAATTTAACTTAGCTAGGGCTACTTCTCATGTTGTTATATTTTTCACTACAGCCACAGTCACATTGGCCGCAGCCTCCTTGGCCCAGTCTGGAAATGTTAGAATTTCTGGATAAATGATGACACCCCACGTTGGAGCGAGTGCCCAAATTACTAATAACGTGAATATCGAAGGTCCGATACCCGCAATTGCCTAAACGATATAAATTATTTTTTCATAATTTTTTTAAACATATCTAAAAACAAGTCACCATATCTTTCGTTCTTATATTTGCAAATCCAGCAATGAGTGCGTTCGGAGGTGTCCCAACAGGCATGTGGAAAGCCATACTGCAAGAGAGCGCCGCTGGGAACATTAGGTACAAAGGATGGAGTCCAATGGCTAAAGACTAAAAGCCAGTTATAAGATTATTTACAAGAAACATTAGATGACTATAGTTACCATTTCAGCCAATACAGGCAGCATAATATTTGCAATAGCTACATTCGTTGTGAATTCCGTCAATACTTGTGCAGTAAGGCACATGATAAAAAGTAAAAGTAGTGGATGAAAATCCTTGAGCACAACAAGTGCATTGCCAATTAAAGTAGACATTCCAGAAACTTTACCGCCCTCCGCAATCGCAAAGCCACCGCCTTGAAAATATATTCATTAACATTTGGCACATAATAGATCTTTATTGATTTCTATTCCCATTAACACTAGCATTTTTCTATTACATTTAGCGTATACAATTTCATGGAAAATTTTAACAAACTCCAGTTGTATTCAGTGTATTATTTAATCTTCTTTTTACTAAAATATGTTAAATCAAGCGTATTAAAAGATACATAATCAGATCAAAAAATGAATAGCCCACAATTTTGACAATTTTGGTAGTTCTAAGTAGTTCAGTAACCTCATGGGCAATTTAAAATATACAATATAGAATACATAGTTTAGTACTAAAGAAATTATACATTCGTATATATCAGATAACTTAAATCTGCTTTGTTTCTAACCAATTTAATGTAAACATAGTGAATGACTAACATAATAACAAGCTAAAGTTTAAAAAAAGGAAATAGAACACAAGAAATTTCAAAATTAAACGAAGGGCGTAACATACGCCAAGTACTAGCCTCCAGTATTGGTATGGTATCTAAACACTTTAGCCTTGAAGCTATTAAATGATACCCCATACGACCTACATTACTAGCTGTCTCATTGGCATTAATGCCTAGTCCATTTTTTGGATGTTGGATCGCAATTGCAAAGTGCCAAAATTTCTATTCGATTAGGTTAAACTGACATCACAAAGTCGAACAACGATAGTAACTCATGTACATAATTACACTAATTCATTCACTATTTTATATAAAAAACATTGATCATGAATCTTACGTCTTGTTTGTACTTTACAGAGATTAAGTTTTACCGTTAGATCTTCTATGCTTATAGACACTTCACGTTTAACTTCCCACAAATTTCAACTGAACTGACTGTAATCTATGGATGTGTATTTGGTATTGAGAAGACCAAATAACACTATGGTATTCCAGTGACGGTCTGACTAGTGCCTTGAATAGACGTGGGAGAGACTCTGATTTTGAAAAACTCTAGCACATTGTCTGAAGATGAACCTTAAAATTGTTCTTGGTTTCAACACAATACTCTCAATGTGGTCGTAAAAGTTCAATTTCCTATCCAAAATGACACCAAAGTCCCGAATCTTTGTTACTTCAGCAACAGTGGCACCGTTTATGTTATATTTATGACTATAATCATCCGTTCCTCTTGCAAGCACCAGAAAATAAAATAAATATTAAAAAGTACTGCTCCAAGGTCAGACCCCTGATGTACAACTGAAAAAAACAACATATTCTCGTCCATGTGTATCGTTCACCTTAATTGCCAGTCTTCTATCCTCAAGATATGGCTTAATCCACTGTAATAGCTCGCCAGTAACGCCGTAACGCTCTAACTTATGCAATAGGATCTGCTGGTTTACCAGATCAAACAGGAATAAGTTACCACTCTCTCAGACAGCTTGTTGGAGTTACACGCTTTTACAGACGCTTGATAAGGCACCTAATTGCTGTTTAACTATCTTTTAAAAAGTAGAAAATAACTCCTGAAGATTGAATCAAGGTCTTTCAGTTTGCTATTGCCATCACTATCGTACTCACTGCTATCAACAATTACACTAACTGCAAATTTTTCACCGACCTATTTGTACTCATGTTTAACAATATTGTTAACAATTATTAAGAATTCCGAGTCTTGGATTTTTTATGATACCATTCATCACATTTTGAGTAATTTATACACTTCGAATTCGCTCTAATTAATTCAACACACGATTTACATACGATTTACTATCCGTCATTTTTTTTTACAGAAATACAGGAAACATAGGTTAAAATTACTGTAGATAAAACTTATAATTTACCCAAAATGAAAACTAAACTCCACGGTGTCTTTTGGTGGATATACTTCCATGTAAGCTGTCCCTGAGTTGGCTTATCGGGCAGAGTTCCTTAAAAGACAAAATATTTTAAAATAAGTCCTAATTAACATTATACATTAATAACATGGTTACCTGGATTCTTTCTAAAGAATTTTAAACAAGCCCAATTAGCAGGAATTATAAAGAACAGAATAATGACTATAATAGCTGGAGTAGCATCTTTAATTTTCCTAAAATTATGAGCATAAATAATTTTATTTCTTTGAAAAAACAATTGATTCCCTTACAATTTACTATAGTCTGCCCAACCTGTAAAAATTCCTGGCGAACGGGTGAAGAAAAGAGTGATAGCCAGAAGGAAGAGAATAACAGTGCTAATCTCGTGGGAACTCATTGGTCCTAATTCTTTGAATCGCTTTTCTATCACGCGTCGGGCAACAGCTTCACCTTCTTTGCCTATGTCGACATCACGTGCTTCAGCACTCTTTGGTCTGAAATTAAGAACTTATTAAATCATAAATCATCTAAAGTCCTCTAGTTAACTAAACAAAGTAGCAAATAAATCTTACCTAAATAAACCCATGTACAACCATTGAAGATACAGCCACGTAAGGAATGTATACACTATCATTCCTGGTACATTGTAGAACATCCATCTGGGAAAATCAATCCCTGGTGCATTGGGAAATCTACTTTCATAAATTCCTTTAAAAGTTAAATTTGTACCAGAACCAATGATAGTACCACAGCCACCAAGGGTTGCAGCATAAGCGACAGCTGTATAGTAGCAAATTGTAATTTTGGTGGGATATGGAGGCCTAGAAAGACACGGTGAAATAATATTCTTCCCCAAAATATCATTTGAGCTTACTCTTCATCTGTTTTTGTGATCATACCTTCTTCTTCATCAGTCTTTTTATGATCCTCGTACATTTTGCATAAGCCTTCCTGAAAATTATAAATACAGCATATAAAATACAATTCGAAGCAAAATAAATTATTTTTGATTCTGTTATTTTAATTACAGTACGAAAATATTCGCCCGCAAATTGAATCAGATTACGTAGACAACCATTAATTACATGCAATATTCGCCAATTACACAAAACAAGATTTTGTGAATCAAATCAGTTTCGTGCAAGTGAATTAGCAAATGAGTTCTCTTTTGTCTACTAGAATAATTTAAAGGCACTAGCTCGCAAACAACGGCCTCGGCAAAATCAGATGAATCGTGTTAGCTAATTAAACTGTTATTTGCCAACCCTTTCACAGCGGTAGGTTCATGTACGCCCACCATATAATGCTCTTCATACTCGCGAGTTCTGTTCACTTTAAACACATACAAGAAGTCAGTTTGCTATCTGACAAAATTTAATTCCAAATAATATCATAGTAAATGCAAGAAAAAAATAGATTTTATTGTTTATTACTTATAGTGGAAAAGACATCTTTGTCGACTATTTCTGGTTTTCTTAATCAAACAGAACCTATTCTGCTAAATGACTTGCATTTCACAGTTTTTCACATCTAAATTAATTGCATTTAAGCTGCCACCGCTTGAAAACCAATAAATCAATTTAGATCGGACTATCTTACGTATACTATCGATGATCGATTTCCTTTCAGAGTTAAACTGACGGAACTATACTCAAAATTAGTAGTATAATTACTTCCTCTTTTACTTTCGTTAACATAATTTTTCGTAAGTTTGGAATTATTTTCATATGAACACATTTCCGTTTTCGTCCTTGAATGCATAAGAAATGTATTTTAAATTTTAATTTTTTCACTTTGGTTAATTTAACCTATGTTGTTATTTTGTTAAACAAGATAAAAATTTATATATTAGTATATAAAAAGGGATCTAAACCTCTTTTTGCGCGATAGAAATGTCCAAAAAAAAAATACGCACCCACACGATTGCGTACAACATCTACTGAACCCATGAAAATAGTGAAGACTGGTTTTTAACTTGAAAAAAGCAAATAATGTAAAAAACATCCTATCAAAGTTTGTGTTAGAATCAAACAGTTGTAGTGTGCATGTAGAGGATATGAACATTATGAATACAATGAATATTAATTATTCATGAGGAATGCATACTTATTTCAGTTATTCGCAAAGAATACTTAAAAAATTTAACGTAACGACATTTTATTCCCTATCAGTTCCCGACACGTGCACATGAGTTTTCTAAAAGCAGCTTGATTTTATTTTATGGCGGTTTCTAATTCAGGGAATTCCACACACATGAAAATATCGATGAAACGAGAATCAATTCCTGTAACAAATTCCAAAAATTCCCTAAAAATGACATCTTGTCCTAGCTCACGTGTAACTTTTATGTCGGTGGCTTTAAAGTAAGTAGAAATCGCGTAAGAAAAAATTGTTTTTCAACCAAATTCACCTCACTCCGAACTCGATATGAAAAAATTCAACCAAAAAAAGGTTTAGGTGTAATTGACTTTAAAAACATACCATTGTTATAGAATTCTCGGAATCTTTGGAAGCATAGCTATAACTCACGTACATACGTATTTAATCGTTTTGGAAATAATAACAATAAAAAAATGCACTTATGATTGCGATTATTTTCCAGACGAGAAGTGAAACACAGAAAACAGTAGTCTGAGTATCAAAAAATATTAAAATTAAAAAGGTATTTACACGACTAAACACTTAATCCATTGCCGCAAATTACGGCTATAGCCGTCCTGCATACCTTCATTAATAAAAAAGGAAACATTATTAGTACGGACCGTACTAATGCATTTATTCGTTAATTATTCAGTAATAAATAAATTGAACAAAAAATGACGTAATAGTCTAGATAACATGGAAGTTGATTTTGTACACGATTTTTCGTATCTTGAACAAGCCAAAACATCAAATGACGACTATAGCAGCTAACATTTTATACATTTTGTTCCAGTCACTTGAAAAGTGTGTTTCTGTTGGGACCAACTATTTATTCTGGGAGTATTTTTTCAGGAACCAAGAACCAGCCTGAGACCGTCATTTGTTTATAGACACAATTTTTGAAGTCGTAAAGCAAGTGCATCTTTTGTTCTGAGGACAGAGAGCCGTCGAGAGTTTTCCTAAATAAAACTCTGGAAAACTTTGATTATTTTCACTTCCAAACGCACAGCTGACGCTCAATTCCACATGGCAGTAACACACAATTTTTTAAAAGAATCCGTTTCTGGGCATGATTTTAACACTAAAAGTGTGCGGTAATAGGGTAATAATGCACTATTAAATAAAACCTAACTAGAAACAGAGAATATAGAGTATTTGATTTACAAAAAGTGGATTAGGGTTTAAGGATTTCTGGAATAAATTTTCTAGAAAATTGGTTTAATTTAAATAAAGCAGATTGAACAAAAAAATTAATGAATTATTTCTGGTATGGGGAAGCTATTACGATGTCTGCACCCTAATTTTAGTTTTTCTTTAAAATTTTTCGGTTTGTAAGGATAATGGCAAGAACAAAGCTTCGAGCAAATTTGTTTATTATAATATCGTATATAATATACATATGTGCATTTCACCCTTATATTACAGGAATAATGCATTCCTGTATGTGCATTTAATTTGTTCAGAGAAATTTTAATATTAACAGTTTATTTAATTTAATAACATCACGTAAAATTCGTAAAAGTATTTTTAGAGGTCCCCTTTTTCTTGTTCTGTATAAACGTCCATAGCTATTATTAAACATTTATACCAATTGAATCCGCTTTTTGTTTTTAAACAAACAATATCAAAAAGTATTCAGGGATATTATACTCCACTGTACGGAAAATTCCACATGGAACAAATAATTTAAAAATAGCATACCTCCCGAATAAGTTCATATAAATGAATTATCATTCTGCCTACTTGACTGTATTTTATACAAGCTTAGTTTAATTTACTATCTAAATATTTGTGTATCGGATAAACTTGTCACAAATAAAGGGTGAAAATTGACAATTGGTACAATTGATTTTATTGTAACTTATATTTCGCGGTGATAGCAATAATTACTCTAATACACGAGCTTTCCAAGATCTGCAATATTCAAACTACAGTATTTCGTTGCAATGCAGATTATGAATATATTGATATAAGATTAGAAAAATCATTAATTTAAAGATTTTTTTTGTAAATTTGTATATCATGTCCCCAAATTTAATTTGATATTTTTATAAATGAATTGACAATATTGAAATAAATCCAATGTTAAATCACTTACCGACTCTAATTCCTCTAATACCGCCTGAATAATTGGACACATCATGGCGGTAACGGCGGTATTCGATATCCACATTGAGATGAAGGCAGTTACAAACACAAGACCAAAGTGCAATCTAATTATTGTAATAAGTTATTATACTTAGTATTCTTGTTCCTTCTTCAGTCAACTGAACCCACCTTCTAGGACTGCACCCGATGATTGAGATCACTTTAAGCGCAACTCGCTTGTGTAAGTTGCTATGTTCAACGGAAAGAGCGATGATAATACCACCGATGAACATGACCACGGTCTCTTTGAAGTACATCTTGCAAGTTTGGTCGGTATCCTGGAATCAATAAATCACCTGTTACTACTATAGCACTTGCAGGTGCTTTGATTATCTCACCAAGATCCCCATTACTGGGAACAAGACCATCGGTAGCATCGATGTGATAGGCAATGGCATCGCTTCGGTGACCCAAAAAACTGCCATTAGAACCACGACGTACATGCATCTGTAGGCCTGCAGGCAGACAATTTAAATGCATTAAACTTAATGAATATTAATTGTTGTGGAAACTGGACTGATTGGCAGTCATTGAGATTTATACCCCGCGACAGTATAAAGCTGTTCCCATGTCGTTTCATTATTTAATTCAGCACGGTGTGATAGCCCTCGTCGAGCCCCATCTAGACCTAGTCCGTCATTTCGAGGTGTATGCTTGTATAAAAAGTTCTGTTCCAGCCATAACACATAAACAGGGAGTAATGAAAGCTAAACTATTTATGGAAATATTTACTTCAAAACACAGCATACTGCACATGTGAGTATGAGTTAAGATATTTACATAAAATTAATAGGCAATGACAAAAGAGTTAAAAAGTTAAGTAGTTTCTTGACGAGGAGGAGTGAAGCGGTAGAGTATAGATAAATCAATGTACCACTACTACCTACTCTATATAACGTGCTATTTAAAGGCAATCGATTGTTTTTTAGATTATTCTACCTATTTGATTTCCAAATAAGTGTCCATAGAACCATGCGTTATACCACTTTGTCTAAATTTGAAAAGCAATTGAGATTTGTAGTCAAAAGTACGCTTTAAACACTTTTGCTAAAAAATTAATTTGTTTGAATTATTGTTTGAACTAGATATAAAATAATTGAACAAATTTTGTTTACCCTTTCGAGTATAGAAAAAGTCCAAGGCAATTTTTTTCCAACAATAATTTGCTTTACGTGGATATTTTTAATAGTATTACAAAATTATCGCTCGAACTGTGAGCCATTCAAATTCCTTGACCGTCTACTACTTCTTATTACTTAAACATCTTCTATCTTTTTTTTATTCAGCTGTTCATGATTAGGGAGACCTACAGAATCGGGAAACTACTTGCCGAAACGAAAAGTACTACGAAAAGCAAATTTAATTACTGTTTTGCTCAGATTAAAAATACTATTACTAAGAACAAATTTTGTAGTTTTTTCTATTTTTTCCTTAAACAAAATAATCATTCTTAGAAATTTCCCGTCTTTTCGTATTCTCCTAATCTAGAGCCTGTTTGAAAAATAGTCTTAATATAGATTTAAATATTTTAAAGCATATCCCGCTCAAATAATTTAAAAAATTTTATACATATTTATTGAAATGCATCAATTATAATTTCTAATTACCCGTTATACTTGGAAAATTTCAAGAATTATGCTAAGCCTATATTCAATCAATTAGCAATATAATGAGATATAAACTACTACTTACTGGTGTATTATTGAGAATAAAAATTGGCAGGAGAAAGAAAGGTGCAGTTAATATCAGCATCGTTTTCCAATACAGTTTAAAAAACAAACAAATCCGCCTCGAACATGAAATCGGCGTGCGCTTCCCGCTGTTAAAAACATAAAAATATTAGTAAATATGTAAGAAATAATTAAAAAAGTATTTCATTTAACTTACGGTATTTCACCTCTCATCTCCATTGTCATTTTTAATCATTCTGCAAAATGGAAATGAAAAAGATTTTTAAACTATTATAACATTTTCGAATATTAGTTCCCTATTAACATATACAAGTCAAACGTTGTCTGTTTGTTCGTCTTTTACGCGTAACAGCTGAAGCTATAACTATGAAATTTGGTCAATAGATTTATTTTATAATCTACAGACTCACTAAGAAGCGATTTTTCAACATTCATCCCCTAAAGGGGAGATCAAGGGCTTCAAAATGTAAAGAACATTGCTTCCCGAGAAATGAAATAGAGCCAATGCAACAAGTTTTCGTGTACACGAATCAAAAAACTATAGGACGAATTTTGATGAAGTTTTCCATTACGAATATCCTTTTTTTAGGTGTGGTACAAATTTGTACACTTCAGCAATCTAAAACTTATCGAAGTTTATGAAATTAATTGGAAAACATTTTCCAAAGTCTGGTTTGCAATTAGTACGAATGGGCAACTTAAATTCATACCTCCTATTAAGGATTTGTTAACGTAACGAATCGTATACTCGATTTGCGTAAGACTGTGCATTCGAATCTCGAATTATTAAGTATTCTTTTTTTATGATTTTTGAATGTTTATTTTCTTTTTATTTACAATCCCGTAGAATTATTTTGTCTTTTATTACCAACTCTGTTATAAACATGTCCGATGCTATTTTGATTTATTTTTATAAAACGTAAAGTCTACGCGTACTAAGTCGCGGGCGCAGCTGGTAAAATACATATAGTCACGTTTCGGGTATTTTATTACTTATCACAGCACAGTACGCGTCATATGTCAAGTGATCATGTACACGACACGTTATGTGACATATCATGACACATTTGAACAATGCTTTACTGAGTTTCTATAGCAAAGGAGGATCCAGAACCCTTTTTTTTTAAATAATTTTAGTATAAAGACTTTTCTATAAATTTGTTTTATATAAAGACTGTAATAGAGACTCTGCTCTACGATGAAAACATTTCCGAAAATTTTATTAATAGGTATAGTTTTTTCGTAGATGCGGAACCGGATGCCAAAACCAAGAAAATTATTTTACGCTGGCTTGTGAAGTAAATATAACTAAATGCATTTCTGAGTTTGTGCGAAACTAGGCTAGTATTAAATAAATTTATGATACAAGTGGGTGTGCACAGCATTTGATGCTTTAAAAGCGCCTAGAGTAAAACCCGTTGATTGCTATTGAACACGAGATTCGTTCTAAATGGTTTGTCTCCTATTCGTCAAATGCGTTACGCGATCAAGTTAAGCCCGCAGTAAGTTTACTCTAAGTTTAAGTATTGTCTTCCATCCACATAAATTTGCATAAGCAAGTAGGATCCAGATGGTTGGTGCATCGTATGGGATATCAAGTAGTGAATTGCGACTGTGATCTAAGCGACTACAATTACGTTGATAAATTAGCACAGCGTGTTAAGCGTTTAGCGTCTTCTTCAACGACTGGAACTGAGATGTGTCTTATTACAATAAACCATTAACAAGTAAATTAAGCGGTAAAATGGTTAAGAAACTTTAGCCGTTTGTGTGCGGCAATTTTCTTACGCAATTTTGTTCTTATTACGCAAAAATAATTGTTTTTTTTCCTAATAGAATAACGGCCAGTGCTCATAAATAACTTCTTATTTTGAAAAGTGAACATAAGTTAGTTTCTTAATTGTCGTGGTTTATCACGTTAAAATGCAAATTTTCTGCCTTGAGTTAAAAAGTGGAAAGCACAAATGTTCTATATTTAAAGACGCAAGCTTTTAATCTAAAACTGCAAATATTTATTAGTTCGTGGGCACATGTATGGGAAGTATCTTATTCCGGGCAACCAAGTTACGCAATCTTATTCGGTATATAAATCACTATTATAAAAATTAAAAAAAAATAATGTTAACAATAATCGATTTTAAGCTCGAAAAAAAGAACATCTTACCCACTGACTGGATGAAATAAAAAGCTTGATAGCCAGAAGCGAATTTAAAAAATTGTTTGATTCTTGCCGCACAGGCATTACATTGAACGGTCTCAATTGAAAGGATACAGCGAAGAATGAAATAAGAAATTAGAGAAATATTCCTTATTCGAAAATTTGGTTGAATAATTAATTTATAACATTTAATAGATAAGTTTATAATAAGTGCTGTTGTAGTGCTGTAAAAAAACTTAGGAATCAAGTCTAGTACAGAAAACAATGAAAATGCGAGGACTCTCAACTGCTATTGTGTGCTTATAATTTTCGTCCGAAAACAAATAGCAATTATATATAAACTTTTTTAATTTGCAAATAACAAAAAAAAGCAAAAGATATCTAAAAATCGAAAAATTAAAAACAGGAGTTTCTTGCCAACAGGACCCTAATACTCTTCAATATGACTTTATTACAGAGTACTCAAAGGAAAATCCTCGCTCTCTTTTTTGTATAAAAATTAAAATGAATTTTTTTTATCCAATACCATAAAAGTCAATTTGAAAACTAAGCAAATAAATTACACCATACAAAACTTCTTTTTCGCCGGGATATTGCTAAAAGCAGAAGCGATAAAAACTTATGATTAACCAGATTAAAAGAAGAATTTATAGACAGTAAATTATATGTTAACAGCACATGACAATACATAAAAATTTATATATATTTACAATTATATAATTGATTTTGAAATAATACACGACACTGAGTTGTTTACGTGAAATAAATATCTTTAATTTACTCTAATTTGGAAAGACTTATTCCATTCTCCGCAGAATAAAAATGATTCGCTAATATTAAATAAATATTTGATTCGCACCAGCAAAACTGGATTAAAGTTTGTTTTAGAGTATGTACTATGTCATGAATTCTTCAACTTGAAAAAATCATTTAATATTTATCTTATTCATATTCATTCCGTTTTGTTATTTTTAATACCCTTGTATTTTTCTGGAATTGTATACCTGATTGTGGCGCTATTGATGCTATGTAAATTAGCTACATATCTTTCACACTATAACATTATACTAGTATTATAATAATTGCTAATTCGTTTTATAATACTAGTTTAATATAATAACGAACACTAATTTTAATTAAAGACGGACCAATTTAGTTCCAAATTGTATAAAATCTGAATAAATTACTTGAAATATTTTATTTGATTGCAGATTCAAAATCAGATATTACAAAAACGCTGTGTTTTGATTTTAACTACAGTTTGTCAAATTGTATACAATTTTTGATTTTGAACTAGGTTTTTGGCATTTAACACATTTCCCTGGAACTTGAAACATGTTCGAAGGTCCATGCGTGCACGGATGTATAATTAATATTTTTTTTTAAATCCTTATTGTGCTTAGCTTTTCGGCACATTGTCATACTTACATAAAACAATTAATTAATAAAAGCGAACAGGTAGTTAAATTTAGCGACTTCGCCCTACAATTTAAGGACAGCTGCGGACGTGTCAACGAAAGTAAAACAACGAGCTTTAGAAACGTGTTATCAATTCGAACATACTGCTCGGGGAAACGAATGTCGATGTAATAATGAATGAGTATGCAACGTACCTGCAAGGAATGCGAACCACAGTTAATTAGTATAAAACTCGTTGTTTCATATTAGTAACAAAACAAAAACTTTTTATTGGTATGTTGCGCAATCGCATTCTTTATTACTTTCAGGTGTTGCTAATGAAGATTAATAATGCGGCAAGCATTTTTTATTGACCTTAAGGCGAAAGAAAATTTTTTTTTGCAAAGTCACGGTCGTATTTCAATTACTCAAGAATAATTTAACAATTAGAAGAATTTAAGGAGAAAAAAGTCTAAAATCAGTTTATTCAGATATCAGATTAGGGAACTAACTAACTTAAGAATTGTTTAAAACAGTGGCAAGTATTTAAATAAAACGTTGCAAATTTGTAAATTCAAAAGGCTTGTTTAAAATGGTCATATTAAACAATTATGCGTTTACCGTTTACAATTCTGTTGGAAATATTTGAGTTAAAATAAAAACTCATTTTATACACACTTTTTAAAAAGTTGACATAGATCAATTGACGAGTCCAAGGATTTAAAATTAAGTCGAAAATAGCGATTTACAAACTGCGAGTAGACTCTAGCTCAAGTCGGATTTGACCGAAACCTTATGTAGAATTTCCGAATGTTTAAATTTAACCATTTCGGTTTGGTCAACTACCACGTTCTTTCTCTAATCCTATTTGTTGTTTTTGCCAATGTGCTTTTTGAGTTTGGAAAATAGTAAACCAGATATGTCCTTTAAAATTCAAGTAAATTATGTTTCCTAATCTGTTTAAAATAAAATTCAATTATTCAATTATCTTTTCACATGATTTCATTTAATTTAGCACGGTTTGAAAAGCTGTTTGATCTAATTTAAGGATTTAATATATATTCACATTTATATATATGTACTAACACACTATGTAATATGTGTTTGTATGAATCCTTTTATTTTAGCTACTTTTTACGCGTTTTAAGAATATGGAATGAATCCAATATTTTTCTATATAGAAGATGTCATATTTTTACACGGTTTTTTTTTCTGGAATGTATCTGCCATATAAAAATAAAATTGTGTGCATATCGTTAACACTTTTGGAAAAATATGTGTCGAAGTGTTTCGTTCCTGATACTGGGTTTAACTATTAAAAATATGTAAATCACGCAATTGACTTTAATCGATTCAAGACATAATTTTCCCGGATGGACAATTAAGAAACAATAACAGCAATTTCATTATTTAAAAAGAAAAAAGAAAAAAATAGGAAACAAAGTAGAAACTTATCGAAAATGGTATGCATGTATATTTTAAAACATCTAGAACAACATGCTGAACTTTTAACCTTTTTAGTAATTACATCGAAGAGTTGCTCTAAATCAGGTATATCGTAAGTGGTATAGAACCGAAGAGCTCTATGTTATCAAAAATTAAAATGCGGATTTGCAAAGATAAGTGGAAATATAAGTTTTTTTTCTTCTTTCAATCACAAATATCACCAATTTGAACTATTTCTTCACTATAACTTCACTAGTTTCTCATACTTATATGTGCCCACAATTCTTCTGGCCAGAATGCATATGTACGTGCATTCGCATTATGAGTGAATAATGGTAGCCCCTTTTCTTTTCATTACAGAGCACTGAATTGTTCATAAAGTAATCGACACATGATGTACATATGAAATATAATTTTTTTTATTTACAAATCCCTTCTAGATATCTCAATACTTTGATTTAGTGAAAAGACATTTGGTGATAGCGGGACATTTTTCATTTAGTAGTGATGCAAAAGAATTATATGAAAATAAATATGAAGTCATGCTTTCTAGACGAGTTTAGTTTTAAAAAATCTGATTTTTCCAAATCTGATTTAAGCAAAGAAAACAGACTTTCTTTACACCGGATATTGGCAGATGAATCTGATTGGACCGACTAACGAAAATAAGGCCACCAAGCGCATTAGAGCACAAGAAACTGACTTGGCTTTGAAAATGGCTTGAGCCGACGAGTTAATGAACTCTCATTTGCAGCACGAGTGTTATTGAGGCAACCTTCTGAATTACGTGCAAAGCATATTTCGATTATGTAAAGAGATTTCGCCTGTGCAGCAGGTATCAAGTTGTATTTCGCGACACCTCGACCTAGGCATTCTTCGCACTTGTGGTCAAATTGGGAAGCAGACGTCTGGCCAGTCAACTCCCACTGACTACACCAGAAATTAAAGAAACACCTCCAGAATTCGTAGTTTGTTTCTTAAGAAAGTTCGTAGCAACTTTTATTCCAATGTTTTTGTACAGAAATAATTTTAATGAGAATTAAATAAAACCGTATAAACATATATCGATCACATTTTCTTACTATTACTTATTATTTTAAGACATTATTATACTAGTATATAATAAGGAAACTAATAATGGATTTTCATAGGATATATTAGAGAAATTCTGTTGTCTGTGATTTAAATGAACGCTTAAAAAAATATCGAAATTTATTCAGCATGATTCTCAAGTTTTCAAGATTTTTCATCAGAATTTAGTATTTCAAGAACACGACATTTAAGAGATGCCTAGAATTAAAATGAAAATTGACTGATAAAAAAAGGTTAACTAATCAATTAATTCGAAATTGAAAACAATTATTTTATTTAATCAAGCGTATAAAATGCAACGAAGCACATTTGAACAGTCTTTTCCGGTAATCATACCACGAATTCAATGAAGTGTAAATAAGTAATTTTTGTCTAAATGAAACATTGGCAATCATATGGAGTATTTGGTGCAGCCGAGGCCCTTTTAAAAACAGACGACTGAGAACAGCACCAAAAATCTGATAACTTCTTCTCATTCTTTTGACACAACTTCGATTTCGTACCGAATTCAATTCCTGTCTTTACTTTATTTACATAGAGACTAAAATACATTAAAATTACTTTATACTTTTTATAATCAGTCCTAAAGGATGTTTTAATTTTTACTGTGGTCAGACGTATTGTCTTTGTCTCTTTGACTTGAAAATGGAACACGTTGCATTATTATAAAATATTAAATACAATAATAATGCTCTACCGTAAAATGTTATCTAAAGCACATAAATTACCCTGAGTAATAATTTCTCAAAGATAATTTATATAAAAAATTATTAATTAACTTTAAACTGATATTTTCGAACTTTCGCTGGACCATTCGGTCAAAAGGTTAGATGTTATTTGCATGTTTGTTTTTTTCTTACAATCTAAACAAAAACAATAATTACAATCGATTCGGTTAACAACCCATGTCAATTTTTATAAATATTTAAATTTGAAAAAAGTTAATTACTTTTAAGCACATGCCTCTTGTATTTCTATTATTTTGGAGGCTATGTGATGTCATTTTTTTAAACAAGATTGCCGTTAATTAACAATGCACTGATAATGTCATCATTAATCTTCACTATGGTCAGATCTTTATGACAGGCAAAATCATTAAAAATTCCTGCCACGAGCTTCCTCGTCTTATTAAATTACGGGTGCTAATTGCAGAAAATGTGTCGAAAACCGTTTTCATCTTTTAACATAAGAAACTTATATTTACATAAAACTTGTAACAGCAAATATTTTAATATAATTATATATTGGAATTTGCAACGTACTAAAAAGAAAAGCAATTAAAATGCGAGTAAAAACTTCAGAAAATGATTCAAATTGATTAAGTCAGAAGAAGTTTTGAAAAATTAATTATACCTACTGAAATTCTGGAATATAAACAATTCCATTAGTAAAAGAGCTGTTAAAATAAATTTAAAGTCTATTTATTTAAAGAAACAAATTTCGAGAATAGGAGTATACTGATCACATCCCACTTTCGACGTTTCACGTCTACTGTCTGCAACCAAAAGGCAACACCTCGATTCCATTCTTGTTTCAGGGTATTTCAAAAGATCACCTTTACCTCAGTTTACGAGAGGCAATGAGAAAATGAATAAATTCGTTCGGTGTCTTCGAAAGAATGAAAACATGTCGTCACACAATTTTCCAATGGCTACAGTCGCGATAGAACGGATAGAGCGGACATGAAACTAGACGGAGAGGATCAAGTTAAGCAACGCTCATTGAAGCGCTAATGTAATTAAGCGGAGCAAACGAGATAATTCCGCGGCTGCGTTTCGACAGGAATTATCTAAATTTTTTAATTAACGCGTAGATATTAGCACGGATGTCTGAAACAGCAATTAAAACACTTTTATGTGGTCACTGACGTGTCTCAGCTTTGCAAAGCAAATCGGCTAAAAATCGTTTTCAAAGAAAATTTACGATGAACTGTTGATATACGAACTTTTTCAAATTCAGCGAGGAAAATTAGCTCTTAGTAAGTTTCGAGAGATGCGGAAAAGTAAAAGGATAATCTGATAAGATAAAACTATGTTTATGGAATATTTTCTATTCACCAGTGCATGAAACTAAAAGGCATTAGCGTCAATCGCAGCAAGAAATATTCCAGTGCTAAACAAATCATTACAAAAACAAACAGATCTGCTTCCTTTCCAGCTCACATATTTTATCAAAATATTACTCCGCGAATGTTATTAGAAAGCAAAACTAGTTTAACTTGTTCCAGAAGGTTCGAAGAGTTAATACTTTTTTCTTAGGCAGTTTAAAACGTGACTTATTCTAATGACTTGATAAACATTAGCAACTGTGGAGCTTCATATTCAACTAAAGGTTTAGTGTGCATGAGGGAAATTTGAATGTTATTTCAAAACATTGAAATATTTTTATCTTAATGCGTAAACATGTTATTTTCTGCACTCTAAAATATCCGATGACTAAATGTTATTTTATATTTCTTATTTTCTAATTTCTCCATTTTTATATACTCAGGCATTAATTAAACGTAAGAATTGGGAACGATATGTAGAATTAGCTTGAGCTAAACCAGACTTGGACGCAGTAGTTTCGTGTTAGCAAACGTGTAAAGAATCCTTAATTTAGATACTCTAGAATCTAACTTCAACGACTGCAATAGAGAATACAATTTATGCTATTTGCCACCTTACAGAACATGATCAAAAACTATTTAGCCCTAATGGACAAACAGCCAGGTCCTGTTTACTCTTCGTAAACAGATTTGTTCTACTAACTCTGCTATTGCTCTCATTTTAACTGTGCAGAGAAACCGTGTAATATTAGAAACAAAACGAAAGGTTAGACCTACAGTGTTTTGGATTGCACTGATAAACGAAGCGATGTGCCTCGACTCAATCAAACGCTGACATTGATCGGTGACCTACATCTTTGAAATGCCTTTGGATTCAAGTGGACGGCATGCTTAGAACTTGTAGAAATTCCGCGATTCGATAACGAATAATCCCACATTTGTTTGTTTAAAATTACATTCTTCCAAAACTGCACAGTTTCTAAGGCTTAATTATAAAGTGAACACACCTTGACAAAGGTGCGTATTATTATCTGCTTGGGTAAAAAAACCCATAGCGCGTCATCTCCATTGATGAAATAGACCAGACGAAAACGTCCGAATTATTTATCTTACAACTTATCGTCCGGTGATTTTATCAAAAAACCACTTTACTGCGCTAGACGTGCAAAACCATTGGATCACGAGATTCTTTTTCGTATTATTCTTCGGGTAATTTTTCGATGTTTTAAAACGAACTTGCTTGAGCTTGAACTTGTTTTGACTTTTTCCATTAGAAACAATTAATAATATAATCATTGATATTAATAACTGTGAATATTCACAGATGAATGATGATCTTCAAATAGGAGATACTCTTACTGTTTTTCAAATTATCCATAGTTTCTTTTATAACATTGCAATAACATAGTTTTCCAGTCAAAGTTTTTTAATTTCAATAATAATTTGTAGAAAATGAACCGACTTGTTTATGTTTTTTTTATTTTATTCATATGTTTTATTAATTTCAAACATATTTTGGGTTTCGTACAAAAATTGAAAAAGCGGAACTCTTATGGAACCACGGTGTCTGTTTGTTTGTCTCTTTGTCTGTATGGGTATTTTTTTTAGATTCATTGAAATAGAAAATCAAAGCTTAGTTGTAGACAGTAGTGGTCAAATTACAAATGGAAATTATGAAAAGTTGATTTTCTTTCTTAAAAAGAGTAGAAAAGAAAGATATAATTGTTTTTAAGTTCAACCTAATGCGTTTTCTATGCCAGCTTTTTGCAACATTTTTCCCAGAAAAAAATTTAAATTCTGTGCTACGCTCATAATTTGGAAAAATATCGCTCAGAAAAATCTGGAAGAAATCAAAATCGTTAATAATGAAATCAATATTGAACGAAAACTATCAGTACCATATTACCTAAGGTAATTTTTTTCTTTTGCACATAAAAATAAAACCTGGTAACAAACTTTGGTTTGCTGACATTGAGGTCTATTACTTTTCTACAAATGAAAAGCGTAAATTCACAGATTTTATTGCGGTACGGAATACTCACGCGAGTCCAACTTTCATTTTACGTGTTCATATTTTAAACACTTTTGTAATTTACTTAAAATAAATTATTGACGGCCGAAATAATCTTCCTTTTAATATTTATTATTAATTTTCAAAATGCATCTAGTGTCATCAGTCTAGAGTATATCGTCTTTTATGGTTTTTATAAAAATTTGGAAACTTAAACTCTCAAGAAAAGGATTTTAACAACTTTATCCTTATAAGCTCCCCATAAAAAGAGTGGGATTTTTTAAGCTTCCCTAAAGTGGCAAATAAAATTTATTTTTAAAAATGCTTAAATATTTAACGTAGAGCTTCAATTCTAATGTGAAAAAAAGACAAGATTTAATACTTTCAACTAAAAGTACCAACAGGATTGTTCTAGGATAAATGATTCCAAGAATCTTTTTCCATCTTGTTCGAAAAGCTAATATTCAGGTTTTATTTAAAAAAATATGTTTTAAATGATAATCTTCCTTCAATCATGTTTAAATCTCAAGTTTTATTTGACACGTTGTAATTTTCTTATTGTGCACCCTACGCCACTCACTATATATGGCACTATGTATCAATTTAAAAATAATTTTACACAAATCCTAATTAATCCTTAAAATTTTTTTTGTAAATCAATGTGGATTTTCGTATTGAAGGAAAAATTATACACAGTTACTTTATTTCATGTATACATGAGTCAAAAATATAATAGATATTTATTTATAAAAGAAGATTAAAACGGAGGTTATAAATTAACCTTTCATAAATCTACATATCAACTATAATAGTGTCCGAAAGTAACAATACCCGTATAATTATTTGGAGAGTATAAAATGTGTTCAACGATAAGGAAATTTAGCTCAGTATCGGCAGATAACACCGTGAGCTTCACTCACACGTCTAGCGGGTGAAAATTAGTGAAGTATGAAAAAAGTGAACTTTTTCGAAAACAAGTAATGTCTTCACAACTTATGTATATTTCAATGAAATTTGGAAAATAGGTAGCATACAGTATTTCAGTTCAAAATTCTTGTGGATGTAAAAATAAATTCTGCCTCTTCTAAAACAAAATGAAAACACCTTCAAAATAAGGACCTCGAACAATTTTCTAATAAAGAAATAAAACATTTGGGTTCTTTTCTCTTTTAAAACTCATTTATTGCACCAGGAGCTGCATATGCATAGCTGGATTGTTTTCTTAGGACAAAGAGCAAGAAAGGGATCTACAGTTTGCCGAAACAACCTGAAGATTGCTTATAAAACAAAATATTCATTAAATGAAAAAAACAAGCATTGGTAAGTGCGTTACTAACACTTAACGTACGTCCTGCGTAAAAGGTATTAATGCCCTTCCCGCCGATAGTGTGTTAGAGAAATCGCAATATTTTTAGAATAAAATCATCTAATGAAAAAACCAAATATTCTTTTATTCAAAGGAAATAATTGAATTTTACACAGAAATTGGATAAACACTGCTTTCTCCATTGCTAAATGGCACAGGTTGCATACTGAGTTCAATTATCTCTTTTCAATATTTAAATAGAAACTGAAATATAAGTTCTTAACATGCCTTAATTTAGATGGAGCTTTTATTTATTATTTTTTTTCATTTTATTATGTTAACTTCATTGCAAGCCAGTCTATAACCAATAAAATGAAGCATTAGACACCAAACAAAACAAGAATAAAAAAACAATGTACAAAAAGTGATAAAAGTTTTAATAATCTAATCTTAGTAGTTGTAAATTTAATGTACATTTTTAAGAGACTTCCGCAGACAATTGATAGTATCTTTGGATAGGTACTTACTAATCTTGATGATATTTGTTCCTCACGTACAGTGTTATGCAATTATCAATACTTTGGAAACATCAGTCCGTTGATAAATCAATTTAAATCTTTGGTCGTACATTATGATAAATTTAATCAAAATGTCATTTTAGATTAGATGTTAATTATACTTTCACATGTGTTAAGATAAGCAAGAAGTGGAAAACCTCTTTATTCCTTTACTACATACAACAACACCATTCAATTCACGCACTTTCCCTAAAAATTAGTAATAATAGAGGATGAAGACAAGGCTAGTGACCTTAAAAGAGGGAATGGCATTAATTTGATACAACTGTTGAGCCAAACTCACTGGAAAGGTTTTTTGCATTAAAAAAGACAAAAAACATGCTAATAAACTGCTCCTATGTTTATTAGTTATATTAGTTTAAACTTAAGGGTTGTATCAGTGTTCGCTCACAAATTGCATCAATAAGTTTTCTATTTATGCATAGGGGTAATGGAAATACAATACAAATGTATCGATTATTTCGCGAGAATATGTAACTTTAGAGGACTCATAGTTTTGTTAATAAATCAAATCACATTTTGGACAACTTTTATTTAAAACGTATGTGAAGAAGCCACAGATTTAAATGACATTTTTAGACATGAGTACGTACCCAAAAAACGTATTTGGAAAAATAATTCCAAATCGGTCGGAAAGCCGCGTGCGTACTTTCTTTCTTGTCGCCGCGAGTAAACTGGTTCAATATTTTCTCATCGTGGTCAATTCGAGGAGTAGTCTTCGACATATTGGACTGGCCGACTTTACCTGGTGACCGGCATTGTCTGGTCTTCCCCTATTCGGAAAATGAAAACAAAACCTATAAGAGAGCCAAACGGGTGAACAACATGCGATGAACGAGTACGTTTGTGTCTGGCGCGCAATTTTATGTACTGAGAATGCAATTGCTGCTACAGGGAGAACGCAGAAAATGATAAATCTACGTTTTGAGGTACCCGCACCCGTACACCAGTTATAGATACATATATCTAGATATATCTAGAACAAAGAATGCGTAAAAGCAAGTTGATTTCAAACCATGCATGAAATAATTTATAGCATAGCTTGAGATATTCTCCATTTCCCTTCTGGTGTTCCAGTAATTCTGTTTCTTAAGAGTTTAGATGGCTCTAAAGTGTGAAATTCTATTTGAAGAGTTCTAAGCCAGAAATTTATAATTTGAAAACATAATATTTTTGTCTTTAACAGATAGCCTACCCTAGTAGAATGACCTTCATTTATAAACTTTTGTACAAAGTACATGAAGAAATGTTCATTCGCATAAGTTCTTAAACGGCTCCTTGATCTTCGTCGCTACAAAAATAGAAACAGTTCTTTGCGGTCTTTCAACGGCTTGAACCGATTCTTTGTATACGTTGTTTTGTGTTTGTTCACGAATATAACTTTTTACGACATTTTTTTTTTCACATCTGTCCTTATTTTGCAATTCTTAAAAATTTTCTGGTTTTTGTCTTTGTTACGTAGTAAAAATTAATTTTGAAGAGATCTGAAAACTTCATCCAAACATCATTTAAAATTTGTGCTTTTCCTCTGTTTGTGACTGGAACACGTCAAATCGGAAAGTATACAAAAGAATTCGCTAAGAATCAATATTACTGGTACTATGGATTATCACTTTACTTAAGACCCTGAGCAGTTTTTCCTTTCGTGATATCGTAACCCTAATAAACTAAAGATCTGAAAACATAAAATAATATTGAGACAGTGGTTCAGTTCTGTACATCGCTGCTTAATAATTTCCTTAACTCCAAATTTGACAAGAGCATGCCTTCCAAGGTCTTATCGAAACGTAAAAATATTTTATAAAACTCTATAACGCCCTTTATTTGGACACTCTGAATTCATGCTCGTCGATATGCTATTCTAAACAATTAACTTCGTTCCCTTGCAAATTTTTCAGATAATGGGAATATTTCTTTAAACTCCCCACTATAAAATTTAAAAACACTATAAATGAAAATATATAAACTTTTTTGGTTTTTTTGTTTTCGAAATATTCGCTAATGTTAAAAACACGCTTTTAATTATATATTCGGATAACAACATTCCAATATAAAATCGTCGGTGGAACCAGCAGTCCACACCCCGCGTTTTTTTAAATTCTGGTATCCAGGTGGGTGCTGTTACCAACTGCACTTTCGAGCACGTATCATGAAAGAAAACAAAGTTGCTCTGGAAATACATATTACTAATTATCGTGGGCATTAAGTATTTGCGATAGTCTCCATCTACTACGGGCAAATAATTACAAACCACAAAACAAAGTACGTTAATGAGGTTAGATAATGCGACGTTGATAATTTTCCTTCAATCTAGACCTTATCACCAATATTCTTGATTTTTTTCAGATTTCTTAGCGATACTTTTGCAGATTGAGAGGGGAGACAAATAGTTCGGAGAAATTTTTTTTAAATGTTAGAAAATGATTACACTAAAAATACATATAATTTATTTTAGAATTTGCACTTTACCCTGGTCAAGCAAAAAAAGGTTTCCGAAAGACAGACAGACACCAGGATGATTCCTTAAATGCTCCGTTTTTCCAACTTTTGTACGCAACAAAATGCCGTTTTCACAAGAGCAATAAATGTTTTAACTTTATTTTTGACTTTTCGTTAAAAGAATATAAACCCTTAAACATTTTTGTTCAGTGGCGAATCCCACACAAAAAATTTGGTGTTTGCCAGCAGTTTTAAATCTTGATAGTTTGAAAACAAAATGAGATAAACTTTTTTTATTACTCTTATTTCCAATGTTCTTCGCGCTGCATTTTTCTGAAACACTAATCATAAAGTCACGAGACTAAAATCGTTGAACCCGCGAAGAAGGTTTGAATACTTTTAGATCCCTGATTTCTCTGGTCAGTTAGGCTTTGACGTCAGTGCATAAAGAAATCAGGTGATCCAAGCCATCGCATCCTCAAAATATCTTGAACCAGAAACCGAGAAAGGTAAAATAATCTTTCCACTGACTGTAGTTTTTTCGGCTAGTTCATTAATGAAACGCTCCTGTCTAGTACCTTTTCAAATCTCTGACGACGAAGAGGGATTAGTTCTAATTTTCTTGTTTTTATATGTAATGGATAATTTTAATTTGTTTATGTTTTTCATTCTACACGATTTTTCCTGGAACGTATGCGTCGTGTAAAACGAAGGACGGGTGTATATAAGAATTGTTCATTTAATAGTTTAGGATAGGATACAGTCCATAAAATTATCGAGACACCTGGTTCCCAGTTCATCATATCAAATATTCCCATTAGTTGAAAATTATTGTCACAAAGTGATTCAACCGAAACTGGCGATATAGACGGAGTAAATGTATTCAGAAAGGTGAGATGTCTGGACTATCGCTCTGTTCCATATGAGCTATTTTCTGTGAACGGTGTCCAACAAAGATTCGCTGAACGCCACCACTGAATCACCTGACTTTAGTCTTTGCCTTTTGTATATTTTGTGCATATGTTTCATGCAATGGCTTCTGCTTTTATCTTTAGTTTCAAAAATAAATACATATTTAAATGCATGGTTTGAAAGAAAAGTTAGCTATTTCTGGTGGAACAGCTTCTCCTTTGATATCGACTGTTCCCAAAGCAGCAATTCTCTATATTTTCTCGTCTTTTGGACGCGAAACTTATTTAATATTTATTTCAATTTTCACTGTTCACTTCTGTTTTGATTTTTGCATAATTTTTTAATATGTCATAGGTTTAATGTTTATCACCAATGCTATGTCTAAAGTAATACTTAAGTTCTCCGTGATTTATTAATTGTTTACATTGTTTCTGTTTGTATGCAGTTATTTATCAATTAAGTCTACTGTTTGTTTATTTGCAGTTTTAGTGAAATATTTTCCACCAGAAAAAATTTGTTTTTATTTCTTTATTGGAGTTTGACTTGCTTTTCTAAAGATATATTGTACCTTACACGCTTGCATTAAGTAATATATTTATTCTCTTCTAAACATTTGAAATCCCAAATGGAGTCAAAAGTGAAATACAATATTTTGAAAGTAGAAGATTCATTAATAAATTTAAAATTGTAAACGCATCAAGCATGATCAACGAGATTTGCTTGGTCTACGTTTCGAGGTCTTTCAAAATTATCAGGTCTCTTTGCCGTACACGAGTAAGTCAATATATTTCCATTGTTGCTCTCCTTATCAACGCACGCGGCACGTTCTTGTGAGCCTTGGCATTGTCTGATGCCCTGGTGTCAACTCGATCTGAGCGATTTTGCTTTCGAATTTTGAAAAGTTGTTCTTTAGAGTAGAGGGTACAGAGTACGAAAGAATGGATTCTGGGCCATGGGAATCAATGAAATTATGTTATTTGCAATTCTATAAATAGTAATCAATTTCGGAGGCATGGAATGAAATTCTAGTCAGCAAGGCGAGGCAATCGATCATGTGTGGATTTCTCTGGCCTCCTAATCGCTCTATTCATTAAATCTTGTCTTATTATTGGCGTCAATTTACACGCTTAGTGCAAAGTCGCATTTTTGCTATTGAAACGCACGTTATTTTTATTGCCTCGTTTGGTTCCTGTTTCCTGACCTGTTTGCTACTAACTAAAACGCAAATAAGTCCATACTTGAGCATGAATCGAATTTATGTACGCACATACAATCGCAGAATATTCCAAAGGGGGTAAATGTTTGCTCTAAGGCCACAGCTGAACAAAAACAAAACAGCAGCTATTTCTTTAAGCGTACTGCATTCAAGTTATTCGTAAAGATAAGGAACTAAGTACGGCAATGCGATAATACGATTCACACGTCGATAAACAGCAGCGCATGCGATATTTCAAGTTGATTATTTTGAGTGGACAAATTAGTGCGTTACTACATTCTGACGTCCCAGAAATTTGACATCAGACAAAACACTTTATCATATTTTAAGGCTTACGCAGTTTATTGTGACCCCAAGCGAATTGTTGTAAACGCGCGCCAGTCAAAATAAATTCCTCACAAGTTAAGAACCATGAAAATAAACAATCGAAGGCAAAAACCGATATTCACTGAAATAAGAGGAACAAAAGGTCAACGAATTTAAATGAAAAAATTAAACCATTCGCTACACGTTTATACTGGCACTAGTAAAATATTCGAGGCGATGACGTGTGCAGTGCGGGCTTATTGTTTATTTGGACTTAATTGACTCGTTAAATGAATTCGTGATTTTCCCCAAAATCTGTATATTGGTGCAAATTAAATTATATACGGATATACCCATGGTGTTATGACGCTAAGTGTCGTTGTCCTACAGCAGAATATCATTAAACCGGCTGACCTATTTTGACTCGAAGAGTGACCCCAAAATTACTCGTTTTGCAGGCCTATTAAAAATTCTCTTTAGAATCGCAGTATTTCTAAGAAGAAAAATATCTCTGATATTCCTGTGGAATTTTTAGAAGCCCGAAATATTTTTATTTCATTAAAATTAAAGGAGAACGTTTTTTTTATCGAAAATCAATTGGCCACTTAAAGTTAGGACCCCTGAATCCAAGGACAGTTTTAAGATTTCACATATTTTTAGTTGAAGTAATTGAATAAGTCCATGAAGTTCCCTTCACAGTAAACAATAAAAATGCAACTGGTTCTGCAGTGGCGTAAATTCACAATTGTATTCTATATTTAATGCTAGGCCTTTGTTATTACGTGCATTATTTTATAAACTCATTATAAGAAAAAACAATTGTTCTATTCATCCTCCAATATGAAAAGCGGATATGCAAAATAGTTCTACTTTGAGTTTCATAACAAAGAGAAAAAAAGTTGATACTAATAATTCGATACGGGGTTGCACGAAACAAATAAAAAATCCACTTTTGTAGTGCAAAGAAGAAGTGCATCATATTTCACTTCAGTAAAATAATAAAGTATGAAATTTGCGATATCACGTCAGAGCAATAATCAACATTTATTTTTTTAGTAAAATTTATTTCTTATTTCAAATGGAACTTTGGTTTAAATACGCATGTTTAGATTTTTTTAAAATTTCAAAAATGTACAAAAAATTGGAACATTTGAACTTATTGGCCCTCTTCAATAAACTTTCAAAAAACTTGGAAATTATTAACTTGGAACTATATTAAATGTTTTGTTTTCATCATTAAATTAAATTATAAGCTTTAATTGCTTATTTTTATTTTATTCTATATACATTTTTAATTAGTATATATTTATGAAATAGGAACCTTACTCATTTTTACAAAACAAAATGTTTCGTTGGCTTCCGTCCAAATCTAACCCATGGGATTCCCCACAATCTTAACTTTTTATTGTATTATATTCGCTTTTTCGTAAATAGCAAATTTTTAACCAAATGCTATTTACAAAATACATCATCCTTGAAATTTAAACATCTTTGTATCCAGTTTGTCTATTTATTTTGAATGGTAGGATAATAAGAATAATAAACTTTTACGAGTACTCCAAACATACTAAAATCCAAGAATTTGAAACAGTTGCGATGTTATAAACTTTGATAAGACTCCGAGATAGAACAACATGATTTGCATTTTGTGTTTAAACTATAAACTTGGAGCCACTTAATAATGCAACGCCAATCCGCTGTTTATGATCCGACTACTGGATCAGATAGAGGTAGTCACCAGGTTACACAACATCTTATTTGTTCTCGGACGAACTTTATTAGTTATGAAAAGATATCGCAGCATATATTACGTTTTCTGACATTTTTACAAAAATCTTGTTTAATTTTCCTAAACTTCCAGACACCCAATCATGCAGTATTTTGGACTATGAATTTTAACAAAGGAAATGTTTATTGTATGCACATTTTCTGGAAAAATTAAATGATACATAAGAAATGTTCGTATGAATAAAATGTCATCAATAAACTCGTAGCGTCTGTCTCTCTGCTGTCTCCTAATTCCGATTAAAATAAAAAGAATTAAGTGATAACAATAATATTTTACATTCTTACTCTTTCCGATTATGAATCATACGAGATCACCTCAACGATTATATAAAAATGATCTATACTTGTATTATATACTCACCGATACATTTCGAGTTTGAGTTTAAATTAATTTCACAAATTGGGCTATCAAAGGTCAGGTGATTTATTCCATTTATCGTTTCAAGTTCACTAAATTTAATGCTTTGACTGACATTCAGCCGATTACTGGAATCGCGGTTCCGGCGTACTGATAAGAATACTAATGCTCTCGCCATTGAATTTATTTAGTGAATTGTACCAGTGAAATATTTCTACCCATTTCAAAATTTGCTTTGCTCTTACTGCTTTTATAACATTTAGATACTACACCAAATATTTACATATCATTACAAAATATCGCACCAAGATATTTAAAAGTAAAATTATAAACATTTTTATCCATACTTAATTTTAAAAGAAATTTTAGAAATACTGTACTCCAGTGTTTCTTTCTAAATTCATTGAATTTTAGATTTGTTTGACATAATTACCATTCAATTTAATTACATTTTACGAAATATCACAACTTGATTATTTTATTTTAGCTAGAATCAAGTTTATTTCTCCGGAAATGTCTTCGCGATCTTTGTATAAGATGCGATTAAAGTGTGCAATCGCTGGAAAACATTTTTGAACTTTTTATCACAAAACAAGTGATAAATAATTACGATAGACTTTTTCCTTGTACGTTATGAAATTAAAGATAAAAATGTCATCAGGTTTTCGGTAATGTAGACATCAAAATGCAAAGGAATTGTTTTTAGTTAATTTCTAAACCAACTACACAATTCGTGGAAACATAAATTAAAGCTTGATACCAAATTAAATATAATAATTAAAAACGTTGCTGTTATTACGAATTTAACATTTCTCACAGAAAAGTGAGCGCTTACTCAATAAATGAGCTATATTGTCTATTATTTATAAGATTTAAAGTTTTTGACATTAGTTTAAGACTTGAACCATCTATTGAGATATGGATCAATTTTCTGTAACATTTTGTTTATATTCGAAATGTAGAAAACAGTCGAGTTCGAGTTGGTTTTTATATTCGGAAAAGATCTTACTGAAATAATCTTATAAATAATATGAAATGATCTTTTTATATAAAATTTGTTTTAAAGCGCTTTGTGCCTTTTGCACACATGTCACCATCGATTTACCTGAATTACGTTAACATTGTTTTTTCTCTTAGAAATTGTACGTCTTTCAAAAATATAAAATAGTCTTGCACCTTTAAATGTTCTCAGGTTTCAAACTAGGAACAAACAACTTAATAAAAATTTTAAATTTTAATTTTTAGACATAATGAAGACATAAACTAACAAGCTAAAAACAATGTCTTCTACAGATAAAAAGAAATATTCCCAAAGTAATATTGTTCACCCTTTAATATTATTCCCAACTTGTTATTCACTTTTTCGTCATTATAATTTAATTCTGTTCTTTTTTATTTGTTATTGAAATTTAATAAAATTCTGTTGCTGCATTAGGTAAAAAACTATTAAAATTAAATAATAAAAAATATTAAATATAATATAAAATATGACGATTTAGAGTACTCTAAAATGTCGGTTTACAAATAAGCAAACGAGAAATTTGTTATATTGATAAAAGTTTGGTAGGTTAATCTCGCTTAGTTCAGACATAAAAAATTATAAATAAGTTAACAAAAACTATAATATAAAATATGCAATGGTTACTAAGGAGCAATATAAGTATTTTTCCTTTAACTTTTCGTTCGACAATAAAAGAGATCGTATCTTTTAAATGTCTTATATACTCGTTTAATTCGTGGAAAGTAGCCATAAGAAAATTAAATATTCGTATTATTAACGAGCTCAGCTGTTAAAAGAAGTCATTAATCTTTAGTTTGTATGATAACACTTGATATAGGAGATTAAACGATTATATAGACAAAATGCAGACACATTTTTCTTTATGTAACTGTGTTCTTGTATACTCGTGTAGCGAAAAAAATGAATATAAATGAAGATGACCCACGAGATCATTGGCAACAAAGGGGCCAACCATGCACACAGAAAGCGTCGTGAATACGCCGGATATATTTAAAATACGTCTGCTAAGAAACAGAATTCAGAATGAAAGGAAGAAGAGGGGCACAAGAAGAGGGAAAGAAAAGGCGCGCTGTTACAACTAAAATTTCATTTTCATTCCGAAGAAAATTTAAAAATAGCACAGTTTTCTCGGCCATGGCGGAGGAGCGTGTCTGCCGGTTGCGGCAAGATCAACGAATTACAAATATCAGGAAATACTTCCGTCGAAAACTTACCACACTCACGGATAAATTAAACAACTTCTGAATTTAGTAGTTTCCTTCAAGTGGTGCACCGGTTAAAGGTTGCTTTGGGACCATTCAACTTTCACCGAATGGGTGTACGAGAAACACAGTTTAAAAAAAAAGTAGTAGAAAGACCTTTCCACTGACCACCTCACGTCACTTCACTCCCGTGAATATTCATACAAGTGAACTACTTGCTTTCAGTTGCGACGAGGATATCTCATTACGACGCTACAATCCACACTGTTCGACGATACTGAACTGATCGAGGAACCACCCGTCTGGGGGACTAGAAAGCACAAGACTGCACCAGGTCGGACTGGTGACCGCGACGGAATATTCTACTGAACACACCGAGGTTAAATGCGCGACTGAGGGAAGCGACTTGGACTCGAATGCTTTATTACAATGGTGTGGATCACCGATCGGCTCATCAAAGAACCAACGGCTACACTTCTCTCGTTGCACCGTCAGTATTGACGATCGCGAGAGTATCTTCAAGAAGGCCATTTCGTCTCGAATCTGCACTGAATTCCCAATCTTTCCAATGAATTTCTTATTATTCTTTATCAAAATAATAAGAAGAAAGGTACCCCTTCGTTTGTAAGCAGACGGCAGCCAAATGTGGCTTATCTCCCTTCGCTTCCGTGCGCGACCAAATTTCCCCGAAGCCGTGTGTGAATGTAAAAGGCGGGAAAATCTCTGCAATCTAGTCGGGGTTGTGCCTGCATTTTATTTTGTTTACAATTGTACTTTACAACACCGTATCTTTTTCATGTGTACGAAACTCATTGCCGAGCAAAAGCGATCCCCAAAAGTCACGTATGCACATGCTGCTCGAAAATGGTACACGTGTTGAAGAGCGAGATTATTAATTTCATGAGAAAATGCCCTCCATGTGCACATATGCATCTACTTTTTGAAGTAAATACACTGCGCAGGTGATCAAAGGTGATCATGATTTAAAGTGGTTCTACCTTAAACCGGTTTTAAGATGCAAACATTTTTGAATATTTTGAATCTTTGGATGTTAAAGGCTTGCCAGACCAAAGGGAGTTTTTTGTAGATTTAAAAAAAGGGATGCAGAAACACAATAGCAATATCTTGACCAATATTTGTCTGCATAAAACGTAATATTTTAACATGATGCAAATACGTGTTTTGTAGAATTTTGCGATAAGTTCAGCTAGCAAGCGAAGGTATCGAACAGATATTATTTTCATATTTGGGTTTGACGCAAAAACGCAATTCTGTTTTTACACGAGTTATATTTCTATTTTTATAGGATTTGTTTGATTAAACACGAATTAGAAAAAAATGTATTTTCGTTTTACACAATTTGATTTTATTTAACACGATCACCCAAGTTATGAAAACAATTTCTTAATAATAATAAAATGCTTACATGAGTTTTTATATGGCTTATTGTTTTATTTTCCTGATTTCTTATGTGTAGAACCAATCTCTATTTTTCCATGGATAAAGCGTAATTTTTTACACGATTTTTTTACCACGAAATCAATCTATCGTGAAAAAAACGGAATTGCATGTACTTGCACGTCAGTCTTCGAAATGCTCTCAAATTACGACATTTTAAATATTTTTTTTATCCTCACCAATGCTGATTTTGATGTCTACAGAGATTTAGGAAAAATATTTCGGACTCCCAAATTTGAGATTTCTTCACATAAAACGTTTGAAAATGTTATCCTAGTCAACACTATTTTAATAGTTCCTTCGAAAACACAACGTTAGGGTGTCTGAACATGTTTTAAAATTCAGCAATTACATTCAACACCTTAAAATAATACGTCTGATTATTAAACAAACTATCAATAAAACTTTTTTAAGGGGATTCCAATGAATGAACCCCCAAAAAAGCAGCAAACCTAACACCAGAGCACTTCAAACAGCATGATGCAGTACAACTTCTAATTATGACCTTCTTTTTTATTCAAGTTCATAATTTATTTGAATCACGTATATCGCAAATTGAAATTACATTAAATCGACCACATTGACTACTTTAAAAGAAGCTACAAAACAATAAACTCTTTTGATCGAAGGTTATACAAACAATCTTATGACGATTTTGTACTAGTGTATAAAAAATAATGAGCTGTAGAGTCATCATTTCAACCTCCGTCATTAACTACCACAATTCCAAAATTTTGTACCACAATGCGGTTTTTGGTAAATGGGCTAAAACTACTTAAAGATCGCCACTGAATAATAATTCTAATGGTATGGCATCATCAGAGCTATTCTCCAATCTCGTATAGGCCAATTTGTATAGCTGTTTGTCAGCTGCCAAAATAAATAAAACATACTCGCAAATCCAGGTGAAGCAGCGTCAACAACTTCGTTTAACATTATAGTGGAATTCTTCCAAAGAACAATACTATAAATTAGAAACAATTATTTATGGTACTATACAAACCCTCTGAGAAGAAAAAACGTCTACACCCAATTCTGTTTTTAACCATAAATTCATTCCGCTCAAAAAACTACACTTTATCCATGGAAAAATAGAGATTGGTTCCACACATAAGAAATCAGGAAAATAAAACAATAAGCCATATAAAAACTCATGTAAGCATCTTATTATTTTTTTTAATTTACGAAGAAATTGTTTTTATGAATTGGATGATCGTGTTAAATCAAACCAAATCGTGTAAAAAGAAAATAGACTTTTTTTCTAATTCGTCTTAAATCAAATCAATTAATCAAATCATTAAAAATAGAAAAATTAATTTAACGTATTGAATTAAACAAATCGTAGAGAAAAAACACCAAATTCTATTATTTAAAATTCATGTAAAAACAGAATTGGGTGCATTCTAAATAAAAACTAATTCAGACGTGCGCATTCACATAAAAAGAATAGAGGCAGTAATTTATACTTATTTTTTTATTTGTAGGTTGACTTTATTATCAGTCTGAAGAAAAGAGCGTCTCCTGTTTTTAGCCGATTACGACGAGGATAATTAAAGGATCATGAGTAGAGAGAGAATCTGTGCTCGTTAAAGAGAACATGTGCTCGTTTAAGCTCTGCGTTCGTTCATTCTTTCTCTTTAAAAGAGCGTAAAGCATGGCTCAATGACTTCGGAATAAAACCCGAATGTCTGAAGCCATCATAACTTGGTTTGTATTTGTTGTAAGTATAAAAAATAGCGAATAGCAACTATGCCACTTAACTTTAATATTGACAATATATCTGATATCGTTTATCACTTGAAATATTCGCCGAGATGGAAAGTTGAAAATAAAACCCTCAGCTACACTGACGAAATTTTGCCACGCAACTACATCCGCGGTGTGTTTGAACCCCAAGCTAAATTTATAATTTTTAATAACATTATTTTTATAACATGTTTTTATTTCTTATGTAATGGATAGATCAAACCAATTAAAACTTAAAATAATTATTTAAGTATTCTTGAAAACAATAGTCGCCGGCTTCTTGAGTATATTTGTAGAAATTTGAACGGTAGTGTATGATTGAAGGGTTAACTCAATTTTCGACAATCCAATGATGCTAATCACAATCGAAATTCCCTTATGTACACGAGTATAGGCATTTAACTTGTTTTCCCAATTTATCGAATATGATTCTGCAATAGCAAATTACTAATAATATGCACCAATGCAGTGGTGCAATGTGTGAAAACAACTAGCGAAGATTTTGTCCTCGCATTGCATATCCCTTGCATATATTCAGGCTACATACATAATGCTACTTTTAGAATATTCTAAATATAAAAAAATAATGCTACTCTCATTGTACTTAGTCAGTACAAAATTTATTGAAAAACGCCGTTCTATTTTTGTGACATTGTAAGAGAATTAGTCAAGAACGTCCGAAAAATTGTCACAACTGCGGTTTTCATTTTTGAGCTTTATAAGTTCTTCTAGCAAACAATTCGAATTAGTGCCTTTCAGACCCTTATGGACGGTGTGGCAGTGACAAGAGGAAGTATACATACAAATGTACAATTAAATTTCTCATACTGATTTTTTTTCGGCTTAAAGCAATCCGGCTATGCTATGTTTATTCAAATATTATTTGTAAAATAAATAGGCGAAAAGTTATAATAGCAAATGGTTAAGGCAAATTTATTAACATTTATTCAATAAACAAAATCACTTCGCTAATTTAGAAACTACGGTAGAATGCAGGAAATTTGCGTACATAGTTATAGTCTTTCGTACAACCATAAATGTATAAGCCACTCATTTTTCAAATCAAGTAATTCCATAAATCAGGAAGTGAAGGAAATTGGAGGAAGTGGTATAGAAAGTTTTTTAAAAATTTCCTCTAAACACGTAGAAACATGAATTATGTTGTTACATATACAATTTTTTGATTTTAGAGTAATTTTAGATGTAAGTAAAGCATTTGAAATTCCGCAATCGAAATATTGTACTTTCGTTACATCCTGCATACTCTTAACTCTGTATTTTTAAAAGTTAAATTTTAATTAACAAATTTTACACAACATTTTAAAAAGATTATGAAATAGCGTTAATCGACTTTGTCTGTAACCCATGGAACACTTTTCCTCAGTTGGTTAAAAATCTGAGTTCTTGCTTTCGCACTAATTCTTTCAGGATTTACTCTTTTCACGATAGTACGTGAAAACAAAAATGATAGGTAAAAATTAAATAAAACCAGCATTTAATGGTCGAAAGGCTCCAATGAGCGGACAATCGATAAGTACGTTCTAATTTTAGTGTTATTTTGAGCTTCAAAAGATGCATATTCTTAAACATGTTGCCAATATTGTGCCATCTTGCAGTGAGTATAAATAAAACAAACTGGCGACCGTAAAAGTAATTATAATACACCAAAATCGTGAATAAAGATGTTTTTCGATACACAATGTGGGATCTGGTTTGAGATGAAATAAGCGTGGCAATAAAAAATCACATAAACTTTAATCGCAATGCTGGAGGTTGGCGTCGAACGCTGGCTTAATTTTGGCAGCATTCCTGCCGATCGGACTGATAAGATTTAATATTCAAAAGGTAATAATGATATCACATTCACCCAGGTAGAGACGTGGTCCGAAAAATATTTAAAGTGTAAGCAGAAAATATTCTTTCGCCTTTTTTAACCTTTCGTGGGTCGCTCTTGTTGTAAAATTAATTCGACATAAAAGTTTATTAAAAGCATCGACGTTTTTCTTCGATGTATTCAATGTTCAATTCAAAAAACTGAATAAAAAAAGTAGGAAACCATGGAGATAAATAAATTAAATTGAGAGATTAGGAATTGTTCAATATTTACCATGAAGTCGGCGTTTGAAATTACCCAGTAGTTTAGTGCAATGTTTGAAAAGAATTCCAGGACCTACGCAGAACACGGAAACAAATAACAATCCAAATACAAGTTTGAAAGTAGCAAAATTTATTTAGCCATCCAATCGGTTGGGAGAAATAGATAAATTGATATTTAAGACATATATAAAAACTTTAGTCAGCATTTTTAAATTCAAATTTTAATACGAGATCTTTTCAATTTAACACTACACTGCAATCCAATTCTACTTCACAGAACTATTTTGAAACGTTAGACTTAAAACTAAAATTTCAAATGTAAAAATGGTGCTTTTATGTTTTTTTTAATTTTTTCATATGAAAATATTGTTGTTTAGCAATTTTGCTTAAAAGTAAGATTATTACTTTTTGCATTTCCGGCTTGAAAGTATCGTAAATTTTGTCTTCAGTCTTTTCCACGATTGTTGATTACCCTGGCCAACAATGATTTTGTTACATGAATTGTGATAAGAAATTCGTAGAAATGCAGTTATTTTTATCGCGAAAAAGCAAATCTATTCTTCTTATCACTTGTAACACGCACATACACTCCACGACAAACTCCATATGGCCACCCTATATTTTTACATACTGACATATTTTTGTTCGAAGGGACTAAGATTTTATGGCTGTTATAAAAAAAGGTAACGTAAAAGCATTACCTGAGCAATCAGAATCTCCCTCGTCATTAACCTTTTCAAGCCTGGTAGCCTATTTAAAAAACTGGCGCGACAAATGACCAGCCTATAAGAAAATTTGACTGAAAAACGACTCTTTTAAATGTTTCTTAATTTTATAAAATTCCACGTGAATCCTGAAAATGTACTTTACTTTGTACTGTGTAATACTCGGCCTTATTGAAAATTTTGTTAAAGCAATGAACAGGAACGGCGATGGATTTTTATACTTGAAAGAGAAATTCTCTAAGATCAGCGACACTATAATTAAAAAGGGAATATTTGTATGTCCACAAATAAGAGAACTGATGAAGGACGATATCTTTGAGCAAAGACTTAATGATCCGAAAAACTCGCCTGCCCATATTTTGTAAATGTCGTAAGAAATTTTCTAGAGCAGAAAATTACAAAAGTATAATTGATGAACTTATGATATCGTGCAAAGCTTTATGATGTAACATGTCTTTGAAAATACATTTTCTGGACTCACATTTGGATCTTGGTCATGGTCCACCAGGTTATAGTGACATGGAGAAGCGACATCAAGGTATGTTAGCCGATTACTGCTGGACACTCAAGAGTGACCTACCTGACGCTAAGTACTCGTGGAAGTCATAAAAATTAAATATTATTGTACGAAAACTATTATATTAATGTATTTTTTCCGATTTTCATAAAAAAATATAATAATATATTACAGTAAATCTGATGTGTCAATTTTCGTTCATCCATAAATTCTTGTTAGGAATCAATAGAACCAAAATTAGATACCAGATACCATGTAACAAAACAAGGTTTAAATTTTGTAGATCAGTGGGATTGAGGGTTATGATTTATAATCACAAAATAATTTTTAGTAAATACTATCTATAAATCTGTCCTATACTACATATAAAAATTAGATGTTTAAACGTCAGTATTATAAATTTCCTTTTTAAATAATATCACATCATAGCTCTCAAACTTTCAATTATCCTTTTGACTATATTTTTTTTACTTGTCTTGTCGACAACCTCAATCTTACCTTTACCTTTCTCTTAAAATCTGAAAGGAAACCGATATTCTTATAGCTAAATTTCTACGTGATCTTCAAATTATAAAAATACGACTTTTTATATTCATTGTAAATATGTATAGGTCTTTAAATGAATTAGAAGTAAACAATCTTTTCGGCGTAACTGTAAGCATTCGGAGAAAATAATTAAAGATAATTATAGGAATTTGTAGTTTTTATTAATTACAATAATGGCCAAGATTTTTACTTGCAATTAGATATAAAAATTATGAGCACATGGTAAGTAGAAGTTATTCATAAGAATTTCGTAGTTGAATTGAGTTATACAGGCTGAACCTTTCATTTCCTATTCGCTATAGTTTGTAAAATAAGGTAAACCTAACATGAACACAAAATTTTTAAATCGGAAAGCCATTGTTAACCATTTTTTTCGAATTAAAAGAAAAGTTTAGTTTTTTTCATGTTTTTTCATATCTAAATTTTTGTTTTTCTAGGGTAACTTTCACTCTCTGCATGTAAGATACACTAAATATGCAATAAAATTGTAGATAAAGTGGCGAGCATATCTTTAGAATCAGAAAAAAATTTTACATGCTCTCAAAATTTCGAAAAATTCTCAAGAACTTTCTTTTAATTTAATACTTACACGTGGTAGATTCTTAAATAGCACTTAGTTCTACAACTTTTAACTGAAGCAACTTTTCCTAAAACTCGTAGGAAGAAATCTACTTTTACAGTTGGCTCGCCTTCGGGTTTTTTTATATTTAATTAAAAAAAATATACACATTGAAAGTTTCCTATAAAAAGTACGTCTTTTTTTTTCTTTACATTTTTGATTTAGATTATTTTCTTAGAATTCTAAAATATTTTTAAAATCATAAAAAAACTTCCTTCATAATATCAAAACTTTTACGTAGATGAATTCTAAAGTTCACGTCAGCAACAATTTCGTAATAGTCGCTTTTATACGTCACATTTTCTAAACGCTCCGGCCTTCAACTAGAAATTTAGCCGTAGGAAAAAGACACTTTCCTACAAATTCATTCAAATGAACAGAAATTTTGCTCAGTTGCTTGCAATCAAAACGTATTTTTGTCCTAAATTCTATAACAGCTCGCAAAAATACGACGTAATATATACATATAATGTTAAATAATAATCCACTTTATACATGTGTAAAAGATCGGCACACTTTTCAGAATCTGTGTTACATATTTTCTATATCAGTCACGTTGTCGACAAGGCAAATGGCCAGGAGTTCTTTTATAGAACAATTAGAACAAAGTTTGGAATAGGCTAAGAAAAGTATTTCGAGAACAGGATTTAAGTGGTTTTAAGTGATAATTTCGCGATCTATTTTTATCCTGGTTATATTTTTTTATTGCCAGCAAACAGTAAAATGTAATATTTAACCAAATTTGTCCATTTGGCAAGAAGCTCTACTTAATAAGTAAAAATACAAACCAAACAGTTTGGATAATTGTAAAAGCCTCAAAATTCCCGATGGACTTTAATTTAATGATCTATTGATTAGTGGATTGTTAATGACATGCGGAAGGGGCAGCCCATCCAGGCTGATACCCTCTAAAAAGTGATACTTATATATATGGCGTTACAAGGGTAACTAATACAGTAAAACCTCGACACAGCGCTCCCGCTTCCAGTGCTGTCCCCTATATTACGCTCTTTTTCAATGGTCGCGACCCCAACATGTGCATTGTTTGCCGCCTATGAAGCTCCAAGCCGCTCAGAAGCGTTATATAATGCTATTGACTTTTTTGGCCCGCATTATTTGCGTCTCCATCACACCTATACTGATGGAGGTATCATCCACCCTATCAACCGAGTTATTATTTCGGCTCATGAAGGATTATTAGCCAATAGACAATATTTTAAGTTTTAAATAGTTTAATCATTGAAACTTTTCATGTCCTTAAAGCTTGAAGCCTTTTTTCTCTAAATTTATGACTATTGCCTGACTGCGTGTTCCTTTGCGTTAATACGCCGGTAATTCTTCCTTCAAAGACCTAGGACTATCATCTTTGAAATCAAATACTGAGTTACTCGTATATTCGAGTTTGTGAATATTCGAGAGCCCACTCGAAATTTGTCTATGGCGGTTGCGTCCATTGCTCTTCAATTTTACTTTAGACAAGCGTTACTTTTTACTCCTTATGATTTTGGCAGGGGCCACTTTTCCACACATTTAATGCCTGGTTTGTTGTATTTCATTTTTAAAATACCAACTCCCCTGGAATTCCAAATAATCCTACTTTGTGGAATTAGCCAAACCATTAGAATTTCTTTCCTTTTCCAAACTGAAAAAAGAATCTTGTATGAAAAATCACGACTTGCATTAAAATTGGAGAAATGTACACTTGTTTTATATTTAAGGAATTATTTTCTCAAGAATTTCAAAAACTTTAGAAATCGTTTGGACAAATTGGTGTAGTTGATCGAATACATTTGCCTAAAGCCTTCACAAAAAAAACTTCTTGCAAAAAGCTTTTCGCAAAAAGGGCATTTAAATAACGCAAATAATAGTTCTGTTTCTTCGTAGTCAGTTTTTATTTCCATAATTCTTTGCAAAGTGGAATTTTGCGATTTTGTCATAAGGATGTTTTATTATATGACTGTATGAAGAGTATCGCATTTTGAGAATTAACATTCGGTGAAAAAGATGTTTGTTAAGCAGATTCTGTTAACTGGCCTGCTGCCTAGACAAATTCATGGTAGCAAAACGACAACGAGACGAGGTTGAAAGTATACTACAGCATATAATAAACAAAAATTCTCACCACATTTATCATTTTCAATAGAGGCAACCCTCGCATAACACGGTATCCTACAACACGGTTTCATTCTAACACGGTAATGAATTGCGGAAGTCCTCGTATAACACCCTAAGTCCAACGTAAGTTTAACGTATCTCAATTACACACTATGGTCATATAAGGTGCAAAATATGCATGACAGGAAATCTACGCAGCCCTTGTGAAGACCATTAAACAAACCAAAATTACAAATTTTTTAAACAGGACAGAAGACGCAAATGATCAAAAGGCTTCAGAGTGTAAAGACAATGAAGATCAAACTAAAAAACGTTTACGATTGTTCGTACCGAGCAGTGATAAGGAAGGAAATGCTGGAATGTGAAGTTTTGTGATGATATTAAAATACATATGTAATATGTTTTTTATGTGCTTTTGTGATAACGACCAGGAAGATCACGCGCCTGGAACTTCTTCTTCTTAGTAGTTTGTTAGTCCTTTTAAGGTACCTGGAGCAATAAACCTCTTCTAGGAAATGTACCTGCAAGCCGCAAAATTGTTCAACCTTCCGTTGTATACTGAAAACAAAAAATATTGAAATATTAAATTCGTTCAAGAAAATCATTTCATCTGAAAGATGATACTGACATCGAGCGCACCTCGCATATTTCGCATCAAATTTATAAATAGCCGCCGTAAACATCTTTTTCATTCTATGAGTAACAACGTAGAGTGATTTTGTTGACAAATGTAAGACATTTTAAACTGCCTCTTATTTCGGAGAAAAATAAGTACTGTTAGAATTCTTATGTTAGCTCACATAAGACGTGTACAGCAAAACGAACCAAGCAGTCGTGGCCGAGCGGTTAAGGCGTCTGACTAGAAATCAGATTCCCTCTGGGAGCGTAGGTTCGAATCCTACCGACTGCGAAGTGGGTTAGTAGTTAGTTTTTTTCTATGAGTAGGGATGGGTGAGAATATTTTTCGATATTTTGATTCTGAATTCTTCGATAAACCTGAAATATTTTATGAGTTATTTTAGTAATGAGTAAGTCTGCTTCATTGCAGAACATTTAAATTTCGGATAAATATAACTACTTTCTTAACGACAGATTTCAGTCATAAATTCACACCATTTTCTTAAAAGGTATAAAAAGCAAGCCAAAGTCGAGTTAAGTTTCTCAGTTGCAAACTAAACGAAGTAATTTAAATTTTAACTGCCACATTCTTCATCACATTTTTCGAAGTAATTTATTAAGTTTTTTGTCCCCTCGTGCACTGCGCACGCAATAAAATTAAAACTCATTTGGTTTGGGCTACGATTTCCAAAATTCCGCAGTCCACCTAAAAATGAATAGCCCAACAAACTAAACAAGTGCAATTTAAAACCAAGAAATGAAAATGACAAAAGGCCGGAAAATCTGAAGCATTGCTAAGTTTTAAGTTTTTTGTTTATTCTAAAGAAAAAAATATTGGACAAATGTTCATTGAAACACAAAATTGAGAATTTTGAAATTGATGTAGATATTTCCTACATTTGCATATGATTTTAATTTTAACACACATTTTCAAATTTTGAATCGGCTAGATCGAAATATTGACCTTGTTTCGGTGTATGAAACGAGTTAAATCCCTTTGATTACGTTTTGATATGCCTTTAACACATTTCTGCCCTTTTCCTAGTTCTCAAAGCGCACAAGAATTATTCAATGAGCGTTTAAACACTTTTTAAGTGTACCACCATAACTTAAAAGTGACTTGACGTGCGGTAACTTTCTCACTGCGACTCTGGAATTTGAGATTACAGCCCGTTGCATTAGACGACCATTTGATAAGAACCGAAAACGCAGTAGGTCTGCATTTAGTTATTTGAAGAAACTAACTCGAAATGGAAATCGGACGGACTCTGCAGAATAGGAGATTTTCTTATGATTAGGTTTTGAGGATGTACTTTATGACTTTAAACGAATATACTCTTCCAACTTGTCTAAAATGCCATTCATATTTACAAAACGAGTGGTTTTATCGATATACTGAACACAGTTGTGAAAAACGCTTGCTCCTTCTGTTCACACAATTTTTGAAAAACTGACCCACTTAATCTACAACAAATTGAGAAGCTTAACGCGACCGAAGGTTCAACTAGCGTGGTACAAACTATTTCGGTTCTTGTACGCGATAAAGTCCAGGCTCTCTGCTGGAATTATTCTTTTAGTACAGACGAGGCTAGGGTTTGTGGGTTGTTGACTTAACTGGAACAGGGTGACTCTGCCATTTTCTGCACAAGGTCGTACTTTTAAAACTCCCTTCTATTTCAGTATTTGAAATCCGAGCCAAAATAAAAAATTTTCTTCAGCGGTCGTAGGTCTCAATAGTTTGCGTTTAAAAATAATTTGCGAGGTAAAAGATGTAAGTATTCCAAAAATTGCCTAAGTTCTAGCGATTTGAAGTAAAAGCGGTAGAGAAGAAGCCCGCGTCGCAGTACGACTCACATGCGCGTGCAGGTAGAGATAAAAGAGGCCGGAAAACTGAAAAGGGCAGTTCAAAAAGAGTTTGACGATATCACGAATTCTATGGAAGGGGAATGGAACGCATGGTGTGAGAGCAGGTAAAATAGGTAAAGGTAATATCGCGATATAATTAATATTTGATCATAACACGCAGGCGCGTTTGTTTTTTTTTGCATTTTTTCGAAACAACTCTCTTCAAATTCGTCGAACTAATGTCTTGAAAACGAGTACCGATTTTATTCAAATGTGCAGCACATCTAGTTACTAATATTATTTACAAAGTAGCATAGGTTGGTTTTGATCAGATACGTCATTGATTTTTTATAATTTTTTTAACTTTGTTTAACGAAAAATTCAACGATTGTTTTCGTAGGACTCTCATTTGCGGCTGCCTATGCTACTTTTAAGCTACACTCAACCAGGAAAAACAATTGTTTTCCTGATGAATCCTGAAAGACGCTATACGTTTCGTCTGCGAAAGTCACGGCGAAAGCGCTTTGCGAAACAGCAATTTTTAATATTATTCAAAACTTTTTCTTGTGAAATATTCGCCAAAACATAATACAAACAGTGATAACGAAAAATTATTTTTATACTTAATAGTTGGATCAAAAAACACCTTTTTGGTTTTGCATGCTTAAGTTCTTTGCTCATTTGAAGTCCAGAATTGTTAAAGATATAACAGCACCAAAAACAGATATTTGAATCGTTTTATTTAATGCACGAAGTGTTAGAGGTATAAATAAAGTTAAATATGTGCAGGGAAATCTGAAAACTAGAAACGAGTTTCAAGCACACTCAAAATATACCTTGTATTATTACATGTGAGCTTGAGATATAAAAAAGATGTAAACAACTTTCATTTTATATTGTTTTGAATTTTGTATGTTCAAAGAAAGCTGGAACAATACAAAAAACATTAGCAAAAAATAGACTTGTGCCACTTTCGAAATAAGCGTCCTATTACAATTATTAATTTTGATTATTGCATAGCACCACCATACTGTAACCACCAAACATTCCTACCATTGATAGAAATTCGAATTTTTGTCCAAGTTTTTCTTAATTCTAGAGTTTTAGAAATAGATTTGAATTATATTACGAGATAATGCGTTCAGAGCGAGAGCGGTAAACCTCGAAAAGTCATTGGCCTAAATCCATTTTTTAAAAATTTCTATTTCACAAACTTTTAGCTTCTACGTTTCCAGAAGAGACCAAAATAATGCGAGTTTTTGGGGCAGAAAATTCAGACTTAGACTTAAAAATTCGTGTATACAATAAAACCAATAAGAGGCAGCATTTCGATTAGTTATTCCTTATTTAGTAATAAAAATAAAAGTAATTTAGTACAAGCACATTTCGTTAATGTGGCGATTTTTTAAGACGTACCAGTTTCATAAAATTGGCAATATTCATTTATCGGAAACCCTTGCTCTTAAAAATGATTTTTGAACTTTGAATTTTCAATTTATTTTTCGTTGTTTTAAGATTTTAAAAAAACAATGTCAACTACATATTCAGTACCGGAAAATTCTTACTAAAAATATTTGATTCTATACTTCCTTAGATTCATTAGGGCAAATTTACATCTGGTTGACAAATATGCAGGTCTATCAATTTAGGTGGAAAATTAGCATCACTAGAGTTTACGCAATGGGCGACGCATAACAGGAAATTATCAATTAATGATATGCATATGATCAAACTAACATTTTCTACAAAATTTCGTTGTGTATTTTATTCGTTTATATATTCGTCTAAGTCGTGCAACCATAATTTTACACAAAAAAAAAAATATTTTTCTACACTACGTCATTTTCCCTTGTAATTATTCTTTAATACAATACCTAGGAATTTAAGTACTAATTTGAAAATAATTAAACATTACGTTTACTGAGAATCTGTTCCTGAATTACACCGCTATGCTAAAGACGTCAATTTTAAATTTTATTTTACCGAAAACTATATTCGCTTTTGGGCTTTGACAATCTAAACGTTTGTTTATATCATGTTTCGAGTTTTCTCATGCAAAATATTTAATAATATCCGGGCCTAAATGCCTATTTCAATGAAAACTTTTTAACTTCATAACAATTGTAATTTATGAGATTGATCAGGTACGCATTAGAGCACTGTTGATAAGGTTTACAAAATTAGTGTTCCAAATTTCTTTAACGAAGCCTTTTATACAATTTAATAAAAAGGAACTTTCTAGGGAGGCTTCTTTCGGAAATCCATAAAATAAGAAAAGGATATAAACCGAACACTTACTTTCACAATTTTCACTTCTGCAGTTTCCATACCTCTTACACAGCCAGTAGAAGTCTAAACCGGCCCAAACAGCCTAGTACGGCTAATATTCCCACTAATTTATATAAATAAAGCTCAATTCGAGAAAAAGGTAAAAGTGAAAAAATAAAACCGCCCTCAAAACTGAGAGCCTTAAAAGTATAAAATAATTTTAACATTTTAAAAATACATATCTCAGTTTGTCTTTGAATATTTAAAAGAGGTAATTAAAGTTGGCGAGAAGACTTAGAGTCGTTTTAATTATGTAGCTTAACAAAAATTAAATTTTAACTTTTTTATGAAATTGCTATCGTTAACGTTAAGATAAAACATTAATTTTCAGTATTTTAGCTCCATCAATTTTGAAAGTTTAAATTGGAAACTAGTTATCGAAATATATTTTCAACAAAATCTCGAAAACCCTCTCAAATAATGCGTAACATTTTGTTTTTAAATTTAATATATTCTGACTATTGATACATGACATTAAAACTTGTTAGAGCATTGCCTTTTGAAAACCGCTTTACTTTTCCAGTATTATATTTTTGCAAAACGCTCCCACGCTCACAGAATTGCGAAAATAATTAACCTCCGCGTTATCAGCAAATTATCGCACCGAAAAGGAAAATTTTCCAATTTTCAATTTTCTCGAAATTATGCAACAATAGACAGCTCAAACTGTCGTTTGATAAAATCAAATCACCTTGTTCGCACCCCGAGCCCTTTAATCAGCCCGGTCCGGGCGTCCCACGGAATTGCAGCTTTTCTCCGGTGCGTTCAAATTACTTACCCGTTTTTTCGCACGAGTTGCCGCCTATAGCCAAGGCATGTGCGCATATGCTCCAGGATACTGCGCGGCTCGCGTATGTGGGCAAAGGTGCGCACTCCCGGCAGAAAGGGGTCCTGCGCCCAGAGCGGATGCTTTAAAAAACGGCAGAAAGGATAACGTCCGCAACAACTGCACGGAGCTGGCGCGATGGGATTAACAATGAGCCATTCACGGAAGGGATAAAAAGTGAGACCGTATATAATTTGATTGTTCAGTGTGCGCTGCTTCCAGCTCCTGCTACCCCTAGTTGGTATTGCGCCAAAGGCATTCAATTATACCTTCGACGAAACTCGAGTACGTCGCAACGAATCAACATTTTACTAGATTTATCTCCCTGATAAAATCGACACTGTCTAGTGTTCTGGGTCAATAATACTTTAGTAATAACAGAGCAAGAACTGAGCAAGCCTCTGTATGGATGCGTATTTAGCTCTTAAAAGAATAAGGACAAACTAAAAAAAAACGATTCCAACTACATAAAAATATCGAAAGTCCATTAGCTGATAACAATTGTGCCAAATTATGAGTGATGCAAGGGTAACTTCTTCCCTTTCGCGTTTCTTCGCTTTTCCAAAAATACGGAAAACTATGATTTATGACGCGTACGCCTCTAGGTGCTGTGGAAATGAGGGCAAATCGTGAAATATTTTTCCCCGCTTTTGAAAATTACTTCCACTACAACGATTTCTGCAAATTTTTGTTAAATAACGATAATAACTGATAGTAATTTATTGGAGGTGGTATCAATTAATTGATTTCAGTAAAAAGATATTGCTATTCAGTATTGATTGCAATAACACTGTATTATTTAGATATTTTAAAATTCTTCAAATTCTTAGAATTTTTGTTTCCATTATTTTGGAGTTTTACTCCCAGATATAATCTGAAAGTAGTAATAGTAACTAGATTCAATATTCTTAGAAATAATTTACTTCGAAAATTTTAAAAGATTATGTGTTTTTTGTTGTATTTTAGCAAGGATCATTAAGTGCTCTAAATTATGATATTGCACTGATTTCCACATACGAAAAGAATATGCACTACATTTTATAAGCGACTTAAAAACAGTTTTCTTAGAAATAGTGGAATTTAAAATGGGATGTGGCTAAATACTAAGAATCAATTCTAAAGGAAAATCATTCTTTAATCTACGAACACAACCGCCTCCTTTTTCGCCATTGTTTAGCGAAATAAAAACAAAAGCCTGTGATAGTCGTTAAAATCAAGTACGTATTAGTTCGAACAACAACTCAAGGATCTGGCTCGATTACCCTTGTTTCTAGACCCCTTCTTTCGCCGGCGATCGCGTTGGTCTTGAGACTGAACACAGCACAGAATCTCTGGAATATAATTCATAATCAGACGAAATCTTCATATGGCTCGTTCGCATTTGTTTGCCACGTCGAGGAGTGACTTTTAAAAAGAGGATCCCCGAGGATCCGCAGCTGATGCAACTTCTTCGACGTTAAAAAGCAAATAGTGCGCGCGAAAAAAAGGGACACGGTTCAAAGGTGCGTTCGTTCTTACGTTAGTCCACCGTATGTTGGGACATAGGATGACGCAGGGATACAGGAACATAGGAATTCCCGGCGCTGCCAATTGTACTATATCCGTCTGATGAAGGGGTGCGTGAACCTTAAATCAAAACACATAAAAAACCGCCTGAACCCGTCTTCGCCCTCCCAGAATCAATAGGTAAAAACATTTTAAAAAACCCTCGACTGTTCACGAAGAAGGTTCAGGCTGGATTCGGGTTTACAACAACAACCCGTTTCCGATGATGAAGGGATGATTTTTGATTTAGTTGAATTTCGCACCCCTTAAAATTCAGTTCTGAATTTTTTCGATTGCGTGCGCATTGAACGCGAATTGAAAATGAAAAGAGACAGAGGCCAAGAAGGAACCGGAGACGTCGTCGGTAGAGGAAAGCTTTCCGCGTATATTTTTTAGTGTTTTGTGTGTGTTACCGAAAACGGCTTTTGCGCCCAAGTCGTGTTTTCGCGATTTGTGCAATGTGTCCGAAACTTGTAACCTCAAAACTTATCAAAAATTTTAAAATCATTTTAAATTGAAGAATTTCTTCACACGAATACAGGAAAGTTTCCCGAGTGATGAAGACCAGCTATTGCTCTGGCACGGTGCTAATTTGCAGAATTTTTTTAGTGTAGACTATGAGTTCCGTGGATATACAGAGAATTGCAGTCAACCAAAAGGATTTACAACATAATAATATTCAACATAATCAAACAATTTTCTGTACCCCATTTAAGGATAAAATTGTTCGGATTTTCCTGAATTTCAACAGAAAAACGATTACTTTCCAAATGTTCTTTTAGGTAAACATCTTTAACATTCTTTTCCCATTTTAAATATTTTAAAGTAATTCAGCTGCGATTAGCAATCTATTATATGTTACTTAATAGAGTCATTTTATATCTGTTTAAGAACTTGAGGGCTCTTTTTGCCAGTAAAACATCGATGAGAATTTTGTTTACCTGGTTTCCAACATGGCGGCACACTCATTAGAAACCAAAGAGAAAATTTATTTATTTGCTGCAATAGTAGCCTATTAAAAATGTATAGTTATATAAGAAAATTCTTTAGTCTTGTTAATCGTATATACCACAATACTAAGTGAGTAGTTCCACTTTTAATGGTCTAATATCTTTCAGTTTCGAGTGCTGCAACTTGCTGGAAGGAATAAATGTGTAGCCTGCTGAAGAGTTTAGTACATTTTACAAAAGTTTCGTTTCGGGAAAATATAATTAATTTTCTGACTTAATCACTAGGTACTAAAACATAAAATGTTTAAAAGAAGCAGGTATCTGAATTAATTCGCTAGATATAAGTGTGAATTTTAAGTGACACGGTTAGTGTAATTAAAAAATTTATGGTGCACACTAGTCCATCAAGTCAACAACAAATATCCTTCTAAGATATTCACAAAAAGTTTTACGAATAATGCCCCAAAGCATCTCGAGAAAATCTTAAAATTAGCATTATTTTTATATCAAAAATCCCACCAAATACTTAAAAGTAAATTTTTAAATTCAACAACGGGACCACCTCTTAATTATGGGCATTTTTCTACAAGAAAGCATAGAACTACAATTGGCTTTTGTATTACAAATGTTTTTTTTTTTATTTTTTAAGCAAGGCAACCGATGTATTAAAATAAGATAGAATAGTATATAGGAACATAATCATTTGCGAATCTGATTTTCATGAAAACTAATCGAATGAAAATTAACTATTTTCAAATAATGTTTTAGGTTTTGTGCTCTTTTCCATTAAAATGTTTGTATAGTATTAACGGCAGATGACTACATGAACACTTAAAGCGTTAATATCTGATTTTTATAACCTATAATCAACAAAATAGGGCGGATTTTTTACAGCTTTTGGAACATGTCTTCTTTAAAGCACTTTTTTGTTCTAAATTATCTTTTTCCAAGATGAGTGTATTTCAAATTCTTTGTATTAAGCGACCAGAATTTATTGCAATAGACAGTGCTATCAAAAACACATTTGACACGATGAATCACATAAACTGAAATCAAATTTAACTAAAATAATTACAAAAAAAAGTAAAATAAAACCACATAACGCATGGTGTTTTATGTTGAATTATTGACAAGTAAGATAATAACATAAGTCAGATTTTAATAAGATCAGATAAAAATATTATTTAGTGGCAATGAATGGATAATAATATGAATATAAGAGAAAGTAATGCACACAAAATTGTTTAAACATCAGCAAAATGCGATACGATTTATGTAACAAATACTACGATATCCCCGAATGCTTTTAATATAACTGCGTATTGAAAAATTGTGCACATATTTAACTATATTATGTATGTTCTATCCAAATCTGCCATTCTTCATATTTTTTTTTTATATATTAACATCTAAATTATTGTTGATTATTAACAATTAATAATTTTGTAGACTGTACTTTAACAGCGGCGGCCGGAGCAATATACGTGTAATACTAATGCCAAAAATTCCTGCGAAAATAAGAGCAAAAACGAGAAGCCAATTCACAAATTCCGCAAATCGAACTTATTATTCTTATTAACACAAAATTGCTTCTGCTAGTGCTGTTTTTCCTTACATTTATTTATCATTCCATTTCCCATAAGAATTTAAGTTTGGGTGTTACCTTAAGAGGACCGCCCACTCCTCCTCCTCCAAACGAAACAATTCATTAGTTCTTTTTTATTTTTCAGCTTTTTTAATCTAAATATTGCTAAGTTTACAAAATAGTCTATAAAACTAAAAAGTTATTGCATGATTTTACATAACTTCGCCATACCTCATATAAAACTCTAGTTAAGCCTTATAAACCCCAGATAATTTAAAAGACGCCAAAGGCACTAATTTTGCAATTTACAAATGTAATTACACTCTGTTTCACAAAATGTATCACTCTTTAAAACAAAAGCAAGCGTTTTACAATAAAAATGTTTTTATTTCCGAAAAATACATTGCCTTACGGTTTTCGTAAAAGTTTTAATACGGGGTCTAGTTGCCGTGATTTGAAATAATTTAAAAATTGATTTTTCACTTACAATTTGTTATAAAATTTGTAATTTTTCCTTGAAGTTTGAAATGAAATTAGACAAAAAAAATGAAAAATAATATTGATATAACATCAGTGTCGCCTCGATATCCTTTTGATATTTACTTTATATCTGAAAATATCGCAATTAAATGCAATAGATGCTACTGGCACGTACCGTTTATTAGGTTTCCTCTACTTCGTGATAATGCAGTTCTTCGAAGTAATGTTTAAGAAAAATGTTTCCGTACACTAAGGGAAACGAAATTTTGCGTTTGTTTCACATATTTTACATAACAGATTCTTAGCGGATATTTCACATAAAAATATATAATCAACATGGTGATCTATTCTAGCTGGCTTATCCGCCAAATAACCTAAACCAAGCGTATGTAAGTATGTTATTATATCTCGATGCAGAAAATTTATTATGGAGAAGCACTTGTAATTTAATAATATTTTATTCATGAACGTTTATTGCATAGTTTTCCAAAGAATTAAATGAGAAAGTGCTTTAACGAAACTTTTCCAGAACCTAAACCATGTACATGCAAGAGGTGTATTAAACCCGTAGTTTTTTTTTTTTTTGAATTGTAAATACTTGTATTTCCTTATTTTGGGGGAATTTCCTCTATTAGTGTATTTGAGCAGTGCCCAGACCAGAAATCTAATAATAAAACGTTACGGTTTCCAGTGCTTAGCAAATTTAAACCAGCTTTTAAAATTTTTAGATGTGAGTTTCCCTGAACTTAATGCTTCTGTACTTACATTTGCTGTTTGGGTGAATTTTGTTGAACTCTTGGCCCGAACTGACTGCCCTATTCTTTTAATAAAATTATTATATCCGGTAATAGGTTTCCTGGGGCTGATACAGCTGGAAAGACGGTACGTCGATCGAGTAACAAATTTCGTAATCTTACGTGAAACAATGTTGTATCTCTACAGTATCTAGTATTTAGACCCACGTCGTGTTTAATGTTTAACGCATATTTTTTAAATATTTATATATATAACATTTTCGCGTTTTTCGCTTCTCGAAAGCTCGTCTCTTGTAGTCCAAATCTATTCTATATTCTAATTCCTCTTGCAGTTCTTCTGGAGACTTCAATTTCGTTGACAAAATCTGCAGAATGAGGCTCAAATGGTTGCAGAAATTCCAAAGTGTAGTCATCTTCCGCTTCAAATGTTGCATCGTTCATAACTTTTTTTTATAATAGTTATTATAATATCGCGGAGTTCCATCTCTTTGTGGTTTAGAGGTATCAATGACTCAACAGTTGTGTTAAATGACGACAAAATGATTTTAGCACGATGGCGAATCTTATGCTTTTCATGTTTACTATAGTAGCTTATTAAATTAAAAAATTTAAGAATACATTTATTTGAACGCTTAATAAATTACATACACAAGGGTAATGTACTTTAATGGCATTATTTCTTTTGTTACTTTGCAAACGATCGTCCAAAGTCTAAGCTAACTTAATACCTGAAAACTATTCACTTTTTATATGGAATTTTACACCTAATTGGCCGTAAGAATGTTTATCACTTTACTCATATCGAGTCTTAAAATAAATTCGACAATAAAGAAATTATTACCACAAAGCCGCAAGAATTTATCAATAGATAAATATCAACCGCACAAACAAATAAATTTACATATCAAAGTATTACGGTAATAAGTTAATAATAAAAACTTTTAAGGTTGCATTTTATAAAAAGCATCGGATATTTACGGTTTAAGATTACCTTGATATGAGAAAACAACTATGCCTATGGTTAATAAAGTGATAGTTTAGAGTAACTACCTGAAACTTTTAATGAAACGTCGATTTTACTGGAGATTTTGGAAGAAAACTTACAAAAATTATAATAAATCACAAGTAAAAAATCGATTTTTTAAATTTTAACGCCCTGTAAAATTTAAACTACGGGTATAGAGAGGTAATGAAGTAATCAACTTCAGACTCTTGACTGTTACTTGCACCGGCAATTATTGTTAAAAATGTAAAAAATAGTAGAATAATATTGGCTGTTTTTCTCCAATTTGATGCTTCTGTTGTTTTTTGGCTCATTATCCTTCTACAAGATCCAATTGCCATTACTGGTCCTAAACAATTTTTTAGCAGACTGTAATTATCTTATGCAGTACAGTCTAATCATCCTTGTAGCGCTCAAATTGCTTGTAAACAGGATGAGTCTGCTGAAGTCTTTGGCTGAATACTATTCGTACGTTCCCCGGGTGTTTTGAGGTATGTTGGATCATTAGTTCGTATTCTTTCGTTCAAACAGATCAGGCTATGTTTGTTACCCAAAACTCTTATCCGTAAAGATGAGCTTAAAATGAACTGGATTTATTTTTACGAAAAAGGTGAAGATCTAAGAATCATATTGTCCCCTGCCATATATCTATGAAGTGCATGTTTAAGGATTAATATGAGGTATGTTCTTGTGAGACAGACTGTGTATTTTATATTACTTGGTCCATTTTGTTTTTTTTTATAACAACACCCTAAAGAAGTAATAATTCTAAAGGTCATAGATTTTATGACGGACTTTATTTTAATCACTTATCTTAAAAATAATCGATCATGACTAAAACACACTAAAAATACTTCTTAATATGATTTTCAAATGTGAGTTCTCTATTATTGAAAGATAAGAGTACAATTACCAACTTCATTTACATTTTAAAAACGATGTGTTCATTTCCTTTCTGTATTTATGCTATTTCATACATATAAGTAATAATGCTGCAACACGACATTTTATCTAACATTATTGTTTTTCAAACAACTTGAATGAAAAAGTTATGGAACGAAATAATGAATTTTTTGATTGAGAGAGATTTCAGTCGATCGTGAAGATTGTTTTTGAAGGGAACTTTCACTTGAGTGCTATTAAACAATACTATAAATTAAATATTATACATAACTATTCGTTATTTGAACAGAATTAAAGAAAAATTAATATAGAGCTTGAGTAAGAACTTTTCTGACAATCTCCTTCCCGCGCTGAAACCAGACACAGACTACAAGTTACTATGATTAATTTTCTTGCAAATGATGATTGTGATTTATCAACTGTTTTACATTCTTATTTATTAATCATAACATTAGTCACAAAAAATATTTTCCACTTACTATGGCGAATTATCAAATACGAAATTATATTCATTGTATTACAATAGAAGTCTATAGAACGGGCAATAGCTTCATTTAACTGAGGTATTTTACAGACATTGAATATAGTTTACACTACTGCTCAACAATATTGTTAGGATAAAAGAGGAGTTACATACTTTGTTCATTTTGTTTAACTTACTCATAATATATGCCTACTTCGTTAGCACATTTAGGACGATCTTCAACAAATCAAAAGTTGTTATAATTTACTTACCTTTCAAATCCGTGATCTTTTGCTAAAATACCAAAAACCAGAAAATTCTTCTACAGTCACAAATTGTGACTACTGTGGGATCATAGACTTCCGCGAAAATCAAGCGGCTTGTGTTATTAAATTAAACAACAACTTTCACAAAAAAATAATTTTTTTAATTTACTATATTTGAAAATATAGTATAACATATAATTTCTTTTAATATTCTTGAAAACTTTTGTCTGGCTTACAGAGCGAGTCTAATGATTTTAATAGAAATTAGGATAGGAGCTTTTATATATAAAACAACGATCTTTTCAGTGCGACTTTTAAGAAAAATTATGCCTTTTACGTCTACCAGAATGTTACACAATAAAAATGGCAAATGAAATGATCAAACTAAACTATATTTGTTTGTGCAAATTTTTTTTATGAAAGGGACACAAGCTGAGTTTATTTTTATTTATTCGTTAAATCTATTAAGGAAACTTCGTATGATAAAAACATTTTGAGAATGGTTTGACTCGTATGGACCATACGCTGTTGCTAACTTGAAGTGAGTTTCTAACTAAGGCATACTCAAGCAAATAGAACATAGAAAATATAAGCACGACAAAGTATATATCATATTGCATTATATTAATGGATATGATCTTCTAGCTTTAAAACCGTTAAAAAAGATCTCGGAATATAAAATATTTAAGGATTCTAATCGGAAATTCAGAAGATATGTCTTTCAATTGAAAATATACAAATTTTCTTTTCAGAAAATATTTAAGGGGAAAAATCATAAGCATTTTATAACGCTTCTAGCACTACAAGACTATAGCAAGTATTAACAAAGTATGTGAAGTATCACAAACTTTAATTTAAGGAAATTTTGAAAAACTGTTGGTACCTGTAGCTGATTTAAAAAAATTAACAAGACCTTTAATTTACTTCCTTTTATCCTGATATTTAGAATTTTTAAACTTTGAAGGATAAAGGAAATTTCTTCCCCAGAAAAAAGAAAAGAAGAAGAGAAAACCTCGATCATAGAGATATTGTTATTAATTATACCTACATCCGTTTTTCTATGTAATAAGCGCTTTCTAAAAAATTAATTTCTGTAAAATGTAGGGTATTTTTAAATTTTTAAAACAAATGCAAAATTAACTTAATTAAACTATATATGAAAGATTTTGGCTTGTATTCGTAGACCTTTTGTGGTGATTTTAAATGCAAGCAAGTTTAAATGCATTAATGCTAAATTTGATGTCTTTCAAAATTTTTATAAAAGCAATTATTTGCACTAGAAGGGAATGGTGCAAATTTCGTTCCTAACCTTTTTGGAAAATTGGAACTAAATGAATTTTGAATTCATAGTTTTGATGTAGTTTAGGTCCTCAGGATGTGGTGCATTACTAAAATCACAATACTCTAATTTAATGCTTGTTTAACTTTTAGGTGAAATATATTTTTCTGTTTATTAAAGAGTTAAATATCTTTGGAACATTTTGCTAGAATTCTAGGTTTAATTCTACTCTCTTCAGTTCAGATATTTTTATTTTATGTACAATTTTTAAAATGTTCCTTTACAACGAAATTTTAAGCGATCTCCATAAACGATATTTATTTTTGAATTTACTTATCGCCAAAAAATTAACAACATTTAATATTGTAGCCCATTGTACTATAACTACTTAAATGTTAAGTGACATATTTCAGAAGTCAAAGGACAGGAATATTACTTATGTGAAATTGCTGAACTTATTCTATAAGCTGGGTCACAGTTATGTTTCGCCGTGTGTTTTCATCACCTGTTCTAATTTGTAACAAATTAGAATTAGCGAAATGTCTATACAAAATTCAGAACAAGCAAGTGACCGCCATTTTGTAGGCAAGACGCCTACAAATATCCTTGACAACACAAGAGACCACTTGCAGAGCTAGCGCTCATTGGCCCGGTTGGCGAAAATGACCCTCGTTACAGTTATTATTGAATATCACTCCGGCGGTTGCCTGACCACATCCCCTGCCTTCGGCACGTTTCCATTCGCTCGGCACGCACGCGCACGTGGGAGAGGGTAGGTAAATGAGGTGCTCATATGACCATGGCAAAATGGTGAGCACACCGCTCGTGTTCCACCTTTGGCGAAAATTCAAGAAATTCAAAACTTTTTGGAAGTTTTGGAAGTGGTAAGAAACGCTACTTTATAAATATTTAGTTTGACAAGATATAAAACACTGATAAAATTAATTATATTGTTAAAGTTCTTTAGATTTTGATATTTTGCGATCAATAGTATTATTCTGACCAGAAGTTATTTCTGGGATTTATTTTATTTTTTTCTAGAGAATTCGAGATAGAATATTTATGTAACATTTTCTTAAAACGAATCGAAAACTATAACGTAATTTGATCAATTGAGGCTGATCGCATGGTTACAATTTAAATTGACTTTAGTGATTTTTCGCTTTCCAAAACAATGTCACTAAGTCAATTAGAAGCGACTTGTTCTGTAGTGTGCATTCTATACATAAACGACAACATTATGCACTTTCCGTGTTCGTTAAATATTCACAAATTAAACAACAAATCGTGAAGGAATGGAACTCTCGAAAATTTCACGGTGACTGGAAAATGCGACGTAATAGAAAATGTCACACAATTGGAGAAGGCTTCTACCCAGGTCCGTATTTGGCTTCCCTGACAGCTGCAGAGTGGCAGAGCGGCTAATTGAATTAACACTTGATTGCTAAATTGGTACTTTTTTCTCTAATTTTAAATCAGAATCCTCCTTTTTTAAAAAAGGCACGTGAAGTACAACATGATAATTCTTCTACTTCAATTTATAATATAAATTGTCCGTTTCTAGATTAATACTTAATGCATTGCTGATATTAAGAATTAATTAGTTAAAAAGTTAATCTTGTGTTACGGTCACGCCGAACTTGCATTCTTAAGTAACGAAAATTTAAACGTTAAACTCTAGATTTTACAGAACATCATAAAATCTGTATTAACGGCTGATCCGTCTAACATTACTATAATTAAGTAATTATTTGGGATTCTATAAAATAACTTAGAATAGCCCACGAGGTTTTGGTAAAAACTAAATTTTTATTCATATTGCCTAGAGATTAATCACAGCTACATCAAATATAAACAACACAACGACTTTTTGTGGCCACTTTTTGTTCCTTCACATAGACGTGATGTGGGGACCCACCTTATGCCGAATGGCACATAGGTCAACCATTTCTCCATATTTTCAAACAAAATATATTAAATATTTGTCAATATATGACATTGACGGATATAATATAATTTTCTTTTTATGTTCATATTTAATAGATATATCGAAATGCAATTAATTATTTTGACAAAGTTTAAAATTCATGAATTTAATATAAAATCGTAAGCCAAACTTAGAACAAATTACGTTTGTGGAATTTGAATAGCGATTGATATCTCCTTACACAGGAGACTCACTATACAACGCTTTTTGAAATATTTTGACCCTAATTAATAGAAATAATGGCAACCAGAGAGCAGATCCTTTTTAATGCAGTCTACTATAAGATTTTATATTACCTCAAACGCTTTTAATAAGTAACAATAAGTGACAATTCGAGTAATGCAAATGCAACAATTTCCTTCTACAGTCTTTCATCAACATAATTGCCTTGCATAAAACGCAGGTCCCATAATAGTATCAAAATTGAAGTAGTAAGATGTGATTTTCTTTTCATTTCTCAGACTAAGGTTCACGAAGAACGCCACCAACTCTTCGATTTAAAGATCATATACAAATGTGGTCTTAAAGAAAATCATTATAGATCCAAAAATCGATGCTTTAATTTGTCGAAACAAAGTTTCTTCGATCAAACAAAATTGTATTAAATCACTTGTAAATTATCTACATAAATTGCAAGCATATGAGTTTTCAAAATCTGTTAAATGAAAAAGGAATTCATTTAAAATGATTTCCACAAATTTTGGAAACCCATTCTGAATTCATCTTTCAAACTGTTACTGAATAATCAGGTGAAAACCCAAAGAAAAGACAAATGAAAATACAATTTTAGATTCTATACTTACTCCTTCAATACTAACTGTGGTTTTGTGGTAAGTAATGTCTACATAAAATTCTTAGTTGAATATTCTCTAGTAGGAACTAATTAAAAATTTAGAATAAATTTACGTAATAAAGATATATTCAAATTTCAGTTAAAAATATTCGTTTATTGCTTAATTTTATTTGAATTTTTACCTATAGTAAATAAGTTGCTTTCTTGTAATACACTTTTGTGCATAGTACTATTTTAAAATTATACCTGGATTACTGCTGGCAAAAGATTGTCTGTAATCTGCAAAGTTTGGACATCGTAAAAGCAAAGAGAGGAATATTTGAAAAATGTATTAAATGTACTAGGACAAAGTAAAATAAGTGAAAAGCATTACAGTGTAGATATATTTCAAATCAGCTACAGGTACACCCTTTTAATTTATTGGGTCGACACAGATGGACATGTTACAGTTAAATTTGTTTCTTTGCTCTTTGTTTTGTTCTTTATTTAATAAGCCGCGAACTTCTTTGTGCAAGTAGGACTAAAACTCGGTCGAAAACTTAAAAATTTTATTAGTAACCCAACATATTACGGGTATTCTTGTCTAGAAATTTCAAAGAGTAAGTTATATAACTAATAAAAAGTTATAGAGATTTGAATAAGACTTTGCATCTGCTTATAACTTTTAACTCCAAACAATTTTTTTTTTCAAAATTACTATTTTCAAAAATGTTAACATAATTCAATTTTGCTTCAATCAATCGTCTTCAAGTTTGTTGTATTTTTTGAGTACATAGTGCTTTCTATCGACTATCTACCAACAATTTATCAAAATAAAAATTGCAGATTTGTTTATCTTTTATCTAAGAAAATACTTTGAAATAAATTGACTTCTCTATTGTATCATTTCTAAGTAAGGTATTTGGTTTAAATTGTTTCAGATGAATCAGAACTTTGACTGACTTACCGACTTCTTAAAAACTAGTTTCAAAAATTAAAAAAAAAATTTGCTACTTTCTTCCTAAGAAGAATTCTTATAGGTATTCTAAAGATCACTCCCATTCTTGCTATTGGGTACATTTTATTCCAAATATGTCCACTTAAAGCCTATTGCATGTATCAGATATTTTACGCTTCGACTGCATAATACACACCTAGTGAAAAAAGCTGAGCTACAGACAAAGGAGTAAGCAGGGGCTTGTGCAAATTGAAATGTCACAAATCGAGACAAGATTTACAAAGTGGTGCAAATGGTTATGGGTATACAATCGGTACCCAAAGAGCATCCGGAGGTATTAATAATGCAAACAACCGTCAAAAGGAGTTACCTCCCAAAATTCCAAGACGTTTCCCTAATTCGACGAGAAATATTTCAGATCCTCGTATTCGCTAATATTACTTTCTGCAAACTGACATGAGAGCACTTTACCATTCACTACCGCACGCTGGTAATAGTAGCGAATTCATTTCAAACGGATATTTGCCGCAATCACAATGCACTTCAATTGTAATTAGTGTGATGCACGTAATGTATCTAGTTGATTATTTATTATTAATACTACAGAAAGCAAGACATCAAAGTGCCAAAGCATTAGAAATTGAGTGCATTACGTTTTTTTGAAAATCGTCGTTTCATACTAAATTCGAATACGTATGAATTTAAGAATTTTACCCTTCAGTTGCATCAAACTTTTATCTTATTTAAAACCAACTCACTTAATCATTACCTGTTGAGGGACTGAGACTGGAAAAGCAATTCCCTAATTGTTCTGGAATGTCACTTTGCATTCTTGAAACAAAACAATGAACTTCATGGCTTCGCTTACGAAAGAAATTTTTCCGAATTTGTAAATCCCCTGTATCACTGAAAACGCTAACTAATGTTTCAAACAATTCAACAGGACGGCGAAGTTGGCGTACACGAACAAGGCTCATCTAACATTTACGACTCCTGCACTGAAAACAATCTAATTTTTAAAACAAACGCCATCGAGTTTCTTCAAGTTTTCTTTGAGACAATTAAAAAAGTTAGTCCTGATGGATTCAGTGCATTTTTAAAAAACTGAAATCGTTCGCTTTCTAAATATTTATTGACAGTTTTTAATGACTTCTAGCTCTTAGACATTTATTATAGATTTATAGGTTAATCGATGAGGGAAGATTTTAATTAATTGCCTAATTAAAACATAAGTTATCTGAGCAAACAACAAAACGTAACGAAACCACTTCTTCTTCGGTGAAGTTGTAAAACGAATTGTGAGCGAAATTAAAACAGCCTGTGTGAAAAAGGTCACGGCCTAAAAGTGTGCCAGAGTCTTACCTTCGCGGAATGATGGGACTAATTCGATAAAGGTTCTGCTGAGGCATTAATAGTTAATTTAACATCCTCGAATTTAGTTTACCCCAGTCAGATAAACCCGTGTGTCGCATATCCCGGCCCTTTTTAAGGTCTACCCTGGTGTTGATGGCTACCACTTGGTTAGGATCGTTTTAAGATTCCATTAAAATTTGTTGATAAAACGTCAATGTCATGTCAGCCCCATTTCACTTTTATATTTAGGTAATAAGTACAAATGGAATAGTCGCGAAACGTCGAACAGTGACAGAGACCCGTGATGCTTTCAAGCCCACACATTACATACCCAGTAGTAACTTCTTTATCAAACGTAGCATCAACACCTAAATTTACTGCATGCATACACTTTTAGGTATAAATGCAGAAAAATCAAAGAATGCGTCTTATCTTTTATTCAATAAGCCGCTAGCATTTATTATAAATATTTTTCAATACAAACATTGAATGTGCATATACATATATGTTCTTTTCAAATTCGCAAAGACGCCAAAATAAAAAATTTTACATATCATTGCCTACCAATTTTGTTACTAGTCGTTTTCAAAAGTGTTAATACTTTACAATGAATTTACATGTGCATTTTTCCTTAGCTAGCGCTAAAATATGAACTAATTTGCGTATCATTATACCTTTTTATAAATTATGCCTCTTCTAAAACTGTCGATTAATTTTAAAAAACCAAAAATTTTTTTGCGTTTTTCAGTTTTTTAATTCAAAACTGTCTAAAGTGATAATCAAGGATGTACAAATGAATATAAATTTGACTTTAAATATTTCGGAACACCTGTAGAGATATTTACAACCATTGTTCGAGTTCGACCTTCTGGCGAGAATGTAATTCGAGAAACAATTTCTAAACATAACCAACTAAAACACATTTTGTATTTAACAAAAATCTTAAATTAAGAAATTAAAAAAGTCCTTCTTACACTAGGATACTCCCTTAAAGCTTCCCTGTGATGCATAAATGTGTCGAAAAAAACCCAAGCCATATTAATTGAATCGATTTTAGTTAAATAAATACAAATTCTAAAATTAGATTTAATAAACTTATAAAATATACAAAAACAATAATGCAAAAAATGTAAGACCATCCTCACCTTCGCAAAAAGTTGTATACGATAGCTAAAATTTTTACGGAATATCTATTTGGCCTGAAAATATTAAGGATTAGTAAAGAAAAATGCCAACAAATTGTTCTTGCGAACAGAATGTCGATGTATTTTAAAAACTCCCACTCAATAAATGTACTGTTTTAAAATTGACTCATATTTTTCAACAAGATTCAATTTGATAAGGATCTGTCAGTTCAGGAAAAATCTCCGATGTTATAGAAAATCATTAAATCAACTTTCGGTAGTATCCCGCTGTAGTCTTCCGTCGTTAAATTTCCTAAAAATATCTCACATGTCTTTAACTGTTTAATGAAATAATCTGTTCTATTATAAATCAGGTTTTTAAATAACCTGACAATATTCCAGTAGAAAAGCGCATATATACCAACATTAATTGTAAAAAATGGAAAAATTAATAATGAGGCTCAGTATTTCTAGTGACATACCCTCAATATAGATTCGAGTTCTAAAAATATATTTGTTATTAATAAATTTGAAAGTACAGGTATTAGTAATCAATTTTCAAGAAGCCTCATGTGCAAATAGCATTCCTTTTAACCTAAAAATCCCAAAAATCCCAAAAAATTAAATTTAAAAAATTATTAGAATGCATGTTGTCCTTTATGTAACAATTTAATGCATTTTTCCTCCTTTTTAATAAGCAGTATAGCCCGTATATATAGTCCCGGCTGAAAGTAGAAGGCGTCAAGAAAGGCTACACCTCAATACTATCAAATAAAGGAGAAATCAGTTATGGCAAACTTTTGAAACAATGTGAAGTTCATTGCAGCAGCGCTATCTTTGCAATCCAATGACGACCCCGACCGGAATTTCTGTGCACTCGAAACAGAGGCGTTAATGTAATCATTTACAAATTCGCAGGTTATGCATATAGTAAGCACTCAGGTGCGATAATTGGTTAATCCAGTGAAGGTAACTGGCACAACAAAAAACCCATTTCGGCGATTGTTTATGTTTACAAGGAAATATATTCGATTGGCCGCTATTGAGACAGGTAGGCGTTGTCATTTGTTATATTCTCTAAAATTACTTTTCAGGTTCGCTTCCCCATTAAGCCCAGCCGAGAAAGGGCTGAAAAACACTAAAGTAGCGCAAGTAGAGCAGAGGAAGGGAACGTGAGAATATCCGGTCCGCCATATTCCCGTATTGGCCAAAGAAAGTGGGAACATAGTCGAAAAGCTCCGTCTGCAAAGTGAAGTTGCGAATCAGGATAAGATTAAGCAAATCGCAAGCTCCAGGTAAATCCTCCGACATCCGCTGATGTACCGAGAGGATTTGCAAAGCGCGCGAAATTCCGGCGGCAACAGTCGGGAACGTGCCAGTGCAGGAAATCAGTTCAAATAGTGCAGACGAAATGGTCAGAATGTTCAGAGGTGGTAGTTTAAATTTACACTCTTTTTTCAAATAAGAGATTATTTAAAGTGCCGGACAGAATCCAAGACTGTTTTAATTTCAGAGTGCTTCTGGGCAGCTTACCCTATGTTGGGGGTATCTAATTTAATGTGCAAATAGACACTTCCAATTTCCAATCTTTTTGTGCTGTGTCAACATTTGCTGTAGAGTCAAATCCAGTCCAGTGCTGCTGCTGTATGGCTCAAATGTTCGGGACTCAAATGATACATATATAATTTTGATTGTTGCTCAGAAAGCCCTGTACTCGGGCGGCTTTCGAGTAATAATTAAAACCAAATATGGCATCATACCTGCGAGTCTTAGGCAGAAGGACAAAAAAGGTAACACCATATGCAAACACTGATTACTTATATTTTCTACAAGGCGACGCCATGTAAAAGACATGTATATACATGGAATTTGTTTCCTCAAAGGAAATCCTAAATAACAAATATATTTTTTATGATTTCTGTTCTTGTTTTTGTTTTTGTTTTTTGTATGACTTTTAACTTCATCCTCTATTGTCAGCATGTTCCTAATATTTATTATTCCAACTCTGCTTCAATTAGAATTTAAGCAATTTTTTAAAATAGGTATATTTTACCTGAGACTTAGTCCACGAATATAACTTTCTGAGGTGTATAACAAATCGACGTCTAAGCTACCGCAGGGAAAATGTTCCATTGAAATCCAAGTGTGGTCAAACTAGCTTTTACATGATAGCGCAACAAATTTACACATTTTCAAGATTATATTCGAAATTAACATAGGTGTTGATAATAAAAGTTTTATAGAAATATGTCCAATAGTTTTTGTGTAGTCATGTAATAAGCAAAAACATTTTTATTGGCCAAAATACCATTTAACAGTGAATATTTTTTTTTACTTCGGTTCAATAGTATTTAAATTTATCCAAATCAAATTTATGAAAATACAATTAAAATTAAATATTATAAGAAATACATATTCTGTGAAAGCAGTTCTCCCAAACTTCCAGGAGCGAAACAAAATAGCGACATTTTGCTAATAGTCTAGTAACGTGTCTTTAACAGAATATTTAAATTTTTAAATTAAGCTGACTGACCGTTCCTTCAAATCGAATAATTTTATTTAATTTTTTTTCCTCGTAAGCAAAATTTAGAATCTAAGCTTTTATTATCATTGAAAAAGGTTCTTGAATTCCCGCAGACTAACTCTAGATGAAGTTCTTATCTCGTTTATATTTTTATCAACATTTCCTTCCTTCTTTTTCATATAACATTACTATTTACAAATAATTAAGGGTAGAAAACAATACAAGAACGGAACGAAAATTTCTTAATATAATTATATTTTTTTAACGATGAAATGTCAATTTCTTTTAACGAGAAAGGCTGTTAATACAATAACATAATAATCTTGTGGTCCAGCATTGTTTTTTGGATGTAATCAGTTCTCGTGATTTTCTGATAAGACGAGGCTTCCGCGACTGCACTTCAATCTAAGGATCTACATATCATACTTTTCTCATATTCGGTTACAAACCAAATTTTACTAATATCTTCTCAGAAGTTACCGATGATGTTTCTGTTTATTTTCGAAAACCCTACAGCACATATACTTCCTATATAATTTACTAGCCGATATCCGCGACTTCATCCGCAAGAAATTTATCTTAATCGAATAGTTGCCTATGTACCTTTCGTGTGTGTTGTCTCATTTTTTAAAACCTTATTAAAAAAAAATCATAAAATATAATATTTTACAGCTTTCTAGAAATTTGTAACAATTTCACTCTACCAAAACTTAATACAATATTAATGTTGTCATCCGAAACAATATCCAAGATTTTTAACCATGCAAAGTTCACCTGTTTTGTGGATCGGAATCAGGAACATACAGGAAATGATATAATATACTATAATTAATTTAGCTATTAAGCAACAAATAAACAGACACATTTTCGCGATTAGAATATTAGATACGTATATATAAAGCTATATATGTTATAGATATTAGACTTGCAGATTTTAAATGTTGACGGAACGCAATTTTTCAAGTGTAGTAATTACTACATGAAATTGCAAAAAAAGTGCAGACATGTTGGTAAACTTTGTTAATACTTTAAATATGAACATTAAACTGCTCATAGTAATTATTTCATTTATATTTAAAGTACTCAATCTGCATATCATCGTTTTTTAAAAAATTTCTCCGTTACATATGTTTTGAATAGACGTACTCATTGCTTGTTTAATTACGTGATGCAATTTGAAAAGGACTGTGGGAAATATTTCAGAAATTATTCGATCGCCTACTGGAACTACTTTTAATAGCCATTGCTGTAATTACAAGAATAACTAAAAGTGTTCAACATATCAAAAACTGTGAGATTTGACATAGTGGTATATGTGATAAAGAAAGTGTTAAATAATTTGTGTTATCCCTTGTACTCACACTTACAATTCTTGCGCTTCTATTGATAAAGTCGTTATAGCGATCCATGGCGCTAAGCTACCCTTACTACTTCAATGGTATGAGCATCTACAAAAAGACGATACCAGTAGAAAATAAATCACCTACAATACAGTATTAAAAAGAAAGTGAAGCTTACTTAAAACTAAAATTCTAAAAAGTAGAAAATTTCGTTTCAAATTTTAAAAACACATATTTGGCCGCATTTGGAATAAAATATACATGAAAATGTAAACGTTTTCGATTTCATTTCAGGAATTTTGCAGATATGATTTTAAATTCAATAAATTTTAAATATTTGTTTATCAAGGATAATGAAGTCGTAATGTAAATATGTTTACTCCTATACAGTGCATTATTTAATTGTGTTATATAACTGAAAATTTCGGATATAAATTACGAAGAAACGAATATAATTTTATTTGGCAATCGAGTTCATGCCACTAGTTAAAACTATCCTTTTATAGAAGCAAGAAAGGAAAAATATTGTTAGACTGTTTTTGCGGTTTGGAAGAAGACTTGAGTAAAAGGACGATGCCAATGGGAAAAATAAAACTGGAAATTTAAAAAGTAGCAAACAATTTCCGTTTCACATTGTTGGTATTAATCCTTACTTACAAAACATATCACTCCGCGAAAGCTATGAAACAGAACACAATTCGCTTCACTTTACAACTTGCTTTAAATTCTAATGCCGTTCACTTTTCCTTTTAGCGCTCGATGTTCACTTCTCGTTGCTTGCCACTGAACTCAAGCGATTCAGCACGACGCTTCTTATGCACCTTCGGCTTATGGAACCTTTCCGAAAATTCCGTCAGGTTCTCCGTTCGTTAGGCATTATTGAAGATTGTCCTTCCGGTAATGACGGCTTAAACTTCTAGAAAATTTATAACTGTTAGCAAGTTCTAACAGTCGTTAATCCAGAATTTTCGTGGTTTTTCGCTACAATATTTTAAAAATACGTTGCATTGTCACGTGTAGGTGATATTCAAGAATTATAGGAGTATGAATGCAAATAGTAATAATTAATAATGACTTGTTATATAATAATGACTTGTTTTTTTATCATGATTAGAGAGCTTAAAAACGTAGTACATTATAAAACGAATTTCGCCAGCTTAATACATCAAAACAAAAAGGGAGGATATATTCATTCTGGAAAATTTCAAAATCTTCGATCTTACTTCATGGAGCTTACGTATGCAGTTGTAGGAAATTCAAATAGTGTTTTATTGGAATCGAAGTTTCAATATATTATACTAATTACAATTCAGTAAATATCTTGAGCCCATCGATAGCCAATGGGGTTGAAGTCTGCAATGATGTCCATATAAAAGTGAACCTAAAAATTATTAGTGACAGTAATTTTTATTACTTCTAATCGAATATTATACTACATTAGTTATACATACATAGTTGAGTAATATTATAGTATAAATTCTTAACTTCACTATCAACATCGCTTGTTAAATTTTTAAGTGATAAATTCAATTAACGTATAGAAACAACTATAAAATGTAAATATTTGTATATGTCCTCATATTATTAATCTAATCAATTGCTTTTAGGCATGAATTTGAAAAAATCTGAAAACTAGAGTTAAAAGATTTGACTTTCAAATATTAAATTACAAATACAAATTTCGTATAACTGTATATCTATTTTGTCAATTGAATCATCATTAGAATATTTAATTGACATCTTAAGTATTCTAATAAATTCTCCTCGTACACTATAACTTTTCAACACACTCCCATCATGATAATACTACTAGGCTTCTTATCTACTACAATTAACGAAAAATATGAATTTATGTGTTATTTTAAATACTCACTGTTACGTGACGAAGACGTTTCATTTAAACGTGTGCACTTATAGTGTTTTTTTTATCTCAGCTGTTATATTTAATTATGACATATATTACGTTGTCTTTTGTTTGTCATTATATTATGTATAATTATATATTTCGTATGGCGTGTCATGCATCACGTCACGTCTCATTTGAGGTGTATCATTTTCCATGTATGATTATGTCAAGTTTCATTATTTATATGTTTTATATCATTTGTCACGTCTTATGTGCCATATGTTACATACTATATCTTACATATTTTACTTGTAGCATAACTTTTCAATTTAAAATACCTCTTACATTACTAGCTGTTCATTAAGCCCTGTACTAGTGATATATTAAGAGTGAAATTAGCGGAGTTTCACGAGAGAGGAATCTGCAAAAGGCCAGCGACAAGATGCTGACCCGTTGCGACATAAATAGACCCGAATGGGACCCACACGGTCATACATGTCCAACTTACGGTGTTTTCAACCCGGTTTGATCATTGACCATTGACGGTGCGACAGACGCTCGTCATACGGCTTAATTAAAATCAAAATAATTTGATTTTTAGGGGCATGATCGTGTATGGGGATGCTTGTCACATTGTCAATAAAAATGGGATGTTAAAAGTTGATAGCATGTATACATTTCATGTAGTGATTTGTGTGATAGCTGGTGGATCAATAAATCAAAACACAGTCACTGGCTTATTCTAATAACTTTTTTGTTTCATAGTAAGTTCAAGACTGGAGATCGCTAAACGCTACCGAGCTGGGCGCTCGTATCGATAATGCTACCTGCTAACTAAATTTGTTCCTAAATTTGATTAGGTATCATCTGAGAAGCTTATTTAAATATTTAAATAGGCTTTTTGTGTTCTTTGAAATTAAAATTTGGTTTTTCGCAATTTTAAATTTTTATGGTAGTATTATTCGTGTAGTTCGACCCATCAGAAATTTGTTTGGAGATACGTCAATATCTTTTAGAGGGTTATTCCTGTGCTCCAATAAATAAATCCATAAATTCTGACTGGCATTATCGACTTTTTTCCATTAAACTCCTCGCAATTTGCAAGGCCATTGAGCTTAGGACATATTAGACCTACAGTAGTTATATTTGGTATGCCGTGGATTGAAAAAATTTCCTTTATTTTAATAATTATTTATTTATTTATTTTCTTTATGTCTAAATGTTTTGTGTAATAGTCTATAATTACCAAATAATCTGTAGATTTATATACGAAAATATCTATTCCTATCTTCATGGAAGGATATTGAAGTACTGCTGTGATAGCAAAGATTTGCGCATATGTGAATTCCGAAATGCCTGATAAACTTTGCATTGCGAAATTAACTCATCAATATCCTCATTATTTCCAGGCCAATACAAAATTTTTCTTGCTCTATGCTTTGTTCTCTCAATGCCCATATGTGTCTTATGTAATGAGTCGAACATTCTTTTCCTAAGCTTAAATTTTTTTATTAAGAAATATAATACCATTTTGTACTGTTAATTCACCTTTAAATATATTAGATAGCGGATTTCTAGTTCTAGGCCAACTCTCCAAAATAACTCTTCGTATCCTTGATAACACCATATCTTTATACCTTTCTGTTTTAAATTCCAATAATTTTTCTTCACGAACATTAATTGAGTGCACCATTTCATTTAGGCCGGGAATCGTTTCCTTTTATCGTCACTCGCGATAATAAATCTGCAATATACATCTTGTTGCCAGGCAAGTATGTTAGATCAAAATCATATTTTAATAGTTTTAATTTCATCCTTTGTAGTTTCGCCGAGTCTATTTTATTAAAATCTTTTTTAATAATGCCTCATAACAGTTTATGATCCATCCCAATAACTACTTATCGACCGTAGATCCAATTGTGGAATTTGGTAAAAGCAAAGCAAATTGATAATATTTCTTTTTCTATTTTCACAATCACAATTGGCTTCAAAAGCTACTGGTTTGTTTTGTTGCTATAAGCAACATCCTATCCCATGCTGGCTGCTGTTTGCTTATATTTTTATATATACATTGGGGTCGAAATGTTTTAGTGGAGGTGCAGCAAGTATTAATTTTTTCATTTGATCTAAGCATTTCGAATGGGTAGAATGCCATTAAAAATTTGAATTTTTCTTAATTAACTCTCTTAGTGGAGTTGTATTATGTCGTATAATTTTTGCACTTTTTTTTGATTGCCTAATCGTCGGACAATTTGAAGAAATCCATTCTTGATATCAAGTACACTAAAGAATTTTGTAGTATTAGCAAATTTTGTTCGAATATCATCAAAATTGGGAATTGAATGGTTTTTTGTTTAATTGCTTTATTTAATTCTTTTTACCAAATTTGAAAACCATTTACAAGGTTCAGTAATTTTTTTAACAATTTTATTTGTTTTCTCATTTTCGCAATTCTGCTCTTAAGAGGGGCCACGACAGGACTTGGTAATCGGGATTTCCCCCCCCCTTTTTCGGAATTCCCTTTCCATTTTTTAAGAACTAAGTCTTTTATCGGTCTTTAAATGTTGTCAACTCGTTTAATTACTTTGATTTCAAACATCCTTCTAATCCTAAAATAGGCACCGTACCTTCTCTAGTTATAAATTTTTATACCGCTATTCCATTTGCCCTACCCTCCAAATTAACTTCTCCAACTATATCCAAAACATTACCACCATACGTAATTAGACGTAAATTAATTTCATTTAATGAAATGTTCATATATTAAACGGCAATACTTTAACCGGTATCTCCGGTATCTAACTTGAAATAATTGAAAAATTTAGATTTTGATTCGAATAGGCTCACATCACAATTTCTCTGATTTGTTAATTCATTTGAGATTAATACATTTAATATAAAAATCACCAGAAATATCAAAATTACTTACGTTATCAATAACCATGTTGACATTTTTTGCTGTATAAACAGCAAAATAGTTTTTTTTAGGCATTTTTTTACAGAATTTTTTGTAGGCCGGAAATTTCCCATATAGGTGATTTTGACCGCAAAATTTGCAATTAATTTTATTTTCTTGCTATAGCCACTAGGTCCTAAATCTTGGGTAACTTTTACATAAAATTAAAAGTTTTATTTTTTGTTTTCTAGGATGGTTACAGTTTGGTTTATTTAATATTTTGTTTCTGCTTTTGTGCTCTATGAAATAAATTTCCGTAGATGATCCCGTTCTCCGTAATATAGCTTATTGAATCTGCATTACTTCGTCAGCTCTCGCCATTTCTACAACTTTTTCCATGGTCAGTCCGTCCACTTCCAGTAATCTAGTTTGAAATTTTTTATCGCGCACACCAAGTATTGTACGGTCCCATACCATACTCTCCTAGTCTCCTTCGACTAAGAAAGAATCAAAATCTTCTCCATCTTTCTGATTCCGATTCCAAAAATCAAAACTCTAATATACTTCATTATTTTTCGGGGCATACAAATCTCTAAATGCCGATTTATAGAAGCATGCTTTTCCTTATCAGAGTCACTCAATTTGTAGGTATTAAACACTTCGATTGCCGCTGGCCCGACTGTGTTCAAAAGTACCGCAACCTGCACTGGTTCGCCTTTTTCTTTTATTTAATTCAATGGTAATGACGAAAATATTATAATGTTAGAAAATGCGCCAATTTTTTTAATTTATTCACATTTTTAATAAAGTGCATGTTTTCTTTAATGTGTGGTATTTTCTCGGTCGTCCATGTGGTCTGTTCTTTTTCTGTATGGCTTCTAGTCTTTTCAATTCACTATCTTTTCCCATAAATTTTAACAAGTATATTTAAAGTCGTTTGTCTTTAATTTAGACCAGTTTTATATATTACATAGCGATTACTAATTTGCCCCAAAAACGTTTACTTAAAACCGACTGCACCCTGTGATAGCTGAGGGATATATTAATAAAAATACAGTGATTGGCTTATTCTAATAATTTTATTGTTCAAAATTGGGGATCGCCAAACGCTACCGATCTGGGTGGAACTGCGTGCTCGTGTCCTTGATGCTACCTACTCATCGAATTCCTAACTGCGCAGCTAGTGCTTATATATTACATATAATTTCTAATTGTTGACCACAATTTGTGTCCATATTTTGCTAGATCGTATTGATGGAAAATGGGCTTAGGCAAATTTCTTTTGAAATGCTCTTGTCATTAGAAAATATTTATTGTAAATTTATTACAGTAAATTAAAGAAATAAAGCTCAAAAACGACGTCAGTATGGTCACGGGGTGGGTATGGAGTACCCAAATTACATTAAAATTTTCGAAACTGTTAACGGCTTTATTAATTTTTAAAACAATCCTAAACGATTTCGTACAAATTCCTATAATTTTTGGTATTAGAATTTAACGGCTGCCAAGTGTTATTCTTCACGTTGCATTCCTTAATCTTCATTGGCTGCTTGCACCGGAATACACCATCTTCGAGAATGTGTGGATAACAACTACACCACTGCTTGTCATTTTGTGCTCTCAATTGAAGTCGACGTATGAGTAATATGAAGTAGCGACACTTCAATGGAGAGTACAAATGTTACCAGCTGACTTCAATTAAAAACCTCAACTACGACTGTCTGAGGTCCATATTATCAAAAATTTACCAACGTATTCTCAGCAATGCTTTAGTTGTTACCAACACATTCTTGAAGATGATGTAGTCCGATGCAAGCAGCCAATAAAGATTGAGGAATGCAGTCGTGATGAATAACACACATGTAGTACCCGCCAACACTTAAATTCAAATATCAAAACACTATAAGATTTAGAAGTACGACGTATAAGCAAATAAGTATTTATACTTTCCCGCAATGTTTTAACTAATAGTACCTCACCTCATTGAGTAAAAATAAAACAGATTCAAACAAGAATTTTTCATTAACGTCCCTTGCTTTCATCTGAGAAGTGTGTCGCTACTTCACATTATTCATACTTCGCCGATACGTCCGCAAGAATAAGCGTTTAGTTGACGTTTTTTTCTGATTGGATGTAATCTTATTCAACATGGAGTGTTTTTAAGATACTCCAAGTTTACTTTCAACACGAAATAATCCTGGTTTCGTTGCACTTTCTTTAAACGTCCACATATGACACTGATAAGGATAACTTTTAAACTACAAATCTGAGTCTGTGCCGAACAACACAAACTACACTTGGAACTTTTCAGGCAGCTTATACAAGTGGAATTTCTATGCACTTGAATTAAAGTGGAACTTCGTCTTCCCCTTGGACCAAATTTCGACTTTGCTCAAAGCGAAGTGTGAATAACTATAATTCAGTGGCACTTTTTGAAGTGGGAAATGTATATTTTATAAAAAATGTATATTTTATAGAACTGCGAAATCCCTTTCATCAAAAGGAGAAATGCTACAATAAAAAATCATATGTGCTTTAAACTGTAGTGGTTTGTTTAAACAGTCTTAACATATTAAAACAGTTTGAATGAACATTATTCCACCGGATTAAACTGATAGGATTACAAGGTCGGGAAATGTTCCATAGATCAGCTTTTAGAAATGTCAAATGTGAAAGGCAACGCTTTTCCGGTTGCTGAGAATATGTTGGCATTTTTGATAACATGCACTCAACAGGCTTGTGTTGAGACCTTTGACTACAATCGGCTGAACGCAGTAAATAGCCGCACTATTTACCCTTGCGTTTATAAATTTTCTTTCTCCCTTGAATTAGGAGCTCTTAATGTGGTAAACGCTATTAAAAGTTTTGCCAGTATATACTCAACGAATTTTTAACTATTTGCATTTTTGTCATAATATCGTCACCACTCAATCTAACAGAAGCTTCAGTTGTAATTTCATCCTGAATCACTGATCACCTAGCACATAATTTTATACTCGAATTCAATGTGCGTTTACTTTTTTTGTATTCAACTTATTTCGAGATGGACAAGTCCTCAATTAATTTACAGAATTCCCCAACAGGCTTTTCTTCCGCAGTCATGCTGACAGCAGCGCCGTTGGTAGTAAACAAACAGCTGGTTTACTTTGTTCCCTTTACTGTTTGGAGGGCGTTTTGTTTTTCAAAAAGGATAACTTCTGACGGTTCGTGGACAAGATGATTAAGTTGCCAGTAGTATTAATTTTGTCAGAGGGAAAGACAACGCCACAGGAAATTATAAACAGTGAGTTCTATGTTTGATGTTATGTCGCAGTAAATATCTAGCTGTTTATGCAGACCTAAGGAAGATTCCTGAAGATGAGGAAAGAGAGATCGTCCTTTCTGATAGTCCGAAAAACATTTACGGCTATGTACTCCACTTGACAACGAAATATTACAAAGCAGAACTGTATCTTGTACCATTCGAAAGAGATATTAGTTTAGTTCCGCCTGAAATCCAGGAGAGTACCGAGTGCGTCCTGATCTATTTTGATTCAGGAAAGGTAAGCGTAAGACTTTGTAATGATTTATTGTTATAAATTCTCATCACAGAGAAGTTTTTCATCACGCATTCCAATGTATGCCAAGTTTCTTAAAGAAAATGACATTGAGCTAGGTGTTCTTCTCTGCGGAAGGTTATATGACGATTCCAACGAAGGAATCACGTACAAGGACGCGAAGCAAGAAAGCAAGTTTCTAGATGTTATAGAGCTCGATCGCACAAGAGACGAAGACGAAGAGGAAGACCCACATGATCCGTTGGGGTACGATGAGGTAATGCAGGCTTTGCGGGGTTTCATATGGTCCAACGTCACAGTCTGGCCAAGTATTACTGATTGCTTAATTCGAATGCAGGCGGTTCTATTATAATTCTTTTTAGATGCTGAAAGAGGCTCAAACCATGAGAAGTCCCCTGTAGATGAAGTAAGCAAGTCTACTGAGGACGAAGACGAGGATTCTGTTGATGTAATCTTTGAGAAGCTGCTGACAGAAGCTATGATGTTTAAGAACTGCGCATCCTCATGGTCACGAAATGAACGACTTGCTTATGCAGAAAAATTTGCTGATAAATTCGAAAGTCTCATCGGAGACGACAAGTTAAGTTCAGACGATGAAGGAGGAGCGTGAATAGTGTTGATGTATATTTAATTGTTAAAAAAGTAATGATACAATATGTACGTTTTCTGCAAGGATTTGTATTTCGTTTGTTTTCTTTGAAAAATGACTAGGAACTAAAATATATGAATCTAATTAGCATTCACAAAGAACAACACTACAAAAAAAACAACACTAAAGAAAGTGATCAAACCAATCAAAAATGTGAACGTTATTGATTTTGTGCGTAAGCAAATTTACCAAGATTAAAGAGGCTTAAATATGCATTCAAGCTCTAAAACACTAAGCAATGGGTCAATGTATTTCACATCAGATGTAAGCTTTGAAAAGACTCTAAATAAGCATAAAGGCAGTTCGAGAAATTTACAAATAGCATTATTATTTGTAATCGAGTATTTTTTTTTATATTTCTACATTTATGCAAGAAAGTAAATAGTTTACTTAATGATTAAAAATTAATACTACTACCACTAAATACAAAGCAAACTTTACTTAAAAAGATTGGATGTGCATAAATCATATTTAAAAAAGGCTAGTGCTTTTCTTTGAAATTTAGTATAAATGCACTACACTTGATCCATTCATTTATCTCTTTTCAGTATAAATTAATATCGCATATTCTTTTAAATAAGGTCGGAAAGTAGTTTCGGGCAGGACCCGAAATTGCTCCCGAGTGCAGAGTTGGGTGCCCGAGCTAAGTCAACTGTTTCATCACTAGTGCTCGGTGCAGGTTTTATAAGGTACGTTAGATGGCGGGCGGTATATTAAATGTCTCGGTTTTCCTTGTATAACAAAAGGAGAGTTTACCGAACCCATGTGATGAAAAGTAATATACATTAAAAGTAATAGAGGTACCTCCTTGGGGGTATCATATCACACAACTGTGATCATTAAACACATTATCTTTTGATTTTTTAAAGTCTGTATAAATTTTAATTTAGAGCTTTTCTTCATTTTGTGCTAGAAATTATAAAATAATATGTTCATCTCCCGCTAGCATGTATGTAAAGCCTGTTTAAATCTTACCTGTTCAACACCTGTTAATATCTAACTGATAAATACCATAATGGAATAAATTTAGTGAAATGCGGCAAACAAGTTTAGGTTTCAGTTTTAAAAGAAAAATCTACAATGTTTTTGCAACCAATCAAAATGTATTTTTTTTTTTTCAAATAATAATCAGTCAAAAGTATTTTATAGGTATAAATGAATAAAAGCGTTGTCTTATTATATATATATTATAAAATATCTCCATTTCCAAGCTTTCCTTTTTTCAATCTGCTATTTGTTTATATATGTATATATTTTGTTGCTTATGTCTTTACTACAAATCATAAATTCAGTAACTGTTCTTTTATATAATACACATAAAATAATCGAAGAATATAAAGGCCCAAGATTTTTACTTTTCGAAGAAAAAATAGAATTCAAATTTAGCCAGTATTTTTGTGATCATAAAATATAAATTTCAAATATATAACAGAAACTAGAAATAAACAATAATTTTATATCGTGATATGAAGTGATTTTTAATTTCTAGAGAAAAATATAAAAATTATGTTTAGAAAAAATAAGACCCAAAATAAATATTTGTTTTAAAAAGGATATAAATCAAAATTGATGAATCAAAATCAATTAAACAGAATAATGACATTGATTTACAACTTACAAACCGATATCATCCTTGTCGTTTTTTTTCTCGTACACTACTTTAAATCATGGAAACAATTATTCTGAGTTATCCTTAAGAAATTGTTTCAATATACTTTTAAAGGTTTAGTTAGCTTAAGATCGCTCGATTCGTTGCTTGTTCGAGTTGCTTATCTCACATTATGAACCAATGTGCCAAATTCTATCCAGATGAGTATGCATATGAGTGTTGGAAGCGATACTCAGCGCAATGATACAATCAAAGATCACGTACGACCCAGGCTTATAGACACTACAGCTGAATTTGTTCCTCAGCCTGCGCTTTCTTTTGTACTAGTAGTCTTAACGATTCAGGTATATCTTAAACAACGCCCTAAATACCCCTTTAACGAAAAAATATCAAAATTATCAAAGCAGACTTAATAATATATTTAAAAAAGAGAACCTTGTAGTAATATACTTAATGAAGTATTTGCAGGTAATCCCCGTATAACACGGTTGCTTATACGGAAAAAAGAATTAATTCAGAAAAGTGCGGTTAGGTTAATTCCTGGAACCAGGAATATACTATTATTTTTTTATAATTAAAAGAAATATTTTCATTAAAGCAAATTGCATCGAAAGTATTAAGCATTAATATAAATTAAATAACGTTAACTGAGGGCGTTTTCTTTTTCACAAGATATCCTTATCCTCTGAACTCTCTTCAGCCTTGTCCTGATTTCTATGCTCTAATTTTTGCAGAAAATCTATAATCTTAGATTGCTTGCTTTTATTTAGGAGATCTTTATAAATTTCGTTACATGATGCCAAGCACTTTAGAAATTCTCTCTTAAACTGGTGTTAGGGCGAAACCATATTACATGTAGAAGTACGTACGCGGGTTATCTGTATTTTCAAAACTGAATTTATTATCAGTAACATAAACTCGTGTACATTTTTTGGTCTCCAAGTGGTGGTTACACAAATGTAGAGGGGAGAGCAACTAGGGAATGCCCACTGATAACAGACTCTGAAGTAATCAGAACTTGTACTAATTGTGGCACGTGCGGCCATCCATCTAATTACCGCGGATGTCAAAACTTTAAAAAATACCATTACTTTAAAACGGTGAAGCAGCCCCCCGACCCAATCCTAACACCATTCCAATAGCAAGCCTTGAGAAGAACCATCGGCGTACGGGTATAAGCTACTAGGACACCCTACTTTTTGAATCTCATACTAAAACCCCTCCTGTAATGAAGACAGGTGCAGCCTAACCCAAGAATGGCAACTCTGTTAGTGGCTGGGGTGAATTCCTGAGTAGGGTCTCTTTGGGATGTCCTTGTCATCGCTCATGGGGAAAGTGACTAAATTCACGAGCAATTCGTGATCGGAGATGACTGGAACACCAGACATCAGAAATGGGAAGACTCCACCTTTAACACTACTACTACATTTGCGAAAACCAGGGTTAACTGAAAACTAGTCGTCAGAGACCTAGACCAGGCCATGACGAAATTTCCCCTTTGCGACCGCATTGTTGTTAATAATACGGAATCGATCTCTGGATTGATAAATTCACAAAACTGATAATCAGCACTAAAAATAAACACGTCCTAGCGAGACAAAGACGCAATTACAAATATTTAAACTTGCCCTCGGACATTATAGACCTTATCATATTATAAGGAAAAGGTGGAACAGAAAACTCAAAACCATCTTTCACAGAACCTTAAACAAATCTCCACATGAATATATCGAACTTTCAGCGAGAATCAGCTACCTAAAAAAAATTATAAAAGACATCTATTCATGAACCGAAGATTCCAGCAGAGTCTGACTGATCAGATCTGATCTAAGGGCCTTCAACGAAGTTTGAAATATCGTGGGAAAAACCAAGGCCACTCTTCCCAAACGGGTCCAATAAGATGAGTAATCTTTCAACAGCCTAGACTCAGTTCTTGTTGTCTTCACAGACTATTATAGGGGAATTTACAACGAAAAAAAAAACTCAATCACTATCCCGGCTTTTTGTCTGAGCTAGATAATTGTTTTCAACACTTCGTCCGGTCTCTGTTGGAGACACCTTTGTGCCTATAGTACCCTTGAATACAATTAATAATACCACTAACCATTATTACGAAGTTTTTGTCGCCCGTGAAAAGGTGTCATTTATAATTAAATACCTCATCAATGGAAAAAATCTAGGGGTTCAGATTCCATTTCGAACTTCCTAATAAAAACATTTTCAGACAGGGCCGTTGAGTATATAAAAGTTATATTTAACCATTGTATCAACAATGGCTATTTTCCCTCTGCTTGGAGAAAAGCGAAACTTATCCCCATGCTTAAAATATAACAAATCCCTGGACGTCTCAAATTTTAAACCCATCCAGCTACTGTCAAATTTATGAAAGATCCTTGAAAGATTCATGCCGGATGAATTCGATCACTTCCTGGAGAAAGACAGGAATTAGCCTCTCTGAACAATTTGGGTTCAGGTAGGAACATTGCACTTATGATGCACACTTAAAACAGTGACATTACACTTAACCTAAAAAAAAGCACACTGGCTTATGCCCTTGACATAGAAAAGGCTTTTGATAACGTATAAACGAAGGGTCTCTTATGCAAGCTGCTTTCACCGGACTATTCATTACCTTCCTACAGAATAGGAAACTTAAGGTCATTCTCAGTGATCGTGTATAAGAACCCATAGACGTTAGATCTGGGATCACATAGGGTTCTATCTCAGGACCGAAGCTTTACAACTTCTTCCTTCTGGAGACTTGGCTCAACCCTTACGGTTATATATACTATTTAATATCATATTCTACGCAAACAATACCCTCGTCTTCCCCCATGATCGTGCAGAACCATCTGCTGAAGGAAGGCCCCCATGGGAAGTATGCCTTGGAGCTGCCAACCTTCTTAAAATAAGAACCTCTTCTAAAAATAAGAACCTCTATCCAAAAACAAAACTGCTATGTATAAACAGCTTACTCGCCCGATTATGATGTATGGATTCCCTATCTGGTTCCACATCCCACCCACACTTCGAAGTTCTAGAGATTATGATTCTTAGATTCTGTATAAATAAATCATCTCAAAGCCAGATGGCCAAGAAATCCATAAAAAAATACTAACCCACAACAGACTATTGCTGGAAACGTTACATGATAATCTTAACACGAGCTTTGATCAAGAAAGCGACCTCTTAACTTAGTAGCTATGTCCTTATTCCAAAATTTTACTTTCCCAATTCAGTAGGTTCCCAAAATAGATAAACTTTAGTTTCTAATTGTACACGTAGCTCTATTTGCAAATGTGACACGATCGTTGAAGTGCATGTAAACATTTTAAATACGTAGCTTAATGAAGCATTCTGACCAATAGGAAGGACACCCCTAAGGGGATCCCACCTTCGGTTCTTTTCCGTCGAGAATTTGTGCCAGGACTGTACTTCAACCTCAGTGATGAGCGCGTCGCCGAACACATTACGATCTGTTACTGCATCTGGTCGTAATGCGCCTCCGTAGTTGCGGTTGTTGCATGGCATATGCAGCCAAGATGCCATGAGATAGGCACACCGGTCGCAGTATGTCCTGTATACTCTAAATGCATAAGTGCGAATAACACATCCCTGTGCCTACAAGTCCTCTTTAGGTGGGTAATTAAAAACTTGACAAGCGCTCGAGGAAAATGTGATAGCTCGGCATTTCCTCATACTGTCAGAACTAAGTTCTTTCGGTGCAGACGCCTTCTGCACAAGCCGAATAAATTCTAATACAGACTATACATTGACGCGGTACTTTTTTGTTCTGCGTTTTTCTCGGAACTGACTTCTACCAACTGGCGCGCAGCATAACAATTGGCAACCGACTGACTTAAAATTTTCGGAAAAGCTCCTTTTTATAATTAACTGCGTAAGGACTTTGTAAAGAGAGAAAAATTGCTTCAGATATGGCATTTGTTATATCCATTTATTAAGGTTGAAAATGAACTTTTCAGTGAATGTCTCATAAATTTTCGATATTTGTATTGTTTGTAAACGCCCTACGTGTTTCTTTAGCCGACATAATGTAGAAAATAAAAAAATTTCTTATTGGTTCCAGATACCTGCGTTTAAGAAATACTACGCGCCTTGATTTTGTCAACAAATATTTTATATACTTCAATATATGTACAATAAATGCTTTTTCATTAAAAAAATCTGGAAATAACCCTTTATTGAAACTTCAAGATGGTATTGCCCCTTAAAAAATATATTACTGCGAAACAAAACTCTCATCATGAATTGGATTCTATGTATTTCACATAACGATCTCTTACCTTACCTCTGCCTGTTAGAAAATAATAGACCTTCAAAATTAAAGTAGGAAAGAAATTAATTGGGGAATGTAGCAATTCGGTGAAAATATTTTATTTCGGTGATTAAAAAGATGATACTTTTAAAATGAAATATAATGTAATCTTAAATATTGTATAAGAGCGCTGTACATAAAAATGAGTATCGATCAATAATTACAAATATTTATACTTCACTTAGAACATAATTACCTAATACAATAGAAAAAGTTTTGTTTCAGTTTGTTTCATTTTTTGGTAAAAAATCTTAAAAATTTATAAATTTGTGAACATAATTATTTATATAGACTAGATTACCTTTTAAAAATATGTATATCAAAGGCTAAATTACATTAGTTTTAAGACGAACAGTAAATTATTTAGAACGTTATCCAGTACTTGTGCTTCGAGAGATTTATATATTGTTTGCTGCTCTTCTTTCACTTTTTCAACAAAAGCCGTAATATTACACATTGACGTATTTTATATTTATATATATATTTATTTAGCGATCAACAGAACGGAATAAGAGTTTAGGAGTTCGTCTTTCACCTGGCATTTAAAACTATAGTATGGCATTTATTGTTTTTTTTATTATTATTATTTTTATTCTCACTTTGCTTTGCAAGTTGGACTTCATGAAGTTTATTCGGATATTAAAATATATTAAAGAATTTTGACATTGGAATTCTATAGTGTTTGTAAACTGTTGCAGCTAAAACATAGAATTATGTTCCGCAACAAAAATAGCAAAACATAAAAGATATTTATAAACGCAGAACGTTAGCAACGAAATTTTATAGCAAGAATATATTTTAAAAATCTTATTTTTGGATTTTATTTTGTTTTAAAGGAGAGATAACTTGAAAAGTATTGAACCCATAGCCAACGAAATAAAAACGTGAAAATCCAACCGACGGTTCTTATCAAAAAGATGATGCCGTTTATACTGATACTGTTTGATTTCGCCCACGACTTCGCTCACGCAGATTATATTATTATTATTTAGTTTTTTTTTAATTATTCACTATTGCATTATGCAAAAGGAAATTTTAACTAAATGCTGTACACTATATTCATAATATTTCACAATCCATAATACTTCATCATCACGCATTGTAAAGAATCTGTTTCTTGTATGTACATATAAGTGGTCATCCGTTAACCACGTACCCTGTTTAGAGGGTAGGAGGGGTTTGGTAAAAAGCTACGCTGATCTATGTGGGGCGGGGTCGAACTTGTGCAACGTAATTTTGCTCGCAAGCCCAAAGATAGGAAAAATTACTTCGCAAACAAAAATAATGTTATATCTCAAGTAATTGTGTAGATGTTCATTACTCAAAAAAAAACACATTCTCATTAAAAAAAATAATTGTTTAAATTTCTATTATTTTACGTATTTTATTGACTTTACTAGTAAAATACGCGTGCAAAACCACGTAGAGCTACATGAGGAGAAATGGACCAAACAGGGTGACTTTAAGGAAGGCCCCTAAACATACAAAAATACATGCATATATGGGTTCATAGCCAATAATGACTTAATTTTCAGAACGCTTGTATTGATATTTTCAGAAAATGGAAGTTAATGCCTTAATTTAAATTGTGTACTTAGGTTTAACTTGCAAAACTAAATTTAAAAAATGATTTAATGAATCAAATTCCAAAATTAAAGAAATATTAAGAAAAACGATTACATTCCCTAACGTTCACTTTCCTGTACGTACTAGTATTAATTTGGATTTGAAGGGGAAAACATGGTAATGCTTGATTGGAAATTATCCACGCTGGCCTAGAAGTTTCTCGTATATGTACATCATTTTCGTATTTATTTCTTTATGTCTTTCTTCGTCGTAGAAATATATTTACTCTTAGTCTCTTTGTAAATATTTCCTCTTTTTTATTAGCTACTAATCAGTAGAAGATCAACACTAAAGACTTCATGATCTAACTGGAAATTGAGAGACTTGAAAAGGTAAATCCATTGGAATGATACTCCGCAGCATTTGGGGATAGTGATTTAAAATTTAGAATCAGTTTTTATGGGGAAAGACGGAACCTGTCAACATTTTTTATTTTTTGTTTGTACTCTTGTTTATTAACCGGTACCACCTATAATAGCTGATTAATACTTTAGGCTTTTTATGGGCGATTGCCAGTAAAAATTCATAATAACAACTTTGATGTTTTTTTCACAACAAGAACACTAACAGACAAATATAATAAATAATATTCTTTAAGCTCGATAGCGATATAAACCCTTGGTACATACGGAAACATATGTCTATGGATTTTCGTGACGTCCACATTTTATGTTTTCTATAGATTCTGCACAGATAAAAACTCCACAGTGCATTATTTTCGAAATATTTAAAGTTATTAAATCGGATTTTGGTAAGGATTATAAAGTGTATAAAATGAGATTTTGCATTAATTTTTACATCCAAGTCACAAAACTTATACAACCATACAAGACGATTTTCACTGAATATGCACTGCTGTTACAGCAGATGATTTATAAAATCCAGAAAAATTTCTTTCTAAGAAATATTCGTTCAATGGAAAACCAATTCCTAACCAACCATAAATTATTTGCATTATATTCCGTGCAAATAAATTATAGGTTATATTTAGTCACTGATCAATCATAAATAACAAATTATTGTATACAATTTGAGTGTGATTAATCACAAAAAGCGATAACTCTAAACGATTCTAAACAAATCAATTTCTCAAATTTGACATCCCACGCTGTTTAAACACAAATAACACAAGACAGAACCTATGATAATTACATTACTAATTCAAATACTACGAACACTAAAGTGGAGTTCGTTAAGTTAAGAAATGCCATATAAGACATACGTGAATACGTGGATGCCGTAAGCCTTGTACAAAACCGAAGAATGAATATATATAAAGTTGCGTAAGAATTTTATTCACAGATGGTATAAAAACAGCAAGTAAAAATGTGTACCTTTCATGTAGTGGTTTATTCATAATTTTCGCATTGATGCAAAATTGGCTTAAGCAGATCCTCTGCTTGGAATGCATTTGTAATTTAAAAATATTTATTGTAAATTTATGGTAATTTGAGGAAGTAAAACTCAAATATGACGTCAATGTACTCACGGGCGTGAGTGTGGAGTACTCAAATTACATTAAAATTTTCGAAACTGCTTACAGTCTTATTAATTTTTAAAACAATCCCAAATGATTTCTCATACAATCCTTTAATGTTTCGATATTTGAATTTAAGTGTTGGCGGGTGTTACATGTGTATTATTCATCGCGATTGCATTCCTTAATCTTCATTGGCTACTTGCACCGGACTACATCATAATCGAAAATGAGTTGGCAAAAACTACAGCATAGCTGAGAATTTGTTGGTAAATATTTGATGATATGCACCTTAGACGTTCGTAGTTGAGGTATTTAATTGATTGCTGACAATACTTGTACTCTTCACACTTACTTTTAAATGGATTTAAGAAAGAAGCAGCATTTATGGAAGCAAGAGCTTTGAAATGATTGAAGGCTCTGCCAAGCAACCGTAAAAAGCTTTACACTATTTGCATTCTTGCCATTTTGTGCTCTCCATTGAAGTGTAGCTACTTTATATTTATTCATACTTCGTACAAAACGTAAGCAGCACTTGTTAAACAATGTTGATAAGAAACGTGTCTAAAATGGAAAATAACGATATCATTGTAAAAATAAAATAAAATAAATCATATAATTTCTTTAAATTTTCGAATTTTCCAATTGCGGTCGTTTTTACAAGTTATTCACTTTACGCTACTCTACGTTTGCATTTCGGAGGGCAAGTCAATTTCAAAAGACGTAAAGCCTGGTATTCGCTAAATTTTTACGTTACGTTACGTCTGTTTCGGTCCAGGCTTTAGTTCTAAGCAGATGCAGGTTAAGTTTTATAGCAATATTTTATGATTTTTGAATTAAAGGCAAAATAGAGTGTTTAAAGTAAAAGGAAATCATATATCTGACCTTTTCAAGTCGATTTTTACTTCATTACGTGCGTGGAAATTCGCTCTTCACAAAAGCTGAAAATTGTTGTGTGTACAAAACAGAATCAGCAACAAGGCAGAAATCTTTTTCTTTAAAACAGGACTTTTTTTAATTTTGTCGACAAGGACTAAATAGAATTTTTAAAAAGTATTATATTTGTTAAGTAAATTGATAATTCCCACTTTACATGAAAGCTTCCAATGGTAAAATAAAATCTGTAAAGTACTTTAAAATAATGGGAAACGTTTCTCCTCAAAATGTAATTAAAAATTTTGGTAAAAATAAAGCACAACGATTCAGGATCCGAATACAAAGTAACTAGCCTCATGAAGCACATACCTGGTTTGCAAAAGTGGGGCAAAGTGAGCTTTTGCTGTTTTACTTTCAAATTCTATAAGCATTGGCAATATAAAAAAAACTAATTCTGCAAGGTTCGATTGACGTCGACCTCAGTTAACAGCTCACACGGCAGCGCAATCCGATCCGGTCCTCTGCGCTTGAAACACGACCTTTGGTAACTTAGACAAATACCGAATTCGAAGCATAAACTGATCATATCACAAAACTGATTGTGCCTTAAATAAACGCAACGCTTGTTTCTTTGCATTTCATTCGGTACGAAAAAATAAGAAAGGCTCTTCTAATTGATGATCATTTAACAGTCCGATGGAGAGTCCGTCGAAAGTTTATGCAGATCCGCATAGTTAACGATAGCGCGATGAAGAAATTCGTATTGCGCCTGAATGAAATTCAATAATTAAATTCCAATTGGAAATTTCAAATTTAAATACATACGTATGTGTCTAAGATCATACTTCGTTGTGATCTTAATTTTCTCGTTGTGGTACAAATATCAACTTTCCTTTCGGTTCGTAATTGTTGAACTAAAATACACATGGCTACAAATATAGAGCTCCTATCCGTCCCAAGACTAAAAATAAGTATGATATTGGAAACTAAACGCAAGTGAATCAAATAATCTTACCTGCAGTGCACAGCGATCGGACTCGGAGTTGAAAAATTGTTTTCTGCATCGTGATGCTTTAGAGCCTGATCTACAAGCTCGATGATGCCCCTACAAACTTCAGGGACTTCTCCTTCCACTGTAGGCCAACCATTATATTGAAATTGCGTCACCTTTATAGTATCATCAATTTTGCAATTCGTCACATTAAATTCTCTTCGCGTGTAATATGGGCAGCTTTCACTTTGCATGTATTTAACTAGAATGTGATCATATTGAATTTCATCATCTGCCCAATACCGTGGGCATTTTCTGGGTCCATCACCAATCTGTTATTAAAATTATAGAAACCAAACAGACCTCCAAAGATAGTCCAGTGATTTACCTCAGAAATCATAACAAGCGTAGTTATCCCTTGCTCTGAGATCATCCTCCAAAAATCTCCTATTGTATTCTCCATAGGATCTTGGGTAATTATGAACGATTCAGAATTATCGTAGCCCTCGATGAAAGACGCATTTATATAAGTTGAATGCTCTCTAGTCGGAATGGGTGTCAAAATCACCTGTAAAAAGTAACATTATAAAACAAGAAAAAAAAACTAAAGGTCTGTTTAAAATCTTACCCTATTGCGGTCGAATGGAATAACTAGTTCGCTACGATTTTTACTCATGTTCTCATCACCACCTCCTACGGAGCAGCTCTTATTCGTTTCATCAGGAATCGATTTGATTTTCTGCAAAAATACCACAAAATTAATACTACATGGTAAAAAACACTAAAATATTACCTCAAACTCTATCTCAAGCTTGCACTTCTCTTTGCTGTCGTTCGATTTAATCTTTAGATTATCTACTGCAGCACTCAATCCTCTCGCCAGAAGCTCTGTATTGCCAAACTGGGCAATATCGAGTAAAGCTCGATATAAGAAAATGTATTGTTTCTAAAGGAATAGAAGTTACGGGTTCCATCTTAAGATATTGTAATATATCCATCTTACCAAAGACTGAACCAAAAAGTTACGCTGGTGGCGCAAATCGCAAACAGTATTAAAAATCGAGACTTGTCCTTCTTCCTCTAATTGTTGCATAAGAGAATCAAGAGCAACAAGTGTTCCTGTACGTCCAACACCTGCACTACAATGTACCAATATTGGACCACGCTGTACTGAATAAACTGCGTTTATTTGACGGATAAATTTTATAATTCCGTGTGGATGTTCTGGAGCCATAAAATCTTTCCACACTAAATAGTGGTATTGAGTAATTTGTCGCCTTTCTTCATCATCATCACTGTTAACATATTTTCTACTTATATCCAAGTTCCGCACCAGATAATCAGAGAATCGCTGCTCCGATGCAAATGTAACTGATATATCACCAAATTGTTTCGAATCTAAAATTTTCTCAGGCCAGTACTTGGCGCATTTGGCTTTATTATACTCTTCCAAGTTGGTCAGCATAACTATTATCTCTAAATGTTGTTCCCAAATCATCCGCCAAAAATCGGTAATTGTACTATCCATAGGGCCCTAAAACACAATTTTTTAATAATTTTTAAACAAATCAAATTTCGGGGGTTTTACTTGGGCGCAGATAAATTTCTTTCGCTCCTTGTAGCCAATCACAAAGTTCGCGTTAATGTAATCCGATCCCTGCATCGAATTTATGAGAGAGAGCTTTACTCTGGTCTGGTCGTAAGCTTTAATGTCGGGATAACGATTTTTGTGCCCATTTTCCTTAGCATCCGAATTTTTTGTAGTTCTATCATTGAAACGGTTCGGTAGCATTTCATACTCCCGTAAAAATCCGTAGTCGGTATCCTTATGGCGGTTTATATAAGCTTGGGGCAAGTCCTGCTTAGAAATCGGGCCAATATCCGCTGGCTTGGCCAAAGCAGTACCAATTAAATGACGATGATTGCTCGTACGACCGCCGCAAAGTGCTCGGCTGAAAATAATCATAAACTTAAGCCATACTGAGAATTTTGTTTAAAGTTCAAAAACTAGTGTTATTTTTTCTCCTCAAGAATAACGCAATTTGATCAACTTTTAAGAGCTACATTTTCTATTTAGTAAACAACTTTATATCACAAACAGCTTTAGGACTTTTCTCATAAAAGGCATTAAGTTCCACTTACCTTAATGAATCTCTTAAACTAATAACTTCTTCTCCCTGTGCTGCATGTTTACTGTAATATCGATGCATTATGCATAGAGCCGCCAAAAGTACAAGCACCAGTAGGATAAGTGCGCATAATACTTGCACCACAATATTAAGGATCATAGACATTTCATCAACACTGTCAAGGCTTTCAGCGACCGCCCTTGGTGAAATAATTTCAAAGTAATTGGTATACAAAGAAAGAACCTTATCACTTCCTGGGCTTTTGTTGTTACGAACTATAAATGAGAACTTTTTAGCAAAAACAGTACTTCTTATAGATATGACCAAGCAAATTACCAATAATTTCCAAGAAGCCAGTATAATTGCTGGACATGTTTATTTCTCCGTCGAAAATTTCATCTTCCATATTATTTTCAATAAAGTATTCCGTAGTTGTCTCAATATTCTCCTCTTCGCTAAACTCCCTCCCATCGATAGATAACTTAGGATTTCGTTTCCGACGCTTATTTTCTAGTATTTTAGTTGCAGCTTGTGTTAGGTTTCCAGCCTTATTAAGTTGTTCTCGTTGGGTGATTTCTGGTAAAATTGGTTGTACTTCTAAAGTATTCAACATAAAACATAAAGCAAGAAACTAAAAAGTGTATACCTTCAGGTTTAGCAGTCGTAGTTGTTAGCAACATTTTTTTTTTAATAACCCTTCTAAAGGGTGTTCCCTCCAAGCATTTCCTACATATTTCATCAGCTCGTAATTGGCTCTCTTTGTCGTTAAACATTCGTCTTCCGTCTCCTAAAAACACTTCTGAGTGGTACTCATTCCCCGGGAACATTTCAGCCAAATACGCCCCGCCTTTCGTATTATTTGGGGCGTGAACCTCATTGTAAGTATAAATATCTAAGTCTTCCGGATGTGGAAGATCTTTGTTATACTCGTTTATGCGGACGAGGTAAATACGATAGCAGCAAATAGGTCCGTTACGTTCGCTTATACGAGGCAAGTATAATTTAAAAATGCACCGATCATTTCCTGTTTTGATTTTACTCCAAACGAGTTTACCAATGTTGTCCGGAACAGTAACAGGCATTTCACAAGTAGCAACTGCAGGCACACCAGTTTTTTTATTTCGAGTTATAGCAGATACTGTCGCTGTATAATTTGTGTTAGGATTCACATCAACGTAAATTGCTTTAAGACTGTCCTCACGGTTTCTTTTAATTTTGGGACCCCACGTTTCGTTTTTTACAGAGCCATCTGCTCTGTAGGTTGCAAGTCCTTCTAACTGTATTTGATAAGCTATAATTTTACCATTTGGCGATTTTGGGGGATGCCATGTAACCGTCACACTATTCCTTCGTGATATATTAAAGTGGGTGCAAACGGCAAGAACATTTAACGGTTCACTGGAAACTCCATCCATTGTAGTACCATTCACGACCTCAGACCAGGGCCCACACTCCTTGGTCCAGTCACTACATGCTCTTACCTTAATCTCGTAATCAGTAGCAGTCTTTAAATTGTCAAACATGTATGGCAGGTTGCCAGTATTTTGTAGATGAATTGCCTCCTCCATAATGTGAGAGTTTTCGCCAGCCTCGGACACAACCAACTCGTAAAAATGTACAAAATCTAACAACTCAGGCGGCGGTGGGGACCAGTTTATTGTCATCGTCGACGAAGTACTTCCAGTAACTTCGACCTTGGGAATAAACACGGGATCTTTCTCCAAAGTCTGTACCCACTGATGGTGGGTATACGGTTGACCTAAACCAATACTATTTTTAGCAGACATTTTTATCTGGTACTTAGTATTGGGTGAAAAATTTTCTAAAACGTATGAAGTATTTCTGCCTTCTATTTCGTCGATATAGTAAGTAAAAGAAGGATTCCCCTCCTCCATGTATTGTATGAAATATTTCTGCACTGGATCATTACCGTCATTAACAGTCCAATTTAAATAGATCTTGCTCACGCCAACTGCTTTAACGTAATCTATGCTGACGTGTGGCAACTCTAAAACAAGAAGGGATACCTCGTATCGAACCACTTCGTCCGAAGATATTGCGGCTATTGTGCAAACATAAGTTCCATTGTCTTTTTTTGAGACATCAAACATTTCAAGCGTAGCATTAATATGCGTTCCATTCAAGGGAATGATTTTTGTTTTGTTATCCAGATGGAGAGTCGACCCTTGCTTTTCCCATTTGATGTTCTTTATAAACATATCTATCGGATAGGCCTCTATTAGGCAGTAAAGAATTACCGACTGACTCGTTTTTACTTTCACAATTGGTGAATTGTGGCCTGTAATTCTAGGGGATATTATTGGTTGAAGAAAATACGATGTTTCTGCGGGGGTATCTTCCTGAAAGGTATGGCACGTAAAATTCCCCTCATCTCCAACCTTCACTCCCAAAATATTTAATTTGTGTGAAGCTGTTACTGGTTCCGTAATCTCAGTCAAGACGTTTATATCAAACTCACTCAAAGGTATTGCCGTTTGCAAGTACCTGAAAATGGAGGAAATTCCAATATTAACTTCTTAGATAAAACTAATATAAACTATTAATTATTATTCTGCTAATCATAATGTTTAACCCACAAACTCAAAATGTTTTAAGATCAACACCTATCTAAAAACGCAATGTATAAATTTATCATAGGACAATTTTTCTACCAAAACTCTAGTAACCTAAAGCCATTGTAATCTTCATTTTCTTCTTATCTATACCTATAAAATACGAGGTCTGTCTGTCCACCTACCCGTTCGTTTATAGCTCGGGAACTACTGAAATGAATTGGATGAAAATTTGACTGTTAATACTCTTGTTCCGAGGATTTTCTTATATGAACACATCTGTAATTCTACACGACGCAAGTGCTGCATACGACCCGCAAACGACCTAGATCTTAGTACAGAAAAGACAATTAGGCACGTAGACAAGTAGTCATATGTTAAAAGTGGGCGAACCATTCCCGCGAACAATTTTATATTTTGATATTACTTTCGTTTCCAGTACCGCCCCAGTTCACTACATGCATGCAGAGAGAGTCACAAGTAAAATCCAATTCCATTAAAAACTCGAATCCCGGTTTCCAAGAAATTTGATATTTTCTATTACACATTAAACTTAATTAGACCATTGAAAAACTAGAAATTAGCTAAAGTCCACCTAAAAATGTTATACCAATTTATACTCGAAGGAACAACTTTAAGGAAATTTATATATGTAAATAAGTTATAAATATATTTTTAGAAATCCCATATCACCTGGATGAAATTTGTGCACCTGAAATCGCCAGCCAAATCTAAGCCCTTACTCTACTCAACTAGTTGAGCTGTTAATGTTAGCTCATTTTTTGAGAGGGTGATTTACTAAGGAAACTTCAAGATTTTTCTCTTTACTTATAAAATGCAACGTCCTTCATATCTTTTAACTTTTAACTCGAGAAGTACAGCACCGATTTTTATAACTGAACTATTCACAGATTTTCCGAAAAAGATTTTTGTGTAAAAGGAGTCGAGAAGCGATGATTAATATTTGATTTTTACTTGTATATGTATTACATAAGCATGAATATTTCTCCACTAGACTAGTCCTCAACTTGCAAAGCAACGGTTTGATTGTAGGATCACTATAGTCAGACAGGCAAAAGATAGTTTTCTAACAAATAAAGTGCCATTCCATTCTCTTATCGGTTTGACTGCCTATTTGAATAAATAAATATTCATCATACCTAAGCTACATCAATTCAAACTTTAGAAAAATTTGCAAATCAAATTCTTGAGGACTTCAAAACCAAATAAACTGTAATTAAGTTCAATTGAATTATACAGAAGAATTCGAATACTATTCTTTTACTTAAAAAACAGAAACAAATCTTATAAAAAAAAAACACCCATATTTGTATAAAACTTTGGCTACAATAAAAAGTAAGTAAGTAAAAATAAACTTAGAAATTATAAACCAAAGCGCAAAAATTTTAATTTGACTCAAGCAGACTTGAAAAGCCTTTGCAAACAAAATATAAGATAACAAGTGTCTGAAGTTATATCGCTTACAAGGCGTTCTTAAGCGTCCATTCGCACATTCAACAGTAAGTCTCGTATTCACCAACCAAGATAATTTTCAACTTCAGCTATTTCTTATATGCCAAGCTCGACGTTGTACTGTTGAATTTATTAGCTGATAAATAATTTCCTCTGAGTAAGTATATCAATAAAAATGAAAGACGTCAATAGAAGTAAAATTAAACCATCTTGCACATAAATAACTCGACCCTGACTGGTTTCGCCTTCATAATATGATTTTCGACCCCTTTAGTGAACAGGAAATTAGGCAAATCAGGAAATTCTCCTATTTTTCCAATATCAGTTGATTAATGCGGACCTAAAATACAAAATCGACAAAATCGCGATCATATCAACCTCCTTACTCCAATTTGAATCCAACCTTTTCGGTAAAAGGAATTTGTGACTTTTGGGCATTTCAGCACAATCACAGTAAACAATAAAATCAATATTGCGAATATTTACAAAATATACAATAAATAATCATTTAAATATGTAATAATCTTTATTCAGTGCTTTGTGTCTCTAAAAGAAATCAAGCTATACGCAATTAGTTCAAATTTTATTTATAATTTTTACTTTCACGCACTGCACAGTGTTTTCAGATTCAGAGACCTACAGCACGAGTACTCATAATATAACTATATATTTATTTAAATAGTTAAAAGATAATGAGTGGATTTGTTGCCACTTTTATTGTTTTTTGGCAAAATTATTTTTTATTGCAATATTTATTTGGGTTGATTGTTTTAAAAATGTTTACCTTGATATGTTTAAGATCTCGGACTAAATATATATTTATATTATATTTAAAAAACTTTCTTCTTACTCAAGTTTTAATATAAAACCTATTCGAGTTTTATTTAAGTTTCGTCTAGAAGATTGCGGTTTGGTAATATATAGAAATAAATGAAAAGTGACGATGTGATATTAATCATTTCGGAGTGTGGTATACGAAAATTTATAGCATTATACAATGCAATGAGCAACATATTCCGAATTTTACAACCACACTTTTATTTATTCAATTCGTGTTTTCCTTTTTTGCTTTTGTGGTGAGCTTCGACGATCGAATTTTGTTCTCGATTTACTTCATTATCCTTTTCACAATCCCACGGAATAAATTTTAGATAACGTATAATTTAGTTTGTTTAAAAATATCAAGTTCAAATTTAAATTATCCGTAGGATAATTATCACAAAATTCACAACATAAACATATGTTCAGATAACGGAAGGCTACCCAAAGGAATAATTGCTCCAAATCTAATAAACGAGCTATTTCCTAATTAGTTGCAAGTTATCGACTCCTTGAGATAAACAACATTCTGAAATTGTGTGGCTGTAAATATATAGACTGATTCTTGGCGACTACAAATAACGACATTTTAAAGAATACACATTACGGCCCGCATCCTTAAAATATACGTTCCACGTATCTTGTATATATTTTATCTATAAATTCTTGAAAAAAAGAAATTGTTCCCGACTTCAGGATTTTCAAATATTAATTAAATTCGTTTAGTAAAACACTTTCTACCTAAAAATATTTGGGGAATGTATCAGAATTTGTTTAAACCAAACAAACTAAGTTCATACGAGCAAACATTGAAAATAGGTCAAGTACTTTAACCCCTATTGATCAACGATTAATTATTTTGAAATGCGATCAGGGAAGGTTAATTGCATAAAAGCGTGATGGGAAATCGACGCATTACGACATAAAAAATATAATATTTGCATAACTTAAGACTACTCCATAATTTTCATACATGCTCAGAATTATCTTTTAACTATAGTTACATGGAAATGTGTGAAATCGGCCGTATCCAAGAAATTTGCTTTGAATTTAACTAAGAACATTAAATTATTATCAAGATTATAAAAGTGTTGTTAACATGAATACATATATTAAGAGGTCATTTTATTCTAAGCCATAAACATTTCTTCAATTCAATTCAAGTTCTATATCTTCACGGAAGCTCGCGGGCAGATTTTGTCTTCTAAGAGTGTGTTTTGTGTAGGCCCTTTAAGAATTTCGAGTTATTTTTTATTGAACCCCCTGTCGCTTGTTGCTTAGTGAAATAGTTTTACAAATCAAACCAACAGCAGCAAAGGTGATTATGCGAGAACTTCTTCCTTCAAGAAATTTTGTCACTACATCTAGAGGTCAGTAGGCGTCATTGCAATTAAAGGTCAAATGAATTTATAAATTTCGTTGAAAATATGAATGAAATTCTAAATAACTATCTGAGCGTGTCTCTACCAAATACGTACACGTATGCGAGCACGGGTTCTTAAATGCACCCAAACCTGGCAACTTTTAATGAATCGTTTAAGATTAGGGCGCCAGACCGGTCTTTTCATCCCGACAGCTAGTAAGCCAGAGACCGTCCTGTAACTACTTGGCTTGCTTCCTACGCTCTATTAGACCGACCAGGCCCCGCAAATCTCGCTTTTATCATTTCTCAGAAATCGCTTAAAGAAACAATTGTCATTCTTCTTAGGTTAAGATACACTATTAATAATTATCATATATTTTGCTCAGTGTACTAAACCCAAATGAAGACAATTGGATTATTTCCTTCTCTAAACAATTATAAATATTGCCAATTACATAAAAGTGAACATCATTTGCGTAGGGAATTCTAAGGAACCGAAAAGCAGTAAAATACATTATACGTGATATTTTGACCATTAGTAAAAAAAAGACGAGTGAGATTCGTCTTTATTATACAAAAATTTGCAAAAGCTGACATCTTTTTCCTCCAATTTTATTCCCAGTGACTCCTGTTGGTGGTTCTGCACATAATACACGGGGCCAGCTCTTTCGAGATACTAACATATTTAGGACTGCTGCCTAGTCTCACGGGATTTAGTAAATTATTCCGCCGGTTTGCGGTCTCACCTATCACAATGCACTATAGACAATATTTACCTGCCATCACCAATTGTGATGTTCCTTCCATTGAACGTCCACCAAATGTAGCTGGTCGACGATGTGCAGCTAAGCGATGCATTCTTTCCAACTTCCACGGATATTTCTTCTGAAATGCCAAAAAGTGTATTGTGTATGAATAGCGAGCCGATAGCATCCGTCGGAATAAACAATTATGCAGAGGTGAGGCCGAAATTTGGGTACGGATTTATCGATCATAACCTCACTTGGCGTAAAATTGGATTTATTGTATGAATTTCGCATTATTTCGCTAAGAATTTGGCTCAAAAACACTTGTATATACCTTGGGCGCTACAAAATCTTATTAGGGTCACGAAAATAGAAACCACGGTTGAAAATAAAAAACACCGCCCTACTGCTTGGCTGCCCGTCATGGCGTAAATGCAGCAATTAAAGCGATTCCGAGCTTCGATGGTCAACAATTGTAAAAAGCACTAATTATTGACGAAACTTAAACATTATCCATCATGCACAAATCCATTTATTTTTAACAATTTCACTCTTAAACAAGTGTCTAACAAAACAAAGATCCCCGTTGTCGATGCCTTTAGCATTAGCACACACAAATCTGTTCGATGACAAGTCCCTACAAGTCCCGACGGGTTCAGAATACAACTCACTCGTTCGTTAAAACCTACGGACCATTTGGAACCAGATGTCAATTTTCAAATGACAGACCTCGCAGTCCTGAAATTTTGTAAACAAATTTAAAATCAGAATCAACAACTTCGAATAGTACAACAGCCTTTTTTAAATATAACATTAAATAAAGTATTTCCCATAAAAACGAATTTTATCAAGAAGGCAGTAGAAATGTAGAGTATCAGTTATGTGGTGGGCTTTATAAAGTTTTCTCTTGGGCACATCCCTCACTTTTGCATTAACAACCCAGGAAACTGTCGAATTACATAAAGCACCTCACAAGTGAGAATGTCCCATTCACTGACGCCAAATAAAAATGGAAAGATCATGCTTTGTAAGTTGAAGCAAAAACTACTCCACTTTTATATAGTCTCGTCATTGAATACACAATCTGCAATTTTGGCAATGACTCCTTGACTTTTTACAATTATTGGTATGCTTTCGTAATATTAAGAATAAAACTTTAATAATTTGTATATAGGAAATATTAGCACTGGACAATGCAGATGAGTTGATGACTATTTTTTAAATCTATATATGAGCTGTTCGCTTGCCAAATCGCTTAACTCCGTAAGTCCAAAGTGGAAAAGTAGATTTTAGGCTCTAATATTATGATGATGATTTAGTTTAGAGTACAAAATCAGTAACAGTTATTCTCTTAAAAACTTAGTGTTCGAAAAAATTCTAAAATTTGAAATTTAGAAATTCTTTTTCATCAAGCTCTTTTCATAATATAAAAACGTTTATATTTCTCTCATAACGCAAAATTCGCCATTATCTTGCTGTGAACGTGAAATTTCTAATTCGTTTTCGTCCATATTAGCACTGATGTTCACTAAATTAATCTTTTTAAATTAAAAGCGTGGTTTTGAACTGGAAAAACTGTCATTATCCTGCTTGTTAAAAGAGACCATACGAGAGAACAGATTCAAGAGTCCATTTTTATTTAGTGTCAGTGGTCGAGGTCCTTTAGGCCCTTAAACCGGTTGTCAAACCGGGCTTCACTATTGAGAAATTCACTGGAACTACAACTGATTTTATATGATGAAAACAGGTAACGAAGCAAAGTGTTTTGACCTCTACGTAAAGTGATTCAAATACTTCAAATGTATCGATGTTTGTTTCTAAGTAAACAGGAAATAGATTTTCTCAGAGATCACGAACTTCAAATAAAGGGGACAAGCAGTATGAATTATACAAGTACTGAAATCAAGATGAAGAAATAAATACGGTTCGTATTTTTATTTTATAACATATCATTAGTAATATCTATTCATTCGGAATTATTTTTCTCTCCCCTGGAACAGCTCCATCAGTGTTAAAATAATTGCAGAATTTTTGCCGCGTCCCCTTTGCAGACACTGGCGCATATCTTCCTTGAACCGCGTGAGGTTTAAGTAGAGCCCAATCCGATCTCCAACCAGCAGTTATTACTTCTCTAGTAATGTCAATGTCAAAATTACCTTGATAATAAGCTTCTACTTTTGCGCAAGAAATTGTGTAAATAGCATCACGCTAATACTATAGTAACAACCTTTTCTGGACAGACATTTATCGGCCTTAGTAGAATTCCGAAACGAGAAGACAATATCCCAAAACCGTTTTCCACTATGCAACGGGCACAGTTTAGTCGATAATTGTAAATTTCTCTTTTATTGCTTAAACTCCGATTTCCAAAAGGTTTCAATAAGTTTCCCATTAAAAGGAAGGCACCATCTCCAACGAAAATATATGGTGCGATAATATTGCTCGACGTTAGTTTATTATGTTCAAGAATTTATAGATTTTGTAAAAGGCGCGCTGTAGCGGTACAAGCCCTAAAATGTCAGAAAAGTATATAAATATTGCAAGACCGAAAGCAATTTTCAGTTTAATGACAAGTTTAAAATGTAATAATGACTAGGAACTCAAAATATGGTCGGGAAATATTTGAAAATATTAGGTATACCCATAAATAATCAATTATTTTGAAATCTAAAATAAATTTTGTAGTAAAATCAAGTTTTTTTATTTTATTATATAGTCTCCATCATTATCAAGGACAGTTTGCCATCTTTTCTGCAAATTTTCAATTCTCTTCTTATAAAAATCCAGGGTCCGTGAAGCAAAATGTGACTCAAGGTGCCTCCTTACATCTTCTACAGAAATGAATATTTTATTTTTTTAAAGAATGATACAGAGATCTGAACAAATGATAGCCTTACGGAGCAAAATCTGCTGAGTTCGGCTGGTGTGGTAAAACTTTCCAATGCAATTCTCTGATTTTTCATCTCCGATAACGATTCTGCTAAGGAATGGATCTCTACGAAATCTGGATAGCAATGAAGTGCAAATTGATCGACGAAGATCCTTGTTAGTCTCAGATAATTGATGCAGTACCCATATTCCTTGCCTATGTACCTTTCCAATTTCGTATAGGGGCCTTTGTATAGTTGACCATGTGGACCCAAAGCTTCTCGATAATTCTTGTGTACTTAATCTCTGATCAGATTCCACTAGATATTTTAAGGTGTCATTATCAAATTCAACTGGTCGTCCAATTCGAGAGCTGTCAGAGAGGTCATAGTCACCAGTATTTTAAATAGGATTTAAGAGCTCCCTCTCCAAGCTTCTACCAGCAGTTCTTACAGAGCTTTCCTGCGCTCCTAAAAAGCGCCACGAGAGCTTGTGATACGAAGCACAACAGTGGCGCTAAAATAGATCTACTGCAAAAATAGATCTACATTTGGGCTCGGTATTATATCTAAAAAAAACCAGTCAAGTGTGAGTCGCTCTCGCGGAACCGTAAATTACTAACAAATTTAAAGTAGTTTGGGTAACTGACGATTTAAAAATACAGAAATAATTATATTTACCTACATTTAATTTCAAAACAATTACAAAAAAAAGAAAAAAACAATCAAATTCACAAGACAACCGAAAAACAATTTAATTGAATATTATTTCATAAAATAATAGTTTTGAACAACTCAGACTGACAAAACAGTAGCAGTTTTCCTACTATTTACTAGTCAATAACTACTAACCCTGTTAATACCAAAATTTTAGCTTTAGAAACTTGGAACATAACGCAGGAGGAGATCACCCGTTTAAAAATAAAATAAAAACATTTCGTAAGTTTAGACTACAAGAATATCCGCGCGTCACCAAAATCCAATTCTATTTGCCAAGTTTCTGCGTCACACCGTTTAAGAGCAAAACAACTGTGACAGCGAGACAGACGATATGGGAGTAATTTTGTAAGGATCCCGTTTTTCCTTTTGAGGTACGGAATAGTGAAAAATGGTATTTGGGGTATGGTGCACATGTGTGTATGCACATTTTGCCTTAACGAAATTTTTTAAGCGTTGATTCTCAGTTTATAAATAGTTATAACAATAATAATTCGATTGTTAACCGAAAAACTATAATACTAGATTAGCAATAAGAATTCTTGATATCAGTCAAATACAAAAATTATATCTATTTATCTATCATTCAATAAAATAATTAAAATTAAGCTTGTCTTAATATTAGAACTACATATCGTACCGTGTACATGTTTAAAGACAATTACTTTATTTTAAAATGTTATTGTTTCATCCACAAGTCGTAGAAAAAATTGTAAAAGGGATCAAAATGACCTCTTGGTAAATTTAATGCTAAAGTACATATTAGTTCGTTTATACTTTAAGGCAGATTTATACCTTATTCGGCATGAAAAGTAGAAAAGTTGTAGTAAATTATATGAAAGAAACAAATAAATCCTGAAATTTGGTATAATTGTTAATCATCTTTGTTGAACAAAAAAATAAAACATCTAGTCCATTTCTGTAACTCTCAACTGACAAAAACCCAGAAACTCAATCTGACGTCATTCTCAATTCAAGTGCTTTTGTAAGAATGGTGACTTGAGATATGAATTGAACTCTGTTGAAAGAAATTTCGATTGAGAAGTGCAGTGTTTTATTAAAACTTAATCAATTATATCTGAAAATAAGTCGGGAAGTGGTCATTTATAATCTTATTCCAAGAAACATCAACCGCTTTGTACTGAACAGGTGTACTTCAGTCGCCTCTCAGCTTATTTTAGCAGCTGAGATACCTTAAATTGCAGAGGATATTTGAATAGAAAAGATTGAGTAATTGTGAATTATGCTTTTTAAAAAAATATACGCTGTATTACACTGTAAAAAATTATGTATTGTTATAGAAGATTTTTTTAAATTTTAATTTAATTATGTAGTCGATTTTTGATAATGAAGAATAATAATATTAATTAAAATGTCGAAATAGATATTAAAAAAATATAATATTAGTTAAGATAATTAAATTGGTAATGGAAAGTAATAAAATTAATTAAAATTGTTTATTAATCCACTTTAAGTGGCGCATAACTAACTAACAATCCTAATCCTAACTAACAGAATATGATGGCTAATCCAGCTCTTGACAAAGGTGCACGTGAAATAAATAACAGTGAAGTTGGCTACATCCAGTGGTTTTAATCGTTTCAATCACCACAAGCAACTCACCTGATACAAGAAACACTAAATCTGAACTGGTTCAGAAGTTCGAATCAGGAAGCTGTGACGTCAGCCAGTTGAGAAAATTCTCAACTCAACTTACAGAAACGGGCTGATTGATAAAGTAGGCATAGAAGCATTAAATGTGCAGTAAACTTCACTTTTCTATCCTTGATGTATTCACAATGCACTTTCCATGGTTTTCCTTGTTTGTATTTTGACTCATGATATATTGCAAATTGTGTTTTCAGCTTATACTATTTTTATTTTAATAAACTGGTCTTGGCTTTGATAAACTTGTGGTTTCTTATACTGATAGCTTGCAGAAGAAGGCTGAAAACCTCCTTACAGGGTATATATTTTTATGACCAATATAAATCCTTTGCTCTGTTATATCATTACTATCAGTACCTCTAACTGTGTGTTTTTCACTAACTGGTTAGATAAAAACAGTACTTATTATCAATTATTGTTTTAGACATTTACTTTACTATATATCTTTTTCAAGTAATAAAAAATGATAAAAATTGCAAAGTATTCTTTTGTGTTTATGATTTTTTATTTCTTTATTATAGTAATTTTCTTCACAAAACGATTATGTGTCATTTCTCAAAAGGTAAAGCTAACAGAAATATTAATTCATAAATGAAAAATCTATTGATCTTAAATTATTTTTGAGTCTCAAGATCTTGAAATTTCCCTAAAATGATGGAACTTGATACTTGCTTCGACTACTTTGACCTACGTGAATAAAAAGCAAGTCGTCGCGTTTAAGTTAGCCTTTTATGTGTATATATATAAAGATTATTTCGTTATAATAAGATAAACATTTCCATTTGGTCTAAAAAGTCATGTTGGGAGAATCATAAGCGAAGTCAATCATTTTTAATTTCGTTTACAAATTTTAATTTCAGAGGGATACATTGTTTTCTTAAAGCAAAGCCCAATAAATAAAAAAGAATATTTACTATTACTGTATGCTACTCTCAGAGTAATAAAGTTTAAGTACTATACAGTATTTTTTGTATATTTTGTATTCATCTTCCTTCTGACTGCGACGGATCAGTGATTGTTCCAGCTAGAATTATAACACCTGAAATTTCATCTTCAATAAAAAAGGCAAATGGTCTATTTGCATTAAATTCGTCCGTCGGATTTCCAGCTCTCACGTTAATGATATCGCTTATTGCACCTGTGTATTTTATTTTACGTTATTACGATTCTTAATCCATAAAAAATACCTACCCGTAGATTCGTATGCAGTACATCCCTTTTCAGTTACAATTAGTCCTGTCTTTTGGATAATATCTGATACTTGTAATTTATCAACAGCTCCACGAGCTAGTGCTACTAGTGGAGTCCTCGAAGAGAAAATCTCTCTTATACCAAGCTGGAATGTTTTATAAAGCAAAATTCGAGGCATCATTGTAGATCAAACCAGAACTTACCTTTTGTAGGACTCCTTTTAGACGAGCAGTATAATCGATCTGGAACTTTGGAATTGAGACTTTCACCTTTTTTGTGGACATAAGCCACTGCAATTTCTTGAGGCCATCGTTGTCAATTTTTCGTAGAACGTTATCTAAATTTTCTCCGACATTTGGTAATAAGATAAAGAAAGCATATTTAAGTCCCTGAAAAATATTGCATGTAAGAAATAATCTTTTGAACCTTTCTTTCTTTCTTTCTTCTACGGTACCTTAAGAGGCAAACGAAGTAATTTCGCATTGAGTTGGGACGCCTCCAAATAGTAAAAGTTTTGAATTTGCGTCATGAAGACTACCTTCACCCGCTGAAATGGGTGAACGAAAAACGGGAGTTCCACGTTATCTTTCTCCGAAAATGGATTTGTCCATTCTCCATTAAGGTAAATAGCATTCAAAATTAACATAACAGAATTTTGGAGATCCTCTGAAAAACTTCATATTTGTTTTCGTATTTAAAAATGAGGGAAAATATACTTACCAACATTTACCAAATATTCCAGTTGTCCTGCTGTTACATTAGTACCCCAGTTATTGATTCTTTTGATCGATTCGTCAATGTTTCTAAAATCCAACCGTTCGAGATCTGCATCGTAATAAGCATTCATAAGTGCTAGAAATTTTTCACGCGGTTCGAAGAACTGGTCAATAAATATTTTCGTTCCAGCGTTAACATTATAATGAGCTCCTCCTTTCTGTTAACAAAATAAACAATTTTAAAATTACGCTTTTAAATTTTCCAAAATTGCAGTTAACACAGTCACGCAATTACCTTTAACGATTCAAGAATTTCTTTGTATATTTCCCGAGTTCGTTGTGACGATTGAAAATCAAAGTGAACTGACTGCAATTCTTTTTCTGCTACAGAATTTATTTGAGCGGCTTCAGCCAAAATCGAAAGAATTAGTGCAACAAAGACTGGCGATAGAATCACATTACCGGAGTCACTATGAGTCACTGTCTGGAAATACGAAGAGTTATTAATATCCAAGTAACTTATTTGAAAAAATTATTCAATAATTTTATTGCTACAATAGCTATTACCTCAGTTCATTGTTATACATATTTAACGAATTCAAAACTATGATAACTAACTTTAACTTGCCTGTTTTTATAGCTGTAAATTTAAATTAAATTCTCACTTAATTATTAAATTATATAGTAATTCTCTCATAATGAATAGAAAATTCCGCATTTTTTTCTAAAAGTATTATTTTGCTAGTAGTAAAAAAGTACTTTTGCAGAATCGATCAATCATCTCTAGATCAAAAATGCAAATACATCAGATTAATAATGAAACTGCACCTAGAACTCTTAGTCAAGCTTGGTCAAGCCCACCCAATGAACTAGGGTCGCTGATGGTGATATTTTTTATTTTTTATCATTTAAAACTGCTTGTAAATGATTTTTCTTGGAATTCTGCAGCTCTTACCGTGAGGGCTGATTTGAAACTAAACTTGCGATTTCTGCTTTGTGGACAAGCTGTCAGATAAAGTTAAATTAATGAAGGTAGGAATTTTGAGCTTTAAGCTATATAAGATATAATTATTTACGATCAGCATTTTTTTTAAATTTCTTAAATTAAAAAAAAGATCATAATAATAATAATTATATTTCCTTTTTATTCATTTGCTTATGGAAATTCAATCAAAAGGATACAAATAATATCGCTGAATTAGCAATACTGCATAAATGACGAGACTGAAATTGGTGCCAACGTGGAATGTTAATTCATACCCGCTGGTAGTTACCGATCTTTAAATTAGTCAGAAAAAGATTCTGTAAAAAGAGGACCTATTATTAAGCGTCAGCAGAAAGGCTTTTCATTGTGTAAAGTAGAAGGAAAACCTCCTCTCAGCCAATCCTGTCTTTTCTATACATTTTTTTTTAAAAGAAGTGTTTTTTAAAAACTATGTTTCTTTAAAAATATTTTTTTTAGTTTTTGTCACAATGCTCAAGCGTAACTCTTTTTTTATGTTAAATGTTTCTATCTTGTTTTTTGGCCTTATTACAAAAAAATCCTATTACCTTGTTTTCTTATAAAACAGTTGTAATTCCAAAGTGAAAAAAAAACAGAATTTAATATTTTGTTTTTAGAAAGTTGAAAACAGATATTTCTCATATATAAATCTATAATTCAAAGTGTGTAGAATAATGTCCCAAAATGTTTTTTTAATAGGCAAAACATCTTCGAAGTTTTTTAATTTAGAAGTTGGCACGCCGCAGCACGTAGCCGTGTCTTAAAATATTAAACACATTCTTCTCGAAATGCTATTTTGAAATCCTATGGTGTAGATAACTCTGGAACTAGTCGTCTGATTGACTTGAATGACTACATCAAACGAATCATTGTCTCTACTACATGACCTGCTATGTTATTTTTATTATTTGTATTTTTATAGTGGACAAGCAGAAAAATTTTAAAAAAATTGATTGACTTTTTGTACTTGCCATTTTATTGATTATGACTTTTTTAAAAATACTCGTAGTTCATACAATAACACCCTAACAAACTCGTCGGTATTTTGTTGCAGCTCAAGTCGCCGAGACAATTTTCAAACCATCATAGAGGTCTGCGGACTTTCTCGCCTCTCCATATCATCGTGAGAATTTATTATATATTAAAAACTTGTATGTGTACATAATTTGTATTTTAATATTACCTTATAAATATAGAATCCCTTAAATAATTTCTTTTTACCGGTCCTTAGACAAAACATCAAAAAAGCAAACTTTTTTCAGCGCTCTAGACTAAGAAAGGCTCTTAAAGTTTGAACATAAGAAAATCATCTCGTTATGTTCACTTTTTTTGCAGAGGCCTGTTGATTCTTTTACTTTATTATTATCTTTCTATACACCCATCCCCACTTACTTCTTAGGATCGCGATCCTAAGAAGCTAAATTATCATTATTTTTGCTTCTATTTAATAACTCGTAATATTTCTTTGTATTTCTGTAATTTTATTAATAATTTATTGCTGAAAAATAGTAAAAACTTAGAATACCTCTTCCTTAAATTTCGTTAAGCCATATGCAAACACGTAAAAAGTGTACATTTACTCCGGCTAACCATATAGCGAAATTTTCTCATAGTCTAGAGACATCGATCTTCACAATTGGTACATTATCAAAGTCTATTTAAAACAGCACGGCGTTTCCAACCAGGTACTCAATTTTACATTCCCTTTTTTGCCGTTCTGCAAAATTTAGTTCAACGCACTTGCACAGTCTTGTCCAAAAGTAGACGCACGCTAAGCACCATCGACAACAAAAAAACAAAAAACAAAAACCTTTCCTTACAATGTTGTGAACCCCCTTATTATTAGTGGTTTGGTCATTAACTCGATAAACAAGATGTGTGGTTTTCGTAACACCACAAGTAACAGCAAAGCCATTAATTAAAGATATTTAGTTTCAGGTTTTAGATAATACGAAAAAAATGTATATATACTTCCCGCAACAAATTCCCCGAACCACTTTCAATGTGTATAAAAGAACTGTATTTTTTGTATGCTGGAAAAAACTTACTTTACCTGCAACGACGGCCGGAACAAAGAGTATAGAATTGTGTAATCTACATGTCTTACGAAATATGCAACTTACTTGAAATATCTTCCACTCAAAAGGATTATGATTTTGTGAGGGTGCATAGGCAAATAATGACCAAATCCAGTCGGTTGGATTCTCTGTTTTGCTGTTGGAAGAATCCTCTTCAAAGGTAATATTAAGTGTTTCCGAAAGAAGTCTATCTACATCTAACTTTTTTGCGCTATCCAGTTGAGGTACAGACGAAGTGCAGATAATTTTAAATGCGAGGAGTAAAATCAAGACTGGAAATGTTTCTCGATTAAAAACTAATTCCCCAAAAATTGTATTTGCACTTGCATTGCTTTGAGTTTGGGAATAAATAGTACTACTTACAAAAGTTACGCATTTCGAAATTTCAATGGGAAAAATTACGAAGATGTTCTATCACTTGTATTAACTAACCGGTTTTACATGTGGAGAAAAAGCTGACACAAGGAATTACTTGACCCAAACTGACTGAATCACTTCTATTAACTGAAGGCGCAATTGGAAGATCGATCCCAAAGAACTTTAAAGTTGAGGAGTTTTCTCCATTTTCTGCATGTTTTGGAGCTTCTTCAGAAGGAAGTAAGTCGATAAAATTAAAGTAATTCTCTTAAGAAGCATATAAAGCTGTAATCTCACCGTTCACACGTTTATGTATCGCATTTTTTGTTTACAAGGCACGCGCGCATGCAAAATCGATGCAGAGGTAAACTTGGTAGGTAATAGCCCTCAATAATTTAAATATATAACAAATATTCCAAACCATAATTCGTTGTTGAACTTAATTTTTAACATAAAATTAAGTAGGGATTTTCAATTTTACAGTTAAAAATGTTGCTTATGTTTTAACATTTGTGGATAGATTTGCCTCACAGTTATATGTATTTCATTACTAGAAAAAAACACGTCTACAGTAAACGAACCATAAACTAGAATTTCAGTTAAGAAATATATTTTATACAAGAGCGAACATCTTAATGATGTCCGATCAATGCATTCTTATTACTGCCTTTTCAAAATTTTTACCATTTGTTCAAATTTAGGATTTATATTTTGAGTAAGATTTCTTTCTATTCAATTATTTACCTGCTACATCACGATTACAAGACAATGCTACTATACGCTCTTGATTCATAGACCCTAAAAGTTCCCTCCGTTCAGATGCCTCGTGTTCGAAGGTCTTCGATGAAAGCGATAGAAAAATGTGCTCTATATCGAAGCTACAAGGAATCAAGACTTGGTTAAGTTTCCACATGATTTTGTATTAGCCACCAAAAAACAATTCAAAGTTTAACAAAGAAAAGGAAAAAAGAAATTACAGAAATGATCATAATTCTATAAAAATCATATTTTTCATTGAAATTTTCAGTTTTGAATTTGATCAATCTGTTAAACAACGGATTCATATATAAGCAGTTATGTAGAAGTACTTTCTGTTACCCGCGTTCAGGTAATATCCAATTTTGTAGATTTTTTTAATTCGTTTGAGCATACGCATTAATTTATACTATTTATCAAAATTTTTACTAAACAGGCCTAAATGTCTTTTCTTGATTATATTATATAAAACAATTTTATCGTTTAAAGTTCTATTTTTATAACTGGCATAATACATTTTGGCACCCTTAGATTTATTATCAAATCAGGTAATTTAGGGTTCGTGACTAAAAAGTTAAACATTTAAAATACTTTATTCTTTTTAGAGCTTCAACTTTAAAGCAGTTCTTATTTTTCGATATAAAGTATTTATATGAGAGAGATCAGTAAAATATTTTGGAAATTATTAAAAACACATTAAGATGCAATCACATGCAATCAATTAAGTTATCATGCCTATTTTTATTACGAATTCAAGCTCTTCTTTCTAGCAATTTAAGCTACACGCGAAGTTTCGATGGCTATACCTAAATGATATTTTACAGGTGGCTATTTTAAACATAAAGAAAATCATTCATTCAGTGTTGTAAATTATTCATTCAGTGTTGGCATATTTAAAGTAATATTATTCACTTGAATTTATCTATATCACTTATAAACGAACATTTGAGAAATGTGCATTTATATTTAGCTTCGCACGGATTTTTAGGGTTTATGAGAAAACGGAAGGTATAAGATCACTCACGTGTCCGTCTGTCTGTCCGTTCGTCTGTCGTAGCAGTTTTTCTCAGAAACGGTTGGACGTAGAGACTTGAAATTAGGCCCGAAATTTATCTTGTTATTAATCCATAAACAAATTTTTAAGTACTTACACGAGTCCAACTCGCGCTTGGTCGATTTTTTCATTGTCATTGAGCTGATAGAACGCTAAACAGGTGTTGAGAAGAAAAAGCGGGTTGTGCATACGTGAAAACATATGACTTTCAAGTAATAATGGGATAAAATCATTAAATAATGAGCTCAATGTAAACTTTCATTTTCGCTTGGAAATAATAAAATTAAAATAAATGAATTAATTCTCCTTTGGAAATTATGAGGAGAGTTTTAGAGGAATTTTAATTTCACCGAATTTAGAAGTCTTTAAAAATTTCTCTTATATACGCGGAGATAATGTTGATCCTTAAGTGATTTTAGTAAAATTCATGGGTATCAATCTAAAGCATATTTATCGGTATTCATTTTGGCACAATGTTATATCAATCAAATTAACGAATAAAAAATGTTATGATACATTTAAATAAATAAAAAGTTATTACACTTTCTTTAAACAAAGGTTTTTATGACTTCATATCGCATATTTGGGGTGGTTGTCATAATAATTGGAGTAAATGCCGCAAATAAATATAGCATTATATTTAAGAAGAAAACAAAAAAATAATGAATTAATTACTCAATTTATAGATAAGATGCTTTGAGCACGTCAAAACAAATGAACGCAAGTTCTCGCTTTACGAAACAAGGCGAAATGCGGAGTGAGGTGATGTGCCTGCGGCTTGTAAGGTCTTCCTACTATGTCACTGCCTGAATTCAGTTTTCTGTTATAATCATTGTGGCAACCTACCCGTGTGTTTCCCCTATATACATCTCTCAACAAAACATTAGAACAATAAAGATGATCCCGAGCTAGCAAGAAAGCCAACAGCGCGTCACGACTTCCCTGTCGTTTTAATGCGCTATCAGTTATCACCATATCGTACGTTGTTTAGATTCAAAAGATGTAACGCTTTTATTTGATGGACTGGTGTCATTATAAGTGTGGTGATAACTCTACTAATTTAAGGTATTTTATTTGCAGTGCATTTTAAGAAGTAAAATATTTTAGAATAACATGCATATGTTGGTCATTTAGAAATATCGAGTGCAATCTTTCTTGGAATGAATGATGTCCACAAAGAAGTTCAAAGTGTCAATTTTTAATCTCAGAAATCCTTCTCAGTTATCAAATTTTTAGTTATTTTTAAAAGAATCTTAGAAGCTAGGATATACTTTTTTTGCAATAAAATTCGGTAAAATTTTTTTGTTTATTTGAAAAGCGCCTGCCACTAAAATTCCAAAATATCTCATACGAGTAGTTCAAAAAGAAAAAATTCGTGCAATGCATTGTAAATTCATTGCTTAATCTGTAGTAATCCTCTATTCATTCTATATGACAAACTTAGAATTATTCTTAAAGAAATTTTAGAGAGAAATTCCTTATAATTATATTCATACATAAAAACAAAATTAGCTCAGAAATTAATTTTATTTTTCTATTTGCTTAAAAAGTCTTCTTTGTTAATAGGTTTATAGAATTTTTCCAATTGGGAGTGATCAGAACATATCGAAACATGTACTTTAATCAATCAATCAATTAAAAAACAATCAATTTAGTATCACTGCAGAATTATTTTCATAGAAAAATATTCACAGTTTGCTTTAACGAGAACGGCGAATATTTGGCAATTAGAAGTTGTAAATTTGTTCATGTTATCGTCATAAACTAGTTTTACTAATTTTTCGTAAGCTGTCAAAAACAGTTAATAATAATAACACGCAGTTGAGCTTTTATACACGATCTTTCGTAACGTCCATCAAGTTAAAAGAAATTCTAAGATTAAATATACATTCTTTATTGAAAACTAAATGTAATAAGAATCAAATAAGCAGCATCCTCACTTTGAACAATTCCCACTCTAAAGAATCATCCCTGGGCAACTTGTAAGGCAAATAATCAAAAGTAGACCAGGAACTAAGGAGAGGTTCCTCGTGCAAATGCGGTGGCTCTGTGCTGGGTGTTTTTTTCTCAGTTGTAATATTGCGCACTTCCCAGACCCACAAATCCTCGTCTTGATTGTTGAAGGAAGTATACTCTTGCGATGGTTTATATATAACATTAAATCTATTCCAGATCGGATAATCGTCATTGAAGGTATTACTTATATTTCTTTGAAATGCCGATATGACCTGGATTCCCACAAGTAGTACACAGAAATCTGGAAATCATCAGTAATGACACTCAACTCACCAAAATTCTTAGACAAAACAACGCGATCAAATAAACTCACAAAAATGGGACATGCTGCAGCTTCAGTATAAATTAATCGAACAGATTTTATCACTAAATCTTGAGAGGCCGGTTTACATTAATCAAAAAGCAAAAATTCTAGCTTCAAGAGGAAGCTCAACTTAGTCGAACGAAGTGCTTCACCGGACTAAGCGCATAATTGCAAAGTTGAACATGCAAAGTATGTTAAACGCTGTAAATTATATTTTAGCAAAAAGATTTAGATAATTATTTCGATTCCCGTATTGGTAACATACCTGTGGCCTTTAGAACCGTTATGTTAATAAAGGGAATTCCAACTTGTTTGTAGAATTCAATAGTTGACAATTTTGGTTAAGGTTTTTAACATATGTACTTATTACCATCCATATACACTTCTAGTTACATAGCATAAACCAATCAAGCCACACAAATACAATGATGGAATATTTTTTAATTTCCTTCCCTAATATAAACGAATTTCCATACAAAATAATCGTGGCAAAGGATAAGGGAAAATATATTGTGAATACGCTGATTTTTTCACTTGATTTAGCTTCTAAATTATCAAGTAGTCCAAGCAAGAAGTTACCTCACACTCAAAATAAAACGAAACCACAAAACTTGTTTTGAATGGGCATCATGACAAGTTGAGGTAACCGAAAATTTTAAATCGCAAAGCACAAATAAACCAACAATTCTCATTTCTCGAATTTTTATTTAGTGTAGATACTTCTGTGAGTAATACTGCATTATTCGTATAAAAAAAAAGCTTTTAAAGTCCGTCTGAAATTTGAATTATTTGAAGCGTGTAAGCAGTACACTGATTTGCATACCAAATAAAATTTGGTTTTTCGTTTCTAGGCGTATTTTATTTTACTGTTAGCGATAAATTACTACTATTTCACCATTATGCACCCTTTCATATTAATTTCAAAGTTCACTTGCAAACATGGTTTCATAAAATTAGTAAACAATAACATATCGCTTAGATTACTCGCCAAAGTAATTTGGAGTGAAAATATTTTAGAGTGGGTTTTTTATTTTTATAAAATAATCGTCTAGTCTGACTTTAAGAAACTCTCGCAAGCGAAGAGATACGCAAAATGCGATATTATTAGTGCAAAATAGTCTTCTATAAATTAAAGTTTTCTAGAATTCCCAAAAAAGTTATATATGCACTTGCTTGTTCTGAAATCGTCTTTAATAAATTGTTTAATTTTTCTATGAAAAAGCAATAATAAGTATAAACTCCAAAATTGTATGTGAATCATCCCCATACAGTTCAGTTCTCTTTCAAAATGAAAAGCTAAATTTACTGATCATAGTCTGCAATTATGCACGGTATTGAATTTGTAAAAGCAAAATCTTGTAAATAAGTTCAAAGATAACAAGAAAAATGTTTGTTTTTGCATATAATTGTAGGCAAAACAATGGCTTATTGCAAGAAAATCAATATAGAAGGTTTACTCTCATAACACACACAAGTTTTGTGTACACAATAAGTTAAGTTTTTATAACACAAACTCTGGTTCCATGTAGTTATTAACAGAAAAAAAAAAACTGGCCAAATCGGAATTAGGTTTAATTTTATATTTTATTTTTTATATTTTATTTTTTATTTTATTTATATGCTGGAGTAAAAATTACAGTCACATATAAATAGCTATTTATTTTAGAATTCCTTTCTGACCGTTAAACTGAACTGTACGAAATATTTACGTGAACAAGTAGAAAAAATTGCGCAGTCACTACTTAAGTTGTCAACTGGAAAAGTAGCCACATGAATTCGGAAGTCAGCACCTGAGATAAAATTTCCTTAAATGTCCAAACTAGGACCTAAATTTGTTTCTCATTCTGAAAAGTGGAGTATCATCTGAAAGAGTTGAATGTTATAAAATTATATTTGTTTAAAAATTACTACTTTATACAGCAAATTACTTGTTCAGATTAGAACATTTTGCTGTATATAGCGCATTTATGATTATTATTATATTCATAAATAGGGGTATTTCGTTTAGTTCTTATATTTTTATGTTCAATTACGTGCACTTATGTTTATAACCAATAAACCGACAATTTCGACGATCAATTTTATGTTTAATCCGAGCATATTTATTTTAGTATGTATTCAGACGTGACTGATGCCCATAATAAATTTGAATAACTTCATTTATACCTACCCAAAGGCAAAATACATTAATTTATTTGAAATTCCAAAATGTCTCGGCTTACAAACAAAAAACTGACTAAAGGATTAAGAAAAAAGTACAAATTTATTTTGATTCTGCGTCAACGCAAATTAAAATTTTTCGAATATATATTGATTTAAAAACTGACTGAAATTTTTATTTCAGATCCGTATCAAAAATGGAATCTAAGATATTTGCGTGGTCATCCTTCATCCCTTATGCGTAATAATAACGATGTGAAATTTTCTTTATATTGCATAAAGATACATTTAAGTCCATATAGCATTTAGCTAGTCTAATTTTAACAGATTTAGAAAAATAAAATTTTCAAAAAATCCCAATATTGTTGCCGAAAAATTTAGAAAGTGGAAAATATTTTTAATGTCATATTAATGAAATGCTAATAATTTATAACTGAACATTATTTGTTAAACAAATCTCCAAATTAAAATATTTCCCGCTTTAGCACACTTTATTTTTCAAACAAAAGAATACAACTCTTTCATAACAACATGACCATAACAAAGCCGACAGGATGAACACCTACATATAACACAAACAACTGAGAATTTCCACTATTTAAACAAATTCCAAAATTTTAGTAACTAATAATTGTGTAAATGATAAAATGATCAAAAACAACAACAGTGCCTTATTCAAAGTAGAGTTTGTATTTGATGAACCCGAAATAAAAAAGTTAAATAAAGAAATATAATAAAATAGCGTTTCAAGGATAACTTGAAACACCTAATAAAAAATAAATTGCATAAATTTTAAATCCATAGCATTAGCTTTTAGTAACTGTCGTTCTGTTCGTTCATTAATAATAATAATAATAATAAAATAAAAATGATTCTTTTACTCTTTTAGAAATACCCATTTTCAGAGAAATTTCAACCACTTGCTGCTCAGTTGGGAACTTTTCGACAGTCAATTTTCAAGAATTATATTTTAATAATCTGAAATAAGAAATGTAAAGCAGATACTAGAACTTAAAATAGCTTGCACTTGTGGTACATGTGCGAGAATAAAGTCATAAATTCTATTACTATAATCAACTATACTGCATATGACGTGACACGACATGAATATAGTGTTACCTTATATAATTGTATTTTTTTCATATTTTAATATTGCGTAATAAAGATTAGTTGTTTGTATTAGAATTTGGCTAATTTTTCTTATTACCAAAAATGTAACTAAACATTTTAAGTGTATGGTAAATATAAAGTGCGTTTGTATAAATTCACACAAAATAAATGTATGCACGCTTTCCTCTATTGTAAAACAGGAATAAAAATATTTTAAATATTTTAGTTTAATTGTTAAAGAAAAATCAAGCAGATGGGTCAATAACTTTCCCTACGAAAAGCATAGCACCAGTAGTTTCGTCTTCAATGAAAAATGCAAATGGCCGATTAGCTTCGAACTTCTTTACTGTATGTGAAAGAATTTTGTTAACCAGTCCAACTTCTACAAATATATAAAAGTAATTTTTAGACATTGTGTATTTGTGTATATTTACGTGTAGCTGCAAAAGCAGTGGTGCCTTCTTCATCCACAATCAATCCTGCCTTCTGTATAATGTTTGATACTTGCAACGTATTACCATCACCCAATCCACGAGCTAATCCTGGCAAAGCTGCTTTTGATGTGAAGATTTCATTTATGCCAATCTGTTCGAAAATAACATTAATTGTTTTATATCTGTATACTTCAGAAAATCATACCGATTGAAGAACTTGTTTCATATGATTGGCATAATCAAACTTAAATTTTGGAAGTTTAACCTGAACTTCTGTTTCATACATGATCCACTGAAGCCTCTTAAGGTCATTGCCGTCGAGCTTGTGGATGAGTTCATCTAAATTTTCATTTGCATTTGGCAACAGAATAGTCATAGAAAATTTATTTCCCTGAAAATAATGTTTCAAATTCTGTTTGGGAAAGAATTATTCCTTCACCTTATACGGCAAACGGAGCAGTTTTGCGTTGAATTCAGTAGACTCGTAATAGTAGAAATTCTGGGATTGTGACATGAAATTGGCGGGCACGCCATGTCCAGGTTCAATGAAAAATTCAGCTTCAAAAGTTCTATTTTTCACGAAGGGAGTTCTCCATCGTCCCTCAAAGTAAATTGCGTTCAATATTAAGACCACTGCATTTTCAAGATCATCTAAAATGTTAACCAATCAACTTTAAAAACCAATGTAAAATAAAAGCGAATAATTTCTTACCCCTAGATACCACATTTTTAAGGTGTTCAGCTGTTTTATTGGCACACCAGTTATTAATTATTTCGACTGACTGATCAACATTATGAAAATCCAATTGTTCAATTTCTGTATCAAAGTGGGATTGGATAATTGAAGCATATCTTTGACGGGGTTCAATGTATTGATCTACATACAGTTTTGTTCCAATATTAAGATTATAATGAATACTGTGTTTCTTTTTTAATAATAAAATTGGTTAAATTCATCAATGCTAGTAGACATATTCAAAAATTCAGTATTACCTTTAGTGAATCGAGGACTTTTTTATAAAAGTCTCTAATAAGTGCTGCAGAACTTAAATTTGCAAAAACAGACGCTAATTCCTTCTGAGTTTCAGTCTGCGCCCCAGCAGCTTCGTTTAAAAGTGTGAGCACTAATTTAACAGACAGTGGAGATATAATCACATTCTTAGATTCTGCAAAAAAAACTGCCTATAAAAATAAAAATTATAATTGTTATTACTATTCTAAGCTTTCTCAGAACCATTATTTTTATATTTAACTAGACAACCAAACAAAAACCGGGTTTTACTAGTTATTAAAATAGTCATTATTAATTATTCATCAAAGAAAAGTGTCTTATTAAGAGATACAATGTTTAGCGGTTTAGCCGACGTAAACCAAAAAAGCGTCTGAATCACTGTTACTGTTTTGTATAGCCTAACCTTCTTCGAGAAAGCCAATGATGTAAACCCTTTTAAGAAGTTCTTCCCGGATTCAAATTCCGAAGAAAGATTTACGTTTCATCGTACCTACGGACTTTCAAAAATAGTCAACGAAGTAAAAAAATGTATACCATCTTGTCATAGTGGTATTCTGATTGACTAAAAATCTTTTTTAGTTTTTTAATTCACATATTCGAAAATCGCCTGTAGAACCACAATTTTTCAGAAGCTGGTATTTTCACAACTACGATTTAAAACAAACAAAAACAGGAATAAAAACAGATACTGTTTTACATAGATTAACAGAAGTTAAAAGATAACATTTAATTTAACAAAAATTCTAAGAATTGCGTGATTTTTCATACCCACAAACTAGAATGACCAATTAATTGTTTTTCAGGACAGACGATTGCGGTCTGGAAACTTAATAAATACTATAAGACTAATAGAATAACATTACTCTAACTTTCACCTACTCTATGTTATTAATACCTTATCTTATACGTATAAGATTTATATAGAATAATTTTCATATTAATTAGTTAATTATATTTTACTTCACAATTAATCTCATCAACTGTTAGATTGTAGACTGCATGCATTGATCCACAAAGTCAAGCAAAGAATTGTCGTATATCAACTATTGGATTTTCTCGACACATGCAAAATTTATAAAAAAAAAAAAACTACAAAGTTTCACATATTCATTGGGATGCATGGGGGATTTCGGCTTTAATTTATTCTAACGATGTCACGAAAATAACAAAAGTATATCTTAATGGGAATCACTGATAAAAAGTATCAAGCTCACCTTCAACAGTTTCCAGTCAAAGGTGTCGTATCTTTCACTCGAATAAGGTAAGAAGTCATCATCATCCCAGTAGTCTTCATCATCTGGCACTAAAGGATGATTTTGAATCTGTCCGGCATGAGAGGGACTTTCGTTATCCATAAGTGCAGCATTTATTTGGCGTGGCGCCACAATAAGTACAATTAAAGCTAAAATTATGCGAATAGCACAGAACTTCCAATGCAAGTCTCTCAAAGTCATTTTTAGTATTTACAAATTTGTAGCACTCTCATGCCTCGTCTTCCAAATAGAAAAAGATTTTTCCACTTTAATTGTTCCACTGTGTAAATTTCTGGATTGACCGGTTCGTGAGTGGTTGAAAGTTAAGAAGACTCCTAAAATGAACTGATCTTATTCGCCGTCTACGATGAACTGAGATGCTGCATGGGATCAACCAATAATTGTGAGCTTTCGTTGATTAGGTTGAATAGTAGACACATGTACACATTCATAAAATAAATTACCTTTTTAATAGTACCAAAAAATGATAACAGATAAAATCAAACAATAAACAATGAAAAATTTTGTAATCTTAATATTTTAAATAATACCAAGAATTCTCACAAATATTGATAGGATATGTAGTTCATTCTATTGAAAATTTAACAGGAAGCTATTCACATTAAAAATTCACTAGAAGTTATTTATTTCTAGAGCATATAACTGAATCATAAATGACAGTGTTTTGTGATATCTGATATCCAATATTAAAAATAACATTTTTCGATATTTTTCAGGTATGGATGCTTTGGTATCGAGTGATCCGTCTAAGGAAGCTAATTAATATTTGTTAATCACTAACCAAAAAACAGTTCTTGGTAGTGAATACATTTTTTATCGAAGAAATTAGGTTTATTCTACGTTAGTTCAAGGAATTCCCTGGAAATCGTATGTTTTTAAAGTTTTCAAAAAGTGGCAGATAGGGTTTAATTTTGAAAATTAAAACTTCATTCTGATAAATTACAGACAAGATTCAACTACCCAACATATTATAGTTTATTCAAATATAGATTATTTCAAGGATAGTTTTTTATCCTATCCCACTAAACACCTCGAAAAGCTAACTTTCAAATTGTGTTAAAAAAATTTATGTCTTAAATTGGAATGAATTAATATGGAAACGTTTTCTAAATGGCCGTTGTGCCATACTTAGAAATCGAAGACAAAATTGTTCTGTCCAGTCCATTCATTGGATCATCCTCATCAAAGTTTGTTTCGACACCTCCTTTTTAAAATACTTTCTTTAGAGGTCACAAGTAATATTAAGTTTTTAACTTATCGCTTTGAATATTTTGAAATGTGCATTATTATTGGTAAAAATCTTCATTGAAAAAAAAATCCTACTCTCGTCTCAACGAATCCATTATCCTTTGTTTACAACCTTTTAGGAGTGGCTGACACAATTTGAATTTGAAAAATCTGAGTATTCACATTTTTCTGAGAAATTTCTTTTTTCTCAAAATTTTGATGTATGATTATTACAATTATAAAATCTCTTAAGTTGCAACTAAATTAAGTCCATAAAAATAGTGCTATACATTACCGTCCTCAAGGTAATTAAGGCCAAATATCCGAAGTCATTCTTGAACTGCTTAAAAAATTCAAATTTTCCGATATATTTCCGACCTTGACTCCCATTTACCTAAAAAAAGATCGGGTATGGGACCATAATATTTTTAACCAAAAGCTATGTTTTTAAAGATTTTAAAGTGCTATAAAAAATCATACATAATTTTTCTTCTCATTGAAAAACCTTGAAGTTTCTTGAGAAAGTTAGTAGAAAACTCGAATTTCTCAAATTTAAAATTGTGCAACCCTGAATTCGCATAGTACTGATTTGAACTCTCTAAAACTTAATTTCAATGTTTGTTGGATAAAAGTGGACAAGAACCTTTTAATACATCTTATATGTATGTAGATTAATTTTAATTATAAATTTTTTCATCGTGCTGACTATGAAAGTTGAAGACAGATAATGTACTGCATCGGCAGTAGTTAGTAAGTATTTACGTAGAATGGAATATTATGGATGCCATAAGAAACAACAAGTAGATTACTCCAAATAGTTTATTATTAAGCAGAAGGATCAATAACTTTTCCTGAAAAAAGCAATGTGCCAGTGCTTTCGTCTTCAATGAAGAATATAAATGGCCGATTAGCATTGAACTCTTTCAGTGTATGTCCAAACTTATCGACTACTCCAACCTCTGAAAAATAACATTTTTTAATATCTTTAGATGCTTCTTTTCAATTCTAGAACTATTACGTGTAGCTGCAGAAGCAGTGGTTCCTTCCTCGTGTACAATTAATCCTGCCTTCTGTATAATGTTCGAAACTTGCAATCTATTATCAGTACCCAAGCCGCGGGCTAATCCCGGTAGCGCTGCTTTTGATGTGAAAATCTCCGTTATACCAATCTGATTGAAATATATTAATGTTCTTTAATTTTTTGTTTTGAGTTCTAAACAATTTTAATAGCACGTACCGACTTCAGAACTTCGTTCAAATGGCTTGTGTAGTCGAATTTAAATTTCGGAATTGTAACTTCTACTTCTGTCTCGTACATAAGCCACTGTAGCCTTTTTAGAGCATCACCATCAATTTCTTGGATGAGCTTGTCCAAATTTTTGTTTGCATTTGGCAATAGCAGAGTCATCGAAAATTTTTTCCCCTATAAGGAAACTTTTAATTAGCATTCTGAGACAACTTACTTTTCTACCTTGTATGGCAAACGGAGCAGTTTTGCGTTCAATTCAGATGATTCGTAGAAATAGAAATTCTTAGTTTGGGTCATAAAATTTGTAGGTACAGCACGTCCCGGTTCAATGAAAAATTGCAATGCAAAGGTGTTGTTCGGTAGGAAGGGATTTTTCCAACGGCCATCAAAATAAATTGCGTTCAATATTAATATCACAGCACTTTGAAGATCATCTAAAATGGCAATCGACTGACTTTAGAAATGAACGTTAGTAAGAGCAGAAGGAACCTTACCCCTAGAGACCACATTTTTCAGATGTCCTGCTGTTATATTGGTACACCAGTTATTAATTATGTCAGCTGATTGGTCAGGGTTGTGAAAATCCAGTGGTTCAATTTCTGTATCGTAGTGAGATTGAATGATTGAGGCATATCTCTGACGAGGCTCGATGAATTGATCTACGTACAGTTTTGTCCCAACATTTATATTGTAATGAATACTTTGCTCCTTTTCCAATAGTCAAGTTGATAATCACAATGAAGAGAAAAATTTTATTAAAGTGCATACCTTCAATGAACCAAGTATTCTTCTGTAAAGACCCCGCACTAGAGCAGGAGAACTGAGTCTTGGAAGAACAGAGACTAATTCTTTCTGCGTTCCGGTTTCTGCTCCAGCTGCTTCGGTTAAAAGTGCAAGCACAAGTTTTACGGAGAATGGAGATATAATCACATTGTTGGGTTCTGTGAGCAGAATTGTCTAAAATTTAAGAAAATCGCTTTTAGTAATTTATTGCATATTTTGAAATTTCACTTATTTTTTATGTTAATCTTCCTTAATAATCTTTTTGTGAATATGTTTATATTATTATTTATTTATTCTAAGTTGAACTACAAGTTATTTGCTCAAACATAATTTGCAAAAACTAAATGAACAAATGAACAAATAGATAGTCAAAGTCGTATTGCCTAAGTTTAACTTAATTTGATCCGTTTATTTTAAAAGTGGGGTATATTGTATTTAATTTTATATATTCATTGAAAGCCACAAAAGTGTAAAATACAATTTGCCGAAAATATGGATTTGCAATAAATATAGATTTAAAATAAACGGCTCATTTATAAGCTAACACACTATGAAGGTAAAGTATTTACTCTCGTTCAATAATTCAGCTTTAATTAAATAATAATTACAAACAGACATATGAGACAGTATATATAACTTTCCATTCGAAGCCTTGGGGGTATCTGATTGTGAGAACATAATCAAATTTTTTTTAATATGATTCGAGTACAAATAGGAAAAAAAAACTTCAAAACATCTACTCTGCCTTGATTCAGTCAACCACAAAATTTCTCAATGATATAAAAACGGCAGACACGATTTGTAAAAGTTAAATATTTAAAAATTTGTAAAACGAAACTAATAATTTGTAATTTGACATTCAAGTAAATTAGACGCCTTTCAGTGTTTAACTTGAACTTATTTTGTTCTGAAAATCTATTTGACGGCAGTGTAATTGCAAAAGTGTAATTAAAAAAAAAAACAGATAATATTTACTACTTTAATTAAACTTCCTAGACCGCAAAGCCATAGCCATTAATTAGAATTAGTTTTCCTGGGCTAAAAAGCCGATTTATTTGTTTATTTTTATTGTAGTCATAAATTCACTATAAACACATTCAAAGAAATAATTCTGAAGTTTTTTAAAGAAATTTGTACTCTTATTCTGACGGTGTGGCCAGTAAACTAAGCTACAATGCGCTCACTAAAGTTTAGTGTAAGATTATTAAATACTTACAGCAAGAACGCATCACATAAATGCTATGACGTGATTAGCTACAAATGTAGCTAAATAATGCAGGAAATTTGTTAAGATTTTTTGCTTGAAAAAAGACCTAACGGACTTAGCAAATTTTAACTAATAATTATATTTTCATTCTTTCCTACTACTTCTTCTCTTAGTTTTATAGTCATATTCTGAGCATCAGTGACCGGTCACAGGTCCAAACCTAGTCACTGGAGTGTGGTGAATCAAAATATATAACGTTTTGGTATTCTGAATTTTATATACGTAGCTTATTCTAAAAGTATGATTTTTCCTTTAGAGTTAAGAAATTCATAAAAATCGCCGGTTTCATCTTTAGTGCAGTAGGTTTACCTTACAAAACAAATTCAAATGATTTCGTAATCATGATGCGTTCTTTCTTTCTGTATACATCGATATATTTATTTGTCACTTCCTTGTAAGCCAATCATGTTTCAATAGAAGAGTTTGTTAGACAAAACATTCGTGTAATCAAGCACATTCTTATTACATAAAACACATATTAAAAGAACAGAACAATTGAAGAATGAAAACCGTCTAAATTTGTAGAAATGTAGACAAAAATTGCTCGTTTGTTTTACATTGCTTTCAATGTTTACTGATTCGATAGATTCTCAACAAAGTCATTAAACTGATACTCGTCTCTACATAACTTCCTTGCTATTTTTGATTCTATCACCAAAGACTCAAAACAAAATGGCACATATTAATTTATTTTATAAAAAATTACTACTACTTAAATCAACTTCAAAAAGTGGAAATTCCTGACTTTCAACATTGAAAGGTATTGGCTCACCGAACTCAATAGTTGTTAAATGAAACCGAAAATTGTCCATATATTGGTGGCTTCCACAGGGAATCCCATTTCAACTTAATTTATTGCCACTGATGCAATGCTTGTTATCACCAAGGCAAGTAAAAATATCTTGAAGAAATTTTTACGTAGAAAATATAAACTCACCTTCAATAGCTTCCAGTCGAAGTTGTCGTGCCTGTCATTCTTGTAAGGGACAAAGTCATCACCATCCCAATAATCTGCATCATCAATTGCTGATGGATGGCTCTGAATAATCTGCCTCGCGTTAGAGAGGTTTTCCTCATTCGCAGGTATAGCAATGGTTTGGGGAAGCACGACCGAGAATGCAATTAAAACTTTAAAGAGTATATATAAGTAATAGGCGGTCAAAACCGCAACAAAAGGCCATGAAAATTATCAATACTTACGAAAATGAAGCATGTTTCTGCCTTGACTTTCAAGCGTACAAAGAATTTATCACTTGTATTATTGCACTATGTAAATATCCGGATTGACCGGTTCGAAATGGTTAAACTGCTCCAAGAATAAACTCAACTGATCGCGCTGAAGGTCTAAGATGAACTGAGAACGTAGCACGACATCATTGAAAAATTATGGGTTTCTGTTTGTTTCATTTCACTCTATAATAGTTATGCATTCATGTATTTAAATATTATTCTCTTCAAGAGCATACTATTTCCCAGAATTTTCTTAGAGGAATTTTGATAACAAGAGATCAAGCGAAATTCGTTGGCTTCTTAAAGTAATTACAAAATGTTTCTTTTTCTTGAAGATATACTTCTTCCTTGTTTTGTTCACTCTTATAAAACATATTATATATATTTAAGCATCTTAAATATTCACTGATAACGAGAATCCTCTCTTCTCCCTCAAAGTGATAAGATGTATGGTTCAGTTAATTAAAATTTGAATGATAATAAAAGATGTATAGGCGAGAGTTTTTTGAATTTATTCGAATAAAAAACAAAAGCTTTTGCTTTTTCTACTTTAAAAATATTATGATGTGGTCATTTTGCATATTATCTCTATAAAGAAATGGGAACCAAATAGCTTTTTCGGAGTTAATATCAATAACGACAGTATTAATTTAGCCACCATGAAAGGAATAAATAGTGAATTAGTAAAATGACGCATTGCTCATATCATTTTACATTAACAAATGCTCGATAATTAAATTCAAGGAATTTAATTATTCTTCCTACTGTGAAGATCCAAGTATTGTCTTTCATATTTACAATTTGTTGTGGTTTTATGTGTAAAAATATTCGCAAGATATAATAAATTTAATCTTGGTATTTCCAAAAAAAAAGTTTTCAAGTGAACTCACCTATTCACAAGAAAATTTAGTAAACTGACCTTTTCTTTTAACTTTCACTATACGTTGTTTAGAAGAATTGCTGTGAAAAATTATTATAATGAATGGTAGAATGGTATGAATTGTATTCTCAATTAAAAACCTCTTTGAAAATAAGAAATTTAAAATATGAAAATGGAAGAAATTTAATAGAGTTTTGCAAACATTTGACTTGCATAATTTCACTTGAAAGAGGTCTTATGAAATATTTAAGAAATATCCGAGATCCGAGAGCGCGGCTGTTTGCAAGGCTGTTTTCAAGCCCAATTCAGAACTAAGGCTGCCATACTCAATAGAGCAAATATATACGAATTATAATTTGAGCTAATTTGACATTCAGAATTAAAATTTAATATTGTAATTGGCCTATGAAGACACATCATAAGACAGTATATCAATTAATAAATTGATTTCGAAATATACAACCGAAAAAATCGTCAATTTTCGCCCTCACTGACCGATCATCAAAACCTGTAGGATACTTTCAGAAGGAACATACACAATGGAAAAATCTCAATTAAATATGATTTGATAGCGACAGTAAATTTCGGATCACTTTCTCTAAATACTAATATGAATGCAGTTCGTTCTAATTGTATTGTATATGTGTATTCCAATATCAATGAATGTTAAAAACAATGTATTGCAATATTGTTTAATCTAATTCGACTCCATACAACGTGCAGAACTGTTCCCAATAATTTTGGAACAATTTTGTAATAGGCAATACCATTTTGAGAATTTTTAGTTCTAGATCCACAAAGAGTTCCCGCACTTGAGCCGAACCTTGATTTAGTTGAAACCGTCTGTGTATGTCGAATAACTGTATTTCACAAAATTGCCTAGCAGTCCCACGAAAAAACATTAACGTGTAAGATCTGAAACTAAAAATTATAGCTATCGCCTAGCCGTATTAAAAAAAGCATGAAATTATTTTTCATAACATTTTAACCCTCGCATGTTGACGATTTGCCAAGATTAAATTTTATTTAAATAACTTACACATACCATATTTTTATAGTTTAAAATATAAAATAAATCTTAAACAGGAACTGATTTGAGATTTTATGTATATACCTCTAACTCCAATTTAGTATTTCGAAAACGTGTAAAGCTCGTGTCCGTGTTCGTCTCCAAATATCTGAAGGTGATATTTAAACCTACACCGGTATCGCTTACTTTTCACCTTAGTTTCACCCTACATTACGGTAAGTAAAAGACAAGCGATAGGTTCTCAAGATATTCTATATCATATTTATTAGCTTGTGTTTCCTGACTATTGTTTGTGTTTTTATAAAAGAAAGGACTAGCAAATGGCCTCAGAAAATAGGCATTCATTGTCATTATTTTAAAACCAAGTACTAATAACAGTTTAATTACCCCATTATTTATAGTGATCTAATCTACGCAAAACTGATATAAGAGGAATACTCAAAAATAATTCTCAAAAAGTATAATTTTGTTCATTTTTTGTAAGTATTTACAATAGTACCATCAAATTATAATGTTGGATTCATAACTTTTCCAGCAAATAGTAAAGTGCCAGTGGTTTCATCTTCGATGAAGAATACAAACGGCCTGTTGGCATTAAATTCTTCAATTGTGTTTCCGCCAAATTTATTTGCGACTGATACTTCTGCAAATGAAAAATTAAGGTAAAAAAATTATTCTAATTACACTCATTAAAATACCTGTGGCCGCGTAAGCCGTACTGCCCTTCTCGTGTACAATCAGTCCTGCTTTCTGGATAATATTTGATACTTGCAATTGGTTATTTAGCCCTGATCCACGAGCTAGTCCCGGTAAAGAAGCGCTTGTTGTAAATATTTCATTTATCCCAAGCTGTACAAAAATTTCATATTAATAATTTGGTCTTAGAAAGTGTCTAGAAATTAACTACCGATTTCAAAACTTCCTTTAAGTGAGAGGTGTAGTCAAATTTAAATTTTGGAATTGTAACTTTAACTTGCGTTTCGTCCATTAGCCATTGCAATCTCTTAAGACCATCGCCCTCGATCTCCCTGATAAGTTCTTCTAAGCCTCCTTTAGCGTTTGGTAATAAAATAGTCATTGAAAATTTTTTTCCCTAATTAAAAAACATTTAAACTGAGATCTATGCTTTTAGTTGGAAAAATGTGTACCTTATAGGGCAACCGCAAGAATTTCGCATTGAGCTTTGTTGATTCAAAATAATAAAAGTAGTCGGTTTGTGTCATGAAAGTTGCCCTGACGCTTTGAGAAGGATTCACAAAAAATGGAAGATCTATTGTATTATTTTCAGGGAATGGACGTTTCCACAGACCATCAAAATAAATAGCGTTTAATATTAACATAACAGAATTTTGAAGATCGTCTAAAATATAATAAGTAGTAAATGGTTTTCTTCACACCAATAGGAGAACGATCTCACCTCGGGATACCAAATTGCTGAGATGACCTGCAGTTATATTAGCACACCAGTTATTTATTATTTGAGCAGAATGGTCAGAATTGTGAAAATCCAATTGCTGAATTTCTGTATCGTAGTAGGTCTGAATTATTGAAGCGTACCTTTGACGCGGGTCAACGAACTGATCAGCAAATATTTTTGTTCCAACATTAAGATCATAATAAACGCTTTGTTCCTGTTTAATTATTTCAAAAATTACTTAAATGCCTTAAATCCACACTAGTCTACAATTACTTTCAATGATCCCAGTATTTTCTTATAAAGTTCCCTAACGAGAACATGAGAGCTTAATTTTGGTAAGATTGATTCCAATTCCTTTTGCGTCATTGATTTATCACCAGCTGCTTCAGACAAAAGAGCTAATACTAATTTAACAGAAAATGGCGATATTATTATGTTGCTATTATCCTTCAAGAGAATTGTCTGTAAAAAAATATCTTGTTATATTACTTAGATCAAAATCAAGTCTTTCAATTATAGACCATGTACCAGATGAGGTGAGTTTTTGAGCATTAGAAATTATTTTTGGAAAGCCAAAACTTTCTTATTGGCCGCTATGTAAAACTGTTGTAATAGTGCTCGTAAATGCAAAATCTATAGCAGGTTTGGGAAAAAAGTATTTTCCCTACTCCATTTGAACTTTCTATAATACATTTTTCTGTTTACGGTCAATTGTTATTTAAAATAAACTATTTTTCTTTTGTAACTAAACTGATTATTACATTACAGCAAGAAAGACACTGCATTGAACCATACATACTGAAAAACAACAAATCATATCTCAATTTGTTAATATTTTGTATCATATTATACTACAAGCTGCATATAGTTGACTCTCGATATATTTTGAAAGTATAAATAAATTGTATTTTGAGAAAGAAGTGTATCTTATTTTTTATTAAATGGAATCGGTTACAAGGTCTTTTGTTCGTTATTATTTTCAACATTTTTAGTCATAGTTGGCAAGTAGACACCACTTCCAGTATCTTGTCTGGAATAATTTTAAATATGTTTATCATCGTTTCTTAATCTTTACCAAAAAAGTATTTCTTTTTTTTATGCAACGTTTCTCCTTCAAGTGACTCGAGCAAGTTCAGGAAAGACAATTATATACGTAAACCCATCCATTGTGGAGGTTTCAATTTTTTTTTCGATTTTTTTTGTGCTATGAAAGCCCATATTTTTTGTATTTTTACAAATAAAGAATAAAATTTACATTTAAAGCACTCCTATTCAAATTTGGAATACTCATAAAGAATGTAAACAAACCAACTAAGTTATTACTTAAACGTATTATTATAAAGATATTCTTCACTTGTTTTCCTTATTCAACGCATGACTTCGATAAGATGTTGACAAATAATATTTAAAGCCAATATGGTCAAAAATTTCGAAAAAAAAGAAAATACCTGATTTTTACCACTGTGAAATGTAAAAAGTACATAACGCAATCGTGAATCACATACGATGTTCAAATTGCAGCTCGCAAACTTTTTGACTTCTTAGTAATGTTCTCTGGGAAATCCCAGCCTCAGCTGACTATCGATTCTTTCTATTCTCTTTTGCAGTCCACATATCTCATCACCTCGAAAACGATAATGGTCACAGGCTTTATCAACAGAGTATGCGAGCCGAGATGTAGCAACCTGTTCGAACAAAAACAAAATTTAATTTTACCTTTAGCACTCGCCAATCGAAGGCATCGTGCCTGTCGCTCTTGTAAGGTACAAAGTCATCGTTATCCCAATAATCGGCATCGTTTATATTCAATGGAGTATTTTGAGCCTGTCTTGTGTTAAAAATATTCTGTTCGTTCCCGGCTAGGGCGTTGACATGGAATACCGCAACAAATGCAGCCAAATCTGAAATTGATCAATAACAATAAAATCATGCTTAATAAATTTAAAAAATGGAATAAATATATATATTTTTATTTAATGGATCTCAAAAAGAATACTTACAAAAGCAAAGCATCTTGACAACTGAACTCTTAGTCGTAAAAGCGAGTTTTATCACTCTAACTATCACACCATGAATCTCCGGACTGACCAGTTTGAAAATGGAAAATTATTAAGCTCGCCACAAGAATGAAGTGAACTGAACTCACTGAGGCTCTGCCATAAACTGAGATCTTGTTATGGGAATCTCGAAATCGCGATCCTCGGCGCGCTCCAAAGACCTACAGATTTACTTTTAGCCGACGAGTGGGGATCTGTTCTTAAAATCAAATTTCCCACGGAATCATAGTACAATCCAATGATCCTCCCAGAAATATGGATGCGACCGATGGGCTTTTCAAAGGGGAGATTTACTAGTTTTGCATCGATCCATACTGTAAGCAGAAGTCATAATCAATTCGCTCTTCACTTCAATGTGTTCATTACAGTACTGCAAAAATACAAAGCCTAAGACCTAACGTCATACTTTTTATAAAATTTTCGAACAAAGTTCCTCCCAATGAATTGTTTATACAATTATTACGTAATTTGTGAAGTGCCAGTTATTTTTTTTGTAAGAGTTATGATGCTGTGCTAAATTCAAACTATTGAATGTAGAGTTTAAAGTAGAAATTATTTGGTGCTACAAACGATTTGACTGGTACCCAAGTATGCATTAACTTCTACATAAAGTAATAGAAATGGAGTAAACCCAGACAATTAAGAAGAATTTTAAATAGTTTCAAGTCTATTAAAGAAAAAAGAATTCTGGAAATCTAAAAATAAATGAAATAATCCATCCTTATTTCAAGTAAACATAAAATTTGTATAATTAAGAGATTTCTAAAGAAACTAACTAATATTTAGTGTACAGTCTTAAAAAATAATATAAATTCAAAATTAATCTCTCTAATAAGAGGTTTTTCTACATATATAAAATAATAATTTAATGTTTCACGTAATAATATTTTCCCCACATTTTATGCAGGCATTATTTCGCGTTTGCAAGCAAAACGGTTTACATATCGACTAGTGAAGATTTTTTTAAGGTGTATCAAAATCGCCAACGAATTTTATTTGAATAATACACCATATCTCAATTATATAAGTGAACGTCCGATTTTCACTTGTTCTGTCCAAATTACAAACTGCCCTCACACGCTTGTAAGATGCTGATAATTGTTTTTAGTTTTAGCCTACGTGTTATCCCTGACTACTCACCTTCTGGGACTACCCGTCCGTCGGAAAACCACAATTTGTGCATATGACTCATTGCCGTGCAATAGAACAGGGTAGGGAAAAAGTTAAATAAATTGTTTATTAGAACGCAGACTTTTACATCGAAGTGACGGTAAAGAACGTTTATGCGTATTATCATTCCAATATTCGTTAAATCGCATCTGGATAACTAAAAATGTTTCGTCTTCTGAATACGAACAAAAACACTTTATGTAGTCATCCGAAGTGTGTTTTATTCATTACAGTACTCTTAAAACCTTGTTATTTTGCATAGTCAACGCTCTTTACTTTTTCAATCGTGAATGTTTTAAGCCGTCCGCGGAAAGCTCTCTTCCCGATAAATATAGCAATTTTGGAGAAAGAGAAAAAGCCGGTAGGTAATAATATTGCTGGACTAAAAGTGCGCAGAACTTTGGAGATTTTTTTCAATTAAAACAAAAAGAATTGCGCACTTTCCTTCATTTCTTTCATTAGATATTCCGGAATAAACATTTTAATTTCGCTCCGTGCTTATTTCAATAAGAATTTTAAAACGTTAAAGGTATATTTGTTTAGAAGATCACTTTGCAATAAGAAATAGATCCATAAAATGATGCCTACAGTTTAAAATAAATAATAATTAAATTCGATAGAAACTTGTAAGATCTTGTAACATCTTGTGGAAATCTTCAAATATTTGAAAGCTTTATCTTAAAATTGGTGGATTTTTCACATCAAAAACCAAGCATAATACTAAAGCAAACATGTAATTTTTATTACTTTAAGCATCAATAATTTTAACAGCGAGTTTTAACACGTTAATTCTAGACTATTTGCAACATGCAGATCATACCATCGTTGACTTTCTTATAGAAATATTTGTGGATTCGCCGTGTCTCCCAAAATGTTCCAGAACGTCTGTTCTTTTGAATTTTTTTATTTTAATGAAAAAAGTTGGAAATTAGATGACTATTGAAAAAAAAAAATGTTGACAATTGGCCCATTACTTTCTGAAATAATCTGGAAAAAACTCACAACTCTACAAATGTATATTTCCTTTATAGAATATAGTTAAGATTTTTATACTCCATCGAATTGAGGAATTATTATTAAAAAACAGCGAACATATGAAATATATTTTTTTTTATAGCTTTTATGTTACTAACCACTAAAGTTTGAAGTGTTTCCAATTTAAACTCTTGATCTACTCCATAAATAGTTAATATTTATTCAATATCGATTTGTATCATTTTATTTTTTCTGTACATTTTTTAAATCTTAATGTATTAAACAATGTAAAAATTGACAAACAAGATGCTTGTTGGTTATTTTGAAAAAGTGCCAATAATCTTGTTTACAATTACTTTCATAATAACTAAAGATTTTAAATAGAAAAAAAAGTTTAAAGCAATTCATCTTCTGCCGAGTATATTTTTAAAATAGTTTTTATCACCCTACGTGCCTCGTTTTTCTAAACAATAAAATAAAATTTATATATTTACTTATATTTAATTCTCTGAAAGTGGTCCCATAACTAGTTTTGAATAAAACTGAGTTCAAAGTAATTTTTCAAGACATTCGTTTTCTTCTCAACAATAATAATTTACATATATTTTCACGTTAAAGTTGAATTACTTTTCGTAAACGAATGAGAACTGGACATAAAACATTTTAAGCCAAGTGTCCGCGTTCCAATATTGAACCCATCAAGTTTCATAAGACCTCGAGTACGCAGCTGTTGGTATTTGCTCTGCTATATTAAATGTTATGGATTTTCTATTCTCTTACTCATTTAATTACGAGATATCTAAAAATTATTATTCATCAATTAATCTTGTAGTGAATTGTGTTCTCTAAGTAAGTTTTGCAAGATTAACTACACTTTACAGAAGTTACTAAATACGATTGAACTGACTTCAATTCTTAACTTGAGGTTTCCAAGAATCTTACTTTCTGTTTTAACTTCTTTTATAGAAAAATTACACAATCTTCGGACAAAGTTCATTTGTTTTAATATACTGTTGTATTCGTTACAAGCAACGATTAGATTTTAATTCAATTCAATTCCCTGCGGCCTGTTTTCCATATACAACAGATAGCGGATCACATATTTTAAATGTTTTAATAGTTTTAAAAATTTAACTTAGTACATAAGCAGCAAATAACAGATTTGTTAATCGAAAAATTCTGAAGAATTTACATCGAAAGCCTTTTGTATTCCATTGATACTTATAGTTAGCGCATACCAAATTTTAATAATTATGGAAAGGTGCATGTAGCACAGATCCATTTGCCGATCCGAACGATATCGTGCGGCACGCTGATCAAAGTTTGCGCATGTGATTCTCGCCTAATCCAAACGTAACACGCGCCATTATCCCATTCTGAATATTACTCAAAAATTGACTCAAAGAAATCGCGTCTTTATATCAAAACTCATGCGTACACCCAACTGCCTATCACAGTCTACTCTTTCACAAACTGCTTAAGCCGTGGTCGTTCGTATCTCAAAAGAAATTTTTCACTTTGGGAAATGAAGCGACTTAAATGTTTTTCTCGATCCGATTTCTCGGATATCGATCAAAAGGTCTGATTTGAGTCTAGGCCATTTTTTATTAAAATATTCATTTTATTTCGGAAGATATTGCAAAAAACTTTGTCCTCCTCTTAATGTCCAACTAAATATAGAAATAAAGGCAAAGTTAAAAATAATATAGAATATTGCCTATTGAAAGCCGTTAGACATACAAATTGAAAAAGATCGGAACCTGGTTCCACCGACCGAATTTGTAAATCTGTAATCTTGGAATATCTTTGATATATTAAATATTTGAATTTCTGCCTTTTAAATAAATTAATTATTTATTATATAAGTGTTTTGTAAAGTCATCTTAAAACATACCAGTGGATTCTATGAAATGTTTTATGAAGTTTTGATGAAGAACTAAAATGCAAAATTCGCGACATATGGTTTTCTTTTTTTCACTTAATCAACTCTAATTTGTTTTATGTGCACCGAATGGAAATAATTAATAATTAATCGCCCCAAAGAATTCCATCCAAATCGCTTTTCCGCGCTTAGCCAGCGATAAGTTAAACTGTTAAAAGTTTATAATTATTATTAATTACATTTTATTAGTTATTAATATTTAATAATTTTTATTAATTATTAATATTATTTTGTTTATACCTAAAGAACCACTTAACTTTTTGAAGTTAGAAAAATTCTGAATAAAAGAATTGAATACTAGGCAAATTTGTGAAATATTTTGTTTAAATCCATTAAGTGTTTACAAACTAATTTAACCATAAACAAGAAAACGTTTCCGAAACCCGTGAAAATGTTGTAACTTGGAATATGTGTGAAGGATTGTTTAAAAATTCTTATTTAAAGGAAATATCAATGGGATAAAAATAGTTAAATAAAACTATGTGCAATTCTTGAACGATGCATTTTAGATGGGAAGATTTAGAGCAAATATTAATGAGTACACTTCATATAGTCGATAGCTGTATGTTACAAATAGACTTTGTACAACACACCTTATAAATATATTAAATATTTGTACATTATATGTTAAATTACAAGAGAAAAAATTTTTGACTAACATTTCTTCAAAAAGAATCTTTCAGTGGAGTCAGATTCCGAAGTATAAGTCTAAAACTGGAAAATTATAGCAAAATTCAAGAAATTCAAGGAAGGTGTTCCTTTCGACTAAATAAAAAATACTTACCATATAGACGCTAAAGAAACTACACACTTTAAAGATTCAGCTTACGTACAGATTGCGATAAAATTATTCTTATTCTATTACGTATATCGAATATCTTAAAAAAGTTATTTATACTAATATCAAAGCGTGTAGACCAATTTCAACTTCAGGCACAAATGCTTCAAAGTATGTGTTTATCTAACTTTTGACCACCCTTTTACTTTGGTACATATTTCATTTATAAATTTGTAAACACAAAATTGCCATGCAAAGTAGCCCAATAATGAAACAAGATACTTTGAGATATTCAACATCAATTTTAGAATAAATCCCTAGGAGATTTTGTTTTTGAAAAGGAAATATTTCGCTCATATTTCTCATCCTTCATTCTAACACCCAAGAGTACTTTGTTTCGCAAAAAACACGAGCTTTTTTAATTATTAAACATTCTACAATAAGGACAAATATTTCAATTATTTGCTAGTTTAATTTTTTAAATTACTTTTAAGAAGAGGGAACTACAACTGTAATATACATATTGTAATACTAGTATAATGTGTAATATATTTACATAATACTAATTAATATAATCTAAACTAACGATAATGATGACTTACTGTCTCCTATACAAAATAAAAGTTTCGAATTCTGAACTTAAGTGCCTACTTTTGGCACTACAAGCCTCAACTATTAAATATAGGAATGAGTAAACCTGAAATTCTTGTTTATAATAATTCCATGGAATTTCCTCATCAATGGCTTTTTAAATATACCTGTTCTTAAAGAATAACGTAGTGGTATTCTTTTTACTCAACGTCTTGTATTTTATTAGCCGACATCCTATAGGACGCACTAAAAATTAGAAAATCTTGTACTGGGTGAGTGCTAAACGGTTCTACAGATAATAAACTCAATTATTTACCAATTAACAAAAAAACCCTTACTTTTTTCAAGCAGAAGCGATGTATGGCGATCATAAAATTTTAGAATCTTTAATTACATCTTTAAAGATTGGTAAGGGTAATTCAAATAACCACATTATTGCAATTTGTAAAGAAGCACAAGATTTTTGAACTATTACTTTTCAATAAAATCGCGAAGATGGTAAAAAAAAGAGCCAGTTTAACAGAAGCTATGTAACGAAACTTATGACCACTTGTTTTTACAGCGCATTCGCGCCTTCACCTTCCCGAGCTTAGCACTACTACTATTGTATTTTATACAATGTCTTAAACAATTAAATATACTTACAAAGTGCAGTAAGCTTGTTTTTGTATGATTTACAAAATATTTTAATGAATAAATTTTGATTTTGTGATAGAAAAAGTTGTTTAATCCTTATAAAGTCCTTATTATCCGAGTTAAGGTGTCATTCTGGTCTGAAAATTTGAAAAAATCGATTTTTTTACATATTTGGTAAAAATACAACATACTTTCAAGAATATGCGGTTAAGTTTTTGTTACAAAATTCCCAATAGTTCATAAGTTGTAGCGCTTTGAACGAATGCGGACCGACCTGACGTGGCACTCGGCTACTCTGCCTCACTTCGGCACGTTGTAGGTCTACTTGTTATTTTTAATTGTCCCTTTATATTAGAAAGACTCTTCTAAGAAATTTGTCAGTCAGTTTGAAAAGCATATACAATAATCCCTTGCTATTCCGAATATTTAGTTTATTCAGCGCTGACGCACTGTGGCGCTGCAGCTTTTCATGACCAAAACTTTAAACGCGTCTTTCTCGAAACCACAATTTTTCAGCTAGAACAGTTGATTAAAAAAACTATCCAACCGATTTGTCTAAATTTTAGCATAATGTGTCACAATCGTCCCCACTATATTTATTGATTTATTTTGAAAATTTAATATTAAAAAAAAAAAACAAAGTAGTTTGACGGAAACCACAACCGAAAAATAGTTGCCATTTTATCCTTTTTTCTAAAATCGGTTAATCTTAGTAGAGACGATAGCTATAACGATGCCAATTAAGAACCAAACGGATTCTTTTTTTGTTTCAGACTTTCCACACTGAAGAAATCACCTGGGCAAGCTACGGAAAATTTTTTAGAAGCCTGATGCTGCAGGTGGTCTCTTTTATTTGTTTTTAAATTTACTTTTTTTCAACCTTTTGTAACATGATAAAATGCATTATAATAAAGTACAAAAAAATTCAAACTTATAACTTGTTTTCAGTGAACAAAAATCACTTGAAAAAACGAAAATCATCGAAAAATGCATTGAGAAACCTAATAGGCCTGCTAATAATCGAAGCTTGAGTTTTTAAATTTATACAATGAACCTGTAATACCTTAAAATAGAGAATTTTTGGAATTTAACTTATAGTTAAACAGGAACTATATTAATGACGATATAGAGAACAACTGAACTGACTTTTAATCGTAAATGTAGAGTTTCACGTTGAAAATAATAATAATATTTCAGAGACAAATTACCCAATGAAGATGAAACTTGCTATTTGAATTCCTAGCAATATAGAACAGAACAAGCTGCACAAGTGGCCACTTAAGCCCAGTTCAACCCTTCATTACAAGAAGTTTTCAGTATGCCCTGTATACACACATCACAAATTGAACATCTCCTTTTATTGAAATCTGCTAAAAATCGTCTTACGATCAACTAAAATCAAACACTGGCGGTTACACAGATGTGCTCATTGCCGACGCAGGTATGAGCTGGCATTAAAAATGCTTTGGACTATAAAAGTTGCTACAGATCGTTGCGATATCAAATCGCGCTAGTCAGCTTAACAACAAACATGAGGTACTACGGTGAGTTCTATCGTTGTGAATTTTACAATTGCATTTTTTCTAGTATATCTTAATTTCTCAGTTCTACTTTTATGGGGTGTCCTACTCTCACAGCAAACGGGAGCGCAATTCCCCTTCAGGGGCAACAAACACGACTCCTTTGATTGGAAACTTTTTGAGGTAGTCACGAAAACCAGACCAAATGAAAATGTTGTAGTTTCAACATTTTCTATAAAACTTCTTTTGTCGCTTCTATCTGAAGCAGCTGACGGGCAAACTAAGGAAAAGCTTTCTTCAGTACTTCCGGGTATGCTTAATGAAGAAGGTCAGCAGTTTTACAGAAATATCCTTCATTCTTTGGAGGTAAGCATTACAATCTTCTAGATTTATACATTAACTCTAAAAAGTAATCGAAAACAGGAGAGGAATCCAAATTTTGATATCAATGTAGGATCCCGAATATATGCGGACGTCCACTTAAGCCCAGCCAAACAATTCATTCAGATCGCCCAGAATCACTACCATGCAAATATTGATCAAGTTGCGTTTAGCAGTTCTCAAGAAACTGCAAACACAATCAATGGATGGTGTGCCAGACTCACAAATGGAAGCATAAAAGAACTTGTTGAGGCAGGTGAGCCAAACAGAATAAACTAAGGAGGCAAATATTTAAACAAGTGTATTTTTCTTTGTCGCAGACGATATTAAAAACTATGTCGCTCTTCTTGTGAATGTTATTTACTTCAAGGGGACATGGGAGAGCATTTTCGCTGATGATGATACCTTCGAAGGACGATTTAGGATTAATGCCGACAAGGAAGTGAAAACACCTTTTATTTACCAAGATGAATCATTCTATTACGTCGAGAGTAAAGCACTTGATGCCAAATTATTGCGTTTACCATACAAAGTACGGTCATTTATATGTCTGCGAAGAAAACAATTTTTACAGTTCTGAGTATATTGCAGGGAGGAAAATACGCTATGACCTTTATACTTCCAAATAATCCCGATGGCTTAGAAAATTTGATTGCAAATCTTAAACCTGAAACTCTACAGAATTTGCAGTTGCAGATGGAGAAAGAGGAAGTGAAAATAGAGCTGCCCAAATTCTCATTCAAGTCCTCGCTTAAATTAAAGCAAGATCTCATTGCGGTAAAGCCGTGAATCAAATGTAAGCATATTTTTTCTATTTTGAAGCTTTTTTACAGCTCGGACTTGGCGATATCTTTTCAAAAGAAACTCAGCTACCGGGTCTTGGACAAGATTTGGAGATTTCAGATGTTTTTCAAAAAGCAGGAGTTATCGTAGATGAGAAGGGAACCGAAATAGAAGCTGCAACAGGTGCTGGAATTGGAGAGCGATTTGGAGGTGGAGAAATGTTCAGAGCAGCGCATCCGTTCCTGTTCGTTCTTGAAGATGAAACTACTGGATCCCCTCTTTTCATAGGAAAAATGATGGATCCTACTGCATAATTCAAAAACCTGTTAAATGAATTAAAGTGCATACGAATATCAATAAAAACGCCTTACTTTCTTTCCACTGAAAAGATTATTATTAATTTTTCTACGTTTATCTGCCTCAAGTTGGAGAAAATTAAAATTTCGTACGTACATTTTTGTAAAATTATAGCTTTGCATTTATTACCTTGCCCGCTTTGTTGTCCATCTACTTTAAAAGAGTAACTAAAAACCACACTGATTTTTATCCTTACATTAAAACTTTACGAATTTTAGCGTGCAATAAAAACCGTAGAAAAACTTTCCACTATTCTTAAGCTGTTAAATGTCGTATGACTCGTCCCCGTCGAAGAATTCAATAAAACAAATGGAAAATGGAATACTTTTTTTAAATTTACTCTTATGCGGTACAATTTTCCCAATTTATCTTTTATACAAATAGGAATATTAAAAAAATGCTCTGTTAGGTAAATTACATTCTACTTTGGTTCCGCTTTGCTTAATTTACTTTTGTAATTACTACGTTCAAATTCATAAAATGTTTATACTTCCATTTGTATTATTTCTCATTGTGTTATTATTTATCATTGACTATATAAATTGACTTTTCCAATTCAAAATAGTTTCTATTTAACTAACATTTCCACCCACATCTCTTTATTTAAAAAGTAACCAAAACTACCAATAATGTACTTTTCGATCATCGACTCGTATGAATAATATGAATATTTTTAGTATTTCATGTTTACGCTTAATTGATCTTGTTCGATATAAACAATAAATCAAATGTTATTATTTATTAATTTTCGTTATTGCTTTAGTTTACGAGGGTACTTGCGAGTTTTGGTTATTTTTAAACGAAACAATGTGACGGGGGGGAAGTCTGAATAAATTCCACATCTTCTACACGAGGTGATATTCAAAACTATCTGACCAACGTAGTAGTAATAACTATAGAATTAGTAAGGAGGAAGAGAGAGCCTGGTGGGGTGGATTGGTTTTCAAATTTTCCCGTACAGCATGGGTCGCGTTTCATTGGGTGGTATCGGGTGGTACGTGTTTGGTTAATTAAGAACGAAGGCGAGCGAAAAAGCGAAACTTCATTTATGTACAATTTTGTCTTACGCCATATCTCGGCGTAGAGCTCTACTGTCTACAAGCAGTACTGAATGAGTTTTTGAAAATGGGAAATTAAAATTTGAATAAAAGAGACACTTAAAACAGTGGAAAACGCACATTTTGTTTCGGCGCTTTCCCGGTAATTATTAGAACCGTATTTTTTTTATGAAACCAAATTAGACATGAACAAGCGTATTTCGATTCCATAATCGCTTACATCCAGTAGTCGACTTTTTACATAGATGAAGATGAACACGAAATCCTAATTGTTCCATTGTTCTGTTCAAAAAAAGCATCGTTAAACCTGCTTCTCTGATCAAGTCCTACACATACAACTATCATTAAAAAGGGCATAGATTACATATCTTTTTATATTTATTCATTATCCTTGAGAATGTTTCTTAATTAATTAAAAATAACAAGTTGTGACAATTTTAGCTGATAATTTTATTTTTATAGATCAAAGGAGATAGGCTATTTAAATCTACGTTAATCTTTTTTGATTAGTTTAATTTTTATAATAAAAATTAATTGAATTAATTAATTTTTAAAATTATTAACAGAAAATTGCAGTTTATTCTTTTTATTTAGGGTATTATTTTGTATGATTATTTTTAAAGACATAAAACCCATCATAATGCAAGACACAGAAGTTAAACAAAATTTAGAAACTTTTTTATAATACAAATCTTCTTCGAACAATCTACTTTAAGTCAGGAGTTTTCAATTGAAATGATCAAATGTGGAAAAATAATTAATATATTTTATAATCCTTTTAATTGTTTTTGCAATGCAAAAAAATATGTTTAGTTTATGTTTAAACAAAAGAAAAAACTATATAACTATTTCCTTAATATCGAACAATAATTTGAAAATATATTAAAAGCTGTTCGACATCCGACCAGACGTAAAGATCGATTGAAATTTTCCCTTTTCTAACGTATAATGTACTTGAACAATAGAAGTTCAGACAACAATTGCATATACAAAACCACTTCCTTACGCAATTTTTCAAATAAACGCGCGAATGTACATGACAGAAATGCAAAGATTCCAATTATTTCAACGATTTCAAGGTTTTTGAATTGTTCGGAAACTTACAAGAATGGGAAGAAAATGTAAGAATGAAGTAGTCAGAAAGTCAATAAACGATGTACTACATACCGATCCGATGAAAATTTGATATGCTTAACAAATCTGAAGCAGTACCATCAGGAGAATAATTTGATCTCTTTGGCAAACAATTGTGGCCGTTTCAAAAAGTGTGACCTTCTTTTGTAGCTTAATTTTTTAACGAGAATTGTAAACAATTATTAAGTACTTATACTGTTTGACTTTTTGTAGTAGAGAAGTTTTCTCAATTAAACCATCTATACAAAATATGCACGCAAGAGGAAAACAGTAAAATTATATTAATTGTTTTTTAATATAGTCAAATCGACGCTAACCTGTTGATGAGGTATCATTCAATGATTATTTATCAATATGATTCAATTAAATTCGGAGACAGATTCAAAATAAAACCATTTTTGTAATTCCAGTATTTTACTTACAGGAAAAATTTTTTTAAGAGTTGTTATTTGTAGAGGCTAAAGTCGCTACCAGCCTAATTAACAATAATATTAAGGGCCTAGGGAAATCTATGAAAAATTCGTCGTTTTCATGCTCTATTTTTTGCAAACGGTTAAACCTAGAGGGTTGATTTTTGGGAGTGAAATGGTGAACTTTTAACACATAATATATAATATAAATATATAATAAAGATATTCAATTTCAGCCATTCGAGCGAAAATGGCAACAATGTTTGTGAGGAATCGTTTTACACCACGTTTTTTCATATACTACTACGTATAGCAATTCTAAGAATAACCGAATACAAAAAAGCTCGCTTATACTTCTAGAGCATACTTTCATGAACATATTACAAAAACAATCTTTAAATTCGATACAATCAATCCTGAGAAAAAGATATCTCAAAAAACCAAAATTACGGGAAATCGCATTTAAAGTAAAACCTTGTTTTTTTTCGTTCTCAACCGTTTGAAAAATCTGTCCTTACAAATCTTACATATTATATTATCAAATACCACTAATTCGAAGAAGTCTTATAATATTATAAAAAATTTTTGAATATAATTCATTATTGCCACCTTCGTACGAGGGCTCATCATCTTGCTTCATTTTCGCAATACGTGAGTTAAATAGTATGAAAATACCTATATATCTCAAAAGAGCATGCAGTAGGGAAGAATAATCTTATAGTCCAAAAACCGAGTTTCCTTTCTGAATTTTGATTTTCCTAGGCCCTTAAGGCGAATATTTCTCGTACATGTATGCATATATTAAAGAAGCAATTAATAGTAAAACAATTGATTTTATCTAAACCTAATAAACCAATAGACACACTTCATTAACAATTTAGAAATGTATGATACCACTTTAATTAAGAAATATAATAATTATGTAATATAAACGCTTAAGCATTGGGATTAAATTTAAGATTAAGAATTAAATAATTTATGCACCCTCTGTTATTTATTATTATATTTAATCTTTGATTTAACGATACAATATTCTTTAAAATGAGCTATTCAAAATTACCACTTTTTTTAAAACATTTCGTATGATGCTTACAAACAATTTTAATTAACCCATATAACGATCAAATTATAGATTATGCAAAAGTATTTCTTATTAGAGCAGATCTCTTTTACTTTGTTTATTATATTTGTAATGCAATTAATGATAACAGTTGAATGTGTACGTGGATTACATTTTCGCTATTAAATTTAAAATTATATGACAAGATAAATTCACAAATACTAAAGTGTTACTCCAGAAGTAACTTCTCCAGCAGCTGAGCAGTTTTATTTACCGTAATTAAGAAAAATCATTAAATTGAACGCTAAGTCGATGGTTAACAAACTAATTCCTGAAATATAGTAGAAATTACTAACGGATGAAGTGTTGGTTTCAAGCGAAATATGAATAATATTATTTATACTTTGGTTTCAAGAATGGGAACCCCTACCCGTAAAATCCCCGCAAGTGGCGTCAATTTAAAAATGAAACGACTAATGCAGAATTAAAGTCATCTTTATTTGATTTGGCAGCGCGCAATTTGTTTCGATAAAATTTCTTCATATTAGCAAATTTGGCAGTAGTAATTTTAATGTCAGAAAATTTTACTTTTGGCCCTTTTTTAATTCCGAATGAAATATAAATTTACACTACGCAGAAACTAAATTAAATTTAAATAAAGTGCTTCGTGACTCTTTCCACATATTTATTCACAAATTATATTCACGGTTATTATTTTAGTATTTAAACATTCTATAAATGCTTTAGAAAATTTTGCTACTGTCTCAGAAACTCTTATTTACAAAATTTACTTCAAAGTTCACGTCAAACCCTAAAATCGAAAGAACACTATCCCACTCCGTTCTTCCCACTTTCTTAGTTCAAAAGTCACTCAACTCTGACCGACCTCACTCAAATGATTTTGATGGAATTCGGTTTCATTGTTGATTCTTGCTGGGCCCAGGAGCAAATGGCAAAATTTGACGTCTCATCTTTTTCAAAATACAATGGTCAAAATTTTCATACACTATATTTGTATAAAATTGGAGTTAAATTAAATTAGTACTAATGATTGAGAATTCCACTTAAATTGTCAGCAAGATTCGAACACAATTTTTATGTTTTCGTTAACGCAGAGCGAATATGAATAAATATAAAGTATCGACACTCCTTTTATTCACAAACGGTGTAAAAACTGTACGTAGTCCATGCCCAATATGCGATTTTTTTAAATTTGTTAATTTAAATTTTAAATTGTATTTGTTAATTTAAAAGTAAATTGAAGAAATAAAACTCAATAATGACGTCACTATGCTCAGGCGATGGGTGTGGATTTTGGAAACTAAAATTTTTGAAAATGCTTACAGTTTTTTTTTATTTTTAAAACAATCCCAAACGATATCGCATTAAAATCCTCTAATGTTTTGATATTTGAATTTAACGGCGGACTGATTCTACCTGTGTGTTATCCTTCGCGGCTGCATTCCTTAATCTTCATTGGCTGCTTGCACCGGGCTACACGATATTGAAGAATGAGTTGGTAAAAACTACAGCATAGTTGAGAATATGTTGTTAAATTTTTAATAATATGCGCCTCAGACGTTCGCAGTTGAGATATTTTATTGACGTTAGCTAATTGCTGGCAATATTTCTACTTTTCACACTTACCTTTGAGTGCCTTTAAGAAATTTCCTTCTCTTTCGAACCAACAGCACTTATGGATGCAAGAACTTTGGACGCTTGAAAGTTGTACGAAACAACCGTAAAGAGCTTTCAACTATTTGCATCCTTCCCATTTTGTGCTCCCCAGTTAAGTGTCGCTACTTCATATTATTCATGCTTCGCTTTCGGACTGACCGGTTCTTTTTGGAATTGTAAATCGAACAGAGCTATCTTTCAATCAGACTAGCCTGAGTTGACTGGCGTTCGCTATGTGATGGGCGAGTAATGCTCTGTAGAAGAAGAACTCGTACTTGTCAAATTAACGGAAACGGAAAGGCTTTCTAGTTGACAGCCTTACCTCACTACGAGTTGCTTTGATTTGGAAATTATAGATAAAGATATTAACGTGAATTAGCAAACATGTTGGACAAAATACAGCATGTCATCTTAGTTCTGTCTGGCAAAGGCGGAGTCGGTAAATCAACAGTTAGTACCCAACTCAGCCTAGCGCTCAAGAAGGAAGGCTACAAGGTAAGTACCACCCGGTAATGTTTACCTATTATTAATTATCCTACCGCGAAAGGTTGGCCTTTTAGATATTGATTTATGTGGTCCAAGTGTGCCCTATCTCCTTGGGCTCGAAGGCAGGGACGTATACCAATGCGAAGAGGGTTGGGTTCCAATATACACCGACGAAAATAAAAAGCTCGCGGTTATGTCCATTGGGTTCCTCTTAAAAAATCGGGAAGACGCAGTTATATGGCGTGGCCCCAAGAAAACTGCGATGATTAGGCAGTTTTTAAACGATGTGAAATGGGATGAATTAGATTTTCTAATTATTGATACTCCTCCAGGTATTTGGAGAACAATGATGTAGAGTAGTAATTTCATTAGTTCTTCACTTGTAGGTACATCAGACGAGCACATCACTGTAATGGAATGTATGAAAGACGTGAGGTGTAGTGGTGCAATAATAGTAACAACTCCCCAACAAGTTGCCTTAGATGATGTCCGAAAAGAAATATCGTTTTGCAAAAAAACTGGAGTCCCAATTATTGGCATCATCGAAAATATGAGTGGGTAAGGATTTAGCTCCATTACTTTTTACAAAGCCGTTTCACCGCATTGGTGGTAAACTAATTTCCCAATGATTCTATTTTTTTTTAACTCTAAGAAAGTGGTTACCCAAATTTCCATTTAATTTTTTAAAATAATCTTATTCATTATATAAAATGTATATATCTCAAATTACAACTATTTTTGCAGAGCGGGTTAAGCACTTACATTTTAATTTAATTTTACAAAAATATGCGTAAACTTCTAGATACGTTTGTCCGCACTGCAGCGATTGTACGAACATATTTTCATCGGAAGGTGGAAGAGCTCTGTCAGAAATGGCTAAAGTCAATCACCTTGGAACATTGCCGATCGATCCAAAAGTTGGAATGCTAGCAGGAGATTGCAAATCGGTTATAACTGAATTACCAGACTCTAAATGGGCAAAGGAATTTATTGAATTTACCAAAATAATAAAAAATTTAATTAATTAAGTTTTTGTATAAAAAAATTTTTACCAGAACATTATTGTTTGAATATAGTTGGTTCCAGATTATTTTGATCAGTTAAGTTTCCACTATCATCGTAGTGAAAGTACATAATTATATAAAAATTTTGAAAAAAATGTTCAGAAAATGCAAATCACCTATTAGAGAATATTTTCTTTGCAATTTTTTGACATCATCGGAGAAGGGAATTTGTAAAATAAAATCCTTTACATGAATAAAGTTCTTTAGCCATATTAACATGAATCCAACAGTAAAGATAAATTCGCGTAAGAAATCTAGGACGTCTCTGTTAGTCATCCCAATCCAGACGATTAACCTTATGCCAGGTCGTCGAATCTGATTACATCTTTTGTAAATTCCTTTAAACTTCTGTTGAAGAAATACCTACAGAGAATTAAAATCTTAATTTTAGTTTTATTCAAATGCTATGTACAAACAATATTTAATAAGATTTACAGATCTTAACATTCGTGTTGTAATCAGCATTAAAACTTCAAACGCAACGTTTTTTACTACTGGCTTTCTTTTATTTCACTCTGTATAATTTTTTCCCAAAATTTTGCCAATTCGTTGTGTTCCTTTTGTTGTACGTAGGAAAAAGACAGCAGAATCGAAGGAAGTATCTGTAAGTATTGTTGAACTAAAGCCGTTTCCTGGAGAACGCAATGTAGACTAAACGCACTTCTTCGACCCAAACTGCCAACGACCCCTGTTTGAGCCACTTCTTGCTTATGGAGTGCTGCTACGTTTTCGGCCTGCAAAAATAGCAATAGCTGAAATTTAGAATTCAAATAAATATACCTTAGATAGCAAACGTACCGCACTACCGCGAATAACACCCTTGATCTTTTGTCGATTAATGCTTATCATTTTCGAGAGAGCTCGCTGATGATCCGACACGATACCCTTCTCCACCCGATCGCACAAATCACTAGAAATGGATGAAAATCACACTAATTACACTTTGATTAATAATTGTATCATTATCACAGCATTAAAACTACTTACGTTAAATGTATTTTTTAATTGAGCCGTTTATTTTGAATGTGGCTAAAGTAAAAAAAATCATTTCATATTATTTTGGCCCTTTTTTGACATGAAAAAGTTAAAAATATATGAAATAGAAACTTTTTAAAAAATAGACTTAAGCCACTTAAAAAATAGGCTCAATTCTGCAGCCATCAAAAATTCTTACCTATGTGCGACCAGGACGTCTAACAACAAATTTAACTTTTCGACAATAACACTCTCTTGCATAGCGGAGCTTCTATTTGAACTAGATGCAATGTCCTGCAAACAGTTAACCATAGTGCTAAAGACGCCTTCGTGAAAACATGATTTTGAGCTATCTACAAATTAGAATCTTGAATTGCTGTTATTTTCTATCTAAAAAGGGACCATTCGAGTAAAATAGATCAAAGGAACTTGCATAACTCTGACCCTCCAAATATATCTCGAAAAATGATAACTCCATATTAAATACATATTTGTACGTAAAAAAACCTTCAAAACCTTTATAAACTACAAACTTGAGCTTAATTCTTTGCACTTTCCTTTAATTATTTTCCTGTTCTTTGTTTAACGCTAAATTTTTCTACAGTTATCTACTTTAATACTATAAATATATAATCAATTATTAAATCGTTTTTTGTTGACTTCATCTATTGAACATTATTCCGAATAATACTTGTGCTACTATTTATAATATTATTTAAATATCGAATACTAAAAACTCTGGGTTTAGGATCATCCCAATTGGAAAACAATTTTGTTTATCCTACAATAAGCCTTATAACTTCAGGTCCTCTAGTCTTTTTATGAACAACTATGAAATAAATTTTTTACTTTTTGAAGAAAATCGTCAACCACTACAGTTTTTCCGCAAAATATATCTGCTCCTCTACTTAAGGCAATTTCATAAAATCTCATTCTAGCTTCAGAAATAGACGGTAGACGGTCATGTTCTAGAGATATATTTTCGGTAATATTTGACAAAGTAAAATTGTGAGAAAAATACTTTCAATATCATTCAGATAGGATCACTCAAATGATCTCTTAGGATAGTGCTTTTTAAGTTCCGACTATTGGAGTATATGCGAGGTAGTAAACTTTAGCGCTGCACCAACTATAGAATTAACATTTAGGGTTTATGTATAAAAGAAATAGATATTTTACTTTTTTCAATAGTTTTAACAGATAAAATTTTAGAATAAAACATATAAGACGTTAAAATTTTATAAAACTTTAAACTTGATTTTCTCAAAGTAATGTAGAATTTGTACTGAAATCATTTTTTAAATTGCTAACCCAAGATGAATGAACACAACAGAACTACTTTTCATACTATTCACAAGGCTTTCCGTAAATTAATGACTTAGTTTTTTAAATGTAAAAAATTTTCGATTTTATCGTTAACATTTTAAAATCTTACTTCAAATTGCTATTACCGAAAAATACATATTTTAAAAAACTAGTTATGACAACTAATAATTTTACCTAATTACTTTAGCAAAAATAGAGAAATAAAAAGTCGATCTTGTAAATTGTTTTTTGACCCTGTCTAGAGGTAAAACAAAAAATAAAATATCTGAATTTGTCGGGGGAGTCTTTCCAGCATATATTCGAAGAATCGGAATACGCCACTACGTCTAATGGTCCCCTTGTATGCGAAAAATACCTATCGTTTTAAGTATAGATGACATTTCGTTCATATCAATGCTTTGACTTTGCGCACGAGCAGAGTGTTGTTCTGCTAGTCTCTTTAAACGTGTTAAACTATTCAGCATGATTCGCATCATTTCCCGACTGCTTGCCAGTCGTCCTTGGTCCTCCAAAGGCAGTTCCTATTTAAAAATTATTAATTATACGTTGCTTCGCCTTTGCACAGACTAACAAGATTTTCAATAATATAATTTTAACATATTAACTCACTCACTACCAAGTTTAAATTTTGTAGTTTTATTCGTGTTGCCTATTCTATTTTAAGCTAATGCAATTATCTAAGTGTTGTTAATTTATTAAAAATGTATTTATTTTATTATAAGTAATAGCTTCTATCCACAAAATAAAATTACTAGTGTACTCGTGACTGGCAATGGACATATTGCAGTATTCAATATTCTTTAGGAGTTCTTGCGATGTATTTTTTTCTTGTACACTCATATCTTCGCGCAAAAATAAATGTTCAAATTACAGTACCATTTTGAAGCATTTAAAAAGTTAGAATAAAAATAACAACATAAAACATAATAACATTCTATTAAAATTACTGCTAACAATATTTGCTTTTAAATATAAAAAGTATAACGAAGAAAATTGTATGGAACAAAAGTTTGATTAGGACACCACGAGGAATCGATTGGCGTACTATTTCTACGTAATTATCGAACACCCTGTATAGTAACACTTTTGTTCTTGTGTATTATAATTCCAACTATTTCAAACTTCAAGAGTCTGTATTTAAATATTTATATATAGAATAATGTAATCAAAATCTAGTTCAGGCCTTCCGAAGGTACGCAAAAAAATTTATCCAGATTGATTACCTGAAAATTTAGAAAGACTTAAGCGGCGGACTTCATAAATTGAGCCCTATTTTCTCAAAGTAAATTGATAACTTTCTCTTTTTTGAAGTCGTTTAAAAAGCGTAAGATTTAAATATTTCAAAATTCTGAAGGGAAAATAAAAACTCAAACACTTCAGAGAGCGAACATTAAAAACTTGCTTTTTCTAATGTTGTAACGCGTTTATTTCTATCACAAGCAATATTTTGTAGAAAATATGCTCTACACTTAAACAATTTTTTTGATAAAAATGTGTGCTTTGAATTATTAAGTTAAAATTGACTGTTATTATTATTTTTTATTTCATTTCGCGGAAAATTAGTAATTTTAAAATTAATTGATTTTTGTGCAAGTATGTGGAGTAGGAAATCCCAACAAAACAATCCAAAAACTTTACTCTAATAGGTATGTACACGCGATTTACCCCTTATTACTTTTTTTAAAAATATCAAATATACATAGGTATGTAAAGATCATAGAAAAACGATAAAGTTTAATACGTTTCATAGGATTAATGTAAATACATAGCCGATCATTTTATTATACTTGCAAAAACCAGATGTGATTTCCAATGTTAGCATGTTGTAATGCTTATAAATAAGTTAAAAATTCTTTGAGAACGTACCGCATTATCGCTAAGCTTTGAGAACTCGTCTAGCTCTTTTTCGGAGACCGCCCGCAAATGCTCCAAATGTTCGCTAGACTTATCGGTCATGAACACTTCTAGCATCGGTCCAGCATTGATCACAGGATGTTGACAAACTATCTGTAGCCACCGCTGCAAGCCTCTCCGCCTCTCCTCGAGCAGGGAGTCGAGCATAATTTGCTTCGGTGGCAAACGGGGTAACATTCTTAAAGTAGTTTTTTACGGCCGTGAATCACAATAATATTGAACAATTATCTTACTCACCGATATGGAAATCTGGTAAGTAGTAACCCATAAAATGTGACAAAATCATTGTAGCGACGTACCACAGTCGTTTTGTACTTCTTTGAGGTGATCTGGGAAAGTTACGACACATCTGACATTTTTAAAAAACACGCCCTGGATTTTTCTATCTTTCTCTACTCACCTCGTACTCTGAGTGCTTAAGAATCAGCCCCTTTTTCTCAGGCACTAGCCTTATTGAGACCGTTTCTGTTTCCATTCTTATGAGCTTATATTAAAGTACCAGCATAGATTTTCCCACAGATATTAGGACATGGTAATCTTCAAATATCACAATAATCAACTCCACGCACGACGCGATCGCAACTACGGTTGCGTAAAAGCTGTTAAAACATGGACAGCGCTAAGTAGGCTTAATACAATCATTGAAAACGTCGCATGAATTGGAGTAAGCGCGTGTGATACGACAACAAGTTATAGAAGCCCGAAATTGTTCCAAATTCTAACTAGTGAAGTCAGATAACGCGATCGCAAAATCTAAGTATATCGAGAACAGTTCTCGAGGGATCTACTAAGCCCTGAGATGCGACTGGTCATTCCGGAGTCTAATTTACACTGAACTGGGAATGGTCGCTATAATCTCGGACCCGATTTCTCCATGGGTCTACGGAGATCGCTATAGACACTCTCGGCTCAAACTCCAACAAGCTATAGAAACCAAATGAGCGAGTTTATCCCCACGGTGCACTAGATGGCTTTAGCGAACAATTTCTGCTTTTGTGTGCATTATCTCTTACATTGCTAAGTCACTATCACTTCACTATTCATGAATGGTTTTCAGTTGGTCGAGCTCCCCACTAGATCTTTATTGACCGCGATTTATTTGCTACTTTGGCTTCTTCGTGATCTCAGATGCGGTGCAAAGACACTACGCCATCCTAGCGTTGGATAATAGTCAGTGTGGTTTTACCGTGAGCAAAAACTCGATTGATAACTAATTTTGAGTGACGCATGCTGCTGAATTTTTGTTTATTTTGATTGTACCATCCAAATGTCCATTTTTAAAGGTGCATCATACGCTTTGCTTTTATTTTCATTTAAAACCTGTTTTTTATTATAGTCACCTGTGCCAAATTTATATTGATTCAAAGCCTTTTAAAAGTCTCATCTTTTTGTTGGCATCATATTTTTCGTATATATTTAAATGTAAATAAATGATATAAATAAATATTACTAAAACTTTAATGTACTTGTAAACGCGTGCACCATAAACATATTTAAGTGTTTCTCACCATCCTTCATATCAATTTAAATTTCTGTATTTTATGTGTTGCAAAAAGTCCTGGATTGAAAAAGAAATATTTTTTCACGACCAAAGATATGCTCGAATAGTCCGAATAAATTGATTATAATTAACTATTTATATATACAAAATTATTGGTTCTCTATACGCTACAGACGCTGGAAACTTTTATAAAATTACCTGGATTAGATGAACTTTAATAATAAAAGCAATATTTAAAAAATTGCTATAATTTTTTAATGTTCTGAATTCCAAAAAGAAAAAAAGCAATAGTGCTCGCCAATTCGCGCCTGTCCCTGGGCGAAGGCATCAAGTCTAAATGTGGTATTCACTGCAGTATTCAAAATAATTAAAAAAATAGCACTTTCCCGCAAACTTTGAAAACCTAATTGTAAAAGGATATTTTCTTGTATTCGCTCACGTCAAGTATAATTAGGAGCTTTTCTAATTATTTTAAGATTTAATTGTGTGGTTTTCAAGATGATGGTGTCGCAGCCAAAAATTACTAAAACAAAAATTTGTTTTACTTTAAATTGTTCCCTAAATTTCCGCAGTTTAAGAGGAAATTTGATTTTGCTTTCAATTCAATTAAACTGAAAAATTGGTTTCCGAAGATGAGATGAGAATTATTCATTCGCCCTTGTTCTTATTATTGTACTTGCACTCTAATGTAAATATACTGGGATATATATTTCATTAAAGTACAGAAAAAAAATTAGTGAGAAATGCCTTCTACTTAAGTTTTCACAGTGTAGATCCTCCTTTAAAGAAGTTTACTATGGAGAAAGCCGATTGATTTCATGCTATAAAATTTGTACAAATTATAATTTAATATAACCACCACCAGCCGCGCCTGCCGCTGATTTGACGCCGTTGGGCTTTGTGGGATGCCGTTATAAATCGATGTTACTCTAACAATCCAGAAATGATTCAGGCACTTAGGTACAATATTGATCATAGTTATTCGTGAAATAGGATCACAACCACCGAAAGTGTATTGCAATATTGGATTGAGAGGGTAAGCCAAGCCAGCCTAGGAATAAAATTGTATTCCATATCTGATCGGAAAGCCTACTCTTTGCAATCAATAATAACTTAGAAAAATATTGTACAGTGTAATTTTAGAGCATTTTTAAAAACAAACCAGCCGATGGCCCACCCTTTATATATTCTGAAGATATTTCTATAATTTTTTCCACATATGTATATAATTTACTATTTGTTCAAATAAGAAGACTATTCCGGGAGTGTGATACAACTAGTGGAGAAAAATTATATATAAAAGTATATATAAAAACCAAGATTTTGCTTATAAACCATTATACCTACCTTTTAATAATAATCCGCAGTAATGGCTCAGTGAACATGTGTTTGAAGCAGACATGTGCACTTAATACGTAAAAATATAAAAATCGTTTTATCATGTTCCAAGTTATAAATAAAGTATTGTTATAGTTTTAACTAAAATACTATTCTTCCCGAAAAATTGCGAAATAAATGTCATTTGATAATTAACTATTAATCCAGATAATAAGGTTACTGGCAATTTTCAAAGAAATCAATAAAGCAATTCTCAAAATCAATAAAGCAATTTATGGCTGAAATGATGCATGCCTAAATTTCTCTTTGAGAGCAGACGATCAACTAGGCGATTCTCAGTGCAAAGTGTTGATTAAAGCATTTTATTAATAATTATTGAAGATTTTTACATTACATTTGAAATGGAAAACTTTAAGACCAAAGTAAACCATCACTGCCAGATTTTAAAATGCAAACTCTTGAAAAAAAATTAGTATCTACATATTTAATGTTCTGAATATCTCCACTGACCTCAACTCTAATAAACAATTACTTGCGATCACCAATGTTATTGGAGACAACAATATTTTAAAATTTGATTTTACAAATAACAAATGAAATGGCGTGTAGAAACTCTCAATCAGTTTTATTTCTACTAAATATTATACTTTTGAGGTGAATTATGTTTATGTGAATGTAATCCAGCAGTATAAATACGTCCCACTTATTTTTGCTTTAATTTTTTGAAAATATTGTCAAAAAATATGTGCTTTATATGAGAAAAAGTGTACTTTTACACGTATTTGGCGGAAACGAACATTATATATGATAATTTGTATAATTGTACTAAATAGTATTCTTATTCCGATTTTTACATATTCACATTTTTTTAAACGAAATTAAACACAAAGTTCTAAATGCTGTTGTTCAATTAAACATTTTGCTAATCTTAAATCTGATATGGTGTCAATTTCGAGTGAATCTCTTACTGATACTTCCACAATTCCGCACCTGTTAAATATTGAACTTACGTGCCATTAGACCTCGATTGTAAAAAATTGTCTCACCGTTCAGTCTGAAGTAAATTTCGCAGAACAAGCTCTCTCTTCATGAAGTAGAACATGCCATTCTCCACAAGCTCTCCATTCCAGTCCTGTCTTCTAGGACGCCTGGCCGGATCAAAATTCAAAGGAATGCTGCGTCCCTCATTATCTACGGACCACCGAAGTTTGTAACTTCTATCAAAAATAAATAGTATTTTGCCTATGAGAAAAATTACACTCCAAGGAATTCGTTGAATTCCATCATACAGCAAATGTATTAAAATGTTGCGCGGTTTGGAATTAAATTTTAACATATATGTGATATTAACTCGTTTTAGGCAGCGTTTTTAATGTCAATCAATTTTATTAAAAATAATTTTCATATTTTGATAGTAGAATTCCATCACATATTTTAATGCTTAAGTGACTTCTCAAATCGAAAGCCCTTACTTTTGGTTTAGCCCATTCACAATGCTCAAAGTTTAAGAATAAAATTTTTTAATGCAATTTTAGTTAACAAAAGTTACATACTTTTTAGTTTGCTTTTTATAATTTTAAATATACGAAAACATGTGGCAACATTTTAAGTGGGGAAAAAACTTCTTACCTTGCTGCAGAGAAGACGCATTCTTTGACTTTAAACATTTCAAACGCTGCTCGAATGTAGGAACCCTTAAGGAATATAGAAGTACATTGAAACAAAGAAATTTGTCTAAACTCTTGATGAGCGAAAATGAAATCCCGAACGGCACTTATGGACGATGAAGTGTCTTGGGCTAGATCTTGAGACCGGTCATGCACTAATGCTCCATCTGAATACCATAAAAAAAATCAATTTCTGTCGGTTTGTTCTCTATCGCAGCAAAAATACGAGGCAATTCAATAGAGAAATAGTCGCCTTTAAGTAATCAATAAATAAACAATTTATATAGCAAATAAAATTATTTTTCTCAACACAGAAAAATGATTTTAGGAAGGTTTTTCATTTAAAATATGAAACAATGATATTGCGTACTTTCTATTAATGAAATTGCATTTAATCTATTCATAAAATTGTGTATGTGTAGTGTGTAGTTCTTTTTTTTTTTTTTGTTAACATAAATCCTCAATGGGACTAGAATCTGATAAAGTGCTACACCACTGACTAACTAAAATTTCTAATCTGCACAGAAATGGGATACGGTAAACAAAGTTCATATAAGAAACTTGTACGTAAAGACTCCGTTAGGCTATACATTTTTGTCTGTCGAACAAACGGGGAAACCGCTTAAAAATTAAATTACCGCTTTTTCAACAAAAAATTGTTTAAGTACTATTCTTTAACAATTTTGGAATCTTTAAACGTATAGGTATTTTAAATCTAAGCGCAGAATATTCATCAGCTATTTGTTTAAGACATCATATCATCGCAACCTAAGTAAATTCACAGCGAAAACCTAAATTGGAAATAAAATATAGCATAAATTTACAACAACATTCTATTACAGTAAAATTCTTTGTGAAAAAAGCAACAATTTAAAATACGAATAATAACGTCTTTGTGAATGTGGCCATTAGTGAATACCGAACATTTTGCATTCAATTACTTGTAGTGATAATACACGTTTCATATAGATGTATGTACATTTAACACGAAGTGTATGTAATTCCCAAAAAGCTTAATTTTGAATTGGTTTGTTACCAATTGTCTTGAGTGAACCGCGGTAGTCGAAAGTAAGTTAATACTCCTCCCGTAGGAACAATCCGAAGTGGTAAAGATTTTCACTTTACTTTAGATGCATGATAAATTACCAAAATTAAGCCTATAATAAAAACACTTTTCTCATTTTGATCTTTCTATATTTTTGCCGCTGAAATAATGATGAGAGAATTGCAATACTTTTTCCCAATTAAACCCTTAAAATCCTTTCAACCGTCTGTGTATACTTCTTATGTATGTTATTCCGTAACTTCTTGCGTATTACTGATTTTGATGATTATGTTTTCATTTAAAAGGACATACTTCAGAGATGGTTCCAGACGGTTTTGTAATTTTGAAATAATGACCTATTTTTTTTAGGGTTGGCGCTCAATTCTTTTAATTTCTTGTTTAAAAGGACATACTTCGTAAAGGGTCCCATAAAAATACTTAAAAAATAAACCCAATAATTTCTTCCAAATTTTAGAAAAATATCCTCGTAATTTTACTACTTTTGGAACTAATGGACTGGAACAATAAAAATCTACCTAGAATTTAATACATGAAAACATATAACCAAAAAAATCATATAAGTAGCACTACTTTGCTATTATATGGTTTATATTTTGCGGCGAATTCAATTATCTCTTCAAAATATTTAAGGAAAAATTATTTTACTTGTTTCGAAATTATTTTATACTTTTTAGGGCTTCACTTGCGAAGTAAGAAAGTTGGGAAGTAAGAACTCGAACGACATCATCCAATACGTGTAGTTTTAAATTTCCTGCTTGCTTTAACCTAATAAAACGCAATAACTAAATATTTACCAACCTTAGTGATTTTTAAAGGAATCATTTTTGTATTTACAGTGCAAACCATTTTTTAATCATTTCTGTACATTGATGCTGCACTAAGTAATCTCACATAATTTGGCAATGGATATATTCTGTTTTTTATTTTTTTAAGCGTTGAATTTTTATTACATTTTCACAAATATGCAATAAATGAATTTTACAGCCTCTGTATGGTTGTAGAAATGTATTTGCACCAATCATGAAGGTTGTGAGACCATTTTTCGTAAAAGGCTCCTTTTTAATCTTTATGGCAAAATTAGATAAAAAAAACTATGCTTAAAATGACTTCTTGTGAATCTAGTCTCTTCAAAACAAGTGACTGAAGATGAAAATTCAAAAGTACATATCGCGATTTCGACATTTGTAAAAAACTGTGTTTAAATCTTGGGGTCACATAATTTGACCCTATTCCAAAGAAGTAATTATGAAAAAATAATTCAAGTTAGTAAATATGCAAAATATTATTATTAAATATCTTTTCTACTACACAACTTGCAAGTCTCACTATTTTCTTAAATGCAATATTATTGTCTGCGTTTCTAGTCATCGTAGTTCTTTTTAAGCCATCGCTCTGGATTAAAGTCAGGGAAGAATATTTTAACTTCCCTGCGGACAGACTCAAAACAATCTGAGCCGTGGCATGCGTTCCTGGTGTCGGTTAGCCCGTACAACGCACGAAGACAAGAAGAATCTTCGTATACAGCCCGGTAGACTTTGGTTGGACCCATTAACTTCCTCCACTTCTCAATACCATTTTCGGATGCAAGAATAAGAGCCCAAGAGGGCCCGCTGTAATTCGGTGTAGTTCTCGTTATGTACCAACTAAAATGTTACGCAAATGTACCTGCACATAAACGATAAGAGGCGATTATAGAAAAACTTACTAGAATGCTCTTCATAGAACCGCGAACCTAATTCCTCGTCTATCAAAATCTTCTTTTTCCGCACAACTATAAAATTCTCTTTAATTACATCTTCAATTTTCCTCAAAGCACAGACATTTTTTAAGACATGGGGCTTTATCAAAGCAAAAGTAATTTCCAATGTTTTCATTGCTCCAGATGTCTTTTGACATTCCTAAATATTATCTTCTTCTTGAACACACAAGGGCTTACGCGTCTGCGAAAATTATTAGATATGTCGTTAAATTGTAGTGAAATTTTCATGAAGGTATGGGTCAAAACTGAGGAGCCCATATTCTTAAAATGCGAAGATAAATAATAAAAAACAAAGCTGCAAGTTTTTGGTCATTTTTATTGGTTAAAGTTGCATCAGCGTAGTAAATGTTTTATTCGCGATAACGTTCTGCTTACACTTTGGAAAATTTAGTTTGTACGAATTCAACACAAAGGCTTTTCAATGCTCTTATTTATGGCTTAAAATTACTCGAAATTAAACATTCAAACCAGATAGATTTGAATATTTCTTGCAGTATTCAAAACATAGTTGCTTGCTGAAATCGAAAATCCTGGTGAAAATAATCTTTAAACCCGAATTGAATTCAAAATATCCCAACGTGCAGAAGATTTTATGATATCATGAACTGCCAATCGATTTTTCAGCTAGTGTTTTAGCTCCTATTACGTCCAAAGTAAGTAAAGCCAAATTCAACTGAGCGCAGTTGCGAATTATCACATTCGTAGTGCTTTGGTTGCAGACCTATATAAACAGAATCGCTCTATTTCCTGTATGTTTAGTAGAAAATGTTTTAACAATTATATTTCGCACTAATATAACTAAGTAGAGACTTTAAAAGAGAAACATATAAATTACTAGGTGCTTTTATTTTCTGTTCTTAAATCCTATTAAAATGCTCAAAATAAAAGAAAATTTTCACGAGAGAATTTCGTTGAATTTAAAGTTTGTATACTGAAAATTTTATTAATTTTATTCACTGATTAATTATAGCAAGACAATTATCAATAAACACTTTACCATTTGGAATTCCAACAACTATGAAAGCCATTTTTAAATTTGTTGTGATAAGATTTGTTAAAGTACTACAAATTCTAACTAGAATTGACATTATTTAGCTTTAAATGCAATTAGACCAGACCAAATAAAGATAATACTAAAGGTATATTATACAGCATTCGACCAGCACATTTACAATCAATTACTGAATATACGACCAACTGATGCAAAAATTAATTGATAGCAAAAGGTGCGTTATCTAAATGTATTAGTTACAGAAAGTAGGTACGTAAAGAATAATCTTATTATTTACTCGGGTTTTCACAATTAAAATCTATAGAATTTGGAAACTCACATTTCTTCGCCTCTTGTTTTATTTCAAAGTCTTCCGTAGACACCCAAATTTCAGAAAAAAGCTTAACTTCATGCAATGTTTTTAAAGTTCTTCCAAGTAAAGAAATTCCATTTAGTTTAACTAAATTTTTTCTGGGAATGCCTTTAGATCCACCACGAGCCAATATTAGTGCCACTATTGAAGCATTATTATTCTGGCTGTTATCTAGAAAACTATAAAAAATTACAGTCCTTGCTTATAAACTTAAGACTTTAGGCAACCATGAATCAATGAAACTCTCACAAAGCACTAGTTTTATTAGAATAACTGCAATAAAATTAATAAGCATTGCTGTACTGTCGTTGAAAAATGTGAACCGAAACAAACAAATACTATAACTGAGACTGGGCGGCTTTATGCAGGTTTTAAAGCAGCGGAAACGAACAATTCTTCAATTACGTACTCGTGAAACTTTTCACGCCATCGTGTGTTAGATTAGAATTGTTTATTTTATACGCTACCTTTTTGTACTTCAATTTAGGTAGAGTAATACCAATGAGATACCAGTGTTTGCCGTCTACTTTTGAATTTAGATAAAATTTTATATGTTGGGTATGTGCATTTAACAATTTAAACTAATCAGTAATGAATTAGAAAGAATTAAAGATATTCAATCACAATGGTTCATAATCATTTTTACCCGAAAAAAACAATCAAAATCAAAGAAGAACGTTTTGCTAAAATTTGAAGGCTACTAAATACTACTTGAATCGGTTCAGAGAAAAACTTTGAAACATTTCTGTAGCATTTTTGATCATCAGTTTTTTTATATCAGGGAGGACTTCACGCGCATTTTATTCAAAACTCTGGTTTTCAAATCGGTATGCTCGATTTCTCTGGTTGTGACTGAGGAACACATGTTCATAGAAATAGTACTTATAACGTGAGGTAGAATTTTTTGATGTTTTTCTGTTTATAAAATATTACTTATATTATTATTCCAATACAAATTCTTGAAGAAAAAAGAGAAATGTGGAGAAATTAAAAAACAACTACGTCGCCATAGTCAATATCATAATTTTTGGTTCAAGCCAACGAGTACGCCCGAGTCATATACACCATTTAGCTGTTCGGGCTTTCTTTTCATTCGACGCGACGCTACTATTCTATTTCACCATGTACCTATTAAAATATTTACTTATTGTGGAATAAAAATATACGAAACACTTTTTTCATACATTATTCCTGAAGCTTTCGTTTTCTACGACATCATCGCAGTATTCTAACTCCTTAATGTAAATGTAAACATTATCGCGATTTTTAGTTTTCTCTTTTTTTATAGAAATTCTTGTAATTCGTAGAATACATACACATTTCCTTGATATATTTTTTATGATTAAACCACCATACGCAACGAAATGCGCAATCCTGAAGGTACCTTTTCTTGACTTGCTTTATTTTTATCATCACTACTTAACGCCAAAAAGTGTTGATACATAACTTATGTTACTTCAGAAGGTACATACTAAGGCTCACACTATTGAAGTCAGGTCAAACAAACTCACATCACAAGCACACTTAGAGACTCATTTTCTCTATAATGTTAGTATAGATTACAGCTTTTCAAGATTATAAAATACTATCAAAGTTATTAACTATGAAGGCAAATTAGAAATTTATTTCAGAACCTAAGATAAGTAATTTTTTAGCAAAAAAGTATAAGTAAAGTTAGGCTTACGATAAGTCAACATATTTAAGATTATCTTCAAAAAGACCAATAATCAAAGGTTTTTGCCTGATATATAATTAGTTAAAGGATATGTTAGGCTTTCTATTCGTTTATATTTACACTATGCAAAAATTAAAACAAAGAACTAAATGTTAAAGAACAAACTAATTATGAATTGCTTTGTAAATAGAGACTTGTTATACTACAGAAAGCAAATTTTGTTTCTTACCAAAAATGTTTTCTTTACTAATGTATTTAAGCACATTCCTATATTACTACATGTTTTTCTTATATCGTTAAAATGAATCATACTATTGAAGCAATTAAAAAAGCGATTTGCGTGAAGAAGTAGCACTAAATTCGTGCTTAGTTTCTCCGAACAATCCTCTTAGTCACTGTTCTATTTTAAAGGATCTATTTTCAGGATATTGACATCCATTCAAAAAGCTAGTACTACACTTGTCCTGTGTCCTGTGTCCTGGAGCCCCTCTGGAAAGCTCTGTGTAAACTGTTGAAGCTTCCCGTTACTCCTGATACGTTTAGTTCTTACGAAGCAATGTTAAGAGCCGGTTGGGGATTTCAGACGAAAGGAACGAGTCCCTGTCTATTCTTTGCAGTGAAATTTGTAAAGTCTTGGTCCTCCAGAATTCAGAAAGCAAATTCTTTTAATACATTTCAATAAATACTTAAAAGAACAGTGAGTGCTGCCCAGGTCTCTTTTAATCCGTGATATGGTGGTGTACTTTTTATTGAATATCTTTTATAAGGAATTGTATACAAGATTTCATTAAAAAAAAATTACAAGATATGTGAAAAACAAATACAAGGTTTGGTTGTTTTATCATTTCTAAGTGAAACCCCCTGTGGAGTTCAAAAGGACAATTTGGTCTCTAAAAAGTTAAAGGATTTCTTCGCAATCACAGCTAGAACACAGGTAGGATTCAGGTGTTCTTGGTGAAAGTGCAATGTGGTATTGATTAATTTTATAGGCGATATCCATATCCGTGCTTGAGCTTGTTTTGAGTGTATCACACTTAGCAGGGGTTAAAGAAACAGCGAGAAAACTATTCTCCGACAAACATTTGTGCGTTGTTTTATTCAGAAATTTCTTTTTATGTAGATTTTAAATAACTAAAAATTTCTTCACAGCCAAATGACGTCACTAAGTCTCGGGTGTCGCTCATGTTCAGGAAACCCTTTTATGCTTTCTTTTTTTACTTTGTTGTTGATTCCCTGGTTTTATCGCATTTAAAATAGCCAGAAGCACCAGATCTATACAAATTTTGCTAGAAGGAATGGAAAAATTTTATGTGTTATACAATTTTGAAATCGATTTTTTAAGTCTTACAAATTATATAAACCAATACTCCAAAATAAATGATATGTTTTGTAGTAGCTGATTTTTGGTAGTTTCATGTACTGCTCGTACTACTACGTACTTAGATTCAACCCTTTCTGTGCATCAAACTTCTTCAAACAAGCGGGTTTTAAATAATTCATTTAACAGTTAATGGTAACAAAAGCGACATGAAACTAAATTGTATATTTCAAAAAATTGAGGTGAAAAACTGAATTATAATAAATACGTAAATAAATCCATTAGTAATTTTATCTATTGAAGAATACTGTAACACACATCTTTGTAGAGATAATGAGTTTTAAATGAAACCCTTAATTCTAATTGTGGTGAGTTTAATAAGACTCAAATATCACAGAACTTGCACTTAACTTTGAATTTTCAAATGAAAGTCGCGATGCAAGGGAAAGCACAGATCTTGTATAGAATTTTCCATCTTATTTCAATCAATCAATTCTCATAAAATATTTATTTGGTAAATTCAAGGTAACAAATAAAACTTCAAAGGAGAACGACCATGTTTGGTCTCTATGAAATCTTAATTGTGCCTCAATGATTACAGTCTCAAAAAATAGCAAGCAGTTTTTAATTTTAACTGACAAAGTTTCAGAACTTTTCAGCGAACGGTTTTTATATTTTGCATTGGTAGTAATTTAATTTAAAGAATTTGTTATCTAATTCCAAAGATATCAAAGATAACTCCTCGATAACAATTTTCTATTCCACAAATAAAAATAAACCTCAATAAGAAATGTTACCTCGACATCTATGCTTATTTGCTTTGAATTTCTTTAAAAAAGGTAATAAAGTAATAACGCCAAACATACTGAATTAAAATTTATAATTTCTTCTATAGACGCTAGATTACAATATGTATATTTAAAAAAATGTACAAGCTAAATATTGACTCGCAAAAGATGAAAAGTAATCATTTCATTACAAAAACAAAATTATCATCAATCTATCCATAATATCCATATATTGTCGCTCTTTAAGAATGGCATTTGCAGTAAAAATAAATTTGTAATGTGTTTTTGTCCACATAGAAAAAAATAATGGAATTGAACTCATAGTATGCAGTTTCACAGTGGTACATCCATATTAAAAAGTGATTGGTTCAAAAAACAACTTTTAAAAATATTTTTATTAAGTAAAAATTACTTTATAAATTTTTAGCTAAAACTGATCTTTGATTATTTGACTTGCAATTCTTTTCAGTTTAACAGTTGCTTTTAATTATAGTCCTAATGTAATTTTAAAAACCACCACAAACACTTTATCCTACGTAGTACCTAAATATATACATATGTATATAACATAGCTTGTGCATATACATATATATTAGATGTAGTATACACAGGTAAAAAATGCAGAAAAAATGAATTAGAAAACTTATATAAACACAAATAGACAGTTTTTGTGAAAAAATTAATCAAAAGAAATAAATTTACTTGAACCAGCTAACGTGAATTAAAGATAAGTAAATCATCTTTAATACTTTTCCTTTTTTGTCGGCGGAGTTCTTATTGTGTTAAAAATTGGCAACGAAAATAAAGCTTATATAGTAAGTAGTTTTCAACCCTGAATTCATTATAAATTGAAAACAAGATATTTTTAGTTATGCTTAGTAAACACCTACAAACGTTATCTTCTTAACTAACTTTTGTGAACATTGTAGAAACGCAGAAAATTATATATTAACGATAAATAAATTGTGAATAATTAATAGCAAGCTGAATATCAATAATGCTCTTTAAGTGCCGTGACTTGGACGCAACTAAAGAAGTTCCTGGAGCACAGTTGAAAACACGTAAAACAAAAGAATGAAGCAAAAAGATTTGACCAAGAGTTCCTCAAATTAAGTACAAGTCGTAAAAGTCAGCAAAGGAATACTAATTCTCAGTTCACATAAACCATTTTATAGTTATATATTGGTCTACAACGATATCTTCTGTATAAATACTGAACGCTAGTTCCATAAAATATATTACTAGTTCATTATAAAAGATCTCCATTCTCAAGTCCTGAAGGAATCATTAATTATACTTCCCCGTTGTCTACAGGTCAAACTCTTTCCGTCTGTATAAATATATTACCTATAAGTGTAAAATCATGAGTTGTCTTCAGGAACCTAAAATTAAAAGTCGGTAAAATAGATTAACTTTCGCCTTTACACAATAAATTCAGCATACTTACAAGACAAGCTTTTTTAATTTAAAGGATCAAATAGGTGTAACTTCAACTGAGCAAAATCCTACTAGCAATAGTCATAAGTTTGTCGCCAGCCAGTGGAGTTCGTTCCCCTGATATTGATTTACGGATGTCGACCCTAATTCTATATCAAATGCTTTTATTTGGCATCTGACTTACTAGCAGTTCAATTAGTAACATGGCACTCCTCTGCGAATTAAGTACTTACCTTTGTTGTAGAGGACGAAGAAAGCGTTAAAAAGGCAGTCTTGCTCCTTAGGTGAAGCAGCGGGTACAAGTAGTGCGACATCAAGTTCCCTGTTGCGGCGCACTCGTTTCAAGAGGAGGAAATTTCATGTTCCTAAGTCAATCTTTATTACATTATCATTCCGCTTCTTACTGGGGTGAGCAACGCGTGCCCTTAATTCTTATTTACATTGGCATATTTTATGCCTTGCTGTTTCATTGAAACTTTAAAATGGCACACTCTCATAGCAATTATTACAATACATGTAAAATATTACTAACTAGAGCTATTTCTTCTCATATGAGAATGTTAGAATTATGTATGACACTGCTTTTATTATAGCAATTGTAACTTACAAATATGCAAATATTGCCAAAGGGTTAATAAGGCCGCAACCCATTATAAGGATATAACAAAATCAAACCGGGAAAAATAAATACAGGCGTCCCTCGTATAAGACGGTTAATTCGTACCGTTCTATATCGAAACCGTGTTACACGGAACTTAGGTATAAGGCAATGTGCACCGTGTAGTATCGAGGCCTTGTCTTGTGTTATACGAAACCTTTAAATAATATAAATAAAGGCAATGTGTACCGTGTTATATCGAAACCAAGTCTTAAGGTGTAAAATTTTATGATAGCTGAAATTTCGTTCCAAATACCACATAAATGAAAAAGTAAATTAACTTCAAGTTTTTATTTAAAAAAATATGAAATTCAACATTATTATGAAATACAAGGATATAGTTTTTCTATCTCTGTAAATGTCTGCCTGAAAGACGCTTGTTCAACAAAAAAGAATTAGCTTAATATCTGTAGCTGTTCAAAAGTTATTCACATTTCTAAGTTACAGGAAAAATGCATTTCACATTGTTTTCAACGGAATTATTATGAATATCCATCCTAAAGCGCTCTTACAGAAGAGTATGGAACAAAAGTTTGATCAGGATGCCCCAAGGAATCGACTGGCATGCTGTTTTTTGTTTATTTATCGAACACCTTTTATAAAACCATAAAACTCATGAGTATAAATTAACTGGTTTTTATAGAAAAGGCAATAATAATAAATAAGAAGAAAGTAATAAAAATCCAACATACAAGTCAGAAAAAATAACTGTGTATCTATCGATTAAAAGGGCATGCTAGAAATAATGTACCAATGTAATGAACCCTTTTTTTTCTATTTTTTTCGTTACTCTATTCATTAGTTTTACTTTATTGAAAAAAAACACTTTTCTTATAAATGGTTTTTCAGTAGCTATGTCCGAAATTTGACAGCATATTGCTGAGACGTTTCAGGTGGAAGCGCTGCCATTCTTTGACGTTTGTGTTCTGCCATAGTCACCATTGTACCATGGAGCGCTACACTGTGCAACAACGCGTCGAAATTGTGAAAACTTATTATAAAAATTTGTGTTCTGTTCGCCAAAATTTTCGCGATTATGAAATATTTACGACCGAAATAATCGTCCAACTGAGCCATCAATTCAACGAATTACGGCGAAATTCGACCAAAGCGGTTCGGTTGCTGATCGAGCAGTCCCTGTACGACGCAGAAACGCGCGGTCAAGCGACAATATTATTGCTGTTGCTAAAAGTGTGGCTGAAGATCCAAACCTCTCGATTCCTCGTCGTACACAAGAAGTTGGCCTTTCTGCGACCTCAACTTGGCGAATTTTATGGAAAGACTTGGGCATGCATCCGTATAAGATCCAATTGACGCAAGAACTGAAGATCCAAGACCACCAAACTCGTCATACATTCGCTGATTGGGCTCTGGAGCCGTTGGAGGCGGATTCAAATTTTGGCGAAAAAATCATTTTCAATGATGAAGCACATTTTTGATTGAACGACTTCGTGAATAAGCAAAATTGCCGCATTTGGGGAGAGAGTAATTCACAGCAGTATCAAGAGTCTCCATTGCATCCGGAGAAACTTACTGTTTGGTGTGGATTTTGGTCAGGCGGCGTCATTGGGCCGTACATCTTCCGAAACGAGAATGGCCAGACGGTGACTGTCAATGGCGACCAGTATCGGGCCATGATAACTGACTTTTTGTGGCCTCTATTGGATGACATGGACCTGGACGACATGTGGTTCCAATAAGACGACGCAACGTGTCACACATCGGGCGTTACATTGGAGTTGTTGCAAAAAAAGTTTCCAGGACGCGTTATTCCCAGAAGAGGCGATGTGGAATGGCCGCCAAGATTGTGCGATTTAACGCCCTTAAACTTTTTTCTCTGGGGCTACGTTAAGTCGCTGGCTTATGGCAACAAACCAACAACAATTGACCAACTGGAAAACAACATCATTCAAACCATTGGTGAGGTCCAACCCAACTTATGCAACAAAGTCATACAAAATTGGACCTCTCGGATCGAGTCCTGTAAACGAAGCCGCGGAGGCTATTTGAATGATATCATTTTTGAAACTTAATGGTATTGAATGTACTTTAATGCGCAATAAAGGTTTCCGTCATATGTTGCACACAACTCTTTTTATTCAATTTTAAAGTTTAGACACGCTTAATGAAAAACCCTGTACTACTTTAAGGATATCTGCGACCAAGAATTTCGGAATGAAACTAAAAAGATGTTGCGAATGGTGAAAAGAGGGCAAAAATAAGTTATAGATTATTAATCATTTTTCAAAATCTATAGCAGTTAGACATTCTTCTACTTTCCCTGTAATATTTACCTACACTAAGAGAAACATCGTTGATTGAATTGTTTATATTTTACAGGTGTAGCAAAATAGTAGAATGAACAAGCTTAAATATTGTTCCGTAACGGCGAGCGTAATAAAATTCAAAAATATTTCAATTAAATGAGTAAATTGTTAGTTTCGACAGCAATTTAGTGCAGTTTTCCAATTTACTTGTATATATTTGAGTTAAAACAAGAACTCAGTCCATGCGCATTGTTTCAAGAAATGGTCTAAATTTAGTTGGTAAGTGCAAGGAGTTGAAATGTAGTAGCAAACGAGAACAGAGGCAGTGAGAAGTCAGAGTCTGCATTGGGTCAAACGCTTTTCTATTTTGTCCAAATGCTCTACTGTAGCTATTAGCACCCGGTTGATTTTGTTATATTCCTTAATAGGCTTCATTTCAACCCAGTGTTTGGTTGTTCTCATTGTTTTCTCGGTATGCACAATAAATTTGTTAGATTATTACTAGTCCTTTTTGCATTGCGTTTAGCCTTTTTCGTGTCGTATGTTGCACAACGTATCATGTCAATCGTGATTACAACCACGCATTATTATCTATGAGATAAACATAAACTTACACATAATATGCATTAGAAGATAGAAATTTTCCAAACCAAAATTTTAATTTAAAAAAGTCAATGATGATTAGTAACAGCTTTAACATGAAATATCTGTTTCCTTCTAGAAATATTCAAATGAATACAACTGTCATGCTGCCACACTTAAGTGAGGCAGATGGATCAGAATCGTTTTTTGCGACAGCACTTTCGGTAGTAAGTAGTAAGAATAAGGATACATCGCCTGTAACACTATCGCCAGAATGGTCAAGGATGGGAAGATTGTTACTACTATCAGTTCTGTCAGTAGTGGGAAGTGTTGGGAATGTCTTCATGATATCATCGGTTATGATAGAAGATCACCTAAAGCGAGCAGGTATGGTAATCAGTAGATAATAATTTCGTCTTTCTTAATTTTCTTTATTTTAAAAGTGTAGAAAATTTTCTATGCATCTTCAAAATATTTAGATACGCTTAATATAGGGATTTAGGATATTCTTAGATTTTTCTTTCAAACTATCATTAGATGTCCTATTTTGCTCATTTCGTTTCATTACATTATAAAATCTTTGTTTTTCAAAATAAGTTTAAGCACCCAATTGAGCTTACAACAAATTAGTATAACAGTCAAGATAAAGTGATTGCATATACTTTTTTAAATATTTTTTGCCACACTATTCTTGAGCAAAAAGGGATACGTAGCATTAAGTACACATAGATCATGTTAATATGTTATTGTTTCATTAACCCACAAATAATGAGCGTTTTAGTTTAATACTTCCGACAAGGAAATTTTAAATATCGGTTATTTTTAAACAGCTTTCTGTTTCACATAAGAAATCGGGACATTATTCTAAATTAATTATAGTTTACTTAAATTTCATGAATGCGTGTTGGAAAAATATCTATTTTAAAGAGAACTAAAGAGAAAAATTATTTTGTTATGTCATTTATTTTGTTCCACTTATAAGCTGTTAAATAAGCTTGTAATTAAAAGCCGGAAGAAATAAATAATAAATTCTGCACTCAAATAAATAATCAAAATGAGATTTTCAAATTAATTAAACGCTATTTATGATAGCAAAATTGTTTTAAATGAGACAACACTAGATATTATATTATTTTAATGAAAGAGAATTTTTACGCGAAGAAAAGATAAGAAATCTCTCTAAATAGAAAGTTAAAAATATTATATATACCTTTACTCATTTATAGGACTAACCTTGTATATGCAAGTAAATGAAGCTACTTTTTCCTTCAAAGAAACCTTCAACCCTTTCCAAATTATTTCTCTTCCGAAGAAGATATTTGCAAAGCCAACATTTACTCAAGAATTGAATTTAAGGTTTTTGAAACCATCACAAGTGTGTTCAAATTCCCTGAATTTCAAGACATATAGGTTGACCCAAAACCACTAAACAATTTAAAAATCCAAAATTCTTATTGTCTCAAGTATTCTATTACATATTAGTAAAATGTAAAATTTAGAAATTAATTGATGAATTTATTGAAAATAATTAATTCAAGTCGGTCGTTTATGGAAAGACTAAATCAAAACTCTATCTCTTAAGTCTAAAATGCGATTTTTCTAAAACCCAATGTTACGAATTACATGGCATTAAAAAGAGAATTTAATACGTTTTAAAAGAGGTGCTACTTAGCATTTCATCCTATTTAAGTTTTATACGATTTCCACCAGATGCGCTTAAGGGTTAAAGGTAAAGTATAATATAAATTTATAATATTTTACCCTCAAAACTAAACAAACGTTAAAAATAATTTTTTTTTCGTTCACCCTTTACATGGAGATAGAGATATGTTAAAATCCGAGTGTGATTAATAGTTATTAATACGTGATCAATCGTATCTTACCTTCACAACCGTGACCATAGAAATTTGGTCAGTCCATCTGAATATTCATTCCAAGAATTAAGTCCCCGGATATAAATATATGTTAGTATATTTTTAAATCTGGGACTAGTTAAACGAAAATACTACGTGCTCAAAGATGATCAGTAGGTGATCAAATTCCTTAATTACCGAAATTTAGGAAGCAATTTGCACGGAAATGATTTTGCAAAGCTTTCAGGGTAACCTAAAATTCGAGAGTAGCGAAATTATAATAATAAAAGTGATCAATAGCCCTGGAATGAAATCTAAAATTGTCAAAATCATCACAATATTCATAAATGGCAACAAATCTCAAATCGTCGTTGTCGTTTTCGTCTTCAAAATTTCTTTGACCGAAAGCAGTTAGAATTTTGTCGTGTTGTTTAATCAAAAACTAAGAAATGATGTTTAAATGTTTTATATAAAAATCACATCCTCTCAAATTACTTAGCTTTTCTTGCGTAGTCGTTACAATTTAAATGTCTTCGAAGAGAATTATTACCGAAAGTGGTGAAGGAATCTTCAAACGCAAAGTGAGTGAGCAGAGTTATATATTTCAAAAACCCGCAGAACTCCTTTTCTTTATGATATGATAGTTTTACGTGTTATTATAACCAAATTCTTTATATTTCGTATAATCAGCTGGGTTTCGAACTAAGAACCTCGTTATTAAATTGCACCTGCTATAAGAAAAATTACATAAATCTGTTTATTATATAAATTGTGTTATAAAAAACGCTCATTATTGTCCTGTGCAACCCCACTTATTCTGGTTAAAGTACAGACCATTTCAGCTGCAAAAAGATTTTTTTGCCATTCCATAGTGTTTTCTACACAATTTTTATTTAAATGGTTTTGCCGCGTATTTTCCTCTTATGTTACGAAATATAATTATATTAATTATAAACGAGTTTTTCGTTGCAATTGTGTTATGGGGTCTTGTAAAAATTTTAAATTTTAAATTTAATATAATATATAATACGTAACTTATTCACTTTTTCAATAACTCTTGAAATCCGTATTTTAAATCTTTTAAAAGTTATTAGGAACATCCAACGATCAGTGATCAACATTTAGAGGGGCGATCGGACAACTTTAAATTAATAAAAATGTGAAAAGACTTGTGCGACAAGAGCATGTATAAATTTTTATATATGTTACACTTTCCACACATATATATGTATGTAATGCCAAGGAAGAGATTCTGCCAAAACAGCATACTTAGCAAGGGGCTACCAAACAGACAGTACCACCAGTTTTACATCTAATTTAACAAAATGAGTATTTTACATTTATTTCGTTTTGCTAGTATGCCCCCGTTATGGAAATTTTATAATACGTAAACATGTGAAATTTAATTATTAATCGAAAAGAATAAAAATGTTTAATTGGTTATGTGCCCAGCTGTGGTACGCTTGATGTTAAATGCTCGCCCGGAAAGGATTAAATTTCTTTTTACTGCATTTGTGAGTTTAGTATTTGGCAATGGTAGCTTTCAAATTGCTTCGCGGGAACACATTAATATTTATATTAAAAGTACATATAAGAAAAATGCCATCGATTTGAAACTGAAATGGACTGTGCTTAAATTATTCAAAATGAGACATTATTCTCTATCGTAGAATGATTTGTAGTGATATACACGTGTTAGCTTAACAGTTTCAGTACTGAATATTGCGTAACTTCTTGCAGTTAATGACTCTAGAATCTATTTCAAGTTGCCAGGTTGCTATAAAAGGACTTGCAGTCAGCTAAAGAGCTGCTTTTGATAAAAGAAAGTTCGCTTCGATAAATGCGATAACGATTGGCTTTAATTTAGGCTAAACACAAAATGCTTCTATTTTGATACACACGATAATTATTCCGTTTCAGGGAATGCATTTATAGTGAATGTAGCATTAGCTGACTTGTTAATAACGAGCATATTGATTCCTGCATCGACGATTGTTTTACTAGCAGGATTAGACGATTCACTGGCTGTTTGCAAAGTACAGTGGTTTTTCGCTGCCTGTGCATTTTTAGTCAGTGTCATTTCCCTGGCTGTAAGTAAAATCTCGAGATGCCAAATAATGATGTCAGTAATAAATGTGATACAGCTGTTGTAGAATTAGTTGCCGTTTAGTATAATTATTTATTTATAATTTCCTTCCTTTTTGTGTAATACTGTGGTGTTTTCATTTTTTAGTACTATTAATAAGTTGAGAGTTCTTCAATCCTCATAAATCGAGGTGCTTCTCAAATTAGTAGTAAACATATCCTTCTGTTCTGTGTGTCTCTATGACTAATTTCACGCGAATACACGTGCGTATTAGATAAAAATATACACCAACTTCTAAATATTAACTGTGGATATTTATTATCGTAGAATCTAATTAAGTAGCTGAAGAAATTTTCCATTTCAATATATAAATTGACTGCTTTGGATGCCGAAGAATATTACTGTATTACAATTTCAATAACACAATATTGCTGATAACAGGACAAACTTTGTATGAATAGTTCTATACTATGCACTATTTCGCAAAAATTACTACGAAAGAAATAATGCCGAATCTGATGCATGGTCTAAATTGTTGCAAAATTGTTTTTTAATTTACTTTTCATTTGAAAAAATTGAGCTACAAAATAAGTAATATTTCCTTTTTAATTTCAAATTTATGCATAAGAAAAACTTGTAAATCCAGGGAAACAAGGTCATTTGAAAATCTGCATTAAACTATGCTATTAAAATTTATTATTAAATATCATACTTGCATAAAAATTTGTTTTAGCAAATCATATGTTATGGTATATATATATGTTATATATATATATATATATGTTATGGTGTTGAGATGCGTGAAGTGTATATGTGAATCTTATGGGACAGATTCAGTAACCTTCAACGATATATTTTTATTATATATTATAATTTACTGTCAATGAATTTGCTCAAATATATGTAAACAATTATGACAGTGTAGAGATTTGTTCTCGCTTGTATTAAACAATTTTAAATTAAAATTAGGATTACTCATAATTACGCTAAAGACTTTTGTTATTCAATATATGAGTTGTCTGAATATTTTGATTTTTGTAAAAACCTAAATTGAACATAATTATTAATAAATCAAAAGAGCTCTTTATTTCTATAAAATTTATGCTTAAGATTAGTTTTCGAATCAATAATCTTCAGAATAATTACACCTAAATTTCCCTTCACGCGATAGATACGTTCTTTAAAAAAACACAGGAACTACTTTTTCCAGTCATTTCCATTTTTAAAGTTTTCTTTAATCACGGTTTTTTTTCTAACTTTGACTTTAGTTTGGTCGCGGTAAAGTGAATAAAAAGCGCATAAAAAAATTATTTTTCCTATACCAATTGGCGTAGAAAACTTTCACGTTTTTGTGTATTTAAGTCATTCTAAAAGACCCAAGCAACCCTCAAAGCTTAATTTTCACACCATAAGCAAATTTTAGGCTATTTTAAGATAAATCGCTCGTTACTTTTAAAAGTATATTAATCTGAAATACAGTTTTAACTTAATTCCTTCGGCCCTCGTATTACTGTAATGAACACAGTCTTTTAACTCGTATAAACTTATGGAATTTTTTGGACTAAATAAACAACAACATATAGTCATGTGTATGGTATATTTCAAATATGGAGTTTGAAATTCACTCTGGGCACTAAAGCCCAACTTTTTATTAATAAACTGAATTTTTTTGTTGTCGAAAGTACGTACTTTGTTTCTTTCAAATAATTCGTTTATTTTCTTAAACACAAGTACAATAATACGTATAATAACACATTTTTTAAAAATTTGTTTATCTTACAAAAAAAGTACTGAAATTCATATGCTTAAAAGGATACGATTTCCATTTACAAAAACCAGATAAGATATAGCAAATATTACAAAAAGTTTAAAAGATATTATTACAAATAAATATTAGGGGTACCCATAAGTAATCAATTATTTGGAAAGAGTTTTTTTGCCTTTAGTTCTGTACTGATCTTTGAAGAGGAAACACGTATTCTTTTACAGTTTTCGGCAAAGTAGTCTGTGTTCTAAATATTCTAAAAAGTATAAATTGTTATAATTGTACCTTTCGAGGATCATATTCGTCATTGCATACTTTTTCATTTTAATGCAACGATAACAACAAAGAAAATTTCCGATATTTATGGAGATATATTGAAGGTCAACAAGTGCCAACGTTGGTTCGGGTGATTATGACCTCTCTAACAGGCCTCGAATTAGACGACCAGTTGTTGGTAATGATACCTTAAAATCTCTAATGGAATCTGATTCGAGATTAAGTATACCAGAATTATCGAGAAGCCTTGGGTTCACATGGTCAACTATACAAAGGCCCCTGCACGAAATTGGAAAGGTACATAAGCAAGGAATATGGGTACCGTATCAATTATCTGAGACTAACAAGGATCTTCGTCGATCAATTTGTACGTCATTGCTATCCAGATTTCGTAGAAATCCATTTCTTAGCAGAATTGTTATCGGAGATGAAAAATGGATCCTCTACGATAACATAAAGCGTTCCAAGCAATGGCTCCCTTTAAATCAAACCCCTACCAACCCCTAAACCAAGCTTATCACTGAGAAAGGTGTTACCGCGTATTTGCTGAGTTGTATTCTCAACAATTACAACGACTGTGTTCAGAACTGTTGAAAAAGGGGGCATCTTTATACCGCAGGTGTAATACTGCAACATGACAATACCTGGTCCCGTACAGCGAAACTCAGTCAGGAAAAAATCAAAAAATTGCAATGGGAAGTTTTACCGCACCCGCCGTACTCACCAGATATTGCTCCGTCTGATTATCATTTGTTCAGATTTCTGGAGCATTCTTTAAAAACTAAAACATTTATTCCTGTAGAAGATGTAAGGAAGCACCTTGAGTCACATTTTGCTTCACGGGTCCTGGATTTCTATAAGAAGGGAATTGAAAATTTGCAGTAAAGATGGCAAACCTCCTAAATAATGATGGAGTTTATATAATAGATTAAGAAATAAAAATTTGATTTTATTACAAAGTTTGTTTTAGATTTCAAAATAATTGATTACTTATAATATAATATAATTCCAGGTCCGAAACGGTTAAAAACTCAGGTCTGACCATTAGATACGTAGTTTTTACTGAAAATCAGTGAATTCTATATTAAATCCAGATTTTTTCCAGGGCTTTTTATTATATATTTTCTTTGTATTGATCACCATATCTCCAATCAACCTAATTTAATTAATATTTTTTTTAGAAATTCATATATCAAAGTCATTTCTTATAATTTTTTTTTACTTTTACGTGGCTGTTTCTACACGTTTTACTTACTCTTACACAGTTTGTTACATATTATATCTACATGATTCGTTTTTTCGCTTCCACCTTGTAAAAAGACACATGATATAAAGTATTAAAAATAATACTCCATTTAAAACTCGTACAAGGTATTTTTGACATTCAATTTGTTTCATAACGTGTTTTTTTAGAAAATGAACTGTATGTTTTTGAAAATTAATTGCCACGCTTTAAAAATATAAGAACTACTAAAGATATTTTCCTTTTTCTATATAGACGCAAGTCACTGCAAGTTTTGATCTCAAAAAATATTAAAAGAGGTCTCTCGGAAAAAGTCTGGTTATTAAAAAAATCAATCAAACTGCGAACTATCAATCAAGATTGTTTAAGTCAATGCAACGAATAGGTTGAACTTTTCTGAAGTGCATTTACGGAAGAAAGTAACTACGAATTACATAACTATACTTTTGTGGGCTTTAATAACGCTTGCTATATTTATTGTTCTATAGGTAGGTATAAACCGTTAGTATTGTACAAAGTGATACACGCAACTATATTGTTCTATTTATATTGTATGCAGTTTGCACAGTAAAGCTTTTGCGAATGATTGTTGTCTGTAAAGCATGGCTTTTGCTCGTTACTTATGTAAACCAGCTATAAAATTAAGTATCTTTCAGATAACAGCCATAGAGAACTACAATCGCCTCTGCGCCCCGCCCGATGAGAGAAAATGGTTTAACCGGACTAGAACTACAGCTATCCTGATCCTGATTTGGATAATAGGCAGCACATCGTCGGGGCTGCAATTCGTGTTTCACATAAGTTTTGATTATTGCACCCGCCAATCGAATCAACTGCTTTCGTACCAGTCAACGATAGTCGTCGGCGTTATTCTCCTTCCAGTGGTGCTCACATTGTACATTCATATCAAAATTATCTTGGGTGTGAAGCGTTTGATGAATTCGCCCAATTTCAATCCAAGCCTGAACTATACGTGGGACTTGTCCTTGGCAAGAGCTAATTTCTATAGCTATATTTTCTTCGTGATATTTTGGCTGCCCTTTGGCATTGTCCTTGCGTATGGTTCAGTAGCGATTATTTCAAATCGGGTGTTTTACAACGCTGCTTGGGTGGGCTTGTGTAAGTCGTGCTTTCACAACGTCGTCTATTGCATTGCGAACAGACACTTCCGGAACGCGTACATAAACCTATTTCACTACTGTTGTTGCAAAACGACCGTGTCAGTATCGAGGCGACAGAGGACGGACGGGTGTCGTCCCACCGCCGACGTTCGGGTGCATATCATACCCGGTTACAACATGTACTCGTACACAAGCCCACAAAGGTCTGGCAACTGCCATAGTTACTGGAGCAAGCGTGACGTACACGAATTATGATCAGAAGCTTAAGACAAAAGTGGAACTTGCCCCTCGGGCTTAACATGTAATTGTTTTCAGGAATTAAACCTACACGACAAGAATTTGAGTAATTCTCAGTAGGATGGCTTAATTTTAAATTCCTTATTAACTCGAAGTGATGCCTTCTCGGAACGGATGAGTAAAATTCAGAATTTTAAATAATTTGCATAGCGACGAAGCGTCTTCTTAACATTAAGTCAAATACTTATAGCACTTTTAATTGAAATTAAAGCTCTAATGTATATAAAAGGGAGAATAAGCGTCAAGTAACTTAAGATTTTGAAGATTTTTTAGATTTTGGCAAAGGCAAAACTTATAGGCATAGTTCATCGCAATTAAAAAACATATTTTAACATAACATATTTTCTGATATAAATGGCAGTTTCCACCCTACCCACTTTGTAATGAATTGACCATTTTACCGCTCCAAAATATCTTTTTAACATGCTTACATGGATAAGAATTTTTCACTTCTCTACTTCTTTTTAAATTCTTCTATTTTTTAAAGAGACAAAAAATCTAACTGACGTTGAATTGGTTTTTAATAAATTTTGGAACTTCGTACATTGAAGTTCAATAAATATGTGGACTAAGTTCAAAAAATACTCTATATTTTTGATTCCTTGGTGTAAATATACCCTTAGTCTTTCTCGGTCCTGACAGTCATTCAATTAACATTTTCCAATGATTTTTAATTTGCGGACCTATAGAGAGCTCAACATATAAATTTGATCATTAAAACAAACGAAGATCAATGTAACCTGAAAAAAACAACTGAAATTAAAGGTATCAACTGTGATACCGCCGGGTTGGACGAGAACTTAAAATTTAGGAAATAGCTTTTTTGCGAAATAGCGTTTTATGTTTAAATTTGGAAAGCCACGTATGTGGTGTACAAAATTAAAATTCAGGGGACGCATGTATCCAAATGTGTGGGTACATCAGTGGACAAAAAAAAATTTTTGAAGAAATATGTAGACGATTCGACGATTATGTAAAAATGACAAATACATTTATACAAATATTCATACTTTCCAAAACTAAAGAAAAATAGCAAACATTCCAGCTATTAATAATTTGAATGAGGAAAACACACTACAATTTATAGTACATATTTGTCCAAGTATAAACATGCCCAAGAATGCGATTGCAATTTAGTGTTAATAAAGTAGATGTTTTTTTAGTTAACCATTGCAGAATTTCAAAGAGAACTGTTTTCCATTCAGTTTCCTTAATTTGTAAACTTATATTTACATACCAATTTCTCTATACATGGGCACATTGATATAATCTAAGTTTAGAGGATCTCCAAGGCATCATTTGAGAACTTATAATTTGAATTGAAACGTGAAACCTTTCAAGTTTGAGCCATAATAATAAATGTACCAGACATTAATCGCTATTATCGATTATTGTTTTATAATATTGGACACTAGTGTAATGAAACAGAAAAATAAGTAACTAAAGAAGAGAAAATTTTTAAAATTAATTCATCTCATCCGAAATTTGTAGGTGATGATATGCTTTAAATTCAACCAAAAATATTAAGTTAATTCATAACATGACAAACTGTTTATGAAACTGCTGATAAAAAGGCTTTGAATTAGACCTCAAGATTATGAATCGAACTATATAAAAATGTATGAATTATCCTAGCTTATAGTGACTTTGTACATAAAAATAATTTATGAATAAATTTTATTGCCTTTTTAATAACTGTGATGTAACATGAACTTTGTATGATCTTATATATAACTTTTGAGGTGAATATTTCGTACTACACAAAAAATATATAGAGGTACTCGACCTAGTATTTGTCCTATTTTAATGGTTTTGAATAATATTTTTAAAAGAAAGATGTGGAATATATAATTGATATATATATATATATATATATATACATCTAATATGGGCGTCATAATTTTATTATTGTGAAATGTATTTTTATAATGGGACCAGGAAATTATTCGTTTTAAATGTGAGCTGTCTGTGTGTTGACAGCAACATAGCATTTTCTCATTTTAGTAAAAATTTAAACAATAATAGTACGAGGAGGTATAAAAAAATAGTACATTTAGATTTTAAAGGCAACTGGTGTTTTAATCCACTGTAAATAGGGTTGAATTAAGGAATGCTATTAAAACAAAATTCAGTTTTTTTCTAAATGATTACCAAAGTTGCAATTACACCACCGTCGGCATCGTTTAATATAATACAAACTTTCTGTTATTAAAACCAACATAAAATGTGAATATATATTATGCATTATACTACTGAAGTAATTAAATGTACAACTTCATTTAACTACAAAATAATGACTGTACAACTGAAGTATAAAGAACTATGTTCTGATATCTATGATAATAACAATCCAGTCACTCGAAAAAGTTTTCAAATTGTACACATAAGATTATGAATACAAAAAATTGTATCTATCTGTATTTCATTATGTAGCGATGACTAATACACTTTAGTAATAAAAGCTTCTTTGTATAATTTTGGAAATAAAATAGTTTACATGCAAATTCAATATCTCTCCGAGCCCATGAACGGCGGAAGACGTCCGTTAAATACAGCTTCAATTAATTGTAATATGCAGTTAATGAAGAAAAATCTATGTTATGTAAATGTGCTTTATATGGAATAAAATATGGAAAAAGGCAAAGTTATTTTATTAAGAAGATTAATAATCATATGTACAAAAAATGTCGATTAAACACCTTTTTCTAAACTCCTTGTTAAACGTTTAAAATTGTATAGAATCAAAAAAAAATTTTTAAGCAAAAGTTCAGTAAAACTGGAATAAAAAGCCTAACAAATCAACTTTACTTGACCCAAAAAATTCTATTTTAAAATTTCACCACACTTTTATTTTGCTTTATATTTACACCATAAAATAATAGGCAATTATAAATTCTATGGCTGCGCCAGAAATACTATTCAGCCTTTTTAAACCTATTTCTTAAGCCAAGTGCTATTTCTTCAACATAGGAACTTAAAGTTATTTTAGAAGGAACCCTAATAAAGATCACCGAGCACACTGAACTTTTGAATGGCTGGCTACAGATATTGAGTTAACCCCTCTTTTTAAGGAATTCTTTTGCACTTCTTTCATAACTTGTGTAAATGTAAGTACCGTTAGAAAATGAAGCATTATTTTAAAAATAAATTCTTAACATTGGTACTGCGACGTCGTCGGAAGGACTTATGAGCAAGAGGGCACTACCATTTAATAATGCAAAATTTTAAATCCAATTTTGGGTTGGAAGAATGTACTTTAGAGGTAAGAGGGATTTAAGAAAAATCTTAACCAGGACACTTCAAAGCACTAGTTGGCTTCCTACTGAGGAATTGATTTAAGATGAAATGGATGAACTTCTTGCAAAGTTGCTCCATGCAGCTTTAAATATGAAGAAAAATTAAAATCATAACTTGAATGCGGACTCTTAACCATCCGTTTTTTTAATATAATGAAAACTTTAACAAAAACGGTTTTAATGCAATTCAACTTAATTCAAAAATAAAATTATAAGGGAATTACTGAAGAATTAATTACAAGTTATGCTTCGCATCGAAGTAATTAATTTAAATTTAAGATTTGTGTATTTGTGTAATTTAAATTAAAAACAGAACTCTCTGGACCTTTGCATCAACCTTGCTACTCCTCAAAGTAATGTGATAGGTAGGAACAGCAGTGGTCGCGTGTCAAATTTTATGTAACTGTAAATTAACATAATTATGTACATTTCCTTACGTGAATTGGGATATTAAAAGTACTTTTTTATGCGATTTTCACTTTAACAATCAGACTAAAGTTAAAGTTAGGATAAAATCCGTAATTTGAGAAAATTTAAAGAAAAAGCATGGGGTCGGTATTTTCTTTAACACGAATCCTATTAATGCGTATGTTTTAGGAACGCATCTATCGTATAAAAAGAGGTTTAGGTGTGTTTGACTTAATGCAAACTTTGTAAACATATTTTAATTACTAATTACAGTAAACAATCGCATAGCCCCCACATCCACGTGACCACATCTCATCGGTCCTTATTAAAATTTTATTATTACCAAGTGCCCGAGCCCCCTGGCTGTAGCAAATCCAGCCATCCCCTTGTGGGGGTCATGAACATAGTGCGTTCCCCTGAAATGAGAATTCCTATAACGCGACGAAAAGATTGCGACTAATTTTTATACAACTTCTTAATAGTCCCTTATAACACGTAGAATATATTTAACATGTGACATAGTTTTAATTTTTTATTTAAAAAACGTAATATATACACTTACCTACTGTTTGTATATTTACAGTTAAGCAGTTTAAAAATACTAAAACAATAGGCTAAACTAACAATATGCGATCACAGTTACAACCTAGAAAAATATTTAAGCTTGCGTAAATTCACCTGATAATGCATGTCCTACTGTACGTACTATAAAAATAAGAATAACAGACCTGAGGTGTAGTATTATGGGATATTAAGTGTAATATCAAGCGCAAGATTTATACTATATAGCATATTTAATTGTCAAAGAATTGTTTGTCATTGAGAAATTCCCTCACTTCTTTTCCTGAACCGATATATGTTAAATACTAATTTATAAAATGAAAGTCGATGTGGAAGCTTCTTCAAGATGCGGAAACGAAAATTGAAAGCCTTTTCCTTATTTATTGATATATTACAAATTGAAGATTTATAAGAAAACATTGTTTTGAAAAAAAAACCACCGGGTCCATAAGAAGGCAATTCTCCACCATCCTCATTGTCATTAACGAATTGCTTCAATTTTCCATGGGCGCGACGAACTATACGAGAGTTCCGTTTGGAGCAATAGTTCTGTAACATGAGTCCAATTTCTATCCTATTGTGTGCCGCCGTCAAATATAATTGTTAATAAATACTATTTCGACAATTATACTGCCACCATAAGTTTCTCCTGTTTCCATTTGATACCCGTTTGGAGAATGGCGGAATTTTCTACCACCTTGTATAGATTTTTTGCATATACATAGTTTTGTAAATTTCCGAACCATTGCGCTTATCTAATATTACAGAATACGTATATGTCGTTTATAATTTTATTGATGCAAAGCAACAACGCCTACATTTTCAGCAATTCATCAACAAACCGAAATGACTTTCGATTTTCTTGTACGGGTAAGTACGGAATTTCGATCCCTTGGAGTTACTAAAAATTTATTTTCATCACACCTTTTCGGTAAAATCGGTTTTCTCCTCTTATTATCCTGGGACAAAACGCGAAGTGTGAATAATATGAAGTAGCGACACTCCTTCAGGAGGAAGATTTACCGTTATAAAAATTAAATTGATGTGCGTAAGAATTTTGCACTGCCCATGGAAATGTAAAAGCTATAAGTAAAAATTTTCGATGCGCGAAAAGTATACTTAACAAAAGCTCTTCCCCTAGAATTGGGGAATGTTAAAAGGTGACAGCATGTGTATCTCCCATGTGGTGGTTTATTTATAAATTTTAACAGCAACTTGTTTACATATTTTGCTAAATCGCATTTATAGAATGTTGGCTTAAGCATAATATCTGCCTAGAATGCTCTTATAATTAGAAAATATTTATTGCAAACTTGTAAATTTACAGTAAATCGAAGAAATAAAGCTCAAATATGACAAGAATGCTTGGTGGGTGGGGTGAGTAGTACCCAAACTCATTAAGATTTTCGCGACTGTTTATGCTTTTATTAATTTTTAAAACAATCCTAAACGATCTCACATTAAAATTCCTTAGTGTTTTGATATTAGAATTTAACAGCTGGCAGGCGCTACTTGTGTGTTATTCTTCGCTATTGCGTTCCTTAATCTTCATTGGCTGCTTGCAAAAAACTACACCATATTGAAGAATGTGTTGGTAAAAACTACAGCATAGTTCAGAATGTTCCGAAATTTTTGATCGTATGCACCTCAAACGTTCGTAGTTGAGATATTTGATTGACGTCAGATGATTGCTAACAATATTTGTACTCTTCACACTTGCCTTTAAATGGATTTGATAAACTTCCTTCTCTCTCGAACCACCAGCAATTGTGGAAGCAAGAGCTTTGGGATTCTTGAAAGCTCTACCAATGCAATCGTAAAGAGCTTTCGACTATTTGCATCCTTGTCTCTTTTGGGCTCTCCATTGAAGTGTCGCTACTTGATATTATTCATACTTCGGTCTGGTGTAAGAATAACTGTAAATTTTTCTCCTTAAGGAGTATCGCTACTTCATATTATGCAATTTCGGTTGCACGCATTGACATCTAGCTATGAATAACATGAAGTACCAATACTCCTTAAGGAGGAAAATTTACCGCTATAAAAATTATAAGAAGAATTTTTTTCACGGATAGTATAAAACTCTAAGTAAAAATGGTCGACGTGCAGAAAAGAAAGATATGCCTTGCAAAAGCTCTTTCCTAAAATTGGGAGGTGCTTAAAGGTGATAGCATATGTATCTGTCATGTAATGGTAAGGATCGTTAATCAAAAAGTCTTGTTTAGAACCTGCCTTATTTTTATGCAATAGGATGCGGTACGCTTGGTTAGCACATTGTAGCGAGGTATAAATACCTATTTACCTACACTTCGTACTCCTAAATCCTATAATGTTTTGATATTTGAGTTTAATGGCTGACGGGTGCTACATTTGTGTTATTCTTCGCGAATGCGTTCCTTGATCTTTATTGGCTGCTTGCTCCGAACTACACCGTCGTCGAAAGTGTAACAGAATTAGTAACAACTACAGTATTGCTGAGAATGTTTTGCTAAATTTTTGATAACATGAACCTCAGGCATTAGTAGTTGAGATATTTAATTTAAAACCAGTTGAGTGCTAGCAAATTTATACTCTTCACACTTACCTTTAAATTCATTTAAGAACAATCTTTCTCTCTCGAATCAGAACCACTTATGGTAGCTAGAGTTTCGGGTTCTCTGTCCTCTATTAATGTACTACAATGCCATATAAGCAAGATTCAAATATTGGACCTCGGAATCTCCAAAAATGCAATAGGCATTGGAAGAATGCAAAACTTCGTCGTTTCTATAAAGTTGAACGTATATTTTGATAGAAATATAGTTCAAGAAAATTACATAAAAAGTAAATATTTTCAATCCGCCACAGTAGTGTTTCCCTTTAAGTTGTATTTTCCTAAGTGTGGTAAATGCGGTCATTTATGGCTCTTTGCCTAAAGGAAGTTAAAAGAAGTTTTTATAAATTACTGAAAGCAACGAATTTGAGACTAAATGGACCATATTAAAATGTTTTAGCGAACGCAGCCAAACACTCACTAAAGTGTGGGTGTTGAGAGTGCAGTTGACGTATGTCAATTTTAATAATTGAGCAATGGAAAAAGAGAACTGAGTGCTGTGTTTTGTTTGAGAGATTTTGTAAACAAACTACACAGCAATAAAATTTCAAGCTAGAAAACCCGCTTCTCAGTTATGTGGAAAGTGCATAGAAAACATTGGTGCACAAATGCCATTTGATTTGCGTGCTTTAAGCTGTGTTTGAAATTAAGCACTATCAATATTTTTCAAGTCCCCCGTTTTAGTATATTGTCAGATTTTTATAAGCAAGGTCAAATTTTCCATATAAATCTGTGTGTAAAAATTACTGTTTTAATAAACATATAAGTCCAACAGTTCTTAAATCATAAAGAAAACAAATTAATGTCATAGCACATTAGTGCTTATCGATAGGTAAGTAAATGTCTAAAAATGTCTTATTTCACAAAATTACGATTGCTGTGACCGCCAGATTTGAAGACAGGTTTAAGCCAGGCAGTGGTAAGAAAAATTATGAATTCCACGTTGTTTTTTAAAAAATAGTTGAGTTCTTAGGCCAAATTTTGGCAGTACCTTTTGAGGGACTCTCAATTGAGATTTTGCACTGATTTTTGCGTCTTTGAGCAATAGAAATCATGTTGCAAACTATTTTCAATAAATATGCCCTGCTAATACAGTATATAATTCGACTAATCCAAAAAGGAATCCCTTTTACCAAATGCCGACTCTGACAGTTGACAACTCGTTCGTTTAACGCTTTGACCTTCGTGAACTCTAGCGATGAAGTAAAAGGCTGGTTCTCATGTTGTAAGAGCCTAAGACAAGAGTGAGTGAATGGGAACGGAGGAGGAGAGGAACCCGTACGCGAAAAGTACCAGCAAGCGAAGTCAATCCAAAAATTGAACAGCTGATGCAAAACCAAAATGTCATTGTGGACCAAAATGTCATTTTTATTAGTTCGCGGCACGCAAATGACTTTAAAGAGATTTATTGATAATAACAAATTGGACAGTGATAATTTTAGCGTCAAGAACTTTCGCTCTTGGATGTGTCGGAAAGTTTTCCTTTTTAAGTTACAAGAGAATAAAAACCGAGATAAAACAGAAATTAATTTAAATTCAAATAAAGTGTTTCATGAATATCCACGATATCACGTAAAAATGAAGCAATAAAAAGTAGAATAACAAGTAATTTCTAGTTCTGTTTCTATGTTTTTGCCGAGTGTTTTATAAGAAATCGTTAAAAAGTTAATTCGAATAGATCTGATATATTAATTCTTAAAATTTTTAGTGAAATTAAAACATTTGAATTATTGAAGATCGTTCTGTGGGTCGCCAAAAAACTATATTCAGATTTAACGTCACAATTATTATTATTTCACAAAACAACCTACTCAAACGCCTGAACATAATTGGTTCTTAAGGATTTTTCTTAGCTATTTATACACAAATCACAAAGAAACAAAACATCGAAAAGGGTACTTAAAGGCTAATATAAATTTTGAGAATATGTGAAAAGGACAGATTTTATGAACGTGTAGAAAGGGTACTTAAATATTTTCAATACCTTGGGAACAATAGCAATAAAAAAACATATATTAGAAAATTTTCGGAAAGGGTACCAAAGAGGAATACAACACCTGCCTTTCTATGTATAAATATATGATCTGCAATACTCTTGGTTAAGAAATGGTTATGATATCAGATCTACCATCTACCCTTCTGAATCATCTGGGATCTTGATTGCTTTCAGTGGTATGTTAATTTCTTCTTCACGGACAACGTTCTTGTTGATTCCCTGTGATTGGTTCTTAGGTCAGAGTCGAAATTGCAGTTGACGTAGTTCCTATAATCCTAGGGAACAAAATGTCTCCACCATGTGGATTTTGTAGATGGTTCGGTGAAGCGTTTTGTAAATACTTCGTTGAGATTCTTAGCTTTTTGTCGGCAAATTTGAGTTCGTTTAGATCAATATTAGTTAAATGCATTGGCTTTAATTGCGTATTTACTGTAGAATATAATCCCGGGATGTGGACGCAACAGTCGTTGTCAATTACGGTAACTGTAGGGACGTAACACGTTGTATTTTTGTTGGCATACAACAAGTATAGGTTTGTGTAACCCTCGCAATTCCTTTGCAGTTGTAATATTCCTATTTGATGTAAGACGACATCTTCTATATGATTATCATCGCAGATAACGGTTAGAGATGTTCGGCGGTGTTCATGATGTTGATGTTGTGACAGAGGTACGGTCAAGCCAGATATTCAGTATATTCTAACAATTCTTGTAATAGGATCTATTGGGATTTTGATTGGGTTATTAATAAACATGGTGTTCGTGGCAGGATATGAGAAAATATTGAAGAATTTTGATGTTGCTTAGGGAGTGGGATAAGTTGATATAATTCGTATAGTTGTTTCTTTACTGTAAGGATGGTACTTTCTATTGCTTGGCTATAATCTTCTGTTATTTTATTTGTCAAAACCGATAAAGAAGTAACTTGTTCTAAAATTATAGTTTCGAACTGTAGATATTGAATATTATCTATGGTTTTTGTTTCTAATTCATAAATTTGGTTCAAATTACTATTTAATATTTTTTCCTGACTTTTCAAAGCTGTAAAGCAATATTTAAAGTTTCTAATTATGCTTGATATTATTTGGATTTGAGACTTATGTAGCGTTTGAGTTTGTTTATTGTTATTTAAAAACATGTTTATGCTAACTATGTAATACTGCACATCATCGAGGTCAGGCGCTCCTAATAACCAGTTTAATGCATAAGATACACCATTAGTTAATCCGCATGCTTTTCTCTTAAGGTTATCAGACAGAAATTCTTTAAGAATCGTGATTTTTATCAATTTCATTAATATCATTACGGGTTTCGTCATGGAAATTGATGTCTAGGTAAGTTAAGAGAGTGAACTTTGAATCTGAAATTTTCGTTGTACCTTTTTTATTATAAAATATTCCACTAGAATGTTTTAATGGAGTATTTTGGAAGTAGTAATTAAAGATTGGATGGGTAAGACAAAGGATAAACTAGAAAGTTGGATTCATCTGGAAAATAGTGTTTTAGCAAATTAGTGTGATATTTTATTGTTTTAGTTTTATTAATTCTAATTTCTACGGTTTGGTTTGGGAATACTTTGATTATTCTGCAAGATCCTTTAAAATTTCCTTACAGTTTTCTTGAGAGTTCTGGCTTAGTTTGTTTTTGATATATATAAACTAAAATCCTAACTTTCTCTTTGAATATTTTAGAATTTCCGGTCAAAATAATTTTTCTTTTGTTTTTAGCTCCGATTCGCGAGCTAATTTGAAAGATTGATTTAGTTTGAACTCTAATGATCATAATCATAATATAATCATCATAAGTATAATGGAATATAGGGTCTTGAGTTAGTGAGGAAGGAAAGTATGCTTTACGACCGAAAAATAGCTCATAAAGAGTGTACGTATAACTGGTGAATTTGTGGACTGAAGTACTATAACTAAATGATGCAAAGGTATATCCCAACTGCTTTGGTCGCTTTTAATGTAGTGTTGTAAGTAGTATTTTAATGTCAAATGAGATCATTCCAAACCACCGTTTGTTTTTGGATGGTAAGGGAGTGGTTATTATGTGCTTGGTTTTGAAAAGGTTTCTCAGTTCCTTAATAACATTTGACATAAAATCTTTACCTTGGTCAATTACGAATGTTTTCGGAATTCCAAAAGTGGTAAATATTTTTGTTAGAGTCTTTGCTGCTGTTTGCATTTTATGGTTGGGAATTGGATATGCAAATGAGTGAATTCATCTTGTGCCGTTAAAATGCATTTGTTCGCTGATTCTGTTAATGGTAGAAGTCCGCCTATATCTATTGCTAATCTTTCGAAGGGCTTGTCAAATGTCGTAGTTATTTCCATAGGTTGTTTTGTGGGTTTAAAAGTTGTCTTGTTGAGTTAACAAGAGTAACATCTTTTAACACTAGGTTTACAGACGTTTCTTGTATACCATTTCTACGGACATCCGTCAAATTGACGGGTAGAGGAAATCAGGTATTCAGAAAAAACGACTAACTTAATTTAAAAACAACTACAATATAATATATAAGTCAATTAAGTCTGTTAATATTCTGTAAATAAATACAAATTTTTACTTTTTATATATTTATTCAGTGCATTTTATGCAGATATATTCTATTGTATGTATACATTTTCCACAAACGTTCTTCTTACGCCTAATACAAATATTATTACTTCTATTTTATTGCAATGGCCAATTTGGCATGACTTGCGCACTGCTAGTTGATGGAAGATGAATCCTTGATTCGGTTTTTTGTATTCGTCAATAAGTTCCTCAGCGAATTAAAATATTGAAGTCTATTCTGGATATTTTCGAACTGGTACATTTTTTGTCTAATATCTAAGAATTTGTAACTGCCAAATCTAACATATTATAAAAAACCTGAAGAGGCCACCGAAAAGATCCTACTTTTACACTGTATTTGCGCGCCATTTGATCGACTATATCTACTCCAAACTTGGTATTATTGTAAAATTCAATTGTTTCCGGTATACGTTTGTTATTGTCATTAACTTTTGCAAATGTATGTTTTGTACTTACTAGCAATACTTTTACTTTTGGCTTACTTTGGTAAATAGTGAGAATGCAATGGTCTGATTTATAATGCAGTGAGGAAAACAGGGTCATTTTATCCTTTCGTTCTTTTACTGGTTTTGGCAACTCTTTTTTGTTTGCTGGGATGGTTCCAAATAAAGGTGTATTTTCTATAAGTAATTTTTTTGCAAGTGGTATACTGGTGAAGAAGTTATCTGTAGTTATATTTCTCCCTCGGCATAAATATGGATCGGCTAATCGACTGCAACTCGACTACTGCGACACGGTCTGCGGCATGTAAGAAAATGCAATTTAGTGCAATCGAGGGCCTATGGCATAGTCACATCTATGAGATTAGTCCCATTTTATTTTTAGAAGAATAAATACGTCCCGACAATTCGACGCGCCAGTCAATTCTTATTATAAGTGCGAAGAAAGCATTTTTATTACCGTGGTCATTAACAGGCCATCATATTTCTATATTTGTACCTGAACTTTTTTGTGAGATCATCGCGATTGATCATGATGATAATACAGGCAGGTATGAGGAAGAGTCCGAGTTCGGGGTTTTTCCTAAAAATCACGAATTTCTATGCAGGGAAATAAAGAAATTTTCAGGATTGATATTGGGTTCGATGCCATCGGAAGATATATTCGTTGGATTATGATTTTATTTAGAAGTGGTAATAAATTAAAAAGTAGATACTGTGCGACAAGAGATATAATTTCATAAAAAAAAGCCCATTTATTACGACTAACTATGGAATTAGCTTACCCGTCTATTTGACGGATATCCGGAGAAATAGGTACACATCATTCAGAATTTCGAATTACAGAACTGAAAGAGAAATAGCTTTGAGTATGTATTCATATCATTCCATCCATAAAAACCAACACAAATTAAAAAAAATAATAGTAATTGCAATTTTGCACATAAAGTCAGAAATCCGTCAAATTGACGAGTCCCGTAAACTTAGTGTTAATATATTTCCTAATATCAGACTTCATGTTAAACCAATGATGTTTTTCTCTGATTCGTTTATAGGTTTTATTGTATCCATGATGTCCGGAGAGTTTGGTATCGTGATTTTCTTGTAATATTTTTTTCTATTTCTCCGTTATTTTTTCGAGTGATTTTTGCGGTATTCAGAATTTTAATATTATTATTTGGAAATATAAATTTTAGCATCTCATTTAACTGTACTGATTATATATTTTTATCTTTATTTATTATTTATTTTGGATTTCTTCCTTTACTATTTTTTGTAAAAATAAATCGAATAAATATAGGGTGGCCAGCAGAAAAATTTCAAGTATAAAATTGAATTTTAAAAAAACTAAAAGGTTTATTTAATTTTTTATTATTATAAAATGGAGTTTCACAATGCGGGTTTCATTTTTTGAAGACAATGTCGTCTACATGATGCTCGTTTCTTTCTCTGCACTCTTGCAACCGGACCCAATCCGCCAATAAACCCCCGGGCAGAAATCGCACATCACACTGTGGTTTTTGGAGAATATAAAAATTTTTGATGGCGTTTTCTAGGGTTGTTGGGGGATTAATAACGCATGTTCTGTTTATTGATATAGCCATCGATATGAAAATGTGCTTCGATACTAAACAATATGTTACCAAATGTTCGTGCTGTCCGAAAACGTTCAAGCATTGTTCTTGCGCAAATTTCTCGCAAGGGAAAATCACTTTCATTGAGACCTTGCACGATTTGCATTTTGTAAGAGTAAAATTTTAATTTCTTTTTCAAAATAACTGTTGATTTTTGAATTCCCGTAAAGGCCGCAACTTTTCTTATAGATTTATGGTATGTGAATTCCGAATAATTTCGTCTCGTTAATGATCTCGGAGGAATTCTGTTGATGATTGTCCCTTCTTGCCTAAACCTTTGCACCCATGGCCAGATAAGTTGTTTGCTCGGCCTTCAATTATTGAAGTGAGTACGAAAAGCACGAGCACTTAAAATATTGCCCGACCGCAAAAGCACGGTTTGTCCCCGACCAGTGACTTATGGTGACTGTCAAACCCGCAAATCATGCGCGTCAAACGATACCACTCCCGTTTACTTCACTTCGCTGGTTTTTAAGCAATTACCATTCAAACTCTGAACACCCTATTTTTATATTCCAATTTGTCACGGTGTAAATTTTTCGGAAAAATCAAGAGAATATTGTTGTTTGATTTATTAATTTACATACTCCATTGAGAGTAGGTCGAATATGTATTTGTTAGATCAAAGTTTTGTTGAATATAATTCGAATGCTGATTTGATTCATCCAAATTTAAGGACCAAATAATTATGACAGGGTCACAGATTTTTTCTAAAGGCTTATTTTCGGTCTCGCATTCTACTATATAAAATTTCTATAAACGGTATATCTGTGCAACATGTGTAACAGTTGGTAATTTAGTGGTATCATTTTTTAAAACTATTCTTGATAGATCGTCTGCGTTACAATTTACTTGTCCTGGTTTATATCTTATTTTGCTAATCATATTCATTAATCGTACTAATTTAGAAGACGGATTTTTGCAATTAAATAGCCATTGAAGTGGTCGATGATCAGTGTATATTATAAATTTATAGCCAAATAAATACATGTTTAAAAGGCTCAACGAACGGATTTTACAATATATAACAATTCTTTTTCTGTGGTGGAATAACTTTCTTCTGAATGCATTGTTCGAGAATAATATGCTATAGGTAAATCCTTACCATCAGTTTGTTGTGATAAAAGAGAAGGGAATATTGGAGTCATGGTGTTTGAGAATTGAATTTATAATTAACTTTTGCTTAAGTAATTGAAATACTCTTGTTCGTTCTAAATGAACGATGCATCCTTCTGTAGTAAGAGAGTTAAGAGTTTAGCAATAGTTGAAAATTTTGAATAAATTTCCAATAATACGCAGTCATATCTAGAAAAACTTCAATGTCTTTTGAATTTTTAGGCTTTGGCATTTTCGTAATTGCATCTATTTTGCTGGGATCTGGTTTGACACCATCGCGATTTATTATATGACGTAAATATAAACATGCTGGTTTTAAAACTTTACACTTATCTGGTTGTAACTTGAAATTATGTTCTCTTAGTCTATTTAACTTTTGATTATGATCTTCTAATGATGATCTGTATATTATTATGTCGTCGATGTAAACAAAGCATTATATGCTGTTTAATGCATTAGCATTAAAACGTTTCGCATCAGTCGTTGGAATGTTGCTGGCGGGTTTTTCAAACCAGACGGCTTTCTGACAAATTCGAAATATCCTTCTGGAGTAGTAAATGCGATTTTCGCCGCATCTTTTGGATCCATTTCAATCCGGTTGAGTCCGTTGGCAAGATCTAATGTGATGAAATATTCAGAATATCCCAATTGATTTAGTATATCCTCTATTTTGAGTATAGGGTAGGAATCACCGATTGTTTTTTCATTTAATAACTTATAATCAATAAGAAGGTAAAGACGGTCAGTAGCCGTACCAAAAAGGACATCTTCGTAAGCACAGTAGTCACAGTGCTTTGTGAACACTCGGTACCCCACTAAGGCACACCCATCACAATAACCCCAGACCAGGGAACTCAGTTTGAATTAGCTCTTTCAAAATCTATCGAAACAATTCAAGGACATGAATACCTCTCACATGTTTTAATCAAGTGTGACCATGTCAAAGTCCCCTTGGAGCCGAGCTATGTACATTGAATCATACAGAGTCCTAAAAAGGACATCAGACAAAATATACAAAATCGAGGTAAACGACACAATGAAAAGCATATGGACAAATCACGGAGGACACATCCAGGACTTTCAACATTTCTTTTAAACTCAAACTCAACCGCGCCTTGCTAAATAATAATACATTCTGATGTCGAGAGTAGATCTCTAGTTTGTGGCGGTTTCGGTCCCCCCCAATTCAGATCACTTAACAAAATAACAATAAAATGTGATATTTTTATATTATAACGTTTTTTAACTTTTTCCAGTCATTTTCCTCTCAGAAATCGATTAATGACCAATACTAGAAAAATGACAAAAATGAAATATGACTCAATGTAATAGAGAAGGGCTTGTTTTCAAGTCATTGTTTTGGATGTCACGCTATTTTTTGCAAGTTTATTAATCTTGTATGTTACTTATTTATATCATGTTTACATTATCCCGAATTATCTTACAAATATGCAAGAAATATAAAACTTAAATTAGTGTATTTAGTTCGTAATTCATTACATTAGTATGGCGTATATATTAAAACAATAAAATAATATGTTTTTTTGAAAAAAAAAATTGAATCGATTTTACAAATTAAAAATTACAGCAGGTTACGATAAAACTTACAGATTTACTATGAGCGTTGTTATTATATCTAACACGTAAAATTTACTCAGTCATAAGCATTATTGAAAGAATTACTCCAACTAGAAGCGATCTTCCTTTCTTTCTTCTACCTGGTGTACTGAACGATTCGTCTTTAATCTTACTGCACTTAACGGTAACGCGTACGAAATAAAATTACTCACCACTATTTTTTTAAAAGAAACAATATTTACTCGATGAATTATTATTTACAGCACAATATGAAATTATTTTTATGTGTATAAACATGCCTTAAAAACTCTAATGAAGAAATCCCAAAAAAATGGAGTGACTCCAATTCGGTCAGTAGATAGTGAAATATTGGAAATGTTTGTGAATGCAAACACGAATAGCGAATGTTTGTAAATGTAAGTATTCGCATTTTAATTATATAACTGCGCAATAGTCTATAAAATAGGATATAACTGCTTTCTTGGAAATTAAATTCATAAAACATACTGTTTTCTCCAGTCGTAAAGGCAGAGTTTTTATATTTCATTTTTTCCATTGCGCTAAAAAAATATACAACAATTTTGCAACAAATTTTTTTTTTGCAGGAACTATGGGAAATGTTCACAACAATCCGGAGATAAACTCACAGGTCGAAAAAAACAATATACAGTACCCCAAGTGGTTCGGCGATATTTATAAAGAGGTACAAAATGTATATCTTAAAGCCAGTACACATCATACGAATGTCCTTAAACTTCTGGACAAGTTTTTGGAGTAAGTATAATATTTCACTTTCAACAATAATATAACTCATATAATATTACGATAATATACGCAACAGGAAATTCCGACTGTATATCCAAAAAAAGCCACAAGGATATTCGAGCAGAATGCAAGACTATTACTTAGTGAAAGCAACTAACAGGCTGATGTTCCTTATAAGGGAGTTAGTTTCAGAAAAGAATGTACGTTGAGAAGAATAATTTTCATTGTTTTAAAGCAAACTTTTTGATTACTAAAGTGTATATTGGTAATTTAAGGATCGCGAATATTTAATGAAAACAAGCGAAATTTTGGGCGGTTGCACTTTTTTATGGCTGAGATACTCTTCGCTAGATGACGAACAATATACTGAGACGCACATCGAGAGCATTTTAAACTGTTACGCGATATATTTACAGGTAACAATTATAATAATTGTTTAAGAAAACGCATTCTGTAAAAATTGCAACATTTCAGTCAACTACAGATGAATCCTTCTTATTAAAAATCATCACTCATATTCTGTATGCGAGCAAAAAGTTGCCCAAGATTTTTTATAAAATATTAGAGTAAGTTCGAATAAACGAATAAGTTCGAGTGATATTAAAAGGCTAACAAATACAAATTTTAGAAAGCATTTAAGGAGACGTGTACAACGGAGGGGAAGAAGGAGTCTTGAGGTGAAAGAAGATCA